>JAWPNB010000002.1:50880000-53380000 GCA_033996785.1 Trichosanthes truncata | reverse complement strand
TACTCGAACAAATGTTATTCAAATAATTTCTACTTGATCTTCAACATCAAAGTGATCATTATGGATAGCTCTTCTTTCGTTTCATCCTCACTTATCAATGGGGTGGATTGATGTGGAGTTTATCTGCAAAATAATCACAACAAAAAATGAAATTCGTACAAGAATATTAGATTTTAAGACGAAATAAAAAAAAATCCTTTTTATCTTTGATTTGGGTATCAACTATCACTCTAAACATTCAATATCATAAGACTTATCCATTTTTTAATAAGAATTAATGTAAAAATAAAAAATAAAAAACCACACTAACTTCAATAATAAAAGTCAAGTTTGGCTGAAATTAAACTTCACCACACCCAATCGACTATTGAATTACTCAACCACAAATCAGCAATTTTTAAAAAAAAAAAAAAAACAACAATCAACAGTAGCCTTGGTTTAAAAAAAAAGAAAAAGAAAAAAGGGATCCATTTGATATACATTTGATAACTTATTGAACACGAGGAAAAGTGAAAATCATACTATTTTTCAAAGTTTTAACTCAAGGTCGCAACATCGATTCATTTTTTAGGTCCATTCAAATTTTAGAATAAAAATTAATACTTGTTATTATATATGTGGTTAAAAAGTAATTGTTTTATCGAGAGAGTAAAAAAAGTACCAAGAACTTCCTTTTTGCCGCAATATGAATCACACTTAGAATGACATGATGTGTAGCCATTCCCTTTGGCCATGCATTCCTCCTCGCAAGTTTTACAACAGGACTTGAATTTGGTCTCCAAGTCACCAAAGAACGACTTGAATTTGGCCTCTATGTCGTCCGACCTATCAGCAGTTGAAAATTGCAGTGCAG
This sequence comes from Trichosanthes truncata, assembly GCA_033996785.1. Lineage (NCBI taxonomy): Eukaryota > Viridiplantae > Streptophyta > Magnoliopsida > Cucurbitales > Cucurbitaceae > Trichosanthes > Trichosanthes truncata. The sequence goes on along the minus strand of JAWPNB010000002.1, from coordinate 53,379,147 downwards.
CCACCACCACAACGCAAATTAGAAACACTGCCATCTTCTTATTCGCCATTTATTTTCTTTTTATTTTTCTTGCCTTAAAGAATTTTCTTCAGCCGTTTCGTGCCTTTTACTTTTTTTTTTTAATTCGCGAGTGGATGATTTTTTGAGGAAAAGAGAAGATCTCTTTATAGGAGTGTTGTTTGTTAAGTTTAGATCATCGAACGCATATTTTGTTTTTTACTCTCTATATTTCAAGGAAGTGTTCTTGGTTTGTTTTCTATTTCCATGTTTTTCTCCTTCTTACCTGGACAAAGAAATGGCTTTTTCATGGTTCCCTTTTTTTTTTTTTTTATTGAATTTTCATGTTTCCTCTTCTTTTTTATTTAATTGATTTTCATCATTCCTTTATTTTATTTAATTGTAATAATTATAAAAAAAAATATTAAATTTGTGGGGCTCTTTCAACTTATTTCCTTTGCACTCAAGAGAGACTCGTCTCTTCATTTTTTATATTTTTCTAAAATATCTACAATGAGAGTATAATGCAAACTAAAACCTATCCAATTATCCTTAAATGTATTGAAAATAAGAATGAAGACAATTGTCTCTCTTGACAAGGCCATTTTAAGATCACAAGCCGTCATATTCTTTATTTTGGAGTCATGATTGTAACGTGATGAATATTTCAAAGAGTAAATTTGACATTGAAAACCAAATGGTGATGAACGTTTATTCTAATTTTCCATGGTCCAACACGATTTATGTAACGCCCGACATATTTACGGGCGTTAATTTCGAATTTTTCGAAATTAAGTTGGAATAATTTCATTAGGTAATTTGGAATTTTGAGGTTAATTTGGAATGTGGAATGAGAAAAGGGGCGTATTTGGAAATTAATAAGTTGGTTGAGGCATTTTTGGAAAAAAAAAAAAAGCAATTTTTTTGTTTTTTGTTTTCTCATCCATATATGTATCTTCTTTCACTTATTCTTCTTTATCCCTTATTCCTCTCTTACCTGAAAAACACCCATTTTTTTAAACTCGCTCTCTCTCTCTCCCCCACTGAGCACCCATTTCTCTCGCTCTCCTTCGCTACAGACAGCAATCCATCGCTGAAACGCTCGCCAGCCTCGCCATTCACCGCATCCTGCCCAACCGGTTAGATCGCGCGTGCCCAGCTTCACCGAATCGAGCAGCTCGTCGCTGAACTCCCCTCTTGTGTAGTCATGCTGGCCACCGTTTCTCTCTCTTCCCTCTCGGTTTGTGCAGACACCAAAGGAGCGGTGTTTTGAGGTTGAATTTTCGACAAGCTCGATGGTTGTACAATTGTATATGATCTCTATTTGGACTGGGTAAGCCTTCCAACTTCAATACAAGGTGAATTTGACTGTTTTTTTTTAGTAATTTGAGTAAATTAAGGATTTTTGAATTTAGTTAAGAACACCCATCGCGTTTAAGGGCTATTTTGGGCGATTTGGACTGCAATATTAGTCACGATTTGGAGGTAAGTTTTATGTGAGTATTGTGTTTGGTAGCACAACTAAGGCTAGGTTTGAATTGAAATTTAATGGGCTCATGTACAAGTATCTTTTTGTGGAGTTTAGAGGTGGTTTTGCTATTTCTAAGCTTACTCAGATATTGTTGAAATTAATTAAAGGGTACCCATTGTGCGTGGAGGCCGGACTTGTGAATTTAAGTTATTTTGATGCAAAAATCAGCAACCCATTATTTCGTTTAGGTGAGTTGGAAGGTGAAAATTTTTACTATCTTGCAGGGGAAACTCTAATATAATTGTTGGAAAAATTATTGGGTGATGTTAGCTCCATGCCATGAGTTATAAAGGTTTAAGTATGATGTTATAATGAAAATAAAGACTCAAAGATTAAAGTTAGCATAAGTAGGACCTTAAAAGTTTGCCTAAGATTCTGATTGGATGAGTTTGGCTCATGTTTGTGGAGCTTGAGATTAAACATACATGTCCAATATGAATATGTGGGTCATGGTGTGAATGGCTGAATCATCCTGAATTGTCCTTGAGTTTAAGTTGCTTAAGCACATATTAAAATGGTATTACGGGCTTAATTTATCTTGGAATGCTTAGAACTAATGAATTATAGTATGATTTACAAGGGGTTCGGGCCGTGCATTATGTTTTATGTATGCGATTTACTTGAGTTTGGATATAGGCCTTGGAATACCTGAATGGCTAAGATAGTGTTTTAACTAAAAGTGTGAAAGTAATGGATATTGGATTAATCTGAATGATCATAAGTGGTTACGATAGGTCTTTAGGCGATGTTGAGGTGTTAACAGAGTATGGGATATTTGATACACTTGAATGGTTGGCGAAGGTTTAGTTTTCTCACGTTGTGGATGGGTTAACGGTGTGCCAGCATTGGGGTTGTTAGTTTGGGCTAGAGCTTGATTTAAATCATCTTAAAGGTATGCATCACTCACAGTCGTGGGCCGTGTTTCGTGTGTTCTGTATGGGCATGTTTAACATGTTATAGAAGGGTACGAATGTTAGTGAAGGGTAGTTGGTCGACCTTATTTCCAGCGTAGTTAGGAAATTGAATTTTGGATTAAAGGAATGGAGGGCTATATGCCGTTAGCACATGTATGTGCTTGTGAATTTCTGTTTAGGTTGTGAGAGTTGTTCAGGAATGATGAATGATTTTGGTATGATGGATTACTCTAGAGGTTCCAAAAGCATTGCGAAATTACAGGAGCTTGACAGATTAGTGCCACTTGACTTGTGTCTTTCATGGGCGAGTCTGTAACTCTAGGTTGACTAGATGTAATGAGAGTGAGGGATTGTGTTCCTTCACTGTGGTGCTAGCGTAGGGGGTGATTCCCCAATGTGTTGATCTAAGGATTGCGATCTTTATTGCCTGTGTGCTAGCTTAGGGGTGATTCCCCATTATGTTGAGCATAGGGAATGCGTTCCTTATTGCCTGTGTGCTAACGTAGGGGGTGATTCCCCATTATATGTAGGCGTGAGAGTTGTTTTCTTTCACCGCCTTAGTCAACTTAGGTTACATGGCTCGTTGGTAGTGCTTAAGACAATGCCATACCGGGATGGACTCAGGTAGGGTGTGCGAGTAGTAGTTAGATGGACGATGAGTTGAGGTCAAGAAGGAGATGTGCGTGCCAGGACAACTTTTGTGTTGATAAAGCTAGCATAGGGGCGATGTCTCCAGAGTAATGAGTTAGGGGGCGATTCCCCAGAGTAATGATGATGCTAGCATAGGGGCGATGTTCCCAGAATGATGAGCGTGAGAGTTGTCCTCTTTCTTTGTATTAGACTCGCCTCTAGTGCATGACTCGCAGGTAAAACATGTGTAATACTAGAGGGAAGTGAGCTTGAGTTAAGGCGACTAGGCGAATAGCTGATTAAAGTGAATGTTTGATATTGAGCTGGGATATGTGAGTTAGGGCGATGCCTTCATTTGTATGGATTCGAACTTTGGACCCTAAGTGGGCTACTTACTGAGTATGTTTATACTCATACTTGCTACTTTGTTTGTTTTTCAGCTGGTGCATATTCTCGAGGCGAGTGAAGAGGGCGGTGACTTGACGAGGCTATGGAGACTCCTTTCCTTGTATTAGCTCTTAGTTTTGAAATTTCGTTCTTTGTTGTAATGTTGGTCTGTAGATCCTAATTTTTTTTTTTCGTGTGTTTGGTTAGAAACTCTTAGGTTTGATTGTATGTTGGTTGAGCTCAGCACTATTTATCGTAGTTTGGTGGGTACTGAGTCTATTTCCTGAATTATAGAAGTGATGTGTCTCATTCCAGGTCTTTGTAAAATTTTGGGTTTCTCCTAGTTACGCCGTCATGCTGCCGAAATTTCGGGCATGAGTGAGGTAATTAGGTATTGCTTTCGCATTAGAGAGTCGTATGAGTTAGGGTCGTTACAATTTAATAACATTCAACGAAGCAAGATGTGTCTAGAAAGCTCGAGAAGGAGAGATTCAACAACATATGAAGCATTATTACTACTATTAACTTCATAACATCAAGAACAAATCAATAAGCATTTCAATACTACTGTATTAACAAATATTAACCAAATAAATTACTCAACGAGAAACAACATATTGAAAGTTGACATGCCTCAACTATCTTGCAAGAGAATCACGTTAATGACAATGAAGTTTATTTCATTTTGCCTTAGAAGTGAGTGTTTGAGGAATAATAGTAGCAGATGTCAAGAACATCACGACGTTGCCTTCCTCTATTCATATTCGACTAACAATGGATCCATCGCAATAATAGGATAAATTGTAATGCCCAACATTTTCAAGTAGGACTAATTTAATTATTTTAGGAAATAATTTGGGTCCGACTTGATTAATTGGATTGCTACGTTAAATCTCCATATTTTTTCACATTAGTTTTTAATTCATTAGCAGGCATGTAGTAACGTCCCTAGATAATCGAAGTCAAAAAAAAAAAGTTATAGTCATTACATAAATGGTCTTTAACGTTGTGTCTAACTACATATGCTTTTCAAGACAACTGGCTGCTATAATCTTATGTTATCTCATGCTTCTTATAACATAATTATGATGCTTGGTGATCAACGTGTTCTGGAAGTTGATATACTCTTGAACATGAATCCTTTTGTCAGACATTTTAGCAACATCAAGACAATTAGGGAAGATGTATATAATTAAACAAAACAAGTTATGTTCGTTGAAACTAGCCATTTAGATATTCATAAAAAGTTGAGTTTCATACTAAAAAGGTTGGGTCGTTACTACAAGAAAAATCGCATACGATAGCGTTCAACAAATGCTATTGTAAACCATCGATAGCGTTGTTGAAATGTTGTCATGGCTATGTTATTGAAAGTCCCTGACATTTCGTAACATTTTTTCACCGCTATCCAAAATGCTATAAAAAGTATGTTTTTTATCTGTACTTTTAATTCTATGTTTTTTTTCATTACACATGCAAATGACGCTATGATTCATCTTACATAGCATTTTTTATAACATTGAAAAGCGCTACAAAAGACATATCATAGTCTTTTACCATGTTATCGTAGCCGATGTTATTGGAAGTCCTTGGCGTTTCATAGCGTGTTTTCAACTCTATAAAAAAAAGCTACAAAAATTCTATTTTTGATTTCAAAATTTTGATGTTATGGAAACTTTTCATAGCGTTAGAAAAAAATGTCATGATTGATCTCTAATAACATTTTACATATAAGTGAAAAAAGGCAATAGAATACATAGCATAACATTTTTAGCACCACTATGGTAGTCGATATTATGGAAATTAATTGACTTTGAATAGCATTTGTTTAAAATTTTTTATTGTTTTGTTTACATTTGTACCATCTGTTTCGAATGTTATTATATTGTAAAATCTATTGTAATCAGTTTATAAACTTTTAATGTATTTCAATACATTTACATCAAAATAAAATTTCAAAAGTACAAAACATGTATATATCTATTGAAGTTGCTTGCCCATGTGATATATAAAAGACGAAAAAATGTAACTAATATCATCTACACCTTCAATCATAAAGATATACATAAAATCTTTAAGATTTTTTGAGAAATTTAATTTGTGTAATTGAAGTTTGAATTTGTATTAATTTATTGTAAGTAAAGTGGAGTACAACTCCATCGTATAGTCCTTTGATTCTTTCTGTTGCAAAATCAAGGAAGTTTTAGTCCTCGAATTCTTTCGGAAGGTTTAAACTCAAATCTTCAAGAAGCTTTAATCTCAGTCTCTTCAATCTTTGGTTTCAGTCTTCGAGGAGTGTTAATTTCAATATTCAAGAAGAGTTCGTCTCCGTCTTCCGTCTTCCATAAACTTTCATTTCAATCTTCAACTTTCATGGTACTTTCATTTTAGTCTTCAATCTTCAAGAAGAATTAATATTTTTGTTCAGTCTTTAGGAAGATTTTAACTTTGCCTTCATGTCTTCAAACTTCAGTATTCTTTAAAAGCTATCAAACTTCTTAACCCTATGAAATGGAGGAGCCCTTTATGTATAAAGTTTTCCAAAAGTTGTGTTGACTTGCCTATTTTTTTTGGGTTCATCTTTTGTTTGGATAAAACATGGGCTTTGGGATTGACTGAGTTAGTGGACTTTGATTTATTTGAGTTCTGCCTTATTTAATTTGTCAAACTTCAACTAAATTGGGCTTTATGCCAAATAATCATTTGATCCCTGGCTTGACCATTGTTGGATGTGGTCAAGCCCATGGTGATGCTCGAATGGACATAAGAGAGACACGTGGGATATTTGGATTTGTCATTGTTTAATTTGGTGACCTACGTTAATTTATAATTGGTCCCTAATTAAATAAATAATTTTATCATCAATTTTAAATAATGACGTTGCAATATTTTATTGGTCAAAATTTCTATTCCCTAATGCCCCCTTTTCTATATTTATGCACAAATATGTGTGTGTGGATCTCAAAAAATATGATATGGAATAAAAATGTGAAAATTTATGTAACAACCCATATTTTCCAATACGGTCATTCTAATGGTAACTGCGGAAGCGATTAAACATATATTAAAAAAAAAGGAAAACACACGTAGAATACTTCCAAATAACTGAAAAACAAGACTTTAAAAAAATAAAGCCAAATCCAATACTAAAAAAAAAAAACCAACTAGAAGAACTTTGAACATTCGGCAAGTCCAACAAAAACCTAAATGCTAAAAATCGAAAGACCAAAATTAACTCCTCAACAGTTTTGCCAGAACGCTAAACCTCAATCACTGTCAGAACTATCACCTGCTCCTTCGTCTGAAAACATTTTAGGAAAACAAAAATGAGTACAAAAAATACTCAATAAGGAATCTGAACATCAAGTTCATAAATTCATTTTCTTCAAAACAAAACATAGAAATTCAGTTTAACAAATCATTTCAATAGTTGAATCAAAAGTCAAATATTCATTTGGTTATTTTATTTTAAAACAGTCATAAACAAAATACTAGAATCCTTGCAAAACTTTCAAAACAACTATTAAAAACTTTCAGTCAAAACTTTCAGAAAACAAAAATCTTTCAATTGAACAAAACTTTCATTTAACCAAAACTTTCAAATATCAAAACTTTCAATTCAAACAGTACTTTCAATCAATCAATACTTTCAAATATCAAAGTGGGAATATGCATTATTTGGGTAGCCTTCATAACATATATGATGATTACCCGTCGGTAACATCAATCAGAACATTCAATCAGAGTTGTCGATAAAAATTGACCAGAACATTCAATTCAATTACTTAAGTGTGAGGCCATGTGAGTGAAACACACACATGAATCTTCATTCCAAAGGAATGCCAAACCACAAACTGTGCCTTCCCACAAATAAGCTTCAATCAGTCAGAGATGTCGATAAAATCGACCAGAACAATCAATATAATTACTTAAGTGTGAGGCCACGTGAGTGAATAACACACACATGAATCTCCATTCCAAAGGAATGCCAAACCACAAATGTGTCGTCCCACAAATGTGTCTTCTCACAAATAAGCCAGAACAATTCCGTCAATTCCAATTCCATCAATTCCAATTTAGGCTACTACCACAAATAAGCAAAGTATTCCCAAAACATAAAATTGGCATATCCAGATAGCCCTTATCAAATCGATCAAAAATTATTTTGTAAACATTTAAAACAAAACATGTAGTTTCAAATAACAAATTCAATAAAGATTCATCAAATCAACCGTTCAAACTCAAAACCAAAACAAACTTACTTTCATTTTAAAATCAATCAAAACACATTTATTTCAAATTATCCAAAACGGCAAACATACTCTTAAATAGAAAAACACTTTAAAACATACAGAACAATTTTGGTCAATTTCAAATCATACAAAACGTACTTTCAAACATTTGTCAAATAAACAATATTCAAAACGTAATTGTACTAAAATTTCTATTTTGGAAGGGATGTGGAAACTACGTACCTCGATCAATATTTTTACAATTCTTAATCTCAATCTCATTTTTCCACAATACCAACTCCTTGAACTAAGGTCAATCTTCTAGAAACCTAAACATATCCAATACTTCATTGATCATAAGCCAAAATTCTATCTTAAAGGTCCAAAAACTTATATAAAATATAGAAAATCTTATCTACCCAATTTTTCCCATTCAAAACGATTTTCTGCATAAAAAGTTAGGAAAAAAAATAGGATTCTTGGAAAAAAAAAACAGCATTGAAAACTGGGTTTAAAACACTTTAAAATCCAATTTAAAACGTATTAAAATTAGTAAAATCAATACTTTTCAATATGAAATAGAATACGAAACAATTTTCCAATTCTACATCTTTTACAACTTTCATAGCTATCATAAATTATGGACAAATAACCCAGAAAATTTATGCTCTTAAAACAAAACTTTCCAAGAGTTTTTGATCTAAAAGAATCAAGATTTCTACCATTTTACAAATAAATTCAGATCTGAAAAAGTACATAAAACTGCTGTAAAAATCTTTAAAACATAATGTTTTCATGTAGAAATTAAAGCTATAAATCACACTTTAAACAAACAATCATTTGGTAAACTTTACTGTACAAAAAGAACCCAAAAAACACTAAAAACAGTCCCAAATTTAGAGAAAATAAAAGCTGGAAATTTCTGGAAACTCTTCCATTATCAAACCTTTAATTTAATCCAAAATCCATAAGATAAAAAACTTTGATAAAGAATTACACAAACCAAAAACCAAAAAACTTTTTAGGGCAAAAAATTTCAAGGATCTTTTCATTCTAAACAATCAAGAATGAAAACAAAACCCCAAATTTTTCCAAGAAATATTCAATCAAAAAAGAAACAAACTTGAAAATAGAAGGGAAAAAAACTTACTACTTTTTTCTTTAGAGAGGAAACTGCAGAACTGACTTCTTCGTTTCCCTCTTTTTGCCGTCAAAATTTTTGATCAAAAAGGTTAGGGCTTAAAAGACCTCTTTTTAAAAGAACTCTAATCAAAACCCTTGATAAAAATATCTTCATTCTTTTTAAATAAAAGGAAAATAAATATTTATCTCCTAATTTAACCTAATTCAAAAATGTTTTAGAAAAATCAATAAAACAAATAAAATAAAATAAAAAATATTTTTTTCGGTTGTTACAATTTATTTGTAAGTATTACTCTTTTTGATGCGTCATTTTAATAAAAATATAAATGTTTGTCAAAATTTTGATTTTCACACTAGAAGAACACTTTGATTTGGATTCGTTTTGAGTGAACTTTAATTCCAAATTTTTCCTCGGAGTAAAGTTCAAAGTCTTCCTCAATTTTCACTTGGAGTTGGAGTAATGCTGTGATAATTTGGGCTTGAATTTGGCATAAGATTTTCGTTTGGACTTGGGTAAAATTTGGACTATACCGATTTTAACTTGAGTCTGAACTTAAACTCTAACAACAATTTTTTTCTTTGATAGAATTTTAATTCTACCCAATTTTGACTTAAATTGGCAGAATTTTGAATGAGCCCAATTTTAATTTGGCAAAAGTCTCAGTATGATTCAAAATTCGAATAAATTTTGAAGTTCGACGAAACATCTCATAATATGCTCCTTAGTTTTAGCTCATCAAATTTGGCACCAAATTTCTCATCTTGTCCAAAGTTCGCCAAATCATTATTCATAATTTTAATTATTAATTATTAAATGACTAGACTACCCCTAACAACTTCCATGACTAAGATTCCCTAATGATAGTGTAATTATATTTAATTTAAAACCAAAATCTAAAATAAAACAGATAAAACATATTATGTAAACAAAAAAAGATGCTAAGATTTGTTATCTAAAATTTAAACAAAAAATTAAAAATTATTAATAATAAATTAAATAAAATGGATCTAATATGAAAAAAAAATACACACCAATTACAATATAATTACATAAAAAAAATATTTTAAAAAATAGTTAAAAGAATATATTAACAAACCAGTAAAATCACATGCAATCTGAAATATTAATCCCACAATAAAAGTGAATAATCATATTTACACTCTGCCCCGTGTAGTAATAAAAATTAAAAAACGTATTTTGGAGACAGATTACCTTTCATCGCAAATCGAAGGATTGATTATAGGGTTTTTACTTTTTTCGTTTCTTCACATAGTTTCATTCGATTTCAAAAGTTCAAAGCTCCCCAAGTTGTTTAACCATCTTCTTCTTTCGGAAGCTGGAAAACTCGTTCAACAGGATGATTCTTCGACTTGTCTAGCAAAAGAGGTCAGAAATACTTACCCTTTCTTTATTTAAAACTGAAAATTTTGCCTCCTTGGTAAATCGAGAAACTTAGGTATAAGAAAAGTAACAAACTAATTCAATCTTGGCTCCAATGACAGAATAGTCCCAACGAACAACAACAAGGATAAGAGAAGGAAGAGACCTTTGACTCCAAGGATTAAGGTATTTACAAAAAATATTTTTAAAATATTATCTGATAGTTAGGGGAGATACAGAGTATAAATGTATTGAAAATAAAAAATAGATTCAGTTTCTTTATTCTATAATTTAAATTACATAGTTTGTTATACCTAATGTACTGAGATTAAAAATTTCTTAACAAACATTTGAAGGTATGGTAAAAGGAACAAGATCAAGTAATCGTTTACGTGAATTATGAATAACGGCTGGAAAAAAGAACAAGGATACAGGAACAATCACTGTAAACAGTGAAAATGAGGTATATTTCAAACCTTTTTATAACACTGATAATAAATAAATAAAAAAAAAACCAAATTTGTTTTATTCCTACAGGAAACAGTAACCACAATGACATAAGGGGAAGCAACGACTTACAAGGAAACAAGATGAGAAGAAAATATCAAGGGAGGGGACCTATTGTAACAAGGAGAAAGAAACAAAAAAGTAAAATGACTGAGAAAGTAAGTAACTGATTTCAATTGTGTGATTAAAAAAATGAATATGACTATTGCATTGACAATGATCACAAATTATATGAGTCCAAAAAAATCAAAAGAAACAAAGAAAAAGGACAAAATAGTAGAAGAAACGGAAGAGAAGCACAGAAGAAGAGGAGGTATGTAAATTAATAGAGTCACCTTAGTTTTTAAAATTAAAAACTATGTCTGAATACCAAATATCAAGCAAATAAGAGATCTTGCTTGAATAAATTCAACAGGAACTCATCAATTAGTTTCAATTGTTGAGTTCCTGTTGAATTGATTCAAGCAAGATCTCTTCTTTGCTTTTTAATAATGGAACGGATCCTCCTGGGATTCTTCCAAAATTGGAAAGAGCGTCCTCAATAATTGGGATTCCATATGTTCCTATCCTAAGAGGCTTCTGGACCTTTGGAGGAGTGAAAACCTTCTCCTCTATTCGATCCATTTGTTCGGCCATGGTGGATAGCATCTTGTTTGTGAAATTGTTCTAGTAAAAAAATCCCCTTATGCCTTTAGAGAGGTTTTTGTTTTCCTCTTCCAGAGACAATTGTTTGAATGGAGAGGCTATGACTAAATTTCCCTTAAATTTTCTGAATTCGATCTATTCCATGGGTGGATGAGTACTAGAAACTTCTCCGTTTAAAGTCCTCCAGAGAGTTTATTTTATAACGTTCACCTGGTCATTATAATTTTCTCGGTTGGCGAACCATTGAAAGAAAGGAATGTTTTCTTCAAGTGCTTCCATAGTAGATATCCATGTAGCCTTGAACTCTTCTCTTTCTTCTTTCTCATATGCCTTAAAGAAAAACTTTCACAGCAATTTCCACTTTTTATCCATGAAATCCTTTTGCAAGAATTCCATGTTTACCTTGAATCCTTCTGATATGACGTTGAGCTCATTATACTGGCTTATGGCGTCCATATCTGTTTGAGTATGAGAGTTTGTCCTTACATACAGGCTTTCTGGTATGCGAGGAGCAAAACCCACTGAGTTTATCTTTGCAGATAAAGATCTTCTCAATGGTTCTTCGGGTTCAAAGCTTATAGAGGACGAAGCTTCTCCGCGGTATTCTGAGGCACTTTGCCTAGATGGAGCAAAGGTAAAGACCTTTGGAGCTGGTGCTGTTTCTTGAGTGAAACTGATTTCAACAGTTCCATCTGGATGTTCTACTAGAGCTGTGGCAGATTTTGGAGGTGGAGTCACTGGGTCAGTGGCGCGTTCAAGAACCTAGTGAGAATTCCGAGTTATATCTACCCATTGCAATGTTTTTGGGACCTCAATATTAGATGTTGAAACATTTGCTTCTATGAATATAGTCTTGCCTCTAGGGGATCCCTTTAAGGCTCTTGGTGCTATATGTGTCTTCATCAGTTGATAGCATAATCTGAAGATAACAACAAATGCATGAGCATGTAGTTGCATATTCAGATATTTGAAGTATATGTCCAGAATTAAAGAATTTAGAATTATGGGATCTTGAAGAGATAGCAGATAGCATGGATAGCAATTGAAATAGGTCGGTCCGCTTTCCAGATTGGTTTCAACCATTCCTAGAAGATAATCTTGAAACCTTAGAAATCTCTTATCCCTCAGATTGAGAAGGATAGGTGTGTTAAGGCCGGTTCTGAACAACGACTTAATTGCAACCTAGACTACTCCAAGATGCATATATGAGTATTCCTCTATGTGTGAAAGGATCTAGTTTCTGGTGAGAAGATTTAAAGATTCAGGATTGTTATGAATAGCAATCCTGTCTTCAACAATTTTTACTCTCCATTCTTGAGTAAAATTGAAAGTAGACTTGAAGTAGATCGTTTTTGGATCTAGCTTTGGAATACTCTAGTTTGCTAATTGCTCCTCAATTTTAGCTATTTGGAGTAATTCATTTGTAGCATTGAGTACTTCAGCATTCATCTCTGCTCTATGAGTATCATCATCTTGAGTAGCTTGATCTATTTTAGTAGATGAAGAAGAACTCTCTCCTTTGAGTAATTTTCTTGGTAACAAAGATTTGAGTAACTTAGACATAATTCATAAAATCAAATTATTAATTAAAGATAAAAGTAAATATTGTTTTAATGCAATAAAATTCTTCAGACTATACTCTCTCCACGAAGTACCCAACTGTAGACTGGAACACGCGGCTTACCAACGGTCTTACGCCTCTTGCTGCCCGAAACACCAATCGCTTACCAACGCCTACTGACAGAAGGGCTGACGAAACGACCACAAAGAGTATCTTAAGAAGAATTAAATTGAACTAGAGCAATAATTAATTCTAGCTTTAAGATATAAAAGATTTAATAAATTAAATCAATGAAATGCAAAAATTTGAAACAAAGGAAATTGCTTCAAAGATTTGAGTGATATTGAGTAAAACTTATCTTGGCTTTGATACCAATTTTGGAAGAATCCCAGGAGGATCCGTTCCATTATTAAAAAGCAAAGAAGAGATCTTGCTTGAATCAATTGAACAGGAACTCAACAAGCTTAATGGAAAGTCTCCTCAAATTAACGTACTCAATGATGATGAGATAGCCGACCTAATTGCTGAGATGCAGCAAGCAGCGATCTCATATGAAGAGCCTAGAGACATAAATAGAATCTCTATGCACTCAAAGAGTAACCCAATGACATATTATCCAAGGGCTACACATCCAGATATGTCAATAGAAGACCGAAATCATGTTATTACCAGTTCATTTGATGTATCATCCATCTATGAATGGAATATTGATGGTCTTCTCAATATTTGATTATGAATGTTGTCCAAGAAATGTTTGTTGCCAATGCAACATACACTTCAAAAGGTGCAACTGATCATCAAATAGTCAAGCTTCTTGTTGTCGGATTTACAGGCATTCTAAGAGGTTGGTGGCTAAATACCTTCACTGATGAAGAAAGAAGGGAAATTCGTACTCACAAGTCTCCAGTAGAAGTAACTGATTCTACTAGAACGGTGAGAGAAGTCGGAGAATCCTCTTCAACATCCCAAAGCAGGGCATCTCCAACTACAGGACGTACTGGTGTCACTGCAACAGCCTTATCTACATCCCTTGTAGCTACTACTCAAACAAGAGGTTACAAAGATGATGCAGTTGTAACTCTATGCTTTAGCATAATCAAGGCTTTTGTTGGAAACAACAATGATTATGTCAATTAAGTAGGTGAATACCTTCAAAGGCTGACTTGTCCAAAACTTTAAGACTTTGAATGGTATAAACAGACTTTCTTAACATAAGTCTACAAGAGGACGGATGCCCATAGACCGTTCTGGAAAGAAAGATTTATTATCGGACTGCCAAAAGTATTTGGATCCGAGTTATTACTTCATCTCTGAGAATTATACCAATGAGATATTCCATGGAGCTCAGTCACTTATGGCGAGCTTTGTCATTTCGTTATTAGCCAAGCAGGAAAGCAATGTCTTGAAGCTACTCGGCATGAAAAGCAAAACAAATCTAGAGAAAATAAACAAGAATTTGGACAGTTTTGCAAAATATATTACTATCATCCTGAAGCTCCATTAGTCAAGAAGAAGAAGAGACTTAATAAAGCCAAAACTTTTTACTCAAATTATCTACAACGATCCAAGACTAGCAGACCATATGCTAAAGGTCCTTACTAGAAAATTCAATATAGCAAGAAGAATCCTACTGTCAGTAGGAATTTTTCAAGAAGACCTTCTTCAAAAGTCCAGTGCTACAAATGTAGAGGATTTGGGCATTATGATCCAAAATGTCCAATGAAGAAGATAATCAATGAACTTGGTATCGAAGAAGATATTAAGAATGAACTACTTCAAATAGTGCGAACAGATTCTGAAGAATCAATTTATGAAGATTCAGAGGATAATCAAACACTTCAACTCATGGAAGAATCTGAGACAGATATTTCCGAAGGAGAAATTCCTCACAAACCTGATTGTAAAGGAGGGAGATTTTGCGGTTGTTTTAACTGCATAAATGCCCTAACCAAAGATCAGGAACTGCTTTTTGAGCCGGCTGAACAAATCACAGGCGCTAGTCTCAGAAGGAATATACTCATTCGACTGAAATAATCTCTTCATAAAGGAAAGGAGAAAGAGTATGTTTCTATAGGTACTCCTTATCCCAACATTGAAGATGTTTTTTCTCTCTTCAAAAAAGAAAAATAGGAGATCAAGTCTTCGGACTTAAAATTCGAAATCAATAAACTCAAGGAGGAAGTCAAGAAGCTCCGCCTTGATTATCAAAATGACATTGCCCAATTGTCCATAGAAGTTGCTATGATCAAATAAAACCAGGCAATTACTTCAACCGCAAAGGAAGATGCAGAACTATCAGAATCTTCAGTAGAAGAAAAACAATTCTTATCCACCTTGCAGAAAGTCCAGTACCACAAATGGTATGTTAAGATATCATTACGGATACATGATTTTTCAATAAGTGCAATTGCTTTAGTTGACTCAGGGGCAGATCAGAATTGCATTCATGAAGGCATTATTCCTTCAAGATATTTCGAGAAAACAATAGAAACATTGAGAGGAGCAAATAATCATCCTTTATACATCAGGCACAAGCTGCCATAAGTGCATATTTGCAACAATGAGATTTGCTTTGTGACCTCATTCCTATTAGTCAAAAACCTAAATCAAGCAGTAATTTTAGGTACTCCATTTATTACACAATTATATCAATTACAAGTAACAGATGAACGAATCTGTTCATCAATCATGGATAAAACCATTATATTCAAATTTATCGACCCATTGAGAGAAAGTGATCTTAATGTTGTTGATAAAATCAACCTAAAAAAGAAGCAGATAAACTATATGAAAGAAGAAATCAGCTTCAAGAAGATTGAAGAACAGCTTCAATCACCAGGGATTCAGAAGCGAGTCCAAATTATTGAAAAGCAGATTGAACAAGCACTCATCTAGATGCATTATGGTCAAGAAAGAAACATATGGTAACCTTACCATATGTAAAAGATTTCAAAGAATCAAACATTCCAACGAAGGCACGGTCGATCCAGAAGAATTCTGAATTACTAAGCCATTGCAGGAAGGAAATCAATGAATTACTCGAAAGAATGCTGATAAGGCCATCCAAAAGCCCATGGTCCTGTGCAGCCTTCTACGTCAACAACCAGGCCGAAAAGGAACGAGGTGTCCCAAGGCTGGTAATCAACTATAAACCCTTAAACAAGGTTTTGGAATGGATTAGATATCCAATCCCAACTAAAAATGATTTACTCAAACGAATTTCTAATGCGAAATTATTTTCAAAGTTCGATATGAAATATGGATTTTGGCAAATTCAGATTGATGAGTATGACAAGTAAAAAACAGCATTCAATGTCCCTTTTGGGCAATACGAATGGAATGTTATGCCCTTTGGGTTAAAAAACGCTCCATCCAAATACCAAAAGATCATGAATGTTATTTTGGAACCTATTCAAGAATTTTTAATTATCTATATTGTTGATGTTTTAATCTTTTCATCTAATATAGATCAACATTTTAGCCATTTAAAAATCTTTAGTCAAAAAATAAAGTATAATGGTTTAGTAGTTTCAGCTAAAAAGCTAAAATATTAGATTTCTTGGTTTTGATATCCATCTCGGATTATTAAAACCTATTCAGAGATCTCTAGATTTTTCTCAAAAATTTTCTGACGAAATTTTAGATAAAACTCAGTTACAAAGATTTATGGGTTGTCTAAATTATGTTTCAGATTTTATCAAAGATCTTCGACCTATTTGCAAACCTCTTTTCCAAAAATTGAAGAAATAACCTATTCCTTGGGGACCAGCTCAGACAAAAGCAGTCCAAAAAATAAATAAATTAGTCAAAAGCATTCCCTGCTTAAGTCTTATCGACGAAAAGGCAGATCTTATCGTGGAGACCGATGTGTCAGACATTGGATATGGAGGAATCCTTAAACAGTGTCTCAATAAGAAGGAATCAATAGTACGTTTCCACTAAGGAGTGTGGAATAGTACACAGCAAAACTATTCAACAGTGAAAAAATAAATTCTGGCAATAGTTTTATGTGTCTAGAAATTTCAAGGAGATTTAATCAATAAATCGTTTTTAATAAAAACCGATTCTCAATCTTCTAAATTTTTTATAGAAAAAGATGTAAAAAAATTTGTTTCAAAACATATTTTTGCCCGTTGGCAAGCAATATTATCTTGTTTTGATTTTTAAATTTTGTCTATAAAAGGGTCTCAAAACTCCCTTGCAGATTATCTTTCGAGAGAAAATCTCTCAAAGAACCCTCCTCTCGAGAGAATTCCTCTCTCTAGACAGCCCCCCTCTTCTCAAACATCTATCTGAGATTAAGATAGTATGCTCTGAGGTCGCAGCCTTAGCTGATCTTCCTCATCATAATTCTTAATTTCATATTCGAGTCTCCTTCTTCAATTACTCATCATGAGTTCAAGAAAAGGAAAATGAATTGCTTCCTCTTCCACTTCAAAGGGAAAGGCTCCTGCCTCTTCCTTAGCTACTAAAAGACCTACTTCAGTTCATATCGAGGACTTTGCTCTTTCCGATACTTCCTTTACTCCTGTTAGAACGAGAGCACAACGTCGTTCTTCTTCAATAAGGCTTAAAGAACCTTTACCTCAAACTACTACTCCATCTGTTGCAGGTTCTTCAACCTACAACTCTGTTGTGTCTCCACTGACACGATTTACTCCAAAGCCACAAATAGAAGGCTATTTTCAAAAAGCTCATGTTATTACTGAAATCCCCATAGAATCAGAGTGGGATTCAGAAAACTTTGCTGAGCTAACTTCCCATATTTATCCGGGTGAATATTGTTTCATGCCGGAATGCCTATCAAAAACACGGCAGTTTTATGAATTAATTCTTATTGATTCAAAATCTGCTGAAATTACTCATATACCGGATATGAACAATCTATCCGTTATCGCTTACTCAAAATTGAAGATTTTCAGGGTTCTCACTCCTAAAAAACGGAACCAGAAAGTCTACGATCAGGTTCAATCCACCTTCTTACGCATACAGGGATTATGTTAGAGCGTGGACCACTGTTCTCTGGTACCAAGCCTTTAACCATTTATGGTTTATTCAATTTTGCAGACAAGCCCATAAAAACCTATTTCCCATCTGGTTTAAAACCTGGTGGCATAATTTCGGCCTCTGCAAAGAAATTTTTCATGCACCTATTCAAGAATCTTTTCATTATTTTACTCAAAATGTATTCAAAAATGATTTTCCTTTGACCTTTCGCTTTTGCTTACATTTTCAAGTTCCATGGATCTTCTGTTGGAACTTAACTACTCAAGTTCTTCACTACAATACCAATAATTTAGTGAAACCCCTGAAGGTTAAATGGTGGAACAAAATCAATATTACTAAAATAAACCTTCCAAAAGTAAAATCTTGGTTCATTGATGTTCCACATAACTAGAATTTTTCAAAGAAAGCACAGCAAGAGTTCCAGAAAAATAAAACTGCCTTGCTGGCTTCTTTAGCTCAAATAGCCACATAAGCTGACATTTAAAGAGTTCTCCTCCACAACTCAAACTCAAATAAATCGTCTTCTCCACCTCTTTCCGTCATCAATGAAGACAAAGATGATATAAACCTCAGTGATCCTTAATCACTGTATAGACCGGAAAAGTCTTTAAACTACCACACAACCGCAAAGTCATAAAACTACGACTATACTGAATAAACCTTCTTTAAAAGGTTCAACATCGTAATGTCCGCAATGACGTTAAACTACGAAATTACTCAAGAAATTTTCTAGTAGATATCTGTAAGATATCTTTATTCAGATGGAGTTCCTTCTCCTAAAAGGACGGCCAGGTTCCCGTTGAACCTACAATATATATATATATATATATATATATATATATATATATATAGATATATATATAAACGTTTGTATATTCTCTTCATGTACATATTATTTCTTTGTAAATTCTTAATTTTTGAACAGACCTGAAGAAATCCATATAAATACAACTATGATTTCTTCAGTAAATACATGTTTTGCAAACAACAAAAGATACACGAAGAAGCATTTCTTCCCGATCCGAACTTTCAATCTTGCGGCGCTTTCTTTAAAGGACCTGCTGCCGAGGACCGTTGCGACTGTTTGGTGTTCCAGGCAGTATTGTAAGTTCGTTGGTAAGCCATGGCCTTGCCTCCTTGCCTCCTTGCCTGAGAATAAGACAACACAAGAGTGCAAGATTCGCTTCATGGAAGAAAACGACAAATACCATTATTAAAGCTACTTTTTCAAAGTTCCTTTAATAAGGGGGAGAGATAATGTGCAAAGTGTTCAACAAAAGCATGCAAAAGTCTTCACTTCAAATTTCCAACCACGACAACGCATGCACCTTTTTTCCATTTGTTTTATCTGTTTTGTCTTTTATAATTAATATTTTTCACTTTTTAGACCTATAGACCTTATATAAGTCTTGGTCTACTTTTGTAGTTTTTAGCTTTTTCTACATTTTTAATTTCTTTCTTTCTCTTAGACAAAGGTATTTATTACCTTTTGTCACTTACGTCTTTATTTTCAAAGGTATTTATTACCTTTCATCTTTTATGCTTTTATTTTCCATAAAGCTCTGACAGGATGCCTTACTTGTCGGGCTAATCCTATTTTACACTGCTTTCCATAAAGATGATTGAGATAAGGGTTTGTCTTATCCTTTCATTCTTATCCTTTACTCAATTAGTTTCAATTATGTTTTGGAGTTCGGGCTCTATAAAAGAGTTCCAAACTGTATTCAAATGCAAGAGTTGGATAAGCTAGCAAGAGAGAAAAAGAAAACTTGTAATCTATTTGCCAAGCACCTCCAACCACAATATTGTAATCTTTTCTACTTTTGTTGATTTGATCCTATTCTCCCCCGTGTTGGGGAACAATTGGTATCAGAGCCAATATGAGTTTTACTCAATATCACTCCAATCTTTGAAGTGATTTCCTTTGTTTCAAAATTTTGCATTTCTTTTATTTAATATATTAAATATTTTATATCTTAAACCGAGAATTAATTATTGCTTTAGTTCAATTTAATTCTTCTTAAGATACTCTATGTGGTCGTTCCGTCAGCCCTTCCGCCAGTAAGCGTTGGTAAGCGATTGGTGTTCCAGGTAGCAAGAGGCGTAAGACCGTTGGTGAGCCACGTGTTCCAGTCTACAGTTGGGTAGTTCGTGGAGAGAGTATAGTCTGAAGAATTTTATTGCATTAAGACAATCTTTACTTTTATCTTTAATTTATAATTTGATTTTATGAATTATGTCTAAGTTACTCAAATCTTTGTTACCAAGAAAACTACTCAAATGAGAGAGTTCTTCTTCATCTACTCATATAGATCCAGCTACTCAAGATGATGATACTCATAGAGCATAGATGAATGCTGAAGTACTCATTGCTACAAATGAATTACTCCAAATAGCTAAATTTGAGGAGCAATTAGCAAACTGGAGTATTCCAAAGCTAGATCAAAAAACGATCTACTTCAAGTCTACTTTCAATTTTACTCAAGAATGGGGAGTAAAGATTGCTGAAGACAGGATTGCTATTCATAACAATCCTGAATCTTTAAATCTTCTCACCATAAAGCAGATCCTTTTGCACAAAGAGGAGTACTCATATATGCATCTTGGAGTAGTCTAGGTTGTAATTAAGCCGTTGTTCAGAACCGACCTCAACACTCATTTCCTTCTCATACTGAGGGATAAGTGATTTCTCAGGTTTCAAGATTCTCTTCTAGGAATGGTTGAAACCAATCTGGAAAGTGGACCGACCTATTTCAATTGCTATCCATGCTATCTGCTATCTCTTCAAGATCCTAAAATTCTAAATTCTTTAATTCTGGACGTATACTTCAAAGATCTGAATATGCAACCAGATGCTCATGCATTTGTTGTTATCTTCAGATTATGCTATCAACTGATGAAGACACATATAGCACCAAGAGCCTTAAAGGGATCCCCCAGAGGCAAGACTATATTCATAGAAGCAAATGTTTCGAGATCTAATATTGAGGTCCCGAAAACATTGCAATGGGCAGATATAACTCGAATTCTCACTGGGTTCTTGAACGCGCCACTAACCCAATGACTCCACCTCCAAAATCTGCCACAACTCTGGTAGAACATCCAGATGGAACTCTTGAAATCAGTTTCACTCAAGAAACACGACCAGCTCCAACGGTCTCTACCTTTGCTCCATCTAGGCAAAGTACCTCAGAATACCGTAGAGAAGCTTCGTCCTCTAGAAGCTTTGAACCCGAAGAACCATGAGAAGATATTTTTCTGCAGAGATAAACTCAGTGGATTTTGCTCCTCGAATACCAGAAAGCCTGTATGTAAGGACAAACTCTCCTACTCAAACAGATATGGACGCCATAAGCCAGTATAATGAGCTCAACGTCATATCCGAAGGATTCAAGGTAAACATGGAATTCTTGCAAAAGGATTTCATGGATAAAAAGTGGAAATTGCCGAGAAAGTTTTTCTTTAAGGCATATGAGAAAGAAGAAAGAGAAGAGTTCAAGCCTACATGGATATCTACTATGGAAGCACTTGAAGAAAACATTCCTTTCTTTCAATGGTTTGCCAGCTGAGAAAATTATAATGAGCAGGTGAACGTTATAAAAGAAACTCTCTAAAGGACTTTAAACGGAGAAGTTTCTAGTACTCATCCACCCATGGAACAGATCGAAATCAAAAATTCCAAGGGAAATTTAGTTATAGCCTCTCCATTCAAACAATTGTCTCTGGAAGAGGAAAACAAAATCCCTTTAATGGCATAAGGGGAATTTTTTACCAAAACTATTTCACAAACAAGATGCTATCCACCATGGCCGAACAAATGGATCGAATAGAGGAGAAGGTTTTCAATCCTCCAAAGGTCCATAAGCCTCTTAGGATTGGAACATCTGAAGTCCCAATTATTGAGGATGCTCTTTCCAAATTTGGAAGAATCCCAGGAGGATCCGTTCCATTATTAAAATGCAAAGAAGAGATCTTGCTTGAATCAATTCTCGGGAACTCAACAAGCTTAATGGAAAGTCTCCTCAAATTAACGTACTCAATGATGACGAGATAGCTGACCTAATTGCAGAGATGAAGCAAACAACGATCTCAGATGAAGAGCCTAGAGACATAAATAGAATCTCTATGCACTCAAAGAGTAACCCAAGGACATATTATCCAAGGGCTACACATCCAGATATGTCAAATGTATGTAAAAGATCTCTTGTTCTGATTTGCTTGCATTTGTTTCGCTTTTTGATCTCTAAATCTTTTAAATTAAAAATTAATTTGTTTTCTTACTAGAATAAATGGAGTAGACAGATTCAATACTTCATAATGTAGATATAGTTATTTATTATCTTGTAAGTTGTAATGTAACATGCTTAGGCTTGATTGTGCATTGCATTGGAAGTGTTTGAACTTAAATTTATTTTCATGTTAATTAAGTTTGAGTCTATTCTTTTGTAGGTACTTATACTCATACTTTGTTGATTCAAAGCAAGTTTCACAGTAAATTTTTGTAGATTCATCTCTTATATCCGTTGAGCAAAATACTCCAGAAATTAGAGCTCAAAACCTCTGTAGTAGATTGATGACGTCAAAATAAAATCAAATAGTTTTTGCTCCATGTAATCCAAGGTACGTAAAGGTTTACTCATTTCAAACTTGTATGTAGTATTAGTAAACTTGTTAATTAGTTGTATTTTATACAGTGGTCATTGGCACTACTTGTGATTAATACATATATGGTATATTATCTCAACTTATTAAGAACAAGTTCTTGATGAGATATCAAATATGTAACGAACATGTAAGTTAACTTTTTTTTTTCTTTATTTGTTTTTTTAGTTTTGTCTTAAAGTTTACTTCATTTTGGATTTTTGTGGCTTTTTTTTTGGCAGACGTATGGCAATAGCAACTTTTGATCTCATAAGAATTTGAAATCAACTCAAAAATCGATATTATGGAAAACAGTGGAGGCAAGTATAAACATTATTAAATTAAACTTATTTTATTATATTATGTATACATCTAGTGCATATTGCAGTGCCCTTTACAAGTGGGAAGTGTTGAATGTAGATATTACGTGATGAGATATGATGACTAACAAAAGCATCTTAATCATAGATTCAATATGTTATTAGACTATCTGCATTGTAATAGTTCAAATCGTGTAATGACAAACTGTTATTTATCATAAAAATAATATTTGAATCTTAATGTTTATAAATTGATACAAGGAATTCATACTTGCAATTTGAGTGGGATGAAGTGCGAATAGAGTAAACTAAATATTTGGGTCGCTATATATGACAACGACTAGATTTGAATCATTCATGTGGGTTTTTTGGGTGGCTACATGGAAGGTGCCATATACTTTCTTGGGAAAAATACCTTTTTGGTCCATGAGTTTTGGAAATAGACCTTTTTAGTCCATGAGTTTACGAAAAAATACCTTTTTGGTCCCTGAGTTTTGGAAATAAACCTTTTTAGTCCTTGAGTTTTGAGAAATAGGTTTAAAAGGTCCCTCGTATTATTATATTTTTATTTTTTTAATATAAAATCAATATTCTTTATTAATTTTTAATATTAACGATTTTTTAAATTAAAAAAAAAACTCTTTATTAATTTTAAATCTCTCAATATTCTTTATTAATTTTTAATATTAACAAAATTTTAAATTAAAAAAAAAACTCTCTTCCCTCTCTACCTAATTCTCTCTCTCAATATTAAAAAACCATTAATATTAAAAATTAATAATTTAAAATTAATAAAGAATATTGAGAGATTTAAAATTAATAAAGAGTTTTTTTTAATTTAAAAAATTGTTAATATTAAAAATTAATAAAGAAATTGATTTTATATTAAAAAATAAAAAATAATAATACGAGGGACCTTTTAAACCTATTTCTCAAAACTCATGGACTAAAAAGGTCTATTTCCAAAACTCAATGACCAAAAAGGTATTTTTTCCTAAACTCAGGGACTAAAAAGGTCTATTTCCAAAACTCAGGGACCAAACACACATATTGTTGAAAACTCATGGACCAAAAAGGTATTTTTCCCTACTTTTTTTTTTTGTGTGTAAATGTTGTTTAAAATATGAATGGTAGATTGACAAGAAAATTTGTCCATTTTGAAGATACAGTGGAGATAAGTAGTTTTGTCATTTTGAATATATAGTAGAGATATAGGTAGTTTGTCAGTTTGAATATATGGTAGAAATTGGTGTAAAGTTGGTCATTTTCGGATTGCCCAAATGGGGTTAATAGTTCCAACTTTTGAATTGTTCATATGGGGTAAATAGATAATGTAAGTTTGGAATTGTACATATGGGTTTATAATAATTTTTTGAATTGTTCATATGGGGTTGATAATTCTTGTAATTGTTTATGATATTGATGCTTTAGTAATGTTGAAGATATGAACTTTTGTTGCTGTTATTGGTGGAGATTTGATTGGATCTTGAATGTATATTATGTTTATTTAGTTGATGAAATCATTCCTTCAATATATCAAATTGTTGGAACACAATGCATGAGATTCAAGATAATAGAGAATATTTTTTAAAATTGGAAAAAAAACATAAACCAACATGACATGTCAAATGCGTCAAGAACTAATTAAATTAACATTATTGAAACATCAAGATAAAAATACATTTGACTCGTTAAAACTGTCAAATTTTAACAAAAAATGATACATAATAAGTATCAATAATTTATACACATGATGCTTTATATATGTCAATGACTTTAATATTCTTGACATTTTTAATACATCAAGGAAAATATATCTTGATGCTTTTCTTTGTCACATTTTAGACACTTTATTGTTGACGGTGGTTTCCTTGACGTTTTTTAAAACGTCAAGAGTCTCAACATGCGAGACCCACTTATCATGTCAGAACAACACCCACAGCCTTGCCCGAGGTTCCCAAGCACGTCAAATGAGGGAATTGCCCCCTAAAGTAGAACAGGAAAATAGGGAAACCAACCCTCATGCCCTTCCATACATTCACAACACCTATAACTCATTCATATCTAAGAGAAACATAAATTCTAATGAACCAATCCAAATGGCTACTTACGTTCTAGGCCAGCACCAAGTGATCCACTTCTCTCTCATTTTAGAAGTTGCTAGTAGCATAGAACCTAGGGCCACACATCAACAAACAATAACAATCGCAATATTGTTACCCTTTTCCATTGACCACAAACACGAATCTTGAGTATGAACTTATGCCCTAGTTCAACGACATTCCTAAACAAAAACTTCACTTAACCGTAGCCCATACGTGTGTTAACGGCATATAGCCCTCAAACCATTTAACCCATAATTCATCCCCCAAAACATGTTAGAAATCATGATGACCATTATCCTTCCACTCACATTCAGAACCGTCTAAAACATGTTAAACATGCCCGGTCACCTGCACCATTATGAACACACAAAACCTGAACGCTATATACTTCTACGGTATTCTAACTAGCCAACTAGCCAAAACCAACAAATCGAGCATCCTGCACAACGTCAACTCATCCAACACCCCAAGAGAATCAAGCCTCGGCCAACCATTCAAGTGTTTCAAGCATTCTATGCTCAGTTAATCACCCCATGCCTCAAGCCAACACATCTCAACAATATTTTATAACAAGAATTTCACTTAACCTGACCCCTACACATGCCAGCACTTGATAGTCCTAAGCGCTCCAAAAATTAAACACCTTAATACTAATATAAAACATGCTTAGGCAACTTAAGCTCAAGAAAGACTTCAAAACAGTTCAACCAACAACCACGTGCTCCACATACACAATTTTAAGTACGCTTACTTATTCACACAACTCTAAAGAAACATACATACACAAATTTATTCAGGGTCTTAAAGGGGTCAAGTCCAATTATCTACTTACCTCAATAATGAGTACAAGATAATTTAAACCTCCTTCGCCTAAAAGCTCCATTGCACCACCTAAAACAATTTCAAAGGACCAAAGTAGTAAAAATCATAACTCTTGAACCTTTAATTTCAAAGGCAACCTTGAACATTAACTTAAATGACATAAACTTACCAAGAGTTATTTGGAAAAGATCTATCACTTGGTACAAACCAAATTGTCGCCTTTGTAACTTCATCTGTCCAAAGTATAAACTTACTCCTTGCTAGTTTGACATCGAATGGAACCAAACTACACAATACAAGGCTCCACAAATTAGCATTTAATCTATAGCATCCAAACTTGAGTTCGATTGGTTTAGAAAGGACTTTACCCAAAATTCCTAACAAAATAAAACCAAAAGCTTGCTGGATTTTGATGTCGAAGTAGCCTCGAGTCGAAATATGACCTCCAAACACGCTAGTGTTCTAAATTAAGTTCAAAACATTATGGGTTAACCTCGAAGTACAACAATCAACCAGAAATTGATACAACAGAAACGAACCTTACCTCTAATCGAACCAGAACTTGTCAAATCGATGTCCAAGGGTTGAAACATGGCACTGGCCGATGATATAACTCCCACACAGAACGACACTGCAGCTGCTCGTGCTCGGATGGCCAATGCCTATGTCACCGGCAGCTAAAACTGAGAGAAGTAGAGAGAGGGCGTAATGATCGGCGGGGGCTGTTGCGGAAACGTAGTAGATCTGGTGCACAATGGTAGCTTCCAGCATTTGGTCAGCGCGATTTAGGCAAAATGCAGGGGCTGTGAATCTGGGCGGCGTGGTTGGTAGTGTAGCTGGGCGTGCGACAGCAGGCGTTCGTGGTCCTCGCCAGCAGCTAGATTGTGTGGTCAACGAGTGGTGTCGGATTGAAGGGGAGAATGAGAAGAGGAAGAATAAGAAGAAGATAAGAAAATAGGATGTTTTGGGGGGGACAGGAAAATGGGATAGAGATGTTTATTTTCGTTTTCTTCTTTTTTTTTTTTAAATACTACTTTTAAAATTTGCAAAACTACCCCATTCCCTCTTTGCCCTTTTAAGCTTTATAAACCTCAATTTAACCCACTCAAAATAATACTTGAAGAAAAAAAATTATTAGGTGTTACATAATTGAATTGTACTTACTGCTTCTTATTAATTGGTCATTAATAAGTCAATCACAGTCTTTACTTGAACTCGACATAGAGAATTTATGATCGAATCAATTCAATTAATGCCCTAAAATTGCCTACGTGACATAGGAAAAATAATTGATGGGCGAGGCTTAATATGAGCGGGCTTAATCCTAATTAATTAATCAATTAGTGCTAAGGACACTTGGGCAAGCGATTAATTATCGTGTTCGAATGAGACCGACAGGAGATTTCGGCCGGTTTAGCTATAGGTTTATGGAATTAGCAAGATTAATTAAATGTCACACACAATTCCGATAATTACAACCTAATTATTGTTCGATCCCCTAAACTACCCCTTAATTTGGTATATCTGATCCGTTTATATGTTTCTAGTTTAGAATTTCATTTCAAGCATATTTTAATCTAGCTTTTGCCTTAAATAATTCTAATTATGAGTATTCTTAGTAATCAATTAACTAAAGAAAAAGCTTCTATTTCCACTTTCTTGTGAGATACGACACTCTTTACTCTTGTGTCGTTTTATTATTTACAACGTGAGATCCATGTGGGGCTTTGTGGCAGTTTTTGGACGGTCCTCCTATGGAAGGTGTTTGCATCAGTTAATATAAGAGTAAATCTCCTCAGAAAGATAAGATTGTAGTTTTGTTCTAATACTTGACCTACCCTATAGAGACACTTGTCGGGATAAAACTATAAGATTTGAAATGATGGGTCACACTTACAAAGGACTCATTAAGGTTGTTAATGATGTCCTTGACCAAATTCATGGTAACTAAATGTTATAGGAATAAGAGTTATTCTGGTATAATATATGGTTGTGATTGTCTCAATTTAGAGAACGAACACTTGACCTACCCCTACATAGACAGTTGTTCTACATCACTAATCATAGCACTAGAAATAATGTGTAGGGTTTTAAATTTTATCAAACTGGTTGATTTCTATGCTCAAATTGATTGGATAATATTTTCATTTCTCATGATTATTAGTTTTATTGTTTAGCATCATGTCTAGCTCTTTAATTTATATTTTGGTGGCGAAAATTTGACTGGTGAAAATTATGTAACCTGAAAAAATAATATCAACACTATATTGGTTGTGGATGATATGAAATTTGTTATGGCTGAGGAATGTACTCGAGATTCCACTGTTAATATTGCACGAAATGTTCGTGATGCATATGATTGTTGGATCAATGCCAATGAAAAGGAAATAGTATATATTTTGGCAAGCATAACAGATGTTTTGGGCAAAAAGCTAAAGAACATGACAACAACATATGATATGATAGAGTCACTGTATGGAATGTTGTGACAACCTTCCAATCAAATCAAGCATGATGCTCTCAATTTCATTCATAACGCACGCATGAAAGAAAGACCATCGGTGCGGGAACTTGTTCTCGACATGTTTGTCCATTTTAATGTTGCTGAGATGACCGGCGCTATTATAAACGAATCCAGCCATGTCAGTTTTATTCTAGAAACCCTCTCTAAGAGTGGCAGGGTCGATCTCAGGGATTGTATTTCTTATATTAATTGAGTACTATAATTACTCATACCTAATTTTATCTAGAGACCAAAAAAATAGAGAATAATCCATTTGAAAATTAATATAACTATTTACAAAGTTGGAGACACTTAGAGGGGACTCTTCTTACACAATGATTTTGGATAGTTAACACTAAATCTTGCCAATCCACGAAATAAATCATACATGCAACATTTATAAGCCAGGAATATACAAAGGTATTTAATTGACTCTCCCAAGCAGCAACTAAATTTCATGCTTAATTTATATGTCAACCTTCCAATCTAATTTCATAACAAAGCATGGCATTATAAAACTTCTTCTTATGGCTTCTATTAACAAGCAATTCATTTTCATGCACATGTTTACTAATAGTTATGCAAACGAATATAAATTTAAGTCTACTTTCTCGAGCTAAACTCAAACTATACTAAGCTACTATTTGGCCAAAATATTACACAATAAACACGAATATGCATAAATAGATGTTGAAATATAACAAGTTCAAGGATTAAACCAATCATCCAAAAATATCAAGTAGAGTTCAGTCACTAATGTTCATGATTACAATTGTGTTCTCATAAAGAAGTCTAAAAACAAAAACTACGAAATAAATAGTAAAGAAGGAAAAAAAACTCTTTGATGCATGCCACACTCGTTCCCGTTGTGATACGCTGTGATCTCGAGCCTTGAATTTCTTCCTCAGCTCTGAAAACTGTTCCCTTAGACCCAAATATGAGGTAGAAATTGACTCTAGATTGGTCCCTCTCCAAATGGTCTCCCTGAATTCGAAGCTCAAACTTTTTGTTTATAACAATCGGGATAGCATCAAGATGTTAGAGACAATGTTGAGATGCTGTGACCTAGTTTGCAAAGTAAAGAAGGAAACTTGGGGTAGCGTTTAGATGCTACACGCAGCGATTAACCCTACGGACAGAAATTAGCTTGGCGCACGTGTTTTGAGCATTGAGACGCCCAAAAGTGGCATCTCAACGTTACTTTTGTGGGAATTGGAGCTTAGATGTATACAATCATAGCGTTGAGACGCTATAGACAACGTCTCAACGATATCCTCATAGGTCCCATAGTTGCAGCCTAGCTTCTCCTTAATTCCAAAGCTCCTAAACATGCCATTACACTCCATTTGCTCCAATATCTTCTCCAAATGATAGATTTTGCTTTATTTGCTCTAATCCTACAAAATAAACAAATTATGAGATCAAAGCATATTTTAACACCTCGAACTAGCAATAATATAAGCTTAGCACACTTTTGTGTGCTATCAAATACCACCAAACTTAGATTTTTCATAGTCCTCGAGCAAAATAAAACACAACTCTCAAATGATTAATAGTTGCAAACATGGGGCTCAAGCTTCAATATTCCACATAATAAATAAATTACAAAAGCATAGATAAATCAAACACACCTTGTCGCTGAGAAATTTAAATTTAAAACTCTACTCCCTTGTGTGTGAGTGATAACTCTCCTATTTTTTTCTTTATAAGCCCGAAATAGTTTTATACACCCCTTAGTTCATTTTTCCCCTACTTTTGCTCTAAGTTCCACTTATTAGATTTTTTCACATCCAAGAAAATAATATCCCACTAAGATGCCTTAAACATGAGGTAGGCCTTCCCCAAACTTATACATATATATATATCTTAATAGACACTAGGTTTCACACTTCTACTGTAGGGAACCTTACCTAGAGCACTCACTCAATGAGTGGCCTAACTGGACACAACAGAGGTAGCTCTTTTTGTCCTAAATTTTAAGCATGCAAGTTATTTTTGTTTTTCTTTTAGTTAAAATAGATACAACGAAGCTTAACCAGGCAGAAGTGTAACCCTAAAATTCCTTTAGTGTAACATTATTAACTACCATGTAACTTGGCCTTCTAATAGGTTCCTATTCCTTTGGGGGTGAGAACAAACACATGGACCATACAACCCTATTCTAAGCCTTAAAAACCAAAAAAACATGAAAACTAAGTGCAATACTTATATTAAGGATTTAAGCAAAAAAATTAAACTTAGCTCAATTCAGGGGTATGCTCTCATATTTCCAGCATTGCAACTATCATTCTTTCAAACATATCCTAAGTTGTCTTAGCCACCATCAATGCAATAAAATTCGTCCAGGTCATACTAAAAGATTTTAAATTTAATCTCTAAAAATAACAGCATGCTTCGAAACCATGACTTGCAAAGTACTGCCCACCCCTAAACTTAAAACTAGCATTGTCCTCAATGTAAAAGGTTGAATTTAGATTATATAAGGATAATGGAAAAAGAAAGAGTGAACATTACTGCACTAATAAAAGAAAGTGTCCATAATGTCCTCAGTAAATGGGATAAAAAAGGGTCACTTGAATGATCGATGGCCTGCACAATGGGAACGATATTTAATGGCACTCCAGCATTCTAACTTAAATATAGAACTGACCAAAAGTAAAATAGATAGAAAACTTAGGTTGCCTCCCAAGAAGCGCTTTCTTGAACGTCTTTAGCTAGACGAGGCTTAAAGTGGTGAATCAATTATAGCACGAATCAACACTAACAACCTTAGTGAGCACCCACTCCAACGGATCCTTATTCAACATCACTTCATGAAAATCATCAGTCAATTTATCCATGAGATCAACAAACATACCTTGGCCTACCTCGCAGGGGTATTGCATTGCTTTGCTCATTTCAAAAGTTACCCTTTCGTCGTTTATCTGGAAGGACAACTTTCATTCTTTCACCTTGATGGAGGCTTCCCCTTTAGTGAGGGAAGGTCGTCCCAAAATGATGAGAATTTCATCATCACCCTCCATGTCGAGCACCACAAAGTCTACAGGAATTAAGAATTTATCCAGCTTCACCACTACATCCTCCATTATACCTCTAGGATAGGTGATCGAACGATCTGCAAGCTGTAGAGAGATGTTTGTGGTCTTCAGTTCCTTAAGACCCAATGTCCTATACACATAATGAGGCATCAAATTAAACGGGGCATCTAGATCACATAATGCCTTACGAAAATAAGAACTAACAATGGTGCAAGGAATAGTAAAACTTCCTGGAACCTTTAGCTTGGGTAGTAGCTTCTTGTGTAGTGCATCACTACACTCTTCTGTCATGTGTACAGTTTCATAGGCCCCAAACTTACTTTTGTTTGTTAAAATTTCTTCCATAAACTTTGTGTAGTTTGATATTCTTTCTAGGGAATCTACAAAAAGGAATAGTCACGTGAAGATTTTTAAATAATTTTAGAAATTTTGAGAACTCAGCATTCAAAAATTTCTTTTTGAAGCGATGAGGGTGAGGAATATGATTAGGCACAAAAGGAATAATGGAACTGGTAGGCTTTGCAGCCTCAGATGTAGGTGCAACTTCCTTGTCTTCGTTCTCAATGGATTCATCATCCTCATCCCTGTGGCGCCTCACAGGTTCTCCCAAATGCTTGCCACTCCTTAGACTTATAGCCATACACTATTCCCTAGGATTAACCTTCGTTTCACTGGGAAATTTCCCTTTATGAAGAGCATTCAGGGAGGTGGCTATTTGGCTCATCTAAACCTCAAGGTTCTATATGGCCTTCCCATGTCCAGAAGCAATGCCTTTTATCTCTCCTCCAACTAAGTAGTCCTCTTATTTGATTCAGCAGTGAAAGCTACAATCATGTTGTCCAAAGAAGGCCTCCTTTATGTTCACTGAGGCATTGAAGCATAGTTCGAAGAGGGCTGCAACACATTCCTATTGTTAGCATATGAAAAATTCTCATGATTCCTCAAACCTGGGTGGTAATGGGTAGGTAAGGAGTTGTGCATGTGATTGCCGTCCTGGTTGTACCCCCTGCTGTTTACATAGTTGACTTGCTCCATGCTTGACTCTCCTCTATATTGTGGATGTTGAGCAGTTGCTAATGATGCAATTGAAGAATTGTTGCCTAGACATGATAATTGAGACAAAGCGTTAGTCAAAGAAGCCATTTGTGCTGTCAGAGTACTTACCTCATTGATTTCATATATTTCAACTACTGGCTCTGTAATTTAGCTTTCGGTGGGCCACTAATAGCTTGTGGAAGCCATATCCTTAAGTAGGTTCTTTGCCTCTGTGACTGCCTTGGACGAAATTGTCCCTCCAGCTGCATTTAAAGTCGTTTTCATATTTTCGTTCAGACCATTGTAGAACAACTGGATCTGCAGCTAGTCAGGGTAACCATGTTGTGGGCATCTTTTTAGCAACTCCTTGTACCTTTCCCAAGCCTCAAACATTTGCTCACCCTCAAATTGTTCGAATTCGTTCTAAGTCTGGTAGTCTTCGCTGGTGGGAAAAATTTAGTAAGGAAGGCTTGGGCCAGCTCATACCAAGTGGTGATACTCTAAGCCTCCAAACTCTCCAACCAATCCCGAGCTTTGTTATGCAATGTAAAGGCAAACAAATGTAAGCGAATATAGTCATTAGACACACCATTAATCTTAACAGTCCCACATAAATCAAGAAAATATTTCATATGTGAGTTTGGGTCCTCTGTAGGATGTCCTCGAAAAGCACTGTCCCTCGCCATCTTAATCAGTCCAGTTTTCGACTCTAAATTATTTTCCTTGATGGGTGTGTGGACTATTCCATAGCTCTTAGCAGGGAAGATGGGCTTGAAGTAATCCCTGATGGCCTTTTGCTTTTATACTTGTTCACCCGCCATTTGTTGATTTTGAATTTCTCTTTGAATTTGGCGATTTCGTCTGCATGTACACTCAATCTCTAGACCAAAGGGCTCTAAATTCATCCTAGCTCAGGGCATAAACCAAACCTAAACGAGATACAACAAAATCAAAGTAAAAAGTATATAGTCGACAAGACATAAAATAAAAAATTTATACAACTGTACACTAATTACACTATAAATTAAAATTTAGCACTTTCACCATAATCCTCGGCAGTGGTGCCAATTGATAAAGAAGGTTCTATCAAATATATTTATATACCAGGCCACTAAAATTTGCAGTAATAGTGGTCAGGGTCGATCTCAGGGATTGAATTTTTAGATTAATTAAGTATTATAATTATTCACACCTAATTTTATCTAGAGACCAGAAAAATAGAGATGAATCAACTTGGAAGCTAATATAACTATTTACAAAGTTGGAGACACTTAGAGCGGACTTTTTTTAGACAATGGTTTTGGCAACTTAACACTAAATCTGGCCAATCCACGAAATAAATCATACATGCAACATTTATAAGCCAGGAAGTTACAAAGGTATTTAATTGGCTCTTCCAAACGTCCGCTAAATTTCATGCTTAATTTATACGTCAACCTTCTAGTCTAATTTCACAACAAAGCATGACGTTATAAAATTTCTCCTAATAGCTTC
Organism: Trichosanthes truncata; assembly: GCA_033996785.1. Taxonomy (NCBI): domain Eukaryota; kingdom Viridiplantae; phylum Streptophyta; class Magnoliopsida; order Cucurbitales; family Cucurbitaceae; genus Trichosanthes; species Trichosanthes truncata. Next base: position 53,345,254 of record JAWPNB010000002.1, on the reverse strand, counting down.
TATTAGCAAGCAATTCATTCTCATGCACATGTTTACTAATAGTTATGCAAACGAAACTAAATTTAAGTTAACTTTCTCAAGATAAACTCAAACTATACTAAGCTAATCTTTGGCCAAAAGATTACACAATAAATATGAGTATGCATAAATAGATGTTGAAATATAACAAGTTAAAGGATTAAACCAATCATCCAAAAAATATCAAGTTTAAAACTGAGTTCAGTCACTAACATTCATGATTATAACTCTAAACTCATACATAAGTCAAAAAACAAAAATTATGAAATAAATAGTAAAGAAGGGAAAAAACTCTTTCAGTGTGCCACACTTGTTCCCGTTGTGATACGCCATGATCTCGAGCCTTGAATGCCTTCCTCGGCTTTCAAAAGTGCTCCCTTAGTCCCAAATATGATGTAGAAATCGACTTCAGACTGGTCCCTCTCCAAATCGTCTCCCCGAATCCGCAGCTGAAACGTTGTATTTATAACCATTGGGACAGCCTCAAGACGCTGTGACGTAATATGCAAAGCAAAGAAAGAAACTTGAGGTAGCGTTGAGGTGCTACACGAAACGTCTCAATGCTATGGACTGAAATTAACCTGGCACCCGTGTTTTGAGCATTGAGAAGCCCGAAAGTGGCGTCTCAACACTACTTCCGCGAGAATTGGAGCTTCGATGTATAAAGTTATTGCATTGAGACGCTATAGACAACTTTTCAACGCTATCCTTTCGGGTCCCATAGTTGCAGCGTATCTTGTCCTTAATTCCAAAGCTCATAAACACGCCTCCATTTTCTCTAATACCTTTTCCAAATGATAAATTTTGCTTTATTTGCTCGAATCCTACAAAATAAACAAATTATGAGATGAAAACACATTTTAACACCACGAACTAGCAAGAATATAAGCTAAGGGATAAAAAACTTTTGTGTGCTATCAGTTATGAACAAGATTACTTACAATCTCACCACTCCTCTGAGTGAACTGCAAGCTTTTGAGCCCATTATGAAAAACAGAGGAAAAAGTAGAGAGGCAAATGTTGCCACTTCTAGCAAGTTCAAGCCTAGAGGTTCAACCTTCGGATTAAGTCTGGAGCTTTAATTTTTAGGACTAATAATTTGAAGAGGAAATCCAGTGAGAAGAAGAATTAAACAAAAGCTGTCTCAAAAGGGAAAGGAATCAAGGTAGACAAAGCTGCAAAAGATAAATGTTTCCATTGCAATGGAGAATGGCACTATAAGAGAAACTACCCTAAATACCTATACGAAAAGAATAAGTCAAAAGAAGGTAAATACGATTTACTTATCCTCGAATCATGCTTAGTGGAAGATGTTAAGGGAATGTTTGGGAGTGATTTTGAAATAGTTAAAATCATTTTTTTCATATTCAAAATCACTCCGAAACACGCTTTTAATTATTCAAAATCATTTTTATTGAATGAAAAAATGCGTTTAAAAGTGTAAAATGAAACACTAAGTTGATTTTGAGTGATTAAAGACATGTTTCAAAATAATTTTGAACATAAAAAAAGTGTTTTTGACCATTTCAAAATCACTTCCAAACATGTCCTAAGTCTACCTGGGTAATTGATTCAAGAGATACTAATTATGTTTCTTCTTCTTTTTAGGAAAGTGACTCATGGGAGCAGTTAGAGGATGGAAAAATGATCGTGAGAGTGGGCACCGGGGAGGTTGCGTCAGCAGTTGTCTTTGGAAGATCCAAATTACTTTTCATAGTTTTTATTTGCTTTTAAAAAAAATGTGTATTTGGTTCCTAAGATAAAAAGGAATCTAATTTCAATTTCTCGTCTTGTCGAACAATTTCATTTCTTGAATTTTTGTAATAACAAAGCAATTGTTTCGAAAAGTGACCTTGAAATTTGTTATGCTTTGATTGAAAATAACTTATATGTGCTAAGACCGCTAGCATGTAAGACGCTTCTAAACACTAAATTTTTTAAAACGACAAAATCCAAAATGAAAAGACAAAAAGTTTCTCTAAAATATGATACCTATCTTTCGCATCTAAGGTTGGGTCACATCAATTTAGATAGAAGTGAAAGATTAGTAAATAATGGTCCTCTAACAAAGTTAGAGTTAAACACTATACAAGTTTGTGAATCCTGCTTATACGGGAAAACGAGTAAAAGACCTTTTACTGAAAAAGGATATAGAGCCAAATAATCCTTAAAACTTATACATTCAGACCTATGTGATTCGATGAATTTTATAGCTAGAAAAGGGTATGAATACTTCATCTCGTTTGTAGATGATCATTCTAGATATGAATATCTTTACTGAATGCAACATAAGTCTGAAACCCTTGAAAAGTTTAAGGAGTACAAGACTGACGTTGAGAATTTATTAGGTAAGTCTATGTAAACATTTAATCAAGTCGTGGCGGAGAGTACATGGATTTGACATTTCAAGACTATTCGATAGAAAATAGAATAACATCCCAACTCTCAGCTTCTGGAACACCTCAACAAAATGGTGTTTCAAAAAGGAGAAACATAACCCTATTAGACATGGTTCGGTCTATGATGAACTATGCTCCACTACCAAATTCTTTTTGGGGATATGCAATAGAGACTGGATTATACATACTGAATGTAGTTCCGTCCAAAAGTGTCTCCAAGACACATTTTGAATTGTAGAACGGTTGTAAAGCTAGTTTACAACACATCAAGAATTGAGGATGCCTACCACATGTGCTGAACACAAACCCAAATAAATTGGAACCTCATTCTAAAGTATGCCTATTTGTAGGCTATGCCAACAAGGAAAATAATGTTAAATGAATTAATTTTTATCGACAAATACTACTTTTTTAGAGGAAAACCACATGAGAGATCACGAACCTCGCAAGAAAATAATGTTAAATGAATTAATTTTTAGTAAAGCTATCAACACATCAACAAGAGTTTCTGATAATTCTATCACATCTAAAAGTCAGATACATCCATGTCAAGAATTGAGAACTCCTAGTCCTAATGGGAGGGTTCTAAAATAACGTAACTGTTACATGGGCTTAATTGAAGCTCAAAATGTCATAACTAATGATGACATCGAGGATCCATTGACTTTTAAAGGAGCAATGATGAATGGATTCAAGCCATGAACCTCAAAATGGAGTCGATGCACTCGAATTCAGTATGGAAACTTGTAATCCTCATGATTGGGTAAAATCTATAGGTTGTAAATGGATTTATGATAGTAGGAAAAATAGCGTTATTTCTCGGCTTGATTTTATGCTAATTTTCCTATGATTGCGTGTGCTTTCATGTGTTTTTATTTATATTTCTAAGAAACTGAGCATTTGGAGAAAAATTGAAGAATTGTGAGATATCTGAACAAATTTGAGCAATTTAAGGCTATATTTGAAGATTTAATTGTTGAAGAAGAAGAACAAGGCATTTGGACCCGAGGGTATAACATTGTAACACTCCTTATAGGGTTGAAAATCCATTTGAGAAGACTTTCAATTTGAAGACATGAAGGCATAGCGTTGCGACGCTACTCAAATAGATTTTTTCATTTTCTACAAAATCAAAGGGACAGCGTTGCAACGTTGTCTTGACTCTATAAAAAGGAAAGTTTGCCATTCGTGGAAAGGGATCTATTTTAGAGAGACCGGAACCCTAATTTCGATAAAGGCACTGTTTTGAAGTCTAAAGATCATATTGGAGAGCTAAATAAGATATTCAAGGCTCGGGATCGTGGAACATTGATAAAGTGGCTTGTCGAAGGCCCTATCAAGAATAAATTTATAAAACCAGACATCTATGTATTTTGCAATATTAGTGGTCGGGGTCATCCACAGAGATTGGATTTCTTAGATTTAATTAAGTACCACAGCTAATTGTGCCTAATTTTATTTAGAGAAAAACTAATTTGGATTTGATTTGAAAACATAAAATCTATCCTATTATATACAACGTTGGAGTCCAATTTTAGAGAGACATTCATTAATTGCTATTCGTGAAGCTCGACTATGAAATTGACTATTGAATTGTGAATCATGCAACCATTCTAAGTCAATAATTACTAAAATATTCAATTGACTCTCTCGAGCCCAATTGAACTCATGCAAGAGTAAATCAACCTTTCGGTCTATTTTTACAACTAAGCACGTCATTATGAAATTCTTTTATTAACTTCTAGTTTTAACCTATTCATTATTATGTAATAGATAACCCTAGTTATGCATCAGTTCTTGGTTAAATTCACTTTCTCAAGCTAAATTTAACCTAACATACAAAACTATGACCAATAGCTAAGAATACTAAATCAAGATGCATAAAAAACGTCATAATCACATTCAACGATCAAACATAGTCCATACAATCTTACAATTAACTAGAAAGTCTAAAAAGTACTCAATTACATGCAAATTCAGTCCACTAAATTCTAAAATCAAGAATGCAAAAGAAAGGGAAAAGAGAGAAAATGGAAGACGCGTGCCAACACTCGTCCGCGACGTGATGTCCCACGATCCCGAGCCTTGAGTCTCCTCCTTATCTCTCCAAATTGCTCTCTAGACCTCTCAAACAAAGCTTCTAAGGAAATTAGGGTTTAGGTCTCTCCAAAACGGCTCCCCTTGCTCAAAACACAACTTTCCCTTTTATAGAATCGTGACAGCGTTGCAACGCTAGGGGCAGCGTTGCAATACTATCCATAGCATTTTTTTAAAAAAGGAAAAAATCTTCTACCGCCAGCGTTGCAATGTTGTGCCCTCGGGTCCTCAATGTTGAAAGGCTTCTTTTTTGGCGTTGCAACGTTATAAGGAGCGTTGCAACACTATGCTCCCGGGTCCAAGAGTCTTGTTCTTCTTCTTCCATACTTGAATCTTCAACTGTGGCCTTAACTTGCTCAAATTTGTCCAATTATCTCATGATTCTCCAGTTTTGCTCCAATTGCTTAGTTTATGAGAAATAAACATAAAGACACATGAAAGTACACGAAATCATAGTGAAACTAGCCAAAAACTAAGCCTAAAAAATAGCACGTTTATGTATGCCCTCAAATACCCCAAAACTTAGATTTTTGCTAGTCCTCGAGAAAAACAAAACCAAAATAACAATTTCATAAGATCTCTAACACACGATTCATGACTCAAGCCTCAGTGATCTAATTGATATAACACAACAAAATAGGGTCTTAATCATGCTTTTCATTAGGCAATTTAAATTCTATCTCTCTCATTCATTGCGCGTGTGTGTGTTTAACTTCCTTTCTATTAGTTTCGACTAGCTTAAGACACTTTTACCAAGGTTTTCCTTCGTTTTCCCCCTACACTGGCCCTCAATTCCAATTTTCAAGCTCTCTCACATTGCAGAGAGCAATCTACTTATTATTTCATTTGTTCTTAATAATTCGTAAGGTTACTAACCCCGAAACTTATCTTTTTCCTTCTTATGGAGACCCTAGCTTTCACACATCCACTATCGGGACCCTTATCCAGAGCACTCGCTCAATGGATGGCCTAACTGATCACAATGGAGGTAGCTCTTTTCATCCCCACACCTTAAGCATACAATTATTGATAGAACATGTTTTCAATTTCGTTGGACGTGCTAAAAAATTAATAAAGATAAAAGTTTTCTTATTAAAATAAATTTCAATTACTAACTTTCATGCAAGTAAACTATCAATCAGTTCTTAAGCCTATCAGGGTGACAACAACCTCTAGACTCAACAAAGCATCCTCATCTTCGAACATAATAGAAAGTCAATTATGTGCTCATGGTGTTGCAAGGAAATCAAAGATAAAATTCATATATACTCAATTCAGAACATGCTTCAGAAGTCATTTTATTTTATTTTTTTAAAAAAACCACTTAGATTGCTTCCTAGGCTATCATACTCATTCATTATGCATTATAAATCATTCGGGCATGCTTAAGATCGAAAAAAAATTACTCAAAATTTTCTTAGAATCATGACTGCACAGTATTACCCACCCCCAAACTTAAAACTTACATTGCCCTCAACGTAACATGCTCAATAAAATAAATATGGACAAAAATAAAGTGAGTGAATGACTGGCCTGATAAATGGGAGTCGGTTGTATGGGAATTTCTTGAATTGACTATGAAGTTTCTCAATGAAGTCGATGTCCAGCAAGATGGGAATGAGATTTACTTGTCACTCTTTATTTCAAAAACAACCTACACTAGAAAAGAAAAGCAAACAAGAAACGTAAATGAGGGGAAGAAAACATAGGTTGCCTCCTAATAAGCGCTTTCTTTAACATATTTAGCTAGACTAGACTAATGTTGTGGTTCATTCTTTTGGATCCTTCAATATGATGCTCTCCATATGTCTTTTAGTATCTCCACAGTAGTGCTTTACTCATTAACCATTGACTCATAAAGTTTGTCCATCGTTTCTTTGTAGTTCGAGTGCTCCATGTGGGAAAACTTCCGTGATTCTGAATGGTCCTGACCAACGAGACTTTAACTTTCTTGGAAACAAACGTATTCATGAATTAAATAGAAGTACTTGCTGACCATGTACAAATGTTCTTTTGTTGATTTGCTGATCATGCCAGCGAGCTGTTCTTTCTTGATACAGTTTTGCATTTTCATATGCTTGAGCTCTAAATTCCCCCATCTCATTGAGTTATAATAGTCTTTGGTCTTCTGCTTGTTGGAAGTCGAAGTTTAACTTTTTGATGGCCCAGTACGATTTATGTTATTACTCTACAGGGAGATGGCATGCTTTTCCAAACACTAATTGATATGGGGATGTGCCAATAGGTGTTTTGAATGCGGTGCAATATGCCCATAATGCTTCATCCAGCTTTAACGCCCAATCCTTCCGATTAGATCGAACTGTCTTCTCCAAAATTTGCTTAATTTTCCAGTTTGAAATCTCAATTTGGCCATTTGTTTAAGGATGATATGCTAATGAAATCTTATGCTTAACTCCATATTTAACAAGCATGTATTTAAACAGTCTATTACAAAAATGTGTTCTCTCGTCACTAATTATAGCCCTAGGAGTGTTAAACCGTGTGAAAATACTTTTATGCAAAAACTTTAGGACTACACGTGCATCATTCTTTTTAGTAGCAACCTCCTCGACCCACTTAGAAACATAATCAACGACAACTAGAATGTATAAATAATCATGGGAAGAGGGAAAATGACCCATAAAATTGAGACCCCAAACATTAAATAACTCTACTTTAAGAATAGGAGTTAAAGAAAGTTCATGGTGTCTGGAAATATCTATGACGCCCTACAACTTCAGGTACAATTAATTTTCATCCTATGTTCGTATTTGTGGTGAACGTTTAAATTCTTTGTTTAAAGTCGACTCGAGGAGTATCAAATTTTAGTGGGTAAATTTAAGTAATTAAGTTTTATAACTTTAGATAAAGAATTTCGAATTAGATCAAATCTCTTATTTTTTTGGAAACTCGCTTTTACCCAAAGATTTGATCCTAAATCTTTTATTTTATTTGTTTTAAATATTGGGCTTTTTGTTTAAGAGGGAAAGAAAGATTTCTTTTAGTTATTTCATTCAAAGATAGCCCTCATTCCTCAAATCTCTTCTTCTTCTTCTCCTCATTCACGCCGACAGCCCCTCCTTCCCCATCTCCTTCGATTTTTCTTCTTCTTTTTCTCATTCTTTGGCCACAGCTCTGGCGCTCTTCAGCCAGCGTATCCCTTCGGCAAACCCACGCACGCACGACGCCTCAGCAAGCAAACAGCGAGATTTCTATTGCAGCAACAGCACGAAATCCAGACGTTTTCTCCCTTTTTGTTGAGGTTTGTCACATACCCTTACCAAATAAACTTTAGTTTTGGATTACCTATACCCTAAATACCTTTGATTTGTAATTTTATCTTGTTTGGACTAAAAACAACCCAGATTTGAAGCGGTTTTCTGCAAAAAACGGGATTTACAGCAGACCAACGTGAGTTCCTTCTTGTTTGACGAGGTTTGTCACCTACCCATGCCTAATCGACTTTAGTTTTGGATTACCCATACCCTAAATACCTTTGATTCGTAATTTTATCTTGTTTGGACTCAAAACAACCCAGATTTGAAGCAGCTTTCTGCAAAAAACGGGATTTACAGCAGAGTTTCAGTCGGTTTGGCACTGTTGGGTTGATTCGAACACTCTCGAACACCAACCAACAGTAATTCGAGCTCGTTTGGAGTAGTTCAATAAGTTCCAACAAGTTTCAGCAAGCTTTTAAATCCTTCGAACCCATATTAGATGTTATAGCTTAAGTTCTAACTCTTGTAACTTGCGTTCGTAGATTGGACTTAATTTAGAGCACTCGAGTAAGCTCAAAGTTCTCTTTAGGAATACCTTGGAATATCCTAGGAACGTTGTAAGTAGAATTCTACCGGTTGGGTTTTGATTGTTGTTTGTTAGCATGTTGTGTGTTCTTATTGCTTACTTATGAATATCTTATTGCATTGAATTGTTTGGTGACCTTGAGTATGTTTAGTATGCTACGATGAGTTGGTAACCTCATGTCGTGATGTTCCCCTTGTGATAAACATCTTACCATGTTGAGTTCAATTAATCTAGCGATGCATAATGAGTCTTTGGCATTGGTTGCGAAAGCATGTTATGGTTGTTGTGTAGTTTGGCATAATCATGAACTAAAAGCATGATGCGTAGGATTCATGCATTCTAGTAAGAATGAGTGAGGTTAGGGAACCTTGTATGAGATAAAAGAAAATGGAGTGAATACTAGTGTGCCTCGAGTAAAAATGGTCGAGGGGTAGTATGTCACTGTTGAGTTCAGAGAAACATCGAGGCCTTGGGTAAAAATGGTCAAGGGAGCGATGCACAGTTTGAGGCCTTAGGTAAAAATGGTTAAGGGTCGAACGCTGAGCACCGTAGAGAGTCGTTGAGGACCTTGGTAAAAATGGTCAGGGGTCGGCGTGTCTCGAAGGAATCAGTCTCAGGTAGCTTGTGAGGACTAAATATGAGTGGTTTGAGTGACTCAGTGGAGTTTGAGTGAGCATGTCGAACTTGGATAGTGAATCCATAGGCCTGAAATGAGCATGGTACATTGTGAATGTAACTTGTGAATTAAGCATGTTGTATGTGATGTTTGTGTGGGTTGCATGTCTAGCTTGTTATGGAAAGCATGATACTTGCAAGCATGTTGTCTTGTTTTGTATGTTGATTGTGGCCTTTCAGGTGTGAGCTACTTACCAGTACGTGTTATGTACTGACTCACTACCAGATTTATTAGGTGATGACGTATGCTACGACCCTGGCGATGTTGAGGAGGAGGCATGAGAGAAGAAAGGCCATAGTTGGATGTTTACTCATAAAGTAGTCGTCTCGTTGAGTTAGTGTATCCGAATTATAGTTATAGTTGTCGTGATGCTTATGGCTTTAGTACTGTTGTTCTTTGAGCATTATTGGTAGGTCATATTTCTCTCATTAGAGCTGGAGTTTCTGGTAATGTGTTTTTGAGATGGAGGTTATAATAAGTTTGTTAGGTTGCATTGCTTTGTTTTAAATTGAATCATTCTTTTCTTTTCATTTTAAAGAAGACTAAGGAAGTTTTGTTTTGTTTTGATGTGAGTTGTCGGAAGATCTTGAACTTTTAGTAGTTATGTGGTTGGAGTTTGGATTATAATCTGGTTATCTGGCTATAGATGTGTGGATTCTTGTCTAACAGGTACTAGGAAATTTTTGGGTAAATCATAGTTACACCGTTATGCTGCCGAAATTTATGCAGCTTAATGGTTATAAGTTTAGTAATGTCCCTTATCTTAGTCTAAGTTTTGGGGTCGTTACATATCACCTGTCCTTTGGCACTTGTCACATGTTTTCACAAAAGTGTAGCAATCTCTAAATAAATGAGGCCAATAAAACCCCGATTGTAATCCTTTGCAGTTGTGCGAGTAGGCCCAAAGTGCCCACCATATGGTGAAGAATGACAGTCATGTATAATCTTAGATATTTCTTCGAGTGGTACGCACCTTCGAATGATTTGGTATGAGCAAACTTTGAACAATAAAGGATCGTCCCAAAGGTAAGATCTTACATTATGGAGGAATCTTTTCTTTTGTGGAGAATTTAACTCCTGTGGCATAACTCCCCCTGCAAGAAAATTAACGTAATCAGCAAACCATGGTATATTAGTCTCTACCTGATATAGCTTTTCATCAGGAAAGTCCTCCATGATGGGCATGGTCTGTCGATTTCCTTCATTCTCTATCCTGGACAAGTGATCGGCAACTACATTATCACACCCTTTCCTATCTTTCACTTCAAAATCAAATTCTTACAAAAGAAGAATCCATCTTATCAATCTGGGCTTAGCATACTTTTTAGTGAACATGTACTTGAGAGCTGCATGATCAGTGTGAACAATTACCTTAGTCCCTAACAGATATGGTATAAACTTGTCAAAAGAGAATACTACCGCAAGCATTTCCTTTTCAGTGGTAGTATACTTTTGTTGTGCATAATCTAAAGTCCTACTTGCATAGTAAATGGCTCTAAACAACTCATCTCTTCGCTGTCCTAAGACTGATCCTAATGCATAATCACTAGCATCACACATAACTTCAAAGGGCTGACTCCAATCAGGTGTAACAATAATAGGTGCAGAAGTTAGTTTTTCTTTTAAAAAAAATAAAGGCTAACATGCATTCCTCATAAAATGAAAAAATAGAATCCTTTTCCAATAAATTACATAGGGGTTTCACAATTTTAAAAAAATATTTTATAAAACGCCTGTAAAACCCTACATGACCTAGAAAACTACGGACTACCTTCACATTTACTGGAGGTAAAAGTTGTTCAATTGCAGCAATCTTAGCGCGATCCACCTCAAGTCCTTTTTCTGACATTTTATGCCCCAAAACTATACCTTATTTTACCATAAAGTGCCATTTCTCCCAATTAAGAACAAGGTTAGTTTCTTGGAACCTCTGCAACACAAGAAAAATATTATGTAAACAAGAATCAAATGAAGATCCAAAAACTGAAAAATCGTCCATAAAAACCTCCCTAATCTCCTCTATCATGTCATGTAAGATGGCCATCATGCAACGCTGAAAAGTAGCAAGCGCATTGCATAGTCTGAAGGGCATCCTCCTAAACGCGTATGTTCCATGCTGGCATGTAAATGTGGTTTTGTCCTGGTCATCTGGAGCAATAGCAATCTGATTATAACCTGAGTAACCATCAAGAAAATAATAATAAGGGAAACCAGCTAATTTGTCAAGCATTTGATCGATAAAAGGAAGAGGAAAGTGATATTTATTGTAGCCTTATTCAACTTCCTATAATCGATGCACACACGCCAACCCGTCACTGTCTTGGTGGAGATGAATTAATCTTTTTTATTTTTCACCACCGTCATACCTCCTTTCTTGGGAACTACCTACACAGGACTCACCAAAGAGCGGTCATAAATTGCGTACATAATTCATGCATTTAAGAGTTTCAATACCTCAGCCTTAACAACGTCTTTCATTGCAGGATTAAGTCTCCTTTGGGCTTCTACAACTGGATAAAATGTATCTCCCATTAATATCTTATGCATGACTATGGGTGGACTAATACCCTTAATATCACTGATGGACCACCCTAATGCATACTTATGATTACTTAAGACTCTTATCAACTTTTCTTCTTCTTTTTATTTAACTCAGCTGAAATAATGATAGGAAAAGTTGAAGACTTGCCTAGAAAAGCATACCGAAGATGTTTAGGTAACTGTTTCTATTGTTTCAGACTTGTCATTACCACCATCAAAAGAAGTATCTAGCACATCATCATGCTCTATAATTAGTTTATCTAATGCATTACAAATGAAATTTCTTCTTGGTTTACAATACTCGCGTCCACGTTGTCAGGTTTGCGAGGCATTCTTCTTGATTCGAATGCAATCCTAGTGTTCCTAGTAACAAAACAAATAAAACTAAACTAAAACAAATTAAAAATAAAAGGAAAACACAAAGACAAATATAAATTACAAGGAACAAGAAAACTATAATAAAATAAATTTACAAAACTTACATTCGCATACATATTTTACAAAATAGCACAAACACAAGGTTAATATACAACAAATAATATACACAGTATACAGCAAAACCAATAATTACAATAATACACAACAAAGACGGAATTCACAAAACGAAGAAAACTAAAGAAAACTAAACAATTTACACATTTTACAAGTACACAAGGAAAAACAAAAGAAGAAAATTTATACAAATTTACACTAATTACACTCTAAAGTAAAATCGAACACTTTCACCACGATAGTAATTAAACTAAAATATAACAATCCCCGACAACATTGCCAAATTTGGTAAAGCAGCTTGTCGAAGGCCCATATCAAGATTAAATTTATAAAACCAGACCTCTAAGTATTTTGCAGTATTAGTGGGCGGGGTCATCCACATGGATTGGATTTCTTATATTTAATTAAGTACCACAGTTAATTTTGCCTAATTTTATTTAGAGAAAAAGTAATTTGGATTTGATTTGAAAACAGAAAATCTATCCTATTATATACAAAGTTGGAGTCAAATTTTAGAGAGACATTCGTTAATTGCTATTCGTGAAGCTCGACTATGAAATTGACTATTGAATTATGAATCATGCAATCATTCTATGTCAAGAATTACTAAAATATTCAATTGACTCTCTCGAGCCCAATTGAACTCATGCAAGAGTAAATCAACCTTTCGGTCTATTTTTACAACTAAGCACAACATTATGAACTTCTTTTATTAACTTATAGTTTTAACCTATTCATTTTCATGTAATAGATAACCCTAGTTATGCATCTAAGTTCTTGGTTAAATTCACTTTCTCAAGCTAAATTTAACCTAACATACAAAACTATGACCAATAGCTAAGATTACTAAATCAAAATGCACAAAAAACGTCATAATTACATTCAACGATCAAACATAGTTCATACAATCTTACAATTAATGAGAAAGTCTAAAAAGTACTCAGTTACATGCAAATTCAGTCCCCTAAATCCTAAAATTCATAATGCAAAAGAAAGGGAAAAGAGAAAAATTGGACGACGCATGCCAACGCTCGTCCCCGACGTGATGTCCCGCGATCCTGAGCCTTGAGTCTCCTCCTTAGCTCTCTAAATTGCTCTCTAGACCTCTTAAGCAAAGCTTTTATCGAAATTAGGGTTTAGGTCTCCCCAAAACGACTCCCCTTGCTCGAAAAACAACTTTCCCTTTTATAGAATCGTGACAGCGTTGCAACGCTAAGGGCAGCGTTGCAACACTGTGCATAGCATTTAAAAAGAAAAAAAGAAAAAATGTTCTACGGCCAGCGTTGCAACGCTGTGTCCTCGGGTCCTTAAGGTTGAAAGGGTTATTCTTTGGCGTTGCAATGCTATGCTCTCGGGTCCAAGATGCTTGTTCCCCTTTTTCCATACTTCAATCTTCAATTATGGCCTTAAGTTGCTCACATTTGTCCAATTATCTAATGATTCTCCGATCTTCCTCCAATTGCTTGACTTCTATGAAATAAACATAAAAACACATGGTAGTACACGAAACCATAGCGAAAGTAGCCAAAAACTAAGCCTAAAAAATAGCACATTTATGCATGCCATCAAACATCATGTTAGGAACGAGGGTTGGCATGCGTCGTCTAATTTTTCTCTATTCTCTTTACCTTATTTTCTTTAATTTTAGTATTTCTTGGACTGTATTTGAATGTAACTGGGTATTGTAGACTCATGATTTATTGTATTATTTTTAAGACTATGTTTGATTTCTTGATTTGTGTTTTTTTAACGTCTTTTGTGCATCTTGAATTAATCTTCTAAGCTTTTGGCCATAGTTTTGTATGTTAAGTTAAGTTTAGCTTGAGAAAGTAAAGTTAACTAAGGACTTAGATGCATGACTAGGACTAGTCTACTGCATGAGAATGAATATGTTAATGTTAGAAGCGCTTACGAGAATTTCATAATGTCGTGTTTCGTTGTATAAATAAACTGAGAGGTTGATTTATTTCTTTGCATGAGTTCAATTGGGCTCAAGAGAGTCAACTGAGTACCTTAGTAATTCTTGGCTTAGGATTGTTGCATATTTCATAATTCTTTAATCAATTTCATAGTTGTGCTTCATGGATTGAAATTTCTAAATATATCTCTAAAATTGGACTCCAACTTTGTAAATAATAGTTTATGTTTTATTTATTTGTTAAAAAAAAAAATCAAACCAAAGTTATATTTCTCTAAATAAAATTGGGCATAATTAACTATGGTACTTAATTAAATCTAAGAATTCCAATCCTTGTGGATGACCTTGGCTACTATTATTGTAAAATATTTAGAGGTTCGATTGTTATAAATTTAATCTTGATAGGGCCTTTGACAAGCTCCTTTATCAAATTTGGTGTCGCTGCCAGGGAATGACATATTTTCGTTTAATTAATATGGTGGTGAAAGTGTTTGATCTTAATAGTTGTATATTTATTTATTTTTTTTGTTTTTCCTTATATATTTGCATAGTTGTGTAGTTGTTTAGTTTTCATATTTTTTGTTGTATTTCTCTTATTTTAGTTTTTCTTCCTTTTGTATAAATTATGTATATTTCGTGTGTTGTGTACCCTCGTATAATTTTTGTAGATTATGTATTCAAGTGTAAAATATGTATATTATTTCTCTTGTATTTTTTTCTTATTGTTTAGTTGAGTTTCCTATACTCTATGTAAATTTTTTTGTTTCCTTATTTTGTAGTCTGTTAGTTAGTTTAATTTGTTTTGCTCTTTATTTGTGTCTTTTGTTTTTCTTTTGTTTAGGCTTTCATAATGTATGCCCATAATTCGAGATACTTTAGTGCCCTTCGATCCTAAGATTGAGCGTACTTGTACTCGAAACCGTCAAGCTCAGAGAGACAATCTATACTTATCAATGGCAGAGGAGCATATCGATGAACAAAATGCTATTAGGGACTACTTTAAACCCGTGTTCCCTGCTGAGAGCTCAGGGATAGTCCATGCACATATTACTGCAAAGAATTTCGAGCTGAAAACTGGTTTGATTCAGATGGCCAGAGATAGCTCATTTAGTGGACATCCTACAGAAGACCCCAACTCTCATTTGAAATATTTTTTTCTCTTTGTGGAACTATTAAAATCAATGGTGTTTCTTGTGATGCTATTCGCTTATGTTTGTCTCATTTCACTTTATAAGATAAAGCTAGAGACTGGATGGAAAGCTTGGAGCTATAGAGCATCTCCACTTGGGAGGAGCTTGCCCAAGCATTCATATCAAAATTCTTCCCACCTACCAAGACTGCCAGGTTGAAAATTGAAATTTGAACATTTAGGCAACTTGAAGGAGAACAAATGTTTCAAGCATGGGAGAGGTATAAGGACCTCTTGATGAAGTACCCAAAGCATGGGTTTTGATTTGCTACAAATCCAATTGTCCTACAATGGTTTGAACGGAAACATCAAGACAATATTCGGTGTAGCGGCTGGATGGACGATTTTATCTAAACCATGGCTGAAGCTAATACTTTACTAGAGAAAATGGCATCCACAAGCTATCAATGGCCCATAGAGCTATCAATGGCCCATAGAGCAATCAATGGCGAAGCTAGTTGTAGGACTCCATGAAGTCAGTGAGGTAAGTGCTTTGAAAGCACAAATGGCTTCTCTAACCAATGCTTTATCTCAATTGACAGGTTTAGGGAGCAGTTCTATTGCATCATTGGCGGCATCTCAACAACCACCTTTTGGAGGAGTTTCGAATATGGAGCATGTGAATTATGTAAATAGCAAAGGATACAACCAAGGGAGAAATCACATGCACACTGCAGTTCTTACTCATTACCATAAACGTTTGAGCTATCATGAAAATTCCTCTTATGTCAATAATAGGAATGTTTTGCAGCCTCCTTTAGGTTTACCGTTAAGTTCACTGCAAAATGAGAAGAAATCCTCTCTAAAGGATCTAATTGGAAACTTCATTACTTAATCAAATAAAAGGACGTATCAGCTGAAGTAGAAAATTGAAGGCATTGTTTCTTGACAAGGAAGTGCAGTTAAAAGTTTGGAGGTGCAGATGAGTTAGTTGGCTTCCTCCCTGAATGCTTTGCACAACTGGAAGTTCCTAAGTGACACTAAAGTCAACCCTAGATAACAATGCAAGGTAATAAGTTTGAGGAGTGGGAAACAACTAAAAGGACCTATGAGACAGTTATATGATGAAGGTGAGGAAACCATGGAGGTTGGAGATAAAGAAGCTGAACTTGCATCTGAGGCAGAAAAGCTCCCCACCCAAGCTATACTTGTTGTGCCAAACAATATTCCTTATCCTCATAGATTTAAGAAGAAAAATCTCAGTGGTGAATTCTCTAAGTTCCTTGATATGTTTAAAAAGCTTAATGTTACTATTCCTTTTGCAGTGGCATTAGAGATGATTCCAAGCTATATAGAGTTTATGAAGGACATTCTAACCAACAAGAAGAAATTTGGGATTTTAGAGGTAGTACACATGACAAAAGAGTGCATTGATGCACAACATAAGAAGTTTCCTACCAAATTAAAAGATCTAGGGAGTTTTACTCTTCCATGCACTATTGGTCATTCTTACTTTCATAAAGCCTTATGTGATTTTGGTCCTTTTATTAACTTGATGCCTTTATTTGTGTACAGGACCTTGGGTCTTAAGGATCTCAAACCAACCAACATCTCTCTACAACTAGCCAATCTTTCATTGGCTTTCCCTATAGGTATAGTAGAAGATGTTATTGTCAAGGTTGATAAATTTTTTATTCTTGCAGATTTTGTGGTGGTTGACATGGAGGGAGACGATGGCATCCCCATTATTCTTAGATGTCTTTTCCTTGCTGCGGGAGAAGCCTCCATCAGTGTAAAAGACAGTAAGTTATCTTTCAAAGTCAACAATGAGAAGGTAACTTTTGACATGCATAACGCAATGAGGTATCCCCTAGAGGTAAATCAAGGTATGGCTATTGATACAGTTTATTGTTTATCCAGTGAATTCTATGAGATAATAGTGAATAAAGATCCACTAGAATGGGCATTGACAATGAAGTGCAGTAGCGAAGACTTGAGCACAAATTGAATCCCATGAGTCTAGTCTGGCTAAAGATATTAAAGAAATCGCTTATTGGGAGGCAACCATGTTTTATTTCCCTTAATTACTTTTATTGTTTGTATTTCTTTTCTAGTTTAGGTTGTTTTGAAAAAGAGTGCCAAGTAAATCTCGTTCCCATTTTGAAGGACCTTTATCGTACTAAGTAACCTCCTAGCCAATTCAAGGAACTCTCATGGAACAATCTCTTATCTTATCAAGCTAGTATCACTCACTTATTTTATCTTTGTCCTTATTTTGTTTATTGAGCATGTTACATTGAGGGCAATGTAAACTTTAGGTTTGGAAGTGGGTAGTACTTTGCAATCCTGAGAATTATGAGCAAATTTTTTTCGATCTTAAGCATGTTTGAAAAATTTATAATGCATGATGACTGATTAGGATAGCCTATGAAGTAATCTAAGTGAATTGTTTTTTTTTTTTTGCAATAAAATGATATTTGAAGCATGTCCTAAATCAAATTTATTCAAATTTATCTGTAATTTCCTTGCAACACATGAACACATAACTGATTGTCTTATATGTTCGAAAATAGTAGGATTCTTTTGTTGAGTCTAGAGGTTGTTGTCACCCCAATAGGCTTAAGAAGTAAATGATATTTGACTTGCATGAAAGTTAGTGATTGAAATATGTGAATAAGAAACATTTTATCGTTATTGATTTTTTAGCGTGTTACGAGAAATTGAAAGCATGTTCCATCATTAATTGTGTGCTTAATGTGTGGGGATCAACAGAGCTACCTCCATTGACTGAGTGCTCTGGATAAGGGTCCCTACAGTGGAAGTGTTAAAGTTAGGATCAAAGTAATTAGAAAAAAGATAAGTTTGGGGGTGAGTACCCCTTATGAAAAGAAATAAAATGAATGCTTAAGTAGATTGCTTCTGTAGTGTGAGAAAGCATGAAATTGGAACTTAGGGTCAGTTGATAGCACTTGAAATGTGCTATTCTATAGCTCTAATTCACGAAATTTTGGTTATCCTCACACACTTATTTGTTTATTTTGTAGCGATTTAGGAAAAATGTGTGTTTGGAGACTTTATGTCGAATAACGATTCAAATGAGCTAAACTGGAAGCTATTCGGACACATGAGCGAAAAGTTAGAACAAAATTACATAATCTGTCTAGGGAGCAGTGTCTCGACACAGCTCAACGCCATGCTCGACGCTGCAGTTTGGCTTGCTCAACCCCAGAAGCATCTCAACGCCATGCTCGACACAGCTCAACGCTAAGCTACTGTCTTTGCTCAATGCTGCTCGATGCTACAGTTTGGCTTGCTTGTCGTCAGCAGCGTCTCAACGCCATGCTTGACTCCGCTCGATGCCACACGAACAAGCAAATTTTCTTTCCTTATTTGAGAGGGCAGCATCTCGACGCCACCCCCAGGTATGCTAAATTCTTGAAAGAAGACCAGGAAGAGGAAATTCTTGAAACATTCAGAAAAGTGCAGGTCAACATCCCTTTGTTAAATGCTATTAAGAAAATACCCAGGTACGCTAAATTCCTCAATGAACTACGCATTAACAAGAGGAAACTAAAAGATAAAGAAATAGTGTCGGTGAGCAAAAACGTATCAGCCATGCTTAAGAGAAATATGCCAGAGAAATGCAAAGACCCAAGTATGTTTTCTTTACCTTGTGTGATTGGGGATAAGAAAATAAAGCATGTTATGCTAGATCTAGGTACTTCAATAAATGTCCTGCTTTTTTCTATCTATCAAGAGTTTACACTGCATGAACTACAAGAAACTGGTGTAGTTATTCAACTAACTAATAGGTCATACATTCACCCCTTAGGAGTCGTAGAGGATGTGTTAGTTCAGGTTAAAGAATTGTTATTCCCTGTAGACTTCTATATCTTATAAATGGATGGGAGGTCCTCCCCTACTTTTGCTTCAATTATGTTAGGGAGGCCATTTATGAAGACTGCAAAGACTAAAATCTCTGTTGATGAAGGTACTTTGTCAGTTGAATTCGATGGTGAAGTTGCTCAATTCAATATTTCTAATGCCATGAAGTATCCTGAAAATGTCCATTATATCTGTCATGTTGATATTTTTGATTCACTTGTGCTCAACTAATTTTTGAAGAACATAATGAATATGAAACCTTTAGTTTGAATGATGTCTATGATGAGATTGGTCTAGAAGAGTGGTCTTAAGCAACCCTTTGTGAACCAATTAAATTTAATGCTGAGATTTCTGCGCAAACTAACAAGTTGTTACCTTCTATTGTGCAGTCACCTAAAATATAACTGAAAGCTCTACCAGACCATCTCAAATACGTATATCTGGGAGATGCTAAGACATTGCCTGATATTATCTCAAAGGAACTCACACCTGAACAAGAGGAGAAGCAATATTGATTATGAGGGAGCATAAGCTGGCTATTGGGTGGACTTTAGCTGACATAAAAGGTATACGTTCAGCTATGTGCATGCACATGATTCTTCTAGAGGACGAAGCTAAACCAACCAGAGAACCATAGAGGCAATTGAACCCAGCCATGAAGGAAGTGGTAATGAAAGAGATCTTCAAGCTCCTAGATGCAGGTATAATCTATCCAATTTATGACAGTAATTGGGTAAGTCCTGTCCATGTAGTTCCTAAGAAAACGGGCATAACTGTAGTTAGGAACAATAATAATGAGTTAGTACCCATGCGTGTTCAGAATGGTTGGAGGATGTGTATAAACTATAGGAAGCTAAATCAAGTAACGAGGAAAGACCACTTCCCTATCCCCTTTATTGATCAGATGGTTGAAAGACTAACTGGCAAACCTTTTTTCTGTTTTCTTTATGGTTTTTATGGTTTTTATCAGATCCCTATTGCAAAGGAAGATCAGGAGAAAACTACTTTCACTTGTCCTTTTGAAACTTATGCCTACAGACGGATGCCTTTCAGTCTATGCAATGCTCCAGGTACATTCCAACGATGCATGATGAGCATTTTTTCTGATTATATTGAGAAATGTATTGAAGTATTTATGGATGATTTCACTGTGTATGGAGAGTTATTTGATGAATGCTTAGATGATTTAGCTACAGTTATGAAGCGGTGTATTGAAACTAATCTTGTGCTGAATTATGAAAAGTGCCATTTTATGGCTAACCAGGGCATTGTTTTAAGTCATGTAGTTTCTTCTAGGGGCATAGAGGTTGACAAAGCAAAGATAGATGTTATTGCTAACTTGCCCTACCCTACCAATGTTAGGGAGGTGCGATCTTTTCTTGGCCATGCAAGTTTTTATCGCAGGTTTATTAAAGACTTTTGCAAGACTGCCTTGCCAATGACCAATTTATTGCAGAAAGATGTTCCCTTTGAATTTGGTAAGGAATGCAAAGAGTCATTCGATTTGCTTAAAGAACGATTGACTAGTGCACATATAATTCACCCACCCAATGGGATTTACCTTTTGAGATTATGTGCGACGCAAGCAACTATGTAGTGGGAGCAGTGCTTGGCCAAAGAATCAATAAGAAAAGCGATGTCATCTATTATACCTCCAAGACTTTGAACCCTACTTAGTGCAATTACTCAACAACAGAAAAAGAGCTTTTGTCCATTGTCTTTGCTTTAGATAAATTTCGCTCTTATATTCTTGGTTCTGAAGTAATTCTTTTCTCTGACCATGCAACTTTCAGATATCTCATGTCAAAGAAGGAATCCAAACCAAGACTACTTAGATGGATTCTACTTCTTCAAGAATTTAACCTGAATATCATAGACAGAAAAGGAGTGGAGAACTCTATGGAAGATCATCTAAGTAAACTGATAAGATAAGAGGACACACTGCCATTCAATGATGACTTCCCCGATGAACATCTATTTCGGATTCAAAATGTTATTCCCTGGCATACAGATATGGTCAATTTCCTTGTCACAGGTACTTTCCCTCACCATCTCTCTACATCTAGAAGAGCCAAGGTAAAAAGTGATTCTAAATATTATGCTTGGGATGACCCTTACCTATGGAAATTTTGTGTTGATCAAGTAGTTAGGAGATGCGTACCTGAAAGTGAGTTTGAGTCTATTCTAGCTTTCTGTCATGATTATGCATGTAGGGGACATTTTGGACCTAAAAGAACTGCTATAAAAGTCTTAGACAGTGGGCTATATTGGGAATCTTTATTTACGGATGCCAACCAGTTATGCAAATCATGTGAGAAATGCCAAAGGGTAGGAACTATTTCTCATAGGAATGAAATGCCCCAGGTACCTATTATAGCTCGTGAAATTATGGGGCATTGATTTTATGGGTCCCTTTCCTTATTCCTGTGGTTTTTCTTATATTTTGTTAGTTGTGGATTATGTTTCTAAATGGGTGGAAGCAAAAGCCACCAAAATTGACGATTGGTCAGAAATTTCTCCTCTACAATTCTCGTTTTGAGCTCATGCCAGGTAAGTTCCATTCCAGGTCGACTGGCCCATTTGTTGTTACTAACGTTTTTCCTCATGGTGCAATAGAGATCAAAGAATTGGTAAGAGACAAAATATTCAAGGTAAATGGACAGAGATTGAAAATATTCCACGAGGGTGATGCAACACCATGCCTCGCAAGTTTCTCGTTAAAGTCACCCAACTACTTGGACTCGTAATCATCGTGCCAAATCCGTCGGGCTAGAGACGTTAAACCGAGCGCTTATTGGGAGGCAACCCAATTTTCTATCTCTTCTTCTCATTTTTTTTCTTTTCTCGTAGGTTATTTAAATTTACTTTGATTGAGTTCTTTTTAAATTTAATTAGTTCATTTCTCTTTAAATTAGATTTAAATAAACTCGATTCCAAAAAAATAAAATAAAATGGAACAGCGTCGAGCGACGTCTCGAAGTTGTCGCGACTTAAACCCAACTCCTCCCTCATAGAAAATAGAAGAAAATCCCCAATTTTGAGCCCTAACTGCAAACCCCTTATTCTCCCTTGCACTTTCCCTTCAATTTCTCTCAAATTCCACCCTCATATCTTTGTTTCTAACTCAAATCTAACACACCCACGACCTATTTTGAAGATTTGTCAAAGTTTAGAGGAAGTTCTTCATCATATTCGTGGGTTTTTCACCCAAATTCGTGACTCCTCATCCTCATTGTTTTTCTTTGGTTTACATATTTTCTTTGCTGCATTTTGACTCATTGCATCACATTGTAGTTGGATTCATAGTCTTGTGAGGGTATTTTGCTCAAAATTGCTTGTCATTGGTGAAATCTTTCAATTTGTGGAAGTGAGGGGTGGGTAGTTGTCGACCTTGTACCATTGCAGTTGGGACTTAGGACACATCCACTTTATTGTCTTCATTGTGCACATACATATGAAATTATGATCTTTAGGTAATTTAGGCACAAATTTTTGGGTCCTGTTAGATTTCTACATCGCTCTGTTGGGTTCCAGTAGGAGGTGGGTGTGCCCTGCATCTCTTTATATTGTTATGACTGCTTGTTGGGGGGGTCACGATTGTGCATAATTGCGACATTCCTAACCCCCTGCATGTCTTGCATTAGCTCTACAATATGTCCTCCAGAAGATCTAGACAGCCTCCACCTCATGTGATGGATTTGACGCCCATAAATTTATTAATAAGGAGGCCGCCGAATGCTACTATCGTTATGTGGTGACTCATTCCATTGTTGCAGAGTGAGGAATCACCCCATGATGCTTCCCACCAATCTCGTTTATACAATACCATTCGTAAGCGTGGATGGGATGAGTTCGTCGTGCATCCGTTAGCTGCCGTGGTTCCTATAGTGCGTGAGTTTTATGCCAACATGGTCGAAGGAGAGCCCTGCACTTAGGTTCGACGTTGTCACATCCCTTTCGACTCATAGACCATAAACAGGTACTATCACTTACCTACCTTCGACAAGGATGAATATAATACCTATGCCAGCGAGCACATTGATTACCAGTAGATCATTGGAGAACTCTGTCGACTTGGAGCTGTTTGGGCCACTCGTTGTGGTGAGGTGCATAAATTCAAAACCTCATACCTCACTGTGACAAACAGAGTCTGGCACAGCTTCATTTGTGCCAAGCTATTACTCGTGGCACACATGAGCAATGTCACGAAGGAGCGGGCCATTCTCCTGTATGCCATAGCTACAGAAAAGACGGTAGACGTTGGCAAGATTATTTACCAGTCTATACGCCACATTCGAAGAGGCGGCACCACAGTTGGTCTTGGCCATTCGTCGTTGATCACTGCCCTATGCCATACTGCATGGGTCATCTGGACACCTACCGAGGAGCTAGTTCAGCCCAGGAGCATCATGCATAGAAGCTTCATTATGGGGCTTTGAGGATGGGATCAGGAAGTTGGGGTACGCGTAACCACCCACGATGGGGTCGACCCAGAAGGGCAAGAGGAGCACGAAGACGATCATCACCTGCCCGAAGAGATTCCCCAACCCCGACATGCCCCAGCCCCTGATGATTACCAGCGTCTTTACGCCGCGGTGACGGGGTTGGAAGAGCGCGTGCACCGAAGAGAGCAGCGGGAGTCATGTGCCCATCAACGTCACAAGGCTTATCACCAGTTCCTATATGATTGCATGTGGCATATGCCTAGCGTTAGTCCTGACTTCCCACCCCCTATGTCTCCCTATGTCTCCTCCGATGATGAGGATTGTGGCTAATACTTTCACCGCAGTTCTCTCCCCCTTCGCTTTTATTTCTCTATTACATTACCCCGTCTTAATTTTTCCTACTATATTACATTGGGGACAATGTACTCCTTTCAGTTGGGGGTATTTGTGTCATGTATTTTTGGTTTGAACTTCATCTTGCACACTGGAACAAACCTTTTTCACACTTCACTCCAGTTTATTGTATTACTTTTCTCTATTCTTGATGTCTTATTTTGTTGATGTTGAATCACCTTGTGTTTTTTCTGTTGGATGGCTCATGACGATATTCGATTATGACTTTAGATCAATTGCTTTGTCTCAAGGTATGTGACTAGTTTTCTTGATTCGAGCTGGAATTAAACCTAGTTCTTGATCTCCTTGCAACTGAAAGAGCACTTAGTCTACCTATTCGGAGTCTTGAAGGCTTAGATCTAGGTTATGCAACTCATATGCTTGTTGTCACCTCGAAAGGTCTTAAGAACTGATTAGAGAGTCTACCTACACGATAGTGAGCAATGTGACATTGAGGAATACTTGCATGATTGATTTACCTCTGTTTAAAAAAAAAAAAAAAAAAAAAAAAAAACCTTTGTGTTCTAAAAGATTAAGGGCAAAAAGAGCTACCTCCTGTGTGATCAGTTAGACCACCCATGAGCGAATGCGCTGGGTAAGGGTCCCTACATATGATGTGTGAAAGCTAGTGCCCACCAAATTAAAGCATAATTTAAAGTTGGGGGTGTGCCTACCCCAAGCCCCTGGCACCCTAGTGGCATGTTACCTTTATTGAGCGTGGGAAAGCTTGAAACTTGGAACCTAAAGCTATAGTAGAGGGAATATGAATTGAGGGTCGCGTAAAACAGGTTCGGGCTTATAAAGATCGGTTTGGGATAGACTATCACACACACAGGCAAGGACTGATAGAATTAGATTTGAAACTTCTTGGATATAAACACTAGCCACTAATCTTGATTCCTTGTAATTGTTTTAACTTCATAATTTCTAAGGCTTGAGTCATCCACATATTTTATTTTGGGTGTTTCAAGGGATTGCTTGTATTTGTTTTGCTAGAGGGCTAGCGAACGTTTAAGTTGGGGGTATTTTGATAACATTTGAAATGTGATATTCTATAGCTCTAATTCATGACATTTTCGTTACCCTCACACATTTATTTGTTCATTTTGTAGGGATTCAATAAAAAGGTGTGTTTGGAGACGCTATGTCGAATAACGATTCAAACGAGCTAAACTGGAGGCCATTCGGACACTTGAGCGAAAAGTTAGAGCAAAATTTCAAAATCTGTCCAGGGAGCAGCATCTCGATGCCGCTCAACGCCGTGCTCGACGCTGCGGTTTGGCTTGCTCAACGACAGAAGCGTCTCAACACCATGCTCGACGCCGCTCAACGCTAAGCTACTGTCTTTGCTCAAAGCTGCTCGATGCTGCGGTTTGGCTTGCTTGACGCCAGCAACTTCTCAACGCCATGCTCAATGCTGCTTGACGAACAAATTTTCTTTCCTTATTTGAGAGGGCAACATCTCGACCCTGCCTGAACCCTATTTATAGCACTTTTTCACTATAGGTTGGGGACTGTTGCCTCTTTGCACACACGTTTTTTAGAGAGTTTTTTCAGACCTTTTTCCTTTACTTCTTAGAGGGTTTATTGTATTGAATCGAGCTTGTTGGAACTCGAGGATTTTGATGGATATGCTCGGCTAGATCTCGTGTTTTCAGTTCAGAGGTCGGTTGTAATCAATTGCAACATTGTGAGGCTTGAACCTTAACTTAGTTTTCTTTTAATTGCAAGTATTCTTTGATTCACGTGTTAATCTTATGAGCATGTATTTTGATTGAATTGACGCCTTAATCACTCTACATGTTTGATTGCTAGTCATGATCATGATCCGTGATTGTCATGTTGAATGAATCGGTAACATTAGGATTATTACATGTGTATGTTTTGTGGTTTTCCATTTTTCATGGCTTGCATATTTAATTATAGGAATTAAAGGAGCTTCTTAATTAGATAAAAGTTTTTTTATCTGATTAGTTGTCTTGGTCGTTCCAAAGTTCGTAATGCCTTTATCTAAATAATTTGGAGCGGTTTCGTCAAAATTGTTTAGGTAATTACCGTTAACTTGACGTTCGTTAGAGTTAATGACCTTAGGGAATTTGACACTTTTTGGGGTTTCCTAATACGTCGACCAAGTACTTGGATTGTTAAGTTTAAATAATTGAAAGCCTATGATCAATGTTTGCAATTGAGTAGAACCGCACCTTTGAATTGGAACTTGGTAATAATTGATTTTTCCTCCTTTTAAGTGTTTGTCTTGTTATTGTTATTTTGTTAAGAATAAAATTTCAAAACCCCTCCGTTTCGCTTTTTACTGGAATTTAATATTGATAAAATAAAATTTATGGCTCCTTTTGGGAAATCGACCTGGTCCACTATTTCTACAAGCTATAGTAGGAAACCAGTTTAATTTTGGTAGGCCTCGACAACCTCACCACCAGTATAGGGGAAAATGAAGGAAAATCTTGGTGAAAGTATGTAAAGTTAGTAGAAACTAATAGACAGTAAGTCAAACACACACGCACGCAAGGAATAAGATAGATAGAATTTAAATTGCTTGAGGATGGATGTGTTGAGACTTTATTCTATTTCTTTATATCAATTAGATAATTGGGTCTTGAGTCATGATTCTTGTATTAAAATCTTGTGAAAATGGTATTCTGGTTTTGTTTTGCTGAAGGACTAGTAAAAATCTAAGTTTGGGGGTATTTGATAGTAGGCGAAATAGTGCTATTTCTCAACTTAATTTTATGCTAGTTTTGCTATGATTACGTGTGCTTTCATGTTTTTATGTATATTTCTCATAAATCGAGCATTTGGAGCACAATAGAAGAATTGTGAGATATTTGGACAAATTTGAGAAATTTAAGGCTATATTTGAATATTCAATTGTTGAAGAAGAAGAACAAGGCATTTGGACACGAGGGTATAGTGTTGCAACGCTCCGTATAGCATTGCAATGCCTTTCAAAAGACTTTCAGCCTTGGAGACCCGAAGGCATAACGTTGCAACTCTACTAAAATATATTTTTCCTTTTCTACAAAATTGAAGGGACAACGTTGCAACGCTGTCTCGACTCTATAAAAAGGAAAGTTCGTCATTTGTGAAAAAGGGAGTTGTTTTGGAGAGACCTAAACTCTAATTTCGATAAAGGCATTGCTTTGAGAAAATGTTGATGAATCTTGTGTATACAAGAAAATCATCAAGAAAACAGTAGTTTTTCTCGTCTCATATGTGATTGACATCCTACTCATTGGAAATGATGTAGGTTTCTTATTGACATTAAAACTTGGCTAGCTAACCAATTCGAAAAGAAATATTTGGGAGAAGTACAGTTTGTTATATGGAATCCAAAATATAAGGCATTGCAAGAAAAAAAAAAGCTAGCCTTGTCCTAGTAATCTTATATTGACAAGATTCTTGTCAAATATTCGATGCAAAATTCCAATAAGGGCAATTTTCCTTTCAGGCATAGAATTACATTGTCTAAGGAAGACTGTCCTAAGATACCTCAAGAAGTTGAGGATATGAAACATATTCCCTATGCCTCAGTTGTAGGCAGTTTGATGTATACCATTTTGTATACGATACATGACATATGTTATGTAGTGAGGATTGTCAGTAGATATCAGTTAAATCCATGACACGATCACTGGATTGCAATCAAAACAATCCTCAAGTATCTACAAAAAATGAGGAATTATATGCTTGCGTATGGAGCTAAGGATTTGATCCTTACAGGATACACTGACTCTTATTTCCAATTTGATAAGGATTTGAGGAAATCCACATCGGGATCAGTGTTCATCATATGTGGAGGAGCAATAGTGTGGAGACGCATGAAACAGGATGTGTTGCATTTTCTACAATGGAAGTTGAGTACGTAGCTGCTTGTGAAGCATCAAAAGAAGATGTATGTCTAAGAAAGCACTCAGCCAAACTGGAAGTAGTTCCGAACATGGATAAGCCCATCACACTTTATCGTGATAATAGTGGTGTCGTGGAAAACTCCAAAGAACCTGGAAGTCACAAAAGAGGGAATCATATAGAGAGACAATGTCATCTTGTTCGAGAAATTGTGTAAAGAGGAGATGTGATTGTCATGACGATAGCATTTGCAGACAACTGTGCTGATCCATTTACAAAAGCTCTCTAGGCTAAAGTGTTTGTGTAAAAGTCGAGATTTTCCAATACGATCATTCTAACAATAATGCGAAAGCGTAACAATTAAAACTGAAATAGACTTAAACAAATTCTGCGAAAGTAATTTATTACAAAGGATTTCTAAGATAAACTATTGAATTCTTAACAACAGCTTTCTAAGTCTTGTGCCAAAACTCTAAACTTCACTTCTTTCGAGACTATCATTTGATCCTTCGTTTGAAAAAATTTTAGAAAAACAAAAATGAGTATAGAAATACTAAATAAGCAATTTCAACATCAAGTTCATAAATTCATTTTCTTCAAAACAAAACATAGAAATTCAGTTTAACAAATAATTTCAAGAGTTGAATCAAAAGTCAAATATTCATTCGGTCATTTTCTTTGTAAACAAAATACAAATATCCTTGCAAAAAAATCAATAGAACTATTAAAACTTTCACTCAAAATTTTCAGAAAATAAAAATCTTTCAATCATACAACCTTTCAAAACAAAACTTTTCATTTGAACAAAACTTTCATTTAACCAAAACTTTCAAAATCGATCATAACAATCAATATAATTATTGAAGTGTGAGGCCACGTGAGTGACTAACACATACTTGAGTCTTCATTTCAAATGAATGCTAAATCAAAAACTGTGCCTTCCCACAAATAAGCTTTAATCAGTCAGAGCTTTCAATAAAAAATGTCGATAAAATCGACCAGAACAATCAACATAATTACTTAAGTGTGAGGCCACGTGAGTGAATAACACACACATGAGTCTTTATTCCAAAGGAATGACAAACCACAAATGTGTCTTCTCACAAATAAGCCAGAACAACTCCATTAATTCCAATTTAGGCTACTACTAGAAATAAGCAAAACATTCTCAAAATATAAAAATTGACATATCCGGATAGCTCTTATAGAATTGATCAAAATTCATTCATAAACATTTGAAACAAATAATGTAGTTTCAAATAACAATTTCAATGAAGATTCATCAAATCAACCATTCAAACTCTTCAATAATTTTCATATGTTACAAAACCAAAACGAACCTACTCTCAATTCGAACTCAATCAAAATACTTTTATTTCAAATTATCAAAAACGGCAAACATACTTTCACATAACAATACACTCTTAAAGCATATAAAACAATTGTGACCAATTTCAAATCATATAAAACATACTTTCAAGCATTTGTCAAAAAAACAATATTTAAGACATAATTGTACCAAAACTACTATTTTGGAAGGGATGTAGAAACTACTTACTTCGATCGAAAATCCTATAGTCCTCAAGCTCAATTTTCCACAATTCCAACTCCTTGAACTAAGGTCAATCTTCTAGAAGCCTAAACATATCCAATACTTCATACTCAGACAAAATTCTATCTTCTAAAACCTATCTAAAGCATACACCATCTTATCTATACAATTTTTTCCATTCAAAACAATTTTCTACATAAAAAGTTAGAAAAATAGGGGTTGCAAGAGCATATCTAAAACTACATTTGAAAACACCTTAAAACTCACTAAAAACACCCTAATGGTCAACCAAACTACCTCAACAGGACCTACCTTAGATAGAGTTCCCTCTTAATCACAACTTTTTATCTGACTTCACACATCATTATCTTATCTTATTTATCTTTTTTTTTTAATGAAGAATAATGACTTAACTGATCTCCAGCAAGGAGATCGAAAGCTTATTCCTGCTTGTTGGGCCATCATGGAGAGCTTTGTTGACTCAATATTTTATT
Source organism: Trichosanthes truncata (assembly GCA_033996785.1). Lineage (NCBI taxonomy): Eukaryota > Viridiplantae > Streptophyta > Magnoliopsida > Cucurbitales > Cucurbitaceae > Trichosanthes > Trichosanthes truncata. The sequence goes on along the minus strand of JAWPNB010000002.1, from coordinate 53,315,547 downwards.
TTGTCAGCTCAAGAGATTTATACACGCTTTTAAATGCATAAATTGCAGTTGAAACCTCTATCACATACTGCAATTGTCAACCTCCATGATTTTCTCTTCTACTTCTTTTCCAAGTCCTTTTTTCTTTTAGCATGTCCTACAGGCTACAAGTAAAAGAATCAATTAGACCAATAGCGGAGTATTTTAGTGTTGGGACCACATTGAACACCACCTCTGTGAAGTTGCAGCTGCATAACTTTTTACAACTTCTTTTCTTGTTCCTTCTCTTTAGTCTTTGATAACACACAAATTGTGTTATCCCTAAGCTTATATTCTTGCTAATTTGTTGTGTTAAAATGTGCTTTCATCTACATAATTTGTTTATTTTGTAGGATTCGAGCAAACAAAGATAAATTTATCATTTGGATAAGATATTAGAGCAAATACAACGTAAAGGCTTGTTTAAGAGCTTTGGAATTAAGGAGAAGCTATGTTGCAGCTACGTGATCCAAGAGGATAGTGTTGAGATGCTGTCTATAGCGTCTCAATGCTATAATTACATACATCCAAGCTTCAATTCCTGCAGAACTGGCATTGAGACGCCACGTATGGGCGTCTCAACACCCAAAATACGTGTGCCAGGATTTTTCCTCAGTAGCGTTGAGATGATATGTGTAGCGTCTCAACGCTACCTTGATATTCCTTCTTTATTGTACGAATTAGGTAACAGCGTCTCGACGTTATACCTAGCTTCTCGACACTATCCCGATTGTTATAAATAGAACTTTTTGGCCACAGATTTGGGAAGGCCATTTGGAGAGGAACCAGTCTGAATTCGATTTCTAACTTATAGTTGGGATTAAGGGAGCACTTTTGAAAGTAAAGGAAGACATTCAAGGCTCAAGATCGTGACGTATCAGGACGCAAACGAGTGTGGCACACGTCAGAGAGTTTTTCCCTTCTTCTTTATTTATTTCGTAGTTTTTGTTTTTAGATGTTTACTTGAGTTTTAAGTTGTAATTTGTGAATTTTGAGAGATTGACTGTTGTCTTGAACTTGGTTTCTTTTCATCTGTCTGGTTTATTTTTAGATATATTTATATTTTAGCAATTTATTTATGCATTATGGAGAGTATTGTTTAATCGTTTGGCCAACATTTGGTTTTGATAAATTTGGGTTTTAGCTTGAAAAAGTAGGACTCGAATTTAGATTTGAATATATAACTGTTAGTGAATTCTTGCATGGGAATGAAGTTTTTGCTAATAGAAGCCAACAAAAGAATTTTATTTAATGCCATGTTTACTTATAAATAGACTGGACTATTGATTTATCACTAAGGATGCAGTTTAGTTGGGCTTGGAAAAGTCAACTAAAAATTTGGATAATTTATTGGCTTATACTTGTTATTTATATAAACTACCTCTTCTATATAACCAAATTGGTTTTAAGGAATTAAATCATTGTTTCAAGAAAGTTCCCTCTAAGTGTCTCCAACCTTGTAAATAGTTATCTTAGGTTTCAATTTGATTTTCCTCTATTTTTGGGTTCTATAGGTAAAATTGAACACTGGTAACTATGATACTTAATTAATCTAAGAAATCCAATCCCTGAGATCGACCATAGCCACTATTATTGCAATTTGTAGAGGTCTGGTTTTAATTATATTTGATAGAGCCTTCGACAAACTCTTTACCAAATTGGCGTTGTTGTTGGGATTGGCGTATTTTAGTTTAATTAATATTATGGTGAAAATACTTGATTTTAATTTAGAGTGTAATTAGTGTACATTTGTGTAAATTAGTTGTTTAGATGAGTCCAATAGCCACCTCCCTGAATGCAGTGCATAAAGGGAAATTTCTTAGTGACACAGATATTAATCCTAGAGAGCAATGTAAGGCTATAAGTCTGAGAAGTGGAGAGAATTTGGGAGGACCTATAAGGCGCCACAACGATTAGGATGATGAGTTGCCAGAGAACAAAGAAAAGGAAGGCGCACCTGCACATGAGGCTACAAATCCATCTAGTCCAATTCTTCCATCGGTCTTGAATTAGATTCCTTACCCTCAACATTTCAAGAAGAAAATTTTGAATGTTGACTTCTCTAAATTTCTCAAAATATTTAAAAATATTAAAATAACCATTCCTTTTGCAAATGCCATGAAGCGAATACTGAGCTACTCGAAGTTCATGAAATAAATCTTAACAAGCAAAAGGAAGTTTAGGGCCTCTGAAACTGTATGCATGACAAAAGAGTGCAGTAATGCACTCCACAAGAAGCTACCTGTCACACCCCCTCCCGAACTAACCGCTAACTTAGCCCGAAAGATAGCGTGAAGCCATCAGACATCGTTTACCTCTCTAACGATACCTGTGACTTTGTCACATCTGATAAACATACTATGTTGGCATATGAAATACTTTAAACACAACACAGCGGAACCTTGTTAATTACTATACGTATGTAAGGAGCGGCTCTACTTAAACTTCACTTGAAATTTAAAACGGGTAGAGAGCACTACAACCAAAATATACCCAACCATGATTTACACAACCACCACCACTAGTGCATACACGAACATAACTATACGTTCCTTCCAAAATATCTTCAATGTATATACGGAATCCCTAGAAAGCCCCACCCACGTACAAAATATCAAACTTAGAGAGTGCTCGGCTGACTATGGCAGGATCTCAGGCACCGGGAGCTCGATCTCTACCTGAAAAGTTGGAAAACATTGAAAGAATGAGCTATGAGGCTCAGCGAGTGACTTAGTTTAAGCTACTAACTCGGAAATCAAAACACTTGATAATCTATGAGCATATGAATTTGTATTCAAGCGTTAAATATAAATGTATGGTCACAATAGTTTACCCTTTCAGCACTCCAGCAGGTATGTCATTAAAATCTCAAAAGGCATATCAAGAATATTAGCCATTTAAGGAAAAACCATATGACGATCTACGTTGTGTAGGGCACGCCCAGTACAACCAACATTCATTCTACGATGTAGTGGGGCCCACACAGCACTCCCATCGTCTTTGTCGTAGTGGGGCCCCGCCCAGCACTCACGACAGCATTGTTGTCACTGAGTACACTCAACGTCGACAACAAAAAATGACCTGTGTGCACACGGTACTATACAGCCTCGGCTCAATATCTTAATCATTTCCTAGGAAACCATGTATGCTCTTAAGTATGTGTTCAATGTCTAAAAAAAACATACAGCATTTAAACTAATTCATTCTTAGGAAGTCTTAAATTTCCATAAGCATAAATTCAGGCATAGAAATCGTTTTCGAAATTCGTTTTGTCACTCACAGCGTTAAAACTAGATCCTCGACTCGTAAACTTGACCTACTTCCTCCTGGCCTGTCAAAAAAAAAACCAAAACCAAGCATTAGAACTTCAACCTCATGACTTTCAAACTTAAGATTACAAATATCACTCCATCTATTTCCAGCATTCTGCAAATTTCATACTCTAACCTCACATACTCATAACTTCTTCATTACTTAGCCAAAAATGATGTACTTTATACCAAACTCTTCCTTTTTGAACCCTCTGAAACTTATCTGAAGGAATAGAATTGAAATTCCCAAAGGATATGTCCGTAAATACCTCGAAAACTACTTCCCGAAAAATAAGCTTCTGAAATTTCCAGAATCGTTTTTCTGCTGCACACCACATCTGACCTGAATTTTAAAGCCACTTCCAATCATTTTTTACTCATGCCTTCTTCATGAAAGTTATAGGATTTTAAATAATCTTTCCGACCATACCTAATGGAGCTTCCGATTCAAATCCTACAGATCAGCATGTCTCAAACACCAGAGGTTCCTCAGATTTGATAGCAAAATCTCTCCTCTGACTTACCCTTCACAAATCAATAATTTAAAGTCAGATTTTGCTCGAGCTTCCTTCACAAAATTTGTTCGAAAATGGGTTAACTTTCAAGAAAATCAAATCTCACCTCTTAACTCTTCTTGCGGAGTTCAAAACGTTCTAAACATCAATAGTGAGTAGAGTTGATCACCTAGTTGCCATGGAGGCTTGTGCTGAGTTCCCCCCCCCCCCCCCCCCTTCTTATTCAACTTCCAACCCCAGCAAGCTCTCTTTTCTTCTTTCTTCCACCTTCTCCCATGAAATGCTATATTTTTCTTTAATAAAAGAGAAGCAAATGGGAGAAAATGGGTTGGGAAGCTTATTTAATTACTTTTGGTGGTGAGTGTTCCAAAGCTTATCCATTCCCACATTTCATTTTCTTCTTTTTTTGTTTTTTTTAAAACAAAACATACCAAACACCTAGCTCCTTTTTGTTTTCCCTTATCCCTTTCTTTTGTTTTATTCCTCTTTTCCTTATACAACAATTTCCCAAAAATGTTTTAACAATTTTTTTTTATAAAGAAATTTCAAGGAAAAATCTCGGGTTTACACTACCACCCAAGCTAAATAATCTAGGGAGTTTTACTATTCCTTGCACCATTGGTAGTTCTTATTTTCATAGGGCATTATGTGATCTAGGTGCTTATATTAATTTGATGTCTTATTTTGTGTACAATAAATTGGGTCTTAAAGAACTGAAGCCAACAAGAATCTCTCTATAGTTAGCAGATTGCTCCATCACCTACACTAGAGGTATAATAGAGGATGTCGTGGTAAAGGTAGACAAATTTTTAATTCCTGCAGACTTCGCAGTGCTCGATATGGAGGGTGATGATGACCTTCCCATCATCCTGGGACGACCTTTCCTTGCCACAGGGAAAGCCTCCATTAAGGTTAAATAAGGAAAAATATCATTTCAGGTAAAAGACAAAAATGTAACTTTCGACATGAGCAAAGCAATGAAATACCCCAGAGAAGTGAGCCAAGGTATATTTGTGGATGATATTGATAGTTTGACTAGTGATTTTTACGAAGTGATATTGAATAAGGATCATTTGGAGTGGGTGCTCACCAAGGATGTCGGGGTGGATTCGTGCAAGAATTGATTCACCACTTGAGCCTCGTGTAGCTAAAGACGTTAAAGAAAGCACTTCTTGGGAGGCAACAAAAGTTTTCAATATCTTCTACTTTTAGTCAATTTTATATTTAATTTAGAATGTTGTAGTGCCATTAAATTTCGTTCACATTGTGCAAGCCATCGATCATTCAAGTGACCCTTTTTCTACCATTCACTGAGGACATTATGGACACTTTCTTTTATCAGGGCAGTAATGTTCACTCTTCTTTTTCTATTATCCTTATATAATCTAAATTTAACCTTTTACATTGAGAACAATGCTAGTTTTAAGTTTGTGGGTGGGCAGTACTTTGCAAGTCCTAGTTTACGAGCATGCTATTTTTTTAGAGGTTAAATTTAAAATGTTCAGTACGATCTGGACGAATTTTATTGCACTAATGGTGGCTAAGACATCATAGAATATGTTTGAAATAATGATAGTTTGTAATGTTGGAAATATGAGAGCATACCCGTGCATTGAGGTAAATTTAAAATTTTTGCTTAAGTCCTTAATATAAGTATTGCACTTAGTTCTCCTGTTTTTTGTTTTGAAGGCTTAGAATAGGGTTATATGGTCCAGATGTTTGTTGTCACCTCGAAAGGGCTAGGAACCTATTAGAAGGGCGAGTTACATGATAGTTAATAATGTTACACTAAAGGAATTATGTGGTTACATTTCTGCCTACTTGAATTTCACTGTATCTATCTTAATTAAAAGAAAACAAAAATAACTTGCAAGTTTAAAATTTAGGACAAAAAGAGCTACCTCTATTGTGTTCAGTTAGGTCACTCATTGAGTGAGTGCTCTGGGTAAGGGTACCTACAGTGGAAGTGTAAAAGCTAGTGTCCATTAAAAAAAAATCAAGTTTGGAGGAGGCCTACCTCGTGTTTAAGGCACCTTAGTGGCCTATTATTTTATTGAATGTGAAGAAGTGTAATAAGTGGAACTTAGGCCCAACGTAGAAAGAAAATGAATTGAGGTTGTATAAAACTTTCTCGGGCTTATAAAGACTAAAATAGGAGAGATTTCACACACACCAAGGGAGTAGAGCTTTAAATTTAAATTTCTCAACGACGGGGTGTATTTGAATACTTTCTACTTTTGTAATTCATTTATTATTTGGAATATTGAAACTTGAGCCCCATGTTGCAATTATTAATTATTTGAAAGTTGTGCTTTATTTTGCTTAAGGGCTAGCAGAAATCTAAGTTTGGCGGCATTTGATAGCACACAAAAATGTGTTATCCATAAGCTTATATTCTTGCTAATTTGTTGTGTTAAAATGTGCTGTCATCTACATAAATTATTTACTTTGTAGGATTCGAGCAAACAAAGCAAAATTTATCATTGGAGAAGATATTGGAGCAAATGAAGCGTAAAGGCGTGTTTAGGAGCTTTGGAATTAAGGAAAAGCTACGCTGCAGCTATGGGATCCGAGAGGATATCGTTGAGATGGTGTCTATAGCATCTGAACATTATAACTGTATACATCCAAGCTCCAATTTCCGTAGAAGTGGCGTTGAGACCCCACTTTAGGGTGTTTCAATGCCCAAAACACGTGTGCCAGGCTTTTTCCGTTTGTAGCAATGAGACGTTGTGTGTAGCGTCTCAATGACAACCTGATGCTCCTTCTTTTCTATGCAAATTAGGTCACAACGTCTTGACACTGTCCCTAGCATTTCGACGTTGTCCCGATTGTTATAAATATAACTTTTTGGATGTGGATTTTGGGAGCCCATTTGGAGATGAACCAATCCGAATTTGATTTCTACGTCATAGTTTGGATTAAGGGAGCACTTTTGAGAGCCAAGGAAGACATTCAATGCTCAAGATCGCGGCCAATCATGACGGAAACAAGTGTGCCACGCGTTAGAGAGTTTTTTCCTTCTTCCTTATTTATCTTGTAGTTTTTGTTTTTAGATGTTTAATTGAGCTTTAAGTTGTAATTGGTGAATTTTGAGAGATTGATTCCTGTCTTGGTTTGTTTCATTTGTGTGGTTTATTTTTAAAGATATTTATATTTTAGCAATTTTTTTATGCATTATGGAGAGTATTGTTTAATCGTTTGGCCAACATTTAGTTTTGATAAATTTGGGTTTTAGCTTGAAAAAGTAGGACTCGAATTTAGATTCGAATGTACAACTGTTAGTGAATTCCTGCATGGGAATGGAGTTTTTGCTACTAGAGGCCAACAAAGGAATTTTATTTAATGCCATGTTTAGTTATAAAATAGACTGGAGTGTTGATTTATCATTAACCATGAGGTTCAGTTGGGCTTGAAAAAGTCAACTAATAATTTGGGTAATTTCTTGGCTTATACTTGTTGTTTATATAAATTATCCCTTCTATATAACCAAAATGGTTTTAAAGAATTAAATCATTATTTCAAGAAAGCTCCCTCTAAGTGTCTCCAACCTTGTAAATAGTTATTTAGGTTTCAATTTGATTTTCCTCTATTTTTGGTTCTCTATATAAAATTGAGCACTAGTAACTATGATACTTAATTAATCTAAGAAATCTAATCCTTAAGATGGACCTTGGCCACTATTATTACAAATTTTATAGGTCTGGTTTTAATTATATTTGATAGAGCCTTTAACAAGCTCTTTATCAGTCTCATCTGGAAGTGGTTTTTCTTTAATTTCTTCTTACCCTTCTAGCCCCTCAATGTCTTCAAGTATTGAAATGCTTCTTGCTTCTATTGGGAGTTCAGGATTTTCATTCTTCAATTCACTTCTAAGTGTCTTCTCCTCACACTGTCCTTTTTCTTCTAGTTTTGAAGTCTTTGTGTTATTAGGCAAGATTTCTTGTGGGCTATTCTTCACTTTGTCCCCACATTATTCCATGTGGATCTCCAAATCCTCCTATGATGCTGCTTGGCTTTGAATATCAACATTCATTTATACCTTATATTCCTTTATGAGTTCTTTGAAGCTGGTTGGCACTTGTGGAATCATTTGTTGTTGCATCCCTTATTGGACATACTGGTGTTGATGTTGGTCTTCAAAACTTGGTAGAAATTCCTACTCCAATTGTGGCATTGGATTGGGGATACTAACATCTTGTTGGGCTTCCTATGACAAGTTGGAGAGCTGCCACCATATCTTGGATTATTATTATTCGAATAAGGATTTGACCAGCTCTAACTTTCTTATTTCCGTACATAAAACATAGAATCATATTTATAAGGATAATTCTCAAATAAATGCTTTCCTTTACAAGAAATAGAAGAATATGGACAATGTTCAATGATTCTCACAATAATCAAAACAAAACATATTAGAAATTTGGTAAATAGGAGAAGTGGAGATATTGTTTCCCATAGTTAGATTTCCCAACTTGTTGGCTCTTTCTGATTTTGCACACTTAACATTGCAATGATGTCTACTTCCGTATTGTGGATTATCTTGAGTAATCAAATCTTATTGTTGTGTGTTTCTTCTTTGTCCTTTATTCTTTATTCCAATAACGGAAGGCTCTCTCGGTCTCAGGATCCAGTTTAGAAGGGAAACGCCTTGGCTAATGCATTAACCTCAACCTTCAAAAGAAAAGCAATCTAAGGACATATTTTATGAGAAAAAGATACTGTGGTCACAATCTGACATTAATTTTCACTAAAAAATTGAATGTTAAAACTAATCCCCATCAATGGCGCTAATAAACTCAATGACTGAAACATGTGTGAGCTATTTGCAAAAAAATTTGTGAAAGTATTTTCAGCCATGTGCTAGTGCACGCTGTCAACGAGTAATATATGGAAGTATTCCAAAGTATCAATCCCACAAATACTAGCTAGATATAAATTTCAGTGTTTAAAGTAAAAACCTTTATCAATTTGAAACAAGTAGATAACCAAGAAATAGTTGGGAGATGGTTGTTGTGAGTGACTAAGTAAAGGGAAAGATGTAAATGGAATTGTGGGGATTCAATCATGTTTTTGCCCTAACTGAGTAAACTGTATTATGCTTCTGCATATCGTTGAATTACCCTGTGCATGTCAATCGAATTCGTCTCCTATTCAGCCTTGATTTCAAGCACCCTTAGGAGTTTACGTAATTAAAATGATATTTCTATGGCTAATTAGAACTTCGATGATCAAGCATGCCATCCTTTTGATTCAATATGCGTGCCTTATTTCTATGGTCAAGCAACGAAGTCCTATGCTAGGCACGTTTCCTATATTGATTTTATGACATTCGTTTATTATCCAACCCTTTCAGTATTGAGTCCAACTTTATATGTAAGGCCTAGGTGATCAAGCTAAACTAACAATAAATATATTCAATCAATAAAACCAAATTACAGTAAAGGTCATTTGACAAATATGGAAGTGACATGTAACAAGCTTAGCTCATCTTCTAGGGCATCCACATAATTGAACCCCAAATGAAACTTAGCTCACAATGGAATAAGTAAAAGCAAAATGCTTCATTGAAATATAATTCATAAGTACAATGATTAATGGAAATGAAAATAACAAGTGCTGGAAAATCAGTAAGCTCAAACTCCTAGTTCGAGGACTAAGTTAAATTAAAGGACAAATCATTCTAAGAGTCGATCCAAGCCTTTTTCAAGGTGGAATCAATCCATACAAGCTAGTTTTCTCAAAGGTTAAGGGTTATAGGATGTGGAATATGAGTTTCTCCCAAAGGAATTATGTCCAACACCACTTCATTCCCCATTCTAAGTCTCTCACTTGAAATCTAGGGTTAATCTCGTTCTCCCTTTAAACCCTCATGAATTGTCCTTTATACAGGCCTTAGATAGGTGGGTAGTTGCCTATTTTCATGTCCTGGACCTTGACTTCGAACCCTCTGAGTCAAAACATGGTGTAGGTTGTGGATTTGACTCCAACAACTTCGATCACGAAATTCTCGAATTTGACTGGAATTAAGGCAAGTTGCGGTCACAATTCTTTTTGACACATAAATTATGCAGTCCCGTAATTGGCAGTTTGGGTAGTTTCCTACAAATAAAAAATTTGATTCAAACTTGACAAAAAAAATGACCTTCGTAGCCCTTAATTGACTCAATTAACACCAAAATGACCATTCACACTTTTGTAACTTACTTATGCATGCTTCTTGAATAATAAAAACACGTAAATACATACAATCAACCATATTTTAACCAAGAAATGAACTAAATTTAAGGCCAAATAAATGTAATAAACATAATTCATTTGTTCACACATGAGAGGATCATGTTCAAGAAATAATCTAAAGGTCTATAGTTTATGGATAATGTTGGGTGCCTTGTCTTGGTAAAACTATTGATAGGACCCAGTTTATGATAGTTACGAATCATTTTATCTAAATCATTCATGTGGAGACATGTGAGTGCGGATATCATATACAATAAATTTGTATAAGATTGGACGACAAAATATTTGATCTCTATTTATAAATATGATAATTGAGAAGATTAATATTTCAACAAGATGATCATATATGACTCGATCTTAATCTTGAGGGAGTTATGAACTTCTGTCTATGAACATTTGTTCTTTGATTAGCAAGGGTGATAGTGGTTTTTGTAGTCGATTCAATAAGTCTACCATTTTGGAGACTTGACCAAATATAGGGAGCTGGGAACATAAGTTGCACAAAATGGAATTCTCTCCTTCTATATAGGAAAAGTAGATGAGTTGTTCTCTTTAGTGTTGATTTTAGGACTTTAACAAAAGAGCCCCACACTCTCACTGGCTCGAGAGAAATTTAGTTTATGATTGGATCATAAATAGACTGTTCATTAGAGGATCAATGGTACTTAAGGTGTAAGATGTAATTGCATGTGTAAAACGAACTTTGGGCCCAACTGTAATTAGAAATAAATTATGAATGATTGTCTTGCATGTAATGATCATATCCATGGACACAACTTGTTCTACTATGCATAAGAGTGCAACTATAGGTATATAGTGGAGTGACTAGTTAATGAATTTAAATTGATTGATTAAAGAGTTTAATTAATTAATTTTGTTTCATTGGAGCTTATAATCTTTAGGTCAATAAGGTCCCCATGCTAGCTCATAGTAGCACTAAAATGATCAATTTAGTTGAAAGAAACATTTGAAATGTTCAAATTAGTATTTAAGATGTTGGATATATTAAATAAGGAAAATATCTATTTATAGTATTTAATACATTAAATATTAAAGAGAATAATACCTATTAGATACATTATATAATAAATTTGAATGTGATTCAAATAGATTCAAATAGATAATATATGTTTTAGGAGATATTTTAATAACATTCAAATATATCAATATATATGATAATATATTAGATGTTATTATATTTTGGCAAAGATTCTACCCTAAGCCCCTATAAATAGGATTCTTGGGTAGAACCAAATACTAAGTTCTCTCTAGAGAAAGAAACTCTTTGAAAATTTTCTCTATTTATTTCAAAGAGGTTCTCACAAACCTTGGTATCGTGTTGAAGTCATGGTAAGTAATATCTTGTCGTAGGGATTCGACCTTGTTGGAATTGGAACACAAGAAAGAAATGCTCACCGAAATTACTCTCCATATTTTATCAAGGTGTTTATGGTTTAACTTATTTTAGTTTAATTTTAAATAAAGTCAAAGTCGATCCAAATATTGATTTCTAAATTGTTTAGAAACCATGTCTTTCACTGTGGGGTGAAGTATTCATTCCTATCAGGCTTTTCATTTGGAGGTTTAGAGCTATATTCTAGATTTCATTTGTTGGGATGTATGCCTTAAAGCCTCGTAATGATCGATTTATTTAATAATTAATAATTATTTTGATTATTTCATTTGCAATATAATACTATCCATTATATGAAAAATCCAAGGTTATTAGTGTCATCTTGAACAGTATGTGGTTGACATACATGAGGATCATATTCAAGAAATAACCTAAATGGTCATAGATATGGATAAGGTTGGGTGCCTTATCTTGGTAACACTATTGATACGGCCCACTTTGTAATAGTTACAAATGATTTGATCCAAATCGTTCATATGGAGAGATGTGAGTGGAGGTATCTTGTACAATGAGTTTGTGTAATACTAGGCCATGAAATATTTAATCTCTCTTTATAAATTCGTTAATTGAGAAGATTAATATTTCATCATGATGATCATATGTGACTCGATCATAATCCTAAGTGAGTTATAAACTCCTGCCTGTGAGGGCATGTCCTTTGATTTGCATGGGTGAAAGTGACTTTTTATAGCCAATTCAATAAGCCTACCATTTTGGGAACTTGACCAAATACAGAGCTGGAAACATAATATCACAAGATGGAAATCACTCATTCCCATATAGGGTAAGTAGATGAATAGTTCCCTTAAGTGCTGATTTCGTGACTTAAACAATGAGGCCCCACCCTCTCATTGTCCATAGAGGGACTTAGTTTCTGGTTAGATCATAAACAAATTGTTCAGTAGAGAATCAGTGGTACTTAAGGTGCAAGATGTAATTACAGGGTAAAACATACTTTTGACCCAGCAATAATTACGAACAACTTGTGAATGATCGACTTGCATGTAGTGATTATATCCATAGACACAACTTGTCCTACAGTCCATAAGAGCGCAACTCTAGGTCTATAGTGGACTGACCCTAGAGTTAATAAATGAAAATTTATTAATTAAAGAGTTTAATTAATTAATTTTGTATCATTAGAGCTTATAATATGTAGGTCCATAAGGTCGTAACACTAAAAGGTTCATTTAGTTGAATGAAAAATTTGAAATGTTCAAATTAATATTTAATTTGAAGTGTTCAAATTAATATTTAATACATTAGATATATTAAATATAAAAGAGGAAAACATACTTATTGTATTTGATACATTAAGTTTTAAAATTTGAAATGTTCAAATTAATATTTAATATATTAGATATATTAAATATAAAAGAGAAAAATATATTTATTGTATTTGATACATTAAATATTAAAATAATTCATGTATATTAGATACATTAAATAAAATATATTCATAAAATTTGAATACGATTCAAATAAATAAATATCGTAGGAGATTTGAATGAGATTAAAATAAGTATAAGATATATTTTAATATATTAGATATTAAAATATAATATTTTAATTATGGCAAAGATTTTCTATTGGTCTATATAAATATGACCATTGGGTTGGACCATTAGACATAACACACATCTTCTCAATAGAGAGAATTAAAAAATTCTCTCTAGACCTCTTCTTCTCCAATCTCTTGTGGATTTTCCTTCAAGAGGCTCCCACAAGCCTTAGTCAGTGTTCGAGTCATAGCCAAGAAGACTTTGTAGAGGAGATAAAGACCCGCCAGAAATATCTCCATATTTAATCCAAGTAAGTTTGTTTAATTAATCTTATTTTTTTTAGTTTAATTTTAAATAAAATAAAAAATTATTCAATGCTTATGCTACGCAGTGAAACGTTCATTCATTCAATTGGTACCAGAGCAATATTTTATTTTTGTTTAGAATTAAAATTGTGTTATGGTGGGCATTTTAGTTTATCATACATGTGATATATGTAATTTGCAAATAGATTGTTTAGGCATATTTATGGCATTGAGTTTTTACTTTTTGATTAGATCACTTGTAAAACCCTCGTGGTTTAGGATTACATGTAATTATGTAACGATGTTTTCAAAAAAATTGAAATTTTATATTAAAAGAATAAAATAAATTTTGAAACACCATACCTAATACATATCTGAAATTAATGGCACTTAAAGCAGACATAGAATATTATGTTCTCCTCCACTCAATAATAAGAATTGAGTATTTCAAGTGAACTCCAATTGAACATGATGTACTGCTACTAGGTGAGTCCAAGAGGCGAACATATTTTGAGTGGCTGAATGTTGTTAATTTAATCAAATCCAACTGGCACTGGAGGACTTGCTGCCAACGATGATGCAAGCTGCAATTGTCCAAGTGGATTCAATCAGACGGTCATCCCACGCTGCCGACAATGATGCTAATCAATTTTGTGTGGGTAAGCAGCAGTGAGGGTCTTTATGGCAGCGTCTGAAGAGAAAAGTAAAATTTAGGTTTCTTGAACCTAAATTTTGGATGGTCCAGCAAAGGGAAGAAATTAAATACCAAGATATATTTTAGATTTAAATTATCGTAATTTAGATTGTTTTTAATTTCTTAGGATATGCCAAATATATCGGTCAATTTTGCTACTTTTAATTTAATTATGCATGGGATGTATGTTTTAAATTGTTTTGTAACGACCGGCACTTTTAGGTATTACTTAAGGCTTTAATTGTGGAATTTAAAATTTATAGTAAGGTTAATTTCATGCTTAAGGTTGTATTGAATTTAATTTTGAGGTTTAGCAAAATTTAAATTGGAAAATTTGAGGGTAATTTGAGAAGAATCGAGGGAAAAATGGGATTTATTTAATTTGGGGGCATAATCAAGGGACATTTAAGCCAAGCCCAAGCCCAAGGAGAAGTCAAGCCCAAATATCCCTCTCTATTATTTTTATACTAGCCCTAGGTCAAGCCAAGCCATCATCTTCTCCAACCTTCTCCTCTTCCTCCATGAAAAACAGTCTCCACCATCAATCCCTCTCTCTCTCTTTCACCACCAAAAGACCCATCCATTCGAAAGTTTCTTCTCCTTCAACAAACATCCATCGCCGGATTTGTTCTTCACGTGAGGGTACTGTTCACGACCGCGACTGTTCACAGCGATTACTGTTCACGGGGGCGGTACTGTTCATTGGGTACTGTTCACGCGCGGTACTGTTCATACCGCGGAACTATTCATACCGCGGGTACTGTTCATACCGCAGGTACTGTTCACGACGCCGATCTGCTGCAGTTCGATTTTTCTGGCGGATTTTTGGTACTGCACAGCGCTGTTTCGACTCCTTTTGCACGTGGGTAAACTTATTTTCGCTATAATCTTACGGTTTTCAAATAATAGATGTAGTTTTGGGCATTGATATGGAAGTTTGGAGATTTACCCATTGATTTTTGGGCTCTATTTTGGAATACCCATTGTAGGTGGAGGTTGGTGTGACAAGATCGAATCAAACCACCATTTATTTAGTAAAGCTTGGGTCGGTTTGGAGAAAGAACGGAGGTAAATTTTCCATCCTAAAATCAAGCAAATCCTTGGAGTTTTGGATTTTTGGTAGATTAAATTTGAGAGTTCAATTAAATCAAGAACCTTGTGTTTTGAATTGAGTTTAACCACCAATTTGAGATTAAGTTAAATATTAAGGAATTTATTCTAAATTTTGGAACTTTAGTTGGTGGAAGGAACTTTGGAATTTAATTATGGATTTTAGGAATTGTTTCTAACCTTAGGGATGGTTTGATTTAGGCTCCAAATTATTTGGTTGAGGTTCAAGGCGAAGGAATATTGGTGAGCAATTGGGTGATTGGATTCTTGAGCTTAGCCAAGGTAAGGGACTTTATGCCGGTATGCTTAAATGCAAATCGGGAACTGAATTGAAAAATTACTTTTGAAATAAAAAGAATTTCATAAATGTTTTAAAAATAATTTCATAAATGTTTTAACTATGATTGTTGATGAATTTTAAAATGCTATGTATGAAAAATAATTCTCACATGTATGCCAAATGCTCTTACAAATGTGATGCATGATTTATGATTTATGATGATTAATGTGAGAATGTTTCTATATGTTGCATCATTGAATAAAAATGAAAGATGTTTTGGGACCTCATGCATACATGTGTTTTCATGATAAAATGATTTCGAAGGCTGTGGCAATTACCCTCCTAAAGTTATTGATGTACATCTATATGACAAGGAGCCTTACGAGGTTATATGAAAAGGAGCCTTACGAGGCTGTATGAAAAGGAACCTTACGAGGCTATATGAAAGGCAAGGTTAGGTTGGGTTTAATTGTCCACATTAAAAGCCGAAGGAAAATTTTTAAGGAAACGTTTCCGCTATGAAAGGAAGTTAGGTCCCACCAAAGGAAAGGAAAAAAAAATGTTTTTGAAAACTCATTATGTGTGTGTATGCATATCCTGACCCGGTAGTGAGGTCACTTACTGAGTATTGTAAAATACTCACCCTTTTTCAAAATATTTTTCTTTTCAGGCAAAGACAGACATATCTTAGGCGATTGACAAGGCAGTTTGCTGAAAGGGTCATGGGTGACTTCGAAGATCATGACTTCCGCATTTAGATAGTGTGTTAGTTAAAACATACTTCGTTTAGTAAACAATGTGTTATGAAACCATTTCAAATGATTGAACGTTTTAATTCATATTGTGTTTTAAAATGATTTTTAAAGGGATCCCGAACTAAAAGTTTTGATTGTTTAACGAAAAGTTTAATTCTTTTTGTTTGTTATTAAAGAATTTTAAATTTCTTCAGCATGCATGTAGTAACGTATCATGCATCTTAATTTTTTTTTTTAATATAATTGTTAAATTTGAAAATTGATTAGGTTGTTTCCTAATAGAGATAAGATGTTTACCGAATAAGTTTATGTTTTCCGTATCTTTGAAGATAATCGTTATGTTTGGAAAATTAAATTATGATATTTTTTTTAATATTTGGAATCGATGTTTCCTAATAGGATTAGGATATTTCCTAATGATAATAGGTTTCCTTTAATTAAAGATATTCTTAATTCTTGTTTTAAATAGTTTAAATTTTGAATTAAATTTATCTTTATTGGTTTCTAATATGATTAGGATTTCCATTTATGAAAGATATCATTGATTATTGTTTAAAATAGTTGAAATTTAGTTCATTTATTTATTTCTAATTGGACTAGAATTTAGTATAATATTTTAATTTAGTTTTAAAGGGTTTAAAATGGTGTGAATTAGTTTTTAATATGATTAAAAATAGTGCTTAAATTCACTTAGGTTCATTGATCAAGTGATTAATAGTTAACTAAAGATTAATGAATTTGAAATAAAATTTGACTATAAGGGAACTCTGTCTATGGAAGGATTTGTCTACACTGGGGTATTTAAGCTGACCGAAAGAGAACACCTCTAATTGAGAACTGACCTAGGAGTTGACTTAGTCAAATTTTATTTAATTTCACTAAGTATGTTCATAATGTGATTAGTTTTTTTAAATAGTTTAATAAAACTTAGTAACTCATATTAAAATCAATCCAACAAACAAAAGGGTTATGAAGGATAGATTGGAACTTACATAAATGAGATTAGCTGTCACACCCCCCCCCCCCCCCCCCCCCAGGCTCACTTGCCTAACCTAGGAAGGAAAGTGAAGACAGAGAATACCAGCCCTCTTACTAGCACTCCCAGCCCAACCTAACATCCACCTGGAAATGTACACAACGCAATATGTATGAACAAGTAAAATTGAGCACACAATTGCACACCTGAGCAAGATACATTCAGTCCCTCATACTAGGTCTGCATACTAAGTCATAACATACTTAAGTCTATTACAACCCAGCTAGAATGCTTTTATTTCAAAACTATATACATGTAGAAGTATATATACAAGGAGCTAAAGAGGCGTGGTGGCAAACAGGTCTTGATGAGGTGATAAGCCTTAGAATTAAGGCTTATTTAAGTCCCAAGTGCTCAAAATATTCGTGTTTGTCCTAAGATTAATTGAAAATGGTGGAAAATTGTTTGAAATTAGGAAAGAATGAAATGTGATAGCAATTGGAAAAGAGTTCTAAGCAATGTGGTTCTTTTTGCAGGAATTTCGGAAATTGCCAAATCAAATTGCTAAACCGTTTTGGCAATCCTGGGCAGAGCATATATGGAAAATCTGCACCCGCGTGAATGATGAAACGCATAAATGGGAAGAGGAAATTTCGCACGAATCAAGGGAATTGGAGCGTGATTCTTGGCATAATTGAACCCTAAAACGATCTACAAAATAAGATTGCAGAAGCCGAAAGAGAGGAGGAGAATTCCTCAGTCGAATTGAAGAATCAGTTTTTGGGTTTTCGAATTTCATCCAGCCTCTGTTTTTTCGTATTTTTGCTGCTGTTCTTTTGGTCATTTTATTAAAATCCCATCTCGGTTTCTTTCAGTCGGTATCACAGGAACAATGTTTAATTTACTTCTAGTCTTAATTTGTTGTATTTTGGTTGAAGTTTGAATTAACTTTCAATTTACGTTAGTGGGTATTTTTTCTCAAGAACATCCTCTGTTTTTCTTCAGTTTTTGTTGTTCTTCTTCAGCAAGAATTCATTCACAGTGTATCAAATTGTCTTTCTTATATGATGAATGGTTATGGGAATTATCCCTTTGTTCTCAATTGGATGCAAGCATGCATTATTTTGAGGGAATTCCAAATCCATTCGAAATATTTCTTTTAGAATTCCTTATTCAATTCATTTTGCTCAATCAATTTATGCATCTTCCTTGGGTTTTCCAATCCGATTCAAGAGTTTCTTGAATCGTTAAGATCAATTTTTCTCTAAAAGTGGAGGAGATTGAATCAATTGGATAGGAAGGAGCGTGTTAGTCATCGAATCGAATTCTTGTTTTCATGCTCTGTTTTTTTTCTTCTTCATTTTAGCTTCTGTAAAAATTTCAACTTAAAGTTTGTAGAAAGTCATGGCAGAAGGGAGGAGATAAGGAAAATTACTTAGTTGCCCTTGCCACTTTGGCTTAATTTCTATTATTTATCCTTGCTTGAATTCCTAGTAATAGCCAAATTTCATTTTATAAGTTAGTGTTTTATTTAATTAATTCGCACTGTTTTCCTATGAACTCTTCCTTAAAAATTAGTTTTATGATTTTCATTGAAAATATGAGCTAAAACTTCTTAGGGGGTTCAAGGATGTGAATTCCCTAAGAAGTAAATGTAGCCAAAATTCCAATAAAAACCAAGCCTACATCTCAGTTGTTTGCTTGTGTTGATTAAATTTCCGTTGAGATCCTAGAGTGATCAACTAGGGTTTCAACTCAAGCTTGGATCTAATACCGGCAGGGTTAGTGATAAGCGGATTTCACACAAGTAATGAAGTAAAAGAGCTTAGACATAAGCCATTCCTTACCCTAGACATAGGGATTAAGGACTCCAAGACCCATAAAATTGTGAGCTAAAAATTATCTAAGATAGAGGGACTATAGACATATAGGTCTCTCACTTAGCCTCCTAAAAAACCCAATTTCGAGGTAAATAGGAGATGTAATTTTGGTTTACAATTGAGTGTGGAGTAGGTTGGAATTGCAATTTTGGTTGCAATTACGACTTAGGGCAATGACATTCTTGAGCCCCATCCTTTATCATTTCCTTATCTAAGTTCATCCAATTTGCTATTTCATATTGCCAATTTAGATTCAGCAATTTAATTTTGCAATTTTTAGTCATTTCGCTCATTGCCAAATTAGAATCTGCAATTCAATTATGCAATTTCTGTTATTTCCAACATTGCCATTTCTAGATGTAGCAATTGGATTTAGCAATTTCTGTTTTTCACCAACAACCTATCCCAACTTTATTTTTGCATTTTTAGTTTTCCATTTGCAAAACAAAAATTTTGTTACTCCGTTCCCTGTGGGATTCGATACTTGGTACTCATAGACCATTTTATATTACTTCGATCGCGTGCACTTGCGTGACCATCGATCATGAGGCTAAGCACCGGGAACTCATTTGCTACCTGAGAAGAGAAAACATGTTGAAAACGTGAGCTGGGAAGCCCACTGAGTGACTACTTAATAGATTATGCATTCAAGGATAAAGCATCAAAATCAAAAATAGGTATTTCAAATCGTAGTAACTCATAATAAAGAAAATTTGTAGCATGGTACCCTTCCAAACCCTAGCTGTGGCAGAGTCCTCTCTAAACCAACAGTTTCAATACCTCTCTCACGTGCACGTGGAATGCCATTTCAGCTCACTGGCCTCCCCCAATACCTTCTCCATGTCCTTCAGTATTGGGGCCAGACCAACTACCACCCGAATACCTTCTCACTGTCCTTCAGTATCGGTGTCAGGTTTTCTCTCTCTCCCCCAGATACCTTATTCGTGTCCTTCGGTACCGGGGGTTAATAATATACAAGGCATGCTTCAAATAGTTAGAAACATAGTTTGGAATCCCATTCAGAAAGTTCTCAACATAAACACAAACTTTCATTTTAAACAAACTTCCAAACGTCGAGTGTCATGTTTGAACGCGGAGTAACAACTAGTTACAATTATGCTTAACTTTCAACACCGCTATTTATTAATAGAGTTCAATGAAACATGAATATAAATTAGCTTAAGCATGCTTCAATATCCATCACTAGTAAGCTTTTGAATAAAGATCAAAGCATAGGTTTTCAAACAAAGTCACTCACAATTACCGGAAGTCTCCCAAGGCTTATAAGCTTCGCCTATCTTCGTTTGCCCTGAAAATGAATTCCATAACATTAATCCCTTTTTTTACTTGACCCAAAATTAGATCTAATTCAGTCACATAACTTATAGCATAGTAACTGAACACACTTGGCTGTAAGGTATAACAAATTGGAAGCACATCTTCCTTACTCTCTCTCTAGCCCTTTCTCTTTTGAACCAACAATTACAGATTCAACTTCCAGCATGGGGTTCTCAACATTTAGCAAAACAACCACCACATTTTATTTGATAACCCTCAAATACAATGTCTAAGCTTACTTACCTCAGAATTTGAGCTTCTAATTCGTCCTTATGAGCTCGAAATCTTCAGATTTCTTCACCTTGTTCTGCTGGCAGAGAAACTGGAACACCTCTCAGTTTTCTTAAGTTTTCACGATCTTCCTCTTCGTATTTTCTCACAAGATTTTCCAGACATATTCTTCATTCAATTCATGAGATTTTGGCTCAAGAATCATTGAATTTTCTCAAGTGGATTGAGAGATATGACCATTTGAAATTGACCCATTTCTTAGAGCTTCCAACGGGCTATTGAATTCACAAGGAATGGACAGCTCCTACTTCATCAATCCGTGA
The DNA here is from genome assembly GCA_033996785.1 of Trichosanthes truncata. Classification (NCBI taxonomy): domain Eukaryota; kingdom Viridiplantae; phylum Streptophyta; class Magnoliopsida; order Cucurbitales; family Cucurbitaceae; genus Trichosanthes; species Trichosanthes truncata. The sequence goes on along the minus strand of JAWPNB010000002.1, from coordinate 53,294,655 downwards.
TTCATACACATTGGCCAGCTCCTACTTCATGAATCCATGAGTCATACACATTGGCCAGCTCCTACTTCCTCCTTTAGACCTTAAGTGCTTTTAAATCCTCCTAATCCATAAAACAAACTTTAGCTAATTTAATTAGAAATTAAAGCTTTTGCATTCAACACATAATACACCCAATATATACCCAACTTGCTCATTACCTTAACTTACTTCAACTCAACTCTTAATATGATTATCTCAATGCCTAACTTGTCTCCTTATGAAGCTTTGTGCACGTTATAATCCACAACTTAGGAAATTTTCAAATTCAACCACTACATCCTTCAGTGCAACCTATACCAATTTACGTGTATCAAACTTCATGTATAAATGCAATAAGATTAAAAGAGAGTTTAGAGCTTACACTAGCCTAATTTGTCTAAGAGAAACCCCTATTTCAAAATCGTCAGTGGGAGATGGATATGTGATAACACATCCTATGGTCCCATCATTAGTTCACATTGTGAGATTGATCAGTGGTCACGCAAGCGCACGCGATCGAAGTAATATAAATTGGTATCTGAGTACCAAGTATCGAATCCCACAGGTAACGGAGTAACAAAAGTTTTGTTTTGCAAAAGTGTAAGGAAAATTGCAAGTTTGAAAAGTAAAAATGCAAAAATAAAGTTGGGATAGGTTGTTGGTGAAAAACAGAAATTGCTAAATCCAATTGCTAAATCTAGAATGGCAATGTAAGAAATAACAAAAATTGCTAAATTGAATTGCAGATTCTAAGTTAGCAATGAGCGAAATGGATAAAAATTGCAAAATTAAATTGCTGAATCTAAATTGGCAATATGAAATAGCAATTTGAATGAACTTAGAGAATGAAATGATAAAGGATGGGGCTCAAGAATGTCATTGCCCTGAGTCGTAATTGCAAACCGAAATTGAAATTCCAACCTACTCCACACTCAATTGTAAACCAAAATTGCATCTCCTATTTACCTCGAAATTGGGTTTTTTAGGAGGCTAAGTGAGAGACCTATATGTCTATAGTCCCTCTATCTTAGATAATTTTTTGCTCACAATTTTATGGGTCTTAGAGTCCTTAATCCCTATGTCTAGGGTAAGGAATGGCTTATGTCTAAGCTCCTTTACTCCATTACTTGTGTGAAATCCGCTTATCACTAACCCTGTCGGTATTAGATCTAAGCTTGAGTTGAAACCCTAGTTGATCAATCTAGGATCTCAACGGAAATTTAATCAACACAAGCAAACAATTGAGATGTAGGCTTGGTTTTATTGGAATTTTGACTACATTTACTTCTTAGGGAATTCACATCCTTGAACCCCCTAAGAAGTTTTAGCTCATATTTTCGATGAACATCCTAAAACTACTTTTAAAGAAAGAGTTCATAAATGAAATGGTGCAATTTAATTAAATAAAACACTAACTTATGAAATGCAATTTGGCTATTTCTAGAAATTCAAGCAAAAATAAATAATTGAAATTAAGCCAAGGTGGCAAGGGTAGCTAAGTAAATTTTCTTATCTCCTATCTTCTGCCATGAACATAAATTGAAAACCTTTTCTTTTTCTCTCCAGAAGCTAAAACGAAGAATAAAAAAAAACAGAGCAAGAAACGAGAAGTTGATTCGATGCCTATCCCGCTCCTTCCTATCCAATCGATTCAATCTCCTCCACTTTTAGAGAAAAACTGATCTTAACGATTCAAGAATCTCTTGAATCGGATTGGAAACCCCAAGGAAGATGCAGAAATTGTTGAGCAAACTGAATTGAAGAAAGAATTCTAAAAGATGTAATTCGAATGGATTTGGAATTTCCTACAAAATAATGCATGCTTGCATCCAATTGAGAACAAAAGGATAAGCCCCATAACCATTCATCACATAATAAAGAAGAATTGATACACTATAAATGAATTCTTGGTGAAGAAAAATAACTAAAAACTGAAGAAAAATAGAGGAATTATTGCGAAAAACTACCCACAAATGTAATTGAAAGTAACTCAAACTTTAACAAAAATACAACAAATCGAGATAAGAAGTAACTTGACAGTGTTCTGTGATACAAACTGAAAGAAATTGAGATGGAAATTGAAGTAAAATGATCAAAACAGTAGCAGAAAACCAAAAACAGAGGCTGTCCAAAAACCGAAAACCCATAAGCTAATTCTTCGAATTGACCCCCGAAAATTGTCTCTCCTCTTCCGGTTTCTTCAATCTTTTTTTGTAGATCGTTTTAGGGTTCAATTTTGCCAAGAATCATGCTCCAATTCCCTTGATTTGTGCAAAATTTCCTCTTCCATTAATGGGTTTCGTCATTCACGCAGTTGCAGACTTTCCATATATGCTCTGTTCAGGATTGCCAAACCGGTTTAGCAATTTGATTTAGCAATTTCCAAAATTCCTGCCAAAAAGAACCATACTACTTAGAACTCTTTTCCAATTGCTATCACATTTCATTCTTTCCTAATTTCAAACAATTTCCACCATTTTCAATTAATCTTAGGACAAACACGAATATTTTGAGCACTTGGGACTTAAATAAGCCTTAATTCTAAGGCTTATCAGAGATTCATGTGGGGCCTCGTGGCGGCTTTTGGAATGTCCCTCTACAGAAGGTGTTTTCATGGATCAATATCAAGGCGAACTCCTGATAAGGATAAGATTGTAGTTTTGTTTCCAATACTTGACCTACCCTACGACGACACTTGTTGGGATAGAACTACAGTATCTAAGATGATGGGTCACACTTACAAAGGGTTCATTAAGGTTGTTAATGATATCTTTGACCAAACTAATGGTAACTAAATATTAAAGCAATAAGAGTTATTATGGTATAATACTTGGTTGAGATTGTCTCTGTTTAGTGAAGGAACACTTGACCTACCCTACAGTGGCACTTTTTCTAACTCACTAAAGTACCATAGCATTAGAAATGATTTATAGGATTCATTTTTCAAATTGTTTGATTTCTACGCTAAAATTGAATCGATAATTGTTTGCATGATGTTAAATAATATATTTTATATATTTCAATATTATGTCAATTTCTCTCATAATTTTTAATTTTATTACTCATAAGTCAAAATTGAGAAATATTATTACTTGAAAAAGTAACATTAACACTATAATGACTGTGTAACTATTTATTTGTCTTTATTGCGAAATGTTCTCAAAACCTGTTGCCAATGCTAATCGAACTGTTTGTAATGCACATAATTAACGAATCAAAAGTAAACGAGATAGCTTGTACGTATCTCCTAGTTGACATGATAGATGTCAAGCTTAGAAGATTAAAAAAACTAAAAAAAATTGACAACAACATATGAGATGTTGAAGTCAATAGAAGCTAAATTTAGATAATTATCTAAATGATCTTCAATTCAACTATTACAAAAATCCAATAAAAGAAATCAAATGATTGAAACTACATATAAGGAAATAGTTCCTAAATTAGTCAGAACAGTCATAATGAGAGAAATTTTTTAAATACCTCTATGAGAAGAAAGATATAAATGAAAGTAAATTTGATTTACTAGATTAATTGGATTTACTATATTTTTGGTGGAATATAAATAATGTCACCTAGATACTCAATATAAGTTCTACTATCAAGATTTATTCTTCATTACATTTAATATGTAATTCTTGGAAAATACTTAACATGTAGAATAGTTTCTATAAGTTGGCACCAGGAAGCCCATCTCAGTTAGCATAGTGAGAGACATTAAGATGTCATTAACTAATAATTGTTAATTAATGTTGAATGTGATGTTTTATTACCACAAGAGAAATTCAATTTCTCAAACTTTGTTACTAAAAAGGTTTGCATAGTATGGATTATTTTTTATATTTTCAAAATTATTTGAAAATACATTCAACTGAAAAATAAGAACAATTTGTATATGTTAAAATGTTGACATATTTCATACTATAAAATACTGAGATATTCAGAATTATAGAATCCAAAATAGAAAGACATATTGCTTTCTCGTAAAAGATGATACTTGACTTTGGCATTTAAGGTTGATGAACATCAACTTAAATTGAATGAAAAGACTAGTAAGAGGTAATTCTCTAAAAGTTAGAGTTAATTATTTTACCTGTCTGTAGATCTTACCTTTCATGCAAGATAATCATTGGGCCTTTATTAGATAAAGCTACAAGGCCAAAGAATACTTTGGGCTTACACATTCTGACCCAAGTGGTCTGGTGAATGTAAAGGCCAGACAAAGTCATGAATATTTCATCATTCTAGTTGATGATCATTCAAGGTACAAGTATCTTTACCTAATACAACATAAGTCTAAATTTTTTAAAAGATCAAGAAAATTAAAGCTAAAGTTGAAAATCGATTAGGTAAGTCTATCAAGACATTATGATCATATCATAATAGAAAGTACAGGAACCTTATGTACTAAGACTATTTGATAGAAAATGGATTTTTATCCCAATTATCTTAAATACCAAGTATAATTTGAGAAATTATACTGAAAAAGGAGAAACAAAACCTTGTTGGAGACTAATGGCAAAGGGTTAAACCTAATAGGAGAAAGTATACTATGAGAAACTTTCTCATTTGTTGCCATACTGAAGTCTGTAAGTATTATTTAATTCATTGTTCCATATGAGATATGAAAAATGAATGGCTAGAATTCTTTTATGAAAATAAATCCTAGATAATGCATCTACACAAATAAATCAGATCAGAGGTTTATTTTCAAAGATCAAAAACAAAAGGTTTGCGAAGTAGTAAAGGTTCATTTATGAAATGAATTTTACAATTAGATATTTGAATATAAGGTTTGATAAAAGTATCAAAATTTACGACTTTGATAAATCTTAATGAAGCTTGTATAGACAATAAAATCATTAATTGCTAAGTATATTTGTATCATGTTTTATGTTGATGATATTTTACTCATTATGAATGATAAAAGATGTTCATCTAACATAAAAAGTTGACTAAGTAACCAATTCTAAATTAGTGATTTGGAATGATTCGGTATATTTTACAAGTACAAAATAAAGATTTTCAGGACAAAATGTTAACTGTCTCAAACATATTATATTGACAAAATTATTGTCAACTATTTAATATTTATGTCTAAGGAATAATATCATAAGACACCTCAAATGTTGAGAGCATATGATTAATTACCTACTTTAAGTGGGAGACAATTAATGAATAAATGAGACTTAGAAATTAATATACAGTTGGTTAGCATATATAAGTTAAACGAATCGTATGACCATTGAGTAGAGAATTAAAACCTTTCTCAAATTATCTATGGATAATGTTATGGGTGAAATTGGACTAGCAAGAATGGGCTGGCTAAAGGGCTGCAAAGAAGGGTCAAAAAAGGAAAAAAGTCCAATACGAAGTCAAAACGAACCGAAATCGATAGAGGATTGGCCCAAAATGAGAGGGAGAATGAACGGGCTTGGGCTTTGGCCCAAGTCCGTGGTCGGCCCGGCCGAGGTCGACCAAACTGGCCAAGGCCGACCAGTCTGACAAGGCCCAATTTTGGGCCTTGCCTCGGTCCTTCTTGGCCCGTGTGCCCTCAGTCCATCCCAATTTGATATTTTCTTTCTCCATTTAAAGACGAAAACATGCGAAAAACCCTAGGAAGGAAGTTATTTAAGTTATCTCTTGAGGGGAGAGCAAGATAAGTTCATTCCAGTCTCCAAAACTCTCCTATAACTACCTAATTCTCTATATATAACCTATGACTTAAACATCGGAGCCTGTGTGGCCTACACCACACTGGTGTCCAGATATTCCTTGTCTTGTAGGTCGCGTTATTCTTCCAAGAATATAAATTCACCATCGTTGTCACATAGAGGTCAGGTGAGATTTCTCCTATCCAAAATTTGGCAAGAACAGTTGGCGCCGTCTATGGGGAATGACAACGTTTTCTTGGAGAACCTTTTTTCTTGAGCTTAATCCTTCAAAAAGATGAGTAGAATGTCGAAAAACAAACACTGGGATGAAGACAGAGATGATTTTGATCAAGATCGTCATCCACGACACAAGAGAGAGGTTTCTCCTCCTCGACCTCATACTGGCACAGAACTACCAGATGAGGAGATGGCCGAGGTACGTTAGAAGGTTGATAACATGGACAAATACCTGTTGAAGATTCTGAAAAAAGCTCGACAAGCAATACCTTTAAAAGGAAGAAAAACACAAGAAGGAACCACCTCTCATATGAGATCCAAGAAAAGGAAAAGCGAAGGTGGTTGAGGGGATGGGAGAGCCAAAATCTCATACCCAAAAACCAACTGAGAAGTTGATCATTGGAGGAAACAACACGCCATGTCAACCCTTGATCAAAAGCCAGGCGAGCAAGGCAGGTACGTTCAAATCTGTTGTGCATGTCATCTCCCAGGATGATGCCTGAGGCTGACCAAGTAAGGTTGAAGTGACGATCTCGAGAAATACTGAAGCGACATCGAACTTGTGAAGTTTGATCGACCTAAAGCAGAAGACCTGGGCTGAGACCGACTAGTCTGAGGCCAAGGCCGACTAGAGTATGGACGAGGCCGACTAGACTAAAGCCGAGGCCGAGGAGATGAAGTTCAAATGTAGAGCACAAACCTAAAGTCCTCCCTGGAAAGCTGACATTCTGAAAATCCAGATGGAATTAGGGACCTTCAAGGGAACGTTCTCAAAACTCATGAGATTGAGAGGTAGGATCTCGAGGCTCTCATCAAGCAAGTTGACCCTCCTTTCACTGACGATATCGTGAAAGAGAGAGTTCCTAAGAAGTTTAAAGTGCCAGCCATCACCTCATACGATGGCAATAATGATCATGTTGAACACTTGGATACATATCGAGCACATATGGAACTTCATGGAGTTTTAGAGGCAATCAAATGCAGGGCATTCTTTTCTACCCTCATAGGGCCAACCAGAGAATGGTATAGGAAACCGAAGAGGAAATCCATTGGCTCCTTCAAAGAGCTAGCAAGAGCGTTTGTAACGTAATTTTTGGGAGGCCGAGATCAACGTAAGCCTCTTATGCACTTGCTCGCCATAAGGCAAGGGCTAAAAGAGACCTTACGTAATTACGTCTTGAGCTTCAACAAGGAAGCATTGCAAGTTGAAGGATTCGTAGACACTATTGCTCTTGTTGCTATTATAGCATGATTACAAGACAAATGACTACTTAGATCAATTGGCAAAAGAGAACTAGCTTCCTATGTTGAGTTCATAACCAGGGCTCAAAAGTATATGAGCGCTTACGAGCTGATATGGTCGAAGGAAGCTACGTCTGATCAAGAAAGAGGCAGCAAACAAGAACGATACGACATGGTATGTGAAAACCACTTTTCCAGCTCAAAAAGGAGGAAGGTCGAGAAGAGTGGTCGAGGCCGAGGCCGACCAGACCCCAAGGTCATCCCTGGCCGATAATTTGAGAGGTACACCTCCACGACCCTCCCTCCTGAGAAAATCTTGATGGAAATTCGCCCTTTGAATTTGGTGAAGTTCCCTGATAAGATGAGGGCTCCTTCTGGAAAGAGAGACAAAGACAAGTATTGTTTCATTCACAGAGATCACGTCCATGCGAATAACGACGGTTATTAGCTACGAGATGAGATCGAAATCCTAATCAAAGAAGGGTATTTGAACGAGTACGTGAGGGATGATTCAAGGCCGATGCCGACCAGATGAATAACCCCTATGAGAGATCAAGTAAAGCAGAGGCTTACCACACCTCAGCAAAGCCGAGGCCGACCACACCCCTATGGACTACTATGGGACTTCCGACCACACCCCTATGGACTACTAGGGGACTTTTCTCTAATTACGTATTCTCTGGTTAGGATTTCTTTTGTCAACTTCAGCAAATTCATGTAAATATTCAAATTTTATTAACAATAGCATTCTCGTTTTCAAGCTACAAATTGTCTCACTCAAGCATGATTTTCAACCAAAAACTCCTACTTGAGTAGGGGGCTACTAAAGGGATATGCTTCCCTATTAAGCAAAAAGCAAAATTCTTGTCAGGGTTCATCTTTTCGAAGTAAAATTCTTTAAAGAGAAACAAGGATGATAAATAGAATTTAAACTTTCATTGAATAGCAAAGTAAAGTCTTACATTAAGATTGAAATGATAAAAGGGGCTACCAAAATACAAAACATAAAACAGACTACCCTCATTTATATCACCTCCTCCATTCCCATTAGAATCATTTGACTCTGGGAAAGCATATGGATCTTTCTTAAAGGAAGCAGACCATGTAAGCATATATGAAAAAACTATTGGGATTTATGCCCTAAAGTCGTGTAATTAATTAATTATTTAATAATTAATAATAATTTTGATTATTTTATTTGTAATATAACATTATCCATTATATGAAAAATCCAAGGTTATTAGTGTAATCTTGAACAGTATGTGGTTGACATACAGAAGGATAGTGTTCAAGAAATAACCTAAAGAGACATAGTATATGGATAAGGTTAGGTGCCTTATCCTGGTAACACTACTGATACGACCCACTTTGTAATAGTTATAAATGATTTGATTCAAATCGTTCATGTGGCGACATGTGAGTGGAGGTATCTTATACAATGAGTTTGTATAAGACTAGACCACGAAATACTTAATATATCTTTATAAATCCGTTAATTGAGAAGATTAATATTTCATCAAGATGATCATATGTGACTCGATCTTAATCTTGAGTGAGTTATGAACTCCTGCCTGTGAGGGCTTGTCCTTTGATTTTCTTGGGTGAGAGTGGCTTTTGTTGCCGATTCAATAAGCCTACTATTTTGGGGACTTTACCAAATAGAGAGCTGGGAACATAATCTCACAAGATGGAATTCACTCATTCCCTTATAGGGTAAGTATATGAGTAGTTCCCTTAGGTGCTGATTTCGAGACTTGAACAATGGAGCCCCACCCTCTCACTGTCCAGAGAGGGACTTAGTTTATGGTTGAATCATAAACAAATGGTTCACTAAAGAATCAGTGGTACTTAAGGTCCAAGATGTAATTATAGGGGTAAAACAGACTTTTGACCCAGCCATAGTTACGAACAACTCGTGAATGATCGACTTGCATGTATTGATTATATCTATGGACACAACTTGTTTTACAGTGCATAAGAGTGTAACTCTAGGTCTATAGTGGAGTGACCTATAGTTAATGAATGAACAGTAATTAATTAAAGAGTTTAATTAATTGATTTTTTATCATTGGAGCTTATAATCTGTAGGTCCATAAGGTCCCATTGCTAGCTCCTAGTAACACTAAAAGATCAATTTAGTTGAAAGAAAAAAAATTGAAATGTTCAAATTAATATTTAATATATTATATATATTAAATCTAAAAGAGGAAAATATATTTATTGCATTTGATTCATTAAATATTAAAATAATTAATGTATATTTGATACATTAAATAAAAGATATTCATAAAATTTGAATAAAATTCAAATCAATAAATATCGTAGGAGATTTGAATGAGATTCAAGTAACTATAAGATGTATTTTAATATATTAGATATTAAAATATAATACTTTAATTATAACAAATATTTACCCCTAGTTTCTATAAATAGGACCATTGGGTTGAGCCATTAGACATAACACACATCTCCTCGGTAGAGAGAATTAGAGAATTCTCTCTTGGCCTCTTCTTCTCCAATCCCTTAGTCCTGTGTCCGAGTCACAGCTAGGAAGACTTTGTGGAGGAGATAAAGACCCGCCAGAAATATCTCCATATTTAATCCAAGTAAGTTTGCTTAATTAATATTATTATTTTTAGTTTAATTTTAAATAAAATAAAAAATGATCCAATGCTTCCGCTGCGAAGTGAAACGTTCATTCCTTCATCATCAGGATCACGTGTAATTTGGCTCAAACTAAGAAATTGTTTTTGGAATACAAGTATTTGAACATTTTGTATTGGCTTCGATTAATAAAGTTTGATGTTTTGAAGAAGACTTTCAGGCTTTACGAGGTAGATTTGTGTGCATTAATTTATAAGGTTAAAAAATATTTTTGGCCCATAAGCTTTCATGAAAGTAAAATTTTAGTCTCTAAACTTTAGTAATTTGTAACAATTTAGTCCATGTACCTTTTTTCAATTTTGTAACAATTTTGTCCCTGTACCTTTGAATTTCTAACAATTTAGTCCCTAATGGTAAAATTTGACGGATTTTTTCAAGGTAGAGATTAAATTAAACAATTGTTACACAATTTGAAGTACATTGACTAAATTGTTACATACTAAAGTTCAAGAATTAAATTGTTACAAATTTCAAAGTACAAGGATTAAATTGTTATAAATTAAAGTTTAGGGACTTAATTGTTACTTTTGTGAAAGTTCAAGGACCACGAGTATTTTTTAATCACTTTAACCTATCTAGTTAATTTTAGTCTTGTCCATGACTTTTTAAAAATTCATTTACATCTCCAAAATTTTAGTTTGATTTAAAAGAACTTAGAAATTTTCATTAAAATGTTTAAATAGGTATTAAAAAGGTTGGAGGTTGAATTAAAGCTTAAAACAGTTAGATCAACCATATATATATGTAAAATTTTGTATAATTTAATTTGTTTCACTATTGACTTTAACCTATGTAGTTAATATTAACATTGCCCATAATATTGTAGAATCACAATGTTAAGGAAAAAAATAATTTAATTAGGAGAAGAAAAAAAATTTGGTAATGAAAGTGATCATTTAAACAATCGATCCTCAAGAATACACAAATAATCAAAGTTTCATTATCATTGAACGAGCAATAGAAAAATGATATAGAACGTTAGAATTCTCATTGTGCTACAGTAGACGACTACAAAATTACATGTCACCCTACCACTCTACCGCTAGAGGTAAGAAAGGACTCATACATAGAACTTGCATGATGGACTGTCCATACCTTAGGTTTTTTTTTTTTTTTAATCTGTCATTTGTTGTGTATCACATGCTCTGTTGTATCGTACCTAAAATCTTGATATGAAAAATAAAATACCCTTCGTTTAAGTTATTTTATTCTTTTAACTGCCAATGAAAATTCAATTTCAATGCTAATTTCATATATAATTGACATTCAATTTGTTGGGAAAAAACCTCCCACTACTACTACAGAAAAAAGTAAAAAAGAACTTATAAATTAAAAGAAAGCAACAAAAATAAGAAACACAATAATTAACATAGAAAACTCCAAAACTGAAGAAAAACCACGGACAAAAAGAAATACTTCACTATGTGAAAAATTATTACAATCACACAAAATTCTCTCCCCAACCCCAATTACAAAGAAACACTCTCTCAAAGCTTTATACCACTCACTTAACTAGAGTTAGTATACCAAACTTAAAGTATATTGAATTGAGATGATTTGAAACCAAAGTCATAGACTCAGTTTGGGAGGTAGTTGGACTTTAGGATGATTATGAAATATGAGTTTCTTAGGGATAAGTAGAGTTATTAAACAAACATCTTGGGGTGATTTTTTTTCTAATTCGAGTTGAAGGCTATGAATGTCGAGCATGATCTTGTGGGAATTTTTGTAGGTTTGCCAAAGGATTTATGAAATAGGAGTTTGAGGATTTTTCTTGAGCATTGGCCAAGGTAAGGGACTTTATGCCGGTATGCTTAAATGCCAGTTAGGAACTGAATTGAAAAAATAAAATAAAATTACATTTGAAATGAAAAGTTTTTATAAATGTTTTATTATGATTTTTGGTAAATCTTTAAATGCTTTATGGATTTTCACTTGTTGATTGCTAATTATTCTTGAGATTGTGATGCATGGGTTATGGTTTATGATTTATGAGAATGTTGCCTTGTGATGCATCATGGAATGAAAATTTAAAATGCTTTGGGACCTCATGCATACATGTATATTTTCATGATATAATGATTTTGAAGGCTGTGGCAATTACCCCCAAAATTATAGATGTACATCTAATTGAAAATGAACTTGAAAAGGAACCTTAAAAGGTTAACTGAAAGGAACCTGAAAATGTTAATTGAAAAGAAACCTAAAAAGGTTAAATGGAAAGGAAACTGCAAGAGTCCATGGGTGACCTATACAAGTTTTCCTTCCGCAATTTCTTAATTTTTAGCATTTTTTTAGAATATATTTTTTAGTAGACGTGCTATGAAAATTAACTCAATTGTTAAATGCTTTTAGTTTATTCTTATGCTTTTAAATAAAGGGATCCTGAGGTAAAGGTTTTTTATTATTTTTATAAAGGTTTATTTCTTTTTGAAAGATTGTTTAAGTTTGATTTTGTTATTTAATTAGCATGCATTTAGTAACGCCCTTAGAAAGTCTAATAGGAAAAGTAGGGTCTTTACATTATAGTACTTGGAGCCCATGACTTTCTTGTACATTTCTGATGTGGGATAATTGCTCTTCTAATATATTGCCAAAAACCCTACAAATTTCACCTTGGCAAGATATTTGAAGAATTCACAACTCCTGCTACACCAATTGAATTATAACCTACTCCGCCATAAAAGTAGACCTCTTGGAATGTCACCTTCCAAGACTTTTCTTCTGTCACATCTTGATAAACCCTGCTGAAATTTATGGTGCAACTTCCACCTACTTAGCTTACCTGGAAGTTCTTCAGCCATCGACATAATTTCCACCACACACACCTTGCATAACTGCCAAGCCAATGCCCGTGTGCAAACTTGTGGAACCGCTAACATTACATCCTCTATCATGGTAAAACGAACATACCACGAGGATGAATTCTATCTTTCTTCATAAGAAGCCACCATCTCCTTTGACGATAGAGACCACATCAACATCCGATCCAGAGCCCTTTGACAAACTTGCCCTGTTAAGACAATTATTTTTCATGTGTCCAAATTGTTTGCATTCCCAACAACCTTTATTTTGCATGAAGTCTTTCTTCTTCTTCCTATTTCTAGCTACTAGTGCTAAATCCTCATGTGAAGTACACCCATCACTCTTCAGTCTCCTTTCCTCTGATAGAAATTTACTAGTAGCCTCAATAAAATTTGAAGTCTCCTTCCCGTACATCAAGATTGGCTTCATGTGTTCATAAGAAGGCGGGAGTGTCAAGATAAGCCTGAGTGCCTTATCCTCATCCTCTATCTTCACTTTGATCACCTCCAACTCAGAGACGATGTCATTGAGAACACTCAGATGATTTGAGATTTTGTACCTTTCTCCATTCGCAGCGTGTGAAACTGCTCCTTTAGGTACAACCGATTTGAGATGCTCTTTGCCTGATACATCTCTTCAAGCTTCTCCCAAAGCTATTTTGTAACGCCCGACTTTCAAGTATTAATTAAAATTTCCATTTTGAAATTTATCTTAATTGTGGGACCAATTTCATGTTTGTGTGGTGTATTGAAGTTAAATTTGGAGATTTGCATAGTTATAAATTAGAGAATTTGAGGGAGAAAGGAATTGATTGGGTTTGGGGCATTTTTGTTATTTAGGTGAGTTTTAAGCCAAGCCAAGCCAAAGAGAAGCCAAGCCCAAATTTTCCTCTCTTTAATTTAAATGCACGCAGCCCTAGGTCTGAGTCAAGCCTCCAAGCCAACCCTCACGCCAAGCCATCATCTCCTTCATCTCCTTCTTCTTCTTCCTTGGGTGTTCGACAGCCCCACCTTACAAAAAAAAAAATCCTCCAACAGCTCCTCACCGCCGCTCGCCGCCCACGCTGCACCACCGCTCCTCTGTCGCTCTGCCGTCGCACAGCCACTGCAAATCCACAAACCACCGCCACACATGCGCTGCACGTTGATAGCATGTCGCCCCAAACTCACTCCGACCCGCCGCACGCCGTTGTCGCATACCCCTGCTCCCACCGCCGCGACCACAAGCCGCTTCGCCTCTGCTGATTCGTGAGAGCCACTGTGGTTACGATCAGCGAACCAGTCCAACGAGCTGCCATTTGTGGGTAAGCGTTAGTTTGCACGTTTTCTTTGATGTTTTTGGTTATGGGTAAGGATGATTCTTGGATCTTTACACGTTGCAAGGATACCCACTCCGTTCTGGCATCAAAATCACGAGCATTGTGCCTTTGGTCGTTGTCCAGTGGGTATTTGAGACTGTTGGAGTGAAATTTTTCGGTCAGTCTCAAAGGCCCTTTGAGTTTTGGGTCTCATGGTAGATTAAATTTGAATGTACGATTAATCCATGAATCTTGTGACTTAAATTCAGATTTACCCACTAGTTTGAGACTAAGTTAAATGCTAAAGAATTCATTCTAATTTTTGGAATTTAGTTATGTATAGTTTTGGCCGGAATGGTGGAGTTTTGAGTTGTTGTTTACCATGAGTTTGTTTGGTTTGTCTCTAAGTGTCATAGTGATTTAGGTGAACTAAATTTAGTTTGGTGGAAGGAACTTTGGGTTCAATTATGGACTTTAGGAATTGTTTCTAACCTTAAGGATGACTTTGATTAGGCTCCGAATCGTTTGACTAAGGTTCCAGGCGGTAGAATTTTTGTGAGCATTTGGGTGAGTGGATTCTTGAGCTTAGCCAAGGTAAGAGAATTTATGCCGATATGCTTAAATGCAGGTTGGGAATTGAAAGGAACAAAAAATTGAAATGAAAGTTTTATAAACGTTTATTTGTGATTCTGCTCACTTTTAAAATGCTCTATTAAATATGAAAACGAATTTTTACATGAATGATTGCCAAATATTCTTGTGAATGTGGTGCATGATTTATGAGTTTTGATGATTAGTATGTGAATGTTGTCTTATGCTGCATCACTAAAATTAAAATTTAAAATGCTTCGGGACCTCATGCATACATGTGTATTTTCTTGATGAAACGATTTCGAAGGTTGTGGCAATTACCCTCCTAAAATTATAGATGTACATCTAGATGAGAAGGAACCTGAAAGGGTTAAAAGAAAAGGAACCTGAAAAGGTTATATGAAAAGGAGCCTGAAAAGGTTAAATGGAAAGGAACCTGAAAAGGTTAAATGAAAAGGAAATGTTAGGTTGGGATAATTGTCCACATTAAGCCGAAGAGAAAAGTTAAAGGAAGACGTTTTCACTATGAATAGATTTTAGGTCCCTCTAAAAAAAAGTGTTTTAAAACTCATTGTAAGCAGTTTTGGAATTAAAGGTGGTCAAACCCTCTTTTCTTTCTTTCTCTACCCTCTTCCTGAAATCCTCTCCCCATTTCCCTTTGTCTTTTCCCTTTATTTTTTTTTATTTATTTTTTTCTCTCCCTAAATTAAACCCCCACCTTCCTCTTTTTTTCTCTCTCTCCCTCCCTAATCTCCCCCACCAAATCGCAGCAGGCCGCCCCTCCCCCTCCGATGCTTTCTTCACCATCGCCGACCAACGAACCGCCGTCGCTCGCCCTATCACCGACTGTCGTTGAGCCCGCTGCCCTCGAAGTGGCCGACGACACTTGAAATTGCAAGCCACCGTTGCTGCTTTCACTGGTCGATTCACGTCGGATTAGTCGCTCGCACGCCTTCCGACCAGCAAGCCTCACATCTGCCTTGTCCATTTGCGTGCGCCGCTCGTCGGATCCTGGATCTAAGACCCCAACTTGCTGGATCACGTCGCCGCAGAGCTCGCCGGCACTCTGTTCATACCACCGCCGCGCAGGCACCCCGCCGCAGCTCTCATTTTCTACTCCGGCTGCATAAACAGCAATGGGCTATTTTCAGTCCGTGTTTGGCCCTTTACAACATCATCTTTGTGGGTTTTCATCACGTTATAGCCTCGTTCTGTTTGGGTAAATTTTTACTGTTGTTTAAGATAAAGTTATTGAGTTTATGGGACTGATTTATTGATTGGAGGCCATTTTAAATTAACCCAAATTGTTTGGATTTAAGTCTAGGAAATTTATTATAATTGGAGGCCATTTGGGACAACCTAGAGCCATTTCAACCTACTGTATAGTGCCAAAGGGGTGAGATTAAATTAGTCTTATAAGTTGTTAATACAATAAGGCCTTACACAATTTGGATTTAAATTTGGTTGTGTGATTTGACCTTTTTTTTCCCTGGAATTTTAAGGATTATTTGCATACGTTAATTCACCCCAATTTCTTGTTGGATAAATTTGAAGGTTAAATTGTAAGCAAAGGCCGCACTGGTAAATTTGGGGGAGCTGGCATAATCTTGTTTGCAAGTGGGTCTCAGAGTAGTAAGTGAAAAGGTGAGGTTTTCATCACCTCTTAAGCCAAACCTCAAACTTTCTATGGAACTTGTGTGGGTACATTATTGGGGTTTATTAAACTTATGACGTGAGATTTCTATTTATTGCCAGGAAGTGCGATTTCAATTCAGGAAGCATTGTTTGGTGCAAATTAAATTTATTTATCTTTTGAGGTAAGTAGCTTTTGGATTAAGCCCCTTTGTGGTTATAAGTTTAAGCATGGACCAAGTTGGAAATGAATGCAAATTTATGTAAAATGCTTGGAATTTTTGTCATTGAGCATATATTACTGGGTGGTTAGTTCTGATTTGCATCTTGAGTTGATAGTTACCTGAGCATGTGGAAGATGAATTTAGGGGCTTAAATTTTTGAGCTAAATGGTTTAGCATGTATGCCAAATTTAGATAAAAAATAATCGTTATAAAATTGCATTAACAAATATTGCATAAATTAAACAAAATATATTATTACAAAAAGTACATATATTATAAATAATAATAATATTAATAGAAATAAAAATTAAAAAAAGTTAATAAAAATTTGTATTATACTAAAATTATTTTATATTATATGAAAAATTATACTATAATAGAAATAAAAATAATATAATGTAATATAAATGTTATATTATATTCAAATTCGATGCATTAAAAAATATAAAATCATAATAGAAATAGAAAAAACAAAACTAATATAAGAATGCATAAAAAAAAAATAATTAGTTAAATTCATTGTAAATTTAATTTAATTCATACTATGTTGATTACAAGTGCAATGTACGTGGTAAAAAAATTTGTCAAATATAAATGGAGATCAGTACCTCGAATTTATATACAATGACCCTAAACCTTTAACCCCCATATGAAAATGATTGAATCCACATCCAACGGTTCTTATGAGATAGCCACATGGACTTTCTTGCTGGTTTCCTCCAATCTCAAGTACTAATTAACTAACCTAGGTGTCCCTAGCGCTAGCTAAATCATACAAGACATTAAGACCCTTCATTACAGACCACTAATAGTCACCCTTATCGCTGTCGTATCTAAGTGATTATCAGTCATGCATTCGGTTATAAACTAGCTTATCTCTGTCGAGTTTCCACTAGCAAGCGAATCAATTAAACAACGTTCTATGATTTAATTTTCTCAACTACTGAAATTAAATATCCACAACTCTCGCTATCACTCGGGTAATTAATTAATTACCTCTTTTTATTCCTAACTAAGTCTCCTCTTTCGAGCTCAACTTAGACTAATTCAATTAACCATAAAGCACTAATTAAAGGCATTAAAATCTAAATGCAAAAATGTATTCAAAGCCTAATTAATCACAACAATCAATCAAACACGCAAATAATCCAACATACACCTCAATTAAGCATTAAATCTATTACAAATCAATAAATCCCAAGCAATTAAGGACTGAGCTACACAAAATCAGTCATTACAATCCCTAAGTCCTTATTACAATACTAAATCAAAACTACAAACTTAAGGAAAAAGAGAGAAAAACTATCAAAACTCGTGTCGATCCTGCATTCTCGAGGCAATCTCCACAAATTCAAGCTCCAATATCTTCAATATCAACCCAATTTCCACTCCAAAACCCTCCAAGTGTGTTGAGAATCATTTCAGCCCTTCGGAATGGCCTCCCTTTGGATGAAGATAAAAATATGAAACTTTTATTGACGTAGCATCTCAATGTTAGGGAAAGCATCTCGACGCTACACCCTGCACGCAAACACAGTCGTTTTATGTGCGTGCGACTGAGTAGTGTCGAGAGACACTCTAGGGAGTGTCTCTACACTCCAGACGGATGATGAGACCTAAAAAGTCCCTATTATTTCATGCTTAAATCATGCTTGTTCCATTGATTTTATGAGTATATTGCATATTTTGTAGAAAAATTGAGTTCAATGCACAATTTTAAGGTAGTACGTGAAATTGGAGTTTTTTTTAATGTATTTATTGATTATCTTGTAGGGAATTGAGTACAAGGCACGTTCCGATAAATCTACTTTGAATCATGATTCAAACGAGCCAAACTGGAGATGATTCAGACACATGTGCTAAGAGTTAGAGAAAAAATGACCAGTGCTGTTTAGAGAGTAGCGTGTGGTGCTACCTATAGAGTCGCAACGCTGTTGCAAGTCCTAGATGCCCGTGCCTCGCTTGATGCTGGTAGCGTTGCAATGTTGTCCACAACGTCGCAACGCTACCGCCTGGAGTATATATTGTATTTTTCATGCCCTAGGTCAGGAGTTCCATTTTAGTCTGCCAAAATGGGACCTTGTTAATTCCTTCCTATTTGTTTTTCATAGTTTTAGGCTAGATTAGGTATTTTAGACCAATTCTCAGCGTCGAGCAACATCGGTGCAATATATTGCTAGACGTTCGACGTCGTTTTGGGATGTAAACTTGTTAATTATGCATTTTATTGTGAGTTTTGTTTATAAATTTTGTTTTCTCAGCATGTATTATGGCTTGCAATTCTCGTGCTTAATCCCAGTTGTTTCTACTTTGATTGACTTGACAAATCAATTAACTTAGAGATTTATTAGCTATGCTAGATGTCTCGTAGGTGTCCTCAGTCTCTAGCTTAATTTTAGTAAATGGGTCGGTAGCCACATCGGTTAAATTAAGTAGAATTGCTTAATTATGAGTACATGGTAGGCCTTAGAATTGTTAGCGTGGGTATAGTTAATTTAGATCGAATCGTCTTAATTAATTAACTCGTTTCGACTTATCCTCTAGGTTTAATGAGTTGAATTAACTCTTTTGGTATGGTCGTGCCAAATTTGTTAGTTAAATTTGAACCAATTAAGCATTTGTAAATTGGTTTAATAAAGGAAGGCTCATATGGTGTTCGGAGGAGTTCGGTTGGTCTTAAAACACTGAAAAATTGCCTATTAGGTTAGTTTAAATGGTCAATGAATTGCATAATTACCTGTTTACCCCTGATTCGGTGCCTGAGGTGAGATCTCTAACTTTATTACTTTTTAGTCCTTATGTCTATCTTATGTTTTATGTTTAACTCTCTCCTTAGTCCGTGTCAAGTAAGAATCTAGAATTTAGAAATCAATTTATTCAGTTTCCTGTGATCAACCCTGGCCATATATACTCCAATCATTTGTGGTCCAGTTTATAAATGTATTTGATTGTGTGTGACGAACACTTTCAACGAAACTTCACTTTGCATGTCATTTGAGTGTCAAGACACCACAGAACAATGTCGAGATGCTCGCTATCAGGTATGACACATCAAATGTGGCATCTAGATGCCATTTTTAGGGCCCAGACGCTCTCCCTTTTTCTCATCTTGCATCTTCAAACTAACTCAAATGTAGCCCAAAGTCAACAAAACACCCTCAAACTGTCGGTTTTGCTTCTAAGCTTAGTTTCTACAAAATAAGCATAAAAACACTGAAACACTCACCAAATCATAATAAAACTAACATAAATCATATGAAATAAGACAACATAATTGCATGCTATCAAATAGTCACTACAAGAATTTTGAGTTTTCAGTTTTTCTGACGCTAAAAATGATCGGGAAAAGTCAAAAAGTTGTTGGCCAAAGTATTCCAGATGCCAAAAATTTCGTCAGCTTAGTTGTCGAGAGGTCCCTATCGGGGAAGCTTTTGCAGACCAAATATTGGTGGCGTTGGTATTTCCTAGCAATGCCAATGCCACCTTTTGGTGGGTATTTTTAGGAAATGCTAACCAAATTTTGTTTTGTCTGCATTTCTAGAAAAGGCCGATCAAATGGAGTTTGGTTGGCATTTCCAAGAAAGGCTGACCAAATTTTCGGTTTGGTCGGAATTTTAAAGAATTGTCGGAAATCCTTATTTTGGCTATTTTATTAATTTTAATAATATTTTGTCTAGATTTTCATTATAATTTGAGTATGTTATACCTTAAACAAATTGTACACAAATAAATAAAATAATACTTTATATTACACTAAATTTGATTACACTTTGTTCATAAATTCATACAAGATAAAAATAAAACTTTAACACAAATAAACCTAATATAGAAACAAAAGTTTATAGGAAGTTCTCATAATCTTCGTGTAATATCTGGTCTCCTTTGAGAATGACGTCGATTCAACCCACCTATGAAAACAAAGACATGAACATAAGATCAAAACTATAAACACATAACAACTAAACTAACCTTTCAAAAGTAATAAGCAATAATGTCAAAACTCAACTACTTACGTTACAAAACTATATAAATAAAACACCAAATTTAAGAAAGCAACCAAAGTTAGTTTAACGTTACTAAGTAAACCAATGTTACAAAACTATATAAGTAACGTTTCCTAAAAAAAACCACAAACATGTACATTTACCTAGAATATAACTTATAGACATCTAATACTAATGAAGTATATATATATACCAACAAAATTATCTAACTTATAACGAATTATAAGGAACTAAAACAATCCAATCTTAAACTTCGAAGTTATCATGTTCACAATTGAACTCAATGACACTTAACTAAAAAAAAAAATTAATTTAACAAGAACAATCAAAACTTTAAACTAACTTCCAAAGTTACAAAACCCATGAACATAACGAACTAAAATGATCAAAACAACTCAATTAATCTAACTTTACTAAGTAAACAAATAATGAACTCAACAAACTATAACAAACTAAAGTAAACAAACAATCAACCCATTGTTGTATAACTAACTAAAACAATGAAAATTTTACCATTCAAATTACATTACCTGAATTCAATGACCCCAGTTGCAAGATGTAACGACCCTAACCCACTTGACTCTCTAAACGTGGAAGCACAACTAAGTTACCTTGCGCATGCTCGAAATTTTGGCAGCATGGCGGCGTAACCTTGAGAAAACAAAAATTTTACAAAGACCTGGTAAGAATGAAAACACTTCTAAAACTCAGATAAATCACTCAGCATCCACCAAACTACGATAAGATATGCTGAGCTCAACCAACCAAACACAAGAATCGAAGAGATTCTAATCAAACACACGGAAACCAAAGAAATTTAAGATTTACAAATCGATACGCATTAAGAACTAAAATGAAAATTTATACACTAGACACAGGAAAAGACTCCGGTGGTATCTCCATAGCCTCATCAAGTCCTTGCCTCTGTCACTCACCTCGTGGTTGTGCGCCATCTGCAAAGACACAAATAAAGTAGCACGAGTGAGTATAAACATACTCAGTAAGCAGCCCACGTAAGGGTCCAAAGTTCACAATCATAAACGGAAGAGCTTTGCCCTAACTCACAAGCTCTTGCTCAACTCAAACATTCACGTCCATTAGCTAAGGGATCACTCATCTTACTCTGAGTCCCAACTCTCTAGTATAACCTCGTGTCATACTTACAAGCCATGTAACCTAGCATGGTCTATCGCAATGAAGGAAAACAACCCTCACGCCTATAAATCTTGGGGGAATTGCTCCCTTTGGCTAGCACAACACAATGAAAGAAAGCAACCCTCGTGCTCGAAATGGTGGAGAACTGTTCCCAAACTCGTTTACTGGATGAAGGAAAGCAACCGTCATTTTAAATATCGTCGGAGAATCACCCCCTAAGAATATAACATGCAAAAAGGAAGTAACCCTTAGGCCTGTCCCATCTCACATCATTCTAGGAATACATGCTTGCACGAGGAGAAAGAAAATGGTAAGTGGCACTAGCCTAACGGGCTTTTGTTCGTTCGCAACACTCTCTCAAAATCTCCAAAGTAACTCATCATGCCAAGCCCACTCATCATATCAGAACCACACTCACAACCTGGCCCAAGCTTCCCAAACACATCCAATGGGGAAAACCGTCCTCTGAGCTAGCATACTGAATGAAGGAAAATAACCCTCATTCTAAATAAAGTAGGAGAATCACCCCCTATACTACCAAAAGCAAAGAGGAGAAGCAACCCTTATCTAAATAAAGTGGGGGAATCGCCCTCTAAACTAGCAAGAGCAAAGAGGGAAAGTAACCTGTGTGTTCATCCTATCTCACTAAATCTATGCCTCATATGGAAAAAGAGTTAGTGTTGCCAAGCAACTATCTTTCCCTCATTCGCAACACACTCAGAATGCCAAGGGCGTCTAGCCATTCAACAAGTCACCAACCTTTCCCACAAATCCAACCCATAGCTCTCAAGTATAACCGAAAATACGAGCACAACAACAAACACACGTAGGTAGATATGGTTCGGGCACCAACTCAAAATAACCACTCATTGACTACACCTCTTGCTTAATTAAGCAAACATGCTATAGAAGCATTCAGACAATCATGCCCCATCATACTTGAACCAAGGCTCACCTATACTTTTCACGAACCCGACCTTTAATAAGGTAGTATAATTGTCTATTTACCTTCTAGGCTAACACCAAGGCAGCCAACTTCTCTCTCTTTTAGGAAGTTACTAGTGGCAGACAACCCAGGGCCACTTATTAACAAACAACATCAATCGTAGGAGCGTGACCTCTTTTTCCACTAACCACACATCACGAACCTCAAGCGTAGACTCAAGCACAAGCTCGACAACACTCTTAAACCTAAACTTCACTTAACTATAACCCCTATGCACGCTGGCAATATATAACCCTCAAACCATACCACTCAAACTTTAACTCCCTAAGCAAGCTAGGAACCATAATAAGAACTTAAAGGGGCTTAAATTCAAATGACTACTTACCTTTTTAAGTAACAAAAACAAGCACTTCCAAAGCATCCCATATCGCCAAATAAAGTCCTGTACTTGCTGAATTGATGTCGAATTGGTTTGAACTTGACAACCCAACCTCCTAACACAATGGGTAAACCTTGAAGAAAGCCCAACATGCTAAGGGTAAGTTTGAAAACATCAAAGCAACCCCTAAACTAAACAAAACTCATAAAACATGTGCCAATTAACTACAACCTTAATCCTAGCCTCAAATGTGTAGGAAATTACCATGCCCAAATAAATCTTACCCCAACACCGTGCTAGTAAATACTGGGCAGGAGCTTAAAGGATCCAATTTTTATCCGAACGACCCTTAATTGTGATGGGTAACCTGTAATTGAATCCTACAATCAATGGGTTAGTTTCAAATCACGAAATTCACCTTTCAATTCAGTTCTACCGCCCATAAATCACCTCTAATAACTTTCGAAACACTTACCCACGATGAATCAAAGCTATTCCTGGCTTGTACGAATGCTAGGCTAGTCGAAAAATTAACCTCGAACCATCACCCATTTGCTATCTATACACAAATCGAGAGGGACAGAGAAAAGGACGGCGAGATGGCATGTGCGGCATGCAGCGTGCGATCTACAACTCAGATGCAAGAGGAAGCAGCTTCGGTGATGGCGTGGCATTGTAGTGGACTTGAATGCTCGTAGATCTGAGCATGCGTGGCTAGCCACACAACCAAATTTCCTTTTAGTTAGCTTTTATCCCAAATCTTTTTGGGTCATGTTGGAGTTTTAAGTTTGGGATTTAGGAAAAGAAAGGGAATAAGGGAAAGGAGCCCTAAGTCTACATCTTATTTTCCCTTTTTTGCGTAAAGGCTAGCCACACAACCCCTCCCTTGCCGTTCGTCTTCTTACACCAACACCTCGACTCCGGCGACATCGAGCAGCATCATCTCCTCTCCGGCTAGTGGTCCTTCGGTGACTCCTCCAACGAGTAGCAGACTCAAGCCTCCATCGCCGGTGATATCTCTTCCCCTCTATGACATTGATGAGCAGCGTTTTGACACCAAGCTGACCCACACCCACGATGGTTTGTGATCGGGTCTTCGACATCTCTTGATGACATGCAGTTTCTTCACCTTTCGAACTTAGATTTGTGTTGGTTGTGACATAAATCACGATTTTGGCAGAGACCCACACGATTCCTCTCCATTCGGAAAGGTTTGTCCCTTACCCATGCCAAATAAACTTTAGTTTTGGATTACCCATACCCAAAGTACCTTTGATTTGTAATTTTATCTGGTTTGGACTCAAAACAGCCCACTTTTACAGCAGTTTACTGTGAAAAACGGGATTTACAGCATACTCACTCGAATCCCTTCCTGTTTGACGAGGTTTGTCTCTCATCCATGCCCAATCGACGTTATTTTTGGATTACCCATACCCTAAGTACCTTTTAATTGTAATTTTATCTTGTTTGGACTCAAGACAACCCACAATTGCAGCAGTTTACTGTAAAAAATGGCATTTACAGCAGACTCACTCGAATTCCTTCTTGTTTGACAAGGTTTGTCTGTCACCCATGCTTAATCACTTTATTTTTGGATTACCCACGCCTTAAGCATCTCTTATTTGCGATTTTAGCTTGTTTCGACTCCGAATAGTCCACATTCGAAGCCATTTACTGTCAAAAATGGGATTTACAGTAGAGTTTCAGTCAGTTCGACACGGTTGTGTAAGTTTTAACATGTTTTGGACTTTTCGCAAATCACTTTAAGTGTTATGGCTTAGGTCCTAACGTGTAGGAACCTTGCGTTGCAATTTTAGGTTGATTCGAACACTCTCGAACACCAACCAACAGTAATTCGAGCTCGTTTGGAGTAATTTAGTAAGTTCCAATAAGTTCAGCAAGTCTTTGAATCATTCGAACTAAAATAAGTTGCGCTAGATTAATTTCTAATTCTTGTAAACTTGCGTTCGTAGATTGGGCTTAATTTGGAGTATTCAAGTAAGGCTCAAAGTTCTCTTTAGGAATACCTTGGAATATCCTAGGAACGTTGTAAGTAGAATTCTACCTGATGAGTCTGTTTGAATGTGTGGAGCATGCTGTATGTTTTCTTGTGATGTTGTGTTGTTATGTGATTTATGTATCTCTCCATGAACTGCCATAAATTATATGTTCTGATATGTGTAAGTTGTTGTGACGTTAAGTTATTTACCCTTGTGATTTGAAACATGTTGGATGTTGAGACTGCTTGAGATTTTGCGATGCTATCTATGATGTTATGTTGAAAGCATGATCTTGAGGAAAGTAGGTTGTAAGCATGGTTTAGAAAGCATGTTTAATATGTGTTTTGGATTGTTGAGAATAGTTTAGGGAGGTCAGCGAACCTTGAGTTATGATAAAAGAGGATGCTAGGGTCTCGAGTATAAATGGTCGAGGACTAGCATTGTGATGAAAGGATGTGAGTTGGATATCTAGGGTCGAGGTGATGAGACTTGAGGCAAGTATTGAGGCCTTGGGTAAAAAGGGTCAAGGATCAATACGTTGTTAGACATCGAGGCCTTGGGTAAAAATGGTCAAGGGTCGATCTGGCTAAGTCATCGTTTGCCTTGGGTAAAAATGGTCAAGGGAGCGATGCACAGTTCGAGGCCTTGGGTAAAAATGGTCAAGGGTCGAACGCTGAGCACCATAGAGAATCGTTGAGGCCATGGGTAAAAATGGTCAGGAGTCGGCGTGCCTCGAAGGAATTAGACTCAGGTAGCTTGTGAGGGCTAAACACGAGTGGATGGAGTGACTCAGTTGAGTTTAACTGAGCTTGTTGAGCTTAGGCAGGGATTTTTTTTTTAGCATGAGATAAGCATGGTACATGTATGACTACGATTCGTGAATTAATGATGTTGTATGCGATGCTTGGAAACCTTAGCCCTCGATGCCTATAAAAATGTGAAGAACAAAGCAAAAAGGTGGCTGGATTTTTCTGCTCCCCCACAGCAGCTTAGTTCACGATTTTCTGTCATTTTCCAGCGTCTTGTTCTTTTTATTTTGCTTTAAAATTTTCAATATTAATCTCTCCTCAATGAAAGTTAGAGGAGGTGAAGAGCTAATTGCCTGTGAAGGTGCCCTTGGTTCGATCAAAGCGAGGAATACAGTTAGTTGTGTTCTTATCTTTTGTCCATGTTTTTTAGTTGATGCTTTTTTTTTGTTTATTTCCTTCTTGTAAGTTCTTTAGTTTAGGTTTATTGATTCCCATTTTATTCACTCAAAGACAATTGTTATTGTGAGCTTTATTTCTATAATATTTTGAATTTTTCTTAAGTGTAGCTACTGTTTTGTTTGCAATTTTCATTGAATATATTTTTGAGTTCTTAGAGTTGTTTTTCTTCAAGTGTTTTCTTAATAAAATTTCAGTTTAGGTTGCCTTTACATTTTGGAATTTTCTTCCCTTTTACTCGGCTATTTAATTATGAGTTTTGTATGGATTCATTTATTATTTTTCATCCCCATCATAATGAGCTAAATTTTCTTTAGGGGTTCAAGTTGGTGAAAGCCCAAAGGAAAAATGTAAAAGCTCTACAGCATAACCAATCTAGCTAGCATATGAACTTAGTTTGTTTTTGCTGAGTTTAGATTTGGGTAAACCTAGTCGGCCAACTAGTGTTGCTTGTCAAGCTTGAACTTAATACTGAAAGGGTTAAGGAAATCGAATGTTGCAATAGCAATGGAGGAAAAGGCATATAAATAAGTTCTGAAACATCGACCCTAGACATATGGCGAGACTCCAAAACGACTAGAGTTGTGTGCAAAATATCTAAGTTAGATTAGCCATAGACATATAAGTTTAATCACTTAGCCTCCTATTGATTTTGAATCCAAATTGAATAGGAGTCGAATTCGATTTACTTAGGCCCCGTTTGATAACGTTCTTGTTTCTCATTTCTTGTTTCCTGTTTCTGTTTCTCGTTTCTTGTTTCTGTTTCTTATAAACTAAAAACAGAAACATGTTTGATAACTATTTCTGTTTCTTGTTTCTTGTTTCTTGTTTTTTGGTAAAAATAAAATTTAGTACATATACTATAATAAAACATATAACATGCATTAAAATAAAAATAAAACAATTATAAAGAGGTTATAATATTTTATTAAGGCCCAACACCTAATTAATAATAATAATAATAAAAGTTATCCTTCAAATTTTGTTCAAATTTGATTTGCAATGTTATTTCTTATTTCAATCAATTCACCTTGAACGATTTTGACTTACAAGAGTTAGTTCAATTAGACGAATTTGTAAATTGTCTAAGGTCAGAAAATCGAACATACCCACATTTCTTTAATTTAATAATAAACTTTATTTTTATTTTTCTTTAAAAATGCATTAGCCAATAATACACGCAAGTAAAATCAGAAAAAGAGAGAGAATGTATATATATATTTTAAATTTAATGGTAAACATGAAATACATTATTAGTTTATTTATTTAATAAAAAAATAAAATTGTACCAAAAGAAAAAATAATAGAGAATTAAATAGAAAATAATAACTATAAGCTCGTTAATGTAAAGTAAAAGAAAAAAAAGAAAATAAGAGAGAAGAGAAAAACATAAACGAAAAGAAAAAAGTTAAAAAAAAAAAAAAAAAAGATAATGAACTATTAAAAGAAAAAAGATTATGATGAAAGAGAGAGAACGAATAGAAAGAAATAAATCAAAGAAGAAAAAAAAAAGATTAAAAAGTATTAAAAGAAAAAAAATAGAATGGAAGAGAGAGAAAGAAGAGAGAGGGGAGAGATGAGTAAAAATAGAAATAGGAATACATGCATGAAAACTGAAAAAAAAAACAGAAACAGAATTTGAGAAACTACTTTTTGAAGTTTCTCAAAATCTGCCATTTTTTTAGAAACGTTTCTAAAAAACTAACAAACAAGAAACAGGATCGTTTATCAAACATGTCTGTTTCTGAAAAATGAGAAACGGGAACAAGAAACAGGAAACAGGAACGTTATCAAACGGGCCCTTAGTTTTCACATGTTAGCTATGACTGGAATTGTATTTTTTATAGCATTTTTCTAAAAGGTGCTTGAACCACTTGAAATCTTTTATTTTTACTCATTGATTTTTAACCCATTTTTCATTAACAAACCAACCTCATATGTTTTTATAACCTCAGTTATCGAACTTGCAATTTGAAAATAATTTTTGCTATCATTTGAATTTTGTTGTACCGTTCCCCGTGGGATCGATACTTTGGAATACTTATAGTTTTATATTATTTGCATCGATAGTGTGCACTTGCAGTAGACTGGAACTTATTTTGAATTAAAAATATTTTCTTAAAAGCTCCCACATTTCAGTCGGGTCAAGTTTTTGGCTAATGAAATTCACCAAGCTGAGCTCAATTCATAATGAATTGAAGGGTAACCAAAGGAAAATAACAAATGAATTCTTCAAATAGTAACTTTAAAACTAAACAAGCAACAAACTCAAAGTAAATAAGGTATAAAATGATAGAAAGCAACTTAACAAATAGAAGTACTCAGAGGTAAAAGTGGTGTGTAGATTTGGGGAGGCGCGGCAAGGCATTCGCGGATCGGGTCTAAGGCGGCGGCGGTTCGTGATGTTCGGGCGGTGGTCTACGGCGGATCGGGTCTGAGGTGCTGCTGAAATTTTTATTTATTTTTTCTTCTGCAAGGTGGGGCTGTTGAACACCTAAGGGAGAAAAATAAGGAGATGAAGAAGAAGGTGGCTTGGCTTTGAGAGTTGGCTTGAAGGCTTCACTCCAACCTAGGGCTACGTGCAATTATATAGAAGAGAGGGAAATTTGAGCTTGGCTTCTCTTAGGATTGGCTTGGCTAAAACTCAAATAAATAACCAATATACCCTAAACCCAATTAATTCCTTTCTCCCTCCAATTCTCCAATTTACAATTATGCAAGTCTCCAAAATTCAAATTTCAATACACAACTTAAACATTAAATTGGCCCTACAATTAATTTAAATTCCAAAATTAAAACTTCAATTAATACCTAAAAGTGTCGGTCGTTATAATCTTCCCTCCTTAAAAACTTTCGTGAAAAAGAGGGAAGGAAAAGAAATTGGGTTTAGGGTTATTTTTGAAAAAAAAAAGATAAAAATAAAAATACTTCTTTTTCACTTAAATAAAAAGCCCATTATTTTAAAAGACTTAGGGCTATTTGGATTTCTATCTTCCAATTAGAGACCTAAATTATTTATGAGATTTAGGACCAATTTTTGAGTAGAAGCAAGTTTCCAAAATTAAGAGATTTGATATAACTCGAAATCCTTTCGCTAAAATTATAAAAACTTAATTACCTAAATTGACCCATTAAATTCTGATACTCCCCGAATCGACCTTAAACGAAAAAAAATTTAAACATCCACCACAATTACAAACAAAAGATGAAAATTAATTGTACTTGAAGATGTAGGGCATCACAATCTCCCTGCCTTAAGAACTTTCATCCTCGAAAGTTTGTTGCTTGAAGAGTTTTGGGTACTTTGCTCGTATTTGGGTACTTTGCTCGTATCTCGTCATCCCGTTCCTAAGTCGCTTCCCCGGTCTTCTGGTTCTTCCATAAAACCTTTACCAAGTCAATAATTTGGTTCCTCAACACCTTGGTCTCTCTAGCCAAGATCTTAATAGGCCTTTCTTCATAAGACAAGTCTCTGTTTATTTGCAATGGTTCTTGATTTAGTACTTATGATGGGTCATTCACATACTTTCTTAACAATGTCACATGGAACACATTGTGCACTGCAAACAATGCTGGTGGCAATGCCAACTTATAAGCAACCAGACCAATGCGATCCAAGATCTCAAAGGGTCCAACATACCTTGGACTAAGCTTACCCTTCTTACCGAAATGCAGGACTCGTTTCATTGGTGCGACTAGCAGAAAGACCTTGTCACCAACACTGAACTCTAGATCTCTGCACCCGGTGTCCGCATAACTCTTTTGCATACTCTGAGCAGTTTGCAATTTTGCCCTGATCTTTTGAATAGCATCGTTAGTCATCTATACCAACTCTGGTCCTAATAAGATCCTTTCACCAAACTCGTCCCAATGAACTTGGGATCTACACTTTTTCCCATACAAAGCCTCATAAGTAGCCATCTCAATGGTTGTCTGATAATTGTTGTTGTAAGCAAACTCTATCAAATACAAGTGATTGTCCCAACTACCTCCGAAGTCTAGCACACAAGCTCTAAGCATGTCTTATAGAATTTGATTCAAACACTCGGTCCGTCCTTCGGTCTGAGGGTGAAATGCGGTGCTAAAATCCAACTGTGTGCCAAGTGCCTTCTACAAACTTTTCCAAAAGGTCGATGTAAATCGAGGGTCTCTATCTGATACTATCGATGGAGTTGTACTCCACTTTACTTACAAGAAATTAATACAAATTCAAACTTCAATTACACAAAATAACTTTCTCCAAGATCTCAAAGATTTTATGTATATCTTTATGATTGAAGGTGTAGATGGAATTAGTTACATTTTTCGTCTTTTCTATATAACATGGGCAAGCGACTTCGATAGATATATATATGTTTTGTACTTTTGAAATTTTATTTTGATGTAAATGTATTGAAATACATTAAAAGTTTATAAACTAATTACAGTTGATTTTACAATATAATAACATTCGAAACAAATGGTACAAATGTAAACAAAACAATAAATTTTTTTTTAAACAAATGCTATTCAAAGTCAATTAATTTCCATAATACCGACTACCATAGTGGCGCTAAAAATGTTATGCTATGTATTCTATTGCCTTGTTTCACTTATATGTAAAATGTTATTAGAGATCAATCATAACATTTTTTTCCAACGCTATGAAAATTTTCCATAACATTAAAATTTTAAAATCAAAAATAGAATTTTTGTAGCTTTTTTCGATAGAGTTGAAAACACGCTATGAAAAGCCAAGGACTTCCAATAACATCGGCTACGATAGCATGGTAAAAGACACTATGATATCTCTTTTGTAGCGCTTTTCAGTGTTATAAAAAATGCTATGCAAGATGAATCATAGCATCATTTGCCAGCGCAATGAAAAAAAATCATAGGATTAAAAGTACAAATAAAAAACAGACTTTTATACCATTTTGGATAGCGGTGAAAAAATGCTATGAAATGTTAGGGACTTTCAATATCATTGGCCATGACAGCATTTCAAGAATGCTATCGAAGGTTTACGATAGCATTTTTTGAACGTTATCGTATGCGTTTTTTCTTGTAGTAATGACCCAATCTTTTTAGTATCGAACTCAACTTTTTATGGATATCTATGTAACGACTCGAACTTTTTTTTTTAGACTTTGACTATCTAGGGACGTTACTACATGCTTGCTAATGAATTAAAAACTATTGTGAAAATATATGGAGATTTAAAGTAACAATCCAAGTAATCAATTCGGATCCAAATTATTCTCTAAAAGAATAAAATTAGTCCTACTTGAAAACGTTGGGCATTACAATTTATCCTATTATCACGATGGATCCATTGTCAATCGAATATGAATAAAGGAAGGCAACGTCATGCTGTTCTTGACACCTATTACTCTCATTAGTCAAACACGGACTTTTAAGGCAAACTGGAATAAACTTAATTGTCATCAACGTGATTTTCTTGCAAGATAATTGAGGGAGGTCAGCTTTCAATATGTTGTTTCTCATTGAGTAATTTATTTTGTTAATATTTGTGAATACACTAGTATTGAAATTCTTATTGATTTGTTCTTGATGTTATGAGGTGAGTAGTAGTAATATGCTTCATATGTTGTTGAATCTCTCCTTCTCGAGCTCTCTAGAAACATTTTGCTTCGTTGAATGTTATCAAATCGCGCTGGACCATGGAAAATTATAATAAACTTTCATCACCATTTGGTTTTCAATGTCATATTTACTCTTTGAAATATTCATCACGTTACAATCATGACTCCAAAATAAAGAATCTGACGGCTCGTGACCTTGAAATGGCCTCGTCAAGAGAGACAATTGTCTTCATTCTTATTTTCAATACATTTAAGGATAATTGGATAGGTTTTAGTTTTCATTATACTCTCATTGTAGATATTTTAGAAAAATATAAAAAACGAGGAGATGAGTCTCTCTAAGGTGCAAAGGAAATAAGTTTAAAGAGCCCCACAAATTTACTACTTTCTATAATTATTACAATTAAATGAAATAAAGGAATGATGAAAATCAATTAAAAAAAAAACAGGAAACGTGAAAATTTAATAAAAAAATAAAGGAACCATGAAAAAGCCATTTCTTTGTCCACTTAAGAAGGAGAAAAACATGGAAATAGAAAACAAACGAAGACCACTTCCTCAAAATATAGAGAGTAAAAAACAAAATTTGCATTCGATGATCTAAACTTAACAAACAACACTCCTATAAAGAGGTCTTCTCTTTTCCTAAAAAAATCATCCACTCGCGAATTAAAAAAAATAATTGTAAAAGGCACGAAAAGGCCGAAGAAAATTCTTTAAGGCAAGAAAAATAAAAAGAAAAGGAAATGGAAAATAAGAAGATGGCAGTGTTTCTAATGTGCGTTGTGGTGGTGGCTGCACTACAATTTTCCACTGCTGATAGGTTGGACGACATAGAGGCGAAATTCAAGTCATTCTTTGCCGACTTGGAGGCCAAATTCAAGTCCTGTTGTAAAACTTGTGAGGAGGAATGCATGGCGAAAGGAAATGGCTACACTTCCTGTCATTCTAAGTGTGATTCATATTGCGGCGAAAAGGAAGTTGTTGGTACTTTTTTTACTCTCTCAAGAAAACAATTACTTTTTGACCATATATAAAATAAGAAGTATCAATTTTTATTCTAGAATTTAAATGGACCTAAAAATTGAATTGATGTTGCAACCTTGAGTTAAAACGTGGAAAAATAGTATGATTTTCACTTTTCCTCATCTTCAATAAGTTATCAAGTGTATATCAAATGGATCCTTTTTTCTTTTTCTGTTTTTTTTTTTTGAAACCAAGGCTAGTGTTGATTGTTTTTTTTTTATTTGGTGATTTGTGGTAGAGTAATTCAATAGTCGATTGGGTATGGTGAAGTTTAATTTCATGCCAAACTTGAATTTTATTATTGAAGTCAGTGTGGTTTCTTAATATCTTTTTTTTTACATTAATTCTTATTAAAAAATGGATAAGTCTCATGATATTGAATGTTTAGAGTGATAGTTGATACCCAAATCAAAGATAAAATGATTTTTTTTCCTTTTTGATTTCGTTTTAAAATTCCATATTCTTGTATGAATTTCAATTTGTGTTGGGCTTATTTTGCAGATAAACTCCACATCAATCCACCCCATTGATAAGTGAGGATGAAACCAAATAAGAGCTCTCCATAATGATCATTTTGATGTTGAAGATCAAGTAGAAATTATTTGAATAACATTTGTGCGAGTAATATAATTTATTTGAAGTTATAACATTTACACATCCATCAGTATTTTAATATATATAACAATAACAAAAATTATTCCAAATGGTCTCTTTCCATGATTATTTCACAAATGGCATTTTTTATAAAAACATTTATGCTTTAACTTTGCTAATTTTTTTGCAGTATTTTTCTACCATTTTTACCCTTGAATATTGTGCATCTCCTTCTATTTATCATGTTATCGTATTTTAATTATTCCTCAATAAGATTATTCATTTAAGGTACAGGATTCTAGTATTAATTGCATCTCATTATTTTTTGTCATTTTAATATACTACCATCCTTGTTTTTATTAAGATTTAAGATATATTTAAAATGATTTAAAAAATATATAATGAACAAAGTAAAGTGACCCACGTATTGGATGCTTCAAGAGCCACAAATTGTTTTATTGCATCCTCAATCTAGAGAAAATGAGGATAAAAAGGGCAAATATGTAAGTGCGCAAGTGGAAGAACTTAAAAACTTAGAGGAACTTGATGGATTTAGGCAGGTTTGGAGAAGTAGATGAGAGAAATTGGGGAGGGCGCCTAAAGTTGAAAATAAACTCCCTTCTTCCCATCTTACCCAACAAGGATGAAAAGCATCCAACACGTGGTGGGCGGCGACACGCGTTCATGTGTGACGATGCCACAACACTCGACCGACACAATGGCATGACTTAATATTTTTTTAAAGGAAAAAGGAAGCTTCTGCAAAATCATAGGAAGGTGAGCTCTACACTGCAATTTGAAAAAAAAAAGCTTATAAATTCAACAAAAAAAAAAAAGTAGTGCCTTCGTATTTTGAATTCACTCACAGTAGAATTAATTTTGCAAATAGCTTTTTGGTTTTTAAATAGCTACCGACTAAAAAAATTTAGTTGTTCACATCAATTTTTGAATTATGAAATTAATTTGTTTTCAAAGAGGAAGGAAGTTGCAAAAACAAAAGGGGTTAAAATAGAGCACGAAGGAAACAGTAAGTTGATTCCATAGGGGGAATGAACAAAAAGTAAGGGTAAAATGACAAAAATATTTTGGAGAACATCCAATCTTTCTACACAAATCGGTCAATCAACAAACTCCAAGTTCATAGTCTGGAATGATCTTCCATTTGAAAGATCCTCATTTGCCTTTTTTTTTAATTCATAAATTAAAAGCACTTTGTTTAAGATTAACTGCAGGGTATTGCTCACTTTGTTCGAGATAATTTACATTCCAAATATATATATATATATTCATTATGGAAGGAATTGGACAAGATGAGAAATTTTGTGCCATATTATGAGATGTTACGTCGAACTTTAAAATTTTATTCGAATTTTGAATCATACTGAGATTTCTACTAAATTAAAATTTCGGCACATGCAAAATTCACCCAATTTAAGTCATAATTGGGTAGAATTAAAATTCTATCAAAGAAAAAAATGTTGTTAGAGTTTAAGTTCATACTCAAGTTAAAACCGGAATAGTCCAAATTTTACCCAAGTCCAAACGAAAATATTATTCCAAACTCAAGCCCAAATTATCATAGAATTACTCCAACTCCAAGTGAAAATTGAGGAAGACTTTGAACTCTACTCTGAGCACAAATTTGGAGTTAAAGTTCACTCAAAACGAATCCAAATCAAAGTGTTCGTCTAGTGAGAAAATCAAAATTTTGACAAAAATTTATATTTTTATTAAATTGACGCATCAAAGAGAGTAATACTTACAAATAAATTTTTACATTTTGACTCCATATCATATTTTTTGAGATCCACACACATTTTTGAATAAATCTCAAATAGGGGGCATTTGAGAATATAAATTTGGACCAATAAAAAATTGCAACGTCATTATTTAAAATTGATGATAAAATTATATATTTAATTACGGACCAATTATAAATTAACATAGGTCATCAAATTAAACAATGACAAATCCAAATATCCCATGTGTCTCTCTTATGTCCATTCGAGCATCCCCATGGGCTTGATCAAATCCAACAATGGTTGAGCCAAGGATCAAATGATTATTTGGCATAAAACCTAATTTAGTTGAAGTTTGACAAATTAAATAAGGCATAACTCAAATAAATCAAAGTCCACTAACCCAGTCGGTCCTAAAGCCCATGTTTTATCCAAACAAAAGAAGAACCCAACAAAATAAGGCAAGTCAACTCAACTTTTGGAAAACTTTATACATAAAGGGCTCCTCCATTTGAGGGGGTAAGAAGATTGAAAGCTTTTAAAGAATACTGAAGTTTGAAGACATGAAGGCAGAGTTAAAATCTTTCTGAAGATTGAACAAAAATATTAATTCTTCTTGAAGATTAAAGACTAAAATGAAAGTTGAAGATTGAAATGAAAGCATATGGAAGACAAAAGATGGAGACGAACTCTTCTTGAAGATTGAAATTAACACTCCTCGAAGATTGAAACCAAAGACTGAAGAGATTGAGCTTAAAGCTTCTTGAAGATCTGAGTTTAAACCTTCCGAAAGACTTCGAGGACTAAAACTTCCTTGATTTTGCAACAGAGAGAATCAAAAGAATGTTTGATGGAGTTGTACTCCACTTTACTTACAAGAAATTAATACAAATTCAAACTTCAATTACACAAATTAACTTTCTCCAAAATCTTAAAGATTTTATGTATATCATGATGATTGAAGGTGTTGATGAAATTAGTTACATTTTTCGTCTTTTCTATATAACATGGGCAAGCTACTTCAACATATATATATATATATATGTGTTTTATACTTTTCAAATTTTATTTTGATGTAAATGTATTTATATACATTAAAAGTTTATAGACTAATAGCAATTGATTTTACAATATAATAACATTCGAAACATATGGCACAAATGTAAACAAAACAATAAAATTTTTTTTTAAAAAATGCTATTCAAAGTCAATTAATTTCCATAATACCGACTACCATAGTGGCGCTAAAAATGTTATGCTATGTATTCTATTGCCTTCTTTCACTTATATGTAAAATGTTATTAGAGATCAATCATAACATTTTTTTCCAATGCTATGAAAAATTTCCATAACATTAAAATTTTAAAATCAAAACGAGAATTTTTGTAGCTTTTTTCGATAGAGTTAAAAACACGCTATGAAAAGCCAAGCACTTCCAATAACATCGGCTACGATACCATGGTAAAAGACGCTATGATATGTCTTTTGTAGCGCTTCTCAATCTTATAAAAAAATGATATGTAAGATGAATCATACCGTCATTTGCCAGCGCAATGAAAAAAAATCAAAGAATTAAAAGTACAAATAAAAAACGGACTCTTTATAGCATTTTGGATAGCAGTGAAAAAATGCTATGAAATGTAAGAGACTTTCAATAACATTGGCCATGACATCATTTCAAGAACGCTATCGAAGGTTTACGTAGCATTTGTTGAACTATCGTATGTGGGTTTTCTTGTAGTAATGACCCAACCTTTTTAGTATCGAACTCGACTTTTTATGGATATCTAAATGGCTAGTTTCAACTAACATAACTTGTTTTGTTTAATTTTATACATCTTCCATGATTGTCTTGATGTTGCTAAAATGTCTGGCAAAAGAATTCATGTTCAAGAGTATATCAACTTCCATAACACGTCGATCACCAAGCATCATAATTAAGTACGAAGAAGTGTGAGATAACATGAGATTATAGCAACTAGTTGTCCTAAAATGCAAATATGTAGTTGGACACAACATTAAGGACCATTTCTGTAACGACTCGAACTTTTTTTTTTAGACTTCGACTATCTAGTGAGGTTACTACATGCTTGCTAATGTATTAAAAACTATTGTGAAAAAATATGGAGATTTAAAGTAGCAATCCAATTAATCAAGTCAGATCCAAAGTATTTTCTAAAATAATAAAATTAGTCCTACCTGAAAACGTTGGGTTTTACAATTTATCCTATTATCGCGATGGATCCATTGTCAGTCCAATATGAATAGAGGAAGGCAACGTCGTGCTGTTCTTGATACCTGCTACTCTCATTCCTCAAACACGGACTTTTAAGGAAAACTGGAATAAACTTAATTGTCAATAACGTGATTTTCTTGCAAGATAATTGAGGGAGGTCAGCTTTCGATATGTTGTTTCTCATTGAGTAATTTATTTTGTTAATATTTGTGAATACACTAGTATTGAAATGCTTATTGATTTGTTCTTGATGTTATGAGATGAGTAGTAGTAATATGCTTCATATGTTGTTGAATCTATCCTACTCGAGCTCTCTAGACACATTTTGCTTCGTTGAATGTTATCAAATCGCGTTCGACCATGGAAAATTACAGTAAACTTTCATCACCATTTGGTTTTAAATGCCATATTTACTCTTTGAAATATTCATCACGTTACAATCATGACTCCAAAATAAAGAATCTAATGCCTCGTGATCTTGAAATGGCCTTGTCAAGAGAGACAATTGTCTTCATTCTTATTTTCAATACATTTAAGGATAATTGGATAGGTTTTAGTTTTCATTATACTCTCATTGTAGATATTTTAGAAAAATATAAAAAATGAGGAGATGAGTCTCTCTAAGGTGCAAAGGAAATAAGTTTAAAGAGCCTCACAAATTTACTACTTTCTATAATTATTACAATTAAATGAAATAGAGGAATGATAAAAATCATTTTAAAAAAATAATGAAACGTGAAAATTCAATATAAAAAAAAGGAAACATGAAAAAGCCATTTCTTTGTCCACTTACGAAGGAGAAAAACATGGAAATAGAAAACAATCGAAGACCACTTCCTCGAAATATAGAGAGTAAAAAACAAATTTTGCGTTCGATGATCTAAACTTAACAAACAACACTGCTATAAAGAGGTCTTCTCTTTTCCTCAAACAATCATC
Organism: Trichosanthes truncata; assembly: GCA_033996785.1. NCBI lineage: Eukaryota > Viridiplantae > Streptophyta > Magnoliopsida > Cucurbitales > Cucurbitaceae > Trichosanthes > Trichosanthes truncata. The sequence goes on along the minus strand of JAWPNB010000002.1, from coordinate 53,256,486 downwards.
CACTCACGAATTAAAAAATAAAGTTGTAAACGGCACGAAAGGGCCGAAGAAAATTCTTTTAAGGCAAGACAAATAAAAAGAAAAGGAAATGGTGAATAAGAAGATGGCAGTGTTTCTAATGTGCGTTGTGGTGGTGGCTGCACTAGAATTTTCCACTGCTGATAGGTCGGATGACATAGAGGCGAAATTCAAGTCGTTCTTTGCCAACTTTGAGGCCAAATTCAAGTCCTGTTGTAAAACTTGCGATGAGGAATGCATGGCCAAAGGCAATGGCTACGCTTCCTTTCATTCTAAGTGTGATTCATATTGTGGCGAAAAGGAAGTTGTTGGTACTTTTTTTACTTTCTCGAGAAAACAATTACTTTTTGACGATACACATAATATGTAACGACCTGACTTTTCCTATTAGACTTTCTAGGGACGTTACTACATGCATGCTGAACAAATTCAAAAATCTTTGGTAAAAGACAGAAAGAATTAAACTTTTTGCTAAACAATAAAAAATCTCTATGCTTGAGATCCCTTTAAAAATCATTTCAAAACATAATATGAATTATAACGTTCAATTAGTTGAAATAGTTTCACAACACATTATTTACTAAACAAAATATGTTTTAACTAACACACTATCTAAATGCGGAAGTCATGATCCTCAAAGTCACTCGTGACCCTTTCAGCAAACTGCATTGTCAATTGCCTAAGATATGTCTTTGTCTTTGCCTGAAAAGAAAAACATTGTTGAAAAGGGTGCGTATTTAACATACTCAGTAAGTGACCTCACTATCGGGGTCATGATATGCAAACACATACAAAGTGATTTTTAAAACCTTTTTCCTCTAGTGGGACCTATAACATTTTCATAGTGGAAACGTTTCCCTTTAACTTTTCTCTTCGGCTTAATGTAGACAATTATCCCAACCTAACCTTTCATTTTCATTTAACCTCTTCAGGTTCCTTTTCATGTAACCTTTTCAAGTTCCTTTTCATTTAGATGAACATCTATAATTTTAGGAGGGTAATTGCCACAGCCTTCGAAATCATTTCAGCGTGAAAATACACATGTATGCAATATAGGTCCCAAAGCATTTTAAATTTTCATTCAATGATGCAACACAAGGCAACATTCTCATATCATTCATCATAAATCATAAACCATAACTCATGCATCACATTCACAAGAATATTTGGCAATCAACCAGTGAAAATCCATTTTCCTATATAATAAAGCTTTTAAAATTCATCAAAAATTATAATAAAACATTTATAAAAGTTTTTCATTTCAAATGTAGTTTTTCAATTCAGTTCCTAACTTCCATTTAAGCATACCGGCATAAAGTCCGTTACCTTGGCTCCATTAGTTCGCTTTCTCCTTTTATGGAGTTCTGTCACCTCAACCTATAATGATTTAAAGAACTTATTACTTGACCTACTCAACTCATGAATCTTAGGCAAACTACTCAAATTACTGTATATGCACATGAACCCACCATGAATTTGACTACATTAAATTCTTCAACAAGAATATTCACCCACCTAGGTAGCTAAGTTTACCCCCAACTAGTTACCAAGATAACATAATTTCATTCCTCTATTATTTCAAGTAAGTCCTTTTGATAATACACATGACTCTCCAAATCTTTAAGCCCTCTATTCCAACATAGCCATAAACTTAGTCAAAATTTAATTCTAATTTACCCATAGTAAGATTTCTCTAAATATGACATGCTTCCTAATTATGAATTTCATGTTTCCTTCTAAAATTCATAATCTAACCAAGTCAGAAGTAACTTAAAGGGCTTAATCCAAAATTGAATTGGAGTAGAAATTTACGAAAATCATAATGCAATCGTGGCACTGTTCGGGATTCGAAACGCTGATCAGGAGACGGCGGCACATGAACAGTGACGGCGGTGTGAACAGTGACTGTGGTATGAACAGTACCCCCCCGCGCAGTGTGAACAGTACCCTGCGTGAACAGTACCCCCGCGTGAAGAACAAATTCGACGATGGATGTTTGTTGAAGAAGAAGAAGCTTTCGAACGAATGGGTCTCTTGGTAGTGAAAGGGAGAGAGAGAGAGAGATTGATGGTGGAGGCTGTTTTTCATGGAGGAAGATGAGAAGGTTGGAGAAGATGACGACTTGGCTTGACCTAGGGCTACGTACAGTATAAAAATAATAGAGAGGGATATTTGGGCTTGGCTTCTCCTTGGGCTTGGGCTTGGTTCAAAGTCACCTAATTAACGAAAATTGCCTCCAAACCAATTAATTCCCTTTTTCCCTTCTTTCTTCCCAATTCACCCTCCAATTTCTCAAATTTCAATTATGCAAATCTCTAAAATTAACTTTCAACACAACTTTAAACATGAAATTGGCCTTACAATTAATTCAAATCTCAAAATTAAAACTTTAATTAATACCTGAAAATGTCGGTCGTTACATAATAAGAAGTATCAATTTTTATTCTAAAATTTGAATGGACCTAAAAATTGAATCGATGTTGCAACCTTGAGTTAAAACTTGGAAAAATAGTATGATTTTCAATTTTCCTCATGTTCAATAAGTTATCAAATGTATATCAAATGGATCCCTTTTTTTTTTTCTTTTTTTTTTTTTTTAAACCAAGGCTAGTGTTGATTGTTTTTTTTTTTTTTTAAATTCGTGATTTGCGGTAGAGTAATTCAATAGTCGATTGGGTATAGTGAAGTTTAATTTGATGCCAAACTTGACTTTTATTATTGAAGTCAGTGTTGTTTCTTAATATCTTTTTTTACATTAATTCTTATTAAAAAATGGATAAGTCTCATGATATTGAATGTTTAGAGTGGTAATTGATACCCAAATTGAAGATAAAGAGGATTTTGTTTTCCTTTTTGATTTCGTCTTAAAATTCCATATTCTTGTACGAATTTCAATTTTTGTTGTGCTTATTCGGCAGATAAACTCCACATCAATCCACCCCATTGATAAGCGAGGATGAAACGAAAGAAGAGTTCTCCATAATGATCATTTTGATGTAGAAGATCAAGTAGAAATTATTTGAATAACATTTGTGCAAGTAATATAATTTATTTGAAGTTATAACATTTAAATATCCATCAGTATTTTGATATATATATAAATTACAAAAATTATGCCAAATGGTCTCTTTCCGTGACTATTTCACAAATGGCATTTTATAGAAAAACATTTATGCTTTAACTTGGCTAAATTTTTTCCAGTATTTTTCTTCCATTTTTACGCTTGAATATTATGCATCTCCTTCTATTTATCATGTTATCATATTTTATTGTTTCCTCAATAAGATTATTCATTTAAGGTACATGATTCTAGTATTAATTGCATCTAATTATTTTTCGTCATTTTAATATACTACTGTAACAACCCTACTTATCCTATTAGACTTCCTACACTACATGCATTCTAATAGAATTTAGAAATCTTTAATAAAGGCTGTCTTGGGAACGTCTTCATCGCTAATTCTCAACTGGTGATAACCTGACCGCAGGTCAATCTTAGAGAACACTGCTGCCCCCTGTAACTGGTCGAAGAGGTCATCTATACGAGGGAGAGGGTACTTGTTCTTGATGGTTACCTTGTTTAGCTCTCTGTAGTCTATGCACAGACGCATAGACCCATCTTTATATTTCATGAACAACACAGGTGCCCCCCACGGTGACACGCTTGGGCGAATGAACCCTTTATTCCACATATCCTGCAGTTGTGATTTGAGTTCCTTTAAATCTGCTGGGGCCATTCTGTAAATACGCTTTAGATATAGAAGTTGTCCCTAGCTCGAGCTCTATGCTGAAGTCTACCTCTCGTGCAGGAGGTAACCCTGGAAGGTCTTCTGGAAATACATCCAAAAACTCATTCACTACTTGTACTGATGATGCTAAAATCTCCGTAAATCTGGTATCGGCCACACACGCCAACACACCCCATGCCCTGTGGTTGATCAACTTCCTTGCCTTCAGGGCATAAATCAACTTAGGGGCATGCTCAGTTTTGGATCCTTTAAACTCGTAGCTTGCCTGCAACGGTGGCGTAAATACCACCTCCTTATGGAAACAATCAATACTGGCATGATTCTCTGCCAGCCAGTCCATGCCTAGGATTACATCAAACTCTTGCATATCTAAGACTACCAAGGTCACATCTAACTCACGACACTAACACTTTACATGCTCTCACTTTTTCAGTAGCTAGTAAACTCACCCCTGCCGTGGTGGCAACAGACATAACATATAACAATGGTTCCAGCTCCAATCTAGCTTGACTTACCAAAAGGTGCAGAGATAAATGAATGAGTGGAACCTGAATCAAAAAGTACAAAGGCAAGGTGCCGAAGTATCGAAAGTGTACCTGTGACCATTGAATCTAAATTTCCAGCACCTCGACTGGTAGTAGCAAAAAGTACAAAGGCAAGGTGCCCAAGTACCGATAGTGGGTTTAAAAGAACCAACACCACTAGAGCTCGGAGGCTGATTCTCAGTACCTCTGTTAGGGCAATTTTCTGCTCGGTGACCTTCCTGTCCACACCTGAAGCATGCTCCTATCCTGGCCAAACATTTGCCCCAATGTTGCTTCCCACATTCACTGCACCGTGGCCTGTCGCCACCACCACCTCCTGGCTTATATGACTGTTGCCTCTGTCCTGGACCAGAACCAGATCTCCCAAACGAGTGTTGAGGGCGTTGGTTGTGCTGAGGGCCAGATGTCATATGTCCCCACTTTCTTTTCTGGCTGGTGAAATGACCTAGATTTGCAGGCACATGAGGCTCGCTCTGCTGACGAACGCCTATCAATTCAGCTGCCCTCACTGCCATGGCATAATCAGGAGGGGCCAAGGCCTGAACGAAGCCTTGAATATCCTCATCTAGACCCATCATAAAGCTCTCTGCCTTCTTGGCCTATGTGTTGAATAACTCAGGGGCAAAGCATAGGAGCCTCGTGAACTCCCTCTCATACACCTCCACGGATCGCCTATTATGGCGAAGTTGGAGGAACTCTGCCTGCTTCCTGTAATGGGCATCTGCAAGGTAAAACTTCCTCCAAAAGGCCTACTTGAATTGTGTCCACGTCACCGGCTCACCGTTGGTGCCCATAGTTCTCATCGCGGACTCCCACCACATGAACACATCGTCTCTCAACATGAAGGCAGCACAGGACACCTTCTGCTCAGCCGGACAATTCATGAGCCGAAAAATGGTTTTTATAGAAGACAACCACAACTCTGCCACTGTTGGGTCGCTAGAGGATCCATCAAACGTACGAGGGTTGTATTTCCTGAAATCTTTCAGGCATCTCGCCTCTAGAGATGCACTCCCTTGGTTCTGACCCAGTTGTGCTAGTTGATTCGCCACTATGGTCTGCACCAAGGTCTGAATGGCCTCTAACATCAAAGACGCCACGGTAGGGTTCGGCTGCCCAATTGGAGACGCTACTGGGGGCTTCACATCCTGATGGGCTGGTTGCTCCAGCGGTGGGTCCTGTCCCCCTACATTTCCTCGTCCCCTACCTCGTCGAGCTCTTCCTCCTCTACGTGGCGGCATCTCTATAGAAGCACTACAATCATAACTAATCTATTTAAGCCTTCTAATTCCACATCCTAACAATTTAATCACATGAAAGCATTTATTGTAACTTTGAAAACATAGCATAAACAACCCTTTTCCCTGCGATACATAAGTCATAAAGAATGAATAAGTAAAATAATCTTTAGCATATGGGCATACCTGGCGATGACTGGGTATTTGCTGCTTGGCCATGGGATACTTAATGCTTACGATGTAAGCAAGTCTGCAAAACCCATAACCTTTGGCTCTGATACCAACTGTAACGACCCTACTCATCCTATTAGACTTCCTAGGGACGTTACTACATGCATTCTATAAGAATTTAGAAATCTTTAATAAAAACAGAAAAGATCTAATCATTTATTAAAACAATCAAAAACATTAGCTCGGGATCCCTCTATTTCAAAGCATAAGGATAAACTAAAACATTTAAAATAAAAAATAATTTATAGAACTCGACAGTTAAAAGGTCGTAATATAAAATAAAATGCTAGCCTATAAGAGATTTGAGAAAATGAATCTTCTTTAGGTCACCCATGGCCTCTTGCAGCAATTATCCTGTCATTCGCCTAGGATGCCCTTACTTTTACTGAAAAGAAAAATATTTTTGAAAAGGGTGAGTATTTTACAATACTCAGTAAGTGACCTCACTACCGGGGTCTGGATATGCAAACACAGACAACGTGATTTTTAAAACTTTTTCCTCTAGTGGGACCTAAGACATTTCATAGTGGAAATATTTCTTTAACCTTTCTCTTCGGCTTAATGTGGACAATTAACCCAACCTAACATTTCCTTTCCATTCAACCTTTTTCAGGTTCCTTTTCAATCTAACCTTTTCATTTTCCTTTTTAATTTAACCTTTTCATTTAACCTTTTTAGGTTCATTTTCATTTAGATGTAATTGCCACAGCCTTCGAAATCATTTATATCATGAAAACATACATGTATGCATGAGGTCCCAAAGCTTTTAAATTTTTCATTTCATGATGCAACACAAAGCAAAATTCTCATGTCATTCCTCATATCACAAATCATACATCATGCATCACCTTCATATTTGGCAACCATACATGAGCAAACCCATTTTCATATAAAATAAAGCATTTTAAAACTTATCAAGAACCACAACTAAAACATTTATAAAACCTTTCATTGTGAAGAAATTTTAATTAATTATTTTTTCAATTCAGTTCCTAACTTGCTTTTAAGCATACCGGCGTAAGATCCCTTACCTTGGCCAATATTCAAGAAAGAATCCCCAAACTCCTATTTCAGAAATCCTTTGGCAAACCTACAAAAATTTCCACAAGATCATGCTTGACATTCATAGCCTTCAACGCCAATTCTAAAGAAAATCACTCTAAGATGTTGGTTCAATAACTCCATTTATCCCCAAGAAACTCATATTTCATAATCATCCGAAAGTCCAACTACCTCCCAAACTTGGTAGAAGAATTAAGAGTTAATAGATTTTTCCAACACAATCTTAATCTTAGAATTGAATCCCAACATACACTCAAGGATTTGCTCGATTTTAGAATGAGAATTTTACCTCAATTCCTACCTCAAAACAGAACCGAACCTTGCCGAATAGATGACGATTTGATTCAATTTCACTGAGCCGACCTCTACGTACGATGGGTATTCTAAAATTGAGCCCGAAAATCAATGGGTCATCCTCTAAATTACTAAAACAGTGCCCAAAATCAGAATTCTATTGTGAAATCCATGAGTACACAACACAAGTAAGCTTACCCATACGAAAACTAAGCCGAAACGGGGCTGTACATTGTTGAAGATCGTCGGAAAAATAGATCTACAGTGGCTCCGGCAGTTCGGGTTCGCAGCTGTCGGTGGTGCGCGACGGTAGAGGGGCTGTTCGCGGCGAGCTTCGGCGTGTGGCGAGTGGCAGACCGAATCAACGATGCGGCAGCGTGGGTCTTGTGCAGCGGTGGCAGCGATCGGGTCTGCAAGGCATGGTTCGGATTGTGATCTGTGCGGCTGTGAGTACAGAAGGGAAAGAAGAAGAAAAGAAAGAACAAAAATTTTGCTTCAAGGGCGCTGACTGTCGATCAAAAGGAAGGAAGAAGGAGGAGATGAAGAAGATGGAGGCTTGGCTGGCTTGAAGGCTTGGCTTGACCTAGGACTACGTGCCTTTTAAAATATTAGAGAGAGATATTTGGGGCTTGGCTTACTATGGGATTGGGCTTGGCTTAATGACTCTTGAATTACAAGAATGCCTCAAACATCAATTAATTCCCTTTTTTCTCTTACCCTCAAATTCACAAAAATGCAAAACTACAAAATTAAATTCCACCACACAACATTATCAGGAAATTGGCCTTTTAAATAATTTCAATTTCCAAATTAAACTTCAAGATTAAACATCAATACACACCTTGAACATATAATTGGCCTTTCCATTAATTTAAAACAATATTTTAAAGCCTTAATTAATACCGGAAAGTGCCGGTCATTACAACTACAACCCTTGTTTTTATTAAGATTTTAGATATATTTAAAATGATTTAAAAAATATATAATTAACAAAGTAAAGTAACCCACGTAATGGATGCTTCAAGAGCCACAAGTTGTTTTATTGCATCCTCAATCTAGAGAAAAATAGGATAAAAAGGGTAAATATGTAAGTGCGCAAGTGGAAGAAGTTAAAAACATAGAGGAACTTGATGGATTTAGGCGGGTTTGGAGAAGTAGATGAGACTATTAGGGAGGGCTCCTAAAGTTGAAAATAAACTCCCTTATTCCCATCTTACCCAACAAGGATGAAAAGCATCCAACATGTGGTGGGCGATGAACGTGTTCATGTGCAATGACGCCACGACACCCGATCGACACAATGGCATGACTTAATATTTTTTTTAAAGGAAAAAGGAAGCTTCTGCAAAAGCATAGGAAGGTGAGTTCTACACTACAATTCGAAGAAAAAAAAAATCTTCTACATTCAACAAAAAAAAAAAAGTAGTGGCTTCTGAATTTTTATTCACTCACATTCGAGTTAATTTTGGAAATAGCTTTTTGGTTCTTAAATAGCTACCGACTAAAAAAATTTAGTTGTTCACATCAATTTTTGAATTATGAAATTAATTTGTTATCAAAGAGGAAGGAAGTTGCAAAAACAAAAGGGGGTAAAATAGTGCACGAAGGAAACAGTAAGTTGATTCCATAGGGGGAATGAACAAAAGGTAAAGGTAAAATGGCAAAAATATTTTGGAGAACATCCAAACTTTCTGCACAAATCGGTTAATCAAAAAACTCCAAGTTCATAGTCTAGAATGTTCTACCATTTGAAAGATCCTCATTGGCCATTTTTTTTAATTCATAAATTAAAAGCAGTTTGTTTAAGATTAACTATAGGGTATTGCTCACTTTGTTCGAGATATATTAGTTGTCACTAGCCATCTCCTCCCAATCTATAGATGATGGTCTTGACGAATTTAGCAACAGCTGTTAGTTAAAACTAAAATCCAACAAACATTTGGATTCAATCGGTTTTGATCTAGGATTTAGATTCCAAAAAAAAAAAACAAAATATTCATCTTGGAAGGAATTGGACAAGATGAGAAGTTTGGTGCTAGATTTGAGGAGCTAAAATTGAAAAGCATATTATGAGATGTTACGTTGAACTTTACAAATTTATTCAAATTTTAAATCATCCTGAGACTTCTGCCAAATTAAAATTTGGGCACATTCAAAATTCTCCCAATTTAAGTCAGAATTGGGTATAATTAAAATCATATCAAAGAAAAAAAACGTTGTTGGAGTTTAAGTTCAAACTCAAGTTAAAACCAACATAGTCCAAATTTTACCCAAGTCCAAACGAAAATCTTATTTCAAACTCAAGTCCAAATTATCATAGAATTACTCCAACTCCAAGCGAAAATTGCGGAAGACTTTGAACTCTACTCCGAGCACAAATTTTGAATTAAAGTTCATTCAAAACGAATACAAATCAAAGCATTCGTCTAGTGAGAAAATCAAAATTTTGACAAAAAATTATATTTTTATTAAATTCATGCATCAAAGAGAGTAATACTTACAAATAAATTTTCACATTTTGACCCATACCATATTTTTCGAGGTCCACACACATATTTTTCAATAAATCTCGAAAAGGGGGCATTTGGGAATAGAAATTTGGACCAATAAAAATTTGCAACATCATTATTTAAAATTGATGATAAAATTATTTATTTAATTAGGGACCAATTATAAATTAACGTAGGTCACCAAATTAAACAATTAAAAATCCAAATATCCCACGTGTCTCTCTTATGTCCATTCGAGCATCCCCATGGGCTTGATCAAATCCAACAATGGTGGAGCCAAGGATCAAATGATTGTTTGGCATAAAGCCCAATTTAGTTGAAGTTTGACAAATTAAATAAGGCATAACTCAAAAAAATCAAAGTCCACTAACCCAGTCGGTCCCAAAGCCCATGTTTTATCCAAACAAAAGAAGAACCCAAAAAAATAAGGCAAGTCAACCCAACTTTTGGAAAACTTTATACATAAAGGGCTCCTCCATTTGAAGGGGTAAGAATATTGAAAGCTTCTACGGATTACTGAAGTTTGAAGACATGAAGGCAGAGTTAAAATTTTCCTGAAGACTGAAAAAAAATATTAATTCTTCTTGAAGATTGAAGACTAAAATGAAAGTACCATGAAAGTTGAAGATTGAAATGTAAGCATATGGAAGACGAAAGACGGAGACGAACTCTTCTTGAAGATTGAAATTAACACCCTTCGAAGACTGAAACCAAAGACTGAAGAGATTGAGCTTAAAGCTTCTTGAAGATCTGAGTTTAAACCTTCCGAAAGACTTTGAGGACTAAAACTTCCTTTATTTTTCAACAGAGAGAATCAAAAGACTATTTGATGGAGTTGTACTACACTTTATCTACAATAAATTAATACAAATTAAAACTTCAATTACACAAATTAACTTTCTCCAAAATCTCAAAGATTTTATGTATATCTTTATGATTGAAGGTGTAGATGAAATTAGTTACATTTTTCGTCTTTTCTATATAACATGGGAAAGCGACTTCAACAGATATATATGTTTTTTACTTTTGAAAATTTTATTTTGATGTAAATGTATGTAAATGTCAATTAATTTCCATAATACCGACTACCATAGTGGCAATAAAAATGCTATGCTATGTATTCTATTGCCTTTTTTCACTTATATGTAAAATGTTATTACAGATCAATCATAACATTTTTTTCCAACGCTATGAAAATTTTCCATAACATTAAAATTTTAAAATCAAAAATAGAATTTTTGTAGCTTTTTTCGATAAAGTTGAAAACACGCTATGAAAAGCCAAGGACTTCTAATAACATCGGCTACGATAGCATGGTCAAATACGCTATGATATGTGCTTTGTAGCGCTTTTCAATGTTATAAAAAACGCTATGTAAGATGAATCATAGCGTCATTTGCCAGCGCAATGCAAAAAAATCATAGAATTAAAAGTACAAATAAAAAACAGACTTTTTATAGCATTTTCGATAGCGGTGAAAAATGCTATGAAATGTCAAAGACTTTCAATAACATCGGCCATGACAGCATTTCAAGAATGCTATCGAATATTTATGATATCATTTGTTGAACGTTATCGTATGCGATTTTTCTTGTAGTAATGACCCAACCTTTTTAGTATCGAACTCGACTTTTTATGGATATCTAAATGGCTAGTTTCAACCAACATAACTTGTCTTGTTTAATTCTATACATCTTCCCTAATTGTCTTGATGTTGCTAAAATGTCTGGCAAAAGAATTCATGTTCAAGAGTATATCAACTTCCAGAACACGTTGATCACCAAGCATAATAATTATGTTAGAAGAAGCATGAGATAACATGAGATTATAGCAGCCAGTTGTCCTAAAATGCAAATATGTAGTTGGACAATACATTAAGGACCATTTATGTAACGACTCAAACTTTTTTTTTTTGGACTTCGACTATCTAAGGACGTTACTACATGCTTGCTAATGAATTAAAAACTATTGTGAAAAAATATGGAGATATAAAGTAGCAATCCAATTAATCAAATCGGATCCAAAAATATTCTCTAAAAGAATAAAATTAGTCCAACTTGAAAACGTTGGGCGTGACAAATTATCCGATTATCGCGATGGATCCATTGTCAATCGAATATGAATAGAGGAAGGCAACGTCGTGCTGTTCTTCACACTCACTACTCTCATTCCTCAAACACCTACTTTTAAGGCAAACTGGAATAAACTTAATTGTCATTAACGTGATTTTCTTGCAAGATAATTGAGGGAGGTCAGCTTTCAATATGTTGTTTCTCATTGAGTAATTTATTTTGTTAATATTTGTGAATACAATAGTAATGAAATGCTTATTGATTTGTTCTTGATGTTATGAGGTGAGTAGTAGTAATATGCTTCATATGTTGTTGAATCTCTCCTTCTCGAGCTCTCTAGACACATTTTGCTTCGTTGAATGTTATCAAATCGCGCTGGACCATGGAAAATTAGAATATATGTTCATAACCATTTGGTTTTCAATGTCATACTTACTCTTTGAAATATTCATCACGTTACAATCATGACTCCAAAATAAAAAATCTGACGGCTCGCGATATTGAAATCTTGTCAAGAGAGTCAATTGTCTTCACTCTTATTTTCCATACATTTAAGGATAATTGGATAGGTTTTAGTTTTCTTTATACTCTCATTGTATATATTTTAGAAATATATAAAAAATGAGGAGATGAGTCTCTCTCAGGTGCAAAGGAAATAAGTTTAAAGAGCCCCACAAATTTACTATTTTCTATAATTATTACAATTAAATGAAATAAAGGAATGATGAAAATCAATTAAAAAAATAGGAAACGTGAAAATTCAAAAAAAAAAAAAAAGGAACCATGAAAAAGCCATTTCTTTGTCCACTTAAGAAGGAGAAAAACATGAAAATAGAAAAAAAACGAAGACCACTTCCTCGAAATATTGAGAGTAAAAAATAAATTTTTCGTTCAATGATCTAAACTTAACAAACAACACTCCTATAAAGAGGTCTTCTCTTTTCCTAAAAAAATCATCCACTCGCGAATTAAAAAAAAAAATTGTAAACGGCACGAAAAGGCCGAAGAAAATTCTTTAAAGCAAGAATAAAAAAAAAAAAAAAAGGAAATGGCGAATAAGAAGATGGCAGTGTTTCTAATGTGCGTTGTGGTGGTGGCTGCACTACAATGTTCGCTTGCTGATAGGTCGGACGACATAGAGGCGAAATTCAAGTCGTTCTTTGCCGACTTGGAGGCCAAATTCAAGTCCTGTTGTAAAACTTGTGAGGAGGAATGCATGGCCAAAGGCAATGGCTACGCTTCCTGCCATTCTGAGTGTGATTCATATTGCGGCGAAAAGGAAGTTGTTGGTACTTTTTTTACTCTCTCGAGAAATCAATTACTTTTTTACCATATTTATAATAAGAAGTATCAATTTTTATTCTAAAATTTGAATGGACCTAAAAATTGAATCGATGTTGCAACCTTGAGTTAAAACTTGGAAAAATAGTATGATTTTCACTTTTACTCATGTTCAATAAGTTATCAAATGTATATCAAATGGATCCCTTTTTTCTTTTTCTTTTTTTTTTTTTAAACCAAGGCTAGTGTTGATTGTTTTTTCTTTTTTTTTTTAATTGGTGATTTGTGGTAGAGTAATACAATAGTCGTTTGGGTATGGTAAAGTTTAATTTCATGCCAGACTTGACTTTTATTATTCAAGTCAGTGCGGTTTCTTAATATCTTTTTTTACATTAATTCTTATTAAAAAATGGATTAGTCTCATGATATTGAATGTTTAGAGTGATAATTGATACCCAAATCGAAGATTAAAAGGATTTTTTTTCCTTTTTGATTTCGTCTTAAAATTCCATATTTTTGTACAAATTTCAATTTATGTTGTGCTTATTTTGTAGATATACTTCACATCAATCCAACCCATTGATAGTTGAGGATGAAACAAAAGAAGAGCTATCCATAATGATCATTTTGATGTTGAAGATCAAGTACAAATGATTTGAATAACATTTGTGCGAGTAATATAATTTATTTGAAGTTATAACATTTAAATATCCATCAATATTTTGATATATATATCAATAACAAAAATTATGCCAAATGGTCTCTTTCCATGACTATTTCACAAATGGCATTTTTGAAAAAAACATTTATGCTTTAACTTGGCTAAATTTTTTGTAGTATTTTTCTTCCATTTTTACGCTTGAATATTATGCATCTCCTTCTATATATCATGTTATCGTATTTTATTGTTTCCTCAATAAGATTGCTCATTTAAGGAACATGATTCTAGTATTCATTGCATCTCATTATTTTTCGTCATTTTAATATACTACAACCCTTGTTTTTATTAAGAGTTAAGATTTATTTAAAATGGTTTAAAAATATATAATGAACAAAGTAAAGTAACCCACGTATTAGATGCTTCAAGAGCCACAAATTGTTTAATTGCATCATCAATCTAGAGAAAAAGAGGATAAAAAGGGCAAATATGTAAATGCGCAAGTGGAAGAACTTAAAAACTTAGAGGAACATGATGGATTTAGGCGGGTTTGGAGAAGTAGATGAGAGAAATTGGGGAGGGCGCCTAAAGTTGAAAATAAATTCCCTTTTTCCCATCTTACCCAACAAGGATGAAAAGCATCCAACAAGTGGTGGGCGACGACACGCATTCATGTGCGACGACGCCACGACACCTGACCGACATAATGGCATGACTTAATATTTTTTTAAAGGAAAAAGGAAGCTTCTGCCAAATCATAGGAAGGTGAGTTCTACACTACAATTCGAAAAAAAAAAAAAGCTTCTAAATTCAACAAAAAAAAAAGTAGTGCCTTCGTAATTTGAATTCACTCACAGTCGAATTAATTTTGGAAATAGCTTTTTGGTTCTTAAATTGCTACCGACTAAAAAAATTTAGTTGTTCACATCAAATTTTGAATTCTGAAATTAATTTGTCTTCAAATAGGAAGGAAGTTGCAAAAACAAAAGGGGTTAAAATAGAGCACGAAGGAAACAGTAAGTTGATTCCATAGGGGGAATGAACAATAGGTAAGGGTAAAATGACAAAAATATTTTGGAGAACATTCAATATTTCTACACAAATCGGTCAATCAAAAAACTCCAAGTTTATAGTTTGGAATGTTCTACCATTTGAAAGATCCTCATTTGCCATTTTTTTTTATTCATAAATTAAAAGCACTTTGTTTAAGATTAACTGCAGGGTATTGCTCACTTTGTTTGAGATATATTAGTTTTCACTGGCCATGTCCTCCCAATCTATAGATGATGGTCCTGACGAATTTAGCAATAGCCGTTAGTTAAAACTAAAATCCAAAAAACATTTGGAGTTAATCAGTTTTGATATAGGATTTAGATTCCAAAAAAAAAAAGAAACAAAATATTTATCTTGTAAGGAATTGGACAAGATGAGAAATTTGGTGCCATATTTGAGGAGCTAAAACTGAAAAGCATATTATGAGATGTTACGTCGAACTTTACAAATTTATTCAAATTTTAAATCATACTTAGACTTTTTCCATATTAAAATTTGGGCACATTCAAAATTCTCCCAATTTAAGTCGAAATTGGGTAGAATTAAAATTCTAGCAAAGAAAAATATGTTGTTAGAGTTTAGGTTCAGACTCAAGTTAAAACCGGCATAGTCCAAATTTTACCCAAGTTCAGACGAAAATCTTATTCCAAACTCAAGCCCAAATTATCATAGAATTACTCCAACTCCAAGTGAAAATTGAGGTAGACTTTTAACTCTACTCCGAGCACAAATTTGGAATTAAAGTTCACTCAAAACGAATCCAAATCAAAGTGTTCGTCTAGTGAGATTATCAAAATTTTGACAAAAATTTATATTTTTATTAAATTGACGCATCAATGAGAGCAATACTTACAAAGAAATTTTCACATTTTGACTCCATATCATATTTTTCGAGATCCATACACACATTTTTTAATAAAGCTTGAAAATGGGGCATTTGGGAATAGAAATTTGGACCAATAAAAAATTGCACTGTTATTATTTAAAATTGATGATAAAATTATTTATTTAATTAGGGACCAATTATAAATTAACGTAGGTCACCAAATTAAACAATGACAAGTCCAAATATCCCACGTGTCTCTCTTATGTCCATTTGAGCATCCCCATGGGTTTGATCAAATCCAACAATGGTCGAGCCAAGGATCAAATGATTATTTGGCATAAAGCCCAATTTAGTTGAAGTTTGACAAATTAAATAAGGCATAACTCAAATAAATCAAAGTCCACTAACTAAGTCGGTCCCAAAGCCCATGTTTTATCCAAACAAAAGACGAACCCACAAAAAAATAGGCAAGTCAACACAACTTTTGGAAAACTTCATACATAAAGGGCTCCTCCATTTTAGGGGGAAAGAAGACTGAGAGCTTTTAAAGAATACTGAAGTTTGAAGACATGAAGGCAGAGTTAAAATATTCCTGAAGAAGACTAAAATGAAAGTACCATGAAAGTTGAAGATTGAAATGAAAGCATATGGAAGACGAAAGACGGAGACGAACTCTTCTTGAAGATTGAAATTAAAACTACTCGAAGACTGAAACCAAAGACTGAAGAGACTGAGCTTAAAGCTTATTGAAGATCTGAGTTTAAACCTTCCGAAAGACTTCGAGGACTAAAAGTTCCTTGATTTTGCAACAGAGAGAATCAAAAGTCTATTCGTGTAACGACCCTAAACTCTAAGGATGGTAAAAAGACTGAAGTAAAACGGAGTTAGCTCGCCTATGCCTGAAATTTCAGCAGCATGGCGGCGTAACTACGATATAATCCAACTTTAAGAACTTGAAAACATAGCACTTCCAAGATTTAAAAAAAAAAAAAAAACACTCAGCACCTCCTTTACTACACAATAGAAGCGGAGTTTACATCAGAGTTAGGCATATAAGACTTCACAGATCCAGGGAGGCACATACATGGGAACAATAGAACAATTTACACCCATTTACAAACTAGTACACAAACAACCCATGTAAAGAGTTCATGACAAAAGAAGCCTAAGAGGAGTCTACTAGTATCTCCATAGCCTCATCAAGTTGCCGTTCCGTCATCCGCCTCGTTGATGAGCGTCACCTGAAAAGAGATGAACAAAGTAGCACGAGTGAGTATAAATATACTCAGTAAGCAGCCCACTTAAGAATCCAAAGTTTAACGAAAGCAAGCTAGGAAAGAACATGCCCTTACTCACACTCATGCCCAAGTATCAAGTAATTACAACAATCAACTAAACGCTCATTACTCTATCTCAACTTTTCTTTGTTCTTAAGACCCTAAATTCATATTATACATGCGAGTCTTGCAACCTAGAACCAATTCCTGTGAAGGTAATAACCCTCACGCTTACCTCAAAGGAGAATTATCCCCTAAGCTAGCACCCAGGCAATAGGGAAACGCATCCCCTATGCTCAACACAAAGGGTACTCATCCTAAGCTAGCACATAGGCAATAGGGAAACGCATCCCCTATGCTCAACACAGTGGGGAATCACCCCTAAGCTAGCACACAGGCAATAGGGAAACACATCCCCTATGCTCAACACATCATATAACATTCTAGGCGTATATGCTCGCACAATACAACCGAAACAGGGTTAGTAATACCAGATCAATGGCTCTTGATCAAATTTGCTACTTTGAAACCCCTGGGTACAATATTGCTCTCAGGTCACCTCCACTACACAATTCGGGGTTCACAACCTCATCCATCATCACAAAGTCAACTTTCAACACATTTATTTCGCTAAGGCTTAAGCCTCATTCGAATACAATCAATGTTTAACTACCAATGATCTAGTAAATTCACCTTGTTGATAAATTAAACATGTCTCATTTACTCATTATAACAAAAGGCTTAGCAAGCAATTCCAATGACTACTTACCTTTCAAATTGATTCAAAGTCGAAATAACGTCTCTTCGTGCAACGATGCTAATTAGTTTGAGCCTCAACGAGAGAAAGAGAGGTCTGACTATCTACAACTCCCAAGTTTGACTTCTCGTATGCATATAAAGATCTCCAATCACCCATCAATAACTTAAATAAACCAAAATCAAATTCCTAAATCCTACTTTTCCTTAAGAGACCAAATTTAGTACCTTGAATTCAAAAGCTTACTAACATCCGTAACCAAGAGCTGCTGGAAAAAACCCTTTGTACGACCCGGCTTGGATAAAATTTGCCTTCAGCCATAAATGGTTTATCTTAAAGTGAAATCCATAGACCAAAATTAATCCAACTATTCAAGAATATGCATAAACAAGCAATTAATTCACCCAAAACTTCTCAATCCCAAACCAAAATGCTTACTCACTGCTTAATGGGTCAAAACCACACCGAAACCAACTCTGCAATGCCCAAATGACTTCAAAGAAACTGCTGTCCACACATGGATTGGCCGGAAATCACCTTGGTTATCTACAATTTGTGAAAGAGGGGCGAAGATAGGCTACAAGAAGCGAGAAAAATAGGTTGCATGAGGGAGACAAGAGACAGAGGGAGGGGATCGGGTGAGGGAGACGAGAGACAGAGGGAGGGGTCGGGTGAGGGAGACGAGAGACAGAGGGAGGGATCGGGTGAGGGAGAAGAGAGACAGAGGGAGGGGTCGGGTGAGGGTGGGAGAGATAAGGACGAATATTTTATTATTTTATTATTTTATTTACTTTTTTTTTCAAAGCGAATAATAATAATGATTATAATAACAGTGTTAACGATAACTATTACAATATATATTTTATAAAATTTATCCAATTACTCAATAAATTCAAAATACCAAAATTTAAACCGGATGTTACATTTTACCCACCTTAAAAGAACTTTCGTCCTTGAAAAGCTCAGGGTAAGTAGCCCGCATCTCATCTTCACATTCCCAAGTTGCTTCATTGAGTTGGTGGTTTTGCCACAACACTTTAACAAGTCTAATTTCCTTGTTCCGAAGAGTCTTTTTATCTCGTGCCAAGATTAGTACTGGCTTTTACTCATAACTTAAGGTCTCGTCGATCTGCAGTGGCTCGTGGTTGATCACATGAGATGGATCTGGTATATACTTCCGCAGCATCGACACATGAAAACCGTTCTGGACTGCGGAGAGGAAAGGCGGTAAAGCCAAGTGGTACGCCACATGGCCAATTCGTTCCAAGATTTCAAATGGCCCTATAAACCTTGGACTTAACTTTCCCTTTTTACCAAATCTCAAAATACCCTTCATCGGAGCCACTTTAAGAAATACAGGGTCACCAATTGCAAACGCCAAACCTCTTCGCCTCACATCGGCATAGCTTTTCTGTCTACTTTGGGCTGCTAACATCTTCGTCCTGATCTTTTGTACTGCATCATTAGTCATTTGGACTAACTCGAGCCCTAATATTTTGCATACACCCACCTCACCCCAATAAACTGGGGATTGACATCTCTTCCCATAAAGAGCCTCAAACGGTGCCATACCAATCGTTGCTTGATAACTATTGTTATAAGCAAACTCCATCAAGTGTAATTGCATATCCCAACTACCAGCAAATTCCAATGCACATGCTTGTAACATATCTTCTAGAATATGGTTTAACCTCTCAGTTTGACCGTCGGTTTTTGGATGAAAAGTTGTACTGAAGTTACATTCTGCACCTAAAGCTTTTCAAAAACTCCTCCAAAAGTTGGAAGTAAAACGGGGATCCCTATCTGAAACAATCTTCACTAGAACTCCGTGCAACCTGACTATTTCTTCCATTAATAGATGTGCCCGCTTGTCAACTGTAAAAGTCTGTTTCCCTGGAAGGAAGTGCGTCGACTTAGTCAGCCTATCGACAATCACCCAAATCACTGTGAAACCTTTCACGGTCCTGGGTAAGTCGGAGATAAAATCCATGGACACCTCCTCCCATTTCCATTGTGGCACGCTTAGCGGTTGTAACAAACTTGTCAGTCTTTGTCTCAGAGCTTTAACCTGCTGGCACACCAAACACTTGTTTACAAACTCTACGACATCCCTCTTCATTCCGCGCCACCAATAGAATTGTTTCAGATCCTGATACATCTTAGTACTACCCAGGTGTATTGAAAAAGGAGAGTGATATGCCTCTGATAGAATTTCCTTTTTAAGCTCACTAGTGTCCGGCACACACAACCGTCCCTTAAAAAAAAGTCCGCCATCCACTGAAAAAGAAGATTCCCCTTTCTGACCCGACTTAGCTTGGTTCCACAAGTCCACTAGACTATAATCCCCCTGTTGGGAATCTATCACGCGCTGCCTCAGGGTCGGCTGCATTGATAATTGACCTAGCTGAGCCGTGACTTGACCCACCACCACTGTTATCTCTGAGCGCTCCATGTCAGATCGTAGTTGAGCTTGCTTCGTAATCATTGCCGAGGTGTGAGCAGTTTTTCTGCTAAGGGCACCGGCAACAACATTTGCCTTACCAGGGTGGTATAAAATCTCTATCTCATAGTCTTTCACTAATTCTAGCCATCTTCGTTGTCTCATATTCAATTCCTTTTGAGTAAAAAGGTACTTAAGGCTCTTGTGATCCGTGTACATTTGAATCTTTTCACCATACAAATAGTGTCTCCAGATCTTCAGAGCAAAAACCACCACTGCTAACTCTAAGTCATGTGTTGGATAATTCCGTTCGTAGTCTTTCAACTGACGGGAAGCATAAGCAATCACTTTTCCGTGTTGCATCAACACACAACCCAAACCTTTGTTAGAAGCATCGCTATAAACAACAAATCCTCCTGTTCCTTCAGGTACGGTAAGTACAGTTGCTGAGACCAATCTTTGCTTGAGTTCCAGAAAACTCGTCTCACAATCATCACTCCAAATATAAGGACTCCCTTTTCGAGTCAAATATGTCAAAGGTGTAGTTATCCTGGAGAAGTCTTGAACAAAGCTCCTATAGTATCCAGCTAGACCCAAGAAACTACGTACCTCAGTCACCGTAGTGGGACGGGGCCAATTTGTAACCGCTTCCACCTTCGTTGGATCCACTGACACGCCCTTCTTATATACCACATGTCCTAGGAAAGACACTTGCTGCAGCCAAAATTCACACTTGGAGAACTTGGCATATAGCCTGTTTGTTCTTAAAGCAGTCAACACTCTTCTAAGGTGAATCTCATGCTCCTCATTTGATTTGGAATAAACCAAAATATCATCGATAAAGACAATCACAAAGGTGTCAAGGAAATTTTTGAACACCCTGTTCATTAAATCCATAAACACAGCTGGTGCATTAGTTAGCCCGAATGACATCACCGTGAACTCATAATGCCCATACCTGGTTCGAAAGGCAGTTTTCGGAATGTCTTCCTCTCTGATTCGTAATTGATGGTACCCTGAACGCAGATCAATCTTAGAGAATACAGCTGTTCCCTGTAATTGATGAAACAAATCATCAATCCTAGGAAGCAGATATTTATTCTTTATTGTTACTTTATTCAACTCCCGATAGTCGATGCACAGGCGCATCGATCCATCTTTTTTCTTCACAAAAAGTACAGGCGCGCCCCACGGTGATACACTAGGGCGAATAAAACCCTTGTCTAGAAGTTCTTGTAATTGTAATTTGAGTTCCTTTAATTCTGCTGGAGCCATTCTATAGGGAGCTTTCGATTTGGGCGTTGTTCATGGCTTGAGCTCAATGCTGAAATCTACTTCCCTGACTTGAGGCAATCCAGGCAAATCTTCTGGAAACACATCTACAAAGTCTCTAACCACTAGCACCGATGTCATATCTACTACTGCACTTCTTGTATCAGTAACACAAGCCAAAAGGCCCCACGCCCCTTGGCTAATCAATCTGCTTGCGTTCAATACTGAAATTACTCTAGGAATTGTTTCTACCTCGGACCCTTTAAATCTAAAACCGGATTTCATTGGGGGTCTGAACACCACTTCTTTACGATGACAATCAATGTGGGCATGATTTTCGGATAACCAATCCATGCCCATAATAACGTCGAAGTCACTCATATCTAACACCACCAATAATACACTTAGCAAGCGTCCAGACACCATCACCTGACCAGTCTTGACTTTTTCTTGAGCTAACAACTCTGCCCCGATCGGGGTTGATACTAAAATATTATGCTTTAAGGGTTCTACTTCTAACTGAGCTTGACCCATGAACCAAGAAGAAATAAAAGAATGGGTGCATCCATAATCAAACAACGCAAATGCTAAGTGACCAAGAATAAATAAAGTACCTGTCACCACATAACTCGATCCACCTGCTGCTTTTGTCGTCGTTGCAAAAACCTTACCCTGCTGGTGGCTTTTCAGTGCTTCAATCTTCCTTTTCTCAGTACAACTCGTCGCTAAATGCCCTGGCTTCCCACAGTTATAGCATACTCTCACATCCACTTTCTTTTTCCGCCAACACATAGACGAAAAATGACCCACCTTTCCACAGTTAAAGCACATCTTGGTGGCAGCATGACAAACTCCACCATGTCGTTCCCCACAACTAGGGCACTAACGCCTGTCCTTACCCAAAACTAGTTGCTGACCACCCTGCTGATTCTGCATCGGATGCCTGAATGGCTTTGCAAACGCTTGCTCGTGTTTCCTTTTCTGTCCAGTCCTTAAACTTTGTCCACCATTAACTCCCTTCGACCTGGGGGTACGAGCATCAATCAAGGAAGTTGCTCGAAGTGCTGCAGCATATGTCTTCGGTTCGTGTGCGGCCACAACACCATACAAATCATCACACAGGCCCATAACGAAAAGATCAACCTTCTTTTTCTCAGTATACACCAGATCAGGGGAAAAACGTGAAAGCATAGAGAACTCATGCTCATAATCTTCCATTGATTGGTTTTCTCCTTGTCTTAATTGGATGAATTCTGCCTGCCTTTTGGCTCTTGTGGGTGCTGGGTAATATTTCTCATAAAACTCTTCTTTAAAGTGCGACCATATGATAGGGTCTTTACTAACATCAATCGACGTCTCTACTGATTCCCACCAAAGAAGGGCCCAACCTTTCAGTGCACAGGCTGCACACTGCACCATTTGATTCTCTGGACAACGCATGCGCCGAAAAATGGTTTTCATGGACGGTAACCATGCTTCAGCCGCTGTAGGGTCCACACTTTGTCCATCAAAATAGTCTGGGTATTACTTCCTGAAATCTTTCAAGTATCTAGCCTCCTCAGTGGAAGCCCCCTGAGTGGCTAACGTTGTCTGAATAATATTCTAAAGAGCCTCAGCTATTATAGTTATCGTAGCTGTCGGTTCAACTCCTACATTTCTTTGGCTTCTGCTATCCTGACTCGCCAACACCTCAGACGCTGATGGATCAACTCCAGGTTCCTCCTGGTACTCGTCTAACGGGGTGTCATGGACCGAGTTCTGACTACACACTCCTCGGCCTCTACCTCTACGTCCACCCCTACCTCGCCTTGAGGTGGCCCTGGTGCCACCTCTACCTCGACCAACAGCGCCTCTTATACGAGCCATAAACTGAAATATAACTAAAGTGTGTCATGGTACCATTAAAACTTTCAAAACACATATTGCCAAAGAGAAATCTTCATGCAACCATGAACCAAAAGCACTTTCTTTAGAAGCAAGCTAAGCTTAACCCTATGCCACTTTTCACATTTGCAACAACAAACCTGGCGATGACGAGGCGATTTCCCTGTGAGGAACTATGGAGAGACCAATGCCTACAACGTAAGCAAGTCTACAGAACCTATAAACTAGGGCTCTGATACCAACTGTAACGACCATAAACTCTGAGGATGCTAAAAAGACTGAAGTAAAACGGAGTTAGCTCGCCTATGCCTGAAATTTCGGCAGCGTGGCAGCGTAACTACGAGATAATCCAACTATAAGAACCTAAAAACATAGCACTTCCAATATTAAAAAAAAAAAACAAAAAAACACTCAGCACCTCCTTTAGTACACAATAGAAGCTGAGTTTACATCAGAGTTAGGCATATAAGACTTCACAGATCCAGGGAGGCACATACATGGGAACAAAAGAACAATTTACACCCATTTACAAAGTAGTACACAAACAACCCATGCAAAAAGTTCATGACAAAAAAAGCCTAAGAGGAGTCTACTAGTATCTCCATAGCCTCATAAGGTCGTCGTTCCGTCATCCGCCTCGTTGATGAGCGTCACCTGAAAAGAGATGAACAAAGTAGCACGAATGAGTATAAATATACTCAGTAAGCAGCCCACTTAAGAATCCAAAGTTTAATAAAAGCAAGCTAGGAAAGAACATGCCCTTACTTACACTCGTGCCCAACTATCAAGTAATTACAACAATCAACTAAACGCTCATTACTCTATCTCAACTTTTCTTTGTTCTTCAGACCCTAAATTCATATTATACTTGCAAGTCCTGCAACCTAGAACCAATTCTTGTGAAGGTAATAACCCTCACGCTTACCTCAAAGGAGAACTATCCCCTAAGCTAGCACCCAGGCAATAGGGAAACGCATCCCCTATGCTCAACACAATGGGGAATCACCCCTAAGCTAGCACCCAGGCAATAGGGAAACGCATCCCCTATGCTCAACACAAAGGGTATTCATCCTAAGCTAGCACACAGGCAATAGGGAAATGCATCCCCTATGGTCAACACAGTGGGGAATCGCCCCTAAGCTAGCACACAGGAAATAGGGAAACGCATCCCCTATGCTCAACACATCATATAACATTCTAGGCGTATATGCTCGCACAATACAACCAAAACAGGGTTAGTAATACCAGATAAATGGCTCTTGATCAAATTTGCTACTTTGAAACCCCTGGGTACAATACTGCTCTCAGTTCACCTCCACTACACAATTCGGGGTTCACAACCTCATCCATCCTCACAAAGTCAACTTTCAACACATTTATGTAGCTAAGGCTTAAGCCTCATTCGAATACAATCAATGTTTAACTACCAATGATCTAGTAAATTCACCTTGTTGATAAATTAAGCATGTCTCATTTACTCATTATAACAAAAGGCTTAGCAAGCAATTCCAATGACTACTTACCTTTCAAATTGATTCAAAGTCGAAATAACGTCTCTTCGTGCAACGATGCTAAATTAGTTTTAGCCTCAACGAGAGAGAGAGGTCTGACTATCTACAACTCCCAAGTTTGACTTCTCGTATGCATATAAAGATCTCCAATCACCCATCAATAACTTAAATAAACCAAAATCAAATTCGTAAATCCTACTTTTCCTTAAGAGACCAAATTTAGTACCTTGAATTCAAAAGCTTACCAACACCCGTAACCAAGAGCTGTTGGAAAAAACCCTTTGTACGACCCGGCTTGGATAAAATTTGCCTTCAGCCATAAATGGTTTATCTTAAAGTGAAATCCATAGACCAAAATTAATCCAACTATTCAAGAATATGCATAAACAAGCAACTAATTCACCCAAAGCTTCTCAATCCCAAACCAAAATGCTTATTCACTGCTTAATGGGTCAAAACCACACCGAAACCAACTCTGCAATGCCCAAATGACTTCAAAGAAACTGCTGTCCACACACGGATCGGCCGAAAATCACCTTGGTTATCTACAATTTGTGAAAGAGGGGCGAAGAGAGGCTATAAGAAGCGAGAAAAATAGGTTGCATGAGGGAGACGAGAGACAGAGGGAGGGGATCGGGTGAGGGAGACGAGAGACAGAGAGAGGGGTCGAGTGAGGGAGACGAGAGACAGAAGGAGGCGATCGGGTGAGGGAGACGAGAGACAGAGGGAGGGATCGGGTGAGGGAGACGAGAGACAGAGAAAGGGGTCGGGTGAGGGAGGGAGAGATAAGGACGAATATATATATATATATATATATATTTTATTTACTTTTTTTTCAAAGAGAATAATAATAATGATTATAATAATAGTGTTAAAGATAACTATTACAATATATATTTTATAAAATTTATCCAATTACTCAATAAATTCAAAATACCAAAATTTAAATCGGATGTTACAATTCGATGGAAATGTACTCCACTTTACTTACAATAAATTAATACAAATTCAAACTTCAATTACACAATTTAACTTTCTCCAAAATCTTAGAGATTTTATGTATATCTTGATGATTGAAGGTGTAGATGAAATTAGTTACATTTTTCGTCTTTTCTATATAACATGGGCAAGCGACTTCAATAGATATATATATGTTTTGTACTTTTGAAATTTTATTTTGATGTAGATGTATGCAAATGTCAATTAATTTCCACAATACCGACTACCATAGTGGTGCTAAAAATTCTATGCTATGTATTCTATTGCCTTTTTTCACTTATATGTAAAATGTTATTACAGATCAATCATAACATTTTTTTCCAACGCTATGAAAATTTTCCATAACATTAAAAGTTTAAAATCAAAAATATAATTTTTGTAGCTTTTTTCAATAAAGTTGAAAACACGCTATGAAAAGCCAAGGACTTCCAATAACATCGGCTACGATAGCATGGTAAAAGACGCTATGATATCTGCTTTGTAGCGCTTTTCAATGTTATAAAAAACGCTATGTAAGATGAATCATAGTGTCATTTGCCAGCGCAATGCAAACAAATCATAGAATTAAAAGTACAAATAAAAAACATACTTTTTATAGCATTTTCGATAGCGGTGAAAAAATGCTATGAAATGTCAGAGACTTTCAATAACATCGGCCATGACAGCATTTCAAGAATGCTATCGAATATTTATGATATCATTTGTTGAACGTTATCGTATGCGATTTTTCTTGTCGTAATGAACCAACCTTTTTAGTATCGAACTCGACTTTTTATGGATATCTAAATGGCTAGTTTCAACTAACATAACTTGTTTTGTTTAATTCTATACATCTTCCCTAATTGTCTTAATGTTGCTAAAATGTCTGGCAAAAGAATTCATGTTCAAGAGTATATCAACTTCCAGAACACGTTGATCACCAAGCATCATAATTATGTTAGAAGAAGTATGAGATAACATGAGATTATAGCAGCCATTTGTCCTAAAGTGCAAATCTGTAGTTGGACGCAACATTAAGGACCATTTATGTAACGAATCGAACTTTTATTTTTTTTGGACTTCAACTATCTAGGGACGTTACTACATGCTTGCTAATGAATTAAAAACTATTGTGAAAAAATATGGAGATTTAAAGTAGCAATCCAATTAATCAAATCGGATCCAAAATATTCTCTAAAAGAATAAAATTAGTACTACTTGAAAACGTTGGGCGTGACAAAGTATCCTATTATCGCGATGGATCCATTGTCAGTCGAATATGAATAGAGGAAGGCAACGTCGTGCTGTTCTTGACAATCACTACTCTCATTCCTCAAACACCGACTTTTAAGGCAAACTGGAATAAACTTAATTGTCATTAACGTGAGTTTCTTGCAGGAGAATTGAAGGAGGTCAACTTTCAATATGTTGTTTCTCATTGAGTAATTTATTTTATTAATATTTGTGAATACACTAGTATTGAAATGCTTATTGATTTGTTCTTGATGTTATGAGGTGAGTAGTAGTAATATGCTTCATATGTTGTTGAATACCTCCTTCTCGAGCTCTCAAGACACATTTTGCTTCGTTGACTGTGATCAAATCGCGTTGGACCATGGAAAATTGGAATAAACTTTCATCACCATTTGGTTTTCAATGTCATATTTACTCTTTGAAATATTCATCACGTTACAATCATGACTCCAAAATAAAGAATCTGTCGGCTCGTGATCTTAAATTGGCCTTGTCAAGAGAGACAGTTGTCTTCATTCTTATTTTCAATACATTTGAGGATAATTGGATAGGTTTTAGTTTTCATTATACTCTCATTGTAGATATTTTAGAAAGATATAAAAAATGAGGAGATGAGTCTCTCTCATGTGCAAAGGAAATAAGTTTAAAGAGCCCCACAAATTTACTATTTTCTATAATTATTACAATTAAATGAAATAAAGGAATGATGAAAATCAATTAAAAAAAATAGGAAACGTGAAAATATAATAATAAAAAAAAGGAACCAGGAAAAAGCCATGTCTTTGTCCACTTAAGAAGGAGAAAAACATGGAAATAGAAAACAAACGAAGACCACTTCCTCGAAATATAGAGAGTAAAAAATAAAATTTGCGTTCGATGATCTAAACTTAACAAACAACACTCCTATAAAGAGGTCTTCTCTTTTCCTAAAGAAATCATCCACTCGCGAAATAAAAAAAAATTTGTAAAAGGCACGAAAAGGTCGAAGAAAGTTCTTTAAGGCAAGAAAAATAAAAAGAAAATGAAATGGCAAATAAGAAGATGGCAGTGTTTCTAATGTGCGTTGTGGTGGTGGCTGCACTACAATTTTCCACTGCTGATAGGTCGGAGGACATAGAGGCAAAATTCAGGTCGTTCTTTGCCGACTTGGAGGCCAAATTCAAGTCCTGTTGTAAAACTTGCGAGGAGGAATGCATGGCCAAAGGCAATGGCTACGCTTCCTGCCATTCTAAGTGTGATTCATATTGCGGCGAAAAGGAAGTTGTTGGTACTTTTTTTACTTTCTCAAGAAATCAATTACTTTTTGACCATATATATAATAAGAAGTATCAATTTTTATTCTAAAATTTGGATGGACCTAAAAATTGAATCGATGTTGACATCTTGAGTTAAAACTTGGAAAAATAGTATGATTTTCACTTTTCCTCATGTTCAATAAGTTATCAAATGTATATCAAATGGATCCCTTTTTGCTTTTTCTTTTTCTTTTTTTTTTTTTAACCAAGGCTAGTGTTGATTGTTTTTTTTTTTTTAATTGGTGATTTGTGGTAGAGTAATACAATAGTCGATTGGGTATGGTGAAGTTTAATTTCATGCCAAACTTGACTTTTATTATTGAAGTCAGTGTGGTTTCTTAATATATTTTTTAACATTAATTCTTATTAAAAAATGGACAAGTCTCATGATATTGAATGTTTAGAGTGATAATTGATACCCAAATCAAAGATTAAAAGGATTTTTTTTTTCCTTTTTGATTTCGTCTTAAAATTCCATATTATTGTACAAATTTCAATTTATGTTGTGCTTATTTTGCAGATAAACTTCACATCAATCCACCCCATTGATAATTGAGGATGAAACGAAAGAAGAGCTCTCCATAATGACCATTTTGATGTTGAAGATCAAGGACAAATTATTTGAATAACATTTGTGCGAGTAGTATAATTTATTTGAAGTTATAACATTTAAATATCCATCAATATTTTGATATATATATCAATAACAAAAATTATGCCAAATGGTCTCTTCCCATGACTATTTCACAAATGGCATTTTTGTAAAAAAACATTTATGCTTTAACTTGGCTAAATTTTTTGTAGTATTTTTCTTCCATTTTTACGCTTGAATATTATGCATCTCCTTCTATTTATCATGTTAACGTATTTTATTGTTTCCTCAATAAGATTGCTCATTCAAGGAACATGATTCTAGTATTCATTGCATCTCATTATTTTTCGTCATTTTAATATACTACAACCCTTGTTTTTATTAAGAGTTAAGATATATTTAAAATGATTTAAAAATATATCATGAACAAAGTAAAGTAACCCACGTATTGGATGCTTCAAGAGCCACAAATCGTTTAATTGCATCATCAATCTAGAGAAAAAGAGGATAAAATGGGCAAATATGTAAATGTGCAAGTGGAAGAACTTAAAAACTTAGAGGAACTTGATGGATTTAGGCGAGTTTGGAGAAGTAGATGAGAGAAATTGGGGACGGCGCCTAAAGTTGAAAATAAACTCCCTTTTTCCCATCTTACCCAACAAGGATGAAAAGCATCCAACACGTGGTGGGCGACGACACGCGTTCATGTGCGACGATGCCACGACACCCGACCGACATAATGGCATGACTTAATATTTTTTTAAAGGAAAAAGGAAGCTTCTGCCAAAGCATGGGAAGGTGAGTTCTACACTACAATTCGAAAAAAAAAAAAAAAGCTTCTAAATTCAACAAAAAAACATTAGTGCCTTCGTAATTTGAATTCACTCACAGTCGAATTAATTTTGGAAATAGCTTTTTGGTTCTTAAATAGCTACCGACTAAAAAAATTTAGTTGTTCACATCAATTTTTGAATTCTGAAATTAATTTGTCTTCAAATATGAAGGATGTTGCAAAAACAAAAGGGGTTAAAATAGAGCACGAAGGAAACAGTAAGTTGATTCCATAGGGGGAATGAACAAAAGGTAAGGGTAAAATGACAAAAAAAATTTGGAGAACATCCAATATTTCTACACAAATCGGTCAACCAAAAAACTCCAAGTTTATAGTTTGGAATGTTCTACCATTTGAAAGATCCTCATTTGCCATTTTTTTAATTCATAAATTAAAAGCACTTTGTTTAAGAATAATTGCAGGGTATTGCTCACTTTGTTCGAGATATATTAGTTTTCACTGGCCATCTCCTCCCAACCTATAGATGATGGTCCTTTCGAATTTAGCAACAGCCGTTAGTTAAAACTAAAATCCAACAAACATTTTGATTCAATCGGTTTTGATATAGGATTTAGATTCCAAAAAAAGAAACAAAATATTCATCTTGGAAGGAATTGGACAACATGAGAAATTTGGTTCAAGATTTGAGGAGCTAAAACTGAAAAGAAGATTATGAGATGTTACGTCGAACTTTACAAATTTATTCAAATTTTAAATCATACTGAGACTTCTGCCAAATTAAAATTTGCGCACATTCAAAATTCTCCCAATTTAAGTTAGAATTGGGTAGAATGAAAATTCTATCAAAGAAAAAAAATGTTGTTAGAGTTTAAGTTCAGACTTAAGTTAAAACCGGCATAGTCCAAAATTTACGCAAGTCCAGACGAAAATCTTATTCCAAACTCAAGCCCAAATTATCATAGAATTACTCCAACTCCAAGTGAAAATTGAGCATGACTTTGAACCCTACTCCGAGCACAAATTTGGAATTAAAGTTCACTCAAAACGATTCCAAATCAAAGTGTTCGTCTAGTGAGAAAATCAAAATTTTAACAAAATTTTATATTTTTTTAAATTGATGCATCAAAGAGAGTAATACTTACAAATAATTTTTCACATTTTTACTCCATATCATATTTTTCGAGATCCACACACACATATTTTTTAATAAATCTCGAAAAGGGGGCATTTGGGAATAGAAATTTGGACCAATAAAAAATTGCAACGTCATTATTTAAAATTGATGATAAAATTATTTATTTAATTACGGACCAATTATAAATTGACGTAGGTCACCAAATTAAACAATGAAAAATACAAATATCCCACGTGTCTCTCTTATGTCCATTCGAGCATCCCCATGGGCTTGATCAAATCCAAAAATGGTCGAGCCAATGATCAAATGATTATTTCCCATAAAGCCCAATTTAGTTGAAGTTTGACAAATTAAATAAGGCATAACTCAAATAAATCAAAATCCACTAACTCAGTCGGTCCCAAAGCCCATGTTTTATCCAAACAAAAGACAAACCCAACAAAAAATAGGCAAGTCAACACAAGTGTTGGAAAACTTTATACATAAAGGGCCCTCCATTTGAGTGGGTAAGAAGATTGAAAGCTTCCAAAGAATACTGAAGTTTGAAGACATGAAGGCAGAGTTAAAATCTTCCTGAAGACTGAACAAAAATATTCATTCTTCTTGAAGATTTAATGAAAGCATATGGAAGACAAAAGACGGAGACGAACTCTTCTTGAAGATTGAAATTAATACTCCTCGAAGACTGGAACCAAAGACTGAAGAGACTGAGCTTAAAGCTTCTTAAAGATCTGAGTTTAAACCTTGCGAAAGACTTCGAGGACTAAAACTTCCTTGATTTTGCAACAGAGAGAATCAAAAGACTATTTGATGGAGTTGTACTCCATTTTACTTACAATAAATTAATACAAATTCAAACTTCAATTGCACAAATTAACTTTCTCCAAAATCTAAAAAATTTTATATATATCTTTATAATTGAAGGTGTAGATGAAATTAGTTACATTTTTCATCTTTTCTATATAACATGGGCAAGCAACTTCAATAGATATATATATGTTTTGTACTTTTGAAATTTTATTTTGATGTAAATGTATTTAAATACATTAAAAGTTTATAAACTAATACAATTGATTCTACAATATAATAACATTCGAAACAAATGGTACAAATGTAAACAAAACAATAAAAAAAATTAAACAAATGCTATTCAAAGTCAATTAATTTCCATAATACCGACTACCATAGTAAAAATGTTATGTTATGCATTCTATTGCCTTTTTTCACTTATATGTAAAATGTTATTAGAGATCAATCATAACATTTTTTTCCAACGCTATGAAAATTTTCCATAACATTAAAATTTTAAAATCAAAAATAGATTTTTTGTAGCTTTTTTCGATAGAGTTGAAAACACGCTATGAAAAACCAAGGACTTCCAATAACATTGACTACGATATCATGGTAAAAGACGCTATGATATGTCCTTTGTAGCTGTCACACCCCCTCCCAGCTCACTTGCCTACCCTGGGAAGGAATGTGAAGACAGAGAATACCAGCCCTCTTACTAGCTTTCCCAGCCCAGCCTAACATCCACATAAAACTGTACACAACGCAATATGTATGAACAAGTAAAATTGAGCACACAGTTGCACACCTGAGCAAGATACATTCGACCTCATACTAGGTTTGCATACTAAGTCATAACATACTTAAGTCTATTACAACCAAGCTAGAATGCTTTAATTTCAAAACTATATACATGTAGAAGTATATACAAGGAGCTAAAGAGGCGTGGTGGCAAACAGGTCTTGATGAGGCTAAGCACCGGGAACTCGTTTGTTACATGAGAAGAGAAAACATGTTGAAAACGTGAGCTGGGAAGCCCAGTGAGTGACTACTTTAATAGATTATGCGTTCAAAGATAAAGCATCAAAAGTATTTCAACAAGGCCACCAATTTACAGGATTTAAGCACCTCGAAAAGCAATGCATGAGAACTCATAAGGTAGCATCAAAATAAAAAATAGGTATTTCAAATCGTAGTAACTCATAATATAAGAAAATTTGTAGCATGGTACTCTTCCAAACCCTAGCTGTGGCAGAGTCCTCTCTAAACCAACAGCTTCAATACCTCTCTCACGTGCACGTGGAATGCCATTTAAGCTCACTGGCCTCCCCTAATACTTTCTCCCTGTCCTTCAGTATTGGGGCCAGACCAACTACCACCCGAATACCTTCTCACTGTCCTTCAGTATCGGGGGTCAGGTTTTCTCTCTCCCCCAGGTACCTTCTCCGTGTCCTTCGGTACCGGGGGTTAATAATATACAAGGCATGCTTTAAATAGTTAGAAACATAGTTTGGAATCCCATTCAGCAAGTTTTCAACATAAACACAAACTTTCATTTTAAACAAGCTTCCAAACGTCGAGTGTCATGCCAATAGTTAAGTTCATCATACGGTTAAAGGATAACTCACTGACCAAACTCATTTTTCATGTTATGAACGCATAAATTCTTTAACATAGCCAACCAATCATATTTTAAGGTTTGGGCAATTCAACCATGTTTTAGAATGGATTAATGCAAGGTACTTCCAAGAAAACCTACTTCCAAACTTAGGTTTCATGCTCGAACGCGGAGTAACAACTAGTTACAATTATGCTTAACTTTCAACACCGCTATTTATTAATAGGAGTTCAATGAAACATGAATATAAATTAGTTTAAGCATGCTTCAATATCCATCATTAGTAAGCTTTCGAATAAAGATCAAAGCATAGGTTTTCAAACAAAGTCACTCATAATCACCGGAAGACTCCCAAGGCTTATAAGCTTCGCCTATCTTCGTTTGCCCTGAAAATGAATTCTATAACATTAATCCCTTTTTCTACTTGGCCCAAAATTAGATCTAATTCAGTCACATAACTTATAGCATAATAACTGAACACACTTGTCTATAATGTATAACAAATTGGAAGCACATCTTCCTTACTCTCTCTCTAGCTCTTTCTCTTTTGAACCAACAATTACAGATTCAACTTCCAGCATGAGTTTCTCAACATTTAGAATAACAACCACCAAATTTTATTTAATAACCCTCAAATAAAATGTCTAAACTTACTTACCTCAAAATTTGAGCTTCTAATTCGTCCTCATGAGCTCGAATTCTTCATATTTTTTCACCTTGTTCTGCTGGCCAAGAAACTGGAACACCTCTCGGCTTTCTTAAGTTTTCACAACCTTCCTCTTCGTATTTTCTCACAAACTTTTCCAGACCTATTATTCATTCAATTTCTGAGATTTTGGCTCAAGAATCATCGATTTTTCGCAAGTGGATTGAGAGATATGACCATTTGAAGTTGACCCATTTCCTAGAGCT
The DNA here is from genome assembly GCA_033996785.1 of Trichosanthes truncata. Classification (NCBI taxonomy): domain Eukaryota; kingdom Viridiplantae; phylum Streptophyta; class Magnoliopsida; order Cucurbitales; family Cucurbitaceae; genus Trichosanthes; species Trichosanthes truncata. The sequence goes on along the minus strand of JAWPNB010000002.1, from coordinate 53,222,442 downwards.
TCCAGCTGGCTATTGGATTCACAAGAAATGGACAGCTCCTACTTCATCAATAACACTAATCCGTGAATTCATATACATTGACCAGCTCCTACTTCTTCCTTTAGACCTTAAGTCTTTTTAAGGCCACCTAATCCATAAAACAAACTTTAACTAATTTAATTAGAAATTAAAGCTTTTGCATTCAGCACATAATACACCTAATGTATACCCAACTTGCTCATGACCTTAACTTACTTCAACTCAACTCTTAATATGCTTATCTCAATGCCTAACCTGTCTCCTTGTGAAGCTTTGTGCACGTTATAGTCCACAACTTAGGAAATTCCCAAATTCAACCACGGCATCCTTCAGTGCAACCTATACCAATTTACGTGTATCAAACTTCATGTATAAGTGCAATAAGATCAAAAGAAAATTTAGGACTTGTAGAAGTTCTTTTCAATGTTATAAAAAACGCCATGTAAGATGAATCATAGCGTCATTTGCCAGCGCAATGAAAAAAAATCATAGAATTAAAAGTACAAATAAAAAACAGACTTTTTATAGGACTGAAATGTCAGAGACTCTCAATAACATTGGCCATGATAGCATTTCAAGAACGCTATCAAAGATTTATGATAGCATTTGTTGAACGTTATCGTATGCGATTTTTCTTGTAGTAATGACCCAACCTTTTTAGTATCGAACTCAACTTTTTATGGATATCTAAATGGCTAGTTTCAACTAACATAACTTGTTTTGTTTAATTCTATACATCTTCCCTAATTGTCTTGATGTTGCTAAAATGTCTGGCAAAAGAATTCGTGTTCAAAAGTATATCAACTTCCAGAACACGTTGATCACCAAGCATCATAATTATGTTAGAAGACGTATGAGATAACATGAGATTATAGCAACCAGTTGTCCTAAAATGCAAATATGTAGTTGGACACAACATTAAGGACCATTTATGTAACGACTCGAACTTTTTTTTTTAGACTTCGACTATCTAGGACGTTACTACATGTTTGCTAATGAATTAAAAACTTTTGTGAAAAAATATCGAGATTTAAAGTAGCAATACAATTAATCAAGTCGGATCCAAATTATTCTCTAAAAGAATAAAAGTAGTCCAACTTGAAAACGTTGGGCATGACAATTTATCCTATTATCGCGATGGATCCATTGTCAGTCGAATATGAATAGAGGAAGGCAACGTCTTGTTGTTCTTGACACTCACTACTCTCATTCCTCAAACACCGACTTTTAAGGCAAACTGAAATAAACTTAATTGTCATTAACGTGATTTTCTTGCAAGATAATTGAGGGAGGTCAGCTTTCAATATGTTGTTTCTCATTGAGTAATTTATTTTATTAATATTTGTGAATACACTAGTATTGAAATGCTTATTGATTTGTTCTTGATGTTATGAGGCGAGTAGTAGTAATATGCTTCATATGTTGTTGAATCTCTCCTTCTCGAGCTCTCAAGACACATTTTGCTTCGTTGACTGTGATCAAATCGCGCTGGACGATGGAAAATTGGAATAAACTTTCATCACCATTTGGCTTTCAATGTCATATTTACTCTTTGAAATATTCATCACGTTACAATCATGACTCCAAAATAAAGAATTTGTCGGCTCGTGATCTTGAAATGGCCTTGTCAAGAGAGACAATTGTCTTCATTCTTATTTTCAATACATTTGAGGGTAATTGGATAGGTTTTAGTTTTCATTATACTCTCATTGTAGATATTTTAGAAAGATATAAAAAATGAGGAGATAAGTTTCTCTCAGGTGGAAGGGAAATAAGTTTAAAGAGCCCCACAAATTTACTATTTTCTAGAATTATTACAATTAAATGAAATAAAGGAATGATGAAAATCAATTAAAAAAAAAAAGAGGAAACGTGAAAATTCAATAAAAAAAAAGGAACCATGAAAAAGCCACTTCTTTGTCCACTTAAGAAGGAGAAAAACATGGAAATAGAAAAAAAACGAAGACCACTTCCTCGAAATATAGAGAGTAAAAAATAAAATTTGCGTTCAATGATCTAAACTTAACAAACAACACTCCTATAAAGGGGTCTTCTCTTTTCCTCAAAAAATCATCCACTCGCAAATTAAAAAAAAAAAATTGTAAAAGGCACGAAAAGGCCGAAGAAAATTCTTTAAGGCAAGAAAAATAAAAAGAAAAGGAAATGGCGAATAAGAAGATGGCAGTGTTTCTAATGTGCGTTGTGGTGGTGGTTGCACTACAATTTTCCACTGCTGATAGGTGGGACGACATAGAGGCGAAATTCAAGTCGTTCTTTGCCGACTTGGAGGCCAAATTCAAGTCCTGTTGTAAAACTTGCGAGGAGGAATGCATGGCCAAAGGCAATGGCTACGCTTTCTGCCATTCTAAGTGTGATTCATATTGCGGCGAAAAGGAAGTTGTTGGTACTTTTTTTACTCTCTCGAGAAATCAATTACTTTTTGACCATATATATAATAAGAAGTATCAATTTTTATTCTAAAATTTGAATGGACCTAAAAATTGAATCGATGTTGCAACCTTGAGTTAAAACTTGGAAAAATAGTATGATTTTCACTTTTCCTCATGTTCAATAAGTTATCAAATGGATCCCTTTTTTATTTTTCATTTTATTTTAAAACCAAGGCAAGTGTTGATTGTTTTTTTTTTTTTTAATTGGTGATTTGTACGTAGAGTAATTCAATAGTCGATTGGGTATGGTGAAGTTTAATTTCATGCCAAACTTGACTTTTATTATTGAAGTCAATGTGGTTTCTTAATATATTTGTTTACATTAATTCTTATTAAAAAATGGACAAGTCTCATGATATTGAATGTTTAGAGTGATAATTGATACCCAAATCGAAGATAACAAGGATTTTTTTTCCTTTTTGTTTTCGTCTTAAAATTTCATATTCATGTTCGAATTTCAATTTTTGTTTTGCTTATTTTGCAGAAAAACTCCACATCAATCCACCCCATTGATAAGTGAGGATGAAATGAAAGAAGAGCTCTCCATAATGATCATTTTGATGTTGAAGATCAAGTAGAGATTATTTGAATAACATTTGTGCGAGTAATATAATTTATTAGAAGTTATAACATTTAAATATCCATCAGTAGTTTGATATATATATCAATAACAAAAATTATGCCAAATGGTCTATTTCCATGACTATTTCACAAATGGCATTTTCTATAAAAACATTTATGCTTCAACTTGGCTAAATTTTTTGCAGTATTTTTCTTCCATTTTTACGCTTGAATATTATGCATCTCCTTCTATTTATCATGTTATCGTATTTTATTGTTTCCTCAATAAGATTGCTCATTTAAGGAACATGATTCTAGTATTCATTGCATCTCATTATTTTTCGTCATTTTAATATACTACAACCCTTGTTTTTATTAAGAGTTAAGATATATTTAAAATGATTTAAAAATATATAATGAACAAAGTAAAGTAACCCACGTATTGGATGCTTCAAGAGCCACAAATTGTTTAATTGCATCATCAATCTAGAGAAAAAGAGGATAAAAAGGGCAAATATGTAAATGTGCAAGTGGAAGAACTTAAAAACTTAGAGGAACTTGATGGATTTAGGCGGGTTTGGAGAAGTAGATGAGAGAAATTGGGGAGGGCGCCTAAAGTTGAAAATAAACTCCCTTTTTCCCATCTTACCCAACAAGGATGAAAAGCATCCAACACGTGGTGGGCGACGACACGCGTTCTTGTGCGACGATGCCACTGACACCCGACCAACATAATGGCATGACTTAATAGTTTTTTAAAGGAAAAAGGAAGCTTATGCAATAGCATAGGAAGGTGAGTTCTACACTACAATTCGAAAAAAAAAAAAAGCTTCTAAATTCAAAAAAAAAAAATGTAGTGCCTTCGTAATTTGAATTCACTCACGGTTGAATTAATTTTGGAAATAGCTTTTTGGTTCATAAATAGCTACAAACTAAAAAAATTTAGTTGTTCACGTCAATTTTGGAATTCTGAAATTAATTTGTTTTCAAAATGGAAGGATGTTGCAAAAACAAAACAGGTTAAAATAGAGCATGAAGGAAACAGTGAATTGATTCCATAGGGGGAATGAACAAAATGTAAGGGTAAAATGACAAAAATATTTTGGAGAATATCCAATCTTTCTACACAAATCGGTCAATCAAAAAACTCCAAGTTCATAGTCTGGAATGTTCTACCATTTGAAAGATCCTCATTTGCCATTTTTTTTAATTCATAAATTAAAAGCACTTTGTTCAAGAATAACTGCAGGGTATTGCTCATTTTGTTGGAGATATATTAGTTTTCACTGGCCATCTCCTCCCAATCTATAGATGATGGTCCTGACGAATTTAGCAATAGCCGTTAGTTAAAACTAAAATCCAACAAACATTTGGATTCAATCGGTTTTTGATATAAAATTTAGATTCCAAAAAAAAAAAAAACAAAATATCTTGGAAGGAATTGGACAAGATGAGAAATTTGGTGCAAGATTTGAGGAGCTAAAACTGAAAAGCATATTATGAAATGTTATGTTGGAAATTACAAATTTATTCAAATTTTAAATCATACTGTGACTTCTGCCAGATTAAAATTTGGGCACATTCAAATTTCTCCCAATTTAAGTCATAATTGGGTAGAATTAAAATTCTATCAAAGAAAACAAATGTTGTTAGAGTTTAAGTTTAGACTCAAGTTAAAACCGGCATAGTACAAATTTTACCCAAGTCCAAACGAAAATCTTATTCCAAACTCTAGCCCAAATTATCATAGAATTACTCCAACTCCATGTGAAAATTGAGGAAGACTTTGAACTCTACTCCGAGTACAAATTTGGAATTAAAGTTCACACAAATATTACAAAATTCAACAAGGATTGAACCAAGGTGATCCAGTATTTCAATTGGGGGCGAGTCAGGGTGCGCCTGCTAACAGGCCAAACATTGATTTTGTTTGATTTAACGAATTCAATTCATAATAATAGGCCAAGGATTGTACCCCTAATTAGCACAAGGTTAAATGAGTTCAGAATAAGCAAACTCAACTCACCATAAATTATCAAATAATACAGTCAATAATACAGTCGATGTGCTGCGCAATGAAGTTTTTTTTTCTTCCCCTTTAATAACAATTCCATTATAAAATTATTCTACATCACACCTCTCCATCACATACGATATTGTCATCTCAATATCCTTTTTTTTTTCTTCTACTATTTTTCCGATAAACAACAATATATTTTATATATTTTTTTTGAGTTCAATATCATGTCGAATTTGGGATTTGAACCTCCAATTTGTTGTTCGAAAGTATATACCGTAATCAATTGAGCTATACTCAAGTTGAGGATTTCATATGATAAATAAAATATATTATCTCTAAATTAAAGAAAACTTATTTGACAATATAAAATATTATTTACATAACTTTCTTAACTAAAAACATTTAAATCAAACAAGATACGGAACTTTTATTTTTAGTATACAGATTTTAGGTACAATACAATAGAGCATGTGATAGACAACAAATGACGGATTAAAAAAAAAAAAAAAAAAAAAAAGCTAAGGTATGGACAGTCCATCATGCAAGTTGTCATGCTTTTGCATAATTGGCTAGTTTCACTTTACCAATGAATTATGTAGCCTTCCAATATTCGCTTCAATCAAACAATTCTTGAATATTGCACATGCTTGAAGTTTCTCTCTCAGCTCTACATTCATCAATCTCGACTATTTACTTATTTAGATATAGAATGTTATTCTACCAAAGTGAACGATATTGGTTTAATAAAGTGTGTGCATTTGATAGTTTACACCATGTGCTTCAATAGAATTGTTTCAAGAATATAATAATATCTAATATATTTCAATCTCATTCAAATATCTCTCACAACATATATTATCTATTTGAATCTCATTCAATTTTTTAATATATATAATGTATCTAAAAATGTATTATTCTCTTTAATATTCAATGTATAATATACTATAAATAGACATTTTCCTTATTTATTATATCCAATATATTATATAATTAGGTTCTAGCCTAAACCACGAACTTTCTGTTGTGAATTGAAGCCAATATAACAACTAATCTATGGCCAAAAGATTATAGGCATTAAGCAAAAAAAGCATGAATTTAATTAAAAATAATTTAGGTCAATGCATTCAAATAACTAAAACATAAGGTCTAATGGCTACATATCAATTCCTAAAATAAAACAATCTAGCCACTCATGTTCACTATAATTACATAATGTAGATTCTTGAACAACTTCGTAATGAAAACTACAACATTAAAAGAAAGAAGAGAAAAACTAGTGCATGTGTCGTTCTCCCGTCTCCGTTATGATCTCCACAAACTTGACCTTGAAAATTTCTTGCTCCCAAAATCTCCCCTCACTATCAATTGTATGTATAAGTTAGTTTAGAGTTGTGCACTCCAAAGTTCGCTCCCTTCAAATGAAGAAAATATGCGTATTTATAACGAGTCAATCTATATCATAATCTAATTAGTAATCCATGATTTAATTAAGTTAGGAATCTAAAATCTAATCAAATTAAGAATATTTTTTTCTCCAAAAATCTTTCCAACAATTGGCTGCTTAATTTATTGACCAATTAGCTAATTTTTAATCATATTTGTTCTAAAATTTTTGTTTTACTCCAAATGCTCGATCTCTATAAAATAAATAACTATGATCGTGAAAGCATGCATTTAAGCCTCAAAACTAGCATAAAATAGAGTTTAAAGAAACCACATTTTGTGTACTATCAAAAAAATATATATGTATTGATTATATTTGATACATTAAATATTAAAAAATATATATATCAATGTATCGTATATATTTACGGAATAATATTCAAATTTGTTAAATATATATCGTAGAAGACTTTATGAGGTTTCAATGAGATTCAATAAGTTAAATATATTTAGTTTAATATACAAGATATTACATGATTTTGTCCTTGTCCCTTCTCACTCAAATTTAACGGTAAGAACATCTAGGAATACAAGTGTGAAAATCTTGCGAGAATATGAGATAATTTACTTAATTTTTGCTACATCCTACTCGATCAAGCACAAGAGTTGTACAATAGCAATAATGCGCCTTAAACTTGGATAAATGTTACAATTTTAATCGTGCACGTTAAATAATGTTGCAATTTTTACTTTTGGCAACTTTTTGTTTAAGAATTATTGAAAAAAGTATTTTCTCATGCCTGTCTAATAAATTACAAAACATGTATTATTTTTATAGAATTGATAGAATTGAGAAAAATTTGACGATAGAGATGCTCTTTTTACTGTTATTATTATTATTGAAATTTGTAAATTTAGAAGGGTCATTTAATTCGTTGTTATGTTCAATGATCAAATTTAATTTTGTGCAAAAGCCTGGTATACTAACTCTAATGGAGCCTATGACTTTGGTTTCAAATCATCCCAATTTGAAATACTTTAAGCCTGGTATACTAACTCTAATTAAGTGAGTGTATAAAGCTTTGAGAGAGTGTTCCTTTGTAATTGGGGTCGAGAAGAGAATTCTGCGTGATTGTAATAATTTTTCACATAGTGAAGTATTTCTTTTTGTTCGTGGTTTTTCTCTGGTTTTGGAGTTTTCCACGTTAATTCTTGTGTTTCTTATTTTTATTGCTTTCTTTTAATTTCTCATTTATTTTTTGCTTATTCCTGTAGTAGTGGTGGGAGGTGTTTTCCCAACAAGTGGTATCAGAGCTTTAGGTTCGCAGTTTCTTGAGTTTATGAGTATGCTCTATGGTTGTAGCACTGTCTAAATTTCCACATCTTAAAGGATTTCTTGAAACGAGCTACAACTGGTATTGTGAATAGTGTTGGTTGTTCAATATTTGCAGATATGTCAAGCTTTATGAGTCTAGTGAAGATTGACGTGGAGAAATTGATGGAAGGATGAACTTTGGCTTGTGGCATGTGCAAGTCAAATATGTGCCGATACAATATGAGTTACCTTTGAAGGGAGGACCGAGTGGTAGTGCTTCTGAAAAGTTAAGCGATGATGATGGTCCAGTGGTGGTTCCAACAGAGATTCTAAAAAGTATAACACCCGTCATTTTATTTTATTTTATTTTGTACTAATTGGAATTAAGTTGATTGGAATTTTGTTCTTTTGTTAGGGGAAAAATGGGAATAAGTGGTGATGGTTGTGGCTTGAGAAGAAGGTTTGTTTAAAAAAAAAAAAAAAAAGAAGAGAAATTATGGTTGATGGCATTTTTGGGGAAGGTCAAACCCACCACCTGGATTCTCTCCCCCACTCTCACGAATTTTCTCCCCTTTTTGGGATATCTTTTCCCTTTTATTATTATTTTAATCCCAAAAAAAAAATCAAACCCCCATCTCATCCATCTATCTCTCTTTCTCTCTTCAAAAAAAACCAAAGCCAGGAAACCCCCACCTTCGACCTTATTCCTTCTTCTTCGAACGTCGTCTGCAGTCGCCTCCCACCTTCGTTGAAACGCCAACTGTCGCCATTCGCACCAATCGTTCGCTCCATACCCACCGCGCGCACGCCCTTCGACCCGCAAGTCCGCCAAAAGCCAGATAGTGTCAGTCAGTGAGCCTCGTCGCCGCCCTGTCACTTGTGTACGTCGTTCACCAACGATCCGTATACAACCGCCACAAGTCACTACTGGCCATCGAGACCAGACCCACTCTGCCGCCACCTCGCGGTTCTCATTGAGCTTACACCCAGATCCGTGTCGCCTCGTTCCTTTTTCTCGAAGAACTACTAGTAACGACCCGACTTTTCCTATTAGACTTTCTAGGGACGTTACTACATGCATGCTGATGAAATTTAAAAATCTTTGGTAAAAGACATAAAGAATTAAACTTTTTGCTAAACAATCAAAAATCTTTATGCTCGGGATCCCTTTAAAAATCATTTCAAAACATAATATGAATTATAACGTTCAATTAGTTGAAATAGTTTCACAACACATTGTTTACTAAACAAAATATGTTTTAACTAACACACTATCTAAATGCGGAAGTCATGATCCTGAAAGTCACCCATGATCCTTTCAGCATACCACCTTGTCAATCGCCTAAGATATGTCTTTGTCGTTGCCTGAAAAGAAAAATATTTTTGAAAAATGGTGAGTATTTAAAATACTCAGTAAGTGACCTCACTACCGGGTCAGGATATGCATACACATACATAATGAATTTTCGAAAACATTTTTCTTTCCTTTAATGAGACCTAAAACCTTTTCATAGTGGAAACCCTTCCTTAAAATTTTCCTTCGGCTTTTAATGTGGACAATTTAACCCATCATGACTATGCTTTCATTCATATAGCCTCGTAAGGCTCCTTTTCATATAACCCCGTAAGGCTCTTTTTCATATAGCCTCGTAAGGCTCCTTTTCATATAGATGTACATCCATAATTTTAGGAGGGTAATTGCCATAGCCTTCGAAATCATTTCATTATGAAAATACACATGTATGCATGAGGTCCCAAAGCATTCTTTCATTTTTTTCATACAGTGATGCATTATATATCAACATTCTCATAATTATCATAAATCATAATCATGCATCACATTTGTAAAAGATTCTAAAGAACATACATGTGAGAATTTCTTTTCATACATAACATTTCAAAATTTATCAACAATCACAAATAAAAACATTTATAAAAATCATTTCATTTCAAATGTAATTTTTTTTTTTCAATTCAGTTCCCAACTTGCATTTAAGCATACCGGCACAAAGTCTCTTACCTTGGCTCCATTAGTTCGCTTTCTCCTTTTATGGACTTCTTTCACCTCAATCTATAATGATTTAAAAGAACTTATTACTTGACCTACTAAACTCATGAACGTTAGGCAAACTACTCAAATTACTATATACGCACATGAACCCACCATGAATTTGACTACATTAAATTCTTCAACAAGAATATTCACCCACCTAGGTAGCTAAGTTTACCCCCAACTAGTTACCAAGATAACATAAGTTCATTCCTCTATTATTTCAAGTAAGTCCTTTTGATAATACACATGATTCTCCAAATCTTTAAGCCCTTTATTCCAACATAGCCATAAACTTAGTCAAAATTTAATTCTAATTTACCCATAGTAAGATTTCTCTAAATATGACATGCTTCCTAATTATGAATTTCATGATTTCCTTCTAAAATTCATAATAATAACCAAGTCACAAGTAACTTAAAGGGCTTAATCCAAAATTGAATCGGAGTCAAACTTTACCAAAATCATAACGCAATCGTGGCACTGTTCGAGTTTCAAAACGCTTTATTTCAAGACCAGAGTTTCAAAACATAAATAAAATAGATGCGAAAATAAGATAAATAAATAAATAAATAAAACCAAACAAAACGAAGAATCCAAGCAACCAGAACGACTCTAGGATCCTAGGGAACAGGGAGGCGATTCTCCATAGTCTATTAGCCACCTGAAAGGAAAACAAAGTAGCATCGAATGAGTATAAAAATACTCAGTAAGTAGCCCACTTAAATCCAAGGTTCACTGTCCACCTCACAGACATTCAACTCCTGATCTTACTTCAGTTCTACCCTCTCTCAACTAAGTGACCACCTAACCTCCTTAACCTACAATATAGTTTCATTACTAAAACCCTAGAGCAATACTTCCGATCCGTAGGCTTCATTCCCACTGCTAGCATACAACAGGAGAGTCCACGACCCTCGAGTCACACTGGCTAGCACCTATCACTCAGTGGGCTTCATCCCCACAGCTAGCATACAACAAGAGGGTCCACGACCCTCGAGCCACACTGGCCAGCACCTGTAATGAAGGACACACCCTTAATGGCATCACAAAACGAGGTATGCAACCCCTCATCTATCATATCACCTAATCATCAAGGGAAGCATGCTCCAGGTGGGGTGGTAGGTGTTACTAGCCTAACGACCCTAAGTTATTCCCTAACCCTACCAACGTTCTCAAGACTTTACAACAACACAACCTCATCAACCCGAAGGTCGGGGTAATTAGGATCTCAGGATTAACTTTCCATTCACATCAATTAGAGTTAATCACGAATTCAAGCACAACGTAGGAGTTTTAATCATAATGCCAATCAAGGTTATACACATGCTAAACGATTTAGCTCACAAATTTAAGCCCCTAAATTCATCTACCACATGCTCAGGTAACTGTCAACTCAAGATACAAATCCAAACTAACCACCCAATAATACGTGCTCAATAACAAAATTTCCAAGCATTTTACATAAATTTGCATTCATTTCCAACTTGGTTCATGCTTAAAATAATAACCACAAAGGGGCTTAATCCAAAAGCTACTTACCTCAAAAGATAAATAAATTTAATTTGCACCAAACAATGCTTCATGAATTTAAATTGTACTTCCTGGCAATAAATAGAAATCGTACGTCATAAGTTTAATAAACCCCAATAATGTACCCACACAAGTTCCATAAAAAGTTTGAGGTTTGGCTTAAAAGGTGATGAAAACCTCACCTTTTCACTTACTGCTATGAGACCCAGTTGTAAGCAAGATTATGCCAGCTCCCCCAAATTTACCAGTGTAGCCTTTGCTTACAATTTAACCTTCAAATTTATCCAACAAGAATTTGGGGTGAATTAACTTATGCAAATAATCCTTAAAATTCCATAGAAAAAAAAGGTCAAATCACACAACCAAATTTAAATCCAAGTTGTGTAAGGCCTTATTGTATTAACAACTTATAAGACTAATTTAATCTCACCACTTTGGCGTTGTACAGTAGGTTGAAATGGCTCTAGGTTGTCCCAAATGGCCTCCAATTGCAATAAATTTCCTATACTTGAATCCAAAGAATTTGGGTTAATTTAAAATGGCCTCCAATCAATAAATCAGTCCCATAAACTCAATAACTTTATCTTAAACAGTAGTAAAAATTTACCCAAACAGAACGAGGCTATAACGTGATGAAAACCCACAAAAATTATGCTCTAAAGGGGCCAAACACGGATTGAAAATAGCCCCTTGCTATTTATGCAGCCAGAGCAGAAAATGAGAGCTATGGCGGGGTGCATGCGCAGCGGTGGTATGAACAGAATGCCGGCGAGCTCTGCGGTGACGTGATCCAGCGAGTTGGGGTGTTGGATCCAGGATCCAACGAGCGGCGCACGCAAACGGACAAGGCAGCGGTGAGTCTTGTTGTGGGAGGGCATGTGAGCGACGAATCCGACGCGAATCGACTAGTGCAAGCAGCAACGGTGGCTTGCGATTTCAAGTGTCGCCGGCAACTTCGAGGGTAGCGGGCTCGACTGCAGTCGGTGATAGGGAGAGCGACGGTGGTTCGTTTGTCGGAGATGATGAAGAAAGCATCGGAGGGGGAGGGGCGGCTTGTTGCGATTTGGTGGGGGAGATTAGGGAGGGAGAGAGAGAGAGAGAAAGAGGAAGGTGGGGGTTTAATTTAGGGAGAGAAAAAAATAAAAAATAAATAAAAGGAAAAGAAAAGGGAAATGGGGAGAGGATTTCAGGAAGAGGGGAGAGAAAGAACGAAAAGAGGGTTTGACCACCTTTAATTCCAAAACTGCTTTTTGACTTGATTTTTTTTTTCGTGCATTACAATGAGTTTTAAAACATTTTTTTTTTAGAGGGACCTAAAATCTATTCATAGTGGAAACATTTTCCTTTAACTTTTCTCTTCGGTTTAATGTGGACAATTATCCCAACCTAAGATTTCCTTTTCATTTAACCTTTTTAGGTTCCTTTCCATTTAACCTTTTCAGGCTCCTTTTCATATAACATTTTCAGGTTCCTTGTCTTTTAACCCTTTCGGGTTCCTTTTTATCTAGATGTACATCTATAATTTTAGAAGAGTAATTGCCACAGCCTTCGAAATCGTTTCATCAAGAAAATACACATGTATGCATAAGGTCCCGAAGCATTTTAAATTTTCATTTTAGTGATGCAACATAAGACAACATTCACACACTAATCGTCAAAACTCATAAATCATGCACCACATTCACAAGAATATTTGGCAATCATTCATGTAAGAATTCGTTTTCATATTTAATAGAGTATTTTAAAAGTCAGCAGAATCACAAATAAACATTTATAAAACTTTCATTTCAATTTTTTTTTCTTTTCAGTTCCCAACTTGCATTTAAGCATACCGGCATAAAGTCTCTTATCTTGGCTAAGCTCAAGAATCCACTCACCCAAATGCTCACCAAAATTCCACCGCCTTGAACCTTAGTCAAATGATTTGGAGCCTAATCAAAGTCATACTTAAGGTTAGAAACAATTCCTAAAGTCCATAATTGAACCCAAAGTTCCTTCCACCAAACTAAATTTAGTTCACCTAAATCACTATGACACTTAGAGATAAACCAAACAAACTCATGGTAAACAACAACTCAAAACTCCACCATTCTGGTCAAAACTATACATAACTAAATTCCAAAAATTAGAATTAATTCTTTAGCATTTAACTTAGTCTCAAACTAGTGGGTAAATCTGAATTTAAGTCACGAGATTCATGGATTAATCGTACATTCGAATTTAATCTACCATGAGACCCAAAACTCAAAGGGCCTTTGAGACTGACCGAAAATGTTCACTCCAACAGTCCCAAATACCCACTGGACAACTACCAAAGGCGCAATGCTCGTGATTTTGTTGCTGGAACGGAGTGGGTATCCTTGCAACACGTCAGGATTCAAGAATCAGTCTTACCCATAACCAATAACATCAAAGAAAACGTGCAAACTAATGCTTACCCACAAATGGTAGCTCGTTGGATTGGTTCGGGGATTGTAGCAACAGCGGCCCTCGGAAATAGTTAGAGGCGGAGCTGCTTGTGGTTGCGGCGGCGTGCGCCGGTGGGAGCAGCGGTCTGCGACAACGACGTGCGGCGGATCGGAGTGAGTTTGGGGCGACGTGCTATCAACGGGCAGCGCATGTGTGGTGGTGGTTTGTGGATTTGCAGCGGCTGTGAGATGGCAGTGCGAAGGCGGAGCGGTGGTGCAGCGTGGGCGGCGAACGGCGGTGAGGAGCTTTTGGAGGACTTTTTTTCTGTAAGGTGGTGTTGTCGAACACCCAAGGAAGAAAAAGAAGGAGATGAAGGAGATGATGGCTTGGCTTGATGGTTGGCTTGGAGGCCTGACTCATACCTAAGGCTGCGTGCATTTAAATAAAAGAGAGGAAAATTTGGGCTTGGCTTCTCTTGGGCTTGACTTGGCTTAAAACTCACCTAAATAACAAAAATGCCCCAAACCCAATCAATTCATTTGTCCCTCAAATTCTTTAATTTATAACTATGCAAATCTCCAAATTTAACTTCAATACACCACATAAACATGAAATTGGTCCCACAATTAAGATCAATTTCAAAATGGAAATTTTAATTAATACTTCAAAGTCGGGCGTTGCAAAAGAGCTTTGGGAGAAGCTTGAAGAGATGTATAAGGCAAAGTGCATCTCAAATCGGTTGTACCTAAAGGAGCAGTTTCACACGCTGCGAATGGAGGAAGGTACAAAATCTAAAATCATCTGAGTGTTCTCAGTGGCATCGTCTTTGAGTTGGAGGTGATCAAAGTGAAGATAGAGGATGAGGATAAGGCACTCAGACTTATCTTCTCACTTCCACCTTCTTATGAACACGATAGTCTTCCCCTTGTCACTTTTCTTTGCAGTAGGGGTCTGACTTGATTCAGCAACTTCTCGACTTTGCATCTGGTTCTTCAGGTAGGCAATCTCTTGGTCCCTTTCTTCGACTGCCTTCATCAGAAGATTGATCTTCCTTTCCATCTCCGCCATCCTTTCATCGGAGTCTACATCGGCCATCATTACAAACATCACATCTAGATTTGACGTCGTCTTTGATTGACTGACAACGGGAGTGGATTGATCGAACAACGGGTTGTCCTTGACAACAACCTTATCCTTAGAAGATTCCTCGATCAGTTTGACAATTCTACTTGCAAAATTGCGTCAGGGGTTCGATTTTTGTTTATTTCAATCCCTTGAGATCGAGTGCTAGTAATTGGTCCCGTGTATGCGTCACTTGAAGCAGTAACCTTCGATGCAGCTTTCTTGGGTGCCATTGTTTTACTTTGAAGAGAAAGAGATGAGAGGTAGAGATTATCCCACTGGGAGTGCCAATTTGTTCGCACGTAAAATTCAACAAAGAAATAGGAACACGTGCAAATGAATCTTTTGTATTTGTATTGATTTGAATGTAGCGAAATACAATCTTTGATACTTGATCCTCTGATTCTCTCTCTTGCTTGTATGTTTCACTCGAGGGCTGTAGAGCTTATTCTCAAGATTGAAGCTTCAATGGATTCTTGAAGTCTCAAAGAAGTGTTCTTGATCTTCGGGAAAGTGTTCTTTGTTCAGAAGGTGTTTGATCTTTAAGAGCTCAAGGAGTTTTCTGGCTTTTGTTTTTGAATTCTCTCTGAGATCTCCAATTTCTGACCCCCCAAAATGGAGGAGGGGACTCTCTATTTATAGAGTTCCCCAGGGCCTCCAGATGGGCGTGGGCTTGATTATTGGACTGTGCCTGGTGGACTTTGTGCCTGGTGGACTTTGAGCCTGGTCCTTAGACTGAGCCTGATTAACCTTGGGCCTAGCCTTATGGGCTATGACTTATTAACTTTGGGCCTAGACTTTGCTGGATTAGGGCCTCCTATTTGGGCTTAGTCTAAAATTGACCCAAATTTCATATAACCCAATTGCATATTGTGATTTACTTTAATTTAATTTAGGGATACTTGCAAATTTAAATAATCCCTAATTAAATAAATAATTTTGCCACTAATTTAAATTAATGACATGGCAAATTTTGATTGGCCAAAATTTCTATTCCAACAGCCCCCAATTGAAATATTGGATGGCCTTGGTTCAATCATTGTTGAATTTTGTAATATTTGTGTGAACTTTAATTTCAAATTTGTGCTCGGAGTAGAGTTCAAAGTCTTCCTCAATTTTCACTTGGAGTTGGAGTAATTCTATGATAATTTGGGCTAGAGTTTGGAATAAGATTTTCGTTTGGACTTGGGTAAAATTTGTACTATGTCGGTTTTAACTTGAGTATGAACTTAAACTCTAACAACATTTGTTTTCTTTGATAGAATTTTAATTCTACCCAATTCTGACTTAAATTGGGAGAATTTTGAATGTGCCCAAATTTTGATCTGGCAGAAGTCACAGTATGATTTAAAATTTGAATAAACTTGTAATATGCTTTTCAGTTTTAGCTCCTCAAATCTTGCACCAAATTTCTCATCTTGTCCAATTCCTTCCAAGATATTTTGTTTTTTTTTTTTGGAATCTAAATCCTATATAAAAAACCGATTGAATCCAAATGTTTGTTGGATTTTAGTTTTAACTAACGGCTATTGCTAAATTCGTCATGACCATCATCTATATCTCCAACAAAGTGAACAATACCCTGCAGTTATTCTTAAACAAAGTGCTTTTAATTTATGAATTAAAAAAAAATGGCAAATGAGGATCTTTCAAATGGTAGAACATTCCAGACTATGAACTTGGAGTTTTTTGATTGACCGATTTGTGTAGAAAGATTGGATATTCTCCAAAATATTTTTGTCATTTTACCCTTACATTTTGTTAATTCCCCCTATGGAATCAATTCACTGTTTCCTTCGTGCTCTATTTTAACCTGTTTTGTTTTTGCAACTTCCTTCCATTTTGAAAATAAATTAATTTTAGAATTCAAAAATTGACGTGAAGAACTAATTTTTTTTAGTCTGTAGCTATTTAAGAACCAAAAAGCTATTTCCAAAATTAATTCAACTGTGAGTGAATTCAAATTACGAAGCCACTACTTTTTTTTTTTTATTGAATTTAGAAGCTTGTTTTTTTTTTCGAATTGTAGTGTAGAACTCACCTTCCTATGCTATTGCAGAAGCTTCCTTTTTTCCTTTAAAAAACTATTAAGTCATGTCATTGTGTCGGTCGGGTGTCGTGGCGTTGTCGCACAAGAACGCGTGTCGTCGCCCACCACGTGTTTGATGCTTTTCATCCTTGTTGGGTAAGATGGGAAGAAGGGAGTTAATTTTCAAATTTAGGTGCCCTACCCAATTTCTCTCATCTACTTCTCCAAACCCGCCTAAATCCATCAAGTTCCTCTAAGTTTTTGAGTTCTTCCACTTGCATATTTACATATTTTCCTTTTTTATCCTCCTTTTCTCTAGATTGATGATGCAATTAAATAATTTGTGGCTCTTGAAGCATCCAATACGTGGGTTACTTTACTTTGTTCATTATATATTTTTTAAATCATTTTAAATATATCTTAAATGTTAATAAAAACAAGGGTTGTAGTATATTAAAATGACGAAAAATAATGAGATGCAATGAATACTAGAATCATGTACCTTAAATGAATAATCTTACTGAGGAAACAATAAAATACGATAACATGATAAATAGAAGGAGATGCATAATATTCAAGCGTAAAAATGGAAGAAAAATACTGCAAAAAAATTTAGCCAAGTTGAAGCATAAATGTTTTTATAGAAAATGCCATTTGTGAAATAGTCATGGAAAGAGACCATTTGGCATAATTTTTGTTATTGATATATATATCAAACTACTGATGGATATTTAAATGTTATAACCTCAAATAAATTATATTACTCGCACAAATGTTATTCAAATAATCTCTACTTGATCTTCAACATCAAAATGATCATTATGGAGAGCTCTTCTTTCATTTCATCCTCACTTATCAATGGGGTGGATTGATGTGGAGTTTATCTGCATAATGAGCAAAACAAAAATTGAAATTCGAACAAGAATATGAAATTTTAAGATGAAATCAAAAAGGAAAAAAAATCCTTGTTATCTTCGATTTGGGTATCAATTATCACTCTAAACATTCAATATCATGAGACTTGTGCATTTTTTAATAAGAATTAATGTAAACAAATATATTAAGAATCCACATTGACTTCAATAATAAAAGTCAAGTTTGGCACGAAATTAAACTTCACCGTACCCAATCGACTATTGAATTCCTCTACGTACAAATCACCAATTAAAAAAAAAAAAAACAATCAACACTTGCATTGGTTTTAAAATAAAATGAAAAATAAAAAAGGGATCCATTTGATATACATTTGATAACTTATTGAACATGAGGAAAAGTGAAAATCATACTATTTTTCCAAGTTTTAACTCAAGGTTGCAACATCGATTCAATTTTTAGGTCCATTCAAATTTTAGAATAAAAATCGATACTTCTTGTTATATTTACAGTCAAAAAGTACTTGATTTCTCGATAGAGTAAAAAAAGTACCAACAACTTCCTTTTCGCCGCAATATGAATCACACTTAGAATGGCAGGAAGCGTAGCCATTGCCTTTGGCAATGCATTCCTCCTCCAAGTTTTACAACAGGACTTGAATTTGGCCTCTAAGTTGGCAAAGAACGACTTGAATTTCGCCTCTATGTTGTCCGACCTATCAGCAATGGAAAATTGTAGTGCAGCCACCACCACAACGCACATTAGAAACATTGCCATCTTCTTATTCGCCATTTCCTTTTCTTTTTATTTTTATTGCCTTAAAGAATTTTCTTCGGCCTTTTCGTGCCTTTTACAATTTTTTTTTTTTAATTCGCGAGTGGATGTTTTTCTGAGGAAAAGATAAGACCTCTTTATAGGAGTGTTGTTTGTTAAGTTTATATCATCGAACGCAAATTTTATTTTTTACTCTCTATATTTCGAGGAAGTGGTCTTCTTTTTTTTTTTCTATTTCCATGTTTTTCTCCTTCTTAAGTGGACAAAGAAATGGCTTTTTCATGGTTCCTTTTTTTTTATTGAATTTCCACGTTTCCTCTTTTTTTTTTAATTGATTTTCATCATTTCTTTATTTCATTTAATTGAAATAATTCTAGAAAATAGTAAATTTGTGGGGCTCTTTAAACTTATTTCCTTTCCACCTGAGAGAAACTCATCTCCTCATTTTTTATATCTTTCTAAAATATCTACAATGAGAGTATAATGAAAACTAAAACCTATCCAATTATCCTCAAATGTATTGAAAATAAGAATGAAGACAATTATCTCCCTTGACAAGGCCATTTCAAGATCACGAGCTGACAGATTCTTTATTTTGGAGTCATGATTGTAACGTGATGAATATTTCAAAGAGTAAATATGACATTGAAAACCAAATGGTAATGAAAGTTTATTCCAATTTTCCATGGTCCAGCGCGATTTGATCACATTCAACGAAGCAAAATGTATCTTGAAAGCTCGAGAAGGAGAGATTCAACAACATATGAAGCATATTACTACTACTCACCTCATAACATCAAGAACAAATCAATAAGCATTTCAATACTAGTGTATTCACAAATATTAATAAAATAAATACTCAATGAGAAACAACATATTGAAAGCTGACCTCCCTCAATTATCTTGCAAGAAAATCACGTTAATGACAATTAAGTTTATTCCAGTTTGCCTTAAAAGTCGGTGTTTGAGGAATGAGAGTAGTGAGTGTCAAGAACAGCACGACGTTGCCTTTCTCTATTCATATTCAACTGACAATGGATCCATCGCGATAATAGGATAAATTGTCACGCCCAACGTTTTCAAGTTGGACTACTTTTATTCTTTTAGAGAATAATTTGGATCCGACTTGATTAATTGGATTGCTACTTTAAATCTCCATATTTTTTCACAAAAAGTTTTTAATTCATTAGCAAGCATGTAGTAACGTCCCTAGATAGTCGAAGTCTAAAAAAAAAAAGTTCGAGTCGTTACATAAATGGTCCTTAATGTTCTGTCCAACTACATATTTGCATTTTAGGACAACTGGTTGCTATAATCTCATGTTATCTCTTACTTCTTCTAACATAATTATGATGCTTGGTGATCAACGTGTTCTGGAAGTTGATATACTCTTGAACATGAATTCTTTTGCCAGACATTTTAGCAACATCAAGACAATTAGGGAAGATGTATAGAATTAAACAAAACAAGTTATGTTAGTTGAAACTAGCCATTTAGATATCCATAAAAAGTTGAGTTCGATACTAAAAAGGTTGGGTCATTACTACAAGAAAAATCGCATACGGTAACGTTAAACAAATGCTATCATAAATCTTCGATGGCGTTCTTGAAATGCTATCATGGCCAATGTTATTGAGAGTCTCTGACATTTCAATCCTATAAAAAGTCTGTGTTTTATTTGTACTTTTAATTCTATGATTTTTTTTCATTGCGCTGGCAAATGACGCTATGATTCATCTTACATGGCGTTTTTTATAACATTGAAATGTGCTACTGTAAGTCCTACATTTTCTTTTGATCTTAATGCACTTATACATGAAGTTTGATACACGTAAATTGGTATAGGTTGCACTGAAGGATGTCGTGGTTGAATTTGGGAATTTCCTAAGTTGTGGACTATAACGTGCACAAAGCTTCATAAGGAGACAGATTAGGCATTGAGATAAGCATATTAAGGGTTGAGTTGAAGTAAGTTAAGGTCATGGGCAAGTTGGGTATACATTAGGTGTAGTATGTGTTGAATGCAAAAGCTTTAATTTCTAATTAAATTAGTTAAAGTTTGTTTTATGGATTAGGTGGACTTAAAAAGACTTAAGGTCTAAAGGAAGAAGTAAGAGCTGGCCAATGTATATGAATTCACGGATTAGTGATATTGATGAAGTAGGAGCTGTCCACTTCTTGTGAATCCAATAGCCAGCTGGAAGCTTTAGGAAATGGGTCAACTTCAAATGGTCATATCTCTCAATCCACTTCAGAAAATTCGATGATTCTTGAGCCAAACTCTCAGAAATTGAATGAAGAATAGGTCTGGAAAAGGTTGTGAGAAAATACTAAGAGGAAGGTCGTGAAAACTTAAGAAAACCGAGAGGTGTTCCGGTTTCTCGGCCAGCAGAACAAGGTGAAAAAATCTGAAGATTTCGAGCTCATGAGGACGAATTAGAAGCTCAAATTTTGAGGTAAGTAAGATTAGACATTGTATTTGAGGGTTATCAAATAAAATTTGGTTGTTGTTTTGCTAAATGTTGAGAAACTCGTGCTGGAACTTGAATCTGTAATTGTTGGTTCAAAAGAGAAAGGGCTAGAGAGAGAGTAAGGAAGATGTGCTTCCAATTTGTTATACATTATATACAAGTGTGTTCAGTTATTATGCTATAAGTTATGTGACTGAATTAGATCTAATTTTGGGCCAAGTAGAAAAAGGGATTAATGTTATAGAATTCATTTTCAGGGCAAATGAAGATAGGCGAAGCTTATAAGCCTTGGGAGTCTTCCGGTGATTGTGAGTGACTTTGTTTGAAAACCTATGCTTTGATCTTTATTCGAAAGCTTACTAATGATGGATATTGAAGCATGCTTAAACTAATTTATATTCATGTTTCATTGAACTCCTATTAATAAATAGCGGTGTTGAAAGTTAAGCATAATTGTAACTAGTTGTTACTCCGCGTTCAAGCATGAAACCTAAGTTTGGAAGTAGGTTTTCTTGGAAGTACCTTGCATTAATCCATTCTAAAACATGGTTGAATTGCCCAAACCTTAAAATATGATTGGTTGGCTATGTTAAAGAATTTATGCATTCAGAACATGAAAAATGAGTTTGGTCAGCGAGTTCTCCTTTAACCGTACGATGAACTTAACTATTGGCATGACACTCGACGTTTGGAAGCTTGTTTAAAATGAAAGTATGTGTTTATGTTGAAAACTTGCTGAATGGGATTCCAAACTATGTTTCTAACTATTTAAAGCATGCCTTGTATATTATTAGCCCCCGGTACCGAAGGACATGGAGAAGGTACCTGGGGGAGCGAGAAAACCTGACCCCCGATACTGAAGGACAGTGAGAAGGTATTCGGGTGGTAGTTGGTCTGGCCCCAATACTGAAGGAAATGGAGAAAGTATTAGTGGAGGCCAGTGAGCTTAAATGGCATTCCACGTGCACGTGAGAGAGGTATTGAAGCTGTTGGTTTGGACTATGTCGGTTTTAACTTAAGTCTGAACTTAAACTCTAACAACATTTTTTTTCTTTGATAGAATTTTCATTCTACCCAATTCTAACTTAAATTGGGAGAATTTTGAATGTGCGCAAATTTTAATTTGGCAGAAGTCTCAGTATGATTTAAAATTTGAATAAATTTGTAAAGTTCGACGTAACATCTCATAATCTACTTTTCAGTTTTAGCTCCTCAAATCTGGAACCAAATTTCTCATGTTGTCCAACTCCTTCCAAGATGAATATTATTTTTTTTTTGGAATCTAAATCCTATATCAAAACCGATTGAATCAAAATGTTTGTTGGATTTTAGTTTTAACTAACGGCTGTTGCTAAATTCGAAAGGACCATCATCTATAGATTGGGAGGAGATGGCCAGTGAAAACTAATATATCTCGAACAAAGTGAGCAATACCCTGCAGTTAATCTTAAACAAAGTGCTTTTAATTTATGAATTAAAAAAATGGCAAATGAGGATCTTTCAAATGGTAGAATATTCCAAACTATAAACTTGGAGTTTTTTGGTTGACCGATTTGTGTAGAAATATTGAATGTTCTCCAAAAAAATTTTGTCATTTTACCCTTACCTTTTGTTCATTCCCCCTATGGAATCAACTTAAATATATCTTAACTCTTAATAAAAACAAGGGTTGTAGTATATTAAAATGACGAAAAATAATGAGATGCAAGGAATACTAGAATCATGTTCCTTAAATGAGCAATCTTATTGAGGAAACAATAAAATACGATAACATGATAAATAGAAGGAGATGCATAATATTCAAGCGTAAAAATGGAAGAAAAATACTACAAAAAATTTAGCCAAGTTAAAGCATAAATGGTTTTTTACAAAAATGCCATTTGTGAAATAGTCATGGAAAGAGACCATTTGGCATAATTTTTGTTATTGATATATATATCAAAATATTGATGGATATTTAAATGTTATAACTTCAAATAAATTATACTACTCGCACAAATGTTATTCAAACAGTTTGTACTTGATCTTCAACATCAAAATGATCATTATGGAGAGCTCTTCTTTCGTTTCATCCTCAATTATCAATGGGGTGGACTGATGTGAAGTTTATCTGCAAAATAAGCACAACATAAATTGAAATTTGTACAACAATATGGAATTTTAAGACGAAATCAAAAAGGAAAAAAATTCCTTTTAATCTTCGATTTGGGTATCAATTATCACTCTAAACATTCAATCTCATGAGACTTATCCATTTTTTAATAAGAATTAATGTAAAAAAATATATTAAGAAACCACACTGACTTCAATAATAAAAGTCAAGTTAGGCATGAAATTAAACTTCACCATACCCAGTCGACTATTGTATTACTCTACCACAAATCACCAATTTAAAAAAAAAAAAAAAACAATCAACACTAGCCTTGGTTAAAAAAAAGAAAAAGAAAAGAAAAAAGGGATCCATTTGATATACATTTGATAACTTATTGAACATGAGGAAAAGTGAAAATCATACTATTTTTCCAAGTTTTAACTCAAGGTGTCATTATCGATTCAATTTTCAGCTCCATTCAAATTTTAGAATAAAAATTGATACTTCTTATTATATATATGGTCAAAAAGTAATTAATTTCTCGAGAGAGTAAAAAAAGTACCAGCAACTTCCTTTTCGCCGCAATATGAATCACACTTAGAATGGCAGGAAGCGTAGCCATTGCCTTTGGCCATGCATTCCTCCTCGCAAGTTTTACAACAGGACTTGAATTTGGCCTCCAAGTCGGCAAAGAACGACTTGAATTTTGCCTCTATGTCGTCCGACCTATCAGCACTGGAAAATTGTAGTGCAGCCACCACCACAACGAACATTAGAAACACTGCCATCTTCTTATTCGCCATTTCCTTTTCTTTTTATTTTTCTTGCCTTAAAGAACTTTCTTCGGCCTTTTCGTGCCTTTTACAATTTTTTTTTTTTATTTTGCGAGTGGATGATTTTTTTAGGAAAAGAGAACACCTCTTTATAGGAGTGTTGTTTGTTAAATTTAGATCATCGAACGCAAATTTTATTTTTTACTCTCTATATTTCGAGGAAGTGGTCTTCGTTTGTTTTCTATTTCCATGTTTTTCTCCTTCTTAAGTGGACAAAGAAATGGCTTTTTCATGGTTCCTTTCTTTTATTATTGAATTTTCACGTTTCCTATTTTTTTCATTTGATTTTCATCATTCCTTTATTTCATTTAATTGTAATAATTATAGAAAATAGTAAATTTGTGGGGCTCTTTAAACTTATTTCCTGTGCACCTGAGAGAGACTCATCTCCACATTTTTTATATCTTTCTAAAATATCTACAATGAGAGTATAATCAAAACTAAAACCTATCCAATTATCCTCAAATGTATTGAAAATAAGAATGAAGACAATTGTCTCTCTTGACAAGGCCATTTAAAGATCACGATCCGACAAATTCTTTATTTTGGAGTCATGATTGTAATGTGATGAATATTTCAAAGAGGAAATATGACATTGAAAACCAAATGGTGATGAAAGTTTATTCCAATTTTCCATGGTCCAGCACGATTTGATCACAGTCAACGAAGCAAAATGTGTCTTAAGAGCTCGAGAATGAGAGATTCAACAAAATATGAAGCAGATTACTACTACTCACCTCATAACATCAAGAACAAATCAATAAGCATTTCAATACTAGTGTATTCACAAATATTAATAAAATAAATTACTCAATGAGAAACAACATATTGAAAGTTGACCTCCCTCAATTATCTTGCAAGAAAATCACGTTAATGACAATTAAGTTTATTCCAGTTTGCCTTAAAAGTCGGTGTTTGAGGAATGAGAGTAGTGATTGTCAAGAACAGCACGACGTTGCCTTCCTCTATTCATATTCGACTGACAATGGATCCATCGCGATAATAGGATAATTTGTCACGCCCAACGTTTTCCAGTAGGACTAATTTCATTCTTTTAGAGAATATTTTGGATCCGATTTGATTAATTGGATTGCTACTTTAAATCTCCATATTTTTTCACAATAGTTTTTAATTCATTAGCAAGCATGTAGTAACGTCCCTATATAGTTGAAGTCTAAAAATAAAAAATTTAAAGTCGTTACATAAATGGTTCTTAATGTTGTGTCCAACTACATATTTGTATTTTAGGACAACTGGCTGCTATAATCTCATGTTATCTCATACTTCTTCTAACATAATTATGACGCTTGGTGATCAACGTGTTCTGGAAGTTGATATACTCTTGAACATGAATTCTTTTGCCAGACATTTTAGCAACATCACGACAATTAGGGAAGATGTATAGAATTAAACAAAACAAGTTATGTTAGTTGAAACTAGCCATTTAGATATCCATAAAAAGTCGAGTTCGATACTAAAAAGGTTGGGTCATTACTACAAGAAAAATCACATACGATAACGTTCAACAAATGATATCATAAATATTCGATAGCATTCTTGAAATGTTGTCATGGCCAATGTTATTGAGAGTCTCTGACATTTCATAGCATTTTTTCACCGCTATCAAAAATGCTATAAAAAGTATGTTTTTTATTTGTACTTTTAATTTTATGATTTTTTTGCATTGCGCTGGCAAATGACGTTATGATTCATCTTACATAGCGTTTTTTATAACATTGAAAAGTGCTACAAAGCACATATCATAGCGTCCTTTACCATGCTATCGTAGCCGATGTTATTGGAAGTCCTTGGCTTTTCATAGCGTGTTTTCAACTTTATCGAAAAAAGCTACAAAAATTCTATTTTTGATTTTAAAATTTTAATGTTATGGAAAATTTTCATAGCGTTGGAAAAAAAAATGTTATGATTGATCTGTAATAACATTTTACATATAAGTGAAAAAAGGCAATAGAATACATAGCATAGCATTTTTAGCGCCACTATGGTAGTCGGTATTATGGAAATTAATTGACATTTACATACATTTACATCAAAATAAAATTTCAAAAGTACAAAATATATATATATCTATTGAAGTCGCTTGCCCATGTTATATAGAAAAGACGAAAAATGTAACTAATTTCATCTACACCTTCAATCATCGAGATATACATAAAATCTCTAAGATTTTGGAGAAAGTTAATTTGTGTAATTGAAGTTTGAATTTGTATTAATTTCTTGTAAGTAAAGTGGAGTACAACTCCATCGAATTGTAACATCCGCTTTAAATTTTGGTATTTTGAATTTATTGAGTAATTGGATAAATTTTATAAAATATATATTGTAATAGTTATCTTTAACACTATTATTACAATCATTATTATTATTCTCTTTGAAAAAAAAAGTAAATAAATAAATAAATAAATATATATATATATATATATATATATATATATATATATAAATGAGTCCTTATCTCTCCCTCCCTCACCCGACCCCTCCCTCTGTCTCTCGTCTCCCTCACCCGATCCCTCCCTCTGTCTCTCGTCTCCCTCACCCGATCCCCTCCCTCTGTCTCTCTTCTCCCTCATGCAACCTGTTTTTCTCCCTTCTTGTAGCCTCTCTTCACCCCTCTTTCAAAAATTGTAGATAACCAAGGTGATTTCCGACGAATCTGTGTGTGGACAGCAGTTTCTTTGAAGTCATTTGGGCATTGCAGAGTTGGTTTCGGTGTGGTTTTGACCCATTAAGCAGTGAGTAAGCATTTTGGTTTGGGATTGAGAAGTTTTGGGGTGAATTAATTGCTTGTTTATGCATATTCTTGAATAGTTGGATTAATTTTGGTCTATGAATTTCACTTTAAGATAAACCATTTATGGCTGAAGGCAAATTTTATCCAAGCCGGGTCGTACAAAGGGGTTTTTCCAGCAGCTTTTGGTTACGGGTGTTGGCAAGCTTTTGAATTCAAGGTACTAAATTTGGTCTCTTAAGGAAAAGTAGGATTTAGGAAATTGATTTTGGTTTATTTAAGTTATTGATGAGTGATTGGAGATCTTTATATGCATACGAGAAGTCAAACTTGGGAGTTGTAGATAGTCAGACCTCTCTCTCTTATTGAGGCTCAAACTAATTTAGCATCGTTGCACGAACAGACGTTATTCCGACTTTGAATGAATTTGAAAGGTAAGTAGTCATTGGAATTGCTTGCTAAGCCTTTTGTTATAATGAGTAAATGAGACATGTTTAATTTATCAACAAGGTGAATTTACTAGATCATTGGTAGTTAAACATTGATTGTATTCGAATGAGGCTTAAGCCTTAGCTACATAAATGTGTTGAAAGTTGACTTTGTGATGATGGATGAGGTTGTGAACCCCAAATTGGGTAGTGGAGGTGACCTGAGAGCAGTATTGTACCCAGAGGTTTTAAAGTAGCAAATTTGATCAAGAGCCATTTATCTGGTATTACTAACCCTGTTTTGGTTGTATTGTGTGAGCATATAGGCCTAGAATGTTATATGATGTGTTTAGCATAGGGGATGCGTTTCCCTATTGCCTGTGTGCTAGCTTAGGGGCGATTCCCCACTGTGTTGAGCATAGGGGATGCATTTCCCTATTGCGTGTGTGCTAGCTTAGGATAAATACCCTTTGTGTTGAGCATAAGGGATGCGTTTCCCTATTGCCTAGGTGCTAGCTTAGGGGTGATTCCCCATTGTGTTGATCATAGGGGATGCGTTTCCCTATTGCCTGTGAGCTAGCTTAGGGGATAATTCTTCTTTGAGGTAAGCGTGAGGGTTATTACTTTCACATGAATTGGTTATAGGTTGCAGGACTCGCAGGTATAATATGAATTTAGGGTCTGAAGAACAAAGAAAAGTTGAGATAGAGTAATGAGCGTTTAGTTGATTGTTGTAATTACTTGATACTTGCGCACGAGTGTGAGTAAGGGCATGTTATTTCCTAGCTTGCTTTCATTAAACTTTGGATTCTTAAGTGGGCTGCTTACTGACTATATTTATACTCACTCGTGCTACTTTGTTCATCTCTTTTCAGGTGACGCTCATCAACGAGGAGGATGACGGAACGACGACCTAATGAGGCTATGGAGATACTAGTAGACTCCTCTTAGGCTTCTTTTGTCATGAACTCTTTGCATGAGCTGTTTGTGTACTAGTTTGTAAATGGGTGTAAATTGTTCTCAAGTTCCCATGTATGTTCCTCCCTGGATCTGTGAAGTCTTATATGCCTAACTCTGATGTAAACTCAGCATCTATTGTGTAGTAAATGAGGTGCTGAGTGTTTTTTTTTTTTAAATCTTGGAACTGCTATGTTTTCAGGTTCTTAAAGTTGGATTATCTCGTAGTTACGCCGCCATGCTGCCGAAATTTCAGGCATAGGCGAGCTAACTCCGTTTTACTTCAGTCTTTTTAGCATCCTCAGAGTTTAGGGTTGTTACAGTTGGTATCACAGCCCTAGGTTATAGGTTCTGTAGACTTGCTTACGTCGTAGGCATTGGTCTCTCCATAGTTCCTCACAGGGAAATCGCCTCGTCATCGCCAGGTTTGTTGTTGCAAATGTGAAAAGTGGCATAGGGTTAAGCTTAGCTTGCTTCTAAAGAAATTGCTTTTGGTTAATGGTTGCATGAAGTTTTCTCTTTGGCAATATGTGTTTTGAAAGTTTTAATGGTACCATGACACACTTTAGTTATATTTAAGTTTATGGCTCGTATAAGAGGCGTTGTTGGTCGAGGTGGAGATGGCACTAGAGCCACCTCAAGGCGAGGTAGGGGTGGATGTAGAGGTAGAGGCCGAGGCGTACGTAGTCTGATCTCGGTCCATGACACCCCGTTAGACGAGTACCAGGAGCACCAGGAGGAACCTGGAGTTGATCCATCAGTGTTTGAGGTGTTGGCGAGTCAGGATAGCGGAAGCCAAAGGAATGTAGGAGTGGAATCGACAGCTACGATAACTATAATAGTTGAGTCTCTTCAGAATATTATTCAGACAACGTTAGCCACTCGGGGGGCTTCCACTGAGGAGGCTATATACTTGAAAGATTTCAGGAAGTAGGACCCGAACTATTTTGATGGACAAAGTGCGGACCCTACAGCGGCTGAAGCATGGTTAGCGTCCATGGAAACCATCTTTCGGCGCATGTGTTGTCCAGAGAATCAAATGGTGCAGTGTGCAGCCTATGCACTAAAAGGTTGGGCCCTTATTTGGTGGGAATCAGTAGAGAGGTCGATTGATGTTAGTAAAGGACCTATCATATGGTCACACTTTAAAGAAAAGTTTTATGAGAAATATTATCCAGCTCCCACAAGAGCCAAAAGGCAGGCATAATTCAACCAATTAAGACAAGGAGAAAACCAATCAGTGGAAGATTATGAGCATGAGTTCTCTATGCTTTCACGTTTTGCCCCTGATCTGGTGGATACTGAGAAAAAGAAGGTTGATCGTTTCGT
Organism: Trichosanthes truncata; assembly: GCA_033996785.1. Taxonomy (NCBI): domain Eukaryota; kingdom Viridiplantae; phylum Streptophyta; class Magnoliopsida; order Cucurbitales; family Cucurbitaceae; genus Trichosanthes; species Trichosanthes truncata. The sequence goes on along the minus strand of JAWPNB010000002.1, from coordinate 53,193,046 downwards.
TATGGGCCTGTGTGATGATTTGTATGGTGCTGTGGCCGCACACGAACCGAAGACATATGCTGCAGCACTTCGAGCAACTTCCTTGATTGATTCTCGTACCCCCAGGTCAAAGGGAGTCAATGGTGGACAAAGTTTAAGGACTGGATAGAAAAGGAAACACGAGCAAGCGTTTGCAAAGCCATTCAGGCAACCGATGCAGAATCAGCAGGGTGGTCAGCAACTAGTTTTGGGTCAGGACAGGCGTCAGTGCCCTAGTTGTGGGAACGACATGGTGGAGTTTGTCATGCTGCCACCAAGATGTGCTTTAACTGTGGAAAGGTGGGTCATTTTTCGTCTATGTGTTGGCGGAAAAAGAAAGTGGATGTGAGAGTATGCTATAACTGTGGGAAGCCAGGGCATTTAGCGACGAGTTGTACTGAAAAAGGAAGATGGAAGCACTGAAAAGCCACCAGCAGGGTAAGGTTTTTGCAACGACGACAAAAGCAGCAGGTGGATCGAGTTCTGTGGTGACAGGTACTTTATTTATTCTTGGTCACTTAGCATTTGTGCTGTATGATTATGGATGCACCCATTCTTTTATTTCTTCTTCGTTTCTGGGTTAAGCTCAGTTAGAAGTAGAACCCTTAAAGCATAATCTTTTAGTATCAACCCCGGTCGGGGCAGAGTTGTTAGCTCAAGAAAAAGTCAAGACTGGTCAGGTGATGGTGTCTGGACGCTTGCTAAGTGTATCATTGGTGGTGTTAGATATGAGGGACTTCGACGTTATTATGGGCATGGATTGGTTATCCGAAAATCATGCCCACATTGATTGTCATCGTAAAGAAGTGGTGTTCAGACCCCCAATGAAATCCAGTTTTAGATTTAAGGGGTCCGAGCCAGAAACAGTTCCTAGAGTAATTTCATTATTGAAAGCAAGCGGATTGATTAGCCAAGGGGCGTGGGGCCTTTTGGCTTGTGTTACTGATACAAGAAGTGCAGTAGTAGATATGACATCGGTGCCAGTGGTTAGAGACTTTGTAGATGTGTTTCCGGAAGATTTGCCTGGATTGCCTCCAGTCAGGGAATTAGATTTCAGCATTGAGCTCGAGCCATGAACAGTGCCCAAATCGAAAGCTCCCTATAGAATGGCTCCAGCAGAATTAAAGGAACTCAAATTACAATTGCAAGAACATCTAGGCAAGGGTTTTATTTGCCCTAGTGTATCACCGTGGGGCGCGCCTGTACTTTTTGTGAAGAAAAAAGATGGATCGATGCCCCTGTGCATCGACTATCGGGAGTTGAATAAAGTAACCATAAAGAATAAATATCCGCTTCCTAGGATTGATGATTTGTTTGATCAATTACAGGGAGCATCTGTATTCTCTAAGATTGATCTGCGTTCAGGGTACGATCAATTACGAATCAGAGAGGAAGACATTCCGAAGACTGCCTTTCAAACCAGGTATGGGCATTATGAGTTCACGGTGATGTCATTCGGGCTAACCAATGCACCAGCTATGTTTATGGATTTAATGAACAGGGTGTTCAAAAATTTCCTTGACACCTTTGTGATTGTCTTTATCGATGATATTTTGGCTTATTCCAAATCAAATGAGGAGCATGAGATTCACCTTATAATAGTGTTGACTGCTTTAAGAACAAACAGGCTATATGCCAAGTTCTCCAAGTGTGAATTTTGGCTACAACAAGTATCTTTCCTAGGACATGTGGTATCTAATAAGGGCGTGTCAGTGGATCAAGCGAAGGTGGAAGCGGTTACAAATTGCCCCCGTCCCACTACGGTGACTGAGGTACTAGTTTCTTGGGTCTAGCTGGATACTATAGGCGCTTTGTTCAAGACTTCTCCAGGATAGCTACACCTTTGACATATTTGACTCGAAAAGGGAGTGCTTATATTTGGAGTGATGATTGTGAGACGAGTTTTCTGGAACTCAAGCAAAGATTGGTCTCAGCACCTGTACTTACCGTACCTGAAGGAACAGGAGGATTTATTGTCTATAGCGATGCTTCTAAGAAAGGTTTGGGTTGTGTGTTGATGCAACACGGAAAAGTGATTGCTTATGCTTCTCGTCAATTGAAAGACTACGAACGGAATTATCCAACACATGACTTAGAGTTAGCAGCGGTGGTTTTTGCTCTGAAGATCTGGAGACACTATTTGTATGGTGAAAAGATTCAAATGTACACGGATCATAAGAGCCTTAAGTACCTTTTTACTCAAAATGAATTGAATATGAGACAACAAAGATGGCTACAATTAGTGAAAGACTATGAGATAGAGATTTTATACCACCTTGGTAAGGCAAATGTGGTTGTCGATGCCCTTAGCAGAAAAACTGCTCACACCTCGGCAATGATTACAAAGCAAGCTCAACTACTATCTGACATGGAGCGTTCAGAGATAATAGTGGTGGTGGGTCAAGTCACGGCTCAGCTAGGTCAGTTATCAATGCAGCCGACCCTGAGGCAGCCCGTGATAGATTCCCAACAGGGGGATTATAGTCTAGTGGACTTGTGGAACCAGGCTAAGTCGGGTCAGAAGGGGAATCTTCTTTTTCAGTGGATGGCAGACTTCTTTTTAAGGGGTGGTTGTGTGTGCCGGACACTAGTGAGCTTAAAAAGGAAATTCTATCAGAGGACCATCACTATCCTTTTTCAGTACACTCGGGTAGTACTAAGATGTATCAGGATCTGAAACAATTCTATTGCTGGCGCGGAATGAAGAGGGATGTCGCAGAGTTTGTAAACAAGTGTTTGGTGTGCCAGCAGGTTAAAGCTCCGAGACAAAGACCGGCAAGTTTGTTACAACCGCTAAGCGTGCAGCAATGAAAATGGGAGGAGGTGTCCATGGATTTTATCTCCAACTTACCCAGGACCGTGAAAGGTTTCACAGTGATTTGGGTGATTGTCGATAGGCTGACTAAGTCGGCGTACTTCCTTCAAGGGAAACGGACTTTTACAGTTGACAAGTGGGCACATCTATTCATGGAAGAAATAGTCAGGTTGCACGGAGTTTCAGTGAAGATTGTTTCAGATAGGGATCCCCATTTTACTTCCAACTTTTGGAGGAGTTTTCAAAAAGCTTTAGGTGCAGAATGTAACTTAAGTACAACTTTTCATCCACAAACCGACGGTCAAACTGAGAGGTTAAACCAGATTCTAGAAGATATGTTACGAGCCTGTGCATTGGAATTTGCTGGTAGTTGGGATATGCACTTACACTTGATGGAGTTTGCTTACAACAATAGCTATCAAGCAACGATTGGTATGGCACCGTTTGAGGCTCTTTATGGGAAGAGATGTTGATCCCCAGTTTATTGGGGTGAGGTGGGTGTACGCAAAATATTAGGGCCCGAGTTAGTCCAAATGACTAATGATGCAGTACAAAAGATCAGGACGAAGATGTTAACGGCCCAAAGAAGACAGAAAAGCTATGCCGATGTGAGGCGAAGAGGTTTGGCGTTTGCAATTGGTGACCCTGTATTTCTTAAGTGGCTTCGATGAAGGGTGTTTTGAGATTTGGTAAAAAGGGAAAGTTAAGTCCAAGGTTTATAGGGCCATTTGAAATCTTGGAACGAATTGGCCCTGTGGCGTACCACTTGGCTTTACAGCCTTTCCTCTCCGCAGTCCATAACATTTTTCACGTGTCAATGTTGCGGAAGTATGTACTAGATCCATCTCATGTGATCAACCACGAGCCATTGCAGATCGACGAAACCTTGAGTTATGAGGAAAAGCCAGTACTAATCTTGACACGAGATAAAAAGACTCTTCGGAACAAGGAAATTAGACTTGTTAAAGTGTTGTGGCAAAACCACCAACTCAATGAAGCAACTTGGGAATGTGAAGATGAGATGCGGGCTACTTACCCTGAGCTTTTCAAGGACTAGCAACTTTCGAGGATGAAAGTTCTTTTATGGTGGGTAAAATGTAACATCCGGTTTAAATTTTGGTATTTTGAATTTATTGAGTAATTGGATAAATTTTATAAAATATATATTGTAATAGTTATCTTTAACACTATTATTATAATCATTATTATTATTCTCTTTGGAAAAAAAAAGTAAATAAAAAAATATATATATTCGTCCTTATCTCTTGTCTCCCTCACCCGACCCCTCCCTCTGTCTCTCGTCTCCCTCACCCGATCCCGTCCCTCTGTCTCTCGTCTCCCTCATGCAACCTGTTTTTCTCGCTTCTTGCAGCCTCTCTTCACCCATCTTTCACAAATTGTAGATAACCAAGGTGATTTCCGGAGAATCCATGCGTGGATAGCAGTTTCTTTGAAGTCATTTGGGCATTGCAGAGTTGGTTTCGGTGTGGTTTTGACCCATTAAGCAGTGAGTAAGCATTTTAGTTTGGGATTGAGAAGTTTTGGGTGAATTAATTGATTGTTTATGCATATTCTTGAATAGTTGGATTAATTTTGGTCTATGGATTTCACTTTAAGATAAACCATTGATGGATGGAGGCAAATTTTATCCAAGCCGGGTCGTACAAAGGGGTTTTTCCAGCAGCTCTTGGTTACGGGTGTTGGTAAGCTTTTGAATTCAAGGTACTAAATTTGGTCTCTGAAGGCAAAGTCGGATTTAGGAATTTGATTTTGGTTTATTTAAGTTATTGATGAGTGATTAGAGATCTTTATATGCATACGAGAAGTCAAACTTGGGAGTTGTAGATAGTCAGACCTCTCTCTCTCGTTGAGGCTCAAACTAATTTAGCATCGTTGCACGAAGAGACGTTATTCCGACTTTGAATCAATTTGAAAGGTAAGTAGTCATTGGAATTGCTTGCTAAGCCTTTTGTTATAATGAGTAAATGAGACATGTTTAATTTATCAACAAGGTGAATTTACTAGATCATTGGTAGTTAAACATTGATTGTATTCGAATGAGGCTTAAGCCTTAGCTACATAAATGTGTTGAAAGTTGATTTTGTGATGATGGATGAGGTTGTGAACCCCGAATTGGGCAGTGGAGGTGACCTGAGAGCAGTATTGTACCCAAGGGCTTCAAAGTAGCAAATTTGATCAAGAGCCATTGATCTGGTATTACTAACCCTGTTTCTGTTGTATTGTGCGAGCATATAGGCCTAGAATGTTATATGATGTGTTGAGCATAGGGGATGCGTTTCCCTATTGTCTGTGTGCTCACTTAGGGGCGATTCCCCACTGTGTTGAGCATAGGGGATGCGTTTCCCTATTGCCTGTGTGCTAGCTTAGGATGAATACCCTTTGTGTTGAGCTTAGGGGATGCGTTTCCCTATTGCCTGGGTGCTAGCTTAGGGGTGATTCCCCACTGTGTTGAGCATAGGGGATGTGTTTCCCTATTGCCTGTGAGCTAGCTTAGGGGATAATTCTCGTTTGAGGTAAGCATGAGGGTTATTAACTTCACAGGAATTGGTTCTAGGTTGCAGGACTCGCAGGTATAATATGAATTTAGGGTATGAAGAACAAAGAAAAGTTGAGATAGAGTAATGAGCGTTTAGTTGATTGTTGTAATTACTTGATACTTGGGCATGAGTGTGAGTAAGGGCATGTTCTTTCCTAGCTTGCTTTCGTTAAACTTTGGATTCTTAAGTGGGCTGCTTATTGAGTATATTTATACTCACTCGTGCTACTTTGTTCATCTCTTTTCAAGTGACGCTCATCAACGAGGCGGATGACGGAACGGCGACCTGATAAGGCTATGGAGATACTAGTAGACTCGTCTTAGGCTTCTTTTGTCATTAACTCTTTGCATGGGCTGTTTGTGTACTAGTTTGTAAATGGGTGTAAATTGTTCTTTTGTTCCCATGTATGTTCCTCCCTGGATCTGTGAAGTCTTATATGCCTAACTCTGATGTAAACTCAGCTTCTATTGTGTAGTAAAGGAGGTGGTGAGTGTTTTTTTTTTTAAATCTAAGAAGTGCAATGTTTTCAGGTTCTTAAAGTTGGATTATCTCGTAGTTACGCCGCCATGCTGCCGAAATTTCAAGCATAGGCGAGCTAACTCCGTTTTACTTCAGTCTTTTTAGCATCCTCAAAGTTTAGGTTCGTTACACGAATAGTCTTTTGATTCTCTCTGTTGCAAGATCAAGGAAGTTTTAGTCCTCGAAGTCTTTCGGAAGGTTTAAACTCAGATCTTCAAGAAGCTTTAAGCTCAGTCTCTTCAGTCTTTGGTTTCAGTCTTCGAGGAGTGTTAATTTCAATCTTCAAGAAGAGTTCGTCTCCATCTTTCGTCTTCCATGTGCTTTCATTTCAATCTTCAACTTTCACGGTACTTTCATTTTAGTCTTCTTCAGGAAGATTTTAACTCTGCCTTCATGTCTTCAAACTTCTGTATTCTTTAAAAGCTCTCAATCTTCTTTCCCCATCAAATGGAGGAGCCCTTTATGTATAAAGTTTTCCAAAAGTTGTCTTGACTTGCCTATTTTTTTTGGGTTCGTCTTTTGTTTGGATAAAACACGGGCTTTGGGACCGACTTAGTTAGTGGACTTTGATTTATTTGAGTTATGCCTTATTTAATTTGTCAAACTTCAACTAAATTGGGCTTTATGCCAAATAATCAGTTGATCCTTGGCTCGACCATTGTTGGATTTGATCAAGCCCATGGGCATGCTCAAATGGACATAAGAGAGACACGTGGGATATTTGGATTTGTCATTGTTTAATTTGGTGACCTACGTTAATTTATAATTGGTCCCTAATTAAATAAATAATTTTATCATCAAGTTTAAATAATAACGGTGCAATTTTTTATCGATCCAAATTTCTATTCCCAAATGCCCCATTTTCGAGCTTTATTCAAAAATGTGTGTATGGATCTCGAAAAATATGATATGGAGTCAAAATGTGAAAATTTCTTTGTAAGTATTGCTCTCTTTGATGCTTCAATTTAATAAAAATATAAAATTTTGTCAAAATTTTGATAATCTCACTAGACAAACACTTTGATTTCGATTCGTTTTGAGTGAACTTTAATTCCAAATTTGTGCTCGGAGTAGAGTTCAAAATCTACCTCAATTTTCACTTGGAGTTGGAGTAATTCTATGATAATTTGGGCTTGAGTTTGGAATCAGATTTTCGTCTGAACTTTGGTCAAATTTGGCCTATGCCGGTTTTAACTTGAGTCTGAACTTAAACTCTAACAACATATTTTTTCTTTGCTAGAATTTTAATTCTACCCAATTCTGACTTAAATTGGGAGAATTTTGAATGTGCCCAAATTTTAATATGGCAGAAGTCTAAGTATGATTTAAAATTTGAATAAATTTGTAAAGTTCTACGTAACAACTCATAATATGCTTTTCCGTTTTAGATCCTCAAATATGGCACCAAAATTCTCATCTTGTCCAATTCCTTACAAGATGAATATTTTGTTTTTTTTTTTTTTGGAATCTAAATCCTATATCAAAACCGATTGACTCCAAATGTTTGTTAGATTTTAGTTTCAACTAACGGCTATTGCTAAATTCGTCGGGACCATCATCTATAGATTGGGAGGAGATGGTCAGTGAAAACTAATATATCTCGAACAAAGTGAGCAATACCCTGCAGTTAATCTTAAACAAAGTGCTTTTAATTTATGAATTAAAAAAAATGGCAAATGAGGATCTTTCAAATGGTAGAACATTCCAAACTATAAACTTGGAGTTTTTTGATTGACCGATTTGTGTAGAAATATTGAATGTTCTCCAAAATATTTTTGTCATTTTACCCTTACATTTTGTTCATTCCCCTTATGGAATCAACTTACTGTTTCCTTCGTGCTCTATTTTAACCCCTTTTGTTTTTGCAACTTCCTTCCTATTTGAAGGCAAATTAATTTCATAATTCAAAAATTGATGTGAACAACTAAATTTTTTTAGTCGGTAGCTATTTAAGAACCAAAAAGCTATTTCCAAAATTAATTCGACTGTGAGTGAATTCAAATTGCGAAGGCACTACTTTTTTTTTTTCAAATTGTAGTGTGGATCTCACCTTCCCATGCTTTGGCAGAAGCTTCCTTTTTCCTTTAAAAAAATATTAAGTCATGCCATTATGTCGGTCATGTGTCGTGGCGTCGCCGCACATGAACGCGTGTCATCGCCCACCACATGTTGGATGCTTTTCATACTCGTTGGGTAAGATGGGAAAAAGGGAGTTTATTTTCAACTTTAGGCGCCCTCCCCAATTTCTCTCATCTACTTCTCCAAACCCGCCTAAATCCATCATGTTCCTCTAAGTTTTTAAGTTCTTCCACTTGCGCATTTACATATTTGCCCTTTTTATCCTTCTTTTTCTCTAGATTGATGATGCAATTAAACAATTTGTGGCTCTTGAAGCATCCAATACGTGGGTTACTTTACTTTGTTCTTTATATATTTTTAAATCATTTTAAATATATCTTAACTCTTAATAAAAACAGGGGTTGTAGTATATTAAAATGACGAAAAATAATGAGATGCAATGAATACTAGAATCATGTTCCTTAAATGAGCAATCTTATTGAAGAAACAATAAAATACGATAACATGATAAATAGAAGGAGATGCATAATATTCAAGCGTAAAAATGGAAGAAAAATACTACAAAAAATTTAGCCAAGTTAAAGCATAAATGTTTTTTTCAAAAATGCCATTTGTGAAATAGTCGTGGAAAGAGACCATTTGGCATCATTTTTGTTATTGATATATATGTCAAAATATTGATGGATATTTAAATGTTATAACTTCAAATAAATTATATTACTCGCACAAATGTTATTCAAATCATTTGTACTTGATCTTCAACATCAAAATAATCATTATGGAGAGCTCTTCTTTCGTTTCATCCTCAATTGTCAATGGGGTGGATTGATGTGAAGTTTATCTGCAAAATAAGCACAACAGAAATTGAAATTTGTACAAGAATATGGAATTTTAAGACGAAATCAAAAAGGAAAAAAATCCTTTTAATATTCGATTTGGGTATCAATTATCACTCTAAACATTCAATATCATGAGACTTATCCATTTTTTAATAAGAATTAATGTAAAAAAAGATATTAAGAAACCACAGTGACTTCAATAATAAAAGTGAAGTTTGGCATGAAATTAAACTTCACCATACGCAATCGACTATTGTATTACTCTACCGCAAATCACCAATTAAAAAAAAAAAACAATCAACACTAGCCTTGGTTTAAAAAAAAAAAAAGAAAATGAAAAAAGGGATTTATTTGATATACATTTGATAACTTATTGAACATGAGGAAAAGTGAAAATCATACTATTTTTCCAAGTTTTCACTCAAGGTGTCAACATCGATTAAATTTTTAGGTCCATTCAAATTTTAGAATAAAAATTGATACTTCTTATTATATATATGGTCAAAAAGTAATTAATTTCTCGAGAGAGTAAAAAAAGTACCAGCAACTTCCTTTTCGCCGCAATATGAATCACACTTAGAATGGCAGGAAGCGTAGCCATTGCCTTTGGCCATGCATTCCTCCTCGCAAGTTTTACAACAGGACTTGAATTTGGCCTCCAAGTCGGCAAAGAACGACTTGAATTTCGCCTCTATGTCGTCCGACCTATCAGCACTGGAAAATTGTAGTGCAGCCACCACCACAACGCACATTAGAAACACTGCCATCTTCTTATTCGCCATTTCCTTTTCTTTTTATTTTTCTTGCCTTAAAGAATTTTCTTCAGCCTTTTCGTGCCTTTTACAATTTTTTTTTTTTAATTCGCGAGTGCATGATTTTTTGGGGAAAAGAGAATACCTCTTTATATGAGTGTTGTTTGTTAAGTTTAGATCATCGAACGCAAATTTTATTTTTTACCCTCTATATTTCGAAGAAGTGGTCGTCGTTTGTTTTCTATTTCCATGTTTTTCTCCTTCTTAAGTGGACAAAGAAATGGCTTTTTCATGGTTCCTTTTTTTTTTTATTGAATTTTCACGTTTCCTATTTTTTTCATTTGATTTTCATCATTCCTTTATTTCATTTAATTGTAATAATTATAGAAAATAGTAAATTTGTGGGGCTCTTTAAACTTATTTCCTTTGCACCTGAGAGAGACTCATATCCTCATTTTTTATATCTTTCTAAAATATCTACAATGAGAGTATAATGAAAACTAAAGCCTATTCAATTATCCTTAAATGTATGGAAAATAAGAATGAAGACAATTGACTCTCTTGACAAGGCCATTTCAAGATTGTGAGCCGTCAGATTCTTTATTTTGGAGTCATGATTGTAACGTGATGAATATTTCAAAGATTAAATATGACATTGAAAACCAAATGGTTATGAACATGTATTCTAAGTTTCCATGGTCCAGCGCGATTTGATAACATCCAACGAAGCAAAATGTGTCTAGAGAGCTCGAGAAGGAGAGATTCAACAACATACGAAGCATATTACTACTACTCACCTCATAACATCAAAAACAAATCAATAAGCATTTCAATACTAGAATATTCACAAATATTAACAAAATAAATTACTCAATGAGAAACAACATATTGAAGGTTGACCTCCCTCATTATGTTGCAAGAAAATCACGTTAATGACAATTAAGTTTAGTCCAGTTTGCCTTAAAAGTCGGTGTTTGAGGAATGAGAGTAGTGAGTGTCAAGAACAGCACGACGTTGCCTTCCTCTATTCATATTTGACTGACAATGGATCCATCGCGATAATACGATAATGTGTCACGCCCAACGTTTTCAAGTAGGACTAATTTTATTCTTTTAGAGAATATTTTGGATCCGATATGATTAATTGGATTGCTACTTTAAATCTCCCTATTTTTTCACAATAGTTTTTAATTCATTAGCAAGCTTGTACTAATGTCCCTAGATAGTCGAAGTCCAAAAAAAAAAGAGTTCGAGCCGTTACATAAATGGTCCTTAATGTTCTGTCCAACTACATATTTGCATTGTAGGACAACTGGCTGATATAATCTCATGCTATCTCATACTTCTTCTAACATAATTATGATGTTTGTTGATCAACGTGTTCTGGAAGTTGATATACTCTTGAACATGAATTCTTTTGCCAGACATTTTAGCAACATCAGGACAATTAGGGAAGATGTATAGAACTAAACAAAACAAGTTATGTTAGTTGAAACTAGCCATTTAGATATCCATAAAAAGTCGAGTTCGATACTAAAAAGGTTGGGTCATTACTACAAGAAAAATCGCATACGATAACGTTCAACAAATGATATCATAAATATTCGATAGCATTCTTGAAATTTTGTCATGGCCGATGTTATTGAAAGTCTCTAACATTTCATAGCATTTTTTCACCGCAATCGAAAATGCTATAAAAAGTCTATTTTTTATTTGTACTTTTAATTCTATGATTTTTTTGCATTGCGCTGGCAAATGACGCTATGATTCATCTTACATAGCATTTTTTATAACATTGAAAAGCGCTACAAAAGCACATATCATAGTGTCTTTTACCATGCTATCGTAGCCGATGTTATTGGAAGTCCTTGGCTTTTCATAGCGTGTTTTCAACTTTATCGAAAAAAGCTACAAATATTCTATTTTTTATTTTAAAATTTTAATGTTATGGAAAATTTTCATAGCGTTGGAAAAAAATGTTATGATTGATCTGTAATAACATTTTACATATAAGTGAAAAAAGCCAATAGAATACATAGCATAGCATTTTTAGCGCCACTATGGTAGCGGTATTATGGAAATTAATTGACATTTACATACATTTACATCAAAATAAAATTTCAAAAGTACAAAACATATATATATCTATTGAAGTCGCTTGCCCATGTTATATAGAAAAGACGAAAAATGTAACTAATTTCATCCACACCTTCAATCATCAAGATATACATAAAATCTATAAGATTTTGGAGAAAGTTAATTTGTGTAATTGAAGTTTGAATTTGTATTAATTTCTTGTAAGTAAAGTGGAGTACAACTCAATCGAATAGTCTTTTGATTCTCTCTGTTGCAAAATCAAGGAACTTTTAGTCCTCGAAGTCTTTCGGAAGGTTTAAACTCAGATCTTCACGAAGCTTTAAGCTCAGTCTCTTCAGTCTGTGGTTTCAGTCTTCGAGGAGTGTTAATTTCAATATTCAAGAAGAGTTCGTCTCCGTCTTTCATCTTCCATATGCTTTCATTTCAATCTTCAACTTTCATGGTACTTTCATTTTAGTCTTCTTGAGGAAGATTTTAACTCTGCCTTCATGTCTTCAAACTTCAGTATTCTTTAAAAGCTCTCAATCTTCTTTCCCCTTCAAATGGAGGAGCCCTTTATGTATAAAGTTTTCCAAAAGTCGTGTTGACTTGCCTATTTTTTTTGGGTTCGTCTTTTGTTTGGATAAAACATGGACTTGTGGACCAACTATGTTAGTGGACTTTGATTTATTTGAGTTCTGCCTTATTTAATTTGTCAAACTTCAACTAAATTGGGCTTTATGCCAAATAATCATTTGATCCTTGGCTCGACCATTGTTGGATTTGATCAAGCCCATGGGGATGCTCAAGTGGACATAAGAGAGACACGTGGGATATTTGGATTTGTCATTGTTTAATTTGGTGACCTACGTTAATTTATAATTGGTCCCTAATTAAATAAATAATTTTATCATCAATTTTAAATAATAATGGTGCAATTTTTTATTGGTCCAAATTTCTATTCCCAAATGCCCCATTTTCGAGCTTTATTCAAAAATGTGTGTATGGATCTCGAAAAATATTACATGGAGTCAAAATGTGAAAATTTCTTTGTAAGTATTACTCTATTTGATGCTTCAATTTAATAAAAATATAAATTTTTGTCAAAATTTTGATAATCTCACTACACGAACACTTTGATTTGGATTCGTTTTGAGTGAACTTTAATTCAAAAATTGTGCTCGAAGTAGAGTTCAAAATCTACCTTAATTTTCACTTGGAGTTGGAGTAATTCTATTATAATTTGGGCTTGAGTTTGGAATAAGATTTTCGTCTGAACTTGGGTAAAATTTGGACTATGCCGGTTATAACTTGAGTGTGAACTTAAACTCTAACAACATATTTTTCTTTGCTAGAATTTTATTTCTACCCAATTCTGACTTAAATTGGGAAAATTTTGAGTGTGCCCAAATTTTAATATGGCAGAAGTCTAAGTATGATTTAAAATTTGAATAAATTTGTAAAGTTCGACGTAACATCTCATAATATGCTTTTCAGTTTTAGATCCTCAAATATGGCACCAAATTTCTCATCTTGTCCAATTCCTTACAAGATGAATATATATATATTTTTTTTGGAATCTAAATCCTATATCAAAACCGATTGACTCCAAATGTTTGTTGGATTTTAGTTTCAACTAACGGCTATTACTAAATTCGTCAGGACCATCATCTATAGATTGGGAGGAGATGGTCAGTGAAAACTAATATATCTCGAACAAAGTGAGCAATACCCTACAGTTAATCTTAAACAAAGTGCTTTTAATTTATGAATTAAAAAAAATGGCAAATGAGGATCTTTCAAATGGTAGAACATTCCAAACTATAAACTTGGAGTTTTTTGATTGACCGATTTGTGTAGAAATATTGAATGTTCTCCAAAATATTTTTGTCATTTTACCCTTACATTTTGTTCATTCCCCCTATGGAATCAACTTACTGTTTCCTTCGTGCTCTATTTTAACCCCTTTTGTTTTTGCAACTTCCTTCCTATTTGAAGACAAATTAATTTCAAAATTCAAAAAATGATGTGAACAACTAAATTTTTTTAGTCGGTAGCTATTTAAGAACCAAAAAGCTATTTCCAAAATTAATTCGACTGTGAGTGAATTCAAATTACAAAGCCACTATTTTTTTTTTGTTGAATTTGGAAGCTTTTTTTTTTTCAAATTGTAGTGTGGATCTCACCTTCCCATGCGTTGGCAGAAGCTTCCTTTTTCCTTTAAAAAAATATTAAGTCATGCCATTATGTCGGTCAGGCGTCGTGGCGTCCTCGCACATGAACGCGTGTCGTCGCCCACCGCGTGTTGGATGCTTTTCATCCTTGTTGGGTAAGATGGGAAAAAGGGAGTTTATTTTCAACTTTAGGCACCCTCCCCAATTTCTCTCATCTACTTCTCCAAACCCGCCTAAATCCATCATGTTCCTCTAAGTTTTTAAGTTCTTCCACTTGCGCATTTACATATTTGCCCTTTTTATCCTTTTTTTCTCTAGATTGACGATGCAATTAAACAATTTGTGGCTCTTGAAGCATACAATACGTGGGTTACTTTACTTTGTTCTTTATATATTTTTAAACCATTATAAATATATCTTAACTCTTATTAAAAACAGGGGTTGTAGTATATTAAAATGACGAAAAATAATGAGAGGCAATGAATACTAGAATCATGTTCCTTAAATGAGCAATCTTATTGAACAAACAATAAAATATGATAACATGATAAATAGAAGGAGATGCATAATATTCAAGCATAAAAATGGAAGAAAAATTGTAACGACTGGCACTTTGAGGTATTAATTAAGACTTTAATTTTAAAATTTAAAATTTATAGTAAGGTCAATTTCATGCTCAAAGTTGTGTTGGAATTTAATTTTAGAGATTTGTATGATTGAGATTGGAGTAATTAGAGGGTAAATTGGGAAGAAAGAAGGAAAATAAAGGAATTAATTGATTTTGGGGTATTTTTGTTATTTAAGGGACTTTTAGCCAAGCCAAGCCCAAGAGAAGCCAAGCCCACTAATTTTGCTCTCTATTATTTTAAAAGGCACGCAGCCCTAGGTCAGACTCAAGCCTTGAAGCCAAGCCTCCAAGCCACCATCTTCTCCAAATCTCTTATCCTTCCTCTTTGATTTCGACAAACACCCATTGAAGCAAGGAAGGATTTTTGCAGCAGCTCTTCCCCACACCACGTCACCGCCGCCGCTGCAGATCCGGCCGTCGCCGTAACGTCACACCGAACCGCCGTCGCCCAAAAGGCCGAACCGCAGTGCAACCGCTCGAACCGCGAGCATCAGACTGCCGCTACGACCGCCGCTCAGATCCGAACCACACCCAGACCCATGCCGTCGCACGCCGCTGTTGACCCACGAACGAACGCCGTCGAGCCATTGACCGATCCGCGAGCCGTCGACCGATCCGCGAGCCGCCGCTGTTCTGCTCGCGCGCCGCCGTGCTGCAAATCTGGGTACCCGACGGATTGCTCTGTTTTTAGGGTCATTTTTCCGGCAATTTTCTGTACTGAACAGCCCCGTTTTGACTTTGTTTTCGCGTGGGTAAGCTTACTCGTGTTGTATACTCATGGATTTCACAAAAGAATTCTGATTTTGGGCATTGATATGGAAGTTTGGAAATTTACCCATTGATTTTGAGCTCTATTTTGGAATATCCATTGTAGGTGGAGGTTGGTGTGACAAGATCGAATCATACCACCATTTATTTAGTAAAGCTTGGGTCGGTTTGGAGAAAGAACAGAGGTAAATTCTCCATCCTAAAATCAAGCAAATCCTTGAAATTTTGGATTTTTGGTAGATTAAAATTTGAGAGTTCAATTAAATCAAGAACCATGTGTTTTGAATTTAGTTTAACCACCAATTTGAGATTAAGTTAAATGTTAAGGATTTTATTCTAAATTTTGGAACTTTAATTGGTGGAAGGAACTTTAGGATTTAATTATGGATTTTAGGAATTGTTTCTAACCTTAGGGATGGTTTGATTTAGGCTCCAAATCGTTTGACTAAGGTTCAAGACGTAGGAATTTTGGTGAGCCTTTGGAAAATTTGGATTCTTGAGTTGGCCAAGGTAAGGGACTTTATGCTGGTATGCTTAAATGCAAGTCAGAAACTGAATTGAAAAAAAAAAATTTAATTTGAAACAAAAAGCTTTTATAAATATTTTATTGTGGATTTTGATAAATTTTTAAAATGCTTGTTATATATATAAATGGATTTTAACTTGTTTGTTTCCCAATTTTCTCATGAATGTTATGCATGGTTTATGGTTTTGATTTATGATAAATAATGCGAGATTGTTGCTTCTGTTGCATCACGAAATGAAAGGTTTAAAATGTTTTGGGACCTCATATATACATTATGTTTTCATGATAAAATTGATTTTTAAAAGGCTGTGTGGTAATTACCCTCCTAAATTTATTGATGTACATCTATATGAAAAGGAGCCTTACGAGGCTATATGAAAAGGAACCTGAAAAGGTTAAATGAAAAGGAAAGGTTAGGTTGGGTTAATTGTCTACATTAAGCCGAAGAGAAAAGTTGAAAGAGGAACGTTTTCGCTATGAAAGGAATTTAGGTCCCACCAAAGGAAAGAAAGAAAATGTTTTCGAAACTCATTATGTGTGTGTATGCATATCCTAACTCGGTAGTGAGGTCACTTACTGAGTATTGTAAAATACTCACCCTTTTCAAAAATATTTTTCTTTTCAGGTAAAGGCAAGGGCATCATGGGTGATTGACTTGGTAGTTGCTGCAGAGGCCATGGGTGACGTAGAAAAGTTTTATTTTCGCAAACTCTTATAGGCTAGCGTTTTATTTAATTATTTTTTATGACCTTTTAACTGTCGAGTTCTGCAAATTATTTTTTCTGGATTTTAAATGTTTGATTTATTCTTATGTTTTGAAATAAAGGGATCCTGAGCTAAAGTTTTGATTGATTAATAAATGATGGAATCTTTTTGTGTCTAATTAGAGATTTCTGAAACTATAGTAGAATGAATGTGGTAGCATCCCTAAGAAGTCTAAACTGATAAGTAGGGTCGTTACAAAAATACTACAAAAAATTTAGCCAAGTTAAAGCATAAATGTTTTTTTCAAAAATGCCATTTGTGAAATATTCATGGAAAGAGACCATTTGGCATCATTTTTGTTATTGATATATATATCAAAATATTGATGGATATTTAAATGATATAACTTCAAATAAATTATATTACTCGCACAAATGTTATTCAAATCATTTGTACTTGATCTTCAACATCAAAATGATCATTATGGAGAGCTATTCTTTCGTTTCATCCTCAATTATCAATGGGGTGGATTGATGTGAAGTTTATCTGCAAAATAAGCACAACAGAAATTGAAATTTGTACAAGAATATGGAATTTTAAGACAAAATCAAAAAGGAAAAAAAATCCTTTTAATCTTCGATTTGGGTATCAATTATCACTCTAAACATTCAATATCATGAGACTTATCAATTTTTTAATAAGAATTAATGTAAAAAAAGATTTTAAGAAAGCACAGTGACTTCAATAATAAAAGTCAAGTTTGGCATGAAATTAAACTTCACCATACGCAATCGACTATTGTATTACTCTGCCGCAAATCACCAATTAAAAAAAAAAAAAAAAAACAATCAACACTAGCCTTGGTTTAAAAAAAAAAAACAAAAGAAAAAAGGGATCCATTTGATATACATTTGATAACTTATTGAACATGAGGAAAAGTGAAAATCATACTATTTTTCCAAGTTTTAACTCAAGGCGTCAACATCGATTCAATTTTTAGGTCCATTCAAATTTTAGAATAAAAATTGATACTTCTTATTATATATGTGGTCAAAAAGTAATTGATTTCTCGAGAGAGTAAAAAAAGTACCAAAAACATCCTTTTCGCCGCAATATGAATCACACTTAGAATGGCAGGAAGCGTAGCCATTACCTTTGGCCATGCATTCCTCCTCGCAAGTTTTACAACAAGACTTGAATTTGGCCTCCAAGTCGGCAAAGAACAACTTGAATTTCGCCTCTATGTCGTCCGACCTATCAGCACTGGAAAATTGTAGTGCAGCCACCACCACAACGCACATTAGAAACACTGTCATCTTCTTATTCGCCATTTCCTTTTCTTTTTCTTTTCTTGCCTTAAAGAATTTTCTTCAGCCTTTTCGTGCCTTTTACAATTTTTTTTTTTTAATTCGCGAGTGCATGATTTTTTGGGGAAAAGAGAATACCTCTTTATATGAGTGTTGTTTGTTAAGTTTAGATCATCGAACGCAAATTTTATTTTTTACCCTCTATATTTCAAAGGACTAGTCTTCGTTTGTTTTCTATTTCCATGTTTTTCTCCTTCTTAAGTGGACAAAGAAATGGCTTTTTCATGGTTCCTTTTTTTTTTATTGAATTTTCACATTTCCTATTTTTTTTTAATTGATTTTCATCATTCCTTTATTTCATTTAATTGTAATAACTATAGAAAATAGTAAATTTGTGGGGCTCCTTAAACTTATTTCATTTGCACCTGAGAGAGACTCATCTCCTCATTTTTTATATCTTTCTAAAATATCTACAATGAGAGTATAATGAAAACTAAAACCTATCCAATTATCCTTAAATGTATGGAAAAATAAGAATGAAGACAATTGACTCTCTTGACAAGGCCATTTCAAGATCGCGAGCCGTCAGATTCTTTATTTTGGAGTCATGATTGTAACGTGATGAATATTTCAAAGAGTAAATATGAGATTGAAAACCAAATGGTTATGAACATGTATTCTAAGTTTCCATGGTCCAGCGCGATTTGATAACATTCAACGAAGCAAAATGTGTCTAGAGAGCTCGAGAAGGAGAGATTCAACAACATACGAAGCATATTACTACTACTCACCTCATAACATCAAAAACAAATCAATAAGCATTTCAATACTAGAATATTCACAAATATTAAGAAAATAAATTACTCAATGAGAAACAACATATTGAAAGTTGACCTCCCTCAATTATGTTGCAAGAAAATCACGTTAATGACAATTAAGTTTAGTCCAGTTTGCCTTAAAAGTCGGTGTTTGAGGAATGAGAGTAGTGACTGTCAAGAACAGCACGACGTTGCCTTCCTCTATTCATATTCGACTGACAATGGATCCATCGCGATAATACGATAATGTGTCACGCCCAACGTTTTCAAGTATGACTAATTTTATTCTTTTAGAGAATATTTTGCATCTGATTTGATTAATTGGATTGCTACTTTAAATCTCCATATTTTTTCACAATAGTTTTTTATTCATTAGCAAGCTTGTACTAATGTCCCTAGATAGTCGAATTCCAAAAAAATGGTCCTTACATAAATGGTCCTTAATGTTCTGTCGAACTACATATTTGCATTGTAGGACAACTGGCTGATATAATCTCATGTTATCTCATACTTCTTCTAACATAATTATGATGCTTGGTGATCAACGTGTTCTGGAAGTTGATATACTCTTGAACATGAATTCTTTTGCCAGACATTTTAGCAACATCAAGACAATTAGGGAAGATGTTTAGAATTAAACAAAACAAGTTATGTTAGTTGAAACTAGCCATTTAGATATCCATAAAAAGTCGAGTTCGATACTAAAAAGGTTGGGTCATTACTACAAGAAAAATCGCATACGATAACGTTCAACAAATTATATCATAAATATTCGATAGCATTCTTGAAATGCTGTCATGGCCGATTTTATAGAAAGTCTCTAACATTTCATAGCATTTTTTCACTGCTATCGAAAATGCTATCAAAAGTTTGTTTTTTATTTGTACTTTTAATTCTATGATTTTTTTGCATTGCGCTGGAAAATGACGCTATGATTCATCTTACATAGCGTTTTTTATATCAATGAAAAGCACTACAAATCACATATCATAACGTCTTTTACCATGCTATCGTAGCCGATGTTATTGGAAGTGCTTGGCTTTTCATAGCGTGTTTTCAACTTTATCGAAAAAAGCTACAAATATTCTATTTTTTATTTTAAAATTTTAATGTTATGGAAAATATTCATAGCGTTGGAAAAAAATGTTATGATTGATATGTAATAACATTTTACATATAAGTGAAAAAAGCCAATAGAATACATAGCATAGCATTTTTAGCGACACTATGGTAGTCGGTATTATGGAAATTAATTGACATTTACATACATTTACATCAAAATAAAATTTCAAAAGTACAAAACATATATATATCTATTGAAGTCGCTTGCCCATGTTATATAGAAAAGACGAAAAATGTAACTAATTTCATCTACACCTTCAATCATCAAAATATACATAAAATCTCTAAGATTTTGGAGAAAGTTAATTTGTGTAATTGAAGTTTGAATTTGTATTAATTTCTTGTAAGTAAAGTGGAGTACAACTCAATCGAATAGTCTTTTGATTCTTTCTGTTGCAAAATCAAGGAACTTTTAGTCCTCGAAGTTTTTCGGAAGGTTTAAACTCAGATCTTCACTAAGCTTTAAGCTCAGTCTCTTCAGTCTTTGGTTTTAGTCTTCGAGGAGTGTTAATTTCAATATTCAAGAAGAGTTCGTCTCCGTCTTTCGTATTCCATATGCTTTCATTTCAATCTTCAACTTTCATGGTACTTTCATTTTAGTCTTCTTGAGGAAGATTTTAACTCTACCTTCATGTCTTCAAACTTCAGTATTCTTTAAAAGCTCTCAATCTTCTTTCCCCCTCAAATGGAGGAGCCCTTTATGTATAAAGTTTTCCAAAAGTTGTGTTGACTTGCCTATTTTTTTTGGGTTCGTCTTTTGTTTGGATAAAACATGGGCTTTGAGACCGACTTAGTTAGTGGACTTTGATTTATTTGAGTTATGCCTTATTTAATTTGTCAAACTTCAACTAAATTGGGCATTATGCCAAATAATCAGCTGATCCTTGGCTCGACCATTGTTGGATTTGATCAAGCCCATGGGGATGGTCAAGTGGACATAAGAGAGACACGTGGGATATTTGGATTTGTCATTGTTTAATTATGTGACCTTCGTTAATTTATAATTGGTCCCTAATTAAATAAATAATTTTATCATCAATTTTAACTAATAACGGTGCAATTTTTTATTGGTCCAAATTTCTATTCCCAAATGCCCCATTTTCGAGCTTTATTCAAAAATGTGTGTATGGATCTCGAAAAATATGATATGGAGTCAAAATGTGGAAATTTCTTTGTAAGTATTACTCTCTTTGATGCTTCAATTTAATAAAAATATAAATTTTTGTCAAAATTTTGATAATCTCACTAGACGAACACTTTGATTTGGATTCGTTTTGAGTAAACTTTAATTCCAAATTTGTGCTCGGAGTAGAGTTCAAAGTCTACCTCAATTTTCACTTGGAGTTGGAGTAATTCTATGATAATTTGGGCTTGAGTTTGGAATAAGATTTTCGTCTGGACTTGGATAAAATTTGGACTATGCCGGTTTTTACTTGATTGTGAACTTAATCTCTAACAACATTTTTTTTCTTTGCTAGAATTTTAATTCTACCCAATTATGACTTAAATTGGGAGAATTTTGAATGTGCCTAAATTTTAATATGGCAGAAGTCTAAGTATGATTTAAAATTTGAATAAATTTGTAAAGTTCGACGTAACATCTCATAATATGCTTTTTAGTTCCAGCTCCTCAAATATGGCACCAAATTTCTCATCTTGTCCAATTCCTTCCAAGATGAATATTTTGTTTTTTTTTTTTGGAATCTAAATCCTATATCAAAACCGATTGACTCCAAATGTTTGTTGTATTTTAGTTTTAACTAACGGCCATTGCTAAATTCGTCAGGACCATCATCTATAGATTGGGAGGAGATGGCCAGTGAAAACTAATATATCTCGAACAAAGTGAGCAATACCCTGCAGTTAATCTTAAACAAAGTGCTTTTAATTTATGAATTAAAAAAAATGGAAAATGAGGATCTTTCAAATGGTAGAACATTCCAAACTATAAACTTGGAGTTTTTTGATTGACCGATTTGTGTAGAAATATTGGATGTTCTCCAAAATATTTTTGTCATTTTACCCTTACCTTTTGTTCAGTCCCCCTATGGAATCAACTTACTGTTTCCTTCGTGCTCTATTTTAACCCCTTTTGTTTTTGCAACTTCCTTCCTATTTGAAGACAAATTAATTTCAGAATTCAAAAATTGATGTGAACAACTAAATTTTTTTAGTCAGTAGCTATTTAAGAACCAAAAAGCTATTTCCAAAATTAATTCGACTTTGAGTGAATTCAAATTACGAAGGCACTACTTTTTTTATTTTTAATTTAAAAGCTTTTTTTTTTCAAATTGTAGTGTATAACTCACCTTCCCATGCTTTGGCAGAAGCTTCCTTTTTCCTTTAAAAAAGTATTAAGTCATGCCATTATGTCGGTCAAGTGTTGTGACGTCGTCTCACATGAACGCGTGTCGTCGCCCACCACGTGATGGAAGCTTTTCATCCTTGTTGGGTAAGATGGGAAAAAGGGAGTTTATTTTCAACTTTAGGCGCCCTCCCCAATTTCTCTCATCTACTTCTCCAAACCCGCCTAAATCCATCATGTTCCTCTAAGTTTTTAAGTTCTTCCACTTGCGCATTTACATATGTGCCATTTTTATCCTTTTTTTCTCTAGATTGATGATGCAATTAAACAATTTGTGGCTCTTGAAGCATCCAATACGTGGGTTACTTTACTTTGTTCGTTATATATTTTTAAATAATTTTAAATATATCTTAACTCTTAACAAAAACAAGGGTTGTAGTATATTAAAATGACGAAAAATAATGAGATGCAATGAATACTAGAATCATGTTCCTTAAATGAACAATCTTAATGAGGAAACAATAAAATACAATAACATGATAAATAGAAGGAGATGCATAATATTCAAGCATAAAAATGGAAGAAAAATACTACAAAAAATTTAGCCAAGTTAAAGCATAAATGTTTTTTTCAAAAATGCCATTTGTTAAATAGTCATGGAAAGAGACCATTTGGCATAATTTTTGTTATTGATATATATATCAAAGAATTGTTGGATATTTAAATGTTATAACTTCAAATAAATTATATTACTCGCACAAATGTAATTCAAATCATTTGTACTTGATCTTCAACATCAAAATGATCATTATGGAGAGCTCTTCTTTCGTTTCATCCTCAATTATCAATGGGGTGGATTGAAGTGAAGTTTATCTGCAAAATAAGCACAACAGAAATTGAAATTTGTACAAGAATATGGAATTTTAAGACGAAATCAAAAAGGAAAAAAAATCCTTTTAATCTTCGATTTGGGTATCAATTATCACTCTAAACATTCAATATCATGTGACTTATCCATTTTTTTAATAAGAATTAATGTAAAAAAATATATTAAGAAACCACACTGACTTCAATAAAAAAAGTCAAGTTTGGCATGATATGAAACTTCACATACCCAATCGACTATTGCATTACTCTACCACAAATCACCAATTAAAAAAAAAAAAAACATTCAACACTAGCCTTGGTTTAAAAAAAAAAGAAAAAGAAAAAGAAAAAAGGGATCCATTTGATATACATTTGATAACTTATTGAACATGAGGAAAAGTGAAAATCATACTATTTTTCCAAGTTTTAACTCAAGGTGTCAACATCGATTCAATTTTTAGGTCCATTCAAATTCTAGAATAAAAATTGATACTTCTTATTATATATATGGTCAAAAAGTAATTGATTTCTCGAGAGAGTAAAAAAAGTACCAACAACTTCCTTTTCGCCACAATATGAATCACACTTAGAATGGCAGGAAGCGTAGCCATTGCCTTTGGCCATGCATTCCTTCTCGCAAGTTTTACAACAGGACTTGAATTTGGCCTCCATGTCGGCAAAGAACGACTTGAATTTCGCCTCTATGTCGTCCGACCTATCAGCACTGGAAAATTGTAGTGCAGCCACCACCACAACGCACATTAGAAACACTGCCATCTTCTTATTCGCCATTTCCTTTTCTTTTTATTTTTCTTGCCTTAAAGAATTTTCTTCGGCCTTTTCGTGCCTTTTACAATTTTCTTTTTAATTCGCGAGTGGGTGATTTTTTGAGGAAAAGAGAAGACCTCTTTATGGGGGTGTTGTTTGTTAAGTTTAGATCATCGAACGCAAATTTTATTTTTTACCCTCTATATTTCGAGGAAGTGGTCTTTGTTTGTTTTCTATTTCCATGTTTTTCTCCTTCTTAAGTGGACAAAGAAATGGCTTTTTCATGGTTCCTTTTTTTTTTTATTGAATTTTCACATTTCCTATTTTTTTTTAATTGATTTTCATCATTCCTTTATTTCATTTAATTGTAATAATTATAGAAAATAGTAAATTTGTGGGGCTTTTTAAACTTATTTCCTTTGCACCTGAGAGAGACTCATCTCCTCATTTTTTATATCTTTCTAAAATATCTTCAATGAGAGTATAATGAAAACTAAAACCTATCCAGTTATCCTTAAATGTATGGAAAATAAGAATGAAGACAATTGACTCTCTTGACAAGGCCATTTCAAGATCGCGAGTCGTCAGATTCTTTATTTTGGAGTCATGATTGTAACGTGATGAATATTTCAAAGAGTAAATATGACATTGAAAACCAAATGGTTATCAACATATATTCTAATTTTCCATGGTCCAGCGCGATTTCATAACATTCAACGAAGCAAAATGTGTCTAGAGAGCTCGAGAAGGAGAGATTCAACAACATATAAAGCATATTACTACTACTCACCTCATAACATCAAGAACAAATCAACAAGCATTTCAATACTAGTGTATTCACAAATATTAACAATATAAATTACTCAATGAGAAACAACATATTGAAAGCTGACCTCCCTCAATTATCTTGCTTGAAAATCACGTTAATGACAATTAAGTTTATTCTAGTTTGCCTTAAAAGTCGGTGTTTGAGGAATGAGAGTAGTGAGTGTGAAGAACAGCATGACGTTGCCTTGCTCTATTCATATTCGACTGACAATGGATCCATCGCGATAATAGGATAATTTGTCACGCCCAACGTTTTCAAGTAGGACTAATTTTATTCTTTTAGAGAATATTTTGGATATGATTTGATTAATTGGATTGCTACTTTAAATCTCCATGTTTTTTCACAATAGTTTTTAATTCATTAGCAAGCATGTAGTAACGTCCCTAGATGGTTGAAGTCCAAAAAAAAAAAGTTTGAGTCGTTACATAAATGGTCCTTAATGTTGTGTCCAACACTACAACAAAATTTCATCTTCCACCAAAAATTGCACGACTCGATTTTTCCTCCCATAACAACTCTCTCAATTTTTCTTCCCAAAATTTGTTCAATTCTTCCTCACACATTGAAACCTCGAAACCACAACACAAGCATTTGAAAATCACTTGGAATCGCAAGAAGGGGTACTGAACCAGTAGATCAAAGCTTCAAGGTTAGTATCCGAGCCATCCATTCTTCAAATAATGATAATATTTGAACCAATAATAGAAAATTTTAATGGTTCATTTTTTTTTCCTTATCAATATCTACTGTTGTTTGCCCTTGAACCAGTCGATCAAAGCCGCAAGGTTAGTATCTGAATGAGTTGATTCTTCTAATTTGGGCTTTTTCCCTCTCTACAATCATCTAACTTCTCCTCATGTTCAACGTTAGTATCCAAATCCCCTAATTTGGGGCTTTTTCGTATGTGTTGAATAAACCCTTTTCATTTGAAAATTGATATTCACCATTTACTCTTCGTTCTCTTTCTTGTACTATGTGCACATCACTATTAGCAGACAAATTGAAAAGGTTTCAAGAGACTATCACTATTCAAACAATTGAAAGAGAAAAATCAGAAAGTATATTTAGAATTCGTTAAAGAAAAGCTAGAGTAGATTTCATGTTTGTTATAAAACTACATATGGAATTTGTTTAATAGCATATAAAAAAGGGAAGGTAAAGAAAAGCAACCAATGAAATTGATGTCCTCCAACGGTAGTGAAATTAAATCTGGATGGAGTTAATTAGGCCAATTTATTGTAATCAGTCACCATAGCAGGATGAGTAATGCCATATAGAATAACCTTAATTTACGAAATTTTTGTTCATGAGATTGTTGAGGAAATTACCGAATTAAATTAGAATTACTCAATTTATTTGATAAAATGTTAAAGCTTTGCAAATTAGTTTCCTGGAGTAGAAGAAGCATTCAGAATTTGCTGTTTGTGCTAAATATGTTGTTTTCTGAGGTGGATATAAAATTTTGAGTTGGCTAAAATATTTTAACAATGCATTTGAGTTGGCTTCTAATATTTTTGGTTGAGTTGGCTGCTAATATTTTAGGTTGCCTAAACTATTTTAGGTTGATTGCATTGCTAGTATATAATAGTATCCAAAGTGTCTACATCGTGCTAATTGAAAATGAAAATAAGTTCTGTATCTCATTAGAACACACAATTAAGTTCATGATGATGGCTGCCGACGATCTCCATACATGAAGATTATTAGGGGTCTTAGTGGAAAATAACTTAAAATTATTCTCCCTCTTCTTGGTTAACATTTTGTAATGTTAATTGTGGGGTGTGTGACAGGAGTTACTACAACTTTGAAAGGTCCAGTGCTTGTTGGTGGTGTGAAATTTTCCTTGGAAGAGGTAACGCCTTGGTAAAAAAGCTCCAATATGTATACTTTTCATGGAAAGAGGTAACGCCTTGGTAAAAACTATCAACCTTTTAAAGGAGTGCTTTTGATTTTTGATGATTTTCTTTAGTTGATAAGAACTTCACTTGATTATACAAGTGACCATTTTTTTCCATCTTTTCTAGGTGGAGGAAATGTTGATTTTACCTATGGAGGAGGAGATGATAACTCAATCTTATTAAACCTTTGTATTTTGTACTTCAGGTTGCTTTAATGTTCGAAACTTGTTGAGTTCGATGTATTTTGCCAACTTGCTAACTAAGGAGGTGAGCTTGTCTTGAAAACATTGTGGCATCCCTTGGATGCAATCAAGTGTGCTGCTCTCTAAAGGTGTGTATATTGTATCAAGGCATCTCGCTAAAAGATCAATTTTTACATTGAGCAAATGTTGGCTGTACATTTGATCACGACTTTAGAATCTCGGAAAAATGTATTGTTAGTATCATATGTCTTTTATTTTATTGCCTTGGGGGAAGCCTACAAATAATGTGGGAGAATTGGCTTTTTGACTTGAAGTATTTTGATATTTTGTGGGATGAGAGGGGAGGGGGGAGGGGGAAAAGAAGGGATGACAAGTTAGGAGAGTTGACTTTGTTGTGATCTTTTGGCTTATAGGCTTTTTGACTTCAAGTATTTTGCTATGTGAAATATGGTTGAAATGACTTCATGAATTTTTCTTTGTTTGGGAGAGGGAGGGGTGGAAAAAGCTTAAGAGAGTTATCTTTGTGACTTTGTTGTGATCCTTTGTCTATACGATATGTGGAATTTGGTTGAAAATAACTTAATGGATTTTGCTATGTTGGGGGCAGGGGATGAAAAAGTTTAGAAGAAGATGACTTTGTTAGGATCTTTTCCTTGTAGAATATGTGAAATTTGGTTGAAGTGACTTCATTGGATTATGCTATGTTGTGGGGGAGGTGGAGTGCAAAAGCTTAGAAGAATTGACTTTGTTGAGATCATTTGCTTATAGAATACATGAAATTTGTGGTGCTTTGTGAATTTGTATCATCTTTAATTCTAACACCAACCAAGTGCTTTCCCATATAGAAATTTAAGAACTTTTGACCTTTTTCAAAAATACTTTTATATAGAGTGTATTTGGGTTGCCTTTTCAACAAAAGTGTTTTGAAGTAAAATACCTTTTTTGATAAACACTTTTGAAAGAAACATTAATTTGAAAAAAGTATTTTTAATTTGTTAAAGGCAATATGTAAATGTTAACCAACACTATTAATTCTTCAAAGAACACTTTTAGTCATCCATGAACACCTTAAAATAATTTAAAGACATGTCAAACACACACTTCCTCCAAAAACATAATGTTTTTGTGTAGTAAGTAGTTTTGGCATGAGACAAGCGAGTCCAAACACAGCCTAAATCTTAGGAGTTTATAATGGATAAAAAGACCAAAGACAAAGAGGTCAAATAAAAGAATACCTTTAATATGGATGAGACCTTTTCCTTCTAAATTATTTTATGAACAACCAACTTAGACCATGCTCTTGATCCACCAAGTCCTTGTACTCCTTTAATATTGTATCTTTTTGAACACTTAGTCATCAACCACTTTGTGAAAATTGATATTCTCTTCTCTCATATAGTGCTTGTTGTCCAAGTTATTGACGATTCAACTGATCATACCATTAACGTTACCAACACCTCAAGAATGTTCAACAAAGATTGGGTGCAATTAAATCGGTATGAAAATAGTAGTAACTACTTATTAGTTTTTAAGTTAATTAACTCGCGTTAACTTAACAAACCTAACTTTTTCTAATAGTAAAAAATATAAAGGCATGAAGAAGAAACAACTCCCACATACATGTAGTAGAAAGGGATATGCTCGCTTGGCTGAAGAGATGGTAAAGAACATTATTACTAAAAGTTTAATTCTACTTTCATTATTGTATTATGTGAGATCATTTTCTTTATTTCATTTGGTAGAAAAAAAATTGCTCAGATCCAACTTCAATCACGAGGGTTATGTCGTGGACAAAGGCACACAAAAAAAAAGATGGACAACCAGTGAATGCACAAGTTGCCGAGACACTCGTAAGACGTTCATTTTATTTATTTGGAGAAGGGTGAAAAAGTTGAGGAGAGTTGACTTTGCTGTTATATTTCTTATAGAATATGTGGAATTTGGTTGAAAATGACTTTTCTTGTATGTTGCTTTGTTTGAGGGGGAGGAGGGGTGGAAAAAACTAAAGATAATTATCTTGATGACTTTGTTGTTGATATATTTTGCTTATAGAATATGTGGAATCTTGTTGAAAATGATGTTTATTGTATGTTGCTTTGTTTGAGGAGGAGGAGAAGGTGGTTGAAAATTCTTAGGAGAATTATCTTGATGACTTTGTTGTTGATATATTTTGCTTATAGAATATGTGGAATTTGGGTGAAAATGGAGTTTCTTGTATGTTGCTTTGTTTGAGGAGGAGGGAGAGGTGGTTGAAAAATCTTAGGAGAGTTATATTGATGACTTTGTTGTTGATACATCTTCCTTATAGAATATGTAGAATTTGGTTGAAAATGACATTTCTTGTATGTTGTTTTGTTTGATGGGGGAGGGAGGGAAAAAACTAAGGAGAGTTATCTTGGTAACTTTGTTGTTGATACATCTTCCTTATAGAATATGGTGAATTTGGTTGAAAATGACTTTTCTTGTATGTTTCTTTGTTTGAGAAGGAGGGAGAGGGGGGTGGGAAAAACTTAGGAGAGTTATCTTGGTGACTTTGTTGTAATATTTTGTTTATACAATATGTGAAAATATTTTGAAAATTTACCTCTTGCATACTCGTGCTAGGAGTGCATTGAACAAACTGAGGTTGAGACAATAACTTCTCAAAATAACGCGGTTGATGATGCCTTGAGTAAAGTTCTTGGCCCTGATCGTGGGTATGTAAGAGGCCTTGGATTTGGTGTGACTCGTTCAAAATTATGTCTCTTGTCTCAACAAGATAATAGCTACACGATGCTTGAGAAAGAATATTTGAAGATGAAGGAGGAAATGAAATCAATGATGTCATGTTTTGTAAAGAAACAGGTAAACTTTTTTTTATTAAAGTTATCTTAATTAAGTTCATAATCTTTGTGTGTTTAGTGTACTTCAAGTAATATTTCCTCTCAAATTATAATAGGTTGAATAGAGTAAAGATTTTTCACATGCCACTGCAAGTGTACCTAAGCCAACAAATATTCCTTCAACTTTTCTCATACCTTCTCCATCGGTAAACTTATTTTGTAATATGATGAATAATATTACTGATTTCATTATCACCCAATTCTCATATATCTTACATTTTCTTCTTATAGAGAGTATTAATAATAATACTCAAATTATTAAGTGCAAGTTATTAGATTGGCATGGCTTGGGAGAGATAGTTGCAGAAGGACGATGGTCTTCTAATGATCCAGCTGCTCTTGTTCATCATATTCATCTTGGACCACATTCAGTTAGAGTCTGGATTGATGTACCAAAGAAACCCAATGCATATTTGTGGAGGCCTACATCATAAATGACATGTATTGAAGAAGCTGTGGGTAGTACAATTGCATGTCCATTTGACAAAGTGACTATTGGTATGTTATTTTCTAGGTCTATTTATTTACATTTAATAAACAATCCTTTTATTTACTTCGTTATTGGTATTCACAAAATCATATATTTATATATTTATGTAGGTGAATGAAATGATACTTTTAACAAGCAAAAAGATCAAAGATGGCAGATCAATTCCATGATATTCTAATCTTGAACATTTGGTGAATGTTTTATTTTGTGAACTAACTTAGTTTGTTGGGAACTACTTTCAGTAAATACTTTATTTTGTATTGTTGGTATCTTCTACATTTTAGAAAACTTGGAATACTTTATTTTGTAATGTAAATGGATTATGAAAGGAAGTCATAGTATTTAATGTGTTATGAAGTATTTCAATGGGTGTGGATTTAGCTAGAAACAAGTGCTTAAAGTAAATTTTATCAAAATTGAATCAATTTAAATGATATTTAAATAATACAATTGATTCATTTGTAGCACTAAAAGTAAATTTTATATTAAAAAAATAAGCCATGAGTTTCTATAACAAAATTCACATAGCAAAAAATAAATGCTATGAAAAGGTTACTAAGACATTAAATAAGTATATTATAGCATAAGATTAAAGTTATATATACTATATAATAGTTGTACAAAAACGCTATTATATATTAAAGATAGCACAATATTTTAGCTATATTAACATATTATAGCTTTAATGACAAAAGCTATCAAATGTTTTCATAGCAACGTATATTGGCTATACCTTCATAATCTATTATAGCATCCACTATAGCTATACAAAAACGCTATAAAAAGCCTTAGACTTTTAATAACATGGGCTGTCAGGACCTTCGCAAAAACGCTATAAAAGACTTTTTATAGCGTTTTTCGTTAGCTATTATATCCGTTATTTCTTGTAGTGTAACTACATATTTGCATTTTAGGACAACTGGCTGCTACAATCTCATGTTATCTCATACTTCTTCTAACATAATTATGATGCTTGGTGATCAACGTGTTATGGAAGTTGATATACTCTTGAACATGAATTCTTTTGCCAGACATTTTAGCAACATCAAGACAATTAGGGAAGATGTTTAGAATTAAACAAAACAAGTTATGTTAGTTGAAACTAGCCATTTAGATATCCATAAAAAGTCGAGTTCGATACTAAAAAGGTTGGGTCATTACTAGAAGAAAAATCGCATACGATAACGTTCAACAAATGATATCATAAATATTCGATAGCATTCTTGAAATGCTGTCATGGCCGATGTTATTGAAAGTCTCTGACATTTCATAGCATTTTTTCACCGCTATCAAAAATGCTATAAAATGTCTGTTTTTTATTTGTACTTTTAATTCTATGATTTTTTTGCATTGAGCTGGCAAACGACGCTATGATTCATCTTACATAGTGTTTTTTATAACATTGAAAAGCGCTACAAAGCACATATCATAGCGTCTTTTACCATGCTATCGTAGCCGATGTTATTGGAAGTCCTTGGCTTTTCATAGCATGTTTTCAACTTTATCGAAAAAAGCTACAAATATTCTATTTTTGATTTAAAATTTTTAATGTTATGGAAAATTTTCATAGCGTTGGAAAAAAATGTTATGATTGATCTGTAATAACATTTTACATATAAGTGAAAAAAGGCAATAGAATACATAGCATAACATTTTTAGCGCCACTATGGTAGTCGGTATTATGTAATTGACATTTACATACATTTACATCAAAATAAAACTTCAAAAGTACAAAACATATATATATCTATTGAAGTCGCTTGCCCATGTTATATAGAAAAGACGAAAAATGTAACTAATTTCATCTACACCTTCAATCATCAAGATGTACATAAAATCTCTAAGATTTTGGAGAAAGTTAATTTGTGTAATTGAAGTTTGAATTTGTATTAATTTCTTGTAAGTAAAGTGGAGTACAACTCCATCGAATTGTCTTTTGATTCTCTGTGTTGCAATATCAAGGAACTTTTAGTCCTCGAAGTCTTACGGAAGGTTAAACTTAGATCTTCAAGAAGCTTTAAGCTCAGTCTCTTCAGTCTTTGGTTTCAGTCTTCGAGGAGTGTTAATTTCAATCTTCAAGAAGAGTTCGTCTCCGTCTTTCGTCTTCCATATGCTTTCATTTCAATCTTCAACTTTCATGGTACTTTCATTTTAGTCTTCTCCAGGAAGATTTTAACTCTGCCTTCATGTCTTCAAACTTCAGTATTCTTTAAAAGCTCTCAATCTTCTTTCCCTCTCAAATGGAGGAGCCCTTTGTGTATAAAGTTTTCCAAAAGTTGTGTTGACTTGCCTATTTTTTTTGGGTTCGTCTTTTGTTTGGATAAAACATGGGCTTTGGGACCAACTTAGTTAGTGGACTTTGATTTATTTGAGTTCTGCCTTATTTAATTTGTCAAACTTCAACTAAATTGGGCTTTATGCCAAATAATCATTTGATCCTTGGCTCGACCATTGCTGGATTTGATCAAGCCCATGGGGATTCTCAAACGGACATAAGAGAGACACGTGGGATATTTGGATTTTTCATTGTTAATTTGGTGACCTATGTTAATTTATAATTGGTCCCTAATTAAATAAATAATTTTATCATCAATTTTAAATAATAACGGTGCACTTTTTTATTGGTCCAAATTTCTATTCCCAAATGCCCCATTTTCGAGCTTTATTCAATAATGTGTGTATGGATCTCGAAAAATATGATATGGATTCAAAATGTGAAAATTTCTTTGTAAGTATTACTCTCTTTGATGCTTCAATTTAATAAAAATATAAATTTTTGTCAAAATTTTGATAATCTCACTAGACGAACACTTTGATTTGGATTCGTTTTGAGTGAACTTTAATTCCAAATTTGTGCGCGGAGTAGAGTTCGAAGTCTACCTAAATTTTCACTTGGAGTTGGAGTAATTCTATCATAATTTGGGCTTGAGTTTGGAATAAGATTTTCGTCTGGATTTGGATAAAATTTGGACTATGCAGTTTTAACTTGAGTCTGAAGTTAAACTCTAACAACATTTTTTTTCTTTGCTAGAATTTTAATTCTACCCAATTCTGACTTAAATTGGGAGAATTTTGAATGTGCCCAAATTTTAATATGGCAGAAGTCTAAGTATGATTTAAAATTTAAATAAATTTGTAAAGTTCGACGTAACATCTCATAATATGCTTTTCAGTTTCAGCTCCTCAAATATGGCACCAAATTTCTCATCTTGTCCAATTCCTTCCAAGATGAATATTTTGTTTTTTTTTTTTTTTTTTAATCTAAATCCTATATCAAAATCGATTGACTCCAAATGTTTGTTGGATTTTAGTTTTAACTAATGGCTATTGCTAAATTTGTCAGGACCATGATCTATAGATTGGGAGGAGATGGCCAGTGAAAACTAATATATCTCGAACAAAGTGAGCAATACCCTGCAGTTAATATTAAACAAAGTGCTTTTAATTTCTGAATTAAAAAAAAATGGCAAATGAGGATCTTTCAAATGGTAGAACATTCCAAACTATAAACCTGGAGTTTTTTGATTGACCGATTTGTGTAGAAATATTGGATGTTCTCCAAAATATTTTTGTCATTTTACCTTTGCGTTTTGTTCATTTCCCCTATGGAATCAACTTATTGTTTCCTTCGTGCTCTATTTTAACCCCTTTTGTTTTTGCAACTTCCTTCCTATTTGAAGACAAATTAATTTCAGAATTCAAAAATTGAAGTGAACAACTAAATTTTTTTAGTCGGTAGCTATTTAAGAACCAAAAAGCTATTTCCAAAATTAACTCGACTGTGAGTGAATTCAAATTACGAAGGCACTACGTTTTTTTTTGTTGAATTTAGAAGTTTTTTTTTTTCGAATTGTAGTGTAGAACTCACATTCCCATGCTTTGGCAGAAGATTCCTTTTTCCTTTAAAAAAATATTAAGTCATGTCACTATGTCGGTCAGGTGTCGTGACGTCGTTGCACATGAATGCGTGTCGTCGCCCAGCACGTGTTGGATGCTTTTCATCCTTGTTGGGTAAGATGGGAAAAAGGGAGTTTATTTTCAACTTTAGGCGCCCTCCCCAATTTCTCTCATCTACTTCTCCAAACCCGCCTAAATCCATCAAGTTCCTCTAAATTTTTAAGTTCTTCCACTTGCGCATTTACATATTTGCCCTTTTTATCCTCATTTTCTCTAGATTGATGATGCAATTAAACAATTTGTGGCTCTTGAAGCATCTAATACATGGGTTACTTTACTTTGGTCATTATATATTTTTAAATCACTTTAAATATATCTTAACTCTTAATAAAAACAAGGGTTGTAGTATATTAAAATGACGAAAAATAATGAGATGCAATGAATACTAGAATCACGTACCTTAAATGAGCAATCTTATTGAAGAAACAATAAAATACGATAACATGATAAATAGAAGGAGATGCATAATATTCAAGCGTAAAAATGGAAGAAAAATACTACAAAAAATTTAGCCAAGTTAAAGCATAAATGTTTTTTTCAAAAATGCCATTTGTTAAATAGTCATGGAAAGAGACCATTTGGCATAATTTTTGTTATTGATATATATATCAAAGAATTGTTGGATATTTAAATGTTATAACTTCAAATAAATTATATTACTCGCACAAATGTTATTCAAATCATTTGTACTTGATCTTCAACATGAAAATGATCATTATGGAGAGCTCTTCTTTCGTTTCATCCTCAATTATCAATGGGGTGGATTGATGTGAAGTTTATCTGCAAAATAAGCACAACAGAAATTGAAATTTGTACAAGAATATGGAATTTTAAGACGAAATCAAAAAGGAAAAAAAATCCTTGTAATCTTCGATTTGGGTATCAATTATCACTCTAAACATTCAATATCATGAAAGTTATCTATTTTTTTAATAAGAATTAATGTAAAAAAATATATTAAGAAACCACACTGACTTCAATAATAAAAGTCAAGTTTGGCATGAAATGAAACTTCACATACCCAATCGACTATTGCATTACTCTACCACAAATCACCAATTTAAAAAAAAAAAAAAACATTCAACACTAGCCTTGGTTTAAAAAAAAAGAAATAGAAAAAGAAAAAAGGGATCCATTTGATATACATTTGATAACTTATTGAACATGTGGAAAAGTGAAAATCATACTATTCTTCCAAGTTTTAACTCAAGGTGTCAACATCGATTCAATTTTTAGGTCCATTCAAATTCTAGAATAAAAGTTGATACTTCTTATTATATATATGGTCAAAAAGTAATTGATTTCTCAAGAGAGTAAAGAAAGTACCAACAACTTCCTTTTCGCCGCAATATGAATCACACTTAGAATGGCAGGAAGCGTAGCCATTGCCTTTGGCCATGCATTCCTCCTCGCAAGTTTTACATCAGGACTTGAATTTGGCCTCCAAGTCGGGAAAGAACGACTTGATTTTCGCCTCTATGTCGTCCGACCTATCAGCAGTGGAAAATTGTAGTGCAGCCACCACCACAACGCACATTAGAAACACTGCCATCTTCTTATTCGCCATTGGACAAAAGACGAACTTGGTGGTGATGAGGTGACTTTCTTGAGCACGACTATGGAGAAATCGATGCTTATGATGTAAGTGAGTCTACATAACCTAGAACCTAGGTCTCTGATACCAACTGTAACGAACCTAACCCATACGACTCTCCAATCACAGAAGCATGACTTAGTTACAACGATCATGCCCGAAATTTCAGGAGCATGACGGCGTAACTACAGGAAAACCAAAATTTTACAAAGACCTGCTAAGAGAAGAAACACTTCTATACCTCAGATAAACCACTCAGTATCCATCAACTACGACAAATATGTTGAGCTTCAACATCAAACACATGATTCAATGAAACTCTAGCCAAATACATGATAACTAATGAACATTTAAACTTTACAAACCAACACACTACATCAAGGAACAAGCTCCAAAACTAAGAGTAACCAACAAGGAAAGGAGACTAGGTGGAATCTCCATAGTCTCGTCAAGTCATCGCCATCGTCTCCCACCTCGAGGATGTGCACAACCTGCAAAGACAAACAAAATAGCACAAGTGAGTAAAAACATACTCAGTAAGTAGCCCACTTAAGGGTCCAAAGTTTAAAGAAATATACCAAGAAGGAAACTGCCCTTACTGTAACGACCCTACTTGTCCTATCAGACTTTCTAGGGACATTACTACATGCATGCTAATGGAATTTAAAAAAAAAACTTAAATAACAACAACAACAACAAAATAAATAAACAACTTTTGCTAATCAATTAAAAGCATTTACCTTGGGATCCCTTTAAATAGATTTCAAAGCACAAGAATAAATCAAAACATTTTAACAATTGAAGTGATTTCCAGAATACCTCCACTAAGAAAAAAAAAACATTTCCAAAAGTATTAATAATGAAGACAAATTGCGGAATTTAAGCTCCTATAGGTCACCCATGGCCTCTTGCAGCAACTATCATGTCATTTGCCTAGGATGCCCTTGCCTTTACCTGAAAAGAAAAACATTTTTTTGAAAAGGTGAGTATTTAAAATACTCAGTAAGTGACCTCACTACCGGGGTCAGGATATCCAAACACATACAAAGTGATTTTTAAAACTTCTTCCTCTAGTGGGACCTAAAACCTTTTCATAGTGGAAACGTTTCCGTTTTTAACTTTTCTCTTCGGCTTAATGTGGACAATTAACCCAACCTAACATTTCCTTTCCATTTAACCTTTTCAGGTTCCTTTCCATTTAACCTTTTCAGGTTCCTTTTCAATTAGCCTTTTCAAGTTCCTTTTCATTTAGATGTACATCTATAATTTTAGGGGGTAATTGCCACAGACTTCGAAATCACTTTATCATGAAAATACACATGTATGCATGAGGTCCAAAGCATTTTAAATTTTCATTCTACGATGCAACACAAGCAACATTCTTATATCATTCATCATAAATCATAATCATAAATCATGCATAACATTCATAAGAATATTTAGCAATCATACATGTCAAAATCCATTTTCATATGAAATAAAGCATTTTTAAATTCATCAAAAATCCTACATAAAATATTTATAAAACTTTTCATTTTGAATGTAAATTTTTTTATTTTAGTTCAATTCCCAACTTGCATTTAAGCATACCGGCATAAAGTCCCTTACCTTGGCTAAGCTCAAGAAAGAATCCTCAAACTCCTATTTAAGAAATCCTTTGGCAAACCTACAACAATTTCCAGAAGATCATGCTTGACATTCATAGCCTTTAACTCCAATTTTAAAAAAAAGATCACCCTAAGACGTTGGTTTAATAACTCCACTTATCCCAAAGAAACTCATATATAGGGGGAACTCATAGTCATAACCATACATGTGTTCCCAAAGCATACACTTCATAGTCATCCTATAGTCCAAACTACCTCCCAAACTTAGTAAAAGAATTAGGAGATAATAATTTTTTTTTTCAACACAATCCAAATCTTAGAATTGAAGCCCATCATATACTCAAGGATTTGCTTGATTTTAGAATGAGAATTTTACCTTCGTTCCTTCCCCAAAACAGAACTGAGCTTTGCCAATTAAATGATGGTTTGATTCGGTTTTGTTGAGCTAACCTCCACCTACAATGGTATTCTAAAATAGAGCCCAAAAATCAATGGGTCAACCTCCAAAACAACAAAACAGTGCCCAAAACTAAATCCCCCATACGAAAACCATAGGAATACCATACGAAAACTTACCCACGTAAGAACGAAGGCGATTCGCTGCTGTACAGTGTCAAAAATCACCGAAAAATAGCCCAAAAAAATAGAGCAATCCCGTCGGTACACCTAACTACAGGAGCGGCAACACTCAGGGTTCGGTAGAAGTGACGACGCTCGAGGACCAGGTTTACACGGCGTTCGGCGGTAGATCTGCTCGGCGGCGCACTCTCGAATCGGGTCTGAGGCAGGGCGTTCGACGACGTGGCGTGGTGGGCAAGCGGCGGTGGCTTGTGTAAACAAATCTGCAGCGAATCGGGTTGGAGGCGGAGGATGTGCATGTCAGTGCGACGACGGTTCGTCGTGGTTCACAGCGAGCGGTAGTGTGGGTGTAGGGGTTAAGAGCTGCTGGAAAAAAAAACTTCTTCTTGCTTCAATGGACTGTCGAACACACAAGGGGAAGAAGAAGGAGGAGATGAAGAAGATGGTGCTTGGCTTTGGGAGTTGGCTTGAAGGTTTGACTTCAATCTAGGGTTGCGTGCAAATTAAATAATAGAGAGGATAATTTGGCTTGGGCTTAAACTCACCCAAATCAGAAAAATTCCCCAAACATCATTTAAATCTCTTTTTCCTTATTTCTTCCAAACTTACCCTCCAATTCTCCAATTTACAATTATGCAAGTCTCCAAAATTTAATTTCAATACACAACTTTAAACATGAAATTAGCCCTACAATTAATTTAAATTTCAAAATTAAAACTTTAATTAATACCTAAAAGTGTCAGTCGTTACAATCTTCCCTCCTCAAGAACTTTCGTCCTCGAAAGTTCTTAGCCTTGAAAAAGCTTAGGGTATCTAGCCCGCATCTCATCCTCTTGCTCCCAAGTAGCCTCCTCATAATGGTGATTTTTCCATAGCACCTTACACAAGGTTGATCTATCGATTACGAAGAGTCTTCTGATCTCTCGCAATAATTTGCACAGGCCTTTCTTCATAGCTCAAGTTTCCGTTTAACCACAAGGGCTCAAAGTCAATCACATGTGATGGGCCCGACATCTACTTTCTCAACATGGATACATGGAACACACTGTGTACTACAGAGAGTGATGGAGGCAAAGCCAACGTATAAGCTACAGGGCCAATCCTCTCTATAATTTCAAACGGCCCAATAAAACGTGGACATAACTTTCCTTTTCGACCGAACCTTAGAACCCCATTCATAGGAGCCACCTTAAAAAACACATGGTCACCCACTTCAAACTCCAAGTCCCTTCGTCTTGTGTTAGCATAGCTCTTCTGTCTACTCTGTGCGATTTGCATCCTTTATCTGTTCTTTTTAATTGCATCGTTTATGGCTGGGACCAACTCGAGTCCCAACAACTGACGTTCACCAACTTCGTCCCAGTAAATAGGAGACCTGCATCTTTTACCGTACAACGCTTCAAACGGTGCCATGACGATGGTTGCTTGGTAGCTATTATTGTAGGCGAACTCCATCAAATGCAAGTGGGTATCCCAGCTACCTACAAAGTCCAGCGCACAGGCCAGTAGCCTATCCTCTAATATATGGTTTAAACGTTCTGTCTGACCATCGGTCTAGGGATGAAAAGACGTGCTAAAATCTAACTGAGTACCCATAACATTTTCCAAACTTCTCCAGAAGTTAGATGTAAACCGAGAATCTCTTTCCGAAACAATCCTCACAGGAACTCCGTGCAATTTGACTATCTCCTCCATGTACAATTGTGCCCACTTCTCTGCGTAGTAAGTAGGCTTCCCTAGAAGAAAGTGTGCTGACTTAGTAAGTCTATCCACAATAACACAAATCACTATGTAGCCTTTGACTGTCCTAGGTAGCCCTGCCACGAAATCCATAGAGATTTCATCCCACTTCCACTGTGGCACGCTTAAAGGTTGTAACAAGCCTATTGGCTTCTGTCTTGGTGCCTTCACTTGCTGGAAAACTAAACACCTGTTAACATAGTCTGCCATGTCCCTTTTCATTCCACGCCACCAGTAAAACTGTTTCAGATCCTGATACATCTTTGTACTACCTGGATGCATCGAAAACGGAAAACTGTGCGCCTCAGTCAAAATCTCATTCCCAAGTTCATCGATCTTCGGCACACACAAACGTCCCCGACACAAGAAACCACCGTCAGAAGATAGGGAAAACTCACTTGCCCAGTCTGTTTCTACTTGACTACTTAACGGAACATACCCACTAGACTGGTATCCTCCCATTGGGAATCTATAGTACATTGCCTCAAGGTTGGCTGAACTGTCAATTGGGCTAACTGTGCGGTAGCTTCCCCCACTAACACTGCTATCTCTGCACGCTCTAAATCAAATCCTATATCAGCTTGGTCAGTAATGAAAGCCAAAGTGTGCACTGTCTTTTTGCTAAGAGCATATGCAACTACGTTTGCCTTGCTTGGGTGATATAAAATCTCAAGATCGTAGTCCTTTACCAACTCCAGCCATCTGCGTTGCCTCATGTTTAGCTCATTCTGAGTGAAGAAGTACTTTAAGCTCTTGTGGTCTGTTAAGATCTGGATTTTCTCTCCATACAAATAATGTCTCCAAATCTTCAAGGCAAAGACCACTGCTGCCAATTCTAAATCATGGGTCGGATAGTTGCGCTCGTAGTCTTTCAACTGGTGGGAGGCATAGGCAATAACCTTTCCATGCTGCATTAGAACACATCACAAGCCCTTCTTTGAGGCATTACTATAGACAACAAAACCTCTAGTTCCACCAGACACGATGAGTACTGGCGCCGAAACTAGCATTTGCTTCAGTTTTTAGAAACTTGTTTCACAATCCTCATTCCACACAAACGGGTTACCCTTTCAAGTCAATTGAGTCAAAGGCGTAGCTATCTTAGAGAAATATTGTACGAATCATCGATAGTAACCTGCCAAACCAAAGAAACTACGCACTTCAGTGATCGTGGTTGGGCAAGGCCACTTAGTCACTGATTCTACCTTTTTGGGGTCCACTGATACCCCGTCCCTTGACATCACGTGCCCTAGAAAGGACACTTGCTGAAGCTAGAATTCACACTTAGAAAACTTTGCATACAACCTATTATCCCTCAGAGTCGTCAAAACTCTCATGAGATGCTCCTCGTGTTCCTCGTCAGACTTGGAATAGATAAGAATGTCATTAATAAACACAATCACAAAAGTATCAAGGAACTCTTTGAATACCCTATTCATCGAACCCATAAAGATTGCAGGCGCATTTGTCAATCCAAATGACATCACAGTGAACTCCTAATCTCCAAACCTGGACCTGAAA
The DNA here is from genome assembly GCA_033996785.1 of Trichosanthes truncata. Classification (NCBI taxonomy): domain Eukaryota; kingdom Viridiplantae; phylum Streptophyta; class Magnoliopsida; order Cucurbitales; family Cucurbitaceae; genus Trichosanthes; species Trichosanthes truncata. Next base: position 53,152,102 of record JAWPNB010000002.1, on the reverse strand, counting down.
GTTGTCTTATGAATATCTTCATCCCAAATACTCAACTGGTGATACCCTGACTGCAGGTTAATCTTAGAGAACACCGTTGCCCCTGTAACTGGTCAAAGAGATAGTCTATACGAGGGAGAGGGTACTTATTCTTAATAGTTACCTTGTTTAGCTCTCTATAGTCTATGCACAAAAGCATAGACCCATCTTTCTTCTTCACGAACAACACAGGTGCCCCCCACGGCGACACGCTGGGGCGTATGAACCCTTTATCCAAAAGGTATTGCAGGTGTGACTTGAGCTCCTTTAACTCTGCTGGGGTCATTATGTAAGGAGTTTTAGAGATAGAAGTTGTCCCTTGCTCGAGCTCTATGCTGAAGTCTACCTACCTTGCAGGAGGTAACCCTGGAAGGTCTTCAAGAAAGACATCAAAAAACTCGTTTACCACTGGTACTGATGATGCTAAAATCTCATCACTTCTGGCGTCGGCCACACTCACCAACACAACCCATGCTCCTTGGTTGATCAACTTCCTTTCCTTCAGGGCATAGATCATCCTAGGGGCAATCTCAGTTTTGGACCCTTTAAATTTGTAGCTTGCCTGCAACGGTGGCATAGACACCACCTCTTTATGGAAACAATAAATACTGGCGTGATTCTCCTCCATCCAGTCCATGCCTAGAATTACATCGAACTCTTTCATGTCTAAGACTACCAAGGTCACATCTAACTCACAACCCGACACTAACACCTTACATGCTTTCACTTTCTCAGTGGCCAACAAACTCACCACTGCTGGGGTGGCAACAGACATAACATATATAAACGGTTCCAGCTCTAATTTAGCTTGACTCACAAAAGATGCAGAGATAAAGGAATTAGTAGAACCCAAATCAAAAAGTACGAAGGCAAGGTGCCCAAGTATTGGGAGTGTACTTGTGCCCACCAAATCTGAATTACCAGCACCTCGACTCGTAGTAGCATAAGCTTTCCCTGGCTGGATCGTATGTCTAAAAGTACCAGCACCACTCGAACTCAGAGGCTGGTTCCCAGTACCTCTGTTGGGGCAATTCTCTGCTTTGTGACCCTCTTGTCCGCACCTAAAGCATGCTCCCGTCCTGGCTAAACATCTACCCCAATGTTGTTTCCCACATTCACTGCCTCGTGGCTTGTCGCCACTATTGCCTCTCTGCTTATATGACCGTTACCTCTGTCCTAGACCTGAACGTGATCTACCAAACGAGTGTTGAGGGCGCTGGGTGTGCTGGGATTCAGTGGTCGTCTGGCCCCACTCAGTTTTCTGGCTCGAGGAGGGACCTGGATTCACAGGCACGTAATGCTCACTCTGCTGACGGACACCTATCAACTCAGCTGCCCTCACTGTCGTGCATAATCAGGGGGTGCCAAGTCGTGTACGAAGCCTCCAATATCCTCATCCAGACCCATCATAAAGCACTCTTCCTTCTTGGCCTCCATGTCGACTAGCTCGGGGGAAAAGCGTAAGAGCCTCGTGAACTCTCTCTCATACACCTCCATTGATCGCCTATTATGGCGAAGTTGCAAGAACTCTGCTTGCTTTTTGTAATGGGCGGCCGCTGGGTAAAACTTCCTCTAAAGGGCCTCTTTGAATTATGTCAACGCCACCAGCTCAGTTCTCATCGCGGACTCCCACCACATAAATGCATCATCTCTCAACATAAATGCAACACAAGACACCTTCTGCTCCTTCAGACAATTCATGAGCCGAAAATTGGTTTCTAGAGAAGAAAATGACAACTCTACCACCGTTGGGTCCCCAGAGGATCCATCAAACGTACGAGGGTCGTATTTTCTAAAATCTATCAGCCATCTCACCTTTAGAGATGCACTTCCGTGGTTCTGACCCAGCTGTGTAGTTGGTTTGCCACTGTTGTCTGTACCAAGGTCTGCATGGCCTCCAACATCAATGACGCCACGGTTGGGTTCGCCTGCCCAGTTGGCGGCGCTGCTGGGGGTTCACATCCTGATAGGCATGTTGCTGAAGTAGTGGGTCCTGTCCCCCTACATTTCCTTTCCCATAGCTCGTCGAGCTCTTCCTCCTCTACGTGGTGGCATCTCTATGGAAACACTACAACCACAACTAATCTATTTAAGCCTTCTAATTCCACATCCTACCAATTTAATCAACATGAAAGCATTTATTGTAAACTTGAAAACATAACATAAACAACCCTATTTCCTAAAGATAAATAAATTTGAAATAATTAATAAATGAAATAATCTTTAGTATATGGGCATACCTGGCGATGACTGGGTATTTGTTGCTTGACCATGGGATACTTAATGCTTACGATGTAAGCAAGTCTACAGAACCCATAACCTTGGGCTCTGATACTAACTGTAACGACTCTACTTTTTCCTATCAGACTTTCTAGGGATATTACTGCATGCATGCTAGTAGAATTAAAAAAAAAACTTTAATAACAAAAAAAAAACTTTTGTTAATCAATCAAAAGCAATTACCTCGAGATCCCTTTAAACAAATTTCAAAGCATAAGTCAAAACAATTAAACAATTGACGTGATTTCCATAATATCTCCACTAAGAAAAAAAAACATTTCCAAAAGTACTAATAATGAAGAAAAATTGTGGAATTTAAGCTCCTATAGGTCACCCATGGCCTCTTGCAGCAACTATCCTGTCATACGCCTAGGATGCCCTTGCCTTTGCCTGAAAAGAAAAACATTTTTTGAAAAGGGTGAGTATTTAAAATACTCAGTAAGTGACCTCACTACTAGGGTCAGGATGTGCAAACACACACAAAGTGATTTTTAAAACTTCTTCCTCTAGTGGGACCTAAAACATTTTCATAGTGGAAACGTTTCCCTTTTTAACTTTTCTTTTCGGCTTAATGTGGACAATTAACCCAACCTTTCCTTTCCATTTAACCTTTTCAGGTTCCTTTCCATTTAACCTTTACAGGTTTCTTTTTAATTAGCCTTTTCAAGTTCATTTTCATTTAGATGTACATCTATAATTTTAGGGGGTAATTGCCACAACCTTCGAAATCACTTTATCATGAAAATACACATGTATGCATGAGGTCCCAAAGAATTTTAAATTTTCATTCCATGATGCAACACAAGCAACATTCTCATATCATTCATCATAAATCATAATCATAAACCATGCATAACATTCATAAAAATATTTGGCAATCATACATATCAAAATCCATTTTCATATGAAATAAAGAATTTTAAAATTCATCAAAAATCCTAAATAAAACTTTTATAAAACTTTTCATTTTGAATGTAATTTTTTTTATTTCAATTCAGTTCCCAACTTGCATTTAAGCATACCGGCATAAAGTCCCTTACCTTGGCTTAGCTCAAAATAGGATCCCCAAACTCCTATTTCAGAAATCGCTTGGCAAACCTACAACAATTTCCAAAAGATCATGCTTGACATTCATAACCTGTAATGCCCCAGGCCAAGGATTTGGACAAGGATTTGGAATATGGATTCCATACCTGATGGCCCCAACATTCTCCTGCGATCTGGCCACGTCACCTTACTTGTCTTGAACTGCTTTTAAGAGTGAAGACTGTCCCCACAAACCAACATGGGTCTTTTCAGCATGCTTTGTACTCACTCACATGCTTCCTAGGAAAATTTCCAGGAGGTCACCAAACATAGGATTGCTCCAAGCCAAGTACACTTAACTTTGGAGTTTCTATGATTAAGCCACCAAAAAGGAATGTGCACCTTGTTTGTAGAGGTAGTAGCTATCAATTCCTTTAAGCCTTTCTTAATCATGCCTTGCATAGGCTCAGGATCCCTCTCATTCGGATGTGGTCTCGGTTCATTCATGTACCCCTCCTAACCTCCGGCGTTACATGCCCACCAGCTTTCGCCTTAGTTTGTCCCCGAACCACACCTTACTGGGAGAGGTTCCTCTCTGATACCATATGTAACGCCCCAGGCCCAAGATTCGGACCAGAATTTGGAATCCATATTTGGCACCTAATGGCCCCGACATTCCCCTACATCCCCCGCTGTCTGACCACGCTACCTACTTGTCTTGAGCTGTTTGCGATAGTGAAGACTGTCCCCACAAACCAACACGGGTTATTTCAGCATGTTTTGTCCTCACTCACATGCTTCCTAGGAAAATTCCTAGGAGGTCACCCAACATAGGATTGCACGAAGCCAAGCACGCTTGACTTTGGAGTTCTTATGATTGAGCTACTGAAAAGGAAGGTGCACCTTGTTGGTCTAGGTAGTAGCTATCAATTCTTTTAAGCCCTTTTTAACCATGCCTTGCACAGCCTCATGATCCCTCTCATTCGGATGTGGTCTCAGTTCATTCATGTACCCCTCCTAACCTCCTGCGTTGCATAGCCTTTAACTCCAATTCTAAAAAAACCACCTTAAGACGTTGGTTTAATAACTCCACTTATCCCAAAGAAACTCATATCTAAGGGGAACTCATAGTCATAACCATACATGTGTTCCCAAAGCCCATACTTCATAGTCATCCTAAAGTCCAAACTACCTCCCAAACTTAGTAAAAGAATTAGGAGATAATAATTTTTTGTTTCAACAGAATCCAAATCTTAGAATCGAAGCCTAGCACATACTCAAGGATTTTCTTGATTTTAGCATGAGAATTTTACCTATATTCCTTCCCCAAAACAGAACCGAGCTTTTTCAATTAAATGATGGGTTTGATTCGATTTTGTCGAGCCAACCTCCACCTACAATGGGTATTCTAAAATAGAGCCCAAAAATCAATGGTCAACCTCATAAACAACAAAACAGTGCCCAAAACTAAATCTACCAGACGAAAACCATAGGAATACCATGCAAAAACTTGCCCACGCCAGAACGAAAGCGATTCGCGATTGTACAGTGCATAAAATCGTCGAAAAACAGCCTAAAAAAATTGAGCAATCCCGCCAGTACACCGAACTGCAGTACGACGACACTTGAGGTTCGTTCGACGACGTGGCGTGGTCGGCAAGCGGCGGTGGCTCGTGTTCCCAGATTTGCAGTGGATCGGATCGGAGGCAGAGGCAATTTGTGGTCATCACCCACCACGTGTTGGATGGATTTCATCCTACTGGGTAAGATGGGAAGAATGGAGTTTATTTTCAACATTAGGCGCCCTCCCCAATTTCTCTCATATACTTCTCCAATCCCGCCTAAATCCATCAAGTTCCTCCAAGTTTTTAAGTTCTTCCACTTGCGCACTTACATATTTGCCATTTTTATCCTCTTTTTTCTCAAGATTGAGGATGCAATAAAACAATTTGTGAAGCATCCAATACATGGGTTACTTTACTTTGTTCATTATATTTTTTTAAATCATTTTAAATATATCTTAAATCTTAATAAAAACAAGGGTTGTAGTATATTAAAATGACGAAAAGTAATGAAATGCAATTAATACTAGAATAATGTACCTTAAGTGAATAATCTTATTGTGGAAACAATAAAATACAATAACATAATAAATAGAAGGAGATGCATAATATTCAAGCGTAAAAATGGAAGACAAATACTGCAAAAAATTTAGCCAAGTTAAAGCATAAATGTTTTGTTTATAAAAAATGCCATTTGTGAAATAGTCATGCAAATAGACCATTTGGCATAATTTTTGTTATTGATATATATATCAAATAACTGATTGATATTTAAATGTTATAACTTCAAATAAATTATATTACTCTCACAAATCTTATTCAAATAATTTCTACTGGATCTTCAACATCAAAATGATCATTATGGAGAACTCTTATTTCGTTTCACTCTCAATTATCATTGGGGTGGATTAATGTGGAGTTTATCTGCAAAACAAGCACAACAAAAATTGAAATTCGTACAAGAATATGAAATTTTAAGACGAAGACAAAAAGGAAACAAAAACCTTTTTATCTTCGATTTGGGTATCAATTATCACTCTAAACATTCAATATCATAAGACTTATCCATTTTTTTAAAATAAAAATTAATGTAAACAAAATATTAAAAAACCGCACTACCTTCAATAATAAAAGTCAAGTTTGGCATGAAATTAAACTTCACCATATCCAATCGGCTATTGAATTACTCTATCACAAATCACAAATTAAAAAAAAAAAAAAAACAAACAACACTAGCCTTGGTTTAAAAAAAAATAAAAAGAAAAAAGGGATTCATTTGATATACATTTGATAACTTATTGAACATGAGGAAAAGTGAAAATCAACTATTTTTCCAAGTTTTAACTCAAGGTTGCAACATCGATTCAATGTTTAGGTCCATTCAAATTTTAGAATAAAAATTGATACTTCTTATTATATATATGGTTAAAAAGTAATTGTTTTCTCGAGAGAGTAAAAAAAGTACCAACAGCTTCCTTTTTGCCGCAATGTGAATCGCACTTACAATGACAGGAACTGTAGCCATTGCCTTTGGCCATGCATTCTCCTCGCAAGTTTTTCAACGGGACTTGAATTTGGCCTTCAAGTCGCCAAATAACCACTTGAATTTGGCCTCTATGTCGTCCGACCTATCAGCAGTGGAAAATTGCAGTGTAGCCACCACCACAATGTACATTAGAAACAATGCCATCTTCTTATTCGCCATTTTCTTTTCTTTTTATTTTTCTTGCCTTAAATATTTATCTTTGGCCTTTTCACGCCTTTTACAATTTTTTTTTGTTTTTAATTCACGAGTGGGTGATTTTTTGTATAAAAGATAAGACCTCTTTATAGGAGTATTGTTTGTTAAGTTTAGGTCATCGAACGCAAATTTTGTTTTTTACTCTCTATATTTCAAGGAAGTGGTCTTGGTTTGTTTTCTATTTCCATGTTTTTCTCCTTCTTTTTTTTTTTTTTTTTTTGAAGCGGATGTTTTTCTCCTTCTTAAGTGGACAAAGAAATAGCTTTTTCATGGTTTTTTTTTTATTGAATTTTCACGTTTCCTTTTTTTTTAATTGATTTTCATCATTCATTTAGTTCATTTAATTGTAATAATTATAGAAAATAGTAAATTTGTGGGGCCCTTTAAACTTATTTCCTTTGCACCTGAGAGAGACTCATCTCCTAATTTTTTATATCTTTCTAAAATATCTACAGTGAGAGTATAATGAAAACTAAAGCCTATCCAATTATTCTTAACTGTATTGAAAATAAGAATGAAGACAATTGTCTCTCTTGACAAGGCCATTTCAAGATCACGAGCCGTCATATTCTTTATTCTGGAGTCATGATTGTAACGTGATGAATATTTCAAAGAGTAAATATGACATTGAAAACAAAATGGTGATGAAAGTTTATTATAATTTTCTATGGTCCAGCACGATTTAATAACATTCAACGAAGCAAAATGTGTCTAGAGAGCTCGAGAAGGAGAGATTCAACAACATATGAAGCATATTACTACTACTCACTTCATAACATCAAGAACAAATCAATAAGCACTTCAATACTAGTGTATTAACAAATGTTAACAAAATAAATTACTAAATGAGAAACAACATATTGAAAGTTGACCTCCCTCAACTATCTTGCAAGAGAATCACGTTAATGACAACGAAGTTTATTCCGTTTTGCCTTAGAAGTTTGTGTTTGAGGAATATGAGTAGCAGGTGTCAAGAACAGCACGACGTTGCCTTCGTCTATTCATATTCGACTAACAATGGATCCATCGCGATAATAGGATAAATAGTTTTTAATTCATTGGCAAGCATGTAGTAACGTCCCTAGATAGTCGAAGTCTAAAAAAAAAAGTTCGAGTCGTTATATATAGTTCTTAATGTCGTGTCCAACTACATATTTGAATTTAAGGACAACTGGCTGCTATAATCTTATATTATCTCATGCTTCTTCTAACATAATTATGATGCTTGGTGGTCAATATGTTATGGAAGTTGATATACTCTTGAACATGAATTCTTTTGTCAGACATTTTAGCAACATCAAGACAATTAGAGAAGATGTATAGAATTAAACAAAACAAGTTATGTTAGTCGAAACTAGCCATTTAGATATGCATAAAAAGCTGAGTTCGATACTAAAAAGGTTGGGTCATTACTACAAGAAAAATCGCATACGATAGCATTCAACAAATGCTATCGTAAACCTTCGATAGCGTTCTTGAAATGCTGTCATGGCCAATGTTATTGAAAGTCTTTGACATTTCATAGCATTTCATAGCATTTTTTCACCGCTATCCAAAATGCTATAAAAAGTATGTTTTTTATCTGTACTTTTAATTCTAAGTTTTTTTTTCATTGCGCTGGCAAATGACGCTATGATTCATCTTACATAGCATTTTTTATAACATTGAAAAGTGCTACAAATGACATATCATATCATCTTTTACCATGCTATCGTAGCTGATGTAATTGGAAGTCCTTGGCTGTTCATAGCGTGTTTTCAACTCTATCAAGAAAAGCTACAAAAATTCATTTTTCATTTTAAAATTTTAAAGTTATGGAAACTTTTCATAGCGTTAGAAAACAAATGTTATGATTGATCTCTAATAACATTTTACAAATAAGTGAAAAAAAGGCAATAGAATACATAGCATAACATTTTTAGCGCCACTATGGTAGTCGATATCATGGAAATTAATTGACTTTGAATAGAATTTTATTAAAAATAATTCTAAGTTTTTTGTTCACTGCGTTGGCAAATGACGCTATGATTCATCTTACATATCATTTTGTATAACATTGAAAAGTGCTACAAAAGACATATCATATCATCTTTTACCATGCTATCGTATCCAATGTAATTGGAAGTCCTTGGCTTTTCATAGCGTGTTTTCAACTCTATCGAGAAAAGCTACAAAAATTCATTTTTCATTTTTAAATTTTAAAGTTATGGAAACTTTTCATAGCGTTAGAAAACAAATGTTATGATTGATCTCTTATAACATTTTACATATAAGTGAAAAATAGGCAATAGAATACATAGCATAACATTTTTAGCGCCACTATGGTAGTCGATATCATGGAAATTAATTGACTTTGAATAGCATTTTATTAAAAAAAATTATTGTTTTGTTTACATTTGTACCATTTGTTTCGAATGTTATTATATTGTAAAATCAGTTGTAATCAGTTTATTAACTTTTATGTATTTAAATACATTTACATCAAAATAAAATTTCAAAAGTACAAAACATATATATATCAATTGAAGTCACTTGCACATGTTATATATAAAAGACGAAAAATGTAACTAATTTCATCTACACCTTCAACCATAAAGATATACATAAAATCTTTAAGATTTTTGGAGAAATTTAATTTGTGTAATTGAAGTTCGAATTTGTATTAATTTCTTGTAAATAAACTGGAGTACAACTCCATCGTATAGTCTTTTGATTCTCTCCGTTGCAAAATCAAGGAAGTTTTAGTCCTCGATGTCTTTCGAAAGGTTTAAACTCAGATCTTCAAGAAGCTTTAATCTCAGTCTCTTCAGTCTCTGGTTTCAGTCTTCGAGGAGTGTTAATTTCAATCTTGAAGAAGAGTTCGTCTCCGTCTTCCCTCTACCATACGCTTTCATTTCAATCTTCCACTTTGATGGTACTTTCATTTTAGTCTTCAATCTTCAATAAGAATTAATATTTTTGTTCAGTCTTTAGGATGATTTTAACTCTACCTTCATGTATTCAAACTTTAGTATTCTTTAAAAGCTATCAAACTTCTTACCCCCTCAAATGGAGGAGCCCTTTATGGATAAAGTTTTCCAAAAGTTGTGTTGACTTGCCTATTTTTTTTGGGTTCGTCTTTTGTTTGGATAAAACATGGGCCTTGGGACCGACTGAGTTAGTGGACTTTTATTTACTTGAGTTATGCCTTATTTAATTTTTCAAACTTCAACTAAATTGGGCTTTATGCCAAATAATCATTTGATTCATGGCTCGACCATTGTTGGATTTGATCAAGCCCATGGGGATGCTCGAATGGACATAAGAGAGACAAGCAGCATATTTGCATTTGTCATTGTTTAATTTGGTGACCTACCATAATCCATAATTGGTCCCTAATTAAATAAACAATTTTATCGTCAATTTTAAATAATGATGGTGCAATCTTTTATTGGTCCAAATTTCTATTGACAAATGCCACCTTTACGAGATTTATGCACAAAATATGTGTGCGTGGATCACGAAAAATGTGACATGGAGTAAAAATGTGAAAATTTATTGTAAGTATTACTCTCATTGATGCGTCAATTTAATAAAAATAAAATGTTTGTCAAAATTTTGATTTTCTCACTAGACGAAAACTTTGATTTGGATTCGTTTTGAGTGAACTTTAATTCCAAATTTGTGCTCGGAGTAGAATTCAAAGTCTTCCTCAACCTTCAATTGGAGTTGGAGTAATTCTAGGATAATTAGGGCTTGCATTAAGAATAAGATTTTCGTTTGGACTTGGGTAAAATTTCGACTCTGCCGGTTTTAACTTGAGTCCGAACTTAGACTCTAACAACATGTTTTTTCTTTGACATAATTTAAATTCTACCCAATTTTGACTTCAACTGTGAGAGTTTTGAATGTGCCCAAATTTTAATCTGGCAGAAGTCTGAGCATGATTCAGAATTCGAATAAATTTTGAAGTTCGACGTCACGTCTCATAATATCCTTATTAGTTTTATCTCCTCAAATCTGGCACCAAATTTCTCATCTTGACCAATCCTTTCCACGATGAATATTTTATTTTTTTTTGGAATCCAAATCCTATATGAAAACCGATTGAATCCAAATGTTTGTTGGATTTTAGTTTTTACTAACGACTGTTGCTAAATTCGTCAGGACCATCATCTATATTATTGGGAGGAGAGGGCCTGTGAAAACTAAAAATATAAATGTTTGTCAACATTTTGACTTTCTCCCAAGACGAACACTTTGATTTGGACTCGTTTCGAGTGAACTTTAATTCCAAATTTGCCCTCGGAGTAGAATTCAAAGTCTTCCTCAATCTTCACGTAGAGTTGGAGTAATTATATGATAATTAGGGCTTGCACTTGGAATAAGATTTTCGTTTGGACTTGGGTAAAATTTCGACTATGCCGGTTTTAACTTGAGTCCGAACTTAAACTCTAACAACATGTTTTTTCTTTGACATAATTTAAATTCTACCCAATTTTGACTTAAACTATGAGAGTTTTGAATGTGCCCATTTTAATTTGGCAGAAGTCTCAGTATGATTCAAAATTCAAATAAATTTTGAAGTTCGACAATATGCTTTTTAGTTTTATCTCCTCAAATCTGGCACCAAATTTCTCATCTTGCCCAATTCCTTCCAAGATGAATATTTTGTTTTTTTTTGGAATCCAAATCGTATATGAAAACTGATTGAATCCAAATGTTCATTGGATTTTAGTTTTTACTAACGACTGTTGATAAATTCGTCAGGACCATCATCTATAGATTGGGAGGAGATGGACAGTGAAAACTAAAAATATAAATGTTTGTAAACATTTTGACTTTCTCACAAGACGAACACTTTGATTTGGATTCGTTTTGAGTGAACTTTAATTCCAAATTTGTGCTCGGAGTAGAATTCAAAGTCTTCCTATATCTTCACTTGGAGTTGGAGTAATTCTATGTTAATTAGTGATTGCACTTGGAATAAGATTTTCGTTTGGACTTGGGTAAGATTTCGACTATGCCGGTTTTAACTTGAGTCCGAACTTAAACTCTAACAACATGTTTTTTCTTTGACATAATTTAAATTCTACCCAATTTTGACTTCAACTGTGAGAGTTTTGAATGGTCCCAAATTTTAATATGGCAGAAGTCTCAGTATTATTCAAAATTCGAATAAATTTTGAAGTTCGACGTCACGTCTCATAATATCCTTTTTAGTTTTAGCTCCTCAAATCTGGCACCAAATATCTCATCTTGCCCAATCCCTTCCACGATGAATATTTCTTTTTTTTTTGGAATCCAAATCCTATATGAAAACCGATTGAATCCAAATGTTTGTTGGATTTTAGTTTTTACTAACGACTGTTGCTAAATTCGTCAGGACCATCATCTATAGTATTGGGAGGAGAGGGCCAGTGAAAACTAAAAATATAAATGTTTGTCAACATTTTGACTTTCTCCCAAGATGAACACTTTGATTTGGATTCGTTTTGAGTGAATTTTAATTCCAAATTTGTGCTCGGAGTAGAATTCAAAGTCTTCCTCAATCTTCACTTGTAGTTGGAGTAATTCTATAATAATTAGGTCTTGCATTTGGAATAAGATTTTCGTTTGGACTTGGGTAAAATTTTGACTATGCCGATTTTAACTTGAGTCCGAACTTAAACTCTAACAACATGTTTTTTCTTTGACATAATTTAAAATCTACCCAATTTTGACTCAAACTGTGAGAATTTTGAATGTGCCCAAATTGTAGTTTGGCAGAAGTTTCAGTATGATTCAAAATTCGAATAGATTTTAAAGTTTGACGTGACGTCTCATAATATGCTTTTTAGTTTTAGCTTCTCAAATCTGGCAACAAATTTATCATCTTGCCCAATTCCTTCCAAGATGAATATTTTGTTTTTTTTTTGGATTCCAAATCGTATATGAAAACCGATTGAATCCAAATGTTCATTGGATTTTAGTTTTTACTAACGACTGTTGATAAATTCGTCAGGACCATCATCTATAGATTGGGAGGAGATGGACAGTGAAAACTAAAAATATAAATGTTTGTAAACATTTTGACTTTCTCACAAGACGAACACTTTGATTTGGATTCGTTTTGAGTGAACTTTAATTCCAAATTTGTGCTCGGAGTAGAATTCAAAGTCTTCCTATATCTTCACTTGGAGTTGGAGTAATTCTATGTTAATTAGTGATTGCACTTGGAATAAGATTTTCGTTTGGACTTGGGTAAGATTTCGACTATGCCGGTTTTAACTTGAGTCCGACCTTAAACACTAACGACATGTTTTTCCTAACATAATTTAAATTCTACCCAATTTTGAGTTAAACTGTGAGAGTTTTGAATGCGCCTATTTTAATTTGGCAGAAGTCTCAGTATGATTCAAAATTCGAATAAATTTTGAAGTTTGACAATATGCTTTTTAGTTTTATCTCCTCAAATCTGGCACCAATTATCTCATCTTGCTCAATTCTTTCCAAGATGTATATTTTGTTTTTTTTTGGAATCCAAATCCTATATGAAAACCGATTGAATCCAAATGTTCATTGGATTTTAGTTTTTACTAACGAATGTTGATAAATTCGTCAAGACCATCATCTCTAGATTGGGAGGAGATGGCCAGTGAAAACAAAAAATATAAAAGTTTGTCAACATTTTGAGTTTCTCACAAGACGAACACTTTGATTTGGATTCGTTTTGAGTGCACTTTAATTCCAATTTTGTGCTCGGAGTGGAATTCAAAGTCTTCCTCAATCTTCACTTAGAGTTGGAGTAATTCTATGATAATTAGGGCTTGCACTTGGAATAAGATTTTCGTTTGGACTTGGGTAAAATTTTGACTATGCCGGTTTTAACTCGAGTCCGAACTTAAACTCTTACAACATGTTTTTTCTCTGACATAATTTAAATTCTACCCAATTTTGACTTTAACTGTGAGAGTTTTCAATGTGCCCAAATTTTAATCTGACAGAAGTCTCCGTATGATTCAGAATTCGAATAAATTTTGAAGTTTGACGTCATGTCTCATAATATCCTTTTTACTTTTATCTCCTCAAATCTGGCACCAAATTTCTCATCTTGTCTAATTCCTTCCACGATGAATATTTTGTTTTTTTTTGGAATCCAAATCGTATATGAAAACTAATAGAATCCAAATGTTCATTGGATTTTAGTTTTTACTAACGACTGTTGATAAATTCGTAAGGACCATCATCTATAGATTGGGAGGAGAGGGCCAGTGAAAACTAAAAATATAAATGTTTGTCAACATTTTGACTTTCTCACAAGACGAACACTTTGATTTGGATTCGTTTTGAGTGAACTTTAATTCCAAATTTGTGCTCGGAGTATAATTCAAAGTCTTCCTCAATCTTCACTTGGAGTTGGAGTTATTCTATGATAATTAGGGCTTGCACTTGGAATAAGATTTTCGTTTGGACTTGGATAAAATTTCGACTATGCCGGTTTTAACTTGAGTCCGAACTTAAACTCTAACAACATGTTTTTTCTTTGACATAATTTAAATTCTACCCAATTTTGACTTCAACTGTGAGAGTTTTAAATGGTCGCAAATTTTAATATGGCAGAAGTCTCCGTATGATTCAGAATTCGAATAAATTTTGAAGTTCGACTTCACTTCTCATAATATCCTTTTTAGTTTTATCTCCTCAAATCTGGCACCAAATTTCTCATCTTCCCAATTCCTTCCACGATGAATATTTTGTTTTTTTTTGGAATCCAAATCCTATATGAAAACCGATTGAATCCAAATGTTTGTTAGCTTTTAGTTTTTACTAACGACTGTTGCTAAATTCGTCAGGACCATCAACTATAGTATTGGGAGGAGAGGGCCAGTGAAAACTAAAAATATAAATGTTTGTCAACATTTTGACTTTCTCCCAAGACAAACACTTTGATTTGGATTCGTTTTGAGTGAACTTTAATTCCAAATTTGTGCTCGGAGTAGAATTCAAAGTCTTCCTCAATCTTCACTTGTAGTTGGAGTAATTCTATGATAATTAGGGCTTGCATTTGGAATAAGATTTTCGTTTTGACTTGGGTAAAATTTTGACTATGCCGATTTTAACTTGAGTCCGAATGTAAACTCTAACTACATGTTTTTTCTTTGACATAATTTAAATTCTACCCAATTTTGACTTAAACTGTGAGAATTTTGAATGTGCCCAAATTTTAGTTTGACAGAAGTTTCAGTATGATTCAAAATTCGAATAAATTTTAAAGTTCGACGTCACGTCTCATAATATGCTTTTTAGTTTTACCTCCTCAAATCTGGCAACAAATTTATCATCTTGCCCAGTTCCTTCCAAGATGAATATTTTGTTTTTTTTTGGAATCCAAATCGAATATGAAAACCGATTGAATCCAAATGTTCATTGGATTTTAGTTTTTACTAACGACTGTTGGTAAATTCGTCAGGACCATCATCTATAGATTGGGAGAAGATGGCCAGTGAAAACTAAAAATATAAATGTTTGTCAACATTTTGACTTTCTCACAAGACGAACACTTTGATTTGGATTCGTTTTGAGTGAACTTTAATTCCAAATTTGCGGTCGTAGTAGAATTCAAAGTCTTCCTCAATCTTCACTTGTAGTTGGAGTAATTCTATGATAATTAGGGCTTGCATTTGGAATAAGATTTTCGTTTGGACTCGGGTAAAATTTTGACTATGTAAAACCGGGATTTCACGAGATTTATCCTTGAATTTTTTCTAAAAAGAATGTGTTCAAAACAATTGTTTGGGTTGAAATGTGTGGGGTTTTGTTTAAAAAAAAAAGAAAGAAGAAAAAGTAAAAAAAAAAAAGAAAAGGAGGAAATAGGAAAAAGGGGGAAAAAAAAAAGAAAAAAAAGAGGAAAGTGTGAGTTGTTTTTATATATTCATTTTACAAAATATATATTCATTTAAACCCAATTTAGATTTTCATTTACCAAAGGAAAACAGAGGGGTCTTGAGGGAGAGAGTCTGAAAAGAATAAGAAGGAGATTTTGAAGGTGGAATTGAAGAAGAAAAGGGGGAAACGCAGTCCAAGTTGCATGGTGAATTCTGGTGTTCAATTCTGCCAACGTTTGGTTTTCTGATCATACCGAGCTCCACAGGAAGAATTAAGAGGTAAGGTTTGGTTCTTCTGAAAGTTAATTCATTTTAGAACAATTTTCGTGAAGGAAGCTCGAGCAAAATCTGAAGTTATGTTATGGGTTTTTGAAGGGGAAGTCAGAGGAGTGTTTTTACTGTCAAATCCGGGGAACCTCTGGTTTTTGGGATATTCGGATCTGTAGCAGGAAAACAGTTCTGGTTTTAGCTGAAACGTGTTTTGGGGAAAATAGATTTCGAGGTAGTTACAGACACATCCTTTAGAAATTTCGATTTCATTCCTTCAGATAAGTTTTAGAGGGTTCAAAAAAGAAGAGTTTGGTATAAAGAACATCATTTTTGAGCAAGTAATGGAAAAGTTATAGGTGTGTGAGTTTAGGGTATAAAATCTGTAAATAGCAGGAAATAGATGGGAAGGTTTTTGCAATTCCAAACCTTAAATTCATGAGGCCAAGATTCTAATGCTTGGTTTTGTTTAGTTGGCAGGCCAAGAAGGAATATGACAAATTTACGGACCGAGAATCTAATATTAACGCTGTGAGTGACAAAATGAATTCTGAAAATAAATTCTATGCTTGAACTTGTGTTCATAAAAAGAAAAGACTTCCTAAGCATGATGTAGCTTAAAGATTTATGGTCTCTTGAGCACGTATTCATAAGCATGTATGGTTTCCTAAAAATGATTTAAATTGTTCGTTTTGAGCATATGTTTACTGGTTTTTCTGAAACTAGAGGAAATACCTTAATTCTAAGTCTACATGTGTTAGCCAGAACTGTTAAAGGTTTTCATGTGTTTCTCTGAGACCTGAATGAGTTAATGGTTGAGATATTGAGCCCGAGGTTGTATAGTACCGTGTGCACACAGGTCATTTTCTGTTGTCGACGTTGAGTGTACTCCGTGACAACAATGCTGTCGTGAGTGCTGGGCGAGCCCCACTACGACAAAGACGATGGGAGTGCTGGGCGGGCCCCACTACATCGTAGAATGAACATTGACTGTACTGGGCGAGTCTTACACAACTAGTTTGTCATATGGTTAAAATGGTTAATATTTTGACACACTTGCTGGACTTCTGTAAAAGTTATTGATGTTATATGTTATGATTTACGAGTTAATAGTTTTAAACTCAGTCACTCACTGAGCTTTCTAGCTCATTCTTTCAATGTTTTCCAACTTTTCAGGTAGAGATCGAGCTCCCGGTGCCTGAGATCCTGCCACAGCCTGCTGAACGCTCTACGAGTCTGATATTTTTGTATGTGGATGGTGTAGTACAACAAGTCTGCTCGTAATGTACATATTGTAATAGGGATGTGTAGTTATGTGCGTGTACGAAGCTAGGGGTCTTGGTTATGTAAATCTTGGTTCGTGATATATTGAGTTGTAGTACCCCTAGCCGTGTTGGTTGTTCCACAGGCGTCTTTACCAGAACCGCCCTATATGTATACTTGGTAACGTTTACCAAGATTCCGTTGTGTTGTGTTTGAGTAACTTATACTTCAAGTATAGTATGTTTATCAGGTACAACAGGGTCACAGGTATCGTTAGGGAGGAAACGATGTCTGTTGGCTTCACGCCTTCCTCCGGGCTAAGATAACAGGTGTTTCGGGAGGGGGTGTGACAGACTATGCCGATTTTAACTTGAGTCCGAACGTAAACTCTAACTACATGTTTTTTCTTTGACATAATTTAAATTCTACCCAATTTTGACTTAAACTGTCAGAATTTTGAATGTGCCCAAATTTTAGTTTGGCAGAAGTTTCAGTATGATTCAAAATTCGAATAAATTTTAAAGTTCGACGTCACGTCTCATAATATGCTTTTTAGTTTTACCTCCTCAAATCTGGCAACAAATTTATCATCTTGCCCAGTTCCTTCCAAGATGAATATTTTGTTTTTTTTTTGGAATCCAAATCGAATATGAAAACCGATTGAATCCAAATGTTCATTGGATTTTAGTTTTTACTAACGACTGTTGGTAAATTCCTCAGGACCATCATCTATAGATTGGGAGAAGATGGCCAGTGAAAACTAAAAATATAAATGTTTGTCAACATTTTGACTTTCTCACAAGACGAACACTTTGATTTGGATTCGTTTTGAGTGAACTTTAATTCCAAATTTGCGCTCGGAGTAGAATTCAAAGTCTTCCTCAATCTTCACTTGTAGTTGGAGTAATTCTATGATAATTAGGGCTTGCATTTGGAATAAGATTTTCGTTTGGACTCCGGTAAAATTTTGACTATGCCGATTTTAACTTGAGTCCGAACGTAAACTCTAACTACATGTTTTTTCTTTGACATAATTTAAATTCTACCCAATTTTGACTTAAACTGTGAGAATTTTGAATGTGCCCAAATTTTAGTTTGGCAGAAGTTTCAGTATGATTCAAAATTCGAATAAATTTTGAAGTTCGACGTCACGTCGCATAATATCCTTTTTAGTTTTATCTCCTCAAATCTGGCACCAAATTTCTAATCTTACCCAATTCCATCCACGATGAATATTTTGTTTTTTTTTGGAATCCAAATCCTATATGAAAACCGATTGAATCCAAATGTTTGTTGGATTTTAGTTTTTACTAACGACTGTTGCTAAATTCGTCAGGACCATCATCTATAGTATTGGGAGGAGATGGCCAGTGAAAACTAGAAATATAAATGTTTGTCAACATTTTGACTTTCTCACAAGACGAACACTTTGATTTGGATTCGTTTTGAGTGAACTTTAATTCCAAATTTGTGCTCGGAGTAGAATTCAAATTCTTCCTCAATCTTCACTTGGAGTTGGAGTAATTCTATGATAATTATGTCTTGCACTTGGAAAAAGATTTTCGTTTGGACTTGGGTAAAGTTTCAACTATGCCGGTTTTAACTTGAGTCCGATTTTAAACTCTTACAACATGTTTTTTCTAACATAATTTAAATTCTACCCAATTTTGACTTCAACTGTGAGAGTTTTGAATGTGGCCATTTTAATTAGGCAGAAGTCTCAGTATGATTCAAAATTCGAATAAATTTTAAAGTTCGACAATACGCTTTTTAGTTTTATCCCCTCAAATCTGGCACAAAATTTCTTATCTTGCCCAATTCCTTCCTAGATGAAGATTTTGTTTTTTTTTTTTAATCAAAATCATATATGAAAACTGATTGAATCCAAATGTACATTGGATTTTAGTTTTTACTAACGACTGTTGATAAATTCGTCAGGACCATCGTCTATAGATTGCGAGGAGATGGCCAGTGAAAACTAAAAAAATAAATGTTTGTCAACATTTTGACTTTCTCACTAGACGAACACTTTGATTTGAATTCGTTTTGAGTGAACTTTAATTCCAAATTTGCGCTCGGAGTAGAATTCAAAGTCTTCCTCAATCTTCACTTGTAGTTGGAGTAATTCTATGATAATTAGGGCTTGCATTTGGAATAAGATTTTCGTTTGGACTCCGGTAAAATTTTGACTATGCCGATTTTAACTTGAGTCCGAACGTAAACTCTAACTACATGTTTTTTCTTTGACATAATTTAAATTCTACCCAATTTTGACTTAAACTGTGAGAATTTTGAATGTGCCCAAATTTTAGTTTGGCAGAAGTTTCAGTATGATTCAAAATTCGAATAAATTTTGAAGTTCGACGTCACGTCGCATAATATCCTTTTTAGTTTTATCTCCTCAAATCTGGCACCAAATTTCTAATCTTACCCCATTCCTTCCACGATGAATATTTTGTTTTTTTTTGGAATCCAAATCCTATATGAAAACCGATTGAATCCAAATGTTTGTTGGATTTTAGTTTTTACTAACGACTGTTGCTAAATTCGTCAGGACCATCATCTATAGTATTGGGAGGAGATGGCCAGTGAAAACTAGAAATATAAATGTTTGTCAACATTTTGACTTTCTCACAAGACGAACACTTTGATTTGGATTCGTTTTGAGTGAACTTTAATTCCAAATTTGTGCTCGGAGTAGAATTCAAATTCTTCCTCAATCTTCACTTGGAGTTGGAGTAATTCTATGATAATTATGTCTTGCACTTGGAAAAAGATTTTCGTTTGGACTTGGGTAAAGTTTCAACTATGCCGGTTTTAACTTGAGTCCGATTTTAAACTCTTACAACATGTTTTTTCTAACATAATTTAAATTCTACCCAATTTTGACTTAAACTGTAAGAGTTTTGAATGTGGCCATTTTAATTAGGCAGAAGTCTCAGTATGATTCAAAATTCGAATAAATTTTAAAGTTCGACAATACGCTTTTTAGTTTTATCCCCTCAAATCTGGCACAAAATTTCTTATCTTGCCCAATTCCTTCCTAGATGAAGATTTTGTTTTTTTTTTTTAATCAAAATCATATATGAAAACTGATTGAATCCAAATGTACATTGGATTTTAGTTTTTACTAACGACTGTTGATAAATTCGTCAGGACCATCGTCTATAGATTGGGAGGAGATGGCCAGTGAAAACTAAAAAAATAAATGTTTGTCAACATTTTGACTTTCTCACTAGACGAACACTTTGATTTGGATTCGTTTTGAGTGAACTTTAATTCCAAATTTGTGCTTGGAGTAGAATTCAAAGTCTTCCTCACTCTTCACTTGGGGTTGGAGTAAGTCTATGATAATTAGGGCTTGAATTTGGAATAAGATTTTCATTTGCACTTGGGTAAAATTTTGACTATGCCGGTTTTAACTTGTGTCCGAACTTAAACTCTAACAACATGTTTTTTCTTTGACATATATTAAATTCTACCCAATTTTTACTTAAACTGTGAGAGTTTTGAATGTGCCCAAATTTTAATTTGGCAGAAGTCTCAGTATGATTCAAAATTCGAATAAATTTTGAAGTTCGACAATATGCTTTTTAGTTTTATATCCTCAAATCGGGCACAAAATTTCTCATCTTGCCCAATTCCTTCCAAGATGAATATTTTGTTTTTTTTTGGAATCCAAATCCAATATGAAAACCGACTGAATCCAAATGTTTGTTGGATTTTAGTTTTTACTAACGACTGTTGGTAAATTCGTCAGGACCATCATCTATAGATTGGGAGAAGATGGCCAGTGAAAACTAAAAATATAAATGTTTGTCAACATTTTGACTTTCTCACAAGACGAACACTTTGATTTGGATTCGTTTTGAGTGAACTTTAATTCCAAATTTGTGCTCGGAGTAGAATTCAAAGTCTTCCTCAATCTTAACTTGTTGTTGGAGTAATTCTATGATAATTAGGGCTTGCATTTGGAAAAGATTTTCGTTTGGACTTGGGTAAAATTTCGACTATGCCAGTTTTAACTTGAGTCCAAACTTAAACTCTAACAACATGTTTTTTCTTTGACATAATTAAAATTCTACCCAAATTTGACTTAACTGTGTGAATTTTGAATGTGCAAAAATTTGAATCTTGCAGAAGTCTCAGTATGATTCAAAACTCGAATAAATTTTGAAGTTCGATGTCACGTCTCATAATATGCTTTTTAGTTTTAGCTCCTCAAATCTGGCACCAAATTTATCATCTTGCCCAATTCCTTCCAAGATGAATATTGTGTTTTTTTTTGGAATCCAAATCCAATATGAAAACTGATTGAATCCAAATGTTTGTTGGATTTTAGTTTTTACTAACGACTGTTGATAAATTCGTCAAGACCAGCATCTATAGATGGGGAGGAGATGGCAAGTGAAAACTAGAAATATAAATGTTTATCAACATTTTGACTTTCTCACAAGACGAACACTTTGATTTGGATTCGTTTTGAGTGAACTTTAATTCCAAATTTGTGCTCGGAGTAGAATTCAATGTCTTCCTCGATCTTCACTTGGAGTTGGAGTAATTCTATGATAATTAGGGCTTGCACTTGGAATAAGATTTTCGTTTGGACTTGGGTAAAGTTTAAACTATGCCGGTTTTAACTTGAGTCCAAACTTAAACTCTTACAACATGTTTTTTCTAACATAATTTAAATTCTACCCAATTTTGACTTAAACTGTGAGAGTTTTGAATGTGGCCATTTTCATTAGGCAGAAGTCTCAGTATGATTCAAAATTCGAATAAATTTTGAAGTTCGACAATATGCTTTTTAGTTTTATCCCCTCAAATCTGGCACAAAATTTCTCATCTTGCCCAATTCCTTCCTAGATGAATATTTTGTTTTTTTTTTTAATCCAAATCGTATATGAAAACCGATTGAATCCAAATGTTCTTTGGATTCTAGTTTTTACTAACGACTGTTGATAAATTCGTCAGGACCATCGTCTATAGATTAGGAGAAGATGGCCAGTGAAAACTAAAAAAATAAATGTTCGTCAACATTTTCACTTTCTCACTAGACGAACACTTTGATTTTGATTCGTTTTGAGTGAACTTTAATTCCAAATTTGTGCTCGGAGTAGAATTCAAAGTCTTCCTCACTCTTCACTTGGGGTTGGAGTAAGTCTATGATAATTAGGGCTTGAATTTGGAATAAGATTTTCATTTGCACTTGGGTAAAATTTCGACTATGCCAGTTTTAACTTGAGTCCGAACTTAAACTCTAACAACATGTTTTTTCTATGACATATATTAAATTCTACCCAATTTTTACTTAAACTGTGATAGTTTTGAATGTGCTTAATTTTAATTATGCAGAAGTCTCAGTATGATTCAAAATTCGAATAAATTTTGAAGTTCGACAATATGCTTTTTAGTTTTATATCCTTAAATCTGGCACAAAATTTCTCATCTTGCCCAATTCCTTCCAAGATGAATATTTTGTTTTTTTTTGGAATCCAAGTCCAATATGAAAACCGATTGAATGCAAATGTTTGTTGGATTTTAGTTTTTACTAACGGCTGTAGATAAATGTGTCAGGGCCATCATTTATAGATTGGGAGGAGATGGCCTGTGAAAACTAAAAATATAAATGTTTGTCAACATTTTGACTTTCTCACAAGACGAACACTTTGATTTGGATTCGTTTTGAGTGAACTTTAATTCCAAATTTGTGCTCGGAGTAGAATTCAAAGTCTTCCTCAATCTTAACTTGTTGTTGGAGTAATTCTATGATAATTAGGGCTTGCATTTGGAATAAGATTTTCGTTTGGACTTGGGTAAAATTTCGACTATGCCGGTTTTAACTTGAGTCAGAACTTAAACTCTAACAACATGTTTTTTCATTGACATAATTAAAATTCTACCCAAATTTAACTTAACTGTGAGAATTTTGAATGTGCAAAAATTTGAATCTTGCAGAAGTCTCAGTATGATTCAAAATTCGAATAAACTTTGAAGTTCGACGTCACGTCTCATAATATGCTTTTTAGTTTTATCTCCTAAAATCTGGCACCAAATTTATCATCGTGCCCAATTCTTTCCCAGATGAATATTTTGTTTTTTTTTGGAATCCAAATCCTATATGAAAACCGTTTGAATCCAAATGTTCGTTGAATTTTAGTTTTTACTAACGACTGTTGATAAACTCGTCAAGACCATCATCTATAGATTGGGAGGAGATGGCCAGTGAAAACTCAAAATATAAATGTTTGTCAACATTTTGACTTTCTCACAAGACGAACACTTTGATTTGGATTCATTTTGAGTGAACTTTAATTCCAATTTTGTGCTCGGAGTAAAATTCAAAGTCGTCCTCAATCTTCACTTGGAGTTGGAGTAATTCTATGATAATTAGGGCTTGCACTTCGAATAAGATTTTCGTTTGGACTTGGGTAAAATTTCGACTATGCCAATTTTAACTTGAATCCGAACTTAAACTCTAACAACATGTTTTTTCTTTGACATAATTTAAATTCTACCCAATTTTGACTTAAACTGTGAGAATTTTGAATGTGCCCAAATTTTAGTTTGGCAGAAGTTTCAGTACGATTCAAGATTCGAATAAAATTTGAAGTTCGACGTCACGTCTCATAATATGCTTTTTAGTTTTAGCTCATCAGATCTGGCACCAAATTTATCATCTTGCCTAATTCCTTCCAAGATGAATAGTTTGTTTTTTTTTTGGAATCCAATTCCTATATGAAAACCGATTGAATCCAAATGTTTGTTGTATTTTAGTTTTTACTAACGACTGTTGATAAATTCGTTAGGACCATCGTCTATAGATTGGGAGGAGATGGCCGGTGAAAACTAAAAAAATAAATGTTTGTCAACATTTTGACTTTCTCACTAGACGAACACTTTGGTTTGGATTCGTTTTGAGTGAACTTTATTTCCAAATTTCTGCTCGGAGTAGAATATAAAGTCTTCCTCAATCTTCACTTGGGGTTGGTGTAAGTCTATGATAATTAGGGCTTGCATTTGGAATAAGATTTTCATTTGCACTGGGGTAAAATTTCGACTATGCCGGTTTTAACTTGAGTCCGAACTTAAACTCTAACAACATGTTTTTTCTTTGACATAATTTAAATTCTACACAATTTTGACTTATACTGTGAGAATTTTGAATGTGGCCAAATTTTAATCTTGCAGAAGTCTCAGTATGATTCAAAATTCGAATAAATTTTGAAATTCAACGTCACGTTTCATAATATGCTTTTTAGTTTTATCTCCTCAAGTCTGGCACCAAATTTCTCATCTTGCCCAATTCCTTCCAAAATGAATATTTTGTTTTTTTTTTGGAATCCAAATCGTATATGAAAACCTATTGAATCCAAATGTTTGTCGGATTTTAGTTTTTACTAACGACTGTTGATAAATTCGTTAGGACCATCATCTATAGTATTGGTAGGAGAGGGCCAGTGAAAACTAAAAATATAAATCTTTGTCAACATTTTGACTTTCTCACTAGACGAACACTTTGATTTCTATTAGTTTTGAGTGAACTTTAATCCCAAATTTGTGCTCGAAGTAGAATTCAAAGTCTTCCTCAATCTTTACTTGGAGTTGGACTAATTCTATGATAATTAGGGCTTGCATTTGGAATAAGATTTTTGTTTGGACTTGGGTAAAATTTTGACTATGCAGGTTTTAACTTGACTCTGAACTTAAACTCAAACAACATGTTTTTTCTTTGACATAATTTAAATTCTACCCAATTTTGACTTAAACTGTGAGAATTTTGAATGTGGCCAAATTTTAATATGGCAGAAGTCTCGGTAGGATTCAAAATTCGAATAAATTTTGAAGTTCAACGTCACGTCTCATAATATGCTTTTTATATTTATCTCCTTAAGTCTGGCACCAAAGTTCTCATCTTGCCCAATTCCTTGCAAAATGAATATTTTGTTTTTTTTTTTTGGAATCCAAATCCTATATGAAAACCGATTGAATCCAAATGTTTGTCGGATTTTAGTTTTTACTAACGACTGTTGATAAATTTGTCAGGACCATCATCTATAGTATTGGGAGGAGAGGGCCAGTGAAAACTATAAAAATAAATATTTGTCAACATTTTGACTTTCTCACTAGACGAACACTTTGATTTGGATTCGTTTTGAGTGAACTTAAATCCCAAATTTGTGCTCGGAGTAGAATTCAAAGCCTTCCTCAGTCTTCACTTGGAGTTGGAGTAATTCTATGATAATTAGGGCTTGCATTTGGAATAAGATTTTTGTTTGATCTTGGGTAAAATTTTGACTATGCCGGTTTTAACTTGACTCCGAACTTAAACTCTAACAACATGTTTTTTCTTTGACATAATTTAAATTCTACCCAATTTTGACTTAAATTGTGAGAATTTTGAATGTGCCCAAATTTTAGTTTGGCAGAAGTTTCAGTACGATTCAAAATTTGAATAAATTTTGAAGTTCGACGTCACGTCTCATAATATGCTTTATAGTTTTAGCTCATTAGATATGGCACCAAATTTATCATCCTGCGCAATTCCTTAGAAGATGAATATTTTGTTTTTTTTTTGGAATCCAAATCCTATATGAAAACCGATTAAATCCAAATGTTTGTAGGTTTTTAGTTTTTACTAACGACTGTAGGTAAATTCGACAGGACAATCATCTATAGATTGGGAGGAGAGGCCAGTGAAAACTAAAAAAATAAATGTTTGTCAACATTTTGACTTTCTCACTAGACGAACACTTTGATTTGGATTCGTTTCGAGTGAACTTTATTTCCAAATTTGTGCTCGGAGTACAATTCAAAGTCTTCCTCAATCTTCACTTGGAGTTGGAGTAATTTTATGATAATTAGGGCTTGCATGTGGAATAAGATTTTCGTTTGGACTTGGGTAAAATTTTGACTATGCCGGTTTTAACTTGAGTTCGAAGTTAAAATCTAACAACATGTTTTTTCTTTGACATAATTGAAATTCTACCCAATTTTGACTTAAATTGTGAGAGTTTTGAATGTGCCCAAATTTTAGTTTGGCAGAAGTTTCAGTACGATTTAAAATTCGAATAATTTTTGAATTTCGACGTCACGTCTCATAATGTGCTTTTTAATTTTAGCTCCTCAGATCTGGCACCAAATTTATTATCTTGCCCAATTCCTTCGAAGATGAATATTTTGTTTTTTTTTTTAATCCAAATCATATATGAAAACCGATTGAATCAAAATGTTTGTCGGATTTTAGTTTTTACTAACGACTGTTGATAAATTCGTCAGGACCATCATCTATAGTATTGGGAGGAGAGGGCCAGTGAAAACTAAAAAAATAAATGTTTGTCAACATTTGGACTTTCTCACTAGACGAACACTTTGATTTGGATTCGTTTTGAGTGAACTTAAATCCCAAATTTGTACTCGGAGTAGAATTCAAAGTCTTCCTCAATCTTCACTTGGAGTTGGAGTAATTCTATGATAATTAGGGATTGCATTTGGAATAAGATTTTCATTTGCACTTGGGTAAAATTTCGACTATGCCAGTTTTAACTTGAGTCCGAACTTAAACTCTAACAACATGTTTTTTCTCTGACATATATTAAATTCTACCCAATTTTTACTTAAACTGTGATAGTTTTGAATGTGCTTAATTTTAATTATGCAGAAGTCTCAGTATGATTCAAAATTCGAATAAATTTTGAAGTTCGACAATATGCTTTTTAGTTTTATATCCTTAAATCTGGCACAAAATTTCTCATCTTGCCCAATTCCTTCCAAGATGAATATTTTGTTTTTTTTTGGAATCCAAGTCCAATATGAAAACCGATTGAATGCAAATGTTTGTTGGATTTTAGTTTTTACTAACGGCTGTAGATAAATGTGTCAGGACCATCATTTATAGATTGGGAGGAGATGGCCTGTGAAAACTAAAAATATAAATGTTTGTCAACATTTTGACTTTCTCACAAGACGAACACTTTGATTTGGATTCGTTTTGAGTGAACTTTAATTCCAAATTTGTGCTCGGAGTAGAATTCAAAGTCTTCCTCAATCTTAACTTGTTGTTGGAGTAATTCTATGATAATTAGGGCTTGCATTTGGAATAAGATTTTCGTTTGGACTTGGGTAAAATTTCGACTATGCCGGTTTTAACTTGAGTCAGAACTTAAACTCTAACAACATGTTTTTTCATTGACATAATTAAAATTCTACCCAAATTTAACTTAACTGTGAGAATTTTGAATGTGCAAAAATTTGAATCTTGCAGAAGTCTCAGTATGATTCAAAATTCGAATAAACTTTGAAGTTCGACGTCACGTCTCATAATATGCTTTTTAGTTTTATCTCCTAAAATCTGGCACCAAATTTATCATCGTGCCCAATTCTTTCCCAGATGAATATTTTGTTTTTTTTTGGAATCCAAATCCTATATGAAAACCGTTTGAATCCAAATGTTCGTTGAATTTTAGTTTTTACTAACGACTGTTGATAAACTCGTCAAGACCATCATCTATAGATTGGGAGGAGATGGCCAGTGAAAACTCAAAATATAAATGTTTGTCAACATTTTGACTTTCTCACAAGACGAACACTTTGATTTGGATTCATTTTGAGTGAACTTTAATTCCAATTTTGTGCTCGGAGTAAAATTCAAAGTCGTCCTCAATCTTCACTTGGAGTTGGAGTAATTCTATGATAATTAGGGCTTGCACTTCGAATAAGATTTTCGTTTGGACTTGGGTAAAATTTCGACTATGCCAATTTTAACTTGAATCCGAACTTAAACTCTAACAACATGTTTTTTCTTTGACATAATTTAAATTCTACCCAATTTTGACTTAAACTGTGAGAATTTTGAATGTGCCCAAATTTTAGTTTGGCAGAAGTTTCAGTACGATTCAAGATTCGAATAAAATTTGAAGTTCGACGTCACGTCTCATAATATGCTTTTTAGTTTTAGCTCATCAGATCTGGCACCAAATTTATCATCTTGCCTAATTCCTTCCAAGATGAATAGTTTGTTTTTTTTTTGGAATCCAATTCCTATATGAAAACCGATTGAATCCAAATGTTTGTTGTATTTTAGTTTTTACTAACGACTGTTGATAAATTCGTTAGGACCATCGTCTATAGATTGGGAGGAGATGGCCGGTGAAAACTAAAAAAATAAATGTTTGTCAACATTTTGACTTTCTCACTAGACGAACACTTTGGTTTGGATTCGTTTTGAGTGAACTTTATTTCCAAATTTCTGCTCGGAGTAGAATATAAAGTCTTCCTCAATCTTCACTTGGGGTTGGTGTAAGTCTATGATAATTAGGGCTTGCATTTGGAATAAGATTTTCATTTGCACTGGGGTAAAATTTCGACTATGCCGGTTTTAACTTGAGTCCGAACTTAAACTCTAACAACATGTTTTTTCTTTGACATAATTTAAATTCTACACAATTTTGACTTATACTGTGAGAATTTTGAATGTGGCCAAATTTTAATCTTGCAGAAGTCTCAGTATGATTCAAAATTCGAATAAATTTTGAAATTCAACGTCACGTTTCATAATATGCTTTTTAGTTTTATCTCCTCAAGTCTGGCACCAAATTTCTCATCTTGCCCAATTCCTTCCAAAATGAATATTTTGTTTTTTTTTTGGAATCCAAATCGTATATGAAAACCTATTGAATCCAAATGTTTGTCGGATTTTAGTTTTTACTAACGACTGTTGATAAATTCGTTAGGACCATCATCTATAGTATTGGTAGGAGAGGGCCAGTGAAAACTAAAAATATAAATCTTTGTCAACATTTTGACTTTCTCACTAGACGAACACTTTGATTTCTATTAGTTTTGAGTGAACTTTAATCCCAAATTTGTGCTCGAAGTAGAATTCAAAGTCTTCCTCAATCTTTACTTGGAGTTGGACTAATTCTATGATAATTAGGGCTTGCATTTGGAATAAGATTTTTGTTTGGACTTGGGTAAAATTTTGACTATGCAGGTTTTAACTTGACTCTGAACTTAAACTCAAACAACATGTTTTTTCTTTGACATAATTTAAATTCTACCCAATTTTGACTTAAACTGTGAGAATTTTGAATGTGGCCAAATTTTAATATGGCAGAAGTCTCGGTAGGATTCAAAATTCGAATAAATTTTGAAGTTCAACGTCACGTCTCATAATATGCTTTTTATATTTATCTCCTTAAGTCTGGCACCAAAGTTCTCATCTTGCCCAATTCCTTGCAAAATGAATATTTTGTTTTTTTTTTTTGGAATCCAAATCCTATATGAAAACCGATTGAATCCAAATGTTTGTCGGATTTTAGTTTTTACTAACGACTGTTGATAAATTTGTCAGGACCATCATCTATAGTATTGGGAGGAGAGGGCCAGTGAAAACTATAAAAATAAATATTTGTCAACATTTTGACTTTCTCACTAGACGAACACTTTGATTTGGATTCGTTTTGAGTGAACTTAAATCCCAAATTTGTGCTCGGAGTAGAATTCAAAGCCTTCCTCAGTCTTCACTTGGAGTTGGAGTAATTCTATGATAATTAGGGCTTGCATTTGGAATAAGATTTTTGTTTGAACTTGGGTAAAATTTTGACTATGCCGGTTTTAACTTGACTCCGAACTTAAACTCTAACAACATGTTTTTTCTTTGACATAATTTAAATTCTACCCAATTTTGACTTAAATTGTGAGAATTTTGAATGTGCCCAAATTTTAGTTTGGCAGAAGTTTCAGTACGATTCAAAATTTGAATAAATTTTGAAGTTCGACGTCACGTCTCATAATATGCTTTATAGTTTTAGCTCATTAGATATGGCACCAAATTTATCATCCTGCGCAATTCCTTAGAAGATGAATATTTTGTTTTTTTTTTGGAATCCAAATCCTATATGAAAACCGATTAAATCCAAATGTTTGTAGGTTTTTAGTTTTTACTAACGACTGTAGGTAAATTCGACAGGACAATCATCTATAGATTGGGAGGAGAGGCCAGTGAAAACTAAAAAAAAAAATGTTTGTCAACATTTTGACTTTCTCACTAGACGAACACTTTGATTTGGATTCGTTTCGAGTGAACTTTATTTCCAAATTTGTGCTCGGAGTACAATTCAAAGTCTTCCTCAATCTTCACTTGGAGTTGGAGTAATTTTATGATAATTAGGGCTTGCATGTGGAATAAGATTTTCGTTTGGACTTGGGTAAAATTTTGACTATGCCGGTTTTAACTTGAGTTCGAAGTTAAAATCTAACAACATGTTTTTTCTTTGACATAATTGAAATTCTACCCAATTTTGACTTAAATTGTGAGAGTTTTGAATGTGCCCAAATTTTAGTTTGGCAGAAGTTTCAGTACGATTTAAAATTCGAATAATTTTTGAATTTCGACGTCACGTCTCATAATGTGCTTTTTAATTTTAGCTCCTCAGATCTGGCACCAAATTTATTATCTTGCCCAATTCCTTCGAAGATGAATATTTTGTTTTTTTTTTTAATCCAAATCATATATGAAAACCGATTGAATCAAAATGTTTGTCGGATTTTAGTTTTTACTAACGACTGTTGATAAATTCGTCAGGACCATCATCTATAGTATTGGGAGGAGAGGGCCAGTGAAAACTAAAAAAATAAATGTTTGTCAACATTTGGACTTTCTCACTAGACGAACACTTTGATTTGGATTCGTTTTGAGTGAACTTAAATCCCAAATTTGTACTCGGAGTAGAATTCAAAGTCTTCCTCAATCTTCACTTGGAGTTGGAGTAATTCTATGATAATTAGGGATTGCATTTGGAATAAGATTTGCGTTTGGACTTGGGTAAATATTTGACTATGCCGGTTTTAACTTGACTCCGAGCTTAAACTCTAACAACATGTTTTTTCTTTGAGATAATTTAAATTCTACCCAATTTTGACTTAAACTGTGAGAATTTTGAATGTGCCCAAATTTTAGTTTGGCAAAAGTTTCAGTACGATTCAAAATTTGAATAAACTTTGAAGTTCGGCGTCACGTCTCATAGTATGCTTTATAGTTTTAGCTCCTTAGATCTGGCACCAAATTTATCATCTTGCCCAATTCCTTCGAAGTTGAATATTTTGTTTTTTTTTTTGGAATCCAAATCCTATATCAAAATCGATTCAATCCAAATGTTTGTTGGTTTTTAGTTTTTACTAACGACTGTAGGTAAATTCGACAGGACCATCATCTATAGTTTGGGAGGAGAGGCCAGTGAAAACTAAAAAAATAAATGTTTGTCAACATTTTGACTTTCTCACTAGACGAACACTTTGATTTGGATTCGTTTCGAGTGAACTTTAATTCCAAATTTGTGCTAGGAGTAGAATTCAAAGTCTTCCTCAATCTTCACTTGGAGTTGGAGTAATTTTATGATAATTAGGGCTTGCATGTGGAATAAGATTTTCGTTTGGACTTGGGTAAAATTTTGACTATGCCGGTTTTACCTTTAGTCTGAAGTTAAAATCTAACATGTTTTTTCTTTGACATAATTTTAATTCCACCCAATTTTGACTTGAACTGTGAGAATTTTGAATGTGCCCAAATTTTAGTTTGGCAGAAGTTTCAGTACGATTCAAAATTCGAATAATTTTTGAAGTTCGACGTCACGTCTCATAATATGCTTTTTAGTTTTAGCTCCTCAGATCTGGCACCAAATTTATTATCTTGCCCAATTCCTTCCAAGATGAAGATTTTGTTTTTTTATGGAATCCAAATCCTATATGAAAACCGATTGAATCCAAATGTTTCTTGAATTTTAGTTATCACGAACGACTGTTGCTAAATTCCTCAGGACCATCATCTATAGTATTGGGAGGAGAGGGCAAGTGAAAACTAAAAATATAAATGTTTGTCCACATTTTGACTTTCTCACTAGACGAAAACTTTGATTTGGATTCGTTTTGAGTGAACTTTAATTCCAAATTTGTGCTTGGAGTAGAATTCAAAGTCTTTCTCAATCTTCACTTGGGGTTGGAGTAATTCTATGATGATTAGGGTTTGCATTTCGAATAAGATTTTCGTCTGGACTTGGGTAAAACTTCGACTATGCTTGTTTTAACTTGAGTCCAAACTTAAACGCCAACAACATGTTTTTTCCTTGACATAATTTGAATTCTACCAAATTTTGACTTAAACTGTGAGAATTTTGAATGTGCCCAAATTTTAATCTGGCAGAAGTCTATGTATGATTAAAAATTCGAATAAATTTTGAAGTTCGACGTCACGTCTCATAATATGCTTTTTAATTTTAGCTCCTAAAAGCTGACACCAAATTTTTCATCTTGCCCAATTCCTTCCAAGATGAATATTTTGTTTTTTTTTTTTGAATCCAAATCCTATATGAAAACCGATTGAATCCAAATGTTTGTTGGATTTTAGTTTTTACTAACGACTGTTGCTAAATTCGTCAGGACCATCATCTATAGTATTGGGAGGAGAGGGCAAGTGAAAACTAAAAATATAAATGTTTGTCAACATTTTGACTTTCTCACTAGACGAACACTTTGATTTGGATTCATTTTGAGTGAACTTTAATTCCAAATTTGTGCCCGGAGTAGAATTCAAAGTCTTCCTCAATCTTCACTTGGAGTTGGAGTAATTCTATGATAATTAGGGCTTGCATTTGGAATAAGATTTTCGTTTGGACTTGGGTAAAATTTTGACTATGTCGGTTTTTACTTAAGTCCGAACTTAAACACTAACAACATGTTTTTTCGTTTGCATAATTTAAATTCTACCCAATTTTGACTTAAACTGTGAGAATTTTGAATGTGTCCAAATTTTAGTTTGGCAGAAGTTTCAGTATGATTCAAAATTCGAATAAATTTTGAAGTTCTACGTCATGTCTCATAATATGCTTTTTAGTTTTAGCTCCTCAGATCTGGCACCAAATTTATCATATTGCCCAATTCCTTCCAAGATGAATATTTTGTTTTTTTTTGGAATCAAAATCCTATTTGAAAACCGATTGAATCCAAATGTTTGTTGGATTTTAGTTTTTACTAATGACTGTTGATAAATTCGTCAGGACCATCATCTACATATTGGGAGGAGATGGCCAGTGCAAACTAAAAATATAAATGTTTGTCAACATTTTGACTTTCTCACTAGACGAACACTTTTATTTGGATTCGTTTTGAGTGAACTTTAATTCCAAATTTGTACTCGGAGTAGAATTCAAAGTCTTCCTCAATCTTCACTTGGAGTTGGAGTAATTCCATGATAATTAGGGTTTGCATTTCGAATAAGATTTTCGTCTGGACTTAGGTAATATTTCGACTATGTTGGTTTTAACTTTAGTCCGAACTTAAACTCTAACAACATGTTTTTTCTTTGACATAATTTAAATTCTACCAAATTTATACTTAAACTGTGAGAATTTTGAATGTGCCCAAATTTTAATATGGCAGAAGTCTCCGTATGATTAAAAATTTGAATAAATTTTGAAGTTCGACGTCACATCTCATAATATGCTTTTTAGTTTTAGCTCCTCAAAGCTGGTACCAAATTTATCATCTTGCCCAATTCCTTCCAAGATGAATATTTTGTTTTTTTTTTTGGAATCCAAATCCTATATGAAAACCGATTGAATCTAAATGTTTGTTGGATTTTAGTTTTTTCTAACGACTGATGCTAAATTCGTCAGGACCATCATCTATAATATTGGGAGGAGAGGGCTAGTGAAAACTTAAAATATAAATGTTTGTCAACATTTTGACTTTCTCACTAGACGAACACTTTGATTTGGATTCGTTTTGAGTGAACTTTAATTCCAAATTAGTGCATAACGACGTTAAAAATTTGCGCTTCTTTGGAGGCAACCCAAGTTCTTTAATTGTTTTATTTGTTTTCCTTTCAATAATTTATTTCCTTTTCTTAGTTTGTTTTGTTTTGTTTCTTTTGTAGGTGTTTCGCTTGAGATGAGAAATTTAGGATAAAGATGCACCACCACCTACAAGCCAACCAAAAACTAGGGGAGTTTTTCTGTTCCTCTTGCTTTTTGTTTGTGTAACTATGTTTAACGACACATTGGGGACAATGTATCAATTAAGGTTGGGGTGGAAAACGTTAGATTTGCATGTTTATCCTAAAAAGGCCGCAACAATCAGAGAACAAATAAATGGCAAACATCTCAAATTAATGAATGGAGGGCATGGTAAGGAAAGACAATAAAATCAACCTTTTTCCTACCTTTTATCAACTTAACAATCCAACATTAGTTGGGTACACATCATCAATGAATAAAGAACAAAATAAATGATCAAAGACCAAAAACTTTATCTATTACATCATTGGTCACATTAGTTGAAGAAATATCTATCCCTCGTAGCATTACATCAATTAGCAAAACAAGAGTGGTCAAATATCTTAAAAAATTGATAACTACCTAATAGTGATAATACAATTGCATTGCATATATATGTGAAACTCCACTATATACACGGTGTTCTTCTCAAATCCTTATAATTCAATCCTTTCGACAATGAGAATAACCTTCTAGGATATCAACCATTGAACCACTAAAACTAATCTAAAATACCAATCAAATGTCTAAGTATTTTCTTTTAAATTGAGCATAATAAGCAACAACGTCAAATACAGTTAAAAAAAATACATCAAGACACAAGTGTAAAGTTCGTAGTAACAATCCATATATCATTCCCACCAAAATCATTCATAACCAGCAACTTCCATTTATAGTCTTCACAAACACTAGCATTTAAGAAAATAGAAATTAAAACCAATCAATTCACATTTTTGTTCCTTTCTCTTTTAGAATATCTCAACAAAAACTTTAATTAAAATATTTAGGACGGTAGAAGCACTGAGAGGAACCAACAAGGAGCTGAGGCTCATCTTTTCTAATTTTCATCTGACATCTATATTGAATTGTTGAGAACATCAATCCCTCAACTCCAAATGCACAAGACTCAATGGTTTAAACTTCAAGAAAGCAATCGGTTGTACTCATTAATGCAACAAGAAACATGCCGTTCTTGATCCTAATTTTTTAAGTATATCTTGTTTCACTTCTAGATAAACAAATTGCCCAGAAAAAAATACGACAATTATATTTTCCATTCCAATGTCAAGAATGGAAGACATACCTTCCATATACTAACTACAAAATATACCAAGCCACCTTGTTTTGTTATCTACTTTTTACACATGTTTTCAAAAATCAAACCAAAATTTGAAAACTAAAAAGAACAAATTTTAAAAACTTGTTTTTGTTTTTGAAATTTTTTCTAAAAATTCAAACGAAGGTAGAAACAATTAAAAGAATACCTTGAGGAAGAACCTCTCACCACTATGTGAAAGATTTGTTTTTAGTTTTTGGCCCTCAAATAAGAAATTGCTGAAATTATAATTATCTAAGACAAAGAAAAAAGTGGAACACAAAAACTTCTTATTCTTTGGTTTCTTCAAGCTGTTAAGTGTTTTTTTTTTTTGGTTTCTTCTTATTGATGATTGAGAAGTTACAAAAACAACCTCCCACAGGGAGAAAGGAAAAAACAGCCAAACTAAAAAAAAAAAAAGCCAAAACAGTAGCCTTCAAAAATAAATACAACTTAAACCTAAAAAAAAAAAAACAAAAACTAACTCGCAATAAAGAACCAATAAACCAAAGAAACCAAAGAAAAACAGCTTGAGGAAACCAAATTAAAAGAGCTAGCGAAAGAACTACTCCCCAGAAGCCAATGATAACTAGGCAAAAAACGGGAAACCAACTGCTCCTAAAGCTTCAACAAACCAAGAAGAAAACTACCACAAAGCTGAAAAACAATTTTTAGCCAAAAAAGACCATGCTGGGATAAATCACCAAAAGAACTCTAACCCACAAACTGAAAACAAGGCTGAAAAGAAAACCAACTCAAGCAACAAAATTAGCAAGCCAATGAAGAAGAGCCCAGAGAAAACACCAAAATGCAAGAAAAAACCACACTAAAGGACAGCCAAATACTTTGAGAAATTACCAAGGAAAAAACTTCAGAGATGAGATCCTAGGCTTTAATCTCATAAATCACAAGACCACAATCCTTTTTACTTGAGGCATTTCAATTTCACTTAAAGAAAGGATACCAATCCATTTCAATTTCACTTAAAGTATAATATTTATATCAGAAGCAACAAATATTAACATAGCAAAGAAAACCTGTACTATTTCTTCATAACTAAGAGATGTATATTAAACTAAATATCATTAAAAAAAATAGACTTGAATAGACAAAACTAATTCATGAAGGAACACACTTCATAAATGATTGCATAGCATATATGAATACAGTAACTTACGCACAAAAAAATGGAAATGACACAAGAATGTGTTGAAGCACACTTTATTTCTACTCTAGTTGATGCCATAGTCTTAAACTAATTGAACTAATTGTTTTGGAATAAAATTTCATATGTCGAGATATAACAATAAAACACATATTTAACAAATGAATAAGTCAGCTTTTTCAGAAAAAGAAAAAATTTGAAATAAAATACCCAATTTCATGTTCCTGTTGACAAGTAGTTCCATCTCCAATTTAGGACAATTGTAACTAATTAACTACATGGAAATTCACAAACTTTATCTCAAAATACCAATATCCTCATAACTAAATAACCTTTTCAACTAGAGAGCAATTTCTCATAACGTAGAGCACAAAGATGAGTAAAATTTATAATGACATAGCAAAGTATATGAATATCATTTTTTTCAAGATCTTCCAACAAATATTTCTGTAAATCATACTCTATTTTCAAGTATACTCTTGGAAATAATTATATTTCCCAATACCTTTCATAAAAAAATACACACACACAAAAGTTGATGTAAAGAATGCAAACCTTTTATGGCAGCAACTTCAATTGGACAATGGTTAATACAGTCGATACAAAAACCTAATCCACAAGCGAATCACAACTCAGACAGAAAACAAAAGCAATCAAAACAATGAGAGTAAGATCAATCGAATTGGACAAAATTCTTACCGAAGAAATCCTGTTCTGGTGGCTCCATAGAGAGAGATATCGGAAATGGGAGGCCTAAACATGGGAATTATAGCGGCGAATCTCGAAGCCATCGCCAGAGTCGTGACGTCGAAGCTAGGGCACTCGATGCGGTTGCAAGTCGGAGGAAACTCGGTGTCCGGGTTCTTGGCTTCAGACACGGGACCGAGAGCGATGAGGATTAGGGTGAATAAAAGCAAAAGATTGAGCATTTCAATGGCGGCCATAGGGCATTGCTTCGTAAGAGAAGAGATAAATGGTATTTGGGGAAATGAGTGAGCGACGTCCACTCGGTTTGCTTTTGGAGGAGATTGAGAGTCATAGCTAAGGAATCCGAAGCCTCTATTGACGGAATGAAGATGACCTAACGAGTGATTGAAGTTTGGGAGACGATCGGCCGAGAATTGGTTGATGACGATGGCGATTGAAGGCAAACCAAATGGGATGGAAAACTCCAGAATGAGGGTTTGGAGTCGTGCGATAGTGTTTGGGAGTGTGGGTTTTTAAAAAATAACGATCAAACTTGACATTTTTTAAATATCAAATTTTGTGTTAGCTTGAAAAAAATTCGAAAAACTCCGTCAACCTCCGTTTTTTTCATTTGTCTTGATTTTTCTTAAAAACTACATGTTACTTGATATTTTTTCATAAAAACGTCAAGTAATTAAAAGTTGCGAACGTCAAGTAATGTAGTTTTTGTTGTAGTATATGGTTTTTTTTAAGAATAAACCGAGCTTTCATTGAGAAAAAAATGAAAGAATACAAGGGCAAACAAAAAGAAGAGCCCACAAAAAGGGAGACGGCCTACAAGAAGGGCCTCCAATCAAGCAAAATAAGACCAACAGTATAATTACAAAAAGGCTTGGTCACAAAAGCCCAAAAAGAAACATAGAATCTAATCAGGGACCACACATCATTAGACGATCTCTCAATCCCACGAAAGATTCTGTTGTTTCTCTCTCCCCACAGCCCCCACAAGATAGCACACACCCCTGCCTGCCACAAGAACTTTCCTCTCCCCAGTAAAGGAGGAAAATGGACGAACTCCTCTACCATCTCACGACAACCCCTCAGTCTAGCAATAGCAATGTCAAACTCTGCCAGGAACTGGCTCCACACCTCGTTCGCCATCTCACAATTCCAAAGTACATGATCAATGTCCTCGGCCGACCTCCTACACAAAATACAACACCACGGCCCCACAAGGGAAGGCATTCTTCTCGCCACCCGGTCTAAGGTATTAATTCTCCCGTGCAGAACCTGCCAGACAAAAAAATTAACCTTCTTGGGAATTTTCACCCTCCATAGAGAGGCAAAGACCGACTCCCCCGGGGAATAGGATGGAGAGGGATTAACTAGGCAAAGAAAAAAGGACCTGCACGAAAAGCCGGTAGACGGACTAGGCCTCCAGTACCGAACATCCCTCCTCCCCGAAATGCAACGAAACTCACCCAACAAAGAAAGGAGATCAACAACGTCCGCCGTTTCCCCATCGGACAAAGGAGTGAAGCCCAAAGAAGGAGAGGTACAAGACTCAGGATGAGCCAACACATCAGCCACCGAATGACTCTTCATTAAGGATAAATGGTAAAGGCGAGAAAACACAGAGCAAAGGGGACTATCCCTCAGCCAATTATCTTCCCAGAAAAAAGTATCCCTCCCATCACCCACAGAACAATGAACAAAGCTCGAAAAAAAGGGATACTCCTTAGAAATGCCTTTCCAAGGGTTCCTAGCCATGCTTCGACCTCCACACACAGTCCACTCGAACGGGGACGGCCCATACTTACTCACAATAACCTTGTGCCAAAGAGAGGAAGAGTCAAGATGAAACTGCCATAACCACTTCGCTAACAGGGCTTTGTTGCGGGATCTCAAATTACCAATACCTAGCCCCCCAAGAGCCACCGGTTTAGACACCTCCTCCCAATTAAGGAGATGGGCTCCTTTCCCCTCATCGACACCCTCCCAAAGGAAATCTCTCATAAGCTTCTCCAAACCCTTACTAACGGACAAAGTACACTGAAGAGCGAAAGGAAATAGGTGGGAATCCCGCTCAAAACCGATTGAATAAGCGTTAGTCTACCCCCTTTCGAAAAATAACTCCTCTTCCAGGCTGCGAGCCTCTTGCGAACCTTCCCCACAACAGGATCCCAAAACGAGAGAGACTTAGGGTTGTGCCCGAGGGGGAGACCAAGGTACGAAGAAGAAAACGATCCAACTCCACACTCGACCGCATCTGCCCACCTTTCTAACTTCCCATGCTCACAATTCACACCCAACAACTGACATTTGCCCTTGTTAATCTTCAACCCAGAAATGGCCTCGAAGAAAGTTAACAAGTCATTCAATGTGGAAAACGACTCTTCCTTTCCAGAGCAAAAGATGATAGTATCGTCAGCAAACTGAAGATGTGACAAGGGCAAATTATTGTTCCCGACTTGAAAACCCTCCAGGGCTCTACACTCAACACCCCGAGAAATTATCCTGCTCAAGACATCCACCACAAGCAAAAACAGAAAAGGCGAAAGGGGATCCCCTGCCGAAGCCCTCTTGAAGCCCAAATC
Organism: Trichosanthes truncata; assembly: GCA_033996785.1. NCBI lineage: Eukaryota > Viridiplantae > Streptophyta > Magnoliopsida > Cucurbitales > Cucurbitaceae > Trichosanthes > Trichosanthes truncata. The sequence continues at coordinate 53,112,506 of JAWPNB010000002.1, read as the reverse complement.
CTGCCTCTAGGTCTCCCGTTCACCAAAATAGAATACCTGACCGATCGAACACAGCTCCACATCCAAGATCTCCATTTATACCCAAAACCCTTCTTAGCCAACACTTTATCCAAGAAATTCCAATCCACATGATCATAAGCCTTTTCAAAATCAATCTTGAAGATAATTCCTTCCTTATTACGAACCCTATAATCCTCAATAACCTCATTTGCAATTAGTTCTTGGTCTAATATCTGTCTACCCTTAAGAAAAGCCCCTTGAGAATCCGCAATGGTCGATGGGAGAACCTTCCTCAATCTATTAGCCAGCACTTTGGCAATAATCTTATACACAGTTGTAACCAGGCTAATCGGTCTGAAGTCCCCAACTTTCCTCGCCCTCTCTTTCTTAGGAATTAAACAGACGAAAGTTTCATTCAAGGAACTATCCAGCACCCCTCTCTCAAAGAACTCACAAAAAACCTTCCAAAGGTCCCCTTTTATACTTTCCCAACAGTCTTGGAAAAAAGCCATCGAAAACCATCAGGGTCGGGAGCTTTGGACCTATCGAAGCCAAAGACCACCTTCCTAATCTCCTCTATAGTAAAAGGGGCAACCAACTCAGAGCTGTCAGCAGGAGAAATGGGGCTCCATTCCACTCCTAAAAACAACCTAGGTTGTGTAGCAGGGGCATACAGGGAGGAGTAAAAAGACACTATCTCCTCCTCAATCTCCCGCTCCCCTTGCACCGTCTCACCCTGCTCATTCTCCAGAATACCAATAAAGTTTTTACCTTGTCAACCACTAGCAACCCTATGAAAATAAGCAGAGTTGGCATCACCCTCAGCAGCCCACCTACCCCTAGCTTTTTTACGCCAACTCACTGACTCCTTTCTAACCAACTCTGCATACTCCCCCTGCAGAGAAAGGCACTCCTCCTTAAGGGCAACACTCAAATCACCCTCCTCCTCCAAGCTATCCACGACTTTAATTCTACCTAACACTTCCTGCTTTCTGATCCTAACGTCCCCAAAAACCTCACGATTCCAAATTTTCAACTTATCTTTAAGAGCCCTTAACTTGCCCAAGAATCGAAAACCTTCCCACTTACCAGATGACTCCTCTTGCCACCACGAAGGAAGGGAAGACTTAAAGGACGGATGATCCAGCCACATATTCTCAAATCTGAATGGGGTAGGTCCCCACTTCGGGGTACCAGAATCCAAAACCGACGGCCAATGGTCTGAGGTAATTCTAGGACCAAGAGATTGTCTAGCCCGTAGGAAGGCGTCCAACCAATCTTTCGACACCAGAAACCTATAAATCCGACTTCGAGCTCTAACATTGGACCACGTAAAACGTCCATTCACAAGAGGAGGATCAACAAGCTCACAATCCTCAATGAATCTGTTAAAAAACCTCATAGATCTTGTTTCCCTCCCCCTCGGTGCCTTTTCCAAGGGACAACGGACAACATTAAAATCACCAGCCACACACCAGCAAGAACCACACAACCCATACAACCCTCCCAACTCTTCCCAAAAAGCTTTCCTACCCTTGGAACTTGAAGGGCCATACACACCCGACACCCAACCCGCCTCAACGCCTTCGAAAGCAAAGGACACCGAAATAGAGAAAACCCCTTTAACCACCTCCAAAGACTGCAAAAGACTGCCATCCCATAGAACAAGGATACCCCCTGAAGCTCCCACAGACTCCAGACAAACCCATTCCACCTGCCTTCTCCCCCACACACTTTTCACAAACTCCCTATTAAATACACTCTTCTTAGTTTCCATCAAAATCACGATATCTGGATTCTCAGTGGTAAGAACGTCCTTCACTAACCGGCGCTTATCTCGCCCCCCAAGACCTCTCACATTCCAAGAAATAACCTTCATTAAGAAACCACACTACCCCCAGCTTCGCCTGAAGCCTTTCTTCCATCATAATTTATAGAACACTTAAGATTTTTGACCTCTCTGGCACTAATCCGTCCTCCCCCTCCTCCCTTACCGGAGGCTTTACCTTTGTTAGTCGACGTCTGAGAGTTCAAAGGAATACCGTATGGAGAAACCGCTTGAATACCCGCCGAAGCTAGAGAGGCCCAAACCGAGGTCCAATTCCCCAAGCTTTCCGCACTATAACAAGGCACATGAGAGCCACCCGGAGAGAACCAAGGCAACGAAGTAGGAACTTGATCCCCCCCAACCACCCTGCTAACCAGCGGAAAGCTGCCTCCCGTGAGACCTCCACTCGAGGCCAAGGGCACAGGAGCAATAACAGCATCACTACCCCTTAACAAATCAACCGGTGAATGAGGCGAAGCACGACTAGGTACCGGGAAAGACGGATAGGGATAAAAAGGAACCAGATGCAAACCCCCCCTGACCTCCCCCTGTAGGACCACCATATGGGATAGACCCACAACCAGACAACCCCAGAGAATAAGGACTCATGAACCCCGAAGCCTCAGAAGAAGAAGGAGAAAAAGCACAAGAAGGGAAGCATACCTGGCCGGCCAGCACCTTCGAACCTACCTCATAAGGGATCGGGATAGACACCCCCATTGCTGGACCCGTCGTACTCCCATCCGAAGTCTTTAACAACGACTGCCCGAAGTGGGACATTGGTCTCTCCGACACAAGAACTCCCACTGCCTTAAGCTTTTTCCCCTCGATCTCGCCCCCACCCCGCTGTTTTGACTTTCCGGAACCACCGGCCTCTATAGTAAGACCGGCTTCCCCCTTCGAACACTGACCTACTTTCAAACTTCCTCTCGGAGAAGGAATCTTAACTAACTCATCGGCCTGTTGTTCTGCTTCGGTTGAAGACTTGACTGCATCCCCAGTGCCACCATCAAAAAGGAAATCGAGAGCATATTCTCCAGGCTCCCTGTCCATCGGAGAAGAAAGGAACGACTCATCTTTGGAACAGCTCACCACCGAAGGATCGGGTGTTGAGAGAAAACCACCACCCTCCCCCTGACAGCCCAAACCCGAATCCTCCTCAAACCCCTCCGCATTGATCATCACCCCTCTTTCCCCTACTTCGACCAAAACCCCTGATAAACGGTTGTGAATCCCACATTTAACGAACATCTCCTCTACGGGCCTATTAGCACCCACGCCTGCATTCACGACCTATCCGGCTTGGCCCAAAGGAGGCCCATTACCATCTATGAGATCATCAATTGAATTCGCATTGGACTGGGCCTTCGGAGCAGCCATCAACCCCCCGTCTAACAAGGAACAATCCCCAGCTTTGGAAATACCCAAAGAAAGCCCACTGCTAACCCTTAACAAACCCTTTCCTTTATCTTTGGATTGGGCCTGACTGGAAGACACAAGCCCATAATCTGTCTTATACAGTTCTGTTTCCTTTGAACTAACTCCTTGAGGAAGTGTCTTCTCCACTTTACCCTCTGACTTACGTCTACTGCTCCCGTACGAGATTTGAAGCTCTGACTCCATCTCCTTTCTCGAGCCCAACAGTCCGACCGAACCAGCCACCCCTGCCCTGGGGGAGCTAACCGGGAGAAACCTGATCCGAAAATCCACTCCTTCCCAATTCAAAAAACAGCCCCTCGGAATAAACCCATCCTCCCGTCCCTTAACAGCCTCACGCAGCTCTTCCTCCTAATTTTCTCTGTGTACCGACAATCCATCGACTTCAGCTAACCCACCACATAAATCTACAAGCTTCGAAATTATACTCACAGTACGAAGATGTGGCGGAACATCTAGAATCTTCACCCACCCCTTTTCAAATGGCACACATCTTTGCTCAGCCACCTTCGCAGTGTCCCATGGCAAAAAATGCATAGCACAATTCGCTAACGTGCCTCGACCGAAATCAAGCATCTTTTGACGAAGATGCCTATCCTCACAGAGAATCACTGCCATATTCCCACAAAAGGGTTTCACACAAAACTGCACCCCAAACCGGCCTTTCACACCCTTTTCCACCTGCCTCCACGAATCAGAGGCCTTATCTTTCATTAGAAGGACCGAAGCCAAGGCTTCGAACAGCAGGTCCTTATCGTTGACCCCCTTCACCTCCAAAACCTCGCACGAAGTACCGTCTCCTTTAACCACTTGGGTGAAGGAAGCTCCCAAGCTTTTTGGGTGGTGTTGACTTAAGGACCTGGCCTTCTTGCCCTTCCCGTCCATCAGCCCATGCTTAAGCTCACTACTCAATGCCTCTCCCACTGAGCTCCATCCTTGGCCCCCAGCACCCTCAGGAATAAATAACGTGGACCTTCTCCCCTTCAAAGGTTCCACCGCTACCACACAGCACCGCCCACTCGCGTTATCCACCAGTTGCACCCATAAAAGCCCTTCAGAACTTCTTCTCCTCCTAAAAAAGGGCCGACCAGGCTGATAGGATGCAAGAGCCTCAAGGCAATCCCTCACCCATGCTACGTTTCCTAAAAGAAGCTTGACTTTAGAAGACTTACCCCTCCCAACCTCTTCGACCTCCACCTTCGAACCCACCTCACACGACCTGAATAGAAAGATTTTCCGCTCGACCCTCACAGAAAGGAACCCCTCTCCCTGACTCCCATGAAGAGAGAGAGAGAGAGAGAGAGAGAGATTTTTAAGAATTCTTTGTCACTGGAGACTTAATTATTGTTGTAGTATATGGTTAAAAAGTATTTGTTTTCTCGAGAGAGTAAAAAAAGTACTAACAACTTCCTTTTTTCCGCAATATGAATCACACTTAGTATGACAGGAAGTGTAGCCATTGCGTTTGGCCATGCATTCCTCCTCGCAAGTTTTACAATAGGACTTGGATTTGGCCTCCAAGTCGCCAAAGAACGACTTGAATTTGGCCTTTATGTCGTATGATCTATCAGCAGTGGAAAATTGCAGTGCAGCCACCACCACAACGCACATTAGAAACACTGCCATCTTCTTATTCACCATTTTCTTTTCTTTTTTTTTTTCCTTTCCTTAAAGAATTTTCTTCAGCCTTTTCGTGCCTTTTAGAATTTTTTTTTTGATTCGCGAGTGGATGATTTTTTTAGGAAAAGAGAAGACCTCTTTATAGGAGTGTTGTTTGTTAAGTTTAGATCATCGAACGCAAATTTTGTTTTTTACTCTCTATATTTCAAGGAAGTGGTCTTGGTTTGTTTTCTATTTCCATGTTTTTATCCTTCTTAAGTGGACGAAGAAATGGCTTTTTAATGGTTCCTTTTTTTTATTGAATTTTCACCTTTCCTTTTTTTTATTTTTTTTATTTTCATCATTCATTTATTTCATTTAATTGTAATAATTATAGAAAATAGTAATTTGTGGGGCTCTTTAAAGTTATTTTCTTTGCAGTTGAGAGAGACTCATGTCCTCATTTTTTTTATCCTTAAATGTGTTGAAAATAAGAATGAAGACAATTGTCTCTCTTGACAAGGCCATTTCAAGATCACGAGCCGTCATATTCTTTATTTTGGAGTTATGATTGTAATGTGATGAATATTTCAAAGAGTAAATATGACATTGAAAACCAAATGGTGATGAAAGTTTATTCTAATTTTCCATGGTCCAGTACAATTTAATAACATTCAACGAAGCAAGATGTGTCTAGAGAGCTCGAGAAGGAGAGATTCAACAAAATATGAAGCATATTATTACTACTCACCTCATAACATGAAGAACAAATCAGTACGCATTTCAATACTAGTGTATTAACAAATATTAACAAAATAAATTACTCAATGAGAAACAACATATTGAAAGTTGATCTCCCTTAACTACCTTGCAAGAGAATCACGTTAATGACAATGAAGTTTATTCCATTTTTCCATAGAAGTCCGTGTTTGAGGAATAAGAGTAGCAGGTGTCAAGAACAGAACGACGTTGCCTTCCTCTATTCATATTCGACTGACAATGGATCCATCGCGATAATAGGATAAATTGTAACACCCAACATTTCAAGTAGGACTAATTTTCTTATTTTAGATAATATTTTGGATCCGACTTGATTAATTGGATTGCTACTTTAGATCTCCATATTTTTTCACAATAGTTTTTAATTCAGTAGCAAGCATGTAGTAACGTCCCTAGATAGTCGAAGTCTAAAAAAAAAAGTTTGAGTCGTTACATAAATGGTCCTTAATGCTGTGTCCAACTACATATGTGCATTTCAGGACAATTGACTAGTTGTGAGATAGGATGGGCATGAGGGTTGCTTTCCCTTTTGCCTTGTGCTATCTTAGGGAGCGATTCCTCCACAGTGTTTACAATGAGGGTTGCTTTTCTTTCATTCGATGTGCTAGCCTAGGGACAATTTTCTACTATTTCGAGCACAAGGGTTGCTTTCCTTCATTGTGTTGTGCTAGCAAGAGGGGCCAATTCCCCCAAGATTGTAGGCGGCAAGGTTGCTTCCATCATTGCATTGGACCTAGGTTACATGACTCGTAGGTATAGCACAAGGCAATACTAGAGAGGGGTACGCTTGGGGCAAGGTAAGTGGGCACCTAGCTAACTGAAGTGAATGTTTGAGTTTTAGCAAGAATCTATGAGTTAGGGCAAAGCCCTTATTTGTATGGTTTTGAACTTTGGACCCTTAAGTGGGCTGTTTACTGAGTATGTTTATACTCACTCTTGCTACTTTGTTTGTGTCTTTGCAGATGGTGCACAACCACAAGGTGGGTGGTAGATGCGATGACTTGACAAGGCTATGGAGATACCACCGTAGTTTCTTTCCCTCTGTCTAGTGTTTAGTTTTTGTGTCATTGTTCTATATTACGTGATTGGCTTGTAATTTTGTAGTTTCTCTTATTTTCTTGTGTTTAGTGGAATTTCTTAGTTCATGTGTCTGTTGGTTGATGTTGAGCAGTTTGGTGGATGCTGAGTAGTTTCTCTAAAATATAGAAATGTTTATATCCCTTTTTGGTCCTTGTAAAATTTTGGTTTTCTCATAGCTATGTCGTCGTGCTGTAACAATTTAGGGCATTAAAAGGAAAACTCAGTTGTACTTCCGCTTTAGCTTGTTCAGTTTTTAAGGTCATTACACTTAGAAAATAAAGAAAATGACAATAACATATGAGATATTGAAGTCAATAGAAGCTAAATTTAATTAATTGATAATATTGGAATTAAGTATTACAAAAATCCAGGAAAATAAACCAAATGACTGAATCTATATAAAAGGAAATAGTAAATTAGGTAGAACAATCATAATAAGATGACTTTTTTGAAATACCTCTATCTCTCGATATATATATATATATATATATATGAGAGTAAATTTGATTTACTATATTTTTGGTGGAGAATAAATAATGTCACTTGGATAGTTGATATAAGATCTATTATCAATATTTATTCTTCATTACATTTGATATGTAATTCTTGGAAAATACTTAACATGTAGAATAGTTTCTACAGGTTTGCACTAGGAAGCCCATCTCAGTTAGAATAGTGGGAGATATTAAGATGTCATTAAATAATAATTGTTACTTAATGTTGAACGTGGTGTTTTATTACCACAAGAGAAATTCAATTTCCCAAACTTTATTACTAAAAAGTTCATAAAGTATGTATATGTTAAAGGGTTGACATATACAAAATACCAAGATATTAAGGATTATAGAATCTGGATAAAAAGACATTGTTTTCTCCTAAAAGATGACACCGACTTTGGTATTTTAGGTTGATTAATGTCAACTTGAATCGAATGAAAAGACTAGTAAGAGGTAATTCTCTAAAATTGAGAGTTAATTACTTTGTCTATTTGTAGATCTTGCCTTTAATGCTAGATAATCAGTGGGCCTTTCTGCAAAACTTTCAGTTTTTTCCGACGCACAAAAGCATCGAGAAAAATATTCTTTGGGTCGGTAAAACTTATTCCTGACACAACGCTGCATCGGGAAAATAGAGTTATCTCGACGCAAAATGGCAACGTTGGTAAATCTTGTGATATGCCGACGCTATTGCGTCGGTATAGGTCCAATTTGTCCCTACGCAACTTCGAGCGTCGAGAAGTTTTTGACTTTTCCCGACACACAGATGCGTCGGGAAAGGTATAATTATTATTTTATTATTTTCATTTTTGTGATTTTTTCCCAAAACTTTTTATCTATCGCGACGCAATTGCGTCGAGATAGCTTGAAATTATTATTATTTTTTTTATCAATTTCTTAATTTTTATTTTAATTTTTGTAATTACCTAAAAGTTTAAGTCAATCAAAAACAATGATATTATTATATTTACACAAAATTACATAATGCAATATAATAAAAGATAATATATTTCATCATAGAATTGTTCGTAGAAAAGTAGCATCCAAAGTACTATCTAACTACAGAAATGTACAAAAATAAATATCTAAGTTTAATATCTTCCAAATAAAAGTCTAATGTCTTCCAAAAGAAAAAAAAACTTGTTGCCTTCATCCATTCTTCCAATAGTAGACTTCAACATATCTACAGACCTGAAAAAAAAAAAATAATATGAAAAATTTTAAACATAAACCAAAAAATAAAATAAAGGATGCACAAAAGTTTTTCAAAAAACTTGAACGCACCCCGAACAAGCCTAATGCGCTTTTCCGCCCCTCCTGAACCATGCAAGTGTGCTAATGGTGCAAAAACACCCTAGGATGCAAAACCTAACTCAAAACGAGCTTAAAGAGTCAACCCTGACTCCCAGAGCTTCTAAAGTTGCCTAATAGTGTCTAAAGTATCTAAAAGTGCCCAAAAAGTGCCTAAATGTCCAGTGGATGTGAAAAATGAACTTAAACATTTCCTTGAGAATCTTAATGCACTTGCACGCTCTTCCTGAACCTACCCAAGTGTCCTAACGGTGCAAAAGTGACTAAGAAGAAAAAACCTAACTTGAAACTTGCTTGAAGAGTATACCATGCCTCCAAACCTACAAAGTATCCTAAAAATGGCTAAAAAGTGTCTAAACAGTGTTTAAAGTACCTAAAAGTATCTAAAGTTGCCTAAAATTGACTAAAAAGTGTTTAAAGTACCTAAAAGAGCCCAAAAAGGGGCTAAGTGTCCAATAAAGGTGAAAAATGAACTTAAATGTTTATTTGAGAATCTTAATACGTTTGCCTGCTCCTCCTGAACCAAGTGTCCTAACGGTGAGCAAGTGATCTAAGAAGAAAAAACCTAACTTGAAACTTGGTTAAAGAATATACCCCGCCCCTAAACCTACAAATATCCCAAAAATGGCTAAAAAGTGCACAAGTTTATTTTGAAGACCAAAATGGACTTTAACGCACCCTAAGCGAGCCTAATGCGCTTTTTCGCCCCTCCCGGACCTATGCAAGTGTGCCAAAGGTGCAAAAGTGCCCTACGAAGCAAAACCTAACTCGAGACGAGCTTAAAGAGTCTACCCCGCCTCCCAAAACTTCTAAAGTTTCCTAAAAGTGTCTAAAATGCCCAAAAAGTGCCTAAGTGTCCAATGGAGCTGCAAAATGAACTTAAACGTTTCCTTGAGAATCTTAATGCGCTTGTTCACTCCTCCTGAACCTACCCAAGTCTCCTAACGATGAAAAAGTGACCTAAGAAGAAAAAACTTAACTCAAAACTTGCTTAAAGAGTCTACCCCACCCTCGAACCTATAAAGTATCTCAAAAGTGGCTAAAAAGTGCACAAGTGTATTTTAGATGCAAAAATAGACTTTAACGCACCCCGAGCGAGCCTAATGCACTTTTCCACCCCTTCCAAATCTACGCAAGTGTCCTAAAGATGAAAAAGTACCTCAGGAAGTAAAAACCTAACTCGAAACGAGCTTAAAGAGTCTACCCCACCCTCCAAAACTTCTAAAGTTGCCTAAAAGTGTCTAAAAAATGTGTAAATGGCTTTAAATGAACTTAAAACGCTTTCTTGAAAATCCCAATGCACTTTCTCGCTCCTTTTGAACCTACCCAAGTGTCCTAACAATGCAAAAGTGTCGTAGGAAGAAAAAACCTAATTCGCTACATGCATGATATGGCTACCATAGCTGCAGGATAGCCAATAACAACTTCCAAAAACTACCTTAAGTGACCCTATTACACACTTAACCCCTAGTCCCGAAGATAATTCATGAAATGACTACCATAACTACAAGATAGTCACATATGACAACAAAATTACTTTTATAAATTCACTACATGCATGAATTGGTTACCGTAGCTGCAGGATAGCCCAAATGAACTTGTAAAGAACCCTAAGCAAGCTAAAAGATAAGACATACCTAAGTGTTTGTAGGTTCATCCTCTCGTTGCCCTTGACTTAACATTCTTTGGATTTTGGCTTATTTATCTTCCCATGCTGATACTTGAGTACTTAACGCCACATTTGCTTCCTTCATTTCCTCATAATTTGCCTTCATCTGTACCATTTCACCTTTCATATGCTCCATTTTCTTTTCCATTTCTTTTTCATGTTGTGAAGAGGATGTGATACTAGATGATGAACTAGGTTTTGGGTCCCAACCAAGACCTTTAATATGGCCTGATCGATGACCCAAAACCTGTTTACAAACCTCTGCACTGGTCATCGGTGTAGACCTTTCTCGAGATGACACTTCTATAAGCTTTTGCATTTCTAGCTACATTCGTGTTGGAATGAGAAAGTTAAACATATGGAGAAAGAAATAAATTTAAGTAGGTATGATACGGAAGAACTTACATATGCATCTCTTGCATTGTCGTTCACCCAGCCATCTTTTACACTGAAGTGACTTTGATGGAACAACTCCACCTGGTCAACGTGATGACCCTCTATCTCTTTTTGTAAATGACATATAATAATTATGAGTTATAAAAATGAGATCATGTAAATAATGATGAGTTTGCGCCTTACCATTTCACTATGTACTTGGGCAAATGACTTCGACCCGGTTCGATGAAGATAAGGGAGACTTGCTCGACTATTTGTGTTCATCTCCGTTGTTTTCTACAACAATTTCTGATTAGTATAACTGAGTTATGTATGGAAGTACAATGACCAAGAAAAAATGTACCTTCCATTCAGGAGTCGCCCATCTATTGCATAGAAGATTCCAATCTTCTGGATTTGCTAACCTCTCAGGTGGACATGCCAGGGCTTCTTCTAGGTTCTCAAACTTAGAGTAGTACCTGTATAATTCCGCTCTATACTCTTTGAACGTATTTGAAAATTGTCGTAGCACGTACATTTTCACATGTTGTTTTGTCACATCGAGATCAAAAAGAGTCTGCATTGTTAATAATAAATATGTAAGCATACATATATGATTTAAATATTACCCAAATGCATACAAATTTCGTGAACTTACCAACAATCGATCTATGGCATGGTCCTGTACTTCTTTCGATACCTCCTTCCAGTTTTTACAACGTAATGGAATTGTGCTTCGAGCGATAGTACCGATGGCCTTACTCAATTTCATGGCGTTAGCACAAACAGGGTTTCCAACCTTCTCGTCAATCTCAATCTTAATCCTCCCATAAATATTGACATGTCAGTCTAATTCAATGTTCCAACTATGACCTCTCGTCCTCCTTCCTTGTGATCTTGAGTCTCTCCCTCGCCCTTGCCCTCGCCTTCGCCTTGAGTGTGATCTAGATCTTGAAACAAATACAAATCTATAAAAAAAATATAACATTTTTAAGTACAAGCTTTCATATGATATAAATATTACCTGATGCCTCTTCCGCATTCTGCTCTGTGGAGGAACCAATAACTGGAGGGTCATCTGCCTGAAGTAGAAAATGTGTCTCTTGCTCTTGCTCAGGGCGTGTCATAACTCTAAAATTTTACAAAAGATGGAAAAAAGGAATTTTAACATATATGAAGCATTTAATTATAGAATGTAAAATTTAAATGCACAAGTTATACACTTATTCATTAATCTACTCATTGGAGTCTTCTAAATGTTGAAGTGAATCCGAACTGATCTCTTCAGTAAATGCTTCCATGTTCTCAAGTTCGTCGTTTATAAAATCATCATCGTGTAGGGGTGGTACACTTTTATTCAACTGTTTTTGAATCGTTTGACGCTCAATAACACTAGGGTCAACATCGTCTCTACATAATGTGGCATCCTTGATGGATTCATCAACCGCAATCACACTAGGTACTTCTACCAATTATATTTCATCATTTTCTTGGTCTTTAGCTTCTAGAACGTCCCATATGTGCTTATTTTGGACGGTTTGTACAACTTTCCAATTATTACCAAGTTTGGGGTCGTTAATGTAGAAAATTTGTTTGGCTTGAGTAGCAAAGATGTAAGGGTCATCCATATACCAAAAATGGGATGTATTGATTGACTTAAACCCTAAATCCACGTGTAATTTATTCTTCTTAGCATATGTGTCCATTTACATTTGAAAAGGATCACACGTCTTCTCTTGGTATATTCTAAGTCGAAAACTTCATGCAATACACCGTAGTGATTCATGTCATATCGTTCTATTTCTCCGACTACCATGATTCCACTATTTTGAGTGGCCCGATGATTGTCGCACTCTATACAGTGAAAACGTATTCCATTGACAATGCAACCACTGTAAGTTTGAACTTGATTACTAGGCCCCAGTGCTATTGAGTAAAGATCATCAGATGCTTCACCTCTTTCACGTAATGAGTACATTTGTTTATGTTGTATAGGTTAACATAATTTAGATTGAACACATTACTAAAGTACAGTATTCAAACTTGAAATAACTATACTTACATGAGCTCTAAGACAATCAGGAAATCGAGCTTGGTGCCTTCTATATAAGTCTGATGTGGTATTTGTTCTAGTACGAATCAATCTCAAATGTTGCCTATTTAATTTGTAATAATAATAAAAAAAGAAATAAAATTTGGTCTTAGGCATATATATACTTTGAACTTGAAAACAAAGTATATGAACTAAAGTTATAATATTTCAAAAGATACCTGCAATAAGATTTTATCTCATAACAGTTGTTCAATATATACCAATGTGCCATTTACTTCTCGTTTTCGGATAACGTTCTTACAACTGAACCCCCCAATGGTCGTGCACTATGCCTGAAGCATTCAAAATCTCCAAAGATCTCGCGTTCGGGTATTGAGTCATCGTTACGTGGATCCCTACTGAACCTTGTTTCTATTCCATTTAGATACATGGAACAAAATGTCAAACATTCATCCATGACGAATGCCTCTGCTATGGAACCCTCAGGACGAGCTTTGTTCCGTACATATTGTTTCAAGGTCCGTAAGCTTCTTTCTATTGGGTACATCCAACTATAGCTAACTGGACCAACAATCTTTGTTTCATACGGCAAGTGAACTGCAAGATGGATCATTACATCAAAAAATGCTGGTGGAAATATCTTTTCAAACTTACAAAGTATGAACACAATATCTGCTTCCAACCGATCCAAGTCACTGATGCGTATTATCTTCGCACATAAATCACGAAATAAATTACAGAACTCAACAATAGTTGTACACACATCCTTTTGTTAGTATGCTCGAATAGCAATAGGAATAAGTCGTTGGAGCATAATATGCGAATCGTGAGTTTTTAACCCAAACAGTTTCCCATCACTGACATTCACCCATCGTGGATGTTCGAGACGAACCCATCAGGAAACTTAACTGATTTCAAAAACTTGCAAAAATCAACCTTCTCACTAGCAGTCAATGTATATGCAGCATGTGGTTTTACAATTTTAGTTCCTTGATTTTGTAAGTGTAAGTCCTTTCGTATATTTAAATCTTCAAGATCCAAGCGAGCATTTGTTGTGTCTTTTGTTTTCCCCTCAATATTCAACAAAGTCTCGAGCAAATTGTCACATACATTTTTTTCAATATGCATAACATCTAACTTATGTCTTAACATAAGTTTAGACCAATAGGGGAGCTCAAAGAATATACTCTTTTTTGTCCAATTAATAGTACGCTTTCTTTTCTTGTCTTGTTTGGATTAATGCTCACTTAACACTAGAAAATGTAGTGTGTTTACTTGTTGTAGAATCTCATCTCCATCCATTACAACTGGTGGAGGTCTACGCTCCAATTTTTCATCATGTTGTTTACTCATACGCCAACTATGATTTTCAAGGAAGATAACGTCGATGTCCCATGAAAGATATTTTCCCTCTTATCCTAAAGGATGATGTGTCTTCTTTACAAATGGGACATGCTTGATAACCTTTAGTACTCCATCCCGACAAGTCTCCATATGCAGGAAAGTCATTGCTGGTCCACAATAAACATGCATGTAGTTGAAAGTATTTTCCACTGATGCAATCATAAGTACGCACACCATTATTCCATAACTCCTTCAACTCCTCAATCAATGTCTGCAAATAGACATCAATTTCTTTTCCAGGGGACTTTGGTCTAGGTATATGCAAAGACATGAAAAGATTAGATTGCTTCATGCACTTCCAAGGTGGAAAATTATATGGAATAAGCACCATGGGCCACATGCTATAGGCATTACTCATATTTCCGAATGGGTTGAACCCATCTGAAGCTAATGCTAACCGAACATTCCGTGGATCAGAAGCAAGCTGAGGAAACTCTTGATCAAAATGTGTCCACCCTGCAGCATCAGCTGGATGTCGTAGCACACCCTCAGTTTCAACTCGTTTATCTTTATGCCATCTCATTTCAGAAACAATGTGTTTATATGAAAATAATCGCTTCAACCTTGGTATTAGTGGGAAATGACGTAAAATCTTATGTGGAATTTTATTACCCTTCCCATCCTTTGTTTTATAACGAGCTCACCACATACTGGACAACTTTGGCAATCAACAAACTCTTTCCAAAATAATATACAGTCGTACTTGCAAGCATGGATGAACTCATATCCTAATCCTAAGTCACGTAGCTTTCTCTTAGCTTCATAGAACGTACTAGGTACAGATGCACCAGTTGGAAATGCGTCTTTCAACAATTCTAGTAACATATCAAATGAATTGTTACTCCAACCATTGAGCACCTTGATATGCATCAACCTCACCAAGAAGTTTAACGAGGAAAATTTAGTACAACCATGGTACAATTGGTTACGTGCTTCAGTCATCACCTCCTCAAAATTCTTTGAAGTATCCCTTTCTTCAGCGTTAGTAGGCTCATCTCCAAAGTCTTCTTCATCATCTACACCCTATTCTTCTTCTATCACCGCCCCTTGCAAATCATTTAGAAGGTCAAACATCTCCTCGTCATCATTGTGAGAAATACACTCTCTACTTAATCTATCATCTATTGAAGAACTCGTGTCTCTTTGAAATTGAGCTAAGTTTGCTGGCTCTCCATGATAAACCCATTGATTGTACGAGGTAGATATTCCATATGTAAATAAATGTTGTTCTATCTCATCCAATGACTGCGATATTGAATTCTGACAATTCTTACATGGGCATCTCATTTTTCCTGCCTCATTTAGATGGTACTATGCCACTTCTAGAAATGTTGCTACTCCTTCGATATATTCTCTTGAGAATCTATCTCTAAGCTTAATCCAATCCTTATTCATCTTCGAATATACTTTGAAGAGAACTTTGTGAATTGGTATGAATAGACAAAGTTCAATCATGTAGGAATTAGAACAAAAGTTAGATTAACTTTATCCAAAAACTTAAGGATGTTTTTTATGCAACAAAAACTAGCTTAGTAGGCATCTTAAGGTCATGTGTTGTTCACAAGTGGTCCAAATATGATCAAACCTAACAAAGATCCTAAAATAGCTGAATAACTTTCAAGAACTTCTAAAGATCGAGCAATGCTTCCAAAGAAGTTATTCAAATATGATCTAACCTACCAAAAATTTGAGAAATGGACCGAAACAACCTCTAAGAAGTTCTAAAGGTCCAACAATAGAGGACTGATTTGAAGATGGAAAAGGGTGCTTCTTTTATAGGAGAGACCAATTTGATTGCTTGGCTTTTGGGAGTTGGTTGTGTTTTTTGTGGTTGAAAGTTCTCTTTTAGAGTTTTATTGTTTACTAGTGGTGGAGACTCGATTAAAGGAACATTGTGGTATGGAAAGAAGAAATAGGGATCTTTTCGACTGAGGTGGAACTTGGATGAATTATTACTGCCAGCACAAAACTTTCCTCCAATTGTACTATCAAGTATTTTGGGCAAAGTAAAATAACCAGAGGATTGAAGTCGATACAGCCGCAAAGAGCATTCCACTCATAGAACCAAGCAGAGAAAAGAGAAGCAAAAGGAAGGGAAAAATCGGATATACCAACAAAGAAGCATAACAGTAATTAATTATTGAAAGTTCAAATTGGATGGATTTAAATTAGTAATTGGCTTTGGAACTGTACAAAATTTGACCATCTTCGTCTATAATGTGTTAAAAGTAATAGCATTTTATTTTGAAGAATAACAAGCAAAGCAAATACAACTTTTTCAAAAAGAGAATGTTTGATCCAATCAAAGAGTACAAAATTTCCACCACAACCACCCAAAAAAAGAAACGAACTACCCCCAATGTTGACCAATGCCCCTAAAAAATAATAATTAACCTTATGGAAAAAAGACAGCTATCATAAGCAATAATAGTAAAAATAGAAAAGCTAAAAGATTACTCTTTATCAGAATAATAATCAGAAGAATGTCTAAAAATGTCAAAATAGTCAAAGGTATATAGTTCAAAAATAGTCAAAGAATGTCTAAAAATGTCAAATGTTAATATACTTGTTTTTAGTTTCCAAAACACAGCCTTGTAGGAGACAATTAAAGAAGTAAGTTTATAAAGTAACACAAATCATGGTAAGACAAGGAGCTTGAGAGAGAGAGGCAATCAAATTACTTACGAGCTCAGTAGAAAAACAATATCCAATTTGAAAACTTAGGGACCATTTTGAAAAGTAAGGTTTAAATCTTTAGAGAAATAAAGCATAGTTTCTTTCCTAACATATTTGAATTCTTTTAAAATTAACCTATCACTTAGACCTAAGATTAAATTATGTCTATAGAATTCTAAATTTTCTATTTTGTATCGAATAGATCCATGAATTTTAAAAATATCAAATAAATTAAATTAGATATAAAATTGAAGGTTCAAGAACCTGTATAAACACTACCTTAAAAAGTTTATGAACATATTAAGCACAGATTTGAAAGTTCATAAACTTATTAGAAACTTTTTAAAATTCAGTAACTTATTAGATACCAACTTAAAAGTATAGAAACTAAACTAATAATTTAACCTAAAATATGTAATAAACTTACCGTAGATCTCAACAAAGCGCAGGAGCAGAGGAAGAGCTGAAGCATAGATAAGGAGATGAAAGTCGATTAGTGATTGGATCGGTACTCCGATGAGATGAGGGAGGAGAAGCAATGCGTTTTGAAGCTACAAAAATGGCGTGCGACTGTGAATGAGAACCAGAGAGAGGGAGAAGGAAGACGCAGAATTCCCATCTACCAAACAGGAACTTGATCCAAGCAAACCACAAAAATACTAATAAAACAAAAGAAACAGTTTTAACAAAAGAACACAAAATCTCTCAGGCAAGTTCGTGAGAGATTTATAAGATAACCATCATCCATAAAAAGATGTATTTCTTCAAAATCTCTCAGGCAAAAATAGTGATATCAGTACAAGAAAACTAAAAAACGAAGCCCAAGTAGCAAAGTTAAGTAGGTCATGTGAAATAATCATCTCAAGTGTCCAACATCCAATAAAAATGGAAAGTTAAGCAAATCCCACCATGAAGTTTTGAAATATGTGCAGCAAAAATCCGGTCTGTTAAGGCAAAATTCGTTAAAAGTGAAAATTAGGCACCATGGAAAGAAGACAGAAGAAGAAGAAAGAGAGAAATTTGTTGAGTGAATGGCAAACCAATGATCAAAATATTATCACTCTTCACATATTTTCTATTTACATTGGCATAATATTCGCCAAAACTAAACAATACAAAAAATGGTGGCCTACCACTTTGGATTTTCAAGCTTTCAAGATCTCTAAAACATACATTTTTAGAATAAATAAACAAATAGCGATAGTTCAGTTTTTTTTGTCAATTTTTTATCCGTCAATAACCAAACAAATTGAATCTATTTTGAAATTTAACCTCTAAATGTGACTACGAATGGTTGTCTCATAGATATCTACCAATCAAAACAAAGGATATGATCAAATGTTCATTAAATAATTATATAAAAAATTAAAATTTAAAAGAAGCAAAATAGAATATTCTAAGTATTAAAAAACAAAAACAAAATTAATATAAAAATTAACCACCAAATCAAGATTTAAAAATGTATAAAATCAAGTTGAAGAGCCTCTTAAATCTACTTGTTTTGCTCTGGCATTATATGTATTGAATGATTCAGTTCCATCATCTTGTATTTTTTATCATATTGTTCCTGCAATTATATCTAAACCCCCCAAAGTTCTACTCCTAAAACCAAACTCATAGCAAGGTATTGTCAAATAATCGAGTATTTACTATTTAATTTCACACAAATCACCAAAGCTCTTTCTAGCAGAGATTTCCAAAATATGACAAACAAGTAATTTTTCAAAATGAAGAAATACTGGTGATCAAATGAAAAAAAGAAGTAAAGAGAGTAAATGAAGACTGTGTTCAAGTGAAACTATCATTTGCATAACCTAACGGCAGGCAAGGCATAAAAACTAAAGTGAGATTGAGATTGAAATTGAAATTGAGGGAGCACCTGCCAAACATGAAGAAGCCTTTTTTTGGCGTTGGCTTTATGGGTGGTGGTGAGCTTAATTATCTTCCAGACTAAACCTCCAGAATCGTGCTCTTTCACAATCTCCAATACTCGGTTCAAGAAGAAGTTAAAT
Source organism: Trichosanthes truncata (assembly GCA_033996785.1). NCBI lineage: Eukaryota > Viridiplantae > Streptophyta > Magnoliopsida > Cucurbitales > Cucurbitaceae > Trichosanthes > Trichosanthes truncata. The sequence continues at coordinate 53,093,785 of JAWPNB010000002.1, read as the reverse complement.
GTAAAAACAGGGGAAGCAACCAAATAGAGCAGCGTACTATGAGAAAAACAAAGAAGAAGAGGTTCAATCCAAAAGAAGCCAAATAGTTTGTCCTAATGGATTAGAAACAAAAGAAGAAACCAAGAAAGAGAGTCTCAAAAAATAAACCCACCTCCAAAATTTCAACAAAGGACCGCCATAGCAGAAAATAAACAAGAAAAGTATAATCACCTTAATTCACTTCCACCACAAAGCACCGTTGTTTTAAGAAGGAGAACCGCCGTCGTTGCTGGAATTGACCACTGTCGATGTTGAACAAGAACACGTTGTTGGAAGACGTTGGGAGAAGAAGTGGAAAATGCAGCTGTTAGGAGAAGAATGGAAAATGCAGCTGTTGGGAGAAGAATGGAAAATGCAACCGTCGCAAATTGGGAAAAATAAGGAAATAGAGAAGGGAAGAGAAGATAGAAGGGATTAGGGTTTTATGTATCTCAAAATGTTCGCATGCTTCTCCAAATATCCCGACGCTGCTTGCTTCGGGATTTATATGAAATTATCCAAGATAAGGAAGAATTTGTCGACGCCGCCTTTACGCGTTGGAAACCAAGGTTCTACCGACGAATGTCCTTGCGTCGGCTAAAAGTGCGTTGGTATAGCCAAACTTTCTTGTAGTTTGACATATACGAAATACCAAGATATTAAGGATTATAGAATCTGGATAAAAAGACATATTGTTTTCTCCTAAAAGATGACACCGACTTTGATATTTTAGGTTGATTAATGTCAACTTGAATCGAATGAAAAGACTAGTAAGAGGTAATTCTCTAAAAATGAGAGTTAATTACTTTGCCTATCTATAGATCTTGCCTTTCATGCAAGATAATCATTGGGCCTTTATTGGATAAGGCTACAAGACCAAATAATACTTTGGGTTTACACATTTTAACCCAAGTGGTATAGTGAATGTAAAGGTTAAATAAAGTCATGATATTCCATCACTCTTGTTGATGATCATTCAAGGTCCAAGTATCTTTTATAATACAACATAAGTCTAACTTTTTGAAAAGTTCAAGAAACTTAAGGCTAAAGGTGAAAATCAATTAGGTAAATTTATCAAGACATTATGATAAGATCATAATAGAAAGTACATGAACCTTATGTACTAAGACAAATTGATAGAAAATGGGTTTTTATCCCAATTATTTTAAATACCAAGTACATTTATGTGAAATTGTACTGCAGGAGGAGAAACAAAACCTTGTTGGACATGGTCACATCAATAGTGAGTTATACACTATTACAAAACTCTTGTTAGAATATGCAATAGAGATTGCGTAATGAACATTATTCCCTCGAAATATGTCTACGAGACAATTTTGAAATCATAGAATAGTAGTAAAGATAATTCACACCACTTCACTAATTGAGAATGTTAAGTTTACAACACTTTACAAAAGATAGTTAACAAAAGTTGTTAATAATTTAATTACAGTTGAAAGTCAAATGGATCCTAGTTATGAATTGGGTAAGCCTCTTCGTAGTGGGAGAGTTATAAGATGACTAAACCTTTACAAAGACTTAACTGAAACTCAAGTTGTCATGTTAGATGACAAAATAGAAAGGCTTATTGCTCTCAAAGTGAGACTAGTGGAAAAAACCTAATAGGATAAAGTAGACTACGAGTAAATTTTCTTACTTGTTGCCATACTAGAGTCTATAAGCATTATTTTTAATTGATTGTTGTATATTAGATATGACAAATGAATGTTTGGAATTCTTTTATGAAAGGAAATTTTAGATAATGCAGCTACATAAATCAATCAGAGAGGTTTATATCGAAATATGAAAAGCAAAAAGATTTGGAAAATAATAAAGGTTCATTTATGAAGTGAATTTTACCATTAGATCTTTGAATATAAGGTTTGATAAAATTATCAAAATCTATGACTTTAGATAAAGATTAATGAAGCTTGTATAGGCAAGAAAATCGTTAATTGCTTAGAAAATCGTTTATGATATCATTATCAATGATGCAAGATGTCTATCTAACATAACAAGTTGACTAAGTAACCAATTCCAAATGAGTGATTTGGAATGACTCGGTATATTTTTCATGTCCAAAATGGAGATCTTAAGGAAAAAATGTTAACTTTATCTCAAACATCTTATATTGAAAAAAATTTTATCAAATTTTTGGATATTTATATCTACATTAGACTATCGTAAGACACCTCAAATGTTGAGAGAATATGATTAATTATCTACTTTTAGTGGGAAGCAATTAATGCATAAATGAGACTTAACATTTAATAAATAGTTGGTTAGCATATATCAGCTAAACAAATGGCATGACCATTGAGTAGAAAATAAAAAAAAAATAATAAAATTATCTATGGATAATGAGAAATTTTTGTGTATGAAGTAAAAGATTTGATCTTTACAACACACACTAGGTCTTACAAAGATTCAGGAAATCTATGTTAAGATAAATTTTACCCTAGGTAGTGGAGTATGGTGTGCAAAGTTAAATTTGTTGCTTGTGAAGCAACAAAAGGACTTATATGACTCAAATAGTTCCTTGAAGATATGGAAGGTGTTCGATATATGATTTAGTCTATCCTCTTTGTTATGATAATAGTGGTGCAAATACTAATATTAAGAAAATTAGAAAACACCAATGTATAGGAAATCATAACGAGGAAGAAAAAAAATATCGTGGTAGTGACCAAGATGGCTTTTAATGGCAGTGGTTTGGATATATATAAAAAGACCCTCCACGCTAAAGTGTTTGAGGTCACCTAGAATGTCTAGGATTCCGAGATAGGTCTCATCTTTGCTAGGAAAAATCGGAGAACATGTTGGGTATAGAATATGCCTTAGGATACATGTCTCACCGGCTTTAGTGCAAGTGGGAGATTGTTGGAATTTATACCCTAGAGCCTTGTAATTAAGGATTTATTTAATAATTAATAATAATTTTTGATTATTTTATTTGCAATATAATATTATCCACTATATGAAAAATCTAAGGTCATTAGTGTAATCTTCAACAGTACGTGGTTGACATACAAGAGGATCATGTTCAAGAAATAGCCTAGTATATGGATAAGGTTGGCTACCTTATCTTGGTAACACTATTGACACGACCCACTTTGTAATAGTTACAAATGATTTTATCCAAATCGTTCATATAGAGACAAGTGAGTGGGAGTATCTTATACAATGAGTTTGTATAAGACTGCACCACGACGAGAATGAGTGTTGGCATGCATCCTCTGTTTAATTTTTTTTTCCGTCACTTTATCTTTTGGTTTTAGGAGTTTATGTACTATTTATTTATGTTTTAGACATTCGTATGGTTATATTCTTGAGAACGCTGCTTGCCTTTTGAGTTGTAGTATATATCAACGTCTTTTACGCATCTTGCTTTATTTGTCCAAACATTTGGCCATGGTTTTGCTTATTGAACTAAATTTAGCTTGAGAGAGTAGATTTAGTTATAGAACATTAGATGCATGAATAAGGTTAATTTATTGCACGAGAATGAGTAGGTTAACGCTGGATGCCTTAAAAAGAATGTCTTAATGTCTTGCTTAGTAGTGGAAATAGACCGAGAGGTTCATTTGCTCCTTTGCATGAGTTCAATTGAGCTTGAGAGAGTCAATTAGATAGTTTAGTAATTTGTGGCCTAGGATCGTTGTTTATAACTCAATTCCTTAATCAATTCAAAGTTGGACTTGATAGAATCAATCATTCATGCTTCTCAAAATTGGACTCCAAAGCATGTACAGAGTAGCTTAGATTTATTTATCTTCTTAATTCAAAGGTTTGTTTCTCTAAATAAAATTGGATAAAAGCAACTGCAGTACTTAATTAAGTCTAAAGAAAACTAATCCTTTTGGACACGATACTATATACTCAATCACTATATTAAAACTTGACACCGTACACATGCGGTTATTTGCAAGCACTAAAATACACGCAAGAGTATCTACTTAAAGAAAAAAAAGTTAAAAAAAAAAGAGTATTATAAATACCCAGTAAATGGCACCACTATCGGGGTGAGGATATGCAAACATATGCAACATGATTTATATAACTTTTCCACTGATGTGACCTAAAACGTCGATGAGCTCACCACAATATTTTACTCTAATTCTCACAATTTTGAACAGAATAAACATATTGTCTTACAAAACTCAACAACAAAAAAGAGAAGAAAATTTGTTCTCTTGAAATGCTCTGTTTGACTTCTAGATTGTCTTGGTTAGAAATGAGGGAAATGGATGCCTTTATATAATATCCGAGAGGCATATCTAAATGACACAAATTAAATAAGTACTTGTATACATACTATTCATTTACCTTTATAAAAGATCCTCAAAGCACCTAAGAATTCATGTATATAAGATGTTTACATTCATTCATGTGTATCATGAATGTAGCATAATTTCTAACACATAATGCGTTGGAGATAAAAGTTGATATTTTTCTTCTGTATAAAAAACTTGTGGTATAGTATTTTAAAATCTTGCTCATCTCAAATTTGTAGAAGTCATTGGTTACATCATTTATCACGAGTATACCGGTGAATATTAGGAATTATGGTACTTGAAAATCTATTCAAATTGTATGAGCTAATCTTTTATTTGTTGGGATTTATGACCTAAAGCCTCTAAATTATTGATTTAATAGTTAATAATTATTTTATATAGTTATTTTAGTAATTTTACATGCAATTTGTATTATCCACTGCATAAAAAACTCAAGGCTATTAGTGTAATATTGAACAATATTGTGGTTGACATATGAGAGGTTTATGTTCAAGAGATAACCTAAATGGTCTATAGTATATGGATAAGGTTGAGTGCCACTTTTGTAATAGTTTCAAATGATTTGATCTAAATTGTTGATGTGGAGACATTTGAGTGGGGGTGTCATATACAATGAGTTTGTATAAGATTGGTTCACGAAATATTTAATCTTTTTGTATAAATCCCTTAATTGAGAAGACTAATCTTTCAACAAGATGATCATATGCAACTCAATCTTAATATTGAGAGAGTTATCAACTTCTGCTTACGAGGGGTTTTCCTTTTATTTGCATGGGTGAGAGTGACTTTTGTAGCTGATTCAATAAGGCTACCATTTTGGAGACCTGGCCAAATATGGAGCTGGGAACAAAATTTTCACAAGATGGAATTCACTCCTTCCCGTATATGCAAAGTATATGAGTTGTTCTCTCAAGCCATTGTGCGAGGACTTGAACAATGACCACACTCTCATTGGCCCGAGAGGTAATTAGTTTAGTGTTGGATCATAAACATGTTGTTCATTAGATAATCAGTGGTACTTAAGGTGTAAGATGTAATTACAAGGGTAAAATAGACTTTTAACCCAACAGTAATTATGAACAATTAACAAATGATTGTCTTGCATGAAATGATTATATCCATGGACACAACTTGTGATCCAGAGCTTAAGAGTTCAACTCTAGATCTATAGTGGAGTGACCAGTAGAGTGACCTAGAGGTAATGAGTGAAAATTAATTGATTAAATAGTTTATCTAATTAGTTTTGTAATAGTAAAATAAAAAAATTAATTAATTTTTATCATTGGAGCTTATAATCTATAGGTCCATAAGGTGCCATTGCTAGCTCATAGTAACACTTAAATAATCAATTTAGTTGAAAGAAAATGTAATGCCCGACTTATTCACAGGCGCTAATTTTGGAATTGAATTTAACTAATTCTCAAAAGAAGTATTTTCATTTGGGTTAATTTGAAATTTTAGAGTTGGAAAAGGGAAAATTTGGAAGGAAGATGGTGGTTTGAGGGCATTTTTGGAGTTTGAAAAAAAAACTAATAAAAGAGAAAGTCTCTTTCTCTCTCTCCAAATCATATATTATTATTCTTCTTCCCACCCTTTTCCCACCGACTCCTTCTTCCCGTTGACTCCCTCTCCCCTACCATTCAAGCAATCACGTCGCACCACCTCCATTTTTCATGAACCGCCATTCGCCGACAGCGAAAGCACACAAACCAATCGTTGGCGCGCACCTGCTCGATCCAACATCTTCTTCTTCCTCGTACTTTTTTGCCATGTTGCTCCAAATTCGACGAAGATAGTGCGCAAGTATTCTTTTCCAGTTGCAAATTCGTGCGGCTAATGTTGATTCACAATGAGAATGTCTTGGGAAAGCCTCTGTTCCGGTGTGACCTCTGTTTGAAGGGAGGTTTTCGATTTAGGGGGTGACCCACACAGTTTCTTGCAAGCTTAGGTTGACAGATCAAGCTTCCGACAGCAAGCCTAGTCCAAGGAGAGTTTGTTTCGGTGAGTTATTGTTTTCGGCGTGGTAATTTTCATTTTTTTTTTTAGTTCAAGATGTAGGTTGTTTTTTTTAAGCTCACCCATGGATTAGTGGACTTAGTTTCAGAATAACCACTTCGTTCTGACATGAGATTCGTGGGCTCGAATGCATTTGAATACTGTCCAGGAAGGAGTCAGGTTGCATTAGGCAAGTTTTTTTTGGTAACATTCGTACTTAGCTCTTTTGAACTTGAGTGAAATTTTAGATTAAATTATAGAGTTAAGAGCTTGCTTATGGGAAAATTTGAACTATGAAAATTAGGATTCAAAGAAGGTTGTGGTTGAAACATATTTGTTAGGGTATTTGGACCTAAGCTTTTGGGTAAGCTTTCGCCACTATTTTAAGGCGATTTTATTGAGTTTTAACGGCTAATTTGGTTAGTAAATGGCCATTTAAAATGACTCATTGATTGTATGATTCAATTACAAGACACCCATCGGGTTTAAAGGCCATTTTGTTCGAGATTGGGTCGATTCCAGTTGTTGTCCAGCAACTTCCAACACTTTTGGGGTTGCGCATGATCTCTTCAGTAGGAGTTGGAAGTTTCTTATTCTTGGATTCATAGCCAATGTAAGTGGCCAGTGGTTAAATTTTTAATGCTTTGGATACAGAATTCTTGAGTTTTGTACACATTTATGATTGAGGGGATTGAGTATGTTCTTTCATTTATGCGATCCAACTTGTTTAGAAAATTCCTCAAGAATGAGGTTCACATTTTGTAGCTTTGTCATAATGTTTAAAGCGATTTCAAGACCATTTTCATGCTAGCAATATTTCTAATCTTTAGTATTGTGTATGTGTTTTCTTTGGAGTTTTGTGAATGAGTAAGCATGCTTAAAATTGTGTATGTGGAGCACGTGATTATTGGTTGAACGGTTCTAGAATCCTTTTTGAGCTTACTATGAGGGGATTTAATTTTTTTCGAGTGCTTAGGACGATTGAGTGCTAACATGGGTAGGGACCATGGTTAAGTGATATCCTTGTTATAGAATATTGTTGAGATATGTTGGCTTGAGGCGTTAGGGTTAACCGAGCACAGAATGCCTAAAACATTTGGATGGTTGGCTGAGGTTTAGTTCTCTTGGGTTGTTTGATGAATTGACGAGGTGCAAGATGCCTGATTTATTGGATTTTGTTAGTTGGCTACTTATAATACCTTATTAGTATATAGAGTTCAGGTTTCGTGTGTGCAACATAGTACAGATGACTAGGCATGTTCAATATGCTTTAGACGGGTTTGAATGTGAGTGCAAAAATAGTGGCCATCATGATTTTCTAGCATGATTAAGGGGGTTGGATTTTGAGTTAAATAGTTTAAGGGCTATATGCCACTAGCACACGTATGAGCTACGATTAAGTGAAGTTCTTGTTTAGGAATGTTGTTGAACTAGGGCATGAGTCCATACTCGATATTCGTGTTTGTGAGAAGTTTAGGTGAGCCTTGGGTCAAGTGTGAATGGGTCATGATTTTCTGAACGCTTTTGTAGCATATTTCCTTGGATAAGAAAAAGGTGAAGTTGGTCAATGGTTGTTTCGAGTTCGTGCCTAAACCATATCTACCTACGTGTGTTTGTTGTTGTGCTTGTATTTTCGATTATACTTGAGAGCTATGGGTTGGATTTGTGGGAAAGGTTGGTGACTTGTTGAATGGTTAGGCGCCTTTGGCGTTCTAAGCGTGTTGGGGATGAAGGAAAGATAGTTGCTTGACATCACTAACTCTTTTCCCATATGAGGCATATGTGTAGTGAGATAGGATGGGCACGAGGGTTGCTTCCCTTTTTACTCTTACTACCTTAGGGGCGATTCCCCCATTGTGATGAGCGTGAGAGTTGTTTTCCTTAGCTAAGTGATGCTAGCTTAGGGGGCAATTCCCCCACTTTATTTAGAGTGAAGGTTGCTTTCCTTCATTTAGTATGCTAGCTTAAAGGGCAGTTTCCCAATTGGATGTGCTTGGGAGCCTCGTGCCAGGTTAAGGGTGTGGTTATGACTTGATGAGTGAGTTTAGTAGGGTAAGTTACCCAGAGGTTCTATGAGCGTTGCAATTAAACGGAAGTTCGTTAGGCTAGTGCTACTTACCATATTCTTTCTCCCCGTGCGAGCATGTATTCTTAGGATGTTGTGCGATAAGACGGGCATGGGGGTTGCTTTCCTTTTTTGCCTGTGTTATCTTAGGGGGCGATTCTCCCACGGCATATAGAATGAGGGTTGTTTTCCTTCACTGCATTAAACAAGTCTATGTTACATGACTCATAGGTATGGCACGAGGCTATACCATACTGAGTATGTTTATACTCATTTGTACTACTTTGTTCGTCTTTGCAGATTGTGCACATCCTCGAAGCAGGTGACGAAGGCGATGACTCGACGAGGCTCTAGAGACTCCACCAAATTTATTTTCCTTGTATTAGCTTTTAGTTTTGTAGCTTTGTTCTTTGTTGTAGTGTGTTGGTCTGTAAATTCTTAAATATCTCTCGTTTCCGTGTGTTTGGTTAGAGTTTCTTAGATTCTTGTGTCTGATGGTTGAGCTCAGGATATCTCATCTCAATTTGGTGGATTCTTAGTGTTTTATATGAATTTTAGAAGTGTTTTTATTCTTACCAGGTCTTTGTAAATTTTGGTTTTCTTGTAGTTACGTCGTCATGCTACCAAAAATTCGGGCATAAGTGGGATAACTCAGTCGGCCTTCTGCGTTTAGTGTGTTCAGAGTTTAGGGTCGTTACAGAAAAATTTAAAATGTTTAAATTAATATATCATATATTGGATATAATAATAAGGAAAATATCTATTTATAGTATATGATACACTTAATATTAAAGAGAGTAATACATTTTTAGATACATTATATATTAAATTTGAATGAAATTCAAATAGACAATATATGTTAAAGAGATATTTAAATGAGATTCAAATATATTAAATATATATGATAATATATTAGATATTATTATATTTTTGCAGCAATTCTATTGAAGTACATGGTGTAAACTATTAAATGCACACACTTTATTAAACCAATAGATATTGCATGGTGAACATGATTCCCTTCAAAAGAGTCTACGAGACAATTTGTATCGACCCAGGCCCAGGATTTTGACCAGGATTTGGAATCCGGATTCGGCACCTAACGGCCCCGGCATTCCCCTACATCCTCTACGACCTGGCCACTACATCCTCTACGACCTGGCCACATCATCGTACTTGTCTTGAACTACTTCTAAGAGTGAAGACTGTCCCCACAAACCAACACATATCCTTTCACATGCTTTGTCCTCACTCACATGATTCATAGAAAAATTCCTAGGAGGTCACCCAACATAGGATTGCTCCAAGCCAAACATGCTTAACTTTGGAGTTCCTACGATTGGGCCATCGAAAAGGAAGGTGCGCCTTATTGGTATAGATAGTAATAAATTCTTTTAAGCATTTTTTAACCATGCCTTGCATAGCCTCAAGATCCCTATCATTTAGATGTGTTCTCGATTCATTCATGTACCTCTCCTAACCTCGGGCGTTACATGCCCAGCAGCTTCCGCCTTGGTTCGTCACCGAACCACATCTTACTGGGAGAGGTTCCTCTCTGATACCATCTGTAACCACCCAGGCCAAGGATTCAGACCAGGATTTGGAATCCGAATCAGCACCTAACGGCCCCGGCATTCCCCTACATCCCCTGCGACCTGGCCACATCATCGTACTTGTCTTGAACTGCTTCTAAGAGTGAAGACTTTCCCCACAAACCAACACAGGTCCTTTCACATGCTTTGTCCTCACTCACATACTTCCTAGGAAAATTTCCAAGAGGTCACCCAACATAGGATTGCTCCAAGCCAAGCACGCTTAACTTTGAAGTTCATACGATTGGGCTACCGAAAAGGAAGGTGCACCTTATTGGTATAGGTAGTAGCTATCAATTCTTTTAAGCCTTTTTTAACCATGCCTTGCATATCCTCAGGATCCCTTTCATTCAGATGTGTTCTCGGTTCATTCATGTACCCCTCATAACCTCGGGCGTTACACAATTTTAAGATTATAGAAGAGTAGTAAAACTGCTTTACAACACGTCACCAGTTGGGAATGTTAAGCTCACGTGTTGAAACAAGCCTAGAAAGCTTGTATATATTGAAAGATAAACCTACGTGTAAGCCACCCCTAAGGAGTGCAAAATAGTCTTTTATGTAGTCCTAAAACAAATAAGGTATTTGTATGACAAATATAATTTTTACAAGGATTGTCAGATAAAAGACTACAAACCTTTAATAAAGTGAGATATTGTTAATAAATTGGTTCAAAGTGAAGCCACTAAATAGTTAACAATAGGATTTAACAATTTAATTACATTTGAAAGTCAAATGGATCCTAGTCATGAATTGGATAAGCCTCATCATAGTGGGAGAGTTATGAGATAACTCAACCTTTATAAGGACTTAATTGAAGCCTAAATTGTCATGTTAGACGACAAAGGGTTAAACCTAATAGGAGAAAGTAGATTGCAAGTAAATTTTCTCACTTGTTGCAATAATGAAGTCTGTAAGCATTATTTAATTTATTATAGCATATGTCATATAAAAAATGAATGTTTATAATTCTTTAATGAAAAGAAATCTTAGATAATGCATATACACAAATCAACCAGAGATGTTTATTTTCAAAGATCAAAAGCAAAAGGTTTGCGAAATAGTAAAGGTTCATTTATGAAATGAATTTTACCATTAGATCTATGAATATAAGGGTTGGTAAAAGTATCAAAACCTATGACTTTGGATAAATATTAATGAAGCTTGTATAGACAAGAAAATCATTAATTGCCTAGTAGATTTTTCTCATAATTTATGTGGATGATATTTTATTCATTATGAATGATGTAAGAGGTCTATCAACATAAAAAGTTTACTAAGTAACCAATTCAAAGGGAGTGATTTAGAATGACTCGGTATATTTTACATGTCCAAAATGGAGATTTTAAGGACAAAATGTTAACTTTGTCTCAAACATCTTATATTGACAAAATTGTTGTAAAAAATTTGACATTTATGTCTAAGGAAGTGTATCCTAAGACAACTCAAATGTTGAGAGTATATGATATGCATAAATGAGACCGAACATTTAGTATATAATTAGTTAGCATATATCAGTTAAACGAATGGTATGACCATTGAGTAGAAAATTAAAAACTTTCTCAAATTATCTATAGATGATGAGAAATTTTTGTGTATGGAGTTAAAGATTTGATCTTTATAAGATATACTGGTTCTTACAAAGATTTAGGAAGTATATGTAAAGATAAAATGTACCTAGGTGGTGGAGTATGGTATTGATAGCACACAAAATGTGCTATTTCTAGGCTTTACTTTTGTTGGTCTTTATAGCCTACTTGGTGTTTTTCACGAGTTTATTTATTGAAATTTCAATTATCGAGCAATTAGAGTGAAACCGGAGAATTCAGAGATACCATGGCGAGTTTAGAGCTAACGGAACATAAATTTCGAGGCCATGTGAAGCAAAGCAAGGAATGGGGCAAGAATACTCGAGAGCATAGCGTTGAGACGCTATGTATAGCGTCTCAACACTATAGGTGCAGCCTTGCAAAGCATAATTTCCGCACACATAGCGTCGAGTCGCTGCTTTATAGCGTTGAGACGCAACACGCGCACTAGGTCCTTTCCATTCATAGCATTGAGACGCTATATATAGTGTCTCAACGCTATCCCAATTTTCTTTCTTTACGGTGAGAATTAGGTACAGCGTCGACACGCTATCCCTAGCGTCTCAATGCTGTCCCGAGTAGTATAAATTTGCCTCTTTGGTTGCGGATTGAGGGGGTTGCTTTGGGAGAGAATTAAGCCATAGCTCGATTTCTACTATAATTTTGGAGACAAGGAACATTCTTGAGAGCGGAGAACAAGAGTTGGAAGCTCGAGATCGTGATGTGCATCAGGAACGAGGATCTACACGTAAAATAGAGTTTTATCTTTTCCCTTTTTGTTGTAGTTCTTGCTATGGATTTTTGTTTAAGTTTAAAATTTTTTTCGTGATTATGAGTGGCTAAACTTTAGCTAGGGAATTGATGTAGCCATTGAATTCTTTATTTTTTGTTGTTAATTCATGTGTTGATTATGTTTTATAACTATTTGTGTTTGAATGCACTTAATGCTTGTGAATTTTTGGCCAAGGTTTGCATGAGTTATTGATCTAAATTTGTGCTTGAAAGGGTGGCGTTTAGATTAGAATAAATTCAAACACAACTAATTGTAAATTTTTGCATGTAAATGGGGAATTCTCTTAGAAGCATAGAAAGACAATCTTAATTCATTGTAAGCTATTAAAGTCTAGACGGATGCATTAGGTTTATAGTCTTGCATGAGGTCAAATGGGCTTGGAAGGGTCTTTTGACAACTTTATGTCTTGCTTATAGTTTTGCATAGTCAAACATTGGATTAATCAATTAAAATATTGATTCAATTCGTGAAGTTAATTCCCTAGTTTTTTCTCTCTTTGGCATCTCCTTTATTTTTACATATTTTGTTAATCAGTTTCCTCCAATAATCACTTCTCTAAATAAAATTGGATGTTATTATTTACGTTAATCAATCGATATAGAAAACCATTCTTGAGGACGATACTTTGCTCTCATTAATCACTATACTAAAACTTGACACCGTACACTTGCGGCTCTGCATGGTCAATAAATCATGCAACAGGTATACAAGTTAAATTGTTTTGCTTGTGAAGCAACAAAATAACTTGTATGACTCAAACAGTTCCTTGAAGATCTGAAAGGTGTTTCAGATATGATTTAGCCTATCCTCTTTATTATGATAATAGTGGTGCAAAGACTAATAATAAAGAAATTAGAAAACACCAATGTATAGGGAATCATATCGAGAGAGAGAAAGCATCATGGTAGTGACCAAGATGGCTTTTAACAGCAATCATTTGGATCCATATAAAGAGACTCTTCAGGCTAAGGTGTTTGAGGGACACCTATAATGTCTAGGATTACGAGACATGTCTCATCTTTGATAGGGAAAGTAGGAGAACATGTTGGGTATGGGGTATGCCCTAAGACACATGTCTTGTCTGCTTTAGTGTAATCTTAAACAGTATGTGGTTGACATATGGGAGGATCATGTTCAATAAATAATCTAAAAGGTCATAGTATATGGATAAGGTTGGGTGCCTTATCTTGACAATACTATTGATATGACCCAGTTTGTAATAGTTACAAATAAATTGATCTAAATCGTTCATATGGAGACATTTGAGTGGGGGTATCTTATACAATGAGTTTCTATAAGAATGAACCACGAAATATTTAATCTCTCTTTATAAACCGTTAATTGAGAAGATTAATATTTCATCGAGATGATTATATGCAACTCGATCTTAATCCCGAGTGAGTTATGAACTCCTGCCTTTGAGGGTTTGTCCTTTAATTTGCATGAGTGAGAGTGTCTTTTGTAGCCGATTCAACATGCCCAGCATTTTCGGAACTTGACTAAATAGGGAGCTCAAATTATAATCTTACAAGATGGAATTCACTCATTCCCATATAGGGTAAGTAGATGAGTTGTTCCATTAAGCGCTGATTTCGGGACTTGAACAATATGGTCTCACCCTCTCGCTAGCCCGAGAGGGACTTTGTCACACCCCCTCCAGGCTCACTTGCCTAACCTATGAAGGAATGTGAAGACAGAGAATACCAGCCCTCTTACTAGCACTCCCAGCCCAACCTAACACTTTCCTGGAAATGTACACAACGCAATATGTATGAACAAGTAAAATTGAGCACACAATTGCACACATGAGCAAGATACATTCAGTCCCTCATACTAGGTCTGCATACTAAGTCATAACATAATTAAGTCTATTACAACCCAGCTATAATGCTTTTATGTCAAAACTATATACATGTAGAAGTATATATACAAGGAGCTAAAGAGGCGTGGTGGCAAATAGGTCTTGATGAGGCTAAGCACCGGGAACTCGTTTGCTACCTGAGAAGAGAAAACATGTTGAAAACGTGAGCTGGGAAGTCCAGTGAGTGACTACTTTAATAGATTATGCGTTCAAAGATAAAGCATCAAAAGTACTTCAACAAGGCTGCCAATTTACAGGATTTAAGCACCCTGAAAAGCAATGCATAATAACTCATAAGGTAGCATCAAAATCAAAAATAGGTATTTCAAATCGTAGTAACACATAATAAAGAAAATTTGTAGCACGGTACCCTTCCAAACCCTAGCTGTGGCAGAGTCCTTTCTAAACCAACAGCTTCAATACCTCTCTCACGTGCACGTGGATTGCCATTTAAGCTCACTGGCCTCCCCTAATACCTTCTCCATGTCCTTCAGTATTGGGGCTAGACCAACTACCACCCGAATACCTTCTCACTGTCCTTCAGTATCGGGGGTCAGGTTTTCTCTCTCCCCCAGGTACCTTCTTCGTGTCCTTCGGTACCGGGGGTTAATAATATACAAGGCATGCTTTAAATAGTTAGAAACATAGTTTGGAATCCCATTCAGCAAGTTCTCAACATAAACACAAACTTTCATTTTAAACAAGCTTCCAAACTTCGAGTGTCGTGCTTGAACACAGAGTAACAACTAGTTACAATTATGCTTAACTTTCAACACCGCTATTTATTAATAGAGTTCAATGAAACATGAATATAAATTAGCTTAAGCATGCTTCAATATCCATCACTAGTAAGCTTTTGAATAAAGATCAGAGCATAGGTTTTCAAACAAAGTCACTCACAATCATCGGAAGTCTCCCAAGCCTTATAAGCATCGCCTATCTTCGTTTGCCCTGAAAATGAATTCCATAACATTAATCCCTTTTTCTACTTGGCCCAAAATTAGATCTAATTCAGTCACATAACTTATAGCATAGTAACTGAACACACTTGGCTGTAAGGTATAACAAATTGGAAGCACATCTTCCTTACTCTCTCTCTAGCCCTTTCTCTTTTGAACCAACAATTACAGATTCAACTTCCAACATGGGTTTCTCAACATTTAGCAAAACAACCACCACATTTTATTTGATAACCCTCAAATAAAATGTCTAAAATTACTTACCTCAAAATTTGAGCTTCTAATTCGTCCTTATAAGCTCAAAATCTTCAAATTTCTTCACCTTGTTATACTGGCCGAGAAACTGGAACACCTTTCGATTTTCTTATGTTTTCACGAAATTCCTCTTCGTATTTTCTCACAACCTTATTCAGAAATATTCTTCATTCAATTTCGGAGATTTTGGCTCAAGAATCATCGAATTTGCTCAAGTGGATTGAGAGATATGACCATTTGAAGTTGACCCATTTCCTAGAGCTTCCAGCGGGCTATTGAATTCACATGGAATGGACAGCTCCTACTTCATCAATCCGTGAGTCATACACATTGGCCAGCTCCTACTTCATCAATCCATGAGTCATACACATTGGCCAGCTCCTACTTCCTCCTTTAGACCTTAAGTCCTTTTAAATCTTCCTAATCCATAAAACAAACTTTAGCTAATTTAATTAGAAATTAAAGCTTTTGCATTCAACACATAATACACCCAATGTATACCCAACTTGCTCATTACCTTAACTTACTTCAACTCAACTCTTAATATGATTATCTCAATGCCTATCTTGTCTCCTTATGAAGCTTTGTGCACGTTATAATCCACAACTTAGGAAATTTTCAAATTCAACCACTGCATCCTTTAGTGCAACCTATACCAATTTACGTGTATCAACTTCATGTATAAATGCAATAAGATTAAAAGAGAGTTTAGGGCTTACAATTTACTACCCCCTTAAAGAGAATTTCGTCCTCGAAATTCAGCAACGTCATTAACTTGAAAATAGTTGTGGGTACTTTTCCTTCATCTGATCTTCACTCTCCCACGTGGCTTTCTCAACCCCGTGGTGCCTCCACAATACCTTCACCAATGGTATCGTCTTATTCCCGAGTACCTGCTCGTTCCTATCAAGTATTTGTGTAGGTTCCTCCTCATAAGTTAAATTCTCTTTGAATTGCACTGGTTGTGCCTTGAGCACATGGGATGGATCCGGAACGTATTTCCTTAGCATTGATACATGGAACACGTCATGTACTAATGACAATTCCATAGTTAAAGCTAGTATGTAAGCAGATGGCCCTACACGTTCCAGAATCTCGTAAGGCCCTATGTATCTCGGGCTCAGCTTCCCTTTCCTTCCGAACCGTAAAATATCCTTCCACGGGGACAACCTCAAGAAAACTTTGTCTCCGATTCCGAATTCTAAATCTCTTATTCGCTTGTCAGCATAGCTCTTTTATCTATCCTGGGCTGTCTTCAGCTTTTCTCTGATTAATTTCACATTCTCTGAGGTAACTTGGACTAACTATGGTCCTATCAGCTTCCTTTCTCCCACCTCGTCCCAACAAATAGGGGTTCTACATCTTCTTCCATACAATGCTTCGTATGGTGCCATTCCGATGCTAGAATGATAGCTGTTATTGTACGCAAACTCCATCAACGATAGATAAATCTCCCAACTTCCCTTATACTACAATACACATGCTCGAAGCATGTCCTCTAGGGTTTGGATGGTCCTTTCTAACTGACCATCAGTCTGCGGATGAAATGTCGTACTGAAGTGCAGCTTAGTTCCTAATGCCTCCTGGAGACTCGGCCAGAACTTGGAAGTAAACCTCGGATCCCTATCTAACACAATTGATACTGGGGCTCTGTATTGGCTTACGATCCTATCAACATATAACTTAGCAAGTTTATCCAAAGTAAAAGTTACCTTAACGGGTAAAAATTGAGCAGTCTTGGTCAATCTGTCCACTATCACCCATATCCCGTCATAACTACACGTCGTCCGAGGAAGTCCAAATAAGAAATCCATAGTTACGTGCTCCCACTTCCATTCGGGTATTAGGAGTGGGTTTAGAAGTCCTCCGGGTTTCTGTCGTTCAGGTTTCACCTGTTGACAAATCAAACATTTAGAGACATACTCTACTATCTCTCGTTTCATTCCTGGCCACCAATAATGACTCTTTCAGGTCTGATACATCTTTGTACTTCCCGGATGCATAGCATAAGCTGAACTATGCGCTTCCTCCAATATTGCATTTCTCAAAACTGTATCTTTAGGTACACATAATCTTCCACACTTCATTAATGCTCCATCAACTCTCACCTCATAATCCACTCTCTGCTGCAAGTTCACTTCTTCCACTAGTTTCTTGAGAACGGGGTCCCTAACTTGACTTGAGATAACGTCATTAATTAGGGTAGGTCTTACCTGGAAATGAGCTAACAAATTCCCTTTTTCAGTAACCGACACTACCGCGTTAGAACTCTTCAATTCCTCTAACAGGGTTACTCTAGCAGTCTTAAGTAAACCCTAGGTAGCTTCGACTTCCTGCTCAATGCATCAGTTACAACATTAGCCTTCCCTGGATGGTATTCAACCGTATAGTCATAGTCTTTTATCAACTCGAGCCACCTCCGTTGCCGTAAATTCAACTCTTTATGCTCAAAGATATATTTCAAACTCTTATGATCCGTGTAAATATGACACTTCTCACCGAACAAATAATGCCTCCAAATTTTCAGAGCTAACACCACCGCTGCGAGCTCTAAATCATGGGTAGGATAATTACATTCATGCTTCTTCAGCTGCCTTGACGAATACGCGATCACTTTCCCTTCCTGCATAAGTACACATCCAAGGCCCTGATGTGATGCGTCATAGTAGACCTCAAACTCTTTTCCTGAGGTAGGAGAGTTAGTATCGGTGCTGTCACAAGCCTGGTCTTCAATTTCTGGAAACTTTTCTCACATTCATCATTCCACTCGAACTTCATGTTCTTCTTTGTCAACCCGGTCAAGGGAAGGGCTATATTCGAAAACCCATTGACAAACCGTCGATAATATCCAGCAAGTCCCAGAAAACTACGGACTTCAGATACTAAAGTGGGTCGTTTCCACTTGACTATAGCTTATGTTTTTTGGGAATCTACTTGAACTCCGGCTACTGACACAACGTGTCCCAAAAACACAACCTGATCCAACCAAAACTCACACTTACTAAATTTAGCATACAACTTCCGATCTCGTAACGTCTGTAGCACTGTTCTGAGATGCTTTGCATGTGCCTCTTCATTCTTCGAATACACCAATATGTCATCAATAAATACTATCACGAACTGATCAAGGTAGGGATGGAATACCCGATTCATGAGATCCATGAATGCTGTTGGGGCATTCGTTAAACCGAATGGCATTACTAAGAACTCGTAATGCCCATATCTTGTCCTGAAAGCTGTCTTTGGTACATCAGTCTCCTTAATCTTCAACTGATGGTACCCTGATCGCAAATCAATTTTGGAAAATACCGAAGCACCCTTTAGTTGGTCGAACAGGTCATCTATGCGGGGCAATGGATACTTGTTACATATTGTTACCTTATTTAACTGCCGATAATCAATACATAATCGTAACGTTCCATCCTTCTTTTTCACAAACAACATAGGTGCTCCCCACGGAGATACACTCGGTCGGATATAACCCTTATCCACCAATTCCTGCAACTGAGTTTTCAACTCCTTCAATTCCTTCGGTGCCATCGTGTACGGGGCTTGAGATATAGGTATCGTTCCCGAAATCAAGTCTATGGTAAGCTCCACCTCTCTATCAGGTGGCAACCCTGATAGCTCCTCTAGGAAAACATTTAAATACTCAAGTACCACTGGAATGTTCTCAGGTTTCAATTTATCTACAGGTATTGCAACTACATGCACGAGATACGTTGTACAACCTTTACTCAGTAATTTTCTAGCTTTTATAAATGATATCGCACAAGTAGGCAATATCTTCCTATATCCCTTAAACACCACTTCAGTCTCGCCTGGCTTCCTCAACACGACTTCCTTCCTATGACAGTCCATAGAGGCATAGTACATAGACAAGAAATCCATTCCCAAGATAATGTCGAACTCTTGAAGATCTAAGGGAATCAGTTCAGTGGTCATAGTTATACCATCCACTTCCACTGTACAATCCCTATAGACGCTACAGACTATCTACATAGCACCAATAGGAGTATAAATACACAATTCTTCAGATAAAGGCTCTAATTTCCCATCAATGCTAGTAGCAAATATACCAAAGATAAAAGAATGCGTAGGTTCTGAATATAACAATGCATGCGCAGGTTTACTACAAATAGAAAGTGTACCCGTAATAACCTCTGGTGCATCCTCCGCCTCCTGTTGTGTCATGGCGTAGATCTTCCCTTGCTGTCGGGGTCGACCTACGGGTCCCTTTAGCTTAGCACCACTAGTGCCTTCTCCTCCAACTATCCCAGTCTTTTGCTGTTGGATCACGATCTCCGACGTGGTTCTCAGTCCTACCTTGTCTTCTTGCATCAGCTGGGGGCATTCCCTCTTGAAGGAGATAAAAGTTGATATTTAAAGTTGATATTTAAATGCATTCATGGGTGTCATGAATCTAGCTTAACTTCTAGCACGTAATGCGTTGGAGATAAAAGTTGATATTTTTCTTGTGTATAAAAAACTTGTTGTATAGTATTTTAAAATCTTGCTCATTCCAAATTTGTAGAAGTTATTGGTTACATCGTTTATCATGAGTATACTGGTGAAAATTAGAAATTATGGTAGTAGAAAATCTAAGAGGTTCAAATTGTATTGGTTAATCTTGTCTTTGTTGGGATTTATGACATAAAGCCTCTAAATTATTGATTTAATAATTAATAATTATTTGATCGCTATTTTATTAATTTTATATCCAATTTATATTACCACTGCATAAAAAAATAAGGCTATTAGTGTAATCTTGAACAATATTGTGGTTGACATACAAGAGGACCATGTTCAAGAGATAACCCAAAGGGTCTATGGTATATGGATAAGGTTGTGTGCTACTTTTGTAATAGTTTCAAATGATTTGATCAAAGTCGGTCATGTGGAGACATTTGAGTCAGGGTATCATATACAATGAGTTTGTATAAGATTGGACCACAAAATATTTAATCTCTCTTTATAAATCCCTTCGTTCAGAAGATTAATCTTTCAACAAGATGATCATACGCGACTCGATCTTAATATTGAAAGAGTTATCAACTTCAACCTACGAGGGCTTTTTCTTTTATTTGCATGGGTGAGAGGACTTTTGTAGCCGTTTCAATAGGCCTACCATTTTGGAGACCAGCCCGAATATGGAGCTGAGAACAGAATTTTCACAAGATGAAATCCACTCCTTCCCATATAGGCAATGTAACACCCGAAATTCTTTGGGTAAGTTTAAAATGTTGTTTTGGTAAAGTTTTATTATGAATTTAATTATTTTGAGGGTAATTTGGTGATTTTTGGAAAAGGAAAGGGCATTTTGGTCTTTTAGAGAGAAGATATTTTGATTTTATTATTATTATTATTATTATTATTATTATTATTAAAATAAAAAAAAAAGAAGAAAATTCACTCTCTCTCTCTCTCTCTCTCGCCGAAGCTCCAGCGCCGCCGCACGCTGTCGCCGGCAGCCACGAACCCCGCCGCACGCCGTCGCCGACAGCCACGAACCCCACGGCACGACCGCCGTCCGCCGCTGCTCGCGATTTCTTTTCTTCTTCTCCGATCAGCTCCACGAACGCCCAGCCGTCAACCGCCGACCGCCATCGCAGCTGGTCGCCGCCGCAACCACTCGCCGTCCAGCCTCGCAACGACCGTCGGAGCTCCAAAATCGAAGACCCACCGATTTCGATCGCCGGTGAGGCCCCGCCGCAGCTCGTTGCCGAACACCCAACCCACGCCAGTGAACGCCTCGAAACTCACCGGAAAACACCAGATCTGTCCAGATCCGCGAGCCTCGCACGAAAACAAGCCTCTACGCGCCCTCACGCGCCGATCGGAAGCTCCACGCGCCGCCGTCCGCCGCTGCACATGCCGCCGTGCTCCGGTCACGCGCCGCCGCTCGCCGGAGTTGGGTAAATATTGCCAATTGGTCCGTTTCGTCGAGTTATTAATGTTAGAATGTGTTCTAGCGTAAATCGGATGGTTTAAGACACGTTTAGGACACTTTTTAGGTGAATTGTCGAGGACCTTGGTTCGTACTTGGAGTGGGAACTCGAGAAGCTCATTACTAGTGAAGAAAGGGTATTGTAGTAAGTAAAGATTTAAGGTAAGGGATCTCACAACGAAAGAAGTTTTCAAAACCTCGAGCTAGCTCTATGTTTACTTTGAAAGTTTATGTTTTTCATGTTAAGTATTTAAGAAAGAAAGTGTATTATATGTATGTCTTTCAAATGCGATTGCTATGACTTATGCATTCATAACTATGTTCTAAAACGAATGGGACCTCATGCATGTGTTGTGTGCTCATGAAAAGATTTATGTAGGCCGTGACGATAATTCTCCCAAAAGTTTTATGTGGGTTTTGAGGGAACCCGAGTCTTCGGACTCTCTATGCTCCCGGGGTTCGAGAGTGCCCCCACGATGGTAGCCGACGGGCTTGAGTCTTCGGACTCTACGATGGTAGCCTTCGGGCTGAGTCTTCGGACTCCATGATGTATGTTAGCTTTCGAGCTTAACTCTCAGAGGTAGGGAGGACTCTATTCGATGGAAAAACTGTCTTCGGACTGTTCACGAGGCCCTCGGGAGAATTTAATCGTTCACGAGAGCCGCGAGGAAAAGTACATGTTTATAAAAGGAATTTTAGGTCCCCTACTAAAGCAATGGTTTACGATCGTTTTATGATTTAAAATGACATATTGCATGTGATTGAAACTCTTATTTGAAACTATGATTGACTTACTGAGTATTATTCGTTAATACTCACCCTTTTCCTTTTTAAAATGTTTTCAGGTAAGGCTAAGATTGGCCCTAGCGCGTGACCGGAGATCAGCTACTCAAGTCATGGGAGCCGACCGATCGCTATTCCGCTTCTTTTATGTTTCAGGATGTACATAGATCTCATGTCAAGTTTTTAAATGTTTAGGATGATGTTTCAAAGTCTTTTAACCTTTCTTTGTAAATCGTGCACGTGTATTTGATTTTCTGCTGTTTGAACCCTAGCATCATATTGAGAAGTTTGTTGGATGCTAGGAGGTTGTTTGAAAATCTTAGAAGTGTGTTTTTCTATGTCTTATCAGGTAAGGGTCAAATTTTTGGTTTTCGCGTAGTTACGTCGTTATGCTGCCGAAATTATTGGTAATATAGCGACGTGACTTAGTAATGACTCTTAGGTAACGAGAGTGAGCCTATAGGGTCGTTACAGTTGGTATCAGAGCAATAGGTTATAGGTTCTGTAGACTAGCTTACTTCGTAAGCATCAGGTATCCCATGACTAAGTAGTGATTTCCAGTCATCGCGCAGGTACGCCTCTGAAGTAAACTTTTAATTCGTTTGTTGAAAAGCATGTTATTTTTACGAAATGATTCATATGTGAAATGTATTTTAAGTTAAGGAAAGTTTAAGAAAAGTTGAAAAGTGTGATCCCTTTTGATGTGGAGGTTAAATTTGTTTATGTTTGTTTGTTAAGTATGCCGCCTAGAAGGAGAGGCAGAGGACGGGGTAGAGGACGTGGTGCTGGTAGAACACATGACTTACCTCCTGAGATGCCAGTGGAACAGGAAGTGAATTCTGGGGCAAATTCCCCTGTTGCTCAGGATCAACCTGATCCAGTTATGGAGCCTGCAAATCCTACGGTTGCGTCATTGATGTTAGAGGCGATGCAGAACTTAGTACAAGCGACCGTGACGACCCAGTTAGCGCAGATGGGTCAAGCTTCTACGCCAGCTTCATTACAAGCCCGTCACTTGAAAGACTTTAGAAAGTATGATCCAAGGGCGTTTGACGGATCCTCTGGGGATCCTACAGTGGCGGAATTATGGTTGTTCTCTATGGAGAACATTTTTCAGTTGATGAGTTGCCCGGATGAATATAAAGTTTCTTGCGCCACCTTTATGCTGAGGGATGATGCGTACCTATGGTGGGAATCTGCTCAGAGGACCATAGGTACAGAAGGAGGAGTAGTGACGTGGCCGATGTTCAGAGAGGCTTTCTGGAACAAATATTATCCTACGACTGCACGATACAAGAAACAAGAAGAATTTCTACAACTTAAACAGAATCGACGCCCAGTGGACGTCTACGAGAGGGAATTCACAAGGTTATCTCGTTTTGCTCCCGAGCTGGTAGATACTGAGGCCAAGAAAACGGAGCGTTTTGTAATGGGTTTGGATCCTCAGGTTAAAGGCGTGGTACAGGCTGTAGCACTTCACGACTATGCTGCTGCGGTAAGGACAGCAGAGTTTATTGTTGCAGGCCAACAGAGTGAGATTCCTATGGTCCAAAACCCGAGTCAGTCATCCTCTGATCACAAGAGGAGATGGAGTCAAGCGAACTCGAATCCCCAGCGTTCTCAACAGTCTTCACAGTCGTCTATGAGGTCACAGGCCGCTTTTAGCCAGAGGCAGCAAGTGAATAGGCCGGGACCTAACACTGGGGAGAAACCTCGTTGTAATGAATGTGGAAAGTTTCATTGGGGTCAGTGCCTGATGCGGTATGGGTTATGCTTTCAATGTAAAAAGGAGGGACACAAAGCTGAAAATTGTCCTACCTTCCCAAACAGGAGAGGCCAGTCTTCGGGTTCAGGTGGAGTAGGACTTAATAGGCCCACACTTCAGCAAGGGAGAGTTTTTGCTAGTACCAGCAGGGAGGCTGGTAACTCAGATGCTGTAGTTACAGGTACGCTTTCCGTTTTGGGATATCTTGCGTTTGTGTTATTTGATTCAGGTTCTACACATTCCTTTATTTCTGCGTCTTTTGTGAGACAAGCTGAGTTAGAACTTGAGCCATTGCCCTCTGCTTTGTCTGTTGCTACTCCGATGGGGTTGAATCTATTAGCTACTGAGGGGATTAAGAATGGTAAGATGATAGTTTCCGACCACGAGCTGGATGTGAATTTGATAGTCCTCGAGATGGAAGGGTTCGATGTTATTCTAGGCATGGATTGGTTGGCTTTGAACCATGCTAATATTGATTGTTTTCGTAAAGAAGTGGTGTTCACGCCGCCAAAACAGGCCAGTTATAAGTTTAAGGGGACTAGAACTGGAGTTAATCCAAGAGTGATATCTGCTCTTAAAGCGAGAAAGCTAATTTTTAAGGGATCATGGGGTATCTTAGCTAGCGTTGTGGAAGTAAGACACACCGAGGTTCACGCATCGTCTGTGCCTGTGGTGAATGAATTTCTAGATGTGTTTCCTGAAGATCTTTCAGGATTGCCTCCCGTGAGAGAAATAGACTTTACCATAGAACTTGAACCAGGAACCGCTCCTATCTCTAAAGCTCCTTATAGAATGGCACCAGCGGAATTGAAGGAGCTGAAGTTGCAACTGCAGGACCTATTGGATAAAGGTTTTATTCGACCTAGCGTGTCTCCTTGGGGAGCACCGGTCTTGTTTGTAAAGAAGAAAGATGGAACCATGCGACTGTGCATCGATTACAGGGAGTTGAACAAAGTTACGATTAAGAATAAGTACCCTCTTCCTCGTATAGACGACCTCTTTGATCAGTTACAGGGAGCGTCGGTGTTTTCAAAGATTGATCTGAGGTCAGGGTACCATCAGTTGAGGGTCAGAGAAAGAGACATCCCTAAGACGACATTTAGATCACGATATGGACATTTTGAATTCACGGTGATGTCTTTTGGTTTGACTAACGCCCCTGCAGTTTTTATGGACTTGATGAATAGAGTATTCAAGGAGTTCCTAGATGCTTTCGTGATTGTATTCATTGATGACGTCCTTGTATACTCTAAAACCGAGAAAGAACATGAAGAGCATTTGAGAAGAGTGTTGACGACTTTGAAGGAGAACCAGTTGTACGCGAAATTCTCCAAGTGCGAGTTTTGGCTTACAAAGGTGTCTTTCTTAGGACACGTAGTGTCAAGGGCAGGGATTTCCGTAGATCCAGCGAAAGTAGAGGCTGTAACGCTATGGCCTCGTCCGACTACAGTTACCGAAGTAGAGAGTTTCCTGGGTCTAGCAGGTTACTATAGACGGTTCATCCAGGATTTTTCTAAGATAGCTACGCCTTTGACTCAACTAACTCGCAAAAGTAAGTCATTTGTCTGGACTGACGAGTGTGAAGCAAGTTTCCAGACACTTAAACAGAGATTGGTATTAGCCCCTGTTCTTTCTGTGCCTGAGGGAACAGGTGGATTTGTAGTTTTTACTGATGCATCGAGGAAAGGGCTAGGAGCAGTGTTGATGCAATGTGGAAAGGTTATAGCCTATGCGTCTCGCCAGTTGAAAAGTCACGAGCAAAACTATCCAACCCATGATTTGGAATTGGCCGCAGTTGTCTTCGCCTTGAAGATCTGGAGGCATTATTTGTATGGTGAGAAGATTCAGATCTTCACGGACCATAAGAGTTTGAAGTATTTGTTTACGCAAAAAGAGTTGAACATGCGACAACGTAGATGGTTAGAGCTGGTAAAAGACTACGAACTAGAAATTCTTTATCATCCCGGTAAGGCAAATGTTGTCGCAGATGCTCTCAGTAGAAAGACTGTATATACTTCAGCTCAGATCACTAGTCAGGATAAGCTACAGGCAGAGATGGAGAATGCTGAAATTGCAGTTTTGATAGGTGAAGCGATTACACGCTTAGCTCAATTGACTGTGCAACCAACTTTGAGGCAACGTATTATAGTCTCTCAGCGATTGGATCTTAGTTTAATGGAAAAGCTACGACAAATCGGCACTGAGCAAGCTCAAGAGTTTTCTGTGTCTTCAGATGGTGGACTTCTATATCAAGGGCGATTATGTGTACCTAATATTGATGAATTGAAGAATGAGATTATGACCGAAGCGCATAGTTCGCCATTTTCGATGCATCCTGGTAGTACCAAGATGTATCAAGACCTAAAACAGATTTTCTGGTGGCACAGTATGAGAAAGGATGTAGCGGAGTTTGTCAGTAAGTGCTTAGTATGTCAACAGGTTAAAGCGCCGAGACAGAGGCCGGCAGGATTGTTGCAACCATTGAATGTGCCTTTGTGGAAATGGGATGAAATTTCTATGGATTTCATTGTTGGGTTACCTAGGACGATGAGAGGTTACACGGTGATTTGGGTCATCGTGGATAGGCTTACCAAATCGGCGCATTTTCTTTCGGGTAAGTCTACCTATTCTACAGAGAAATGGGCGCAAATCTATATGCAGGAAATAGTGCGACTGCACGGAGTTCCTGCTAGAATTGTCTCGGACCGGGATGCCCGTTTTACTTCTAACTTTTGGAGAGGCTTACAGAAAGCTCTGGGTACTCAGCTGGATTTTAGCACTTCTTTTCATCCCCAAACGGACTGACAGACCGAGCGATTGAATCAAGTTTTGGAGGATATGTTACGTGCATGTGCGTTGGATTTCCCAGGTAGTTGGGATACTTACTTGCACCTGATGGAGTTTGCCTATAACAATAGTTATCAGGCTACTATAGGAATGGCACCGTTTGAAGCTTAGTATGGTAAGAGATGTAGGACCCCAATATATTGGGATGAGGTCGGTGAACGACAGCTTTTGGGGCCAGAGTTAGTTCAAGTCACGAACAATGCTATTCAGAAAATCAGGGTAAGAATGCAGACTGCACAGAGTAGACAGAAGAGCTACGCTGACACAAGACGAAGGGATCTAGAATTCGAAGTAGGCGACCATGTGTTTCTTAAAGTGGCTCCGATGAAAGGAGTGTTGAGGTTCGGCCGGAAAGGAAAGTTAAGTCCGCGGTTTATAGGGCCGTTCGAGATTCTTGAGCGAATAGGCCCTGTGGCTTATAGATTGGCATTACCGCCATCTCTCTCTGCGGTCCATGATGTATTCCATGTCTCGATGTTAAGAAAGTACGTGCCGGACCCTTCACATGTGATTGACTACGAGCCATTACAGTTGAATGAAAATATGAGTTATGAAGAACGGCCGACTCGAATTCTAGCAAGAGATCGTAAGACCCTTCGTAACCGAGAGATTAATTTGGTTAAAGTGCTCTGGCAGAACCATCGGATGGAAGAGGCTACTTGGGAACGTGAAGATGAAATGCGAGCCAAGTATCCTGAACTATTCCAAGACTAGGAACTTTCGGGGACGAAAGTTCTTAAGGGGGGAAGAATGTAACACCCGAAATTCTTTGGGTAAGTTTAAAATGTTGTTTTGGTAAAGTTTTATTATGAATTTAATTATTTTGAGGGTAATTTGGTGATTTTTGGAAAAGGAAAGGGCATTTTGGTCTTTTAGAGAGAAGATATTTTGATTTTATTATTATTATTATTATTATTATTAAAAAAAAAAAAAAAAAAAAAGGAAGAAAATTCACTCTCTCTCTCTCTCTCTCTCTCTCTCTCGCCGAAGCTCCAGCGCCGCCGCACGCTGTCGCCGGCAGCCACGAACCCCGCCGCACGCCGTCGCCGACAGCCACGAACCCCACGGCACGACCGCCGTCCGCCGCTGCTCGCGATTTCTTTTCTTCTTCTCCGATCAGCTCCACGAACGCCCAGCCGTCAACCGCCGACCGCCATCGCAGCTGGTCGCCGCCGCAACCACTCGCCGTCCAGCCTCGCAACGACCGTCGGAGCTCCAAAATCGAAGACCCACCGATTTCGATCGCCGGTGAGGCCCCGCCGCAGCTCGTTGCCGAACACCCAACCCACGCCAGTGAACGCCTCGAAACTCACCGGAAAACACCAGATCTGTCCAGATCCGCGAGCCTCGCACGAAAACAAGCCTCTACGCGCCCTCACGCGCCGATCGGAAGCTCCACGCGCCGCCGTCCGCCGCTGCACGCGCCGCCGTGCTCCGGTCACGCGCCGCCGCTCGCCGGAGTTGGGTAAATATTGCCAATTGGTCCGTTTCGTCGAGTTATTAATGTTAGAATGTGTTCTAGCGTAAATCGGATGGTTTAAGACACGTTTAGGACACTTTTTAGGTGAATTGTCGAGGACCTTGGTTCGTACTTGGAGTGGGAACTCGAGAAGCTCATTACTAGTGAAGAAAGGGTATTGTAGTAAGTAAAGATTTAAGGTAAGGGATCTCACAACGAAAGAAGTTTTCAAAACCTCGAGCTAGCTCTATGTTTACTTTGAAAGTTTATGTTTTTCATGTTAAGTATTTAAGAAAGAAAGTGTATTATATGTATGTCTTTCAAATGCGATTGCTATGACTTATGCATTCATAACTATGTTCTAAAACGAATGGGACCTCATGCATGTGTTGTGTGCTCATGAAAAGATTTATGTAGGCCGTGACGATAATTCTCCCAAAAGTTTTATGTGGGTTTTGAGGGAACCCGAGTCTTCGGACTCTCTATGCTCCCGGGGTTCGAGAGTGCCCCCACGATGGTAGCCGACGGGCTTGAGTCTTCGGACTCTACGATGGTAGCCTTCGGGCTGAGTCTTCGGACTCCATGATGTATGTTAGCTTTCGAGCTTAACTCTCAGAGGTAGGGAGGACTCTATTCGATGGAAAAACTGTCTTCGGACTGTTCACGAGGCCCTCGGGAGAATTTAATCGTTCACGAGAGCCGCGAGGAAAAGTACATGGTTTATAAAAGGAATTTTAGGTCCCCTACTAAAGCGATGGTTTACGATGGTTTTATGATTTAAAATGACATATTGCATGTGATTGAAACTCTTATTTGAAACTATGATTGACTTACTGAGTATTATTCGTTAATACTCACCCTTTTCCTTTTTAAAATGTTTTCAGGTAAGGCTAAGATTGGCCCTAGCGCGTGACCGGAGATCAGCTACTCAAGTCATGGGAGCCGACCGATCGCTATTCCGCTTCTTTTATGTTTCAGGATGTACATAGATCTCATGTCAAGTTTTTAAATGTTTAGGATGATGTTTCAAAGTCTTTTAACCTTTCTTTGTAAATCGTGCACGTGTATTTGATTTTCTGCTGTTTGAACCCTAGCATCATATTGAGAAGTTTGTTGGATGCTAGGAGGTTGTTTGAAAATCTTAGAAGTGTGTTTTTCTATGTCTTATCAGGTAAGGGTCAAATTTTTGGTTTTCGCGTAGTTACGTCGTTATGCTGCCGAAATTATTGGTAATATAGCGACGTGACTTAGTAATGACTCTTAGGTAACGAGAGTGAGCCTATAGGGTCGTTACAGGCAAAATAGATGAGTTGTTCTCGTAAGTGCTTGTATAGGGACTTGAACAATGGGGCTCCACACTCTCACTAGCTTGAGAGGAAATTCGTTTATGATTGGATCATAAACATGTTGTTCATTAGAGAATCAATGGTACTTAAGGTGTAAGATGTCATTACAAGGGTAAAATAGACTTTTGATCCAACTATAATCATGAACAATTAATTGAGGAATGATTGACTTGCATGAAATTATTATATCTATGGACACAACTTGTCATACAGCGCATAAGAGTGCAACTCTAGATATATAGTGGAGTGACCTAGAGTTAATTAATGAAAATTAATTGATTAAATAGTTTATCCAATTAGTTTTATAGCAGTAAAATAAAAATTTAATTAAGTTTTTTATCATTGGAGTATATAATCTTTAGGTCTATAAGGTGCCCTTGTTAGTTCATAGTAACATTTAAAATATCAATTTAGTTGAAAGAAAATTTTGAAATGTAAAATTAATATATAATATATTGGATATAATAAATAAGGAAAATATTTATTTATAGTATTTGATACATTAAATATTAAAGAGAATAA
Source organism: Trichosanthes truncata (assembly GCA_033996785.1). Taxonomy (NCBI): domain Eukaryota; kingdom Viridiplantae; phylum Streptophyta; class Magnoliopsida; order Cucurbitales; family Cucurbitaceae; genus Trichosanthes; species Trichosanthes truncata. The sequence continues at coordinate 53,063,694 of JAWPNB010000002.1, read as the reverse complement.
TACAATTCTAGATACATTATATATTAAATTGGTTCATTGAGGCGAATATTGGAAGGCTACTTAATTGATTGGTAAAGTGAAACTAGCCAATTATGCAAAAACATGACAACTTGCATGATGGACTGTCCATACCATAGCTTTTTTTTTCTTTTTCTTTTTTTTTTATTCTGTCATTTGTTGGGTATCACATGCTTTGTTGTATTGTACCTAAAATCTTGATATCAAAAATAAATATCCTTCGTTTAAGTTATTCTATTCTTTTAACTGCCAATGAAAAATCAATTTCAATGCTAATTTCATATATAATTGACATTTAATTACTAGAAGTTGAATATATAGTTAATCAAAGTGCATCACTTACACAGTTGAAACTATAAATTGAATTCATTAAATTTCATTTATAGATTAACCAAGTCCCTTCATTTTTCTATTTCTACTAGATATGGAAAATAAATAAAATAATTTCCCACCTCCAATAAAACAATATTCGTAGGCTCAAGTTGTTATATGTTTATGCTTATTTGTGTAATGTTGGATTGAACAGTGTGGATGTGTCATATTCAGAGTATTTTGCATTATTTTCAAGGAATATTAGTTCCCTAAATACTTACACGAGTTTGCTTATCATGAACTCATTTAACCTTGTCCTACAATTCTTGGCCGGTTGGCAGACAAGCACACACTTCCCCGCCCCCAATTGAAATATTGGGTTGGAGTCCTTGTTGGTTTTTTTTTAATAGATAATAAAAAACTATATATTATTTTAGAAATCAAATACAAATGGAAATGAATAAAAATATCCTTAAATTTTTATTACTTTAGTTTTTAAGAGTCAAGAAAAAAAAAGAAATTTTACCCCTAAACTTGACTAGTAGTATCAATTAACGCAATAATTTTTTAATTTCTCTGAATTCACTTTTAACTTTGATAAGCATTGTTGTTTTTACACTATATTCAATTTCTATTTATTCACCCACTAATTTTAACAAAAGTTAGTGTAAAAAACTAAAAAAATTCATTACTAATAAAAATCGAGCTTTTGCACAAAATTAAATTTGATCATTGAACATAACAACGAATTAAATGACCCTTCCAAATTTACAAACTTCAATAATAATAATAATAGTAAAAAAAACTATTTATTACTTTTAATTTTACACGTTGTTTATGTTTGAGACAACTTTGTCTCATTATTTTTGTCCTTATTTACTTTTTCCTTCTGTAATAAATATAGTTAGACTCTATAGATTTTAGGTCTAGACTTTTAAGTTTTTAGTTTTAGACTTTTAAGTTTATAGCCTTTAACTTTTTGATTTTAGATTTTCCACGTTTTAGACTTTTAAGACAACTTTTGTCTAAAGTCTTTTACTATCTTTATTTTATTGCTTTCCATAAAAGATGATTGAGATAAAGGTTTGTCTTATCCTTTCATCATTGTCTTTTACTTAACTAGTTTGAATTTCATTTGGAGTTTGGGGTCTATAAAAGACTTCCACTTTGTATTCAATAGGCAGAAGCGGATAATCTAGCAAAAGAGAAGAAGTAAAAATCTCTCTAAGCTATCTATTCGCAAAACATTTGTATTCTGCAAAGATCCTAATTCTCCTAACCTTTTAGCAATATGAGAATAGATTGTGGGTTTCGGGAGCAATTGGTATCAGAGCCATCTTAGTCAATATACTCCAATCTTTGAAACAACTTCCATTGCTTCAAATTTTTGCGTACTTAGAGATTAATTCAAATTATTTTTTTATTTTTTTAAAAGAAAAATCTCAATATTGATTTCATTCAATATTGTTCTTCTTAATTCTTCATCTTTGATCGTTCTGTCAGCCCGTTCGACAGCAGTGTTGGTAAGCGTTTGGTGTTCCAGGCAGCAAGGCGTAAGACCGTTGGCAAGCCGCGTGTTTCTGTTGCAGACGAGTAGTTCGTGAAGAAGAAGAAGTTTGAAAGATACTATTGTGTTAAAGCAATATTATTTTTATCTTTCAAAAATATTTTAATTTTTATGGAATAATGTCCAAGTTACTAAAATCTTTGAGTCCAAAGAAGTTACTCAAAGATACTCAAAACGATGGCGCAAGTTCAAGTAATCAAATGATTCATGGAGAATCATCTACTCAAAATGAAGAAGCTCACAAGGCAGAGAAGAATGCCGATTTACTCAATAATTCCAATGAATTACTTCAAATAGCTCGAGTAGAAGAACAACTTGCCAATTGGAATATTCCTCAGCTAGATCCAAAGACGATTTACTACAGGAATACTTTCAATTTTACTCAAAATTAGGGAGTCAAGATTATGGAGAACACTATCGCCATAAAAGACAATCCAGAATCATTGAATCTTTTCACAAGGGATTTAATACTCCAACATCGAGAAGAATACTCATGCATACACCTTGGTGTAATTCAGGTAGCAATTAAGCCACTTTTCATAACTGGTTTGAATACTCCTGTCCTTCTAACTCTCAGAGACAAGAGGTTCAGAAATTTCTAGGATTCTCTTTTGCGAATGGTTGAAACCAATATGGAAAATGGTCCAGTTACAATTTATATGACTATGCAAGCTTCAAGTAGCGATCTAAGGTGGGTCGTTACAGTTTAAGTTCAGACTCAAGTTAAAACCGACATAGTCCAAATTTTACCCAAGTCCAAACGAATATTTTATTCCAAGCTCAAGCCTAAATTATCATAGAATTACTACAACTCCAAGTGAAAATTGAGGAAGACTTTGAACTCTATTCCGAGGACAAATTTGGAATTAAAGTTCACTCAAAACAAATCCAAATCAAAGTGCTCGTCTAGTGAGAAAATCAAAATTTTGACAAAAATTTATATTTGTATTAAATTGACGCATCAAAGAGAGTAATACTTACAAATAAATTTTCACATTTTGACTCCATATCATATTTTTCGAGATCCACACACATATTTTTGAATAAATCTTGAAAAGGGGGCATTTGGGAATTGAAATTTGAACCAATAAAAAATTGCAACATCATTATTTAAAATTGATGATAAAATTATTTATTTAATTAGGGACCAATTATAAATTAACGTAGGTCACAAAATTAAACAACGACAAATCCAAATATCCCACATGTCTCTCTTATGTCCATTCGAGCATCCCCATGGGCTTGTCAAATCCAACAATTGTCGAGCCAAGGATCAAATGATTATTTGGCATAAAGCCCAATTTAGTTGAAGTTTGACAAATTAAATTAGGCATAACTCAAATAAATCAAAGTCCACCAACTCAGTCGGTCCCAAACCTCATGTTTTATCCAAACAAAAGACGAACCCACAAAAAATAGGCAAGTCAACACAACTTTTGGAAAACTTTATACATAAAGGAGTCCGCCATTTGAGGAGGTAAGAAGATTGAAAGCTTTTAAAGAATACTGAAGTTTGAAGACATGAAGGCAGAGTTAAAATCTTCCTAAAGACTTAACAAAAATATTAATTCTTCTTGAAGATTGAAGACTTTGAAAGTACCATGAAAGTTGATGATTGAAATGAAAGCATATGGAAGAAGAAAGATGGAGACGAACTCTTCTTGAAGATTGAAATTAACACTCCTCGAGGACTGAAACGAAAGATTGAAGAGACTGAGCTTAAAGCTTCTTGAAGATCTGAGTTTAAACCTTCCGAAAGACTTTGAGGACTAAAACTTCCTTGATTTTGCAACAGAGAGAATCAAAAGACTATTTGATGGAGTTGTACTCCACTTTACTTACAAGAAATTAATACAAATTCAAACTTCAATTACACAAATTAACTTTCTCCAAAATCTCAAAGAATTTATGTATATCCTTATGATTGAAGGTGTAGATGAAATAAGTTACATTTTTCGTCTTTTCTATATAACATGGGCAAGCGACTTCAATAGATATATATATGTTTTGACTTTTGAAATTTTATTTTGATGTAAATGTATTTAAATACATTAAAATTTTATAAACTAATTACAATAGATTCTACAATGTAATAACATTCGAAACAAATGGTACAAATGTAAACAAAACAATAAAAAAAATTAAACAAATGCTATTCAAAGTCAATTAATTTCCATAATACCGACTACCGTAGTGGCGCTAAAAATGTTATGCTATGTATTCTATTGCCTTTTTTCACTTATATGTAAAATGTTATTAGAGATCAATCATAACATTTTTTTCCAACGCTATGAAAATTTTCCATAACAATAAAATTTTAAAATCCAACATAGAATTTTTGTAGTTTTTTTCGATAGAGTTGAAAACACGCTATGAAAAGCCAAGGACTTCCAATAACATCGGCTACGATAGCATGGTAAAAGATGCTATGATATGTCTTTTGTAGCGCTTTTCAATGTTATAAAAAATGCTATGTAAGATGAATCATAGCGTCATTTTCCAGCACAATGAAAAAAAAATCATTGAATTAAAAGTACAAATAAAAAATAAACTTTTTATAGCATTTTGGATAGCGTGAAAAAATGCTATGAAATGTTAGAGACTTTCAATAACATCGGCCATGACAGGATTTCAAGAACGCAATCGAATGTTTACGATAGCATTTGTTGAACGTTATCGTATGCGATTTTTCTTGTAGTAATGACCCGACCTTTTTAGTATCAAACTCAAATTTTTATGGATATCTAAATGGCTAGTTTCAACTAACATAACTTGTTTTGTTTAATTCTATACATCTTCCCTAATTGTCTTGATGTTGCTAAAATGTCTGGTAAAAGAATTCATGTTCAAGAGTATATCAAATTCGAGAACACATTGATCACCAAGCATCATAATTATGTTAGAAGAAGTATGAGATAACATGAGATTATAGCAGCCAGTTGTCCTAAAATGAAAATATGTAGTTGGACACAACATTAAGGACCATTTATGTAACGACTCGAACTTTTTTTTTTAGACTTCGACTAACTAGGGACGTTACTACATGCTTTCTAATGAATTAAAAGCTGTTGTGAAAAAATATGGAGATTTAAAGTAGCAATCAAATTAATCAAGTCGGATCCAAATTATTCTCTAAAAGAATAAAATTAGTCCTACTTGAAAATGTTGGGTGTTATAATTTATCCTATTACCGCGATGGACCCATTGTCAGTCGAATATGAATAGAGGAAGGCAACGTCGTGCTGTTCTTGACACCTGCTACTCTCATTCCTGAAACACAGACTTTTAAGTCAAACTGGAATAAACTTAATTGTCATTAACGTGATTTTCTTGCAAGATAATTGAGGGAGGTCAGCTTTCAATATGTTGTTTCTCATTGAGTAGTTTATATTGTTAATATTTGTGAATACACTAGTATTGAAATGCTTATTGATTTGTTCTTGATGTTATGAAGTGAGTAGTAGTAACATGCTTCATATGTTGTTGAATCTCTCCTTCTCGAGCTCTCTAGACATATTTTGCTTCGTTAAATGTTATCAAATCGCGCTGGACCATGGAAAATTAGAATAAACTTTCATCACTATTTGGTTTTCAATGTCATATTTACACTTTGAAATATTCATCACATTACAATAATGACTCCAAACTAAAGAAGCTAACGGCTCGTGATCTTGAAATGGCCTTGTCAAGAGAGACAATTGTCTTCAATCTTATTTTCAATACATTTAAGGATAATTGGATAGGTTTTAGTTTTCATTATACTCTCATTGTAGATATTTTAGAAAGATATAAAAAACGAGGAGATGAGTGTCTCTCAAGTGCAAAGGAAATAAGTTTAAAGAGCCCCACAAATTTACTACTTTCTATAATTATTACAATTAAATGAAATAAAGGAATGATGAAAATCAATTAAAAAAATGAAACATGAAAATTCAATTAAAAAAAAAAGGAACCATGAAAAAGCCATTTCTTTGTCCACTTAAGAAGGAGAAAAACATGGAAATAGAAAACAAACGAAGACCACTTCCTCAAAATATAGAGAGTAAAAAACAAAATTTGCGTTTGATGATCTAAACTTAACAAGCAACACTGCTATAAAGAGGTCTTCTCCTTTCCTCAAAAATCATCCACTCACGAATTAAAAAAAAAAAATTGTAAAAGGCACGAAAAGGCCGAAGAAAATTCTTTAAGGAAAGAAAAATAAAAAGAAAAGGAAATGGCAAATAAGAAGATGGCAGTGTTTCTAATGTGCGTTATGGTGGTGGTTGCACTACAATTTTCCACTGCTGATAGGTCAGACGACATAGAGGCGAAATTCAAGTCATTCTTTGCCGACTTGGAGGCCAAATTCAAGTCTTGTTGTAAAACTTGCGAGGAGGAATGCATGGCCAAAGGCAATGGCTACACTTCCTGTCATTCTAAGTGTGATTCATATTGCGGCGAAAAAGAAGTTGTTGGTACTTTTTTTACTCTCTCGAGAAAACAATTACTTTTTGACCATATATATAATAAGAAGTATCAATTTTTATTCTAAAATTTGAATGGACCTAAAAATTGAATCGATGTTGCAACCTTGAGTTAAAACTTGGAAAAATAGTATGATTTTCACCTTTCCTCATGTTCAATAAGTTATCAAATGTATATCAAATGGATCCCTTTTTTATTTTTCTTTTTTTTAAAAGAAACCATGGCTAGTGTTGATTGTTTTTTTTTTTTTAATTGGTGATTTGTGGTAGAGTAATTCAATAGTCAATTGGGTATGGTGAAGTTTAATCTCATGCCAAACTTGACTTTTATTATTGAAGTCAGTGTGATTTCTTAATATCTTTTTTTACATTAATTCTTATTAAAAAATGGATAAGTTTCTTGATATTGAATGTTTAGAGTGATAATTGATACCCAAATCAATGGTAAAAAGGATTTTTTTCCTTTTTTATCTACTCTCAAAATTTCATATTCTTGTATGAATTTCAATTTTTGTTGTGCTTATTTTGCAGATAAACTCCACATCAATCCACCCCATTCATAAGTGAGGATGAAACGAAAGAAGAGCTCTCCATAATGATCATTTTGATGTTGAAGATCAAGTAGAAATTATTCGAATAACATTTGTGCGAGTAATATAATTTATTTGAAGTTATAACATTTAAATATCCATCAGTATTTTTATATATATATCAATAACAAAAATTATGCCAAATGGTCTCTGTTGGAATAGAAATTTTGGCCAATCAGAAATTGCCATGTCATTAATTTAAATTAGTGGCAAAATTATTTATTTAATTAGGGATTATTTAAATTTGCAATATCCCTAAATTAAATTAAAGTAAATCCCAATATGCAATTGGGTTATATGAAATTTGGGCCAATTTTAGATTAAGCCCAAATAGGAGGCCCTGATCCAACAAAGTCTAAGCCCAAAGTCAATAAGTCCCAGCTTACAAGGCTAGGCCCAAAGTCAATCAGGCTCAGTCTAAGGACCAGGCTCAAAGTCCACCAGACCCAGTCCAATAGTCAAGCCAAAGCCCATCTGGAGACCCTGAGGAACTCTATAAATAAAGAGCCCCACCTCCATTTTGGGGGTTCAGAAATTGGAGATCTCAGAGAGAGTTCAGAAACAAAGGCTAGAAAACTCTTTGAGCTCTTGAAGATCAAACACCTCCTGAACAAAGAACACTTCTTCGAAGACCAAGAACGCTTCTTTGAGACTCCAAGAATCCATCGAAGCTTCAATCTCGAGAATAAGCTCTACAGCCCTCGAGTGAAACATACAAGCAAGAGAGAGAATCAGAGGATCAAGTATTAGAGATTGTACTCCACTACATTCAAAGTTATACAAATACAAAAGATTCATTTGCACATGTTCTTATTTCTTCACGGAAATTTACGTGCGAACAGTCTCTTTCCATGACTATTTCACAAAAGGCATTTTTTTAAAAACCTTTATGCTTTAACTTGGCTAAATCTTTTGTAGTATTTTTCTTCCATTTTCACGCTGAATATTATGCATCTCCTTCTATTTATCATGTTACCGTATTTTATAGTTTCCCCAATAAGATTATTCATTTAAGGTACATGATTCTAGTATTAATTGGATCTCATTATTTTTCGTCATTTTCATATACTACAACCCTTGTTTTTATTAATATTTAAGATATATTTAAAATGATTTAAAAAATATATAATCAACAAAGTAAAGTAACCCACATATTGGATGCCTCAAGAGCCACAAATTGTTTTATTGCATCCTCAATCTAGAGAAAAAGAGGATAAAAAGGGCAAATATGTAAGTGCGCAAGTGGAAGAACTTAAAAACTTAGAGGAACTTGATGGATTTAGGCGGGTTTGGAGAAGTAGATGAGAGAAAAGTGGGAGGGCGCATAAAGTTGAAAATAAACTCCCTTCTTCCCATCTTACCCAACAAGGATGAAAAGCATCCACACGAGGTGGGCGACAACACGCGTTCATGTGCGATGACGCCCCACCACCCGACCGACACAATGGCATGAGTTAATATTTTTTTAAAGGAAAAACGAAGCTTCTGCAAAAGCATAGGAAGGTGAGTTCTACACTACTATTCGAAAAAAAGCTTCGTATTTTGAATTCACTCATAGTCGAATTAATTTTGGAAATAGCTTTTTGGTTCTTAAATAGCTACCAACTAAAAAAATTTAGTTGTTCACATCAATTTTGGAATTCTAAAATTAATTTGTTTTCAAAGACGAAGGAAGTTGCAAAAACAAAAGTGTTTAAAATAGAGCACGAAGGAAACAGTAAGTTGATTCCGTAGGGGGAAAGAACAAAAAGGTAAGGGTAAAATGACAAAAATATTTTGGAGAACATCCAATCTTTCTACACAAATCAGTCAATCAAAAAACTCCAAGTTCATAGTCTGGAATGTTCTACCATTTGAAAGACCCTCATTTGCCATTTTTTTTTAATTCATAAATTAAAAGCACTTTGTTTAAGATTAACTGCAGGGTATTACTCACTTTGTTCGAGATATATTAGTTTTCACTGGCCATCTCCTCCCAATCTATAGATGATGGTCCTGACGAATTTAGCAACAGCCGTTAGTTAAAACTAAAATCTAACAAACATTTGGATTCAATCGGTTTTGATATAGGTTTCAGACTGCAAAAAAAAAAAAAAAAAACAAAATATTCATCTTGGAAGGAATTGGGCAAGATGAGAAATTTGGTGCCAGATTTGAGGAGCTAAAACTGAAAAGCATATTATGAGATGTTAAGTCGAACTTTAAAAATTTATTCGAATTTTGAATCATACTGAGCCTTCTGCCAAATTAAAATTTGTACACATTCAAAATTATCCCAATTTAAGTTAGAATTGGGTAGAATTAAAATTCTATCAAAGAAAAAAATGTTGTTACAGTTTAAGTTCATACTCAACTTAAAATCGGCATAGTCCAAATTTTACCCAAGTCCAAACGAAAATATTATTCCAAACTCAATCCCAAATTATCATAGAATTACTCCAACTCCAAGTGAAAATTGAGGAAGACTTTGAACTCTACTCCAAGCACAAATTTGGAATTAAAGTTCACTCAAAACGAATCCAAATCAAAGTGTTCGTCTAGTGACAAAATCAAAATTTTGAAAAAAAATTATATTTTTATTAAATCGACACATCAAATAGAGTAATACTTACAAATAAATTTTCACATTTTGACTCCATATAATATTTTTCGAGATCCACACAAACATATTTTAATAAATATCGAAAAGGGGTCATTTGGGAATAGAAATTTGGACCAATAAAAAATTGCAACGTCATTATTTAAAATTGCTAATAAAATTATTTATTTATTTAGGGACCAATTATAAATTAATGTAGGTCACCAAATTAAACAATGACAAATCCAAATATCCCACGTGTCTCTCTTATGTCCATTCGAGCATCCTGGTTGGCTTGATCAAATCCAACAATGGTCGAGCCAAGGATCAATTGATTATTTGGGATAAAGCCCAATTTAGTTGAAGTTTGACAAATTAAATAAGGCATAACTCAAATAAATCAAAGTCCACTAACTAAGTCGGTCCCAAAGCACCATGTTTTATTCAAACAAAAGACGAACCCAAAAAAAAAAGGCAAGTCAACACAACTTTTGGAAAACTTTATAAATAAAGGGCTCCTCGATTTGAGGGGGTAAGAAGATTTAAAGCTTTTTAAGAACACTGAAGTTTGAAGACATGAAGGCATAGTTAAAATCTTCCTGAAAACTGAACAAAAATATTAATTCTTCTTGAAGATTGAAGACTAAAATGAAAGTACCTTGAAAGTCGATGATTGATATGAAAGCATATGGAAGACGAAAGACGGAGACGAACTCTTGTTGAAGATTGAAATTAACACTCCTTGAGGACTGAAACGAAAGATTGAAGAGACTGAGCTTAAAGCTTCTTGAAGATCTGAGTTTAAACCTTCCGAAAGACTTTGAGGACTAAAACTTCCTTGATTTTGCAACAGAGAGAATCAAAAGACTATTCGATGGAGTCGTACTCCACTTTACGTACAATAAATTAATACAAATTAAAACTTCAATTACATAAATTAACTTTCTCCAAAATTTCAAAGATTTTTTGTATATCTTTATGATTGAAGGTGTAGATGAAATTAGTTACATTTTTTGTCTTTTCTATATAACATGGGCAAGCGACTTCAATAGATATATATATGTTTTGTACTTTTGAAATTTTATTTTGATGTAAATGTATTTAAATACATTAAAAGTTTATAAACTAATTACAATTGATTTTACAATATAATAACATTCGAAACAAATGGTACAAATGTAAACAAAACAATAAAAAAATTTAAACAAATGCTATTCAAAGTCAATTAATTTCCATAATACCGAATACCGTAGTGGCGCTAAAAATGTTATGCTATGTATTCTATTCCATTTTTTCACTTATATGTAAAATGTTATTAGAGATCAATCATAACATTTTTTTCCAACGCTATGAAAATATTCCATAACATTAAAATTTTAAAATCAAAAATAGAATTTTTGTAGCTTTTTTCGATAGAGTTGAAAACACGTTATGAAAAGCCAATGACTTCCAATAACATCGGCTACGATAGCATGGTAAAAGACGCTATGATATGTCTTTTGTAGCACTTTTCAATGTTATAAAAAATGATATGTAGGATGAATCATAGCGTCATTTGCCAGTGCAATGAAAAAAACTCATAGAATTAAAAGTACAAATAAAAAACAGACTTTTTATAGCATTTTGGATAGCGGTGAAAAAATGCTATGAAATGTTAGAGACTTTCAATAACATCGGCCATGACAGCATTTCAAGAATGCTATCGAAGGTTTACGATCGCATTTGTTGAACGTTATCGTATGCGATTTTTCTTGTAGTAATGACCCAACCTTTTTAGTATCGAACTCAACTTTTTATGGATATCTATGTAACGACTCAAACTTTTTTTTTTAGACTTCGACTATCTAGGGACGTTACCACATGCTTGCTAATGAATTAAAAACTATTGTGAAAAAATATGGAGATTTAAAGTAACAATCCAAGTAATCAAGTCGGATCCAAATTATTCTCCAAAAGAATAAAATTAGTCCTACTTGAAAACGTTGGGCGATACAATTTATCCTATTATCGCGATGGATCCATTGTAAGTCGAATATGAATAGAGGAAGGCAACGTCGTGCTGTTCTTGACCCCTGCTACTCTCATTCGTCAAACACGGACTTTTAAGGCAAACTGAAATAAACTTAATTGTCATTAACGTGATTTTCTTGCAAGATAATTAAGGGAGGTCACCTTTCAATATGTTGTTTCTCATTGAGTAATTTATTTTGTTAATATTTGTGAATACACTAGTATTGAAATTCTTATTGATTTGTTCTTGATGTTATGAGGTGAGTAGTAGTAATATGCTTCATATGTTGTTGAATCTCTCCTTCTCGAGCTCTCTATACACATTTTGCTTCGTTGAATGTTATCAAATCGCGCTGGACCATGGAAAATTAGAATAAACTTTCATCATCATTTGGTTTTCAATGTCATATTTACTTTTTGAAATATTCATCACGTTACAATCATGACTCCAAAATAAAGAATCTAACGGCTCGTGATCTTGAAATGGCCTCATCAAGAGAGACAATTGTCTTCATTCTTATCTTCCATACATTTAAGGATAATTGGATAGGTTTTAGTTTTCATCATACTCTCATTGTAGATATTTTAGAATGATATAAAAAATGAGGAGATGAGTCTCTCTAAGGTGCAAAGGAAACAAGTTTAAAGAGCCCCACAAATTTACTACTTTCTATAATTATTACAATTAAATGAAATAAAAGAATGATTAAAATCAATTAAAAAAAAAGGAAACGTGAAAATTCAATAAAAAAAAAAGGAACCATGAAAAAGCCATTTCTTTGTCCACTTAAGAAGGAAAAAAAAGATGGAAATAGAAAACAAACGAAGACCACATCCTCAAAATATAGAGAGTAAAAAACAAAATTTGCGTTCGATGATCTAAACTTAACAAACGACACTCCTATAAAGAGGTCTTCTCTTTTCCTAAAAAAATCATCCACTTGCGAATTAAAAAAAAAATTGTAAAAGGCACGAAAAGGCCGAAGAAAATTATTTAAGGCAAGAAAAATAGAAAGAAAAGGAAATGGCAAATAAGAAGATGGCAGTGTTTCTAATGTGCGTTGTGGTGGTGGCTGCACTACAATTTTCCACTGCTGATAGGTCGGACGACATAGAGGCAAAATTCAAGTCGTTCTTTGCTTACTTGGAGGCCAAATTCAAGTCCTGTTGTAAAACTTGCGAGGAGGAATGCATGGCCAAAGGAAAAGGCTACACTTCATGTCATTCTAAGTGTGATTCATATTGCGGCAAAAAGGTAGTTGTTGGTACTTTTTTTACTCTCTCAAGAAAACAATTACTTTTTGACCATATATATAAAAAGAAGTATCATTTTTTATTCTAAAATTTGAATGGACCTAAAAATTGAATCGATGTTGCAACCTTGAGTTAAAACGTGGAAAAATCGTATGATTTTCACTTTTCCTCATGTTCAATAAGTTATCAAATGTATATCAAATGGATCCTTTTTTTCTTTTTCCGGTTTTTGTTTTTAAACCAAGGCTAGTGTTGATTGTTTTTTTTTTTAATTCGTGATTTGTGGTAGAGTAATTCAATAGTTGATTGGGTATGGTGAAGTTTAATTTCATGCCAAACTATACTCTTATTATTGAAGTCAATGTGGTTTCTTAATATCTTTTTTTTACATTAATTCTTATTAAAAATGGATAAGTGAGTGTGGTTACTTAATATATATATTTTTACATTAATTCTTATTAAAAAAATGGATAAGTCTCATGATATTGAATGTTTAGAGTGATAGTTGATACCCAAATCGAAGATAAAAAGGATTTTTTTTCCTTTTTGATTTCGTCTTAAAATTCCATATTCTTGTACAAATTTAAATTTTTGTTGTGCTTATTCTGCAGATAAACTCCGCATTAATCCACCCCATTGATAAGTGAGGATGAAACGAAAGAAGAGCTCTCCATAATGATCATTTTGATGCTGAAGATCAAGTAGAAATTATTTGACTAACATTTGTTCGAGTAATATAATTTATTTAAAGTTATAACATTTAAATATTCATCAGTATTTTGATATATATATCAATAACAAAAATTATGCCAAATGGTCTCTTTCCATGACTATTTCACAAATGGCATTTTTTATAAAAACATTTATGCTTTAACTTCGCTAAATTTTGTGCAGTATTTTTCTTCCATTTTTACGCTTGAATATTATGCATCTCCTTTTATTTATCATGTTATCGTATTTGATTGTTTCCTCGATAAGATTATTCATTTAAGGTACATGATTCTAGTATTAATTGCATCCCATTATTTTTTGTCATTTTAATATACTACAATCCTTGTTTTTATTAAGCTTTAAGATATATTTAAAACGATTTAAAAAATATATAATGAACAAAGTAAAGTAACCCACGTATTGGATGCTTCAAGAGCCACAATTTGTTTTATTGCATCCTCAATCTAGAGAAAAAGCGGATAAAAAGGGCAAATATGTAAGTGCGCAAGTGGAAGAACTTAAAAACTTATAGGAACTTAATTGGTTTCGGCGGGTTTGGAGAAGTAGATGAGAGAAATTGTGGAGGGCTCCTAAAGTTGAAAATAAACTCCCTTCTTCCCATCTTACCCAACAAGGATGAAAAGCATCCAACACGTGGTGGGCGACAACACGCGTTCATGTGCGACGACGCCACGACACCCGACCTACACAATGGCATGACTTAATATTTTTTTAAATGAAAAAGGAAGCTTTTTCAAAAGCATAGGAAGGTGAGTTCTACATTACAATTCGAAAAAAAAAAGCTTCTAAATTCAACAAAAAAACAAGTAGTGCCTTCGTATTTTGAATTTACTCAGAGTCAAATTAATTTTGGAAATAGCTTTTTGGTTCTTAAATAGCTACCGACTAAAAAAATTTAGTTGTTCACGTCAATTTTTTAATTATGAAATTAATTTGTTTTCAAAGAGGAATGAAGTTGCAAACACAAAAGGGTTTAAAATAGAGCACGAAGGAAACAATAAGTTGATTCCATAAAGGGAATGAAGAAAAGGTAAGGGTAAAATGACAAAAATATTTTGGAGAACATCCAATCTTTCTACACAAATCGGTCAATAAAAAAACTCCAAGTTCATAACTTCATAGTTTGGAATGTTCTACCATTTGAAAGATCCTCATTAGCCAATTTTTTTTTAATTCATAAATTAAAAGCACTTTATTTAAGATTAATTGCAGGGTATTGCTCACTTTATTCAAGATATATTACTTTTCACTGGCCATCTCCTCCCAATCTATAGATGATGGTCCTGACAAATTTAGCAACAGCCGTTAGTTAAAACTAAAATTCAACAAACATTTGGATTCAATCGGTTTTGATCTAGGATTTAGATTCCAAGAAAAAAAAAATATTCATCTTGGAACGAATTGGACAAGATGAGAAATTTGGTGCCAAATTTGAGGAGCTAAAACTGAAAAGCATATTATGAGATGTTACGTCGAACTTTAAAAATTTATTCGAATTTTGAATCATACTGAGACTTCTGCCAAATTAAAATTTGGGCACATTCCAAATTCTCCCAATTTAAGTCATAATTGGATAGAATTAAAATTCTATCAAAGAAAAAAATGTTGTTAGAGTTTAAGTTCAGACTCAAGTTAAAACCGACATAGTCCAAATTTTACCCAAGTCCAAACGAAAATATTATTCCAAACTCAAGCCCAAATTATCATAGAATTACTACAACTCCAAGTGAAAATTGAGGAAGACTTTGAACTCTACTCCGAGCACAAATTTGGAATTAAAGTTCACTCAAAACGAATCCAAATCAAAGTGTTCGTCTAGTGAGAAAATCAAAATTTTGACAAAAATTTATATTTTTATTAAATTGACGCATCAAAAAGAGTAATACTGTGATACCTAGTTTGAGTATTATAGATATTTATTGTTATTTGTTTAAAAATGAGGTAATATTAGTAATAAAAGGGAAAAAAAAAGATCTCTCCAGCCTTATCTCTCCAACCGACCCCCCCTTTTGTTTTCCGTTTTTCCTTTCACCCCGATACCCCTCTGTTTTCCGTCTTTCCCTTTCTTCCCCGATCCCCTCCCTCTCCTCGTCTCCTCGTTTCCAATCTCCTCCCTTTGTCTTCCGTCTCCCCGCTTCTGATTCCCCTCCCTTTGTTTTTTTTATCTCCCCGTCTCCTTTCTTGTCTCAACCCCGTTTCCCCCCTCTCTCTCTCTCTCTCTCTCTCTCGTAACCGTCTCGCTTTCTTCTTTGTTAGACTTGCTTTCACGAAGGATGGGTGATGGTAGTTTTTCTGGAAATTGCATGCATGGACAGCGGTCTTGAAGTCATCTCTGGGCATTTTAGGATTCGTTCCAGTGGGAATTTGGCTCGTTGGGCAGTAGGTAA
This sequence comes from Trichosanthes truncata, assembly GCA_033996785.1. Taxonomy (NCBI): domain Eukaryota; kingdom Viridiplantae; phylum Streptophyta; class Magnoliopsida; order Cucurbitales; family Cucurbitaceae; genus Trichosanthes; species Trichosanthes truncata. The sequence goes on along the minus strand of JAWPNB010000002.1, from coordinate 53,047,780 downwards.
GCGTTTTGGTTACGAAATTTAGAAATTTAAGGAGTCACTTGCTTGTTTAAGCACTTTTGGAATGGTTGGGCTGACTTTAGCTTGTGGAATTCACTTTAGGGTAACCAATTTAGGTTGGAGGCTGAATTATCCAATTTGGGTCGCACCGGGTTTAAATCTAGCAACGTTTGGTTACGAAGGTAGGTAGGCTTTGAGGCTTAAGGCATTTAAAACTGGTTTTAAGACTAGGTAAGTTTTAGAAAGTTGATTGTTGGTTTATTTGATTTATTATTGTGTAATTGGATACTCGTTATTCGTGCTAGAAGTGAACCTTGGAGGGTTGTGGCTGCTTGAGCACTCTCTCTGCAGGTCAGATTATAATTGGCGCTGTCCTAGGAAGTAAAAGCTTGTTCGACTTTGAGTCGATTAAAAGGTAAGTAGCCGTCGGGTTTAATTATCAAGTTCTCACTTTTTGTTGCTTGAATGTGGTACGAATGGATTGTTGATGGAGCAAAATCGCTGACTCTGAGAATATTAGAGGTGATGGTGAGCTTCGACTCGGGAAGTGGGCGTGGCCCTGATAGTGGCATTCTACCCCGAGGTCTCATGAAGACTAACCTGGACGAGAGCCGCTAGATTAGCACAAACCACCCTGTTACTGCCGTTTCGTGCATGCTTGTGAGTCTAGATCGCTAGGGAATATGTTGAGTTTGCGGGATGTGTTCCTTTTTGCCTGTGTGGTTGTTTAGGGGGAATTCCTCATCGTGCTCAGTTTGGGGGATGTGTTCCCTCCTTGCATGTGTGGTTGTTTAGGGGAAATTCCTCATCGTGTTGAGTTTGGGGGATGTGTTCCCTCCTTGCCTGTGTGGTAGCTTAGGGGGATTTCCCCGCTATGTTGAGTTTGGGGGAATATGCTCCCTTATTGCCCGTGAGGTAGCTCTAGGAAAGTTTCATTTGGTTTTTCCCTTATTTATGTGGTTTCTTGAGGAGGCTGCTTACTGACTATACCTAATACTCACTCGTGCTACTTTGCTCATCTCTTTTAGGTGAGGTCCCTCAGCGAGGCAAATGACGAGTCGACGACTTGGCGAGGCTGCGGAGATACCTGTAGTTTGGCTTTAGGTTCCTTTTGCTGTATCACCTAACCAGTGCTTTGTTTCCTTGTATATTGTTATCTTGGATCTGAAAAGTTTTGTTTGGAAAGCCATGTGTATAGACTCAGCGTGTGAGTAGTTTGGAGGACGCTAAGTACTTTACCTTGAAATCTTAGAAGTGTTTATGCCTTATACAAGTTTCTCTAAATTTTTGGTTTTACCCTAGTTACGTTGTTATGCTGCCGAAATCTTGATATGAACGAGGTAATCAGGTCGTACTTCCACATTATAGAGTCGTAGCAGGTGAGGAGTGTTATAGTTGGTATCAGAGCCCTAGGTTATAGGTTCTGTAGACTAGTTTACGCCGTAGGCACCGGTCTCTCTGTAGTTCCTCGCAGGAAATCGCCTCGTTACTGCCAGGTTTGTTGTTACAACTATGAAAAGTAGCCTAGAGTTAAGCTTAATTTGCTTCTAAGGATGGTACTTTTGGTTACTGTTGTATTGGTTTTCTTTTTGATAGTATGACATGCTTTAGTTGTGTGATTCAGATTATGGCTCGTATTAGAGGCGCGGTGGGTCGAGGTAGAGGCGGTGCAAGGGCCACCTCAGGTTGAGGTAGGGGTGGACGAGGAAGTAGGGGCCGAGGAGTGCGCAGACAGGACCCTGTCCAGGATACCCTGCACCAAGAGGGACTTGGTGTCAGTCCTTCAATGTCTGAGGGGTCGACTAGTCAAAGTGATGGAAGCCTAAGAGGTGTAGGAGTGAATCCGACAGCTACGATGACTATAACAGCTGAGGCTCTTCAAAATATTATACAGTCAGCTCTAGCTAGTCAAGCGGCTGTGCTCACTCAGAGCCTCGGAGCCTCTACAGAGGAGGCCAAGTATTTGAGGGACTTCAGGAAGAACGATCCGGGTTATTTTGACAGGCAAAGTGTGGACTCTACCTCAGCCGAAGCATGGCTAGCATCTATGGAGACCATATTTCGACGCATGCGTTGTCCAGAGAGTCAGATGGTGCAGTGTGCCGCTTATGCACTAAGAGGTCGGGCCCTTCTATGGTGGGAATCTGTGGAACGATCGATTGATGTTAGCGAAGGACCTATCACGTGGTCACATTTCAGAGAAGAGTTCTATGAAAAGTATTACCCAGCCCTTACCAGGGCCAAGAAGCAGGCAGAGTTTATTCAGTTAAAATAAATGGAAAACCAATCAGTGGAGGACTATGAGCATGAATTCTCGATGCTTTCCCGTTTCGCCCCTGATCTGGTGGACACGGAGAAAAAGAAGATTGATCGGTTCATCATGGGTTTATGTGACGATTTATTTGGCGCAGTGGCGGTTCTTGAACCTAAGACGTATGCTGCAGCCCTTCGAGCGGCTTATTTAATTGACTCTCGTACTCCCACGTCGAAGGGAGATAGTGGTGGGCAAAGTTCAGGATCTGGATAGAAAAGGAAACACGAGCAGGCGTTTGCTAAACCAACCGGGTACCCGGCGCAGAATCAGCAGGGTGGTCAGCAATTAGTTTTGGGTAAGGAGAAAAATCAGTGCCCTAGTTGTGGGGGACGACATAGCGGGATTTGCCCTGCGGCCACCAAGACGTGCTATAGCTGTGGAAAGGTGGGCCATTTGTCATCTGTTTGTTGGCAAAGAAAGAAGATGGATTCAAAAGTATGTTATAATTGTAGGAAGCCGGGGCAATTAGCGACGAGTTGTACGGAGAAAAGGAGGACTGAAGCACTGAAGGGCCATCAGCAAAGTAAGGTTTTTGCAACGACAACCGAACCAGTAGGAGGATCCAGTTCTGTGGTGACAGGTACCTTACCTATTCTTGGTCACTTAGCATTCGTACTGTTTGATTCCGGATGCACCCATTCTTTTATTTCTTCTGTATTTGTGGGTCAAACTCAAATAGAAGTAGAACCCTTAAAGCTTAACCTTTTAGTTTCGACCTCGGTCGGGGCAGAGTTGCTAGCTCAAGAAAAGGTCAAGACTGGCCAGGTGATGGTGTCAGGTCGCCTATTAGGTGTAACACTGGTGGTATTAGAGATGAGTGATTTTGATGCTATTTTGGGCATGGACTGGCTATCTGAGAATCATGCCCACATTGATTGCTATCGTAAGAAGGTGGTGTTCAGACCCCCAATGGAACCCAGCTTCAAATTTAAGGGGTCTGGGGCGGGAACGATTCCTAAAATGATTTCAGCTTTGAAAGCAAACAGATTGATTAGCCAAGGGGCATGGGCTCTTTTGGCTTGCGTTATTGATACACGAAGTGCAAAGGTTGACATGGCATCAGTGCCTGTGGTTAGAGACTTTGTAGATGTGTTCCCTGAGGAGTTGCCCGGTTTGCCTCCAGTTCGAGAAGTGGATTTCGGTATTGAACTCGAACCAGGAGCGTCGCCCAAGTCGAAAGCTCCATATAGAATGGCCCCAGTAGAATTAAAGGAACTCAAATCACAGTTGCAGGAGCTCTTGGATAAGGGATTCATTCGCCCGAGTGTTTCACCGTGGGGTGCACCTATACTTTTTGTGAAGAAAAAAGATGGATCGATGCGGTTGTGCATCGACTATCGGGAGTTGAACAAGGTAACAATAAAAAACAGGTACCCACTTCCTAGAATTTACGATTTGTTTGATCAATTACAGGGAGCGGTGATGTTCTCTAAGATTGATCTACGTTCAGGTTACCACCAGTTACGAATCAGAGAGGAGGACATCCCGAATACTGCCTTTCGGTCCAAATATGGGCACTATGAGTTCACGGTGATGTCGTTTGGATTAACGAATGCACCAGCAGTGTTTATGGATCTAATGAATAGGGTGTTTAAGGAATTCCTTGACACCTTCGTGATTGTCTTCATCGATGATATTCTAGTCTATTCTAAGTCAAATGAGGAACATGAGGTTCACCTTGGAAAAGTATTGACTGCTCTAAGAGCAAACAAGTTATATGCTACGTTCTCCAAATGTGAATTCTTGTTGCCACAAGTGTCCTTCCTAGGACATGTAGTGTCTAAGGAAGGCGTGTCAGTGGACCCAGCGAAGTTGGAGGCAGTTACAAAATGGCCTCGTCCTACCTCGGTCGCTGAGGTACGTAGCTTATTGGGTTTAGCTGGATACTACAGACGCTTTGTTCAAGATTTCTCCAAGATAGCCATACCTTTGACATATTTGACCCGCAAAGGGAATGCTTTTGTTTGGAGCAATGATTGTAGGCCAGTTTTCATGAACTCAAGCAAAGATTAGTATCGGCACCTGTACTTACCGTACTTGTAGGAATAAGAGGATTTGTCGTGTATAGCGATGCTTCTCATAAAGGGTTGGGTTGTGTGCTAATGCAACACGAGAAAGTGATTGCTTATGCATCCCATCAGTTGAAGGATTACGAGCGAAACTACCCAACTCACGATTTAGAATTAGCAGCGGTGGTTTTCGCTCTGAAAATCTGGAGGGATTACTTATATGGCGAGAATATTCAAATGTACATGGATCATAAAAGCCTCAAGTACCTTTTCATGCAAAAGGAATTGAACATGAGGCAACGGAGGTGGTTGGAATTGGTAAAGGACTATGAGGTGGAGATTCTCTATCACCCGGGTAAAGCAAACGTGGTTGCCGATGTCCTTAGCCGAAAGACTGCACACACCTCAGCCTTGGTTACGAAGCAGGCACATTTACGATATGACATGGAGCGTGCTGGGATAGCAGTGATGGTGGGCCAGGTCATGGCTCAGCTGGGCCAATTATCAGTACAGCCAACCTTGAGACAACGAGTGATAGATTCCCAACAGGGGGATTCGAGCCTAGTGGACTTGTGGCACCAGGCTGAGTCGGATCAGGAAAATGAGTTCTCAATTTCAGTGGATAATGGTTTTCTTTATAAGAAAAGATTATGCGTGCCAGATACCAGTAAGCTTAAAGAATAAATTCTATCAGAGGCCCATAACTCTCCTTTTTCAATACACCCAGGTAGCCCCAAGATGTACCAGGATCTAAAGCGATGTTATTCGTTGGCAAATGTTTAGTGTGCCAGCAGGTTAAAGCTCCTAGGCAGAGACCGGCAAGGTTATTGCAACCGTTGAGCGTGCCGCAGTGGAAGTGGGAGGAAGTGTCACACCCCCTCCCGAAACACTTGTTATCTTAGCCCAGAGGAAGGCGTGAAGCCAACAGACATCGTTTCCTCCCTAACGATACCTGTGACCCTGTTGTCCCTGATAAACATACTATACTTGAAGTATAAGTTACTCAAACACAACACAGCGGAATCTTGGTAAACGTTACCAAGTATACATATAGGGCGGTTCTGGTAAAGACCCCTGTGGAACAACCAACACGGCTAGGGGTACTACAACTCAATATATCACGAACCAAGATTTACATAACCAAGACCCCTAGCTTCGTTCACGCACCTAATTACACATCCCTACAAAGTTATGTACATTACGAGCAGACTTGCTATACTACACCATCCACATACAAAATATCAGACTCGTAGAGCTTCTAGCAGGCTGTGGCAGGATCTCAGGCTCCGGGAGCTCGATCTCTACCTGAAAGGTTGGAAAACATTGAAAGAATGAGCTGGGAAGCTCAGTGAGTGACTGAGTTTAAAACTATTAACTCGTAAATCAAAACATATAACATCAATAGCTTTTACAGAAGTCCAGCAAGTGTATCAAAAATATTAATCATTTTAAACATATGACAAACTAGTTGTGTAAGCCTCGCCCAGTACAATCAACGCTCATTCTACGATGTAGTGGGGCCCACCCAGCACTCCCATCGTCTTTGTCGTAGTGGGGCTCGCCCAGCACTCACGACAGCATTGTTGTCACGGAGTACACTCAACGTCGACAACAGAAAATGACCTGTGTGCACACGGTACTATACAACCTCGGGCTCAGTATCTCAACCATTAACTAATTCAGGTCTCGGAGAAACACATGAAAACCTTTAACAGTTCTTGCTAACACATGTAGACTTGGAATTAAGGTATTTCTTCTAGTTTCAGAAAATCCGGTAAACATATGCTCACAACGAACAATTTAAATCATTTTTAGGAAACCATATATGCTTATGAATACGTGCTCAAGAGACCATAAATCTTTAAGCTACATTATTCTTAGGAAGTCTTTTCTTTTTATGAACACAAGTTCAAGCATAGAATTTATTTTCAGAATTCATTTTGTCACTCACAGTGTTAATATTAGATTCTCGGTCCGTAAACTTGTCCTATTTCTTCTTGGCCTGCCAAACAACACAAAACCAAGTATTAGAATCTCGGCCTCATGAATTTAAGGTTTAGGATTGCAAAAACCCTCCCATCTATTTCCTGCACTTTACAGATTTTATACCCTAAACTCACACCCTATAACTTTTCCATTACTTGCTCCAAAATGGTGTTCTTTATACCAAACTCTTCCTTTTTGAACCCTCTAAAACTTATCTGAAGGAGTGAAATCGAAATTCCTAAAGGATGTGTCTGTAACTACCGTGAAAGTCATTTTCCCCCAAACACGTTTCTGCTAAACCAGAACTGTTTTCCTGCTGCAACCCGAAACTAACCTGGAATTTAAAGCAATTTCCAAACAAATTCTAACCACGACTTCTTCATGAACGTTATAGGAAATTAAATCAGTTTTCCATCCATACCTAATACAGCTTCCAATTCGAAGTCTACAGATCAGTACATCCCAAAAACCAGAGGTTCCCCGGATTTGACAGTAAAAACACTCCTCTGACTTCCCTATCAAAAAACCATAACATAACTTCAGATTTTGCTCAAGCTTCCTTCACAAAAATTGTTCTAAAATGAGTTAACTTTCAGAAGAATCAAATCTTACCTCCTAATACCTCTTGTGGAGCTCAAAACGATCCAAACATCAGATGTAGTCAGGACTGATCACAAACTTTGTCATGCAACTTGAATTGAACCTTTCCCTTTCTTCTTCAACTTCAACTTCAGAATCTCCTTCTTCTTCTTTTCAGACTCTCTCCCTCAAGACTCCTCTATTTTCCTCTGGTAAATGAGACCCTAAATTGGGTTTAAATAAATATATGTTTTGTAAAATGAATATATAAAAAAACTCACTTTCTCTTTTTTTTCTTTTTTTTTCCCTATTTCCTCCTTTTCTTTTTTTTTTTTTCCTTTTCTTCTTTTTTTTTTTAAAACCAAAACCCCACACATTTATCCCAAACAATTGTTTTAAACACATTTTTTTAAGAAAAAAAATTCAAGGATAAATCAGATAAATCTCGTGAAATCCCGGTTTTACAGGAAGTATCTATGGATTTCATGTTCGGGTTACCCAAGACCGTAAGGGGATTCACAGTGATTTGGGTAATTGTCAATAGGCTAACTAAATCGGCGCATTTCCTTCCAAGGAAACTGACTTTTACGGTTGAAAAGTGGGCACGCCTATTCATGGAAGAGATAGTCAGGTTGCACGGGGTTCCGGTGAAGATTGTTTCAGACAGGGATCCCCGCTTTACCTCTATCTTTTGGAGGAGTTTTCAAAAAGCCTTAGGTGCAGAATGTAACTTCAGTACGGCATTTCATCCACAAACCGATGGTCAGACTGAGAGGTTAAATCAGATTCTGGAAGATATGTTGCGAGCACGTGCATTGGATTTTGCTGGTAATTGGGATATGCATTTACACCTAATGGAGTTTACTTATAACAATAGTTATCAAGCAACGATTGGTATGGCACCGTTTGAGGCTCTATATGGGAAAATGTGCAGATCCCCAGTCTATTGGGGCAAAGTTGGTGAACGCAAGTTGTTGGGGCCCGAGCTAGTCCAAGTGACCAATGATGCAGTGCAAAAGATCAGGGCGAGGATGTTAGCGGCACAAAGTAGGCAGAAAAGCTACGCCGACATGCGGCGAAGAGATTTGGTGTTTGCAGTTGGTGACCATGTATTCCTTAAAGTGGCACCGATGAAGGGTGTTTTGAGGTTTGGTAAAAAGGGAAAGTTGCGTCCCAGGTTTATAGGACCATTTGAGATCTTGGAACGAATTGCCTCGGTGGCGTATCGTTTGGCCTTACCGCCTTCTCTTTCCGTGGTCCATAATGTTTTTCATTTGTCTATGCTGCGAAAATATGTGCCTGACTCATCTCATGTGATTGATTACAGGCCGTTGCAAATCAATGAGACCTTAAGTTATGAGGAGACAGAAAAACTCTTCGAAACAAGCAAATAGGACTTTTAAAGTGTTGTGGCAGAATCACCAACTTGAGGAAGCAACTTGGGAGCGGGAGGATGAGATGCGGACCAGTTATCCTGAACTCTTCGAGGATTAGCAACTTTCGAGGACGAAAGTTCTAAAGGTGGGTATAATGTGATACCTGGTTTGATTATTATAGATATTTATTATTATTTGTTTCAAAATGAGGTAATATTAGTAATAAAAGGGAAAAAAAATATCTCTCCAGCCTTATCTCTCCAACCGACCACCCCCCCTTTTGTTTTCTGTTTTTCCTTTCACCCCGATACCCCTCTGTTTTCCGTCTTACCCTTTCTTCCCTGATCCCCTCCTTCTCCTCGTCTCCTCTTTTCCGATCTCCTCCCTTTGTCTTCCGTCTCCCCTCTTCCGATTCCCCTCCCTCTGTTTTTTTAATCTCCCCGTCTCCTTTATTGTCTCAACCCCGTTTCCCCTCTCTCTCTCTCTCTCTCATAACCGTCTCCCTTTCGTCTTTGTTAGACTTGCTTTCACGAAGGATGTGTGATGGTAGTTTTTCTGGAAATTGCATGCATGGACAGCGGTCTTGAAGTCATCTCTAGGCATTTTAGGATTCGTTCCAGTGGGAATTTGGCTCGTTGGGCAGTAGGTAAGCGTTTTGGTTACGAAATTTAGAAATTTAAGGAGTCACTTGCTTGTTTAAGCACTTTTGGAATGGTTGGGCTGACTTTAGCTTGTGGAATTCACTTTAGGGTAACCAATTTAGGTTGGAGGCTGAATTATCCAATTTGGGTCGCACCGGGTTTAAATCTAGCAACGTTTGGTTACGAAGGTAGGTAGGCTTTGAGGCTTAAGGCATTTAAAACTGGTTTTAAGACTAGGTAAGTTTTAGAAAGTTGATTGTTGGTTTATTTGATTTATTATTGTGTAATTGGATACTCGTTATTCGTGCTAGAAGTGAACCTTGGAGGGTTGTGGTTGCTTGAGCACTATCTCTGCAGGTCGGATTATATTTGGCGCTGTCCTAGGAAGTAAAAGCTTGTTCGACTTTGAGTCGATTAAAAGGTAAGTAGCCGTCGGGTTTAATTATCAAGTTCTCACTTTTGGTTGCTTGAATGTGGTACGAATGGATTGTTGATGGAGCAAAATCGCTGACTCTAAGAATATTAGAGGTGATGGTGAGCTTCTGTAACGACCCTATAGGCTCAACACGCTACCTAAGAGTCATTACTAAGTCACGTCGCTATATTACCAATAATTTCGGCAGCATAACGACGTAACTACGCGAAAACCAAAAATTTGACCCTTACCTGATAAGACATAGGAAAACACACTTCTAAGATTTTCAAACAACCTCCTAGCATCCAACAAACTTCTCAATATGATGCTAGGGTTCAAACAGCAGAAAACCAAATATACGTGCACGATTTACAAAGAAAGGTTAAAAGACTTTGAAACATCCTCCTAAACATTTAATAACTCGTCATGAGTTCTATGTACATCTAGAAACATAAAAGAAAAAAAAAAAAGCGGAATAGCGATCGGTCGGCTCCCATGACTCGAGTAGCTGATCTCCGGTCACGCGCTAGGGCCGATCTTAGCCTTACCTGAAAACATTTTAAAAAGGAAAAGGGTGAGTATTAACGAATAATACTCAGTAAGTCCATCATAGTTTCAAAATAAGAGTTTCAATCACATGCAACATTTCATTTTAAATCATAAAACCATCGTAAACCATCGCTTTAGTAGGGGACCTAAAATTCATTTTATAAACCATGTACTTTTCCTCGCGGCTCTCGTGAACGATTAAGTTCTCCCGAGGGCCTCGTGAACAGTCCGAAGACAGTTTTTCCATCGAATAGAGTCCTCCCTAACTCTGAGAGTTAAGCTCGAAAGCTAACATACATCGTGGAGTCCGAAGACTCAGCCCGAAGGCTACCATCGTGGAGTCCGAAGACTCAAGCCCGTCGGCTACCATCGTGGGGGCACTCTCGAACCCCAGGAGCATAGAGAGTCCGAAGACTCGGGTTCCCTCAAAACCCACATAAAACTTTTGGGAGAATTATCGTCACGGCCTACATAAATCTTTTCATGAGCACACAACACATGCATGAGGTCCCATTCGTTTTAGATCATACTCATGAATGCATAAGTCAAAGCAATCGCATTTCAAAGACATACATATAATACAATTTCTTTCTTAAATACTTAACACGAAAAACATAAACTTTCAAAGTAAATATAGAGCTAGCTCAAGGTTTTGAAACTTCTTTCGTTGTGAGATCCCTTACCTTAAGTCTTTACTTACTAAAATACCCTTTCTTCACTAGTAATGAACTCCTCGAGTTCCCACTCCAAGTACGATCCAAGGTCCTCGACAATTCACCTAAAAAGTTTCCTAAACGCGTCTTAAACCATCCGAATTACGCTAAACCACATTCTAACATTAATAACTCGACGAAACGGATCAAATGGCAATTTTTTTTTACCCAACTCCGGCGAGCGGCGGCGCGTGACCGGAGCACGGCGGCGCGTGCAGCGGCGGACGGCGGCGCGTGGCCGGCGCGTGGGGCTTCCAATCGGCACGTGAGGGCGCGTTTTGAGCAGATCTAGTGCGCTCGGGACTCCGGTGAGCTGATCGGTGGTTCACAAGATGCAAAACCGTCGAGGAGGCGTCCGGCAAGGCAAAGACCGCGTCTTGGGAGCTTACGCGGCGGTGATGCGGCAGATCCGGCGGTCGTTGGCTGGACGGCGGCAGTTCAGCCTCTGCGCGGCCGGCGTTCGTGAGCTTCGGCGGTCGTTGCGAGGCTGGACGGCGAGTGGTTGCGGCGGCGACCAGCTGCGATGGCGGTCGGCGGTTGAGCAGAAGCGAGAGGCGGACGGCTGGGCGAACGAGCTGCACCGGCGGCGTGTTGCTTCACCGGCGGCGGCAAGCTGCTCTGTTCGGCGAGGCTAGGCGTGCGGTCGCGACATCCCGAGGAAGAAGAAGAAGCAGCCGGCGATGGATGGTTGTTCGGTCGGAGAGAGCGAGAGAGAGAGAGAGAGAGAGAGAGAGAGCACGGTGAGGGAGGGATTTTCGGGAAAGAAGAAGGAAAAAGAAAAAAAATAAAAAAATAAAAAATAATAAAATAATAATAATAATAAATAATAAAAATAATAATAAAATAATATTAGAAAATCAAAAATATCTTCTTCTCTATAAGACCATAATACCCTTTTTCTCATTCCAAATTTCAATTTAACCTTCATATTTACTTTCCAAATGAAAATCATTCCACTTTATTCCATAATTCAAAATTTAAACTCCCAAATAAGCCGGTTGTTACATTCTACCCACCTTAAAAGAACTTTCGTCCTCGAAAGTGGCTAGTCTTACAAAAGCTCTAAATAACTTGTCCGCATCTCAAACGACCCCACCAAACATCAGTTACCTTTCCTTTTGTCTTAACCTCAAAACTCCTTTCATAATGCTACCATTAAGGATACTAAACCACCATCTTCGAACTCCATTCCCCTTTTTCCATCTTGTGGCAGCATAACTTGTCATCATAAACTCTTAATAACTTAAACAATCCAAGCTGACACATGCTCAACTCTTGAACAAAAAGTACTTTAGGCTCACCAGGGCTATAAAAATTTGAATTTTTCTCCTTAAACCAATAGTACCTCGAAATCCTCCAAAGCAAAGTCCTTAGCTATCCCTACCAAACCATAGGTCGGGTAGTTGCATTTGTAAATCTTCAACTAGCATAGAGCAAAGATCACCTTACCAAGCTATATCGACTCTCAACCAACCCTTTCTCGAGAACAATACCATGAATAACCACTTTCCAGCTCCACAACGAGCACTAATACTAAATATCCATCTTGCTTGAGCTCTTAAAAGCTCACTTCATAAGCCTCACTCAAAACAAACAACTACACCATTGAGTCCACTAAGTTCGAGGCGTTACTATACTGGAGAAGTTCTGACATAGAAAGCAATCTACAACCTTTAATAAACCACACATCTCACTGATTGAAACTTGTCAAGGCCACCTGGTCAATGATTCTGACCGTGCTGGAATCACCGAAACCGATCCCTTGATACCACATGTCTTAGGAATTTCATTTATCGAAACTAGGGCTCGTATTTGAACTGAGACATTACCATCGATCATTGTTCCTAATCAAATGACAACTTTTCTCTATTTGCAGGGCTACTTTTACCCCAATTTGCAACATTACTAGCACTTGCATTTTTATCCTTCTTTGTTGTTTGCTTCTCAGTTCCTCCATTCCAACCATAGGTTTGATTCAAGCCTCAAGGACGACTTAGTACTTTCCAATTATTGTGCTCATTTCTCTTGATGTCACCTTCCAACCTGATTCCTGAACATTCAACTTATCACCATCATCATTGCTCGATTTCCAACTCCGTCGTTGGCTAATCCATTCACTTCCTCGGTTCTAGGACCTTACACAACCACCACTACTCCAAACTCCTTTCTCATCCAAACTCGAACTCCAGCTTGCAAGTTTATCCGCATTGTCACCATCATTTGAATCGCTTTCTGGGTTTCACCTCACACGGCCTCGACCTCCAAATTCAATTCTATCTGATCCAGACTTCCACTATTGCCTTGCCAACTTCATCCACTGGAGTGAGTAATATTCGAACCACTCTTTTCGGTTCCACCTTTAGTTCTTTAGTAATTAAGGCCAATAATGAAGTCCAACTAAGAGATTGTTTTCCTTCAATTCCTTTGCAAGCCTAAGACAAAGTCTTAACGAAATTCTCTTCCAGTTCTTGAGTTTCACAAGTTTAAACTCTTACCTTAGGAGTAAGATCTCACATGTTAAGCTAGGCTCCATAACCAAAGTCTCAAGTTCTTACCTTCAGCCAAAGCTTACGAAGTTCTGAATTTCAAACACTAACCAAATTTCTTTCACCACATTTAAGAATTTCTATCCTCAAAGCACACCATACTTGAGTATTAGGCACCTCAACCTAACCGTTTCCTTTTTATTTCTTGAGACAAACATATCTGTTCTATATCACCTTTCTCTTCCTTTACTAAATCCATTAAGTCTCTTTTCCATCACCGAGCAACACCTTTCCTCAACGAGAGGAACATAAAGCACATCATGACTATAGAGAGAAAGGTGAACAAGTTAAACCACGAGTACGGGGCTAATCCTCCCCAAAGTCTCAAATGACCCCGCGAATCATCAATCATATTCTCTTTTGTTCTTATTTTCCATTCCTTCATAGTTTCCTCATTTGGGGTTCCTCGTTCGTCACTAATCCACTCTTGGATTAATTCAGTTCTAGTCCCCTTAAACTTATAACTGGCCTGTTTTGGGGGCGTGAACACCACTTCTTTACGAAAACAATCAATATTAGCATGGTTCAAAGCCAGCCAATCCATGCCTAGAATAACATCGAACCCTTCCATCTCGAGGACTATCAAATTCACATCCAGCTCATGGTCGGAAACTATCATCTTACCATTCTTAATCCCCTTAATAGCTAATAGACTCGACCCCATCGGAGTAGCAACAGACAAAGCAGAGGGTAATGGCTCAAGTTCTAACTCAGCTTGTCTCACAAAAGACGCAGAAATAAAGGAATGTGTAGAACCTGAATCAAATAACATAAACGCAAGATATCCCAAAACGGGAAGCGTACCTGTAACTACAGCATCTGAGTTACCAGCCTCCCTGCTGGTACTAGCAAAAACTCTCCCTTGCTACGGTGCGGGCCTATTAAGTCCTACTCCACCTGAACCCGAAGACTGACCTCTCCTGTCTGGGAGGGTAGGGAAATTTTCAGCTCTGTGTCCCTCCTTTTTACATCGAAAGCACAACCCAGACCGCATCAGGCACTGACCCCAATGAAACTTTCCACATTCATTACAACGAGGTTTCTCCCCAATGTTAGGTCCCGACCTATTTACTTGCTGCCTCTGGCTAGAAGCGGCCTGTGATCTCATGGACAACTGTGAAGACTGTTGAGAACGCTGGGGATTCGAGTTCGCCTGACTCCATCTCCTCTTGTGATCAGAGGATGACTGACTCGGGTTTTGGACCATAGGAATCTCACTCTGTTGGCCTGCAACAATAAACTCTGCTGTCCTTACCGCAACAGCATAGTCGTGAAGTGCTACAGCCTGCACCACACCTTTAACCTGAGGATCCAAACCCATTACAAAACGCTCCATTTTCTTAGCCTCAGTATCTACCAGCTCGGGAGCAAAACGAGATAACCTTGTGAATTCCCTCTCGTAGACGTCCACTGGACGTCGATTCTGTTTAAGTTGTAGAAGTTCTTCTTGTTTCTTGTATCGTGCAGTCGCAGGATAATATTTGTTCCAGAAAGCCTCTCTGAACATCGGCCACGTCACTACTCCTCCTCCTGTACCTATGGTCCTCTGAGCAGATTCCCACCATAGGTACGCATCATCCCTCAGCATAAATGTGGCGCAAGAAACTTTATATTCATCCGGGCAACTCATCAACTGAAAAATGTTCTCCATAGAGAACAACCATAACTCCGCCACTGTAGGATCCCCAGAGGATCCGTCAAACGCCCTTGGATCATACTTTCTAAAGTCTTTCAAGTGACGGGCTTGTAGTGAAGCTGGCGTAGAAACTTGACCCATCTGCGCTAACTGGGTCGTCACGGTCGCTTGTACTAAGTTCTGCATCGCCTCTAACATCAATGACGCAACCGTAGGATTTGCAGGCTCCATAACTGGATCAGGTTGATCCTGAGCAACAGGGGAATTTGCCCCAGAATTCACCTCCTGTTCCACTGGCATCTCAGGAGGTAAGTCATGTGTTCTACCAGCACCACGTCCTCTACCCCGTCCTCTGCCTCTCCTTCTAGGCGGCATACTTAACAAACAAACATAAACAAGTTTAACCTTCACATCAAAAGGGATCACACTTTTCAACTTTTCTTAAACTTTCCTTAACTTAAAAATACATTTCACATATGAATCATTTCATAAAAAAAATAACATACTTTTCAATAAACAAATTTAAAAGTTTACTTCAGAGGCGTACCTGCGCGATGACTGGAAATCACTACTTAGTCATGGGATACCTGATGCTTACGAAGTAAGCTAGTCTACAGAACCTATAACCTAGTGCTCTGATACCAACTGTAACGACCCCATAGGCTCAACACGCTACCTAAGAGTCATTACTAAGTCACGTCGCTATATTACCAATAATTTCGGCAGCATAACGACGTAACTACGCGAAAACCAAAAATTTGACCCTTACCTGATAAGACATAGGAAAACACACTTCTAAGATTTTCAAACAACCTCCTAGCATCCAACAAACTTCTCAATATGATGCTAGGGTTCAAACAGCAGAAAACCAAATACACGTGCACGATTTACAAAGAAAGGTTAAAAGACTTTGAAACATCCTCCTAAACATTTAATAACTCGTCATGAGTTCTATGTACATCTAGAAACATAAAAGAAAAAAAAAAGCGGAATAGCGATCGGTCGGCTCCCATGACTCGAGTAGCTGATCTCCGGTCACGCGCTAGGGCCGATCTTAGCCTTACCTGAAAACATTTTAAAAAGGAAAAGGGTGAGTATTAACGAATAATACTCAGTAAGTCCATCATAGTTTCAAAATAAGAGTTTCAATCACATGCAACATGTCATTTTAAATCATAAAACCATCGTAAACCATCGCTTTAGTAGGGGACCTAAAATTCATTTTATAAACCATGTACTTTTCCTCACGGCTCTCGTGAACGATTAAGTTCTCCCGAGGGCCTCGTGAACAGTCCGAAGACAGTTTTTCCATCGAATAGAGTCCTCCCTAACTCTGAGAGTTAAGCTCGAAAGCTAACATACATCGTGGAGTCCGAAGACTCAGCCCGAAGGCTACCATCGTGGAGTCCGAAGACTCAAGCCCGAAGGCTACCATTGTGGAGTCCGAAGACTCAAGCCCGTTGGCTACCATCGTGGGGGCACTCTCGAACCCCGGGAGCATAGAGAGTCCGAAGACTCGGGTTCCCTCAAAACCCACATAAAACTTTTGGGAGAATTATCGTCACGGCCTACATAAATCTTTTCATGAGCACACAACACATGCATGAGGTCCCATTCGTTTTAGATCATACTCATGAATGCATAAGTCAAAGCAATCGCATTTCAAAGACATACATATAATACAATTTCTTTCTTAAATACTTAACACGAAAAACATAAACTTTCAAAGTAAATATAGAGCTAGCTCAAGGTTTTGAAACTTCTTTCGTTGTGAGATCCCTTACCTTAAGTCTTTACTTACTAAAATACCCTTTCTTCACTAGTAATGAACTCCTCGAGTTCCCACTCCAAGTACGATCCAAGGTCCTCGACAATTCACCTAAAAAGTTTCCTAAACGCGTCTTAAACCATCCGAATTACGCTAAACCACATTCTAACATTAATAACTCGACGAAACGGACCAAATGGCAATTTTTTTTTACCCAACTCCGGCGAGCGGCGGCGCGTGACCGGAGCACGGCGGCGCGTGCAGCGGCGGACGGCGGCGCATGGCCGGCGCGTGGGGCTTCCAATCGGCACGTGAGGGCGCGTTTTGAGCAGATCTAGTGCGCTCGGGACTCCGGTGAGCTGATCGGTGGTTCACGAGATGCAAAACCGTCGAGGAGGCGTCCGGCAAGGCAAAGACCGCGTCTTGGGAGCTTACGCGGCGGTGATGCGGCAGATCCGGCGGTCGTTGGCTGGACGGCGGCAGTTCAGCCTCTGCGCGGCCGGCGTTCGTGAGCTTCGGCGGTCGTTGCGAGGCTGGACGGCGAGTGGTTACGGCGGCGACCAGCTGCGATGGCGGTCGGCGGTTGAGCAGAAGCGAGACGCGGACGGCTGGGCGAACGAGCTGCACCGGCGGCGGTTGCTTCACCGGCGGCGGCAAGCTGCTCTGTTCGGCGAGGCTAGGCGTGCGGCGGCGACATCCCGAGGAAGAAGAAGAAGCAGCCGGCGATGGATGGTTGTTCAGTCGGAGAGAGCGAGAGAGAGAGAGAGAGAGAGAGAGAGAGCACGGTGAGGGAGGGATTTTCGGGAAAGAAGAAGGAAAAAGAAAAAATATAAATATAAATATAAATAAATAAAAATAAAATATAAATAATAATAAATAATAAAAATAATAATAAAATAATATTAGAAAATCAAAAATATCTTCTTCTCTATAAGACCATAATACCCTTTTTCTCATTCCAAATTTCAATTTAACCTTCATATTTACTTTCCAAATGAAAATCATTCCACTTTATTCCATAATTCAAAATTTAAACTCCCAAATAAGCCGGTCGTTACAGCTTCGACTCGGGAAGTGGGCGTGGCCCTGATAGTGGCACTCTACCCCGAGGTCTCATGAAGGCTAACCTAAACGAGAGCTGTAGATTAGCACAAACCACCCTGTTACTGCCATTTCATGCGTGCTTGTGAGTCTAGATCGCTAGGGAATATGTAGAGTTTGGGGGATGTGTTCCCTCTTTGCCTGTGTGGTTGTTTAGGGGGAATTCCTCATCGTGCTGAGTTTGGGGGATGTGTTCCCTCCTTGCATGTGTGGTTGTTTAGGGGAAATTCCTCATCGTGTTGAGTTTGGGGGATGTGTTCCCTCCTTGCCTGTGTGGTAGCTTAGGGGGATTTCCCCGCTATGTTGAGTTTGTGGGAATATGCTCCCTTATTGCCCGTGAGGTAGCTCTAGGAAAGTTTCATTTGGTTTTTCCCTTATTTATGTGGTTTCTTGCGGAGGCTGCTTACTGAGTATACCTAATACTCACTCGTGCTACTTTTCTCATCTCTTTCAAGTGAGGTCCCTCAGCCAGGCGGATGACTAGTCGACGACCTGGCGAGGCTGCGGAGATACCTGTAGTTTTGCTTTAGGTTCCTTTTGTTGTATCACCTAACCGGTGCTTTGTTTCCTTGTATATTGTTATCTAGGATCTGAAAAGTTTTGTTTGCAAAGCCATGTGTGTAGACTCAGCATGTGAGTAGTTTGGAGGACGCTAAGTACTTTACCTTGAAAAATTAAATAAAGCATAACTCAAATAAATCAAAGTCCACTCACTCAGTCGGTCCCAAAGCCCATGTTTTATCCAAACAAAAGACGAACCCAAAAAAAAAAAAGGCAGGTCAACACAACTTTTGGAAAACTTTATACATAAAGGGCTCCTCCATTTGAGGAGGTAAGAAAATTGAAAGCTTTTTAAGAATACTGATGTTTGAAGACATGAAGGCATAGTTAAGATCTTCCCGAAGACTAAACAAATATATTAATTCTTCTTGAAGATTGAAGACTCAAATGAATGTACCATGAAAGTTGAAGATTGAAGTGAAAGCATATGGAAGACGAAAGACGGAGACGAACTCTTCTTGAAGATTGAAATTAACACTCCTCGAAGACTGAAACAAAAGACTGAAGAGACTGACCTTAAAGCTTCTTGAAAATCTGAGTTTAAACCTTCCGAAAGACTTCGAGGACTAAAACTTCCTTGATTTTGCAACAGAGAGAATCAAAGGACTATTCGATGGAGTTGTATTCCACTTTACTTACAAGATATTAATAAAAATTCAAACTACAATTACACAAATTAACTTTCTCCAAAATCTCAAAGATTTTATGTATATCTTTATGATCGAAGGTATAGATGAAATTAGTTACATTTTTCGTCTTTTCTATATAACATGGGCAAGCGACTGCAATAGATATATATATGTTTTGTACTTTTGAAATTTTATTTTGATGTAAATGTATTTAAATACATTAAAAGTTTATAAACTAATTACAGTTGATTTTACAATAAGAACATTCGAAACAAATGGTACAAATGTAAACAAAACAATAAAAAAAATTTAAACAAATGCCATTCAAAGTCAATTAATTTCCATAATACCGACTACCATAGTGGCGCTAAAAATGCTATGCTTTGTATTCTATTGCCTTTTTTCACTTATATGTAAAATGTTATTAGAGATCAATCATAACATTTTTTTCCAACTCTATGAAAATTTTCAAGAACATTAAAATTTTAAAATAAAAAATAGAATTTTTGTAGCTTTTTTCGATAGAGTTTAAAACACGCTATGAAAAGCCAAGGGCTTCCAATAACATCGGCTACAATAGAATGGTAAAAGATGATATGATATGTCTTTTGTAGCGCTTCTCAATCTTATAAAAAACGCTTTGTAAGATGAATCATATCGTCATTTTCCAGCACTATGAAAAAAAAAATCATATAATTAAAAGTACAAATAAAAAACAGACTTTTTATAGCATTTTGTATAGCGGTGAAAAAATGCTATGAAATGTCAGAGACTTTCAATAACATCGGCCATGACAGCATTTCAAGAATGCTATCGAAGGTTTACTATAGGATTTATTGAACGTTATCGTATGCGATTTTTCTTGTAGTAATGACCCAACCTTTTTAGTATCGAACTCCACTTTTTATGGATATCTAAATGGCTAGTTTCAACTAACATAACTTGTTTTGTTTAATTCTATGCATCTTCCCTAATTGTCTTGATGTTGCTAAAATGTCTGGCAAAATAGTTCATGTTCAAGAGTATATCAACTTCAAGAACACGTTGAACACCAAGCATCATAATTATGTTAGAAGAAGTATGAGATAACATGAGATTATAGCAGCCAGCTATCCTAAAATGCAAATATGTAGTTGGACACAACATTAAGGACCATTTATGTAATGACTCGAACTTTTTTTTTTAGACTTCGACTATCTAGGGACGTTACTACATGCTTGCTAATGGATAAAAAACTATTGTGAAAAAATATGGATATTTAATCCAATTAATCAAGTCGGATCCAAATTATTCTCTAAAAGAATAAAATTTTTCCTACTTGAAAACGTTGGGCGTTACAATTTATCCTATTATCGCGATGGATCCATTCTCAGTCGAAGATGAATAGAGGAAGGCAACGTCGTATTGTTCTTGGCACCTGCTACTCTCATTCCTCAAACACGGACTTTTGAGGCAAACTGGAATAAGCTTAATTGCCATTAACGTGGTTTTCTTGCAAGATACTTGAGGGAGGTTACCTTTCAATATGTTGTTTCTCGTTGAGTAATTTATTTTGTTAATATTTGTGAATACACTAGTATTGAAATACCTATTGATTTGTTCTTGATGTTATGAGGTGAGTAGTAGTAATATGCTTCATATGTTGTTAAATCTCTCCTTCTCGAGCTCTCTAGACACATTTTGCTTCGTTGAATGTTATCAAATCGCGCTAGACCATGGAAAATTACAATAAACTTTCATCACCATTTGGTTTTCAATGTCATATTTACTCTTTGAAATATTCATCACGTTACAATCATGTAAGCCCTAAACTCTCTTTTAATCTTATTGCATTTATACATGAAGATTGATACACTTAAAATTGTTGCACTGAATGATGCAGTGGTTGAATTTGGAAATTTCCTAAGTTGTGGATTATAACGTGCACAAAGCTTCATAAGGAGACAAGTTAGGCATTGAGATGATCATATTAAGAGTTGAGTTGAAGTAAGTTAAGGTAATGAGCAAGTTGGGTATACATTGGGTGTATTATGTGTTGAATGCAAAAGCTTTAATTTCTAATTAAATTAGCTAAAGTTTGTTTTATGGATTAGGAGGATTTAATAGGACTTAAGATCTAAAGGAGGAAGTAGGAGCTGGCCAATGTGTATGACTCATGGATTGATGAAGTAGGAGCTGGCCAATGTGCATGATTCACGGATTGATGAAGTAGGAGCTGTCCATTCCTTGTGAATTCAATAGGCAGCTGGAAGCTCTAGGAAATGGGTCAACTTCAAATGGTCATATCTCTCAATCCACTTGAGAAAATTCGATGATTCTTGAGCCAAAATCTCATAAATTGAATGAAGAATATGTCTGGAAAAGTTTGTGAAAAAATAAGAAGAGGAAGGTTGTGAAAACTTAAGAAAACCGAGAAGTATTCCAGTTTCTCGGCCAGCAGAACAAGGTGTAGAAATCTGAAGATTTCGAGCTCATAAGGACGAATTAGAAGCTAAAATTTTGAGGTAAGTAAGTTTAGACATTTTATTTGAGGGTTGTCAAATAAAATGTGGTGGTTGTTTTGATAAATGTTGAGAAACCGATGCTGGAAGTTGAATCTGTAATTGTTGGTTCAAAAGATAAAGGGCTAGAGAGAGAGTAAGGAAGTTGTGCTTCCAATTTGTTATACCTTACAGCCAAGTGTGTTCAGTTACTATGCTATAAGTTATGTGACTGAATTAGATCTAATTTTGGGCCAAGTAGAAAAAGGGATTAATGTTATGGAATTTATTTTCAGGGCAAACGAAGATAGGCGAAGCTTATAAGCCTTGGGAGACTTCTGGTGATTGTGAGTGACTTTGTTTGAAAACCTATGCTTGATCTTTATTCAAAAGCTTACTAGTGATGGATATTGAAGCATGCTTAAGCTAATTTATATTCATGTTTCATTGAACTCTATTAATAAATAGCGGTGTTGAAAGTTAAGCATATTTGTAACTAGTTGTTACTCCGCGTTCAAGCATGACACTCGACGTTTGGAAGCTTGTTTAAAATGAAAGTTTGTGTTTATGTTGAGAACTTTCTGAATGGGATTCCAAACTATGTTTCTAAATATTTAAAGCATGCCTTGTATATTATTAATCCCCGGTACTGAAGGACACGGAAAAGGTACCTGGGGGAGAGAGAAAACCTGACCCCCGATACTGAAGGACAATGAGAAAGTATTCGGGTGGTAGTTGGTCTGGCCCCAATACTGAAGGACATGGAGAAGGTATTAGAGGAGGCCAGTGAGTTTAAATGGCATTCCACGTGCACGTGAGAGAGGTATTGAAGCTGTTGGTTTAGAGAGGACTCTGCCATAGCTAGGGTTTGGAAGAGTACCATGCTACAATTTTTTTTTTATTATGAGTTCTTATGCATTTCTTTTCGGGGTGCTTAAATCCTGTAAATTGGCGGCCTTATTGAAATACTTTTGATGCTTTATCTTTGAGCGCATAATCTATTAAAGTAGTCACTCACTGGGCTTCCTAGCTCACGTTTTCAACATGTTTTCTCTTCTCAGGTAGCAAACGAGTTCCCGGTGCTTAGCCTCATCAAGACTTGTTTGCCACCACGCCTCTTTAGCTCCTTGTATATATACTTCTACATGTATATAGTTTTGAAATAAAAGCATTCTAGTTGGGTTGTAATAGACTTAAGTATGGTATTACTTAGTATGCAGACCTAGTACGAGGGACTGAATGTATCTTGCTTAGGTGTGCAGTTGTGTGCTCAATTTTACTTGTTCATACATATTGCGTTGTGTACATTTCCAGGTGGATGTTAGGTTGGGCTGGGAGTGCTAGTAAAAGAGCTGGTATTCTCTGTCTTCACATTCCTTCCTAGGTTAGGCAAGTGAGCCTGGAGGGGGTGTGACAAATCATGACTCCAAAATAAAGAATCTGACGGCTCGTGATCCTAAAATGGCCTTGTCAAGAGAGACAATTGTTTTCATTCTTATTTTCAGTACATTTAAAGATAATTGGATAGGTTTTAGTTTTCATTATGCTCTCATTGTAGATATTTTACAAAGATATAAAAAATGAGGAGATGGGTCTCTCTAAGGTGCAAAGGAAATAACTTTAAAGAGCCTCACAAATTTACTACTTTCTATAATTATTACAATTTAATGAAATAAAGGAATGGTGAAAATCAATTAAAAATAATAGGAAACGTGAAAATTCAATAAAAAAAAAAAAGGAACCATGAAAAAGCCATTTCTTTGTCCACTTAAGAAGGAGAACAACATGGAAATAGAAAACAAATGAAGACCACTTCCTCGAAATATAGAGAGTAAAAAACAAAATTTGCGTTCGATGATCTAAACTTAACAAACAACACTCCTATAAAGAGGTCTTCTCTTTTCCTAAAAAAATAATCCATTCTCGAATTAAAAACAAAATTGTAAAAGGCACGAAAAGGCCGAAGAAAATTCTTTAAGGCAAGAAAAATAAAAAGAAAAGGAAATGGCGAATAAGAAGATGGCAGTGTTTCTAATGTGCGTTGTGGTGGTTCCACTGCTGATAGGTCGGACGACATAGAGGAGAAATTCAAGTCGTTCTTTGCCGACTTGGAGGCCAAATTCAAGTCCTGTTGTAAAACTTGCGAGGAGGAATGCATAGCCAAAGGCAATGGCTACACTTCCTGTCATTCTAAGTGTGATTCATATTGCGGCAAAAAGGAAGTTGTTGGTACTTTTTTTACTCTTTCAAGAAAACAATTACTTTTTGACCATATATATAATAAGAAGTATCAATTTTTATTCTAAAATTTGAATGGACCTACAAATTGAATTGATGTTGCAACCTTGAGTTAAAACTTCGAAAAATAGTATGATTTTCACTTTTTTTCATATTCAATAAGTTATCAGATGTATATCAAATGGATCCCTTTTTTCTTTTTCTTTTTTTTTTTTTTGACCTAGACTAGTGTTGATTGTTTTTTTTTTTTACTTGGTGATTTGTGGTAGAGTAATTCAATAGTCGATTGGGTATGGTGAAATTTAATTTCATGCCAAACTTGACTTTTATTATTGAAGAAAGTGTGGTTTCTTAATATCTTTTTTCTTTTCATTAATGCTTATTAAAAAATGGATAAGTCTCATGATATTGAATGTTTAGATTGATAATTGATACCCAAATCGAAGATAAAAATGACTTTTTTCCTTTTTGATTTCATCTTAAAGTTCCATATTCTTGTACGAATTTCAATTTTTGTTGTGCTTATTCTGCAGATAAACTCCACATCAATCCACCCCATTGATAAGTGAGGATGAAACGAAAGAAGAGCTCTCCATAATGATCATTTTGATGTTGAAGGTCAAGTAGAAATTATTTGAATAACATTTGTTTGAGTAATATAATTTATTTGAAGTTATAACATTTAAATATCCATCAGTATTTTGAAATATATATCAATAACAAAAATTATGCCAAATGGTCACTTTCCATGACTATTTCACAAATGGCATTTTATATAAAAACATTTATGCTTTAACTTGGCTATGTTTTTTGTAGTATTTTTCTTCCATTTTTACACTTGAATATTATGCATCTCCTTCTATTTATCATGTTATCGTATTTTATTGTTTCCTCAATAAGATTATTCATTTCAGGTACATGATTCTAGTATTAATTGCATCTCATTATTTTTTGTCATTTTAATATACTACAACCCTTGTTTTTATTAACATTTAAGATATATTTAAAATGATTTAAAAAATATATAATCAACAAAGTAAAGTAACCCACGTATTGGATGCTTCAAGAGCCACAAATTGTTTTATTGCATCCTCAATCTAGAGAAAACGAGGATAAAAAGGGCAAATATGTAAGTGCGCAAGTGGAATAACTTAAAAACTTAGTGGAACTTGATGGATTTAGGCGGGTTTGGAGAAGTAGATGAGAGAAATTGGGGAGGGCGCCTAAAGTTGAAAATAAACTACCTTCTTCCCATCTTACCCAATAAGGATGAAAAGCATCCAACACATGGTGGGCGACGAGATGCGTTCATGTGCGACGACGCCACGACACAATGGCATGACTTAATATTTTTTTACAGGAAAAAGGAAGCTTCTGCAAAAGCATAGGAAAGTGAGTTCTACACTACAATTAAAAAAAAAAGCTTCTAAATTCAACAAAAAAAAGTAGTGCCTTCGTAATTTGAATTCACTCATAGTCGAATTGATTTTGGAAATAGCTTTTTGGTTCTTAAATAGCTACCGACTAAAAAAATTTAGTTGTTCACATCAATTTTTTAATTATGAAATTAATTTGTTTTCAAAGATGAAGGAAGTTGCAAAAACAAAAGAGTTTAAAATAGAACACGAAGGAAATAGTAAGTTGATTCCATAGGGGCAATGAACAAAAGGTAAGAGTAAAATGACAAAAATATTTTGGACAACATCCAACTACACAAATCGGTCAATCAAAAAATTTCAAGTTCATACTCTG
The DNA here is from genome assembly GCA_033996785.1 of Trichosanthes truncata. NCBI lineage: Eukaryota > Viridiplantae > Streptophyta > Magnoliopsida > Cucurbitales > Cucurbitaceae > Trichosanthes > Trichosanthes truncata. The sequence continues at coordinate 53,022,490 of JAWPNB010000002.1, read as the reverse complement.
GAATGTTCTACCATTTGAAAGGTCCTCATTTGCCAATTTTTTTTAATTCATAAATTCAAAGCACTTTATTTAAGATTAATTGCAGGGTATTGCTCACTTTGTTCGAGATATATTTGTTTTCACTGACAAGTTTAGCAACAGCCGTTAGTTAAAACTAAAATCTAACAAACATTTGGATTCAATCGGTTTTGATATAGGATTCAGACTGCAAAAAAAAAAAAAACACAAAATATTCATCTTGGAAGGAATTGGGCAAGATGAGAAATTTGGTGCAGATTTGAGGAGCTAAAACTGAAAAGCATATTATGAGATGTTAAGTCGAACTTTAAAAATTTATTCGAATTTTGAATCATACTAAGACTTCTGCCAAATTAAAATTTGGACACATTCAAAATTATCCCAATTTAAGTTAGAATTGGGTAGAATTAAAATTCTATCAAAGAAAAAAAATGTTGTTACAGTTTAAGTTCAGACTCAACTTAAAATCGGCATAGTCCAAATTTTACCCAAGTCCAAACGAAAATATTATTCCAAACTCAATCCCAAATTATCATAGAATTACTCCAACTCCAAGTGAAAATTGACGAAGACTTTGAAATCTACTCCAAGCACAAATTTGGAATTAAAGTTCAGTCAAAACGAATCCAAATCAAAGTGTTCGTCTAGTGACAAAATCAAAATTTTGAAAAAAAATTATATTTTTATTAAATCGACGCATCAAATAGAGTAATACTTACAAATAAATTTTCACATTTTGACTCCATATAATATTTTTCGAGATCCACACAAACATATTTTAATAAATATCGAAAAGGGGTCATTTGGGAATAGAAATTTGGACCAATAAAAAATTGCAACGTCATTATTTAAAATTGATAATAAAATTATTTATTTAACTAGGGACCAATTATAAATTAATGTAGGTCACCAAATTAAACAATGACAAATCCAAATATCCCACGTGTCTCTCTTATGTCCATTCGAGCATCCTGATTGGCTTGATCAAATCCAACAATGGTCGAGCCAATGATCAATTGATTATTTAGCATAAAGCTCAGTTTAGTTGAAGTTTGACAAATTAAATAAAGCATAACTCAAATAAATCAAAGTCCACTCACTCAGTCGGTCCCAAAGCCCATGTTTTATCCAAACAAAAGACGAACCCAAAAAAAAAAAGGCAGGTCAACACAACTTTTTGAAAACTTTATACATAAAAGGCTCCTTCATTTGAGGAGGTAAGAAGATTGAAAGCTTTTAAAGAATACTGAAGTTTGAAGACATGAAGGCAGAGTTAAAATATTCCTGAAGACTTAACAAAAATATTAATTCTTCTTGAAGATTGAAGACTAAAATGAATGTACCATGAAAGTTGAAGATTGAAATGAAAGCATATGGAAGACGAAAGATGGAGACGAACTCTTCTTGAAGATTGAAATTAACACTCCTCGAAGACTGAAACCAAAGAAGTATGAGATAACATGAGATTATAGCAGCCAGCTATCCTAAAATGCAAATATGTAGTTGGACACAACATTAAGGACCATTTATGTAATGACTCGAACTTTTTTTTTTAGACATCGACTATCTAGGGACGTTACTACATGCTTGCTAATGACTTAAAAACTTTTGTGAAAAAATATGGAGATTTAATCCAATTAAACAAGTCGGATCCAAATTATTCTTTAAAAGAATAAAATTAGTCCTACTTGAAAACGTTGGACGTTACAATTTATCCTATTATCGCGATGGATCCATTGTCAGTCGAATACGAATAGAGGATGGCAACGTCGTGCTGTTATTGACACCTGCTACTCTCATTCCTCAAACATGGACTTTTGAGGCAAACTGTAATAAACTTAATTGCCATTAACTTGATTTTCTTGCAAGATAATTGAGGGAGGTTAACTTTCAATATGTTGTTTCTCATTGAGTAATTTAGTTTGTTAATATTTGTGAATACACTAGTATTGAAATACCAATTGATTTGTTCTTGATGTTATGAGGTGAGTAGTAGTAATATGCTTCATATGTTGTTGAATCTCTCCTTCTCGAGCTCTCTAGACACATTTTGCTTCGTTGAATGTTATCAAATCGCGCTAGACCATGGAAAATTACAATAAACTTTCATCACCATTTGGTTTTCAATGTCATATTTACTCTTTGAAATATTCATCACGTTACAATCATGACTCCAAAATAAAGAATTTGACGGCTCATGATCTTGAAATGGCCTTGTCAAGAGAGACAATTGTCTTCATTCTTATTTTCAATACATTTAAGGATAATTGGATAGGTTTTAGTTTCCATTATGCTCTCATTGTAGATATTTTAGAAAGATATAAAAAATGAGGAGATGAGTCTCTCTAAGGTGCAAAGGAAATAACTTTAAAGAGCCTCACAAATTTACTACTTTCTATAATTATTACAATTTAATGAAATAAAGGAATGGTGAAAATCAATTAAAAAAAATAGGAAACGTGAAAATTCAATAAAAAAAGAAAGGAACCATGAAAAAGCCATTTCTTTGTCCACTTAAGAAGGAGAACAACATGGAAAAAGAAAACAAATGAAGACCACTTCCTCAAAATATAGAGAGTAAAAAACAAAATTTTCGTTCGATGATCTAAACTTAACAAACAACACTCCTATAAAGAGGTTTTCTCTTTTCCTAAAAAAATAATCCACTCGGGAATTAAAAAAAAATTGTAAAAGGCACGAAAAGGCCGAAGAAAATTCTTTAAGGCAAGAAAAATAAAAAGAAAAGGAAATGGCGAATAAGAAGATGGCAGTGTTTCTAATGTGCGTGGTGGTGGTGGCTGCACTACAATGTTCCACTGCTGATAGGTCGGACGACATAGAGGCGAAATTCAAGTCGTTCTTTGCCGACTTTGAGGCCCAATTCAGGTCCTGTTGTAAAACTTGCGAGGAGGAATGCATGGCCAAAGGCAATGGCTACACTTCCTGTCATTCTAAGTGTGATTCATATTGCGGCGAAACGGAAGTTGTTGGTACTTTTTTTACTCTCTCGAGAAAACAATTACTTTTTGACCATATATATAATAAAAAGTATCAATTTTTATTCTAAAATTTGACTGGATCTAAAAATTGAATCGATGTTGCAACCTTGATTTAAAACTTGGAAAAATAGTATGATTTTCACTTTTCCTCATGTTCAATAAGTTATCAAATGTATATCAAATGGATCCCTTTTATCTTTTTCAGTTTTTTTTTTTTAACCAAGGCTAGTGTTGATTGTTTTTTACTTTTTTTTAATTGGTGATTTGTGGTAGAGTAATTCAATAGTCGATTGGGTATGGTGAAGTTTAATTTCATGCCAAACTTGACTTTTATTATTGAAGTCATAGTGGTTTCTTAATATCTTTTTTTTACATTAATTCTTATTAAAAAATGGATAAGTGTCATGATATTGAATGTTTAGAGTGATAATTCATACCCAAATCGAAGATAAAAAGGATTTTTTTCCTTTTTGATTTCGTTTTAAAATTCCATATTCTTGTACGAATTTCAATTTTTGTTGTGCTTATTTTGCAGATAAACTCCAGATCTATCCACCCCATTAATAAGTGAGGATGAAACGAAAGAAGAGCTCTCCATAATGATCATTTTGATGTTGAAGGTCAAGTATAAATTATTTGAATAACATTTGTGCGAGTAATATAATTTATTTGAAGTTATAACATTTAAATATCCATCATTATTTTGATATATGTAACAATAACAAAAATTATGCCAAATGATCTCTTTCCATGATTATTTCACAAATGGCATTTTTTTATAAAAACATTTATGCTTTAACTTGGCTAAATTTTTTGCAGTATTTTTCTTCCATTTTTACGCTTGAATATTATGCATCTCCTTCTATTTATCATGTTATCGTATTTTAATTATTCCTCAATAAGATTATTCATTTAAGGTACATTATTCTAGTATTAATTGCATCTTATTATTTTTTGTCATTTTAATATACTACAACCCTTGTTTTTATTAAGATTTGAGATATATTTAAAATGATTTAAAAAATATATAATGAACAAAGTAAAGTCACCCACGTATTGGATGCTTCAAGAGCCACCAATTGTTTTATTGCATCCTCAATCTAGAGAAAATGTGGATAAAAAGAGCAAATATGTAAGTGCGCAAGTGGAATAACTTACAAACTTAGAGGAACTTGATGGATTTAGGCAGGTTTGGAGAAGTAGATGAGAGAAATTCGGGAGGGCGCCTAAAGTTGAAAATAAACTCCCTTCTTCCCCTCTTACCCAACAAGGATGAAAAACATCCAACATGTGGTGGGCGACGACACGCGTTCATGTGCGACGACGCCATAACACCCGACCGACACAATGGCATGACTTAATATTTTGTTAAAGGAAAAAGGAAGCTTCTGCAAAAGCATAGGAAGGTGAGTTCTACACTACAATTCAAACAAAAAAAAAGCTTTTAAATTCAACAAAAAAAATTGTAGTGCCTTCGTAATTTGAATTCACTCACAGTTGAATTAATTTTGCAAATAGCTTTTTAGTTCTTAAATAGCTACCGACTAAACAAATTTAGTTGTTCACGTCAATTTTTGAATTCTGAAATTAATTTGTTTTCAAAGAGGAAGGAAGTTGCAAAAACAAAAGTAGTTAAAATAGAGCACGAAGGAAACAGTATGTTGATTCCATAGGGGGAATGAACAAAAGGTAATGGTAAAATGACAAAAATATTTTTGAGAACATCCAATCTTTCTACACAAATTGGTCTATCAACAAACTCCAAGTTCATAGTCTGGAATGTTCTACCATTTGAAAGATCCTCACTTGTCATTTTTTTTTAATTCATAAATTAAAAGCACTTTGTTTAAGATTAACTGTAGGGTGTTGCTCACTTTGTTCAAGATATATTAGTTTTCACTGGCCATCTCCTACCAATCTTAGATGATGGTCCTGACGAATTTTGCAACCCTCGTTAATTAAAACTAAAATCCAACAAACATTTGGATTCAATAGGTTTTGATATAGGATTTACATTCCAAAAAAAAAAATATATATATATATTCATCTTGGAAGGGATTGGACAAGATGAGAAATTTTGTGCCAGATTTGAGGAGCTAAAATTGAAAAGCATATTATGAGTTGTTACGTCGAACTTTAAAAATTTATTCGAATTTTCAATCATACTGAGACTTATGCGAAATTAAAATTTGGGCACATTCAAAATTCTCCCAATTTAAGTCAGAATTGGGTAGAATTAAAATTCTATCAAAGAAAAAAATGTTGTTAGAGTTTAAGTTCATACTCAAGTTAAAACCGGAATAATCCAAATTTTACCCAAGTCCAAACGAAAATATTATTCCAAACTCAAGCCCAAATTATCAAAGAATTACTCCAACTCCAAGTGAAAATTGAGGAATACTTTGAACTCTACTATGAGCACAAATTTGGAATTAAAGTTCACTCAAAACGAATCCAAATCAAAGTGTTCGTCTAGTGAGAAAATCAAAATTTTGACAAAAAATTATATTTTTATTAAATTGATGCATCAAAGAGAGCAATACTTACAAATAAATTTTCACATTTTGACTCCATATCATATTTTTCGAGATCCACACACATTTTTGAATAAATCTCAAAAAGGGGGCATTTGAGAATAGAAATTTGGACCAATAAAAAATTGCAACGTCATTATTTAAAATTTATGATAAAATTATTTATTTAATTAGGGACCAATTATAAATTAACGCATGTCACCAAATTAAACAATGACAAATCCAAATATCCCACATGTCTCTCTTCTGTCCATTCGAGCATCCCCATGGGCTTGATCAAATCCAACAACGGTCGAGCCAAGGATCAAATGATTATGTGGCATAAATCCCAATTTAGTTGAAGTTTGACAAATTAAATAAGGCATAACTCAAATAAATCAAAGTCCACTAACTCAGTCGGTCCCAAAGCCCATGTTTTATCGAAACAAAAGACGAACCAAAAAAAAAGGCAAGTCAACCCAACCTTTGGAAAACTTTATACATCAAGGGCTCCTCCATTTGAGGGGGTAAGAAGATTGAAAGCTTTTAAAGAATACTGAAGTTTGAAGACATGAAGGCATAGTTAAAATCTTCCTGAAGATTGAACAAAAATATTAATTCTTCTTGAAGATTGAAGACTAAAATGAAAGTACCATGAAAGTTGAAGATTGAAATGAAAGCATATGGAAGACAAAAGACGGAGACGAACTCTTCTTGAAGATTGAAATTAACACTCCTCGAAGACTGAAACCAAAAACTGATGAGACTGAGCTTAAAGCTTCCTGAAGATCTGAGTTTAAACCTTCTGAAAGACTTCGAGGACTAAAACTTCCTTGATTTTGCAACAGAGAGAATCAAATGACTATTCGATGGAGTTGTACTCCACTTTACTTACAAGAAATAAATACAAATTCAAACTTCAATTACACAAATTAACTTTCTCCAAAATCTTAAAGATTTAATGTATATCTTTATGATTGAAGGTGTTGATGAAATTAGTTACATTTTTCGTCTTTTCTATATAACATGGGCAAACGACTTCAACAGATATATATATGTTTTGTACTTTTGAAATTTTATTTTGATGTAAATGTATTTATATACATTAAAAGTTTATAGACTAATTACAATTGATTTTACAATATAATAAAATTTGAAACATATGGTAAAAATGTAAACAAAACAATAAAAAAAATATTTGGCAGTCAACAAGTGAAAATCCATTTTCATATATAATAAAGCATTTTAAAATTCATCAAAAATCATAATAAAACATTTATAAAAGCTTTTCATTTCAAATGTAGTTTTTCAATTCAGTTCCTAACTTGCATTTAAGCATACCGGCATAAAGTCTCTTACCTTGGCTCCATTAGTTCGCTTTCTCCTTTTATGGAGTTCTTTCACCTCAACCTATAACGATTTAAAAGAACTTATTACTTGACCTACTCAACTCATGAACCTTAGACAAACTACTCAAATTACTGTATTCGCACATGAACCCACCATGAATTTGACTACATTAAATTCTTCAACAAGAATATTCACCCACCTAGGTAGCTAAGTTTACCCCCAACTAGTTACCAAGATAACATAATTTCATTCCTCTATTCTTTCAAGTAAGTTCTTTTGATAATACACATGATTCTCCAAATCTTTAAGCCCTTAGTCAAAATTTAATTCTAATTTACCCATAGTAAGATTTCTCTAAATATGGCATGTTTCCTAATTATGAATTTCATGCTTTCCTTCTAAAATTCATATTAATAACGATGTCACAGGTAACTTAAAGGGCTTAATCCAAAATTGAATCGGAGTCGAAATTTACCAAAATCATAACGCAATCGTGGCACTGTTCGGGATTCGAAACAATGATCGGCAGACGGCGGTGTGAACAGTACCCCAGCGGTGTGAACAGTGAGCGCGGTGTGAACAGTCCCTCGATGTGAATAGTCTACAGCGTGAACAGTGTCGCGGCATGAATAGTGTCGCGCGTGAACAGTACCCCCCCGCAGCGTGAAAGACAAATCCGGAGATGGATGTTTGTTGAAGAAGAAGAAGCTTTCGAACTGATGGGTCTTTTGGTAGTGAAAGGGATGGACAGAGAGATTGATGGTGAAGGCTGTTTTTCATGGAGGAAGAGGAGAAAGTTGGAGAAGATGACGGCTTGGCTTGACCTAGGGCTGCATGCAGTATAAAAATAATAGAGAAGGATATTTGGGTTTGGCTTCTCCTTGGGCTTGGGCTTGGGCTTGGCTCAAAGTCACCTAATTAACAAAAATTGCCTCCAAACCAATTAATTCCCTTTTTCCTTTCTTTCTTCCCAATTCACCCTCCAAATTCTCAAATTTCAATTATGCAAATCTCTAAAATTAACTTCCAACACAACTTTAAACATGAAATTGGCCTTACAATTAATTCAAATCTCAAAATTAAAACTTTAATTAATACCTGAAAATGTTGGTCGTTACATAATAAGAAGTATCAATTTTTATTCTAAAATTTGAATGGACCTAAAAGTTGAATCGATGTTGCAACCTTGAGTTAAAACTTGGAAAAATAGTATGAATTTCACTTTTCCTCATGTTCAATAAGGTATCAAATGTATATCAAATGGATCCCTTTTTTCTTATTCTTTTTTTTTTTAAAATCAAGGCTAGGGTTGATTTTTTTTTTTAATTCGTGATTTGTGGTAGAGTAATTCAATAGTCGATTGTGTACGGTGAAGTTTAATTTGATGCCAAACTTGACTTTTATTATTGAAGTCAGTGTGGTTTCTTAATATCTTTTTTTACATTAATTCTTATTAAAAAATGGATAAGTCTCAGAATATTGAATGTTTAGAGTGGTAATTCATACCCAAATCGAAGATAAAAAGGATTATTTTTCCTTTTTGATTTCGTCTTCAAATTCCATATTCTTGTACGAATTTCAATTTTTGTTGTGCTTATTTTGCAGATAAATTCCACATCAATCCACCCCATTGATAATTGAGGATGAAACAAAAGAAAAGCTCTCCATGATGATCATTTTGATGTTGAAAATCAAGTAGAAATAATTTGAATAACATTTGTGCGAGTAATATAATTTATTTGAAGTTATACCATTTAAATATCCATCAGTATTTTGATATATATATCAATTACAAAAATTATGCCAAATGGTCTCTTTCCATGACTATTTCACAAATGGCATTTTATATAAAAACATTTATGCTTTATCTTTTTTTACATTGATTCTTATTAAAAAATAGATAAGTCTCAGGATATTGAATGTTTAAAGTGGTAATTCATACCCAAATCGAAGATAAAAAGGATTTTTTTTCCTTTTTGATTTCGTCTTAAAATTCCATATTCTTGTACGAATTTCAATTTTTGTTGTGCTTTTTTTGCAGATAAACTCCACATCAATCCACCCCATTGATAAGTGAGGATGAAACGAAAGAAGAGCTCTCCATGATGATCATTTTGATGTTTAATATCAAGTAGAAATTATTTTAATAACATTTGTGCGAGTAATATAATTTATTTGAAGTTATAACATTTAAATATCCATCAGTATTTTGATATATATATCAATTACAAAAATTATGCCAAATGGTCTCTTTCCATGACTATTTCACAAATGGCATTTTATATAAAAACATTTATGCTTCAACTTGGCTAAATTTTTTGCAGTATTTTTCTTCCATTTTTACGCTTGAATATTATGCATCTCCTTCTATTTATCATTTTATCGTATTTTATTGTTTCCTCAATAAGATTATTCATTTAAGGTACATGATTCTAGTATTAATTGCATCTCATTATTTTTCATCATTTTATTATATTACAACCCTTGTTTTTATTAAGATTTTAGATATATTTAAAATTATTTAAAAAATATATAATTAACAAAGTAAAGTAACCCACGTATTGGATGCTTCAAGAGCCACAAATTGTTTTATTGCATCCTCAAGCTAGAGAAAAATAGGATAAAAATGGCAAATATGTAAGTGCACAAGTGGAAGAAGTTAAAAACTTAGAGGAACTTGATGGATTTGGGCGGGTTTGGAGAAGTAGATGAGAGATATTGGGGAGGGCTCCTAAAGTTGAAAATAAACTCCCTTCTTCCCATCTTACACAACAAGGATGAAAGGCATCCAGCACGTGGTGGGCGACGACACGCGTTCATGTGCAACGACGCCACGCCACCCAATCGACACAATGGCATGACTTAATGTTTTTTTAAAGGAAAAAGGAAGCTTCTGCAAAAGCATAAGAAGGTGAGTTCTACACTACAATTCGAAAAAAAAAGCTTCAATATGCAACCAAAAAAAAAAGTAGTGGCTTTGGAATTTTTATTCACTCACATTCGAGTTAATTTTGGAAATGGCTTTTTGGTTCTTAAATAGCTACCGACTAAAAAAGTTTAGTTGTTCACGTCAATTTTTGAATTCTGAAATTTATTTGTTTTCAAAGAGGAAGGAAGTTGCAAACACAAAGGGGGTTAAAATAGAGTACGAAGGAAACAGTAAGTTGATTCCATAGGGGGAATGAACAAAAGGTAAGGGTAAAATGACAAACTTATTTTGGAGAACATCCATTCTTTCTACACAAATCAGTCAATCAAAAAACTCCAAGTTCATAGTCTGGAATGTTCTACCATTTGAAAGATCCTCTGTAACGACCCGACTTTTCCTGTTAGACTTTCTAGGGACGCTACTACATGCATGCTAGTAGAATTTAGAAATCTTTGGTAAAAGACAAAAAGAATTAAACTTTTTTTTGCTAAACAATCAAAATCTTTTAGTTCGGGATCCCTTTAAAAACCATTGCAAAACATAATGTGAATCAAAACGTTAAATCAAATGAAATAGTTCACTTCAATTAAGTTTACTTAACAAAATAATTTGAGTTAAAACATAAACTAGATGCAGAAGCTATACGCCTCATGACACCCATGACCCTTTTCGCAAACCACCTTGCCACTCGCCTAAAATATGTTCTTGCCTTTACCTGAAAAGAAAAACATTTTGAAAAAGGATGAGTATTTAAAATACTCAGTAAGTGACCTCACCACCGGGTCAGGATATGCATACACATACATAATGAGTTTTCAAAAACATTTTCTTTCTTTCCTTTGGTGGGACCTAAATTCCTTTCATAGTAGAAACGTTTCTCTTTCAACTTTTCTCTTCGGCTTAATGTGGACAATTAACCCAACATAACCTTTCCTTTTCATGGACAAGAAGTTACTCAAAGATACTCAAAACGATGGCGCAAGTTCAAGTAATCAAATGATTCAGGGAGAATCATCTACTCAAAATGAAGAAGCTCACAAGGCAGAGAAGAATGTCGATTTACTCAATAATTCCAATGAATTACTTCAAATAGCTCGAGTAGAAGAACAACTTGCCAATTGGAATATTCCTCAGCTAGATCCAAAGACGATTTACTATAGGAATACTTTCAATTTTACTCAAAATTGGGGAGTCAAGATTATGGAGAACACTATCGCCATAAAAGACAATCCAGAATTATTGAATCTTTTCACAAGGGATTTAATACTCCAACATCGAGAAGAATACTCATTCATACACCTTGGTGTAATTCAGGTAGCAATTAAGCCACTTTTCAGAACTGGTTTGAATACTCCTGTCCTTCTAACTCTCAGGGACAAGAGGTTCAGAAATTTCCAGGATTCTCTTTTGCGAATGGTTGAAACCAATATGGAAAATGGTCCAGTTACAATTTATATGACTATGCAAGCTTCAAGTAGCGATCTAAGGTGGGTCGTTACAGTTTAAGTTCAGACTCAAGTTAAAACCGACATAGTCCAAATTTTACCCAAGTCCAAACGAAAATTTTATTCCAAGCTCAAGCCTAAATTATCATAGAATTACTACAACTCCAAGTGAAAATTGAGGAAGACTTTGAACTCTATTCCGAGGACAAATTTGGAATTAAAGTTCACTCAAAACAAATACAAATCAAAGTGCTCGTCTAGTGAGAAAATCAAAATTTTGACAAAAATTTATATTTTTATTAAATTGACGCATCAAAGAGAGTAATACTTACAAATAAATTTTCACATTTTGACTCCATATCATATTTTTCGAGATCCACACACATATTTTTGAATAAATCTTGAAAAGGGGGCATTTGGGAATCGAAATTTGAACCAATAAAAAATTGCAACATCATTATTTAAAATTGATGATAAAATTATTTATTCAATTAGGGACCAATTATAAATTAACGTAGGTCACAAAATTAAACAACGACAAATCCAAATATCCCACATGTCTCTCTTATGTCCATTCGAGCATCCCCATGGGCTTGTCAAATCCAACAATTGTCGAGCCAAGGATCAAATGATTATTTGGCATAAAGCCCAATTTAGTTGAAGTTTGACAAATTAAATTAGGCATAACTCAAATAAATCAAAGTCCACCAACTCAGTCGGTCCCAAAGCTCATGTTTTATCTAAACAAAAGATGAACCCACAAAAAATAGGCAAGTCAACACAACTTTTGGAAAACTTTATACATAAAGGAGTCCGCCATTTGAGGAGGTAAGAAGATTGAAAGCTTTTAAAGAATACTGAAGTTTGAAGACATGAAGGCAGAGTTAAAATCTTCCTAAAGACTGAACAAAAATATTAATTCTTCTTGAAGATTGAAGACTTTGAAAGTACCATGAAAGTTGATGATTGAAATGAAAGCATATGGAAGAAGAAAGATGGAGACGAACTCTTCTTGAAGATTGAAATTAACACTCCTTGAGGACTGAAACGAAAGATTGAAGAGACTGAGCTTAAAGCTTCTTGAAGATCTGATTTTAACCCTTCCGAAAGACTTTGAGGACTAAAACTTCCTTGATTTTGCAACAGAGAGAATCAAAAGACTATTTGATGGAGTTGTACTCCACTTTACTTACAAGAAATTAATACAAATTCAAACTTCAATTACACAAATTAACTTTCTCCAAAATCTCAAAGAATTTATGTATATCCTTATGATTGAAGGTGTAGATGAAATAAGTTACATTTTTCGTCTTTTCTATATAACATGGGCAAGCGACTTCAATAGATATATATATGTTTTGACTTTTGAAATTTTATTTTGATGTAAATGTATTTAAATACATTAAAATTTTATAAACTAATTACAATAGATTCTACAATGTAATAACATTCGAAACAAATGGTACAAATGTAAACAAAACAATAAAAAAAATTTAACAAATGCTATTCAAAGTCAATTAATTTCCATAATACCGACTACCATAGTGGCGCTAAAAATGTTATGCTATGTATTCTATTGCCTTTTTTCACTTATATGTAAAATGTTATTAGAGATCAATCATAACATTTTTTTCCAACGCTATGAAAATTTTCCATAACAATAAAATTTTAAAATCCAAAATAGAATTTTTGTAGTTTTTTTCGATAGAGTTGAAAACACGCTATGAAAAGCCAACGACTTCCAATAACATCGGCTACGATAGCATGGTAAAAGATGCTATGATATGTCTTTTGTAGCGCTTTTCAATGTTATAAAAAATGCTATGTAAGATGAATCATAGCGTCATTTGCCAGCACAATGAAAAAAAAATCATTGAATTAAAAGTACAAATAAAAAATAAACTGTTTATAGCATTTTGGATAGCGTGAAAAAATGCTATGAAATGTTAGAGACTTTCAATAACATCGGCCATGACAGGATTTCAAGAATGCAATCGAATGTTTACGATAGCATTTGTTGAACGTTATCGTATGCGATTTTTCTTGTAGTAATGACTTGACCTTTTTAGTATCAAACTCAACTTTTTATGGATATCTAAATGGCTAGTTTCAACTAACATAACTTGTTTTGTTTAATTCTATACGTCTTCCCTAATTGTCTTGATGTTGCTAAAATGTCTGGTAAAAGAATTCATGTTCAAGAGTATATCAAATTCGAGAACACATTGATCACCAAGCATCATAATTATGTTAGAAGAAGTATGAGATAACATGAGATTATAGCAGCCAGTTGTTCTAAAATGCAAATATGTAGTTGGACACAACATTAAGGACCATTTATGTAACGACTCGAACTGTTTTTTTTAGACTTCGACTAACTAGGGACGTTACTACATGCTTTCTAATGAATTAAAAGCTGTTGTGAAAAAATATGGAGATTTAAAGTAGCAATCAAATTAATCAAGTCGGATCCAAATTATTCTCTAAAAGAATAAAATTAGTCCTACTTGAAAACGTTGGGTGTTACAATTTATCCTATTACCGCGATGGACCCATTGTCAGTCGAATATGAATAGAGGAAGGCAACGTCGTGCTGTTCTTGACACCTGCTACTCTCATTCCTGAAACACAGACTTTTAAGTCAAACTGGAATAAACTTAATTGTCATTAAAGTGATTTTCTTGCAAAATAATTGAGGGAGGTCAGCTTTCAATATGTTGTTTCTCATTGAGTAGTTTTTATTGTTAATATTTGTGAATACACTAGTATTGAAATGCTTATTGATTTGTTCTTGATGTTATGAAGTGAGTAGTAGTAACATGCTTCATATGTTGTTGAATCTCTCCTTCTCGAGCTCTCTAGACATATTTTGCTTCGTTAAATGTTATCAAATCGCGCTGGACCATGGAAAATTAGAATAAACTTTCATCACCATTTGGTTTTCAATGTCATATTTACACTTTGAAATATTCATCACGTTACAATAATGACTCCAAACTAAAGAATCTAACGGCTCGTGATCTTGAAATGGCCTTGTCAAGAGAGACAATTGTCTTCAATCTTATTTTCAATACATTTAAGGATAATTGGATAGGTTTTAGTTTTCATTATACTCTCATTGTAGATATTTTAGAAAGATATAAGAAACGAGGAGATGAGTGTCTCTCAAGTGCAAAGGAAATAAGTTTAAAGAGCCCCACAAATTTACTACTTTCTATAATTATTACAATTAAATGAAATAAAGGAATGATGAAAATCAATTAAAAAAAATGAAACATGAAAATTCAATTAAAAAAAAAAGGAACCATGAAAAAGCCATTTCTTTGTCCACTTAAGAAGGAGAAAAACATGGAAATAGAAAACAAACGAAGACCACTTCCTCAAAATATAGAGAGTAAAAAACAAAATTTGCGTTCGATGATCTAAACTTAACAAGCAACACTACTATAAAGAGGTCTTCTCCTTTCCTTAAAAATCATCCACTCGCGAATTAAAAAAAAAAATTGTAAAAGGCACGAAAAGGCCGAAGAAAATTCTTTAAGGCAAGAAAAATAAAAAGAACAGGAAATGGCAAATAAGAAGATGGCAGTGTTTCTAATGTGCGTTATGGTGGTGGTTGCACTACAATTTTCCACTGCTGATAGGTCGGACGACATAGAGGCGAAATTCAAGTCATTATTTGCCGACTTGGAGGCCAAATTAAAGTCTTGTTGTAAAACTTGCGAGGAGGAATGCATGGCCAAAGGCAATTGCTACAGTTCCTGTCATTCTAAGTGTGATTCATATTGCGGCGAAAAAGAAGTTGTTGGTACTTTTTTTACTCTCTCGAGAAAACAATTACTTTTTGACCATATATATAATAAGAAGTATCAATTTTTATTCTAAAATTTGAATGGACCTAAAAATTGAATCGATGTTGCAACCTTGAGTTAAAACTTGGAAAAGTAGTATGCTTTTCACTTTTCATCATGTTCAATAAGTTATCAAATGTATATCAAATGGATCCCTTTTTTATTTTTCTTTTTTTAAAAAAAAAACCATGGCTAGTGTTGATTGTTTTTTTTTTAATTGGTGATTTGTGGTAGAGTAATTCAATAGTCAATTGGGTATGGTGAAGTTTAATCTCCTGCCAAACTTGACTTTTATTATTGAAGTCAGTGTGGTTTCTTAATATCTTTTTTTACATTAATTCTTATTAAAAAATGGATAAGTTTCATGATATTGAATGTTTAGAGTGATAATTGATACCCAAATCGATCGTAAAAAGGATTTTTTTCCTTTTTTATCTACTCTCAAAATTTCATATTCTTGTATGAATTTCAATTTTTGTTGTGCTTATTTTGCAGATAAACTCCACATCAATCCACACCATTCATAAGTGATGATGAAACAAAAGAAGAGCTCTCCATAATGATCATTTTGATGTTGAAGATCAAGTAGAAATTATTCGAATAACATTTGTGCGAGTAATATAATTTATTTGAAGTTATAACATTTAAATATCCATCAGTATTTTTATATATATATCAATAACAAAAATTATGCCAAATGGTCTCTGTTGGAATATAAATTTTGGCCAATCAGAAATTGCCATGTCATTAATTTAAATTAGTGGCAAAATTATTTATTTAATTAGGGATTATTTAAATTTGCAATATCCCTAAATTAAATTAAAGTAAATCCCAATATGCAATTGGGTTATATGAAATTTGGGCCAATTTTAGATTAAGCCTAAATAGGAGGCCCTGATCCAACAAAGTCTAAGCCCAAAGTCAATAAGTCCCAGCTTACAAGGCTAGGCCCAAAGTCAATCAGGCTCAGTCTAAGGACCAGGCTCAAAGTCCACCAGACCCAGTCCAATAGTCAAGCCCAAGCCCATCTGGAGACCCTGAGGAACTCTATAAATAAAGAGCCCCACCTCCATTTTGGGGGTTCAGAAATTGGAGATCTCAGAGAGAGTTCAGAAACAAAGGCTAGAAAACTCTTTGAGCTCTTGAAGATCAAACACCTCCTGAACAAAGAACACTTCTTCGAAGACCAAGAACGCTTCTTCGAGACTCCAAGAATCCATCGAAGCTTCAATCTCGAGAATAAGCTCTACAGCCCTCGAGTGAAACATACAAGCAAGAGAGAGAATCAGAGGATCAAGTATTAGAGATTGTACTCCACTACATTCAAAGTTATACAAATACAAAAGATTCATTTGCACATGTTCTTATTTCTTCACGGAAATTTACGTGCGAACAGTCTCTTTCCATGACTATTTCACAAAAGGCATTTTTTTAAAAACCTTTATGCTTTAACTTGGCTAAATCTTTTGTAGTATTTTTCTTCCATTTTCACGCTGAATATTATGCATCTCCTTCTATTTATCATGTTACCGTATTTTATAGTTTCCCCAATAAGATTATTCATTTAAGGTACATGATTCTAGTATTAATTGCATCTCATTATTTTTCGTCATTTTCATATACTACAACCCTTGTTTTTATTAATATTTAAGATATATTTAAAATGATTTAAAAAATATATAATCAACAAAGTAAAGTAACCCACATATTGGATGCCTCAAGAGCCACAAATTGTTTTATTGCATCCTCAATCTAGAGAAAAAGAGGATAAAAAGGGCAAATATGTAAGTGCGCAAGTGGAAGAACTTAAAAACTTAGAGGAACTTTATGGATTTAGGCGGGTTTGGAGAAGTAGATGAGAGAAAAGTGGGAGGGCGCATAAAGTTGGAAATAAACTCCCTTCTTCCCATCTTACCCAACAAGGATGAAAAGCATCCACACGAGGTGGGCGACAACACGCGTTCATGTGCGATGACGCCCCACCACCCGACCGACACAATGGCATGAGTTAATATTTTTTTAAAGGAAAAACGAAGCTTCTGCAAAAGCATATGAAGGTGAGTTCTACACTACTATTCGAAAAAAAGCTTCGTATTTTGAATTCACTCACAGTCGAATTAATTTTGGAAATAGCTTTTTGGTTCTTAAATAGCTACCAACTAAAAAAATTTAGTTGTTCACATCAATTTTGGAATTCTAAAATTAATTTGTTTTCAAAGACGAAGGAAGTTGCAAAAACAAAAGTGTTTAAAATAGAGCACGAAGGAAACAGTAAGTTGATTCCGTAAGGGGAAAGAACAAAAAGGTAAGGGTAAAATGACAAAAATATTTTGGAGAACATCCAATCTTTCTACACAAATCAGTCAATCAAAAAACTCCAAGTTCATAGTCTGGAATGTTCTACCATTTGAAAGACCCTCATTTGCCATTTTTTTTTAATTCATAAATTAAAAGCACTTTGTTTAAGATTAACTGCAGGGTATTACTCACTTTGTTCGAGATATATTAGTTTTCACTGGCCATCTCCTCCCAATCTATAGATGATGGTCCCGACGAATTTAGCAACAGCCGTTAGTTAAAACTAAAATCTAACAAACATTTGGATTCAATCGGTTTTGATATAGGATTCAGACTGCAAAAAAAAAAAAAAAAACACAAAATATTCATCTTGGAAGGAATTGGGCAAGATGAGAAATTTGGTGCAGATTTGAGGAGCTAAAACTGAAAAGCATATTATGAGATGTTAAGTCGAACTTTAAAAATTTATTCGAATTTTGAATCATACTAAGACTTCTGCCAAATTAAAATTTGGACACATTCAAAATTATCCCAATTTAAGTTAGAATTGGGTAGAATTAAAATTCTATCAAAGAAAAAAAATGTTGTTACAGTTTAAGTTCAGACTCAACTTAAAATCGGCATAGTCCAAATTTTACCCAAGTCCAAACGAAAATATTATTCCAAACTCAATCCCAAATTATCATAGAATTACTCCAACTCCAAGTGAAAATTGACGAAGACTTTGAAATCTACTCCAAGCACAAATTTGGAATTAAAGTTCAGTCAAAACGAATCCAAATCAAAGTGTTCGTCTAGTGACAAAATCAAAATTTTGAAAAAAAATTATATTTTTATTAAATCGACGCATCAAATAGAGTAATACTTACAAATAAATTTTCACATTTTGACTCCATATAATATTTTTCGAGATCCACACAAACATATTTTAATAAATATCGAAAAGGGGTCATTTGGGAATAGAAATTTGGACCAATAAAAAATTGCAACGTCATTATTTAAAATTGATAATAAAATTATTTATTTAACTAGGGACCAATTATAAATTAATGTAGGTCACCAAATTAAACAATGACAAATCCAAATATCCCACATGTCTCTCTTATGTCCATTCGAGCATCCTGATTGGCTTGATCAAATCCAACAATGGTCGAGCCAATGATCAATTGATTATTTGGCATAAAGCTCAGTTTAGTTGAAGTTTGACAAATTAAATAAAGCATAACTCAAATAAATCAAAGTCCACTCACTCAGTCGGTCCCAAAGCCCATGTTTTATCCAAACAAAAGACGAACCCAAAAAAAAAAGGCAGGTCAAGATTGAAAGCTTTTAAAGAATACTGAAGTTTGAAGACATGAAGGCAGAGTTAAAATATTCCTGAAGACTGAACAAAAATATTAATTCTTCTTGAAGATTGAAGACTAAAATGAATGTACCATGAAAGTTGAAGATTGAAATTAACACTCCTCGAGGACTGAAACGAAAGATTGAAGAGACTGAGCTTAAAGCTTCTTGAAGATCTGAGTTTAAACCTTCCAAAAGCCTTTGAGGACTAAAATTTCCTTGATTTTGCAACAGAGATAATCAAAAGACTATTCGATGGAGTCGTACTCCACTTTACGTACAATAAATTAATACAAATTAAAACTTCAATTACATAAATTAACTTTGTCCAAAATCTCAAAGATTTTTTGTATATCTTTATGATTGAAGGTGTAGATGAAATTAGTTACATTTTTTGTCTTTTCTATATAACATGGGCAAGCGACTTCAATAGATATATATATGTTTTGTACTTTTGAAATTTTATTTTGATGTAAATGTATTTAAATACATTAAAAGTTTATAAACTACTTACAATTGATTTTACAATATAATAACATTCGAAACAAATGGTACAAATGTAAACAAAACAATAAAAAAAATTTAAACAAATGCTATTCAAAGTCAATTAATTTCCATAATACCGAATACCGTAGTGGCGCTAAAAATGTTATGCTATGTATTCTATTCCATTTTTTCACTTATATGTAAAATGTTATTAGAGATCAATCATAACATTTTTTTCCAACGCTATGAAAATATTCCATAACATTAAAATTTTAAAATCAAAAATAGAATTTTTGTAGCTTTTTTCGATAGAGTTGAAAACACGTTATGAAAAGCCAATGACTTCCAATAACATCGGCTAGGATAGCATGGTAAAGGATGCTATGATATGTCTTTTGTAGAACTTTTTAATGTTATAAAAAATGCTATGTAAGATGGATGTTATGAGGTGAGTAGTAGTAATATGCTTCATATGTTGTTGAATCTCTCCTTCTCGAGCTCTCTATACACATTTTGCTTCGTTGAATGTTATCAAATCGCGCTGGACCATGGAAAATTAGAATAAACTTTCATCACCATTTGGTTTTCAATGTCATATTTACTTTTTGAAATATTCATCACGTTACAATCATGACTCCAAAATAAAGAATCTAACGGCTCGTGATCTTGAAATGGCCTCATCAAGAGAGACAATTGTCTTCATTCTTATCTTCCATACATTTAAGGATAATTGGATAGGTTTTAGTTTTCATCATACTCTCATTGTAGATATTTTAGAATGATATAAAAAATGAGGAGATGAGTCTCTCTAAGGTGCAAAGGAAACAAGTTTAAAGAGCCCCACAAATTTACTACTTTCTATAATTATTACAATTAAATGAAATAAAGGAATGATGAAAATCAATTAAAAAAAAAGGAAACGTGAAAATTCAATCAAAAAAAAAGGAACCATGAAAAAGCCATTTCTTTGTCCACTTAAGAAGGAAAAAAAGATGGAAATAGAAAACAAACGAAGACCACATCCTCAAAATATAGAGAGTAAAAAACAAAATTTGCGTTCGATGATCTAAACTTAACAAACGACACTCCTATAAAGAGGTCTTCTCTTTTCCTAAAAAAATCATCCACTTGCGAATTAAAAAAAAAAATTGTAAAAGGCACGAAAAGGCCGAAGAAAATTCTTTAAGGCAAGAAAAATAGAAAGAAAAGGAAATGGCAAATAAGAAGATGGCAGTGTTTCTAATGTGCGTTGTGGTGGTGGCTGCACTACAATTTTCCACTGCTGATCGGTCGGACGACATAGAGGCGAAATTCAAGTCGTTCTTTGCCGACTTGGAGGCCAAATTCAAGTCCTGTTGTAAAACTTGTGAGGAGGAATGCATGGCCAAAGGAAAAGGCTACACTTCATGTCATTCTAAGTGTGATTCATATTGCGGCAAAAAGGTAGTTGTTGGTACCTTTTTTTACTCTCTCAAGAAAACAATTACTTTTTGACCATATATATAATAAGAAGTATCATTTTTTCTTCTAAAATTTGAATGGACCTAAAAATTGAATCGATGTTGCAACCTTGAGTTAAAACGTGGAAAAATCGTATGATTTTCACTTTTCCTCATGTTCAATAAGTTATCAAATGTATATCAAATGGATCCTTTTTTTCTTTTTCCGGTTTTTGTTTTTAAACCAAGGCTAGTGTTGATTGTTTTTTGTTTTCATTCGTGATTTGTGGTAGAGTAATTCAATAGTTGATTGGGTATGGTGAACTTTAATTTCATGCCAAACTATACTCTTATTATTGAAGTCAATGTGGTTTCTTAATATCTTTTTTTTACATTAATTCTTATAAAAAATGGATAAGTGAGTGTGGTTACTTAATATATATTTTTTTACATTAATTCTTATTAAAAAAATGGATAAGTCTCATGATATTGAATGTTTAGAGTGATAGTTGATACCCAAATCGAAGATAAAAAGGATTTTTTTTCATTTTTGATTTCGTCTTAAAATTCCATATTCTTGTACAAATTTAAATTTTTGTTGTGCTTATTTTGCAGATAAACTCCGCATTAATCCACCCCATTGATAAGTGAGGATGAAACGAAAGAAGAGCTCTCCATAATGATCATTTTGATGCTGAAGATCAAGTAGAAATTATTTGAAGAACATTTGTTCGAGTAATATAATTTATTTAAAGTTATAACATTTAAATATTCATCAGTATTTTGATATATATATCAATAACAAAAATTATGCCAAATGGTCTCTTTCCATGACTATTTCACAAATGGCATTTTTTATAAAAACATTTATGCTTTAACCTCGCTAAATTTTTTGCAGTATTTTTCTTCCATTTTTACGCTTGAATATTATGCATCTCCTTTTATTTATCATGTTATCGTATTTGATTGTTTCCTCAATAAGATTATTCATTTAAGGTACATGATTCTAGTATTAATTGCATCCCATTATTTTTTGTCATTTTAATATACTACAATCCTTGTTTTTATTAAGCTTTAAGATATATTTAAAACGATTTAAAAAATATATAATGAACAAAGTAAAGTAACCCACGTATCGGATGCTTCAAGAGCCACAATTTGTTTTATTGCATCCTCAATCTAGAGAAAAAGCGGATAAAAAGGGCAAATATGTAAGTGCGCAAGTGGAAGAACTTAAAAACTTATAGGAACTTAATGGATTTCGGCGGGTTTGGAGAAGTAGATGAGAGAAATTGTGGAGGGCTCCTAAAGTTGAAAATAAACTCCCTTCTTCCCATCTTACCCAACAAGGATGAAAAGCATCCACCACGTGGTGGGCGACAACACGCGTTCATGTTCGACGACGCCCCGACACCCGACCTACACAATGGCATGACTTAATATTTTTTTAAATGAAAAAGGAAGCTTCTGCAAAAGCATAGGAAGGTGAGTTCTACACTACAATTCGAAAAAAAAAAGCTTCTAAATTGAACAAAAAAACAAGTAGTGCCTTCGTATTTTGAATTTACTCAGAGTCAAATTAATTTTGGAAATAGCTTTTTGGTTCTTAAATAGCTACCGACTAAAAAAATTTAGTTGTTCACGTCAATTTTTTAATTATGAAATTAATTTGTTTTCAAAGAGGAAGGAAGTTGCAAAAACAAAAGGGTTTAAAATAGAGCACGAAGGAAACAATAAGTTGATTCCATAAAGGGAATGAAGAAAAGGTAAGGGTAAAATGACAAAAATATTTTGGAGAACATCCAATCTTTCTACACAAATCGGTCAATAAAAAAACTCCAAGTTCATAACTTCATAGTTTGGAATGTTCTACCATTTGAAAGATCCTCATTAGCCAATTTTTTTTTAATTCATAAATTAAAAGCACTTTATTTAAGATTAATTGCAGGGTATTGCTCACTCTATTCGAGATATATTAGTTTTCACTGGCCATCTCCTCCCAATCTATAGATGATGGTCCTGACAAATTTAGCAACAGCCGTTAGTTAAAACTAAAATTCAACAAACATTTGGATTCAATCGGTTTTGATCTAGGATTTAGATTCCAAGAAAAAAAAAATATTCATCTTGGAACGAATTGGACAAGATGAGAAATTTGGTGCCAAATTTGAGGAGCTAAAACTGAAAAGCATATTATGAGATGTTACGTTGAACTTTAAAAATTTATTCGAATTTTGAATCATACTGAGACTTCTGCCAAATTAAAATTTGGGCACATTCCAAATTCTCCCAATTTAAGTCATAATTGGATAGAATTAAAATTCTATCAAAGAAAAAAATTGTTGTTAGAGTTTAAGTTCAGACTCAAGTTAAAACCGACATAGTCCAAATTTTACCCAAGTCCAAACGAAAATATTATTCCAAACTCAAGCCCGAATTATCATAGAATTACTACAACTCCAAGTGAAAATTGAGGAAGACTTTGAACTCTACTCCGAGCACAAATTTGGAATTAAAGTTCACTCAAAACGAATCCAAATCAAAGTGTTCGTCTAGTGAGAAAATCAAAATTTTGACAAAAATTTATATTTTTATTAAATTGACGCATCAAAAAGAGTAATACTGTGATACCTGGTTTGAGTATTATAGATATTTACTGTTATTTGTTTAAAAATGAGGTAATATTAGTAATAAAAGGGAAAAAAAAAAGATCTCTCTAGCCTTATCTCTCCAACCGACCCCCCCTTTTGTTTTCCGTTTTTCCTTTCACCCCGATACCCCTCTATTTTCCGTCTTTCCCTTTCTTCCCCAATCCCCTCCCTCTCCTCGTCTCCTCGTTTCCGATCTCCTCCCTTTGTCTTCCGTATCCCCGCTTCCGATTCCCCTCCCTCTATTTTTTTTATCTCCCCGTCTCCTTTCTTGTCTCAACCCCGTTTCCCCTCTCTCTCTCTCTCGTAACCGTCTCCCTTTCTTCTTTGTTAGACTTGCTTTCACGAAGGATGGGTGATGGTAGTTTTTCTGGACATTGCATGTATGGACAGCGGTCTTGAAGTCATCTCTGGGCATTTTAGGATTCGTTCCAGTGGGAATTTGGCTCGTTGGACAGTAGGTAAGCGTTTTGGTTACAAAATTTAGAAATTTAAGGAGTCACTTGCTTGTTTAAGCACTTTTGGAATGGTTGGGCTGACTTTAGCTTGTGGAATTCACTTTAGGGTAACCAATTAAGGTTGGAGGCTGAATTATCCAATTTGGGTCGCACCGGGTTTAAATCCAGCAACGTTTGGTTACGAAGGTAGGTAGGCTTTGAGGCTTAAGGCATTTAAAACTGGTTTTAAGACTAGGTAAGTTTTAGAAAGTTGATTGTTGGTTTATTTGACTTATTATTGTGTAATTGGATACTC
Source organism: Trichosanthes truncata (assembly GCA_033996785.1). NCBI lineage: Eukaryota > Viridiplantae > Streptophyta > Magnoliopsida > Cucurbitales > Cucurbitaceae > Trichosanthes > Trichosanthes truncata. Next base: position 52,998,417 of record JAWPNB010000002.1, on the reverse strand, counting down.
GTTATTCGCTAGAAGTGAACCTTGGAGGGTTGTGGCTGTTTGAGCACTCTCTCTGCAGGTCGGATTATAATTGGCGCTGTCCTAGGAAGTAAAAGCTTGTTCGACTTTGAGTCGATTAAAAGGTAAGTAGCCGTCGGGTTTAATTATCAAGTTCTCACTTTTTGTTGCTTGAATGTGGTACGAATGGATTGTTGATGGAGCAAAATCGCTGACTCTGAGAATATTAGAGGTGATGGTGAGCTTCGACTCGGGAAATGGGCGTGGCCCTGATAGTGGCACTCTACCCTGAGGTCTCATGAAGGCTAACCTGGACGAGAGCCGCTAGATTAGCACAAACCACCCTGTTACTGTCGTTTCGTGCATGCTTGTGAGTCTAGATCGCTAGGGATTATGTTGAGTTTGCGGGATGTGTTCCCTCTTTGCCTGTGTGGTTGTTTAGGGGGAATTCCTCATTGTGCTGAGTTTGGGGGATGTGTTCCCTCCTTGCATGTGTGGTTGTTTAGGGGATATTCCTCATCGTGTTGAGTTTGGGGGATGTGTTCCCCCCTTGCCTGTGTGGTAGCTTAGGGGGATTTCCCCGCTATGTTGAGTTTGGGGGAATATGCTCCCTTATTGCCCGTGAGGTAGCTCTATGAAAGTTTCATTTGGTTGTTCTCTTATTTGTGTGGTTTCTTGAGGAGGTTGCTTACTGAGTATACCTAATACTCACTCGTGCTACTTTGCTCATCTCTTTCAAGTGAGGTCCCTCAGCGAGGCAAATGACGAGTCGACGACCTGGCGAGGCTGCGGAGATACCTGTAGTTTGGCTTTATGTTCCTTTTGTTGTATCACCTAACCGGTGCTTTGTTTCCTTGTATATTGTTATCTTGGATCTGAAAAGTTTTGTTTGCAAAGCCATGTGTATAGACTTAGCGTGTGAGTAGTTTGGAGGACGCTAAGTACTTTACCTTGAAATCTTAGAAGTGTTTATGCCTTATACAGGTTTCTCTAAATTTTTGGTTTTACCCTAGTTACGTCGTTATGCTGCCGAAATCTTGATATGAACGAGGTAATCAGGTCGTACTTCCACGTTATAGAGTCGTAGCAGGTGAGGAGTGTTATAGTTGGTATCAGAGCCCTAGGTTATAGGTTCTGTAGACTAGTTTACGCCGTAGGCACCGGTCTCTCTGTAGTTCCTCGCAGGAAATCGCCTCGTTACTGCCAGGTTTGTTGTTACAACTATGAAAAGTAGCCTAGAGTTAAGCTTAATTTGCTTCTAAGGATGTTACTTTTGGTTACTGTTGTATTGGTTTTCTTTTTGATAGTATGACATACTTTAGTTGTGTGATTCAGATTATGGCTCGTATTAGAGGCGCGGTGGGTCGAGGTAGAGGCGGTGCAAGGGCCACCTCAGGTTGAGGTAGGGGTGGACGAGGAAGTAGGGGCCGAGGAGTGCGCAGACAGGACCCCGTCCAGGATACCCTGCACCAAGAGGGACTTGGTGTCAGTCCTTCAATGTCTGAGGGGTCGACTAGTCAAAGTGATGGAAGCCTAAGAGGTGTAGGAGTGAATCCGACAGCTACGATGACTATAACAGCTGAGGCTCTTCAAAATATTATACAGTCAGCTCTAGCTAGTCAAGCGGCTGTGCTCACTCAGAGCCTCGGAGCCTCTACAGAGGAGGCCAAGTATTTGAGGGACTTCAGGAAGTACGATCTGGGTTATTTTGACGGGCAAAGTGTGGACTCTACCGCAGACGAAGCATGGCTAGCATCTATGGAGACCATATTTCGACGCATGCGTTGTCCAGAGAGTCAGATGGTGCAGTGTGCAGCTTATGCACTAAGAGGTCGGGCCCTTCTATGGTGGGAATCTGTGGAACGATCGATTGATGTTAGCGAAGGACCTATCACGTGGTCACATTTCAGAGAAGAGTTCTATGAAAAGTATTACCCAGCCCTTACCAGGGCCAAGAAGCAGGCAGAGTTTATTCAGTTAAAATAAATGGAAAACCAATCAGTGGAGGACTATGAGCATGAATTCTCGATGCTTTCCCGTTTCGCCCCTGATCTGGTGGACACGGAGAAAAAGAAGATTGATCGGTTCATCATGGGTTTATGTGACGATTTATTTGGCGCAGTGGCGGTTCTTGAACCTAAGACGTATGCTGCAGCCCTTCGAGCGGCTTCTTTAATTGACTCTCGTACTCCCAGGTCGAAGGGAGATAGTGGTGGGCAAAGTTCAGGATCTGGACAGAAAAGGAAACACGAGCAGGCGTTTGCTAAACCAACCGGGTACCCGGCGCAGAATCAGCAGGGTGGTCAGCAATTAGTTTTGGGTAAGGAGAAAAGTCAGTGCCCTAGTTGTGGGGGACAACATAGCGGGATTTTCCCTCCGGCCACCAAGACGTGCTATAGCTGTGGAAAGGTGGGCCATTTGTCATCTGTTTGTTGGCAAAGGAAGAAGATGGATTCAAAAGTATGTTATAATTGTAGGAAGACGGGGCACTTGGCGACGAGTTGTACGGAGAAAAGGAGGACTAAAGCACTGAAGGGCCATCAGCAAAGTAAGGTCTTCGCAACGACAACCGAAGCAGTAGGAGGATCCAGTTCTGTGGTGACAGGTACCTTACCTATTCTTGGTCACTTAGCATTCGTACTGTTTGATTCCGGATGCACCCATTCTTTTATTTCTTCTGTATTTGTGGGTCAAACTCAAATAGAAGTAGAACCCTTAAAGCTTAACCTTTTAGTTTCGACCTCGGTCGGGGCAGAGTTGCTAGCTCAAGAAAAGGTCAAGACTGGCCAGGTGATGGTGTCAGGTCGCCTATTAGGTGTAACACTGGTGGTATTAGAGATGAGTGATTTTGATGCTATTTTGGGCATGGACTGGCTATCTGAGAATCATGCCCACATTGATTGCTATCGTAAGGAGGTGGTGTTCAGACCCCCAATGGAACCCAGCTTCAAATTTAAGGGGTCTGGGGCGGGAACGATTACTAAAATGATTTTAGCTTTGAAAGCAAACAGATTGATTAGCCAAGGGGCATGGGCTCTTTTGGCTTGCGTTATTGATACACGAAGTGCAAAGGTTGACATGGCATCAGTGCCTGTGGTTAGAGACTTTGTAGATGTGTTCCCTGAGGAGTTGCCCGGTTTGCCTCCAGTTTGAGAAGTGGATTTCGGTATTGAACTCGAACCAGGAGTGTCGCCCAAGTCGAAAGCTCCATATAGAATGGCCCCAGTAGAATTAAAGGAACTCAAATCACAGTTGCAGGAGATCTTGGATAAGGGATTCATTCGCTCGAGTGTTTCACCGTGGGGTGCACCTATACTTTTTGTGAAGAAAAAAGATGGATCGATGCGGTTGTGCATCGACTATCGGGAGTTGAACAAGGTAACCATAAAGAACAGGTACCCACTTCCTAGAATTGACGATTTGTTTGATCAATTACAGGGAGCGGTGATGTTCTCTAAGATTGATCTACGTTCAGGTTACCACCAGTTACGAATTAGAGAGGAGGACATCCCGAACACTGCCTTTCGGTCCAGATATGGGCACTATGAGTTCACGGTGATGTCGTTTGGATTAACGAATGCACCAGCAGTGTTTATGGATCTAATGAATAGGGTGTTTAAGGAATTCCTTGACACCTTCGTGATTGTCTTCATCGATGATATTCTAGTCTATTCTAAGTCAAATGAGGAACATGAGGTTCACCTTGGAAAAGTATTGACTGCTCTAAGAGCAAACAAGTTATATGCTACGCTCTCCAAATGTGAATTCTTGTTGCCACAAGTGTCCTTCCTAGGACATGTAGTGTCTAAGGAAGGCGTGTCAGTGGACCCAGCGAAGGTGGAGGCAGTTACAAAATGGCCTCGTCCTACCTCGGTCGCTGAGGTACGTAGCTTCTTGGGTTTAGCTGGATACTACAGACGCTTTGTTCAAGATTTCTCCAAGATAGCCATACCTTTGACATATTTGACCCGCAAAGGGAATGTTTTTGTTTGGAGCAATGATTGTAGGCCAGTTTTCACGAACTCAAGCAAAGATTAGTATCGGCACCTGTACTTACCGTACTTGTAGGAATAAGAGGATTTGTCGTGTATAGCGATGCTTCTCAGAAAGGGTTGGGTTGTGTGCTAATGCAACACGAGAAAGTGATTGCTTATGCATCCCATCAGTTGAAGGATTACGAGCGAAACTACCCAACTCACGATTTAGAATTAGCAGCGGTGGTTTTCGCTCTGAAAATCTGGAGGCATTACTTATATGGCGAGAAGATTCAAATGTACAAGGATCATAAAAGCCTCAAGTACCTATTCACGCAAAAGGAATTGAACATGAGGCAACGGAGGTGGTTGGAATTGGTAAAGGACTATGAGGTGGAGATTCTCTATCACCCGGGTAAGGCAAACGTGGTTGCCGATGTCCTTAGCCGAAAGACTGCACACACCTCAGCCTTGGTTACGAAGCAGGCACATTTACGATATGACATGGAGCGTGCTGGGATAGCAGTGATGGTGGGCCAGGTCATTGCTCAGCTGGGCCAATTATCAGTACAGCCAACCTTGAGACAACGAGTGATAGATTCCCAACAGGGGGATTCGAGCCTAGTGGACTTGTGGCGCCAGGCTGAGTCGGATCAGGAAAATGAGTTCTCAATTTCAGTGGATAATGGTCTTCTTTATAAGAAAAGATTATGCGTGCCAGATCCTAGTAAGCTTAAAGAATAAATTCTATCAGAGGCCCATAACTCTCCTTTTTCAATACACCCAGGTAGCCCCAATATGTACCAGGATCTAAAGCGGTGTTATTCGTTGGCAAATGTTTAGTGTGCCAGTAGGTTAAAGCTCCTAGACAGAGACCGGCAAGGTTATTGCAATCGTTGAGCGTGCCGCAGTGGAAGTGGGAGGAAGTATCTATGGATTTCATTTTCGGGTTACCCAAGACCGTAAAGGGATTCACAGTGATTTGGGTAATTGTCGATAGGCTAACTAAATCGGCGCATTTCCTTCCAAGGAAACTGACTTTTACGGTTGAAAAGTGGGCACGCCTATTCATGGAAGAGATAGTCAGGTTGCACGGGGTTCCGGTGAAGATTGTTTCATACAGGGATCCCCGCTTTACCTCTATCTTTTGGAGGAGTTTTCAAAAAGCCTTAGGTGCAGAATGTAACTTCAGCACGGCATTTCATCCACAAATCGATGGTCAGACTGAGAGGTTAAACCAGATTCTGGAAGATATGTTGCGAGCACGTGCATTGGATTTTGCTGGTAATTGGGATATGCATTTACACCTAATGGAGTTTACTTATAACAATAGTTATCAAGCAACTATTGGTATGGCACCGTTTGAGGCTCTATATGGGAAAGTGTGCAGATCCCCAGTCTATTGGGGCAAAGTTGGTGAACGCAAGTTGTTGGGGCCCGAGCTAGTCCAAGTGACCAATGATGCAGTGTAAAAGATCAGGGCGAGGATGTTAGCGGCACAAAGTAGGCAGAAAAGCTACGCCGACATGCGGCGAAGAGATTTGGTGTTTGCAGTTGGTGACCATGTATTCCTTAAAGTGGCACCGATGAAGGGTGTTTTGAGGTTTGGTAAAAAAGGAAAGCTGCGTCCCAGGTTTATAGGACCATTTGAGATCTTGGAACGAATTGGCTCGGTGGCGTATCGTTTGGCCTTACCGCCTTCTCTTTCCGCGGTCCATAATGTTTTTCATGTGTCTATGCTGCGAAAATATGTGCCTGACTCATCTCATGTGATTGATTACAGGCCGTTGCAAATCAATGAGACCTTAAGTTATGAGGAGACAGAAAAACTCTTCGAAACAAGCAAATAGGACTTGTTAAAGTGTTGTGGCAGAATCACAAACTTGAGGAAGCAACTGGGGAGCGGGAGGATGAGATGCGGACCAGTTATCCTGAACTCTTCGAGGATTAGCAACTTTCGAGGACGAAAGTTCTAAAGGTGGGTATAATGTGATACCTGGTTTGATTATTATAGATATTTATTATTATTTGTTTAAAAATGAGGTAATATTAGTAATAAAAGGGAAAAAAAAAGATCTCTCCAGCCTTATCTCTCCAACCGACCCCCCCTTTTGTTTTTCGTTTTTCCTTTCACCCCGATACCCCTCTGTTTTCCGTCTTTCCCTTTCTTCCCTGATCCCCTACCTCTCCTCTTATCCTCGTTTCCGATCTCCTCCCTTTGTCTTCCCTCTCCCCGCTTCCGATTCCCCTCCCTCTGTTTTTTTTATCTCCCCGTCTCCTTTCTTGTCTCAACCCCATTTCCCCTCTCTCTCTCCCTGTCTCGTAGCCGTCTCCCCTTCTTCTTTGTTAGACTTGCTTTCACGAAGGATGGGTGATGGTAGTTTTTCTGGAAATTGCATGCATGGACAGCGGTCTTGAAGTCATCTCTGGGCATTTTAGGATTCGTTCCAGTGGGAATTTGGCTCGTTGGGCAGTAGGTAAGCATTTTGGTTACGAAATTTAGAAATTTAAGGAGTCACTTGCTTGTTTAAGCACCTTTGGAATGGTTGGGCTGACTTTAGCTTGTGGAATTCACTTTAGGGTAACCAATTAAGGTTGGAGGCTGAATTATCCAATTTGGGTCGAACCGGGTTTAAATCTAGCAACGTTTGGTTACGAAGGTAGGTAGGCTTTGAGGCTTAAGGCATTTAAAATTGGTTTTAAGACTAGGTAAGTTTTAGAAAGTTGATTGTTGGTTTATTTGACTTATTATTGTGTAATTGGATACTCGTTATTCGTGCTATAAGTGAACCTTGGAGGGTTGTACCTGCTTGAGCACTCTCTCTGCAGGTCGGATTATATTTGGCGCTGTCCTAGGAAGTAAAAGCTTGTTCGACTTTGAGTCGATTAAAAGGTAAGTAGCCGTCGGGTTTAATTATCAAGTTCTCACTTTTTGTTGCTTGAATGTGGTACGAATGGATTGTTGATGGAGCAAAATCGTTGACTCTGAGAATATTAGAGGTGATGGTGAGCTTCGACTCGGGAAGTGGGCGTGGCCCTGATAGTGGCACTCTACCCCGAGGTCTCATGAAGGCTAACCTGGACGAGAGCCGCTAGATTAGAACAAACCACCCTGTTACTGCCGTTTCGTGCGTGCTTGTGAGTCTAGATCGCTAGGGAATATGTAGAGTTTGGGGGATGTGTTCCCTCTTTGCCTGTGTGGTTGTTTAGGAGGAATTCCTCATCGTGCTGAGTTTGGGGGATGTATTCCCTCCTTGCATGTGTGGTTGTTTAGGGGAAATTCCTCATCGTGTTGAGTTTGGGGGATATGTTCCCTCCTTGCCTGTGTGGTAGCTTAGGGGGATTTCCCCGCTATGTTGAGTTTGGGGGAATATGCTCCCTTATTGCCCGTGAGGTAGCTCTAGGAAAGTTTCATTTGGTTGTTCCCTTATTTATGTGGTTTCTTGAGGAGGCTGCTTACTGAGTATACCTAATACTCACTCGTGCTACTTTGCTCATCTCTTTCAGGTGAGGTCCCTCAGCGAGGCGGATGACGAGTCGACGACCTGGCTAGGCTGCGGAGATACCTGCAGTTTTGCTTTAGGTTCCTTTTGTTGTATCACCTCACCGGTGCTTTGTTTCCTTGTGTATTGTTATCTAGGACCTGAAAAGTTTTGTTTGCCAAGCCATGCGTGTAGACTCAGCAAGTGAGTAGTTTGGAGGACGCTCAGTAGTTTACCTTGAAATCTTAGAAGTGTTTATGCCTTATACAGGTTTCTCTAAATTTTGGTTTTACCCTAGTTACGTCGTTATGTTGCCGAAATCTCGATATGAACGAGGTAATCAGGTCGTACTTCCACGTTATAAAGTCGTAGCAGGTGAGGAGTGTTGCAAATACTTACAAATAAATTTTCACATTTTGACTCCATATCTTATTTTTCAAGATCCACACACACATTTTTTAATAAATATCGAAAAGGGGGCATTTGGGAGTAGAATTTTGGACCAATAAAAAATTGCAATGTCATTATTTAAAATTATTTATTTAATTATGGACCAATTATAAATTAATGTAGGTCACCAAATTAAACAATGACAAATCCAAATATCCCACGTGTCTCTCTTATGTCTATTCGAGCATCCTCATGGGCTTGATCAAATCCAACAATGGTCGAGCAAAGGATCAATTGATTATTTGGCATAAAGCCCAGTTTAGTTGAAGTTTGACAAATTAAATAAAGCATAACTCAAATAAATCAAAGTCCACTCACTCAGTCGGTCCCAAAGCCCATGTTTTATCCAAACAAAAGACGAACCCAAAAAAAAAAAGGCAGGTCAACACAACTTTTGGAAAACTTTGTACATAAAGGGCTCCTCCATTTGAGGAGGTAAGAAGATTGAAAGCTTTTTAAGAATACTGATGTTTGAAGACATGAAGGCAGAGTTAAAATCTTCCTGAAGACTAAACAAAGATATTAATTCTTCTTGAAGAATGAAGACTAAAATGAATGTACCATGAAAGTTGAAGATTGAAGTGAAAGCATATGGAAGACGAAAGACGGAGACGAACTCTTCTTGAAGATTGAAATTAACACTCCTCGAAGACTGAAACAAAAGACTGAAGAGACTGAGCTTAAAGCTTCTTGAAGATCTGAGTTTAAACCTTCCGAAAGACTTCGAGGACTAAAACTTCCTTGATTTTGCAACAGAGAGAATCAAAGGACTATTCGATGGAGTTGTATTCCACTTTACTTACAAGATATTAATAAAAATTCAAACTACAATTACACAAATTAACTTTCTCCAAAATCTCAAAGATTTTATGTATATCTTTATGATCGAAGGTATAGATGAAATTAGTTACATTTTTCGTCTTTTCTATATAACATGGGCAAGCGACTGCAATAGATATATATTTGTTTTGTACTTTTGAAATTTTATTTTGATGTAAATGTATTTAAATACATTAAAAGTTTATAAACTAATTACAGTTGATTTTACAATATAAGAACATTCGAAACAAATGGTACAAATGTAAACAAAACAATAAAAAAAATTTAAACAAATGCTATTCAAAGTCAATTAATTTCCATAATACCGACTACCATAGTGGCGCTAAAAATGCTATGCTTTGTATTCTATTGCCTTTTTTCACTTATATGTAAAATGTTATTAGAGATCAATCATAACATTTTTTTCCAACTCTATGAAAATTTTCCAGAACATTAAAATTTTAAAATAAAAAATATAATTTTTGTACCTTTTTTCGATAGAGTTTAAAACACGCTATGAAAAGCCAAGGGCTTCCAATAACATCGGCTACAATAGAATGGTAAAAGATGATATGATATGTCTTTTGTAGCGCTTCTCAATCTTATAAAAAACGCTCTGTAAGATGAATCATATCGTCATTTTCCAGCACAATGAAAAAAAAAATTATATAATTAAAAGTACAAATAAAAAACAGACTTTTTATATCATTTTGGATAGCGGTGAAAAAATGCTATGAAATGTCAGAGACTTTCAATAACATCGGCCATGACAACATTTCAAGAATGCTATCGAAGGTTTACTATAGGATTTATTGAACGTTATCGTATGCGATTTTTCTTGTAGTAATGACCCAACCTTTTTAGTATCGAACTCAACTTTTTATGGATATCTAAATGGCTAGTTTCAACTAACATAACTTGTTTTGTTTAATTCTATGCATCTTCCCTAATTGTCTTGAAGTTGTTAAAATGTCTGGCAAAATAGTTCATGTTCAAGAGTATATCAACTTCAAGAACACGTTGAACACCAAGCATCATAATTATGTTAGAAGAAGTATGAGATAACATGAGATTATAGCAGCCAGCTATCCTAAAATGCAAATATGTAGTTGGACACAACATTAAGGACCATTTATGTAATGACTCGAACTTTTTTTTTTAGACTTCGACTATCTAGGGACGTTACTACATGCTTGCTAATGGATAAAAAACTATTGTGAAAAAATATGGAGATTTAATCCAATTAATCAAGTCGGATCCAAATTCTTCTCTAAAAGAATAAAATTTTTCCTACTTGAAAACGTTGGGCGTTACAATTTATCCTATTATCGCGATGGATCCATTCTCAGTCGAATATGAATAGAGGAAGGCAACGTCGTGCTGTTCTTGACACCTGCTACTCTGATTCCTCAAACACGGACTTTTGAGGCAAACTGGAATAAACTTAATTGCCATTAACGTGGTTTTCTTGCAAGATAATTGAGGGAGGTTACCTTTCAATATGTTTTTTCTCATTGAGTAATTTATTTTGTTAATATTTGTGAATACACTAGTATTGAAATACCTATTGATTTGTTCTTGATGTTATGAGGTGAGTAGTAGTAATATGCTTCATATGTTGTTAAATCTCTTCTTCTCGAGCTCTCTAGACACATTTTGCTTCGTTGAATGTTATCAAATCGCGCTAGACCATGGAAAATTACAATAAACTTTCATCACCATTTGGTTTTCAATGTCATATTTACTCTTTGAAATATTCATCACGTTACAATCATGTAAGCCCTAAACTCTCTTTTAATCTTATTGCATTTATACATGAAGATTGATACACTTAAAATTGTTGCACTGAATGATGCAGTGGTTGAATTTGGAAATTTCCTAAGTTGTGGATTATAACGTGCACAAAGCTTCATAAAGAGACAAGTTAGGCACTGAGATGATCATATTAAGAGTTGAGTTGAAGTAAGTTAAGGTAATGAGCAAGTTGGGTATACATTGGGTGTATTATGTGTTGAATGCAAAAGCTTTAATTTCTAATTAAATTAGCTAAAGTTTGTTTTATGGATTAGGAGGATTTAATAGGACTTAAGATCTAAAGGAGGAAGTAGGAGCTGGCCAATGTGTATGACTCATGGATTGATGAAGTAGGAGCTGGCCAATGTGCATGATTCACGGATTGATGAAGTAGGAGCTGTCCATTCCTTGTGAATTCAATAGGCAGCTGGAAGCTCTAGGAAATGGGTCAACTTCAAATGGTCATATCTCTCAATCCACTTGAGAAAATTCGATGATTCTTGAGCCAAAATCTCATAAATTGAATGAAGAATAGGTCTGGAAAATTTTGTGAGAAAATAAGAAGAGGAAGGTCGTGAAAACTTAAGAAAACCGAGAAGTATTCCAGTTTCTCGGCCGGCAGAACAAGGTGTAGAAATCTGAAGATTTCGAGCTCATAAGGACGAATTAGAGGCTAAAATTTTGAGGTAAGTAAGTTTAGACATTTTATTTGAGGGTTATCAAATAAAATGTGGTGGTTGTTTTGATAGATGTTGAGAAACCGATGCTGGAAGTTGAATCTGTAATTGTTGGTTCAAAAGAGAAAGGGCTAGAGAGAGAGTAAGGAAGTTGTGCTTCCAATTTGTTATACCTTACAGCCAAGTGTGTTCAGTTACTATGCTATAAGTTATGTGACTGAATTAGATCTAATTTTGGGCCAAGTAGAAAAAGGGATTAATGTTATGGAATTTATTTTTAGGGCAAACGAAGATAGGTGAAGCTTATAAGCCTTGGGAGACTTCTGGTGATTGTGAGTGACTTTGTTTGAAAACCTATGCTTTGACCTTTATTCAAAAGCTTACTAGTGATGGATATTGAAGCATGCTTAAGCTAATTTATATTCATGTTTCATTGAACTCTATTAATAAATAGCGGTGTTGAAAGTTAAGCATATTTGTAACTAGTTGTTACTCCGCGTTCAAGCATGACACTCGACGTTTGGAAGCTTGTTTAAAATGAAAGTTTGTGTTTATGTTGAGAACTTTCTGAATGGGATTCCAAACTATGTCTCTAAATATTTAAAGCATGCCTTGTATATTATTAACCCCCGGTACTGAAGGACACGGAAAAGGTACCTGGGGGAGAGAGAAAACCTGACCCCCGATACTGAAGGACAATGAGAAAGTATTCGGGTGGTAGTTGGTCTGGCCTCAATACTGAAGGACATGGAGAAGGTATTAGAGGAGGCCAGTGAGTTTAAATGGCATTCCACGTGCACGTGAGAGAGGTATTGAAGCTGTTGGTTTAGAGAGGACTCTGCCACAGCTAGGGTTTGGAAGAGTACCATGCTACAAATTTTTTTTATTATGAGTTCTTATGCATTTCTTTTCGGGGTGCTTAAATCCTGTAAATTGGCGGCCTTGTTGAAATACTTTTGATGCTTTATCTTTGAGCGCATAATCTATTAAAGTAGTCACTCACTAGGCTTCCCAGCTCACGTTTTTAACATGTTTTCTCTTCTCAGGTAGCAAACGAGTTCCTGGTGCTTAGCCTCATCAAGACTTGTTTGCCACCACGCCTCTTTAGCTCCTTGTATATATACTTCTACATGTATATAGTTTTGAAATAAAAGCATTCTAGCTGGGTTGTAATAGACTTAAGTATGGTATTACTTAGTATGCAGACCTAGTATGAGGGACTGAATATATCTTGCTTAGGTGTGCAGTTGTGTGCTCAATTTTACTTGTTCATACATATTGCGTTGTGTACATTTCCAGGTGGATGTTAGGTTGGGCTGGGAGTGCTAGTAAAAGGGCTGGTATTCTCTGTCTTCACATTCCTTCCTAGGTTAGGCAAGTGAGCCTGGAGGGGGTGTGACAAATCATGACTCCAAAATAAAGAATCTGACGGCTCGTGATCCTGAAATGGCCTTGTCAAGAGAGACAATTGTCTTCATTCTTATTTTTCAGTACATTTAAAGATAATTGGATAGGTTTTAGTTTTCAGTATGCTCTCATTGTAGATATTTTAGAAAGATATAAAAAATGAGGAGATGGGTCTCTCTAAGGTGCAAAGGAAATAAGTTTAAAGAGCCTCACAAATTTACTACTTTCTATAATTATTACAATTTAATGAAATAAAGGAATGGTGAAAATCAATTAAAAAAAATAGGAAACGTGAAAATTCAATAAAAAAAAAGAACCATGAAAAAGCCATTTCTTTGTTCACTTAAGAAGGAGAACAACATGGAAATAGAAAACAAATGAAGACCACTTCCTCGAAATATAGAGAGTAAAAAACAAAATTTGCGTTCGACGATCCAAACTTAACAAACAACACTCGTATAAAGAGGTCTTCTCTTTTCCTAAAAAAATAATCCATTCTCGAATTAAAAAAAGTAATTGTAAAAGGCACGAAAAGGCCGAAGAAAATTCTTTAAGGCAAGAAAAATAAAAAGAAAATGAAATGGCGAATAAGAAGATGGTAGTGTTTCTAATGTGCGTTGTGGTGGTGGCTGCACTACAAATTTCCACTGCTGATAGGTCGGACGACATAGAGGAGAAATTCAAGTCATTCTTTGCCGACTTGGAGGCCAAATTCAAGTCCTGTTGTAAAACTTGCGAGGAGGAATGCATAGCCAAAGGCAATGGCTACACTTCCTGTCATTCTAAGTGTGATTCATATTGCGGCGAAAAGGAAGTTGTTGGTACTTTTTTTACTCTCTCAAGAAAACAATTACTTTTTGACCATATATATAATAAGAAGTATCAATTTTTATTCTAAAATTTTAATGGAGCTAAAAATTGAATCGATGTTGCAACCTTGAGTTAAAACTCGGAAAAATAGTATGATTTTCACTCTTTTTCATATTCAATAAGTTATCAAATGTATATCAAATGGATCCCTTTTTTCTTTTTCTTTTTTTTTTTTTTTTGACCTAGACTAGTGTTGATTGTTTTTTTTTTTTTAATTGGTGATTTGTGGTAGTGTAATTCAATAGTCGATTGGGTATGGTGAAATTTAATTTCATGCCAAACTTGACTTTTATTATTGAAGAAAGTGTGGTTTCTTAATATCTTTTTTTTTTCATTAATGCTTATTAAAAAATGGATAAGTCTCATGATATTGAATGTTTAGATTGATAATTGATACCCAAATCGAAGATAAAAAGGACTTTTTTCCTTTTTGATTTCATCTTAAAATTCCATATTCTTGTACGAATTTCAATTTTTGTTGTGCTTATTGTGCAGATAAACTCCACATCAATCCACCCCATTGATAAGTGAGGATGAAACGAAAGAAGAGCTCTCCATAATGATCATTTTGATGTTGAAGATCAAGTAGAAATTATTTGAATAACATTTGTTTGAGTAATATAATTTATTTGAAGTTATAACATTTAAATATCCATCAGTATTTTGATATATATATCAATAACAAAAATTATGCCAAATGGTCACTTTCCATGACTATTTCACAAATGGCATTTTATATAAAAACATTTATGCTTTAACTTGGCTAAGTTTTTTGTAGTATTTTTCTTCCATTTTTACGCTTGAATATTATGCATCTCCTTCTATTTATCATGTTATCGTATTTTATTGTTTCCTCAATAAGATTATTCATTTCAGGTACATGATTCTAGTATTAATTGCATCTCATTATTTTTTGTCATTTTAATATACTACAACCCTTGTTTTTATTAACATTTAAGATATATTTAAAATGATTTAAAAAATATATAATCAACAAAGTAAAGTAACCCACGTATTGGATGCTTCAAGAGCCACAAATTGTTTTATTGCATCCTCAATCTAGAGAAAACGAGGATAAAAAGGGCAAATATGTAAGTGCGCAAGTGGAATAGCTTAAAAACTTAGTGGAACTTGATGGATTTAGGAGGGTTTGGAGAAGTAGATGAGAGAAATTGGGGAGGGCGCCTAAAGTTGAAAATAAACTACCTTCTTCCCATCTTACCCAATAAGGATGAAAAGCATCCAACACATGGTGGGCGACGAGATGCGTTCATGTGCGACGACGCCACGACACAATGGCATGACTTAATATTTTTTTACAGGAAAAAGGAAGCTTCTGCAAAAGCATAGGAAAGTGAGATCTACACTACAATTAAAAAAAAAAGCTTCTAAATTCAACAAAAAAAAGTAGTGCCTTCGTAATTTGAATTCACTCAGAGTCGAATTGATTTTGGAAATAGCTTTTTGGTTCTTAAATAGCTACCGACTAAAAAAATTTAGTTGATCACATCAATTTTTTAATTATGAAATTAATTTGTTTTCAAAGAGGAAGGAAGTTGCAAAAACAAAAGAGTTTAAAATAGAACACGAAGGAAACAGTAAGTTGATTCCATAGGGGCAATGAACAAAAGGTAAGAGTAAAATGACAAAAATATTTTGGACAACATCCAACTACACAAATCGGTCAATCAAAAAATTTCAAGTTCATACTCTGGAATGTTCTACCATTTGAAAGGTCCTCATTTGCCAATTTTTTTTAATTCATAAATTCAAAGCACTTTATTTAAGATTAATTGCAGGGTATTGCTCACTTTGTTCGAGATATATTTGTTTTCACTGACAAATTTAGCAACAGCCGTTAGTTAAAACTAAAATCCAACAAACATTTGGATTCAATCAGTTTTGATCTAGGATTTAGATTCCAAGCAAAAAAAAAACAAAATATTCATCTTGGAAGGAATTGGACAAGATGAGAAATTTGGTGCCAGATTTGAGGAGCTAAAACTGAAAAGCATATTATGAGATGTTACATCGAACTTTAAAAATTTATTCGAATTTTGAATCATAGTGAGACTTCTGCCAAATTAAAAGTTGGGCACATTCAAAATTCTCCCAATTTATGTCATAATTGGGTAGAATTAAAATTCTATCAAAGAAAAAAATTGTTGTTAGAGTTTAAGTTTAGACTCAAGTTAACATCGGCATAGTCCAAATTTTACCCAATTCAAATGAAAATATTATTCCAAACTCAAGCCCAAATTATCATAGAATTACTCCAACTCCAAGTGAAAATTGTTGAAGACTTTGAACTCTACTCCGAGCACAAATTTGGAATTAAAGTTCACTCAAAACGAATCCAAATCAAAGTGTTCGTCTAGTAAGAAAATCAAAAATTTGACAAAAATTTATATTTTTATTAAATTGACGCATCAAAGAGAGTAATACTTACAAATAAATTTTCACATTTTGACTCCATATCATATTTTTCAAGATCCACACACATTTTTTAATAAATATCGAAAAAGGGGAATTTGGGAGTAGAATTTTGGACCAATAAAAAATTGCAACGTCATTATTTAAAATTAATTATAAAATTAATTATTTAATTATAGACCAATTATAAATTAATGTAGGTCACCAAATTAAACAATGACAAATCCAAATATCCCATGTGTCTCTCTTATGTCTATTCGAGCATCCTCATGGGCTTGATCAAATCCAACAATGGTCGAGCCAATGATCAATTGATTATTTGGCATAAAGCTCAGTTTAGTTGAAGTTTGAGAAATTAAATAAAGCATAACTCAAATAAATCAAAGTCCACTCACTCAGTCGGTCCCAAAGCCCATGTTTTATCCAAACAAAAGACGAACCCAAAAAAAAAAGGCAGGTCAACACAACTTTTGGAAAACTTTATACATAAAGGGCTCCTTCATTTGAGGAGGTAAGAAGATTGAAAGCTTTTAAAGAATATTGAAGTTTGAAGACATGAAGGCAGAGTTAAAATATTCCTGAAGACTGAACAAAAATATTAATTCTTCTTGAAGATTGAAGACTAAAATGAATGTACCATGAAAGTTGAAGATTGAAATGAAAGCATATGGAAGACGAAAGATGGAGACGAACTCTTCTTGAAGATTGAAATTAACACTCCTCGAAGACTGAAACCAAAGACTGAAGAGACTAAGCTTAAAGCTTCTTGAAGATCTGAGTTTAAACCTTCCGAAAGACTTCGAGGACTAAAACTTCCTTGATTTTGCAACAGAGAGAATCAAAGGACTATTCAATGGAGTTGTACTCCACTTTACTTACAAGACGATATTAATAAAAATTCAAACTACAATTACACAAATTAACTTTCTCCAAAATCTCAAAGATTTTATGTATATCTTTATGATCGAAGGTGTAGATGAAATTAGTTACATTTTTCGTCTTTTCTATATAACATGGGTTAGCGACTTCAATAGATATATATATGTTTTGTACTTTTGAAATTTTATTTTGATGTAAATGTATTTAAATACATTAAAAGTTTATAAACTAATTACAGTTGATTTTACAATATAATAACATTCGAAACAAATGGTACAAATGTAAACAAAACAATAAAAAAATTCAAACAAATGCTATTCAAAGTCAATTAATTTCCATAATACCGACTACCATAATGGCGTTAAAAATGCTATGCTTTGTTTTCTATTGCCTTTTTTCACTTATATGTAAAATGTTATTAGAGATCAATCATAACATTTTTTTTGCAACTCGATGAAAATTTTCCATGACATTAAAATTTTAAAATCAAAAATATAATTTTTGTAGCTTTTTTTTCGATAGAGTTTAAAACACGCTATGAAAAACCAAGGACTTTCAATAACATCGGCTACAATAGAATGGTAAAAGACGCTATGATATGTCTTTTGTAGCGCTTGTCAATCTTATAAAAAACGCTTTGTAAGATGAATCATAGCGTCATTTGCCAGCCTAATGAAAAAAAAATCATAGAATCAAAAGTACAAATAAAAAACATACTTTTTATAGCATTTTGGATAGCGGTGAAAAAATGCTATGAAATGTCAGAGACTTTCAATAACATCGACCATGACAGCATTTCAAGAATGCTATCGAAGGTTTACGATAGCATTTGTTGAACGTTATCGTATGCGATTTTTCTTGTAGTAATGACCCAACCTTTTTTGTGACGCCCTGCAACTTCAGGTACAATTAATTTTCATCTTATGTCTGTATTTGTGGTGAACGTTTAAATTCTTCATTAAAGTCGACCCAAGAATTATCAGAATTTAGTGGGTGAATTTAAGTAATTAAGTTTTTATAATTTTAGCAAAATATTTTCGAACTAGATCAAATCTCTTAATTTTGGAAACTCGCTTTTACCCAAAGAATTAGTCCTAAATCTCCTAGAAAATCCATATTTTTTGATTGGGAGATAGACTTTTAAATAGCACTAAATCCTTTATTTTATTTGTTTAAACTAATGGGCTTTTTGAGAGAAGAATAATTATTTTCTTTTCATTTCTTCCAAAAAAACCCTAAATTTGTTTTCTTCTCTCTTCTCTTCTCCCCTTCACGCCGACAAGCACCTCCCACCATCCCCATCGATTTTTTTTCTCTTCTTCTTCCTCCCCTTCATGCCGACAGCCCCTTCCCACCACCATCCCCATCGATTTTTTTCTCTTCTTCTTCCTCCCCTTCACGCCGATAGCCCCTTCCCATCACCATCCCCTTCGATTTCTCCTTCTTCTTCTTCCTTTCACCGCCGACAGCCTCCCTCCAGCCATACGGACTTCGGCGACGCGAAATCAGCAAGCTCCGACGAGGATTGAACGGTGCAGAGACTCAAGAATCGTCTTCTTCGGCGTCTTCAGGCAGTAGCGGCGGTGTGGGCGGGCTTTTTCTCCAGTGACGATGCTCCATCAGCAACGTTTTTTTCTCTTTAGGTGAGCTTCGACTTAAACCCATGCTAATTCGACCTTGTTTTCGTGTTACCCACTCTCTAATAACTCTAAACATCCATGTTAGGCTCCATTGAACAATATCCAGCACATTTTCGGACTCCATCGAACAGTTTTCAGCCGCCTTCGGGTCTATTCGGTAAGATACAGCGCGCTCCAACACGTTCTGCCTTTTCACGAACCAATTTAAGTAGCGTAGCTTGGAGTCTAACGTGTAGGAACTTTCTATTTGCGATTTCAGATTAATTTGAGCCCTCTCGAATACCAACCAACAGTAATTCGACCTCGTTTGGAGTAGTTTTGTAAGTTCCAATAAGTTTCAGCAAGTCTTTAAATTCTTCGAACTAAAATAAAATTCGTTAGATTAATTTATAATTCTTGTAACCTTGCGTTCATAGATCGGGCTTAATTTGGAGTGTTCGAGTAAGCTCAAAGTTCACTTTAGGAATACCTTGGGCTATCTTGGGAACATAGTAAGTAGAATTCTACCGGTTGGGTTTTGTTGTTGATTGTTAGCATGTTGTGTGTGTTTTAAATGCTTGCTTATGTATACTTTATTACAATGAATTGTTCTATGATTCTAAACGTGTTGAGTATGACATGATGAATTGTTTCCCCTGTGATAACTGTATTGCTTTGTTGAGTTCGAGTAATCTAGCGAGTTATTGGCATTGGTTGTGAAAACTTGTTATGGTTGTTTGCATAGTTTTGGCATAGGTATGGTAGTATGTCACCGCTGAGTTCAGAGGAACATCGAGGCCTTGAGTAAAAATGGTCAAGGGTCGATGCGGTTAAGTCATCGTTTGCCTTGGGTAAAAATGGTCAAAGGAGCGATGCACAGTTCGAGGCCTTGGGTGAAAATGGCCAAGGTTCGAACGCTGAGCACTGTAGAGAGTCGTTGAGGCCCTAGGTAAAAATTGTCAGGGGTCGGCGGGTCTCGAAAGGATTTGTCTCAGGAAGCTTGTGAGGGCTAAACAAGAGTGGTTTTAGTGACTCGATGACGTTTGAATGAGTATGATGAGCTTGGGTAGTGATTCCATATGCATGAGATAAACAGGGTACATTTGTGAGTATAACTCAGTGACTTAAACATGTTGCATGTGATGTTTGTGTGTGAGTTGCATGTCTAATTTATTATGGAAAGCATGATACTTGCAAGCATGTTGTCTTGTTTTGTATGTTGATTGTGTCCCTTTAGGTGTGAGCTACTTACCAGTACGTGTTATGTACTGACTCACTACCAGCTTTTGCAGGTGATGACGTATGTTACAACCCTGGTGATGCTAAAGAGGAGGCATGAGAGGAGAAAGGCCATAGTTGAATATTTATCCTTAATGTAGTTGACTTGTTGCGTTTAGGGCAATCGAACTATAGTTATAATTGTCTTGAGATTTAGGCGTCAATATTGTTGTTCTTTTCCGCATTAGAATGGACTATGAAACTTATTAGATAGCTTGAACTATAGGTTGTGAGGCTTACTTTATAATTTATTTTGCGTCTGGACTTGTAATAAGTTTGCTAGGGTGCCTTGTTTTCTTTTGATTCAACGTATTTGCCTTGTTTGAAAGAAGACTGAGAAAGTTTTGTCGATCTTGATTTGAGTTGTCAAGGGACCCTGAACTTGTGGTAGTTATCTGATTTGGAGTTTGGAATGGTTATTTGGTTATCTGATTATGGAAGTGCAAGTTCTTGTTTAACAGGTGCTAGAAAATTTTTGGGTAACTCATAGTTATGCCGTTATGCCGTTATGCTGCCGAAATTTTTGGGGCATACCGGTTGTAAGTTAGAAGCGTTCCCTAGAATTGGCTAAATTTTGGGGTCGTTACAGTTGGTATCAGAGCAGAGTTGGTTTTGTAGACTGACCTAGAAAACTAAGTTGTTAAGGTTGTGATAGGGTAATGGCCTTTCTCAGCCTCCTCTCCATCGTCAGGTATGTGGTTTTGTCTTTGTTATAGGATTTAGGTTGCTAGATAGTTGCTTGCACGATTACTGCTTGATTTGCTTCTTTAAATGATTAATGTTTGATTGGGTTGTTTGCTTGACTTGTGGTAGTTAGGCTTAAAATGTTTCTTTTAACTTGTTGACTTAGAGTTAAGATTGTGGTTGTTTAACTTGTTCGTTAGTAAGTTAGTTAAGTGACTCTAGACCCTCTGTTATAGACAATGCCTCTCCGTGGACGTAGACCTAGAGCTCGGGTTGAGAGACAAGGAGTTCCGAGAGACGAATACGATAGCGATGCACAACAAGGAGCAAACCCGCCTGTTCCTCCGGTGGTCCCACACATGGTTCTCACACCAGAGGCTCTGCAGTCGTTGTTTGATAATTTGACACAAAGGAACAATGGGCAGCCCCACAATGCAAACTAGGCTCATGGCCATCAAGCTGAAGGTCAATTCATTAGAGACTTCAAGCGATATGGGCCTCCCACCTTCGATGAGCGGTTAGAGAATGCTACAGCAGCTGAGCGTTGGATCGCAGAACTCGAGTCAATGTTTGATTACCTCAACTGTGGTGATCATCTGAAGGTCAGGGGAGCAGTCTTCATGCTTCGAGATGAAGCACGAATGTTGTGGAAATCTATCGAGGCTTCAGAGGACCACATCAACGAACCTGTCACCTTGTCAAAGTTCAAGGATCTTCTTTACGAAAATATTACTTTCCTGACACGTTGAAGGACGATAAGGAGACTGAATTTCTGCACTTGACACAGAGAAATATGTCCGTGATTCAATACGAAAGAAAATTTACTGAGCTGTCTCGTTTTGCTCCAGATTTAGTCAGTACTCCGGAACGAAAGATCAAAAGATTTATAAAAGGTTTGAGGGAAGAGATCAGAGGTTCCGTGGCCCTAAAGGAACCCACTACCTCTACGGCAGCGCTAAGAGGAGCTTTGATTATGGACAAGAATGTGGCAAAAAATTTGCAACAACCCCGTTGGGAGGTTAGTTCCACTTCAGGAACCAAGAGAAAGCCTCCTCCTTCATTGTCAGGACATTCTTACAAATGGTTAAGGGAGCCATGCACAGTTCGAGGCCTTGGGTGAAAATGGTCAAGGTTCGAACGCTGAGCACCGTAAAGAGTCGTTGAGGCCCTGGGTAAAAATGGTCAAGGGTCGGCGGGTCTCTAAAGGATTAGTCTCAGGAAGCTTGTGAGGGCTAAACAAGAGTGGTTTTAGTGACTCGATGATGTTTGAATGAGTATGATGAGCTTGGGTAGTGATTCCATATGCATGAGATAAACAGGGTACATTTGTGAGTATAACTCAGTGACTTAAACATGTTGCATGTGATGTTTGTGTGTGAGTTGCATGTCTAGCTTATTATGGAAAGCATGATACTTGCAAGCATGTTGTCTTGTTTTGTATGCTGATTGTGTCCCTTCAGGTGTGAGCTACTTACCAATACGTGTTATGTACTGACTCACTACCAGGTTTTGCAAGTGATGACATACGTTACAACCCTGGTGATGCTAAAGAGGAGGCATGAAAGGAGAAAGGCCATAGTTGAATATTTATCCTTAATGTAGTTGACTCGTTGCGTTTAGGGAAATCGAACTATAGTTATAATTGTCTTGAGATTTAGGCGTCAGTATTGTTGTTCTTTTCCGCATTAGAATGGACTATGAAACTTATTAGATAGCTTGAACTATAGGTTGTGAGGCTTACTTTATAATTTATTTTGCGTCGGGACTTGTAATAAGTTTGCTAGGGTGCCTTGTTTTCTTTTGATTAAACATATTTGTCTTGTTTGAAAGAAGACTGAGAAAGTTTTGTGGATCTTGATTCGAGTTGTCAAGGGACCTTGAACTTGTGGTAGTTATCTGATTTGGAGTTTGGAATGGTTATTTGGTTATCTAGTTATGGAAGTGCAAATTCTTGTTTAACAGGTGCTAGGAAATTTTTGGGTAACTCATAGTTATGCCGTTATGCTGCCGAAATTTTCGGGGCATACTGGTTGTAAGTTAGTAACGTTCTCTAGAATAGGCTAAATTTTGGGGTCGTTACATTTTTTGTAACGCCCGACTTTTACAGGGGCGTTAATGTCGAAATTTTGGAATTTAGTTGGAGTACTTCTCATTAAGTATGTTGATTTTTGGAGTTTGAAAGTGAAAAAAAAATGGCAAATTGAGATTTAGAAAGCTTGGAAGGGCATTTTTGGAATTTTTGTTAAAAAATAAAATATAATATCTTATCATCCTTATCTTCATCCTCTTATTCTTCTTTCTCTCATTTTTTTCCTCTTTCTCGATGGCCCCTCCCTCACTTTCGAAATCTCTCTTCCTCGATGGTCTCTCTCCCTCATGTCGGTCTCTCTCTCTCTTTCTCTCTCTCTCTCTTTGGTCTCTCCTTCCCGTTGAGCCCAGCCACGCCCACAGCCGTGCAGCCCATCGCCGTTCAATTCACGCCCATAACCGCCGTCTGCCGCGCATCCAGCTGCTGTCTGCTCGCCGCCACACTCTAGTAGCCGTGGACCGCCGTTCGTATCCCTCTTTTCCTCGATTATGTATAGACAGCAAAGAGGAGGATGCTTTGGAGCTAATTTTCGGCCAACTTGGTGTCGAATAGCGTCGTTGGGTTTCGATTCGAAGTGGGTAAGTTTATTTCGGCAACGATCCAAGTGATTTTTGAAGTTCATAGTTGGTTTAGGTACTGATTTGGTGATTGGAAGCTGACCCACGGATTTTTATGTATGATTTTAGAATACCCATAGCCTTCGAATATCTAATACATGAAATTGGACCATTCGGAGCCAAAGCCAGCTAGCTTTCGATTAATATTGATGTGGGTAATGCTCCTTCTAGTGTGGGTAGCTGTTTTGAAAGTAATTCGAAGTATTTATGGGTTGTAAAACTTAATTGAAGGATTTACTGGGTGAATTCGAAAGTAACCCATTAATTGTATGATTTAATTATAGGATACCCATTACGTTTAAAAGCCGTTTTGGGCAAGATCAAGTCGATTTGAGTTGTTGTCCAGCAGGTGGAATTACTGGTTTGGCCTTTGTTTGGCGTTTCTGGATCACGTGTTCAATTCATGGGTTACCTTAAATCTTGATGGAATTTGTAAGTAGTCGTTTAGACATGAGTTCCTTTAAGTTTCCATTTAAATTTGATGTATGTTTGATAAATCGAAAATTTTGAAAGTATGCCTAAAACTATGTTTATAAAGCATGTTTTAATTAGTGGATTTGGTGTGAAGGTTGTTTAAGCTAAAAGTGGTTTTAGTAAGTAGCCAGTAGATAAATAAGGCTTAAGATTCGAGTTAAATATAGTTAGCCTATGTGGCACCTTAAGGGTTTTCCTAAGGATGTAATTGGCCAAGTTTGGGTTATGTTTTTGAATAACTGCGATTAAACATTTGTGCTTAGTGAATTAAGATGGGACTTATTGTAATGGCTTAAAAGTTGCCTAACCACATGGCTATTATTGTTAAGGATTTAGGGTTGCGAACTAATGGTTGGTCTTTGTGATAAATATGTAAAACTTAGATTTAGTTTGTGCTCGAGGTTTGTGAATGGTGGTTGTGACAGGCTTACAATGTTTATGAGCTTAGTGTAATTCTCTAAAGTTCATACGCATGAATTAGTGAATTACTCGGAATGCTTGAAACACTGGAATGGTTGGATGGGGTTAGTTCTCTAGGGATATTTGATGGGTAGAGTTGTGTATAGGACGTCGGAGTGGTTAGTTTGGGTTTGAGTTTGGTTTAGAACACCTTAAGGGTATGCAATGACCAATGGTCATCGTCCGTGCTTTGTGTGTTTAGAACAAGCATATGACTGAGCAAGTTTAAGATGTTTCAGACGGGTCCGAAAGTGAGTGGAAGGGGTATTGGTTGTTTTGAGTTCTAGCATGTTTAGAGGTTTGAATTATGAAATAAATGATTGAAGGGCTATAGGTTAATGATAGATGTATGGGCTATGGCTACGTGTAGTTCTTTGTTAGAAGTACCATTGATCTAAGGAATAAGTTCTTATTTAAGATTCGTGTTGGTAGTCTCTGGTAAAAGGTCACCATGATACGATTGTGATTTGAACTTGATGGATGATTTTGGTATGGTAAATGACCCGAGAGGTTCCAAAAGAGTTGTGAAGATACAAAGGCCGTTAGATTTGTGGTACCTACCCTGTTTCGGTTGTATTGTGCAAGCATGTAGGCCTAGAATGTTATTGTGATGTGTTGAGCATTGGGGATGCGTTTCCCTATTGCCTGTGAGCTAGCTTAGAGGTGATTCCCCACTATGTTGAGCATAGGGGATGCGTTTCCCTATTGCCTGTATGCTAGCTGAGGGGATTTGTTCCCTGGTTGCCTGTGTGGCTATTATGATGTGTTGAGCATGGGGGATGTGTTTCCCTATTGCATGTGAGCTAGCTTAGGGGTGATTCCCCACTGTGTTGAGCATAGGGGATGCGTTTCCCTATTGCATGTATGCTAGCTGAGGGGGTTTGTTCCATGGTTGCCTGTGTGGCTATTGTGATGTGTTGAGCATAGGGGATGCGTTTCCCTATTGCCTGTGAGCTAGCTTAAGGGTGATTCCCCACTGTGTTGAGCATAGGGGATGCGTTTCCCTATTGCATGTATGCTAGCTGAGGCGATTTGTTCCCTGGTTGCCTGTGTGGCTATTGTGATGTGATGAGCATAGGGGATGCGTTTCCCTATCGCCTATGTGACTAGCTCAGGGATGATTCCCCATTGTGATGAGTGTGAGGGTTGTATATGTTCACAAGTTTGGTTCTAGGTTACAAGACTCGCAAATATGACACGAAGTTTAGGTTATGAAGTGGTGAAGGTTGAGGAAGGATATTTGAGTTTTAGTCACTAGGATAAGTATCGAAATTTGAGCATGAAAGTGAGTAAAGGCAGTTCCTTTCTTGGTATTATCTCTTTATTCTATGGTTTCTTGAGTAGGCTACTTACTGAGTATATTTATACTCACGCGTGCTACTTTGTTTGTCATTGCAGATTGTGCACAACCTTGAGGCGGGTGACGAAGACAATGACTTGACGAGGCTATGGAGACTCCACCAAAATTTCTTTTCCCTGTTTAACTTTTAGTTTTGTTTCTTTGTTCCCTATTGTTTGTTGGTCTGTAAAGTTTAAATTTCTTTCGCTTCCGTGTATTTAGTTAGAAGTTCTTAGGTTCTTTTGCCTGTTGATTGAGCTCAGCATCATTTATTGTAGTTTGGTGGATGCTTATACTGTTATCTGAAGCATAGAAGTGTTTATGCCTCTTTCCAGGCCTTTGAAAATTTTGGTTTTCTCCCAGTTACGCAGTTATGCTGCCAAAATTTCAGGCACGAGCGATGTAACTAGGTCGTGCTTCCGCATTTAGAGAGTCGTAGGAATTCGGGTTATTACATTTTTAGTATCGAACTCAACTTTTTATGGATATCTAAATGGCTAGTTTCAATTAACATAACTTGTTTTGTTCAATTCTATGCATCTTCCCTAATTGTCTTGATGTTGCTAAAATGTGTGGCAAAATAATTCATGTTCAAGAGTATATCAACTTCAAGAACACGTTGATCACCAAGCATCATAATTATGTTAGAAGAAGTATGAGATAACATGAGATTATAGCAGCCAGCTGTCCTAAAATGCAAATATGTAGTTGGACACAACATTAAGGACCATTTATGTAATGACTCAAACTATTTTTTTTGACATTGACTATCTAGGGACGTTACTACATGCTTGCTAATTACTTAAAAACTATTGTGAAAAAATATGGAGATTTAATCCAATTAAACAAGTCGGATCCAAATTATTCTTTAAAAGAATAAAATTAGTCCTACTTGAAAACGTTGGACGTTACAATTTATCCTATTATCGCGATGGATCCATTGTCAGTCGAATATGAATAGAGGATGGCAACGTCGTGCTGTTATTGACTCCTGCTACTCTCATTCCTCAAACATGGACTTTTGAGGCAAACTAATTGAGGGAGGTTAACTTTCAATATGTTGTTTCTCATTGAGTAATTTAGTTTGTTAATATTTGTGAATACACTAGTATTGAAATACCTATTGATTTGTTCTTGATGTTATGAGGTGAGTAGTAGTAATATGCTTCATATGCTGTTGAATCTCTCCTTCTCGAGCTCTCTAGACACATTTTGCTTCGTTGAATGTTATCAAATCGCGCTAGACCATGGAAAATTACAATAAACTTTCATCACCATTTGGTTTTCAATGTCATATTTACTCTTTGAAATATTCATCACGTTACAATCATGACTCCAAAATAAAGAATTTGACGGCTCATGATCTTGAAATGGCCTTGTCAAGAGAGACAATTGTCTTCATTCTTATTTTCAATACATTTAAGGATAATTGGATAGGTTTTAGTTTTCATTATGCTCTCATTGTAGATATTTTAGAAAGATATAAAAAATGAGGAGATGAGTCTCTCTAAGGTGCAAAGGAAATAACTTTAAAGAGCCTCACAAATTTACTACTTTCTATAATTATTACAATTTAATGAAATAAAGGAATGGTGAAAATCAATTAAAAAAAATAGGAAACATGAAAATTCAATAAAAAAAAAGAAAGGATGTAACGACCCTATAGGCTCAACACGCTACCTAAGAGTCATTACTAAGTCACGTCGCTATATTACCAATAATTTCGGCAGCATAACGACGTAACTACGCGAAAACCAAAAATTTGACCCTTCCTGATAAGACATAGAAAACACACTTCTAAGATTTTCAAACAACCTCCTAGCATCCAACAAACTTCTCAATATGATGCTAGGGTTCAAACAGAAGAAACCAAATACACGTGCACGATTTACAAAGAAAGGTTAAAAGATTTTGAAACATCCTTCTAACATTTAAAAACTTGACATGAGTTCTATATACATCTAGAAACATAAAAGAAGCGGAATAGCGATCGGTCGGCTCCCATGACTCGAGTAGCTGATCTCCGGTCACGCGCTAGGGCCGATCTTAGCCTTACCTGAAAACATTTTAAAAAGGAAAAGGGTGAGTATTAACGAATAATACTCAGTAAATCCATCATAGTTTCAAAATAAGAGTTTCAATCACATGCAACATGTCATTTTAAATCATAAAACCATCGTAAACCATCGCTTTAGTAGGGGACCTAAAATTCCTTTTATAAACCATGTACTTTTCCTCACGGCTCTCATGAACGATTAAATTCTCCCGAGGGCCTCGTGAACAGTCCGAAGACAGTTTTTCCATCGAATAGAGTCCTCCCTACCTCTGAGAGTTTAGCTCGAAAGCTAACATACATCATGGAGTCCGAAGACTCAGCCCGAAGGCTACCATCGTAGAGTCCGAAGACTCAAGCCCGAAGGCTACCATCGTGGAGTCCGAAGACTCAAGCCCGTCGGCTACCATCGTGGGGGCACTCTCGAACCCCGGGAGCATAGAGAGTCCGAAGACTCGGGTTCCCTCAAAACCCACATAAAACTTTTGGGAGAATTATCGTCACGGCCTGCATAAATCTTTTTATGAGCACACAACACATGCATGAGGTCCCATTCGTTTTAGAACATAGTTATGAATGCATAAGTCATAGCAATCGCATTTCAAAGACATACATATAATACACTTTCTTTCTTAAATACTTAACATGAAAAACATATACTTTCAAAGTAAACATAGAGCTAGCTCAAGGTTTTGAAAACTTCTTTCGTTGTGAGATCCCTTACCTTAAATCTTTACTTACTAAAATACCCTTTCTCCAATAGGAATGAGCTTCTCGAGTCCCCACTCCAAGTACAATCCAAAGTCCTCGACAATTCACCTAAAAAGTGTCCTAAACGTGTCTTAAACCATCCGAATTACGCTAAAACACATTCTATCATTAATAACTCGACGAAACGGACCAATTGGCAATATTTACCCAACTCCGGCGAACGGCGGCGCGTGACCGGAGGACGGCGGCGCGTGCGACGGCGGACGGCGGCGCGTGGCCGGCGCGTGGACTTCGGATTTAGACAGATCCAGTCTCGACGGGTCGGATCTGAGCTTCGTGCAACGTTTTCCGGTGAGTTTCGAGTCGTTCACTGGCGTGGGTTGGGTATTCGGCAACGAGTTGCGGCGGGGCCTCACCGGCGATCGAAAACAGAGGTGGCGCGGTTGGAGCTTCGCGGCTGCCGGTGAGACAGAGAGAGAGACGATCGAGAGGAAGAGAGACGAGAAGACCGGCGTGCACGTAGAGAAGCTTTCGTCGGTTGGAGCCTTCGCGCGAGCTGTTCGGATGACGGACGGAAACGGGGCGGCAAGCTTCGTGCAACAGCTTGCTCGCGAGCAACGGCGGACGGCGGCGATATCCCGAGGAAGAAGAAGAAGCGGTCGGCGTGAGGAGCTTGCGGCGTGGGATGGAGCTCCGGCGTGAGCTCGAGAGGAAGGAGAAGAAGATGCTCGGAGAGAGAGAGAGATTGATCGGGAGGGAGAGTGATCTGAGAGGGAGGGTTTCGGGAAGGGGAAGAAGAGAAAGAGAGAGAGAGAGCTGCGCGAGGGAGAGAGAGTGATTTTTTTTTTTTTTTTTTTTTAAATAATAATAATAATATTAATAATAATAATAATAATAATAATAATAAATAATTAAAATAATAATAAAATAATAAAATAATATTATATTAAAAAAATCAAAAATATCTTCTCTAAAAGACATAATACCCTTTTTGACCATTATTTCTTTCCATTTTTTTTTGCCCTCCTAACCTTCCAAAATTTCAAATTCACTCTAAAATCAATATACTTAAGAAATTTTATCCAACTTGATTTCCATAATTCAAAATTACTGTTTCTAAATAAACCGGTCGTTACAAAGGAACCATGAAAAAGCCATTTCTTTGTCCACTTAAGAAGGAGAACAACATGGAAAAAGAAAACAAATGAAGACCACTTCCTCGAAATATAGAGAGTAAAAAACAAAATTTGCGTTTGATGATCTAAACTTAACAAACAACACTCCTATAAAGAGGTCTTCTCTTTTCCTAGGAAAATAATCCACTCGCGAATTAAAAAAAATTGTAAAAGGCACGAAAAGGCCGAAGAAAATTCTTTAAGGCAAGAAAAATAAAAAGAAAAGGAAATGGCGAATAAGAAGATGGCAGTGTTTCTAATGTGCGTGGTGGTGGAGGCTGCACTACAATGTTCCACTGCTGATAGGTCGGACGACATAGAGGCGAAATTCAAGTCGTTCTTTGCCGACTTGGAGGCCCAATTCAAGTCCTGTTGTAAAACTTGCGAGGAGGAATGCATGGCCAAAGGCAATGGCTACACTTCCTGTCATTCTAAGTGTGATTCATATTGCAGCGAAACGGAAGTTGTTGGTACTTTTTTTACTCTCTCGAGAAAACAATTACTTTTTGACCATATATATAATAAAAAGTATCAATTTTTATTCTAAAATTTGACTGGACCTAAAAATTGAATCAATGTTGCAACCTTGAGTTAAAACTAGGAAAAATAGTATGATTTTCACTTTTCCTCATGTTCAATAAGTTATCAAATGTATATCAAATGGATCCCTTTTATCTTTTTCAGTTTTTTTTTAACCAAGGCTAGTGTTGATTGTTTTTTATTTTTTTTAATTGGTGATTTGTGGTAGAGTAATTCAATAGTCGATTGGGTATGGTGAAGTTTAATTTCATGCCAAACTTGACTTTTATTATTGAAGTCATAGTGGTTTCGTAATATATTTTTTTTACATTACTTCTTATTAAAAAATGGATAAGTCTCATGATATTGAATGTTTAGAGTGATAGTTGATACCCAAATCGAAGATAAAAAGGATTTTTTTCCTTTTTGATTTCGTTTTAAAATTCCATATTCTTGTACGAATTCTTATTTTGCAGATAAACTCCAGATCAATCCACCCCATTGATAAGTGAGGATGAAACGAAAGAAGAGCTCTCCATAATGATCATTTTGATGTTGAAGGTCGAGTATAAATTATTTGAATAACATTTGTGCGAGTAATATATTTTATTTGAAGTTATAACACGTAAATATCCATCATTATTTTGATATATGTAACAATAACAAAAATTATGCCAAATGGTCTCTTTCCATGATTATTTCACAAATGGCATTTTTTTATAAAAACATTTATGCTTTAACTTGGCTAAATTTTTTGCAGTATTTTTCTTCCATTTTTATGCTTGAATATTATGCATCTCCTTCTATTTATCATGTTATCGTATTTTAATTATTCCTCAATAAGATTATTCATTTAAGGTACATTATTCTAGTATTAATTGCATCTTATTATTTTTTGGCATTTTAATATACTACAACCCTTGTTTTTATTAAGATTTAAGATATATTTAAAATGATTTAAAAAATATATAATGAACAAAGTAAAGTCACCCACGTATTGGATGCTTCAAGAGCCACCAATTGTTTTATTGCATCCTCAATCTAGAGAAAATGTGGATAAAAAGAGCAAATATGTAAGTGCGCAAGTGGAAGAACTTAAAAACTTAGAGGAACTTGATGGATTTAGGCAGGTTTGGAGAAGTAGATGAGAGAAATTGGGGAGGGCGCCTAAAGTTGAAAATAAACTCCCTTCTTCCCATCTTACCCAACAAGGATGAAAAACATCCAACATGTGGTGGGCGACGACACGCGTCCATGTGCGACGACGCCATAACACCCGACCGACACAATGGCATGACTTAATATTTTGTTAAAGGAAAAAGGAAGCTTCTGCAAAAGCATAGGAAGGTGAGTTCTACACTACAATTCAAAAAAAAAAAAGCTTTAAATTCAACAAAAAAAAATGTAGTGCCTTCGTAATTTGAATTCACTCACAGTTGAATTAATTTTGCAAATAGCTTTTTGGTTCTTAAATAGCTACCGACTAAACAAATTTAGTTGTTCACAACAATTTTTGAATTCTGAAATTAATTTGTTTTCAAAGAGGAAGGAAGTTGCAAAAACAAAAGTAGTTAAAATAGAGCACGAAGGAAACAGTACGTTGATTCCATAGGGGGAATGAACAAAAGGTAATGGTAAAATGACAAAAATATTTTGGAGAACATCCAATCTTTCTACACAAATTGGTCTATCAACAAACTCCAAGTTCATAGTCTGGAATGTTCTACCATTTGAAAGATCCTCATTTGCCATTTTTTTTTAATTCATAAATTAAAAGCACTTTGTCTAAGATTAACTGTAGGGTGTTGCTCACTTTGTTCAAGATATATTAGTTTTCATTGGCCATCTCCTACCAATCTTAGATGATGGTCCTGACGAACTTTGCAACCCTCGTTAATTAAAACTAAAATCCAACAAACATTTGGATTCAATAGTTTTTGATATAGGATTTACATTCCAAAAATATATATATATATATATATTCATCTTGGAAGGAATTGGATAAGATGAGAAATTTTGTGCCAGATTTGAGGAGCTAAAATTGAAAAGCATATTATGAGTTGTTACGTCGAACTTTAAAAATTTATTCGAATTTTCAATCATACTGAGACTTATGCGAAATTAAAATTTGGGCACATTCAAAATTCTCCCAATTTAAGTCAGAATTGGGTAGAATTAAAATTCTATCAAAGAAAAAAATGTTGTTAGAGTTTAAGTTCATACTCAAGTTAAAACCGGAATAATCCAAATTTTACCCAAGTCCAAACGAAAATATTATTCCAAACTCAAGCCCAAATTATCAAAGAATTAATCCAACTCCAATTGAAAATTGAGGAATACTTTGAACTCTACTATGAGCACAAATTTGGAATTAAAGTTCACTCAAAACGAATCCAAATCAAAGTGTTCGTCTAGTGAGAAAATCAAAATTTTGACAAAAATTTATATTTTTATTAAATTGATGCATCAAAGAGAGCAATACTTACAAATAAATTTTCACATTTTGACTCCATATCATATTTTTTGAGATCCACACACATTTTTGAATAAATCTCAAAAAGGGGGCATTTGGGAATAGAAATTTGGACCAATAAAAAATTGCAACGTCATTATTTAAAATTTATGATAAAATTATTTATTTAATTAGGGACCAATTATAAATTAACGGATGTCACCAAATTAAACAATGACAAATCCAAATATCCCACGTGTCTCTCTTCTGTCCATTCGAGCATCCCCATGGGCTCGATCAAATCCAACAACGGTTGAGCCAAGGATCAAATGATTATGTGGCATAAATCCCAATTTAGTTGAAGTTTGACAAATTAAATAAGGCATAACTCAAATAAATCAAAGTCCACTAACTCAGTCGGTCCCAAAGCCCATGTTTTATCGAAACAAAAGACGAACCAAAAAAAAAGGCAAGTCAACCCAACTTTTGGAAAACTTTATACATCAAGGGCTCTTCCATTTGAGGGGGTAAGAAGATTGAAAGCTTTTAAAGAATACTGAAGTTTGAAGACATGAAGGCAGAGTTAAAATCTTTCTGAAGATTGAACAAAAATACTAATTCTTCTTGAAGATTGAAGACTAAAATGAAAGTACCATGAAAGTTGAAGATTGAAATGAAAGCATATGGAAGACAAAAGACGGAGACGAACTCTTCTTGAAGATTGAAATTAACACTCCTCGAAGACTGAAACCAAAGACTGATGAGACTGAGCTTAAAGCTTCCTGAAGACCTGAGTTTAAACCTTCTGAAAGACTTCGAGGACTAAAACTTCCTTGATTTTGCAACATAGAGAATCAAAAGACTATTCGATGGAGTTGTACTCCACTTTACTTACAAGAAATAAATACAAATTCAAACTTCAATTACACAAATTAACTTTCTCCAAAATCTTAAAGATTTAATGTATATCTTTATGATTGAAGGTGTTGATGAAATTAGTTACATTTTTCGTCTTTTCTATATAACATGGGCAAACGACTTCAACAGATATATATATGTTTTGTACTTTTGAAATTTTATTTTGATGTAAATGTATTTATATACATTAAAAGTTTATAGACTAATTACAATTGATTTTACAATATAATAAAATTCGAAACATATGGTAAAAATGTAAACAAAACAATAAAAAAAATATTTGGCAGTCAACAAGTGAAAATCCATCTTCATATATAATAAAGCATTTTAAAATTCATCAAAAATCATAATAAAACATTTATAAAAGCTTTTCATTTCAAATGTAGTTTTTCAATTCAGTTCCTAACTTGCATTTAAGCATACCGGCATAAAGTCTCTTACCTTGGCTCCATTAGTTCGCTTTCTCCTTTTATGGAGTTCTTTCACCTCAACCTATAATGATTTAAAAGAACTTATTACTTGACCTACTAAACTCATGAACCTTAGACAAACTATTCAAATTACTGTATACGCACATGAACCCACCATGAATTTGACTACATTAAATTCTTCAACAAGAATATTCACCCACCTATGTAGCTAAGTTTACCCCCAACTAGTTACCAAGATAACATAATTTCATTCCTCTATTATTTCAAGTAAGTTCTTTTGATAATACACATGATTCTCCAAATCTTTAAGCCCTTAGTCAAAATTTAATTCTAATTTACCCATAGTAAGATTTCTCAAAATATGGCATGTTTCCTAATTATGAATTTCATGCTTTCCTTCTAAAATTCATAATAATAACCGTGTCACAGGTAACTTAAAGGGCTTAATCCAAAATTGAATCGGAGTCGAAATTTACCAAAATCATAACGCAATCGTGGCACTGTTCGGGATTCGAAACAATGATCGGCAGACGACGGTGTGAACAGTACCCCCGCGGTGTGAACAGTGAGCGCGGTGTGAACAGTCCCCTCGGTGTGAATAGTACTACAGCGTGAACAGTGTCGCTACATGAATAGTGTCCCGCGTGAACAGTACCCCCCCCGCAGCGTGAAAGACAAATCCGGAGATGGATGTTTGTTGAAGAAGAAGAAGCTTTCGAACTGATGGGTCTTTTGGTAGTGAAAGGGATAGACAGAGAGATTGATGGTGAAGGCTGTTTTTCATGGAGGAAGAGGAGAAAGTTGGAGAAGATGACGGCTTGGCTTGACCTAGGGCTGCATGCAGTATAAAAATAATAGAGAAGGATATTTGGGTTTGGCTTCTCCTTGGGCTTGGGCTTGGGCTTGGCTCAAAGTCACCTAATTAACAAAAATTGCCTCCAAACCAATTAATTCCCTTTTTCCCTTCTTTCTTCCCAATTCACCCTCCAAATTCTCAAATTTCAATTATGCAAATCTCTAAAATTAACTTCCAACACAACTTTAAACATGAAATTGGCCTTACAATTAATTCAAATCTCAAAATTAAAACTTTAATTAATACCTGAAAATGTTGGTCGTTACATAATAAGAACTATCAATTTTTATTCTAAAATTGAATGGACCTAAAAATTGAATCGATGTTGCAACCTTGAGTTAAAACTTGGAAAAATAGTATGAATTTCTCTTTTCCTCATGTTCAATAAGGTATCAAATGTATATCAAATGGATCCCTTTTTTCTTATTCTTTTTTTTTTTTAAACCAAGGCTAGGGTTGATTTTTTTTTTAATTCGTGATTTGTGGTAGAGTAATTCAATAGTCGATTGTGTATGGTGAAGTTTAATTTGATGCCAAACTTGACTTTTATTATTGAAGTCAGTGTGGTTTCTTAATATCTTTTTTTACATTAATTCTTATTAAAAAATGGATAAGTATCAGACTATTGAATGTTTAGAGTGGTAATTCATACCCAAATCGAAGATAAAAAGGATTATTTTTCCTTTTTGATTTCGTCTTAAAATTCCATATTCTTGTGCGAATTTCAATTTTTGTTGTGCTTATTTTGCAGATAAATTCCACATCAATCCACCCCATTGATAATTGAGGATGAAACAAAAGAAAAGCTCTCCATGATGATCATTTTGATGTTGAAGATCAAGTAGAAATAATTTGAATAACATTTGTGCGAGTAATATAATTTATTTGAAGTTATACCATTTAAATATCCATCAGTATTTTGATATATATATCAATTACAAAAATTATGCCAAATGGTCTCTTTCCATGACTATTTCACAAATGGCATTTTATATAAAAACATTTATGCTTTATCTTTTTTTACATTAATTCTTATTAAAAAATAGATAAGTCTCAGGATATTGAATGTTTAAAGTGGTAATTCATACCCAAATCGAAGATAAAAAGGATTTTTTTTCCTTTTTGATTTCGTCTTAAAATTCCATATTCTTGTACGAATTTCAATTTTTGCTGTGCTTTTTTTGCAGATAAACTCCACATCAACCCACCCCATTGATAAGTGAGGATGAAACGAAAGAAGAGCTCTCCATGATGATCATTTTGATGTTTAATATCAAGTAGAAATTATTTTAATAACATTTGTGCGAGTAATATAATTTATTTGAAGTTATAACATTTAAATATCCATCAGTATTTTGATATATATATCAATTACAATAATTATGCCAAATGGTCTCTTTCCATGACTATTTCACAAATGGCATTTTATATAAAAACATTTATGCTTTAACTTGGCTAAATTTTTTGCAGTATTTTTCTTCCATTTTTACGCTTGAATATTATGCATCTCCTTCTATTTATCATTTTATCGTATTTTATTGTTTCCTCAATAAGATTATTCATTTAAGGTACATGATTCTAGTATTAATTGCATCTCATTATTTTTCATCATTTTAATATATTACAACCCTTGTTTTTATTAAGATTTTAGATATATTTAAAAGTATTTAAAAAATATATAATTAACAAAGTAAACTAACCCACGTATTGGATGCTTCAAGAGCCACAAATTGTTTTATTGCATCCTCAAGCTAGAGAAAAATAGGATCAAAATGGCAAATATGTAAGTGCGCAAGTGGAAGAAGTTAAAAACTTAGAGGAACTTGATGGATTTGGGCGAGTTTGGAGAAGTAGATGAGAGATATTGGGGAGGGCTCCTAAAGTTGAAAATAAACTCCCTTCTTCCCATCTTACACAACAAGGATGAAAAGCATCCAGCACGTGGTGGGCGACGACACGCGTTCATGTGCAACGACGCCACGCCACCCGATCGACACAATAGCATGACTTAATGTTTTTTTAAAGGAAAAAGGAAGCTTCTGCAAAAGCATAAGAAGGTGAGTTCTACACTACAATTCGAAAAAAAAAGCTTCAATATGCAACCAAAAAAAAAAGTAGTGGCTTCGGAATTTTTATTCACTCACATTCGAGTTAATTTTGGAAATGGCTTTTTGGTTCTTAAATAGCTACCGACTAAAAAAGTTTAGTTGTTCACGTCAATTTTTGAATTCTGAAATTTATTTGTTTTCAAAGAGGAAGGAAGTTGCAAACACAAAAGGGGTTAAAATAGAGTACGAAGGAAACAGTAAGTTGATTCCATAGGGGGAATGAACAAAAGGTAAGGGTAAAATGACAAACTTATTTTGGAGAACATCCATTCTTTCTACACAAATCAGTCAATCAAAAAACTCCAAGTTCATAGTCTGGAATGTTCTACCATTTGAAAGATCCTCTGTAACGACCCGACTTTTCCTGTTAGACTTTCTAGGGACTCTACTACATGCATGCTAGTAGAATTTAGAAATCTTTGGTAAAAGACAAAAAGAATTCAACTTTTTTTTGCTAAACAATCAAAATCTTTTAGTTCGGGATCCCTTTAAAAACCATTGCAAAACATAATGTGAATCAAAACGTTAAATCAAATGAAATAGTTCACTTCAATTAAGTTTACTTAACAAAATAATTTGAGTTAAAACATAAACTAGATGCAAAAGCTATACTCCTCATGACACCCATGACCTTTTTCGCAAACCACCTTGCCACTCGCCTAAAATATGTTCTTGCCTTTACCTGAAAAGAAAAACATTTTGAAAAAGGATGAGTATTTAAAATACTCAGTAAGTGACCTCACCACCGGGTCAGGATATGCATACACATACATAATGAGTTTTCGAAAACATTTTCTTTCTTTCCTTTGGTGGGACCTAAATTCCTTTCATAGCAGAAACGTTTCTCTGTCAACTTTTCTCTTCGGCTTAATGTGGACAATTAACCCAACATAACTTTTCCTTTTCATGGACAAGAAGTTACTCAAAGATACTCAAAACGATGGCGCAAGTTCAAGTAATCAAATGATTCAGGGAGAATCATCTACTCAAAATGAAGAAGCTCACAAGGCAGAGAAGAATGCCGATTTACTCAATAATTCCAATGAATTACTTCAAATAGCTCGAGTAGAAGAACAACTTGCCAATTGGAATATTCCTCAGCTAGATCCAAAGACGATTTACTATAGGAATACTTTCAATTTTACTCAAAATTGGGGAGTCAAGATTATGGAGAACAATATCGCCATAAAAGACAATCCAGAATCATTGAATCTTTTCACAAGGGATTTAATACTCCAACATCGAGAAGAATACTCATTCATACACCTTGGTGTAATTCAGGTAGCAATTAAGCCACTTTTCAGAACTGGTTTGAATACTCCTGTCCTTCTAACTCTTAGGGACAAGAGGTTCAGAAATTTCCAGGATTCTCTTTTGCGAATGGTTGAAACCAATATGGAAAATGGTCCAGTTACAATTTATATGACTATGCAAGCTTCAAGTAGCGATCTAAGGTGGGTCGTTACAGTTTAAGTTCAGACTCAAGTTAAAACCGACATAGTCCAAATTTTACCCAAGTCCAAACAAAAATTTTATTCCAAGCTCAAGCCTAAATTATCATAGAATTACTACAACTCCAAGTGAAAATTGAGGAAGACTTTGAAGTCTATTCCGAGGACAAATTTGGAATTAAAGTTCACTCAAAACAAATACAAATCAAAGTGCTCGTCTAGTGAGAAAATCAAAATTTTGACAAAAATTTATATTTTTATTAAATTGACGCATCAAAGAGAGTAATACTTACAAATAAATTTTCACATTTTGACTCCATATCATATTTTTCGAGATCCACACACATATTTTTGAATAAATCTTGAAAAGGGGGCATTTGGGAATCGAAATTTGAACCAATAAAAAATTGCAACATCATTATTTAAAATTGATGATAAAATTATTTATTTAATTAGGGACCAATTATAAATTAACGTAGGTCACAAAATTAAACAACGACAAATCCAAATATCCCACATGTCTCTCTTATGTCCATTCGAGCATCCCCATGGGCTTCTCAAATCCAACAATTGTCGAGCCAAGGATCAAATGATTATTTGGCATAAAGCCCAATTTAGTTGAAGTTTGACAAATTAAATTAAGCATAACTCAAATAAATCAAAGTCCACCAACTCAGTCGGTCCCAAAGCTCATGTTTTATCCAAACAAAAGACGAACCCACAAAAAATAGGCAAGTCAACACAACTTTTGGAAAACTTTATACATAAAGGACTCTGCCATTTGAGGAGGTAAGAAGATTGAAAGCTTTTAAAGAATACTGAAGTTTGAAGACATGAAGGCAGAGTTAAAATCTTCCTAAAGACTGAACAAAAATATTAATTCTTCTTGAAGATTGAAGACTTTGAAAGTACCATGAAAGTTGATGATTGAAATGAAAGCATATGGAGGAAGAAAGATGGAGACGAACTCTTCTTGAAGATTGAAATTAACACTCCTCGAGGACTGAAACGAAAGATTGAAGAGACTGAGCTTAAAGCTTCTTGAAGATCTGAGTTTAAACCTTTCGAAAGACTTTGAGGACTAAAACTTCCTTGATTTTGCAACAGAGAGAATCAAAAGACTATTTGATGGAGTTGTACTCCACTTTACTTACAAGAAATTAATACAAATTCAAACTTCAATTACACAAATTAACTTTCTCCAAAATCTCAAAGAATTTATGTATATCCTTATGATTGAAGGTGTAGATGAAATAAGTTACATTTTTCGTCTTTTCTATATAACATGGGCAAGCGACTTCAATAGATATATATATGTTTTGACTTTTGAAATTTTATTTTGATGTAAATGTATTTAAATACATTAAAATTTTATAAACTAATTACAATAGATTCTACAATGTAATAACATTCGAAACAAATGGTACAAATGTAAACAAAACAATAAAAAAAATTAAACAAATGCTATTCAAAGTCAATTAATTTCCATAATACCGACTACCATAGTGGCGCTAAAAATGTTATGCTATGTATTCTATTGCCTTTTTTCACTTATATGTAAAATGTTATTAGAGATCAATCATAACATTTTTTTCCAACGCTATGAAAATTTTCCATAACAATAAAATTTTAAAATCCAAAATAGAATTTTTGTAGTTTTTTTCGATAGAGTTGAAAACACGCTATGAAAAGCCAAGGACTTCCAATAACATCGGCTACGATAGCATGGTAAAAGATGCTATGATATGTCTTTTGTAGCGCTTTTCAATGTTATAAAAAATGCTATGTAAGATGAATCATAGCGTCATTTGCCACCACAATGAAAAAAAAATCATTGAATTAAAAGTACAAATAAAAAATAAACTTTTTATAGCATTTTGGATAGCGTGAAAAAATGCTATGAAATGTTAGAGACTTTCAATAACATCGGCCATGACAGGATTTTAAGAACGCAATCGAATGTTTACGATAGCATTTGTTGAACGTTATCGTATGCGATTTTTCTTGTAGTAATGACTCGACCTTTTTAGTATCAAACTCAACTTTTTATGGATATCTAAATGGCTAGTTTCAACTAACATAACTTGTTTTGGTTAATTCTATACATCTTCCCTAATTGTCTTGATGTTGCTAAAATGTCTGGTAAAAGAATTCATGTTCAAGAGTATATCAAATTCGAGAACACATTGATCACCAAGCATCATAATTATGTTAGAAGAAGTATGAGATAACATGAGATTATAGCAGCCAGTTGTCCTAAAATGCAAATATGTAGTTGGACACAACATTAAGGACCATTTATGTAACGACTCGAACTGTTTTTTTTAGACTTCGACTAACTAGGGACGTTACTACATGCTTTCTAATGAATTAAAAGCTGTTGTGAAAAAATATGGAGATTTAAAGTAGCAATCAAATTAATCAAGTCGGATCCAAATTATTCTCTAAAAGAATAAAATTAGTCCTACTTGAAAACGTTGGGTGTTACAATTTATCCTATTACCGCGATGGACCCATTGTCAGTCGAATATGAATAGAGGAAGGCAACGTCGTGCTGTTCTTGACACCTGCTACTCTCATTCCTGAAACACAGACTTTTAAGTCAAACTGGAATAAACTTAATTGTCATTAACGTGATTTTCTTGCAAGATAATTGAGGGAGGTCAGCTTTCAATATGTTGTTTCTCATTGAGTAATTTATATTGTTAATATTTGTGAATACACTAGTATTGAAATGCTTATTGATTTGTTCTTGATGTTATGAAGTGAGTAGTAGTAACATGCTTCATATGTTGTTGAATCTCTCCTTCTCGAGCTCTCTAGACATATTTTGCTTCGATAAATGTTAACAAATCGCGCTGGACCATGGAAAATTAGAATAAACTTTCATCACCATTTGGTTTTCAATGTCATATTTACACTTTGAAATATTCATCACGTTACAATAATGACTCCAAACTAAAGAATCAACGGCTCGTGATCTTGAAATGGCCTTGTCAAGAGAGACAATTGTCTTCAATCTTATTTTCAATACATTTAAGGATAATTGGATAGGTTTTAGTTTTCATTATACTCTCATTGTAGATATTTTAGAAAGATATAAAAAACGAGGAGATGAGTGTCTCTCAAGTGCAAAGGAAATAAGTTTAAAGAGCCCCACAAATTTACTACTTTCTATAATTATTACAATTAAATGAAATAAAGGAATGATGAAAATCAATTAAAAAAAATGAAACATGAAAATTCAATTAAAAAAAAAAAGAACCATGAAAAAGCCATTTCTTTGTCCACTTAAGAAGGAGAAAAACATGGAAATAGAAAACAAACGAAGACCACTTCCTCAAAATATAGAGAGTAAAAAACAAAATTTGCGTTCGATGATCTAAACTTAACAAGCAACACTGCTATAAAGAGGTCTTCTCCTTTCCTCAAAAATCATCCACTCGCGAATTAAAAAAAAAATTGTAAAAGGCACGAAAAGGCCGAAGAAAATTCTTTAAGGCAAGAAAAATAAAAAGAACAGGAAATGGCAAATAAGAAGATGGCAGTGTTTCTAATGTGCGTTATGGTGGTGGTTGCACTACAATTTTCCACTGCTGATAGGTCGGACGACATAGAGGCGAAATTCAAGTCATTCTTTGCCGACTTGGAGGCCAAATTAAAGTCTTGTTGTAAAACTTGCGAGGAGGAATGCATGGCCAAAGGCAATGGCTACACTTCCTGTCATTCTAAGTGTGATTCATATTGCGGCGAAAAAGAAGTTGTTGGTACTTTTTTTACTCTCTCGAGAAAACAATTACTTTTTGACCATATATATAATAAGAAGTATCAATTTTTATTCTAAAATTTGAATGGACCTAAAAATTGAATCGATGTTGCAACCTTGAGTTAAAACTTGGAAAAATAGTATGATTTTCACTTTTCCTCATGTTCAATAAGTTATCAAATGTATATCAAATAGATCCCTTTTTTATTTTTCTTTTTTTTTAAAAAAACCATGGCTAGTGTTGATTGTTTTTTTTTTTTTAATTGGTGATTTGTGGTAGAGTAATTCAATAGTCAATTGGGTATGGTGAAGTTTAATCTCATGCCAAACTTGACTTTTATTATTGAAGTCAGTGTGGTTTCTTAATATCTTTTTTTACATTAATTCTTATTAAAAAATGGATAAGTTTCATGATATTGAATGTTTAGAGTGATAATTGATACCCAAATCGATCGTAAAAAGGATTTTTTTTCCTTTTTTATCTACTCTCAAAATTTCATATTCTTGTATGAATTTCAATTTTTGTTGTGCTTATTTTGCAGATAAACTCCACATCAATCCACCCCATTCATAAGTGATGATGAAACGAAAGAAGAGCTCTCCATAATGATCATTTTGATGTTGAAGATCAAGTAGAAATTATTCGAATAACATTTGTGCAAGTAATATAATTTATTTGAAGTTATAACATTTAAATATCCATCAGTATTTTGATATATATATCAATAACAAAAATTATGCCAAATGGTCTCTGTTGGAATAGAAATTTTGGCCAATCAGAAATTGCCATGTCATTAATTTAAATTAGTGGCAAAATTATTTATTTAATTAGGGATTATTTAAATTTGCAATATCCCTAAATTAAATTAAAGTAAATCCCAATATGCAATTGGGTTATATGAAATTTGGGCCAATTTTAGATTAAGCCCAAATAGGAGGCCCTAATCCAACAAAGTCTAGGCCCAAAGTCAATAAGTCCCAGCTTACAAAGCTAGGCCCAAAGTCAATCAGGCTCAGTCTAAGGACCAGGCTCAAAGTCCACCAGACCCAGTCCAATAGTCAAGCCCAAGCCCATCTGGAGACCCTGAGGAACTCTATAAATAGAGAGCCCCACCTCCATTTTGGGGGTTCAGAAATTGGAGATCTGAGAGAGAGTTCAGAAACAAAGGCTAGAAAACTCTTTGAGCTCTTGAAGATCAAACACCTCCTGAACAAAGAACACTTCTTCGAAGACCAAGAACGCTTCTTCGAGACTCCAAGAATCCATCGAAGCTTCAATCTCGAGAATAAGCTCTATAGCCCTCGAGTGAAACATACAAGCAAGAGAGAGAATCAGAGGATCAAGTATTAGAGATTGCATTCCACTACATTCAAAGTTATACAAATACAAAAGATTCATTTGCACGTGTTCTTATTTCTTCACGGAAATTTACGTGCGAACAGTCTCTTTCCATGACTATTTCACAAATGGCATTTTTTAAAGAACCTTTATGCTTTAACTTGGCTAAATCTTTTGCAGTATTTTTCTTCCATTTTTACGCTGAATATTATGCATCTCCTTCTATTTATCATGTTACCGTATTTTATAGTTTCCCCAATAAGATTATTCATTTAAGGTACATGATTCTAGTATTAATTGCATCTCATTATTTTTCGTCATTTTCATATACTACAACCCTTGTTTTTATTAATATTTAAGATATATTTAAAATGATTTAAAAAATATATAATCAACAAAGTAAAGTAACCCACATATTGGATGCCTCAAGAGCCACAAATTGTTTTATTGCATCCTCAATCTAGAGAAAAAGAGGATAAAAAGGGCAAATATGTTAGTGCGCAAGTGGAAGAACTTAAAAACTTAGAGGAACTTGATGGATTTAGGCGGGTTTGGAGAAGTAGATGAGAGAAAAGTGGGAGGGCGCATAAAGTTGAAAATAAACTCCCTTCTTCCCATCTTACCCAACAAGGATGAAAAGCATCCACACGAGGTGGGCGACAACACGCGTTCATGTGCGATGATGCCCCAGCACCCGACCGACACAATGGCATGAGTTAATATTTTTTTAAAGGAAAAACGAAGCTTCTGCAAAAGCATATGAAGGTGAGTTCTACACTACAATTCGAAAAAAAGCTTCGTATTTTGAATTCACTCACAGTCGAATTAATTTTGGAAATAGCTTTTTGGTTCTTAAATAGCTACCAACTAAAAAAATTTAGTTGTTCACATCAATTTTGGAATTCTAAAATTAATTTGTTTTCAAAGACAAAGGAAGTTGCAAAAACAAAAGTGTTTAAAATAGAGCACGAAGGAAACAGTAAGTTGATTCCGTAGGGGGAAAGAACAAAAAGGTAAGGGTAAAATGACAAAAATATTTTGGAGAACATCCAATCTTTCTACACAAATCAGTCAATCAAAAAACTCCAAGTTCATAGTCTGGAATGTTGTACCATTTGAAAGACCCTCATTTGCCATTTTTTTTAATTCATAAATTAAAAGCACTTTGTTTAAGATTAACTGCAGGGTATTACTCACTTTGTTCGAGATATATTAGTTTTCACTGGCCATCTCCTCCCAATCTATAGATGATGGTCCCGACGAATTTAGCAACAGCCGTTAGTTAAAACTAAAATCTAACAAACATTTGGATTCAATCGGTTTTGATATAGGATTCAGACTGCAAAAAAAAAAAAAAAAAACAAAACTATTCATCTTGGAAGGAATTGGGCAAGATGAGAAATTTGGTGCAGATTTGAGGAGCTAAAACTGAAAAGCATATTATGAGATGTTAAGTCGAACTTTAAAAATTTATTCGAATTTTGAATCATACTGAGACTTCTGCCAAATTAAA
The DNA here is from genome assembly GCA_033996785.1 of Trichosanthes truncata. Lineage (NCBI taxonomy): Eukaryota > Viridiplantae > Streptophyta > Magnoliopsida > Cucurbitales > Cucurbitaceae > Trichosanthes > Trichosanthes truncata. The sequence goes on along the minus strand of JAWPNB010000002.1, from coordinate 52,953,784 downwards.
ATTTGGACACATTCAAAATTATCCCAATTTAAGTTAGAATTGGGTAGAATTAAAATTCTATGAAAGAAAAAAAATGTTGTTACAGTTTAAGTTCAGACTCAACTTAAAATCGGCATAGTCCAAATTTGACCCAAGTCCAAACGAAAATATTATTCCAAACTCAATCCCAAATTATCATAGAATTACTCCAACTCCAAGTGAAAATTGACGAAGACTTTGAACTCTACTCCAAGCACAAATTTGGAATTAAAGTTCACTCAAAACGAATCCAAATCAAAGTGTTCGTCTAGTGACAAAATCAAAATTTTGAAAAAAAATTATATTTTTATTAAATCGACGCATCAAATAGAGTAATACTTACAAATAAATTTTCACATTTTGACGACCCCAAAATTTAGCCTATTCTAGGGAACGCTACTAACTTACAACCGGTAAGCCCCGAAATTTCGGCAGCATAACGGCATAACTATGAGTTACCCTAAAATTTCCTAGCACCTGTTAAACAAGAATTTGCACTCCCATAACCAGATAACCAGAAAACCATTCCAAACTCCAAGTCAGATAATTACCACAAGTTTAGGGTCACTTGACAACTCAAATTTAGAATTGATAAAACTTTCTCAGTCTTCTTTCAAACAAGACAAATACGTTTAATCAAAAGACAACAAGGCACTCTAGCAAACTTTTTACAGGTCTCGACGCAAAATAAATTATAAAGTAAGCATCACAACCTATAGTTCTAGCTATCTAATAAGTTTAATAGTCCATTCTAAAGCGGAAAAGAACAACAATACTGACGCCTAAATTTCAAGACAATTATAACTATAGTTCGATTGCACTAACGCAACGAGTCGACTACATTAAAGATAAATGTTCCACTATGGCCTTTCTCCTCTCATGCCTCCTCTTCAGCATCACCAGGGTTGTAGCATACGTCGTCACCTGCAAAACCTGGTAGTGAGTCAGTACATAACACGTACTGGTAAGTAGCTCACACCTGAAGGGCCACAATCAACATACAAAAAAAAAACAACAAGCTCGCAAGTATCATGCTTTCCAAAATAAGAAACAGATAAAGCTCTCACAACAGCACATACAACATGCTTAAGTCAATGAGTTATACTCACAAATGTACCCTATTAATCTCATGCATATGGTTTCACCACCCAAGCTCATCATACTCATTCAAACGTCACCGAGTCACTTAAATCACTCATGTTTAACGGTCACAAGCTACCTGAGACTAATCCTTTCGAGACCCGCCGACCCCTGACCATTTTTACTCAGGGCCTCAACGACCTCTACGGTGCTCAGCGTTCGACCCTTGACCATTTTCACCCAAGGCCTCGAACTGTGCATCGCTCCCTTGACCATTTTACCCAAGGCAAACGATGACTTAGCCACATCGACCCCTGACCATTTTTACCCAAGGCCTCGATGTATAACAATGTATAGATCCTTGACCATTTTTACCCAAGGCATTCTAGTGTTTATCCATTTTCTTTTAGCCCACCTAAGGTTCACTAACCTCACTCATTCTTGCTAGAATGTATGAATCCTACGCATCATGCTTTTAGTTCTTGATTATGCCAAAACTAAGCAACAACCATAACATGCTTTCACAACTAACGCTAATAATTCGCTATGCTTCGCTAGATTATTCGAACACAACAAGGCAATATGCTAAGCACAAAAAAAACAATTCATCATGTCATACTCAACACATTTAGAATCACAGAACAATTCATTGCAATAAAGTATACATAAGCAAGCATTTAGAACACACACAACATGCTAACAAGCAACAACCAAACCCAACCGGTAGAATTCTACTTACAAAATGTATTAAAGCGCCCTTAAAGTAAGTCGATAAGGTTCCTAACAATATAAACAAGAGTTAGGTGCTAGAACTCCATTTGGAACCCTTATTCAAATCCAAAAGAGTATACAAAAGGGATGTACTTACCCAAAAACGACTTTAAACTTAGTTTGTATAGTTCGAAACTAATTCCAATCCTAAACAAGGAACGAAACTAAGTTAAGGCATTTAAAAGGGTTGCGAAAAGGTCTAAACTAATTATTTTCACCAAAACTCACCGATACGAACTTGATCCCTTATTGGAAGGTTATTCGAACGAGTTCGAATTGGCTAGGAACTACAAACAAAAGTCTCAAAGGTTAGCAACTGAACTAAGGTACTTTAAATGATTTTGAAAGGATCTAAAGCGTGTCAAAACTTACCAAACAGTGCCGAACTGACTAAAACTCTGCTGTCAATCCCGTTTTTGACAGTAAACTGCTTCAAATGTGGGTTGTTTTGAGTCCAAACAAGATAAAACTACAAATCAAAGGTACTTAGGGTATGGGTAATCCAAAACTAAAGTCAATTAAGCATGGGTGAGAGACAAACCTCGACAAACAAGAAGGAATTAGAATGAGTCTGCTGTCAATCCCGTTTTTGACAGTAAACTGCTTCAAATGTGGGTTGTTTTGAGTCCAAACAAGATAAAACTACAAATTAAAGGTACTTAGGGTATGGGTAATCCAAAACTAAAGTCAATTAAGCATGGGTGAGAGACAAACCTCGACAAACAAGAAGGAATTCGAATGAGTCTGCTGTCAATCCCGTTTTTGACAGTAAACTGCTTCAAATGTGGGTTGTTTTGAGTCCAAACAAGATAAAACTACAAATTAAAGGTACTTAGGGTATGGGTATGCGACAAACCTTGTCAAATTGAAGAGAAAGCGCACGGAACAACTCGAATTTGCCAGAAAACGCTCCAAACTGCAGTAAATCCGCGAACGCGACGGGATACTTGCCGGAACGAAGAAGAAGAGTGAGATGGATGGTGGGTTGCTGACGCGAGATTGAAGAAGAAGGAGATAGGTGTGAGGGGCTGCCTGTGCGAAGACGAAAAAGAAGAAGATGAATGGAGATGGTGTTTAATCGTGAAGAAGGGGGAGGAAGGAGAAAATTGGGGATTAGGGCTATCTTTTCACCAACTAAAAATATTCCTTCTTTTAATCTTAAACAAAAAGCTCATTATTTAAAACAAAGGAAAGATTTAGGGCTATTTAAAAGTCTATCTTCCCAACAAAAATCTAGATTCCTATGAGATTTAGGACTAATTCTTTGGGTAAAAGCGACTTTCCAAAATTAAGAGATTTGATCTAGATCGAAAATCTTTCGCTAAAGTTATAAAAACTTAATTACTTAAATTTACCCACTAAACTCCGATACTCCTCGAGTCGATTTTAAAAGGAAAAATAAAAAAAAATAAAGAAAAAAAAATAAAAAAAATAAACGTTCACCCCAAACATATACATAAAATGGAAATTAATTGTGCCTGAAGTTGCAGGGCGTTACAGATTAACTGCAGGGTATTACTCACTTTGTTCGAGATATATTAGTTTTCACTGGCCATCTCCTCCCAATCTATAGATGATGGTCCCGACGAATTTAGCAACAGCCGTTAGTTAAAACTAAAATCTAACAAACATTTGGATTCAATCGGTTTTGATATAGGATTCAGACTGCAAAAAAAAAAAAAAAAAACAAAACTATTCATCTTGGAAGGAATTGGGCAAGATGAGAAATTTGATGCAGATTTGAGGAGCTAAAACTGAAAAGCATATTATGAGATGTTAAGTCAAACTTTAAAAATTTATTCGAATTTTGAGTCATACTGAGACTTCTGCCAAATTAAAATTTGGACACATTCAAAATTATCCCAATTTAAGTTAGAATTGGGTAGAATTAAAATTCTATGAAAGAAAAAAAATGTTGTTACAGTTTAAGTTCAGACTCAACTTAAAATCGGCATAGTCCAAATTTGACCCAAGTCCAAACGAAAATATTATTCCAAACTCAATCCCAAATTATCATAGAATTACTCCAACTCCAAGTGAAAATTGACGAAGACTTTGAACTCTACTCCAAGCACAAATTTGGAATTAAAGTTCACTCAAAACGAATCCAAATCAAAGTGTTCGTCTAGTGACAAAATCAAAATTTTGAAAAAAAATTATATTTTTATTAAATCGACGCATCAAATAGAGTAATACTTACAAATAAATTTTCACATTTTGACTCCATATAATATTTTTCGAGATCCACACAAACATATTTTAATAAATATCGAAAAGGGGTCATTTGGGAATAGAAATCTGGACAAATAAAAAATTGCAACGTCATTATTTAAAATTGATAATAAAATTATTTATTTAACTAGGGACCAATTATAAATTAATTTAGGTCACCAAATTAAACAATGACAAATCCAAATATCCCACGTGTCTCTCTTATGTCCATTCGAGCATCCTGATTGGCTTGATCAAATCCAACAATGGTCGAGCCAAGGATCAATTGATTATTTGGCGTAAAGCCCAATTTAGTTGAAGTTTGACAAATTAAATAAGGCATAACTCAAATAAATCAAAGTCCACTAACTAAGTCGGTCCCAAAGCACCATGTTTTATTCAAACAAAAGACGAACCCAAAAAAAAAGGCAAGTCAACACAACTTTTGGAAAACTTTATACATAAAGGGCTCCTCCATTTGAGGGGGTAAGAAGATTTAAAGCTTTTTAAGAATACTAAAGTTTGAAGACATGAAGGCATAGTTAAAATCTTCCTGAAAACTGAACAAAAATATTAATTCTTCTTGAAGATTGAAGAATAAATTGAAAGTACCTTGAAAGTTGATGATTGAAATGAAAGCATATGGAAGACGAAAGACGGAGACGAACTCTTGTTGAAGATTGAAATTAAGACTCCTCGAGGACTGAAACGAAAGATTGAAGAGACTGAGCTTAAAGCTTCTTGAAGATCTGAGTTTAAACCTTCCGAAAGACTTTGAGGACTAAAACTTCCTTGATTTTGCAACAGAGAGAATCAAAAGACTATTCGATGGAGTCGTACTCCACTTTACGTACAATAAATTAATACAAATTAAAACTTCAATTACATAAATTAACTTTCTCCAAAATCTCAAAGATTTTTTGTATATCTTTATGATTGAAGGTGTAGATGAAATTAGTTACATTTTTTTGTCTTTTCTATATAACATGGGCAAGCGACTTCAATAGATATATATATGTTTTGTACTTTTGAAATTTTATTTTGATGTAAATGTATTTAAATACATTAAAAGTTTATAAACTAATTACAATTGATTTTACAATATAATAACATTCGAAACAAATGGTACAAATGTAAACAAAACATTAAAAAAAATTTAAACAAATGCTATTCAAAGTCAATTAATTTCCATAATACCGAATACCGTAGTGGCGCTAAAAATGTTATGCTATGTATTCTATTCCATTTTTTCACTTATAGGTAAAATGTTATTAGAGATCAATCATAACATTTTTTTCCAACGCTATGAAAATATTCCATAACATTCAAATTTTAAAATCAAAAATAGAATTTTTGTAGCTTTTTTCGATAGAGTTGAAAACACGTTATGAAAAGCCAATGACTTCCAATAACATCGGCTACGATAGCATGGTAAAAGACGCTATGATATGTCTTTTGTAGCACTTTTCAATGTTATAAAAAATGCTATGTAAGATGGATGTTATGAGGTGAGTAGTAGTAATATGCTTCATATGTTGTTGAATCTCTCCTTCTCGAGCTCTCTATACACATTTTGCTTCGTTGAATGTTATCAAATTGCGCTGGACCGTGGAAAATTAGAATAAACTTTCATCACCATTTGGTTTTCAATGTCATATTTACTTTTTGAAATATTCATCACGTTACAATCATGACTCCAAAATAAAGAATCTAACGGCTCGTGATCTTGAAATGGCCTCATCAAGAGAGACAATTGTCTTCATTCTTATCTTCCATACATTTAAGGATAATTGGATAGGTTTTAGTTTTCATCGTACTCTCATTCTAGATATTTTAGAATGATATAAAAAATGAGGAGATGAGTCTCTCTAAGGTGCAAAGGAAACAAGTTTAAAGAGCCCCACAAATTTACTAGTTTCTATAATTATTACAATTAAATGAAATAAAGGAATGATGAAAATCAATTAAAAAAAAAGGAAACGTGAAAATTCAATAAAAAAAAAAGGAACCATGAAAAAGCCATTTCTTTGTCCACTAAAGAAGGAAAAAAAGATGGAAATAGAAAACAAACGAAGACCACATCCTCAAAATATAGAGAGTAAAAAACAAAATTTGCGTTCGATGATCTAAACTTAACAAACGACACTCCTATAAAGAGGTCTTCTCTTTTCCTAAAAAAATCATCCACTTGCGAATTAAAAAAAAAAATTGTAAAAGGCACGAAAAGGCCGAAGAAAATTCTATAAGGCAAGAAAAATAGAAAGAAAAGGAAATGGCAAATAAGAAGATGGCAGTGTTTCTAATGTGCGTTGTGGTGGTGGCTGCACTACAATTTTCCACTGCTGATAGGTCGGACGACATAGAGGCGAAATTCAAGTCGTTCTTTGCCGACTTGGAGGCCAAATTCAAGTCCTGTTGTAAAACTTGCGAGGAGGAATGCATGGCCAAAGGAAAAGGCTACACTTCATGTCATTCTAAGTGTGATTCATATTGCGGCAAAAAGGTAGTTGTTGGTACTTTTTTTACTCTCTCAAGAAAACAATTACTTTTTGACCATATATATAATAAGAAGTATCATTTTTTATTCTAAAATTTGAATGGACCTAAAAATTGAATCGATGTTGCAACCTTGAGTTAAAACGTGGAAAAATCGTATGATTTTCACTTTTCCTCATGTTCAATAAGTTATCAAATGTATATCAAATGGATCCTTTTTTTCTTTTTCCGGTTTTTGTTTTTAAACCAAGGCTAGTGTTGATTGTTTTTTTTTTTAATTCATGATTTGTGGTAGAGTAATTCAATAGTTGATTGGGTATGGTGAACTTTAATTTCATGCCAAACTATACTCTTATTATTGAAGTCAATGTGGTTTCTTAATATCTTTTTTTTACATTAATTCTTATAAAAAATGGATAAGTGAGTCTGGTTACTTAATATATATTTTTTTACATTAATTCTTATTAACAAATGGATAAGTCTCATGATATTGAATGTTTAGAGTGATAGTTGATACCCAAATCGAAGATAAAAAGGATTTTTTTTCCTTTTTGATTTCGTCTTAAAATTCCATATTCTTGTACAAATTTAAATTTTTGTTGTGCTTATTCTGCAGATAAACTCCGCATTAATCCACCCCATTGATAAGTGAGGATGAAACGAAAGAAGAGCTCTCCATAATGATCATTTTGATGCTGAAGATCAAGTAGAAATTATTTGAAGAACATTTGTTCGAGTAATATAATTTATTTAAAGTTATAACATTTAAATATTCATCAGTATTTTGATATATATATCAATAACAAAAATTATGCCAAATGGTCTCTTTCCATGACTATTTCACAAATGGCATTTTTTATAAAAACATTTATGCTTTAACCTCGCTAAATTTTTTGCAGTATTTTTCTTCCATTTTTACGCTTGAATATTATGCATCTCCTTTTATTTATCATGTTATCGTATTTGATTGTTTCCTCAATAAGATTATTCATTTAAGGTGCATGATTTTAGTATTAATTGCATCCCATTATTTTTTGTCATTTTAATATACTACAATCCTTGTTTTTATTAAGCTTTAAGATATATTTAAAACGATTTAAAAAATATATAATGAACAAAGTAAAGTAACCCACGTATCGGATGCTTCAAGAGCCACAATTTGTTTTATTGCATCCTCAATCTAGAGAAAAAGCGGATAAAAAGGGCAAATATGTAAGTGCGCAAGTGGAAGAACTTAAAAACTTATTGGAACTTAATGGATTTCGGCGGGTTTGGAGAAGTAGATGAGAGAAATTGTGGAGGGCTCCTAAAGTTGAAAATAAACTCCCTTCTTCCCATCTTACCCAACAAGGATGAAAAGCATCCAACACGTGGTGGGCGACAACATGCGTTCATGTTCGACGACGCCCCGACACCCGACCTACACAATGGCATGACTTAATAATTTTTTAAATGAAAAAGGAAGCTTCTGCAAAAGCATAGGAAGGTGAGTTCTACACTACAATTCGAAAAAAAAAAAGCTTCTAAATTGAACAAAAAAACAAGTAGTGCCTTCGTATTTTGAATTTACTCAGAGTCAAATTAATTTTGGAAATAGCTTTTTGGTTCTTAAATAGCTACCGACTAAAAAAATTTAGTTGTTCACGTCAATTTTTTAATTCTAAAATTAATTTGTTTTCAAAGAGGAAGGAAGTTGCAAAAACAAAAGGGTTTAAAATAGAGCACGAAGGAAACAATAAGTTGATTCCATAAAGGGAATGAAGAAAAGGTAAGGGTAAAATGACAAAAATATTTTGGAGAACATCCAATCTTTCTACACAAATCGGTCAATAAAAAAACTCCAAGTTCATAAGTTCATAGTTTGGAATGTTCTACCATTTGAAAGATCCTCATTAGCCAATTTTTTTTTAATTCATAAATTAAAAGCACTTTATTTAAGATTAATTGCAGGGTATTGCTCACTTTATTCGAGATATATTAGTTTTCACTGGCCATCTCCTCCCAATATATAGATGATGGTCCTGACAAATTTAGCAACAGCCGTTAGTTAAAACTAAAATTCAACAAACATTTGGATTCAATCGGTTTTGATCTATGATTTAGATTCCAAGAAAAAAAAATATTCATCTTGGAACGAATTGGACAAGATGAGAAATTTGGTGCCAAATTTGAGGAGCTAAAACTGAAAAGCATATTATGAGATGTTACGTTGAACTTTAAAAATTTATTCGAATTTTGAATCATACTGAGACTTCTGCCAAATTAAAATTTGGGCACATTCCAAATTCTCCCAATTTAAGTCATAATTGGATAGAATTAAAATTCTATCAAAGAAAAAAAATGTTGTTAGAGTTTAAGTTCAGACTCAAGTTAAAACCGACATAGTCCAAATTTTACCCAAGTCCAAACGAAAATATTATTCCAAACTCAAGCCCAAATTATCATAGAATTACTACAACTCCAAGTGAAAATTGAGGAAGACTTTGAACTCTACTCCGAGCACAAATTTGGAATTAAAGTTCACTCAAAACGAATCCAAATCAAAGTGTTCGTCTAGTGAGAAAATCAAAATTTTGACAAAAATTTAAATTTTTATTAAATTGACGCATCAAAAAGAGTAATACTGTGATACCTGGTTTGAGTATTATAGATATTTACTGTTATTTGTTTAAAAATGTGGTAATATTAGTAATAAAAGGGAAAAAAAAAGATCTCTCCAGCCTTATCTCTCCAACCGACCCCCCCCTTTTGTTTTCCGTTTTTCCTTTCACCCCGATACCCCTCTGTTTTCCATCTTTCCCTTTCTTCCCCGATCCCCTCCCTCTCCTCGTCTCCTCGTTTCCAATCTCCTCCCTTTGTCTTCCGTCTCCCCGCTTCCGATTCCCCTCCCTCTATTTTTTTTATCTCCCCGTCACCTTTCTTGTCTCAACCCCGTTTCCCATCTCTCTCTCTCTCGTAACCGTCTCCCTTTCTTCTTTGTTAGACTTGCTTTCACGAAGGATGGGTGATGGTAGTTTTTCTGGAAATTGCATGTATGGACAGCGGTCTTGAAGTCATCTCTGGGCATTTTAGGATTCGTTCCAGTGGGAATTTGGCTCGTTGGACAGTAGGTAAGCGTTTTGGTTACAAAATTTAGAAATTTAAGGAGTCACTTGCTTGTTTAAGCACTTTTGGAATGGTTGGGCTGACTTTAGCTTGTGGAATTCACTTTAGGGTAACAAATTAAGGTTGGAGGCTGAATTATCCAATTTGGGTCGCACCGGGTTTAAATCCAGCAACGTTTGGTTACGAAGGTAGGTAGGCTTTGAGGCTTAAGGAATTTAAAACTGGTTTTAAGACTAGGTAAGTTTTAGAAAGTTGATTGTTGGTTTATTTGACTTATTATTGTGTAATTGGATACTCGTTATTCGTGCTAGAAGTGAACCTTGGAGGGTTGTGGCTGTTTGAGCACTCTCTCTGCAGGTCGGATTATAATTGGCGCTGTCCTAGGAAGTAAAAGCTTGTTCGACTTTGAGTCGATTAAAAGGTAAGTAGCCGTCCGGTTTAATTATCAAGTTCTCACTTTTGGTTGCTTGAATGTGGTACGAATGGATTGTTGATGGAGCAAAATCGCTGACTCTGAGAATATTAGAGGTGATGGTGAGCTTCGACTCGAGAAGTGGGCGTGGCCCTGATAGTGGCACTCTACCCTGAGGTCTCATGAAGGCTAACCTGGACGAAAGCCGCTAGATTAGCACAAACCACCCTGTTACTGCCGTTTCGTGCATGCTTGTGAGTCTAGATCGCTAGGGATTATGTTGAGTTTGCGGGATGTGTTCCCTCTTTGCCTGTGTGGTTGTTTAGGGGGAATTCCTCATTGTGCTGAGTTTGGGGGATATGTTCCCTCCTTGCATGTGTGGTTGTTTAGGGGAAATTCCTCATCGTGTTGAGTTTGGGGGATGTGTTCCCTCCTTGCCTGTGTGGTAGCTTAGGGGGATTTCCCCGCTATGTTGAGTTTGGGGGAATATGCTGCCTTATTGCCCGCGAGGTAGCTATATGAAAGTTTCATTTGGTTGTTCTCTTATTTATGTGGTTTCTTGAGGAGGCTGCTTACTGAGTATACCTAATACTCACTCGTGCTACTTTGCTCATCTCTTTCAGGTGAGGTCCCTCAGCGAGGCAAATGACGAGTCGACGACCTGGCGAGGCTGCGGAGATACCTGTAGTTTGGCTTTATGTTCCTTTTGTTGTATCACCTAACCGGTGCTTTGTTTCCTTGTATATTGTTATCTTGGATCTGAAAAGTTTTGTTTGCAAAGCCATGTGTATAGACTCAGCGTGTGAGTAGTTTGGAGGACGCTAAGTACTTTACCTTGAAATCTTAGAAGTGTTTATGCCTGATACAGGTTTCTCTAAATTTTTGGTTTTACCCTAGTTACGTCGTTATGCTGCCGAAATCTTGATATGAACGAGGTAATCAGGTCGTACTTCCACGTTATAGAGTCGTAGCAGGTGAGGAGTGTTATAGTTGGTATCAGAGCCCTAGATTATAGGTTCTGTAGTCTAGTTTACGCCGTAGGCACCGGTCTCTCTGTAGTTCCTCACAGGAAATCGCCTCGTTACTGCCAGGTTTGTTGTTACAACTACGAAAAGTAGCCTAGAGTTAAGCTTAATTTGCTTCTAAGGATGTTACTTTTGGCTACTGTTGTATTGGTTTTCTTTTTGATAGTATGACATGCTTTAGTTGTGTGATTCAGATTATGGCTCGTATTAGAGGCGCGGTGGGTCGAGGTAGAGGCGGTGCAAGGGCCACCTCAGGTTGAGGTAGGGGTGGACGAGGAAGTAGGGGCCGAGGAGTGCGCAGACAGGACCCCGTCCAGGATACCCTGCACCAAGAGGGACTTGGTGTCAGTCCTTCAATGTCTAAGGGGTCGACTAGTCAAAGTGATGGAAGCCTAAGAGGTGTAGGAGTGAATCCGACAGCTACGATGACTATAACAGCTGAGGCTCTTCAAAATATTATACAGTCAGCTCTAGCTAGTCAAGCGGCTGTGCTCACTCAGAGCCTCGGAGCCTCTACAGAGGAGGCCAAGTATTTGAGGGACTTCAGGAAGTACGATCTGGGTTATTTTGACGGGCAAAGTGTGGACTCTACCGCAGTCGAAGCATGGCTAGCATCTATGGAGACCATATTTCGACGCATGCGTTGTCCAGAGAGTCAGATGGTGCAGTGTGCAGCTTATGCACTAAGAGGTCGGGCCCTTCTATGGTGGGAATCTGTGGAACGATCGATTGATGTTAGCGAAGGACCTATCACGTGGTCACATTTCAGAGAAGAGTTCTATGAAAAGTATTACCCAGCCCTTACCAGGGCCAAGAAGCAGGCAGAGTTTATTCAGTTAAAATAAATGGAAAACCAATCAGTGCAGGACTATGAGCATGAATTCTCGATGCTTTCCCGTTTCGCCCCTGATCTGGTGGACAAGGAGAAAAAGAAGATTGATCGGTTCATCATGGGTTTATGTGACGATTTATTTGGCGCAGTGGCGGTTCTTGAACCTAAGACGTATGCTGCAGCCCTTCGAGCGGCTTCTTTAATTGACTCTCGTACTCCCAGGTCGAAGGGAGATAGTGGTGGGCAAAGTTCAGGATCTGGACAGAAAAGGAAACACGAGCAGGCGTTTGCTAAACCAACCGGGTACCCGGCGCAGAATCAGCAGGGTGGTCAGCAATTAGTTTTGGGTAAGGAGAAAAGTCAGTGCCCTAGTTGTGGGGGACGACATAGCGGGATTTTCCCTGCGGCCACCAAGACGTGCTATAGCTGTGGAAAGGTGGGCCATTTGTCATCTGTTTGTTGGCAAAGGAAGAAGATGGATTCAAAAGTATGTTATAATTGTAGGAAGACGGGGCACTTGGCGACGAGTTGTACGGAGAAAAGGAGGACTGAAGCACTGAAGGGCCATCAGCAAAGTAAGGTCTTCGCAACAACAACCGAAGCAGTAGGAGGATCCAGTTATGTGGTGACAGGTACCTTACCTATTCTTGGTCACTTAGCATTCGTACTGTTTGATTCCGGATGCACCCATTCTTTTATTTCTTCTGTATTTGTGGGTCAAACTCAAATAGAAGTAGAACCCTTAAAGCTTAACCTTTTAGTTTCGATCTCGGTCGGGGCAGAGTTGCTAGCTCAAGAAAAGGTCAAGACTGGCCAGGTGATGGTGTCAGGTCGCCTATTAGGTGTAACACTGGTGGTATTAGAGATGAGTGATTTTGATGCTATTTTGGGCATGGACTGGCTATCTGAGAATCATGCCCACATTGATTGCTATCGTAAGGAGGTGGTGTTCAGACCCCCAATGGAACCCAGCTTCAAATTTAAGGGGTCTGGGGCGGGAACGATTACTAAAATGATTTCAGCTTTGAAAGCAAACAGATTGATTAGCCAAGGGGCATGGGCTCTTTTGGCTTGCGTTATTGATACACGAAGTGCAAAGGTTGAAATGGCATCAGTGCCTGTGGTTAGAGACTTTGTAGATGTGTTCCCTGAGGAGTTGCCCGGTTTGCCTCCAGTTTGAGAAGTGGATTTCGGTATTGAACTCGAACCAGGAGTGTCGCCCAAGTCGAAAGCTCCATATAGAATGGCCCCAGTAGAATTAAAGGAACTCAAATCACAGTTGCAGGAGATCTTGGATAAGGGATTCATTCGCCCGAGTGTTTCACCGTGGGGTGCACCTATACTTTTTGTGAAGAAAAAAGATGGATCGATGTGGTTGTGCATCGACTATCGGGAGTTGAACAAGGTAACCATAAAGAACAGGTACCCACTTCCTAGAATTGACGATTTGTTTGATCAATTACAGGGAGCGGTGATGTTCTCTAAGATTGATCTACGTTCAGGTTACCACCAGTTACGAATCAGAGAGGAGGACATCCCGAACACTGCCTTTCGGTCCAGATATGGGCACTATGAGTTCACGGTGATGTCGTTTGGATTAACGAATGCACCAGCAGTGTTTATGGATCTAATGAATAGGGTGTTTAAGGAATTCCTTGACACCTTCGTGATTGTCTTCATCGATGATATTCTAGTCTATTCTAAGTCAAATGAGGAACATGAGGTTCACCTTGGAAAACTATTGACTGCTCTAAGAGCAAACAAGTTATATGCTACGCTCTCCAAATGTGAATTCTTGTTGCCACAAGTGTCCTTCCTAGGACATGTAGTGTCTAAGGAAGGCGTGTCAGTGGACCTAGCGAAGGTGGAGGCAGTTACAAAATGGCCTCGTCCTACCTCGGTCGCTGAGGTACGTAGCTTCTTGGGTTTAGCTGGATACTACAGATGCTTTGTTCAAGATTTCTCCAAGATAGCCATACCTTTGACATATTTGACCCGCAAAGGGAATGCTTTTGTTTGGAGCAATGATTGTAGGCCAGTTTTCACGAACTCAAGCAAAGATTAGTATCGGCACCTGTACTTACCGTACTTGTAGGAATAAGAGGATTTGTCGTGTATAGCGATGCTTCTCAGAAAGGGTTGGGTTGTGTGCTAATGCAACACGGGAAAGTGATTGCTTATGCATCCCATCAGTTGAAGGATTATAAGCGAAACTACCCAACTCACGATTTAGAATTAGCAGCGGTGGTTTTCGCCCTGAAAATCTGGAGGCATTACTTATATGGCGAGAAGATTCAAATGTACATGGATCATAAAAGCCTCAAGTACCTTTTCACGCAAAAGGAATTGAACATGAGGCAACGGAGGTGGTTGGAATTGGTAAAGGACTATGAGGTGGAGATTCTCTATCACCCGGGTAAGGCAAACGTGGTTGCCGATGTCCTTAGCCGAAAGACTGCACACACCTCAGCCTTGGTTACGAAGTAGGCACATTTACGATATGACATGGAGCGTGCTGGGATAGTAGTGATGGTGGGCCAGGTCATGGCTCAGCTGGGCCAATTATCAGTACAGCCAACCTTGAGACAATGAGTGATAGATTCCCAACAGGGGGATTCGAGCCTAGTGGACTTGTGGCGCCAGGCTGAGTCGGATCAGGAAAATGAGTTCTCAATTTCAGTGGATAATGGTCTTCTTTATAAGAAAAGATTATGCGTGCCAGATACCAGTAAGCTTAAAGAATAAATTCTATCAGAGGCCCATAACTCTCCTTTTTCAATACACCCAGGTAGCCCCAAGATGTACCAGGATCTAAAGCGGTGTTATTTGTTGGAAAATGTTTAGTGTGCCAGTAGGTTAAAGCTCCTAGACAGAGACCGGCAAGGTTATTGCAACCGTTGAGCGTGCCGCAGTGGAAGTGGGAGGAAGTATCTATGGATTTCATTTTCGGGTTACCCAAGACCGTAAAGGGATTCACAGTGATTTGGGTAATTGTCGATAGGCTAACTAAATCGGCGCATTTCCTTCCAAGGAAACTGACTTTTACGGTTGAAAAGTGGGCACGCCTATTCATGGAAGAGATAGTCAGGTTGCACGGGGTTCCGGTGAAGATTGTTTCAGACAGGGATCCCCGCTTTACCTCTATCTTTTGGAGGAGTTTTCAAAAAGCCTTAGGTGCATAATGTAACTTCAGTACGGCATTTCATCCACAAACCGATGGTCAGACTGAGAGGTTAAACCAGATTCTGGAAGATATGTTGCGAGCACGTGCATTGGATTTTGCTGGTAATTGGGATATGCATTTACACCTAATGGAGTTTACTTATAACAATAGTTATCAAGCAACGATTGGCATGGCACCGTTTGAGGCTCTATATGGGAAAGTGTGCAGATCCCCAGTCTATTGGGGCAAAGTTGGTGAACGCAAGTTGTTGGGGCCCGAGCTAGTCCAAGTGACCAATGATGCAGTGCAAAAGATCAGGGCGAGGATGTTAGCGGCACAAAGTAGGCAGAAAAGCTACGCCGACATGCGGCGAAGAGATTTGGTGTTTGCAGTTGGTGACCATGTATTCCTTAAAGTGGCACCGGTGAAGGGTGTTTTGAGGTTTGGTAAAAAGGGAAAGCTGCGTCCCAGGTTTATAGGACCATTTGAGATCTTGGAACGAATTGGCTCGGTGGCGTATCGTTTGGCCTTACCGCCTTCTCTTTCCGCGGTCCATAATGTTTTTCATGTGTCTATGCTGCGAAAATATGTGCCTGACTCATCTCATGTGATTGATTACAGGCCGTTGCAAATCAATGAGACCTTAAGTTATGAGGAGATAGAAAAGCTCTTCGAAACAAGCAAATAGGACTTGTTAAAGTGTTGTGGCATAATCACCAACTTGAGGAAGCAACTTGGGAGCGGGAGGATGAGATGCGGACCAGTTATCCTGAACTCTTCGAGGATTAGCAACTTTCGAGGACGAAAGTTCTAAAGGTGGGTATAATGTGATACCTGGTTTGATTATTATAGATATTTATTATTACTTGTTTAAAAATGAGGTAATATTAGTAATAAAAGGGAAAAAAAAAGATCTCTCCAGCCTTATCTCTCCAACCGACCCCCCCTTTTGTTTTCCGTTTTTCCTTTCACCCCGAGACCCCTATGTTTTCCGTCTTTCCCTTTCTTCCCTGATCCCCTCCCTCTCATCTTCTCCTCGTTTCCAATCTCCTCCCTTTGTCTTCCGTCTCCCCGCTTCTGATTCCCCTCCCTCTGTTTTTTTTATCTCCCCGTCTCCTTTCTTGTCTCAACCCCGTTTCCCCTCTCTCTCTCTCTGTCTCGTAGCCGTCTCCCTTTCTTCTTTATTAGACTTGCTTTCACGAAGGATGGGTGATGGTAGTTTTTCTGGAAATTGCATGCATGGACAGCGGTCTTGAAGTCATCTCTGGGCATTTTAGGATTCGTTCCAGTGGGAATTTGACTCGTTGGGCAGTAGGTAAGCGTTTTGGTTACGAAATTTAGAAATTTAAGGAGTCACTTGCTTGTTTAAGCACTTTTGGAATGGTTGGGCTGACTTTAGCTTGTGGAATTCACTTTAGGGTAACCAATTAAGGTTGGAGGCTGAATTATCCAATTTGGGTCCCACCGGGTTTAAATCTAGCAACGTTTGGTTACGAAGGTAGGTCGGCTTTGAGGCTTAAGGCATTTAAAATTGGTTTTAAGACTAGGTAAGTTTTAGAAAGTTGATTGTTGGTTTATTTGACTTATTATTGTGTAATTGGATACTCGTTATTCGTGCTATAAGTGAAACTTGGAGGGTTGTGCCTGCTTGAGCACTCTCTCTGCAGGTTGGATTATATTTGGCTCTGTCCTAGGAAGTAAAAGCTTGTTCGACTTTAAGTCGATTAAAAGGTAAGTAGCCGTCGGGTTTAATTATCAAGTTCTCACTTTTGGTTGCTTGAATGTGGTACGAATGGATTGTTGATGGAGCAAAATCGCTGACTCTGAGAATATTAGAGGTGATGGTGAGCTTCGACTCGGGAATTGGGCGTGGCCCTGATAGTGGCACTCTACCCCGAGGTCTCATGAAGGCTAACCTGGACGAGAGCCGCTAGATTAGAACAAACCACCCTGTTACTGCCGTTTCGTGCGTGCTTGTGAGTCTAGATCGCTAGGGAATATGTAGAGTTTGGGGGATGTGTTCCCTCTTTGCCTGTGTGGTTGTTTATGGGGAATTCCTCATCGTGCTGAGTTTGGGGGATGTGTTCCCTCCTTGCATGTGTGGTTGTTTAGGGGAAATTCCTCATCGTGTTGAGTTTGGGGGATGTGTTCCCTCCTTGCCTGTGTGGTAGCTTAGGGGGATTTTCTCGCTATGTTGAGTTTGGGGGAATATGCTCCCTTATTGCCCGTGAGGTAGGTCTAGGAAAGTTTCATTTGGTTGTTCCCTTATTTATGTGGTTTCTTGAGGAGGCTGCTTACTGAGTATACCTAATACTCACTCGAGCTACTTTGCTCATCTCTTTCAGGTGAGGTCCCTCAGCGAGGCGGATGACGAGTCGACGACCTGGCGAGGCTGCTGAGATACCTGTAGTTTTGCTTTAGGTTCCTTTTGTTGTATCACCTAACCAGTGCTTTGTTTCCTTGTGTATTGTTATCTAGGATCTGAAAAGTTTTGTTTGCAAAGCCATGTGTGTAGACTCAGCATGTGAGTAGTTTGGAGGACGCTGAGTACTTTACCTTGAAATCTTAGAAGTGTTTATGCCTTATACAGGTTTCTCTAAATTTTGGTTTTACCCTAGTTACGTCGTTATGTTGCCGAAATCTCGATATGAACGAGGTAATCAGGTCGTACTTCCACGTTATAAAGTCGTAGCAGGTGAGGAGTGTTGCAAATACTTACAAATAAATTTTCACATTTTGACTCCATATCATATTTTTCAAGATCCACACACACATTTTTTAATAAATATCGAAAATGGGGCATTTGGGAGTAGAATTTTGGACCAATAAAAAATTGCAATGTCATTATTTAAAATTATTTATTTAATTATGGACCAATTATAAATTAATGTAGGTCACAAAATTAAACAATGACAAATCCAAATATCCCACGTGTCTCTCTTATGTCTATTCGAGCATCCTCATGGGCTTGATCAAATCCAACAATGGTCGAGCAAAGGATCAATTGATTATTTGGCATAAAGCCCAGTTTAGTTGAAGTTTGACAAATTAAATAAAGCATAACTCAAATAAATCAAAGTCCACTCACTCAGTCGGTCCCAAAGCCCATGTTTTATCCAAACAAAAGACGAACCCAAAAAAAAAAGGCAGGTCAACACAACTTTTTGAAAACTTTGTACATAAAGGGCTCCTCCATTTGAGGAGGTAAGAAGATTGAAAGCTTTTTAAGAATACTGATGTTTGAAGACATGAAGGCAGAGTTAAAATCTTCCTGAAGACTAAACAAAGATATTAATTATTCTTGAAGATTGAAGACTAAAATGAATGTACCATGAAAGTTGAAGATTGAAGTGAAAGCATATGGAAGACGAAAGACGGAGACGAACTCTTCTTGAAGATTGAAATTAACACTCCTCGAAGACTGAAACAAAAGACTGAAGAGACTGAGCTTAAAGCTTCTTGAAGATCTGAGTTTAAACCTTCCGAAAGACTTCGAGGACTAAAACTTCCTTGATTTTGCAACAGAGAGAATCAAAGGACTATTCGATGGAGTTGTATTCCACTTTACTTACAAGATATTAATAAAAATTCAAACTACAATTACACAAATTAACTTTCTCCAAAATCTCAAAGATTTTATGTATATCTTTATGATCGAAGGTATAGATGAAATTAGTTACATTTTTCGTCTTTTCTATATAACATGGGCAAGTGACTGCAATAGATATGTATATGTTCTGTACTTTTGAAATTTTATTTTGATGTACATATATTTAAATACATTAAAAGTTTATAAACTAATTACAGTTGATTTTACAATATAAGAACATTTGAAACAAATGGTACAAATGTAAACAAAACAATAAAAAAAATTTAAACAAATGCCATTCAAAGTCAATTAATTTCCATAATACCGACTACCATAGTGGCGCTAAAAATGCTATGCTTTGTATTCTATTGCCTTTTTTCACTTATATGTAAAATGTTATTAGAGATCAATCATAACATTTTGTTCCAACTCTATGAAAATTTTCCAGAACATTAAAATTTTAAAATAAAAAATAGAATTTTTGTACCTTTTTTCGATAGAGTTTAAAACACGCTATGAAAAGCCAAGGGCTTCCAATAACATCGGCTACAATAGAATGGTAAAAGATGATATGATATGTCTTTTGTAGCGCTTCTCAATCTTATAAAAAACGCTCTGTAAGATGAATCATATCGTCATTTTCCAGCACAATGAAAAAAAAAATCAGATAATTAAAAGTACAAATAAAAAACAGACTTTTTATAGCATTTTGGATAGCGGTGAAAAAATGCTATGAAATGTCAGAGACTTTCAATAACATCGGCCATGACAGCATTTCAAGAATGCTATCGAAGGTTTACTATAGGATTTATTGAACGTTATCGTATGCGATTTTTCTTGTAGTAATGACCCAACCTTTTTAGTATCGAACTCAACTTTTTATGGATATCTAAATGGCTAGTTTCAACTAACATAACTTGTTTTGTTTAATTCTTTGCATCTTCCCTAATTGTCTTGATGTTGCTAAAATGTCTGGCAAAATAGTTCATGTTCAAGAGTATATCAACTTCAAGAACACGTTGAACACCAAGCATCATAATTATGTTAGAAGAAGTATGAGATAACATGAGATTATAGCAGCCAGCTATCCTAAAATGCAAATATGTAGTTGGACACAACATTAAGGACCATTTATGTAATGACTCGAACTTATTTTTTTAGACTTCGACTATATAGGGACGTTACTACATGCTTGCTAATGGATAAAAAACTATTGTGAAAAAATATGGAGATTTAATCCAATTAATCAAGTCGGATCCAAATTATTCTCTAAAAGAATAAAATTTTTCCTACTTGAAAACGTTGGGCGTTACAATTTATCCTATTATCGCGATGGATCCATTCTCAGTCGAATATGAATAGAGGAAGGCAACGTCGTGCTGTTCTTGACACCTGCTACTCTCATTCCTCAAACACGGACTTTTGAGGCAAACTGGAATAAACTTAATTGCCATTAACGTGGTTTTCTTGCAAGATAATTGAGGGAGGTTACCTTTCAATATGTTGTTTCTCATTGAGTAATTTATTTTGTTAATATTTGTGAATACACTAGTATTGAAATACCTATTGATTTGTTCTTGATGTTATGAGGTGAGTAGTAGTAATATGCTTCATATGTTGTTAAATCTCTCCTTCTCGAGCTCTCTAGACACATTTTGCTTCGTTGAATGTTATCAAATCGCGCTAGACCATGGAAAATTACAATAAACTTTCATCACCATTTGGTTTTCAATGTCATATTTACTCTTTGAAATATTCATCACGTTACAATCATGTAAGCCATAAACTCTCTTTTAATCTTATTGCATTTATACATGAAGATTGATACACTTAAAATTGTTGCACTGAATGATGCAGTGGTTGAATTTGGAAATTTCCTAGGTTGTGGATTATAACGTGCACAAAGCTTCATAAGGAGACAAGTTAGGCACTGAGATGATCATATTAAGAGTTGAGTTGAAGTAAGTTAAGGTAATGAGAAAGTTGGGTATACATTGGGTGTATTATGTGTTGAATGCAAAAGCTTTAATTTCTAATTAAATTAGCTAAAGTTTGTTTTATGGATTAGGAGGATTTAATAGGACTTAAGATCTAAAGAAGGAAGTAGGAGCTGGCCAATGTGTATGACTCATGGATTGATGAAATAGGAGCTGGCCAATGTGCATGATTCACGGATTGATGAAGTAGGAGCTGTCCATTCCTTGTGAATTCAATAGGCAGCTGGAAGCTCTAGGAAATGGGTCAACTTCAAATGGTCATATCTCTCAATCCACTTGAGAAAATTCGATGATTCTTGAGCCAAAATCTCATAAATTGAATGAAGAATAGGTCTGGAAAATTTTGTAAGAAAATAAGAAGAGGAAGGTCGTGAAAACTTAAGAAAACCGAGAAGTGTTCCAGTTTCTCGGCCAGCAGAACAAGGTGTAGAAATCTGAAGATTTCGAGCTCATAAGGACGAATTAGAAGCTAAAATTTTGAGGTAAGTAAGTTTAGACATTTTATTTGAGGGTTATCAAATAAAATGTGGTGGTTGTTTTGATAAATGTTGAGAAACCGATGCTGGAAGTTGAATCTGTAATTGTTGGTTCAAAAGAGAAAGGGCTAGAGAGAGAGTAAGGAAGTTGTGCTTCCAATTTGTTATACCTTACAGCCAAGTGTGTTCAGTTACTATGCTATAAGTTATGTGACTGAATTAGATCTAATTTTGGGCCAAGTAGAAAAAGGGATTAATGTTATGGAATTTATTTTTAGGGCAAACGAAGATAGGCGAAGCTTATAAGCCTTGGGAGACTTCTGGTGATTGTGAGTGACTTTGTTTGAAAACCTATGCTTTGATCTTTATTCAAAAGCTTACTAGTGATGGATATTGAAGCATGCTTAAGCTAATTTATATTCATGTTTCATTGAACTCTATTAATAAATAGCGGTGTTGAAAGTTAAGCATATTTGTAACTAGTTGTTACTCCGCGTTCAAGCATGACACTCGACGTTTGGAAGCTTGTTTAAAATGAAAGTTTGTGTTTATGTTGAGAACTTTCTGGATGGGATTCCAAACTATGTATCTAAATATTTAAAGCATGCCTTGTATATTATTAAGCCCCGGTACTGAAGGACACGGAAAAGGTACCTGGGGGAGAGAGAAAACCTGACCCCCGATACTAAAGGACAATGAGAAAGTATTCGGGTGGTAGTTGGTCTAGCCCCAATACTGAAGGACATGGAGAAGGTATTAGAGGAGGCCAGTGAGTTTAAATGGCATTCCACGTGCACGTGAGAGAGGTATTGAAGCTGTTGGTTTAGAGAGGACTCTGCCACAGCTAGGGTTTGGAAGAGTACCATGCTACAAATTTTTTTTATTATGAGTTCTTATGCATTTCTTTTCGGGGTGCTTAAATCCTATAAATTGGCTGCCTTGTTGAAATACTTTTGATGCTTTATCTTTGAGCGCATAATCTATTAAAGTAGTCACTCACTGGGCTTCCCAGCTCACGTTTTCAACATGTTTTCTCTTCTCAGGTAGCAAACGAGTTCCCGGTGCTTAGCCTCGAAAAGACTTGTTTGCCACCACGCCTCTTTAGCTCCTTGTATATATACTTCTACATGTATATAGTTTTGAAATAAAAGCATTCTAGCTGGGTTGTAATAGACTTAAGTGTGGTATTACTTAGTATGCAGACCTAGTATGAGGGACTGAATGTATCTTGCTTAGGTGTGCAGTTGTGTGCTCAATTTTACTTGTTCATACATATTGCGTTGTGTACATTTCCAGGTGGATGTTAGGTTGGGCTGGGAGTGCTAGTAAAAGGGCTGGTATTCTCTGTCTTCACATTCCTTCGTAGGTTAGGCAAGTGAGCCTGGAGGGGGTGTGACAAATCATGACTCCAAAATAAAGAATCTGACGGCTCGTGATCCTGAAATGGCCTTGTCAAGAGAGACAATTGTCTTCATTCTTATTTTTCAGTACATTTAAAGAAAATTGGATAGGTTTTAGTTTTCATTATGCTCTCATTGTAGATATTTTAGAAAGATATAAAAAATGAGGAGATGGGTCTCTGTAAGGTGCAAAAGAAATAAGTTTAAAGAGCCTCACAAATTTACTACTTTCTATAATTATTACAATTTAATGAAATAAAGGAATGGTGAAAATCAATTAAAAAAAATAGGAAACGTGAAAATTCAATAAAAAAAAAGGAACCATGAAAAAGCCATTTCTTTGTTCACTTAAGAAGGAGAACAACATGGAAATAGAAAACAAATGAAGACCACTTCGTCGAAATATAGAGAGTAAAAAACAAAATTTGCGTTCGATGATCTAAACTTAACAAACAACACTCCTATAAAGAGGTCTTCTCTTTTCCTAAAAAAATAATCCATACTCGAATTAAAAAAAAAAAAATTGTAAAAGGCACGAAAAGGCCGAAGAAAATTCTTTAAGGCAAGAAAAATAAAAAGAAAAGGAAATGGCGAATAAGAAGATGGCAGTGTTTCTAATGTGCGTTGTGGTGGTGGCTGCACTACAAATTTCCACTGCTGATAGGTCGGACGACATAGAGGAGAAATTCAAGTCGTTCTTTGCCGACTTGGAGGCCAAATTCAAGTCCTGTTGTAAAACTTGCGAGGAGGAATGCATAGCCAAAGGCAATGGCTACACTTCCTGTCATTCTAAGTGTGATTCATATTGCGGCGAAAAGGAAGTTGTTGGTACTTTTTTTACTCTCTCAAGAAAACAATTACTTTTTGACCATATATATAATAAGAAGTATCAATTTTTATTCTAAAATTTGAATGGACCTAAAAATTGAATCGATGTTGCAACCTTGAGTTAAAACTTGGAAAAATAGTATGATTTTCACTTTTTTTCATATTCAATAAGTTATCAAATGTATATCAAATGGATCCCTTTTTTCTTTTTCTTTTTTTTTTTTTTGACCTAGACTAGTGTCGATTGTTTTTTTATTTTTTAATTGGTGATTTGTGGTAGAGTAATTCAATAGTCGATTGGGTATGGTGAAATTTAATTTCATGCCAAACTTGACTTTTATTATTGAAGAAAGTGTGGTTTCTTAATATCTTTTTTTTTTCATTAATGCTTATTAAAAAATGGATAAGTCTCATGATATTGAATGTTTAGATTGATAATTGATACCCAAATCGAAGATAAAAAGGACTTTTTTCCTTTTTGATTTCATCTTAAAATTCCATATTCTTGTACGAATTTCAATTTTTGTTGTGCTTATTCTGCAGATAAACTCCACATCAATCCACCCCATTGATAAGTGAGGATGAAACGAAAGAAGAGCTCTCCATAATGATCATTTTGATGTTGAAGGTCAGGTAGAAATTATTTGAATAACATTTGTTTGAGTAATATAATTTATTTGAAGTTATAACATTTAAATATCCATCAGTATTTTGATATATATATCAATAACAAAAATTATGCCAAATGGTCACTTTCCATGACTATTTCACAAATGGCATTTTATATAAAAACATTTATGCTTTAAATTGGCTAAGTTTTTTGTAGTATTTTTCTTCCATTTTTACGCTTGAATATTATGCATCTCCTTCTATTTATCATGTTATCGTATTTTATTGTTTCCTCAATAAGATTATTCATTTCAGGTACATGATTCTAGTATTAATTGCATCTCAGTATTTTTTGTCATTTTAATATACTACAACCCTTGTTTTTATTAACATTTAAGATATATTTAAAATGATTTAAAAAATATATAATGAACAAAGTAAAGTAACCCACGTATTGGATGCTTCAAGAGCCACAAATTGTTTTATTGCATCCTCAATCTAGAGAAAACGAGGATAAAAAGGGCAAATATGTAAGTGCGCAAGTGGAATAACTTAAAAACTTAGTGGAACTTGATGGATTTAGGAGGGTTTGGAGAAGTAGATGAGAGAAATTGGGGAGGGCGCCTAAAGTTGAAAATAAACTACCTTCTTCCCATCTTACCCAATAAGGATGAAAAGCATCCAACACATGGTGGGCGACGAGATGCGTTCATGTGCGACGACGCCACGACACAATGGCATGACTTAATATTTTTTTACAGGAAAAAGGAAGCTTCTGCAAAAGCATAGGAAAGTGAGTTCTACACTACAATTAAAAAAAAAAGCTTCTAAATTCAACAAAAAAAAGTAGTGCCTTCGTAATTTGAATTCACTCAGAGTCGAATTGATTTTGGAAATAGCTTTTTGGTTCTTAAATAGCTACCGACTAAAAAAATTTAGTTGTTCACATCAATTTTTGAATTATGAAATTAATTTGTTTTCAAAGAGGAAGGAAGTTGCAAAAACAAAAGAGTTTAAAATAGAACACGAAGGAAACAGTAAGTTGATTCCATAGGGGCAATGAACAAAAGGTAAGAGTAAAATGACAAAAATATTTTGGACAACATCCAACTACACAAATCGGTCAATCAAAAAATTTCAAGTTCATACTCTGGAATGTTCTACCATTTGAAAGGTCCTCATTTGCCAATTTTTTTTAATTCATAAATTCAAAGCACTTTATTTAAGATTAATTGCAGGGTATTGCTCACTTTGTTCGAGATATATTTGTTTTCACTGACAAATTTAGCAACAGCCGTTAGTTAAAACTAAAATCCAACAAACATTTGGATTCAATCGGTTTTGATCTAGGATTTAGATTCCAAGAAAAAAAAAATTAAAATATTCATCTTGGAAGGAATTGGACAAGATGAGAAATTTGGTGCCAGATTTGAGGAGCTAAAACTGAAAAGCATATTATGAGATGTTACATCGAACTTTAAAAATTTATTCGAATTTTGAATCATAGTGAGACTTCTGCCAAATTAAAAGTTGGGCACATTCAAAATTCTCCCAATTTATGTCATAATTGGGTAGAATTAAAATTCTATCAAAGAAAAAAATTGTTGTTAGAGTTTAAGTTTAGACTCAAGTTAACATCGGCATAGTCCAAATTTTACCCAAGTCCAAATGAAAATATTATTCCAAACTCAAGCCCAAATTATCATAGAATTACTCCAACTCCAAGTGAAAATTGTTGAAGACTTTGAACTCTACTCCGAGCACAAATTTGGAATTAAAGTTCACTCAAAACGAATCCAAATCAAAGTGTTCGTCTAGTAAGAAAATCAAAATTTTGACAAAAATTTATATTTTTATTAAATTGACGCATCAAATAGAGTAATACTTACAAATAAATTTTCACATTTTGACTCCATATCATATTTTTCAAGATCCACACACATTTTTTAATAAATATCGAAAAAGGGGAATTTGGGAGTAGAATTTTGGACCAATAAAAAATTGCAACGTCATTATTTAAAATTAATTATTTAATTATAGACCAATTATAAATTAATGTAGGTCACCAAATTAAACAATGACAAATCCAAATATCCCACGTGTCTCTCTTATGTCCATTCGAGCATCCTCATGGGCTTGATCAAATCCAACAATGGTCGAGCCAATGATCAATTGATTATTTGGCATAAAGCTCAGTTTAGTTGAAGTTTGAGAAATTAAATAAAGCATAACTCAAATAAATCAAAGTCCACTCACTCAGTCGGTCCCAAAGCCCATGTTTTATCCAAACAAAAGACGAACCCAAAAAAAAAAAAGGCAGGTCAACACAACTTTTGGAAAACTTTATACATAAAGGGCTCCTTCATTTGAGGAGGTAAGAAGATTGAAAGCTTTTAAAGAATACTGAAGTTTGAAGACATGAAGGCAGAGTTAAAATATTCCTGAAGACTGAACAAAAATATTAATTCTTCTTGAAGATTGAAGACTAAAATGAATGTACCATGAAAGTTGAAGATTGAAATGAAAGCATATGGAAGACGAAAGATGGAGACGAACTCTTCTTGAAGATTGAAATTAACACTCCTCGAAGACTGAAACCAAAGACTGAAGAGACTAAGCTTAAAGCTTCTTGAAGATCTGAGTTTAAACCTTCCGAAAGACTTCGAGGACTAAAACTTCCTTGATTTCGCAACAGAGAGAATCAAAGGACTATTCAATGGAGTTGTACTCCACTTTACTTACAAGACGATATTAATAAAAATTCAAACTACAATTACACAAATTAACTTTCTCCAAAATCTCAAAGATTTTATGTATATCTTTATGATCGAAGGTGTACATGAAATTAGTTACATTTTTCATCTTTTCTATATAACATGGGCAAGCGACTTCAATAGATATATATATGTTTTGTACTTTTGAAATTTTATTTTGATTTAAATGTATTTAAATACATTAAAAGTTTATAAACTAATTACAATTGATTTTACAATATAATAACATTCGAAACAAATGGTACAAATGTAAACAAAACAATAAAAAAAATTCAAACAAATGCTATTCAAAGTCAATTAATTTCCATAATACCGACTACCATAATGGCGTTAAAAATGCTATTATTTGTTTTCTATTGCCTTTTTTCACTTATATGTAAAATGTTATTAGAGATCAATCATAACATTTTTTTTGCAAACTCTATGAAATTTTCCATGACATTAAAATTTTAAATTCAAAAATATAATTTTTGTAGCTTTTTTCGATAGAGTTTAAAACACGCTATGAAAAACCAAGGACTTTCAATAACATCGGCTACAATAGAATGGTAAAAGACGCTATGATATGTCTTTTGTAGCGCTTGTCAATCTTATAAAAAATGCTTTGTAAGATGAATCATAGCGTCATTTGCCAGCACAATGAAAAAAAATCATAGAATCAAAAGTACAAATAAAAAGCATACTTTTTATAGCATTTTGGATAGCGGTGAAAAAATGCTATGAAATGTCAGAGACTTTCAATAACATCGACCATGACAGCATTTCAAGAATGCTATCGAAGGTTTACGATAGCATTTGTTGAACGTTATCGTATGCGATTTTTCTTGTAGTAATGACCCAACCTTTTTTGTGACGCCCTGCAACTTCAGGTACAATTAATTTTCATCTTATGTCTGTATTTGTGGTGAACGTTTAAATTCTTCATTAAAGTCGACCCAAGAATTATCAGAATTTAGTGGGTGAATTTAAGTAATTAAGTTTTTATAACTTTAGCGAAAGATTTTCGAACTAGATCAAATCTCTTAATTTTTGAAACTCGCTTTTACCCAAAGAATTAGTCCTAAATCTCCTAGAAAATCCCGATTTTTTGATTGGGAGATAGACTTTTAAATAGCACTAAATCCTTTATTTTAATTGTTTAAACTAATGTTCCAAAAAAACCCTAAATTTTTTTTCTTCTCTCTTCTCTTCTCCCCTTCACACCGACAAGCACCTCCCACCATCCCCATCGATTTTTTTTCTCTTCTTCTTCCTCCCCTTCATGCCGACAGCCCCTTCCCACCACCATCCCCATTGATTTTTTTCTCTTATTCTTCCTCCCCTTCACGCCGATAGCCCCTTCCCATCACCATCCCCTTCGATTTCTCCTTCTTCTTCTTCCCTTCACCGCCGACAGCCTCCCTCCAGCCATACGAACTTCGGCGACGCGAAATCAGCAAGCTCCGACGAGGATTGAACGGTGCAGAGACTCAAGAATCGTCTTCTTCGGCGTCTTCAGGCAGTAGCGGCGGTGTGGGCGGGCTTTTTCTCCAGTGACGGTGCTCCATCAACAGCGTTTTTTTCTCTTTAGGTGAGCTTCGACTTAAACCCATGCTAATTCGACCTTGTTTTCGTGTTACCCACTCTCTAATAACTCTAAACATCCATGTTAGGCTCCATTGAACAATATCCAGCACGTTTTCGGACTCCATCGAACAGTTTTCAGCGGCCTTCGGGTCTATTCGGTAAGATACAGCGCGCTCCAACACGTTCTGCCTTTTCACGAACCAATTTAAGTAGCGTAGCTTGGAGTCTAACGTGTAGGAACTTTCTATTTGTGATTTCAGATTAATTTGAGCCCTCTCGAATACCAACCAACAGTAATTCGACCTCGTTTGGAGTAGTTCTGTAAGTTCCAATAAGTTTCAGCAAGTCTTTAAATTCTTCGAACTAAAATAAAATTCGTTAGATTAATTTATAATTCTTGTAACCTTGCGTTCATAGATCGGGCTTAATTTGGAGTGTTCGAGTAAGCTCAAAGTTCACTTTAGGAATACCTTGGGCTATCTTGGGAACATAGTAAGTAGAATTCTACCGGTTGGGTTTTGTTGTTGATTGTTAGCATGTTGTGTGTGTTTTAAATGCTTGCTTATGTATACTTTATTACAATGAATTGTTTTATGATTCTAAACGTGTTGAGTATGACATGATGAATTGTTTCCCCTGTGATAACCGTATTGCTTTGCTGAGTTCGAGTAATCTAGCGAGTTATTGGCATTGGTTGTGAAAGCTTGTTATGGTTGTTTGCATAGTTTTGGCATAAGTATGGTAGTATGTCACCGTTGAGTTCAGAGGAACATCGAGGCCTTGAGTAAAAATGGTCAAGGGTCGATGCGGTTAAGTCATCGTTTGCCTTGGGTAAAAATGGTCAAGGGAGCGATGCACAGTTCGAGGCCTTGGGTGAAAATGGCCAAGGTTCGAACGCTGAGCACTGTAGAGAGTCGTTGAGGCCCTAGGTAAAAATTGTCAGGGGTCGGCGGGTCTCGAAAGGATTAGTCTCAAGAAGCTTGTGAGGGCTAAACAGGAGTGGTTTTAGTGACTCGGTGAAGTTTGAATGAGTATGATGAGCTTGGGTAGTGATTCCATATGCATGAGATAAACAGGGTACATTTGTGAGTATAACTCAGTGACTTAAACATGTTGCATGTGATGTTTGTGTGTGAGTTGCGTGTCTAGCTTATTATGGAAAGCATGATACTTGCAAGCATGTTGTCTTGTTTTGTATGCTGATTGTGTCCCTTCAGGTGTGAGCTACTTACCAGTACGTGTTATGTACTGACTCACTACCAGGTTTTGCAAGTGATGACGTATGTTTTAACCCTGGTGATGCTAAAGAGGAGGTATGAGAGGAGAAAGGCCATAGTTGAATATTTATCCTTAATGTAGTTGACTTGTTGCGTTTAGGGCAATCGAACTATAGTTATAATTGTCTTGAGATTTAGGCGTCAATATTGTTGTTCTTTTCCGCATTAGAATGGACTATGAAACTTATTAGATAGCTTGAACTATAGGTT
This sequence comes from Trichosanthes truncata, assembly GCA_033996785.1. Taxonomy (NCBI): domain Eukaryota; kingdom Viridiplantae; phylum Streptophyta; class Magnoliopsida; order Cucurbitales; family Cucurbitaceae; genus Trichosanthes; species Trichosanthes truncata. Next base: position 52,923,945 of record JAWPNB010000002.1, on the reverse strand, counting down.
GTGAGGTTATTTTATAATTTATTTTGCGTCGGGACTTGTAATAAGTTTGCTAGGGTGCCTTGTTTTCTTTTGATTAAACGTATTTGCCTTGTTTGAAAGAAGACTGAGAAAGTTTTGTCGATCTTGATTTGAGTTGTAAAGGGACCCTGAACTTGTGGTAGTTATCTGATTTGGAGTTTGGAATGGTTATTTGGTTATCTGGTTATGGAAGTGCAAATTCTTGTTTAACAGGTGCTAGAAAATTTTTGGGTAACTCATAGTTATGTCGTTATGTTGCCGAAATTTTTGGGGCATACCGGTTGTAAGTTAGTAGCGTTCCCTAGAATTGGCTAAATTTTGGGGTCGTTACAGTTGGTATCAGAGCAGAGTTGGTTTTGTAGACTGACCTAGAAAACTAAGTTGTTAAGGTTGTGATAGGGTAATGGCCTTTCTCAGCCTCCTCTCCATCGTCAGGTATGTGGTTTTGTCTTTGTTATAGGATTTAAGTTGCTAGATAGTTGCTTGCACGATTACTGCTTGATTTGCTTCTTTGAATGATTAATGTTTGATTGGCTTGTTTGCTTGACTTGTGGTAGTTAGGCTTAAAATGCTTCTTTTAACTTGTTGACTTAGAGTTAAGATTGTGGTTGATTAACTTGTTCGTTAGTAAGTTAGTTAAGTAACTCTAGACCCTCTGTTATAGACAATGCCTCTCCGTGGACGCAGACCTAGAGCTCGCGTTGAGAGACAAGGAGTTCCGAGAGACGAATATGATACCGATGCACAACAAGGAGCAAACCCGCCTGTTCCTCCGGTGGTCCCACACATGGTTCTCACACCAGAGGCTCTGCAGTCGTTGTTTGATAATTTGGCACAAAGGAACAATGGGCAGCCCCACAATGCAAACTAGGCTCATGGCCATCAAGCTGAAGGTCAATTCATTAGAGACTTCAAGCGATATGGGCCTCCCACCTTCGACGGGCGGTTAGAGGATGCTACAGCAGCTGAGCGTTGGATCGCTGAACTCGAGTCAATGTTTGATTACCTCAACTGTGGTGATCATCTGAAGGTCAGGGGAGCAGTCTTCATGCTTCGAGATGAAGCACGAATGTTGTGGAAATCTATCGAGGCTTCAGAGGACCACATCAACGAACCTGTCACCTTGTCAAAGTTCAAGGATCTTCTTTACGAAAATATTACTTTCCTGACACGTTGAAGGACGATAATGAGACTGAATTTCTGCACTTGACACAGAGAAATATGTCCGTGATTCAATACGAAAGAAAATTTACTGAGCTGTCTCGTTTTGCTCCATATTTAGTCAGTACTCCGGAACGAAAGATCAAAAGATATATAAAAGGTTTGAGGGAAGAGATCAGAGGTTCCATGGCCCTAAAGGAACCCACTACCTTTACGGCAGCGCTAAGAGGAGCTTTGATTATGAACAAGAATGTGGCAAAAAATTTGCAACAACCCCGTTGGGAGGTTAGTTCCACTTTAGGGACCAAGAGAAAGCCTCCTCCTTCATTGTCAGGACATTCTTACAAATGGTTAAGGGAGCGATGCACAGTTCGAGGCCTTGGGTGAAAATGGTCAAGGTTCGAACGCTGAGCACCGTAAAGAGTCGTTGACGCCCTGGGTAAAAATGGTCAAGGGTCGGCGGGTCTCGAAAGGATTAGTCTCAGGAAGCTTCTGAGGGCTAAACAGGAGTGGTTTTAGTGACTCGATGACGTTTGAATGAGTATGGTAAGCTTGGGTAGTGATTCCATATGCATGAGATAAACAGGGTACATTTGTGAGTATAACTCTGTGACTTAAACATGTTGCATGTGATGTTTGTGTGTGAGTTGCATGTCTAGCTTATTATGGAAAGCATGATACTTGCAAGCATGTTGTCTTGTTTTGTATGCTGATTGTGTCCCTTCAGGTGTGAGCTACTTACCAATACGTGTTATGTACTGACTCACTACCAGGTTTTGCAGGTGATGACATACGTTACAACCCTGGTGATGCTAAAGAGGAGGCATGATAGGAGAAAGGCCATAGTTGAATATTTATCCTTAATGTAGTCGACTCGTTGCGTTTAGGGAAATCGAACTATAGTTATAATTGTCTTGAGATTTAGGCGTCAGTATTGTTGTTCTTTTCCGCATTAGAATGGACTATGAAACTTATTAGATAGCTTGAACTATAGGTTGTGAGGCTTACTTTATAATTTATTTTGCGTCGGGACTTGTAATAAGTTTGCTAGGGTGCCTTGTTTTCTTTTGATTAAACGTATTTGTCTTGTTTGAAAGAAGACTGAGAAGGTTTTGTGGATCTTGATTCGAGTTGTCAAGGGACCCTGAACTTGTGGTAGTTATCTGATTTGGAGTTTGGAATGGTTATTTGGTTATCTGGTTATGGATGTGCAAATTCTTGTTTAACAGGTGCTAGGAAATTTTTGGGTAACTCATAGTTATGCCGTTATGCTGCCGAAATTTCCGGGGCATACTGGTTGTAAGTTAGTAGCGTTCCCTAGAATAGGCTAAATTTTTGGGTCGTTACATTTTTTGTAACGCCCGACTTTTACAGGGGCGTTAATGTCGAAATTTTGGAATTTAGTTGGAGTACTTCTCATTAAGTATGTTGATTTTTGGAGTTTGAAAGTGAAAAAAAAATGGCAAATTGAGATTTAGGAAGCTTGGAAGGGCATTTTTGGAATTTTTGTTAAAAAATAAAATATAATATCTTCTCATCCTTATCTTCATCCTCTTCTTCTTCTTTCTCTCATTTTTTTCCTCTTTCTCGATGGCCCCTCCCTCACTTTCGAAATCTCTCTTCCTCGATGGTCTCTCTCCCTCATGTCGGTCTCTCTCTCTCTTTCTCTCTCTCTCTCTTTGGTCTCTCCTTCCCGTTGAGCCCAGCCACGCCCACAGCCGTGCAGCCCATCGCCGTTCGATTCACGCCCAGAACCGCCGTCTGCCGCGCCTCCAGCTGCTGTCTGCTCGCTGCCACACTCTAGTAGTCGTCGACCGCCGTTCGTATCCCTCTTGTCCTCGATTCTGTATAGACAGCAAAGAGGACGATGCTTTGGAGCTAATTTTCGTCCAACTTGGTGTCGAATAGCGTCGTTGGGTTTCGATTCGAAGTGGGTAAGTTTATTTCGGCAACAATCCAAGTGATTTTTGAAGTTCATAGTTGGTTTAGGTACTGATTTGGTGATTGGAAGCTGACCCATGGATTTTTATGTATGAATTTAGAATACCCATAGCCTTCGAATATCTAATACATGAAATTGGACCATTCGGAGCCAAAGGCAGCTAGCTTTCGATTAATATTGATGTGGGTAATGCTCCTTCTAGTGTGGGTAGCTGTTTTGAAAGTAATTCGAAGTATTTATGGGTTGTAAAACTTAATTGAAGGACTTACTGGGTGAATTCGAAACTAACCCATTAGTTGTATGATTTAATTATAGGATACCCATTACGTTTAAAAGCCGTTTTGGGCAAGATCAAGTAGATTTGAGTTGTTGTCCAGCAAGTGGAATTACTGGTTTGGGCCTTTGTTTGGCGTTTTTGGATCACGTGTTCAATTCATGGGTTACCTTAAATCTTGATGGAATTTGTAAGTAGTCGTTTAGACATGAGTTCCTTTAAGTTTCCATTTAAATTTGATGTATGTTTGATAAATCGAAAATTTTGAAAGTATGCCTAAAACTGTGTTTATAAAGCATGTTTTAATTAGTGGATTTGGTGTGAAGGTTGTTTAAGCTAAAAGTGGTTTTAGTAAGTAGCCAGTAGATAAATAAGGCTTAAGATTCGAGTTAAATATAGTTAGCCTATGTGGCACCTTAAGGGTTTTCCTAAGGATGTAATTGGCCAAGTTTGGGTTATGTTTTTGAATAACTGCGATTAAATATTCGTGCTTAGTGAATTAAGATGGGACTTATTGTAATGGCTTAAAAGTTGCCTAACCACATGGCTATTATTGTTAAGGATTTAGGGTTGCGAACTAATGGTTGGTCTTTGTGATAAATATGTAAAACTTAGATTTAGTTTGTGCTCGAGGTTTGTGAATGGTGGTTGTGACAGGCTTACAATGTTTATGAGCTTAGTGTAATTCTCTAAAGTTCATACGCATGAATTAGTGAATTACTCGGAATGCTTGAAACACTGGAATGGTTGGATGGGGTTAGTTCTCTAGGGATATTTGATGGGTAGAGTTGTGTATAGGACGTCGGAGTGGTTGATTTGGGTTTGAGTCTGGTTTAGAACACCTTAAGGGTATGCAGTGATCAAAGGTCATCGTCCGTGCTTTGTGTGTTTAGAACAAGCAGATGACTGAGCAAGTTTAAGATGTTTCAGACGGGTCCGAAAGTGAGTGGAAGGGGTATTGGTTGTTTTGAGTTCTAGCATGTTTAGAGGTTTGAATTATGAAATAAATGATTGAAGGGCTATAGGTTAATGATAGATGTATGGGCTATGGCTACGTGTAGTTCTTTGTTAGAAGTACCATTGAACTAAGGAATAAGTTCTTATTTAAGATTCGTGTTGGTAGTCTCTGGTAAAAGGTCACCATGATACGATTGTGATTTGAACTTGATGGATGATTTTGGTATGGTAAATGACCCGAGAGGTTCCAAAAGAGTTGTGAAGATACAAAGGCCGTTAGATTTGTGGTACCTACCCTGTTTCGGTTGTATTGTGCAAGCATGTAGGCCTAGAATGTTATTGTGATGTGTTGAGCATTGGGGATGCGTTTCCCTATTGCCTGTGAGCTAGCTTAGAGGTGATTCCCCACTGTGTTGAGCATAGGGGATGCGTTTCCCTATTGCCTGTATGCTAGTTGAGGGGATTTGTTCCCTGGTTGCCTGTGTGGCTATTATGATGTGTTGAGCATGGGGGATGTGTTTCCCTATTGCCTGTGAGCTAGCTTAGGGGTGATTCCCCACTGTGTTGAGCATAGGGGATGCGTTTCCCTATTGCATGTATGCTAGCTGAGGGGATTTGTTCCATGGTTGCCTGTGTGGCTATTGTGATGTGTTGAGCATAGGGGATGCGTTTCCCTATTGCCTGTGAGCTAGCTTAAGGGTGATTCCCCACTGTGTTGAGCATAGGGGATGCGTTTCCTTATTGCCTGTATGCTAGCTGAGGGGATTTGTTCCCTGGTTTCCTGTGTGGCTATTGTGATGTGATGAGCATAGGGGATGCGTTTCCCTATCGCCTATGTGACTTGCTCAGGGATGATTCCCCATTGTGATGAGTGTGAGGGTTGTATATCTTCACAAGTTTGGTTCTAGGTTACAAGACTCGCAAATATGACACGAAGTTAGGGTTATGAAGTGGTGAAGGTTGAGGAATGATATTTTAGTTTTAGTCACTAGGATAAGTATCGAAATTTGAGCATGAAAGTGAGTAAAGGCAGTTCCTTTCTTGGTATGATCTCTTTATTATGTGGTTTCTTGAGTAGGCTGCTTACTGAGTATATTTATACTCACGCGTGCTACTTTGTTTGTCATTGCAGATTGTGCACAACCTTGAGGCGGGTGACGAAGACAATGACTTGACGAGGCTATGGAGACTCCACCAAAATTTCTTTTCCCTGTTTAACTTTTAGTTTTGTTTCTTTGTTCCCTATTGTTTGTTGGTCTGTAAAGTTTAAATTTCTTTCGCTTCCGTGTATTTAGTTAGAAGTTCTTAGGTTCTTTTGCCTGTTGATTGAGCTCAGCATCATTTATTGTAGTTTGGTGGATGCTTATACTGTTATCTGAAGCATAGAAGTGTTTATGCCTCTTTCCAGGCCTTTGAAAATTTTGGTTTTCTCCTAGTTACGCAGTTATGCTGCCAAAATTTTAGGCACGAGCGATGTAACTAAGTCGTGCTTCCGCATTTAGAGAGTCGTAGGAATTCGGGTTATTACATTTTTAGTATCGAACTCAACTTTTTATGGATATCTAAATGGCTAGTTTCAATTAACATAACTTGTTTTGTTCAATTCTATGCATCTTCCCTAATTGCCTTGATGTTGCTAAAATGTCTGGCAAAATAATTCATGTTCAAGAGTATATCAACTTCAAGAACACGTTGATCACCAAGCATCATAATTATGTTAGAAGAAGTATGAGATAACATGAGATTATAGCAGCCAGCTGTCCTAAAATGCAAATATGTAGTTGGACACAACATTAAGGACCATTTATGTAATGACTCGAACTTTTTTTTTTAGACATCGACTATCTAGGGACGTTACTACATGCTTGCTAATGACTTAAAAACTATTGTGAAAAAATATGGAGATTTAATCCAATTAAACAAGTCGGATCCAAATTATTCTTTAAAAGAATAAAATTAGTCCTACTTGAAAACGTTGGACGTTACAATTTATCCTATTATCGCGATGGATCCATTGTCAGTCGAATATGAATAGAGGATGGCAACGTCGTGCTGTTATTGACACCTGCTACTCTCATTCCTCAAACATGGACTTTTGAGGCAAACTGGAATAAACTTAATTGCCATTAACGTGATTTTCTTGCAAGATAATTGAGGGAGGTTAGCTTTCAATATGTTGTTTCTCATTGAGTAATTTAGTTTGTTAATATTGTGAATACACTAGTATTGAAATACCTATTGATTTGTTCTTGATGTTATGAGGTGAGTAGTAGTAATATGCTTCATATGTTGTTGAATCTCTCCTTCTCGAGCTCTCTAGACACATTTTGCTTCGTTGAATGTTATCAAATCGCGCTAGACCATGGAAAATTTCAATAAACTTTCATCACCATTTGGTTTTCAATGTCATATTTACTCTTTGAAATATTCATCACGTTACAATCATGACTCCAAAATAAAGAATTTGACGGCTCATGATCTTGAAATGGCCTTGTCAAGAGAGACAATTGTCTTCATTCTTATTTTGAATACATTTAAGGATAATTGGATAGGTTTTAGTTTTCATTATGCTCTCATTGTAGATATTTTAGAAATATATAAAAAATGAGGAGATGAGTCTCTCTAAGGTGCAAAGGAAATAACTTTAAAGAGCCTCACAAATTTACTACTTTCTATAATTATTCCAATTTAATGAAATAAAGGAATGGTGAAAATCAATTAAAAAAATAGGAAACGTGAAAATTCAATACAAAAAGAAAGGAACCATGAAAAAGCCATTTCTTTGTCCACTTAAGAAGGAGAACAACATGGAAAAATAAAACAAATGAAGGCCACTTCCTCGAAATATAGAGAGTAAAAAACAAAATTTGCGTTCGATGATCTAAACTTAACAAACAACACTCCTATAAAGAGGTCTTCTCTTTTCCTAAAAAAATAATCCACTCGCGAATTAAACAAAATTGTAAGAGGCACGAAAAGGCCGAAGAAAATTCTTGAAGGCAAGAAAAATAAAAAGAAAAGGAAATGGGGAATAAGAAGATGGCAGTGTTTCTAATGTGCGTTGTGGTGGTGGCTGCACTACAATGTTCCACTGCTGATAGGTCGGACGACATAGAGGCGAAATTCAAGTCGTTCTTTGCCGACTTGGAGGCCCAATTCAAGTCCTGTTGTAAAACTTGCGAGGAGGAATGCATGGCCAAAGGCAATGGCTACACTTCCTGTCATTCTAAGTGTGATTCATATTGCGGCGAAACGGAAGTTGTTGGTACTTTTTTTACTCTCTCGAGAAAACAAATACTTTTTGACCATATATATAATGAAAAGTATCAATTTTTATTCTAAAATTTGACTGGACCTAAAAATTGAATCGATGTTGCAACCTTGAGTTAAAACTAGGAAAAATAGTATGATTTTCACTTTTCCTCATGTTCAATAAGTTATCAAATGTATATCAAATGGATCCCGTTTATCTTTTTCAGTTTTTTTTTTTTAACTAAGGCTAGTGTTGATTGTTTTTTATTTTTTTTAATTGGTGATTTGTGGTAGAGTAATTCAATAGTCGATTGGGTATGGTGAAGTTTAATTTCATGCCAAACTTGACTTTTATTATTGAAGTCATAGCGGTTTCTTAATATCTTTTTTTTACATTACTTCTTATTAAAAAATGGATAAGTCTCATGATATTGAATGTTTAGAGTGATAGTTGATACCCAAATCGAAGATAAAAAGGATTTTTTTCCTTTTTGATTTCGTTTTAAAATTCCATATTCTTGTACGAATTTCAATTTTTGTTGTGCTTATTTTGCAGATAAACTCCAGATCAATCCACCCCATTGATAAGTGAGGATGAAACGAAAGAAGAGCTCTCCATAATGATCATTTTGATGTTGAAGGTCAAGTATAAATTATTTGAATAACATTTGTGCGAGTAATATATTTTATTTGAAGTTATAACATGTAAATATCCATCATTATTTTGATATATGTAACAATAACAAAAATTATGCCAAATGGTCTCTTTCCATGATTATTTCACAAATGGCATTTTTTTATAAAAACATTTATGCTTTAACTTGGCTAAATTTTTTTGCAGTATTTTTCTTCCATTTTTACGCTTGAATATTATGCATCTCCTTCTATTTATCATGTTATCGTATTTTAATTATTCCTCAATAAGATTATTCATTTAAGGTACATTATTCTAGTATTAATTGCATCTTATTATTTTTTGTCATTTTAATATACTACAACCCTTGTTTTTATTAAGATTTAAGATATATTTAAAATGATTTAAAAAATATATAATGAACAAAGTAAAGTCACCCACGTATTGGATGCTTCAAGAGCCACCAATTGTTTTATTGCATCCTCAATCTAGAGAAAACGTGGATAAAAAGAGCAAATATGTAAGTGCGCAAGTGGAAGAACTTACAAACTTAGAGGAACTTGATGGATTTAGGCAGGTTTGGAGAAGTAGATGAGAGAAATTGGGGAGGGCGCCTAAAGTTGAAAATAAACTCCCTTCTTCCCATCTTACCCAACAAGGATGAAAAACATCCAACATGTGGTGGGCGACGACACGCGTCCATGTGCGACGACGCCATAACACCTGACCGACACAATGGCATGACTTAATATTTTGTTAAAGGAAAAAGGAAGCTTCTGCAAAAGCATAGGAAGGTGAGTTCTACACTACAATTCAAAAAAAAAAAGCTTTTAAATTCAACAAAAAAAAATGTAGTGCCTTCGTAATTTGAATTCACTCACAGTTGAATTAATTTTGCAAATAGCTTTTTGGTTCTTAAATAGCTACCGACTAAAAAAATTTAGTTGTTCACAACAATTTTTGAATTATGAAATTAATTTGTTTTCAAAGAGGAAGGAAGTTGCAAAAACAAAAGTAGTTAAAATAGAGCACGAAGGAAACAGTACGTTGATTCCATAGGGGGAATGAACAAAAGGTAATGGTAAAATGACAAAAATATTTTGGAGAACATCCAATCTTTCTACACAAATTGGTCTATCAACAAACTCCAAGTTCATAGTCTGGAATGTTCTACCATTTGAAAGATCCTCATTTGCCATTTTTTTTTAATTCATAAATTAAAAGCACTTTGTTTAAGATTAACTGTAGGGTGTTGCTCACTTTGTTCAAGATATATTAGTTTTCACTGGCCATCTCCTACCAATCTTAGATGATGGTCCTGACGAACTTTGCAACCCTCGTTAATTAAAACTAAAATCCAACAAACATTTGGATTCAATAGGTTTTGATATAGGATTTACATTCCAAAAAAAAATATATATATATATTCATCTTGGAAGGAATTGGACAAGATGAGAAATTTTGTGCCAGATTTGAGGAGCTAAAATTGAAAAGCATATTATGAGTTGTTACGTCGAATTTAAAAATTTATTCGAATTTTCAATCATACTGAGACTTATGCGAAATTAAAATTTGGGCACATTCAAAATTCTCCCAATTTAAGTCATAATTGGGTAGAATTAAAATTCTATCAAAGAAAAAAATGTTGTTAGAGTTTAAGTTCATACTCAAGTTAAAACCGGAATAATCCAAATTTTACCCAAGTCCAAACGAAAATATTATTCCAAACTCAAGCCCAAATTATCAAAGAATTACTCCAACTCCAAGTGAAAATTGAGAAATACTTTGAACTCTACTATGAGCACAAATTTGGAATTAAAGTTCACTCAAAACGAATCCAAATCAAAGTGTTCGTCTAGTGAGAAAATCAAAATTTTGAAAAAAAATTATATTTTTATTAAATTGATGCATCAAAGAGAGCAATACTTACAAATAAATGTTCACATTTTGACTCCATATCATACTTTTCGAGATCCACACACATTTTTGAATAAATCTCAAAAAGGGGGCATTTGGGAATAGAAATTTGGACCAATAAAAAATTGCAACGTCATTATTTAAAATTTATGATAAAATTATTTATTTAATTAGGGACAAATTATAAATTAACGTATGTCACCAAATTAAACAATGACAAATCCAAATATCCCACGTGTCTCTCTTCTGTCCATTCGAGCATCCCCATGTGCTTGATCAAATCCAACAACGGTCGAGCCAAGGATCAAATGATTATGTGGCATAAATCCCAATTTAGTTGAAGTTTGACAAATTAAATAAGGCATAACTCAAATAAATCAAAGTCCACTAACTCAGTCGGTCCCAAAGCCCATGTTTTATCGAAACAAAAGACGAACCAAAAAAAAAGGCAAGTCAACCCAACTTTTGGAAAACTTTATACATCAAGGGCTCCTCCATTTGAGGGGGTAAGAAGATTGAAAGCTTTTAAAGAATACTGAAGTTTGAAGACATGAAGGCAGAGTTAAAATCTTCCTGAAGATTGAACAAAAATACTAATTCTTCTTGAAGATTGAAGACTAAAATCAAAGTACCATGAAAGTTGAAGATTGAAATGAAAGCATATGGAAGACAAAAGACGGAGACGAACTCGTCTTGAAGATTGAAATTAACACTCCTCGAAGACTGAAACCAAAGACTGATGAGACTGAGCTTAAAGCTTCCTGAAGATCTGAGTTTAAACCTTCTGAAAGACTTCGAGGACTAAAACTTCCTTGATTTTGCAACATAGAGAATCAAAAGACTATTCGATGGAGTTGTACTCCACTTTACTTACAAGAAATAAATACAAATTCAAACTTCAATTACACGAATTAACTTTCTCCAAAATCTTAAAGATTTTATGTATATCTTTATGATTGAAGGTGTTGATGAAATTAGTTACATTTTTCGTCTTTTCTATATAACATGGGCAAACGACTTCAACAGATATATATATATGTTTTGTACTTTTGAAATTTTATTTTGATGTAAATGTATTTATATACATTAAAAGTTTATAGACTAATTACAATTGATTTTACAATATAATAAAATTCGAAACATATGGTAAAAATGTAAACAAAACAATAAAAAAAATATTTGGTAGTCAACCAGTGAAAATCCATCTTCATATATAATAAAGCATTTTAAAATTCATCAAAAATCATAATAAAACATTTATAAAAGCTTTTCATTTCAAATGTAGTTTTTCAATTCAGTTCCTAACTTGCATTTAAGCATACCGGCATAAAGTCTCTTACCTTGGCTCCATTAGTTCGCTTTCTCCTTTTATGGAGTTCTTTCACCTCAACCTATAATGATTTAAAAGAACTTATTACTTGACCTACTCAACTCACGAACCTTAGACAAACTACTCAAATTACTGTATACGCACATGAACCCACCATGAATTTGACTACATTAAATTCTTCAACAAGAATATTCACCCACCTAGGTAGCTAAGTTTACCCCCAACTAGTTACCAAGATAACATAATTTCATTCCTCTATTATTTCAAGTAAGTTCTTTTGATAATACACATGATTCTCCAAATCTTTAAGCCCTTAGTCAAAATTTAATTCTAATTTACCCACAGTAAGATTTCTCTAAATATGGCATGTTTCCTAATTATGAATTTCATGCTTTCCTTCTAAAATTCATAATAATAACCGTGTCACAGGTAACTTAAAGGGCTTAATCCAAAATTGAATCGGAGTCGAAATGTACCAAAATCATAACGCAATCGTGGCACTGTTCGGGATTCGAAACAATGATCGGCAGACGGCGGTGTGAACAGTACCCCCGCGGTGTGAACAGTCCCCTCAGTGTGAATAGTACTACAGCGTGAACAGTGTCGCGGCATGAATAGTGTCGCGCGTGAACAGTACCCCCCCGCAGCGTGAAAGACAAATCCGAAGATGGATGTTTGTTGAAGAAGAAGAAGCTTTCGAACTGATGGGTCTTTTGGTAGTGAAAGGGATAGACAGAGAGATTGATGGTGAAGGCTGTTTTTCATGGAGGAAGAGGAGAAAGTTGGAGAAGATGACGGCTTGGCTTGACCTAGGGCTGCATGCAGTATAAAAATAATAGAGAAGGATATTTGGGTTTGGCTTCTCCTTGGGCTTGGGCTTGGGCTTGGCTCAAAGTCACCTAATTAACAAAAATTGCCTCCAAACCAATTAATTCCCTTTTTCCCTTCTTTCTTCCCAATTCACCCTCCAAATTCTCAAATTTCAATTATGCAAATCTCTAAAATTAACTTCCAACACAACTTTAAACATGAAATTGGCCTTACAATTAATTCAAATCTCAAAATTAAAACTTTAATTAATACCTGAAAATGTTGGTCGTTACATAATAAGAACTATCAATTTTTATTCTAAAATTTGAATGGACCAAAAAATTGAATCGATGTTGCAACCTTGAGTTAAAACTTGGAAAAATAGTATGAATTTCACTTTTCCTTGTGTTCAATAAGGTATCAAATGTATATCAAATGGATCCCTTTTTTCTTATTCTTTTTTTTTAAAACCAAGGCTAGTAATTCAATAGTCGATTGTGTATGGTGAAGTTTAATTTGATGCCAAACTTGACTTTTATTATTGAAGTCAGTGTGGTTTCTTAATATATTTTTTTACATTAATTCTTATTAAAAAATGGATAAGTCTCAGAATATTGAATGTTTAGAGTGGTAATTCATACCCAAATCGAAGATAAAAAGGATTATTTTTCCTTTTTTATTTCGTCTTAAAATTCCATATTCTTATACGAATTTCAATTTTTGTTGTGCTTATTTTGCAGATAAATTCCACATCAATCCACCCCATTGATAATTGAGGATGAAACAAAAGAAAAGCTCTCCATGATGATCATTTTGATGTTGAAGATCAAGTAGAAATAATTTGAATAACATTTGTGCAAGTAATATAATTTATTTGAAGTTATACCATTTAAATATCCATCAGTATTTTGATATATATATCAATTACAAAAATTATCCCAAATGGTCTCTTTCCATGACTATTTCACAAATGGCATTTTATTTAAAAACATTTATGCTTTATCTTTTTTTACATTAATTCTTATTAAAAAATAGATAAGTCTCAGGATATTGAATGTTTAAAGTGGTAATTCATACCCAAATCGAAGATAAAAAGGATTTTTTTTCCTTTTTGATTTCATCTTAAAATTCCATATTCTTGTACGAATTTCAATTTTTGTTGTGCTTTTTTTGCAGATAAACTCCACATCAATCCACCCCATTGATAAGTGAGGATGAAACGAAAGAAGAGCTCTCCATGATGATCATTTTGATGTTTAATATCAAGTAGAAATTATTTTAATAACATTTGTGCGAGTAATATAATTTATTTGAAGTTATAACATTTAAATATCCATCAGTATTTTGATATATATATCAATTACAAAAATTATGCCAAATGGTCTCTTTCCATGACTATTTCACAAATGGCATTTTATATAAAAACATTTATGCTTTAACTTGGCTAAATTTTTTGCAGTATTTTTCTTCCATTTTTACGCTTGAATATTATGCATCTCCTTCTATTTATCATTTTATCGTATTTTATTGTTTCCTCAATAAGATTATTCATTTAAGGTACATGATTCTAGTATTATTTGCATCTCATTATTTTTCATCATTTTAATATATTACAACCCTTGTTTTTATTAAGATTTTAGATATATTTAAAATTATTTAAAATATATATAATTAACAAAGTAAAGTAACCCACGTATTGGATGCTTCAAGAGCCACAATTTGTTTTATTGCATCCTCAAGCTAGAGAAAAATAGGATAAAAATGGCAAATATGTAAGTGCGCAAGTGGAAGAAGTTAAAAACTTAGAGGAACTTGATGGATTTGGGCGGGTTTGGAGAAGTAGATGAGAGATATTGGGGAGGGCTCCTAAAGTTGAAAATAAACTCCCTTCTTCCCATCATACCCAACAAGGATGAAAAGCATCCAGCACGTGGTGGGCGACAACACGCGTTCATGTGCAACGACGCCACGCCACCTGATCGACACAATGGCATGAGTTAATGTTTTTTTAAAGGAAAAAGGAAGCTTCTGCAAAAGCATAAGAAGGTGAGTTCTACACTACAATTCGAAAAAAAAAGCTTCAATATGCAACCAAGAAAAAAAGTAGTGGCTTCGGAATTTTTATTCACTCACATTCGAGTTAATTTTGGAAATGGCTTTTTGGTTCTTAAATAGCTACCGACTAAAAAAGTTTAGTTGTTCACGTAAATTTTTGAATTCTGAAATTTATTTGTTTTCAAAGAGGAAGGAAGTTGCAAACACAAAAGGGGTTAAAATAGAGTACGAAGGAAACAGTAAGTTGATTCCATAGGGGGAATGAACAAAAGGTAAGGGTATAATGACAAACTTATTTTGGAGAACATCCATTCTTTCTACACAAATCAGTCAATCAAAAAACTCCAAGTTCATAGTCTGGAATGTTCTACCATTTGAAAGATCCTCTGTAACGACCCGACTTTTCCTGTTAGACTTTCTAGAGACGCTACTACATGCATGCTAGTAGAATATAGAAACCTTTGGTAAAAGGCAAAAAGAATTAAACTTTTTTTTGCTAAACAACCAAAATCTTTTAGTTCGGGATCCCTTTAAAAACCATTGCAAAACATAATGTGAATCAAAACGTTAAAACAAATGAAATAGTTCACTTCAATTAAGTTTACTTAACAAAATAATTTGGGTTAAAACATAAACTAGATGCAGAAGCTATACTCCTCATGACACCCATGACCCTTTTCGCAAACCACCTTGCCACTCGCCTAAAATATGTTCTTGCCTTTACCTGAAAAGAAAAACATTTTGAAAAAGGATGAGTATTTAAAATACTCAGTAAGTGACCTCACCACCGGGTCAGGATATGCATACACATACATAATGAGTTTTCGAAAACATTTTCTTTCTTTCCTTTGGTGGGACCTAAATTCCTTTCATAGCAGAAACGTTTCTCTTTCAACTTTTCTCTTCGGCTTAATGTGGACAATTAAGCCAACCTAACCTTTCCTTTTCATTTAACCTTTTCAGGTTCCTTTTCATCTAACATTTTCAGGTTCCTTTTCATATAGCCTCGTAAGGCTCCTTTTCATATAGATGTACATCAATAAATTTAGTAGGGTAATTGCCACAGCCTTCGAAATCAATTTTATCATGAAAACATAATGTATGCATGAGGTCCCAAAACATTTTAAACTTTTCATTCCATGATGCAACACAAGCAACATTCTAACATCATTTATCATAAATGAAAACCATAAACCATGCATAACATTCATGAGAAAACTGGGAAACCAACAAGTTAAAATCCATTTTTATATATAACAAGCATTTTAAAAATTTATCAAAAATCCATAATAAAATATTTATAAAAGCTTTTTATTTCAATTTTTTTTTTCAATTCAGTTCCTGTCTTGCATTTAAGCATACCGGCATAAAGTCCCTTACATTGGTTAAGATCAAGAAACCAAATCACCCAATTGCTCACCAAAATTTCGTTGCCTTGAACCTCAGTCAAACAATTTTGAGCCTAATTCAAACCATTCCTAAGGTTAGAAACAATTCCTAAAATTCATAATTAAATCCAAGGTTCCTTCCACCATCTAAATTCTAAAATTAGAAATAATTCCTTAGCATCTAACTTAATCTCAAACTGGTGGTTAAAACTAAATCTAAGTCATAAGATTCATGGATTAACCTTATTTTCAATTTTGATATACCAAACAGCCCAAAACTCAAGGATTTTCGTGACTTACCGAAAATTTCACTCCAACAGTCCCAAGATCTACTGGAGAGCGACTCAAGGCACAACGCTCGTGAATTGATTCCGGAACGGAATGGGTATCCTTGAAACAAGGTCAATATTCATGAATTAGTCTTACCCATAGTCATAACCATCAAGAAAACATGTAGAAACTAATGATTACCCACAAATGGCGGTTTGACGGACTGGAAGAGAGAGCTGGTTGGACCTGAGCCAAGGATCTGTAGCAGCGCAGAGTGCGGCGGCAGAAGTGCGAGTTGCAGTGGCATTTCAAGGGTGATGGCGTGCGAAATAGAGGCGGCGGTCTGGGCGAGAGACGATCGGGGCTGGTTTGCGCAGATATGTGGTGCGGGGCGGTCTTCACGGCGGTGGCCTGGGGTCTGCGGATGGCTGCGCGACACTGGGGTCGAACGTGGAGGCGGTCGGCGCGAACGGTTTGAGGTGGATCAACAGCAGCCGATCGACGGTTCGCGGTTTGCGACTGGGTTGGGCGAGCAACTTGGGGCTTTTGTGGAGGCAGATTCAAGCGTCGGTCTGGGCGACGGTGCACGGCGGCGCGATGATGTTCGTGGGTGAGGCGGCAACTTCTGGAATTTTTTTTCTTCTTCTGCAAGAGGGCTGTCGAAAAAAAACAAGGGAAGAATAAGAAGAAATTGGATAAGACAATGGCTTAAAGGCTTGGCTTGAAGGCTTGGCTTCTAACCTAGGGCTGCGTGCAGTTTAAAAAAAAGAGAGGGAAAAATCTGGGCTTGGCTCTTCTTGGGCTTGGCTTGGCTAAAACCTAATTAAATAACAAAATTGCCCTAAACATCAATTAAATCTCATTTTTCCTTCTTTCTTCCCAATATACCCTCCAATTCTCTAATTTCAAATATGCAAAACTTCAAAATTAACTTCCACTACACAACTTTAAACATGAAATTGGTCTTTCAATTAATTTAAATTTCAAAATAAAAGCCTTAATTAATACGTGAAAGTGTCGGTCGTTACATCCTCATTTGCCAATTTTTTAATTAATAAATTAAAAGCACTTTGTTTAAGATTAACTGCACGGTATTGCTGACTTTGTTTGGGATATATTAGTTGTCACTAGCGATCTCCTCCCAATCTATAAATGATGGTCCTGACGAATTTAGCAACAGCCGTTAGTTAAAACTAAAATCCAACAAACATTTGGATTCAATCGGTTTTGACCTAGGATTTAGATTCCAAAAAAAAAAACAAAATATTCATCTTGGAAGGAATTCGACAGGATGAGAAATTTGGTGCTAGATTTGAGGAGCTAAAACTGAAAAGCATATTATGAGATGTTACGTCGAACTTTACAAATTTATTCAAATTTTAAATCATACTGAGAATTCTGCCAAATTAAAATTTGGGCACATTCAAAAATCTCCCAATTTAAGTCAGAATTGGGTAGAATTAAAATCCTATCAAAGAAAAAAAATGTTGTTAGAGTTTAAGTTCAGACTCAAGTTAAAACCGGCATAGTCCAAATTTTACCCAAGTCCAAACGAAAATCTTATTCCAAACTCAATCCCAAATTATCATAGAATTACTCCAACTCCAAGTGAAAATTGAGGAAGACTTTGAACTCTACTTTGAGCACAAATTTGGAATTAAAGTTCACTCAAAATGAATCCAAATCAAAGTGTTCATCTAGTGAGAAAATCAAATTTTTGACAAAAATTTATATTTTTATTAAATTGATGCATCAAAGAGAGTAATACATACAAATAAATTTTCACATTTTGACTCCATATCATATTTTTCGAGGTCCACACACACATACTTTTGAATAAATCTCGAAAAGGGGGCATTTGAAAATAGAAATTTGGTCCAATAAAAAATTGCAACGTCATTATTTAAAATTGATGATAAAATTATTTATTTAATTTGGGACCAATTATAAATTAACGCAGGTCACCAAATTAAACAATGAAAAATCCAAATATCCCATGTGTCTCTCTTATGTGCATTCGAGCATCCCCATGGGCTTGATCAAATCCAACAATGGTCGAGCCAATGATCAAATGATTATTTGGCATAAATCCCAATTTAGTTGAAGTTTGACAAATTAAATGGCATAACTCAAATAAATCAAAGTCCACTAACTCAGTCGGTCCCAAAGCCCATGTTTTATGGAAACAAAAGACGAACCCAAAAAAAATAGACAAGTCTACACAACTTTTGGAAAATTTTATACATAAAGGGCTCCTCCATTTGAGGGGGTAAGAAGATTGAAAGCTTCTAAAGAATACTGAAGTTTGAAGACATGAAGGCTAAGTTAAAATCTTCCTGAAGACTGAAAAAAAATATTAATTTTTCTTGAAGATTGAAGACTAAAATGAAAGTACCATGAAAGTTGAAGATTGAAATGTAAGCATATGGATAACGAAAGACGGAGACAAACTCTTCTTGAAGATTGAAATTAACACTCCTCGAAGATTGAAACCAAAGACGGAAGAGACTGAGCTTAAAGCTTCTTGAAGATCTGAGTTTAAACCTTCCGAAAGACTTCGAGGACTAAAACTTCCTTTATTTTGCAACAGAGAGAATCAAAAGACTATTTGATGGAGTTGTACTCCACTTTACTTACAATAAATTAATACAAATTCAAACTTCAATTACACAAATTAACTTTCTCCAAAATCTCAAAGATTTTATGTATATCTTTGTGATTGAAGGTGTAGATGAAATTAGTTACATTTTTCGTCTTTTCTATATAACATGGGCAAGCGACTTCAACAGATATATATATCTTTTTTACTTTTGAAATTTTATGTAAATGTCAATTAATGTCCGTCATACCGACTACCATAGTGGCGCTAAAAATGCTATGCTATGTATTCTATTGCCTTTTTTCACATAGATGTAAAATGTTATTAGAGATCAATCATAACATTTTTTTCCAACGCTATGAAATTTTTCCATAACATTAAAATTTTATAATCAAAAATAGAATTTTTGTAGCTTTTTTTGATAGAGTTGAAAACACGCTATGAAAAGCCAAGGACTTCCAATAACATCGGGTACGATAGCATGGTAAAACACGCTATGATATGTCCTTTGTAGCGCTTTTCAATGTTGTAAAAAATGCTATGTAAGATGAATCATAGCGTCATTTGCCAGCGCAATGAAAAAAAGTCATAGAATTAAAAGTACAAATAAAAAACAGACTTTTTATAGCATTTTCAATAGCGATAAAAAAATGCTATGAAATGTCAGAGACTTTCAATAACATCGGCCATGATAGCATTTCAAGTACGCTATCAAAGATTTATGATAGCATTTGTTGAACGTTATCGTATGCGATTTTTCTTGTAGTAATGACCCAACCTTTTTAGTATCGAACTGAAATTTTTATGGATATCTAAATGGCTAGTTTCAACTAACATAACTTGTTTTGTTTAATTCTATACATCTTCCCTAATTGTCTTGATGTTGCTAAAATGTCTGGCAAAATAATTCCTGTTCAAGAGTATATCAACTTCCAGAACACGTTGATCACCAAGCATCATAATTATGTTAGAAGAAGTATGAGATAACATGAGATTATAACAGCGAGTTGTCCTAAAATGCAAATATGGAGTTGGACACAACATCAATGACCATTTATGTAACTACTCGAACTTTTTTTTTAGACTTCGACTATCTAGGGACGTTACTACATGCTTGCTAATGAATTAAAAAACTATTGTGAAAAAATATGGAGATTTGAAGTAGCAATCCAATTAATCAAGTGGGATCCAAATTATTCTCTAAAATAATAAAATTATTCCTACTTGAAAACGTTGGGCGTTACAATTTATCCTATTACCGCGATGGATCCATTGTCAGTCGAATATGAATAGAGGAAGGCAACATCGTGATTTTCTTGCAAGATAATTGAGAGTGGTTAGCTTTCAATATGTTGTTTCTCATTGAGTAATTTATTTTGTTAATATCCGTGAATACACCAGTATTGAAATGCTTATTGATTTGTTCTTGATGTTATGAGGTGAGTAGTAGTAATATGCTTCATATGTTGTTGAATCTCTCCTTCTCGAGCTCTCGAGGCACATTTTGCTTCGTTGAATGTTATCAAATCGTGCTGGACCATGGAAATGTACAATAAACTTTCATCACCATTTGGTTTTCAATGTCATATTTACTCTTTGAAATATTCATCACGTTACAATCATGACTCCAAAATAAAGAATATTACTTCTCGTGATCTTGAAATGGACTTGTCAAGAGAGACAATTGTCTTCATTCTTATTTTCAATACATTTAAGGATAATTGGATAGCTTTTAGTTTTCATTATACTCTCATTGTAGATATTTTAGAAATATATAAAAAATGAGGAGATGAGTCTCTCTAAGGTGCAATGGAAATAAGTTTAAAGAGCTCCACAAATTTACTATATTCTATAATTATTACAATTAAATGAAATAAAGGAATGATGAAAATCAATTAAAAAAAATAGGAAACGTGAAAATTCAAGAAAAAAAATAGGAAACGTGAAAAAGCTATTCTTTGTCCACTTAAGAAGGAGAAAAACATGGAAATAGAAAATAAACGAAGACCACTTCCTCGAAATATAGAGAGTAAAAAGCAAATTTTGTGTTCGATGATCTAAACTTAACAAACAACACTCCTATAAAGAGGTCTTCTCTTTTCCTCAAACAATCATTCACTCGCGAATTAAAAAAAAGTTGTAAAAGGCACGAAAAAGCCGAAGAAAATTCTTTAAGGCAAGAAAAATAAAAAGAAAAGGAAATGGCGAATAAGAAGATGGCACTGTTTCTAATGTGCATTTTGGTGGTGGCCGCACTACAATTTTCCACTGCTGATAGGTCGGACGACATAGAGGCGAAATTCAAGTCGTTCTTTGCCGACTTGGAGGCCAAATTCAAATCCTGTTGTAAAACTTGCGAGGAGGAATGCATGGCCAAAGGCAATGAATACTCTTCCTGTCATTCTAAGTGTGATTCATATTGCGGCGAAAAGGAAGTTGTTGGTACTTTTTTTACTCTCTCGAGAAAACAATTACTTTTTGACCATATATATAATAAGAAGTAACAATTTTTATTCTAAAATTTGATGGACCTAAAAATTGCATCGATGTTGTAACCTTGAGTTAAAACTTGGAAAAATAGTATGATTTTCACTTTTCCTCATGTTCAATAAGTTATCAAATGTATATCAAATGGATCCCTTTGTTCTTTTTCCTTTTTTTTTAAATGAATGATAGTGTTGATTGTGTTTTTTTTTTTAATTGGTGATTTGAGGTGGAGCAATACAATAGTCGATTGGGTATGGTGAAGTTTAATTTCAT
The DNA here is from genome assembly GCA_033996785.1 of Trichosanthes truncata. NCBI lineage: Eukaryota > Viridiplantae > Streptophyta > Magnoliopsida > Cucurbitales > Cucurbitaceae > Trichosanthes > Trichosanthes truncata. The sequence continues at coordinate 52,902,578 of JAWPNB010000002.1, read as the reverse complement.
GCCAAACTTGACTTTTATTATTGAAGTCAGTGTGGTTTCTTAATACATTTTTTTACATTAATTCTTATTAAAAAAATGGATAAGTCTCATGATATTGAATGTTTAGAGTGATAATTGATACCCAAATCGAAGATAGAAAGGATTTTTTTTTCCTTTTTGATTTCGTCTTGAAATTCCATATTCTTGTACGAATATCAATTTTTGTTGTCCTTATTTTGCAGATAAACTTCAAATCAATCCACCCCATTGATAAGTGAGGATGAAACAAAGGAAGAGCTCTCCATAATGATCATTTTGATGTTGAAGATCAAGTAGAAATTATTTGAATAACATTTGTGCGAGTAATATAATTTATTTGAAGTTATAACATTTAAATATCCATCAATATTTTGATATATATATCAATAACAAAAATGATGACAAATGGTCTCTTTCCATGACTATTTCACAAATGGCATTTTTTTAAAAAACATTTATGCTTTAACTTGGCTAAATTTTTTGTAGTATTTTTCTTCCATTTTTACCCTTGAATATTATGCATCTCCTTCTATTTACCATGTTATCGTATTTTATTGTTTCCTCAATTAGATTATTCATTTAAGGTACATGATTCTAGTATTCATTGCATCTCATTATTTTTCGTCATTTTAATATACTACAACCCTTGTTTCTATTAAGATTTAAGATATATTTCAAATGATTTAAAAATATATAATGAACAAAGTAAAGTAACCCACGTATTGGATGCTTCAAGAGCCACAAATTGTTTAATTGCATCCTCAATCTAGAGAAAAAGAGGATAAAAAGGGCAAATATGTAAATGTGCAAGCGGAAGAACTTAAAACCTAAGAGGAACTTTATGGATTTAGGCGGATTTGGAGAAGTAGATGAGAGAAATTGGGGAGGGCGCCTAAAGTTGAAAATAAACTTCCTTCTTCCCATCTTACCCAACAAGGATGAAAAGCATCCAACACGTGGTGGGTGACGACACGCGTTCATATGCGACGACGCCACGACACCCGACCGACAAAATGGCATGACTTAATATATTTTTAAAGGAAAATGGAAGCTTCTGGAAAAGCATAGGAAGGTGAGTTCTACACTATAATTTGAACAAAAAAAGCTTCTAAATTCAACAAAAAAAAAAAGTAGTGCCTTCGTAATTTAATTCACTCACAGTCGAATTAATTTTGGAAATAGCTTTTTGGTTCTTAAACAGCTACCGACTAAAAAAATTTAGTTGTTCACATCAATTTTTGAATTCTGAAATTAATTTGTCTTCAAAGAGGAAGGAAGTTGCAAAAACAAAAGGGGTTAAAATAGAGCACGAAGGAAACAGTAAGTTGATTCCATAGGGGGAATGAACAAAAGGTATGGTAAAATGACAAAAATATTTTGGAGAACATCCAATCTTTCTACACCAATCGGTCAATCAAAAAACTCCAAGTTCATAGTCTGGAATGTTCTACCATTTGAAAGATCCTCATTTGCCATTTTTTTTTAATTCATAAATTAAAAGCACTTTGTTTAAGATTAACTGCAGAGTATTGCTCACTTTGTTCGAGATATATTAGTTTTCACTGGCCATCTCCTCCCAATCTATAGATGATGGTCCTGACGAATTTAGCAACAGCCGTTAGTTAAAACTAAAATCCAACAAACATTTGGATTCAATCGGTTTTGATATAGGATTTAGATTCGAAAAAAAAACCAAATATTCATCTTGGAAGGAATTGGACAAGGTGAGAAATTTGGTTCCAGATTTGAGGAGCTAAAACTGAAAAGCATATTATGAGATGTTACGTCGAACTTTACAAGTTTATTCGAATTTTAAATCATACTGAGACTTCTGCCAAATTAAAATTTGGGCACATTCAAAATTCTCCCAATTTAAGCCAAAATTGGGTAGAATTAAAATTCTATCAAAGAAAAAAAATGTAACAACCGACATTCTCAGGTTTTAATTAAAGTTTTAATTTTGAGATATGAATTAATTGTAAGGCCAATTTCATGTTTAAAGTTGTGTTGAAATTTAATTTTAGAGATTTGCATAATTGAAATTTAGGAAATTGGAGGGTGAATTGGGAAGAAAGAAGGGAAAAGGGAATTAATTGGGTTGGGGGCAATTTTGTTAATGAGGTGACTTTGAGTCAAGCCCAAGCCCAAATATCCCTCTCTATTATTTTTATACTACACGCAGCCCTAGGTCAAGCCAAACCGTCATCTTCTCGAACCTTCTCCCCTTCCTCCATGAAAAACAGCATCCACCGTCAATCCCTCTCTCTCTATCCCTTTCACTACCAAGAGACCCATCCATTCGAAAGCTTTTTCTTCTTCAACAAACATCCATGCCGCAGTACTGTTCACGGGCGGATACTGTTCATCGCGGTAATGTTCACGGCACGGTTACTGTTCATTGTGGCACTGTTCACGGTGCGACTGTTCACGCTCGATACTATTCATACCCCGGGGGGGTACTGTTCATATAGGGGAACTGTTCATACCGCGATCACTGTTCACGCAGCCGTCACTGTTCACGCCGGCGCAGTTCCGATCAGCCTCTTCTAGTCCGACAAGCCTTCAATTGTGGGTAAGCAATTGGTTTCTACATAGTTCTTCGATGATCTTAGTTGGGTAAGATTTAATTCATGAATCTTGACTTTGTTTCAAGGATACCCATTCCATTCCGGCATCAAAATCACGAGCGTGTCGCTGTCCAGTAGGATTTGGACTGTTGGAGCGAAATTTTCGGTAAGTCACGAAGATCCTTGAGTTTTGGGTTGTATGGTAGATCAATTGAAAATAAGATTAATCTGTGGATCTTATGACTTAAATTCAGTTTTACCCACCAATTTGCGATTAAGTTAAATGCTATATAATTAATTCTAATTTTGCGAATTTAGCTGGTGAAAGAAACTTTGGGCTCAATTATGGATTTTAGGGATCTTTACTAACCTTAATGATGACTTTGATTAGGCCCCCAATCATTTGACCGAGGTTCAAGGCAGTAGAACTTTTTTGTGAGCATTTGGGTGAATTGAATTCTTGAGCTTAGTCAAGGTAAGGGACTTTATGTCGGTATGCTTAAATGCAAGTTGGGGTATGAATTGAAAAACTATTTTTGAATGAAAAGATTTTTAAATGTTTTATTTATGATTTGTGATGAAATTAAAAAGTTATATTTCGAAAAGGATTCTTACATGTAAAACTACTTTTAAAATAAAAAGATTTTAAAAATGTTATATTCATGATTGCTTATGAGTATTGAAATTCTATGTTTGAAAAGTCATTCTCACATGTATGTTTGCCAGATATCCTTACAAATGTGATGCAAGAATTGTGATGTATGATGGTTAATGTGAGAATGTTTCTATATGTTGCATCACTGAATGAAAATGAAAGATGTTTTGGGACCTCATGCATACATGTGTTTTCACGATGAAATGATTTCGAAGGCTGTGGAAATTACCCTCCTAAATTTATTGATGTACATCTATATGAAAAGGAGCCTGACGAGGCTATATGAAAAGGAGCCTGACGAGGCTTTATGTAAAGGAGCTTTACGAGGCTATATGAATGAAAGCATAGTTTGGATGGGTTAAATTGTCCACATTAAAAGCCGAAGGAAAATATTTAAGGAAACGTTTCCGCTAAGAAAGGAATTTAGGTCCCACCAAAGGAAAGAAAAAAAAAATGTTTTCGAAAACTCATTATGTATGTGTATGTATATCCTGACCCGGTAGTGAGGTCACTTACTGAGTATTTTAAATACTCATCACTTTTCAAACTGTTTTTATTTTCAGGTAAAGGCAATAACATATTTTAGGCGAGTGGCAAGGTGGTTTGCTGAAAGGGTCATGGGTGTCATGAAGAGTATAGCTTCCGCATCTAGTTTATGTTTTAACTCAAATTATTTTGTTAAGTAAACATTAGGTTGTGAAACTATTTCAGTTATTTTAACATTTTAATTCCAAGTATCTTTTGAATTTTTTTTGAAAAGGGATCCCGAATTAAAGCTTCTTTGGTTGTTTATGAAGAAATTTAATTATTTTTGTCCAATACTAAAGTTTCAAATTTTTCATGAGCATGCAAGTAGTAACGTCCCTAGAAAGTTAATATGAAAAGTCGGGTCGTTACAGTTGGCATCAGAGCCCAGAGTTACGGGTTCTGTAGACTTGCTTACATCGTAAGCATTAAGTGTCCCCATGACCAAAGAGCAAACGCCTTGTCACCGCCAGGTATGTTATTGTATAAAATGTTTGCATAAAAAAAAATTAGAAAAATGTTTTTTTCTGAGAAAAAAAAGGGTTTTGAATAAGATATGATTAATGTGATGTACGAAATGCTTGTTTGAGATGCTTGTTGATGTTATATTCTATTTTGAGTAATGGGAAGGCTTGTGTTTAAAAAGAAGCTTTCTTGGCATAAAACACTTGCTCAATTGAGAGATTGAAGTAGTCAAGTGTAGACAAGAGAAAGGAAATGAGAACTAAAGAGACTAGAGCTTTGCAAAAGACATTAGTTGATGATGTCTCTTCAGTAAGATTGTTTTTTAAGGAATGATAAGTTATAGATAGGATTACACTTTGGAAGTTTAAGGCTTTGGTGTACTAAGGTATTTGTGGATTTTTCATGTGTCATGCCCAAAGGAATGAAAAGGGTGAAAAAGTAAAGTGTATGGGGTGATATGAGAAATTTCCTTTGTATCACTTAACTTGATTAGTGTGGTTAATGAAAAAGGTTATGTGGTTCAAAAAGGAACTTGAGACTTAAAGGAAGAGCAAATTGTTAGTTGGAATTGAAAGGTCTTTTTCAAGGTACCCCAAACTATTTGGATTTTTAACCATAACCATAAAAAGGGAATCTAGTTCATGATGGGATCAAGAGAAGATTTGGTTTAAAAGTAAGGTCATTTATTAAAAAAAAAAATCCCACCAAAGGTTCAATTTTGAACTAGACCTAAGAGAAGATTATAAATGGAGATATGCTTTTTGGTTTCTGAAGATAAACCTTCATTGGAGAATTAAAAAGGGCTTCATACGCATAATGACCTTATTAAAGACAAGTATGAGTTAGAACAAAGAATGAGGAGTAAAGGTTTTGCATGTTAAGAGTCAAAGAAAATCAAAGATAGAGACATCAAGTACACAAGCATGACTTGACTTTTACATTATGACTTATGTTTGGAAGCCTTGGTACTATTTGGAAGCTTAGAACTTTGGTGGGTATTGGTGGAATAAATTGTAGGATACTTTGACTACGAAATTGAACTTTAGTATGAGATTTCTTTTCGAAAACAAAGGATTAAACAAGGATATTTTGAATATTGGAATAGTTCTTTGATGAGTTTCGTATTTGTTTTAAATAGGAGTTGAAGAGAACAACCTTTAAAATGAAGTGGTTTGTTTTTAATAGTTGTCAAGGAACTATTGAAGTGAACTAATGAAGCCACCAATAATCTTATTGAAATGGGGAATTAGGCCAACTTAAAGTGGACGAAAAAAAAAAAAGGGTTATGTTAGTGTTAAATCAAGCAAGCTGGACATTTCAGGTTTGTCACTAGCACAATACATAGACATGAGCATAGAACTCAAGTCAAGAACAATACTCATTTTTTGTTTTGGGTGGAATGACCCTAACAAAGCTAATGTAGCCCAAGTCACATATACATGGACTATTAGACCAAAACTTCACGTGCCCTAGCGTTTTACCATGGGACACATTAATTGTTGTTCGTTAAGATGAAATATTGGCGAACCAGACAGTTATGCATCAAGTGCCAGTAGTTATAGAGACCTATGAGTTTATTCAAAGACTAAAGGACAAAATGAGGAGTACCTTGGGTAAGTTGACGACCTTAAAAGGTAGTAAGCTTTTTGCCAAGTTATTTTTAGTGTGAGTCCTGACGGGATGAAGTTGTTTTTCTTGGGCGCATAACTACTAAGGAATGTATCATAATAGACCCTTTTAAAATGGAATCAGTTCGTCATTAGCCTAAACCTAGTAAATGGCGGAAAGTCGTAGTTCCTTAGTTCTGCAAGCTACTCTAGGACGTCTGTTTGGAATATTCCTAGCTAGGCAGCACCTTTGACTCAGTTGACACGAAAGGGTAGCCCGTTTGTGTGGAGTGATGATTATGAAGCAAGTTTCCAAAAGCTAAAGCAGAAGTTGGTCTCGGCCTTAGTGCTCACCGTGCCTGATGAAATAGGAGGTTTTGTGGTCTATAGTGATGTGTCAAATAAGGGATTGGGATGTGTTCTAATGCAGCATGGTCAGGTCATTGCCTATGCCTCTCGCCAGTTGAAAGACTATGAGCGCAACTATCCAACCCATGATTTCGAATTGGCAGCAGTGCTATTTGCCCTGAAAATTTGGAGACATTATTTGTATGGGGAGAAAATCCAGATCTACACAGACCACTTAAAGTACTTCTTCACTCAGAAGGAGCTAAACATGAGGCAACGCATATGACTGGAGTTAGTGAAGGATTACGATGTTGAGATTTTGTATCATCCAGGCAAGGCAAACGTAGTTGCAGATGCTCTCAGCAGGAAGACAGTGCACACTTTTGCTCTGATTATGGACCAAGCTGTTATACAGGCCGATTTAGAGCGTGTAGAGATAGTAGTGTTAGTGAGGGAAGCTACCGCACAGTTAGCCCAATTGACAGTTCATCCAACCTTGAGGTAACAAGTTATTGGTTCCCAACGGGGAGATCCCAATCTAGTGAGCATGTTCGTCAAGTAGAAACAGACCAGGCGAGTGAGTTTTCTCTATCTTCTGATGGTGGTCTCCTGTGTCGGGGACGTTTGTGTGTACCAGAGATTGATGAACTTAAGAATGAGATTTTGACTGAGGTACACTGTTTTCCATTTTCGATGCATCCAGGTAATACAAAGATGTATCAAGATCTGAAACAGTTTTACTAGTGGCGTGGAATGAAGAGGGACGTGGAAAACTATGTTAGCAAGTGTTTAGTTTGCCAACAAGTGAAGGCACCAAGATAGAAGCCAGCAGGCTTGTTGCAACCGTTAAGCGTGCCACAGTGGAAGGGGGATGAAATCTCTATGGACTTCGTGGTAGGGTTATCCAGGACAGTAAGAGGCTACACCGTGATATGGGTTATTGTGGATAGACTTACTAAGTCAACACACTTTCTTCCAAGGAAGCCTACTTACTCCACAGAGAAGTGGGCACAATTGTACATGAAGGAGATAGTCAGATTGCACGGGGTTCCTGCAAGGGTTGTTTCGGACAGAGATTCCCGTTTTACATCTAACTTCTGGAGGAGTTTGCAGAAAGCCTTGGGTACTCAGTTGGATTTCAACACGTCTTTTCATCCCTAGACAGATGGTCAGACAGAACGGTGAAACCAGATATTAGAGGATATGCTACGGGCCTGTGCGTTGGACTTTGCAAGTAGTTGGGATACCCACTTGCATTTGATAGAGTTCACTTACAATGATAGTTACCAAGCAACCATCAGCATGACACCATTTGAAGGGTTGTACGGTAAAAGATGCAAGTCTCCTATTTACTAGGACGAACTTGGTGAACGTCAATTGTTGGGACCCAAGTTGGTCCAAGGCACAAATGATGCAATTAAAAAGATTAGAGCAAGGTTGTAAACCACACAGAGTAGACAGAAAAGCTATGCTGACTCGAGGCGAAGGGACTTGGAGTTTGAAGTAGGTGACCACGTGTTCTTAGAGGTGGCTCCAATGAAAGGGGTTCTGAGGTTCAGTCGGAAAGGAAAGTTAAGTCCACGATTTATAGGGTCGTTTGAGGTTCTGGAGCGGATTGGCCCTGTAGCTTATAGATTGGCCTTGACGCCATCACTTTCTGCAGTACACAGTGTGTTCCATGTGTCCATGTTGAGGAAATACATGCCGGACCCATCACATGTGATTGACTTTAAGCCTTTGCAGTTGAATGAGAACTTGAGCTATGAAGAAAGGCCTGTACAAATTTTTGGCGAGAGATCAGAAGACTCTTCGTAATCGAGAGATCAATCTTGTTAAGGTGCTTTGGCAAAACACCAGTCCGTGGAGACTACTTGGGAGGGAGAGGATGAGATGCGGGCTAGATACCCCGAGCTTTTTCAAGGCTAGAAACTTTTAAGGACGAAAGTTTTTAAGGAGGGAAGATTGTAACGACCGACATTTTCAAGTTTTAATTAAAGTTTTAATTTTGAGATATGAATTAATTGTAAGGCCAATTTCATGTTTAAAGTTGTGTTCAAAGTTAATTTTATAGATTTACATAATTGAAATTTGAGAAATTGGAGGGTGAATTGGGAAGACGGAAGGGAAAAAGGGAATTAATTGGGTTCGGGGAAATTTTTTTAATTAGGTGACTTTGAGCCAAGCCCAAGGAGAAGCCAAGCCTAAATATCTCTCTCTATTATTTTTATACTACACGCAGCCTAGGCCAAGCCAAGTCGTCATCTTCTCCAACCTTCTCCCCTTCCTCCATGAAAAACAACATCCACCGTCAATCCCTCTCTCTCTATCCCTTTCACTACCAAGAGACCCATCCATTCGAAAGATTTTTCTTCTTCAACAAACATCCATTGTCGTGGTACTGTTCACAGCGCTATTACTGTTCATCGCATACTGTTCACGGCCCGATACTGTTCACGACGCGACTGTTCACTCGTGGTACTGTTCATACCGCGGGGGGAGGGGGGGTACTGTTCATACAACGATAACTGTTCACGCCGGCGTCACTGTTCACCCCACCGTCAATTGTTCACGCCGCCGCCGTTCCGATCAGCCTCTTCCAGTCTGACGAGCCTTGAATTGTGGGTAAGCAATTGGTTTCTACATAGTTCTTTGATTATCTTAGTTGGGTAAGATTTAATTCATGAATCTTGACTTTATTTCAAGGATACCAATTCCGTTCCGACATCAAAATCACGAGAGTGTCGCTGTCCAGTGGGATTTGGACTTTTGGAGCGAAATTTTCGGTAAGTCACGAAGATCCTTGAGTTTTGGGCTGTATGGTAGATCAATTGAAAATAAGATTAATCCATGGATCTTATGACTTAAATTCAGTTTTACCCACCAATTTGCGATTAAGTTAAATGCTATAGAATTAATTCTAATTTTAGGAATTTAGCTGGTGGAAGAAACTTTGGGCTAAATTATGGATTTTAGGGATCTTTACTAACCTTAAGGATGACTTTGATTAGGCCCCAAATCATTTGACCGAGGTTCAAGGCAGTAGAACTTTTTTGTGAGCATTTGGGTGAATTGAATTCTTGAGCTTAGTCAAGGTAAGGGACTTTATGTCGGTATGCTTAAATGCAAGTTGGGGTATGAATTGAAAAACTATTTTTGAATGAAAAGATTTTTAAATGTTTTATTTATGATTTGTGATGAAATTAAAAAGTTATATTTCGAAAAGGATTCTTACATGCAAAACTACTTTTGAAATAAAAAGATTTAAAAAATGTTATATTCATGATTGCTTATGAGTATTGAAATTCTATGTGTGAAAAGTCATTCTCACATGTATGTTTGCCAGATATCCTTACAAATGTGATGCAAGAATTATGATGTATGATGGTTAATGTGAGAATGTTTCTATATGTTGCATCACTGAATGAAAATGAAAGATGTTTTGGGACCTCATGCATACATGTGTTTTCATGATGAAATGATTTCGAAGGCTGTGGCAATTACCCTCCTAAATTTATTTATGTACATCTATATGAAAAGGAGCATGACGAGGCTTTATGTAAAGGAGCCTACGAGGCTATATGAATGAGCCTGACGTTGTGGCATTTCAGCAACGGGCAATCGTTGGACAGTGGCTGGTTGTCGACGGGGGAGAGTAAGAAGAATAAGAAGAAGAGGTCGTGAGGATGGACGAAAGGATGAGGGAGAATAAGCCATTTCTCCTTAGGCTGCATAAGGCTGTATATAAAGGCAAAAAAAACTTGGGTTTGAGCGACTTGGCTAAAAGTTCCCCAAATCACAAAAATGCGACCCACTTCAATAATATGTTATAAAAACATAGAACGACGTTGATAGGAACATCAAAATACATTACATTTTCTATTGTCTAAATTTCATACAAATCTAATTCTAACTTGAACATCGGAGTGTGGATGTCTTAGCACCACACCGGTGCCAAGATCTTTTATCTTGCAATACACTTTGATTCCTCATTTTGCAATTTCACGATCGATCCAAATTTTGATATCATTGATGAGTGGCCAGGGGCACCACGAAGATACCACTAGCGTAAGTCCAAGTGCACACTGTTTACCCAAATAATAAGGTGGAGAGTACTCCAAGTATCAAATCCAAAGGGAATAACGTTAAATAGAATGTCAATTCATAAATAAAGACATCCTCGAAGTTTAGGATTGAGTTGACCAAAAAGTGATCGAGGATGTTGTTGGGTTTGTAAAACATAAAGAAAATAAATTGAAATGAAAATGATTGATAAAACAATAATGAAGAAAGAGGGATCTATGCACCCACCTATACCCCTGCAACTTGTCAATTAAGTTGAGATAATTCGGGATTGTTGCTCATGATAGCACACAAAATGTGCTATCTCTAGGCTTTACTTTTGTTGGTCTTTTTAGCCTATTCGGTAATTTTCACAAGTTTATTTATTGAAATTGCAATTATCGAGCAATTGGGGCAAAATCAGAGATTTTGGAGATGTCATGGAAAGTATGGAGCTAATGGAACACAAATTGAGAAGCCATATGAAGCAAAGGAATGAATTGGGCAAGGATATCCAAGAGCATAGTGTCTCAACGCTATAGGTCAACTACTAATGCCCAAGATCCCGTACTAACAGCGTTGCAACACTAGATTGTAGCGTTGCAATGCCAGAAATAATATGTGGAGTTTCGTCATATCCATAGTGTTGAGACGCTGTGGTATAGCGTCTCAACGCTACTTGATTTTTACCAAATTTGTGCAATTTTATGGGATAGCGTTGCAATGCTGTCCCAAAATTATAAAAAAAAAAGTTTGCCTATCGATTGCGGGGAGTCGTTTTGGAGAGATCTAAACCCTAAACTCGATTTCTACACTATTTGGGAGGCAAGAAACATTATTGGGAGTGGAAAACGAGGGTTGGAAGCTCGAGATCTTAAAGTGCATCGGGAACGAGGATCAACACGTGACTATAGTTTTTCTTTCCTTTTTTTGTTGTAGTTCTTGTTATTGATTTTGTATTCAGTCTAAATTTTAGTTTTGTGGTAATGAGTGGCTAGACTTTTATCTAGGGGATTGATGTAGCCACTAAACTTGAACTTTTAGTTTAAGTTCTTGAATTGATATTACATCACCGTTGTATGCTTTTATGTTCTTAATGCTAGTATTCTTTTGGCGAAAATTTACTTGTCTTATTGGCTTTGATTGTGCTTGTAAAAGAATCAATAAGGGCTAGACCAATTAATTGCATATCTAACTTTAAATCCTTGCATGAGAATGGAGGGTTCATTTAGAAGCATTATAGGAAGTAGCTTAATTCCATGTTCTTTTATTAAAGTCTAGACAGACATGTTAGACTTATAAAATTGCATGAGTTCCAATTGGGCTTGAGAAAGTCTTTTAAGTTGGTCTTTTAAACTTCCTGCTCATTGTGTTGTATGTTCAATCTTGAGTTAATTAACTAAAACATTAGTTTAGTTGGTGAAGTCAGTTCCCTAGGTTTTCTCTCCTTACAGTTCAACCCTTTTAATTATTTTGTTTGACACTTTTCTTTAAAATGATTATTCTCTAAATAAAATTGGGTGTTATTAATTATAATAGTAAAGTGATCTAGAAAAACCATTCATGTGGACGATACTTGCACTTAACCACTATATTAAAACTTGACACCGTACACTTGCGGCTTTGCATGGTAAAAAAACACGTAACAACTCATATGCCCCTGTTTCTCATCTTTTCAGGCTATGTACCGTTCGAGCAGAATGTTATTTGATTGCTCTCGCAACCTACCCTTTTCAATACTTATAATTGTGAGTCGAGTTCAACACCTATTCAACTTTCTTTTAAGTACTTTTAGGAGCCTACTTAATTAAACACACATGTCTATAGCTAATTGGACTTAGATAAACACGCATATGACTCTATGGATGCTATAGGTTTTGTCCTATGTCTAGGGTAAAAAATAAAGTTCTTTTCTAGGTGCTTTTCCTGTATTGCTTTTATGAAAATCATGTGTTTGAGATATGTCTGAACAAATGTTATTCGTAGAATTGAATTTAGAATTTGTATTAATTTCTTGTATGGGTGGTGGAGTACAACTCTATTGTATATTCGTATGATTATCTCTCTTGTAAAATCAAAGGAGTTTTAGTTCTTGGAGTCTTTAGGAAGCTTTGACTTCAGTCTTCAAGAAGATTTAAACTCATATGTTCAATAAGCTTTAACCTCATTCTATAAATCTCTAGTATTTCTTTCGAGTCTTCGAAGAACGTTAATTTTGATCTTCAAGAAGATTTTGCCTTAGTCTTTGGTCTTCAAGGCGCTTTAATCACATTCTTCGTCCTTAAGGATGCTTTAGTTTCAGTCTTCAATCTCCAGGAATAATTAATTTTGTTGTTCAGTCTTCAGGAAGATTTAAACTCTACCTTCAGGTCATCGACTTCAATCTTAAGAAAAAAAAAACTTTAAATTTGACCCCCCACAAATGAAGGACGAGCCCTCTATTTATAGAATTTTCCAAAGGTTATGTGGGCGTGGGCCTGGTTATTTTTTTTGGGTACATGATGCATGTACAATTACGTTTCTGCAAGCGCAGAAGTCAAGTAATATAAAACGGTATGCATACCGAGTATCATATCCATAGATATTGGTTTTAATTCAATTAAGTACTACGAGTAATCTCACTTAGTTTTATTTAGAGAAAACAAACTAAAAGAGGTTAAACTAAACTAAGCAATGGAAAATAAATGTAAGAAAATAATTGGGAGACACAAACCTAAGGGATTAACTACTCCATTAAACAAACATTTGTAGCTAACTTGGTAGTAAACTCATAAGGCTAGAAGATCTAAAGACATGGACTCTACTTTTGGTCTCGTCTAATCTCAAGTACTATTAACCAACCTTGGCGTTCCTAGCGCTAGATAAATCATACAAGGCATTGAGACCCTCCATTATAGACATCTAATAATTACCCTGATCAATTTTGTATCCAAGCAATCATCAATCATGTATTTAGTTCTAAACTAGCTTCTCTCCGTCGAGTCTCCACTAGTAAATGAATAAATTAATCAATGCTCAATGAACTAATCTACTCAAAACTACAATTAACTAACTACTAATCCAGCTGTCACTCAAGTAATTAATCAATTGCCACTTTTGAATCTTCGTAAGTTTCCTCTTTTGAGCTCAACTTAGATTAATTCAATTAATCAAAAAACATTGATTAAAGGCATTAAACTCTAAATGCACAAAAGAATTCAAAGCCTGAAAAATATAAACATCCATTAATTGAACAATTAAACCAAAGTTTCTAAAAATCAAGCATAAATCAATATTTAACAATTTAACCCAAGTAATTAGGGATGAGTCAATGCATAAACAATCAATACAACCCATCAATCCCTAAATTACAGGCACTAATAATAACTACAAATTTAAGAAAAGGGAAGAAATTGGAAACAAAAGACGATATCGCATTCCCCTCCAAGGTCTTCAAATCCACTAAAAAAATGCTCACAATTGCTCCCAATACCCTCAAATATAGTATGGAATCGAGAATAGGGCACTCTCCATTTGGCCTCCATTTTGTGAAGAGAAGACGATGTTTAAATACTTCCCATCGCTACAGCGTCAAAAGATTGTCGAAAACAATGACATTTTTCACTTGTGTGCAAGGGTAGCTTTGAGACTCTACATATATAACTCTCCTCAGGCGTGTTTTTGGCATCTCAACCCCATAGGGTAGCATCTCGACACCTCCTGACAGTGTTGAGACACTATGGACATCGTCTCAACTATGTCCCTTCGGGTTGAATGTTTTTAAACTTCCACAAACGAGCGTCTTAATGCTCTTCCTTGGACTCTTCAACTTCAACATCTTCTCTTCATTTCTTAAATCTCAAAAAAAATAAAAAAAACTACAAAAGGCATCTATTTCATCCATTTCATCCCAAACACTCTAGTTTTGTTCTTTTAGCTTGATTTATGCAAATTAAACATAAATTGGAATCAAATTATAAAAATAACGCACAAAACTAGCTAAAATCATTAGTAAAAGATAGCACTAAATCAGTGCTATCTGTCCATCCTTTATTTGGACAAATCATGGACTTCAGACTCGACTAACTTAATGGGCTTGGATTTATTTTAGCCCAACCCAATCAAATTTGTCAAACTTCAACTAAATTTGACTTTAGGCCAAAATATCATTTGACTCCGAGCTTGATCATTGTTGATTTGATCAGGCCCATCGGTATGATTGAATGGCCATAAGAAAGGCACATGGCATATTTGAGTTTTCCATTATTTAATTATGGGGCCCATGATAATTTATAATTAGCTCTACCAAACTTTGGCTTGATAGAATTTTGACTCTACCAAACTTTAGCTTGAATTTATGAATATTTGAATGCAAAAAGTCTCAAGATAATCAGAAATTCAAATTAAATTTAAAGTTTTATTCAAGTTTAATTTAAAGTTAAATAATCATTCGAACTTATCTTCAAATTGGTTTGAATGAAAGGTATGATATGAATTTGATGCAATTGAAAATTTGGCCTGAATTCATAGGAAGATTTTGAATTTGCTAGATTCAATTTAGTTTGAATCCTTGGAATTTATTTAATTTTTGTTTTTTTTTGAGGTTCAATAACAACATTGCTAGATTTGAGACCTTTTATTTGGATTTGTTCTTATACAACAACCTTGCTAGATTTGAATCATCATCTATAAATTGGGATGAGGCGGCTTAATAGAAACAACTGTCTACAGTTTTATTTCCCCATTTCTTGGCGTATTCCAGTAGAGTGAGCAACTTCCCTGTGTGTTGATCTCTAAGTCATTTTGAGCTGGAACATGGAAAAAAGCAAATGAGGGGCAGAAGGCGTTTGTGAAAGAGAAACCAAATTTGGAGAAGATGGATATGAGAATAAGAGAAATAGACGTGAGAGAGATAGAGACGGGAGGAATTTGGGGGAGACGTGAGTGAGTGAAGAAAAATGGAAGGAAATAGATAGAAATTGGGGAAGGCATGCGTGAATGGCTATCCTTCAACATCACTAAGGCCATTTTTTTAAAACCCAAAAAAAATGTAACTTTTTTTTCTCTTTTCAGCTGATTTTTTTTCTTCTTTTTTTTTTTCAGGAAACTTTATTTTCCAACTTCTTCAAACAGTCCTCAGCAACCACTCAAGTAAATAAAGATTTAATCATTTTTGTCAATTGCTTTTTTTTTCTTTTGGTATTTTTCATACAGTCAGGACCCCCCTAGTAAAACTTTGCAAACGGTAAAACTTATAGTATGGCCAACACGAGTAACGGCGATTGTGTCCCTAAATATTCATCCCTTACTTCACAACAGAAAACTATGCATAGCCTTGAACTCGAAGATAAAATGAAGTAAGTACAGGGGTGACACTTATAGTAGGGCCAACACAAGTAACGGTGATTGTGTCCCTCAGTGTTCATCCCTTACTTTGCAACAAAAAATCATGCAACATACAACTTCAAGACGAGACGAAGCAAGTACAACTATGACACTTGTAGTAGGGCCAACACAAGTAACAATGATTGTGCTCCTCAGTGTTCACCTCTTACTTTGCATCATAACAGAGCTCTTTCATTTATTTTCTTTTTTGTTTCTTTCCTTTTTTTTAATGGTTCGTTTATGAATTTTTTTATATCTTATTCCTTTATAGAGTCATGGTGCATTTTTCTGCACACATATTAAGAGCATAAACAGTTTGTCATTCGAACGGATAGGGACCAACCGATTAAAACTGAGCTTACTATCTTTGTCGATGAGCTAATGTTTGGTCCTCTTTGACCCTTGTGACCTTACTTAGGTGTTGTTTTTCTACTGGAGTTATAAGTAGAGAAGTCTTTGAATTCACATAAAAAAGTATGGGTTTTGAAAATTTTCATTCACAATAAAGCCTACAATCAAGGCCCATAGTTAACCTTGGGGCATTGTTTGATAGAAGGTCAAACTTGTTGGAACCCTATAATGAAGATTCCTAGTGTAACGCTCCGCATTTTCAAGTAAGGCTAATTTTATTATTTTGGAGATTAATTTGGATTTGATTGGGCTAATTGGAATTGTTCCTTAAAATATAAGTTGATGAAATAAGATTTAAGGGGATTAAATGAGGATAGTTAGATTTTCAAATCTTTGGATAAGAGATTTCTAATTAAGTCCAAAGTCACTAGTTTGCAAATTTATTTATTCATTGGATTTTTAGTTAAGATTGAAAAGTCCCAAGTTTATTCTTTAAGATGTATCTTTTGGAGTTTAATTAAGGGTTGTAAAATTGGGTAGAATAAAAAAGAGGATAAAAGAAAACAAAAAGAAGAAAAAAAAAAGAAAAGAAACCCTAATGTTGCAGCCGCCCAACCCCCCTCCATTCATATCCTTCTTATTGACTCAAGAAACTAACAACCGTTCTCCCTCATGCACATCGAACGACGACGACAATGATACGTTCGCGAGCAGATCATTCAACTTCGACGCTCATTCAGCCTCCATGTCGGTGAGTGTTGTTCGATGAGACGTACGAACACACAAGCGACGATAGAACCCCAACAGCGGCATTGAGCAGCGAATTTCCTCTTCTTCCCACATGTAGTCGACCAGGGCGGCGTTAAACGACGACAACATTTGGGTTTGTCATTTTCCTCGTCTCTGGCATTCGACAGGTCTCGCAAGTGTGTGTTGGCGTCACCTTCAATGTCCAGTGTTCCTGGGTGTGTTTCAGATCCGTCCAGCAGTGAGTTTTCGATCAATTGTTTTAGTTCCAAAAAGTTATTTGTTCGACAAAAGGTGAGGTTCGTGTTCATAATGAGTTTAGGTTGTTTCCTGGTGGCTTGAAGTTAACCAATGACTTTTGGACTTAATTTCATAAACCCATTGCATTTAGAATCGGGATCGTCAAAATCGAATCGATTCAGCTCCGAACAAGCAAGAAGACAAGGCTATTTTTTTGTGAGAAATTTTGGGGTACAGTTCGTTCGAAAACACAATTGGACTCATGTTTTAAGTGCTAAAAAATTACCTTTGACCATTGGGATTACGTTGCGTTTAGTTTTATACTAAACAATTAAGAGTTGTGAACGACCCATGAGTTTTGTATTGTTTCAGGGCATACCAACAACGTTTGGGGCTTGGTTTTGCAAAATCAGATCCAAACGAGCTTGAACCAGCATGGTTTTAGTTTTGATTTCAGTAAGATGAGTTATTAATTAAGGTTACTGCAAATTGCTTTGTAAATTTTTCATTCAGGGGTTGTAATTTAGATGTTTTTTTTGTCGAAAATTTATTATAGGTTGGCCAGGAATTTTGAACAAAATTTGGACTGATCAAATAGGTCTTAAGGACGATGTTGAGTGAGAGCTAGTTGGTAGGCCTTGCTAATCTTTGAGTTGGGTTGTTTAATAATCTTTAATTTAAGTTTCAAGATTAGTTTGATTAAATTGATATCTCGAGTGTTTATTCAGGGCGATCCAAGGACCTTTAAGTTAAGCCAAATAACATTTTCGAATTTCTATCGAGGTAAGTGGCTTTACTGTTGGAAAGCCTGAAGGCA
Source organism: Trichosanthes truncata (assembly GCA_033996785.1). Classification (NCBI taxonomy): domain Eukaryota; kingdom Viridiplantae; phylum Streptophyta; class Magnoliopsida; order Cucurbitales; family Cucurbitaceae; genus Trichosanthes; species Trichosanthes truncata. The sequence goes on along the minus strand of JAWPNB010000002.1, from coordinate 52,884,815 downwards.
TGGTTGGGTGATTTTCTGATGCCTGAAAGGTTTCATGTGAATGTTTGAAGTAGTCATGCATTATACAAGTCATAAAATGGTCTACAAAAGTCATGAATTGTTCTATGAAAAACATGATTTATTTTTATGGAAGTCATGATTCTTATGTGATTGATTGAGTTAGCATGTCTGTCATGTGTGTGAAGGAGGATGTTTTGCGAATGAACAACCTCTTATGTTGCATCACGATGTGAAATTGATGTTTTATGTGGGACCTCATACATATGTGTATGCTCATAAAAGTCGTGAAATGTTAAGAAGACCCCCTCCTTATCCTATTTAATTTGACTGCATGAAAGTGATGCATATCCAGAGGCTCTAGACGCATGAAAGTGATGTACTTAGGGTTGGTGTATATGAAAGTGATGCACATCTAAGTATGAAAGTGTTGCATACCTATAGAGAGGCCTAGGGTGTATGAAAGTGATGCACGCCTAGTGGGTTTGGTGTACATGATAGTGATGTACATCGAGTCATGTGTATGAAAGTGATGCACATATTGGTGAAACTAAGGTGAGGAAACTCAAAAGTAAAGTTTTAGGTCCCACTACAGTCATGAAAAATATAGTCATATTGCATGTGTTATATATCTAGCAGTGGGGTCACTTACTGGGTATTTTTAATACTCATTCTTTTAAAAAATTATTTTTTCTAAGGTAGAGGCCATGACATACAGGGCCAATGGCAAGATCGTTATTTCAATGAAATTTATTCTTTCTCATTCACATTTTTTCTTTATTTTATGCACAGTTTCAATTAGTAGCTAAACACTTTTGAGGGGATTCAATGAAGTGGACACCCTAACAATGAGATATGCCCCACCATGTGATTTTAACAACTTTCCTTAACATTTAGCATCACTTGCTTTGATTGAGTTTGAGTTTCATTGTTAGCTTAAATTGATCATTTGACTTAGCATAGTCTGTGTGAGATTCAATACTGAAAAGGTTGGACTGAGCACACATTTTCATAAAAGCAATCTAGGATAAGATTCTATACATAGAACTTCATATTTTGTACCTATACATAGGACAAAAACCTCGAGACTCTTTTGAGTTATGTTCTTTATTTATCTAACTTAAAATTAGCTATAGACATATGTGTTTAATTGCTTAGGCTCATAAAGGCACTTAGAAAATGGCTAAATAGGTGTTGAACTCGATTCAAGGTGTTAAGTGTCGATTAGGGTAGGTTGCGGGCGCATCTTAGTAGCATTCAGTTTGCATCGTACAGAGCTCGAAAGTCCCAGTATGCGGATGAAAATGGGCAACCATTGCCATATGATCTTCGCCTAGTTAATCAAAATGCGGCAACATGGCAGACACATTTGTTAAGGGTTGAACAGGGTTTGAATCCCCTGCTTTCTCATTAGTGTTTTCTAGTTACTTTTTTTTCAATTTTAGTTGGTTTTTACTTGTTGTTCCACAAAAACCCTCAATATCAATTTATTTTCTTTGTTACCACTTTGGTTGCATATTTGAGTAATTATATTGTTTGCAAAAAACTTTTGTGACATCCATTTCCGTCGGTTCGATACTTGGACTACCTCCATGTATTACTTGTTTTGACAGTGTGCACCTACTCTCTTTTGCCGCATTGGCAAGTCATCATCAAGTTTTTGGCACCATTGTTGGGAACGACTTTTTAACAAAATTTTTACTTTTTCATCAGAATTGTGATCTGATTGAGACCGCACTTCGACTATATCCTATGGACTCGATTCTATTTGCGGGTTTTTGCAGGTTAAAGTTGGTGCATATGCAAAGTACCTTGCCATTGTGATTTTGATCATGACATAATGCAAACTTTTCTCCAACGTTGTAAAGAGCAAAGGAAGGAAATAAGAGAACTACAAGAGTTGAGCGCATACGAGAATCTAGAACAACGTTTTTTGTAGGAACTTTCAATGGATCCACTTCAAGTCGATCCTCTTGGTGAGCAGTAAAGAAGAGCACAAGCTAATATTGTGCAATAGCCACAACAACAACAACAGCAGGCGGTCCAGTAAAATCCCATTTTTATTGCTGATGAACGAGCTAGAGCTATAAAGGATTATGTAGCTGCAACTTTCCATAATCTTAATGCAAGAATCATGGATACAAACATTGAGGCAACTCATTTTGAGTTGACGCCTATAATGTTTCAGATGCTCTAAACTACATGGAAATTTGCAGGATTAACAAACTAGGATCCTCACAAACACATCAAACAATTACTGAGGATGTGCAATTTGTTCAAGATGAATAGAGTGTCAAACAAGACATTGAGGCTGAAGCTTTTTCATTTTTCCTTACAATATAATGTAGAAGTCGGGATATATTCTTTTCCATCGGACTCGAACACTTCATGAGATGACTTATTGAAAAAGTTTATTTTGAAACATTTATTGCCAACCAAGAATTCTCAAATTTGAGGAGAAATTATCAATTTTAAATAAGGTGTGAATGAAGACGCGAATATAACCTGGGAACGCTACAAAAATCTTGTTAGGACATGTCCACATCATGGCTTGCCAGCCTGCCTTCTTATCGAGCAATTTTACAATGGATTGACCCAAGCCTTTAGGACCTTGGTCAATGCCTTAGTAAATGGATCCATGTCGAAGAAGATAGTCAATGAATCTAATGAGATTCTATATGCAATTGTCTCTAACAACAGTCAGTGGGGAGATGAAGACACGCATTCTATTAAAGATATTGCAGTTGTATACGAGGTGGATGCATTAGCAACATTGAGCGCAGATATCTCAACAATGAACAACACTCTAAAGAATTTCACTATGGGGAACCATGCCCCTGTTGCTGCCTTGAATAAAATCACAACACCTACTCGTGTTTATTGCAGCAAAGGTCGTCTATATGACAATTGTCCTTATAACCCTACCTCTGTGTGTTTCATAGGGTAGGACCGGTCAAATCCTGATTCCAATACGTTCAATCCAAGCTAGAGGCAACATCCTAACTTCTATTAGAGAGGACAAAATGTGAGCACATCGAATCAATACTTGAAGCAGGGATTTCTTATAGGTTTCAACAATCAAGCACGACACCCATACACAAAAGAATGCTATGAAAATAGATGATTACGAGGCGGAAAGGGAAGTTCAAAAAATCCTGGGAAGGCCATTCTTAGCCACAGGGAGAAGTATCATAGATGTTAAAAAAGATGAGCTAACTATGCGACTAAATGATCAATACATCACATTCAACGTGATGAATGCATTGCGCTGCCCCAGGGAATTGGAGGAATGCTCAAGTTTAGAACTCTGTGATTCGTTTGATTTTTATAATTTTCAAGAAGACAACTCTGAAGAAGAAATTTTTGAAGAATTTTTTTAAGGAGAAGAGTTTGAAGAAGAATCTAAGCATCAGCAGATTGCGGCTGCTGAACGGTGTACTGCAAGCGCACATGATCGAAGTAATAATAAAATGACACAAGAGTACTGAGTATTGTATCCCACAGAGATTGGTTTCTAATTCAATTAAGTACCACAAATAATCTCACATTACTTTATTTACAGAACAAAAATAAAAAACAAATAGGAAAATAAACATTTAATCCTATAAAGCAAGATAAGTGGGAGACACAAATCGGTAGTTAATTCTACGGGTGTTGATTGCATTCTTGGACCTTAATTTACTTAATTAAGATATCAATTAGGCATAATCAAGCGTTTGATTTATAAGTCTAGAAGCCTAATGTCATGGAATCTCTTGTTGGTCTCCTCCAATTCTAAAGTATTAATTAACTAACCTAGGTGTCCCTCAACACTAGCTAAGTCATACAATACATTATGACCCTTCATCACTGACCTCTATAGATTAATTTTTACTCCTGCTGTTCCTCAGGTAATTAATCTACACTCATGCATCCAGTTATAGCACAAGTTTCTCTCTATCAAGCTTCCACATAGTAACTAATCAATTAGACGATGCTCAATTAATTAATCTTCAGCAGTACTACAATTAATTAACCTTTTATCCCGCTATCACTTGGGTAGCTAACTAATTGTGCATTTAGCTAACTAGACATCCTCTGTCAAGCTCAACCTAGTCCTACCTCAGTTAATTAACGAACACAATCCCAGGGCATTAAGCCTAAGATGCATAAATGAACATAAACACTTAATCAAACCAAGATCACTAATTAATTAATCAAAGTAACTGCAACAGTCCAAGATTTACAACATCCCATAGAAATTAGAGAATTAACTAAGCATATTCAACAATTACAACCCAAAAATCCTATATAAACATAATCTAAATACTGAAAATAAAGAAAAAAAGGGAAGAACGCTTAGGTTTATGTCGATCTCACCATGAACCCAAGCTCCAAAACCTTCAATTCAGCTCTAAATCCTCCGAAAATCCACCTAAGACGCTATGGAATCGAGATTGGGTATTTTTCTATCGAATTGGCCTCCCTTTGGAATAAGAAGATGCGAATAACTTATACTGCCTATCGCCACATCGTTGCAAAGCAAGGGACAACATTGTAACGCTGTTCAAAACACGATCATTTTGCAACTGTGTGCATGGGTAACGTCGCAATGCTAAAGATGAAGATGCTCTTCTAACGTGATTCTAGCGTTGCAACGCCACAGGGTAGCATTGCAACACTAGCTCTTAGGTTTTTACATTGCAAATGGGTGTTGCAATTCCATTTTAAGAATTGCAATGCTGCCCTCATGGCCTTAACATCTTGTGCACCATTTCTTCTTCTCCTTAGCTCTCCAAAATGGTCCAATTTAGCTTCAATATGACTTAAATATTCCCAAACGCTCTCATTTTGCTTTACTAACTTGGTTTCTTGATACCACTAATTTAGTGATATATTATTGGCCATTTATTAGCTAGTTTTATGATTTAATATGAGTTTTTATGTAGATTTCTCTTATATTTTAGAAAACCAAGAGAATAGTCCAGATCCTATGATCTCGAAGCAAATATATTGAGTTTGGAGAAAAAAGTGGTGCAGAGTGGGGCTAAGGATGGAAATAACCTCAAATTGAGCAAGCAATCTAGAGAGAATAGTGTCTAGACCTTGAAAATGGAGTATAGACGCTAGGCATTTGATGTCCAGTTTGAGAACTAACATCAATACGTTGCCCTGTCGCGTCTGGACGATGATAAAACAAGGAGGAGTGGATTTCCATCCATAGTGTCGAGACGCCACTTAAGTGCGCTTAATGTAAACGAAGTTGTTTTGACAGCGTCGCGATGCTGTTCCTAGCGTCTCGACACTTTATTGATTTTCTGACTTAAAATTAGCGATTTCATTGAAAAAAAATGGGAGCCAAATTGGGGGTTTTACACCATATTCAACGATTATAGAGATCTTAGAGAGATTTGGGGCTGAATCAGAGCAAAATTCTTAAAGATCTGACGCTTGAGGTTTATGAGGATCGTGGCGGGAGTGATGGAACGACGCTAACGGGTTTTGTCTCTATTTTCCCTGTATTTCTCTGTTATGATTGATTGTTTTTAATTGGATTGTGGCTTTATTGCATTGAATTGTGATATATTTTGATTACGTTGTATAGTTTATGGCTTATTAAAGCCATTGGACCATGTAATTGAGATTAATTGTGAATTTTGTAGTTGATTTAGCAATTTTACTTTTATGCAATGTGTTTAATGCTTTGAATTCCCTGATAAAGTATTTAATGCCATGCTGATTTATATTATTGCTTAACAAAAAATGCATAAATTAGAGTTTAATTGCATAATGGTTAATGTATGGACAAGAAAGTGATAAAAGCATGGATTAGGATTCCATACTCCGTAATATTTACCATTTTATATTACTAAATTTCGTGCACTTGCATGACCATGAACCATTATTTGGCGTTGTTGCTGGAGAATTGCGTTTAATTCAATTAATATTATACTGAAAGTGTTCCATTTTAATTTAGAAGTTTATTATTTATTTGTTTCTTTTGTTTGTTTTAGGTGATATGTTGCATTTTTGTGGAGTTATAAGGTGATTAATTGTGCTTTCGGAGTTTTTCTGCATGTTTTTAAATTTGCAGAACACTTCGTAGAGTGGTTAATCCATTAAGGATAGCCATATATGAGGAAAATAAAGCAATCCAGGGTTATTTTGTGTCAGATCTACGTGTAGATTACTCGATAATTGTGTACACACCCATGTGCGCTGATAATTTTGAGTTAAAATGTGGTCTCATTCAGATGGTTTGAAATAGTGCATTTCGAGGGCATCCATCAGAGGATCCATACCATTACTTGCGCACATTTTTTGATATAAGTGGAATGGTAAAAATTAATGGTGTTAGTTATGATTCAATTAATTTATGCTTGTTTCCATTTCCCTTACAGGATAGAGAGAGAGATTGGTTCAATTCTTTGACCCTGGGAGGTATCACGACTTTGAGTGAGTTGATGAAGACATTCCTCACTAAATTTTCTCCCTAGCTAAGACAGTGAATCTCAAAACTATGATTGGTACGTTCAGGTACGGAGAGGATGAGCAATTGTACGTGGCATGGGAGCTCTATAGAGATATGTTGAGGAAGTGTCCACCACATGGATATTCCAATTGGCTTCAAGTACAACTCTTTTACAACGGTATGTGTAGCTCTAAGAAAATTACCCTTTACACTAAAGTTGGAGGTAATTTTCTAGCTAAGTCAGTCAATAATACGCCAGCCTTGTTGGAGGAGCTAGCCATCGCGAGCTACTAGAGACTTTTACGTTAGAGAAGGAAGCTCGTGAAGCCAATGAGGTGAGTTCTTTAAAATTCCAAGTTGAAACGTTGACAGAGGCCTTAAACATGTTGACAGGGACATGACCAAATGAGGGTTTTGAGGAATTGATAGTTGAGGAAGAGCCTAGTCCTGATCATATTAGAGCAGTGAGCATATTGTGTGTTGGTTTCAGGAGTGTTCAAAAAGCAAAGCCTCAAGGCACTGAGAACTGTCCAGGTAAGAAAAATCAAGTGAATTTCTCTTGTGTTACTATGAAAGTATAGTGCAACCTGTTTCAGGAGTAATGTCTACAGAACTTCAAGAGAATAGGAAACCACTTGAGGATACTTTGGGAAGGTTTATAAAGGATACCAAGAGTTTTTCCCACACAATGAATGATGCGATTGTGACAGTGCATGTGAGGGTGCAAAACCAAGATGTCGTGATCGAGGATATGGAAGATAAGATTAATCAAATGGCGGCACTTCTGGACATCCTAGAAAGATATAAGAGTGATTTACATGTTATTTATGTGAACCCACTTATATAATGTACAACCATATCACTTAAGAGTGGAAAGAAATTAAAAGGACTCGAACAAAAGGTGGAAGATGTGCCCAGCACGAGCAAGGAACATGATATCAATGAGGAGGTGGTTGAAAAGGAGAATGCATCTCAGGGACTTCATTTAGGAAAGTTTATGATCCTGTACCCTTTGTTCCTAATAGAATCCCATATCCTAAAAGATTTCAATAGAAGAAATTGGATGATGACTTCGCTAAATTTCTTGAACATTTTAAGAAACTTCACATTAACATACCTTTTGTTGATGTGCTTGAACAGGTACCAAAAAATGCAAAGTTTATGAAGGAAAATATAGCAAATAAGAGAAAATTTGAAAATGTTGAATCAGTGCATATGAACGCAAAGTGCAGTGCCATTATTCAAAGGAAGCTACCACAGAAGATGACTGACCAAGGGAGTTTTATTATCCCTTGTGTTATTGGCAGTGTTTATATTAAAAAGGAACTATATGATTTAGGGGAGAGTACTAACTTGATGCTTCTTAGTGTTTTCAGGAAACTAGGTGTAACGAGCTCAAATAGACCAGCATCGTGCTTTTGTTGAACTCGTGGTTTCATTTGTTTCCAAGTAAGCTTCAATCGAGGTAGTCAGGCCTTTCACAATGAAGGAGGTATTCTCGCATGGTGTTGTTGTGCTCGTGGATAGCCAAGGCAAGACATTCAAAGTAAATGTGCATATAATCAAGCACGGTTGTGGGGTACAAGAGAGACATCTCGAGAAGATTATTTCGGGAGATGATAGAGATGTGCTAACGCACCGTCGAGAAATCAAAGTTAAAAATTTGCACTTCCTGGAGGCAACCAGGCATCAAATTCTCCTTACGTGCTTTCATTATTTCTCTTGTAGCTAGTTGACACGCTTGCTAGAGTGATATGAATGAGTCAGTAATATTAGGATGTCGATGCGCAAGTGTACACATTCATTTGTAGCAAGTGGTAACTAAATTATCATATCCACAGAGACAAGTAATTCGCTAATTTACCACAACTTGATTCTCAATAAACTCAACTGGTAACCATTTAAATTTATCAAGGAAATGAAATGAAATAATTTGGAATTGCTGGAACAAAATAAATGTTAAAACAGAGATGACATAGTAAAAATACAGAAAACAGAGAATAACTAAACTTATACTTTGAGTTAAATGGAAGGCTCGGATTAGGGTGATTTTCCGTTTTAATCCATTCTACAACTTAGATACATGATCAATGATCTCAATCCACTGCAGCTCGCATGGTATTCTCCCAAATGACAAGAAATCTGCTGTTTCATTCCCATTACTCCAGCATTAAATAACCTATTGTATTTGTGTGCATTAGGCAAGTGATTATCCCTAATCCCCTTACTTAGCTAGCTACTAACCCTAACATGGGGCTAATGTGGTTCTTAAGCAATCAGTTCCTCCTATTCTTCCCAAAAATCAGAGAAACACTGCACAAAATGGTTGGCCAAACGAAATTGTGCTTAAAAAGTAAAAGCTCTTAAAAACCAGATTGAGCTAAAGACATTGTATTGAGCTGTAAAGTAAATTCAAACATCCAACCCTAATCCTCACCTTGAAGGTGATCAGTTCATAATGCAAGGAAAACATAAAATATTTCGGAATAAAGACATAATCGTAAACAGTGGTAATAAACTAGAAAGAAGAAGAAGAAGAAATCGAAATGTTGCCACAAAGCGGTTGGATCAGTATTCGACGATAGCTCCAACGGAAATCCCTTCACCTTTTGGAAATACTCCGACAACTTCCTTCTTCAGACCGAGCTTTCCGTTTTTCACTCTGTTTTCTCCTGATTCTCAGCCTCTTCTCTCCCTCGATAAAAACGGCTGCCCAAAACTTAAATACCTCATATTTTGTGTAAAACGAGGGCTGATTAGACAGAACTAACGACGTGGCAAGCTCCCATTGACTGCAAAGGCTGAGTCATCTGACATTTGCCAACTCATTTAATGAATAAATCTTCTCACGTGCAAAAGTTGTATTGGCCCGAATTGCAAGGTTTGCTCCAGCAAACTGTTGTAAAATTGCATGCTCTTATCTTCAAAAATCCTTCTTAGATTAACCCCTAAATCAATCACATAAAACTCATTAATTTTGATAATCTTGCTCTAATAAAAACTTTATAACATCAAAGTTTAACTTAGAGAAAAATAATGAAAGCTAGGGTATTTATAAGATAAATTTAGATAAAATATGACAATTCAATCCAAAAATGATATCCTATAACTCTTATTTTCAGAGTTATCATACCCCCAAACTTGAATCATTACTCGTCCTCGAGTAATGCCTTACACACACCAAGCAATGGTTAACTAATGTGTTCTGCCACTAAAGAATGCACAGGTGAATCACCCTAATTGCTCTATCAAAGCATTGGTTAAACAACTTCGAGAATGCTGTCCTGCTTCAAAATTTTAGATTTTGCTCTTTTGCCCTAAACCACATAATTCAACTGGATACTTTTTAGCTCTACAACTCATTTACACCAAAGACTCAAGTCCTTAGACTCACTAGGCAATCTCATGGCCAAGCCTCAACTCAAACACTTCCAGCTACTCTGAATTTTTGCAAGCTACAACTTATTCACACAAAACTTCAATCAACATTTTTTTTTTTTAAACTTTCTCTTTAGGGACACCTCAAAGTCATAGCTCTATTTCTTGGAATGACAACATTTTATGATGTCGTGCACCCTAGCTTTCAAGCCATCACCATAGAGGTCTACACTCATTCTCCCATTTGAATCAAGATTATCCTTCTTGTTACTCCACTCTTGCTTCTCATAATGGCAACATTTTATGATGAAGATCACCTAACCTTTGGGACGGTGTAACTGTCAGGAAACACTCATCCCTTATGCAAAATATTTTCGTTCTTCTTCTTTTTTTTTTTTCTTAAAGCAATCTAATTGCCACTTGCACCTTCGCTCTAGAATACCAACACTTTGTGGTGAAGATATCTAACTACGACCATAAGCAACACTCCAATTACTTTAACAAGCCTCAAATTTTTATATATATAACAGCCTACTAGGCTCTAATACATAATAACACATGGGCTTTCTAAAGGGATATGAGTGTATCTTGCATGGATAAGAGGAGTGCTCACCTAAAGTAGACTTTTTTTTTTAAAAAAAAAAAAAAAACACCGGTCCCCCCAAACTTAAATCGCTCATTGTCCCCAATGAGAAAAAGTTAAGGGAAACCCCCAAACTTATTCGCAACACACAAAAATTAGAACTAGACTAGAAAGTGGATTAGTATATAGCTTGACTGAGAATGAGTCTTCCTAAAATCTAGGGCTTTACAGAAGGATAGCGCTAAAAGTAATCGATTTTAAACTCAAAGGTTTAGGAACATAAGCATGAGCTAACTTAGACTACAAAATCTAAAATGCTAAATCACGAGCAATCGTCCAACAATCTCAACATCATTACCTAAATCTAAGATGTAACAATGCATTAATCAAGCAGAACACAGCTAACTAACCATTTGCTGGAAAAAAATTATTTGTGCTAGCTTACATAAATTGAAACAAATTCTTCTACAGACTTGAAAATAGAACTAACACAGGGCACAACAGGGCAACAATTTTCCTTTTATTAATTCAATTCTAAAACAGAGGCAGACTAACGCAACACTTCGACTCTTCATTTCATTTATTTTTCTTCCATTGTCTAACAAAGCACAGAGAATTATAGCAGCAAACTAAAACAACTAAAACTAAGGCAGTGAAAACTAAAGCAACAAAGACTAAATGTAGAAATTAAATAAACAAAGCAGCAGCAACAACAAAAGCAGATTAAAACAAGGATTAAGCAAACATCCTTTTCATTCTTCTTCGTTTGATGTTGTAATTCATTATACTCTAGCCTTGCATGGTCAGCCTTTGTCGTTTCAACAGAATAAGAACACGTACAACAGAAAAACAGAGAAGTAACATGCAGAAAATAAAAATAACTAAAATGAAAATAAACCAAAACGCAACAAACCATGCACAGGAGCACTACTGATTTTCAAATTAAAATACCAATGCTCCCTTAAAATTCTTGTTTCATCCACCCTCAAATTGTTAGAAAGAGGCACAATTTCATTGCAACTCCTTCTCCCAATAATGTTCAATTCGCTGCCCATTCACCTCATGGAAAAACTTTTCAACTGTTGTTTTGATAAACCAGCAGGCAAAATTCCATAATCAAGATAGTTGGGAAGATTAGCACACCATGGTGTTTCTACTTCATTGATGTGGGCTATTGTAAATAACTGTTCATTAGGAAAATAATTTTTAATCTAGAGCTGCTGAAGCATTTATTTTTGCTGCTCTAATTTTGGGAAGTGATCTGCAACTTGGTTCTTAGATTCCTTTTTGTCTTGCATCTCCAAATTGAACTCCTGGATTAATGGCTGAGTGGTTGGTGACTTTCTTTCGACTAACTCCAAAGATTGGAAAACTCTTTTATTGCTAGAAATTTCATCAACGCTTTCTAACTCATGTGCTACACTGCACAATTCCAACTCCTCATTCATAACTTCTCCCAATTTTTGACTATGTTGCTCTTGCATTTCCAGTTCAAAACTCTCTTCAATCAACCCTTCCGAAACATTAATAACTGCATAATGTTCGATTTCTGAATGGTATTTCACAGCATCAAACATATTAAACTTAACCTTTTGATCGCCCACATTCAGTGTAATAATCCCTTTTCCAACATCCATCAATGTTCCTTCAGTAGCTAAGAAAGGTCTTCTTAGAATTATTGGGACATCTTTATCTGCCTCATAATCCAGTATAATGAAATCGGCTGGAAATATGAATTTGTCCACTTGCACCAATATATCTTCAATCTTCCCCTCAGGATATGTGATTGATCTATCTGCTAGCTGCAATGTCACAGTAGTTGGTCTTGCCTCTCCAATCCCTAACTTTCGAAAGATGGACAGTGGCATGAGGTTTATGCTAGCTGGGATCACAGAGAGCTATTCCTACTTCTTTTCCTCCAATTGACACTGGTATTGTAAATAATCCAGGATCTCGAAGTTTTGGAGGGATAGGATTTGCAACGATAGAGCTACATTATCCTGATAATGGAACAATTTCATACTCAATTGGCCTCTTCTTTTTGGTGAGCATATCCTTAAGGAACTTCGCATACTTTGGCATTTGCTCGAGAGTTTCTACCAAAGGGATGTTTATGTGCAGCTGTTTAAAAATATCGAAGAACTTCTTAAATTGTTGATCTTGATTTTTCTTCTTTAATCGTTGGGGAAATGGTGGTGGTGGTGGCACAAATGTTGGACTCACAGCAGTTCTCTTATGTGTTGCTGCTGGTCATTTTGCTCTAGCACTTGCTTCTACTTCAGTATTCTCAGCATCCCCTTAATTTTCAACATTCTCTTCTTCTTGTGACACTGAAACCTCTGGTTCAACTACTATTCTTTCCTCTGTTTGCACCGCAGACTCTGTAAACTTTTGTTTTCGCTTGCTCGATTTTTCTGCTAGAACAAGAGGTTTTCCACTTCTTAGCTCAATAGCTTGTACTTGTTCTTTACCTTCTCTTTTTCGGTTCTCAGTATCTGAAGGAAGTTTTCCTTGGGGTCTGGCCTTCAACTCACTTGCTAATTGTTCTATTTGAATTTCTAAATTTCTCAAGGAGGCTTGTTGGCTCTGAATTACAGCATCATTCTTGGCCATATACTCCTTCATGAGGCTCTCCAAAGAGGTTCCAGGAATTGATTAATTAACATGCTTTGGCTGTGAAAACTGTTGATTTTGTTGCTGTGAAAATCCGGAAGGATACTGTACTATTTGATGACTTTGATTTGCTGAAGCATTACTTCCTTTACCACTCCAAGAAAAATTTGGGTGGTTTCTCCATCTTGGGTTATAAGTGTTGGAATATGGGTTGTTTTTCAGCATATTTTGATTTCCAACATAATTTACTGAAGCTGGATTTCCAGGACAAAATTCAAAAGTATGCGCTTCCCCACAGTAAACACATGATTCTACTATGACTTGATTAACTGAGGCAGCGTTTTGTGACACATTCCCCATTGACATATTCTTCAAGATGTTTTCCATGGAAGCAATTTGGGCACTTAATGATGATAATGCATCAACTTCAAACACTCCCTGCTTCTTCTTCCTATGGTTGCTTCTTACATCTACCCACTGAGAACTATTGGTAAAAATTCTCTCCAGAATCTCACAGGCTTCATTAAAAGTCTTGGAAAGCAGAGCTCCATTCGCTGAAGCATTTACCATGTTCTGAGTATCCAAATTCAATCCATTGTAAAATGTCTCCATCTGGATGCAATGTGGTAGACCATGATGCGGGCACTTTCTTAGTAACTCCTTAAACCGTTCCCATGCTTCACTAAATGTCTCATCATCATATTGTCTGAATGCTACTATTTCAGCTCTATACTTGGCAGTCTTCGTTGGTGGAAAATACTTTATCAAGAATTTCTCCGCCAAATCATTCCATGAAGTGATAGATCCAGGTGGAAAAGTATTCAACCATGCCTTTGATGCATCTCTAAGAGAATATGGAAATAATATCATCCTAAGTGCGTTCTTTGATACTCCTTGCTTCTTAAATGAATCACTCACACTTAGAAAAGACTTAAGATGCAAATGTGGATCTTCATAAGGTAAGCCATGGAATTGTCCCACTGTTTGCAACATTTGAAACATAACTGGCTTCATCTCAAAATTTGCTGCCTCAATTTCTTGTCCAGCAATTCCAGGGTATAATTCATCAAATATGGGTACTGCATAAGCCCTGATAGCTCTTTCCCTGTCATTGGCTAAAAGAACAGGGTTCTCAGCCATATTTCCCTGATTAACTGGTTGATTTCCTCTCACTTCAGGTTGTGGTTGGTTCTCATTGATAGCAGGTCCTACTCGGGGTCCAGGCGATATAAGTGGATCTTGTCTTTCCATTGGATATCGCCTAGCTCTTTGACAAGCTCTTTGAGCTCTTCTTCTTAAATGAAATGTTCTCTCAATCTCAGGATCAATTCGAAATTCCAAGTTAGAAGACTTGTTCATACACCACTAACACACCTGAAATGAAACCAAACAGCTAATTCAGATTCAATAAAGCACCAGTTCACTAAGAATCAATTTAAGTAAAATGAAAATTATACTAGTCCCCGGCAACGGCTCCAAAAACTTCATGACTTGCTTGAGTGATATGAATGAGTCAGTAATATTAGGATGTCGATGCGCAAGTGTACACATTCATTTGTAGCAAGTGGTAAGTAAATTATCTTATCCACAGGGACTAGTAATACGCTAATTTACCACAACTTGGTTCTCAAAAAACTCAATTGGTAACCATTTAAATTTATCAAGGAAATGAAATAAAATAATTTGGAATTGCTGGAACAAAATAAATGCTAAAACAGAGATGACAGAGTAAAAATGCAGAAAACAGAGAATAACTAAACTTGTACTTTGAGTTAAATGGAAGCCTCGGATTAGGGGTGATTTTCCGTTTTAATCTATTCTACAATTTAGATACATGATCAATTATCTCAATCCACTACAGGTCACATGCTATTCTCTCAAATGACCATAAATCTGCTGTTTCATTCCCATTACTCCAGCGTTAAATAACCTACTGTATTTGTGTGCATTAGGCAAGTGATTATCCCTAATCCCCTTACTTAGCTAGCTACTAACCCTAACATGGGGCTAATGTGGTTGTTAAGCAATCAGCTCCTCCTATTCTTCCCTGAAATCAGAGAAACACTGCACAAAATGGTTGGCCAAACGAAATTGTGCTTAAAAAGTAAAAGCTCTTAAAAACCAGATTGAGCTAAAGACATTGTATTAAGCTGTAAAGTAAATTAAAACATCCAACCCCTAATCCTCACCTTAAAGGTGATCAGTTCAGAATGCAAGGAAAACATAAAATATTTTGGAATAAAGACATAATCCTAAACAGTGGTAATAAACTAGAAAGAAGAAGAAGAAGAAATCGAAATGTTGCCACAAAACAGTTGGATCAGCATTCGGCCATAGCTCCAACGAAAATTCCTTCCACTTTTGGAAATGCTCCGACAACTTCCTTCTTCATACCGAGCTTTCCGTTTTCCGCTCTGTTTTCTCCTGATTCTCAGCCTCCTCTCTCCCTCGATAAAAACGGCTGCCCAAAACTTAAATACCTCATATTTTGTGCAAAACGAGGGCTGATTATACAGGACTAACGACGTGTTAAGCTCCCATTGACTGCAAAAGGCTGAGTCATCTGACATTTGCCAACTCATTTAATGAATAAATCTTCTCACGTGCAAAAGTTGTATTGGCCCGAATTGCAAGGTTTGCTCTAGCAAACTGTTGTAAAACTGCAAGCTCTTATCTTCAAAAATCCTTCTTAGATTAACCCCTAAATCAATCACATAAAACTCATTAATTTTGATAATCTTGCTCTAATAAAAACTTTATAACATCAAATTTAAATTTAGAGCAAAATAATGAAAGCGAGGGTATTTATAAGATAAAATATGACAATTCAATCCAAAAATGATATCCTATAACTCTTACTTTAAGAGTTATCAGTAGTTAATATAGGAGTTATGTGTTGATCTAATGCTCCTGCTTATCAATCCTTGTGTACGTGCTCATGATTCAATCATGCTCTCTTATAGTGCATATGGGATTATTGGCCGACAACAGACTTCTTCACTTTTTAAGGCAGTTTCATTCTCCTTGTATAGTTATATCCGCAAGCATGCTTAGTTGTTATATTAAATACATTGAGGACAATGTATAATTCAAGTGTAGTGGGGATGTGCTTTGCTGTTCTGTTGAGATGTTATTTGTTGGAAGATTTAGTTGATTACTTAGTGGTAATTTGTGTTTGTGCTTTGCTACTATGATGTATGTAATTGCAGTCAGTAATTAAGATGATTTAGGATTCCTATTTAATTAGCATGGGATGGTGTAAGTAAGTTGGACGTTGAATCTTTGGGCCAATGTCGGTGGAAGATAAGTGAAGGAGTCTATAACGCTTTTCTGGTTAGTACAAATTTAGTGCTCTATTATTGCCCATTTATTAGCTAGTTTTGTGGTTTAATATGAGCTTTTATATGGATTTATATTTCAGGAAACCAAGCGAATGGAGCGGATACTATGATCTTGAAGTAACTATATCGTCTTTGGATCAAAAAGTGGTGCAAAGTGGTGCCAAGGATGGAAATGACCTCAAATTGGGCAAGCAATCTCGAGAGGATAGTGCCCATACCCTGAAAATGGCGTCTAGACGCCAGGTACTTGATGTC
Organism: Trichosanthes truncata; assembly: GCA_033996785.1. NCBI lineage: Eukaryota > Viridiplantae > Streptophyta > Magnoliopsida > Cucurbitales > Cucurbitaceae > Trichosanthes > Trichosanthes truncata. Next base: position 52,868,197 of record JAWPNB010000002.1, on the reverse strand, counting down.
CAATCCGAGAGCTAGCATCTTGACGCTGCCTTGTAGTGTCTCAATGCTGCTAAAACATTGAGGAGCGGAGTTCCGTTCGTAGCGTTAAGACTCTACTTGCACGTTTTCAATGTAAATGACGTCGTTTTGGGCAGCGTCTAGATGTTGTTCCTAGCGTTCGACGTTGTATCGATTCTCATCCTTAAAATTAGCGATTTCATTAAAGAAAATGGAAGCCAAGTTGAGGGTTTTACACCCTAATCCATGATTTGTGCCAATTTATAGAGATTTGGGGCTTAATCGGAGTAGAACTCTTGAAGATCTCATGCTTGAGGTTCGTGAGGATCGTGGCGAGAGCGATGGATAGATGCATAATGGGTTTTGCCTCTGTTTTTCCCTATATTTCTATGTTGTGATTGACTGTTTTTAGATGGTTTGTGGATGTAATGCATTGAATTATGATATATATTTGATTAGACTGCAGAGTTTAGGGCTTAATCAAGCCATTGGACCATGTAATTGAGATTAATTGAACATTTTGTAGTTTATTTAGCAATTTTACTTTTATGCATTGTGTTTAATGCTTTGAATCCCCTGATCAAGGATTGAATGCCCTGCTAATTTATGTTATTGCTTGACAAATAATGCATAAATTAGAGTTTAATTGCATAATGGTTGGTGTTTGGACATGACAATGATAAAAGCATCAATCAGGATCTTCAATAAGGTTCGTTAATCCAGACCTAATTAATTAATGAGACGAAAACGTGAATTAATTAATTATGTTTGAGAATTGGATGAGCTCGACGAAGGATTCCTTGATAATTGTACCTTTAGACTCAAGTAAATTTCCCAATTAGTTGCAAGAACCCGTTAATATTAATAGTGGTCCATTTGGTGAGATTAACATCCCAAACTCAGCCTCGTTAATTGTGCTCCAATTTATTCAAAAGCCTTTATTTCATTAGTTCCCTTAATTCTTGTGGTTGATGACTTTAGCATTTTGTTATCATAAAAAAAATTAGATGCAAGTAATTATAATGATCAATCGATTAAACGTATCCAATTCCCTAAGGATTCGCTACTATGTAACATTTACTGTTTTATATTACTTGATCGCGTGCACTGGTGTGACCACGAACATTTATGCAAATTGAATACAAATAGGCATCGAAGCACACAGAATCATAGTAAACTAGCTAAAATAATTTGAAATAAGATATCGTAATTACATGCTATTAAATACTCCCACACTGAAACCTTTACTAGTCCCGAGCAAAGCAAAACAAAACCACATATATGAATCAATCATTACATCAGAATGATTCCATTGTAATATCCCAGGCCCAGGATTTGGACCAGGATTTGGAATCCAGATTCGGCACCTGATGGCCCCGACATTCCCCTGCATCCCCTGTGACTTGGCCACGTCACCTTACTTGTCTTAAACTGCTTCTAAGAGTGAAGACTGTCCCCACAAACCAACACGGGTCATTTCAGCATGCTTTGTCCTCACTCACATGCTTCCTCGAAAAATTCCAAGGAGGTCACCCAACATAGGATTGCTCCAAGTCAAGCACGCTTAACTTTGGAGTTACTATGATTAAGCCACCGAAAAGGAAGGTGCACCTTGTTGTTATAGGTAGTAGCTATCAATTCTTTTAAGCCTTTCTTAACCATGCCTTGCATAGCCTCAGGATCCCTCTCATTCGGATGTGGTCTCAGTTCATTCATGTACCCCTCCTAATCCCGGGCGTTACATCCATCCTCAATGTTCCAAATAACAAATAAGAACAATTTGAGGAGATAATCAAACAACTTTTCATCAAGCAAATTTGAATTTAAGCTTTTCCTCTCTTGCGTGTGTGCGTGCATAGCCCTCCTAAAGTAGTCTTCACAAGCCCTAAATAGGTTTATAGAGTCTTTCATTCATCTTCCCTCTACACTGGCTCTAAGTATCAATTATCTAGTGTTCTTACACTCAATAAGGTAACATGTGATTAGGTGTCTGAGCAACTATGGGGTAACGCTCGCTCAAACTGGCATCATTTTAACTCAAAGGCATTAGCTTTCACACATTTGCTGTAAGGACCCTTACCAAGAGCAGTAGCTTAATGAGTGGCCTCACTGATTACAACAGAGGTAGCTATTTTTACTCTTGATCATTTTTACTCACTACAAGCTTCTTTTTATTTCTCATTTTCTCTTTATTTTCTAAAATGATTTTTCTTTTGAGCTCACTTTCTTTTATTTCTCTTACAGGCAAATCAAACATGCTTTTTTCTTTTTCCTAAGTAACACATTACACCTTATCGTGAAAGTCAATGATCAAACTAGAGCTTAAGCCTATCAGAATGACAACAAATTTTTGGATAATATAAAACTACTCCAAGCCTTGAAAACTAACCAAAGATAGCCAAGTACTCATTACTTGCAAGAAAATTAGGGAACAAAATTTAAATTTACTAAAATCCAAGACATGCTCTCATATTTCACGTAAATTGCAAAAATATTCACTATTCAGTACACATCACGGGCTGTCCTCATCACACAAATGCAACATAATCATCAGATGATTCACAAAAAAAATTCAACAAAAGCTCAGTCAGAACAACGTACATCCCTCCAAATGTAAAGCATACATTGTCCACAATGTATAAAATATTAAGATCTAATTAAGTATGCAAAGGATGATTTAAAAACATACAAAGGAGAACGATACTGCCCTAGAGTGCGAGAGCAACCTCGATTTAGCCTAATCAACTGGATGCAATGTGGAGGAATTTTAATCACTAGCTCTTGCAAAACAAATTCAATCACAAGAAAATGAGATCAACACAAAATAAACTAAAAGAAAAAAAAAACATCGCGAAAAGACAACTAAGAGAAAGAATGCTTGGGTTGCATCCCAATAAGCGCTTATTTAACGTCTTTATCTAGATGAGACTCGTACCGGCTCTCAAGGTACGTAGAAATTATTCCATTTCTTCCCTCCCCTCTTCCTAGAGTCAGCAAAACAGACTAGAGCTAGTAAGAATACTAGCTTCTCATGGGACTCTGAAGCATAAATATTTTTGGTATATTTAGATAATAAAAGCATAAAGGGAGAAAGACCAAAATAAAAAGACTCTGACATGGATCCTAGTTAATTAATCAATTAGCACTAAAGACACTTAGGCAAGCGATTAATTAGCATGTTCGAATGAGACCGACAGGAGATTTCAACCAATTTTGCTCTAGGTTTATGCAATTAGCATGATTAATTAAACATCGGTTCCAATTTCCATATTTGTAACCTAATTAGTACTCGATCCCCTAAACTATCCCTTTAATTTGTATCTCCAGCATTTGAACTGCGTTCTAGTTTAGATTTAATTTCCAATTCGTTCATTTTAGTTTGTACCCTAAATAATTCCAATTATGATTACTCCTAGTAATTAATCAATTAAAGAAAAGCTTCCATATCTGCTGCCCTGAGGATTCGATACTCGATAATACTTACAGTTTTATATTACTCGATCACGTGCGCTTGCAAAAATGACAAATTAAAAGATCAAGGGTAACGGTACTTCCCTGAAATCAAGAGAACTCGACGAATGAGCGAAATTGACTTCCAAACATCTTTAGGAACTGTAAAGTAGATCTCAAACTCTGGAAGACAAAAAAACAAGGCAATAACCACTAGCAATGCAAAAACAAACAACAAAGAACAATTAAAGAACCCTTGGGTTACCTTCCAAGAAGGGATTGTTTAGTGTTATTAGCTCTATGTTCCCTACACACTTCTAAAGGTAGCTCAAAGATAAAGAAATTAATAACCAACCACAATTTGCAGTAAAAAGTGGCTTGGTCGAACACAGGGAGGCGAAACCATGGCTATTTTCATTTCTTTCTTTGATTCCAAGAACTAAGATGGGGGATTTTCATGCATGGGAAAATAAATGGCAAGGAAATTAAATAAAATGAGAGCGAATATTAAAATACCTAAAACTAACATGCAATCTAAAACAAAGGTAGATTAAATGCAGAGGGAACTAACAAATTCAAGGGAACACTAGCTCAAGATAAATCAGGATCCGTTTTGCAACACTAATCACATAATTATTCAACCATGTAAATTAATGCATGGTTTAAAGATTCATCAGCTCCCCAAAGCCTCGAGTGAGCTCCCTAAAGAATAGGGAGTTCTAGGAATCAAGAAAGATCATATTGTAATAGACTAACCCAACGGGCCCTTTGAATTAAACTACCACATGTTTATTAACTCTAAAGCCTACCTCATTCTAGTAGTTAAGTCGTACCTACTTAAACATGACTGACGACAACTACTGGCCCTTTTACTACTATAATTAAGTTAGAAATTGAAGTTACACACAAAATCTAGCATAGCAAAGCAAAACCCTAAATTAATATGAGTCGTCAATTCCATTAATAAACAGCTTGCTGAAAATTAAACATAAAAGCTGACAAACCACAAATTTTATACATTAAAACTGAAATAATTACAAAATCCTCATAATGTTGCAAAACTTCTCCCTAATTACCTTAAACTAGCGGAGAACTCCTAACCGAAAAGCCCCTCCATCAACCTCGGGGCCAAAATACAAGCCCAAAATACCCAATTTATGAAGTACATATGTCTCAAAACTGGTAAGAAAGGGAGAAATCGAGGATGGGGGCTGGAATTCGGAGCTCCTAGACCTAAAACTTAAAAAAAATGCTTATATAGAAATTTCGAGAGCATCTCAATGCTGCTAACAGCGTATCAACACTTGCAGTGTTGAGGAAGCCTCATCGCAGCGTCGAGAGAGGCTTGCACACACAAGTCTTGCAACAGCGTCTTGATGCTGCCCTGCATCTGAGGCTTATAACTTTCAAGGTCGAGTGAGGCCTCCGCCTAGCATCTCCATGTTGCTTAAGGGACAGAATGGTCAACCTTTCATACCTTTTTACTGGATGTCCGATTGACCTCCAATTTGGCTCGTTTTCACCCCGATTTCGCATACTTTCCAAAAATAGACCTTGCTCCCAATTTCCTAAAAAATATTCAATTAATTCTAAGAAATGGGAGGGAAAAGCATAATTTAAACATATAAAGGCATGTTCAAATTTGGTTTCATCAAATTACCAAAATCCTAAACCTTTCTAGTCTTCGAGCAAGGGAAAAGGAAAATAAGAATCAGTGGAAACTACATGCACGACTCAATCCTCAATGCTCATTAAGCTAACTCGAAATGCATACACGAGGAGCACTAAACATTGCACTATCCACCTATGAGCAATTTTAACACCCATTCCTGGAAATTTTTAAGTGTGTGTGTGCAATTAGCCATCCTAACCTACTTCCTACAAGTGCGGGACAAGTTTATAAGGGACTAAATTCTATATTTCCTCTACATTGGCCAAAGAATTAACAAAACAGCAAAGAATAATCAAACAAGCAATGTTAAGCTTAGGTGCCTTAAACTCAAAGAAACCCGAGCTAAATTTGCATACTTTTACGTCGAAGATGCTAGCTTTCACATGTCTATTCTAGGGACCCTTATCCAGAGCACTTCTCAATGGATGACCTGACTAATCACGATAGGGGTAGCTATTTTCACCTAAGATCCATAGGCACAGAACAAGTTTACGTTATCTTTTCCCTTTCTTCTTTTCTCAAATATATTTTTTAGCCTTTTCTTTTCTCACTTGTTTCTTTTTATTAGGAAAGAAACAATTTTTTTTCCCAAGCAAAATGTCACAAGTTCAATTGCAAAAACCATCATGAAGTTAGCCTAAGGCCTATTGAGGTGTCAACAAACATCTAGTCCCTATAAAGTTGTCATAGGCCTTTAAAAACAAGCTAGAAAGGCTAACTCATGCTTAGGGAATTAAAAGATTGCCATAATTTTTTTTAAAAAGCTCAAGTTAAGAAAACAAGCTCGACCTCTTGAAACATGCAACTAACAAGCAAAGCAAGCAAATCCTAAGACATCATGGTCAAGCATGGAGCTCCCACATCATCTAACACTGAAGCACATAATTTCTCAAAAAAATTTCAACATTTTCCCAACAAATTTTCAACAAGTGCAGAAAATAACAAATCAACAAGGTCATGCTTAGCACAGACAATCAAGAGTTTGAGCTCAAGTGCTCAAGGACAATGCAATAACGCACAACTATCAAACGTACAGATAAGTCCGAGCTCAGACGCTCGAAGACTCAATCAACTATGCTAAACAATTCTACAACATTCAAAGCTATACGATATACCTCCACCCGCAACCTAATTTGTACATTGTCCCCAATGTATGAAGAATAGAAATATACGGACAATCAAGGGAATGAATGTACTCCCCTGACATTCCAAGCACGTAGGCAGAGCGGTAGCACGCAGCTCCTCCTCTCAAGAAAACTTATTTTTCCACGTTTTAAGGGTCCAATCATTCTTATTTGCAAAATTCAACAAAACTTAAAAAAGGCAACAAGCTAATCAAGTAAACTAACTAGGGAAAACAAAAGAAAGCAAGAGAAATTTTAAGGCTTGGCTGCCTCCAAGAAGTGTAAATTTTTAACGTGGATTGCTCGACGGGCCTTGTGGCACTTTACTCAAAAAGGATTCTACAAACTCGATCATGCGCCATCCTCTATTCCAGTCATCGCGGATGGCTCTTCTTGCATCTCATCATTTTTTTGATACAAATAATCAAGAGAATCTAAACATTCCACCAGATTGAGAACTTTAAATTCAACAATCTTCTCATTGAACCTAACAGACATAGTCCCATTATCATCATCAATGTTAATTTTTCCCATTTTCATGAAAGGTCTGCCTAATAAGACGGAAGTCGATGCATGCTTAGGCCCATCGCACGTGTCTATGACATAAAAATCAATAGGGAACAACAAATCATTAACCTTGACAAGCAAATTCTTGACTAGGCCTAGAGGTCGAATAGTAGAACGATCGGCTAGGTGAATAATAATGATTGATTCATGCCAACCATTTAATACCAATTTATGGTATACAAACAAAGGCATAACATTAATAGATGTACCTAAGTCTAGCATGGCATGCTTAATCTATTTTCCTCTGATCATACACAAAAATGTAAACATGCCAGAATCGAAAAATTTGCAGGCATTGATTCTAAAGCAATAGCCGAAATGATTTCACTAACCTCTTTATTCTTACCTTCGTGAGTCCTTTTGGTCGTACGTCACTTCTTTCGAAACTTTGCGAATTTTGGAATCTCCTTTACTGCCTCTATTAGTGGTATGTTGACCTCCACTGATAAAGCTCATTTATGAGTATTATTTGGCTCTAAAAACTAGGCTATTTGCTTAGAGAATGAGTGTTTAATGTGATAATTCATGCCATTTAGGGAAAATTTAAGTAAAAACAAGTTTTGCTTGTGTATGAAGTCTTGATTTTGTAAAAATAAGTTTTTAGGTGTTTTTAGATTCTTTTTTGTAAAGAAAGTATTATTTTTTGTTTGTTTTGTGTAGAGGCTGAAAAAGGACTCAGATGTACTGACATTATGGCCGCAAACTGAGGCAAAAGAAAGACGATTCAAGAGATATGCGACTAAGATGCGCCAGCAATTGAGAGCATAAGCCAAATTCTAAATGTTGCAGGAAGAACTCAAAATGCGCCTAACTATGCGGTCACATTTAGGCCAATTCAACAATAGCATAATTGCGCTCAACTATGCGGCCGCATCTGGACCTTTTCGGTAGATTCTCCCATATTCGCAAGATTTGCAAATAAAATCAAATATTCTCAATCAAATATCTGAGGATCAAGGGATATGATCGGTCAAGCTTCTCCACACTGATCTCGACAGAAAACCCTAGGCCTTGATTTCTATAAAAGTTGGCTCAAGCTTAAATTTCAAGAGAGCTCGGAGTTGGGAATTCTCTTCATCCCTACATTCTGTCATTTCTTTAGCTGCCACTCTGAGTCTCCCCAAAGCTCTGATCATATTCCATTCGAACTCCCACTTTGAAAGAATGAGGAGTAAGTACTTGATTCTCCTTGAAAAAGGCAAAACAAGTACTTGAATCTCCTTGAAAAAGGTAGAACAAAGTAGAAAGGAAGAACATCTTAGTGTTCTTTTTATTCGTGGTTTTTCTATTTAGTTCTGTAAGTTTTTAGGAGATGTACTTCTTGTTTATCTTTATTTTCCAGCTTTCTAAGTTCATGTTTTTCTTTTGAATTCAAGTAGTAGTTCCTCTCAATTAAATTTCACTTAGTTCTTCCTTTATTTTCATACTTCAAAGTGTATTCAAATTCACTATTTCGCTGAACAAAGAAGAGCACAACCCAATAATGTGCCACAACAACAACAACAATAGCGAGCAGAGCAGCAAAATCCCATTTTTATTGTAGATAAACGAGATAGAGCTATAAGAGATTATGAGGCCGCAACTTCCCATAATCTTAATGCATGAATGATAGAACCAAACACTGAGGCAACTCATTTTGAGTTGAAGCCTATAATGTTTCAGATGCTCCAGACCATAGGGAAATTTGCAGGATTACCAAACGAGGATCCTCACAATCACATGAAGCAATTCTTGAGAATATGCAACTCGTTCAAACTGAATGGAGTATCAAGTGAGACATTAAGGTTGAAACTTTTTCATTTTTCCTTGCAGGGTAATGGGGACTCGTGGCTAGATTACTTTCCATCGAAATCGATCACTTCTTGGGATGACTTGTCAGAAAAGTTTATGCAGAAATATTTTCCTCCAACCAATAATGCTCATATTCGAGGGGAAATTATCACTTTTAAACAGAGTCCAAATGAAGGAGTGCATACAACATGGAAACGATTTAATGAGTTAGTTAGGAGATGTCCACATCATGGCTTACCAGCCTGCCTTTTGATCCAACATTTTTACAATGGATTGACCTAGCCCTCTAAGACCTTGGTTAATGCGTTAGAAAATGGATCCCTATTAAGAAAGACAGTCAATGAGGTTAATAAGATTCTAGATGCAATCGTCTCCAACAATAGTAAGTGGGGAGATGAAGACACACATTCTACTAAAAATATTGTAGATGTATACGAGGTGGATGCAATAGCAGCATTGAGCACTCATATCTCAGCAATGAACAACACTCTTAATTATTTCACTATATGGAATCAGTCCCATGTTTCTACTTTGAATCAGATCTCAACACCTACTTGTGTATATTGCAGTGAAGGCCATCTATATCATAATTGTCCTTACAACCCTACCTCTGTGTTTTATAAGGCATAACAGGTGAAATCCTTATTCGAATACCTACAGCCAAGGTTGGAGACAACATCCTAACTTCTCATTGAGAGGATAGAATGCAAGCACATAAAATCAGTACGTGAAGTAGGGATTTTCACCAAGTTTCAATAATCAAGCACAACAACCATACACACAGAAGAATGTTATACAAATGCTACCGCAATCATCAGCTTAGAACTCTTCATTAGAAACCATGATGAAGGAGTTCATGGCCAAGAATGATGCCATCATTCAATGTCAAGCAACGTCATTGCGAAATCTTGAATTGGAGGTTGGACAATTGGCAAGCGAAATGAAGAACATGCCTCGAGGAGCATTACCAAGCAATACGGAGAAACTGCATAGAGAAGGAAAGGAGCATTGCAAAGCGATACTCTTAGGAGTGGACTCAAGTATGCTGAGCTCGAAATGCCAGTGGAGTGCAAATCTCCACACATTTCTCTTGACTCCTCTTTATATGAACATTTGCAGGAAAGTGCTGTTGAAAATAACACAAATAAGAGTTTAAACGAAGAAATTGAAGGTGATGCTACCACTATTGAGACCGCAAAGCAGCCTGAAGGACGAAAGGACATTCCTTTGAATAAAAATTTTGCAAGATATGCACCCAAGGATGCAATAGAAAAGCACCAGGAAGCTGCACTCGAGAAGGAGGCGACACAATGAAGAAACCAAAAAATTTATATCAAGGTGTCAGGCCTCCACCACCATTCCCACAGAGATTCTAGAAGAAGAACTAGGACGAGCAGTTTAATAAGTTCTTGGACATACTCAAGCAGGTGCACATCAACATTCTGTTGGTGGAAGCTCTTGAGCAGATGCCCAACTATCTCAAGTTCTTAAATGACATATTGACTAAAAATAGAAGGCTATGAGAATATGAGGCTGTAGCTCTCACTGTGAGCTGCAGTACTCTCATAAAAATCAAAGTGCCACCAAAATTGCGAGATCCATGCAGCTTTACTATCCCATGCATGATAGGAGGGCAGGATGTTGGACGAGCATTATGTGACTTAGGAGCCAACATCAACTTGATGCCTCTGTCGATTTTCAGGCAGTTAAGAATTGGAAAAGCTAGACCCACGACAGTGACTTTGCAGTTGCAAGACATGACAATAGTTAAGCCCATTGGGAAGATAAAAGATGTCCTCGTTAAAGTGGACAAATGTATTTTTTCTGCAGATTTCGTAATCCTAGATTGTAAGGAAAACAGGGAAGTTCAAATCATCTTAGGAAGGCCTTTTCTAGCCACAGGAAGAACGATCGTAGATGTCCAAAAAGGGGAGTTGACTATGTGAGTAAATGACCAATACATCACATACGATGTGCTGAAGGCGATGCACTACCCAAGGGAATCAGAGAAATGCTCAAGTTTAGAACTACGTGATCTATTTGAATTTTATGATTTGCAAGAAGATCGCTTCACAAGAGAAAGTTTTGTAGCAAAAAAGTTTGAAGAAGCATCAGAGCAGCAGATTGCGATCGCAATTGCGCCTACATACGAAGAATCAAGTGCTTTTAGACTAGCAAATGATAAAACAGTGCCACTTAACCCTTCAGTGATTGAACCACCAGTGCTGGAGCTGAAGCCACTTCCATCTCACCTAAAATACAGATTTCTGAGAAAGGATGAAACTCTCCTAGTTATCATCGCAAACCTCACTAATGAGGTGCTAGAATGAACAATAGCAGACATACGAGGAATTAGCCATTCTTTTTGCATGCACAAGATCAATTTGTAGAAGGGAGCCAAGAAGTGGATAGAGAACTAGAGGAGATTGAATCTGGTAATGAATGAGGTGGTTCATAAAGAAATTTTAAAGTGGATTGATGTAGGAGTAATTTACCCCATAGCAGATAGCAGTTGGGTTAGCCCAGTACAGTGCGTGCTAAAGAAGGGGGGATGACTGTTGTAACAAACGAGAATAGTGAGCTTATTCCAATCAGGACTGTTACAGGGTGGAGAGTGTGTATGGACTACCGCCGCCTCAACTAGGCCACACAGAAGGACCACTTTTCATTGCCTTTTATCGATCAAATGTTGGATCGTCTTGCAGGGAAGGAGTATTACTGCTTTCTTGACGGATATTCAGGTTACAACCAGATCACGATAGCTTCAAAAGATCAAGAGAAGACGACATTCACATGTTCGTATGGAACCTTTGCTTTCATAATGATGCCATTTGGACTGTGCAATGCCCCAGCAACCTTCCAAAGGTGCATGATGGCCATTTTCTCGTAAATGGTGGAGAGAACCGTAGAAATTTTCATGGATGATTTCTCTATTTTGGTAGAATCATTCACTCATCGTCTTATGAATCTTGAACCGATTTTGCAGCGCTATGAAGATGCCAACCTAGTGCTCAACGGGGATAAATGCCACTTTATGGTGCAGTAAGGCATTGTCCTAGGGCACACGATTTCACAGAAAGAAGTCGAGGTGGAAAGGGAAAAAGTGGAATTTATTGCAAACCTACCTCCACCTACATTAGTAAAGGACATCATAAGTTTTTTAGGTCATACAGGAGTTCTACTGACGATTCATCAAAGATTTGTCCCACATTTCTAAACCTTTATGCAAGTTGCTAGAGAAGGACAACCCATTTGTATTCTACCAGGATTGTTTAATTTATTTTAACATGTTGAAGGATGTACTAAGATCGACCCCCATAGTGATTGAACCTGACTGGAGTCAGCCATTCGAGCTTATGTGTGACGTAAGTGATTTTGCCGTAGGTGCAGTGCTGGCACAAAGAAGGAACAAGGTAATACATCCCATTCACTATGCCAGCAAGACCATGAATGACGCACAGGTTAACTACCCCACAACGGAGAAGGAGTTGCTTGCAGTCGTATTCGCATTCGACAAGTTTAGATCATATTTGGTCGAGACAAAAGGGATTGTCCACACAGACCACTTGGGGCTCGAGTATCTTCTTACAAAGAAGAATGCTAAGCTCCGACTCATCAAATGGTTTTTTCTATTGTAGGAATTCGATCTGGAGATCTTAGACAGGAAATGAACAGAAAAATCAGGTCGCATACCACTTGTCAAGATTATGGTTGGAGGCTTAGAAGAACGATTCAAAGGAGATACAGGATGCTTTTGCAGACGAGCAGCTGTTGGTAGTCAAAGCAATTGAGTTACCATGGTATGCTGACATAGCTAACTACTTAGTTAGTGGGCTTACTCCACCAGACACAACAGCGCAACATTTGAAGAAATTCTATTATGACAGTACAAACTACTGTTGGGATGAACCTTATATTCACACGATGGGACCAGACAAGGTACTCATAAGATGTGTTGTGGAGGAAGATGTCCCAAAAATTTTAGAAGCTTGTCATACTGCACCATGTGGAGGTCATTTGCAGGTACAAATACAGCAGCTAAAGTACACCAATGTGGATACTTTTGGCCAACTCTTTTATGGGATGACATTTGTTTGCTAAAGGATGCGACCAATGCCAGAGAACGGGGAACTTAACAGCGAGCCATGAAATGCCAATGTACTACATGTTTGAGGTAGAAATCTTTGACGTATGGGGCATAGATTTCATGGGACCTTTCCCGCCATCCTTTGGAAATGTGTATATCTTACTTGCAGTAGACTATGTGTCTAAATGGATCAAGGTTGTAGCAACACCTGCTAATGATGCTAAGACAGTGAAGAAGTTTCTTCATAGGAACATCTTTACTCGTTTTGGTACACCAAGGGTGTTGATTAACGACGAGGGAACTCATTTTGTGAACAGGGTCATAGAAAATTTGCTTGCAAGGTACAACATAACGTACAAAATTGCGACTGCATATCATCCACAGATGAATGGATGTGCATGTTGGGATTTATACCCTAAAGCCTCGTAATTAATTAATTATTTAATAATTAATAATAATTTTGATTATTTTATTTGCAATATAATATTATCCATTATATGAAAAATCCAAGGTTATTATTGTAATCTTGAACAGTACGTGGTTGACATACAGGAGGATCGTGTTCAAGAAATAACCTAAAGAGTCATAGTATATGGATAACGTTGGGTGCCTTATCCTGGTAACACTATTGATACGGTCCACTTTGTAATAGTTATAAATGATTTGATCCAAATCATTCATGTGGAGACATGTGAGTGGGGGTATCTTATACAATGAATTTGTATAAGACTGGACAACGAAATATTTAATCTCTCTTTATAAATCCGTTAATTGAGAATATTAGTATTTCATCAGGATGATCATATGCGACTCGATCTTAATCTTGAGTTAGTTATGAACGCCTGCCTGTGAGGGCTTGTCCTTTGATTTGCATGGGTGAGAGTGACTTTTATAGCATATTCAATATTGCTTGTGCATTTGACCCTCAATCTTTATTTTGCAGGGACCACACATGGAAAGCAAATTGCAACCATAAATGTGGCCGCATATGGACCTCAAGTCGAATAAAGGAGTGACGTCAATTAAAAAAATGAAAGGAATGCTGTTTTTGGAAGTTTGAAGCCTATAAACAGGACCCAAAATTGACCTAGGTCAACTCATTCAAATTTTTTTCAAACTCCCTGCCATTTCTTACACTTGAAGCACAACTTCCGACCACATACAACCAGACCCACCGACAAATTCACCCTTTTTCTTCACAGAGGAGGTCGAATACCACTTATCTTTCTTTTACAGGTGAATTTGAGAGGAAGAGAGCAAAGCAATGTTGCCTACAAATGCTGAAGGTTCAACCGAGACCAAGCTTTGGTGACCATGGTTAATAAGTCTACTTCTCGAGCAGAAAGGAAAGTGGGGCCAATCAACCCCGAGTACTCTTCCCATGGGTTGACTACTGCCAAAACGCTAGAGAGAGTGGGAGGAGGACATGCAGAAGATACCTCGATTGAGTAGGGAGGAAATCGAGAGTTGGGGGATGCACTCGAAAGAAAGAGAAGAGGAGTTGACCCCTCTTTTGTGGAAAACAATGAAACGACCCAAGGGCATGCCGAGGGAAAGAGAAGTTAGCGCTAGAGAAGGAAGCTCATGGCCTTGCATGGCTGTGTATGTGAAGAAGAAAAAGTTGGAGAAGACGATGGAGCCAAGTGGCAAGGACAAGTCAGAACATCCAGTTGCAACCGCATCTACTGCGCATTTGGAGAAGCCTCAAAAATCTGCCAAAGCTGATGCAAGAAAGAACGATGCGGCCGCAATGCTGGCTCATCAGTCCAGGGCCAACCCTATTGAAGAACGGCTAAATGCGCTTGCATGTGTGGCACATTTGGCTCAACAGTCAGAGAATCCTTCAGCTGCTGAATGAGGCATGCGATCGCATCTGTGGCGCATCTGGAAGTGCCCATGCAAACCCACGCCACGTCAACCAAGTCTGTCACATCTACCACTACTCAGGTATCAAACACCAGCCCTTCACCTTGAAAATGTAGGATCAAGATGCTCTCCATGCACAAGAGGAAGTTAAGGTGGGACATCTCACCAAATGAAGAGGGAGAGGATGTTGCGGAACCAAGACCACCACAAACTGACAAATAGGTGGCTGAAGAGGACATTCCCATACCTGAGTAGGCAGCCATGATCGCTACTGGAAAGTACAAGGCTGCGGAGCTTGCTGAGAAGCTTATTGAAGAGGCTGAGAGAAGACAGAAAGAAGAAGAAGAATGCGACTAGGATTGTGGCCCCAAACCAAATTTTTGTGCAGGAAGAAAATGCGGCCGCATCCAAACTGCATTTCGATCATAAACAACCACCACCACCAAAGGACCAGCAAAAGTCATATGAGGTCGATGCTACAGCTATAGATGCGACTGCATCTAGAGAGCATCTTGACAAACAGGGGTAGAGAAATGATGAATTTGACGACCTGTTCGAATAAGAGAAAAGGGGGCTCACTCTTGATCAGATCCTAGGAAGAGATGAAGAAGAAAAGGACGGGGCAATCTGAAGCTACTCTCGCTGAGGATGATTTACAGGAAATCTCATAGAGCGGGATGCCTAAATCCTCTAAGAGGAGGACTGGGAATAAGAAGAGGAGTAAGCCTCAAACTACTCCTAGGCCCAAGACTCGCCAAGCCACTGCAGAGAGTCTTGTGGCAGAACGCTCTACCCCATTCCACCTCAACAAACGAAAAATCATCATGGGGGACAGAGCCCTTATGTGCGAGAGAGGCTTCACCAACAAAAACAGGCCCCATCCCAGAGTTCATTACAGATATTATTCGCAAGTTGGGATGGGAGCAATTTTTTGAGCAGCCCAATAAAGTCGCAGTACAACTAGTTCGAGAGTTTTATGCCCACCCTAGGGATAAAACTGGGAACGAACTCGAACTCAGAGGGAAGGCAGTGCGATTCTCCGCACTAGACATCAACATGGTATATATGCTCCCCTCTTTTAGAAATCCTGTAGGTAATGAGGCTATGGACAATCCAACTGAGGAGAAGCTGCAGGAGGCCCTACAGTTCATTGCACACGAGGGCATAGAATGGAGAGACTCACCACAGGGAGTACAGACCTTGGTGCCTGCCAACATCAAGACAGCGTCGTATGTTTAGCTCCACTTTCTGAAGAACAGGATTCTGCCAACAACACATGACACCATTATCTCTCAGAAGAGGATCACGATGTTGTATAGCATTTACAAGGGTCTGGACATCAATCTAGGCAGAATCTTTGGAGAGGAGATTGTGGCCTGCACTCGAAGGAACGTGGGATGTGTTTTCTTTCCCGCCCTGATAACTAAACTTTACAGGAGGGCAAGACTGTAGCAAGAAGGTGGAGAAAAGATCGACAGGTGCAAGGGAACCCTGGATCCGATGGCTATCAAAAAATTGAAGGTATTGCACACATAAAAGCTTACTTCTCCAAATAAGCAACCCACCACCCCTTATACTCCACACTTTGCGACTGCATCTCCATCGCAACAAGCAACACCAAGACCATCTGAGCCACCACAAGACGACATCCAAGCTCATATGCATAGACTTCATGAGCAAAGTAGGGCCTATTGTGCTTATGCAAGAGAGATGGACGAGGCCATTCGAAAGGCCCTCGCATAGCTAACCAATGGCAAGGCCCCAGCACTACCTTACTTCCCTGCTATTCTCTTGGAGTTTGTGGACCCACAGAGAGATAATTCATCCTCTACGTCGTAGGTGAGTATTATTTCTCTACTATATCGTTATTGTTTTCGTACTTAGTTTATTTTCATTTGTTCTAGGTTAGTTTACTTGCTTACATAGGATAGGTTTGATACTTTCTATTATGGGTTGAATTGTTTTTGTTTATTTGCTTTTGTTAAAAACACTTATTTCTTAAATGATTTTCCTTACACCTTACACGTGCATGAATCAAGTTAGAACTTTAGGGGCTACGGATGATATGAATTTGGGTCATTCAGATTCTGGGTTGCACTCAAAAGACGAAAATCAGTCACAAAACTTGGCTCGAAACGAGGGTCGCTTTATGGTGCAATTGAAATCACGTTTCTAGAGTTGTTGCTTGCATGGGAGAAGCATTGCATGAAGGTGAAAAGCCACTGCAGTTCGGTGGGTAAGAAGCGTCGAAGGCCGATTTAGGCTAAACAACTGCTAGAAGGGGTCGCTGCCACCACCTGAGAGTTACTGTTGTCGACCTGCCTAGGATTAGAGCCAAAACGAGCACTCGTCGGCATTGTATGTAGAGATCTACCAGGGCGGTCACGTTGATGGTGGGTTATCTATGACGTTGCTTTAACCAGAAGCGTTGTCGATGACATCAAGTAAAGAAGATGAATTGTCGTCGGGGAGGGGACACGCGAGAAATGGTCACGTGCCAGGCTTCCATAGTCGAAGAGGGGGTTGTTGTGAGCTTGAAGAACACGAAAAGGGGAGGGGAAATAAGAGATGAAGAAGACAATAAGAGTTGAGGTTTTCTTTTTTTTTTTTTTGAATTTAACATTTTTCCTTCCTTTCCCCTTTTTACCCCCTCTCCTATTCTTTTTTTTTTTTTGCTTATCTTTCCTTACTTTTTCTTTTCTCTTTTTTAATTTTAAAAGTAAATTCTAATTAAACTACATAAGATTTGGGTAAAATCTTAAGTGATAAACTTGAGCTTTTCAAACTTAAACTAAAAATCCAATGGAGAATTAAATTTATAAAATAATGAATTTGAGACTCAATTAAAAATCTCTCATCCAAAATTAAAAAAAAAAGTAATTATTATTTTATTTAGATTTCAAGCAATAATTTTGATTAACCCAAATTAATATGATAAAGAGCATAATTGGCTTCATTTGAGAACGTGGGGCGTTTCACATTCTAAATAAATCAAAGTCGATCCCAATTTGATTTCTAAATTGTTTAAAATTCATAGTCTTCCACTACAGGGTGAAGTATTCACTCCTATTAGCCCAGCCCCTTTAGCTTCTTCAACATTGGCTACCTCAAGCAGCTGCTCGACCAACGACAGTGTGTAACGCCATAGGCTTAAGATTCGGACCAAGATTCAGAATCTGGATTTGGCACCTGACTCCCTCGACATTCCCTTGCAAATCCTGCGACCTGGCCACATCATGATACTAGTCTTGAGTTGCCTGCGAGAGTGAAGACCATCCTCACAAACCAACATGCGCCCTTTCAACATGCTTTGTCGAAACTCATATTACACCCGAGTTCAAGAGGGATACATGAATCAACCAAGACCACATCCGAATGAAGGAGATCCTGAGACTATGCAAGAATTGTTATGAAAGGCTTAAAAGAATTGATAGTTACTACCTATACGAACAAGGTGCACCTTCCTCTTTGATGACTCAATCATAGGAAGTCCAAAGTTAAGCATGCTTGGGTTGGACCGATCCTAAGTTTGACCTTCTGAAAAATTTTCTTGGAAGCATGTGAGCGAGGACAAAGCATGCTGAAAAGACTCGTGTTGGCCTGTGGGGGTAGTCTTTACTCTCAAAATCAATTTAAGACAAGTAGGTAGCATGACCAGGTCACAGGGGATATAAGAGAATGTTGGGGCTATCAGGTGTTAAATCTGGAATTCGAATCTTGGTCTGAATCCTGGGCCACGGGTGTTACACAGTGACTCATCTTCAACGACCACGAGCAATAGCTTTTTCTTCACCAACGCTCAAGCTGACTTGTAACTCACCAACAAACATGTGACCCATGCAATGCCTCCAGCAGCAATGCGATGCTTAGCACACAACACCACCCACTCGACCTTCAGGGAACCTAACACACAACCATGCCATATTGACCCACAAGAAATCTAATATTTTTGCAAACTTCGAGCTCTTCTTGTAGCGACATAAGGACTCCATACAGTAACAGAACAAACCACAAAGTTTTCCTTTGTGCAAACACTTTTATGCATGATTCAATCAAGATTTGTGAACCCCATGACACCATTTGCTTTAGCTTGGCAACCCACACTATAAACGACCTCATATCTAAATACCCATAGCACGTAGAGGTTAGATCTTCGATTTCATGTATCCAACAATGTGAACAATGCTCGAACTTTATTGGAGGACAGGTATGCTCAATAGAAAATATTGCTTTCTAATTGTGCTTGTAAAATTTCGTTATGATCGTAGTGGTCACGACTTATGGAATATTGCATGTTTGTTGTTACATTTAGTTTAATTAAATCATGAATCTCATTGATAAAATCAACTTCCTAAGATCCACTTCCAATTAATTTTTCTCATTTATTTTAGTTTTCTTTAGTTTAAACTCATTCTCATCAAATTTTTATTTATAAATAAAATGAACATCAGTATCAATGGCACTTAAGTGAACTAGAAACCCAATCCTGAGGACAATATTCATAATATACTTACACTTTATATTAAAACTTTGCCTGTTAAACTTGCGGTTAATTAAATTTTCATCACCAAGGTTTTGGCATCGTTGCCAGGAATTGGCAATTATGTAGTTTCACTTAATATCGTGGAGAATTCGTTTGGTCTTACTTTAGAGTTTTTAGTTTTATTTTTTATTTTTTATGTTTTTGGTGATACATGTTTATAACTCTTAAAATAAGATTTATAGGCTATCATTTTAGGATTTCATATGTTATCTAATTTTACCATAGAAATCCCCTAGCTTTGACTTATTTTTGCTGTAAGTTTGCTTTTGATATAGTAAAATTCTTATCAGAGCAAGATGTTAGTAATTAATGGGCTTTATTTGATTAATTTAGGGTGTGATTAAAGTTTGGATAATTGATGTGGAAGGAAGACTTTTGAAGTTAAGAGTAGCAGTTCTACAACGTTTTGCTGGAGTAAATTTGGTAATTCAAGCCGACACGAATTTCGCACGTAAGAAAGGCAGCCCATTAAATGAGCTGGAAGATATCAGAATAGTAAGCTTGTTTCGACCAATAGGAGCTCGCCATTTCATTGGTCTTGTCTAGTCAGCCTGATTTTTATAAAGGATGGGATTTAAGTATTGGGCAACCGTTTTTTTTTTTTTAGGGAAGACAGAGAGGAGAGTGGTTTGAAAAGGAAAATAGAGAGAAAAGGAGAATAAGTTTCGATTTGGAGGCCATTGATGAATTCTTGTCGAATAAGGAAGGAATCTCCCGTTGAGCTGAAGTTGATGCTGAATCGAGCTTTTTGGGGCAACATTTTGTTTATTTCTTCTTCATCATCTTCTTCTTCCATTTAGTTTTCTTGCACTGTTTACATTATGTCTCTACTTCGTTTTCTTTGTTATATTTCATGCATTATGAACATATCACCTTAAGGTGAGGATTAGAGGATGATTGCTTGTGATTAATTTTATAGCTGTGTACATTTCATTACCTCAATCTTGTTTTGAAGAGTTTTTATTTCGTTAGCTTGATTTCGTCTGCCAACTAAATTGCAGCAGCATTTCTCTTATTTATGGGAAGAACAGGAGGAGCAAAAAGCTTAAAAACCACATTAGCTCCATGTTAGGGTTAGTAACTAGCTAAGTGATGAGGTTAGGGATAATCACTCACCTAATGCACAAACATTATAGTGGGTTAAATTGTTGTTGTAGTAATGGGAATCAAACAGTACATTTCAGGCGATTC
Source organism: Trichosanthes truncata (assembly GCA_033996785.1). Classification (NCBI taxonomy): domain Eukaryota; kingdom Viridiplantae; phylum Streptophyta; class Magnoliopsida; order Cucurbitales; family Cucurbitaceae; genus Trichosanthes; species Trichosanthes truncata. The sequence continues at coordinate 52,847,909 of JAWPNB010000002.1, read as the reverse complement.
GGGAGAATGTCGTGTGGACTGTAGTGGGTTGAGCGGAATGCATATGTACTTAAGTTGTAAAACTGATAAAAGCATGAATTTATCTCAAATCGAAGCCTTTACATTAGCTTAAAGTACTACGTCCTGCTGTTATTTATTCGTTTAGGATTCCTCTGTTCAATTCTGTTTTAGTAAGTATTTTGTTCCATCATATTTGATTTATTTTATTTTGTTCTCTTGATAATTTGATTGATTACAAATTGAGTTTATTGGGAATTACTTGTGGTAAAGTAGAAGATTGCTAGTCTCGGTGGATACGATAATTTACTTAGCACTTGCTACAAATTTATATGTACAGCTGCGCATATATATCATATTATTGTTGAACTATTCACATTGCTATGTGTTGTCTTAGCTAGAGTGGTATTAATTTTGCAATTAAGCACTTCTAATGTGCAAGTATACATAGCCTATCCCTCAAGGTGAGAAGGATAGGAGTATTAAGGCCGGTTCTGAACAACGACTTGATGGCAACCTGGACTAATCCAAGATGCATATATGAGTAATCCTCTCTGTGTGAAAGGATTTGATTCCTGGTGAGAAGATTTAGAGACTCAGGATTGTTGTGGACAGCAATCTTGTCTTCAACAATCTTTACTCCCCATTCTTGAGTAAAATTGAAGGTGGATTTGTAATAGACCGTTGTCGGGTCTAATTTTGGAATATTCCAGTTAGCTAATTGTTGCTCCACTTTAGCTATCTGGAGCAATTCATTTGTAGAGCTGGCGAGTTCGTCAGCATTTGATTCTGCCTTATGAGTATCGTCTTCTTGAGTAGATTGAGACAATTGAGTAGATGAAGAAGAACTCTCTCCTTTGAGTAATTTTCTTGGTAACAAAGATTTGAGTAACTTAGACATAATTCATAAAATCAAATTAAAGATTAAAGGTAAAAATAATATTGTTTAAGAACAATAAAATCCTTCAAACGTTTCTCTCTCCACGAACTACCCAACTGTAGACTGGAACACGCGGCTTACCAACGGTCTTACGCCTTGTTGCCTGGAACACCAATCGCTTACCAACGCCTACTGACGGAAGGGCTGACGAAACTAATGGTATGCCATGCATTCGATTCATCCCTCCCTTTCCCAAAGTCAAGATAAACACAGCCTAGACAAGTTGGCCAAACAAATCCAAGATAAAATTAAGCACACAAGGCACAGAACTGAAGAATATGCAAATCTGCTTTTTCATTCAGCAAGAATCACAATAAATCCCTTAATCCTTCACCCAAGAGGTGATTAGTTCATAATTAAACGAAAGGACTGCAATAAAACATTAAGAAAGGTTTTAAACAACATTATAAACTTGTCTTTAATATCAAAATACTGAAAAATAAAGAAATATTGTAGCAACTAGGAGAAATGGGCAAGGAAGGGTTGTTAGGCATCTCCTTTATGGCTGATTTCCCTCCTTTCCAGGAGTGGATCACCTCCCAAAAAGGGTTTTTCTCTTCTTCTCGAATTCCTACCACTAAAATGTCTAATCTCCAAGCTCCCCCCCCCCCCCCAAAAAAAATGGCAAGCAAGGGCTTTATATCTCTCCCCTTCTTTGAAATCAGAGCTTAGTGGACATTTGAATGCCAATGGCAGCCCCTCATTGGTTTAAATCAGTACAAGTGTCATAAATTGTCCACCTCAATTAATGAAATAACTCCCACGTGCTTCGTGTGTAACTAACCCCAAATAAATGCTCTGGCTTTAATGATGCTTCATCAAAAACACAACAATTACTCCAACAAGCTTGACCCTCTATCAACAACAAAGCTCTAGCATAGTAAGTTGAATTTTTTTATACTTCGCCATCTTTACCTTAAGCAGTTGGCCTACACAAGTCACAAATAGCACAATTAAGTAATATTGTGCATTAAAAAGCTCACAAGTGCTTTTCACATGAAAAAATGACTCTTTCACTACTAACACATCAATTAAAAGAGGCTTCTCAGAGCTGTCACTCTGTCACGTGTCAAGTTTTGGGCACCGTTGTCGGGGACTAGTATCATTTTCGTTTTACTTAAAATTATTCTTAGTGAACTGTTGCTTTATTTAATCTGAATTAGCTGTTTGGTTTTATTTCAGGTGTGTTAGTATTGTATGAACGAGTTCCCTGATTTGGGATTTTGACTTGATCTTGAGATTGAGAGAACATTTCATTTAAGGAGAAGAGTTCAAAGAGTTGGTCAAAAAGCTTGGTGAAATCCAATGAAAAGGCAAGATCCGATAGAGCCACCTAGACCGCAAGGACCCGTTCTTAATGGGAACCAACCACAACTTGAAGTAAGAGGGGATCCACCAGTTAATTAGGGGAATGCGGTTGAGGAGTGGAATACATGGCCAAAAACGATGTTGTAATTCAAAGTGAACAAGCCTTCTTGAGGAATTTAAAAGTTCAAGTTGGGAACCTAGCAAGTGCGTTGAAGGCAGGACCTCAAGGAAAGCTCCCTTTAGACACTTAGACTACAAAAAAATAAGGTAAAGAGAGAGTACAATAAATTGAGTTGAGGAGTGGAAAACCTTTGGCTGTAACAGAAAATTTGAGCAAGCAGAAACATAAGATTAGAGAATCAGCTGTGCAGACAAAAGAAGTCACAGTTGAACCTGAAAATGTGAATCTGGAAGAAACTAAGGATGCTAAGTTAGAAGAAATTGCCAGAGAAAAACCTCCAGCTCCTCCTAAAGAAGTACCAATTGTCAAACTTGAGTTTGTACCTCCTCCACCTCATTTTCCTTGAAGGATAAAGAAGAAAGCTCAAGACCAGCAGTTCAAGAATTTTTATGACATTTTTATGCAACTGCATATAAATATTCATGTGGTGGAAGCCATAGAGAAGATGCCAAAATATGCCAAATTCCTTAACGACATGCTCACCGATAAGAAGAGACCAGTTGAGTATGAGATTGTGCCACTTTCTGTAAAATGTAGCTCTATTTTTCTTGTCCATTTCATCCAAAACTTCGAGATCTAGGAGCATTTACAGTGCCTGTTTCAATCGGTGGTAAAGAAGTGGGAAGAGCTCTCTGTGATCTAGGAGCTAGCATAAATCTTATGCCATTGCCAATTTTTCAGAAGTTGGGGATAGGAGAAGTTAGGCCAACTGCTGCAGCACTCCAACTAGCAGACAGATCAATCAACTACCATGAGGGAAAGATTGATGACATTTTGGTGTAGGTAGATAAATTTGTGTTTCCAGCTGATTTTATTAATTATCAGACTGACAAAGATGTTCCTATAATCTTAGGAAGACCTTTCTTGGCTACAGAAAGAACACAAATTGATGTGCAAAATGGAAAGTTAAAAATTAATGTGGATGATCAAGAAGTGAAGTTCAACATCTTTGATGCGTTGAAGTACCCGTCTGATATGGATGAATGTTCTGCCATTCAAATTAGTGAAGGACTAGTTGAAGGAGATGTAGAGACATAAATGTTGGAGCATCACATGCAGTTGTTGGGTGAGATTCTAAAAGAAGAACTGAAATGCTACAGCATTGTCAATGAATCATAAAATATTTGTGAAATCTCTAGTTTCAAAAGAGCTTTTGAATCCTTAGAGTTAGCTGAAAGGAAGTCACCACCGATTCAATCCTCAATAAAAGTCCCTCCCAAGCTGGAATTGAAATCTCTACCAACACATCTAAAGTATGCATATTTGGAAGATGAGGAGACGTTGTCAATTATTGTTTCAGCAAATATAATTCCTGAAGATGAAGACTTATTATTACAATTGCTGAAGCAATACAAAAGAGCCATTGGTTGGACGCTGGCAGATATCCAAGGGATAAGTCCATCATTTTGTATGCACAAGATAAATTTGGAATATGGTAATTTCAAGTCTATTGAGAATCAGATAAGACTTAACCCAACAACGAAATGGGTGGTGAAGAAAGAGGTCATAAAATGGCAAGATGCAGGGATTATTTATCCCATTGCTGACAGTAGCTCGGTGAGCCCTGTTCAATATGTACAAAAGAAAGGAGGTATGACAGTTATAGTAAATGAGGATAACAACCTAATATTAACTAGAACAGTGACTGGTTGGAAGATTTGCATGGATTACATGAAGCTTAACAAAGTTACACGTAAAGACCACTTCCCTTTTCCATTCATTGATCAGATGTTTGATAGGTAGGCTGGTCAAGAATACTGTTGTTTCCTTGATGGTTACTCTTGCTACAATAAAATTTCGATAGACCCTAAGGATCAAGAGAAGACTACCTTTACTTGTCCATATGGTACATTTGCATTTAGTAGAATCCCCTTCGGGTTGTGTAATTCCTTGGGCAACTTTCCAACGTTGCATGTTAGTCATACTTTCTGACATGGTAGAATCTCTTATGGAAGTGTTTATGGATGACTTTTCAGTGTTTGGATAGTCCTTTCAAGCTTGTTTGACAAAATTGGGAAGGGTATTACAAAGATGTGAGGGAATAAATCTTGTAAATTGGGAAAAGTGCCATTTTATGGTCAAGGAGGGGATAGTACTAGGACACAATATTTCAAGAAGGGCATCAAAATTGATAGAGCATAGGTGGAAGTTATAGAACAATTGGAACTACCCACCTCAGTGAAAGGAGTAAGGAGCTTTCTTGGACATGCTGGCTTCTATAATAGGTTTACAAAATATTTTTCTAAGATCATTAAGCCTTTGTGTCAATTGTTAGAGGTGAATAGAACATTCCAATTCTTGGAGGATTGTTTAGAGGCATTTTGAATTCTAAATACAACCTTAGTCACAACACCGATCATATCAGCCCCTAATTGGCAATTTCCATTTGAGGTATTATGTGACGCTAGTGACTATGCTGTAAGAGCAAGGCTAGGGCAAATAATTGGAAAAATCACTCATCCAATCTATTATGCTAACAGAACTCTTAATGAGGCCTAGTTGAACTATACTACCACCAAAAAAGAGTTTTTGGTCATGGTATTCGCTTTTAAAAAGTTTAGATCCTATTTGGTAGGAACGAAAGTGGTGGTGTATACTGATCATGTTGCTTTAAAACATTTGGTAGCTAAAAAAGATGCAACACCAAGACTAGTCCGTTAGATTTTACTTTTGCACGAGTTTGATTTAGAAATAAGTGACAAGAAGGGATCGGAGAACCAAGTAGCGAATCATCTGTCAAGAATAGAGCAGCAAAAGTAGTTGCTGCAGCAACCTGAGATTCGCGAGGCATTTTTAGATTTGACGATGCATTCACGATGCAATTATTAGCATTGACCCAAATTTTGGATGTAGAAGACCCACGGGAAACTCCTTCACAAGGTAAAGTTTTATTATTGGGATAATCCTTTTTTATTTAGGCATTGTGCTGATAATATGTTGTGTAGATGTGTTTTTGGAAAAGAAATCCAATCAATTCTAGAGCACTGTCATGCATCAGCATATGGTGGACATTTTGTGGGTCAAAAAACAACATCAAAAGTTTTCCAATCAGGGTTTTTTTTGGACCACTATTTTTAATGATGCTTATTTTTATAGCAAAACTTGAAATCTATGTCAAAGAATAGGAACGATAGGAAAAGGAGATGAAATGCCTCAAACTTATATTATAGAAATTGAGTTATTCGGCGTCTCGGATATAGATTTTATGGGGCCATTTCCTCCAGCCTTTGGAAATCTTTACATTTTAATGGATGTTGATTACGTGTCCAAGTGGGTGGAAGCAATTGCTTGCCCTGTGAATGATGCTAGAACAATTTTAAAGTTTTGGGATAATCACATTTTCACAAGATTCGGCACGCCTAGAGTTTTGATAAGTGATGAGTGGTCACATTTTGTCAATAGGATGCTTAGTAATTTACTAGAGAAATATAATGTGAAGCATCGAATGTCAACACCCTATCATCCACAAGCCAACGACCAAATTGAACTGTCAAATGAAGAGATAAAAGGAATTTTGGAAAAAGTTGTGCACCCAAGTAGGAGAGATTGGTCCAATAGGTTAGAAGATGCTTTGTGGGCTTATAGGATAACTTATAAAACAACTTTAGGAATGTCTACCTATGGGTTAGTTTTTGGAAAAGCTTGTCATTTACCATTTGAAATAGAGTACAAAGCATTTTGGGCTATTAAGGAGTTGAATTTTAATTATGCTAGTGATGGAACATTGAGGTTGATGCAGCTAAATAAATTAGATGAGTTTAGGCACTTTTCTTACGAAGATGCTAGGATTTACAAAGAGAAAACAAAACTTTGGCATGACAAGAAGATTATGCTTAAGCAATTTGAAAAAAGACAAAGTGTTTTGTTCTTTAATTCCTAATTAAAGCTATTTCCTGGTAAATTAAAATATAGATGGTCTAAACCGTTCACTATTATTGAAGTGTTTCCTCGTGGAGCAATTATGTTGAGAGATGAGAAGGATGGTGGGGAATTCAAAGTGAATGGTCAAAGGGTTAAACATTACTGGGGGGAAGAGTTTCAGAGGAAGCTAGCTTCCCTTAAATTATTAGAAGAATGACAGGGCAAGAATGTTGCTAGATCATTATCTTTAATTAGAAAATCATTTTTTATGCTCAAGAAATTTAGTCGTAAAAAAAAAAGAAAAAAAATGGAGTTTGAATAAAATTATTTTATTTTTCTTTGTTAATAATTTTTATCCTTTTTGCAGATTATTGTTTCGTTTTTCGTAGGTTTGTTTCTGTTTTATTAGCATTCAAAGACAGAGGAAAAGAGGCGATGGGACATTTGCTATCTCATTAAAGTTGCTGACAGGACAATTGAAATTAAAAGAAAAAAAGAAAATAAGATCAAACCGTATGGTTGGGGATGGATGGTAGACTTGCATGCAATGACAACTGTAGATGCTCATAGGAAAAATTAACATCAATTGATGATTGATTTATTTTATTAGAGAATGAATTTAATTCCAACAGAAGTAACGAAGACGGCAAGATTTTTTTATTTGAATTTTATTCGTAAAAGACACTTATGCCTAAGGTTTACTCTTCTTTAAAAGAACCCTAGCTGTTCCTCATAAACTAGGGCACTAACAAAGAAATTTCTTTCATTACATTTGTGAAAATGCCAGCAACAACTCAAAGAGGAAAAATGAAGGAAGTCGAAGAAGAAAATCCACTTGAGCATGTTGTTCTTGTTCCAAGTCATTCTGAGAAGAAAACCTCAAGAAAAGTGAGAAGAAATCTTGTGATTGAGCAATCTGAAGAAGGGGCATAAACTGCTGAAGTAGAAATTGAAGAATCAACACTAGATGAAATTGCTGAAGAACCTAATGAAAGCAGAGAAGAGTTGTCGGAGCTTGACATAGGGCTGCAGCAACAACAAGTCCTTGAGTCTGATCCATCAAGGACAACGATTAAGCAACCTGAAGAAGCAGAGATGGAAGTCCAGGACACTGTGCAAGAAACCCTGTGAAAAAATCAAAGTAAAAGTTGAAGAAAAAAAAGTGTCTAGCTGAAACAGCCCTAGAAATGCAAAGTCCTCACGACAGAGAAGTGAGAGATGGAGTTGTTAAAAGGGAGACAGAGTCTTCGAAAAAGAAAAGGTGAAAAAAGCCAATTCTATTGGGTTTTATGTCCTAAAACTCGTAGTTTGTAATGGGTAAACAAATCGTATTTTCAATGAAGTTGTTATTGAGGTTTATTCAGTAAATATGTTATTGAATAATAAGTGAATTGCACATTATATAACCCAAATCAAATAAACTAAGAACCCTAGGCTATAGTATGTATACTTGAACTTTATGTGGAGACATAAACATGAATCAAGTTCGAGTAATAGCCAGGATGGTCTATAGTATAGGGATAGGGCTGGGTACTTTGTCCTGGGAACACTATGGACGCGACCCACTTTGTATAGTACAAACGATGTGATCCTAAATCGTTCATGTGGAGACATGTGAGTGGGGGCATCCTATGCAATGAGTTTGCATAAGACCGAACCGCGAAATAGTCACTTAGATTTTCTAACTCCGTTTACTATCATAACTGACTATTTCATATGATGACCTAAGTAACTCGATCTTAATCCTGAGCACGCTATGAACTCCTGTTTATTTGGGATTATCCTTTGATTTGCATGGGTGAGAGTGGCCTGAGATTGCCGACTCAATAAGCCTCCCATTTTGGGGATAAGACCAGGTAGATAGCTGGGGACATAGTCCTGTGAGAAGGAATTCACTCCTACCCGCTTTAGGGTTTAGTAGAGAGGTTGTTCCCTTAAGTGCTGACTCCGGGTCTTGAACAAGGGGCCCCTGAAGGGAATAATCGAATTAAACCCACAGCGGAAGCATATGAATCGTCTTTGATTTATTTAGAATTAAACTAAAACACAAGGGTTAAGCAATAAATAACTTGAAAATATGGAGATTCTTCTGGCGGGTCTTTATCTCCCCCACAAAGTCTTCCTTGCTATGACTCTAACAAAAGATCAAGGCTTGTGGGAGCCTCTTGAAAGAAAATCCTCAAGGGATTACAGAGGACGAGGTTGAGAGAGAATTCTCTAATTCTCTCTTTGAGGAGATGTGTGTTGTTCAGAATGCACAATGGCTCACCCCTAGAGTCCTATTTATAGTGGTCTAGGGAAGATAATAAAATAATATATTTTAATATATAATATATTAAAATATATTTATCTAAACAATTTGAATCTTATTCAAACCTTTTAAAATTATCCTACGACATTTATTTCCTAATTTGAATCCAATTCAAATGTAATAAATATCTTTTCTTTAATGTATCTAATATATATTAATTATTTTCATATTTAATATATCAAATACAATAAATATATTTTCCTCTTTTATATTTAATATATCTAATATATTAACTATCAAATTGAACATTTCAAATTAAATATTAATTTGAACATTTCAAATTTCTCTTTCAACTAAATTGATCTTTTTGTGTTACTGTGAGCTAGCAAGGGGACCTTATGGACCTACAGATTATAAGCTCCAATGATACAAAATCAATTAATTAAACTCTTTAATTAATTAATTTTCATTCATTAACTATAAGTCACTCCACTATAGACCTAGAGTTGCACTCTTATGCACTGTAGGACAAGTTGTGTCCATAGATATAATCACTACATGCAAGTCGATCCTTCACGAGTTGTTCGTAATTACAGCTGGGTCAAAAGTCCGTTTTACCCCTATAATTACATCTTGCACCTTAAGTACCACTGATCCTCTAATGAACAATCTGTTTATAATCTAATTATAAACTAAGTCCCTCTCGGGCCAGTGAGAGGGTGGGGCCCCATTGTTCAAGTCCCGAAATCAGCACTTAAGGGAACTACTCATCTACTTACCCTATATGGGAAGGAGTAAATTCCATCTTGTGAGATTATGTTCCCAGCTCCCTATTTGGTCAAGTCCCCAAAATGGTAGGCATATTGAATCGGCTACAAAAGCCACTCTCACCCATGCAAATCAAAGGACAAGCCCTCACAGGCAGGAGTTCATAACTCACCCAGGATTAAGATCGAGTCGCATATGATCATCCTGATGAAATATTAATCTTCTCAATTAACGGATTTATAAAGAGAGATTAAATATTTCGTGGTCCAGTCTTATACAAACTCATTGTATAAGATACCCCCACTCACATGTCTCCACATGAATGATTTGGATCAAATCATTTGTAACTATTACAAAGTGGGTCGTATCAATAGTGTTACCAGGATAAGGCACCCAACCTTATCCATATACTATGACCCTTTAGGTTATTTCTTGAGCATGATCCTCTCGTATGTCAACCACATACTGTTCAAGATTACAATAATAACCTTGGATTTTTCATATAATGAATAATATTATATTGCAAATAAAATAATTAAAATTATTATTAATTATTAAATAAATTATTAATTACGAGGCTTTAGGGCATAAATCCCAACAGCCCCACCCTTTCATTGGCCCAAGAGGCATTTGGTTTGCTGGTTGGACGACAAACCAATTAATCATTAGAGGATCAGTGGAACTTGAGGAATAAGAAGTAATTACAGGGGTAAAACGGTTTATTAGACCCAGCTGTAATTACGAACAGCCTGTGAAGGGTTGACTTACTAATTATGGTTATATCAAGTGGAGAGAAATATATCTATGGTGAGGAGAGTGCAACCGTTGGGCTTTAGTGGAGTGTCCAGGCAGTTAACGAATGTTGATTAGCTTGGCTAAAGAGTTTCGCTGGTTAGTCTCATATCTTGGAGCTCATGATCTGTAGGTCCATTAGGTCCTCCTTGCTAGCTTGGACTAAGCCTTGTAACAGTATGAGAGAAAAGAATTTGAATTGTTCGATTAGTTTTTTGGGAGTAAACATTAATTATATGCAATATATTTAACGTATCATAGTTTAATTATGAATTAAACTATGAGGAAGAGAGATGGACATATTTAAAATGATTTAAATATGGGTTCGGTCTAATATATGAATAGGAATTCAAGTTCGAGTGGTCGGTTTTGAGATCGGGATTTGATCCGGTTATTTAATTAATATTTTATATTAAATTAAATAATTTAATTAATTAATTAATTAAATTGTTTAATTAATTATTAAATAATCAATTTTGTTTAAAATTAATTTAGAATTAATTTTAAATTACAAAATTGATTTTCAAAGTGGGAAATTTTGATGTTTATGGTGGTTTGATGACTAATCTCTCTTAAACTCAAAATTCACCAAAATTGGACACCTCTTTGATGATTAACCTCCTTGCTTATGTGTTGTCAAGTTTAGCAAGCTTGATGAAGCTTGTTAATGGCTTTAATTAGCAAATAAACACAAGGGAAGATAGAGGTTTTGAAGAAGAAGGAAAAAAACTGCTGTGTTTTTTTTTCAGACCTTTTCTCTCTCTCTCTAAAAATTCTCTCAAACTAGGATTCCACAATCCATTACAAGGCCTGATGATAGTAGGGAAGACACTAGAGGTGGTCCACGAAGTGTTCGTGTTTAGAAATTTACAACGGGTTTGCAGAATTTGAGCTTCAAAGGTAAACTTTCTTATACTATGTTTTTTTCGGTTTTGAGCATGCTGTTTGTTTGATCAAATTGATGTAATTTGAGTGCTTAAGATCCAAAATTGCGTCGGCTTTTGTGATATTAACTCTTTCAAATTCGTGAATAAAAAAGGTATCCGTGGGAAAGATATGTTTCAACAAAAGCTAAGAGGAAGTTTGCAAAGTTGAAGAAAAAGGAGTTATTAGCAGAAATGGGATATGATTCGAATTTGAGAAAGCGACCACCCTTTCTAAGAGAAGGCATTGAAGCACTTGGTTGGCAGAATTTGGCAAAGCAGCCTGAGGAAGCTGTGGTGCAAATGATGTAGGAATTCTATGCTAATCATGATGTGAAGGAGGGCCATTTGACTATAGTTCGTGAAGTGCCTATAAACTGATCATCTGAGGCAATAAATGATCTATATCAATAAGAAGATTTCCCCCACGCAATCTTCAACGACATGATAAGTGCTCCTTTGAACGAGCAGATTAGTGCTGCACTTGAAGAAGTCGAAGTTGAAGGATCACAGTGGATGGTATCCAAGCTGGGGACCAAGACATTTAGAGTAACATATTTGAAGAAAGAATCAAAAGTCTAGCTCGCTCTTGTGAAGCTTCGAATGATCCCAACAACTCATGACTCTAGAGTGTCCATAGAGTGAATTCTGCTAACTTTTGCTATACTAAAAAGATTGAGTGTTGATATAGGAAAAATTATTGATAATGAAATTACTCAATGATTCAAGAAAAAGGTGGGGAAGCTATTTTTCTCGAACACTATCTCCATGTTATGTAAGAGAGCTGAAGTACCTCGACATCCAGACAATGATACACTTTTTGATAAAAGAGTAATTGATCGAGCAAACTTGGATCGTCTGCTGATGAGACTAAAATAGTCCTTATTTTGTATGTCTAAACCATATGACTTATAGCGATTTTACGAGATTAATTCCCTGTTTTTTAGGTAAATTAGTTTGAAGGGCATTCTGGAGTATTTTTTAAGCTTTTGGAGCTTTTTGGAGAGTTCAAAGTTGATTTGGGCTTAATCAAAAATCATTCAAACCCTAATCAAATAAATGGAGATCATATGACCAAACTGCCCCAGAGAGTAGCGTCAAGAAGCTCTACGGAGCCTTGCACGACTTTAAGGACAATAACCTTGGATGTAGGACAACGTCTAGACGCCACCCACCAACGTCGAGATGCTGTCGCAAGTCAGAACGCATGCATACAGGACATTATCGAGACGCAGTTCACAACGTCGAGACGTTGTAAGCGCAAGTCGACGCTGCATAGAGTCTCTGTGATGCTGGCCTTTTAGGTGACAGCGTCTTGACACTGCTTGTAGCGTCTTGACGCTGCTTCGAGAACTATAAAAGGAATTTTTGTTTCAGGGCAGCTGTCTTCTTCCCTTTTTAGAGAAATTTTGAAACACTCCCCTCTATTTTATACCCATTTCCATTCATTTACCATTTTTGGGTTGAATTTGTTCTAATTAATGTCGTCAGGAGTGAATTTTGAGGCTACCAATTAGTTTGTAACTCCGTTTCGGGGCAAATTCGGATCAAGTTTTTACTTTGGGAGTTTAGTTTTTAATTCCTAGTTAATTTATGTGTTAAAGCTTCTTTGGGACTTTGTTTTACTCCATTGAATGAAATTAGCATATTAGACTTCATGAATCTTATATGTTTGTTTCATTTATTACTATGCAAGTGTTTGGAATTTATCGTTCCATGCATTGGATTAATTAAGTATCACCTAAACCGTCTTGTGCTTGCATAGAACAAGGCTTAACCTCTTCGTGTAGTTTGCATGATAGGTTTTGGGACCCAAGCAACTCCTTAATTGAATTAGACTTTCTAAGTTAATTATCGAGGTTTAACAAACTCCCGAGTGTAGTGAGATTGATTCTTTAAGCATGGAATGCTATTGTGCCCAGCTTAGAAGGTCAATTAGGGGCTATTAGATGCTAGGTTGACATAGTCTAGCTTTCGAGGCTGTTAGGGGCCCACCTGGCTTTACCGGATGGGCCAGTTAATTGTTTAATCTGGATGTTTGCATCAACCTCTTGAAACTCAATGATCAACGTACAAATTTAGATCTGATGAACCCCTCGATCTGGTGTTTAGTACGTACATCTTGTTTTTCCCCCTTTAAGTTCTATGGTTAATCTTTTGCCTTCAATCTTTCATTTAATCTTTACTATAAAAAAAAAAAAAAAAAAGCAAATCCCCCACCCACATTCAGTTTAGTTTGGTTTACTTCAAATTAAATTAGAAAACGATCAATTTGCCTCCTTGTGGATCGACCCTGCCACTGTATTGAAAAATATATATGGTGTGGGTTATAAATATTATTTGACATGCCCGACGAGCTCCATCAAATTGGTGCCATTGTCGGGGAGGCAACGATTGATTATTTCCTCATTTAATTTGAACTCCTAATCCACTCTCTTTTTGTTTTTGTATTTTACTATTTATTTGCAGGAGCTTGAATTTAGATTCTTACTTAGTTTGCAAAGGAAAAACGTGCTCAAATAAGGAAGCAAGATGAAAGTGGAGAAGAACTTAACGCAATTATCATTACTTAACCTCAACATGGCTTAATGAAGAAAACCATGGTTGAGCGCACGCTAAAGGAACTTATTCCTCCAAATTGGAATAAAAAACCACTATGCATCGTTTATCCCGAAACCTCATGTGACTTCGAACTAAAATTTGGTTTAATACGCTTATTACTGGTTTTCATGGTAATGCAAGGGATGATCTTCACAAGCACCTGAAGGAGTTCCACGTGGTTTGCTCAGGTATGAAGCCCCAGAGTGTGTCAGAGGAGCTGATTAGGCTAAAGGAGTTCCCTTTTAGTTTGAAAGACCGAGCCAGAGATTGGTTGCACTACTTCCATCGGCTTTCATCACCACCTGGAACGAGATGACGAAAGTGTTTTTGGAGAAGTACTTCCCTGCTTCAAAAGATAAGAGCATCCGAAAGGAGATATGCAGAATTACACAGGAGGACGAAGAGTCTCTACATGAATCATAGTGGGCAAAATAGTGCTATTTCTAGGCTTAGTTTTATGCTGTTTTTGCTATGATTATGTGTACTTTCATGTATTTTTATGTATAATTTTACAGAAACCGAGCAATTGAAGCAAAACCGGAGTTTTGAAAAGTATCTGGATGAATAGGGAGCAAATTGGAGCTGTAATTGAAGATCCAATTGTTGAAGAGAAGGAAACAAGCTTGTGAACCTAAGAGTATAGCGTTGCAACGGCATCTGTAGCGTTGCAACGCCACTTCATCAGCCTTTCAACCTTGAAAGTCAGCAGACATAGGGTTGCAACGCTACTTACAGCGTTGCAACAACATCCAAATAGATATTTTCCTTTTTTATAAATTTCGAAGGGACAGCGTTGCAATGTTGTCTCGACTCTATAAAAGGAAAATTTTCATTCGAGAAAAGGAGAGTGGTTTTGAAGAGACCTAAACCCTATTTTCGATAGAATAGCTGTTTGGAGGACTAGAGAGCATATTGGAGAGCTAAGGAGGAGACTCAAAGCTCGGGATCATGGGACATCACGTCTTGAATGAGTGTTGGCACGCGTCGTCCATGTTTTTCTCTATTCTCTATAAATTTGTGTCTTTAATTTTAGGATTTAGCGGACTATATTTGAATGTATTCGAGTATTATAAACTCATAGTTGATTGCATTATTGTTATAAGACTATGTTTGATTTATTGAAAGTGTTTGTAATGTCTTTTACGCATCTTTTATTAATCTTTTAAGCTCTTTGCCATAGCTTTGTATGTTAAGTTAAGTTTAGCTTGAGAAAGTAAATTTAACTAAGGACTTAGATGCATAACTATGATTAATCTATTGCATGAGAATGAATAGGTTAATACTAGAAATCATAAAGAGAATTTCATGGGTTGTAGGAATAGACCGAGAGGTTGATTTACTTCTTACATTAGTTCAATTGGGCTCGAGATAGTCAATTAGATATTTTAGTAATTCTTGGCTTAGGAATGTTGCAAGCTTCATAATTCTTTAGTCAATTTCATAGTTGTCCTTCATGAATTGCAATTAACGAATGTCTCTCTAAAATTGGACTCCAACTTTGTACATAATAGTTTAGATTTTATGTATTTATCAAAAGAATCAAATCAAAGTTAGATTTCTCTAAATAAAATTGGGCATAATTAACTATAGTACTTAATTAATCTAAAAACTCCAATCCCTATGGATGACCCTGGCCACTATTATTGCAAAATATTTAGAGGTCCAGTTTTTATAAATTTAATCTCGATAGGACCTTCAACAAGTCCTTTATCAAATTTAGCGTCGTTGTCGAGGATCTACATATTTTAGTTTAATTAATATCGTGGTGAAAGTGTTTGATTTTAATCTAGAGTGTAAATAGTGTAAATTTGTACAAATTTTCTTCTTTTGTATTTCCTTGTATATTTGTATAATTGGGTAATTGTTTAGTTTTCTTATTTTAGTTTTTCTTCTTTTTGTAAATTATGTCTATGTTGTATATTAGTGTAATTTTTGGTTCTTGTTGTATGCTTATGTATTTTTTTTATGTTGCATTTCCTTGTTGTGGTAGTTTGTGTACTATATGTAAAATATTTTCTTTCCTTGTTTCTTGTACTTTATGTATATCTCTTTGTCTTGTTCTTTTTCTTTTTAGTTTGTTTAGTTAATTTGTTTAGTTTTGCTCTTTACTTGTGTCTTTTGTTTTTCTTTTGATTGGGCCACTGTAGTGCATGCCCATAATTCTAGATATTCTAGTTGTAAGCCCTAAACTCTCTTTTGTTCATATTGTGCTCATATATGATGTTTTGACATATGCAAATTGATATAGGTTGCACTAAACGATGTCGTGGTAGAATTTGGGAATCTCCTAAGTTGTGGATATTAACGTACACAAAGCTTCATAAGGAGACAGGTTACGCATTGGGATAAGCATATTAAAAGTTGAGTTGAAGTAAGTTAAGGTCATGAGCAAGTTGGGTACACATTAGGTGTATGTTGTGTTGAATACAAAAGCTGTAATTTCTAATTAATTTAGTTAAAATTTCTTTACAATTTAGGTGGATTGAAAGGGGCTTAAAGTCTAAAGAGAGAAGGAGGAGCTGACCATTTTAGTTACATTTTCGTTGGAGATTTTTTTTGTTATAGTGGAAGGATGAGCTGTCCAACACTTGTGACTGCAGTAGACAGCTGGAAGCTCTAGGAAGTGGATAAACTTAAAACAGTCATATCTCTCAATCCACTTGAGCAAATTCGATGATTCTTCAGCCAAAATCTCAGAAATTGAATGAATATTAGGTCTGGAAAATTTTGTGAGAAAATATGAAGAATAAGGTCGTGAAAATGTAAGAAAACCGAGAGGTGTTCCCAGTTTTTCGTCCAGCAGAACAGTGTGAAGAAATCAGTTTCTTTTGAACTCTTGAGGAGGAATTAGAAGCTGAAACTCTGAGGTAAGTAAGCTAAGATGTTGTACTTGAGGTTTATCAAAAAATATTAGGTGGTTGTTTTGCTAAATTTTGAGAAACTCATGCTGGAAGTCAAATCTGTAATTTTTGGCTCAAAACAGAGGGGTCTAGAGAGCTTAAGGAAGTTGTGTTCCAATTTGTTATACACTATTGCCAAGTGTGTGCAATTACTATCCTATGAGTTATGTGACTGAGTTAGATCAATTTTTGGGCCAAGTAGCAAAAGGGATTAATGTTATGGAATTCATTTTCAGGGCAAACGAAGATAGGAGAAGCTTATAAGCCTTGGGAGCCTTCCGGTGTTCGTGAGTAATTTTGTTTGAAAACCTATGCGTTGATCTTTATTTATTCAAAAGCTTACTAGTGATGGATATTGAAGCATGCTTAAACTAAGTTATTTTCATTTTTCATTGAATTCCTACTAATAAATGTCGGTGTTGAAAGTTAAGCATAATTGTAACTAGTTTGTTACTCCGCGTTCAAGCATGAAACCTAAGTTTGGAAGTAGGGTTTTTCTTGGAAGTACCATGCATTAATCCACTCTAAAACATGTTTGAATTGCTTGAAACTTAAAGTATGATGGTTTGGCTATGTTAAAGAATTTATGCGTTGAGAACACGAAAAATGAGTTTGGTTAATGAGTTCTCTTTTAATCATACGATGAACTACACTTGAAGTTGGAAGCTTGTTTAATGATGAAAGTTTGTGTTTATGTTAAGAACTTGCTGAATGTGATTCCAAAACATGTTTCCTAACTATTTAAAGCATGCCCTCGTATATTATTAACCCCCGGTACTGAAGGACACGGAGAAGGTACTTGGGAGGGAGAAAACTTGACCCCCGATACTGAAGGACAGTGAGAAGGTATTCGGGTGGTAGTTGGTCTGACCCCAATACTGAAGGACATGGAGAAGGTATTAGGGGAGACCAGTGAGCCTAAATGGCATACCACGTGCACGAGAGAGAGGTATTGAAGTTGTTGGTTAGAGAGGACTCTACCATAGCTAGGGTATCATGCTACAAGTTTTCTTTATCATGAGTTTTGATGCATTGATTATCGTGGTGCTTAAAGCCTATAATTTGGCGACATTGTTTAATTACTTTTGATACTTTACCTATGAACGCATAACTTATTAAATAGTCACTCACTGGGCTTCCCAGCTCACGTTTTCAACATGTTTTCTCTCCCCATGTAGCAAACGAGTTCCCGGTGCTTAGCCTCGACAAGACCTGTTTGCCACCACGCCACTTAGCTCCTTGTATATATACTTCCACCTGTATATAGTTTTGAAATAAAAGCATTCTAGTCGGGGTGTAATACTTAAGTATGTTATGACTTGTTATGAAAACCTAGTATGGAAAAATGATTGCATCTTATTCAGGTGTGCAACTGTGCGCTCAATTTTACTAGTTCATATATGCTTCGTTGTATACAATTTCAGGTTAATGTTAGGTTGGGCAGGGAGTGGCAGTAAGAGGGCTGCTATTCTCTGTCTTCACATTCCTTCCTAGGATTAGGCAAGTGAGCTGGGAGGGGGTGTGACACTAGTGCCTTTTGATCTTGAGATTGAGCGTACTTGTATTCGAAACCATCGAGCTGAGAAATAAAAGCTAGACTTACCAGTGGCAGAAAAGCAGATCGAAAAGCAGAAGGTGATTAGGGACTACTTTAAACCTATGTTCCCTGCAGAGAGTTCAGGGATAGTCCATGCACCTATAGCATCAAACAACTTTGAGTTGAAATTTGGTCTCATTAAGATGGCCAGAGACAGCCCATTTAGAGGACATCTTGTAGAGGACCCCAACTCTCATTTGAAATCTTTTCATTCTCTTTGTGGGACTGTTAAAATCAATGGTGTTTCCTGTGATGCCATTTGCTTACGTTTGTTTCCTTTCACTTTACAGTATAAAGCTAGAGACTGGCTGGAAAGCTTGGAGCCACAGAGCATCTCCACCTGGGAGGAGCTTGCCCAAGCATTGTTATCAAAATTCTTCCCACCTGCTAATACTGTCAGGCTCATAACTGAAATGGGAACATTTATGCAACTTGAAGGAGAGCAGATGTTTGAGGCCTGGGAGAGATATAAGGACTTCTTGAGGAAGTTCCCACAACATGGGTACCCTGATTGGCTACAAATCCAGTTGTTCTACAATGGGTTGAACGAAAACACCAAGACAATACCAGATGCAGCAGCGGGAGGGACAATTTTATCTAAAATCGTGTTTGAAGCTAGGACTTTGCTAGATGAGATGGTTACCACAAGCTATCAATGGCCCACGAAAACGATCAATGGGAAAGCCAGTGGCAGGCATTTATGAAGTCAGTGAGGTAAATGCTTTGAAAGCACAAATGACATCTTTAACCAATGCTTTTTCTCATTTGAGAGGTTTAAGGAGCAGTACTTCTATTGCATCATTGGCAGCATCTCAGCAACCACAGTTTGAGGGAGATTCAAGTATATAATAGACAAATTATGTGAACAACATAGGTTACCACCAAGGGGGAAATCACATGCACAATGCAGTTCCTACTCATTACCATCCAGATTTGAGGTATCACAAGAATTTGTTTTATGCTAATAATAGGAATGTTTTACAGCCTCCTTCAGGTTTACCCTCCAGCTCAAAGCAAGATGAGAAGAAATCATCTCTTGAGGACGAGAGAGCATATTGGAGAGCTAAGGAGGAGTCGTTTTGGAGAGACCTAAATCTTGTTTTCGATAGAAGCACTATTTAGAGGTCTAGAGAGCATATTGGAGAGCTAAGGAGGAGACTCAAAGCTCGAAATCGTGGGACATCACGTCGGGAACGAGTGTTGGCACCCGTCGTCCAATTTTTCTCTATTCTCTTTACTTTGTTTCTTTAATTTTGGGATAACAGACTGTTTTTTGAATGTATTCGAGTATTATAGACTCATAGTTGATTGCATTATTGTTATAAGACTATGTTTGATATATTGAATTAATCTTCTAAGCTCCCGACCATAGCTTTGTATGTTAAGTTAAGTTTAGCTTGAGAAAGTAAATTTAACTAAGGACATAGATGCATAACTAAGCTTAATCTATTGCATGAGAATGGATAGGTTAATGCTATAAGTCATTAAGAGAATTTCATAATGTGATGTCTAGTTGTAGAAACAGACCGAGAGGTTGATTTACTTCTTGCATGAGTTCAATTGGGCTCGAGAGAGTCAATTGTAATTCTTCGCTTAGGATTGTTGCATGTTTCATAATTATGTAGTCAATTTCATAGTTGTGCTTCATGACTTGCAATTAACGAATGTCTCTCCAAAATTGAACTCCAACTTTGTACACAATAGTTTAGGTTTTATGCATTTGTCAAAAGAATCAAATCAAAGTTAGATTTCTCTAAATAAATTTGGGCATAATTAACTATAGTACTTAATTAATCTAAGAACTCCAATCCCTGTGGATGACCCTGACCACTATTATTGCAAAAAATTTAGAGGTCTGGTTTTTAGAAATTTAATCTTGATTAGTCCTTCGACAAGTCGTTTATCAATGACTATTGGGGGCATTACGAGTGTTTGTGCACGAGCTTCCCACATCACAAAATCTCAAACTACCTACTGATTCAATACTTCTACGAGGGACTTCTTCCAGCTTATAGAAAACTTATTGATGCCGCCAGTAGAGGATGTTTGGCCGATAAGACAGCTTCTGAGGCTAGGAAGCTCATATCAAACATGACAGAGAATGAGCACCAATTTGATAGTGCCATGAGAGTAGAGAGAAAGGTGATGGAGTTAGAATCCGAATTAGCTAACCTTGTTTCTTTTGTGCAAAAGTTGGTGGAAGGGCAAACACATGTGGCAGGAAGAGTTGATGTCATTGAGCAGAATACACCTAAAGAACCTCAAGCATCGGGTTCGGGTTTAGGTATGCTTATTGAGGATCTGATTCAAACTTGACTTCTAACACTATGCAGTTTTACGAAGCAACACGTACGAGAATGCAAGATTTGAAAGATCAAGTCGCCCTACTTAATGATGAGATAAGGGAACTTCGATCGAGTAAGAAGTTTGAGGAGAATCTGAACGAGGACATCAATACTATTCCGTTGAGAAGTGGTAAGAAGATTCCATCCCGAGTTATTCCTTTAATTTGTCAACAAGAAAATACCCCAAACCCAGTGGTCTAAGAGGAAGAAAAGAGTGACTCGTCTCGACAAAGAGGGGTAATTTTTTATCCACTCTTGAATTTAAATTCTTATGTTCCTAAAGCTCCCTTTCCTTGCAGGTTAGCTAAGCCCAAGGAAAAAGCTGAAGAAAAGGAGAAGGAGATTTTGGAGACTTTTAGGAAGGTGGAAAACAACATTCCCTTGTTGGATGCCATTAAAAAAATCCCAAAATACGCCAAGTTGTTAAAGAGTTGTGCACCAACAAGCGGATGACAAAAGAAAAAGATAGGGTGGTGGTAAGTAAAAATGTTTCAGACATTCTACTGAGGAACATGCCTGAAAAATGCAAGGACCTGGTGTCACACCCCCTCCCAGCTCACTTGCCTAATCCTAGGAAGGAATACGAAGATAGAGAATAGCAGCCCTCTTACTGCCACTCCCTGCCCAACCTAACATTAACCTGAAATTGTATACAACGAAGCATATATGAACTAGTAAAATTGAGCGCACAGTTGCACACCTGAATAAGATGCAATCATTTTTCCATACTAGGTTTTCATAACAAGTCATAACATACTTAAGTATTACACCCCGACTAGAATGCTTTTATTTCAAAACTATATACAGGTGGAAGTATATATATACAAGGAGCTAAGTGGCGTGGTGGCAAACAGGTCTTGTTGAGGCTAAGCACCAGGAACTCGTTTGCTACCTGGGGAGAGAAAACATGTTGAAAACGTGAGCTAGGAAGCCCAATGAGTGACTATTTAATAAGTTATGCGTTCATAGGCAAAGTATCAAAAGTAATTAAACAATGTCGCCAAATTATAGGCTTTAAGCACCACGATAATCAATGCATCAAAACTCATGATAAAGAAAACTTGTAGCATGATACCCTAGCTATGGTAGAGTCCTCTCTAACCAACAACTTCAATACCTCTCTCTCTCTCACGTGCACGTGGTATGCCATTTAGGCTCACTGGTCTCCCCTAATACCTTCTCCATGTCCTTCAGTATTGAGGTCAGACCAACTACCACCCGAATACCTTCTTACTGTCCTTCAGTATCGGGGGTCAAGTTTTCTCCCTCCCAGGTACCTTCTCCGTGTCCTTCAGTACCGGGGGTTAATAATATACAAGGGCATGCTTTAAATAGTTAGGAAACATGTTTTGGAATCACATTCAGCAAGTTCTCAACATAAACACAAACTTTCATCATTAAACAAGCTTCCAACTTCAAGTGTAGTTCATCGTATGATTAAAAGAGAACTCATTAACCAAACTCATTTTTCGTGTTCTCAACGCATAAATTCTTTAACATAGCCAAACCATCATACTTTAAGTTTCAAGCAATTCAAACATGTTTTAGAGTGGATTAATGCATGGTACTTCCAAGAAAAACCCTACTTCCAAACTTAGGTTTCATGCTTGAACGCGGAGTAACAAACTAGTTACAATTATGCTTAACTTTCAACACCGACATTTATTAGTAGGAATTCAATGAAAAATGAATATAACTTAGTTTAAGCATGCTTCAATATCCATCACTAGTAAGCTTTTGAATAAATAAAGATCAACGCATAGGTTTTCAAACAAAATTACTCACAAACACCGGAAGGCTCCCAAGGCTTATAAGCTTCTCCTATCTTCGTTTGCCCTGAAAATGAATTCCATAACATTAATCCCTTTTGCTACTTGGCCCAAAAATTGATCTAACTCAGTCACATAACTCATAGGATAGTAATTGCACGCACTTGGCAATAGGGTATAACAAATTGGAACACAACTTCCTTAAGCTCTCTAGACCCCTCTGTTTTGAGCCAAAAATTACAGATTCGAATTCCAGCATGAGTTTCTCAAAATTTAGCAAAACAACCACCAAATTTTATTTGATAACCCTCAAATACAACATCTAAACTTACTTACCTCAAAATTTTAACTTCTAATTCGTCCTCAAGAGCTCAAAATCACCAGATTTCTTCACCCTGTTCTGCTGGCCGAAAAACTGGGAACACCTCTCGGTTTTCTTAAATTTTCACGACCTTCTTCTTCATATTTTCTCACAACATTTTTGAGACCTAATATTCATTCAATTTATGAGATTTTGGCTCAAGAATCATCGAATTTTCTCAAGTGGATTGAGAGATATGACTGTTGTAAGTTTATCCACTTCCTAGAGCTTCCAACTGTCTACTGCAGTCACAAGTGTTGGACAGCTCATCCTTCCACTATAACAAAAAAAACTCCAACGAAAATGTAACTAAAATGGCCAGGTCCTCCTTCTCTCTTTAGACTTTAAGTCCCTTTCAATCCACCTAAATTGTAAAGAAATTTTAACTAAATTAATTAGAAATTACAGCTTTTGTATTCAACACAACATACACCTAATGTGTACCCAACTTGCTCATGACCTTAACTTACTTCAACTCAACTTTTAATATGCTTATCCCAATGCGTAACCTGTCTCCTTATGAAGCTTTGTGTACGTTAATATCCACAACTTAGGAGATTCCCAAATTCTACCACGACATCTTTTAGTGCAACCTATATCAATTTGCATATGTCAAAACATCATATATGAGCACAATCTGATCAAAAGAGAGTTTAGGGCTTACAATTTACTACCCCCTTAAGAGGAATTTCGCCCTCGAAATTCAGCAACATCATTTGTACGAGAAAAGTTGTGGGTACTTTTCTTTCATTTGGTCTTCGCTCTCCCAGGTTGCTTCCTCGACCTCGTGATTTCTCCACAATACTTTTACCAACGGTATTGTCTTGTTCCTAAGTACCTGTTCCTTCCGATCAAGTACTTGTAGAGGTTCTTCCTCATAAGATAGATTCTCCTTAAGTTGCACTGGTCCCGCCTTGAGCACATGTGATGGGTTAGAAATGTATTTCCTTAACATTGATACATGGAAAACATTATGTACCCGACACAACTCTATAGGTAAAGCTAATCTATAAGCTGATGGCCCTACACGTTCCAGAATCTCGTAAGGACCTATATATCTCGGGCTCAGCTTCCCTTTCCTTCCGAACCGTAAAATACCCTTCCACGGGGACAATCTCAAGAAAACTTTGTCTACGATTTCGAATTCTAAATCTCTCCTTCGCTTGTCAGCGTAACTCTTTTGTCTATCTTGCGCTGTCTTCAGCCTTTCCCTAATAAATTTAACATTTTCTGAAGTAACTTGGACTAACTCTGGCCCTATTAGCTTTCTTTCCCCTACCTCACCCCAACACATAGGGGTTCTACATCTTCTTCCATACAATGCTTCGTACGGTGCCATTCCAATGATAGAATGATAGTTGTTATTGTATGCAAACTCCATCAATGATGGATGAGTTTCCCAATTTCCTTTATACTGCAACACGCATGCTCGAAGCATGTCTTCGAGGGTTTGGATGGTCCTTTCTGACTGACCATCAGTCTGTGGATGAAATGCTGTACTGAAGTGCAGTTTAGTTCCTAAGGCCTCTTGAAGGCTCGGCCAAAACTTGGAAGTGAACCTCGAGTCCCTATCTGACACAATTGATACTGGGGCTCCGTATTGGCATACAATCCTGTCAACATACAATTTAGCCAGTTTATCCAAGGTGAAAGTCACCTTAACTGGTAAAAATCGAGCAGTCTTGGTAAGTCTATCAACTATCACCCAAATCCCATCATAACAGCTCGGTGTCCGAGGAAGTCCAAAAAGGAAATCCATGGTTACATGCTCCCACTTCCATTCAGGTACTGGGAGTGGGTTTAGAAGTCCTCCTAGTTTCTGTTGTTCAGGCTTCACCTGCTGACAGATAAGACATTTAGAGACATACTCTGCTATCTCTCGTTTTATTCCTGGGCACCAATAATGGCTCTTCAATGTCCGGTACATCTTTGTCCCTCCCGGATGCATCGCATAAGCTGAACTATGTGCTTCCTCCAGTATTGTGTTTCTCAAAGCTTCATCTTTAGGTACACAAAACCTACCGCACTTCATCAACGCCCCATCACGTCTTATTTCGTAATCTGCTCTCTGCTTCAAGTTCATCTCTTCCATCAATTTCTTGAGGACAGGGTCTCTAGCTTGACTTGAGATAACCTCATTAATTAAAGTAGGTCTTATCTGAAAATGAGCTAACAGATTTCCTTTTTCACCAACTGACACTTCTGCATTAGAACTCTTGAGTTCCTCTAACAGAGCCACTCTAACAGCATTAAGTGAACTCTTAGGTTTCTTCGACTTCCTACTGAGTGCATCAGCTACAACATTAGCCTTCCCTAGGTGATACTCGATGGTACAGTCATAGTCTTTTATCAACTCGAGCCACCTCCGCTGCCTCAAATTCAACTCCTTCTGCTCAAAGATATATTTTAAACTTTTATGATCTGTGTAGATATGACATTTCTCACCAAACAGATAATGCCTCCAAATTTTTAAAGCTAACACAACTGCTGCGAGTTCCAGATCATGAGTATGATAGTTACACTCATGCTTTTCAGTTGTCTTGACGCATAAGCGATCACTTTCCCATCCTGCATAAGAACACATCCAAGGCCCTGATGTGATGCATCACAGTAAACCTCAAACTCTTTTCCCGTGGTAGGTAGAGTTAATACCGGTGCTGTCACAAGTCTGTTCTTTAACTCTTGAAAACTTTTTTCACACTCTTCACCCCACTCGAACTTCGTGTTCTTCTTTGTCAAACTGGTTAATGGAAGAGCTATCTTTGAAAACCCCTCGATAAAATGTCGGTAGTATCCTGCAAGTCCCAGAAAACTACGGACTTTCGATACTGAATTGGGTCGTTCCCACTTGACTATAGCTTCTGTCTTCCGAGGATCCACTTGAACTCCGGTTGCTGACACTACGTGTCCCAAAAACACAACCTGCTCCAGCCAAAACTCACACTTACTAAATTTAGCATACAGCTTCCGATCTCGTAATGTCTGTAGCACTATTTTGAGATGTTCCGCATGCTTCTCCTTACTTTCTGAATACACTAAGATGTCATCAATAAATACTATCACGAACTGATCAAGGTAAGGATGGAAACTCGATTCATGAGATCCATGAATGCTGCTGGGGCATTTGTTAACCCGAATGGCATTACCAAGAACTCATAATGCCCATACCTTGTCCTGAAAGCTGTCTTTGGTACATCAAAGTCCTTAATCTTCAATTGATGGTACCCCGATCGCAAATCAATTTTGGAAAACACCGAGGCACCCTTTAGTTGGTCGAACAAGTCATCTATACGGGGCAAATGATACTTATTACGTATTGTTACTTTATTTAACTGTCGGTAATCAATACATAATCGTAATGTCCCATCTTTCTTTTTCACAAATAACACAGGTGCTCCCCATGGAGATACGCTTGGTCGGATATAACCCTTATCCACCAACTCCTGCAACTGAGTTTTCAACTCTTTCAATTCCTTCGGTGCCATCCTGTACGGTGCTTGAGATATTGGCGTCGTTCCTGGAATCAAGTCTATGGTAAACTCCACCTCTCTATCAGGTGGCAACCCTGATAGCTCCTCTGGGAAAACATCTAAATACTCACATACTACTAGAATGTCCTCAGGTATCAATTTACTCGTCGGTGCACAAACTACATATGTGAGATATGTTGTACAACCTTTATTCAATAATTTTCTAGCTTTAATAGTTGATATCATACAAGTAGGCAATATCTTCCTATACCCCTTAAACATGACCTCAATGTCGCCTGGCTTCCTTAACACAACTTCCTTTCTATGACAGTCCATAGAGGCATGATACCTAGACAAGAAATCCATCCCCAAGATAACGTCGAACTCTTGAAGATCTAAGGGAATCAGTTCGGCTGTCATAGTCATACCATCTACTTCTACCATACAATTCCTATAGAAGCTACGGACTATCATCATAGCACCAATAGGAGTATATATGCACAGTTCTTCAGATAGAGGTTCTAATTCCCCCTCAATATTAGTAGCAAACATACAAGAGATAAAAGAATGTGTAGCTCCTGGATCTAATAACACATGCGCAGGTTTACCACAAATAGAAAGTATACCAGAAACAACTTCTGGTGCATCATCTGCCTCCTGCTGTGTCATGGCATAGATCTTCCCCTGCTGTCGGGGTCGGCCTACAGGTCCCTTCTGCATAGCCCTACTAGTGCCTTCTCCTCCAGCTACCCCAATCGTTTGCTGTTGGTTCACAGTCTGCGACGCAGTTCTCTGTCCTACCTTGTTCTCCTGCATTAGCTGGGGGCATTCCATCTTAAAATGACCTTCTTGCCCAGAATTAAAACATACATTACTCCCACTCAAACATCGACCCCAATGATACTTTCCACAAGTGTTGCATAATGGTTTCCTAGCTGAACTAGCTACCGACTCACCGGGTTGTCCTGTACGAGAGTCTCTTGCTGACCCTGTCGAAAAACTCGATCTATGCTGCCTCTGTCTCTCCCTACCTCCACTCGTACCAGTCTTGGAAGTATACTGCCCACCACGATGAGGTTTGAAGCTCCCTTTTCCAGAAATTCTTGGGGTGAATCTCCCACTATCTCTTGGTTGGAGCCGATCTCGTGATAAACTAACCGAATAACTGGTACGTACATCACCTACAACTCCTCTTCCCATTCTTTCCTCTACTAGGCTTCGCTCCACCCTTAGCGCTGTCTCCACTAGCTTGGAAAACTCAACCCACTCTGAACTTGCTGTCACAGGCGTTCGGATCTCTGTTCGTAGACCATCCTCGAACCTTTTGCATCGATCTATCTCTCTTGCACAATAGTGCTAGCATACTTTGATAACTCTGTGAACTTCTTCTCATATTCTGCTATTGTCATCGATCCCTGAACGAGCCCCAGAAACTCGTTCCTCTTTGCATCACGGTAAGAACTCGGATAGTACTTATCTTCAAATGCCTTTCGAAACTCTTTCCAACTCCATGCTTCTCCTTTCCTACTCTCTGTTATCCTCCACCAATCATCCGCCCCTTTCTGAAGCAAAAATGTTGCTAAATCAACCTTCTTGTCTTCAGGGCATGCATAACTCTGAAACACTTCTCAATTAGATTTAACCAAACCTCGGCATCAGCAGGGTCTGTGGTGCCTTCGAATGTCGTTGCACCTAAGGCCTTTAGCCTTTCAATACCATACTTTTTTTCTGGGTCTGCATGTGCCGATCCAACACTTTCGGCTAACCTTTGAGTAATCCTTGCAAAGATCTGTTCCTCCAGGTTCACCTCTTGCTGAGGTTGACTAGACTCTCCCTCTGATACCTCTCTTCCTCTATTGCCAGTAGCTTCTTGAGTTCCGGCCTCCACTTGCCTGCCTCGTTTGCCACCTCGAGCCATGGTCCTAAATTATACAATCTTGTTAAAATAATTAAGACAACAAGCTCCTAGTTTAATGCATGAACCTAGTTCCCTTCCCAAAACCTTTTGCTCTGATACCAAGTTGTCACACCCCCTCCCAGCTCACTTGCCTAATCCTAGGAAGGAATGCGAAGACAGAGAATAGCAGCCCTCTTACTGCCACTCCCTGCCCAACCTAACATTAACCTGAAATTGTATACAACGAAGCATATATGAACTAGTAAAATTGAGCGCACAGTTGCACACCTGAATAAGATGCAATCATTTTTCCATACTAGATTTTCATAACAAGTCATAACATACTTAAGTATTACACCCCGACTAGAATGCTTTTATTTCAAAACTATATACAGGTGGAAGTATATATATACAAGGAGCTAAGTGGCGTGGTGGCAAACAGGTCTTGTCGAGGCTAAGCACCGGGAACTCGTTTGCTACCTGGGGAGAGAAAACATGTTGAAAACGTGAGCTGGGAAGCCCAGTGAGTGACTATTTAATAAGTTATGCGTTCATAGGCAAAGCATCAAAAGTAATTAAACAATGTCGCCAAATTATAGGCTTTAAGCACCACGATAATCAATGCATCAAAACTCATGATAAAGAAAACTTGTAGCATGATACCCTAGCTATGGTAGAGTCCTCTCTAACCAACAACTTCAATACCTCTCTCTCTCTCACGTGCACGTGGTATGCCATTTAGGCTCACTGGTCTCCCCTAATACCTTCTCCATGTCCTTCAGTATTGGGGTCAGACCAACTACCACCCGAATACCTTCTCACTGTCCTTCAGTATTGGGGGTCAAGTTTTCTCCCTCCCAGGTACCTTCTCCGTGTCCTTCAGTACCGGGGGTTAATAATATACAAGGGCATGCTTTAAATAGTTAGGTAACATGTTTTGGAATCACATTCAGCAAGTTCTCAACATAAACACAAACTTTCATCATTAAACAAGCTTCCAACTTCAAGTGTAGTTCATCGTATGATTAAAAGAGAACTCATTAACCAAACTCATTTTTCGTGTTCTCAACGCATAAATTCTTTAACATAGCCAAACCATCATACTTTAAGTTTCAAGCAATTCAAACATGTTTTAGAGTGGATTAATGCATGGTACTTCCAAGAAAAACCCTACTTCCAAACTTAGGTTTCATGCTTGAACGCGGAGTAACAAACTAGTTACAATTATGCTTAACTTTCAACACCGACATTTATTAGTAGGAATTCAATGAAAAATGAATATAACTTAGTTTAAGCATGCTTCAATATCCATCACTAGTAAGCTTTTGAATAAATAAAGATCAACGCATAGGTTTTCAAACAAAATTACTCACAAACACCGGAAGGCTCCCAAGGCTTACAAGCTTCTCCTATCTTCGTTTGCCCTGAAAATGAATTCCATAACATTAATCCCTTTTGCTACTTGGCCCAAAAATTGATCTAACTCAGTCACATAACTCATAGGATAGTAATTGCACGCAGTTGGCAATAGGGTATAACAAATTGGAACACAACTTCCTTAAGCTCTCTAGACCCCTCTGTTTTGAGCCAAAAATTACAGATTCGACTTCCAGCATGAGTTTCTCAAAATTTAGCAAAACAACCACCAAATTTTATTTGATAACCCTCAAATACAACATCTAAACTTACTTACCTCAAAATTTTAGCTTCTAATTCGTCCTCAAGAGCTCAAAATCACCAGATTTCTTCACCCTGTTCTGCTGGCCGAAAAACTGGGAACACCTCTCGGTTTTCTTAAATTTTCACGACCTTCTTCTTCATATTTTCTCACAAAATTTTCCAGACATAATCTTCATTCAATTTCTGAGATTTTGGCTCAAGAATAATCGAATTTGCTCAAGTGGATTGAGAGATATGACTGTTTTAAGTTTATCCACTTCCTAGAGCTTCCAGCTGTCTACTGCAGTCACAAGTGTTGGACAGCTCATCCTTCCACTATAACAAAAAAAAACTCCAACGAAAATGTAACTAAAATGGCCAGCTCCTCCTTCTCTCTTTAGACTTTAAGTCCCTTTCAATCCACCTAAATTGTAAAGAAATTTTAACTAAATTAATTAGAAATTACAGCTTTTGTATTCAACACAACATACACCTAATGTGTACCCAACTTGCTCATGACCTTAACTTACTTCAACTCAACTTTTAATATGCTTATCCCAATGCGTAACATGTCTCCTTATGAAGCTTTGTGTACGTTAATATCCACAACTTAGGAGATTCCCAAATTCTACCACGACATCTTTTAGTGCAACCTATATCAATTTGCATATGTCAAAACATCATATATGAGCACAATATGATCAAAAGAGAGTTTAGGGCTTACACCTGGTATGTTTGCATTGCCTTGTGTGATTGGGAACAATAATATAAAGAATGCCATGCTTGATTTAGGTGCATCTATTGATGTCATACCATATTCTATCTACAAGGAATTAAATTTGAATGACTTGCATGAGACGGGCATAGTTATTCAGTTGGTTGATAGGTCATAAATACGCCCTTTAGAAGTAGTGGAAGATGTTTTAGTCAAAGTAAATGAATTAATATTCCCTGCTGACTTCTATGTTCTGGATATGGATGGTAATTTATATGCATCATCATCAGCTTCTATTTTATTAGGAAGACCATTCATAAAAATTGCTAAAACAAAAATTTATGTTGTCGAGGGTACTCTATCTATTTAGTTTGGCAATGAAACAACTAAGTTTAACATTTTTTATGCCATGAAGTACCTTGGTGAGAAAGTGATAGCATGCATAAATGTGCTATTTTTAGGCTTAGTTCTTGGCTAGTTTTGCTATGATTTCGTGTGTTTTCATGTAATTTTATGTTTATTTCTCAGAAACTGAGCAATTGGAGCAAAATCGGAGAATTGTGAGATAATTGGACAAATTTGAGCAAATTAAGGCTATATTTGAAGATTCAAGTGTTGAAGAAGAAGAACAAGACATTTGGACTCGAAGGCATAGCGTTGCAACGCCATTTGAGAAGCCTTTCTACCTTGAATAACCGCATGCATAGTGTTGCAATGCTATATATAGCGTTGCAACGCTACTCAAACAGATTTTTTCCTTCTTTATAAAATTCGAAGGGAAAGTGTTGCAATGTTGCCCCTAGGGTTGCAACGCTGTCTCGACTTTATAAAAGGGAATGTTGTATTTCCAGCAAAGAGTGCCATTTTTTAGAGACCAAAAACCCTAAATTCGATTCAAGCACTGTCTAAGGACTTAGTGGAGACCTTTGGTGAGCCAAGGAGGAGACTCGAAGCTCAAGGTCGTGGACATCACGTCGAAGACGAGTGTTGGCACGCGACCTGAGTTTCTTCTCTATTTCTTTTCCTTTACTCTTGAATTTATGAGTTTTTGTGGGCTATACTTATGTTGTAAATCTGTGTTTAAACCCTTGCTTGGTTGTAGTTGTTGAACATTTGGTTGATTTTTAGTTTAATTTATATATTGACGTCTTTTATGCATCTCTTTATATTGTCTTAACCTTTGGCCATGGTTTTTCATGTTCAACTAAATTTAGCTTGAGAGAGTAAGTTTAGTTGTATAACACTAAATGCATGACTAAGTTTAATCTATTGCATGAGAGTGAGTAGATTGATTCTAGAAGCCTTACTAGAATCGCCTAATGCCCTGTTTAGTAATAGAAATAGACCGAGAGGTTGATTTATTGCTAGCCATTAGTTCAATTGAGCTCGAGAGAGGATATTGATAACTTAGTAATTCTTTGTTTAACGTTGTTAATATAAAATCAAGTTATTAATCAATTCAAATTGGGCTTAAGGTAAACAGCCATGCATGTTTCTCAAAATTGGACTCCAAAGCATGTACACAGTAGTTTAGATTTTATTTTTCTTTTGATCACTTCAAAGTTTGTTTCTCTAAATAAAATTAGGCATAATTAACTGTGGTACTTAATTACTCTAAGAACTCCAATCCCTGTGGATGACCCTAGCCGCTATTCTTGCAAAATATCTTGAGAAGTGCCTAGAGAATACCTACGAAAAGAGACTACATCATCATCGATAAGTTGAGCTCCACCCGCATAAGCATTTCCATGTTAGTGCTGCTTAAAACTTTGCTTGGGCGTAGGGATGCTTTGGGAGAGAAGTGCTACGACCTCCTCTCAATTGATACCATGCTGGTTTGGATCAAAAGAATATACTGCTGAACCTAGTGACTGACTACTTTATGCTAACTAATAGAGTTTCAGTTTTTATAAATTTAATCTTGATACGACCTTCGACAAGCCGTCTATCAGAAAGCTCATTCTTTATGTGTTGTTGGTGTAGTTGATTGCTTAGTGCAAGATATTTTTGTCAATGATGAGATTGGGCAAGATTTATGTGAATTGTTTGATGAAACTGGTTTGGGGGAGGCATTCTCACTTACTCTCTCTGAACTTGTTGATTTTAATGCTCAAATCTCTGTTGAGAAAACTAAATAGCTTACTTCTATTGAACAGACACCCCAACTGGAGTTGATTGCTCTTCCTAATCATCTTAAGTATGTTTACTTAGGTGAAAAGAAAACCTTACCAGTCATCATCTCTGATCGCCCTACTTCATATCAGGAGGAAAGGTTGGTAAGTGTACTGAAAGAGTACAAGCGGGCTATGGGATGGACGTTGGCTGACATAGTTGGGATAAGTCCTACTTTATGTATGCATCAGATCCTTCTGGAAGGGGAGCAAAGCCTTCACGAGAACCTCAGAGACGCCTCAACCCTACAATGAAGGATGTGGTAATGAAAGAGATCCTTAAGCTTTGGAATTCATGTATCATTTATCTTATATATGATAGTAATTGGGTCAGTCCAATTCATGTTGTGCCTAAAAAGACTGGTATAACTGTTGTTAAAAATGATAAAGATGAATTGGTGCCAATGAGAGTGCAAAATGGATGAAGGATGTGTGTAGATTATTGAAAGCTTAATGCAGTAACTAGGAAAGACCATTTCCATATTCCTTTTATTAACCAAATGCTTGAGCGTGTAGCTGGAAAACCCTTCTTTTTCTTTTTAGATGGATTTTCAGGTTTCTATCAAATTCTCATAACGCATGATGACCAGGAAAATACTACATTCACCTGCCCTTACGATACGTTTGCTTTTCGAAGGATGTCGTTCGGTCAGTGTAATACTCCAGGTACGTTTCAAAGGTGTATGATGAGCATATTTTATGAGTTCATAGAAGATTGCATTGAAGTGTTCATGGATGATTTCACAGTGCATGGTGATTCCTTTGATAAATGTTTGTCTAATCTAGTCAAAGTAATGAAAAGATGCATTGAGTGTAATCTCGTTTTGAATTTTGAGAAGTGTCATTTCATGGCTAGTCATGGCATGGTGCTAGGACATGTAGTCTCAGCCATTTGAAGTTGAGCTTGTCGAAGGCTCAATCAAATACAATTTATAATACCGATCTAAAATTAACTATTTGTAGTAATTAATAGTGGACCGGGTCGAACCACAAGGAACCGAATAAATTGATTTCAATTAATTGATTTTCTTAATGACACGGACTGACACGGACTGGGGGGAGTTAATCATAAAACATAAGATAGACAGAAGGACTAAAAAGCAATAAGGATAGAGATCTCACCTTGCGCACCAAATCGAAGGTAAACAGGTAATTATGCAATTCATTTATCATTGAAACTAACCTAACGGGCAATTTTCCAGTGTTTTAAGACCAACCAAACTGCTCGGGACACCGTAGGAGCCTCCCCTAATTAAACCAATTTACAAACGCCTAATTGGTTCTAATTTAATTAATTAATTTGGCACGACCAATACCAAAAGAATTAATTAAATGCATTACATCCAAGGATAAGCCGAAACGAGTTAATTAATTAATAATGGTCGATCTAAATTAACTAAGCCCGCGCTAACAATTCTAAGGCCTACCATGTACTCGTAATTAAGTAATTCTACTTAATTTAACCGACGTGGCAACCGACCTATTTACTACTCAAATTAAGCTAGAGATCGAGGACACCTACGAATACATCTAGCATAGCTAAGAAATCTCTAAATTAATTGATTTGTCAGTTCAATCAGAGTAGAAATAACTAGGAATAAGCACAAAAATTTGCAAGCCATAAAACAGTGCTGGAAAATTCAATTAACAACCAAATCTCACAATAAAATGCACAATACCGTATTTACAACCCCAAAACGGCATCGAAAGTCTAGCCGAACATCGAAACGATGTAGCCCGACACCAAAGTTTGATGAAAAACTCCTAATCTATCCTAGAGTACTGAAAAACTGAGAGAAGAAAACTTAAAATGGTCTCATGACGGCTGAAAAACGGAGACAAATGACCTAGAGCACGAAAAAATCTATATATAGGAATCGACGGAGGGTCTAGACGCTCTGGACAGCGTCTAGACGCTCCCAGCGTCACAGGGGCTCTCCGCAGCGTCGAGGGAGGCTTCAGGGAACTGCCGATAGCGTCTAGACGCTCTGGACAGCGTCTAGACTCTACCTAGCGCACAGCACTGCTTATTTTTGCTCTAACTTTTCGCTCAGGTGTCCGAATGACCTCCGGTTTGATGCGTTGGAATCGTGATTCAACGTAGAATCTCTCGAAACATGCCTTATGCTCAAATACCTATAAAATGATCAATTAATAACATTAAAACCTTTAAACTAACATGATTTAAGTATGAAAATATAGAACTATGTTGGTCCTATCAATGGTGATTCCTTTGATAAGTGTTTGTCTAATCTAGCCAAAGTAATGAAAAGATGCATTGAGTGTAATCTCATTTTGAATTTTGAAAAGTGTCATTTCATGGCTAGTCAGGGCATAGTGCTGGGACATGTAGTCTCAGCCAGAGGGATAGAAGTAGATAAGGCTAAAATAGGTGTTGTAGTAACCTTCCCTACCCTACAAATGTTAGGGAAGTTTGTTTCTTTCTTGACCATGCAGGTTTTTATCGTAGGTTCATTAAGGACTTTAGCAAAGTTGCATTACCCATGACAAACCTCTTGCAAAAAGATGTCCCATTTAAGTTTAATGGAGAGTGCAAGGAGGCGTTCAACCTTTTGAAAGAGTTGCTGACAAGTGCGCCAAGAGTTCACTCACCTCGATGGGACCTCCCCTTCGAAATCATGTGTGACACAAGCGACTATGATGTCATAGCTATTCTTGGTCAAAGGATCGACAAAAGAAGTCATGTCATCTATTACGTATCCAAGACCTTCAATTCAGTACAGTGCAACTACACGACTACGGAAAAAGAGCTTCTCTCTGTCGTTTTTAGCGTTGAAAAATTTAGGTCCTATATTCTTGGCTCTTGAGTGATTGTTTATTCTAATCATGCAACTTTGCGATATTTATTGACAAAGAATGAGTCAAAACCTCACTTGTTAAGGTGGACCCTGCTCCTTCAAGAGTTTGACCTGAAAATTAAAGACTGCAAAGGATCAGAAAACCCAGTTGCTGACCATTTAAGCTAAATTAATAGAGAATAAGATAAGGTATCATTGAACGACTCATTTCCTAAAGAAAACCTTTTCCAAGTGCAAGGTACGGTGACTTAGTGAATTATTTAGTCACAGAGGATTTTCCTGACACACTCAGTAAGTCTATGGAAAGGAAAATTAAGAGTGAGTCTAAATATTATGTGTGGGAGGACCCCATCTTTGGAAATTCTATTCCTAACAAGTTGTTAGGAGATGTGTGCCTGATAATGAAATGTAGTCAGTCTTAGGATTTTGTCACGAGTATGCTTGTGGAGGCCATTTCAGCCGTAGAAGGACTGTTAGGAAGGTGCTTGATTTAGGACTTTATTGGGAGACCTTATTTAGAGATGCCTATGTTTTTTTCAAAACCTGTGAACGTCATCAAAGGGTAGGAACCATAACTCATAGGAATGAAATTCTCCAAACACCCATAATGATTTGTGAGATTTTTATGTGTGGGGAATGAATTTTATGGGTCCTTTATCGTCGTCATGTGGTTTTAGATACATTATTTTGGCCATGGATTATTTGTCTAAATGGGTGGAAGCTAAAGCCACCATAACTGATGATTCTAAGACTGTTGTAGGATTCTTGAAGTCTAACATCTTCTGCAGGTATGGAGTTCCACGGGCCATAATAAGTGACCAAGGCACCCACTTTTCTAACAAAACAATTGAGAGTATTATGAAGAGGTATAGAGTGACCCATAGAGTTGCTACTCCTTACCACCCTCAGACGAATGGACATACAAAAATCTCTAATCAGGACGTGAAATCAATTCTCAAAAAAATTGTCAATCCTTAAAGAAAAGATTGGAGCCTCAGATTATAAGATGCCTTGTGGGCGTATCGTACAACCTACAAGACACCTATCGAGATGCCTCCCTTCATAATGGTGTATGGTAAGGCATGCCACCCCAATCGAGATTGAGCATAAGGCGTATTGGGCAGTTAAAAAGTGCAACTTTGACTTCGATCAACCTGGTGATCAACGACTACTCCAACTTCAAGGGCTTGAAGAGATGGGGCTTGAGTCTTATGAGAGTGCCTCGATTTACAAGGACAAAGTGAAGTTATTCCATGACAACATGGTGGTTAGGAAGAACTTTGCCATCGGACAAAAGGTTCTATTGTACAATTCTCACCTCAAGTTAATGCCAGGTAAATTTCTCTCACGTTGGCTAGGTCCTTTCGTTATTACTAAAATCTTCCCTTATGGTGCAGTAAAGATACGGAGTCTTAATACATGTAAGACGTTCAAGGTAAATGGTCATAGGCTTAAGATTTATAACAAGGGCGATGCTACTTCCACGATTACAACATATGCTTTCAATCGCATAGTTTGTTGGGAGCCAGCTTGATGGTGTCAATACGAAAAGTAGAGCAATCGACTATAAAAATTAGCATTTCCTGGAGGCAGCCAGGCAACTAAGTTTTTATCACTTTCAATTATTTGATTTCAGTCCTTTCGTTTTCGTGGCTTAGTTGGTTTTTGGCTATATTTGGCAAGATAGATGGTTGAAAAAGGGAAATTATTTTTATAGGAAAAGTCTCACCGCCACCTACATATTATCAAGTCAGAGGAGTATTCTTACATTCTTCAAATTTTCATTATTTACTGATTTCTAGCACACATTGAGGACAGTGCGTTATTTAGGTTGGAGATGTGTTATTTTTGTGTTGATTGAGCTTGCATCTGAGTTGACTTGATTGCTTGCTTTGTGATGATGACAATTGATAACATGTTGGATATATCACTCTAATTGAACATGTTTGGAGTATGTGAATGTTATTTTGATGCAAGTCCTTTTTGTACCAAAATTTTCAAGATTTTTTCTAGTCGTTCCCACCCGTCTGAGCACGCTTGGCCTACCTTTTGTGGCTTTAAAGGCTTAGGGAAGAGTTATAGGGTTTATACTCCTGTTGTCACCCTGATAAGTGTAGGGGCTTATTAGATAGTTGACTTTCCTTAGAAGGCATGATGAGTTGCTTAGAAAAAATCTTTGCTTATGTGATGAAAAAAAAAGAAGCTTGTATTGTGTTAAAAAAAAAAAATCAGTGGGTAAAAAGAGTTGCCTCTGTTGTGATCAGTTAGGCCACTCATCGAGCAAGTGCTTTGAGTGTGGGTCCTTACAACAGATGTGCGAAAGCTAGTGCCCTTGATTTGTAAAGTGATGCAAGTTCTCAATTGTGAATATCACAGGCACCTAGTGGCTTGTTGTCTCTTCGATTGCTTGGTTGCATGATGACTTGCCCTCAGTGCCAGTGTAGGGGGAAGATGGGACAAGGGTTCTTTAAACCCACTTCTGGCTTATATGGATCGCATTAGGGAGGTTTAACACACAAACGGGGGAGATCAGGAAAGTGTTTTAAAGTGCCTTGCAAGTGAATAGCGTTTAACATATTTCCCTTGTTTGATTCTTGTGATATATTTGAGCATTGAGGTTAGAGTTACGTGTACGCAATTGAAGATGCCCTTATCTTTTGTCTATGTCCTGCTCGAGGACTAGCAAGGTCTAGGTTGGGGGTATTTTGATAAGACTAAAATAGTCCTTATTTTCTATGTCTAAAC
Organism: Trichosanthes truncata; assembly: GCA_033996785.1. Classification (NCBI taxonomy): domain Eukaryota; kingdom Viridiplantae; phylum Streptophyta; class Magnoliopsida; order Cucurbitales; family Cucurbitaceae; genus Trichosanthes; species Trichosanthes truncata. The sequence continues at coordinate 52,809,839 of JAWPNB010000002.1, read as the reverse complement.
CTTGTGACTTATAGCGATTTTATGAGATTAATTCCCTAAGTTGTAGGTAAATTAGTCCGAAGGGTATTATGGAGTATTTTCAAAGCTTTTGGAGCTTTTTGGAGCATTCGGGGTTGATTTGGGCTTAACTAAAAGTCTTTCAAACCCTAATAGAAGAAATAGAGATCAAATGACCAAACTGCTTCAGAGAGTAGTGCCAAGACGCTCTATGGAGCCTTGCTCGATGTTAAAGATCATAGCATCAGATGCAAGATAGCGTCTAAACACTGCCCACCAGCATCAAGACAGTGTCGCAAGTCAAAACAAGTGCATTCAGGATAGCGTCGAGACGCTGTAGCGCAGGTCGACGCTACGGTGAACCCCTATGACGCTAGTCTTTTAGGCGACAGCGTCAAGACGCTGCTTCAAGAACTATAAAAGGAATTTTTCTTTTAAGCAGTCGTTTTCTTCCTATTTTAGAGCAATTTTGAGACATTCCCCTCTATTTTATACCCATTTCCATTCCTTTACCATTTTGGGGTTGAATTTTTACTAATTAATGTCGTCAGAAGTAGATTTCGAGGCTACCGACTAGTTTGTAACGTCGTTTCGGGGGAATCGGGTTTGTACTTTAGGAGGTTTATTTTTGCATCCCTAGTTAATTTATGTGTTAAAACATGTTTGGGACTCTGTTTTACTCCATTGAATGAAATTAACATATCAGACTTGATGAATCTTGTACGTTTGTTTCATTTATTGCTATGCACGTGTTTGGAATTCACCATTTCATGCATTGGCTTAATTAAGTAGCAACTGGCTTGTACTTGCATTGAACGAGCCTTAACCTCTTCGTGTAGTTTGCATGATAGGTTTTGGGACCCAAGCAATTCCTTAATTGAATTAGACCCAAGCAACTATAGTGCGATTGATTCTTTAGGCATGGAACGCTATCGTGCATAGCTTAGAAGGTTAATTATGAGCTATTAGATGCTAGGTCGACATAGTCTAGCTTTGGTGGCCGTTAGGGGCCCACCTGGCTTTACCGAATTGGCTGGTTAATTGCTTGATCTGAATTTTGCATCAACCTCTTGAAACCCAATGATCAAGGTACAAGTTTAGATCCAATGAACTCCTAATCTTGTGTTCAGTACGTAAATCTTGTTTTTCCTCCTTTAACTTCCATGGTTAATCTTCTGCCTTTAATCTTTACTAAAAAAAAACAAATCCCCCCCCCCCCACATTCAGTTTAGTTTGCTTTAGTTCAAATTAAATCGGAAAGCAATCAATTTCTCTCCCTGTTGATTGATCCTACCACTGTATTGGAAAATATATGTGGTGTGGATTATAAATATTATATGCCATGCCTGACGAGCTTGATCATCTGCAAAGACGGAAAAATAAGATTAGATGTGTGTTGATCGGGATTGATGAAATATTGGAGCAGCGAAGCTAAATTATGCAGAGGCTAGAGCATTCAGAGTTGCAACAACAAACTTTCTGGCTCTATGCTCAGAAATAAGATTTGGCCATGAAAAGGGTTTTGCATGCAAATTTTACAAGACCTTATGATGCTTTCCCTAGCTTTCCTGATGAAATTCTGACACCATGGACGCTGCCATCTACTGATGACCAAATGATTGAAGAGGAAAATGAAAGTGAGATCTTAGTGAATGAACTTTGATAGGGATGTTTGCTAATTCCTATTCTATCAGTCTTGGTTGTGTTGCTGCTTACTTTCTTTATTTATGTTTTTAGTCTTTGTCGCTTTTATTTTTAGTTTTAGTTGCTTTAGTTTTCGTTTATTAAGTCTGCTGCTGTAACTTTTTTGTGCTTAGTTAATGGAAGAAAAGAAAATGAAATGAAGAATGGAAGTATTGTGTTAGTCTCCCTCTGATTTAAAATTAATAATAATAATAATAATAATAATAAATCTCTCTGCCTTGATTCTGCCTTATGTCAATTCGTTTTTAGTCTTTGTCGCTTTTATTTGTAGTTTTAGCTGCTTTAGTTTTAGTTTATTAAGTCTGCTGCTGTAACTTTTTTGTGCTTAGTTAATGAAAGAAAAGAAAATGAAATGAAGAATGGAAGTATTGTGTTAGTTTGCCTCTGATTTAAAATTAATAATAATAATAATAATAATAAATCTCTCTGCCTTGATTTTGCCTTATGTCAATTGATAATCCCATGAAATGGGAGTAAATTATCACAATTTTAGTCTTAGACCTCGCAAAAACTCGAGTTATTTGAATTCCATTATCAGTTTTAGGCATTTATTTGGTAGTTTTACTAAGGAAGGGTGTGTTTTGAAAAATCCTTCATACTTCCTCATTTTTCTATCATTTGGGCAGGTTTATCTCGGGTCTGTGGACTGCTTTTATGGGCTGGAAGCTAAAATGTGGGTACCAATACTACAGCATTGCAACCCACATTTCTAATGTGGGCCGCAATGCTATAGCATCGTGAGCCACATCGAGATATAAATTTTTACGGAAATTTAACAACTTACATCACCATAGGAGTCAGCATGTACTAAAAATCAGACCAATAACCTGCTGCCACGTGGAAGGGAAAAACTAAGTCATCCCTTTTATTGAAAAGAAAAGAGAAGCCATCGGGAGAAGGTGGAAGAGGCCGAAAGAAGGAAGAAAATCCAAGAAAAACATAGAAATGGGAAGGAGAACCTACATTTTATGAAGATTTTCAATAAGAAGAAGGAGATTCATCATACTCTATTCTCTCTTTCTCATTTCCTTTCTAGTTTTCACTTTCTTGTTGTTGATTCTTGTATTGCCCTAAGTTTTTCTTAATCTTTTAGCTAGGTTACATATTTTTGTAGCCATTTTGGATATATCTCTTAGATTAAACCCATCATGTTGTTGATTTCTGAATTCTTAAGGTTTATTTTCAGTTTTGAAGTTATGGGCTAAGTATTTTAGGGCTGGAATTTAAGGATTTATGTGGTTGTTTGAAACCTATTGACTCAATGCATCTTCTATGAAGTTATACTTTCATTTGCGGTGTTTATTGCAAGTCCTTGTTTGAGTTTGATAACCTTAAGTAAGGCGTAAACTATTTCTTAATACTTAAAGGGTTAGGAATGGGTGGATTAGCACAAATGGAGCAAGTGATTTCTCCTTAAGGGGTAGAAATTGTAGGGTGTAGACATGCATTCTAAACTAGTGAATTTGGGGAATTTGGGTCTCATTAGTGTTCTTTAGCATTGGGTTTTCATAGACATATGCGTAGCTCAGTGTTAAAGATAAGAAAATCGAGTTCGAGAGGCTTTCGGGTCGGTTTTAGGTGAAAATTCCCTTCTGTATAACATTGTGGTGTCTAATACTATAGCATTGTTAACCTCAATTGGGCAAAAATAGCTACTGCCTTCTTAAATTTCAGCCCCCTGTTTTCATCATTTTAATACGTGTTTAGCATCTCTAATCTTTGTTTAAAGTTATAGTTTGCCTTTCGAAGTCTCTCTTAGTTTAGTAGCTACCTTTGTGCCTGTTTTTAGTTAATTTGCAAGTTTAGTTGTATTTTTAGTTTAGTTTTGCATTCATAAGTTTGTGCTTAATTTCAACATCTTTACTTACTTTAGTCCTCATGGGATTGACCTTGTTTACCATTTACTACCTACGATTGCGTATGCTTGTGTAGTGAGTTTTTGCACAACAAGTTTTTGGCGATGTTGTCGGGGACTAATTGTTTGTGAATTTTGTGAAATTGAGTAGTTTTATTTACTATTTTTAGTTTTTAGTTAACAAACATAAAAATTTGATTGGTTACTTGTGTATCGTGCTAGGTGCTAATTTTCTTATACAAACGAGGAGCACGATCCTGAATTGTTACCTCTTGATCCCGAGATCGAATACACATTTCATCAAAGAAGAAAGTAACAATAAGGGATAGCAGTGGTTGAAGAGATGGTTGATCCACCATTGGGAATTAATAATAATGGAGGAGCCGAAGTAGTGGAAGATGAAAGAGACTGAGTTATTCAGGAATATACGGTGCCAATCTTAATTCCAGGAATTTTTCCACCAGAGATAGAGGCACAGTAGTTTGAACTAAAATCAATCATGTTTCAGATGCTTCAGCACACAGGCCAATTTGGTGGTATGCCAATGGAGGACCCTCACCTACATCTTCAGTTGTTTATGGGCATTTGCAAATCATTCATAATTAGTGGAGTGACTAAGGATGCTCTCATATTAACACTATTCCATTATTCATTGAGAGGAAAAGCACTAGAATGGTTGAATTCTATACCATCAGGAGCCATCACGAGTTGGAACGAGTTGGTGGAGCAGTTTCTGACAAAATATCTTCCACCCACTAAGATGGCCAAGCTCAGGAGCGAAATCACTTTGTTTCAGCAACATGAGGATGAATCTCCATATGGACATGGGAGAGATTTAAAGAGTTATTACAAAAGTGCCCGAACCATGGTATTCCCTACGGTATTCAAATGCAGACTTTTTATAATGGGTTGAATACTCACACGAGAATAGTAGTGGATTCTTCAACTGGAGGAGCACTTATGTCAAAGATGTACAATGACGCCTATGAAATTTTGGAGAATATTGAAAAAAATAATTATCAGTGGCCAACTTCGCGCCTTAACCCGACTCAACATGTAGCGGGAATGCAAGATGTTAGTGCAGTGAACCTCGCAGCACAGATTGCCACTTTCACTAGTACATTGAAATCATTGAATATGGGTTCAGGAAGTCCATTTGCACCACCAGTAGCAGTGTCATGTGTTTATTGTAGTGAAGGGCACACTTTTGAGGTATGTCCGTCAAATCCAGCCTCTATGAACTATATTGGATTTAATAAGGACTTCAACCCTTATGCCAACACATATAACCCGAGTTGGAGGCAACACCCAAGCTTTCCATGGAACAATCAAGGAGTTGGACCTTCTAATAAGAAAATAAGACCTCCTACACCTCCAAGATTTTAGCAACAAGGGTATCCTCAGCAAAATTTTCAGCAACCTAAGGTACAAGCTCAAGATTCTACATCTTCCATTGAAAGTTCATTGGAAGAGCACATGGCCAAGGTCGATGCCATAGTCCAAAGCCAAGCCGCTGCACTTAGAAACTTGGAAACATAAGTGGGTCAACTAGCTTCAGCCTTAAATAATAGTGGTCAAGGCACTTTGCCAAGTGATATCGAAAATCCAAGGAATAAAGGAAAAGAAACTTGCAAGGCAATCCAACTTAGAAGTGGGAAGGAGTTAGAAAAACCTAAAACCAAAGCCTTTAAGGCAAAAGAGCCCACTTCAATCCAAGAGAAGGTTAAGGACTGTGAAAGTCAAGTAGAGTGTGGGAATGACCAGAACGATGTTGTTGCATCACCACAACAACAGGAGAATGATCAGAGTAATGTTGTAGCAGTACCATAATACCGAAAGGCAGAATAGAAAAATGTTGCAACATTGCCACAGCAACAGCTAGCTGATCAAGTTAATACAAGACCACCGCCTCCTTTTCCTCAACGTTTTTAGAAAAAATGAACAGAACATTGTTGTAGCATTGCCACAACAACAGAGCATAAAATAGAGTAATTCCACAACATCCTGACAGCATCAACCATCAGAACAGGAGAATATGAGACCACCTCCACCATTTCCCCAACGGTTTCAAAAGAAAGATCAAGACAAGCAATTCGATAAATTTCTGGACATTTTGAAGGGTTTGCACATCAATATTCCACTTGTTGAAGCCTTGAAGCAAATGCCCAACTACGCCAAGTTCATGAAAGGTATTTTGACCAAAAAGCAAAGACTTGGGGAATTTGAAATAGTAGCTCTTACAAAAGATTGCAGTTCAATCCTTCAGAGCAAGCTTCCTCCTAAATTAAAGGATCCTGGCACTTTCACTATCCCTTTCTCTATTGGTAAAACCTATAATGGAAGGGCTTTATGTGATTTGGGAGCAAGCATCAACTTGATGCCTATGTCCATATTTAAAAAGCTTGGAATTAGAGAAGCAAGGCCCACTACAGTAACTCTTCAATTAGCATATCGTTCGTATACTCATCCTGAAGGAAAAATTCAAGATGTTCTTGTTCAAGTGGATAAGCTTATCTTTCCTGCATATTTCATTATATTGGACTATGAAGTTGATGCAGAGGTTGCTATAATCTTTGGTAGGCCATTTCTAGCTACTGGTAGAACGTTGATCGATGAAGAAAAGGGAGAGCTTGCCATAGAGAATGAATGATCAACAGGTAACCTTTAATGTGTTCAATACTATGCAATCTTTTGATGATATAAAAGAATGTTATGCTATTGGTGTTCTAAACTCAACTGTAAATGGAGAAATGAACAAAAGTTGCAATGAGAGATTAGAGAATGAAATCTCTTTTGAACGTGTTGTGGAAGAAAGTGAAGTTGAGAATGGACACATCTCATGGTTGGAGAATAAACAACTATTCATAGAAGGGAAGCAATTTGAAATACTCAAGTCATCAAAAGAGATGTCCTACCTAAATGAGAAAAGAGAAGCCATCAGGAGAAGGTGGAAGAGGCTGAAAAGAAGGAAGAAAACCTACAAAAACAGAGAAATGGGAAGGAGAACTTGCGTTTTATGAAGATTTTCAAGAAGAAGAAGGAGATTTGTCATCCAATATTCTCTCCTTCTCATTTCCTTTCTAGTTTTCACTTTCTTGTTATTGATTCTTGTATTGCCCTAAGTTTTTCTTAATCTTTTCGCTAGGTTACATATTATTGTAGCTATTTTGGGTATAACTCTTAGATTAAACCCATGATGTTGTTGATTTCTAAATTCTTAAGGTTTATTTTCAATTTTAAAGTTATGGGCTAAGTGTTTTAGGGCTGGAATTTAAGGATTTATGTGGTTGTTTGAACCCTATTGACTCAATTCATCTTCTATGAAGTTATACTTTGATTTGTGGTGTTTATTGCAAGTCCTTGTTTGAGTTTGATCACTCTTAAGTAAGGCATAAACTAGTTCTTAATACTTAATAGGTTAGGATTGTGTGGATTAGCACAAATGGAGAAAGTGATTTCTCCTTAAGGGGTAGAAATTGTAGGGTGTAGACATGCATTCTAAACTTGTGAATTTGGGGAATTTGGGTCTCATTAGTGTTCTTTAGCATTGGGTTTTCATAGACATGTGCTTAGCTCAGTGTTAAAGATAAGAAAATCGAGTTCTAGAGGTTTTCGGGTCAATTTTAGGTGAAAATTCCCTTCTGTATAACATTGTGGTGTCTAATGTTATAGCATTGTTAACCTCATTTGGGAAAAAACAGCTACTGCCTTCTTAAATTCCAGCCCCTTGTTTTCATCATTTTAGTACGTGTTTAGCATCTCTAATCTTTGTTTAAAGTTATAGTTTGCCTTTCGAAGTCTCTCTTAGTATAGTAGCCACCTTTGTGCCTGTTTTTAGTTAATTTGCAAGTTTAGTTGCATTTTTAGTTTAGTTTTGCATTGATAAATTTGTGCTTAATTTCAACATCTTTACTTACTTTAGTCATCGTGGGATTGACCTTGTTTACCATTTACTACCCACGATTGCGTATGCTTGCATAGTGAGTTTTTGCACAACATCAATTCTATTCTTAAGTTTGCCAAGGAATTTGATTCAAGATATAAAAGCTAGCTCAAGTTATTTGTTATAGAAAATGGGTAATTAGTTGGGCTCTGCCTATTTGAATGCGTCGTTGCACCTTATGTTGGGATTTATGCCCTAAAGCCTCGTAATTAATGATTTATTTAATAATTAATAATAATTTTTATTACTTTATTTGTACTATAATATTATCCATTATATGAAAGATCCAAGGTTATTATTGTAATCTTGAACAGTATGTGGTTGACATATAGGAATATCATGTTCAAGAAATAACCTAAAGGGTCAGAGTATATGGATAAGGTTGGGTACCTTATCCTTGTTACACTTGATATGGCCCACTTTGTAATAGTTACAAAGATTTGATTCAAATCGTTCATGTGGAGACATGTGAGTGGGGGTATCTTATACAATGAGTTCGTATAGGATTGGACGATGAAATATTAAATCTCTTTATAAATCAGTTAATTGAGAAGATTATTATTTCATCAGGATGATCATATGCGACTCGATCTTAATCTTGAGTGAGTTATGAACTCCTGCATGTTAGGGCTTATCCTTTGATTTGCATGGGTAAGAGTGGCTTTTGTAGCCGATTCAATAAGCCTACCATTTTGGGGACTTGACCAAATCGGGAGTTGGGAACATAATCTTACAAGATGGAATTTACTCCTTCCCATATAGGGTAAGTAGATGAATAGTTCTCTTAAATGTTGATTTCGGTACTTGAACAATGGGGCCTCACTCTCTAATTGGCTCGAGAGGGGCTTAGTTTATGGTTGGATCATAAACAAATTGTTCATTAGAGGATCAGTGTTATTTAAGGTGCAAGATGTAATTGTAGAGGTAAAACAGACTTTTGACCCAGCTGTAACTATGAACAACTCGTGAATGATCGACTTGCATATAGTGATTATATCTATGGACACAACTTGTCCTACAGTGCATAAGAGTACAACTTTAGGTCTATAATGGAGTGACATATAGTTAATGAATGAAAAATAATTAATTAAAGAGTTTAATTAATTGATTTTGTATCCTTAGAGCTTATAATATGTAGGTCCATAAGGTCCCCTTGCTAGCTCATAGTAACACTAAAATATCAATTTAGTTGAAAGAAAATTTGAAATATTCAAATTAATATTTATATATTAGATATATTAAATATAAAAGAGAAAAACATATTTATTGTATTTGATACATTGAATATTAAAATAATTAATATATATTAGATACATTACATAAAATATATTTATAAAATTTGAATAAGATTCAAATAAATAAATATCGTAGGAGATTTGAATGAGATTCAAATAAGTATAAGATATATTTTAATATATTAGATATTAAAATATAATATTTTAATTATGGCAAAGATTTACCCTTGGTTTCTATAAATAGGACCCTTGGGTTGAGCCATTAGACATACACACACATCTCCTCAATAGAGAATTAGAGAATTCTCTCTAGACCTCTTCCTCTCCAATCCCATGTAGATTTTCTTTCAAGAGGCTCCCACAAGCCTTGGTCCTATGTTCGAGTCATAGCCAGAAAGACTTTGTGGAAAATATAAAGACTCGCCAAAAATATCTTCATATTTACTCAAAGTAAGTTTGCTTAATTTTTTTTTTTAGTTTGATTTTAAATAAAATCAAAGACGATCCAATGCTTCCGCTGTGGAGTGAAATGTTCATTCCTTCATCTTAAATTTAGTTAGTAATGTTGAGAATGCTGAAAGATTGCTCATGATTTAGCATTATAGCTTTTGTGGTCTAATTTGGACCATGCTTATGCTTTTAGACCTTAGAGTTAAGATTGGGTTATTTTTAGACCTATTCTCTGTAAAGCCTTTGGTTTGAGGAAGACTCATTCTCAGCCAAGTCATCAACAAATTCACTTCCTAGTCTAGTTCTAATTTTTATTTGTTGCCAATAAGTTTGAGGGTTTCTCCTTAATTTTCTCTCATTGGAGACAATGAGTGAGTTAAGTTTGGGGGGGGCTGGTGAAAAGTTTGAAAAAAACAAATAATAAATAAATAATAATAATAAACAAATATCTACTTTAGGTGAGCACGTCTCTTCTTCCTGCAAGATACACTCCTCTCCCTCGGAAAGCCCATGTGTTTATTGCATAAGAGAGCCTGGTAGGCTGTTAAAAGTTGGTCTAGTTAAAGTAGTCTAAATTGTTGCTTGTGCTTGTAGTTAGATGCCTTCACTACAAAGTGTTGGTATTCTAAAACGAAGGTGCAAGTGGCAATTAGATTGCTCAAAAAAAATGAGGAAGAGAATTTGTGCAAGGAATGAGTATTGCTTGACAGTTACACCTTTCTAGAGCTTATGTGAGCTTTATCACAAAATGTTACCACTCTAAGAAGCAAGAGATGAGTGACAAGAAGGATAATCTTGATTTAAGTGGGAGAATTAGTGTAGTCCTCTTTGGTGATAGTTTGAAAGCTAGGGTGCACGACATCATAAAATGTAGTCATTCCAAGAAATAGAGCCATGACTTTGAGGCTTCTCTAAAGGGAGATTAAAAAAAAAAAGTGATTGCAGTTGTCTCTAGATAATTGGTATCTCTCAAAATTTAGAGTTAGCAAGAAGTGTCTCAGTTGAGGCTTGGTGACACGCTTTCTAAAGTAATATGAATGAGTCGGCAATATTAGGATGTCGATGCGCAAGTGTACACATTCATTTGTAGCAAGTGGTAAGTAAATTATCGTATCCACAGAGACTAGTAATTCACTAATTTACCACAACTTGATTCTTAATAAACTCAATTGGTAACCATTTAAATTCATCACGGAAACAAAATAAGATAATTCGGAATTGCTGGAATAAAATAAATGCTAAAACAAAGATAACAGAGTAAAAATGCATAAAACAGAGAACGACTAAACTTGTACTTTAAGCTAATTGACAGGCTCGGATTAGGCGTGATTTTCCGTTTTAATCTATTCTACAGCTTAGATACATGATCATTTCTCAATCCACTACAGCTCACTTGGTATTCTCCCGAATGACCAGAAATCTGCTGTTTCATTACCATTACTCCAGCATTAATTAACTTGCTGTATTTATCTGCATTAGGCAAGTGATTATCCCTAATCCCCTTACTTAGCTAGCTACTAACCCTAACATGGGGCTAATGTGGTTCTTAAGCAATCAACTTCTCCTATTCTTCCCATAAATCAGAGAAACGCTACAACAAAATGGTTGGCCAGACGAAATTGTGCTACAGAAATAAACAACTCTTAAAAACCAGATTGAGCTAAATAAAATGTATTAAGCTGTAAAATAAATCAAAACATCCAACCCCTAATCCTCACCTTAAAAGGTGATTAGTTCATAATGCAAGAAAAACATAAGGTAATTCGGAAATAAAACATAATCCTAACAATGTAGATAAACTAAAGAGAATAAGAAAAGAAAGAAGACGAAATGTTGCCACAAAATGGTTGAACCAGCATTCGGCGATAGCTTCAGCAGCGATCCCTTCCTCTTTTGGTAATATTCCGGCAGCCTCCTCCTTCTTCTTCGGACTGAGGTTTTTTTTTTGCTCCTCTGTTTTCTCCCGATTATCCATCCTCCTCCTTCTTCTTCTTCTCTCTAAAAATAGCTGCCCAACCCTAAATATCTCATAGTTTGTGCAAATAAGGGCTGATTAGACATGACCCATGAAATGGCCAGCTCCCATTGGCTGAAATAGGCTGAGTCATCTGACATTTGCCAACGCATTTAATGAATAAATCTTCTCACGTGCGGAATTGGAATTGGCCCGAATTGTGCGGTTTGCTCCAGCAAACTGTTATAAAACTGCTGCTCAAAATCTTCAAAAGTCCTTCTTAAATAAAACCCTAAATCAATCACATAAAACTCGTTAATTATGATAATCTTGCTCTAATAAGAATTTTACAACTTCAAAATTAAACTTAGAGCAAACTAAATGAAAGCTAGGGTATTTATAAGATAATTCGAGATAAAATATGACCATTCAATCCAAAAATGATATCCTATAACTCTTATTTTAAGAGTTATCACTTGGCCACGAGATTGCTTAGTGACTCTAAGGACTTGAATATTTAGTTGAAGGAGTTGCAGAGCTAAAAAGTATCTAGTTGAATTGTGTGGTTTAGGGCAAAAGAGCAAAAGCTATAATTTTCAAGCAGGACCGCATTCTTGAAGTTCTTTAAGCAGATGTTTTGATCGAGAAATTTGGGTGATTTTCCTGTGCATTCTTTGGCTATAGAGCATGATAACTAACCACTGCTTAGTGAGTGCAAGGCATTACTCAGGGACGAGTAGTGATTCAAGTTTGGGGATTTGATAACTCTTAAAATAAGAGTTATAGGCTATCATTTTAGGATTGAATTGTCATATGTTATCTCATTTTAACATAGAAATCCCCTAGCTTTGATTTATTTTACTCTAAGTTTTACTTTGATATAGTAAAATTCTTATTAGAGCCAGATTTTAGTAATTAATGAGCTTTATTTGATTAATTAAGTGTTTGATTAAAATTTGGATAGTTGTTGTGGAAGGAAGACTTTTGAACTTAAGGGCAACAGTTCTACAACATTTTGCTATAGCAAATTTGGTAATTCAAGCTAACACGAATTTCGCACGTGAGAAAGGTAGCCCATTAAATTAGCTAGAAGATGTCAAAATAGTCAACTTGTTTCGACCAATAAGAGCTCACCATTTCATGGGTCTTGTCTAATCAGCCATGATTAGCATAAAAGATGAGATTTAAGTATTGCGTAGCCGTTTTTTGGGGGAAGACAGAGAAGAGAGAGGTTCAAAAAGGAAAATAGAGAGGAAAGGAGAAGAACTTCTAATTTGGAGGCCATGGATGAATGCTTTCCGAATAAGGAATCTCCTGTTGAGCTGAAGTTGATTTTGTATCGAGCTTTTTGGGGCAACATTCTATTTATTTATTATTCTTCTTCTTCTTCCATTTAATTTTCTTGCACTGTTTACATTATGTTTGTACTTCGTTTTCTTTGTTGTATTTCTTGCATTATGAACTAATCACCATAAGGTGAGAATTAGAGGATGATTGCTTGTGATTAATTTTATAGCTGAGTACATTTCATTATCTCAATCTTGTTTTTAAGAGTTTTTATTTCTTTAGCTCGATTTCGTTTGGCCAACAGAATTGCAGCAACGTTTCTCTGATTTCTAGGAAGAATAGGAGAGGTAGAAAGCTTAAAAACCACATTAGCTCCATGTTAGGGTTAGTAACTAGCTAAGTGAGGAGGTTATGGATAATCACTCACCTAATGCACACACATTATAGAAGGTTAAATTGTTGATGTAGTAATGGGAATGAAATAGTACATTTCATTTGATTCAAGAGAATGTCGTGTGAACTGTAGTGGGTTGAGCGGAATGAATATGTGCTTACGTTGTAAAGCCTATAAAAGCATGAATTTACCTCTGATCCAAGCTTTTACATTAACTTAAAGTACTAAGTCCAGTTGTTATTGGTTCATTTATGATTCCTCTGTTCAACTATGTTTTAACAAGTATTTTGTTCCAATATTTTTAATTTATTTTATTTCGTTCTCTTGATAATTTGATTGGTTACAAATTGAGTTTACTGATAATTACTTGTGGTAAAGTAAAAGATTGCTAGTCTCTGTGGATACGATAATTTACTTAGCACTTGCTACAAATTTATGTGTACACTTGTGCATAGACATATTATTGTTGAACTATTCACATTACTCTAGCACGTGTCACATGTATGCAAAGAGACAAGAATGGACAATGTACAACTTTTACCAGTGGGTCAAAACCCAATTCTTGATCAAAATCCAACCATCCAAAAAAATCTTCCTATTCAACGAATTAAAGCCCAAATTCCATATGTCACCTGCCCCAGTAGATTAGGATGACTAGAGGACCATTAGATACTATTTCCAATTAGTGTTTCTAGCTAATCATTATGGAATAGTCTACGCCCCTATAAATGCCAACAATTTTGGATTAAAAAATAGGCCTCATTCAGATGGTTCAGATAGGTAATTCAAGGGACATCCTACAGAAGACCCGAACTCTCATTTAACATCTTTTTTTGACACTTGTTGTACAATTACAATTAGCGTGTTTTCAAGGATACTATTCATTTGTATATGTTTCCTTTTCCTTTGTAGGGTAAAGAGAGACATTGACTCAAATATTTACAACCTCGAAACATCACCACATGGCAGGAGTTGGATAAGACATTCCTTACAAAAATTTTCCCACCTGTCAAGACAGTCAAACTCATAATTGAAATAAGAACATTCAAGTAACAAGATTTTGTGCAATTGTTTGAGTCTTGAAAACGCTACAAAGAGCTTAGGAAAAAGTGTCTACAACATAGATATCCATGCTAGTTGCAAATCTAGTAGTTTTATAATGGGCTAAATGGTAATACCAAAACTATATTGGATGCTCCAGCTGGAGGCACCATATTATGTAAGAATGTGACGAATGCACAAATCTTTTTGGAGGACATGTATGCTTAATTCAAGATATTGGTTTCTAATTGTGCTTGAGAATAAATTGTGCTTGTAAAAATTAGTTATGATCTTAGTGTCTTGACTTATGGAATATTGCATGTTTTTTGTCGAATTCGGTTTAATTAAATCATGAATCCAATTGGTGAAATCAACTCCCTAAGATTCATTTTCCATTAATTTTTCTCATTTATTTTAGTTTTCTTTAGTTTATATTAATTCTCATCACATTTTTATTTCTAAATAAAATCGAATTTTAGTATCTATGGTACTTAAGTGAACTAGAAACCTAATCCTGAGGACCATATCCGTAATTTATCTACACTATGTTTAGACTTGACTCGTACACTTCCGATTAAGCGGATTTTCGTGCACTACATGAGGTTTATGCTAGCCCTAAGGGGACAAAGAGCTCTATCCAACTCCTCACCTCCTATGGAAACAAGAATAGTGAAAGTTCCACAATCTTTCACTTTAGGAGGGATTCGATTGATCTTCAAAATTGCATTGCACTTCTCAGTCAAACAAATTGTTTCATACTCTCCCAACCTCCTTTTCTTAGTCAAAATTTCCTTAAGAAACTTCACACAGTTAGGCATTTGTTCCAAAGTCTCAACCCAAGTTATGTTCATGGGAAGCTGCTTTAGAACCTCTAAAAATTTCTTGAATTGAGCCTTCTGATTTTTCTTTTTTACCCTTTGATGAAAAGGTGGTGGAGGTGGTTGGAACACATATATAGTGATAGGAACACACCTAGGTGGATCTAAGGAAGCCGATATAGGTATTTCTTCAATATCCTCAAATTCCAATACCTTATCATTGAACAACACTACAGAGTTTTCAACCTCGGTTTGCACAGTAGATTTCTAAACATGCATTTTTTGCTCAGACTTCTCTTTTTTCAACCATTGGCTTTCTATTTCTTAATTTCACAACTTGTACCTTCTCCTTACCCTCCCTCTTTTTATTCACAGTGTCAGAGATAAGCTTGCCCTGAGGTCTAACCTTTAACTCACTAGCCAACCCATTTGCACTTCCGAATTTCTCAAGGAAACTTGTTGACTTTAAATTACGGCATCATTTGTAGCCATATATCCCTTCATCAAACCCTAAAGAAGTCCTTGGAATATGCCGGTTCATAGGCTTTTAGTATTGAGGCATAGCTTGTTGGTTTTGTTGCCTAAATCCTGGTGGATAAGTCTTTTTTCTCTATTTTCGAGGGGCTTGAGAATTACTTCCTTGACCTCTCGAAGCAAAGTTTGGGTGATTCTTCCACCTTGGATTATATGTGTTAGAATAGAGGTTGTTCCTTTCATTGTTCTGGTTACCCATGTAACATACAAATGCTAGGTTGGCAGGGAAAAATTCAAAGGAATGTTCCTCTCCACAATACACATAGGTTACAGAGGTCACATGATTCACAGTAAATGCATTTTGAGTTGCATTCCCAAAAGACATGTTCTTGAGGATGTTGGTCATGGATGTTATTACAGCTCTAAGAGATGAGAGAGCATCTACTTTCAACACTCCCTTATTATTTTTTCCAATGTTACTCCTCACATCAGACCACTAACAACTATTTTTTGAAATTATTTCAAGGATCTCATATGCCTCTTGAAAGGTTTTTTATAGTAATAAACCTTTTGCTGAAGCATCTACAACCTACTGAGTGGCTAAATTCAATCCATTATAAAAGGTGTCAAACTATATGTAATGGGGCAGTCCATGATGAGGTCATTTTCTGAGAACATCTTTAAATCTCTCACAAGTCTCACTGATGGTCTCATCTTCATATTGCTGGAAATAAACTATTTAAGCTCTAAACATAGCATTTCTAGTTGGAAGAAAATACTTAATAAGAAATTTCTCAATCAATTCATTCCAAGAACAAATAGAACCTGTAGCAAGTGTGTTGAACCAAGCTTTTGCTCCATCTCTCAAGGAATACGGAAAAAAGATCAATTTGAGGCCATCTTTTGAAACTCCTTATATCACTAATGAATCACTCAATCTCAAGAATTATTTTTAATGAAAGTGGAGGTCATCTAAAGGTAATTCATGAAATTTCCCTACTGTATTCAACCGTACACAATCAAACAACAAGCGATAATTATTTTTATTATTTTTCGAAGGGATTAGTACTAGAAATTTACTAATCTAAGCTCAATTTTAGTGAATTTAAAGGGTAACCAAGAAAACTTGAGTATCACTAAATTTAGATGCAACAACTAAGAAATTTAAACAATAAATTATGAAAGGGAGATGAGGGGATGTTGAAAATAAATAAATAAGCAACATGAAGCAAAAAAAAATGTTTGGATTAGGGACTGTTTGCATTTTACTAAAGCTGAATTGATGAGGTAATTCTTTTGCTCCTCAAACAACACGACATTAAACATGGAATCCTCCAAGATTTCTCAAATCAATAGTTTGGTTTTCATTAAACTACACTCAGTGTAAGTTATTGTAAGTGTGCATTACGTGAGTTATTATCCCTAACCTTCTCACAATGTTAAAAACAAACTCTAACACTGATCTAATGTGGATTTGAATGATCGGTTCCCTTTCATTTCTCCTAAAACAAAAGAAAACAGCACATGAATCAATTGGCTAGACATAATTCAAACATTGGCAAGATAAACACTCAAAATCAGCTTAGAAGAACAAAAGAGTCTCAGCTCAAATTCAATTCACTACAAAACTTCTCGATCCTCACCTAAGAAAGATTAATTCAGGTTTAAAGTTAAAGACAATGAAAACTAAATAAAACTGTCATAATGTAAAATCTAATTACAAGAGACAAGTCTAATAGAAAAACAATAAAAAGGTAAAAGGAAGCTAGAAATAGAAGTTGTCAGTGATGCTCTCTTATGGTCTCCGGTTTCTTTTCTCTTTGGAATTGCTTCCTTCTTCCTTATCAAATTTTTCTCCCAAAAAAAACCTACCCTTTCTCAAAAGCAGCTACAAGAATAAATATCCTCTTCGCTTCTGAATTTAGTGTTGACTGGTTGCAAGCAGATACTTTCGTAGTTTCCCATTGGCTGATAAACGTTGATTCAGTTGAAAAAGATGTCAGCTCAATTAATGAGATGCCTTCTCACGTATAGTATCAGGTGGAATTTTGCTCCTAAAATTGCTTGGGCAGGCACCAAAAGCATGACAACTAATCGTTCTTCATTTACTCAAAATGCCGAAATTTTGCACCTACAATTCTTCTACTAAAATAGTGCTCCCTCAAAACTGTCGCTAAAATAATGTTTAAGTAGATCTCCTGTTTCGAAAAATATTCTTAAATCAGTACTGTCATGTTGGGATTTATGCCCTAAAGTCTCGTAATTAATGATTTATTTAATAATTAATAATAATTTTGATTATTTTATTTGCAATATAATATTATCCATTATATGAAAAATCCAAGGTTATTAGTGTAATCTTGAATAGAATGTGGTTCACATATGGGAGGATCATATTCTAGAAATAACCTAAAGGGTCATCGTATATTGATAAGGTTGTGTGCCTTATCCTGGCAACACTATTGATACAACCCACTTTGTAATAGTTACAAATGATTTGATCCAAATCGTTCATGTGGGGACATGTGAGTGGGAGTATCTTATACAATGAGTTTGTGTAAGACTGGACCACGAAATATTTAATCTCTCTTTATAAATCCGTTAATTGAGAAGATTAATATTTCATCAGGATGATCATATGTGACTCTGTCTTAATCCTGAGTGAGTTATGAACTCTTGCCTGTGAGGGCTTGTCCCTTAATTTTCATGGGTGTGAGTGGCTTTGGTAGCCGATTCAATATGCCTACCATTTTGGGGACTTGACCAAGTAGGGAGCTGGGAACATAATCTCACAAGATAGAATTCACTCATTCCCTTATAATGGTTGTACTAAACCATTCCTTCATGTCATTCATTGAAACACTGAGATATTTGACTATTCAGTACTCCAATGGTCTTACTAAACTCATTCAAGGGATTCCTAGAATTTTAACACCTAAAATGGCAACAATTTTACTAAAAAATGAAGGATTCTAAGCTTATAAATTTAGCTAATAACTCTTATTTTAAGAGTTATCAGTCTCACCAATTTAAGTATCACGATTCATGTAATGTGTGTGTTTGCATGTTTTGTCCTCAATAGTAGGGTTGCTTACTGTGTATTTTTAATACTCAACCTTTCTTTTTAAACTTTTTTTAGGTAATGGCATGGACATGTAGGGCAAATGACGAGATTGTTTGGATATTTTGTCATGGAGATCTATGTCAGCATGAGTTTCCCTTTCATGTTATTTCATGTTTTAATAGTTTTATTTTAGAGATCATCTTACAAAATTATTTCAACTTGTTTATTGATTTATTTTACCTTTGTGTTATACAGTGTTTTCAATGGAATTCCAAATAAAACGTTTTGATTATTTTATAGAAAAATATATTTTTCTCTATATCTGTTCGCAAAGATTGTAAAATGTCAATAGCATGTACGCAGTAATACTCATATGTTAGACCAATTCCAAAAAGTTAGATCGTTAAAGTTGGTATTAGAGCAAAGTTAAATGATAATTTTGGGAATATCTCCTTATCCATTTAAAAATTTGGGGGCATTAAAGATGAAATGATAGCTTGTGAATTAATTAATGATGCCTTGTCGTGGGGCTTTAGCTTAGCTAGGTTTTTCTTTGTAACCAACCCAATAAACCAATCACTCATTTTTAATAATCTATAATTTATTACCAAGACATCAATATATAATTCATGATTTCATAAAAAACAATAAATAAATAAAAAGTTCTTAATGTTAGGGTTTAGTTGAAAATAGTTAGAAATGAGCTCAACTTGCCCTAATTTATTAAATAACTACAGTCATTTGACAAATAAGTAAGATGACACAACCAAGAGCGAAACTATAAGGGGGTGTTTGGAGCAATGGGTTGGATTGGGTTGTTTTGGAATCCAATCCCAAACCCTTATTTGAGCCACTGTGTTCAAAACCCAATGGTTTTGAAACACAACCCCATAGTTTTGCATAGTGAAATAGGGGGGGTTTGATTTCTAACACACCGGTTTGCTCCTCATTTGACACATGTTTTTATTATCACGTTTTCTTATCTCTCTCCCGTCTCTTCCATTATTTTTTTTTTAATTGGTATCTCACATCTTTTTTGTAACAAACAATAAATTATTAGAAATGTTTGTTTTATACATGTCATAACATAACCAAATTTCGTATTTGACAAAGTAATTATTTTCATTGAAAACTCACATTTTTTTTTTGAAAAATAATAAATTATTACAAATGTTTTATTTTTTTATACTTGTCATAAACCTAACCAAATTTGATATTTGACAAAGTAATTATTTTTCATTGGAAACTCACATTTTTTTTTTTGTAAAAAACAATAAATTATTACAAATATTTTTTTTATACTTGTCATAAACCTAACCAAATTTGATATTTGACAAAGTAATTATTTTTCATTGGAAACTCACATTTTTTTTTTTGTAAAAAACAATAAACTATTATAAATGTTTTTTTCTATACTTAAACCTAACCAAATTTGATATTTGACAAAGTATGTTGATTTTTCATTGGAAAGTCACATTTTTTTTTTTTTGTAAAAAATAATAAATTATTACAAATATTTTTTTTATACTTGTCATAAACCTAACCAAAATTGATATTTGACAAAGTATGTTGATTTTTCATTGGAAACTCACATTTTTTTGGTAAAAAATAAAAAAATATTACAAATATTTTTTTTAATACTTGTCATAAACGTAACCAAATTTGATATTTGACAAAGTAATTATTTTTTATTGGAAACTCACATTTTTTTCTGTAAAAAACAATAAATTATTACAACTGTTTTTTTTATACATGTCATAAACCTAACCAAATTTCGTATTTTACGAAGTAATTATTTGCATTCCCAGTAACAAATTTCTTATTCTTATACTAATTAAAAGGTCCGTTCAAAAGTACTAAAAAAATTACCCAACTTACACACAGGATACTACAACTAACCAAAGATTGCTAGAATATAAGGAAATGAAAAAAAAAAAAAAAAAAGAGACCAAAGTAGCAAAGGAAAAAAGGAAAAACAAAAACTGCACAACCCTAGGGTTCAGAACACTACACTCCAAACACTGTTTCCTGATTCCCAGGGTTCAGAACACTGCACCCCAAACACTGTTTTCTGATTTCCAGGGTTCAGAACACTGCACCCCAAACACTGTTTTCTGATTCCCTGGCTTTCAAACCTCCCAGAACAAACCCCTCAGGGTTCCGATTCCAAGGGTTCTAATTCTGAAACGGTGCTCCAAACGCCCCCTAAATTTTCACATCAAGGGGTAAAATTTACATTCAGTTATATACATACGTATAACACCAAAGACAAATGATAAGCGCCAAAAAGCACAAAAACATTAAAGAGTTGAACTGGCCTAAGCACCACTTAGGAGTGTCCAAGGGTCAAAGGGATCACCAACACAACCCGTGCACATACACAACCTTGGTCGTGCCTGTGAAGTCGACATATGACATGTGCATCCATTCCAAAGTTTGTGTGCACTGCCCGCTTGCGTCTAAATTCGTTCGTGCTAATTGCTTGCTTATGCCTATCTCATCTACACATTTTCTTCAGGTCAATTCCCATCTTCATTTTTACCCAACCTCAACCTACACAACTTTAAACGACCTCAAAATAAAGGGTTCTATTGAGGATGGCCACTATATATGTAAATATAAACTAAGGGAAAACAAACGGGTGGCCGAACCGAACCAAAATCTTGATTACTTAAAAATAAGCAGCCAGTTCTCAACCTTAACCCAAGCCCTATAGCTCACTATAAACTTTCCAATGTAAGAAGCCCAGCACAAATGAATTAAGGTTCATTGTGTAACCTAAAACAAACAAACCCTAATCTCTATACTCAGTCGTTTTTCCTCCCTCTTTCTCTCCCTTCTCTCTCTTCCTATTGACTCTCATTCTTTCACGATCCACCGTCACGACGCCACCCTTCCTCTCATTGTTGTCGCTCTTCCCCCTCGACATAGAAACTATTGCCGCCCTTCCTCCTTGTTGTCGAAGTCATCATTGCCCTTTCCCCTCCCTGTAGATATAACGACTCGACTTTTTAGACTTCGACTACCTAAGGACATTACTATATGCATGCTAATGGCAATTAAAATTCTTTTTTTGGGATCCCAATGAAAACATTGTAAAACATAAAAATACAAGAAAGTACAAACCAATTTAAAGAATCTCATAACAAGACATCTAAAACAAAATATTTAGACATAAAACATCATAAACACAAAAGCATTCTGACATAGACCCCATGGCACATTAAGCAAACAACCTCTATCACCTGACTTGTACGTTCTTGTCGTTCTTGAAAAAATGTTTTAAATAAGGTTGAGTATTAAAAATATCAACTATGTAACACCATTACCTAGGTCGGTCATGCAAACACGTGCAAATCATGCATCATGATACTTAAACATGTCGGACCTACAACTTGTAAAACTTTTATTTTTAGTTGGTGCAGACAATTAACACATCCCAAAAACTTTATTAACTCGTGGTGGTGTCTAGCGGGCATATGTTGTGAGACCGAACCCATTAAAAGATAGTTAGCGATCAATATGTGGTGCAAGGCCTCACCCGACATAGCACCTCATAGTGGACATGGTACTTAATTACATGATGTGTCAACTCGTACTTGATCGGTGTACATGCAAGCGCACGCGATCGAAGTAATAATAAAATGGTAAGTAAATACCGAGTATCGCATCCACTAGGATTGATTTTTAATTCAATTAAGTACTATGAATAATTTCACTTTACTTTATTTAGAGAACAAAATGCAAGAGTAAATAGGAAAAATAAACTCTAGTCTTATAAAGCAAGATAAATGGGAGGAGGTACTGATTAAGGGGAATTTAGGGAAACAGAGCACTCATAGGTTGCTTTTATGAGAATTTTAACCCGGCAATTAATTACACCTTCCCAATTTCATAGACCTAAGGCTAAACTTGTCGAAATCTTCTGTCGGTCTCAGTCGAACACTCATAACTAATTGCTTACCTAAGTGTCATTAGCGGCGTTAATTGATTAGCTAGTTGGATTAAGCCCACTCATCTTTAGCCTCACCCTTCAATTGTTGTTCCTATGTCACTTAGGCAATCTAGGAGCGTTAATTGGACAAAGTTTACCCTAAACATCCTCTATCGAGCTCAATTTAGAACTAATTCAGCATATTAATGGCCAGTTAATATGAAGCATTAAGTACAACCCAATTAATTGAAACATAACAAGTAAATTAAATGGCTAAAGTGTCTAATCCAACATAAAACCAAACCTAATCGTGCTCTTAATCCCTAAATATAAATTTAGCCCAACATATTAAGATAACAACACATATTCCTCTGTATTACAACAAATAGATACATGAAAATAGAGAAGAAAAACAAAGATAAGACCGTCAACGCCGAAATCTAACTTCCGTCTTGAAGTTCGCGCTCTCAAGCCTCGAACTTTGCTCTCGAACACCTCCAATCCTTACCTATAGGTCCCAAGAGGGTAAGAATCAAAATTGGGGTCTAAAGCCCTAAATGGCCTCCCCTAATTCAAAAACAAAGCGAAGAATAAATAGCAGTAATCGCGACAGCGTTGCAACGCTATCCCAAAATGTTGTCATTTCCATGAATGTACAGAGGTAGAGTTGCAACGCTACGGGCGGAGCCTCCCTTTTATGAGTGTTTCTAGTGTTGCAACGCTAGGTCTCAGGTTTGCACACCAAATCGTGGCGTTGCAGCACCATTTCAAGCGTTACAATGTCGTCCTCTCAGCCCCAACAGCTTGTGCACCCTCTCTTCTTCTCCTTAGCTCCTTCAAAAACTCTAAATTAGCTCCATATTCAACATAAAGCTCCAAAATTCATAATTCCGATTGGAATTGCTCGGATTCCTGCAATTAACAAATAATCGACATAAAAGCTGACATTTATAGCGTAAAACTAGCTAAAATAAGACATAAATATAGCACTAATTTAGTGCTATCAGTAGTAGAGTCTAAGTAAGTTTGAGTAAGGCCAAACCACAACAGAGGATAATTGGCGATTCGTCTGTGGTACAAGACCTCCTCACAAAGCCCCTCGTGAGTCATATAGCATGGAAGGGAGTGTAATTGCCACAATCTTTTTTTTTGAAAACATACTCATGAAAGACATACTCGTGATCGTACATATGCATGAGGTCCCATCAAAATACATACTTTCAATATGCGTGGAACAAGAGAAGATACATAACATTCATATACTAACAATCACATGTCACAAAAAAATTCAGTCATCATAAAAAATTTCTAGCCTAGCCTAAAGTGTTTTGATAGCAGAGTCACTTACCTTGATCACAATCCAAAACTGGTTTGGGTCAACTTAAAGGTCCTTGGCCAACCTAACTCAATTTCCAACATTAGAAACTGAACCAAACAAATCCGAAAGCTTAATTTAAAGGCTAATCAAATGATAAATAGGAAAGATCACCAACTTGTTTTCATCCAATGCCGTCCTTAAAGCATGTTCGATCAGACCAAACCTAATGCAAAACTATAATGAAAGAAATCCAAATGTTAAAAGTTACTTAAAAACACTTTAATTGAAACCAAAAAGGATCTAATTGTTTCGTTGCCACCAAATTCTTACTCAAAAAGCTTTGATACTTGCTGGCTTGTGTATGAAAGAGTTTGAACTCGCAGATCTAAACTCTACTAACTATGCGTACCCAAATCTAAGGTCGATTAAGTTGTGAGTCATAGCCGAATTGCAAGTCTGGCATCACCATGCTTTTGTTTGTCGTTTCTAGTTGTCATGGGTGTCGATTTGAGTCCATTGGAACACCTCATCGTGCCGCAGGAGAATGTGTAAGGGAGGAAGTCCTGCCGTCAGTGTTTGCTCGTCGTTGAACTGAAAACGTCACTGCTACTCGTGTTATTGAAGAGAGAGGGTCATCACGAACCCCGTGTTTGCCAGAGAAGAAAAATGCTTGCGATCTATTTGCTACATTAGAGGTCTTCATCGGAGCTCCATCGACTCATGGGCTTGTGCGTGCGCCTCTGGATGTCGTTGGGTCGCTGGTTGCATCGATGGTTTCTATAGAAAAAGACCGTGCAGGGGGGCTGGCGACAATGCTGGGGAGGGTGAGGAAGAAAATCTCGAAGAATAATGGACGGTGACGATGGGGTAGGAGGTTGGAAAACAAGGAAAAAATGGGGAGAAGAAGACAAAATGCACTTTTAGGGTTTCTTTGTTTTTTTTTTTTTTTTTTCCTAATTTCAATTAATCTCAAAACAAAGCTCCAGATTTATGGAAAAAGAAATTTTTTAAGAAAATCTTATGAGCTAAACTTTGGCCTTTTAACCTTCAAATAAAAATGTCTTACCAAAAATTAAAAAAAAAAAAATCAATTATCTTAATTAAACTCATTTAAATCTAATTCCCTCAAATTAGATTTCAAACAATAATTCTGGTTATCTTCTCGTGTTTTCCACCCTTCCCCCATGCCATGAAGCCATCGTGGCTTGGAATGCCCACAACTCTCTTTTCTCTCAACTGTCTTTTGATATGCATTTCTTTTCTAGGCAACATAGTTTCTTTTGATTTTCAAGAAAAAAAGACAACATATAGTTTTGCATTTCTTTTTCAAGAATATAGTTTCTTGCATTTTTTTTTTCAAGAGTGTAGTTTCTTGCGTTTTTTGTTTTTTAGAATATAGGTTATTGTGTTTTTTTTTTTTTCAAGAACATAGTTTTTCTGGAAAGATAGTTTCCTTTTTTTTTTTCTCTGGACAAAAGAAAGATCAATTTAAAACGAACTGAAACCAATTAGCCCGGTTTTAAGCTAAAATCAAATAAATTTTGGTTTTCTCAGTTGAGAGCTTTCCAAAACCAAGGGGTTTTCTCAGTTGGACCATGAAATATTTAATCTCTTTATAAATCCGTTAATTAAGAATATTAATATTTCATTAGGATGATCATATGATAGTTTTTTTTTTCTCTAAAAAAAAAAAGAAAGATTGGTTTAAAATGAACTGAAACAGTTGGAACCGAAAACAATTAGCTTGATTTTAAGCTGAAACCAAATAAAATTTTGTTTTCTTGGTTTAGAGCTTTCCAAGACCAAGGCGTTCGGATTGGTCTCTAGTTTTTCGAGGGCATACATTTGATGCTAGTTGAGCCATGCTCATGGTTAGTTATGATATCTTACTAACATTTGATATTGTATACGTGATTAGCAAAAGAAAAGTTGTTTGAATCCATGAATTTATAATAGTTTTAACTTGTTTGTGTTGATAAACTTGTTTATAATTTAGTCATATAATTTGTTTTTAGTTATAATTGATCCATCTTAAGTTCAAGCTAATATTTGAATCCCATAAACATATAATAGAATACAATAGCAAATATAGTCGAAATGAATAAAGTTTGAAGGTGAAAACTTTTATTGAGTGAGATTGATTGATGAAAAAATAACTATAAATGAGCATAATGAATTAATAATGTGTAAGGTTTTTTCATGGTGTGTTTTGGCATACAATTGCGTCCAGCACATTGTTGTGAATTGGATTAGGAGCAGACCACCTAACCGGTCCTTTGGGCTTGCAAGTTTTAAAGGTTGAGGCAGGGGTTGGTGCCATTACATTAGGCTCGAAAGTGGTAAAGCCGTCAGAGGTTGGAGGGAGGGAGGGAGATTGATGATTCAACAGACATCGTTGGAGCATGTGATGTCGGAGAAAGTGCTTCTGAATTAGGGTATTGTAGCTTCTACAGTTGTTAAAGCGAACGTGACTGATCTAGAAGTTGCCATCACCATGGAAGGAGAAGACATGGCAACAAGGATGAAGTAACTGAAAAATAAAGGATCACGTTCAAAACCCATTGAAGAGGAATTAAAATTGGAAAAACAAATTCATTAAATCAACGATGGAGTCAAGTGAAGGTTTTAATTATATGATTAATTAAGTATATGTTATTTAATTAATTATATAATTAATTTATTTTATTATAAATTCAAAATGAGAAGGCAGTTTTTGTAACTGTCATCTCAAAGTGAATCTCTGCAGTTATTTTTATAACTGCAGAGGAAAATCGCACCATAAAACGTTTTTTGGAAGAGGTAACGTTTTAAGAAGATGTGTGCTGTGAAAAAAAAAAAAAGAGGACAGAACACAGAAATCTGTCTGAACTCTCTCGATTTTTCTCTTCTCGTTTTTTTCCATTTTCACCAAAAAGGATCTTGGACTGTGAAGAAGTGAGAATTCTCCTCGTGATTATTCTCCGGTCGTCATTGGATTTTCAACAATCCCGCTGCGCTACAAGAGGTTAGTATCTTGTTCTTGAAAATCTACATTGGTATCAGAGCCAGGTTAAAGGGCTTATAGCATTATTTATGTTTTTACTTTAATTTTGAAGCATAAATGCTTAGAACCCTTTAATGGCATCTTTTGAAATACACATCGAATTGTTATGAAATTTTGCATGTATGTTAAGAATAGTATTGAGAAAGTCCCTGCAAAGTTTCATGCATTTTGGTTGAGTAATTCTTGAGTTACATTTTTTTAAGGTTTCATGCCTCTACAAGTTTCGAAATTCAATTACTTTTTGTCCACTGTCTTGTTGAATATGAATCTTATATGAGTGTAAAGAACGTTTTCAGAGCTTTCTAACGGTATATTATATGCTTAATTTGGTTAAGTATCGAAAAAGTTATGGCCATTCGAAATTCTGAAATGTGTTCTGGAATTTCAGACGCTAGAAACCGCAAATGGGCCATTTTTTTTACGAAAAAAAAAAAAAAAAAAAAAACTTGCATTGAATCCGTAAAGTTTTTTATTATTATTTGTGTTGTTTAATTAGTATTTGACTTAGTAGGGTGGTCTAAATTAAATTTAAAAAAAATACATATTTATGAGTTCTTTAAGGTTTGATCCCTTGACCTTTAAGATCTTAAATTATGTCTCCACCACCTTTCCAGAAGCAAGTTGTGTTTGCTTTAAATGTTTTATTTATATAAAGAACAGTCATGTGTTTTTCCATTTATTTTATTTCTCCATTAAATTTGTCTTGGAATTTTTTTTGTGTGTCATAATCATATGTTGATTATTTTTTTCTGTATATGTTACAGAAAATATGCCAAGGTTGATAAAGACACCAAAAATAATTAGGACAAATGGTCAAAGAAGTAAAGTGGAAAAGATGATAGAAGATTTGCATGACATTAAAATTGAACCGGGTCATGAATTAGATTTGGTGCATATAGTCAAGCATATCATATTAGTGAATGGTCAGTTACAAGAGATCATTTGGGAAGGAGGACTTTTGTCAAGTGATAAAAGACTGAGTGCCTTTAGATCACTTTTACCTGATGAAAGTTTGAAGAACTTCTTAGATCACATTTCTAACAGACTTAGAAGAAATGTTTCATATGATTGTGTGATCCTAACCTTTGTGCATGAGCTTATTTATCGAGCCATGAAAAGGCATAGTTCTATTATGTTTGGAAATAGGACTCGTCCAACGTGGAACAACCCTAGGGTAATAGTCTTCAATCATGAACTTCCGAATGACTTGTACATACGTTTCAAATCTTCATTCCCTATTACATTGATGTGTTTGAATTAACTTTCATGAATTTTGTAAATATTTTGTTGTTAATTACAAGAGATGTTGAATGAAATATGTGCTCATTTTGAGGTTTTGAATGTGGGTGATCAAGTTATGAGTATGTCTCATTTTATTTTACTTGATGAACGAATTTGATTATTTTACAATATGATAAATTTGTGAATAATAATTTTACAAAACATAGACGATGATTTTGAAACTTAGTGATATTTCGACTCGATGTTATGTAAAATTATTATTATCAAATTTATTTGAAAATTGTAAAATACTAGGGGTCGTGTGTTGTGCAAATGGATTAATTTTGTGCAAATATGTCTTGTAGACTCTGAAATTATGGCATCTGCTTCTAAGAATATAATAGCTGAACTAAACAAAGGTGAGAAGCTGAATGGGGATAACTATGAAATTTGGTCCATGAAAATACAGTATGTCCTAGAAGAGCAAGAGGCTCTTGAAGTTTTAAACCATGTGTTAAGTGAGCCTGAGGAAGGAAACTCGGCTCAACATAGAAGGGACCGTGAGGCTTATGATGCCTGGAAAAAGAAAAACTCATTGGCTCGCATTACTTTGCCGAGCAGCATGGACAATGATGTCATGCGTGAGTTTCGTTCTTACAACCTTGCTAAGGAAATGTGGCATGCATTGAAATTGAAGTTTGGTGGAACTTCTGTCACCAAACTTAGGCAACTCACTATTAAGTTTGACACTTATAAGAAACGCCCTAATCACAATATGAGACAACACATGAGGGAGATGTCTAATATGATTAGTGAGCTAAAAGAAGCTGGCCATGTCCTGACTGATGAACAGCAAGTTCAAGCTGCTATCAGATCTCTTCCCCATAATTGGGAGCACATGAAGGTGCACCTTACCCACAATGAGGGAATTAAAACTCTTACTGATGTTGCACGTCACCTCGAGTTAGAAGAAGATCGCATGGAGGCAACAAGACCTGACAATGCTGACGTGTATATGGCTGGACCTAGTTCTCATGGGAACAAAGGTCACAAACGTAAACATCAAGGAGATTTTAAGGGGAAGGGAGATCATAGGAATAAGAAACATAAGCAAGGTAAGTATGACAAAGGTAAGGGAAAGCGTCCCATGTCTCGTCCTAAACAGAAGAAAGCAAATATCAAGTGTTACAATTGTCAGAAAAAGGGTCATTATGCTCGTGAGTGTACTGAACCCAAAAAGGTACAAACTTTCGAAAATTTTAAGATTCATCCTTTCATTTCTGAAAGTTGTGTTTCCACCTCGGTATTTTTGGCTGACTCTCATCCTTTGTGGACTGTAGACTCAGGAGCCACAGACCACGTAGCTAGAGAACGTGGAGTGTATGTGAAATTTCGTCGAATTCCATCAGGAGCAAGGTGGCTTTATGTTGGAAACAATGCACGTGTACCTGTGAAGGGCATTGGTTCCTGCAAGTTGAACATGCGGAATGGTCGTACTCTGTTTCTGCATGATGTGTTATATGCGCCTGACATACGACGAAATTTTCTTTCTGTTTCTGTCCTTCTAAAACTTGGTTATACTTTTACATTGTCTGGTAGTTTGTTAACTCTTTCTTTGAACAACATACTTTATGGTTATGGTTTTCTGTTGAACGGTTTTATAGTAATGGATGTTATTGATATGATATCCAATAATTATGCTAGTTTTTCCCTGATAACATCATCTGTTGATGCAAATGTTGACGTGACTATGTGGCATGCTAGATTAGGTCATATAGGTCAACATAGAATGACTAGATTAGCTAAAGAAGGCTTGTTAGGTCAAATTAATTTTGTTGACTTACCTATATGTGAAAATTGTTTAGCGGGAAAAATGGCAAGAAAACCATTTGGTAAAGGAACTAGGGCTGAACTTCCATTGCAATTAATTCATTTTGACATTTGTGGACCTATGAGTATGAAGGCAAGACATGGGGGTGAATATTTTATCACTTTCATAGATGATTTCACACGTTATGGTTATGTTTATCTAATTTCTCACAAGTCTGAAGCATTAGAGTGTTTTATAAAATTTATAAATTTGGTGGATAATCAATTAGATAAAAAGGTTAAGTCCTTGAGAACAGACCGAGGACGTGAATATCTGTCTAATCAGTTTAAACAGTTATGTGAGGAAAAGGTTATAGTAAGACAGTTAACTACTCCAAGGACACCACAACAAAATGGAGTAGCTGAAAGAAGAAATAGAACTCTTCTAGAAATGGTTAGGTCAATGATGGCACAAGCGAAACTGCCAATCGCCTTTTGGGGTGATGCTCTATTGACTGCTGCTTATATCCTAAATCGTGTACCTTCAAAGTCTGTCACTTCCACACCTTATGAATTATGGACCAGTAGAAAACCGGACTTTAGTGGTTTGAGACCATGGGGATGTGCTGCTTATGTACATGAATCATTACATCAACATGGAAAGTTAGGTTCAAGAGGTAAAAAGAGTATATTTATAAGATACTCAGAACTTTCAAAAGGGTATGTGTTCATTGGTGAACAAGAAAGTGGGAGTGTGACTGAATTCGAATCACGAGATGCTACCTTCTTGGAGAATGACTTTCCAAGAAAAAGTGAGATCAATACTGAGATATCCCTATTTGAAAATAATGATCAAAACGATTCGTTTTTACCATCATGGGAAACTATAAATGATCTACCAACAATATCTCATCCAAGTGGGAGAGATTTAGAAAAACCACAAACAGCGTGTGATTCGATTGAACAATTATCACGTGATTCAATGGAATCAATAAGTGAACGACAGTTAAATGGACCACAAATCAGACGTAGTAATCGTGGTAGAATACCAAAACGTCTCTTTGATGATGAGATATACATGATTACACCTGACGATGATGAAGAGCCGAAAAATGTTCAAGAGGCTCTTCAATGTCCTAATAAAGAATATTGGATGAAAGCAATGGAAGAAGAAATTGAGTCAATGAAATCTAATAAAGTTTAAGAGCTAGTTGATCTCCCTAGAGGACGCAAAGCAATTG
Source organism: Trichosanthes truncata (assembly GCA_033996785.1). NCBI lineage: Eukaryota > Viridiplantae > Streptophyta > Magnoliopsida > Cucurbitales > Cucurbitaceae > Trichosanthes > Trichosanthes truncata. The sequence continues at coordinate 52,779,057 of JAWPNB010000002.1, read as the reverse complement.
GTAACAAGTGGATTCTTAAAATTAAGCGTAAGGCTGATGGCTCAATTGAAAGGTATAAGGCCCGTCTTGTAGCCAAAGGATTCACACAACAGGAAGGAATAGATTATGAAGAAACTTTCTCACATGTTGTGAGGTTTACCTCTATAAGACTCATCCTAGCTATAGTTGCCAATTTAGATTGAGAATTACATCAAATGGATGTGAAAACAACATTTCTAAACGGTGAATTGGAAGAAGAAATTTACATGCAACAACCTATCGGTTTCGTTACTGAAGGACAAGAAGATAAAGTATGTAAATTAATGAGGTCAATTTATGGCCTTAAACAATCTTCCAGACAGTGGTACATTAGATTTCACCAAGTAATCATCTCATATGATTTTCATATGATAAATGAAGACCACTGTGTGTATGTCAAAACAAACAAAGATAAGTTTGTGATTCTTTCACTATATGTGGATGACATACTGTTGGCTGGGAAAGATAAGGAGTACGTGTTAACCATTAAGGAATGGCTATCCACAAATTTTCAAATGAAGGATATGGGTGAAGCAACTTATATACTTGGAGTTAAGATTGAAAGAGATCGCTCCAAAAGGATTTTAGCCCTGTCACAAGGTCAATATATTAAGAAAATTCTTGAAAGATTTAAAATGCAAGATTGCAAACCCATTGATACTCCTATCGCAAAAGGCGAAAGTTTGAGTCAAAGAATGTGTCCAAAGACTCCTGAAGAAATAGAACAAATGAGAAAGGTTCCTTATTCGAGTGCTGTTGGAAGCCTCATGTATGCCATGATGTGTACGAGACCAGACATTTGCTTTGCTGTTGGTATGGTAAGCAGATATCAGTCAAATCCGGGACAACCCCATTGGAAGGCTGTTAAGATACTTCGGTATCTCAAAGGAACTATGAATTATTCACTATGCTATCAAGGAAACGATTTGAAATTAGAAGGCTACACAGATGCTGATTGGAGGGGAGATTTAGATGAAAGAAAATCTACCTCAGGATATGTATTCTTACTGAACAAAGGAGCAATTTCATGGAGTAGTAAGAAACAAACTTGTATAGCCTTATCAACAATGGAAGCTGAATTTGTGGCACTTTCAGCGGCAGTACAAGAAGCAGTGTGGCTTAAAAGATTTTTAAGTCATTTGGGATTTAAAGAAAGCACGTCTGACTCAGTATTAGTGAACTGCGATAGTCAGGCTGCCATAGCATTCACGAAGGATCCCAAATATCACTCTAAGACAAAGCACATAGACATTAAATACAATTTTGTTAGAGATATGGTTGCACAAAAGGAAGTGAATGTGCAATATATATCAACGAGCAACATGGTTGCAGACCCCTTTACCAAGCCTATACCTAGAGATGTTTTTAATAGTCACATTAAATCTTTGGGATTGCGTAGGTTTTGACTTTGTACTTCTCAACAAATTATATTACGCTTATTCTGATATATGAAATAAAGTTTTGTACTTTAGAATGCATACACACAAATGTTTAGTACATATAATCAGAAGTATGTCGGACAGTAGATTGGCTTTCTCGCACAAGCAATCGCTTCTATGACTTTTGTGTCAATTAGAAATGAGATAATTTTTTAAGCAATTTTATTGTTATAGTAGTTCAATAGAAAGAGAGCATGTGCTTAAAAGAATATATCGCCTTGATAAGTGATCAAGATGAGATCATATTATGATTGAGGGTGATAATCCCACTGTTCATCTTAAACTGTCTATGAATGCCAGATGGAAGTCCAATAATCATTTGTTGATAGAATATTAAGGTAGAGTAGTGGACTCAAGTTAGATACTGAGTGTATTTGAACTATCATCTGTACAGTATTACTTGAGACATACACTCTGATGCTAAAGAGTAAAATACTGTAACATGTGTTTCATGCCACATGTGCTTAATATGACCACAAAGGGTAGCAGAAGTTAATTGATTTCTACTTCTTTGTTGTGTGAGACCCTTGAGATTGAAAAATCTCTATAAGTACCCTTATGACCTTTTGGCTAAAATTGTTTGAAGTTTCATTTCGATGTTAGCTATCTTAGGGAGGTTACCAATGGTCATGAATGATTCGATCTAATGGGGCCTACCTAGTAAGCAATTGTTTTGAAATGGAAACATTTTAGAAAAGGGAAGATCATTTCAAGTGTCACATTGTAATGTATTCACTGGTCGACCAATTATATTTTTGTAATATGATTGTGAATACATAAACATGAAAATATAATATTTCAAGAAGAGATCGTAAGTTATAATTTATGTGACTAAATGACTCTAGGGCACTTCATACTTACTCTACTCAATTATTAGGTTACTTTATATACTTAACCGTTGTAAAGTGACAAGCTCTCGAGATAAAAGTATGACGGTCACACGGCCGATTTTCTTGTATGAAATTTTGATGCAAATGAAAAGGAATGTGTTCCATGTTTTAAGAAATGAGGATAGGAGTTGTGTTTTATACGCCCATAATGAAAGTACATTATGTGCGAGTGGGAGATGAAGGTATTTATATAATTAATTAAATATATGTTATTTAATTAATTATATATATTAATTTATTTTTGTAAATTAAAAAGGAGAAGGCAGTTTCTGTAACTGCCATCTCAAGAGAATCTCTGCAGTTTTAAAACTGCAGAGAGATATCGCAAAAAAAGAAAGATACCTCTGTGGTTGGTTTTTTTTTTTTAATTACGTGGGTTCTATGAGAGAACAGTGACTGAAGATACAGAAATCCTCTCCTCTCGATTTCTTTTCTTTTTCCCTTTCATTTTCACTAAAGATTTTGGGCTGTGAAGAAGTGAGAATTCTCCTCGTGATTATTCTCCGGTCGTCATTGGATTTTCAACAATCCCGCTGCGCTACAAGAGGTTAGTATCTTGTTCTTGAAAATCCCTACATTGGTATCATAGCCAGGTTAAAGGGCTTCTAGTATTATTTATGTTTTTCCTTTAATTTTGAAGCATAAATGCTTAGAACCCTTTAATGGCATCTTTTTATATACCCATCGAATTGTTATGAAATTTTGCATGTATGTTAATAATAGTATTGAGAAAGTCCCTGCAAAGTTTCATGCATTTTGGTTGAGTAATTCTTGAGTTACATTTTTTTTAAGGTTTCATGCCTCTACAAGTTTCGGAATTCAATTACTTTTTGTCCACTGACTTGTTTCATATGAACCTTATATGAGTGTAAAGTACGTTTGAAGAGCTTTCTAACGGTATATTATATGCTTAATTTGGTTAAGTATCGAAAAAGTTATGGCCATTCGAAATTCTGAAATGTGTTCTGGAATTTCAGACGCTAGAAACCGCAAATGGGCCGTTTTTTTTACGAAAAAAAAAAAAAAAAAAAAAAAAACTTGCATTGAATCCGTAAAGTTTTTTTTATTATTTGTGTTGTTTAATTAGTATTTGACTTAGTATGGTGGTCTAAATTTAATTTAAAAAAAAATGCATATTTATGAGTTCTTTAAGGTTTGATCCCTTGACCTTTAAGATCTTAAATTATGTCTCCACCACCTTTCCAGAAGCAAGTTGTGTTTGCTTTATATGTTTTATTTATATAAAGAACAGTCATGTGTTTTTCCATTTATTTTATTTCTCCATTAAATTTGTCTTGGAATTTTTTTTGTGTGTCATAATCATATGTTGATTATTTTTTTCTGTATATGTTACAGAAAATATGCCAAGGTTGATAAAGACACCAAAAATAATTAGGACAAAGGGTCAAAGAAGTAAAGTGGAAAAGATGATAGAAGATTTGCATGACATTAAAATTGAACCGGGTCATGAATTAGATTTGGTGCATATAGTCAAGCATATCATATTAGTGAATGGTCAGTTACAAGAGATCATTTGGGAAGGAGGACTTTTGTCAAGTGATAAAAGACTGAGTGCCTTTAGATCACTTTTACCTGATGAAAGTTTGAAGAACTTCTTAGATCACATTTCTAACAGACTTAGAAGAAATGTTTCATATGATTGTGTGATCCTAACCTTTGTGCATGAGCTTATTTATCGAGCCATGAAAAGGCATAGTTCTATTATGTTTGGAAATAGGACTCGTCCAACGTGGAACAACCCTAGGGTAACAGTCTTCAATCATGAACTTCCGAATGACTTGTACATACGTTTTAAATCTTCATTCCCTATTACATTGATGCGTTTGAATTAACTTTCATGAATTTTGTAAATATTTTGTTGTTAATTACAGATGTTGAATGAAATATGTGCTCATTTTGAGGTTTTGAATGTGGGTGATCAAGTTATGAGTATGTCTCATTTTATTTTACTTGATGAACGAATTTGATTATTTTACAATATGATAAATTTGTGAATAATAATTTTACAAAACATAGACGATGATTTTGAAACTTAGTGATATTTCGACTCGATGTAATGCAAAATTATTATTATCAAATTTATTTGAAAATTGTAAAATACTGAGGGGTTGTGTGTTGTGCAAATGGATTAATTTTTGTGCAAATATGTCTTGTAGACTCTGAAATTATGCCTTCTGCTTCTAAGAATATAATAGCTGAACTAAACAAAGGTCAGAAGCTGAATGGGGATAACTATGAAATTTGATCCATGAAAATACAGTACGTCCTAGAAGAGCAAGAGGCTCTTGAAGTTTTAAACCATGTGTTAAGTGAGCCTGAGGAAGGGAACTCGGCTCAACATAAAAGGGACCGTGAGGCTTATGATGCCTGGAAGAAGAAAAACTCATTGGCTCGCATTACTTTGCTGAGCAGCATGGACAATGATGTCATGCGTGAGTTTCGTTCTTACAACCTTGCTAAGAACATGTGGGATGCATTGAAATTGAAGTTTGGTGGAACTTCTGTCACCAAACTTAGGCAACTCACTATTAAGTTTGACACTTATAAGAAACGCCCTAATCACAATATGAGACAACACATGAGGGAGATGTCTAATATGATTAGTGAGCTAAAAGAAGTTGGCCATGTCCTGACTGATGAACAGCAAGTTCAAGCTGCTATCAGATCTCTTCCCCATAATTGGGAGCACATGAAGGTGCACCTTACCCACAATGAGGGAATTAAAACTCTCACTGATGTTGCACGTCACCTCGAGTTAGAAGAAGATCGCATGGAGGCAACAAGGCCTGACAATGCTGACGTGTATATGGCTGGACCTAGTTCTCATGGGAACAAAGGTTACAAACGTAAACATCAAGGAGACTTTAAGGGGAAGGGAGATCATACGAATAAGAAACAAAAGCAAGGTAAGAATGACAAAGGTAAGGGAAAGCGCCCCATGTCTCGTCCTAAAAAGAAGAAAGCAAATATTAAGTGTTACAATTGTCAGAAAAAGGGTCATTATGCTCGTGAGTGTACTGAACCCAAAAAGGTACAAACTTTCGAAAATTTTAAGGTTCATCCTTTCATTTCTGAAAGTTGTGTTTCCACCTCGGTATTTTTGGCTGACTCTCATCCTTTGTGGACTGTAGACTCAGGAGCCACAGACCACGTAGCTAGAGAACGTGGAGTGTATGTGAAATTTCGTCGAATTCCATCAGGAGCAAGGTGGCTTTATGTTGGAAACAATGCACGTGTACCTGTGAAGGGCATTGGTTCCTGCAAGTTGAACATGCGGAATGGTCGTACTCTATTTCTGCATGATGTGTTATATGCGCCTGACATACGACGAAATTTGCTTTCTGTTTCTGTCCTTCTAAAACTTGGTTATACTTTTACATTGTCTGGTAGTTTGTTAACTCTTTATTTGAACAACGTACTTTATGGTTATGGTTTTATGTTGAACGGCTTTATAGTAATGGATGTTATTGATATGATATCCAATAATTATGCTAGTTTTTCCCTGATAACATCTTCTGTTGATGCAAATATTGACGTGACTATGTGGCATGCTAGATTAGGTCATATAGGTCAACATAGAATGGCTAGATTAGCTAAAGAAGGCTTGTTAGGTCAAATTAACTTTGTTGACTTACCTATATGTGAAAATTGTTTAGCGGGAAAAATGGCAAGAAAACCATTTGGTAAAGGAACTAGGGCTGAACTTCCATTGCAATTAATTCATTCTGATATTTGTGGACCTATGAGTGTGAAGGCAAGACATGGGAGTGAATATTTTATCATATTCATAGACGATTTCACACGTTATGGTTATGTTTATCTAATTTCTCACAAGTCTGAAGCATTAGAGTGTTTTAGAAAATTTATTAATTTGGTGGAGAATCAATTAGATAAAAAGGTTAAGGCCTTGAGAACAGACCGAGGACGTGAATATCTGTCTAATCAGTTTAAACAGTTATGTGAGGAAAAGGGTATAGTAAGACAATTAACTACTCCAAGGACACCACAACAAAATGGAGTAGCTGAAAGAAGAAATAGAACTCTTCTAGAAATGGTTAGGTCAATGATGGCACAAGCGAAACTGTCAATCGCCTTTTGGGGTGATGCTCTATTGACTGCCGCTTATATCCTAAATCGTGTACCTTCAAAGTCTGTCACTTCCACACCTTATGAATTATGGACCAGTAGAAAATCGGACCTTAGTGGTTTGAGACCATGGGGATGTGCTGCTTATGTACATGAATCATTACATCAACATGGAAAGTTAGGTCCAAGAGGTAAAAAGAGTATATTTATAAGATACTCAGAACATTCAAAAGGGTATGTGTTCATTGGTGAACAAGAAAGTGGGAGTGTGACTGAATTCGAATCACGAGATGCTACTTTCTTGGAGAATACTTTTCCAAGAAAAGGTGAGATCAATACTGAGATATCCCTATTTGAAAATAATGATCAAATTGATTCGTTTTTACCACCACGAGAAACTATAAATGATCTACCAACAATATCTCATCCAAGTGGGAGAGATTTAGAAAAATCACAAACAGTGCGTGATTCGATTGAACAATTATCACGTGATTCAATGGAATCAATAAATGAACGGAAATTAAATGGACCACAAATTAGACGTAGTAATCGTGGTAGAATACCAAAACATCTCTTTGATGATGAGATATACATGATTACACCTGATGATGATGAGGAGCCGAAAAATGTTCAAGAGGCTCTTCAATGTCCTAATAAAGAATATTGGATGAAAGCAATGGAAGAAGAAATGGAGTCAATGAAATCTAATAAAGTTTGGGAGCTAGTTGATCTCCCTAAAGGACGCAAAGCAATTGGTAATAAGTGGATTCTTAAAATTAAGCGTAAGGCTGATGGCTCAATTGAAAGGTATAAGGCCCGTCTTGTAGCCAAAGGATTCACACAACAGGAAGGAATAGATTATGAAGAAACTTTTTCACCTGTTGTGAGGTTTACCTCGATAAGACTCATCCTAGCTATAGTTGCCAGTTTAGATTTAGAATTACATCAAATGGATGTGAAAACAGCATTTCTAAACGGTGAATTGGAAGAAGAGATTTACATGCAACAACCTATCGGTTTTGTTACTGAAGGACAAGAAGATAAAGTATGTAAATTAATGAGATCAATTTATGGCCTCAAACAATCTTCCAGACAGTGGTACATCAGATTTCATCAAGTAATCATCTCATATGATTTTCATATGATCGATGAAGACCACTGTGTGTATGTCAAAACAAACAAAGATAAGTTTGTGATTCTTTCACTATATGTGGATGACATACTGTTGGCTGGAAAAGATAAGGAGTACGTGTTAACCATTAAGGAATGACTATCCTCAAATTTTCAAATGAAGGATATGGGTGAAGCAACTTATATACTTGGAGTTAAGATTGAAAGAGATCGCTCCAAAAGAATTTTAGCCTTATCACAAGGTCAATATATTAAGAAAATCCTTGAAAGATTTAAAATGCAAGATTGCAAACCCATTGATACTCCTATTGCAAAAGGTGAAAGTTTGAGTCAAAGAATGTGTCCAAGGACTCTTGAAGAAATAGAACAAATGAGAAAGGTTCCTTATTCGAGTGCTGTTGGAAGCCTCATGTATGCCATGATGTGTACGAGACCAGACATTTGCTTTGCCATTGGTATGGTAAGCAGATATCAGTCAAATCCAGGACAACCCCATTGGAAGGCTGTTAAGAGAATACTTCGGTATCTCAAATGAACTATGAATTATTCACTGTGCTATCAAGGAAACGATTTAAAATTAGAAGGCTACACAGATGCTGATTGGGGAGGAGATTTAGATGAAAGAAAATCTAGCTCAGGATATGTATTCTTACTGAACAAAGGAGCATATTCGTGGAGTAGTAAGAAACAAACTTGTATAGCCTTATCAACAATGGAAGCTGAATTTGTGGCACTTTCAGCAGCAGTACAAGAAGCAGTGTGGCTTAAAAGATTTTTAAGTCATTTGGGATTTAAAGAAAGCACGTCTGACTCAGTATTAGTGAACTGCGATAGTCAGTCTGCCATAGCATTCACGAAGGATCCCAAATATCACTCTAAGACAAAGCACATAGACATTAAATACAATTTTGTTAGAGATATGGTTGCGCAAAAGGAAGTGAATGTGCAATATATATCAACGAGCAACATGGTTGCAGACCCCTTTACCAAGCCTATACCTAGAGATGTTTTTAATAGTCACATTAAATCTTTGGGATTGCGTAGGTTTTGACTTTGTACTTCTCAACAAATTGTATTACGCTTATTTTGATATATGAAATAAAGTTTTATACTTTAGAATGCATACACACAAATGTTTAGTACATATAATCAGAAGTATGTCGGACAGTAGATTGGCTTTCTCGCACAAGCAATCGCTTCTATGACTTTTGTGTCAATTAGAAATGAGATAATTTTTTAAGCAATTTTATTGTTATAGTAGTTCAATAAAAAGAGAGCATGTGCTTAAAAGAATATATCGCCTTGATAAGTGATCAAGATGAGATCATATTATGATCGAGGGTGATAATCCCACTGTTCATCTTAAACTGTCTATGAATGCCAGATGGAAGTCCAATAATCATTTGTTGATAGAATATTAAGGTAGAGTAGTGGACTCAAGTTAGATACTGAGTGTATCTGAACTATCATCTGTACAGTATTACTTGAGACATACACTCTGATGCTAAAGAGTAAAATACTGTAACATGTGTTTCATGCCACATGTGCTTAATATGACCACAAAGGGTAGCAGAAGTTAATTGATCTCTACTTCTTTGTTGTGTGAGACCCTTGAGATTGAAAAATCTCTATAAGTACCCTTATGACCTTTTGGCTAAAATTGTTTGAAGTTTCACTTCGATGTTAGCTATCTTAGGGAGGCTACCAATGGTCATGAATGATTCGATCTAATGGAGCCTACCTAGTAAGCAATTGTTTTGAAATGGAAATATTTAAAAAAAAAGGGAAGATCATTTCAAGTGTCACATTGTAATGTATTCACTGGTCGACCAATTATGTTTTTGTAATATGATTGTGAATACATAAACATGAAAATATAATATTTCAAGCAGAGATCGTAAGTTACAATTTATGTGACTAAATGACTCTAGGGCACTTCATACTTACTCTACTCAATTATTAGGTTACTTTATATACTTAACCGTTGTAAAGTGACAAGCTCTCAAGATAAAAGTATGACGGTCACACGGCCCATTTTCTTGTATGAAATTTGATGTAAATGAAAAGGAAAGTGTTCCATGTTTTGAGAAATGAGGATAGGAGTTGCGTTTTATACGCCCATAATGAAAGTACATTATGTGCGAGTGGGAGATGAAGGTTTTAATTATATGATTAATTAAGTATATGTTAATTAATTAATTATATAATTAATTTATTTTATTATAAATTCAAAATGAGAAGGCAGTTTTTGTAACTGCCATCTCAAAGTGAATCTCTGCAGTTATTTTTATAACTGCAAAGGAAAATCGCACGATAAAACGTTTTTTTGGAAGAGGTAACGTTTTAAAGAAGAGGTGTGCTGTGAAAAAAAAAAAGAGGACAGAACACAGATATCTGTCTAAACTCTCTTGATTTTTCTCTTCTCGTTTTTTTTCATTTTCACCAAAAAGGATCTTGGACTGTGAAGAAGTGAGAATTCTCCTCGTGATTATTCTCCGGTCGTCATTGGATTTTCAACAATTCCGCTGCGCTACAAGAGGTTAGTATCTTGTTCTTGAAAATCGTTTTTGGGTTTTTTTTGTATATATATGAGGGAGGGATGTGTTATGGTGTTGTGGAGTTGGATTTAAATAGGATGGTAGAGAGAGAACTGGACGCTACAAATATGAGAAATGCAGCTGTCACATTGGCATATATTTCAATTTCCAAACTACCTTTCTCCTAAATTTGTCAAAATTTCAACTTATTTAACCGCTCTACAATAAAGGAATGATAAATATCCCTTCAATACCATTAGAAATTTAGGAAAATTTCCACAAACCACTCCTCAAGCTTCCCTTAAACTTTTTATTGTCAAAATGGAACCTTCAATTTTACCACATTAATTGTTAAAATTAACCACTTCTCTTCATTTAGCTAACAATTTTATTTCTAGCCTAAAAGCAGTAAAGCCATTGTGTCAATGAAGGATAATGAAAAGTGGGTGTCGGAGAAGAGGGCTCGTTTCAGATCCAACAGCAATATAAATTGAAGAAATTAATGGAGAGAGAAGTTAGATTTGTTAGCTTAATTCCCTATTGAAATAACAATAAGTAATTAAATTTGCTCTTAATAGAAAGTATGTATTATCTAATTTAAATATATTATTACATAGATGTTTTTTTTCCTTTCTTTGTTCAACAACATTTGGGGGTGGGGATTTTTTTTTTTTCTAATCAATTTTTTTTGTAACTGAGTTCTTTAATCTTAAATCTTTGGAAGAAGTTTAAAAAGAAATATAGATCCCTTTCAAGATCTTCTTCCAAACTTCCTTTCAGTTCCTGTGTACTCGTTACAAGAGGAATGGGCGACCTACCAATGGACTTACCGAGAACACCTTTGTCCTTTCCAAACACCTGCTACGACGAGCGGATGCACAGTCGTAAAAGAGGGAATTGAGGAAAAGGATATTGAACTAGATCAATATTTGAAATTAAGTTTGATCAAAGAGATAGATTAAATAACACCAATCTCTTCCACTGTTAAAAAAAAAAAAAAAGAGAATTGAGATCAACAAAAGATGATAGTACAAAGGAATTGAGTATATTTGAATATGGCTCTGATACCAATTGCTAGAAGATAAGTTTGACGCAATGAGAGTAAAAAAAGGCGACTCTAAACTTACCCCAAGAAATGAAGAAATGAGAATTGCAAAGATCGAAGAGAATCTTTGCAACTGGACTATTCCAAAACTAGATCTTAAAACGATTTACCTCCACAATACTTTCAATTTTATTGAAAATTGGTGTGTCAAGACAATGGAGCAAGTCATCCCCATTACTCAAGAGTCATAATCATTCTATCTCTTCACCAGAGATATGATACTTAATCATCGAGAAAATTACAACTACCTTCACCTTGGCCTGATCTAAGTAGAAGTAAAGCTTCTATTCAGAACGGGCTTAAATACTCCTGTCCTTCTTTCCCTTTGAGAGAAGAGGAATAAAAATTATACTGATTCCCTATTACGAATCATTGAAACTAACATGCAGAATGGTCCTGTCTACTTGAATTGTTATCCTAACCATACTCTCTCCCTAAAAAATCTAAGAATCCTACAGGTTAATGCATACTGATATCTCTCCAAGAGCTCTTAGATATTCTCCAAAAGGCTCAATGATTCTTATCGATTCAAATGCAGAAAAATCAACCATCTCAGTTCCAAAGACTTTGTCTTGGGATGAGATAACTAGGAAATCAGACTGAAGTCTAAAGGGCGCCTATCCTTCTAAAGCGCCCAAAACAAAGACACTTACTCAAATAGTAGAGCTGTCCAATCGTCATGTTGAGATCAAGTTTAAGGATGAAGCTCTAAATACTCCAAAGGTCAAGGACTTTATAAGTTCAAGACCAAGTATCTTTTAAAGTAGAGCAGAGTCTTCATCAGCTATTTTCAAAACAAATTCATTAAATATCAATTCTGTGGATATTGATCAATGGATACCAGGCATTAAGTATGGTAGTAGCATAAGATCAAGCTATCCTATTCGAACTGATATGGACACCATATCAGAGTTTAATCAGCTGAATGTAATCTCAAATTCTTTTTAAAGTAACATGCAGTTTCTAAAAGAAGACTTCATGTATCCAAAGTGGAAGATTCCCAGAAAGGCTTTCTTCAAAGGTTTCGAGCAAGAAGAAAGAGATAATTATCTTAAAAGGGTAAGCGATATTTACACTCTAAAGGAGACCTAGGTGGAAAATCGTCTTTTTCAATCTAAGTCTGTTCCAACATCCAAATGAATTTTGGAATAGGAAGAGGCATGTGGATAATCTACCACATGTCAAAGACTTCAAAGAATCTCAAATTCCTATGAAGGCAAGACCTATTCAAACGAATTCAGTGTTACTAGATCATTATCGAAAAGAGATGTAAGATTTAATAAAAAAAAAAAAAAAGAAGCTAATTAGGTCATCCAAGAATCCTTGGTCATGTGCAGCCTTCTATGTCCACAATCAGACAGAGAAAGAATGAGGACTTCCACAACTGGTAATAAACTATAAACCCTTGAATAAAGTTTTGGAATGGATTAGGTATCCAAATCTAAATAAATATGACTTACTCAAACGAATTTAAATTGCAAAAGTATTTTCAAAATTCGATACGAAATCAGGATTCTAGAAAATCCAGATTTCTGATATCGATGGGTACAAGACAACATTCAACGTACGTTTTGGACAATATGAATGGAATGTAGTGCCCTTTGGGTTAAAGAAGGCTTCATCTGAATTCGAAAAGACTATGAATGAAATTCTTGAACCTATAGAATTTTCAATCATCTATATTGATGATTTTTTAATTTTTCATCCGATATAGATCAACATTTTCATCTAAGAAAAATTGTCTATATTATTAATCATAATGGTGGTTATTACAGCTCCAAAAATTAAACTTATTCAAGAAAAAAAATTAGATTTCTTGGTCTTGACATCCATTTAAGATTAACCAACACCAATACAGAGATCTATCGAATTTACTCAACATTTTTCTACTCAAATTTTAGAAAAAAACTCAATTACAGAGATTTTTGAGTTGTCTTAACTATGTTTCATATTTTATTCAAAATCTTCGACCTATTTGCAAACTCCTTTTTCAAAGCTTGAAGAAAGAAATTGTTCCTTGGATAGATGAGCATACACAGGCTATCAGAAAAATAAATGAATTAGTCATAAGCATTCCCTAACTAAGTCTTATCAACCCAAAAGTAGATCATATTGTTGAAACTGATGCGTCTAACATTCGATATGGAGTGATAAGGACAACGGGCATCCACATATCTCCACAATGGTATGATATTGTCCACTTTGGGCATAAACCCTCATCGCTTTACTTTTGGTTCCCCAAAAGGCCTCATACCAATGGAGATAATTGTCCTCACATATATACCCATGATCACTCTCTTCCCTAGCAAATGTGGGACATCTGTTTGCACTCCTAACAATCCTCCCCTCGAAAAAAGTACCACAATTGAGCCTCCTCTCGAACAAATCCGTCTACTCTGCAATGGATCATGCACATTTTGGGACATAATATTTCTTTGGCATCGATCACCTATCGCACCATCCACTTCCTCCCCCTCGAACAAAGAACTACTCCTCTACCAGTGGCGCTTGATAGAGTTACTATTTGCTTGCCGCTCCAAGCACTTTTTGTTCGACTATGGGATTCATCCACAATGTCAACATGAGGCTTCGTTACTTTGTTCCACTTTAAGGATTCATCTGGCACACAACTAGGTTTAGACCATGTCTCTGATACCGATTGATAAGGACAACGGGCCTTCACATATCTCCACAATGGTATGATATTGTCCACTTTGGGCATAAACCCTCATGGCTTTGCTTTTGGTTCCCCAAAAGGCCTCATACCAATGGAGATAATTGTCCTCACATATATACCCATGATCACTCTCTTCCCTAGCCAATGTGGGACATTTGTTTGCAGTCCTAACAATCCTCCCCTCGAACAAAGTACCACAATTGAGTCTCCCCTCGAACAAATCCGTCTACTCTGCAACGAATCATGCACATTGTGGGACATAATATTTCTTTGGCGTCAATCACCTATCGCACCATCCACTTCCTCCCCCTCGAACAAAGAACTACGCCCCTACCAGTGGCGCTTGATAGAGTTACTATTTGCTTGCCGCTCCAAGCAGTTTTTGTTCGACTATGGGATTCATCCACAATGTCAACATGAGGCTTCGTTACTTTGTTCCACTTTAAGGATTCATCTGGCACACAACTAGGTTTAGACCATGGCTCTGATACCAATTGATAAAGACAACGGGCCTCCACATATCTCCCCAATGGTATGATATTGTCCACTTTGGACATAAACCCTCATGGCTTTGCTTTTGGTTGCCCAAAAGGCCTCATACCAATGGAGATAATTGTCCTCACATATATACCCATGATCACTCTCTTCCCTAGCCAATGTGGGACATTTGTTTGCACTCCTAACAATCCTCCCCTCGAACAACGTACCACAATTGAGCCTCCCCTCGAACAAATCCGTCTACTCTGCAACGAATCATGCACATTGTGGGACATAATATTTCTTTGGCGTCAATCACCTATCGCACCATCCACTTCCTCCCCCTCGAACAAAGAACTACTCTTCTACCAGTGGCGCTTGATAGAGTTACTATTTGCTTGCCGCTCCAAGCACTTTTTGTTCGACTATGGGATTCATCCACAATGTCAACATGAGGCTTCGTTATTTTGTTCCACTTTAAGGATTCATCTGGCACACAACTAGGTTTACACCATGGCTCTAATACCAATTGATAAGGACAACGGGCCTCCACATATCTCCACAATGGTATGATATTGTCCACTTTGGGCACAAACCCTCATGGCTTTACTTTTGGTTCCCCAAAAGGCCTCATACCAATGGAGATAATTGTCCTCACATATATACCCATGATCACTCTCTTCCGTAGCCAATGTGGGACATTTGTTTGCACTCCTAACAATCCTCCCCTCGAACAAAGTACCACAATTGAGCCTCCTCTCGAACAAATCCGTCTACTCTGCAACGGATCATGCACATTTTGGGACATAATATTTCTTTGGCATCGATCACCTATCGCACCATCCACTTCCTCCCCCTCGAACAAAGAACTACTCCTCTACCAGTGGCGCTTGATAGAGTTACTATTTGCTTGCCGCTCCAAGCACTTTTTGTTCGATATGGGATTCATCCACAATGTCAACATGAGGCTTCGTTACTTTGTTCCACTTTAAGGATTCATCTGGCACACAACTAAGTTTAGACCATGGCTCTGATACCAATTGATAAGGACAACGGGCCTTCACATATCTCCACAATGGTATGATATTGTCCACTTTGGCCATAAACCCTCATGGCTTTGCTTTTGGTTCCCCAAAAGGCCTCATACCAATGGAGATAATTGTCCTCACATATATACCCATGATCACTCTCTTCCCTAGCCAATGTGGGACATTTCTTTGCACTCCTAACAATCCTCCCCTTGAACAAAGTACCACAATTGAGTCTCCCCTCGAACAAATCCGTCTACTCTGCAACGAATCATGCAGATTGTGGGACATAATATTTCTTTGGCGTCAATCACCTATCGCACCATCCACTTCCTCCCCCTCGAACAAAGAACTACGCCCCTACCAGTTGCGCTTGATAGAGTTACTATTTGCTTGCCGCTCCAAGCACTTTTTGTTCGACTATGGGATTCATCCACAATGTCAACATGAGGCTTCGTTACTTTGTTCCACTTTAAGGATTCATCTGGCACACAACTAGGTTTAGACCATGGCTCTGATACCAATTGATAAGGACAACGGGCCTCCACATATCTCCACAATGGTATGATATTGTCCACTTTGGGCATAAACCCTCATGGCTTTGCTTTTGGTTCCCCAAAAGGCCTCATACCAATGGAGATAATTGTCTTCACATATATACCCATGATCACTCTCTTCCCTAGCCAATGTGGGACATTTGTTTGCACTCCTAACAATCCTCCCCTCGAACAAAGCACCACAATTGAGACTCCTCTCGAACAAATCCGTCTACTCTGCAACGGATCATGCACATTGTGGGACATAATATTTCTTTGGCATCGATCACCTATCGCACCATCCACTTCCTCCCCCTCGAACAAAGAACTACTCCTCTACCAGTGGCGCTTGATAGAGTTACTATTTGCTTTCTACTCCAAGCACTTTTTGTTCGACTATGGGATTCATCCACAATGTCAACATGAGGCTTCGTTACTTTGTTCCACTTTAAGGATTCATCTGGCACACAACTAGGTTTAGACCATGGCTCTGATACAAATTGATAAGGACAATGGGCCTCCACATATCTCCACAATGGTATGATATTGTCCACTTTGGGCATAAACCCTCATGGCTTTGCTTTTGGTTCCCCAAAAGGCCTCATACCAATGGAGATAATTGTCCTCACATATATACCCATGATCACTCTCTTCCCTAGCCAATGTGGGACATTTGTTTGCACTCATAACAATCCTCCCCTAGAACAAAGTACAACAATTGAGCCTCCCCTCGAACAAATCCGTCTACTCCGCAATGAATCATGCACATTGTGGGACATAATATTTCTTTGGCGTCAATCACCTATCGCACCATCCACTTCCTCCCCCTCGAACAAAGAACTACTCCTCTACCAGTGGCGCTTGATAGAGTTACTATTTGCTTGCCACTCCAAGCACTTTTTGATCGACTATGGGATTCATCCACAATGTCAACATGAGGCTTCGTTACTTTGTTCCATTTTAAGGATTCATCTGGCACACAACTAGGTTTAGACCATGGCTCGGATACCAATTGATAAGGACAATGGGCCTCCACATGTCTCCACAATGGTATGATATTGTCCACTTTGGGCATAAACACTCATGGCTTTGCTTTTGGTTCCCCAAAAGGCCTCATACCAATGGAGATAATTATCCTCACATGTATACCCATGATCACCCTCTTCCCTAGCCAATGTGGGACATTTGTTTGCACTCCTAACAATCCTCCCCTCGAACAAAGTACAACAATTGAGCCTCCACTCGAACAAATCCGTCTACTCTGCAACGAATCATGCACATTGTAGGACATAATATTTCTTTGGCGTCAATCACCTATCGCACCATCCACTTCCTCCCCCTCGAACAAAGAACTACTCTTCTACCAGTGGCGCTTGATAGAGTTACTATTTGCTTGCCGCTCCAAGCACTTTTTGTTCTACTATGGGATTCATCCACAATGTCAACATGAGGCTTCGTTACTTTGTTCCACTTTAAGGATTCATCTGGCACACAACTAGGTTTAGACCATGGCTCTGATACCAATTGATAAGGACAACGGGCCTCCACATATCTCCATAATGGTATGATATTGTCCACTTTGGGCATAAACCCTCATGGCTTTGCTTTTGGTTCCCCAAAAGGCCTCATACCAATGGAGATAATTGTCCTCACATATATACCCATGATCACTCTCTTCCCTAGCCAATGTGGGACATTTGTTTGCACTCCTAACAATCCTCCCCTTGAACAAAGTACCACAATTGAGCCTCCCCTCGAACAAATTCGTCTACTCTGCAACGAATCATGCACATTGTGGGACATAATATTTTATTGGCGTCAATCACCTATCGCACCATCCACTTCCTCCCCCTCGAACAAAGAACTACTCCTCTACCAGTGGCGCTTGATAGAGTTACTATTTGCTTGCCGCTCCAAGCACTTTTTGTTCGACTATGGGATTCATCCACAATGTCAACATGAGGCTTCGTTACTTTGTTCCACTTTAAGGATTCATCTGGCACACAGCTAGGTTTAGACCATGGCTCTGATACCAATTGATAAGGACAACGGGCCTCCACATATCTCCACAATGGTATATATTGTCCACTTTGGGCATAAACCCTCATGGCTTTGCTTTTGGTTCCCCAAAAGGCCTCATACCAATGGAGATAATTGTCCTCACATATATACCCATGATCTCTCTTTTCCCTAGTGATAATTCTCATTTATGAGGATTATTTAACCCTAAAACTAAGTTTTTTTTTCCATTTTTGCATGCTTTATTGATTACCGAGCAAGCTAAAAATAGCGTTTATGAGATAAGTTCATGCAAGCTTGTTGAAACTTGATAATTAAAAGAATTAATAAGAAAGACGAAGAAAATGGCTTAAGTTGTTGTTCTTTTATGCAGATTTGAAGACTTTGCATAAGGGAATGCAATTGCATTCCCATTTGCAATGTAGTGTGAAAAACAGAGGAAGAAGAATGCAATTGCAATCTAATGGCATTCTATGGAACAACAAGTCAAGCTCGAAATTTGCGGGAATCACCAAGATTTGCATGATTTGCACAGTTTATGGAGAATTTGGATTTGAAGAAATAAAGACTTTGCAAAAGAGAATGCAATTGCATTCCCAGTTGCAATGTAAGGTGAAGAACATGGAAGAAGAATGCAATTGCAATCTAATTGCATTCTTTGGAATTACAAACCAAGTGCGAAAATCACGCAAATCAAGCAAATTATGGATTTTATGCACGATTTTGGAAGATTTTCATCCCGATTTGATTCCTAGAAGTTAGCCCATTGATTGAGGATGATTTATATGGAAACCCTAGCCCTCAATGCCTATAAAAATGGTGGAAAACGAAGCAAATGGTGGCTCGTTTTTCTGCTGCTCGCCCACTGTTCATCTTTCACGTTTTTTCATTTTATAGCAGCTTACTCTTCATTTTTACTCTGTAATTTCCGAGGTTTATCCCTCTTCAATGAAATTTGGAGGAGGTGAAGATCCATTTTCCTTTGAATGAGTATTTGGATCGATCAAATAAGGAAGTTCCGTTAGCTTTTGTACTTTGTTTTTCGGGTTTTTACATTCTGTTTTTATGGGTTCTTTTTCTTCTGGTTTTTCTTTATTTCAGTAGCAGCAAGTTGATGAGTTCTATTCCTTGTTTTCAACATTTCATTCTTGTAGTTCGCTCGATTAAATTTTGAGTTGATATACTCTGTTTTTACAAATTTATACTCTGTTTTCTGTTTTTTTTTTTGTTTTGGACAGCAAGCTGTATTTTCGTTTTTCCATCTTTCTTCCAGCAGTTTATGCATCATTTTTCTCTGTAAATCCCGAGCTTGATCCCTCCTCAACGAAGGTTCGAGGAGATAAAGATCCACTTGCCCGTAAAGGACTTTTGGTGGATCAAAACAAGGACTTTCCGTTAGCATATTTCAACTTTGTTTACTCCATTATTAGGAATTAAATTTCGGTATTTGGGTTATTAATTATGAAATTTTTAACAAATAAATTTTGGATTTTCATTTTCTCCATAATGAGCTAATTTCTTCTTTGGGATTCAAGCATGTGGATGCCCTAAAGATAGGAATAAAGGCCTAATTGTGAGAGCAACATTGCTTAATCTTATAGCGTTGTTTGCTTTTATTGATTGAAATTTTCATTACTAGTTTAGATTGATCACCTAGATTAGTATACAACAATTTGAGTCTAATTCTGAAAAGGTTAGATAAAAATTGGGTTTTCATAAAAGCAATAAAGGAAAATAGCCTAGACATAGGAATTTGTTTTTGACCCTAGACATAGGGCAAAACCTTTAAAACCAAAAGAATTGTGTTTCAAAATTAACTAAGTTCGTATTAGCCATAGAAATATTGGTTTAATCGCTTAGCCTCCTAAAGATACTTCATAGAAGGTCGAATAGGTGTTGAATTCGGTTTACAAAGCTTAAGTGTTAAGTCAGGATTGCAATTGCAACTAGGCCGCAATTTCTTTCAATGGAGCAAAAACTCGTTTGAATCCCTCTTTTATCATTTTTATTTAGTTTCTTTAGCAAAAACAACCACTCAATCATTTTCACACCAATGGTTACCACAATTGCAATTTGCAAACATATTTTGTGTCGTCTCAGTAGATTTTGTTAAAACCCGTTCCCTTGGGTACGATACTCTGGAATACTTCCAGTTTCTTTATTACTTCGATCACGTGCACTTGCGTGTTGTAGCAAAAGCGTAGCGATCACCTAGCCAATGTGGGACATTTGTTTGCACTCCTAACATGGAGGAATCCTTATACAGTGTCACGATAAGAATGAATCATTTGTATTGTTCCAGTCAGAAATATGGAATAGTACTCATACAAATTGCTCAACAATCAAAAAAAAAACTTTGGCAATAGTTTTATGTGTCAAAAAATTTCAAGGAGATTTAATCAATAAAAAGTTTTAATCACAACAGGTTCTCGTGCATCAAAATTTGTTTTAGAAAAAGGCTTCAAAAATTTAGTTTCAAAACAAATCTTTGCAAGATGGCAATCAAGCAATTTTATCTTCCTTTGATTTTGAGATTTTGCCTATAAAAAGCACTCAAGACCCCTTGGCACATTACCTCTCAAGGGAGTATCTCTCCTCAAAGTCTCCTTTGAACAATGGGCAGAAAGAAGGATAAGGCTTCAACCTCTTCCTCTTCTTCTCAAAAGGGTAAAACCCCGATCGATGCTCAAAGGTCAATGTAACTCCGATAAGGGTTGAGCATTATGCTCTTCCTGATGAAGAGTTTAATCTAGAGAAAACTCGTTCTCAAAGAAGATCCTTTGGTATTCAAATAAGGGAGTCATCTTATCCTACCGTTCTAAGGCTTTCTTCCTTTCCAAATAGATCTTTGTCTTCCCATACTCAATCGGTTGCAAATTCTTCAACCTCTATAACTATGTGGTGACTCTACCACCTTGTTTTACTCTAAAACCTGACGTCAAAGGTTACTTTCAAAAAGTCCATGTGATGTATGAGGCACCAATCAAACTTGAGTTCGAATCGGAAAGCTTTTGTGAGATAGCCTCACATTTATATCCAGGAAATTTCATTTATATTTATGGCTCTATATTCAAATCCAGGACTTTCTACAAATTAATTTTGGCCAACTCAAAGTTTGTAGAAATTACTCACATTGCAGACAAGAAAGATCTTACCACTATCGCATACTCAAAATTGAAAATCTTCAAAGTTCTTACTTCCACAAAGTGGAATGAGAAGATTTATACATAAAAGATGTTCTCAATTAAATTTGATCTTCCATCGTACTCATATCGTGATTATATTAGAGCTTGGACTATTGTCCTCTAGTTTCAAGATTTTAATCATTCCTGATTTATTCAATGCTATTGAAATACTCATAAAAATCATTTTCAACTTTGGTTTATTAATTGGTAGAAGAACTTCGGCCTTTTCGAAGAAATCTTTCATGTATCTATTCAGGAGTCTTTCCACTACTTTTCTCAAAATATCTACAAGACACTATTTTCCTTAAGCTTTTAGTTTGCCTTGTATTTTTAGATTTCATGGATTTTCTATTGGAATCTGTCTACTCAAAATTGCGAAGGTATTAAATACCTCGTAAAAACTTTGAAGGTTAAATGGTGGGAAAAGTATTCATTCTCCCATGGTGAAAGTATTAAAACCTAATTTACTAAAAATTCACATTACCAGAATGTTTCAAAGAAAAATCAATAGGACTTTCAAAAGAATAAGTCTGCTCTGCTGGTCTCCCACAAACACTGAACTGCAGAGGATACTTTTGTAAGTGACCTCTTCTTCTAAAAAATCATCTTCTCCAATTCTTTTCATAATTAATGAAGAAGAAGATGAGTTTGATTTCAACCTTCTTAATTAAATTAGATCGAGAAGTCCTTTAACTATGGACATGGCCAAAATTGTCATTAAACTACCAATACAATTCAATCAAACCATAATTGTCTTTAAACTACGATACTTTACTCAATGGCTCAAAATATTACTCAATAAAGGGGAAAAAAAAGTATGCAAATTCTTTTAATGTAAATTTTGCAGACCTGCAAATAATTCTTGTATCTATTCCTAAGTTCTTTGGTAAATACTTTCTTCATCCTCAATATCCAGACAGTCGAGAGCTTCATGGAATGAACCTACTGCAAAGGACCATTGCAGTTTGTGTTGCTGGTAGTAAGTCGAATGTTGCGTAGTGAAGCCACTGATAAGCTTACCTTCCCTCCCTGCCAGACTAATAATCCAACAGAGTATTCAAATGATAAAAGACGACAAACAACAAAAAGACAAAGTTTAATAAAGTTACTTTATTAAAGCATGTCAAGACAAGCGTTGATGAATGATAAAGCTGAAGATTCTTTTACTTTTCTTTATTTGTAATTATTGTACTTTACTTTAATTATTGATTTTCTTTATTATTTTTTAAAAGTAGATTCCTTACATTACCTAAAGGTAAATCAGTCAAGGTCTTGTCCTGTCGGTTCATCTTTATCTTTTATTCTGCTTTCTTTAATATTAGTTTGAATTTTGGGGTCTATAGACGACTTCCAACCTATATTCAAAGGGCATCAAAAAATGACAAGCAATTGTAAGCTTGAATTTTCTTAGAGCCTTCTTACTACCACTACTATCTTCTAAACTCTTTGTTCCTAATTTTCTTTTGCAGTTTCACAATCGAGAAATTGGAAGATCCTACATCATAATTGTTTATAATGCTTTCAAACTTTCATTTTATAAAATATGATATAGTAGAGGTAAATAATAAAATCGAAATAAAAAAAGTAAACAATTTGATTATTATAAAAAATTAATACCTAAAAATGTCAAATAGGAAATCTAAGGTTGTTTATGCACCAAATGTTCCCTCTCTTATTTTTAACAAAGAAAACCTAAAAACCACCCACGCTGAAAATTGGCTATGCGGAAACACATTTGGATATACAGAGAGTGCATATGATCATTTATACCTTCTGAGGAGGTGTTTGAACTAGTCTTAGACTTCAAGACTTGTCATTAGAATGACATTAGAATCTACTCCAACAAAAGGTTTTAAAGCTAAATCTTATGGATTTGCTGAGATCAATTTTGGGATAAGTACAGAGAACGTTGAAATTAACGACTGAGGAAATAAGACTGACAAAATGGGGAAAATTTTCTCCGTCTCCATCTCCATTTAGCTAACGGGGAAAATTTTCTCCTACTTCCTCCTCCATTCCCCGTCTAAATGGGGATTCCTCGCTGAAAATTGGTTATGCAGAAACACATTTGGATATACATATAGAGTGCATATGATCATTTATACCTTCAAGGAGGTTTTTGAACTAGTCTAAGGCTTCAAGACTTGTCATTAGAATGACATTAGAATTTACTCCAACAAAAGGTTTTAAAGCTAAATCTTATGGATTTGCTAGGGTCGAGATCAATTTTGGAATAAGTACGGAGAACGTTGAAATTAACGAATGAAGAAATAAGACTGACAAAATTAGAATTGGGAGTGACATAGATATGGTCATATATGAAATAGGCACTTTCAGTATTGGAACAAATTAGTTGTATGCAAGTTGGTAATCTTAGTGGAGCATCTTTAGATATAGTAGTTTAAGGCAGATATGAAACATAAATTAATTTATTTTAATATTCCAATTTTAATATGTTTTATGCAAGTCTAATATTTTCTTTTATTTTGTTAATTGGATCAAGGAACTAATGTATATGATAATAACGACATGCCAAGGTCAAGTTTGCCCAAGTCTTTGTAATGACATGCTTCAAACATGAAGTCCAACTACTGGTAAGTAGTTTGATAAATAGTTTCTTTTCATTTTCTTTATTGATGTTTTTAATTTTTTTTTAGGATTTTGAAGTTAAAATTTGTCAATACTTGATGAGTATTTTATTACTTCATCTTTCAAATTTATTTATTATAGTTTTTAGCTTTCTTCATTTTATTCTTATAATGCAATTTTGTTTATTATTGTTGAAATTTTGGAATTCATAATTTTTAAAATTGCCACAAGATAAAGCAATTATAATTTCTCACCTTTCAATAGTTTTTTAAATATAATGAATTACGAAACAAATGGAAAAACAATGGGAAATTTAACATTGATTGAAGTTATAGCTACGATCAGATTGATGCACAATGGTCAAAGTAAGCATAGTTGAGAAGTTGATAAATCATTTTTAGGCTTCGCAAAATAGGGTGCATTTGGGCTTAGGATATATTTTTGAGGTCATTTATGAACTAATTATACTTGGTTTTTGTTTGTTTTTGTGTATTTCTTTTGTAGGTGTCTTTGTGTGAAATTTAAAGTGAAAACGTGAAGAACATGGCAAATTTTTCGGTGAGCATAGTGTCTAGGTGCTAAGGAGAGGTGCCTAGGCGGCGATTGGAGGTCTAAAACAAAGAAACTGGCAAAGGGCTAACGCCTAGGCGCTACATTTGTAGGAGAATTCACAAGGCACAGTGGTGCCTAGGCGTTAGTTTTGGCACCCAGGGGCTACGATACTGAATGCCATCAGCTTTTCGCACTTGTTACAGCGCCTAGACGCTGTCTATCGCACCTAGGCACTACATCGACTGCCCTAATTATAAATTGTCGTCTTGGGGTGAGGAAAATCAAATTTTGAGGGAGAGAAACAGGAGACAAAGCCACTAGACCACCTTGGAGGACCCGAGCAACCGAACGGAGCAAGAGCTACTCTTGGAAACTCGTGCCATCACACGGATTTGTTTCTCTTTTCACTATTTCTTCTCTTTTTCCTACTTGTAATGACTCATATGATGTTTTTCGATAGGTTTGTTAAGTTTTACATTATGAACTAAGTTTTTCTTTCTAGAGCTTTAATGTAACCGATACTCAAATCCTACTCTTTCTTAATTAATAGATGATGTTTCTATTTCAATTGGTTTTGTGAAAATTCTTATGAACTTAATGCATGTTTAGATTTGACCATTCTTTACATTGTTTTTGTGTCAATAATTTGAGGTTGAGAGACAATAATTGTTCATGAATTGAATTATTTTCTCAAATTTATACTTGAGATAAAGATATCCTTGTAGATTTTGTGGCAATATTAGGTTTTACGGGCTTAATAGTTTAATTGTTGGAATTGTCATAGAGATATAGGCAATTTACTATTCAACAAATATCGTTATTGCTTGAGAAAGAATATCGAGTCTATAAGGTAGAGCTGCCAACAACCTACAAATAGAAGAACACATCATGTATTAATGAACAAAGAGTAGGAGGAAATAACGGTGAAGTCATTGCTCTAGAGTTTTTACCAATTAAGTTTAATCATCTATTTTGCATTGTTAATTTTAGAGCCTAGTCACATTTAATTTTCAAGCAAGTTAAATTTTATTCATCTTTGATAATTCAGTGCTTAGATAAAATAGAGGATAGAAAATTTGGTAATTGGTAGGATTCACTCCCTGTGGAGAACGATCGATGTATTCAATCATTGTATTACTTGTAACGATTCGATACTTGCGAAATCAAACAAGAGGAAGCTCGAAGAGTATTAGACGGTAGCACTCACTGAACAATGCAGTGCTATTTTTCAACAAAAATTGCCTTAAAAGCTAAAAGACCCAAGGAATTTTCTAATTCCATGTTCTATAGGCAATTTTACTTTTGATAGAGCATTGTGTGATTTGGGTTCTAGTATTAATTTAATGCCCTTGTCTATTTTCTAGAGACTTTGATTAGGAGAGGCGAGCCCGACGACGGTGACATTGCAATTAGTTGACCGATCAATTAAACATCCAAGAGGAATCATTGAAGATGTTCTGCTAAAAGTAGATAAATTCATTTTTCCAACTGACTTTGTTGTTCTTGACATGAAGGAAGATAGAGAAATACCAATCATATTGGGGGGCAGTTCTTAGCAACAGGAGATGAAAACATTAGTGTTCGAAAGGGTGAAGTGACATTGCGTGTGGAAGGTGAAGAAGTTGAATTCAATGTATTCGATACAATCAAATACCCATACGCACATGAGAGTTGCTTTTGAGTAGATTTTGTTGATTCTTTGGCCTCCAAGAAAATAACAACATTGAAAATTCCATTAGACATCAATCTTAGATCTTGAAGAACTGGAAGACTTAGATGTGATGGAATTTGTGAATTGGTTGGATAGTGGAATCCCCTTTGAACGTAAAAGTTTCAAACCACTAGGATAAGCCCCACAAAGACCTTTACCTTTGAAAGAGAAAGCACCTAACCTTGAGTTAAAATTGCTATCATCTCATCTTAGATTTGCTTACTTGGGTGAGGAATCCACTCTTCCTATGATTATTTCAGTAGAGTTATCTAACAATGAGGAAGAAAATGCTAGCTGAGAATTCCATTCCAAAGGAGGTACATAAACCTGAGGAGGAGATTCAAAAGGTAACACCTAAACCCACCATTGAGAAATTTTCTAAGTCTCCTATCCCTATAGTTCCTAGTTCTATTTCATATCCTTAGCGCTTTCAAATGAAAAAGCTTGATTCTCAATTTGAAAAAGTTTAAGATGTTTTCAAAAAGCTTCACATAAATATTCCTTTCGTAGATGCTTTGGAGCAGATACCAAACTATGTGAAGTTATGAAGGAGATCATGTCAGGCAAAAAGAAGCTAAAGGCTTATGAGACAGTCAATCTTACTGAGGAGTGTGAAGCAATCATTTAGAGAAAATTGCCTCAGAAATTAAAAGATTCAGTGAGTTTCATTGTTCCCTATACTATTGGCAAGTTTTCTTTTAAAGCTTTATTTGATTTTGGTGCTAGTATTAATTTGATGTCCCTCTCTGTTTACAAGAAACGTGGTATGGGGGAAGTGAAACCAACAATGATGTCCTAGTCGATCGCTCCATCACATACCCAAGAGGTGTTGTGGAGGATGTCCTAGTCAAGGTAGACAAGTTCATATTCTCTGTGGACTTCATAGTACTGGACTGGAGAGACTTTTCCTAGCCATTAGTAAAGCAGACATTAGCATGCAAAAAGGTACATTGACCTTACAAGTGGGTGAGGAAAAGGTATAATTTCAAATCTTTAAACCACAAAGTTTAGATGATGAGGTAAGTACTTATCTCAAAGTTGAGTTGGCAAATTTTTTGTATCTTGACTGTCTAAAATGTGTAGTTTTAAGTGGCTTTCTAGTGCAGTATTTAATGATAAGGAGAAAGTGAAGGAGGCTGAGTTCAAGGACAAGAAACCACCCTAATGCATACACATGAGCTCTGTCTAGCTAAAGATGTTAAACAAAGTGCTTCTTGGGAGGGAACCCAAATTTCTATCCTTTTTGTGTTAGTTTTTATTTTTCGTCGTTCTCTATCATGTGTCTTTACTTGGTTTCCTAGGTTATGTGTTGTAGGAGCTCGAAATCTTCCACCCAGACCTTTTGAGATGATGAAAAGATTGTATCTCCCTTAATCATGGTAGTATTGTTCACTCCTTCATCTTTTCTTTGTCCTTCTGCATGTTTGAATACTTAATACATTGAAGACAATGCATATTTTGAAGTTTGGAGGTAGTGGGAGTAATTTTTACTTATTGTTTGAGTCCTGAGCATGTTCTGAAATTTTCTCTGATGAATCTTTTGCATATTGATGATTAGGATGGCATAGGATGTGATCTAATTAATAAAATTTTGTACAATCATTTGAGATGGTGAGAGCATGTCCTAAAACCACCCTCGCTGAAAATTGATTATGCAGAAACACATTTGGATATACATAGAGTGCATATGATCATTTATACCTTCGAGGAGGTGTTTGAACTAGTCTTAGGCTTCAAGACTTGTCATTAGAATGACATTAGAATTTACTCCAACAAAAGGTTTTAAAGCTAAATCTTATGGATTTGCTAGGGTCGAGATCAATTTTGGAATAAGTATGGAGAATGTGGAAATTAACGAATGAAGAAATAAGACTGACAAAATTAGAATTGGGAGTGGCATAGATGTGGTCATATATGAAATAGACACTTTCAGTATTGGAACAAATTAAGCCTTGTTTGATAACTATTTTGTTTTTGGTTTTTGGTTTTTGAAAATTAAGCTTGTTTTCTCCCAATTTCTCTACAATATGTTTCATCTCTCTTAAGGAAGCATTTGAATTCTTAGTCAAATTCTAAAAACAAAAACAAGTTTTTGAAAACTACTTTTTCTAGTTTTCAAAACATGACTTGGTTTTTGAAAACATAGGTAAAAAGTAGATAATAAAACAAGTACATCCATAGGTGAGAGTAGTACTTATAGGCTTAATTTTCAAAAACCAAAAACTAAAAACCAAATGGTTATCAGACGGGGCCTTAGTTGTATGCAAGTTGGTAATCTTAGTGGAGCATCTTTAGATATAGTAGTTTAAGGCAGATATGAAACATAAATTAATTTATTTTAATATTCCAATTTTAATATGTTTTATGCAAGTCTAATATTTTCTTTTATTTTGTTAATTGGATCAAGGAACTCATGTATATGATAATAACGACATACCAAGGTCAAGTTTGCCCAAGTCTTTGTAATGACATGCTTCAAACATGAAGTCCAACTACTGGTAAGTAGTTTGATAAATAGTTTATTTTCATTTTCTTTATTGATGTTTTTAATTTTTTTTTAGGATTTTGAAGTTAAATTTTGTCAATACTTGATGAGTATTTTATTACTTCATCTTTCAATTTTATTTATTATAGTTTTTAGCTTTCTTCATTTTATTCTTATAATGCAATTTTGTTTATTATTGTTGAAATTTTGGAATTCATAATTTTTAAAATTGCCACAACATAAAGCAATTATAATTTCTCACCTTTCAATAGTTTTTTAAATATAACTACGAAACAAATGGAAAAACAATGGGAAATTTAACATTGATTGAAGTTATAGCTACGATCAGATTGATGCACAATGGTCAAAGCGAGCATAGTTGAGAAGTTGATAAATCATTTTTAGGCTTAGCAAAGTAGGGTGCATTTGGGCTTAGCATATGTTTTTGAGGTCATTTATGAACTAATTATACTTGGTTTTTGTTTGTTTTTGTGTATTTCTTTTGTAGGTGTCTTTGTGTGAAATTTAAAGTGAAAACGTGAAGAAAATGGCAAATTTTTCCATGAGCATAGCGTCTAGGTGCTAAGGAGAGGCGCCTAGGCGGTGCTTAAAGGTCTAAAACAAAGAAACTGCCAAAGGGCTGACACCTATGCGCTACATTTGCAGGAGAAGTCACAAGGCACAGTGGCGCCTAGGCCTTATTTTGGGAACCTAGGCGCTGCGGTACTGAATGCCATCAGCTTTTCGCAATTTTTACAGCGCCTAGACGCTGTCTATGGCGCCTAGGCGCTACATCAACTACCCTAATTATAAATTGTTGTCTTGAGGTGAGGAAAATCAAATTTTGAGGGAGAGAAACAAGAGACAAAGCCACTAGACCACCTTGGAGGACCCGAGCAACCGAACGGAGGAAGAGCTACTCTTGGAAACTCATTCAATCACACGGATTTGTTTCTCTTTTCACTATTTCTTCTCTTTTTCCTACTTGTAATGACTCATATGATGTTTTTAGATAGGTTTGTTAAGTTTTACATTATGAACTAAGTTTTTCTTTTTAGAGCTTTGATGTAACCGATACTCAAATCCTACTCTTTCTTAATTAATAGATGATGTTTCTATTTCAATTGGTTTTGTGAAAATTCTTATGAACTTAATGCATGTTTAGATTTGACCATTCTTTACATTATTTTTGTGTCAATAATTTGAGGTTGAGAGACAAGAATTGTTGATAAATTGAATTATTTTCTCAAATTTATACTTTAGATAAAGACACCCTTGTAGATTTGTTGGCAATATTAGGTTTTACGGGCTTAATAGTTGAATTGTTGGAATTGTCATAGAGATATAGGCAATTTAGTATTCAACAAATATTGTTATTGCTTGAGAAAGAATATGGAGTCTATAAGGTAGAGCTACCAACAACCTACAAATAGAAGAACACATCAGGTATTAATGAACAAAGAGTAGGAGGAGAAAACGGTGAAGTCATTGCTCTAAAGTTTTTACCAATTAAATTTAATCATCTGTTTCGCATTGTTAATTTTAGAGCCTAGTCACATTTAATTTTCAAGCAAGTTAAATTTTATTCATCTTTGATAATTCGGTGCTAGAACATGGAATTATAAAATTCCCTGGGTCTTTTAACTTTTGAGGCAATTTCTGTTGAAAAATAGCACTGCATTGTTCAGTGAGTGCTACCGTCTAGTACTCTTCAAGCTTCCTCTTGTTTGATTTCCCAAGTATTGAATCGTTACAAGTAATACAATGATTGAATACATCGATCGTTCTCCACAGGGAGTGAATCTTACCATTTACCAAATTTTCTAGCCTTAACTTTTTGATAGAGCATTGTGTGATTTGAGTTCTAGTATTAATTTGATGCCTTTGTCTATTTTCTGGAAACTTTGATTAGGAGAGGCGAGCCCGACGACGGTGAGATTGCAATTAGTTGACCGATCAATTAAACATCCAAGAGGAATCATTGAAGATGTTCTGCTCAAAGTAGATAAATTCATTTTTCCAACTGACTTTGTTATTCTTGACATGGAGGAAGACAGAGAAATACCAATCATATTGGAGGGCCATTCTTAGCAACAGTAGATGAAAACATTAGTGTTCGAAAGGGTGAGGTGACATTGCGTGTGGAAGGTGAAGAAGTTGAATTCAATGTATTCGATGCAATCAAATACCCGTACACACATGAGAGTTACTTTCGAGTAGATTTTGTTGATTCTTTGGCCTCCAAGAAAATAACAACATTGAAAATTCCATTAGACGTCAGTCTTACCCACCATGATCTTGAAGAACTGGAAAACTTAGATGTGATGAAATTTGTGAATTGGTTGGATAGTGGAATCCCCTTTGAAGGTAAAAGTTTCAAACCACTAGGATAAGCCCCACAAAGACCTTTACCTTCGAAAGAGAAAGCACCTAACCTTGAGTTAAAATTGCTACCATCTCATCTTAGATATGCTTACTTGGGCGAGGAATCCACTCTTCCTGTGATTATTTCAACAGAGTTATCTGACAATGAGGAAGAAAATTTATTGCGAGGAATAAAATTTTCAGCAGAGTTATCTAACTTCGAGCTAAAAGCAAACCTTATTCAGATGGTGAGAAAGAACGCATTCAAGGGATATCCTTCTGAAGATCGTAATTCTCACTTTCTTAATTTTCTAGAAATTTGTGGCATTGTCAAGAGAAATGGTGTCTCTGCTGACGCCATTCGCTTACGCCTTTTTCCTTTTTCTTTGCAAGATTAGGCAAAAGATTGGCTTGGATCTCTACAGCCTGGAAGCATTCCCACTTGGGAGCAGTTAGCCCAAGCATTCCTCACAAAATTTTTTCCACCTGCTAAGGCCACCAAGATGAGGACTGAAATAGGAACCTTCAAACAACATGAGAGTGAACAATTGTTTGAAGCCTGGAAAAGGTACAAGGAGCTGTTAAGGAAGTGCCCTCAGCACAAGTACCCAGACTGGCTTCAGATCCAACTATTGTATAATGGACTCACGGGTAGCACTAGATGCAATAACTGGAGGCACTATTCTGGCTAAAACTGTAGAGGAAGCACAAAACTTACTAGAGGAAATGTCAACCACTAGCTATCAATGGCCGAATGCAAGTCATGGAATAGTGGTTGGTCTTTATGAGTTGGATGAGGTAAGCGCCCTTAAATCTCAAATGGCATCTCTGACTCATGCTTTATCCAAACTTGCAGGGACATGCACTCCTCAGTCAATAGCCTCCATAGTAGAAGCTCAATTTTTCCAAGTTGGTAGAAAATCTAGCATCGAGCAAGCCCAGTATGTCAACAACAAAAATTCCAACTATGGAGGGCAGCATATGCAGAACAATCTTCTGTCTCACTACCATCCAGTTTATGTATCCACCTCCTATCAAGCTGAAAATAATCCATCCCTTGAGGATATGTTGGGGGCATTCATCACTAAATCAAGAAGCAAACCTAACTAGTTGGAGAGTATTGTCAATGGACATGGTACAGCCATCAAGAACATAGAGGTACAAATCAGTCAGATGGCCACCACCTTGAACACTATGCAAAAAGGTAAATTCCCTCAGTGATACTTAGGTAAACCCAAGGGAAACTTGTAAGGCCATCACCCTGCGAAGTGGAAGGGAATTGACTGAATAAAAGAAAATGCTAGCTGAGAATTCCATTCCAAATGAGGTACATAAACCTGAGGAGGAGATTCAAAAGGTAACACCTAAACCCACCATTGAGAAATTTGCTAAGTCTCCTATCCCTATAGTTCCTAGTTCTATTTCATATCCTCAGCGCTTTCAAATGAAAAAGCTTGATTCTCAATTTGAAAAAGTTTTAGATGTTTTCAAAAAGCTTCACATAAATATTCCTTTCGTAGATGCTTTGGAGCAGATACCAAACTATGTGAAGTTCATGAAGGAGATCATGTCAGGCAAAAAGAAGCTAAAGGCTTATGAGACAGTCAATCTTATTGAGGAGTGTAAAGCAATCATTTAGAGAAAATTTCCTCAGAAATTAAAAGATCCAGTGAGTTTCATTGTTTCCTATACTATTGGCAAGTTTTCTTTTAAAGCTTTATTTGATTTTGGTGCTAGTATTAATTTGATGTCCCTCTTTGTTACAAGAAACTTGGTATGGGGGAAGTGAAACTAACAACGATTTCACTATAACTAGTCGATCGTTCCACCACATACCCCTAGAGGTGTTGTGGAGGATGTCCTAGTCAAGGTAGACAAGTTCATATTCTCTGTGGACTTCATAGTACTGGACTGGAGAGACTTTTCCTAGCCATTAGTAAAGCATACATTAGCATGCACAAAGGTACATTGATCTTACAAGTGGGTGAGGAAAAGGTATAATTTCAAAACTTTAAACCACAAAGTTTAGATGATGAGGTAAGTACTTGTCTCAAAGTTGAGTTGGCAAAATCTTTGTATCTTGACTATCGAAAATGTGTACTTTTAAGTGGCTCTCTAGTACAATATTTAATGATAAGGAGAAAGTGAAGGAGGGTGAGTTCAAGGACAAGAAATCACCCTAATTCATACACATGAGCTCTGTCTAGCTAAAGATGTTAAACAAAGCACTTCTTGGGAGGCAACCCAAATTTCTATCCTTTTTGTGTTAGTTTTTATTTTTCGTAGTTCTCTGTCTTGTGTCTTTACTTGGTTTCCTAGGTTATCTGTTGTAGGAGCTCGAATTCGTCCACCCAGCCCTTTTAAGATGATGAAAAGATTGTATCTCCCTTAATCAGGATAGTATTGTTCACTCCTTCATCTTTTCTTTGTCCTTATGCATGTTTGAATACTTGATACATTGAGGACAATGCATGTTTTAAAGTTTGGAGGTGGTGGGAGTAATTTTTACTTATTGTTTGAGTCCTGAGCATGTTCTGAAATTTTCTCTGATGAATCTTTTGCATATTGATGATTAGGATGGCATAGGATGTGATCTAATTAATAAAATTTTGTACAATCATTTGAGATATGAGAGCATGTCCTAAAGTTGAGCTAAGTTTAAATTTTTCTTGAGTTCCCTTGCAACTTGTTAGCACTTAGCCTTATTTCCTTTAGTTTTGAATCTTTAGAATAAGGTTATTTTGTTTAAAACTTTGATGTCACCTCGATAGGCTTAAGAACTGATTTGAGGGTCAATCTGCACGATAGGTTGCAATGTTGTATCAATAGTTTATATGTGAATGTCGTTGCCTATATTGATTTTTTTGCATGTTGAAAAGAAAGGATATTTTTTGTATGTTTGAGTCAATATGTTGTGTTTAAAAGGAGCAGAGACAAAAAGAGCTATCTCCATTGTGATCAATTAGAATACTCATTAAGCTAGTACTCTGGGTAAAGGCCCTATAGTGGATGTGTGAAAGCTAGGGTCCTTAATTCAAAAGTTAAAATAATATAATAAAAGAAAAGAAAAGAAAAGAAAAAGGCATGTTTGGGGTTGTCTAACCCAATTTATAATTTCAAGTGATTCAATGAGTCATTACTTTCTTGAGTGTAGGAGGGCCTAATAATTGGAACTTAGGACCAGAGTATAGGACAATCAAATGGAGGACTTTATAAAATCGTTCCTAGCTAGTAAAGACTAAAAGATGGAAGGTTACGCACACACAAGCGTAAGGTATGAGTTGGATGAAATTTAAATTAACTGATGAATAGTTGTGCTTGAGTTCTTCCTTTGATTGTTTGATTTTAGTATTTAGATCTTTGAGGCTTGAGTTATGTTTATGGATTAGTGAAATTGTGATGTTGTTTTGTTTTGTTTTGCTCGAGACTAGAAAAAATTTAAATTTGAGGGTATTTGATAGCACACAAAATATGATATCTCTAGACTCTACTTTTGTTAGTCTTTATAGCTTATTTAGTATTCTTCACGAGTTTATTTATTGAAATTTTAGTTATCGAACATTTGGAGTGAAACCGGAGAATTTGGAGATAGCATGGCAATTATAGAGCTATTTGAACACAAACGGAGAAGCCAACTGAAGAAAACGAATGAATTAGGCCAAGAAACTCAAGGGCATGGTGTTGAGATGCCATTAGTAGCGTCTCAACGCCACAATTGCAGCAAAACAAGCTATAGGAACTACACAGGCAGCATTGAGACGCTGTTTGTAGCGTCTCAACGCCAGACGATCGAGGTCGCAATGCTAAGGAGCTCAACACTGCAGATTGAGATGCTATCTTTCCTATTTTGAAAACGCGCGCTTTTGGAAGGACAACGTCAAGACGTTGTAACCTAGCCTCTCAACGTCAGACGATCGAGGTCGCAATGCTAAGAGCTCAACACTGCAGATTGAGATGCTATCATTCCTATTTTGAAAACGCACGCTTTTGGAAGGACAACGTCAAGATGTTGCAACCTAGCGTCTCGACACTATCACATTTTCTATAAATACATCCTTAATTGCTTGTAGAAAGGGAGAGCCGTCTTGGGGAGAATAGAAATCTAAATTGATTTTTGCAAATTTGAGGAGACCAAATGACATTCTTAGGAGCAGGGAGAAAAAGTTTGAAACTCAAGATCGTGTAGATTGCATTAGGAATGAGGATAGACACATCAGAAGAGTTTTTCTTTCCTTTTAATTTGTAGTTGTCATTATGGATTTTGACATAAGTCTAGATTTATTTTCAGTTATTAGTAGTGGCTTGACTTGTCTCTAGGGGAATGATGTAGCCGTTGAATTCATTATTTTAGTATTAATTCATATCTTGATTATGCTTATTAACTTTTTATGTTTGAATGTTCTTAATACTTGTTGACTTTTGGCCAAAGTTTACATGATTAATTATTCTAAGATCTTACTTGAAAGAGTAGTTTTTAGACTAGAATAGTTTCAAACATGACTACTTGTAAATTCTTACATGTGAATGAGGAGTTCACTTAGAAGCACAAAAAGAAGTTCTTAATGTCTTGTATGTTATTAAAATCTAGACAGATACGTAGGTTTGTAGCATTGCAAGAGATCATCTGGACTTGGAAGAGTCTTTTCATACTTTTCACTTCTTGCTTATAGTTATACATAATCATATCTTGGATTAATTAACTAAAATAATGGTTCAATTGGTGAAGTCGATTCCTTAGGTTTTTCTCTCTTTGATATCTCCCTCTGTTTTTATTTATTTTGTTAACCACTTTTCTCTCAAAATTGCTTTTCTAAATAAAATTGGATGTTATTATTGAAGGAATGAACGTTTCACTCTGCAGCGGAAGCATTGGATCGTCTTTGATTTTATTTAAAATTAAACTAAAAATTAAGGTTAAACAAACTTACTTGGAGAAAATTTGAAGATATTTCTGGCAGATATTTATCTCCTCCATAAAATCTTCCTAGCTATGACTCGAACACAAGACCAAAGCTTGGATTGGAGTGAGGTCTAGAGAGAATTCTTTAATTCTCTTTTGAGGAGATATATGTTGTGTTTATTGACTCAACCCAAGGATCCTATTTATAGACACCAAGGGAAAATCTTTCCCATAATTAAAATATTATAGTTTAATATCTAATATATGATAATATATCATATATTTAGCTGAATCTCATTCAAATCTCCTACAATATTTATTTATTTGAATTTTATTCAAATTCTATAAATATCTTTTATTTAATGTATCTAATATACATTAATTATTTTAATATTTAATGTATCAAATACAATAAATATATTTTCCTCTTATATAATTAATATATCTAATATATTAAATATTAATTTGAACATTTCAAATTTTTCTTTGAACTAAATTGATCTTTTAGTGTTACTATGAGCTAGCAAGGGGACTTTATGAACCTATAGATTATAAGCTCCAATGATACAAAATCAATTAATTAAATTCTTTAATTAATTAATTTTCATTCATTAACTATAGGTCACTCCACTATAGACCTAGAGTTGCACTCTTATGCACTGTAGGACAAATTATGTCCATAGATATAATTATTACATGCAAGTCGATCCTTCACGAGTTGTTCATAATTACAACTGGGTCAAAAAGTCCATTTTACCCCTATAACTATTAAGTACCTTTGATACTCTAATGAACAATCTATTTATAATCGAATTATAAACTAAGTCCCTCTCGGGCCAGTGAGAGGATGGGGCCCCATTGTTCAAGTCCTGAAATTAGCACTTAAGGGAACTACTCATCTACTTACCCTATATGAGAAGGAGTGAATTTCATCTTGTGATATTATGTTTCCAGCTCCTTATTTGATCAAGTCTCCAAAATGGTAGACATATTGAATTGGCTACAAAAGTCACTCTCACCCATGCAAATCAAAGGACAAGCCCTCACAGGTAGGAGTTCATAACTCACTAAGGATTAAGATTAAATCGAATATGATCATCCTGATGAAATATTAATCTTCTCAATTAACGGATTTATAAAGAGAGATTAAATATTTTGTGGTCCAGTCTTACACAAACTCATTGTATAAGATACCTCCACTCACATGTCTCCACATGAACGATTTGGATCAAATCATTTGTAACTATTACAAAGTGGATCGTATAAATAGTGTTACCAGGATAAAGCACACAACCTTATCCATATACTATGACTCTTTAGGTTATTTTTTGAACATGATCCTCTCGTATGTCAATCACATACTTATCAAGATTACACTAATAACCTTAGATTTTTCATATAATGGATAATATTATATTGTAAATAAAATAATCAAAATTATTATTAATTATTAAATAATTCATTAATTACGAGGCTTTAAGGCATAAATCCCAACAATTATTTATTATAATCAATTGATCTAGAAAACCATTTCTGAGGACGATACTCTGCACTCACTAATCACTATACCAAAACTTGACATCGTACACTTGCAACTTTGCATGATCACAAAATCACGTAACAATCTCATTTATCTAAGCTCCTCAATCTACCTTTCATAACCCTTATGTTGATTATATTGATTTTAACGTGAATTACCAAGTTTATTAAACTATTTTAAAAACTAATCGCATTATGAGTCTGCTTAATAAAATTAAATAAAACTTGACTAATTCAACTCTTAGGTTAGTTTTCAAGTAAGGGTGTTCCATTTCAGTCAACTTAAATACTTCAGCCTAGACAGAACAATCCTTAGATAGAGTGCCCTTATAGTCAATTTTTATTTCAAAATTCATTAATCTTTAATTAACTATTAATTAGTCAATTTTTATTCAATTCAATAATTTTTAATTAACTATTAATTACTAGATTAATGAACCTAAGTGAATTTAAGCAAAGTTCTTAATCCTATTAAAAACTAATTCAATTCATGGATAATCTTAAAAATATACCATTTTAAATCGTTTAAAATAAAATTAAAAGATTATCCTAAATTCTAATCCCACTAAAAAAATAAACATATATTAAATTCAAATTTTAAACTATTTAAAGCATGATTTAAAATATCTCTATTTTAAGGAAACCCTAATCTCATTAGGAATAGGAAAGATCCTAATCTTGTTAGGAAGACATGCATTCCAATTAAGAAATGAAACATCCCAATTTAATTTTCAAAATATAACAATTATATTTAAAAATGTGGAAAATATAAACTTATTAGGAAAGCATTTTAATTCTATTAAGAAACATCATAATCAAAATTTTCAAATATAAAAATTATATTAAAAAATAATTAAGATATATGCACGATCATGCTTAACCTATGGTGAGATTTTAATCTAAATGACATACTTTATGCAACAATCAAATAATTTAAAACATAATCATATTCATAATTAAATTAAAACTAGCAAAATTGACAGGCATATTTGGCATATCCTAAGAAATTGAAAACAATTTAAATTCAAGACATATGTTGGTATTCAATTTTTATACTTTTGTTAATCATCCAAAATTAGGTTAACTGAGAATAGTTGCCACCATCTTTTCCCTCAAATTTCTCCATTTGAATGGACCAACTTATTGCTTGAAATTGTGGATCCACCAATTGACCACTACCAAGTCTAACCGACTCCAATTCAATTTCTATTGAAATCCAATTTCAATTTCAATTGAAATTCAATTAGGCTAGGAACATTCAGCAGCTGATATTAAATTTGAGGAGTCATTAACCCAGCAGCTTTCAATTTCACAAGGGTTCACATATGCTAAAATTTGAAATCCAATTTCAATTTTAATTGAAATCATATTTCAATTGACCGCTGCCTTTTAATTGAAACACAAAATCAGAGTGAATGCAAAATTTTTGACCCACCAAATTAAACTCACGAACATATGGGCTGAATTTTAACACCATTGAATGACCGC
The DNA here is from genome assembly GCA_033996785.1 of Trichosanthes truncata. NCBI lineage: Eukaryota > Viridiplantae > Streptophyta > Magnoliopsida > Cucurbitales > Cucurbitaceae > Trichosanthes > Trichosanthes truncata. Next base: position 52,740,280 of record JAWPNB010000002.1, on the reverse strand, counting down.
CTACGTACATTCAAATGCTCGCCGATTGATTGTGCAGCCACTTGAACTTTGATAGCAACTTTAATGAATCGTGGTTCATGCAATCGAGACTTGTATGTCAGCGGGAGGTGTAAAGATAAAAATTACAAATAACCCTAAACCCTTTTGGATTTTACAAATGATCTGATTAAAAGCTATAAATTCTAACGCCAAATATGTCTAAACAGTCAATTCACAAAACCACAAATCATATCTATGATTGAATTAAAGTATCCACCATAACATAACTTTAATTCCAAATAAAAAAACAAGAATTTGATTAGATACCAATTGATAGGAATGAACGTTTCACTCCGCAGAGGAAACATTGGATTATCTTTGATTTATTCAGAATAAACTAAACTAAAGGTTAAGCAAACTTACATTCAGTAAATACGAAGAAAGTTCTGGCTGGTCTTTAATCTTCTTGCTCCAAGTCCAACGAGGTTGAATCTTCAAGGCTTCCACAAAGAGCCTCTTTTCTATAGAGAATTCTCTAATTCTCTATTGAGGAGTTGATCTATCTCATTACTCAACTCAAAAGTCCTATTTATAAAGAACTATGGCAAATCTTTGCTTTAATTAAAATATTATATTTTAATATCATATTAAAATATATATTATACTTATTTGAATCTCATTCAAATTTCCTATAAGGCTATAATATATATTTAACATATTTGAATCTCATTCAAATTTTAAATAGATTTTTTTTTTCTTTAATGTATCTAATATACATTAATCATTTTTAATATTTAATGTATTAAATACAATAAATATATTTTTCTCTTTTATATTTAATATATCTAATATATTAAATATTAATTTGAACATTTCAAATTAAATATTAACATGAACATTTCAAAATTTTCTTTCAACTAAATTGATCATTTGGTGTTACTATGAGCTTGCAATGGGACCTTATGGACCTACAAATTATAAGCTACAATGTTTCAAAATTAATTGATTAAACTTTTTAATCAATTAATTTTCCTTCATTAACTCTAGGTCGCTCCACTATAGATCTAGAATTGCACTCTTATGCATTGTAAGACTAGTTGTGTCCATGGATATAACCATTACATGCAAGTCGATCATGCATGAGTTGTTCATAATTACAACTGGGTCAAAAGTCCGTTTTATCCCTATAATGACATCTTATACCTTAAGTACCACTAATCCTCTAATGAACAATTTGTTTATGATCCAAACATAAAATAAGTCCATTTCAGGCCAGTGAGAGGGTGGGCTTCATTGTTCAAGTCCCGAAATCAGTACTTAAGGGAACTACTCATCTACTTATCCTATATGGGAATGAGTTAATTCCATCTTGTGAGATTATGTTCCCAATTCTCTATTTGGTCAAGTCCCCAAAATGGCAGGCTTATTGCATCAACTACGAAAGTCATTCTTACCCATGAAAATCCAAGGGCATGTCATCACAAGCAGAAGTTCATAACTCACTCAGGATTATATTGAGTCACACATGATCATCATGTGAAATATTAATCTTCTTAATTAATGAATTTATAAAGAGAAATTAAATATTCTGTGGTCTAGTCTTATACAAATTCATTGTATAGGATATCTCCACTCATATGTCTCCACATGAATGATTTGAATCAAATCATTTATAACTATTACAAAGTGGGTTGTATCAATAATGTTACCAGGATAGAACTATAGGATCGTATGACAACACTAGAGGGGGGTGAATAGAGTTGCTTAAAAAAATTAAAACTTTTTAAAGAATTAAACTAAAATAATGTAATCCAAACTAATCAAAATAAACACCCTAAAAAATTCTAGAAATATAGAACAATTTTCCTAAGCATGCAATCTACTCACAAAAATATTAAGCAACGAAAATTTAAAAGAATATAGAGGAAGAGATAACACCAAAAAATTTTATAGTGGTTCGGAAATCCCTACTCCACTCCCCAAGACTCCTTCTTGGGTATTTTATAGCGATGATTCTCTTACAGGTGAGAACCAAACTGATTGGACTCTTTTTAAGGGTTCAAGAGTCAACTCCCAACTGATCCTTTTGCACGTTTAGGATCCAACCTATATCGATCATTTTAACGGGTTTAGGATCAAACCACTATGATCCTCTTACTGGGTGCAGGATCAAACCACTACAAATCCTTTTTCGGGTTCAGGATTAAACCGCTCACTCAAAATCCCAAGGTGTGGCACCTTAATACAAAACCCAATTGAAATAGTGAAATAATTTAAAGACCCACAAAGAAACTCTCACAAAGAGTAGGTTTACAAGTTTTAGCTCAAAAGGAACAATCTAATCTCTCATATAAAATTCTCTCACAAGAAAAATAGAAAATGATGAAGCTTTGAAGAATGATCAACAATGGAGAATGTTTGAGAGAAAATTTCAGCAATTTTTGGGGATGAGAGTTATGAAATGAGAAAGAAAATGATGTTTAAATGGAGTTGTAAGAAATAAGTTTGATCCATTAGATCTAGATTAAGATGGATCAAGGGTGGAGGAAATTTGGGAGGAAAATGACAAAAGAATGATTAAAAAATAATTTTAAAATGCCTCTAACGGCTATTTCAAAATGCCACGTGTCGCAATATTATTTGTCCACGTCATTACTAAATAGCAGTTTTTCTCAATCTTCTTTTGGTCATAACTTTCTCGTTTGAAGTCCGATTTGAGTGATTCAAAATGCGTTAGAATCGTATTTTCAAGCACTACACTGTGGACACTTTAAAACACTAAAATCATTAGTAATTAATAGGTTTGTTATCATCAAAATATATAGTCGTATGATTGAAGCTCATAAAGCTAACAATCTCCCCCGTTTTGATGATGTCAAACTACTCAAGAAAAATATTCCCAAGGTAGATAAATAATAATATCAAAAGTATTCAGTTAGTAAACATCATATTTAATAACTAAATATCACATATATTTTTCTAACTAAATTCATTTTGATGATGACAAACTACTCAAGAAAAATATTCTCAAGGTAGATGAATAACAATATCAAAAGTATTCAATTAGTAAACATCATATTTAATAACTAAATATCACATATAATTTTCTAACTAAATTCTCCCCCTTTTGTTATCATCAAAAGATAACAATTAAAAACATAATCAAGCTCCCCCTTAAAAGTAATCATAATAGTCATTAAAAGATAAAACTCCTCCTCAAAGTAATAATCAAGTTAACTAATAATAATAAGTTCATTTAAGCTCTCCTAATAAATGAAGCCACTCATTTTGAGCAAAAATATTCAAGAAATATAATAAACTCAATAACACAATAGAATCAATAAAGGCATCAAAGCACATAATCCCAATTTCAAAGTAATAGTAATTTATCTCAATAAATCAATTAACATTACTTCAACAAGTATATATAAACAATCATGATATTTTCACAAGAAAATATATAGCTCCCCCTAAACATGTGAATCATATAATAAATGGACAAATAAATAAGTACTCCCCCTAAATATATGAGACATAATAAATATTACAAAGAGAGAACAACAAACACCAATTAGTTATTCAATCATCAATATAATTTTTCATAATAAATATAATTATATAAGCCGCTAAATCATAATCAATGACAAATATCCCAAGATAAAACTTTCACAATTAAGCAAAAAAAAAAAGATCATTTTTAAGAGGCATTTACTCCCCCTAAAAATAAGCATACTCTATAAAAGGATATTTTTTCATGGAGTTTCATAAGTCAACATAAAGAAGAATTTAAATTCTAATTGCTTTTTCAATTGCTCAATTAACCACAATAAGTGGGGCACGAGATAAGAGATTTCAATGGAGCATATCAATTTAAAACATACCAAACATAGAATTTAAATCAATGTATTAATAACACATACAATCTCATAAATACAAATTTCAAACATTTAAGCACTATGAGATACCAATTAAAAAAATATTTAAACATTTAACATCCAAAGAATTTTACACCACATACCAATTGATGAGGGTAAAATCAATATATATAAATCAATTTATATATCAAATTTGTTTCATACAAAGAAATATTATACTAAAAAAAAATTAACAAGATATCAATATGAGAGACAAAATAAGATATTAATTAACAACCATAATCAAAGCAATTTTGTTCATAAAAGGAAAAAGTTATCAATAAATGAAACATGTCAATAATCAATACAAAGAAAAGAAATTTCATTTAAGAAAAAAAACTAAATTCAATTTCACAACCAATAGGATTTAAGAAAAGATAAGTAAATTAAAGCACTTTCCTTATTAAAAGGGATTTGACAACTCTTTTCCACGTCTCATAATAACATAAATAATCAAAACATGATGCTTTAATCAAGGAATAGACATTCAAGTTCATAAAGCATTTAAACCCTATTTTTAAACTAACAAAACTTAATATCAATTGTAAGAGTGGAACTCAAACAATAAAGTATCAAAGTTAGATAGTTTAAAAAGAATATTTTCAAACAACATCTTTCAAAAATTAAGAACAAGAATTAATTATAATCAAACAATAAAAGAATCTTCAAAAGTTTCCAAAAACAATTTAAATCATCAAATATTCAATTTTCAAAAACCAACATGGAAACAAAAAAAATAATAAAAATTTTCAAATACTCAAAATATCAATTATATTGGACAAATTTCAAATAAAAAAAATAGTAATACATAATATGCCAAATAGACTTTCAAAAAAAATTCCATGACATGTAATTCTATAAAACAAATAACAAAGTAATAGGGATTATGCATAAATTTGAAATTAATCAATCTCAAATTTCTCAAGAGTACATAATCATTAGTCTATAAATGGACAAACAATAAAGATAAATATCAAACAAAATATCATAAATATCTCATGGACATTTAATCTAATAATCAATCAAGTTCAATCATCAATTCAAAAATACTCAAAATCAATATAGTAAGTTAAATCAAAATTCAATAATAGTAAAATTTCCAAAACAAATCAATAATTCAATTTATTCAAAAATACATTAATAAGAGAATCGTAGACATATTTCAATTCCACAAAATATCATAGTATCATAACTTACCATTCAAACACTCAAACTTTAAAGATAATATAAAATTCAAATTCCAAATACCTTTCTATAAAACTATCCAAGAATGACAAATTTAAATTCAAATTAATTTAAAGATAATATTACAAGATATTTCAAATTAACTCAATAATCATTTAAAAGATAAAGTTACCAAATATAGATATTTTCTTTTGAAGCACTTGGAGAGCTATAAATATTGTATTTGAATTTTGAATAATTTTCATTTGGAGCTAAATCAATCCTTTGAAATATGACTTTTGGAGCACACCAACAAAATAAATTAGTAAGTAATCTTTGGTACCCATACTTGTTTGGGTCCACATATGTTAGTCTCAATCTTTGGAATCCATTTCTTTTTAGTTCCAACATTCATAACATTCATACTATTTGGTTTAGGTAAATTATAACATGAATTTGATTTATGACCAAATTTGCCACAAGAGAAACAAGAAATATTATGCATAAATTTTTCATTCACATAATATCTATGCATGTTATTTTTCACATAAGTGTTCCTTTTATAAGTATTTTGGAAATTTTCTTTATAAGAAACATTTTTTGTAATGACCCGACTTATCCTATTAGACTTTCTAGGGACGTTACTACATGCATGCTAATGGAATTTAGAAATCTTTGGTAAAAGACAGAAAGAATTAAACTTTTTTTTTTTTTAAACAATCAAAATTTTTTAGTTCGGGATCCCTTTAAAAATCATTGCAAAACATAATGTGAATCAAAACATTAAATAGTTTCACTTCAATTAAGTTTACATAACAAAATATTTTTAAATAAAACATAAACTAGATGCGGAAGCTATACTTCTCATGACACCCATGACCCTTTCATCAAACCACCTTGCCATTCGCCTAAAATATGTTCTTGTCTTTACCTGAAAAGAAAAACATTTTGAAAAAGGATGAGTATTTAAAATACTCAGTAAGTGACCTCACTACCGGGTCAGGATATGCATACACATACATAATGAGTTTTCGAAAACATTTTCTTTCTTTCCTTTTGTGGGACCTAAATTCCTTTCATAGTGGAAACGTTTCTCTTTCAACTTTTCTCTTCGGCTTAATGTGGACAATTAACCCAACCTAACATTTTCTTTTCATTTAACCTTTTCAGGTTCCTTTTCATCTAACCTTTTCAGGTTCCTTTTCATATAGCCTCATAAGGCTCCTTTTCATATAGATGTACATCAATAATTTTAGGGGGTAATTGCCACAGCCTTCGAAATCATTTTTATCATGAAAACATAATCTATGCATGAGGTCCCAAAGCATTTTAAATTTTTCATTTCATGATGCAACATAAAACAAAGTTCTCATGTCATTCATCATATCATAAATCATATAACATGCATCACATTCATAAGAACATATGACAATCATACATGTGCAACTCCATTTTCATATAAAATAAAGTATTTTAAAATTCATCAGAAATCACAACTAAAAACATTTATAAAACTTTTCATTTGAAATAATTAATTTCTTTTTTCAATTCAGTTCCTAACTTGCATTTAAGCATACCGGCGTAAGATCCCTTACCTTGACTAAGCTCAAGAATCCAATTCACCCAAATGCTCACCAAAAATTCTACTGCCTTGAACCTCGGTCAAACGATTTGGGGCCTAATCAAAGTCATCCTTAAGGTTAGTAAAGATCCCTAAAATCCATAATTGAGCCCAAAGTTTTTTCCACCAACTAAATTCCCAAAATTAGAATTAATTCTATAGCATTTAACTTAATCGCAAATTGGTGGGTAAAACTGAATTTAAGTCATAAGATCCATGGATTAATCTTATTTTCAATTGATCTACCATACAGCCTAAAACTCAAGGATCTTCGTGACTTACCGAAAATTTTGCTCCAACAGTCCAAATCCTACTAGACCGCAACACACTCGTGATTTTGATGCCGGAACGGAATGGTTATCCTTGAAACAAAGTCGATATTCATGAATTAAATCTTACCCAACCAAGATCATCAAAGAACTATGTAGAAACCAATTGCTTACGCACAATTGAAGGCTCGCCGGACTGGAAGAGGCTGATCGGAACGGCGGCGGCGTGAACAGTGACGGCGTCATTGATCGGTGCTTTTCGCTACACACAAATGCACGTGATCGAAGTAATAAGAAACTAGAGTATTCCAGAGTATCGTACCCAAGGGAACGGGGTTTAATAAAACGAATTTTAGTTTGCACAAATCATTGACAAATTGCAATTTAAAGTAACCGTGGGTGACAATGATTTGAGGGGTGTTTTGATTAAAAGAAAATTTGTTTGACAAATCAATGGAAATGAAAAGGGATTCAAGTTGCTAATGCCCCTTTGAAAAGAAAATGCAACAAGAAAGCAATTGCAATCGTAGCTAGCTCAAGAACTAAGTAAACCGAATTCAACTCCTATTCGACCTTCTATGAAGTATCTTTAGGAGACTAAGTGATTAAACCTATATTTCTATGGCTAATCTAACTTAGATATTTTTTAGCACAATTCTAGTGGTTTTGGAGTCTCGCCCTATGTCTAGGGTCGATGTTTCAGACTTATGTCTAAGCCTTTTTCCTCCATTGCTTTTGCGACATCCGCTTCCCTTAACCCTTTCGGTATTAAGTTATAGCTTGGCAAGCAACACTAGATGACCAACTAGGTTTACCCAACAATTAACTCACCAAAAGCAAACTAGAGTTCAAGAATTAGCTAGATTGTTTTTACTCTCGAGCTTTACATCTTTCCTCTAGGGCATTTACAAACTTGAATCCCAAAGGAAATTTAGCTCTTCATGATGGAATAAATTGAAAACAGTAAATGTAAATTAGTAAAATTCATTGGTAATCAAGGTAAACAATGCAATCAAATTGCAAAAACAAAGCAATTAGTAGCTTAAAGAAACAATGTCAAAATTTCAAAATTCAAATAACATAAACAAAATGTGCTGAAATTGAAAACAACCCAGTAGCTAATTTGAATTCAAATAACATAAGCAAAATTGCAAAGCTAGCAAAAATCCAATAAGAACTCAACTATCCTAAAAACTCATTCCTTTCGCATCAATCGAACAAGAATTTTGTTCATAACCACATCCAATTCTTATGGAGATGGGATTGAGAAGAGGATTCTAGATTGAGATGTAGAAAAACTTAATACAAAACAGCAAATAAAATGAAAGTAAAAAAAAATTGCAGTCGGTGAAGAAAACCCATAAAATGAAACAAATTTTCTTCCCAAAAATCGTGCTCAATCGAATAAGTTTTTGCTTTTTACCAACATCAACTTCGTTGAGATAGGATTAAGGAAGAGATTTGAACTAGGATGAAGAAGAAATGAATACAAACAGCAACTAAAAAAACTACAAATGAAAAGTGCAGAAAGTAAGAAAACCCAAAAAACGTGAACAAAAATCTTCTCCAATCGAGCTCCCTTTGTTCGGCTTCTTTGTTCAATATTTATAGGGATCTCATGCTAGGGTTTCCCTCTTGGTTGATGGACAATCATGGCTAATCATCTTGCTGAATTCGTGGGTCAAATTTCCTTCAAAATCCCGAAATTCTTGTTTTTTACTTAAATTCCAGATCTGCCAGATTGCAATTGCATAGCAATTGCACTATAGTTGCATTCCACGAAAATCCTGTATCAAAATATTAAGTAAGTGTGAATTTCTTTCTTCTTTTTTTTTCTTTTCTCAATTTACTTAATTTAAAGGTCTTCCATCAATCATGTGATTAAATTCAAGCATTTTTTTTTATTTTTCATCAAATAATATGAATAAAAATCACAAATATAACTAAGTTTAAAGACCAAATAATCCTCGTGAATGAGAATTATCAGTCGTGAACAGTACCCGCGATATGAACAGTACTCGCGGTATGAACAGTACCGCGCGTGAACAGTGCCGCGATGAAACAGTACTCGTGCCCGTAAACAGTACCGCGCGATGGATGTTTGTTGAAGAAGAAGCTTTCAAATGGATGGTCTCTTGGTAGTGAAAGGGATAGAGAGAGAGGGATTGATGGTGGATGCTGTTTTTCATGGAGGAAGAGGAGAAGGTCGGAGAAGATGACGGCTTGGCTTGACCTAGGGTTGCGTGTAGTATAAAAATAATAGAGAGGGATATTTGGGCTTGGCTTCTCCTTGGGCTTGGGCTTGGCTCAAAGTCACCTAATTAACAAAATTGCCCCCAACCCAATTAATTCCCTTTTTCCCTTCTTTCTTCCCAATTCACCCTCCAATTTCTCAAATTTCAATTATGCAAATCTCTAAAATTAACTTTCAACACAACTTTAAACATGAAATTGGCCTTACAATTAATTCATATCTCAAAAATTAAAACTTTAATTAAAACCTGAAAATGGCGGTCGTTACATTTTTCTTTCCATAACCATTAAGAACATTGTTCAATTTATAGCAATTTGGTCTAATATGACCTTTTACTCCACAATAATGACATGTAGGCACAAATTTTGCATTATACACAAATCTAGCATTATACACAAAATTAGACTTAGCATGAAAATGATTTTTCACACATTTTGGTACACCATGCTTATGTACAAATTTTGGTACATCATGCTTATGCGCATCACATTTTGGTAAATCATTAGGCAAAACATCATTGGACATAGAAGATGATTTAACAAAAAATAGTTTTGGAACTAGATGGAGTAACACTCTCATCAATATAAATAAGACCTCTTTTGTCATTTAAAGGTTTGCCAATCTCAATAATTTTATCTAATTTTTGTGCACCTATTGTCAATTTCTTAATAGATTCTTTGGCACAATTAAGCTCATTAATAAGATTTAACTCTTTATCTCTAAGAGCTTTAACAAGTTCATGCAATTCAAAAGTATCATGCTCAAGAAATTTAATTTTATCTAGCATAGCACATTTATCTTGATCACATGAATTATCAACATCATCATGTTTCACAACATTATTAGCATTTAATTTCAAGCATGCATTTTCCTCACCTAATGACTTATTTTCAATAATTAAAGCATTCAAGTCATTTTTCAATTCTAAAAATGAGGAATTAATTTTCTCATATTCTTCCTTCACACTACTAAGCTCATGTAATAACTCATTGTTTTCATAAGCTAATTTAGAACTCTTCTTTTTAAGAGACAAATATTTAGAGCCTACTTTTTCATATTCATGCTTAATTTCATTATAGGCATCCATAAGATCATCATAAGAGGGATTTTCGTTACTTACCTCTTCGTCGTCACTTTCGCCGTTGGTGTGAGCCATCAAACACCAATGTGATAACTGAAAATCTTCTTTCTTCAATTTTTGACAATTTTCTTGATTTCTAGTTTTAGAAATTACCTTCACTTCAAGAAAATCATTAGCAATATAAGATGAAGATTCAATCAAATCATGATTAACTCTAATGTTTGCTATAAGCTCAAACAATTAAGTTTTCAAGAAAGGTAATTTTGAAAAAGAATTTAAGGAATATAATTTTTGAAAATTTCCTTCCAAACAAAATACTTTTCAAAATTTTAATTTCAAGGAATTTTTTTTTTTAAAAGGTTTCTTCTAGACAAAATGCATTCAGTGTCTAAAAAGTGAAGAACAAAAACATTCAAAGACCAGTTTCAAAGAAAAAAAAATTCTAGTGAAAACGGCTTTTAAAACACAAATTTTCAACCTTTTTATTCAAAAACATAAAATTTCAGATTTAATAAAAATAAGAAAAAAACAGTTTTTGAAATAAAAGAAAACAATTTTTCCAAATAATTTTTGAAACAAAAAACGAGCTACCCTCTCTGATACCAATTGTAGGATCGTATGGCAACACTAGAGGGGGGTGAATAGAGTTGCTTAAAAAAATTAAAACTTTTTAAAGAATTAAACTAAAATAATGTAATCCAAACTAATCAAAATAATCACCCTAAAAAATTCTAGAAATATAGAACAATTTCCTAAGCATGCAATCTACTTACAAAAATATTAAGCAACAAAAATTTAAAAGAATAGAGAGGAAGAGATAACACCGAAAATTTTTATAGTGGTTCGGAAATCCCTACTCCACTCCCCAAGACTCCTTCTTGGGTATTTTATAGCGATGGTTCTCTTACAGGTGAGAACCAAACCGATTCGACTCTTTTTAAGGGTTCAAGAGTCAACCCCCAACTGATCCTTTTGCACGTTCAGGATCCAACCTATATCGATCCTTTTAACGGGTTCAAGATCAAACCACTACGATCCTTTTACTGGGTGTAGGATCAAACCACTACAAATCCTTTTTCGAGTTCAGGATTAAACCGCTCACTCAAAATCCCAAGGTGTACCCACACCTTAATACAAAACCCAATTGAAATAGTGAAATAATTTAAAGACCCACAAAGAAACTCTCACAAAGAGTAGGTTTACAAGTTTTAGCTCAAAAGGAACAATCTAATCTCTCATATAAAATTCTCTCACAAGAAAAATAGGCCCTTTAGGTTATTTCTTGAACATGATTCTCCCGTATGTTCAACTACATACTGTTCAAGATTACACTAATTACCTTAGATTTTTCAAATAATGGGTAATGTTATATTGCAAATAAAATAATCAAAATTATTATTATTTATTAAATAATAAATCATTAATTATGAGGCTTTAGGACATAAATCCCAACACTGTGAATATCCGATTTCAACTTCGACCATTACCTTGCTAGTATTAATAAATTGACATTTGATGTCATGTCAGAGGCTGCCAGATAGAGTAGCAGCTCATTACTTGAGACAGGCTTGGCCAGGAGCGGGGCCGGGCCTAGTTAGGTTTCCAATTGTTGGAAGAGTCGTTCATATACTTCTGTCCATTTGAATTGAGACCCTTTTCTCATAATCTTAAAGAAAGGTAAGCATTTGTCTGTAGCCCTACTGACGAACCTGTTAAGTGCTGCTATTCTACTGTTGAGGCTCCGGAGTTGCTCAAGACTAGTTATGGATGCCATCTCAAGCATAGCTTGAATCTTATCTACATTGGTTTCTATCTCTCGTTGATGAACCATGAATCCTAGGAATTTACCTAATGCCACTCCAAAAGCGCATTTGTTAAGATCCAACTTCATCTTGTATTGACAGAGTGCCTAAAAGGCTTCAGCTAAGTCAACCTCATGCTATTTAGCCTTCACACTCTTCACCAATATATCATCTACGTATACTTCCACGTTCTTTTCAATCAATGGAGCAAACATTCGATTTACCATTCGTTGATACGTGGCTCCTGGGTTTTTTAAACCAAATGGCATAACTTTGTAACAATATAGTCCTCTGATTGTGGGAAACGAAATTTTTTCCAGGTCAAGCATGTACATCCTAATCTGATTGTATCATGAATAAGCATCCATAAAGCTTAACATCTCATGCTCGATTATGGTGTCCATTAATTGATCAATTCTTGACAAAGGAAAACTATCCTTCAGACATGCTTTGTTTAGGTCCGTGAAGTTGATGCACATTCTCCACTTCCCATTTTCTTTCTTCCCTAAGACTACATTTTATAGCCATTGGGGTAATGAACTTCTATAATAAAATTGGCTTTGAACAAGCCATTAACTTGGTCAGCAATGATCTCATTTCTTACTTGATTGAATGCTTGACGTTTTTGTTTTACAAGTTTGACATTTAATTGGTGCACCATTACCTCAGGATCAATCTCGAGCATGTCTTCATGCGACCAAGCAAACACATCTACATTTCTTTTAAGAAAATTAATCAATATTTTCTTCTACTCGGCCTTTAACCTGATTCTGATGTTAACTCACCTTTCCTCAGATAAGAGTGGGATGGATTCCAACTCCTCTGCTGGTTGTACCCGTTGGTCATGCTTGGGGCTCTGGCCGTCCTCTTGTTTGTTCATAATGATGTAGGTTAGCTCATCCTAGTGTTCTTCCTTAACAATTGAGACTTGGTCAACCCTCTGCTTTTCTATAATGTCAGAGGCCTGGTCGACCATATTTGCTCTTCAATAACACCAGGGGTTTGGTCGGCCTTCTACTGTTCAACGACATTAGAGGTTTGATCAACCCCCTACTCTTCCATAACGTTAGAGGTTTGGTCTGCCCTCTACTCTTCCACAATGTTAGAGATCTGATTGCCCCCTGCTCTTCCATAACATTAGAGGTCTAGTCGGCCCTCTGCTCTTCCATAGCATTAGAAATCTTATCGACCTTCTGCTCTTCTAGGGTGCCAGTGCTCTGGTCGGCCTTTTTTGGCACTGTTGGGATTTATGCCCTAAAGCCTCGTAATTAATAATTTATTTAATAATTAATAATAATTTTGATTATTTTATTTTCAATATAATATTATCCATTATATGAAAAATCCAAGGTTATTAGTGTAATCTTGAACAGTATGTGGTTGACATACGAGAGGATCATGTTCAAGAAATAACCTAAAGGGTCATAGTATATGGATAAGGTTGGGTGCCTTATCCTGGTAACACTATTGATACGGCCCACTTTGTAATAGTTACAAATGATTTGATCCAAATCATTCATGTGGAGACATGTGAGTGGGGGTATCTTATACAATGAGTTTGTATAAGACTGGACCACGAAATATTTAATTTCTCTTTATAAATCCGTTAATTGAAAAGATTAATATTTCATCAGGATGATCATATGCGACTCGATCTTAATCCTGAGTGAGTTATGAACTCTTGCCTGTGAGGGCTTGTCCTTTGATTTGCATGGGTGAGAGTGGCTTTTGTAGCCGATTCAATATGCCTACCATTTTGGGGACTTGACCAAATAGGGAGCTGGGAACATAATCTCACAAGATGGAATTCACTCCTTCCCATATAGGGTAAGTAGATGAGTAGTTCCCTTAAATGCTGATTTCGGGACTTGAACAATGGGGCCCCACCCTCTCATTGGCCCGAGAGGGACTTAGTTTATAATTAGATTATAAACATATTGTTCATTAGAGAATCAGTGGTACTTAAGGTGCAAGATGTAATTATAGGGGTAAAACGGACTTTTGACCCAGCTGTAATTACGAACAACTCGTGAAGGATCGACTTGCATGTAATGATTATATCTATGGACACAACTTGTCCTACAGTGCATAAAAGTGCAACTCTAGGTCTATAGTGGAGTGACCTATAGTTAATGAATGAAAATTAATTAATTAAAGAGTTTAATTAATTAATTTTGTATCATTGAAGCTTATAATCTGTAGGTCCATAAGGTCCCCTTGCTAGCTCATAGTAACACTAAAATATCAATTTAGTTGAAAGAAAATTTTGAAATGTTCAAATTAATATTAATTTGAAGTGTTCAAATTAATATTTAATATAAAAGAGGAAAATATATTTATTGTATTTGATACATTAAATATTAAAAGTTGAAATGTTCAAATTTAATATTTAATTTGAAGTGTTCAAATTAATATTTAATATATTAGATATATGAAATATAAAAGAGGAAAATATATTTATTGTATTTGATACATTAAATATTAAAATAATTAATGTCTATTTGATATATTAAATAAAATATATTTATAGAATTTGAATAAGATTCAAATAAATAAATATCGTAGGAGATTTGAATGAGATTCAAATAAATACAAGATATATTTTAATATATTAGATATTAAAATATAATATTTTAATTATGGCAAAGATTTTCCCTTGGTCACTATAAATAGGACCCTTGGGTTGAGCCATTCTACACAACACACATCTCCTCAAAGAGAGAATTAGAGAATTCTCTCTAAACCTCTTCCTCTTTAATCCCTTGAAGATTTTCTTTTAAGAGGCTCCCACAAGCCTTGATCTTTTGTTAGAGTCATAGCAAGGAAGACTTTGTGGAGGAGATAAAGACCCGCCAGAAGAATCTCCATATTTTCAAGGTATTTATTGCTTAACCCTTGTATTTTAGTTTAATTCTAAATAAATCAAAGACGATTCCTATGCTTCGCTGTGGGTTTAATTCGATTATTCCTTTCAGGCACAACCATCATATGTGGATCTGAATGGTTTAGAGTCTCTAGCATTCGTACTAGGTTTTGGTTCATCCCTCAGACCTCTTCTTCAAGAGTAGTGAGCTTGTCTTCTGATCATCCCCAGGCTCTCATTCTTTATGGTTGTCGATCTTCCATGGATTTTTTTCGCTAAAATTTGGCTTTCTTACTTCTGCAAAGGTCAAGTTTCTGATGGGCATAAACATATGATTCACCGTCATCTTTACACGTCGAGGCTTTTCCATTGGCTAGATCGTGCATGAAAGTCACCCTGGTCTATTCGGCATCCTTTGTCTCGATTTTCGTAACCAGATTCAAGAGATTTAGGGTTTCGAAGATTAGGGCCAAATTTTGATCTATTCTCTAGACTTTCCCTTCCAAGGTGACATATCCATCATCTAGCCGACCTCTACTTGAGAGAGTTTGGTTGAATCTGCAACAAGGGGTGATCCTAAAGGTTTTGAAGGACTGGTGGCATTTCTCCCCTGATCCTCTTATTGTGGGGGTGTTGTCTCTAGCAGGTCTTCCTCCCTCCACAGCTCAGTTTGCATTGCTCATTCTCATCGATAGAGCACTCATTCCCACAGACGATGTCAATTGTTGATGCACGAATTTGGCTTGGCAAGATCTACACAGTCTCAAATAAGAAAGGGATGAGGCTACCTACAAAATAGAGAGAAAAGCACCAGTGCAACACTTTGCCACACATGCTCTGATGCCTAATTCAGCTGGAGTTTTGGGGAAAATGTAGTAAGTAGCTAGGATTTGCGTGAGCATACCTCGGAGGTACACCTCCCACTGCTATTTATAGGAATGGATTTGGATTTTTGGGAAGCGTGTAAGAATATTAGGGTTTCTATGAGGTGCATTGGTATTACATCATTTTGAGACCATTCTGGTCGATCTAGCTCAGGCATACTAGAGCATGCCTCAATGACCCCAGACTAGGCCTTTGAGTACAATGGGCTTAGTTGAGTGAGCTCTGGTCGGCCTTAGCCTAATAATGGTGCCTGTCCCTTTGTTGGGCCCTCTTTCTGGTGGACTTCGTGGTCTCAACTCATTTTAGGGTCATTTTCAACCAAAAAAAAAATCTAGAATAGAAAGGAAGATCATGAATATTTTGTTGTCTTGTAGGAGAACATATGCCAAGTGGATATTTGAAAAAAAAAATATACAGTTTGAGTTTGGCACTTTAGAGTTACCTCAATAATAATAATAATAAACTATATACACCACCTTTAACATTTTTTTGCCCTATTTAATAACCATTTGGTTCTTGATTTTGTAGAAAATTGTGCTTATTTTCTTATAATATCTTTACAATAGTTTTTATCTTTCATAAGAAAACAATTGAATTCATAGCCAAATCCAAAAACAAAAACAAATTTTTAAAAACTAGTACCCCTTTTGATAATCATTTAGGTTCTGTTTGATAACCATTTGATTTTTAGTTTTTGGTTTATGAAAAAATGAAAATTATGCTTGTTTTCACATCATTTCTCTACAATGGGTTTCATCTTTCTTAAGAAAACATTTGAATTTTTAGCCAAAAACCCAAATCCAAATGGTTAACAAATGGAGCCTTGATTTTTGGATTTTGATTTTTAAAAATTGTGCTTGTTTTCTCACAAAATTCTTTACAATGTGTTTTTATTTTTCCTAACAAAATATTTGGATTCTTAGCCAAATTTCAAAAACAGAAATAAGTTTTCAAAAACTACTTTTTTTAGTTTTCAAAATTAGTTGGCTTGAGTTTTGAAAATAGTTGTAAAAAGTTGATAATAAGACAAATAAACTTATAAGTGGAAGTAGTGTTTATAAGCTTAATTTTTTAAAACAAAAAAAAAATGAAAAATCAAATAGTTATCAAACGGAGCTTATTTTCTTTTAGTTTTAAAAGCTTGACTTGGAATTTGAAAACATTAAGTGAACAAAACAAAACAAACAAAAAATCCACAGGTGGAAGTAATTTTTATAAGCTTAATTTTAAAAAAACAAATGGTTATCAAACAAAGCCTTTGCTTTTAAATTTTACGCAATGAGTTGCTTTGAGCTATAATTTTTACAAATGTCCAAGTTTTTTAGAAAAACAAAAAATAGTTTTGGATTCATTGTATTTATTTTGTATATTTTCTTACTATTTTACCCCTACTTATGTTTATTTCTCAACAATTAATAAGATGATTTATTTTATTTTATTTTCTTAAATCTTGTATGGTAACTAATTAGTCATTTTATTCTTAATAACAATATTTAAAATCAAAACAATATTTTGAAATTTTCTTTCCATTTTAATTTGTAATTTTATTCTTAATTATTACGATAGAATCCATGATTTGACCAATATCTTTTCTCTCCCAAACTTTCCAAATTACACGTAAATTATTATCCTATATTTTCAAAATTTTGCATTTAATTCTCTCCTTCTTCCTCAATTTTATTTCACCATATATTGTCGTCTGCCCTATTTTGCTATAAACTCCTTGTGCATCATTCTTCTTTCTTGATTTTGAATTTGTCAGCCTTTTGCTGCATATTTATGATATTTTATTCAGCATTTTGTCGCCAAAATGAATAAGTTGCTTATTTTCTTATTTTATTTTGCCACAATTAAGTTTTCTGTTAAGACCTCATATATACAAGGAATATGTTTGAATATGTTTTTCGTACTAGAATAAACCCTGGTTCATTTTTACATGTATTATGTGTAGTTATCAATGGTCATTTGTATACTGGGTATATATTCATTCTATAAAAATGAACGACATGTAATATATTCATCACATGTTCTAATCAGACCCTAATATATACAAAGAATATTTATTTCATTATTGATTATCCTCAAATAAATATCAAAATAAATGTATAATTAAAACCATCAAATATTTTGAATATAAGAAAGTGAAATCAAACATCAAGCTATTATCCAATATTGAAGAATAATTAAGATTAGATTGCAACAAAATATATCCAATACTACACATATAAGATTGAATATTGGTCCATTGAAATCTTGACCATTGAATTTTTTCTTACTCTTCTTTTCTTCTGTTGAACCAAACTTGAACGTGAACAGTGATCTCAATATCTTAGACGACATGAAAACTCTTTGTTCGGTCCTTCTCTATTGTTGTCATGGATTAACAAGTTGCAAATCTTTCACCCTATTATGTTTCTTCCTGAACGAACATGTCTCCCTGAGCACAATAAACATATATATTACACTTCCATATGTATATTGCATATATAGTTCAATATAGACAATATAATTAGATACTCACAAAATGTATATATATAGTATCACACATAGTTGGTATATTATATACATCATATGAAAATATATATACATAGCATGTAACATATACCTCAGAGTCTATTATAACTATTACAACTTCATTTTATTGATTAGACATGATTCAACTTGAACTCGCCAATAATCTTCGACTTTTGAACGTACTGTTCCAATTTACAATATGTTTCCTATTAAATATACTCCTACGTTTAGGGAACATAAACATGATATGAAATTATAATAGAATTAATACAAAGAGTAACATTTTACTACACTTTTAATGATAATTTTCAAAACTGATTTTCTTACTAAATATACCCTTGCATATAGAAAATATAAACATGATATGAATTCATATAAAAACTATACATAACCCTAGCAGATACCATGTGTACGGATTGATCTAATGCTAGTGGCAAACAATGGAATGGGACCAAGCTTAATCCATATATACACCCTCAAATATATATCATACACACCAATATATTTTCACAATAAAGTATTAGGAAAATCAACAAAAACTATAGCCACCAATCGTGGTATTGTCTCCTTCGTCCACACAAGGAGAGAAGTGAATTTTGTAGCCCATCACTTGGCTCAATTAGCTTGTGAACATCTGTGGTTTGGGATCTGTAACACCCGTGACGTTTTGGGTAAGTTTAAAATGCTGTTTTGGTAAAGTTTTATTATGAATTTAATTATTTTGAGGGTAAATTGGTGATTTTTGGAAAAGGAAAGGGCATTTTGGTCATTTATGGAGAAGATATTTTGATTTTATTATTATTATTATTATTATTATTATTATTATTATTATTATTATTTAAAAAAAAAAAAAAAAAAAAGAGAAAATTTCTTCTCTCTCTCTCTCGCGCGCGCTCTTCTTCTCCGATCACTCTCTCTCTCTCTCTCTCTCTCTCTCTCAGCTCTTTCTCTCTCTCCCTCTCCCGTCCGACCGCTTCTTATTCTTCCTTGGGTTGTCGCCGCCGCACGCTGGGTTGAAGACTCGCCGTCCGCCGGTCTTCTTCCTCGCAAGCTGCACGCCGACCAACCCCAGCTCGCGATTTCTTTTCTTCTTCTTCTGCGTTCGCCGGTCAGTCCCTCGATCCCATCTCAGACGAAGCTCCTACAACAGCTCGTCGGTCGGATTAAGGTTGCAGTCACCGGATCTGTTCAGTACCGAGCAGCACCGATCGCCGCAAACCTCGCCGGATTTGCTTCAGTACCGCCGCGCGAGCTCCCCAGTCGTTTTCAGTAGTCGCCGGACGCCACCTCGACGGTTCAGTAGCTCGTGAACTAACCGCAGCTGCTGGAAAACCCCAAATCCGCAAGCTTCGCACGAAAACGAGCCCTCACGCGCTCTCACGCGCCGATCGGAAGCCCCACGCGCCGGCCACGCGCCGCCGTCCGCCGCTGCACGCGCCGCCGTGCTCCGGTCACGCGCCGCCGTTCGCCGGAGTTGGGTAAAAATTGCCATTTGGACCGTTTCGTCGAGTTATTGATGTTAGAATGTGTTTTAGCGTAATTCGGATGGTTTAAGACGCATTTAGGAAACTTTTTAGGTGATTTGTTGAAGACCTTGGATCGTACTTGGAGTGGAAACTCAAGAAGCTCATTACTAGTGAAGAAAGGGTATTTTAGTAAGTAAAGATTTAAGGTAAGGGATCTCACAACGAAAGAAGTTTTCGAAACCTAAAGCTAGCTCTATATTTACTTTGACATTTATGTTTTCATGTTAAAAAGAATGGAAATGATATGTATGTCTTTGAAATGCGATTGCCTTGATTTATGCATTCATAACTATGTTCTAAAACGAATGGGACCTCATGCATGTGTTGTGTGCTCATGAAAAGATTTATGTAAGGCCGTGACGATAATTCTCCCAAAAGTTTTATGTGGGTTATGAGGGAACCCGAGTCTTCGGACTCTCTATGCTCCCTGGGTTCGAGAGTGCCCCCACGATGGTAGCCGACGGGCTTGAGTCTTCGGACTCCACGATGGTAGCCTTCGGGCTGAGTCTTCGGACTCCACGATGTATGTTAGCTTTCGAGCTCAACTCTCAGAGTTAGGGAGGACTCTATTAGATGGAAAAACTGTCTTCGGACTGTTCACGAGGCCCTCGGGAGAATTTAATCGTTCACGAGAGCCGCGAGGAAAAGTACATGGTTTAAAAAATGAATTTTAGGTCCCCTACTAAAGCGATGGTTTACGAGGTTTTATGATTTAAAATGACATGTTGCATGCGATTGAAACTCTTATTTGAAACTATGATTGACTTACTGAGTATTATTCGTTAATACTCACCCTTTTCCTTTTAAAAAAATGTTTTCAGGTAAGGCTAAGATCGGCCTTAGCGCGTGACCGAAGATCAGTTACTTGAGTCATGGGAGCCGAGCGATCGTTATTCCGCTTCTTTTATATTTCTAGATGTACATAGAACTCATGTCAAGTTTTTAAATGTTTAGGAGAATGATTCAAGGTCTTTTAACTTTTCTTTGTAAATCGTGCACGTATATTTGGTTTTCTGCTGTTTGAACCCTAGCATCATATTGAGAAGTTTGTTGGATGCTAGGAGGTTGTTTGAAAATCTTAGAAGTGTGTTTTCCTATGTCTTATCAGGTAAGGGTCAAATTTTTGGTTTTCGAGTAGTTACGTCGTTATGCTGTCGAAATTTTCGGTAATATAGCGACGTGACTTAGTAATGACTCTTAGGTAGCGTGTTGAGCCTATAGGGTCGTTACAGTTGGTATCAGAGCACTAGGTTATAGGTTCTGTAGACTAGCTTACTTCGTAAGCATCAGGTATCCCATGACTAAGTAGTGATTTCCAGTCATCGCGCAGGTACGCCTCTGAAGTAAACTTTTAATTCGTTTGTTGAAAAGCATGTTATTTTTATGAAATGATTCATATGTGAAATGTATTTTTAAGTTAAGGAAAGTTTAAGAAAAGTTGAAAAGTGTGATCCCTTTTGATGTGGAAGTTAAACTTGTTTGTGTTTATTTGTTAAGTATGCCGCCTAGAAGGAGAGGCAGAGGACGGGGTAGAGGACGTGGTGCTGGTAGAACACATGACTTACCTTCTGAGATGCCAGTGGAACAGGAGGTGAATTCTGGGGCAAATTCCCCTGTTGCTCAGGATCAACCTGATCCAGTTATGGAGCCTGCAAATCCTACGGTTGCGTCATTGATGTTAGAGGCGATGCAGAATTTAGTACAAGCGACCGTGACGACCCAGTTAGCGCAGATGGGTCAAGTTTCTACGCCAGCTTCACTACAAGCCCGTCACTTGAAAGACTTTAGAAAGTATGATCCAAGGGCGTTTGACGGATCCTCTGGGGATCCTACAGTGGCGGAGTTATGGTTGTTCTCTATGGAGAACATTTTTCAGTTGATGAGCTGCCCGAATGAATATAAAGTTTCTTGCGCCACATTTATGCTGAGGGATGATGCGTACCTATGGTGGGAATCTGCTCAGAGGACCATAGGTACAGGCGGGGGAGTAGTGACGTGGCCGATGTTCAGAGAGGCTTTCTGGAACAAATATTATCCTGCGACTGCACGATACAAGAAACAAGAAGAATTTCTACAACTTAAACAGAATCGACGTCCAGTGGACGTCTACGAGAGGGAATTCACAAGGTTATCTCGTTTTGCTCCCGAGCTGGTAGATACTGAGGCCAAGAAAGCGGAGCGTTTTGTAATGGGTTTGGATCCTCAGGTTAAAGGTGTGGTGCAGGCTGTAGCACTTCACGACTATGCTGCTGCGGTAAGGACAGTAGAGTTTATTGTTGCAGGCCAACAGAGTGAGATTCCTATGGTCCAAAACCCGAGTCAATCATCCTCTGGTCACAAGAGGAGATGGAGTCAGGCAAACTCGAATCCCCAGCGTTCTCAACAGTCTTCACAGTCGTCCATGAGGTCGCAGGCCGCTTTTAGCCAGAGGCAGCAAGTGAATAGGCCGGGACCTAACACTGGGGAGAAACCTCGTTGTAATGAATGTGGAAAGTTTCATTGGGGTCAGTGCCTGATGCGGTCTGGGTTGTGCTTTCGATGTAAAAAGGAGGGACACAGAGCTGAAAATTGTCCTACCTTCCCAAACAGGAGAGGCCAGTCTTCGGGTTCAGGTGGAGTAGGACTTGATAGGCCCACACTTCAGCAAGGGAGAGTTTTTGCTAGTACCAGCAGGGAGGCTGGTAACTCAGATGCTGTAGTTACAGGTACGCTTCCCGTTTTGGGATATCTTGCGTTTGTGTTATTTGATTCAGGTTCTACACATTCCTTTATTTCTGCGTCTTTTGTGAGACAAGCTGAGTTAGAACTTGAGCCATTGCCCTCTGCTTTGTCTGTTGCTACTCCGATGGGGTTGAGTCTATTAGCTACTGAGGGGATTAAGAATGGTAAGATGATAGTTTCCGACCACGAGCTGGATGTGAATATGATAGTCCTCGAGATGGAAGGATTCGATGTTATTCTAGGCATGGATTGGCTGGCTTTGAACCATGCTAATATTGATTGTTTTCGTAAAGAAGTGGTGTTCACGCCACCAAAACAGGCCAGTTATAAGTTTAAGGGGACTAGAACTGGAGTTAATCCAAGAGTGATATATGCTCTTAAAGCGAGAAAGCTAATTTTTAAGGGATCATGGGGCATCTTAGCTAGCGTTGTGGAAGTAAGACACACCGAGGTTCACGCATCGTCTGTGCCTGTGGTGAATGAATTTCTAGATGTGTTTCCTGAAGATCTTTCAGGGTTGCCTCCCGTGAGAGAAATAGACTTCACCATAGAACTTGAACCAGGAACCGCTCCTATTTCTAAAGCTCCTTATAGAATGGCACCAGCGGAATTGAAGGAGCTGAAGTTGCAACTGCAGGACCTATTGGATAAAGGTTTTATTCGACCTAGCGTGTCTCCTTGGGGAGCACCGGTCTTGTTTGTAAAGAAGAAAGATGGAACCATGCGACTGTGCATCGATTACAGGGAATTGAACAAAGTTACGATTAAGAATAAGTACCCTCTTCCTCGTATCGACGACCTCTTTGATCAGTTACAGGGAGCGTCGGTGTTTTCAAAGATTGATCTGAGGTCAGGGTACCATCAGTTGAGGGTCAGAGAAAGAGACATCCCTAAGACGGCATTTAGATCACGATATGGACATTTTGAATTCACGGTGATGTCTTTTGGTTTGACTAACGCCCCTGCAGTTTTTATGGACTTAATGAATAGAGTATTCAAGGAGTTCCTAGATGCTTTCGTGATTGTATTCATTGATGACGTCCTTGTATACTCTAAAACTGAGAAAGAACATGAAGAGCATTTGAGAAGAGTGTTGACGACTTTGAAGGAGAACCAGTTGTACGCGAAATTCTCCAAGTGCGAGTTTTGGCTTAAAAAGGTGTCTTTCTTAGGACACGTAGTGTCAAGGGCAGGGATTTCCGTGGATCCAGCGAAAGTAGAGGCTGTAACGCTATGGCCTCGTCCGACTACAGTTACTGAAGTACGAAGTTTCTTGGGTTTAGCAGGTTACTATAGACGGTTCATCCAGGATTTCTCTAAGATAGCTATGCCTTTGACTCAACTAACTCGCAAGAGCAAGTCATTCGTCTGGACTGACGAGTGTGAAGAAAGTTTCCAGACACTTAAATAGAGATTGGTATTAGCCCCTGTTCTTTCTGTGCCTGAGGGAACAGGTGGATTTGTAGTTTTCACTGATGCATCGAGGAAAGGGCTAGGAGCAGTGTTGATGCAACATGGGAAGGTTATAGTCTATGCGTCTCGCCAGTTAAAAAGTCACGAGCAAAACTATCCAACCCATGATTTGGAGTTGGCTGCAGTTGTCTTCGCCTTGAAGATCTGGAGGCATTATTTGTATGGTGAAAAGATTCAGATCTTCACAGACCATAAGAGTTTGAAGTACTTGTTTACACAAAAAGAGTTGAACATGCGACAACGTAGATGGTTAGAGCTGGTAAAAGACTACGAACTAGAAATTCTTTATCATCCTGGTAAGGCAAACGTTGTCGCAGATGCTCTCAGTAGAAAGACTGTACATACTTCAGCTCAGATCACTAGTCAGGATGAGCTACAGGTAGAGATGGAGAATGCTGAAATTGCAGTTTTGATAGGTGAAGCGACTACACGCTTAGCTCAGTTGACTGTGCAACCAACTTTGAGGCAACGTATTATAGTCTCTCAGCGATTGGATCCTAATTTAATGGAAAAGCTACAACAAATCGGCACTGAGCAAGCTCAAGAGTTTTCTGTGTCTTCAGATGGTGGACTTCTATATCAAGGGCGATTATGTGTACCTAATACTGATGAATTGAAGAGTGAGATTTTGACTGAAGCGCATAGTTCGCCATTTTCGATGCATCCTGGTAGTACCAAGATGTATCAAGACCTAAAACAGATTTTCTGGTGGCACAATATGAGAAAGGATGTAGCGGAGTTTGTTAGTAAGTGCTTAGTATGTCAACAGGTTAAAGCGCCGAGATAGAGGCCGGCAGGATTGTTGCAACCATTGAATGTGCCTTTGTGGAAATGGGATGAAATCTCTATGGATTTCATTGTTGGGTTACCCAGGACGATGAGAGGTTACACGGTGATTTGGGTCATCGTGGATAGGCTTACCAAATCGGCGCATTTTCTTTCGGGTAAGTCTACCTATTCTACAGAGAAATGGGCGCAAATCTATGTGCAGGAGATAGTGCGACTGCACGGAGTTCCTGCTAGAATTGTCTCGGACAGGGATGCCCGTTTCACTTCTAACTTCTGGAGAGGCTTACAGAAAGCTCTGGGTACTCAGCTGGATTTTAGCACTTCTTTTCATCCCCAAACGGACGGACAGACCGAGCGATTGAATCAAGTTTTGGAGGATATGTTACGTGCATGTGCGTTGGATTTCCCAGGTAGTTGGGATACTTACTTGCACCTGATGGAGTTTGCCTATAACAATAGTTATCAGGCTACTATAGGGATGGCACCGTTTGAAGCTTTGTATGGTAAGAGATGTAGGACCCCAATATATTGGGATGAGGTCGGTGAACGACAGCTTTTGGGGCCAGAGTTAGTTCAAGTCACGAACAATGCTATTCAGAAAATCAGGGTAAGAATGCAGACTGCACAGAGTAGACAGAAGAGCTACGCTGACACAAGACGAAGGGATCTAGAATTCGAAGTAGGCGACCATGTGTTTCTTAAAGTGGCTCCGATGAAAGGAGTGTTGAGGTTCCGCCGGAAAGGAAAGTTAAGTCCGCGATTTATAGGGCCGTTCGAGATTCTTGAGCGAATAGGCCCTGTGGCTTATAGATTGGCATTACCGCCATCTCTCTCTGCGGTCCATGATGTATTCCATGTCTCGATGTTAAGGAAGTACGTGTCGGACCCTTCACATATGATTGACTACGAGCCATTACAGTTGAATGAAAATATGAGTTATGAAGAACGGCCGACTCAAATTCTAGCAAGAGATCGTAAAACCCTTCGTAACCGAGAGATTAATTTGGTTAAAGTGCCCTGGCAGAACCATCGGATGGAAGAGGCTACCTGGGAGCGTGAAGACGAAATGCAAGCCAAATATCCTGAACTATTCCAAGACTAGGAACTTTCGGGGACGAAAGTTCTTAAGGGGGGAAGAATGTAACACCCGTGACGTTTTGGGTAAGTTTAAAATGCTGTTTTGGTAAAGTTTTATTATGAATTTAATTATTTTGAGGGTAAATTGGTGATTTTTGGAAAAGGAAAGGGCATTTTGGTCATTTATGGAGAAGATATTTTGATTTTATTATTATTATTATTATTATTATTATTATTATTTAAAAAAAAAAAAAAAAGAGAAAATTTCTTCTCTCTCTCTCTCGCGCGCGCTCTTCTTCTCCGATCACTCTCTCTCTCTCTCTCTCTCTCTCTCTCAGCTCTTTCTCTCTCTCCCTCTCCCGTCCGACCGCTTCTTCTTCTTCCTTGGGTTGTCGCCGCCGCACGCTGGGTTGAAGACTCGCCGTCCGCCGGTCTTCTTCCTCGCAAGCTGCACGCCGACCAACCCCAGCTCGCGATTTCTTTTCTTCTTCTTCTGCGTTCGCCGGTCAGTCCCTCGATCCCATCTCAGACGAAGCTCCTACAACAGCTCGTCGGTCGGATTAAGGTTGCAGTCACCGGATCTGTTCAGTACCGAGCAGCACCGATTGTAAGATCCAATTTTGGCCTTTAAACATTTGGATATGCATTTGATATTGGAATTTTCTTTTTTGAAGGAGAATAGTGTTTAGAACAAAAATAGAAATACAAGGAATTTGAAAAATTGAAAATGGGATACAACTTATATTATTTTGAGAAATTAAAAGGAGAAAGTTTGTATTATTTTAGAAAAGAAACAATTTGGAAAAGTAGGGAAAGAGAATTTAATTTTGGTTATGTTTGGAAAAAGAAATTTTTAAAAAATAGAAGTAATGAAGCCATACACAAGTTGGTTTTATTATATTTATATAAAATAAAAAATAAAAAAATATAGGAAAATAAAGAAGCTTCCATGGGAAGCTTGTGGTTTTAAAAAAGAAAAAAAAAAGAAAAAAAAAATGGAGGCAACGTGTGGCTTATAGAAACCACATAAAGAGAGAAAAAAAGGGGGGAAAAACCCATCGGGGAAAAAAAAAAAAAAGGAGAAAGAGGAAGACGAAGATAGTGGTCGTAAAAACTTGTCGGGTTAGTCATGGTCACGCTAAAATCGCCGGAAAATGGATTGAAAGGCTCACAAGATTGATTTCAAGCTCGGTAAGTTTTTCCTCTTCAAGATTTGGAAGATTAAGAAAATATATGTAAGTTTTGAACACTTTATTATGGGTTTTGTTTCTTGTTGCCAAAAAGTTCTTATGAATTTTGATAGTTGTATTTCTTGCATAAAGATTTCTTGAAAAATTAGAAGGTTGGAATGAAGAAATTAAAGATTTAGTTATGAAAAATCATGGGTTTTAAACTTTGATGGAGATTAAGGTGTAGTCATGGTTGAAATAATCAAAAGGAGATTAAGAGAAACAATTTACCTCACTGGATTTCTATTAATGGGAAAGTCACCAAAAAAAAAAAAAAAAAAAAAAAAAAAAAAAAAAAAAAACTGGAAAACAGAGAACCTGGAAAACAAACAGAGATATAAGAAGAAGAAGAAGAATGAAGAGAATAGAGAAAAAACAAAAATAAATAATATAAAATTTTAGAAGAAATTGTGTTGTACAACTAAGAGAGAAGAAGGAGTTTTGAAGGTAAGGTTAACGTGAGAAGGAAGGAAATAGAAGTGATGTAAATGAAAAATAATAATAATAATAATAATTGGATTGATAATGGGGTATGGAAAAGACTTGTGTAGTACAAGTGGAGTTATGAGGAGAGAGAGTGTGTTGTTGGAAATTTGAAAAAGAAGAAGATTATTTATTTAAAGAAAAGGATAATTTATGGGGAGAAAGAAGGAAATATTATTTAAATGGAGAATTGGTTTAATTGGTACTTAGTTGGCTTTCTAATTACATGACTTGAGGATTAAATTGTGATGTGGTTATTGGGAATTTCAGGTTTAACATAAATTGGAGAATAGTTTGTGAGCCAAACATTATCAACAAGGGTTATGTGAGTGGTTTATTTTACGAATTGTTTTCATTATTTGATTATTATTATAGATTTTTAAGAATTCTATAATTATGTGTGAATTTAGAGAAATTGCAAAGAAATTTTTAGAGAATTGTTATGAATTTCCAAAAATGGTGTTGAAATTCCAATATTTTATGCTTTTAGCATAAATTATTATTTGAGAAATATTTGAGATATTTTATGATTATTGAGATGTTTGAAGAGTTTAAATGTTTGTTGAGAAATGTATAAGATTTTTGAGATGTGGTCTCAAAGAAAATATGATTTTAGAAATGTTTTATATTATTGAGAGATTTGATTATTATTTGAGAATTTATACATGTTTAGTGTTATTTGAAAATCTCTCAAGTTTATGAGATGTTTAAAGAGAAAGCATGGTTTTCAGAAAGAGTTTGAGAAGTTAAGAGGTTTATGCTGGAAGTGGTTTTCAAACCACTAGATCTTTGTACCCTTGGTGATTACCCGATATGCTATGAGAATGTGTTTCCATAGTATGCTCGCATGCTCAGGCCGCAGGGGATGCAGGGGAATGCCGGGGCCATTAGGTGCCGAATCCGGATTCCAAATCCTGGTCCAAATCCTGGACTTGATGCATTACAAATGTTAGAGTTTGCTCTACGTGCACGTATGACAGAGATATGCTCTGCTATGTATCTGAAGATTACTCGATACATAGTATGACAGAGTTTTGGGTACATATTTAGTGATGGATTTTACTAGTTATGTTTATGCTTTCAAGAGCTGTAACCTTTGATGTGTTACGCATACTTTCAAGAGTTGTTTTATTTATAGATTTTAATGTCTTAAAATGATCTCAAAAGTTTCTAAATTGTTCATGATTTGTATTATTTCACAGAGTTGTGAACTTCTGTTTAGTAAGAGAATAATTTTCTTGAAAATGTATTTTCTTATGAATCACCACTCACTGGGCTTTTTAGCTCATTCTTTTGTTTTTAATCTTTTCACCAGGTTGCTCTTGAGTTTCAATCAAAGATTGCTAATCAGAATCTGCCACCAGTCTTATCAAGTCATTGCATATCATCTAGTGTAAGTAAAGGAAAAAAAAAAATTTACTGTGCTATTATTGGGATATCCATAGATAAAGACTTGGCAATAGATTCCATTGCACATTTGGGGTCTACTGCCATCACATCTCGTCCTAGGTTTGGTAGAGTTAATCTGGGGCGGGGTGTGACACCGATCGCCGCAAACCTCGCCGGATTTGCTTCAGTACCGCCGCGCGAGCTCCCCAGTCGTTTTCAGTAGTCGCCGGACGCCACCTCGACGGTTCAGTAGCTCGTGAACTAACCCCAGCTGCCGGAAAACCCCAAATCCGCAAGCTTCGCACGAAAACGAGCCCTCACGCGCTCTCACGCGCCGATCGGAAGCCCCACGCGCCGCCGTCCGCCGCTGCACGCGCCGCCGTGCTCCGGTCACGCGCCGCCGTTCGCCGGAGTTGGGTAAAAATTGCCATTTGGTCCGTTTCGTCAAGTTATTGATGTTAGAATGTGTTTTAGCGTAATTCGGATGGTTTAAGACGCATTTAGGAAACTTTTTAGGTGATTTGTTGAAGACCTTGGATCGTACTTGGAGTGGAAACTCAAGAAGCTCATTACTAGTGAAGAAAGGGTATTTTAGTAAGTAAAGATTTAAGGTAAGGGATCTCACAACGAAAGAAGTTTTCGAAACCTAAAGCTAGCTCTATATTTACTTTGAAATTTATGTTTTCATGTTAAAAAGAATGGAAATGATATGTATGTCTTTGAAATGCGATTGCCTTGATTTATGCATTCATAACTATGTTCTAAAACGAATGGGACCTCATGCATGTGTTGTGTGCTCATGAAAAGATTTATGTAAGGCCGTGACGATAATTCTCCCAAAAGTTTTATGTGGGTTATGAGGGAACCCGAGTCTTCGGACTCTCTATGCTCCCGGGGTTCGAGAGTGCCCCCACGATGGTAGCCGACGGGCTTGAGTCTTCGGACTCCACGATGGTAGCCTTCGGGCTGAGTCTTCGGACTCCACGATGTATGTTAGCTTTCGAGCTCAACTCTCAGAGTTAGGGAGGACTCTATTCGATGGAAAAACTGTCTTCGGACTGTTCACGAGGCCCTCGGGAGAATTTAATCGTTCACGAGAGCCGCGAGGAAAAGTACATGGTTTAAAAAATGAATTTTAGGTCCCCTACTAAAGCGATGGTTTACGATGGTTTTATGATTTAAAATGACATGTTGCATGCGATTGAAACTCTTATTTGAAACTATGATTGACTTACTGAGTATTATTCGTTAATACTCACCCTTTTCCTTTTAAAAAAATGTTTTCAGGTAAGGCTAAGATCGGCCCTAGCGCGTGACCGGAGATCAGTTACTTGAGTCGTGGGAGCCGAGCGATCGTTATTCCGCTTCTTTTATATTTCTAGATGTACATAGAACTCATGTCAAGTTTTTAAATGTTTAGGAGAATGATTCAAGGTCTTTTAACTTTTCTTTGTAAATCGTGCACGTATATTTGGTTTTCTGCTGTTTGAACCCTAGCATCATATTGAGAAGTTTGTTGGATGCTAGGAGGTTGTTTGAAAATCTTAGAAGTGTGTTTTCCTATGTCTTATCAGGTAAGGGTCAAATTTTTGGTTTTCGAGTAGTTACGTCGTTATGCTGTCGAAATTTTCGGTAATATAGCGACGTGACTTAGTAATGACTCTTAGGTAGCGTGTTGAGCCTATAGGGTCGTTACAGGATCACACATTTTTCGATTGGCTTTTATCTTTAAACTCCTCTAGTGTAGAAGCTTTTGTCCCACCACTGAAGCTTGAAGCTTGTTTATGTGTTGATGCACTCTTTCAATGAGAATTGAGGTATTATTTAAAAAAAAAAAAAATCAGACCACAATATTTAAACAACACCTCAATGGTATACTAGATTAAATGATGCTAATCTATATAATGCATTTGTATATATTGATATAACGCCAAAAGAAATATATATAATTTTAGGATGACATCATTATATGTGTCTAAAAACAGTAGCATACTAATAACACTCATTTATGAGTATTATTTAGCCCTAAAAACTAAGTTAATTGTTAAGAAAGTAAGTGTGTATTATTCTATTTTATGCTATTTAAAATGATTTTAAGTAAAAACAAGCTTTGCATGTGTTTGGAGTCATGATTCGTGAAAAGTTAAGAAATAGGTGTAAATATAGTCAATTTTGTCAAGAAAGTATTAAGTTTTGTTGTATTTGTGAATAGGCTGAAAATGGATCAAAATGCGTCAGGGTTGCGATCGCAACTGGAAAACAAGTGCATAAATTGTTATTAGTGCTGAAGCTGAGAAGTTGCGCCAGCCTTGCAGCCACATCTAGACCTAACTCGACAGATTTTCCCAAAATCTCAAAATTAACAAATTTTTATTAGATTTTCGACCAAATCTCCTCAAATCAAGGAATCTTGTCGTCCAAACCCTATCACACTGATCTCGACATCAAATCCTAGACTATGAAGTCTATAAAGGTGACTCAAGCATCAATTTCAAGGGAGCTCGGATTCCTACATTCTCCAACATTTTGTCAATTTTTCTTTCTTTATGCCGCCATTCCGAGTCTCTTCTAGGTTCTGTTCACACTCCATTCGGACACTAACTTCAAAAGAATGAGTTGTAAGTTCTTATTCTCCTTGGAAAATGTTGGTCCTAGAAAGGAGGAACTAGCCTTTGGTCCTTCGTATTTCCATTAAGTTATACTTTTTATTTTTCTTAGAAGTTTAGTTGTTGATTTTGTTCTTTTGTTCAAGTTGTAATTCTGTTTTAGTTTCTAATTCAAGTTTTTAGTTGTAGTTTCAATTCTATTTTTCATTCTAAATGTAACTTGCCATTTACAAACTTCATGGTGTATTACAATTCATTCTTCTCAATGAAGTATCATTCTTTACCTCCAAATTTCTTTTCTCTCTTTTCTACTTTTGTTCTCTTTACCACTATGGGCTAAACTCCTTCAAGGGGATTCAATGAAGTCGATACCCTAAGAAGGAAGGAAGCCCCACCATATGCTTAAATAACTTTGCTCAACACTTAGCATTGTTTGCTTTTATTGAAGTTTAAGTTTTATTGTTAGCTTAAACTGGTCATTTAGGTTAGCATGGTTTGTGTAAGATTCAATACTGAAAAGGTTGGGTCAAACACTCGCTTTTATAACAGCAATCTAGGAAAAGAGTCTAGAAATAGAATTTTGCTTTTTGTATCTAGAAATAGGGAAAAAATCTTTTAGAGTCAATTAAGTTGTGTTCTTCATTTACCTAAGTAAATTTAGCTATAGACATATGTATTTAAATTGCTTAGTCTCCTAAAAGCACTAAGAAGAGAGCTCAATAGGTGTTGAACTTTATTCACTTTGTTAAGTGTCGGTTAGGGTAGGTTGCGGGTATAATTCACCAACATTCTGCTTGAAACGTACAGAACTTGAAAAAGGCAAGATGTGGGTGCATATGGACAACAATCTCTAAATAAGTCGGGCCTAGTTAAGCAAGTTGTGGGTGCAGGTGGGCGCATTCTCCTTGGAGTTGAACCAGACTTGAATCCCTCATTTCTCATTAGTGTTTTTACCATCTTTTTATTATTCTAGTATCTTTTTACTCTTTTACGCACCTCACAAGAATTTTCACTTTTGGTTACCTTCGATTGCAGGCTTTGAGGAGGTCTTTGTTGTTAAATTAAAATAGTTGTTAACCGTTTCCTTGGGTTCAATAGTTGGAGTACTTCTATATATTAATTGAGAGACAACATGTACTTGCGCTTTTTAGCATTGGCAGTCATCACATACAACTCTAATATTCTGATTTTTTAGAAATACTACACAAAAAATCAAAACGCTACCAAATGCAATAAGATATTAAAGCCATAGAAAATACTGATTAAGAGGAAAAAAAAAACCCTAAAACATACCAGAGATTCAAGAAACAGCAATGCTTAAGGTTTCCAAAGAGTTTCTTGGCAAGAGAGAAAATTGCCTAAATGGAGCGGTTTGCAAAGGATTCTTCTGTTGACTTCAATGGAGGTTTCTAGAGACAGGATTGACGCAAGAGAAAATCACATAAATGGAGGTGTTTACAAAGCTTTCTTTCTTCAAAAATTATGTCAAATAGCCTCTTCCTATAACTATATTTCACAAATGTCATTTTATAGAAAAAATTTCAGCTTTAACTTGACTCAAATTTTGACAACTTTTTTCTTCCACTTTTACACTTCAATTTTCTGCATATCTTTACATTGATGATGGGTTGTATTTTACATTGATGAAATTAATCATTTAAGGAAATATTTGTAGCATTAATTACATATCATTATTTCTATTAATTTTAATATACTATAACTATTGTGTCCATCTGTAAATTTTGATTTCTCAATTCTTCTTGCCGACAAGTCTTTTTGTCGTCCAGCGGTGCAACCAATTTTCCTTTTAAAAATATTCAGCAAATGAGTATGTTTCTATGGGTTTATTTTCATATTTCTGGCTCAATAGCTTTTCAATTCTTGTTCTTGCAGCTACATTGCCATTTTTTTCCAGTCATTGCCGGCACAATAACTTTTCAATTCCTCTTCATACTTTCGGCAAAATAAATTGACATCAACATGTTGATGTCAATTTAGATTTGTTTGAAAATTTAGCTTTCTTTATTTTATTTTCTTTCATTTTTGTCTTCAGTCTCTTTCAACATGTTGCTTTATTTTTTCATTTTCATTTATGCATACTATATATTTTATTTGCTTAATTTTTTAATATATGCCATTTTTTTTCTTAAGTTATGTTAGACTTATTTTAAGGTACTAGTTAGTAACACGTGCGATGCACGTAGAAATTTTTAGTTTTATTTTGCAATATAAAAAATAAAATTTCATAAATTTATTAAATATTATAAATAAATAGCTAATTAAAATGTCTTAGAAATATAATACAATAAAGAATAAATGACTAAAGTATAAAAGAATTTAAACGTCGCCCCCCAAAAAAAAGAATTTAAATGTAAATATGATAAATGTATTGAAAAAGGGAACCATAAATTATATTCCTAGCCCAAGTACTACTTGTTATTTGGTTGATCTTCAAACCCTAAAACTCATAAATTATCCATTTCATTTTTTTTCATAAAAAATTCCATAAAACAAATTAATGATAACATAAAGTGCTAAATTTTACATTTAGGGATTTGAAATAATTTGAAAGTTAACTAAATTATGTGATCTCAGTCGAAATCTACATTATTAAGTCATGATGAAGGGCAAGAGAAAAACACAACTGAGTTTGGTATACTTCTTTTAAATTTGTTTTTAATTTAATGACATGATCCCGTTAGTTAGATTTGGTTAATTAGATGTGGTAAGATTTGATATATTGGTTGTGAGTGTTTTTTAGCAAAAATTGCAATATTTTCTTTTATTATCTTTTTCATGAATTTTATTTTAACGATATATTAATTTAATTGTTGATAGTTTATTTTAAATTATACTTAAAATACATATTATAATTATAATTAATGAAGTTTAATTTTTAAAACATTTGTAAAAAGTATGTGTCTCATGTTTATATAATTGAAATGTAACAAAAAAAAAATGAAAAAATATAGACAACATGTAAAGGAATCATGAAAATAATATAAATATGTATAATATATAATTTTAGCATTTACCTAACACTGTATTTGTTTGATTTGAAAGTGATATAATAAAAAATTTTAAAAATGGTTGAATGAATAAAATTATAAGAATAAATACATATTAGTTTGATTCCTTATATCTAAATTACACATAATTGTTAATTTATTTTTTGAGAATTAATTTTAATTGAAAACCTGTATTGTAATTTTTCTAAATGAAAATGACAAATTTTATCAATTTAAAAAGTTAGTCATTAGAATTTGAAAATTATTTTTATTTTTTTTATGCATTATAAAAATTATTTTTAAATATTCATATTAAATAGTATTTTATTAATTAGAAAAAAAAAACAACTTTGAGGAAAATATTGTTAATGCAATCTTGTGTTATGTTAGTTTCTTTAAACCTGCCTCTTTAGGGAAAAAAAATCATGCATATATATTAAAAAACATCTAAAATATTCATGAATCTAATTGGATCTGTTGAAGTATTTGTTTATGTCCTATAGAATTATCTTTTAAATTTCAACTTAAAAAACCAATTTTTTTCTAAATGTATTTGTTTGTTGAAGGTCTTTCTCGAGTTAAAAATCGATCAAAATATCTCAACCTCACTATACAGTTCAATTTTAGGAGAAGCACATTCCACCTACCTATGCAAAAAAAAAAAAAAACAAAAAAAAAAACAAACAAACAAACAAACAAACAAAACAAACAAATCTCATTTATGCATTATAAAGTTGTAATTAAAAATGAATAAGACGAAAGATAACCCATTGTTATATGTCATAGATAAAGTAGAGAATAAATATTGGTCTACCATAAATGAGGCAATATTGCTCTGTGTATAGAATGAGTAAAAGGGCTCTAAATATAAAAGGTAATACATGTTTAAATATAAATGGAAGGCTTGTATCAGGAAGACTTAACAATGATTAAGAGAGAGAAATTACATGAAAGTCAAAATCAACAAATACACAAAATACTAATACTTTATCAATATGATTCTACATGTCAAACAATATAGCAAAAAATGTAATAAAAAAATTAAAAATTAGCAATTAAAAAATCCATTATAGCAAATAATGTAAAAAAAAATGGTAGATAACAGTACTTCTTAATTCACAAAAATAAGTTTATCAATTGTCAGTCAAGACTTCATTGTAAAAACAAAAACTTTTAATTTTCATTATTGTTTTGTCATCATCACTTGACATTTTGGTAGGAAAAAATAGATAGTATATTTATTTGGCAATCATGTTATTTCCTTTTTATACATAGATCACACGTATAGGATGCATCGATTTATTGTGTAACCACCTCCACCCAAACAGTTGTGTCTCATCAACATCTATTGCACCCATACATGTATACACTTGAAGAGTCATGTTCCATCAACAAAGGGCAAAATGGGAATTCACTAAAAATATAAGGGCAAAAGAAGAAGGCAAAGATTCTCCTCCATAGCACCTTTTAATATAGTATATATATATATATAGATATAATTATATGTATATTCTTCATACATATACATAAGGAATATAATATATATTTATATGTATATAATGAGGTTTGAAAAATATTATAAGATCCATGCAGTTCATTAAAGAATGATGAAAATATACTGTGGAATATATTATCATAGAATGATAATATTGTGTACACATATATACATTCCGTATATATTCTTTATTCGTATATATATAATCATCTTATATTTGGTTTAGGTAATAATTTCATTCACCTACAATAGTATAGGTAACATTGTGCAACACATCACAATCATCTCTTCTTATTCATTTTCATGAACGTATATCCAATAGATTGTGAAATATATACTTCCTACAATGTTAACCACGTTCAAATCTCATATAATTAGAGACAAAATAACATTTATACATGATTGACTAATAAATAAATCCTATATATGTTTGAAATTCAAAATTTCAACCCTATTTATAACATTGTGTTAAGCTAGGAATGATTATAGCTCATTCAATTTTTTTCCATGACCATAGAAAATAAAGCTTTGAAACAAACACCATATAATTCAAAAAATTCTTAAAATTTGAAATATGAACTCTTTGCTTTAACTAAAATAAACTTCATACAGTTCATTATTGTTTTTAGATTATTCAAAATAAACCATATATATGTTTAAAATTTGAAATATGAATCCCTTGTTGTCAGTAAAATAAACTCCATACAATTCATTAATGTTCTTAGATTATTCGAAATATACCTTGTACATGTTTAAAATTCGAAATATGAACCCCTTGCTTTAACTAAAATAAACCTCATACAGTTCATTATTGTTTTAAGATTATTCGAAATAAACCATGTATATGTTTGAAATTCGAAATATGAATTTCTTGCTTTGACTAAAATGAAACCCATACAGTTTATTAATGTTATCAGGTTATTCGAAATAAACATGTATATGTTTAAAATTCGAAATATCATTTAAAATTTTCAAAAATATAAACCACGCATATATTATACCGTCTAAGTACGATATTCAACGTTTGTTATTCGAAAAAAAAAAAGCCGAAACTTGAAGGTCGTTGAAGGGTCTCTCTGTCTTCAGTGTTCTGTGTTCAAGAGAGAATGCCTCATGCCCATCGATGAAGGGTCGTTGGTCTGTGTTCGGAGAGAGAATGACTAGTCGTCGTCAGTGTTCGATGTTCGGTGTTTGAGTCGTTGGTCTGCGTTCGATGCTTGGAACCCACGATTTTTGCTATTCAAAACTTCTAATTTCGGCCGCTCGGAACTGTTGATTTTCGTCCTTGAAGGGTTGCGCCGATCGTCTGTAGTCGCTGGTCTATGTTTGGTGCTCGGATACCATGTCGTTTCCCGTCGGTAGTGAAGGCTTGGTCCTTGAAGGGTTGCGCCGATTGTTTGTAGTCATTGGTCTGTGTTCGCACCGATTGTCTAGAGTCCCGTGGGTTGGTCCTTGAAGGATTTTAGGTTTTATCGTTAAAGAAGAAGGTGGAGAGACGATCGAGCAATTTTGGGGGAAGTTTTTGAAAGTAGAAGAGATTTGGGGGTTATTTCAAAATAAAATGTACAAACTGTTATGGAAAATCAACCCGTTTATCTTTTTCATATTAACTTTTCAGAATATCAATAATTACGAAGGAACCTAATGGGCATATATGTAAATTAAACATTGTTTTTTGGCTTCAATCACCTTATTGCTTGACAAAGCTGAAATTTTATTGAAAAAGGGATATTTGTGTAAATAGGGTCTTCAAATAGGCTATCTATATAATTAACTATTCTTTCTTCGATTTCAAGGGAGGTTTTCGAAGCGTTGCTTGACAAGGGAGAAAATGTGAAGCAAAAGCTTAGGGCGAAATGTTTATGTTAATTTTAAAAAATTAAAGAACCAAAAGGTTTCCGCATTGGAAATTATTTTATTATTATTATTTATTTAAATGTTAGATAAGATGGAAGGGTTATATTGTAACTGGACTGAAATATTTATGGTATAAAGGTAAGTCATCAGACATTTGTGTACATAATGGTAAAGTTGAACATATTTGAAAATAAGGTCCATTATATGAAGCCTATATATGTTGATACCATTTTTTTTGCGATAAGTACAGGATAGTCTTTAAATGAGGCCCAAATTTCATATATGTCCAAGCTCACCATTTTTTACACAAAAGTAGTGATCCAATTACTCTTAAGCCCCTTCAATAATCTGACATTAAAAAAAAAAAAAAAGACAAATAAGAAGAAAATCATTTAAGGAAAACCTATGATTTTCCATCAATCTTTTTAATTAAAAGAACTGGCGTTTATGGAATGAAACTAAAGAGGAAAAAACGTGTAAATGGGTATCATTGCATGAGTTTTGGTCTCCAAAAATCTGCAGTGCAAGCGACAAAAAAAAACCTTATCCCAAAAGTGAACTGCAATCGATGGAAGAATAAGAAACTGTGACACCCCATGTTTTCAGGTATAAAATTTCCAATTTTTTTGGACTGATTTTTATCTATGTGCTTGTTTGAATATTTTACTTGGAATCGAGTAATTTGGAAAATTATTTATTTTGAGTTGGATTGATAGATTAGCTTTTATTGTAATCTACCCAAAAGATTTTTCCTTGAGATTTGCCGTAAGATTTGGAAGAAAAATCTTTAGGAGTTTAAATTGGGTTGTAGATAATCTAGGAGGAGTTTAATTGGAGTTTATTTGTGTTTTTGTTGGTCTATTAAAAAGTAAAAAGGTTTTAAGAGAGAGTCAAAAGAGGAAAGAAAAAAAAAAGCCCTAATTTCGTTTTCTCTTCTCCTTCTCCCTTTCTCCCTCTCTTTTTCGTGAGTAGTCGTCGTCTCCGCTCCCTCCCTCTTGTTTTCTTCTTCCCGACAAGGTCCACATAGTGTCACAATCATACACTTCGAAGTGAGACAAACGATTGTGCGGCACTTGCTCTAACCCGATGAGCAAGTCAGCCGTACAAAAAATGGAAGTTGCGGACTACTTCCGTATAGGGTCTTGCCTCCACTCACGTCTCAAGAGAAAATGTTTTATTAAAATGTGAGAGAGAAAGTATTTGAAAACATTTGAGAAAAATATTGTTATATACTAGTAAGCAAGTAAGGGACAACAACGACTTAAATAGCATATAACTCCGGGTAGGAATAATGGACAACTAGTCATACCCCCCTATAGTACATTCTAGGATTTTAGCCTTTGATAGGCATGAACATGAAAATGGCAAGGAGTCATACGCCCACAAAATTACAAGAAAATGAAACTAACATACAACATTGACAATATAAAGTGAAAGCATGATAAAAAAATGGGTTGAAATGGGCATGCGGCCACGAGCAACACGCCCTGGACAAGCATGACCGTGAAATTCTTCCCCACTTAAATGGTTGACGTCCCTGTCAACCTACTCTGCTCGAACTCGGCAGTCTCACGAGCAACATGTCTTCAGAACTCCGAGGTGGTCCTAGTGGACTTTTGTGTTTTGGCTTCTCTTCCACTCTTCTAGGAACTTCTTCATATTCTCACTTTGATTGGATTCTTGATGCGTTCTCTCGGCCAATGCCTCAAAAGCGTTCTTCAGGGTGATCAGTGGAATTGACACTTCTTGTCTTCTCATCAAATGGGGTCGTTTATGCTTGACCCATTCTCTTATGCACCTCGGTGCTTCTTTCAGATACCTTCGAGTAACTTCTGACTTTGGCCTCCACTCCCTGGGAGGATAATAAACTTGGTGATTATTTCTCGCACAAGGTTGGTCAGCGACATGGACCCTAACATCACAACGCCTGTCGTGGCTCTTATTCAGCTAGAGGGCTGATAGCAATTTCACCCCATTCGGCTGTCTTAACTTGGTAGGGACCACGGTGGGGTTAGATCCTGTGATAACTAAACTTCCAGCCAGGGGCATCGGTATAACCTTGTGTTCGAGGAGAAACTCCATCCCCTACACGATGTCGAAGTCGTCCATCTTGGCGACCACAAAGTCTGCTTGTCCAGTCCAAGCATCTAGTTTCATTGTCTCTCTTCATGCGACACCCAAAATGGGTAAGGCTGCTGAATTGAAAGCTTTGATCTGTCCCACATGTAATGCCCCGCGTTATAAATTAGCCTATTTTAGAAGTAATTAGGCTTAGTCGTTAGTTACAATTCTAATTTGAAAAATTAGAATTTGAACTTAATCACTTAGTCGTTAGTTACAATTCTAATTTGAAAAATTAGAATTTGCAGTTAATCTCTATGTTCGATAAATTAAGTTTCCATAATTTTGGAGAAATAGATTTTTTAATTAAATCTTTAACTCCAAGGTTCGAGAATTTAATTTTAGATCTTATTTTCAAGTTCAAAAGGAACCCAAACCCTCTATTGAGTAGATTTCAACCCAAATCTTTTAGGTTCTTTCTTTGGAGTTTTATTTTTGGTAAATAGTAGAATTTTGGAAATTAGGAGATTATAAATTTTTCCTCTCCTCTTTTTGTTTAGGGATTTTATTTATTTAGAGAATTAGAGAAACTAGACAAAAAAAAAAAGGGTAAAGTAAACCCTAGCCCATAATTATCTTCTTCTTCTCTCTCCCCTATCTCCCTTTTCGTGAGACACCAGCCCCCATCCCCCTTCTTCGACTTCTTCAACGTCGGCAACACCCGTCTCTGACGAAGCACCCATTTTTTCTCTCCCACGCCTCGAACCCAACCTTCAACAGCCGCGAGCAGTGGCAAATGGTGGTGCAACTTGCAGATCCGGGCGTCGTGGCTGACCGTTCACGGATTTACTACAGTTTGGAGCGTTTTCTGGAAAATTCGAGCTGTTCCGCGCGTTTTCTCTCCAATTTGACAAGGTTTGTAGCATATCCATGCCCAATCGACGTTATTTTTGGATTACCCATACCCTAAGTACCTTTGATTTGTAATTTTATCTTGTTTGGACTCAAAACAACCTACATTTGAAGCAGTTTACTGTCAAAAACAGGATTTACAGCAGACTCACTTGAATTCCTTCTTGTTTGACGAGGTTTGTCTCTCACCCATGCTTAATCGACTTTAGTTTTGGATTACCCATGCCTTAAGCATCTCTTATTTGCGATTTTAGCTTGTTTGGACTCCGAATGGTCCACATTCGAAGCCATTTACTGTCAAAAAACAGGATTTACAGCAGAGTTTCAGTCAGTTTGGCACTGTTGGGTAAGTTTTATCATGTTTTGGACTTTTCGCAAATCATTTTAAGTGTTATGGCTTAGGTCCTAACATGTAGGAACCTTGCGTTGCAGATTTAGGTTGATTCGAACACTCTCGAACACCAACCAATAGTAATTCGAGGTCGTTTGGAGTAGTTCAGTAAGTTCCAATAAGTTTAAGCAAGTCTTTAAATCCTTCGAACTAAAATAAGATGCGTTAGATTAATTTCTAATTCTTGTAAACTTGCGTTCGTAGATTGGGCTCAAAGTTCTCTTTAGGAATACCTTTGAATATCCTAGGAACGTTGTAATTAGAATTCTACCGATTGGGTTTTGATTGCTCTTTGTTAGCATGTTGTGTGTTCTAATTGCTTACTTATGAATATCTTATTGCATTGAATTGTTTGTGACTTTGAATATGTTTAGTATGCTACGATGAGTTGGTAACCTCATGTCTTGATGTTCCCCTTGTGATAAACATCTTACCATGTTGAGTTCGATTAATCTAGCGATGCATAATGAGTCATTGGCATTGGTTGCGAAAGCAGGTTATGGTTGTTGTGTAGTTTGGCATAATCATGAACTAAAAGCATGATGCGTAGGATTCATGCATTCTTTGAGGTTAGGGAACCTTGTATGAGATAAAAGAAAATGGAGTGCATACTAGTGTGCCTTGAGTAAAAATGGTCGAGGGGTAGTATGTCACCATTGAGTTCAGAGAAACATCGAGGCCTTGAGTAAAAATGGTCAAGGGTCGACGTGGTTAAGTCATCGTTTGCCTTGGGTAAAAATGGTCAAGGGAGCGATGCACAGTTCGAGGCCTTGGGTGAAAATGGTCAAGGGTAGAACGCTGAGCACCATAAAGAGTCGTTGAGGCCCTGGGTAAAAATGGTCAGGGGTCGGCGTGTCTCAAAAGGGTTAGTCTCAGGTAGCTTGTGAGGGCTAAACATGAGTGGTTTGAGTGACTCAGTGACGTTTGAGTGAGTATGTTGAGCTTGGGTAGTGATTCCATATGCATGAGATAAACAAGGTACATTTGTGAATATAACTCGTGACTTAAGCATGTTG
This sequence comes from Trichosanthes truncata, assembly GCA_033996785.1. NCBI lineage: Eukaryota > Viridiplantae > Streptophyta > Magnoliopsida > Cucurbitales > Cucurbitaceae > Trichosanthes > Trichosanthes truncata. The sequence goes on along the minus strand of JAWPNB010000002.1, from coordinate 52,697,901 downwards.
CATGTGATGTTTGTGTGAGTTGTATGTCTAGCTTGTGATGGAAAGCATGATATTGGTAAGCATGTTGTTTTGCTTGTATGCTGATTTGTGGCCCTTCAAGAGCAACTGTAACGACCCCAAAACTTAGACTAAGATAGGGGACATTACTAAACTTATAACCATTAAGCTGCAGAAATTTTGGCAGCATAACGACGTAACTATGATTTACCCAAAAATTTCCTAGTATCTGTTAGACAAGAATTCACACTTCTATAGCCAGATAACCAGATTATAATCCAAACTCCAACCACATAACTACTAAAAGTTCAAGATCTCCCGACAACTTCCTCAGTCTTCTTTAAAATGAAAAGAAAGGAATCATTCAATTTAAAACAAAACAAGGCAACCTAACAAACTTATTATAACCTCCATCTCAAAACACATTACCAGAAACTCCAACTCTAATGAGAGAAATATGACCTACCAATAATGCTCAAAGAACAACAATACTAAAGCCATAAGCATCAAGACAACTATAACTATAATTCGGTTACACTAACTCAACGAGACGACTACTTTATGAGTAAACATCCAACTATGGCCTTTCTTCTCTCATGCTCGACGAATACTATGACCCTGGTGATGCTAAAGAGGAGGCATGAGAGGAGAAAGATCATAGTTGGATATTTATCCTTAAAGTAGTCGTCTCGTTGCGTTTAGTGCAATTGAAGTATAGTTATAATTGTCTTGAGATTATGGTTTCAGTATTGTTGTTCTTTTCCTCTTTGGAATGGACTATTAAACTTTTAGATAGTTTGAAACATAGGTTGTGAGGCTTACTTTATGAGGTTGGAGAGTTATTGGTGGGTTACAGTTCTCTCAGTAAAGTTGAGTTGTTTTTTTTTTTTGGTAATTTACTTTTTGCGACGGAACTTGTAATAAGTTTGCTAGGTTTCCTTGTTTTCTTCTTGATTAAACATTTTTGCGTTGTATTGGAGAAGACTTAGGAAGTTTTGTTGATTTCGATTCGAGTTCTCGAGGGATCCTGAACTTTTAGTAGTTATCTGATTGGAGTTTGTGATGACTATCTGGTTATCTGGTTATGGAAGTGCGAATTCTTGTCTAACAGGTACTAGGAAATTTTTGGGTAAATCATAGTTACGCTGTTATGCTGCCAAAATTCCTGCAGCTTAATGGTTATAAGATTAGTAATGTCCTCTATCTTAGTTTAAGTTTTGGGGTCGTTACATCACATCTTTAACCCAATGTAGGTTTAACCGTCGTGCTTCTGCTTCGGTCATAAAGTTATAGGTTGCTCCTGAGTCGACCATGGTATTTTTCTTGGGTTTCTAATTAATCCATGCATCGACGTACATAAGACCACGTGGAGTGGATTCTTGTCTTCCCTCCACCTTCTTCTGCAAAGCTGACAAATCTTTTAATGTTCCGATGCGGGGGTTGCCCGCTTCTTCTTCAAACACAACCTCTGGTTCAGAAGTTTCACCCTTGGTTCATGACATACTCGCCAAAGAGGCTTGAAAAGCATGGAGGGATGCTCGATTTGGACATTCAGACACCCGATGGGCCTCTTTACATATGAAGCAAGATAGGGGCCTTTAGTTATAGTTATTCTAATAATGTGGCCCTCGCCATGAATTCCCATTCCTTTGTTGGAAAGGTCTATTATCTCTTCCTTCACTTCTAATTTGGTTCCCTCCCCCACTCTTTGGAGAGTCAGGCCGATAGTTTCTACTATCTCTACATGGGGAGGTTCTACTTTGCCTCACATCTTGCGATTGTCCATCACTAGGACAGCTGCTCAAATCAAACAACCATTCTGCGGTAGCATAAGCTTCTGACAAACTTTGTACCCTTTGTTCATAAAGCTTGGATTTGGCCCAAGGTTTCAATCCTTCTATGAAGCAAAAGACCTTGTCTTTCTCTGACATGTCTCGGATGTCCAACATTAGCCCAGCAAACTGTTTAACATATTCTCGAATGGTCCCAATGTGGTTCAATTCCCATAGCTTGCGTCTTGCTAAGATCTCGACGTTCTCTGGGAAGAATTGAGAACGAAGTTTTTTTTTCAACCCTTCCCATGTATCTATGACACACCGTCCCTCTTGAATGTCCATATATCGGGACCTCAACCATAACTTGGCATCGTCTGTCAAGTGCATTGTCACTAGGGTAACTTTCGATTCTTCGGACACTGTACTTTTGGCCTTGAAGTATTATTCCATGTCAAATATGAAGTTCTCCAGGGCTTTGGCATCTCGAGTCGCACAGAAGGGCTTTGATTCAAGCATTTTCACCTTATTTAATTAGACCACGCCCCCAATCAGGGCTTGATTTTCCACCACTTTCATGGTGAGATTCACTCAGGCGCTTAGATCCACCACTTCTGCCCTCACTACATCGATGACAGCTCTCACATCCTCAAAAAGGTCAGACACCATCTGAGCTATTGATTTTTGCGCGTTGTCTAGACTTTCAATGAGCTCTTCTATATGGGAAACAGAGCCCAACGAGCTATCCCCACACTCAAAGCCAACTAGTCGTGTGGCTTTATCTTTCAGGGCCTCAACCCTCACCATCAAATCTTGGACGGGCATCATGTCTAGGCGGACAGCTACCGCGTCAATCATGTCGGCCTTGGCAGCAATCTCATCTAGGCGAGATTCCAAAAATAGCACACTATCAGACACTTCTATTAGGAAGAGCATAAGCTCTTCTATCTCAGTCAATCAGTCGACATAGGCCTTGCCCAACTTTTCGATCACGAACATGATTGCAACTTTTCAATTCGAGGAGCCAACTACGCTCTGATACCACTTGTCACAATCGTACACTTCGAAGCAGGACAAATGATTGTGCGGCACTTGCTCTAACCTGGCGAGCAAGTTAGCCATATGAAAAATAGAAGTCGCGGACTACTTCCGTATAAGGTCTAGCCTCCACTCACGTCTCGAGAGAAAATGTTTTATTAAAACGTGAGAGAGAAAGTATTCGAAAACATTTGAGAAAATCTTGTTATACACTAGTAAGAAGGTAAGGGGCAACAACGGCTTAAATAGCATATAACTCTGGGTATGAATGATGTACAAGTAGTCATACCCCCTATAGTACATTCTAGGATTTTAACCTTTGACAAGCATGAACATGAAAATGGCGAGGAGTCATACGCCCACAAAATTACAAGGAAACTAAACTAACATACAACATCGACAATATAAAGTGAAAGCATGATAAAAAGGGGTTGAGATGGGCATGCGGCCACGGGCAACACGCCATGGACAAGCATGACTGTGACACATAGCACCCATTCCGGCGAAGCACCCATGCGCCATGCAGCAGCCTCTTCGACGTGTTTCTCCTCCTCCACGCCACGATCTGTGACTTGCAATAGCCACGAACAGCAGCCAAAGGGGGCACACCTTGTAGATCCGACGTTGTTGCTGAGAGTTCGTAGATTTACTATAGTTTGGAGCCTTTTTCTAGTGGATTCAAGCTATTCAGTGTGATTTCCTTCTTTTCGTCGAGGTTTGTCACATACTCATGCCAAACCGACTTTGGTTTTGCAATATCCATTCCTTAAACATCTTTAACTTACGATTATAGGTTCGTTTGGACGTCAACCAGCACGTGTTTGAGGTTGTTGGTGTCGATCCACGAGTTCCAAACATACCCACTCGATTTCGTACCTTGAACCACTTCGATTTCAAGACCCACACTCCAATCAACCTTAATTTGGAGTACCCACATGTTGTTGGGCTCTTATTGACAAAATCGAACCTATCCAGACATCAAACAGCCAGTGAAATAGCCCTTTTGATAAGTTTTAAGTGGGTAACGATCGCTTTAAACCCTTCTCGAATACCTTTAAGTGTTGTAGTTCAGTCTCTAAACTTTAGAAGTGTTCTAATTATAGTTACGAATTAGTTCGGACACTCCAAGTAATTACCCACGCCATTCTTGGTAAGGATTAAATGGTGAGATGTTACCTAGACCATTTTTAATTGAGTATGAGATCATATAAAGAAGTGTCCAAATCTTGGAATTTCTATTTGTAGTTTGGTTTGGTTCTGGAGTGTTCACTTTATCATTCAAGACTATTTCTAAGTAAGTATACCCCTCTTTGAGCTTGTGGTAGTTGTTTAAAAGGTTTTCGAACTAAGCTTAGCCTCTAAAGCTATCTTGGTTTAGAAATCTCTTGGGATAATTTAGGAGCGCTTTAGGTAAGTAGTTTCTACCTTTTGAGTCTGTTTGACCGTGTGATGCATGCTTTATGTTTCTCTTGTTTGATTTGTACATGATATATCTATTCTATGTTTTTGTGTCTTTTAACGAGCATGCTTAATTGTTGACTTGTGAAGTTTGTGTTAGCCTGTTGATATACTGAACTTGAATTAAGTGTTTGAGCATGTGTTGTTGGGCATGGGCCATGGTCTAGTAGCATGCTTAGGTAACATACATGAGGTGAGTTTGTGAGGGGATTAGCGAACCTTATGAGCTTGATAAGGATTATAGGGTAAGTACCAGTGCACCTCGGGTACAAATGGTTGAGGGGTGGTATTCTCACCATTAGAATAAGAGGAAACGGGTCAATACATTGCTAAGTTGTTGGTGCACTGGTCGGTGCTTTTCGCTACACGCAAGTGCACATGATCGAAGTAATAAAGAAACTGGAAGTATTCCAGAGTATCGTACCCAAGGGAACGAGGTTTAATAAAATGAATTTTAGTTGGCACAAAATTGCTGACAAATTGCAAGTTAAGGTAACCGAGGGTGAAAATGATTTGAGAGGTGTTTTGACTAAAATAAAATTATTTGAAAATTCAATGAAAATGAAAAAGGGATTCAAGTTGCTAATGCCCCTTTGGAAAGAAAATGCAACAATAAAGCAATTGCAATCGTAGCTAACTCAAGAACTAAGTAAACCGAATTCAACTCCTATTCGACCTTCTATGAAGTATCTTTAGAAGACTAAGTGATTAAACCTATATTTCTATGGCTAATCTAACTTAGATATTTTTGCTCACAATTCTAGTGGTTTTTTAGTCTCGCCCTATGTCTAGGGTCGATGTTTCAGACTTATGTCTAAGCCTTTTCCTCCATTGCTTTTGCGACATCCGCTTTTACAACACTAGATGGCCAACTAGGTTTACCCAACAATTAACTCACCAAAAGCAAACTAGAGTTCAAGAACTAGCTAGATTGTTTTTACTCTCGAGTTTTACATCTTTCCTCTAGGGCATTCACAAACTTGAATCCCAAAGGAAATTTAGCTCTTCATGATGGAATAAATTGAAAACAGTAAATTAGAATTGTAGGAATTCATTGGAAAAATCAAAGTAAATAATGCAATCAAGTTGCAAATGCAATGCAAGTAAGTAGTTTAAAGAAACAATTCCAAGAATTCAAGATACAAATTAACTCATGAAAAATTGTATTGATGTACAGTGGGTCTCCAATTTAAACTTGCTACTAACTTAAAAATACTGAATTGAAAATTCACAACCCATAACTTCTACACTTAAGAAATTGAAATTAAACTTGCTGAATTGAATTTGCTCTTCTAAGATTCAAATGACAAAAACTAAATTGCTGAAATTGAAAACAACCAGTAGCTCAAAATTTAAGAAACTTATAGATAAATAGGCAAAATTCAAGTTACAATGGGCTCCCAAAAATTCAACTAGCAGAGAAAAAAATATTGAAATTGACTAGCTGTAATCAGAATTCAAATGACAGAAACTAGATTGCTGAATTTGAAAAGACAAACCAGTGGCTAATTTAGCACAAATACAGAAATTCAAAATTGCCGAATCGAAGAGCTTCAATCATCCTAAAAACCCATTCTCCGTAACTCAATCGGACAAAGAAGTTGTCCATAACCACACCAATTCTTAGGTAGATGGGATTGAGAAGAGGATTCTGGAGGTTTAAGAGGAAAACAATAGAAAAATAAAATCCAAAAATGAAAAAACAAGAATACTACTGTCGCGGAAACAATACCCAAAATTGAAACAAAAATTCCTCTCTAAAATCGTCTCCCTTGTTCGGCTTCTTTGTTCAATATTTATAGGGATCTCATGCTAGGGTTTCCCTCTACATTGATGGACAATCATGGCTAATCATCTTGCTGAATTCATGGGTCAAATTTCCTTCAAAATCCTGAAATTCTCGTTTTTTACTTAAATTCCAGATCTGCCAGATTGCAATTGCATAGTATTTGCATTGCTGTTGCATTCCACGAAAATTCTGCATCAAAACATTAAGTAAGTGTGAATTTTTTTCTTCTTTTGTTTTCTTTTCTCAACTTACTTAATTTAAAGGTCTTTCATCAATCATGTGATTAAATTCAAGCATTTTTTTATTTTTCATCAAATAATATGAATAAAAATCACAAATATAACTAAGTTTAAAGGCCAAATAATCCTCATGAATGAGAATTATCATGCACCTTGGGTACAAATGGTCAAAGGGCGATGCAAAGTTCGAGGCTTTGGTAACATTGGTCAAGCGAACACCGAACTCCGTAGAGAAGTGTCGATGCTCTGGTAACAAAGGTCAAGGGTCTGTGCTTCTCAAAGGGTCAGTCTTGGAGAGCCTTGGTGAGGGCTAAACATGAGTGTTGAGTAAAACTGAGCGAGCATGGCATGATGCAGGAATTCATGTGTTAGTTGTATAGCATGGTGCGGGAATTCATGTGTTATGCAAGACTTATGCATAGTTTACTTGTTTATGTATGCATAGCATAATGCCTGTGTCATTACCTTCAATATGCATGTTTAGTTGCGTGTGAACAACATGTTGTTTGTTGTTTGATGTTTGATGTTTGATGTTTGGTGGCCCACCAGGTATGAGCTACTTACTGAGTACCTTTATACTGACCCCCCCTCCCCAACCATTAGATTATGTAGGTGATCGGACGGAAACATGGGGCTTTTAAGAAAGGATTTTTTAATTCAAAACAAGCTCTAGTCTAATGCAAGTGCATACTGTCGATAGAAGTAATATAAAACTGGAAGTATTCCAGAGTATCGATCCCACAGGGAACGGATACAATAAAATTCAAAAGATAGCAAAAATTATTTTCAAATTTCAATTTCGGTAACCAAGGTTATAAAAATGTTGGGAGGTATTTTTGGCAAAATAAAATAATAACAATAAACAATAAGTATGAAAAAAGGAATTCAAGTTGCTCATGCCCCTTTGGAAAGAAATGCTACTAAAATGCAATTGCAATCGTAGCTAACACAAGAAAACTAAGTAAACTGAATTCGACTCATATTCAATTTGTTTCAAAATCTTTAGGAGGCTAAGTGATTAAACCAATATTTCTATGGCTAATCTAACTTAGATAATTTCGTGCACAATTCTAGTGGCTTTGGAGTCTCGCCCTATGTCTAGGGTCGATGTTCAGAACTTATTTCTAAGTCTTTTCCTCCATTGCTTTTGTGGCATCCACTTTCTCTTAACCCTTTCGGTATTAAGTTCGAGCTTGACAAGCAACACTAGTTGGCCGACTAGGTTTACCCAACATTAAACTCAACAAAAGCAAACCAAGTTTCAAGTGTTGGCTAGATTGATTATGCTTTTAAGCTTTATATCTTTCCTCTAGGGCATTCACTAACTTGAATCCCTAAGGAAAAATTAGCTCATTATGGAAGAAATGAAAAACAACAATTTAATTGCTATAAATCTCATACTTAATAACCAAATACATAAATTAAATTCCAGAATAATGGAGCAAATCAAACTGATTTTTTCTAAGAATAATTTAATATGAATCACAGCCAATAACTCAAAATACTCACAAGGGAAATTCAAATTCAATACTAGAATTTAAAGACAGCACATTCATTACCTTTTAACTAAATTTCAACTAAATCTTCAAAGGCAGTAATAATACTTAATGAAAATTTCAGAACTTTGTGGAGCTATAATTTCCTCAAATCAACAGATTTATTGTAGAAAAATGAAGGAGAACAAAACCTAGGATTCATTGAGTAATTCAACTTCTACAACTTACAAAAATTAGATTAAAACAGAGACCAACTATATGAATAAAATTGAGTAGAAAACAGAAGGATTAAAACATAATAAAACTAAACAGAACAGAGTAATAATGCTAACAAAAGTTTCCTTGTTTTGATCGAACCAAATACTCCTTCAAGGGCAGTTGGATCTTCACCTCCTTGAACTTTCGTTGAGGAGGGATCAAATTCAAGAATTACAAAGCGAAATACAAGAATAAGACACTGGAAAATGACAGAAAACGGTAAATTACAACTACTGTCCAAAGAAGAAAACCCAAAATTTCCAGAAAATACAATTGCATTTCAATTGCATTTCTGTATTATTTTCCAGATCTGCCAAAACTTTCCAAAAATGCAATTGCATTTCCATTATCGAATGCAATTGCATTTTGTGCTTGTTTTCCAGATTTGTTTTCCGAAGGAATGCAATTACATTTCCAAAATGGAATGCAATTGTATTTTGTACTTGTTCATAAACTTGTTTTCCTGAAGAAATGCAATTGCATTTCCAAAATGGAATGCAACTGTATTTTTTGTACTTGCTCCAACTCTACACAAAAACAACAAATTAGTATAATTTTCAATCTCTTTTCAATTTCTTTCCTCTTTTTTATTCCTCCAACAAGCTTTTATGAATTTATCTAATAAACACCATTTTTAGCTTGCTCGTCATACAACAAAACACACAAAAATAACAAGAACAACCTAGTTTAGGGTCAAATAATCCTCATAAATGAGAATTATCTGTAGGTGATGAGGAGCGCTACGAACCTAGTGATGTAGACGAGGAGACATGTTGAGAGGACACCTTTAGTTTTACATGTCTTTTATTAGGAGTTTTGCTTGAATTGCATGGATAGGACTTTAGTTAGATTTGTTTAGACGCTTTGTATAGGTTTTATTTTTCCCATTCTTTAATGTTTCTTTCCTTTGATACTTATCGATGTAGCTAGGTTCTTTTGGTAGAACTTAGGCTTTGAAATCAAGGTTTTGGTTGCTAGAAACTTCCTTTTGCTCCTGTTAATTTATTTGAATTAAGTATGCTTCGTGTTGATGTGACTCTGTTAATTTTGGGAGTTTGGAAGTGTTGGGTTGCTGGTAGGAGGTGTGGAGTTTGTTGTTGTGTTGTTGAAGAAGTGTGATCCTTTGTCTAACAGGTGTTAGAAAATTTTTGGGTAGCTTATAGTTATGTCGTTATGCTGCCAAAATTTTTGGAGTATATTAGTTGAACGTTTAGTAATGTTCCCTAAGTTAGGCTAAAAATTTGGAGGCATTACAGAAACCCTCTCCGAAAATCTACAGTGCAATCAACGAAAGAAGAAAAAACCAACTACAGTCGACAGAAGAAGAAGAAACATTGTTCATTGTCAAATATACCACAGTATCCTCCAAAATTTCTTTATTTCAGTTTAGATATATGAAGTATATATTAGTTTCGCTAATATTTCTATTTTTTGCAATGACGTTTAAGAAAACACTGTTGAATGGAGTGTATAATCATCTGTAGAATGAGAGATTTCTAGTCAATTGAAGGAAGAAGAAGAAACCAAAAATTTATTTGCTATTATTTTTATTTTTTGGTAACGGTGTTTTAAAAGACGTTGTTGTATAGCAGATTAATCGACTGAAGAAGAACCCCACATGCATTCCATTCTTTAATTTTACCATTTTTGCAAAATAAATTGAATGGTTTAATAATCCTCCATCTGAATTCGATATCCCTTTAGATGTTTCATATATACATTACTGTGCATCTATAATTGTTTGGTTATTGCTCCTACGTGTCATTTAATGTATGCATTTCTGTGCATATAGTCGTTTGGTTATGTTTCATAAATATTCATGATGTGTGTGTGTGTGTGTGTGTGTGTTTGTGTGTGTGACATTGTAGATTTAATACATTACGTTGTATATGTATATAATAATTATTGTATGTTCATGTGTATATATCTCTATATGTTCTATATATATTCATGATATATGTGTCATTGTGTGTTTTATGTATAACATTATATGTGCATTGGGCATTTGGTTATTGCCTCTACGTGTCATTTCATATATATATTTATGTGTATATAGCTGTTTGGTTATGTTTCATATATATTCATGATATATATGGCTAATATCATGATATATGTGACATTGTAGGTTTAATACACTACGTTGTATATGTATGTAATAATTAGTTTATGCTCATGTGTATATGTTAGGCCACCAATCACGATCCAATATGAGAGGAGGGGCAGGAAGGGGAATTTACCCTCTGCAAGTTAGTTACAAGGGGTTGAGGGGGACCACTGATGAATAGTATATACGTAGGGGAAGGGACGTGAGGAGGGGGGACTTTATTTTTGGTGATGTTGCTGTAGTCAGCTCATAGAGGGAGGAGAGTTTACCAACCCTCTCGAATAGGTTGGGATCATTTTGTATTGCCTAAGGGCATTGCTTCCTCTATTCATATCAATACAAGTAAGGGTAATACCTTACATATTGGCATCAGAGCAGTTCAAACTGGGGAAGATGGCTCATAAACGATTGGAAGAACGCCTAGACTTGACGGATGCGGAGTTGGAGAGCATCAAAGCAGACGTTCAACGAATTCCGGAGATAGAGGTCAATTTGACAAACCTAACGAGGACTTCAGATGAAACAGTGAAGCCTTGGCTGCGATTGCGGCAGAAATGGCATACTTGAGAACTCGAGGTTCGTCTTCAACGATTACTGATGGCTCTCACCAAAAATAGAAAGGAGTGGAAGAGACGGGGGAGACACCAGTTTCTTGCGCGGAAGAGAGGATGACAGAAATGAAGGACAAAAATACTGATGGAAAGGGAGGGGATCGCATCAAATTTAAGAAAATGGAAATGCCCGTATTCGGAGGAGATAATCCAGACTCCTGGCTGTTCCGAGCTGAAAGGTATTTTCAACTCCATAAATTGACTGATTATGAAAAACTCACTGTTGCCGTAGTAAGTTTTGAAGGTGTGGCATTGAACTGGTATCGCGGAATGGAGGAGCGAGAGCCGTTCAAAGATTGGCACGACTTGAAGTTCCGACTACTGGATCGTTTCCGAGTAGCCCAAGAAGGTACCGTTTGCAGAAGGTTTCTCGCCGTAAAACAGGATTCAACGGTGACGGAGTATCGGAATACGTTCGAACGACTGGTGGCGCCGCTATCCCATTTACCTAACGAAGTTCTTGAGAATACTTTTTTGAATGGACTGGATCCGGTGATTCGGGCCGAGATCCAATGCTGGGAATTAAATGGGCTGAATGCAATAATGAAGAAAGCCCAGTTATTAGAGGCAAAAGAGCATACCCGAAAGGCAGCTTCGAATAGTACGAAAACCCAACTAGCCAGCCCTAAGCCCAATACTCCGAAGGATGGGAATAAACTCCAGGAAAACGCGTCCACGCGTATCATCACCATCCCAAACGGGCAGTCGCAAACCATACCACGTCGTGAGGGGCCAGCCAAACGTTTATCAGAATCTGAGTTCATGGCTCGCAAGGAAAAAGGATTATGTTTTCGGTGTGATGAAAAATTCACTTAGGGGCACCGCTGTAAACAGAAAGAGCTAAACATCATGTTGGTCCACGATGAGGAAATGGAGGAATCAGAACTACCAGAAGTTGAGTTGGTAATGGAACCAGTGGTAATGCACACAGTGGAGGTCGGAGATGCGGCGGAACTATCATTAAATTCAGTTGTGGGTTTCACAACGCCGGGGATGATCAAAATGAAGGGGAAAATTGAGGAACAGGAGGTGGTGGTTTTAATTGATTGCGGCGCAACCCACAACTTCATTGCACAACGGTTAGTCGACACCTTGAAATTACCATTGACTGAGACAGCAAACTATGGTGTAATAATGGGGACAGGAGTAGCAGTAAAAGGGAAAGGTGTGTGCAAGGCGGTAGTCCTCACTATCGCTGACCTGACGATCGTCGAAAACTTCTTACCCCTTTAATTAGGAGGTGTTGACGTAGTCTTGGGCATGCAATGGCTGTACACACTAGGGGTGACTAAAGTCGACTGGAAGGCTCTGACAATGCGAGTAAAAATGGGGCCATCGCAGGTCACGCTTAAGGGGGACCCGACTCTGACCAAGGCTAGTGTCACATTGAAGAAGATGATGAAGACGTGGGGTAGCCAAGATCAGGGATTCTTGGTCGAATTTCAAGCGCTGACCGCTGATCTTCATGCGTTGGTTCCCGCTGATCATGTTCCAGAAGTCACCATGCCAAGTTCGATTTTGTCTGTACTCAACGATTACAAAGATGTATTTCAGCCGACCGAAGGACTACCCCCTCAGAGAGATATCGATCATAGAATTCAAATGATCGAGGGTACTCCACCAGTTAATGTCAGACCCTACAGGTACGCGAGGGTGCAGAAGGGGAAAATAGAAAGGTTAGTTGATGATATGCTTACAGCGGGAATTATAAGACCAAGCACTAGTCCTTTTTCGAGCCATGTTTTACTTGTTAAGAAAAAAGATGGGGGATGGAGGTTTTGCGTCGACTACAGAGCCCTTAATAATGTCACCATTCCAGACCGATTTCCAATTCCAGTAATAGAGGAGCTCCTAGATGAATTACATGGCTCCCAGTATTATTCAAAGATTGACCTCAAATCAAGGTATCATCAGATTCGAGTCCATGAGAAAGACGTGGCTAAAACAGCTTTTCGAACGCACGAAGGACTATGAGTTCCTAGTTATGCCGTTTGGGCTCACAAACGCGCCATCAACATTTCAGGCACTAATGAATCAGATCTTTCGACCTTTCCTTCGACAGTTTGTATTGGTCTTTTTTTATGACATTTTGATTTATAGCACTACTTATGATGAACACATGAAACACTTAGATGTGGTGTTGAATATTTTGCGAGAAAATCGTCTGCACGCTAATCGGAAAAAATGCCAATTCGCAAGGAAAAGCATTGAATATCTGGGCCACTGGGTCTCAGCTGAGGGCGTTCGTGCAGATCCAGAGAAGGTTCAAGCTATGGTTGAGTGGCCAGTACCTCAAAACATCAGGGAACTGCGGGGTTTCATAGGCCTCACTGGCTACTACCGGTGGTTTGTAGCTAACTATGGTAGTATAGCAGCCCCTTTGCATCAGGTGATAAAAGGAGGGGGGTTTGTGTGGACTGAGGAGGCTACCGAAGCCTTTGAACGGCTGAAGCATGCCATGGTCACCCTGCCGGTTCTAGCGCTCCCGGATTTTAACCAACCGTTTGTCGTGGAAACGGACGCTTCTGGAACAGGGTTGGGAGCAGTGCTATCACAGAATCGGAGGCCAATTGCTTATTTTAGTCATACACTATCCTCTCCAGCACGGGCGAAATCCATATATGAGAGAGCGTTAATGGCAGTAGTCTTGGCTGTGCAGCGATGGCGACCATATTTATTGGGGCGGAAATTTTTCATTCGAACGGATCAACGAGCTCTGAAATTTCTGTTAGAACAACGAGTAATTCAGCCAGAATACCAACGTTGGGTTTCCAAATTACTCGGTTACGATTTTGAAATAGACTACAGGCCGGGACTAGAGAATAAGGCTGCTGATGCTCTTTCTCGACTACCTCCCGTGGCCCAATTGGCCAATTTGACGGTTCCCACCGTACTTGATGTGGGTACAATAAGAAGAGAGGTAGCCACGGATCCAAAACTAAGCCAGATAATCCAGCAGCTAAGTTCGGACACAGATGACACCTCCAAATTTTCGTATACACAGGGAACTCTGAAATACAAGGGAAGGTTAGTCTTATCAAAACATTCCACTTTGATTCCCGCAATTTTACATACTTATCACGATTCAGTCCTAGGGGGCCACTCGGGTTTTTTACGAACCTACAAGAGATTGACTGGGGAGTTATACTGGGAGGGAATGAAAGCTGATACTAAGAAGTATGTGGAGGAATGTGTAGTTTGCCAACGAAATAAGTCCCTTGCGGTTGCTCCAGCTGGATTATTACAACCCCTTCCCGTACCATATAGAATTTGGGATGATATTACAATGGACTTTATCGAAGGGTTACCAAAATCAGAAGGGTATGACGTTATCTTTGTAGTGGTGGATCGATTGAGCAAGTATGCTCATTGTCTAGCAATGAAACATCCGTTCACAGTGAAAATAGTAGCCCTGACATTCATCAAAGAAGTGGTGAGATTACATGGGTTCCCGCAGTCGATCGTCTCGGACCGGGATAAAATTTTCCTCAGCCATTTCTGGACTGAGCTATTTAAAATTCAAGGTACACAGCTCCGTCGAAGCTCTGCGTATCACCCACAAACAGACGGCCAATCGGAGATTGTTAACAAATGCGTCGAAACATATCTCAGATGCTTTTGTAGTGATCGACCAAAGAAGTGGAGTCAATGGTTATGTTGGGCTGAGTACTGGTATAATACCACCTTCCATAGCTCAATTGGGGCTACCCCCTTTCAAGTCGTTTATGGCCACCCTCCACCTCCATTGATTTCGTATGGGGAACAACGATCTACCAACTCATCCTTGGATCAGAAACTGAGCGATCGGGATGCCACTTTACGGCTTCTGAAGGATCATTTGATCATGGCTCAAGAAAGAATGAGGAAATTTGCAGATAAAAAGCGAAGAGAGGCCGAATACGAGACGGGCGATTGGGTGTTTATGAAAATACAACCATACCGACAAGTCTCTTTGGCTAAACGACGAAATGAGAAACTCACTCCTAAATTCTTTGGCCCCTACCAAATCAAGGAACATGTAGGGAAGGTAGCATATTGTCTGCAGCTACCATCGGAAGCGACAATCCATCCAGTGTTCCATGTATCACAATTAAAGAAAGCAGTAGGTGACAAACACTTGGTGCAACCGAGCCCCCTATTACTGACGGATGACTTTGAATGGGTTACTGAGCCAGATGATATCTTTGGATATCGGAAGAACAAGCAGTCAGGAATCACAGAGCTGTTGGTAAGCTGGAAAGATCTGCCCGAACATGAAGCCACTTGGGAACCGCTCGAAGACTTCCACCGCCAATTCCCTGATTTCCACCTTGAGGACAAGGTGTCTTTGACCCCGAAAGGTGATGTTAGGCCACCAATCACGATCCAATATGAGAGGAGGGGCAGGAAAGGGAATTTACCCTCTGCAAGTTAGTTACAAGGGGTTGAGGGGGACCACTGATGAATAGTATATACGTAGGGGAAGGGACGTGAGGAGGGGGGACTTTATTTTTGGTGATGTTGCTGTAGTCAGCTCATAGAGGGAGGAGAGTTTACCAACCCTCTCGAATAGGTTGGGATCATTTTGAATTGCCTAAGGGCATTGCTTCCTCTGTTCAATACAAGTAAGGGTAATACCTTACAATATATACCTCTGTATGTTCTATATATATTGATGATATATGTTTCATTGTGTGTTTTATGTGTAACATTATAAATGCATATAGGTGTCTGGTTATTGCCCCCTATGTGTCATTTCATATATACATTTCTATACATATAACTGTTTGGTTATGTTTCATATAAATTCATGATATATATGGCTAATATCATGATATATAAGTGACATTGTAGGTTTAATACACTACGTTGTATATGTATGTCATAATTAGTTTATGCTCATGTGTATATATCTCTATATGTTCTACATATATCATGAATATGTGTCATTGTGTGTTTTATATATACCATTATATATGTATATAGTAGTTATATATCAGTGCATATACAGCAAATATAATAAGTAATAGCTAGAGTAAAATATACTAAAAATAATGAAAATAGACAAAAAAAGTCAAAGGATTTTGAGTAGTACTAGTAGAAAAGTACTAAATAAAAGAGAATGACAAATAAGATTGTCACAATAGAATCAGAGATATGTAAGATTTTTTTTGATATATGACATTGTAATCAATTATACAAAGTATTTATTGATATGACATAATATATACTTATGATTTTGCAGTATGAGAGACTATAAATCATAACAGTTCGATCAGATAACTTCGATGTACCCATGAACTCATCATTTTTCGATCGTTTGTTTGGTGATATGACTCGTGATTTTATTCCTTTAAGACAGAACCAAATACATTTCATCACTTGTACAGTAGATTTTTGATGACCAAAACTCACGCAATGATACCCATTTACATATTTTTTTCCTTTTTTAGTTTCCTTCCATAAGCGCCAATTTTTTTATTAAAAAGATAGATGGAAAACCATACGTTTTCTTTAAATGATTTTTCTTCTTATTTTTCTATTTTTTTTTCTAATGTCGGATTATTGAAATCTCTAAGCCAGTTGGCCATATGTGTAAAAAATGGTGAGCTTGGACATATCTGAAATTTGAGCCTCATTTAAGGACTAACCATGTACTTATCCCTTTAATTTAGAAAGAAGACAAATAACCCAACCCTATTTGATAATACTTTCATTTCTAATTTCTTGTTTTTAAGAATTATGCTTACTTCCTCTCAAATTATTTGATATGTTTTTACCATTGTTACAAATACATTTGAACTTTTACATAAGTTTAAAAAACAAACACAATATCTAAAAATGACTTTTTTTTTTTAGTTTTCAAAATAAATATAGCTTAGAATTTGAAAGTACTTTTAAAAATAAGATAATAAAAGAAATAAACAAATTAGTGGAAGTAATGTTTATAAGCTAGCTTTTCAAAAATAAAAAACCAAAAACAAAATGGTTGGAAAACGAAACCAAAATATAGAAAATAATGTCTCAATAAGAAACATGCCAGGACACAAATGTTAAGCTGAAATTTTCTATGTTTACAAATCATCAAAAACACAAATTACTAAGAGTATGTTTGGAATAATTTTTTAATTGCTCAAGTACACTTTGTTTTTTTGCACTTAAAAACACTTTTAAGTACTTAGAAAGTCATTCTAAACAGGTACTAATTCATCTCGTTAAAAGACCATCTATCAATACTGTAAAATGCCTCCATCTTCTAAAGAATCAATCAGCCATTAACAGCAAGGGATACTCCATCACATGTTGAGCTGAAATTTCCTGTGTTTCTCATTTTCTTTGCTTAAAAGCTATGAAGAACAAGAAAGGGGCATGCATAAACAAAGACATTAATGTGAAACTAGTATTGAATAATGTGGTATCTAAGCTCTACTAATATCTCCAACTATACAATAAAACCAAATTTACATGCAACAAATGCACAAACAGATTGAACAAATTGACATCAATAATTAATTTTTCTCAAGCTTCTTCCATAAGTAGAGTACTCTCCTGATGATTGGATCTGCTGAGAATCCTTCTGCATATGCACCAATAGCAGTTAACAGGCTTGTGAATTTCTCCCCATTATCCTGTACCACCAAAAATTTCAGTCACAATTAAGAGTTGTATTGCTCCTAAAGTATTCAATATATATTCCAATATTCTATAACATTTGAGGCCAAAAAGCCAAAAAATACGAGAAATTCAGTGGGAATATTCAAGTAATTCATGTTTCATTCAATAAATAGAACATGGCCATAACTTTTTTATGTGCACAACAAAAGAAAATAGAACAAAGGTAGACTGAAGGGTGGGTTGTTCCATACACCTTTGGACTTTAGTTTTTTTTAAATTAAAAAAAAAGTTGAAAGACTCCCATTGATTCGATATTTATGTTTTAAAGTGGTAGAAAAACAATTTGAAACTCAAGAAGCATAACTATATATATTACAAATAGCTGAATATTCAAATACCACCGTTGACGCTCATTTTCCTGGTAAAACTTTTACCATAGAATAACTTCCATCTATATATAGTTTCTCTCAAATTCTAGGGTCGTAAATCTGCAATAATTCCTATTTCTCGAGAGTTTGTAGTTCTAAACTCACCAACATTCTCACAAAAGCCATGCTATTTTTGAGTTTCCACTTTTAATGTTGTTTTGAGTTGTAAGTTAGTGGTCATTAATTAGGGTTCATTCTTGTGCCTACATAAAGATGAACTTCTATGTAAAGTTGTACTTGTATCACCATTTTTGTTACTTCGATTAGAAGTTTATTCTTCTATTGGATTCCAATCTCATTTTTTCTCATTTTTTCTCTTTGTTCAAAATACACAGCCCCGACGTAATGTAAATTAGAACTCACACTTTGAATTTGACAGAAACTAGAGAACTGAAATTTTATTGGAATATAAAGGATAAAGAAATACAATAACCCCCAAGAATTTGAGGTACTTGAGTATTCTCAAGCCTAAACCAACTAAAACCATCACTACCTTCATCTCCTCCCAACCCTATTTAAATCCATTACTACCTTCATCTCCTCCCACTGCTATTTAATAACTAACTCCTTGCCTAATGACTAATATACCCTTAATACCTTCATAATATTTCTAACTTCCACCCAGATGATATTCCTAACAGAATCATCAGCAACATAGAACCGACTGCAATTCATAATATATGCTACACTAAACAATCAAAATTAGAAGTTCACGGTGTGAACATTGCAAAAAGATTCGGAAAATAAAGAAGTTTGTTGGGAATACATGGTAATGCCCCATGATTTGAAGCCAAGTTGTGAAACAAGTGACATACAAAGGAAAGTTTATCAAACAACCAGCTTACAATCTAGTCCTTAGCCCTTAGTGGTCTCACTTTCCACACAAAGGACATGATTTGAAAACAGAATCCCACATTTGCTCTCAATTCAAATTGGCAGTCCTGTGCAGAACCAACCAAGAGGACGCTGCTCACACCACCTGTTTTTTCCAACAGTGATTCCTTAGTGGTGTAAGCTTCTGGAAGCATTCAATCGCTACTGAATTTTTCTTAGATCAGCTGGCAATCTGTTGGTTCAACTTTCAATCAATTGTAGGGCAAAGATTCAAGAACCATGGGAAGGTTTTGTGAACTAATGCGGCACTCTTCTCTAGAATGTGTCAAAAACGTAATAAACTAAACTTTCAAGGACAAGAGAGCAGGTTGGGAAGATACTGTATTTCATATATCATTGTGGTTCCTAAAGCCTAAACACTTTTATAATTGCAACCTAACAATTTTGATGGCCAGTTGGAGATCTTTTATCTAACTTCACAATCGTTTATACATTCTCTCTTCCAACAACATGAAATTTTGCCTCTTATCAAAATATATTAATAATAAAAATTAAAAAGAGAAGGGGTTGTCCTTGCCAAATAATTTGACATAAGAGATCTTGAAACCTTGAAATACTTTTGAGAAATGGAAGCCGCTCATTTTAAGAAAGGCTTCTGTACATCTCAATGGAGAGATATGTGTAGAAAATCAAGCTGTAAATTAAGGCTTAATTGTTGGGATTGTTTCCTTGTATATAGCTGTATTTTTCTTTTCCATATAGGTCTAGATTGATTGCATATTTTCAGCTTATTAGATTGAGAGTCTCTTGTATAAATACATCTCTTCCATACTCAATGAAACACAGAAAAAATATTATCTTTATACATAGCTTCATGGTATCAGAGCCTTGAAACTATTCAAACCCTAGCCGCCGTCGCCGAAACCCTAGCTGCCGTTGTCGGAACCCTAGCCACTATCGCACTCAGACGCTGCCAGCAAACAATCAGGCACTACTGGCCAACAACTAGATTCGACCAACAACAATCACGCCAACTCGCAGATCCGTTGAAACCCAACCACCATCGCACATCCGTTTCGCGCAGATCCGGCCAACAACAATCAGATCCGGCTTCAACAATCAGATCCCGCAGCTTGGAGTTGAAAATCCTCCCTCGCCGAACCACACTCGGAGCCGCATCATGCAGCCCGAAAGTCCAAACTCGTCGTGCATCCTCAAATCCGGCTCAGATCGATCGTTAGCAGATTTTCTTCGCACCTCCAGATCTGCTCCTCTCCGCGTTGCTCAGCAGATCCTCTTCGACCTCTGCCCATCATTGTCGCAGCCACGCTCCACTGCTGCCTCCACGCGCCGCCGCCGCTGCCAACTTCATTCCAGATTTGTCCCTGTTTTAGATCTGAAACAATATTTTTTTTTTTGTTTCATAACTCAGTTTTTTTTTTGGGTTTTGCTCTCACTCTCAAAATGTCAAGATCATATTCTCAAATTACCATTTCATCCTCCAATGAGAACAACCTCACTCATATCACATGTCACAAACTCAAAGGCCACAACTACCTTTAGTGGTCTCAATCTGTGATGATGTTCATATATGGTCGTGGACGGGAAGACTATATCACCGGCAAAGCTACTTCACCTCCACCAGAGGATCCAAAATTTCGCCTATGGAGGGCTGAAAATAATCAAGTCATGAGTTGGTTGATCAATTCTATGACCACCGAAATTGGAGAGAATTTCCTCCTATACTCGACTGCCAAAGAAATTTGGGAGGCTGTTCGTGATACATTCTCCAGTCAAGAAAATACTGCTGAACTCTTTCAAATCGAGACTTCTATCCAAGATCTCAAACAAGGTGAATTATCAGTTACAACTTATTTCACCACTTTATCTCGTTATTGGCAACAACTGGACTTGTTTGAAACTCATGATTGGAAATGTTCTGAAGATGGCTCTCTATTTCGCAAATTTGTGGAAAATAAGAGGATTTTCAAATTCCTTATGGGCCTAAATAAATCTCTTGATGAAGTTCGTGGTCGTATTCTTGGTACTAAACCTTTACCTAGTATTCGTGAAGTTTTCTTTGAGGTTCGCAGTGAAGAAAGTCGAAAACAAATCATGATGGGGCCAATCGAACATTCTATCATTCAAAATGGACCTGCACTCATTGCTCACCAAGATCATTCTAATGATCCAATAGCTCTTGCAGCTCGTGGAAGTTCTCAGGTGCATGGTGATAGTAGGTCACACAAAGGGAGACCATGGTGTGATCATTGTCACAAACATGGACATGTTAAAGACACTTGTTGGAAAATACATGGAAAGCCAGCAAATTGGAAGCCAAATACTACAAGATCTAATCGAGAAACTAAGGGTAATGCTGCTATTTCAGAAACTCCTAATCACTCACCAATCACCAAAGACATTGTGGACATGCTACAACAATTATTGAACAAAACAAATCCAACAGCTGTAAGTGGTTCTGGGAGTATGCAACAAGGTAACCAAAACTCCCTTGCTCTTCATACTCAAACTCTTCCATCTGAATGGATAGTAGACTCTGGAGCCTCCGATCATATGACAGGTGATAGATCCTTATTCTCATCATTTTCTTCATATAAGGGTGATCTTTTTGTTCGAATTGTCGATGGCACTCCTACTAAAGTACTTGGAATTGGAAATATTCAAATATCAAGCTCCTTGATTCTTGAGGCTGTATTGTTTGTGCCAAAACTAGAATATAATCTATTATCTGTGAGTAAGCTAAATAAGGACTTGAATTGTGAAACTAAATTTCTTGCGAACTCTTGTATTTTTCAGGACTTGGGATCGGGGAAGACGATTGGCAATGCTGAATTATGTGCAGGGTTGTATCTTCTCAAAGTAGAAAATCCCCCAACAACAAAAGAATGCAATAAACTTGTCGTTCAGTCTAGTTGTGAGTCAGCTTATGTTTCAAAATCTTTAGATTACAAAGATAATTTTGTCATGATGTGGCATTATCGTCTTGGTCATCCAAATTTTTCCTATCTTGAGCGTTTGTTTCCTTCTTTATTTATCAATAAAACAAATAAGCTTTTCCAATGTGAGATTTGCCAACTCTCCAAACACACCCGCACTAATTTTTCACCTCATTCTTATATTCCTTCTCAACCTTTCGCTCTTATCCATGGAGACATTTGGGGACCTTCAAGAATAAAAAATGTCAATGGGGCACGTTGGTTTCTTTTGTTTGTTGATGATCACACCTGTTTGAGTTGGACATTTCTTATGAAAGATAAGTCTGAAACTAGTCAACTATTCACAATCTTTCATAAAATGATCCAGAATCAGTTCCAAGTCAACATCAAAATTCTTAAAACTGACAATGCCCGGGATTTCTTCAACTCTACTCTTGAACCTTATCTTCAATCTCATGGCATTGTTCATCAAAGTTCTTGCGTCGACACACCCCAACAAAATGGTGTAGTTGAACGCAAAAACCGTCATCTTCTTGATGTAGCTCATTCCCTCATGCTTACTTCAAATGTTCCAAAAACTTTTTGGGGTGAAGCAGTTCTAGCAGCTACTTATCTTATCAATCGTATGCCATCTCGCATTCTCAAATTCAAAACACCTTTACAAAGTTTACTTACCCTATATCCTACATCCCATCTCGATTCTCAGCTACCACTAAAAATATTTGGATGCACTGCATTTGTTCATATCTACCCTCAGCACCGTAGTAAACTCAATGCCCGATCCATGAAATGTATCTTTCTAGGTTACTCACCAAATAAGAAGGGATATAAATGCTATTATCCTCCAACTCATCAATTCTTTCATACCATGGATGTAACCTTCTTTGAAAATCAATCATATTTCTCCAATTCTGCGCTTCAGAGGGAGCATTATGACGTTGAATCACAGAATTGGGATTGCATACCTTATTTTCCTCCTAGCTCATTTAAAAATCCTTCTGAATCCTCCTCTGAGTCAATCCCTCAGACTGAATTACAAGTTTATTCGCGAAGAACAAGGCAACCTGTGCAACCTTCACATGTTCAGCAGAACCAAGATCTAAACCAAAATCCTAATGTCTCTTAAATAGTACACGAGACTACAGAAGATGATACAGATAGACCTATTGCTGTAAGAAAAGGTGTTCGCTCATGTACTCAACACCCCATACGGTACCATTTATCTTACACTAATCTATCACCAATGTTTAAAGCGTTTGTGACTTCACTAGATCAGATACAAACCCCAAACACAGTTCAGGAAGCCTTACAGAGACCTGAATGGAAAGCAGCCACCCTAGAGGAGTTGCGAGCACTTGAAAAAAATGGGACATGGATCCTAACAGATTTGCCTCCAGGCAAGTGCACAGTTGGATGTAAATGGATTTTCTCTACCAAACACAAACCAGATGGTAGTATAGAACGATTCAAAGCTCGTCTTGTGGCCAAGGGATTCACTCAAGCTTATGGGATTGACTATCAGGAAACATTTGCTCCAGTCGCCAAGTTAAATACTATTCGGGTACTTCTCTCTATTGCAACTAATCTAGACTGGCCATTGTTTCAACTTGATGTAAAAAATGCATTTCTGAATGGTGACCTAGTTGAGGAAGTGTATATGGATATACCTCCTGGATTTGAAGACTGATATACTAGAGGAAAGGTATGTAAACTCAAGAAATCTCTTTATGGGCTAAAACAATCGCCTCGGGCGTGGTTTGAAAAATTTACAAATGTGTTGAAGCAAGATGGCTATACTCAATGTCAATCCGATCACACCTTGTTCATCAAGCATTTCTCACCAAGTAATATTACTGTGTTAATAGTATATGTCGATGATATTATTCTCACAGGGAATGTTTCTAAAGAAATGGCTCGACTTAAGCAACTTCTCTCAAGGGAATTTGAAATAAAAGACTTGGGGCACCTACGATATTTCCTAGGAAAGGAAGTAGCAAGATCCAACAAAGGAATTTCTGTCACTCAACGAAAATACACTTTAGATCTCTTAAGAGAAACTGGGATGAGTGGTTGCAAACCAGCAGATAGACCTATGGATGCAAATACAAAACTTGGAGCTAACCCTGGAGGTGAAGTAGTCAATCGAGGCAGGTATCAACACCTAGTTGGAAAGTTAATATACTTAACTCATACTCGACCAGATATTAGCTTTGTTGTCCTCAGTGTGGTAAGCCAATTTCTGAACAAACCTTCTAAAGAACATATGGAAGCTGTGTATAGAATATTGAGATATCTAAAAAATGATCCAGGAAAGGAACTTATGTTCAGGAAGAACACAAATCGATCTTTGGAAGTTTACACTGATGCAGATTGGGTTGGCTCTCCTATTGATCGTAAGTCAACTTCAGGGTATTGTTCCTATGTATGGGGAAACTTAGTTACTTGGCGCAGCAAGAAACAAGAAGTTGTAGCTCGAAGTAGTGCTGAAGCCGAGTTTCGATCACTAGCTCATGGGATTTGTGAAGGAATTTGGTTAAAGCGTCTTCTCACTGAACTCAAGGTCAAGACAGAAGGTGCCATAGAAGTACTGTGATAATCAATCAGCCATAGCTATTGCAAAGAATACAATACATCATGATAGGATGAAGCATGTCGAGATAGATCGTCACTTTATTAGTGAGAAAATTGAGACAAACACAATTGCATTAAGATATGTGCCGTCCCAACAACAAGTTGCAGATATATTAACCAAAGCTCTACATCGAACCAACCTTGGTGGTTTAGTCTCCAAACTTGGTATGACAAGCATATATCATCCCGCTTGAGGGGGAGTGTAGAAAATCAAGCTGTAAATTAAGGCTTAATTGTTGGGATTGTTTCCTTGTATATAGCTGTATTTTTCTTTTCCATATAGGTCTAGATTGATTGCATATTTTCAGCTTATTAGATTGAGAGTCTCTTGTATAAATATATCTCTTCCATACTCAATGAAACACAGAAAAAATATTATCTTTATACATAGCTTCAATATGTCCTAGATCTCCTAAATGCAAGTAGGAAGCTAGGTAGTAAACTCATGAGTACCCTATAAAGTTCCAATCCAAACCTAATAACCAAGTCACGCCAACTAATTCGGATAGATAAGAAAGGTCAATATATGTTGGTTTATGAGATTGATTCTTTCCTTATTTGTATTTATTCACTGTAATCAAATTGTAATTATGTGTTTAATTTTTATCTCTTATGTTTTAGGGTTTTCTCCTATTTAAGATAAGTCTCTTGTAAAATTGGACATTATGAGAAATTGACATATTCTATTAACATATTATTGACTTTTTCAGCATGGTATCAGAGCAAAATTAAAAAAAAGGAAAAACCCTAATTTTTTTAACTCTAGCTTCACCCCCACTTCATTGTCGCCAGCTTACTCGTAGCTCTGCCACCGCCGTTCGACTCAGAACCCGATGACCTGCGTCTCCGATCACGTCGCTCCGGCCACGACGACAAAACTTCAACCGTAGCTCGATCAGAACGAACCCGCGACCCGCGAAAGTGAGGACTCGAACCCGCAACCTGTCAACTGCAGCTCTCCCGCCAGTCGTCTCTGTTCAAGATTCAGGCTTTTGTTCCACGTTTCCGTCCGGCAATCCTCGTCCATCTGGTCATCGACGACTGCACTTCTGTTCAACGCTTCAAATCCATTGTTTTTACTTTGTTTTTTTGGGTTCTTTTGCGTTTTTCATTGGGTTTTTTGTTTAGGGCTTTATCTCCTTCTGAATTAGCAAGATGTTTGAAGACAAGCCATTGATTACTAAGGTTTTAGACACATGAAACCATCCCTCTATCCAAATTACTACCATCTTACTTAATGGGGATAACGTTCTCCTTTGGTCCCAAAGTGTTTGGATGTATATTCGTGGACAAGGGAAGATTGGCTATATTACTGGAGAAAAAAAAAAGTACCTAACAAAAATGATCCATTGTTTGCTACTTGGGATGTGGAGAATTTCATGGTTATGACGTGGTTAGTCAATTCTATGGTTGAGCAAATAAGTCGCAATTATATGTGTTACTTGACTGCAAAGGAATTATGGGAATGTGTAAATGCGATGTATTCCGACTTAGGCAATCAATCACAAGAGTTTGACTTGAATCTCAAACTGCGAGACATTCGCCAAGGAGGAGATACAGTTACAAAGTACATTCACTCCCTGAAAACAATTTGGCAAGATCTAGATCTCTTTGACACTTATGAGTGGGAATCCACTAAAGATCAAACTCACTACAAGAAAGTTGTGAAGGATGGTCGCATTTACAAATTCTTGTTAGTCCCAATGATGAGTTTGATGAGGTTAGAGGTAGAGCACTTGGTAAGAATCCTCTAGCAGCTATTAATGAAGTTTACTCTGAAGTACGCAGAGAAGAAAGTCGTCGCAATGTTATGCTTGGAAAGAAAGCTGTTAGTATAGTTGAGACCTATACTATAGTGGTTGAGGGAATTGCAAATAAGGCTCCTACTCAGCCAACCAAGCCTCGAGTATGGTGTGACTACTCTAATAAGCCTCAACACACTCCTGAGACCTATTCGAAACTTCATGGGAAACCTACCAATTGGAAGAGCACCAAGCAAAGTGAGAAGAGTAACAATTAGTCCACTACCAACGTTGCTGATTCCGGTCAACTCAATCAACAGCAAATTGATCAACTCCTGAAACTGCTAAAGATAACTTCGTCATCTGGTAATCCTAGTGTTTCCTTGGCACAAACAAGTTATTATCCTCTAGCTCTATCTTGCCTTAATTCCTCGTCGTGGGTTATAGATTCTAGAGCGTCCAACCATATGACCAGTTCTTCTCAATTTTTTGCCTTGTATTCTCTTGTGAATTGCAATGAAAAGATTCGAATTGTTGATGGTAGTTTCACTCCTATTGTAGGAAAGGGAACTATTCATTTAACTAAAAACATTAAATTACAATCTGTCCTTCATGTCCCCAAATTAGCCTGTAATTTATTATCTGTCAGTAAAATTTCTAAAGATGCTAACTGCTGTGTTACTTTCTTTGAAACTCATTGCACCTTTCAGGATCAAGACTTGGGGGAGATGATTGGGCGTGCTAGGATGCTTGATGGTCTCTACTATTTTGATGACTCGTCAACTAGGGATAAAAAAGTTCAGGGCTTGAGTAGTGTTAGTTCTTCTTCTGTTAAAGAAACAATCATGCTTTGTCATCGTAGGCTAGGACATCCCAGTTTTGTCTATTTAAAGTATTTGTTCCCAAACTTATTTAAAGGAATTGATTGCTCAATTTTTCATTGTGAAAATTGCATCTTTGCCAAGAATCATCATACCATGTATCTACCAAAACCTTACAAGACTTCCAAACCTTTTTACTTAATTCATAGTGATGTTTGGGGTTTGTCTAAAGTTTTGACTCATAGTGAAAAATGTTGGTTTGTCACCTTTATCGATGATCATACTCGTTTAACTTGGGTTTATTTATTAAAAAAAAAATCTGAGGTCAAAAATTCTTTTATTCGCTTTTACAATCTGATTGAGAATCAATTTCAAACTAAAATCAGTATCTTACATTCTGATAATGGGACTGAATACTTTAATGAATATTTAGACACCTTTTTGAAAGATAAAGGAATTTCTCATCAGTCTACTTGTAGGGATACTCCTCAATAAAATGGAATTGCTGAACGAAAAATTAGACATTTACTTGATGTTGCTCGAGCTATTATGTTTTCTATGCATGTTTCTAATTATTTGTGGGGAGACGCAGTCCTTACAGCTGCCTATCTTATAAATTGTATGTCTTCTAAGATCTTGTCCTTTAAAACACCTCTTGATCAATTTCAGAGTTTTTTCCCACTGTTCGCTTGTATTCAGGTTTACCGATCAAAATCTTTGGATCTCTTGCTTATGTTCATCTTCCTAGTTTTTCTTGGTCTAAACTTGATCCTTGAGCTGTTGAATGCATTTTTCTAGGATATGCTTCCAACAAAAGGGGTGTTTTGATCCTCTAACCAAAAAATACTTTGAAAGTATGGATGTTTTATTTGTGGAAAATCAATCTTTTTTTAGCCAAAATTCTCTTCAGGGGGAGACCTCTACCTCTACTTTGGATGAAAATTTTTGGGACACTTCACCCCTCCCTAAACTTCAATTTCAAGGGGAGAAATACTACAAAATGATCTCACTGATCGAAACTCCGAACTTCAGGTTTATACTAGAAGGGCACTAAATCAAAAGAACAAAGATCAGATAGTAGACTTGTCACAAAACCAATCTAATGCCCTAACGAATGATACTGATGGTTCAGGTAATCACTCTTTATCTTATGTGTCTGATCTTGATATTCCTATAGCCCATAGGAAAGGTGTTCATAATTGTACCAAATACCATATTGCAAACTATCTTTCTTATCATAGATTGTCTGATAATCATAAAGCCTTCATCTCTAGGATAACCAACCTATTTATTCCAAGGAATATACAGGAGGCCCAAAATGATCCAAAGTGGAATTTAGCAGTTATGGAAGAGATGAATGCTCTCAAACAGAATTGCACATGGGAGATAGTAGAACTACCAAAAGACAAGAACACAGTAGAGTGCAAATGGGTGTTCACTATAAAGTGCAAAGCTGACAGTAACATTGAACGATACAAAGTCAAATTAGTTGTTAAAAGCTTTACACAGACCTATGGAATTGATTATCAAGAAATGTTTGCCCCTGTTGCTAAGATTAACTCTATTAGAGTGCTATTATCTATTGTTGTAAATTCAAATTGGCCTCTTTATCAGCTAGATGTCAAGAATGCATTCCTTAATGGTGATCTTGAAGATGAGGTATTTATGGACTTGCCACTAAGCTTTGAAGTGGATCTTGGAGTTAACAAATTATGCAGGTTAAAGAAATCTCTATATGGCCTTAAACAATCTCCTAGAGCGTGGTTTGAACGTTTTGGGAAGGCAGTTACAAGTTATGGTTTTCTTCAGAGTCAAGCAGATCATACCATTTTTTATAAACATACTGAAAATGACAAGATGGTTGTTTGAATAGTGTATGTTGATATCATTCTTACAGGTAATGATGAGGCTGACTGGACAGTTTGAAGAAAAAACTTGCAAATGAATTCCAAATCAAAGGCTTGGGAATTTTAAAGTACTTCCTAGGGATGAAATTTTCCAGGTCAAGAAAAGGTATCCTGTTAACCAAAGAAAATATATCATTGATTTACTTGAAGAGACAAGCTTACTAGGTTGTAGGGCAACAGAAACTCCTATTGAACAAAATTTAAAACTGCAAGTTGCAACATAGGAAGAGGTAAAAAATAAGGAAAGATACCAAAGACTTGTCTGGATATTGCTTTTGCAGTTAGTATGATAAGTCAATTCATGCATGCACAAGGACCAACTCACTTTGAGGCAGTTTACGGGATCCTAAGATATTTGAAAGGAACTCCAGGAAAGGGCATACTCTTTAAGAAACATGACCACTTACATGTTGAAATTTACACTGACGCTGACTAGGTAGGTAGCACCACAGATAGAAGATCCACTTCTGGTTATTGCTCATTTGTTGGAGGGAGTCTGATTACCTTGCAAAGTAAAAAACAAAGTGTGGTAGCTAGAAGTAGCGTTGAGCAGAATTCAGGACTTTAGCTCATGGTATTTGTGAAGGTATTTGGATAAAAAGATTACTGGAAGAATTGAAATTCATCCAGATAACGCCTATGCGTGTTTATTATGGTAATAAGGTAGCTATCTCCATAGCCCACAACCTAGTTCTCCATGATAGGACAAAACATATTGAAGTCAATAAACATTTCATAAAGGAGAAGATTGACACTGGAGTAATATGTATTCCCTATCTCCCTACAACAGAGCAAATTGTTGATGTGTTAACTAAGGGACTTCCGCAGTTACGATTTGACAAACTAATTGACAAGCTGGCAATGAAAGATATATTCAAACTAGCTTGAGGGGGAGTGTTGGTTTATGAAATTGATTCTTTCCTTATTTGTATTTATTCACTGTAATCAAATTGTAATTATGTGTTTAATTTTTTCCTTTTATGTTTTAGGGTTTTCTCCTATTTAAGATAGGTCTCTTGTAACCTTAGACATTATGAGAAATAGACATTCTATACACATTATTGACTTTTTCAGCAATATAAAAACTCATTTATCTTTCTCATACCAAATCGACATTTTTTTCAGTCAACCATGTACGTCAGTTTACGAATGATCCACAAAGAGAAATATGGGAAATGTTCAATGAATCCTCGTGGAAATAGTGCTAAAGTTCAGTTTAAATCATTAGATTCTTATAAAACTAAAAGTCCTGCTGATTCAACAAACTATCATGTAGATAACAAACTACAAATTCTAATTTATATTCATGGACAGACTTTTACCTTTAAATGCCTCGTCTCTCAAATCAGTATTTTGCCACACAGACCCCCTTGGTGGGCCAAATTAAATCCTCTCCCAAACTTTTAAATAATTTCTAACAATGAATCATCAAATTGAACGGTAGAAATCAAATCAAGAGTGGCATGTCCTAGTAATAATAGCACAAACCTCTGGTTTCTTGAATAAAAGATCTCTCGTTGTAAATGGTACCATATAGGGTGGAAGATCAGATCGCAAGATTGCCTGCAGCATAAATCAGTTCAAAAAACATGGTGGATGCCAATATTTACATGAAGTCAAGTATAGGTTTTATGCATTTATGTGATAAGAAGGAACAATGGATAAAAACTACGAAGAATTGCACTCCCCTGCCTAACCAGTCAACCATTCCAAGGAAAAAAAATGGAAGTTATTGGAACATATTTCTTAATTTATTTATAAAAAAAAATTAAAGAAATTATTTAAAACAAGTTGAGGGACATGACTAGCATCTTAATGAGGGCCTCTTTGTGAGGCACACTTTTCAAAAGACTGATTATTGATTAAGACCATAAAGAGTACCGAGGAGAAAAGGGTTAACTATTCCTCAAAAGAAAAGGAGAAAATTATCCCAAAATATCTACCGAATGTAGTAGAAGCAAACAATTTAATTTTCTGCATTCATAATAACATAAGTGCCCAAATACAACTGAAGGAAAATTACCAGGTCCTTGCTCAAGATAGCTTGTTCAGCATTTGTTACCAACATCTACAAGAAAAAGGAAGGCATATAAAGACACATGGTTCATATTAATAAAACATGTAAGTATTTGTTCTATTTGCAAGAACTGATCAGTTCTTAAAGTATTCTATATTTCACACTTTCTTTCGCATTATCTTGTAAATGCAAATATCACAAACTATAACATATCTGTATAATAAAAATTATTGAAAGGTATGATAATCTCCAAATATAATTTAAAAATATATGTTTTCTAGCAAACATTTTTTGCCCTGTTTGGATCCTAATCTTTTAGAAAATGATGTGTTGCCTAATGTGTTGGTTTCTCACGTCCATATCCATGTCATTCTTCTGCCTAATTCCCCAGCTCGTGCTTCTTAGTTTCACATATTCTTCCAACTATGCATTTTTTCCAAAAAAAAAAACATCAAACCTTTAAAATCAATGTAAAATAAGTAAATTTTTTAAATTTCTTTTTAATTTTGTTACTGTTATAATATCTATTATTATGCATAGTTGTCCTTTATTGTAATTGTACATTCTTTAGTTTAGGGTTCGCTTGTGTACCTGTATATATTAGTTACTCTCTAATGTAGAATACATTTAGTATTTTCTACAATACTAAGTACATGGTATCAAAGACCCTAGTTTTTAGAATTATTTGTTCGGCGATTAGGGTTTTTTCTCTTCCAAGTGAGGCTAGGGTTTGAAGCTTTGGTCATCACGTTAGAGTGGCCATGTCAACACTACCTACATCAGGAGGAGCGTCGTCGTTAGTAGAACAAGACTGCTGCCGCCGTTCACCGGAAAGACCCCCGTGTGAGCCACACGAGCTGCAGGATGTTTTCGGATCCATTGCCATGCACTGACGCGTGAAGGCGCATGAGACATCCGCTCATCAATCCATTGCCTGGGTTCATCTCTGCTTGTGATTTTTGGTCGTTTTGTGTCTTTGGATTCACAAATACCTCCTCAGTTTGTCTCCAGTTGGCCTATTTGCGTGTGTGTCAGTTGATTTCTTGCAGTTCAGGTTTGGTTTTTTGTTTCTCTTGGGGTTTATCTGCAGTTTGTGTGTCTAATAGCTGAGATGAAATGCATGGTAGTATCTAATATGGCTCCCCTTTCATCATAGAACACGGAGCGGAGCATAAGTTAAATGGCTCCAATTACTATGATTGCAGTCGAACAATTCGATTTTACCTACGAAGCACTAAGATGGATGATCATATTGATCAGAATCTACCAGAAGATGACACAAAGAAGGCTTGGCTTCGTGATGACGTTCATTTGTACATTCAAATCAAGAATTCCATTGAGAGTGAGGTAGTAAAGACTTGGTAAATCATTACGATTATGTGAAGGCACTGCTCGCATTTTTAGAATTTTCATACTCAAGAAAAGAGCAAGTCAATAGAATGTATGAAGTTTGCACAGCATTCTTTCATATGGAACAGAAAGAACAATCCGTTACAAATTACTTTATGCGTTAACAAGACGTGTGCAAAACTTAATACATTACTCCCATTTAGTACGGATATAAAGGTTCAACATCAGCGACAGAAGATAGGTGTCATGAGCTTTCTGAATGGACTTTCGCCTAAATTTGGGATGGCTAAATCACAAATTCTCTCTGGCTCCGAGATTCCTTCTTTGGAGGAAGCCTTCAGTAGAGTCCTTCGTACAAAAATTCTCCATCTAGTTCACCTGTTTCTCAGTATCACAGTGCTCTAATCAGTCAGAATGATCCTAAGGTTACTAAAGGGATGAGTATCAACACTCAGAGACTTGGTTCTGATAATCGGCGACAAGATTCGCATGAGATTGTATGTAACTATTGTCGTAAGCCTAGTCATATGAAACGTGACTGTCGAAAGTTGTTGAATAAGGGCAGACCTCAAGTTGCTTAGATTGCTTCCACTAATGATACATCTGAGAGGTCAGTGACTATTTCTGCAGATGATTTTGCTAAATTCTAGCTGTACCAAGAATCATTGCAAGCATCATCTTCATCGAATCCTGTTTCAACCCTTGCTGAGTTAGGTAATATGAATCATTGTCTTTTTACATCCTCTACCAAATGGGTCATAGACTCTGGTGCCACAGCCCATATGACAGATAATTCTAGCTTATTTTCTACCTCTTTGTCACCTGCACCTTTTCCAACTGTCACTTTGGCAGATGGGTCAACATTCTTTGTTCTTGGATCTGGCACCATTAATCTCACACCCTCTCTTCCTTTGTCTTCTGTTTTACATTTGCCTCAACTTTCGTTTAACTTGATTTTTGTTAGTAAACTCACTTGTGACCTTAATTGATTTATCTCCTTTATACCTGATTATTGACTTAAAAGATTATTGGTAAAGGATATGAATCTAGAGGTCTTTACATTTTTTATCAGTAGATACCAAAAGTTGTGGCCTGCTCTGATGTTGCATCCCTGTTTGAAGTACATTGTCATTTGGATCATCCGTCTTTGTCTGTGTTGAAGAAAATTTATCCAGAATTTTATTCTTTGCCTTCGTTGAATTGTAAGTCTTGTCAGTTTGCCAAATTTCATCATCTTAGTTCGATTTCTAGAGTCCATAAACGAGCTAGTGTTGTATTTAAGTTAGTTCATTCTGATGTTTGGGGTCCCCGTCCAGTAGTGTCCAAAATTGGATTGCGATATTTTGTTACTTTTGTTGTCTAACTTGGTTATATTTAATGAAAAATCATTTTGAGTTACTTTCTCACTTTTGTACTTTCCATGCCTAAATTCAAAATCAGTTTAATGCCTCTTTTAAAATTCTGCGAACTGATAATGCTGGTGAATATTTTTCTCACGTGCTTGGATCTTACTTGTGTAAAAATAGAATTATTAATCAATCCTCTTGCACTAACACCCCATTCCAAGCTGGGGTAGTTGAACGAAAAAATTGGCATTTACTTGAAACTGCTAGAGCATTATCCTTTCAAATGCATGTTCTAGTTCCAAAGCATTTTTGGGTCGTTGCAGCTTCCACAACTTGCTTTTTTGGATATGCTCGTGAGAAAAATATATACCTCACTCTCAATGGAATTTACTTGAACATGCTCGTGAGAAAAATTGAATCATCTGTCTCCAATCGTAATAGTGGGAGCCATTTAACATATGCTCCATGATCTTTGACGAAAGGGGAACCTAGGAAGCATGGACACTTCGTTTTAGGCCATGTGTCCGTGTCGGACACTTGTCGAACACAGATATGTCCGGACACGCTCCGAACGCGTGTTCGACCCGCTATTTTACGTGTCCTTTTTATTTTTATTTTTTTTAAATTTTGGACATGGCTCAAACACGGCTGGACACGACTTGGACACAAATGGACACAGCTGGACACAGCTTGAACAATGCTTGGGAAAATTTTGAAAAAAAAAGCTCAAATCATTTAAATAAATAAAAAAAAAAAAAAAAAAAAAAAAAAACAAGAACATAAAATCATGAAATCTAAAACCCCTAACAAGTAACAACGCCGACCACTCACCGCTAGCCGTCAGTTCTCTTCGCCATCGTCAGTCCTCTTCGCCACCGATTGTTCACCATTTAGAAGTATATTTTTTTTCCTTAACTTTTTATAAGTTAAATTAAATTAGAGTAAGTTAAACTTAATTAACTTGACATTTTATGCATTTTAGTGGAATATATTTAGTATTTTATGTTAAATTTACATATATGTTAAAATAATAATAATAAAAAAGAATGTATCCCAAACGTGTCCGTGTCCTAGTTTTTTAGAAATTGACGTATCGTCGTGTCCTGTTGTGTCCGTGTCCATGTCCCATGTCCGTGTCCGAGCTTCTTAGAGGGGAACCATATTAGAGACTACCAAAGGTATGACCCCTTCTCTTTACCTTTCTCGTCCCCTACCTTAGTCCTTTGCTAGCTTGAATTAATTCCATCTCTTTTTTTCTTTGTTTGCATAAGTGACTTGGAGGGCAACCCACCGGTAGACCTAGACTCGAACGGATAGAATCATACTACCGCTGCCGATGTCGTTCCTTCACACCCGAGACGCTCACAATGTCAATCACTGCTTCTATCGCTACCATAAGAAATGCTACTGAGACTAATACTGTAAATACTACCGAGCTCCACGATAGATAAGGAATGCAGCCGATACCGGAGCAGCTTACTGACATTCAACACTCAAGTATTGTTGAATCCAAACACATAGAATGGCCGGAATCTTCATGACGAGACGAACCTAAGTGGCGGAAGGTGGAACAGAGATCTCACGCACCCTCACGTACTGACGCGTAGCGACGAAAGCAGATTCTTTCAATGACGTGGAGCTCACGCGAATCTTTCAGGAAAATGGTGACATTGATTCTGCTCTACTGACGGTAGCGCTCCTTTCAAGGTCTGTGGTGTTGACAAACGGTCACTCTAATGTGCTGACCCAAACTTCAAACCCTAGCCTCACTTGGAAGAGAAAAAAAACCCTAATCGAAAATTCTAAAACCCTAGGTTCTCTGATACCATGTAACCAGTATTAGAAAAAATATTTCACGTCAGCCAACAAGAGCATAGCTCAACTGGTATAAAGTATGGGCTTATGACCAAGACTATAGGTTCGAATCCCCCCACCCCCAATTGTTGTTGAACTAAAAAAACATACTTAATGTCAATTAAAATAGAGAGTCACACATAGATATAGGTACACAAGAGAACCCTAAACTAAAGAGTGTACCATCATGAAGAAGGACAACTATACATAATAACTTATGTATCATAACAATTATTGGGTTCAAAAGGAAAATCATTGTTATTGTCCTAGTCTTAACAAGTATCTTGTCTCTCCAGATGTTATGTTTTCTGAAGATATGCCCTTTAGCCCATCACTGTCGAGTCCGTGTGGGGGGAGGATGACCTACTTATCTATGAGATCGTCTCTCCATCATACCTCCCTACTCCATCTCCTTCAGTATCTATCCCTCCTCATCCACCAATTACTCAAGTTTACTCCAGGCAGCCACCACAGCAAGCTTCAGACACGTCCTCTACCAGGAGATTCTTAGACATCTGATCCAGGAACAAGTGATGAGCTTCCCATTGCTCTTCGTACAAGTAAACGCACGTGTACTTATCCTATTGCTTCATTTGTTTCTTATCACAAGTTGTCACAACCCATATATTCTTTTCTTACATCCCTTGATTCTACCTTTATCCCTAACTCTATTCATGAAGCTTTATCTCATTCTGGTTGGTGTAATGCAATGATCGAAGAGATGAATGTTTTACATGATAATGGTACTTGGGATTTAGTATCTAGTCCTGCAGGAAAGAAGACAATTAGGTGTAAATGGGTGTTTGCAATTAAGGTTAACCCTAACAGATCAATTGCTCGTTTGAAAGCACGCCTTGTTGCTAAAGGCTATGCTCATACTTATGGGATAGATTATTCTAACACATTTTCTCTGGTTGCTAAATTAACTTCAATCCAATTGTTTATTTCCAGCTACTCAATGTTGGCATTTGCATCAACTTAATGTCAAGAATGCTTTTCTGCATGGTGATCTTCAAGAGGAAGTTTATATGGAGCAACCACCAGGATTTGTTGTTCAAGGGAAGAGTGATAAAGTTTGTCATCTTAGAAAATCGTTGTATGGATAAACAAAGTCCACGAGCATGGTTTGGTAAATTTAGTCAAGCACTTGAACACTTTGGTATGAAGAAAAGCACGTCTGATCATTCTGTTTTCTATCGACGATCAGAGAATGGCATTACTCTGCTTATTGTGTACGTCAATTACATCAAGTATATCTTCTTTGAAAACTCTCCTTCAGGGTTAGTTTCATACTAAAGATCTGGGAACACTGAAGTATTTTTGGGCATTGAAGTGATGAGAAGCAAGAAAGGTTGTCACAACGAAAATATGTACTTGATTTGTTATCTAAGACAGGAAAACTGGGAGTTTCCATGTAGTACTCCGATGATACCTAATGTACAACTCACGATAAGTATTTAAAGATCCTGAGAGATACAAAAGATTGGTTGGAAAGTTGAATTATCTGACAGTAATACGACCAGACATCGCTTATTCAATAAGTGTTGTAAGTCAGTATATGTCTTCACCTACAGTGGATCATTAGGTTGCAGTGAAACAAATTGTATGCTACCTAAAAGCTGTACCTAGGCGTGAAATCTTATATAAAGATCATGGTCATACAAAAGTTGAATGTTTTTCAAATGTTGATTGGGCAGGATCTAAAGAAGATAGAAGATCAACTTCTGGATATTGTGTTTTTGTAGGAGGCAATTTGGTGTCGTGGAAGAGTAAGAAGCTGAATGTGGTTTCACGTTCAAATGCTGAGTCAGAAAATAGAGCTATAGCACAGTCTGTGTGTGCAATAGTGTGGATACACCAATTTTTGACTGAGATAGGCTTTAATATTACTATTCCAGCTAAATTGTAGTATGATAATCAAGTTGCACTTCACATTGCGTCTAATCTAGTGTTTCAAGAGAGGACTAATATTGAAGTGGATTATCATTTCATTTGTGAGAAAATACAACAAGGGTTGGTGTCCACAGAATATGTGAATACTGGAGAACAATTGGGAGATATCCTTACCAAAGCCTTAAATAGAGCAAGAATAAATTATCTTTGCAACAAGTTGGGCATGGTTGACATATTTGCTCCAGCTTGAGGGAGAGTGTTATAATATATATTATTATGTATAGTTGTCCTTTATTGTAATTGTACATTCTTGAGTTTAGGGTTCCCTTGTGTACTTATATATATTAGTGACTCTCTGATGCAGAATACATTGAGTATTTTCTCCAATACTGAGTACAGATACATTGAAAAAAACATATGTACCCAAAGACATGCTTACTGAGGCAGATTGAGTAATAAATAGTGATTTTTCAAGAAAATTAATTTTCCAGAGTTTTCATCTTTTCCCTAAAGTCAGAATCTTAAAAAGGGGTGCATAATCTGTTCGGGACCAGATACGAATAATATTTTCATAATCTTAGAAGTGAACAATTAGTTCAAGACCAACTTCAAATAAATTTTTCAGTCATTAAGGATGAAACAAGGAGCTTAGTACCTGCTAGTTTCTATAAATAAATCTGATTACACAGAAACTAGAAAGAAAAAAGAAAATAAAATAAAAAATATATATAGCAAACTGAATTCAAACATAACTGAGATTATTGAAGCCCGTTTGATTATAATTTAGTTTCTGTGTTTTCATAAACTATGTTTGTTTACTAGAACTTCTTTGTTTTGTTTTCTATTCCTAGAAATACTTCTCAATCTTAAGCCGAATCACACACAAACACGGTTATCAGAATTGTTTTTTCCTTTGCAACGTTATAATGTCACAGGCTAAAGTCTGACATCAATCCAGACATCTAAAAAGCTGAATGCAATCAAGTCCAGCACCGAACAATATGACTAAGTTAATAAAATTCATTACTTGTATAAGCTTCACCAATCTAATACACTAAAAATAATACAAGTGTTTTCATAAATTTTATAGTTCAGAAGCCAACTATTGTACTCTGATAGAAGTACCTTCCTAATACGTTCATCTTCCACTTGATCAACATGTTGCAACAAATTTTCTAACGAGCCTGACCAGTAAGAGAATTTGTAAATAAGTATACACAAACTATCAGATTTTAAGATTTTAAGATTACTTTTGCAGGAAGTGTTTATTTTTCTGACAGAAAAAGAACACGGCCCCAAACAAATAAAATACAAAATTCATACAAAGCCTTTCCAGAGAGTTTTTTAAATATTTTTTAGTTTTTAGTCAGAGGATTTCTCATCCATTTCCATTCTTTTAAATATTTTTAACATGAATATTTTTTATTTTACCAAATAAAAAATTTTTAAAAAAAATCCAGGACATTAGATTACAAGTTGAAACAACAGTTTCGAAAAGATGCCCAGGAGAAATCTAAATCAAATTGCCAAAATATTTTATTGTTCATCTTATATGTTCATGCTTTTTTGAAATATGCAAGTGTTGAAGATTTATTTATAACCTCAATAGTTTGGGACTTGTATTTGGATGGTAAATTTATCTCCTGACTTTGAAAAAAAAAAAAATTTTAAGATATCTCCTGATTTATAGGATTCATTATTTCCTTGAATTGAATAGGCAGCCGTAGAAGACAGGTATCCACCTTTACCACTATTCTAATAATAATAAAATATCTTGTAAGTACACAATATAAGAAGGTAAGCATACATATGATTGAATAAATTGTAGTCCACAACTCTCCGGGGAAGGTATTTAGTCTCTTAAACCTACTTACCGAATCTAGTGATAAGTTGCACAGCATTGACATTTCCAATTCCATCGACTCCTGCATTTAGAGTTATGGGCATATCAAGCACCATCTAGTTAATAAAACACATTACAAACTAGTAACGATAGAAATGCAGTCTACTGCTATATTTTCAGTCCTCACTTGGGCAACTTTGCCTCATCTGAACTAGCACAAGGTCATAAACTTAGCTAAATTGATGGGTTACAGTAAATTTAATTATTAATCATATTCTTAATATTCTTACTACTCCTCACTTGTGAATTCATTATTCATATTCTTAATACTCCATTCATATTTTAAATACTCCCTCTCACATGTGGGCTTGAAAATTAGTACAATACCTAACAAGTGATTTTTTTTTTTTTTTTTTGAACAAGAAACGAAACTTTTCATTGAATAAATGAAAAGAAACTAATGCTCAAAGGATGCAAACTCCACTAGGGAGCGAAAAAATAAACAGAACAAAGAAATAAAAAGTACAAAGAGTTGCCCTGAAAAGAGAGAAAAAACTTGAAAGAACAAACTTTGCGACAATCTTGAGACAAGAACTAAACTTGGAACTTCGAAAAACCGCCTTGAAAGAGAGGTAGCTAAAAGACCCAATGAGGAAATGCTTATTGACATTAAAGGGCGGGGAAATGACATTATAGAAGTTTGAACACATGATCTCATGCTCTGATACGAAGCTAATTTTGAGAGGAATTATAATTTTTCTTATTTACAAATGTTACAACAAGGTCACCTTGTGTAGAGGTAAGAACCATTACAAATTAAGGAAACTATCACAATAATCTAAAATTACCGCTAATATAAATCTTCGAGTGAGTTTAATAAAGAAAACCCTTAAATGTCTCCAAAATCTAGACCTCGAGGCAGGAGCAAACTTTTTTAAAAAAAGATGCAGCTAATATAAAAGAAGAACTAAAAAATAAATATTAACAATAAACATTTACTAAATAACATAAAACCAACTGCTATAAAATTGGACAAAAAAGAACAAGAAAAACACAGAGAGTAGAAGACCTTGTATTTGATTCAAAGATTGAAAAAATTTAACAATTTTATGTTCTTCCTAAAATTCTAGTGAAAAAGAGTACACTTACTCATATACTTTAGGAACTGCCTCATGGTGTTTACCAAAATCAAGGAATGAGAATAAAAGGTGGGACTAATCCCAAATTTGGGTATCACTCTTTCAAAAAAGGGGGTAATCCCATTCCCTTCAGAATAGGTGATCAATCGCATTCTCATTCTTAATTTCGTTGAGCCCACACCAACCTTTTCTATTACTTTACACCATGTACCCTTTCTCTCTCCTTTACCCTCCCTCAAAATTACCCCCATTTTTCCTCTTTTGAAAATCCACAATTTCTATATCTTTTTCCTTTTGAAAACCACAACTGTGCAATTTTTTTTTTTTTGTAATGGTGTTCATAAATAGAAAACACTACTAATTTTTCCCTTCTTTTGAAAACCCACAATTTCTATATTTCCCCCTTTCTTTGTACTTGGCCCTCACAATTACTCCCCTTTTCCTCTCTTTTAAAAACCTAAGATTTCTATATTTTTTTCCTCTTGAAAACTCACTACTGTGCATTTCTTTTTTGTCATGGTGTTCATAAATAGAACACACTACTAATTTTTCCCTTCTTTTGAAACCCCACAGGCCACAATTTCTATATTTTTCCCTTTTTCTCTCCTTTACCCTCCCCTCACGATTAGTCCCTTCCTCTCTTTTGAAAACCCACAATTTCTATGTTTTTTTCCTCTTGAAAACCCACTACTGTGCATTTTTTTTTGGGTAAAATACCTTTTTGGTCCCTCAATTTTGCCTTTGGTTTCCTTTTGGTCCTTGAGTTTTCAAACTCAACAAATTTACCCCCGAAGTTTACATATGGTAACATTCTTAGTCCCTCCATCAGCTTTTCTGTTAATTTCTAACGGAAAGCTGACATGGCACTTATTTTTTCTAATTTTTTAATTATTAAATTTAAAAAAAGCATTTTTCTTATTTATTTATTTTTTCTCTCTTCATTCTCTCTCTTCCCACTTCTTTCTCCCTCCTCCTTCCATCTTCTTCTTCCTCCAATACATGGCCATGGTGATGCTGACATGGCAATTTTAAAAATAAGAGTAACTAATATTTTTTTTTTTAAAAACTCTCTCTCCTCTCTACCCTCCCCCTCCCCTCTTCTCCTACCTCTCCCCCTCCTTCCCCTTCAACCCTTCCTCTGTCGTCGTTGTTGTTGATGCCACCACTCACTGTCGTTGTCGTCCTCTTCTTCTTCTTCAAACAAAATACCCAATATGAAAAAACCCAACCCCCGTCGCCATCATCTTCTTCTTCCTCCTCATGCAGCTCTACCACATACCCTCATCTCTGTTTCTCGTCTCTTTCAGCCCTAAGCACCTGCATTTCAAATTTAAAAAACCCACCCCATCCCCAAAATCCAGATCTGGAAACAAAGGTTTGGCTCTTTTTTGTTTTCAGATTTGGGGGTGGGATGGGTTTTGAAGATGAAGAAGAAGGCGGTGGGGGTGGATTTTTTTTAGAACTGATGAAGAAAGGATGGGGGTGGGTTTTGAAGAAGAAGAAGAATATGATGGCAACGATGGGTGGTGGCAGTGGTGGCGATTAGATTGCCAGAGGAGGGATTGAAGGTGGGGGCTAGTGGTGGAAACCCAAATCTAAAAAATAAAAAAGAAGAAGAAGAAGAAGAGAGAGAGAGAGGAAGAGATGTGTTGGGGTGGGGGCTAGCGAGGAGGGGTCGGTGCCGGCGCTGGTGTCGGAGGGGGTGGGGCACGAGTTGGGTAGGATCGTAGGAGAAGAGGGGGAGGGGAAGGGGAAAGGGGGAGAGAGAGTTTTTTTTTTAATTATTATTTCTTTTTTATATTCAAAATTATTATTTTAATTAAAAATTGTCACGTCAGCACCTCCTTTTTTTTTTTTTGAGTACAATAGGGGTTGGGGGGATTCGAACCACAGACCTCGTGGTCGTTAATACATTCAATATGCCAGTTGAGCTATGCTCTCTTTGGCCTATTATTTAGTAATGCATTTTAATTAGTTAAAAATATGAAAGGGGAGTTCTAGTAATTATAGTATGTATGGTTCCTATTCCAATTCCCGACAATTTCTAGGAAACAACACCAATAATTTCAATTCAGATTTCAAGAAAATCCTAGTAAACAAATCAAAAAAATAACATTCCAATTATGATTTCTTATAAGTAAATAGGGCCATAGTTATTTGTGCTAAAATTTCCAAGTTCAACATGCTTATGTTGGTAACGATATTACATGTCGGTTACAGTTGATATTTTTTTACCCTAGCGTAACTTTTGTCATGTGGATTTACTGAAGCATGGAAAAGTACTCCAGTTCAAAGTCAAGTCCAAACAAGTTCAATGAACACCAAGTATAGCAGCATAAGGACAGAAAATTCCAGCTTATCAAAGTTTCAATTACGTTGTGATTGGTGCAAAACAAATTGGCTAAATTATAAAAAAAAAATATCTCTATTCTTTCAAAAGTTGCAATATTACCTTTGACCTTTCATAAACGTTTCAAAAATACCCTTGGAGTAGAAAAACCATTAGAATGTTGGACAAAAAATCAATGTGTCTGAATGTCATTCTTTCAAACTTAATTCAAGCAAGCGTCCTAGTCACCGCCACATCATTCCAAGTCACCACCACGTCGATTTTCTATCCAACAATCTAATGTATTTCTACTTCAATGGTAGTTTTGAATTGTTTATGAAAAGTCAAGGGTAATATTGCAACTTTTGAAAGAATAGGAGTATTTTTGAAACAAAGGGTAAAGTTCAAGAGTATTTTTTATAATTTAGCCAAACAAATTTATGGAGGTTTTTAGAAAGAGATTCATGAATCACCTGGAATATTATCAGATTTGTCACCGACTAAAGAGATCACATCAACAAACTGAGAAGGTTCCAGACCTCCATATTTTTCAGCAAAATCCTCCAACCCAAAAGAAACCATCCTAGAAATGGGCAGAGAAGTTCAATAAATATTGAAGTTCCAAAGAAGGTACCATAATTAAATCCAAAAATTGAAGCTACACTGGAGGAAAGGAAAAAAAAAATTTTAAAAGAAAAGTAAAAAAGCCCAAAATTTTACACTTCTAGTAGGTTTCATTTGGTATTATATCATTTAAACATCCTCACTCTCTCTAAGTATTCTCCTCTAAGCCTCTTCTCACTTTTTATAACCATTCACTCCTCTCTAAGCACTCTCTCATTCAATAAATACATATATCTTCACAAGAAACAAACTTTTCATTGATAGATGAAAAGATAGAAAAATGTTCCAGGATCAAACTCCCAAAGGGAGTTAAAAGAAAACCAAACAACTAAAGTAAAGATCTCCAAATATTACAAGTACCAAAAGATAAACAAAACATTGAAGAACGAAAATGCCAAAGAAGATTTCAAAAAGCGAACGACCATAGCAACAAAAACCATGTGAGACCCCTATTGTGCAAACTTACTCTAGGAAGGGTAAGAAAGGAATTTTGCAGAAGACAGTTAGTTAGTGGGCGCAGGAGGATCGTCCACGGTACGGTCTTGTTAGTTGTGAGTTTTTGTAGGGGAACGAAGGAGTAGAAAGCATTGTGGAATTTTGTCGCGTTCTGTCACTTGGGAGGAGAGAAACCAGCTCTCTCAAGTAGCTGAGGGAATTATCTTTTTGTTATTGCTGTTTGTTTGTTCTGGGTGTTATTTTCCCTTCTGAGTTGAACTCTTTCTGAAGATTATCAAAGGAACAGTAGTGTTCTTGCCTATTGTCTGTTTGTGTGCTGTTTATTGTGAATTGCAGGGTAATCCGGAGGTGGAAACCTATCAAACCACTCCCACCAAGCTTCAAAAGCAGCACCATGCTAAAGCCCAGGAGAAAAGATCAACTAGAAAACTTTGTTGAAAGCCAAAACATGAAGAAGATGCACCTACCCTTATCCAACCTCTGCCAAGCTAATCCCATCCTCCCCTCCATCCAGTCCTCCACACAAATCTGCTAGCCTGCGAATCAAACAAGAGTTCAAAGAGGAGGGAGAACATGAAGAACCTTTACCCAACCTCTATTGAATTCCATGCACCTAGCCTCAGCTATAGTCTCAGTGTTCCACGACAATGGATTCACCATACAGTACAAGATAGCTCCCCCGTCGAACTCTAATTGTATGTTTGATAACGTTCCCGTTTCCTGTTTCTTGTTCCCATTTCTCATTTTTCAAAAAACAGACATGTTTGATAAACCATCCCGTTTCTTGTTTCTAAATTTTTAGAAAATGTTTGATAAGGCCCCATTTGATAACGTTCTCGTTTCTTGTTTCTTGTTTCTTAAAAACTAAAAATAGAAACATGTTTGATAACCATTTCTGTTTCTTGTGTCTTGTTTTTTGGTAAAAATAAAATTTAGTTCATATCCTATGATAAAACATTTCCATTTCCTGTTTCTTGTTCACATTTCTCATTTTTCAAGAAATAGACATGTTTGATAAACCATCCCGTTACTTGTTTCTAAATTTTTAGAAACGTTTCTAAAAAATGGACAAATTTTGAGAAACTACAAAAAGTAGTTTATCAAATTCTGCTTCTGTTTTTTTTTTTTCATGTTTCATACATGTAACCCTATTTTTCTTTTCCATTACTACACACATCTCTCCCCTCTCTCTTCTTACTCTCTCTTCCATTCTATTTTTTTTTCTTTTAATACTTTTTTATCTTTTCCTTTTTTTCTTCTTTTTTATTTTTATTTTTTCATTTATTTCTTTCTCTTCTCTATTCTCTCTCTTCCATCATAATCTATTTTCTTTTAATAGTTCCTTATCATTTTTTCTTCTTTTTTTCATTCCTCTTTTCGTTTATGTTTTTTCTTATTTCTCATTTCCTTTTCTTTTTTTTTTTACTTTCAATT
This sequence comes from Trichosanthes truncata, assembly GCA_033996785.1. NCBI lineage: Eukaryota > Viridiplantae > Streptophyta > Magnoliopsida > Cucurbitales > Cucurbitaceae > Trichosanthes > Trichosanthes truncata. The sequence goes on along the minus strand of JAWPNB010000002.1, from coordinate 52,652,940 downwards.
AATAAGCTTTTAGTTATTATTTTCTATTTAAATCTCTATTATTTTCCCTCTTGGTACGATTTTAATTTTTGTATTAAATAAATAAACTAATAATGTATTTCATGTTTACCATTAAATGTAAAAAAATATATATTCTTTCTTTTTTTTCTAATTTTACTTGTGTGTATTATTGGCTAATGCATTTTTAAAGAAAAAAATAAAATTAAAGTTTATTATTAAATTAAAGAAATGTGGGTATCCTTGATTGTCTAACCTTGGACAATTTACAAATTAGTCTAAGGTGAATTGATTGGGGTGAGAAATGACATTGCAAATCAAATTTGAACATTTGAAGGATAAAATTTATTATTATTATTATTATTATTATTATTATTATTATTATTATTAATTTTATGTTGGGCCTGAATAAAATACTATAAACTCTTTATAATTGTTTTATAGTTATTTTAATGCATGTTATATGTTTTATTATATTATATGTACTAAATTTTATTTTTACTAAAAAAACAAGAAACAAGAAACAGTTATCAAACATGTCTGTTTCTGTTTCTTTTTTAAAGAAACAAGAAACAGAAATAGTTATCAAACATGTTTTTGTTTTTAGTTTTTAAAAAACAAGAAACAAGAAACAAGAAACGGAAACGAGAAAGAGGAAACGAGAAACAAAAACGTTATCAAACAAATCTAAAAGTTTCAACGTAAGATGATGATCCTTGCAAGGAAAAATAGCTATGTTGCAACAAAATTGCATCACTTTTAGTGCTTCCCCATACTTCCTTCCAAGTTCCTATTCGATCATCAACCACGGATCAGCCACATGCTCCTTCACTACCCGGACACACTTTCAAACCTCAAATGAGAATTCCATCTCCTCCTCTAAGTAACCCATATCTTCTTCCAACCCCTTGCTTCCTTCCTTAACCAAATAAGTGAATGAAGAAGCTGACTAGGAGGGAGGATTCGCTGAACAATTGTCCACCCGATTTGGAGCATTATAGGCTTGCTCGCGGTAAAAGAAGATGTAGAAAATCAAGCTGTAAATTAAGGCTTCATTTTTGGGATTGTTTCCTTGTATATAGCTATATTTTTTCTTTTCCATACAGGTCTAGATACATTGCATATTTCCAGCTTATTAGATTGAGAGTCTCTTGTATAAATATAACTCTTCTATGCTCAATGAAAGATAGAAAAAATATTATCTTTATACATGGCTTCATGGTATCAGAGCCTTGAAACTATTCAAACCCTAGCCGCCGCCGTCGCTGTTGCTGCCATCGCACTTAGACGTCGCCGGCCAACGATCATATGCACTCAGAAGCTGCCGACCATCGATCAGACGCTCCTCGTCGTGCCTCCTCAAATCCGGCTCAGACAGATCCTCTTCGCGCCTCCGAGCTCCCTCCAACCCATAGCTTGGAGTTGAAAATCCTCCCTTGTCGAACCACACTCGGAGCCGCATGCCCCGCCGTGCAGCCTGAAAGCTCAAACCGTATGTTCCTGATCCGCTCCTCTCCACGTTGCTCTCACGATCCCTCAAACTAAAAATCCTTCGGAACCCTAGATGCCTCGACCTCCGCCCGTCACCGTCGCAGCCACTGCCGCCTCCACGCGCCGTCGCTGCCGTCAACGTCATTCTAGATCTGTCCCTATTTCAGATCTAAAACAGTATATTTTTTTTGTTTCATAACTCAGTTTTTTTTGGGTTTTGCTCTCTCACTCTCAAAATGTTAGGATCAGATTCTCAAATTACCATTTCATCCTCCAATGAGAACAACTTCACTCATATCACATGTCACAAACTCAAAGGCCACAACTATCTTCAGTGGTCTCAATCTGTGATGATGTTCATATATGGTCGTGGACGGGAAGACTATATCACCGGCAAAGCTACTTCACCTCCACCAGAGGATCCAAAATTTCACATATGGAGGGCTGAAAATAATCAAGTCATGAGTTGGTTGATCAATTCTATGACCACCAAAATTGGAGAGAATTTTCTCCTATATTCGACTGCCAAAGAAATTTGGGAGGTTGTTCGTGATACATTCTCTAGTCAAGAAAACACTGCTGAACTCTTCCAAATTGAGACTTCTATCCAAGATCTCAAACAAGGTAAATTATCAGTTACAACTTATTTCACCTCTTTATCTCGTTATTGGCAACATCTGGACTTGTTTGAAACTCATGATTGGAAATGTTCTGAAGATGGCTCTCTATTTCGCAAATTTGTGGAAAAGAAGAGGATTTTCAAATTCCTTATGGGTCTAAATAAATCTCTTGATGAAGTTTGTGGTCGTATCCTTGGTACTAAACCTTTACCTAGTATTCGTGAAGTTTTCTTTGAGGTTCGTAGTGAAGCTCGAAAACAAGTCATGATGGGGCCAATCGACCATGCTACCATTCAAAATGGACTTGCACTCATTGCTCACCAGGATCATCCTAATGACCCAATAGCTCTTGCAGCTCGTGGAAGTTCTCAGGTGCATGGTGATAGTAGGTCAGCAAAGGGAGACCATGGTGTGATCATTGTCACAAACATGGACATGTTAAAGACACTTGTTGGAAAATACATGGAAAGCCAGCAAATTGGAAGCCAAATACTACAAGATCTGATCGAGAAACTAAGGGTAATGCTGCTATTTCAGAAACTCCTAACCACTCACCACTCACCAAAGACATTTTGGATATGCTACAACAATTATTGAACAAAACAAATCCAACAGCTGTAAGTGGTTCTGGGAGTATGCAACAAGGTAACCAAAACTCCCTTGCTCTTAATACTCAAACTCTTCCATCTGAATGGATAGTAGACTCTGGAGCCTCCGATCATATGACAGGTGATAGATCCTTATTCTCATCATTTTCTCCTTATAAGGGTGATCTTTTTGTTCGAATTGCCGATGGCACTCCTACTAAAGTACTTGAAATTGGAAATATTCAAATATCAAGCTCCTTGATTCTTGAGTATGTATTGTTTGTGCCAAAACTAAAATATAATCTATTATCTGTGAGTCAGCTGAATAAGGACTTGAATTGTGAAACTAAATTTCTTGCGAACTCTTGTATTTTTCAGGACTTGGGATCAGGGAAGACGATTGGCACTGCTGAATTATGTGCAGGGTTATATCTTCTCAAAGTAGAAAATCCCCCAACAACAAAGGAATACAATAAATTTGTCGTTCAGTCTAGCTGTGAGTCAGCTTATGTTTCAAAATCTTCAAATTATAAAGATAATCTTGTCATGATGTGGCATTATCGTCTTAGTCATCCAAATTTTTCCTATCTTGAGCGTTTGTTTCCTTCTTTATTTATCAATAAAAAAATAAGCTTTTCCAGTGTGAGATTTGCCAACTCTCCAAACACACCAGCACTCATATTTCACCTCATTCTTATATTCCTTCTCAACCTTTCTCTCTTATCCATGGAGACATTTGGGGACCTTCAAGAATAAAAAAATGTCAATGGGGCACATTGGTTTCTTTTATTTGTTAATGATCACACCCGTTTGAGTTAGACAGTTCTTATGAAAGATAAGTCTGAAACTAGTCAACTATTCACAATCTTTCATAAAATGATCCAGAATCGGTTTCAAGTCAACATCAAAATTCTTAAAACTGACAATGCCCGGGATTTCTTCAACTCTACTCTTGAACCTTATCTTCAATCTCATGGCATTGTTCATCAAAGTTCTTGTGTCGACACACCACAACAAAATGGTGTAGTTGAACGCAAAAACCATCATCTTCTTGATGTAGCTCATTCTCTCATGCTTATTTCAAATGTTCCAAAAACTTTTTGGGGTGAACCAGTTCTAGTAGCTACTTATCTTATCAATCGTATGTCATCTCGCATTCTCAAATTCAAAACACCTTTACAAACTTTACTTACCCTATATCCTACATCTCATCTCGTGTCTCTGCTACCACAAAAATATTTAGATGTACTGCATTTGTTCATATCTACCCTCAGCACCGTAGTAAACTTGATGCCCGATCCATGAAATGTATCTTCCTAGGTTACTCACCAAATAAGAAAGGATATAAATGCTATTATCCTCCAACTCATCAATTCTTTCATACCATGGATGTAACCATCTTTGAAAATCGTATTTCTCCAACTCTGCACTTTGGGGGAGCATTATGACATTGAATCACAGAATTGGGATTGCATACCTTATTTTCCTCCTAACTCATCTGAAACTCCTTCTGAATCCTCCTCTGAGCCAATTCCTCAGACTAAATTACAAGTTTATTCTCGAAGAACAAGGCAACCTGTGCAACCTTCACATGTTCAGCAAAGCCAAGATCTAAACCAAAATCCTAATGTCCCTGAAATAGTACACGAGACTACAGAAGATGATACAGACAGACCTATTGTTGTAAGAAAAGGTGTTCGCTCATGTACTCAACACCCTATACGGTACCATTTATCTTACACTAATCTGTCACCAATCTTTAAAGCGTTTGTGACTTCACAAGATCAGATACAAACCCCAAACACAGTACAAGAAGCCTTACAGAGACCTGAATGGAAAACGACCACCCTAGAAGAGTTGCGAGCACTTGAAAAAAATGGGACATGGATTCTTACAGATTTGCCTCCAGGCAAGCGCACAATTGGATGTAGATGGATTTTCTCTACCAAACACAAACCAGATGGCAATATAGAACGATTCAAAGCTCATCTTGTGGCCAAGGGATTCATTCAAGCTTATGGGATTGACTATCAGGAAACATTTGCTCCAGTCGCCAAGTTAAACACTATTCGAGTACTTCTCTCTATTGCAACTAATCTAGACTGGTCATTGTTTCAACTTGATGTAAAAAATGCATTTCTGAATGGTGATCTAGTTGAGGAAGTATATATGGATATACCTCCTGGAATTGAAGACCAATATATTAGAGGAAAGGTATGTAAACTCAAGAAATCTCTTTATGGGCTAAAACAGTCGCCTCGGGCGTGGTTTGAAAATTTTACAAATGTGTTGAAGCAAGATGGCTATACTCAATGTCAATCCGATCACACCTTGTTCATCAAGCATTTCTCACCAAGTAATATTACTGTGTTAATAGTATACGTCGATGATATTATTCTCACGGGGAATGTTTCTAAAGAAATGGTTCAACTTAAGCAACTTCTCTCTAGGGAATTTGAAATAAAAGACTTCGGGCACCTCTTAGGAACGGAAGTAGCAAAATCCAGCAAAGGAATGTTTGTCACTCAACGAAAATACACTTTAGATCTCTTAAGAGAGACTGGGATGAGTGGTTGCAAACCAGCAGATACACCTATGGATGCAAATACAAAACTTGGAGTTAACCCTGGAAGTGAAGTAGTCGATCGAGGCAGGTATCAACAACTAGTTGGAAAGTTAATATACTTAACTCATACTCGATTAAATATTAGCTTTGCTGTCAGTGTGCTAAGCCAATTTCTGAACAAAGCTTCTATAGAACATATGGAAGTTGTGTATAGAATATTGAGATATCTAAAAAAGGATCCTGGAAAGGGACTTATGTTCAGGAAGACCACAAATCGATCTTTGGAAGTTACACTGATGCAGATTGGGCTAGCTCTCCTATTGACCGTAAGTCAACTTCAGGGTATTGTTCCTATGTATGGGGAAACTTGGTTACTTGGCGCAGCAAGAAACAACAAGTTGCAGCTCGAAGTAGGGCTGAAGCCGAGTTTCGATCACTAGCTCAAGAGATTTGTGAAGGAATTTGGTTAAAACGCCTTCTCACTAAACTCAAGGTCAAGACAGAAGGTGCCATAGAAGTACTGTGTGATAATCAATCAGCCATAGCTATTGCAAAGAATCCAATACATCATGATAGAATGAAGCATGTCGAGATAGATCGCCACTTTATTAGTGAGAAAATTAAGACAAACACAATTGCACTAAGATATGTGTCGTCCCAACAAGAAGTTGCAGATATATTAACCAAAGCTCTACGAACCAACCTTGGTGGTTTAGTCTCCAAGCTTAGCATGACAAGCATATATCATCCAGCTTGAGGGGGAGTGTAGAAAATCAAGCAGTAAATTAAGGCTTCATTTTTGGGATTGTTTCCTTGTATATAGCTGTATTTTTTCTTTTCCATATAGGTCTAGATTGATTGCATATTTTCAGTGGATTAGATTGAGAGTCTCTTGTATAAATATAACTCTTCTATACCCAATGAAAGATAGAAAAAATATTATCTTTATACATAGCTTCAGAAGATCTACCTTATCCTTGAATGAGTGTCATCCAGATCTTTCTTTTCCTTCAGGGATGATAATCGAAGACCATCTGAATCTAGATAATGTCTCCGATGCAGCCCACTAACATCAAAATAGATCCTTACCCAAGTAACTAAACCCAAATGCAACCTAATGTTCAACAAAATCTTGAATGTCTCCTCTTTGCAAATTTCCCCCATCTCCACCTTCTATCCCAAGTCACTAGTTCGAAAAACAAACTACTCTCGTTGAACCTCACAACAAGGGGATTTCCTTCCCTGACTCTCATGGAACCCTCCTACATCTCACTTCCTCTAGAAAAAACACTTTATGATCCTATGCAGGTTCAATAATAAATTTGTCGAAGATAATGGATTTTGATTATCAATCATTTTTCCAGTAACTATTAAAAAAAAAGGAAAAAGAACAGAGATTTTTTAGTTTTCTATTGTAAATATTGACCTAAAAAACCCAGATATCATTTTATACATATCTAATTGTTGTCCTTTGACCTTTAATACGGAGAAAAAAATTCATTGAAGGTGTTCTGTTTTGGACAATAATCATATGCCAATCCCTCTAATATGATAAGGAGAGCAATATTGACGACATAAAAGTATCACATATAACTATTCTACCCTCAGAGTTAATAGAGAAAATGACTCAGGAGAAAACTATTTCTTTTATAAAGTTAGAGGAGTTCATTTTTAATGAAGCAAGTAATCCATAAGTTCTTACTCAAACCCACGTGGAGCTATTCGTAAAAGACGCAATGAAGGAGATAGAATCTGGAAGAAGTCTTTGTCAGGGGAGACAACGCGAACCTGTTTTGACACTCAACAAGATCAAGTAGTGGATCATTAAATATATGCCCGTAACAGAGCACAATGTTGGCAAGCATGTAAAAAAAAATTCAAAAAGACTCCTATATCTCGGAAATATGATGTCGGAGTATCACCTTACACCCAGCAGCAACACTTCTCAAAGCCAATGTGCCAATTACGTCATCAGCTTCCACTCCAGGCACCTATAATTTAGTCTAATAAAAGTCAACCATCAGAGAATAATAGGCTTAATAATCAAACAAACAAAAAAATATGACTAAGTCCAGAAGATGATAAGTAGTACAGGTAATTGATTGAACAGATTGTAGGAAAAAATAAACAAATTTCATCAAGGAGCTGCTAGAAAAAAGCTAAATGTAAATCTTGCATCCCTAAATGCAACAGCAAAGCAGGGAAAATCTGTAAAATAAAAATCTGGGAAAAAATGGAAGCAGCCTAATAAAAACTTAAGAAAAAATAATTTATTTATTACCTCAATCACCTTTACGGACATAGACTTTATAGATGCCTTCAAGTATTGGAGCCCCTGGACTATGGTATCAGGTGTAGGTGGCCTGTTACTCTTGTACGCAGGGTAACGTGTATGACGAAAAGTGGATCCTACGCAGATACAGAAGATAGAGCAATTTAGTTGATAATTAGTTTGAACTAAATCACTAATAGATTATTAATGCAAGTAGATTTAAATGTAAAGATGCATTCTTAAATAATAAAAAATATATATATTTGCCATTAAATTTGTTGCTTCTTGAACAAGAAACAGAACCGTCAAAGAGAGTACAAGAATTCAAAGACTACAAAGTGTAGAATTAGGAAAATAAAATTAAAACATATATGTAAAATGCAGAAAAGAAATACAAAAAACAAAGCAGCCAAGAATTCTGAAATCCTACAAGAAAGCCCTACAATTGTTACAACGAAGTCATTAGAAGAATAACCGTCAAAGAATTTAGACAAAGAACACCATCGACAAGCATCAATTTTGATGAGCTCAAAACAATCCAACCACTGTAGATTTGTCTTCAAAAATCTTTAATTTCTTTCCAACTAAATATATGAAAGAATGGTTGAAAACCATTAGATATTGAATCCTCTCTAAAGACCCATCTCATATTGAATTAGCCTTGCTCATGACAAACCAACATTCATGACCATTCCTGTGATCATAGAGAGTGTTCTAAAACATTGATCCCCAAAGAGATCCAACGAGTGTTAGAGTATCACAATGTCATGTTTGGTAGCCTGTCAAAGACTCTACCTCCACATAGAGGGATAGATCATGAGATTGAATTGTTACAAGGGGCGAAACCACCCACAAAGAACGCATATCGCATGGCCCTTCCTAAGTTAGCTGAACTCAGAAACAACTCGATGAATTACTAAATGTCGGGTTCGTCCAGTAGCCAAAAGCTCCTAATGTCAAGTTGCTTTTCGAGGGCTTTTGAGGACTGGTGCTTGGAATTGCCAATTGGACCAAACTTTTCAAAGGGGAGATAGATGCATCAAATTTCGCCTTGGGTGGCATCCTCCTCCAAGATGGACATCCCATTGTGAATGAAATTCAAAACCTGAATGATCCTGAGGAAAGGTATGTTGCCACTCAGAAAGAGATGTTAATTGTGATCCACTATTTAAGGATATGAAGACTATCTCCTAGAGGCCAAGATTGTGGTCAAGATTGAAAGTAGTTTCATATGCCATTGCTTCAACCAACCGAAGTTGTCGTCGAAGGAAGCTTGATGGCAAGAATACCTCACTATATTCGATTTTCAATTCGAGCATAAGCCCGATTGGGCTAATCAAGCTATCAACGCCCTTAGTCGAAAGAGCGAACATGCAGCACTATGCATGATAGCTCACCTGAAAGCATGTAAGTTGAATAGAATCATCTAAGAAGCCATCAAGGAACACATATTGAATGGCCCTGCTACTCAAGCCATAATTCAACAAGCCAAGGATGGGAAAACTGGTCAATTTTGGGTAGAAGGCAACCTTCTCCTCACCAAAGAAAATCGCCTTTATATTCGACATTTTGAGAACTTGAGAAAACTTCTAAAGGGACAATGTCACCATACCCTGTGGGCAAGCCACTCTGGGTGGCCGCGAAACATATGCCCTGTATAAGAAAGAATACTACTGGGCCAAACTTTCAAGACTACGTTATACAATATACCAAGAAATATCTCATTAGTCAAGAGGGGACAACGGTAGAGAGAAACAAGACTGCGATGCTAGAACCCATATACCATGACCTCGAGACCTAGGGAGACTGTCTCCCTCGACTTCATCACCTATCTTTCCAAGGTTAGGAAATTCAAAGCAATACTTATGATTGATTTTGAGTACCTAAGAGCATAGTTTCAGATAGGGATGTTAAATTCCTTGGTCACTTTTGGAGAACCCTTCAGAAGAAGTTTGATACCACACTCAAATTTAGCACCACTAGCCATCCTCAAACGGATGGACAAACAAAAGTAACGAATCGTACGCTAGAAAATTTAATACGATGCCTATGTGGTGACTATTAATGCTAGAGGTTTGAGAGAATCAGAATAATTTATTCCATTCACTAAAGAGATACATATACAAGTGCACAAGGTTAACCTAAGTAGGCGAAAGTGAAAAGACAATAAAGGACAACCCAATTAATATATTTACAAAAATACAATTATACTAATATAAGGGCTCTAACACTCCCCCTCAAGTTGGAGCATATATATTCATCATGCCCAACTTGTTAGAGTGGTAATCTATTCGTGCTCCATTTCAATGCCTTGGTGAAGATATCTCCTAATTGCTCTCCCGTCTTCACATATCCTGTCGATACTAAACCTTGTTGTATCTTCTCACGTACAAAATGACAATCAACCTCAATGTGTTTAGTTCGCTCATGAAATATCGAATTAGATGCTATATGCAGAACTGCTTGATTATCACACCATAATTTGGTCGGTGTTGTGATATCAAATCCCAATTCAATAAGAAGTTGACGTATCCAGACTAATTCACATACAGATTGTGTCATTGCTCTATATTCTGACTCAGCACTTGACCGTGACACCACATTTTGTTTCTTACTCTTCCAAGAAACCGATTACCACCCACGAATACAAAATATCCTAAAGTTGATCTTCTATCTTCCTTAGACCCTGCCCAATCAGCATTTGAGAAACATTCAATGTTAATATGCCCATAACTCTTATATAATAAACCACGCCCAAGAGTTGCCTTCAAATAACACAAAATCTATTCCATTGCAGCCTAATGATCAACGATAGGAGAAGACATATATTGGCTCACAATACTCACTGAATAAACTATGTCTGGTCGAGTTACTGTAAGATAATTGAGTTTTGCCACTAACCTCCTATATCGTTCAGGATATTTCAGTAATTCTCCCTCTTTTGTGAGCTGTAAATTAGACATCATCAGGGTACTACATGGCTTAGCCCTAACTTCACTGTTTTAGTCAACAAGTCAATTAAATATTTTCTCTGTGATAACATGATTCCCTTCTTGCTTCTCATCACCTCAATTCCTAGAAAGTATTTCAACATTCCCAAATCTTTTGTGTGGAATTGAATATGGAGAAAGGTCTTGAGTGATTAGATGCCCAATGTGTCATCTCCTAACAATATCATCAACATACACAACCAACAGGATGACACCATTCTCAGACCGCTTATAAAAGATAGAATGATCTGACTTGATCTTTCTCATTCCAAAGCTTTCAATCACCTGAGTGAATTTTCCAAACCATGCTCGTGGACTCTGCTTTAATCCATACAAGGATTTACGAAGGCGACATACCTTTCCATTCTCCCCTGAGCAACAAACCTCAGAGGTTGCTCCATATACACCTGCTCCCCAAGATCACCATGAAGAAAGGCATTTTAATATCAAGCTAATGCAACGGCCAGTGATGAAGGATGCTAACGAAATGAATAACCTGACAGAAGCAATTTTAGCAACAGAAGAAAAAGTGTCAGAATAGTCAATCCCATATGTTTGTGCGTAGCCTTTAGCAACAAGGCGAGCTTTCAACTGAGCACAGACCCATCTGGATTGACTTTAACCGCAAAGACCCACTTACAACCAATAGACTTTTTTCCTGCAGGAAGAGAAACTAAATCCCAGGTACAATTGTCATCTAAGGCAGTCATCTCCTCTACCATTGCAGCACGCCAACCAAGATGAGACAAAGCTTCATAGACAGTCTTAGGAATAGATATAGATTGTAGGGATGCAATGAAGGAACAGGTAGAAGATGACAAATGTTTATATGAAACAAAAGAGGAAATAGGATATGTGCACTGGCGTTTACCTTTACAAAGAGCAATAGGAAGATCATCGCTTGTTCCTGAATCCAATGACGAAGAAGCCTCTGGTACATGGCATGGAACTGAAGAGGGTGGCCGTCGAGAATAAACCTAAGTGATAGGTGGGTGAGTAGAAACAGGAACAAATGGAGATGAATCGCTAGAGGGCTCACAAGAGGAGAGAATTGTGTAAACAAGGAATCATCTTCGTCCTTTTTATGCTCCCCCTTACTCTACTCGAAGATGAAGAAAATAAAGAAGAATCTTCAAAGAATGTGACATTAGGAGAGACAAAGTAACGATCGAGACTAGGACAATAACACCGATACTGTTTTTGGACACGAGAATAACCAAGGAATACACGTTTTAAGGAATTTGGATCTAGTTTGGTGAGTTGAGGGCGAACATCTCGAACAAAGTAAATACAACCAAAGATTTTGGGTGTAAGAGGAAATGAAGGGAGTTTGGGGCACAAAATACAATAAGGTATCTCACCATTAAGAACCAAAGAGGGCATGCGATTTATTAAGAAGCAAGTCGTCGATACAGCATCAGCTTAAAAATATTTTGGGACATTCATCTGAAATATTAAGGCTTTAGCTGTTTCAAGGAGATGGCGATTCTTTCGTTCTACAGACCCATATTGAGATGGAGTATCAACACACGAGGATTGATGAAGAATTCCATGTTCACTTAAATAAGAACTAAGGGGCCGTTTGTTTTGAGGTTTAGTTTAAAATGACTCGGAATAAGATGCCTGGGAATAAGATGTCTGGGAATCAAAGATAAATGTGTTTGGTTATACATGGGAATGTTATCAGATTTTCATGGAAATAATGATGTTTGTGTTTGGTGTTGCATGGGAATGCAATCAAAATTGTACATAAATAAATAATATTTTTGTTTTGTTCTTGTAATTACTTTCAACAATTTTATTATATTAGTTAATTTTAAATAGTTAATTATTGTTAGTTAATTTATCTTTATTAAGCAAATTATTAAAATAATTTTAAGCCATTAGTTTTAATTTAATTTTCATTAATTAGTAAATGAAATTTCATGAGTCTGATTCCTTGTCTTCGCATTTCTCCAAACACCCAAATGGCCTTTCGTGGAGAATCGCTCGAGGAATATCCCTTGATGATGAAATTCCATGGCAAAGGGGCGGAATGAAGGTCGCAATGGAAGAGGAGAGAGCGACCTTAGGTGAGATTTCTGAAGGGCGATAGAGCAACGAAGCAGAGGAGTTCAGCAGTGAGAAATGGGTCATTTTGAAGGCCAGAGACGAGAATTTGAGCGTGGATTTGAAATAGATGATTTTTTTAGGAACAGAGGTTGAGAAGGGAGAGGAATTGATGCTTTATGGAGAGGAAATTGGAATGGGAATTGTGGGCGTTGGGTGGGAAAATCTGATGGACTGCCGAGAACCGAATACATTATAAAACAAATAGGAAAAAAAAAGTGCAAATTAACAATCATTTAAACAACACAGAGAGTAAAAAAACAGTAAGAAAATCTACCAGAAAAGCAGAGGCTTGAGATACCCAAAATGTAGAAGAGGATCGAGTAACAGTAGTGACTCAAGACCAGCAGAACGTCCTGTGTGTTTTTTAAGACAAAATGGAAAGAAAAACCGAAGAAGTTGAGAAAAAGAAAGGAAATGGAAAGTAACATAGAAGAAGAAGTTGAGAAAAAGAAAGGAAATGGAAAGTAACAGAGAAGAAGAAAAGGAAGAAGAGAGGTATGAAGAAGAATGGAGGATTTCAACAAACCCACGATTTCGCACAGCTAAAGAAAACCCTTGATCTATGCTTATTAATGATGCCTGGGAAAAAAGTTTTCCCAGGCAAACAAATCAAAAGCTTCAACCAAACGTGGGCTTCAAATTCCCAAGCCCATTCCCCCCCCTAAAAACCCTCCAACCAAACGGGCCCTAAGAGCATGGGAGAAGTATTCTTTAGTATTATCACTCCGTAGAACTTTAAGAGAATCGCTAAATTGAGTTCGAATTTCAGCATGAAAGTTACGAAAATGAGAAAGCAACTTAGAACGATTTTTCATTAAATATAACCAAGTTACACGAGAAAAATCGTCGACAAAGGTAACAAAATATCGAAACCCTCTCTTGGACTCAATAGGTCACGAACCCCAAACATCATAATGAACTAATTCAAATGGAGCACTAGCTCGTTTATTGACTCTGGGATACAGACTCAGACGATGAAATTTAGCAAACTGACATGACTCACAATCTAAAGAAGACAAATGATTAAACAGAGGACAAAGAGTCTTCAAGACTGAAATATATGGATGACCCAAACGACAATGTTCTTCAAAGGGAGAGGACAATTTAGAACATGTAACGGATGTGGATTGTTGTGGTTCAAAAATGTAGAGACCTCCAAATTCACACCCTTTACCAATAGTCATCTTCGACAAAAGACCCTGAAATAAACAATAACCAGAAAAGAATGAGACACAACAATTAAGATCGCGAGTGAGTTTACTAACCGAAATCAAGTTAAAGGAGAACTGTGGTAGACTTAAAACAGAAGACAATGAAATTGAGTTGGTATGATTGACGGTGCCTAATCCTAAAACAGGAGAGGTGGTTCTAGATCCTAAAACGGGGAGAGGTGATTCCATCGGCTATAGTAACATTAGGTGAAGATTTAGACGGACTAATGTTAGAGAATAAACTAGGATTACCTGTCATGTGATCAAAAGCACTAGAGTCTATTACCCATTTCGAAGAGGAAAGAAGACATGTAGATGTGTTACCTGTGTCAGCAATGGCAATAATAGGAGTAGACTCTTGATACTGTCGAAATTTAGCAAACTCCTCAGTTGAAATCGAAATAGACTTGTCATGGTTATCAGGAGTAGAGGCAACATGCGCAGATGAAAAACCTCTGGCCCTTATTCAACAATTTCTGCAATCACGTTTCATATGTCCAGGCTTATGACAATAGTGGAAAATAATATCTCATGAATTTGCTCTCTGAGTGTTCGAATTTCCTCCGGACGTGTTGGGTCTGACCCCTCTATTACCTTTATACTCACATGTCTGTCCAACCAAGGCACTATTAGACTTAGATGGCAAGATTGCTTGCGACTTCTCAATACAAAGTATTCTAAACCTCAAAGCCTAATGGTCACAAATCCCTAAGGACACAAAAAACCTAATTTCCCTAGAAAACCCTAGGGCTCTGATACCATGTTAATGCTAGAGGTTTGAGAGAATCAGAATACTCTATTCCATTCACTAAAGAGATATGTATACAAGTGCACAAGGTTAACCTAAGTAGGAGAAAGTGAAAAGACAATAAAGGACAACCCAATTAATATATTTACAAAAATACAATTATACTAATATAAGGACTCTAACAGTGACAAACCTAAACAATGGGACCTTGTCCTTCCACAAGCAAAATTTGCCTTCAACAATATAAAGAATCGCTCAACAGGGAAGTGTCCCTTTGACATTGTTTATAATAAGGCCCCTAGGGTAACTTTAGATTTGGCTAATATTCCTACTGCTGTTGATTTTAACCAGGAAGCTGACTATATGGCTGAACATGTTGTGGAGCTCCATAAAGAAGTAATGGATCATCTTCTCCAATTTAACTCAAACTACAAAGCTACAGCAGATGCACATCATCGTGCTAAGGAATTCAAGGAGGGCGACTTAGTGATGATTCACCTATGGAAGTTACGGTTTCCTAAGGGAACTTATAATAAACTCCATCCTAGAAAGTTGGGACCATTTCGCATTCTTAAACGATATGGAGACAATGGTTATCAAATTGAGCTTCTAGATGACTTACAAATCAACTCCATCTTCAATGTGGCAGATATTTTTTATTATCATGCTCCTGATTCCTTCATTTTGGCTCCCTAACAATGACCATCAATCGAGGAAGAGTTTTTTTTTTAAAGGGGGGTAAATCTGATGTAGGCTCTTAGACTCTTAGTAATAGCCTTGGGTTATTCTTTTTTAAACTTACGGTTCTGTTTTACTTCAGCCTTTAGAGTTTTATTTTTGTCATTTAGGTTTAATCCAGATTAGTTAGCTGTCTTCTTGATTTGGTTGCTATTTATAACAACCTGGTTGTTAGTTATAACAACCTTTAGGCTGTATAAATAGCAACCTTTGTTATTATCAAAGGGCAGATTATTGTCAATAAAATTTCAGTCTTTAGTTTTACACCAGGGACTTACAAAAATTCTTATTGAAGTGGAGAGGACTTTGATGAAGAGATCAATTGGGACTGCGACGAAGTTCAGAAGTCATTTGCACCTCAGATTTTTTTTTATTAGAAACAAATTTCATTGATGTGTGAAATTTACAAAAGAAGGGCAGAGCCCAAACCAAATGAGTTACAAAACACTTCTCCAATTAGTCAAAAGAGAGGAAAGATTATAAGAACTATAGAAAGATGTCCATTTACACCAAGACATTGCAAGGAAGATAATTTGTTCAAAGAAGCTATCAAAAGAAGTTCCCTTATCTTTGAAGAGCCGATTGTTGCGTTCCTTGAGTCCAAGTTTCCTTATCTTTGAAGAGCCGATTGTTGCGTTCCTTGAGTCCAAGTTGTGTTCTTTGAAGAGCCAACTGTTGCGTTCCTCAGATTTTCAAGTTTGAGCAACACCAATTGACAGGGATATCAACCATTTAAGTGGGCAAAAATGCCATGGTCATGCTCGTCCAGGGCCTATCGTTTGGTCCTTGGGATATTTTCTTCTCTTGTAATATTTGAAGTTTTGTTTTTTATTTGGGAGTTTTGTTCTCTTTTCACTCCCTTGGGGAGTTATCTTTAAACATTTTTCTATCTTTTCATATAACAATGAAAAGTTGGTTTCTTGTTCAAAAAACTATTTAGTCTTTATTGTCTTTATTTTTTCTGGCCGAATAAACCTAGCATTTAGTAATTCATCAAGTTGTTTCTGAAGTTCACATAACTCCTTCGCTGGTGGTTTTGCCTCTGGCAATAGTTCAGCAGCATGATATATTCCTCTTCTCACTGGTAGGCCCTTTGGTAGGCTATCCGGCCTTTTTTTAATAGGAAACAGATTTCATTGATAAATGAAAAAATGGGAGATATAATCCCAGAATACAAAGAGAATTACAATAAAGATTTCCAATTTGAGAGTAAAGAAGAGAGACTGTAATCACTAAAGGGGTGTTTACATTTACATCAATAAAAAGCATTGAACAAAACCAAATCCATAAAAACACTAGAAGTCAAAAAAAACATCCCTGAAAATTCTGCCATTGCACTCACACCAAAGATACCAAAAGAAGGAGCGGTTGATGGCCAACAAAAGAGTCTTTTTGATACCATGGAAAGGATGGCCCACAAAAACCGAAGCAAGTATATAAAGAATTGTACCCGGCAATACCAAATTCCAACCAAAAGCTTCCTTCATAATTGACCAAAACGGAGATGCAAAGGAACCGTGAACAGAAAGATGGCTAGGACATTCTGTATTTGAACAACACATAACGCCCCATGAAGGGTAGAAATGAGGCATTCTTCTTTGGAGCTTATTGGCTGTATTGATTCCACCATGGCTAAGCTCCCAGAAGAAAATTTTGATTCTCTTCGGATGGTTATCCTTCCAAATCACCAAATATAGATTGTTCCTAGTTAGACCTTTTGATTGGATTAAATATTCCATCAAAGAACGAACGGTAAAGGAGTGAGAGGGGTCAAGTGGCCAATACCATGGATCATTAACATTCCTCAAAGTAACCAATGAAAGTAGGTGCAAAAGACTAGCCCATTCAAGAACTCCCTCATCATTTAGATTCTGTCTAAAACTCAAATCCCAAAATTCATGAATTGAGTTCTAGGCTTGTGCAATTGTATCCATGGGTCGTGTAGATAATCGATAGAGCCTTGGATAAGTTGAAACAAGAGAACCACCAGCAAGCCAAACATCTTGCAAGAAAAAAGTGTGTATCCCATTGCCAAGCTTTCTCTGTATACGAGTACCAACAATTTCATTGGTGCAACAAATAAATCTCCAAAGTGACCTAGAAGATCCTCTTAAATTGGATTTAGGCCACCCACAGAAATTGTTCCTATTATAGTATTTGGCCCCAATAGTCTTTTGCCAAAGGACATTTTGTTCATGCAAGAACCTCCAAATCCAATGCAGAAATCCAAAAAGTGATGTAAGTCCCCTCGGAAAAGCTCTCTTCTCTCTCCTCCATCCCCCTTGTTTCTAGCCTCTCGCCGTTGACTTTTCCGATCACCATCCTCTTTTTTCCATCCATCTCAAACTGTTCCAACTCCTGCTGAAGGTTATTGTGGTACTTTTGTTTGTTCTGATTCAGAAGTTAGTTTCGCAAGGAAGTAGCTTTTTCAGATCGCGCTCGCCGTCGTTTCTTCCTCTCATCCCCTTTCTCTCTCTCCATGCCGCATCGCAACTCTGTTGTTCGTCACTAATTATCATTGGCTGCTTACCAGAGTTATGCCCTTTCGTCTCAACTCAGGAATCCGACTCCAACAGCTACCGTTCCAGATTCGATACAGAACCCAACTGTTGATTGTCCCTCCTCTGGTAAGTTTCCAGCGGCTGATCCTTTTTCCAGTAGTTTTTTCACGACAACTTCTGTTTGGCGGTGAATGGAGGTCAAAAGTCGGAGAATTTTGAATTCTTTTTTTGTGTTTGGTTGGAGAATGGTGGACACTGGCTTGAAGATCTGGAGTTTAAGAAGAAATTGCTTCTGTCTCCTTCTCATTTGCATTGGCTAGTCCTTGGTTGAGGTGCCAATTCAGAGATTTTTTAGAGAACAATGCGAGGATGCCTCTGGGTCAATCCGTCTTGGTAAGTTGCATCTTTCTTCAGAATGGCTCCTTAGATGTGTGGTTTGGCCTAAGAATGGAGGTAGGAATTTCATTCATGTGCCGATGGGAAGAGATAAAGAAGGATACTTATTATTCTGGGAGCTTATCTCAGAGGCCTTGAAGTATTTAGAAGCTCAGTTGCAGGTTAAAAAGATGCCATTCAGTAGAGCTTCAAAGGGATTTCGTTCCTTAAGCTATGCTGAGGCCTTGAAGAAGGATTCAAAATTTGTGGTGTCAAAAATGTAACTATTTCAAATGGGTTGAAGTTTCTAAAGAGGTGGTTTTCAGGTTTGGGAAAAGTATTTCTGTGAAGGCTCATCATTATGAGAGATATTGGGTTAGTAAGAACCATGATGTTCTGAAATTGAACTTGGATGAGACTTGGACTGTTACTCGTCTCTTTGCTCATAATGATTGGAAGGAGATTGTGACTGTTCTTGAAACTACTCTTAATTTCAAAGTTGTGATCAATCCTTTGTTTGATGATAAGGCTCTGATTAAATTTTCTGGTAATTTTGATATTAATTAGTTTATTTGTGCTGGAAAATGGAAAGAATTTGACAAGTTTCATTTGATGTTTGAGAAATCGTCCTAGATTAGTCATAGTCATCCGAAGGTAATTAGAGGATATGGAGGCTGGATTTCTATTAAAAACCTCCCTCTTGATTCTTGGTGTTGTAGATCTTTTGAAGCAATTGGAGATTATTTTGGGGGTCTTGAAAGTATTTTTTCAGATACTTTGAATTTTATTAATTGTTCGGAGGCTCGTATTAAAGTTAAAAGAAACCTATGTGGTTTTATGCCGGCTACAATTCATATTAGAGATAAGTTGAGGGGATCCATTTTTCTTCATTTTGGTGATGTGGTTGCTTTAGATCCTCCTAACATGGTCAACCGATAGCTTGTCCTGAATGATTTTGAGAATCCGATGGATTTGTTTAGATTGCAGCAGGTGATGTTGGATGAAGGGGTGATAGATATTCCTTTGGCTAATAATTCTGTGATTTTCTATGGTAACTTGCAGGAAGAATTTGTTAAATCCCATGAACATGGAAGGAGCATCTATACAGATGGATCTGCAGTGGCCCCCTCTTTCATTTCTCCAGGCTCTAAATCTCATTTTGAAGGTGTAAAAGGGAAGATGGTTGATTCTCAAGTACTTTTTGAAGAAAATGGGAAGGAGTTGGCTGAAGATTTGAGGGTTTTGCTGAATAGTAAATTGTTTGTTCATCTTCCAGGGTCAGAGCCTCGGGTCACAGGTGGACGAGGATTTTGTGAAGATGCCAGAGGTTGAAGAAGGTGAAATTTTCGAGGGGAGTTTTTCATTTGAATTAAATGAAGCAAGAGAAAAGGAATTATTGCCAGATGGGGTGATGGTTTCGAAGGGGTGTTTGTTACGTTTTAATAAGGAGAAATTAATAGATTAGGAGTATTTAATGATGAAAGAGAATGATGGTTAAAATTCAGAGAATGTTCACGAGGAGGCTTTTATTGATAATCGGTTGGAGGTTGTTGATGCTTTTATTAATAAGAAGGAAGGGGAGAATGTCAGTTTGCTTACTTTTTGTAATTTACAAAGGACGAATGGAATTAATGAGGTCCATTCTCTTTCTAAGGACAAGTGTATTAATTGCTCGAATTTTAATTTGGTGGAGCCTTTTCCTAGATTTTATTCCAGAAAATCTAATGTCTTGTCTTTGGAGTCAGAGTTGTATAATGGAGATGTATTAGAAGAGGCAGTTTCTAACCTTCTGGACCAGAAGAATAATAAGGAGGAGCTTCCGGTGGTGGGTCCTAGTGTTAAAGAAAGCCTTGTACGAATTTATTGTCATCAGGGGAAGGAATCTGTGGTATTTTCTCAATGTTGTGTAACTCCAATTAAATCTCAAAGCAAAGAGTAGAAGGATTTTAAAGAGTTTGACTCTGAAGTGGATTCTGATTTGAGCATCAGCAGTGAGAAGGTGGAAGGGCTGGAGCTTTCAAATCTTTCAAGATTTGAAGTGGTTAAGGAAACTCAGGCTCGATCTATTAGCCTTATTTCAAGAGGAGGAAGATGTTGGAATTCGGTCTTCTGTGGATTATTCCCATACAAAAGCCATAATACACACCAAAATACTTGCAGTTAGAATAGGATTCAAATACATGCTTAATCGTCTAGATTAAAACATGTAACCAACAAATATTAATTTCCTTAATTTAACATGTTAATATCATTATACTCTAAGTTCAAAAGAGAGAAAAAAAAATGTCACAAAAAAAAATGTCACTATTAACTCTATCATCAAAGAAGAAGAGCATACCTTTTGCCATGAAATTCTCATCGGATGAAATACAAGTATGACCATATGGATGTCCTGAAAGAAAAGGTTTGTTTTTACCAAAAGGATTAGTTTAGTCCTGCAATTTTGAAATTCCTCAATGATCTACCTACCCCAATTGGGAAAGGAATTGACACTAGATGCCAAGAAACTCCCATTTTGATAGACAGATACCAACTGAAACTTTACAACAGGGAGTATAAAATCACTGAGTACTCGTTGGTAATTTGGTATGTCGTCAAAGTGCACAACCACAGCCTTGAAATTAGATAGAAATCACTTATAAGTACCAACTAAATTGTCTAAAAGTCCATAATATTGAAATTCTAGATTGAAGTTCAACTGAATGATTTCTAATCTTTGAGAAAAAAATAAAGTAGATGATGGAAACTATAATGGAGAAAACTCCAAATGAAGTTCTTCTTACCCAATCAAAGAAAAAAAGCTTGGAATATTGGTCAAAATACGATGGTATTGAGTCATCTTTTTGAACTATTCTATTCTTTTTTTTATTCAGTCACATCATATTTCATCTAACATCCAAGTAAAATTTGACATTTTAAATGACTAAAAGGGATTTAAGGACATGATAGAACAATAGCTAGCCAACCAAGAACAACTAAAGCACCTCCATGCACTATTTCTGTCAGCATTGAGTTACAATTAAAAATGAAAGAGGAAAAAGAGAATTCTCAACGGTCAGGAGCTTGACTCTCACATAAATAAGTCCTGATTTTTATGGAGAAAAGAATATTTTATTTCTTCTATATCTGCAGAGGTAATACAAGGTCCTCTAATATAAAGATAAATATGGATAATTAATATTTACAAACGGTATAAAGGAAAATCCACCAAAACATTCTCACTCTTCACTACCATATATCTCCGACTAACTTCACACCACACTAACACCCGTCTACTCTTTAGCCTCCCAAGTGGTAGAGTAGCAACAAAATCACACGTTATACTGACATCATCCCTCTCATATTGATGCTTCACACCACACTAACACCCTGTCTACCCTTTAGACTCCCAAGTGGTAGAGCAGCAACAAAATCACATGTTATACTGACATCATCTCCCCCATACTGGCATTAATATCCCTCTACAACAAGAATCCTCGATCTGGATCTTATCAATTATCATCCACCTCCCAAGGGTCGGAAACTTTGAAGCAGTCTTCATTGTAGTTGACCCATTCTAAAGTATGTCACCCTTATTTCCAACATTAAGTTATGCTTAACTTAGATAATGGCAGTTGTTCTTCAAGAATATTGTTAAACTTTGGGATGTTCCAATGAATATTGTTTGGTGATAGAGATGAAAGATTCACTAGCACCTTTTGGACTAAGTTGCTCAAGTTGGTTGGGTCTAGCCTAAATATTTCTTCAAGTTGTCACCATTGAACAGATAGTACGAAAAAAACAATTCATTACCGTGCTTGAAAAGTTTTTGCATCAGTTCATTGATGCACAAGAGAAGAACTGATTCCACCTATTTGATGTGGCGCAATTCTATCTCAATTGCGAAGAAAGCTTTGCAACAACATGTAATCTTACATCTTGTGAGTGATGAGCAACTGTTGCACAATCACTTGAGATCCATTTGAGCAAGTGTGATATCGATACTAGATCTACACCCATGTCATGCACATCTACATCTATCAAATGTGTTGCTCGACGTATTCGCTCCTTGACCTAAAGGCATGGTGCAAGCTCCTAGCGGTAGGGAAAAGTTATTGCTAAAGAGTAGGAGTGAACTTCGAAGGTGCTTTATTCTTCTTTTTTCTATCTTTATTGTTGATCTTCTTTTCTTCTCTATTTGTTTCCAAAAAGTATACTCTTGGTAGGCTTGATTTTTTGTCCTCTTTTGTATCACTTTTATGCATTAATGAAAAATCTTGTTTCCTTTTCAAGAAAAAAAAATGGAGCAAAGAACAATTTCAACAAGAAAGTAATTAGAATAAGTAAATCCAGTGGAGACTCTTGGAGAAAGAGTTTCTCAACTTCTCGAACAACTCTTCAAATCTCTATCAAACCTAGAGTAGATGGAATTCTCTCTCAAGTTGGACCAAGTGAATGAAGTATTAGAAAGAGGAATATCAATAAACTCCAAAACCCAATGAACTTGTTGAATTTACTCATGCTAGTTGGTAAATCTACAGAGATTGTCTTCTTTGTTCTCTTGCATCCTCTTCGTAGAATTTTCTCATGGGATCTCACTCCCGAATCCCTCTTTACTCTCCTCACTTTGGAAGGTGAGAATCTGGTCATATATTTCACAGGGCAAGTCTCTCATTGGAGAATTTACACCATTGAACTTATGCACTCTTCAAGGACCTCAATGGTTCAGTGTCTATAAGAGTGCCTCAAAGTTTGAAGCTTGTTTTGTAGAGATGTCAATTCTTAGGCACGATTAAGGACAGATCTTGTTGGAGTCTTTTGGAGTTCATATGACTTGGTAGCCGATCATGCCAGACTATGATAAAACTGAATGAGGTGAGTTTTCATAAGAGACAATTTTTCTTTGATAGAATGAAAAATTACATTAAAGCTTACAACAGCTTACAAAAGGAAAAAAAATCCAAGGACCAAACAATACAAAATCCCCTAAAACCCCAACTGAAAGACAATTAAGATTTAATACAACCTACATAATACTTATGCTTATAATAAAGACATGCCAAATAAACTTAATAGAGAAACCTATAACGTCGTCTTCTAAATGGCAAAGTTAACACCCTGAATCGAATTCTGGGAAGGATGCCTTATTTGATAGGACCTAGTGTGTATCCTTTGTAAGGGAGTAGCGGAGGACCTCGATCATCTTCTATGGTCTCGTGGTTATGCTTTGTCAATTTGGACTTGTTTATTTTTAGTCCTTTGGCATCAATGTGCCTCAGCCTAGAGTTTGTAGTTTTATGGTCGAGAAGTCATTGTTTCATCTGGTTTTGTGAAGATGCCATTTGTGCTATGTTTTGAGGTCTTTGGGGTGAAAGGAACAATAGAGTTTTTAGAGGAGTGAAGCGTTCTAGGGGAGGAAGTTTGGTCCCTTGTAGGTTCCATACCCCTTCGGACTTCGGTGTGTAAGGACTTTTGTAATTATCCGTGGGGTATTATCTTGCTTGATTGGACCCCTTTTCTTTAGTTTTGGCTCCTTTTGGGGGTTCAATTTCTTTTTTTGTATGCCCCTTAATTCTTTCATTTTTTTCTCCATAGGTTTCAAATATTTAAAAAATAAAATAAAATAAAACCTAAAAAATATGATGGAAGAGGTGCTATTCCATCCTCCTTTTCAAGATAGAAGGAAACTCTTTGGCGGGCCACTGTTTGCAATCTTATGAAATATCTGGCTTGAGAGAAGAGTTTTTAGGGGTGTAAAGAACTTTTAAGGAGTATAGGCCTTGGCTAGGTTTAATGCTCCCTTTGGGTTTCTATAATGTTCTGTATTTAGGTAGCATTCTGTTCACTAGCTTATGTTAGGTATCCAAACCAAACTTCACCTGTTGCAAACAGCGAAATACACAAATACACAATATTCAAGAACCAACAATGTTCTATTGGGAGTTCTCCAATAGACAGTGGATAAACCTCTTAGTATTATTCAAGGAAATAAGAACAAGCAGCCAAACTGAAATTCCTCCAGCTTTCGAGAGAGCTGGTACTCTCCACACCACACTTGTCTACACAAAAACGGCCTCTCCACAATCACCAAAACCCTACAAAAACCTCACCCCCTAGCCCGTACAAACCGCACAAACACGCTCCCTGGTCCCCACAACTCAGCTTTCCTAATTTTCTATCCTTTTGCCCATTCTACCCTTTCTAACATAAGTGTGTATAATAGGAGGCCTAACAATACCCCTGGGTAAAAGACACCTTGTCTTCAAGGTGGAATTCCGGAAAATGGGACTTAGATGAACACAGTTGACTTTCAAGAAGCGTCAAACGACTCACGACCTTCCCATTGGATCAACCAATCTTCTTCTTTATCATCATTCTAGCGCAAGCCCAGAACATCCATAGGTGTAGCTTCCCATTCAAACTTAGCAAAGAGAATTGGAGGTTTCGATTGAACAATCACATGTGCCCCCACTGCCTTCTTCAACTACGATACATGAAAGACATCATGGATGGAAGCAATTGATGGGAGATCCAGCTTATAAGCCACTTCCCCGATCCGCTTAATAACAGCATAAGGATCGAAAAAATTGGGTGCTAGCTTCTCACAACAGCCACTGATTTCTATCGATTCGGCCTGAGCTTTTGGTAAACCAAGTCGCCCACCTAGAACTCAACATCTTTCCTTTTCTTATCAACTTGCTTCTTCATTCTATCTTGGGCTATCCTCAAGTGTTCCTTGAGAGCCAATAACGCCAAATCTTTCTCCATGAGTTACTGCTCTAGGGTGTTGTTCGATGTTTTGTTATCTCCATAAGACAGAAGTGGTGGGGTTGACGGCCATAGACCACGTTGAAGGGTGTTGTGTTAATGGAGACATGGAAGGTGATATTATACCAGTATTCTACCCATGCTAACCACCTCTCCCACTTGGTCGGTTGTTCACTACAGAAGCAACGTAGATAATTCTCAACCCATCTATTTACCCTTTCCATTTGGTCGTCTGTTTGGGGATGAAAAGTCGTGCTTTTCTTCAATTTAGTACCTTGGATTCAAAAAAGCTCGTACCAAAATCTACTTACAAATATCTTGTCGCGATCAGACACAATCGAACAAGGGAAGCCATGGAGTCACACAATCGCTTGGATAAACACAGTTGCAAGCTCTTTAGCTGAAAAGGGATGCTTGAGGGCCACAACATGTGCATACTTACTGAGCCTGTCGACCACAACAAGGATCGAGTCATACCCCTGAGACTTAGGAAGTCCCTCGATGAAATCCATGGTCACATCTTCCCATATTCTATTTGGCCGCGGTAGGGGTTGTAGTAAACCTGCGGGAGTTATTGAATCACCCTTATTTTTTTGACAGACTGCACACTTCTCCACATAGCACTTGACATCGGCCTTCATGCCCTTCCAGTATAATTCCCCAATCAATCTTTTGTAGGTACGTAAAAATCCCGAATGGCCTCCTATCATGAAAAGTGTTTAGAATCGTAGGTATTAACATGGACTTTCGTGAAATCACTAACCAATCTTTATACTTTAGTTGTCCTTGATGGATAGAAAACTAAGGATGAGACATAGGGTCCGCTTCATTCTCCTCACAAATTCTTTGCAATTCTTCATCTTGCTCCACCTCTTTCTGGATCGTTCTGACATCAATGATTGATGGTGCTGAAAGGGAACTCAATTCCGCAGCTGTTGGTAGTCTAGACAACGCATTTGCTGCTTTGTTCAAGAGCCCTGGATGGTATTTGACTTCGAAGTCATAACCCAACAGTTTAGTAAGCCACTTCTGGTACTCTGGTTGGACTTCCGTCTGTTCCAATAAATGGCGAAGTGAGCGTTGGTCTGTTAGCACCATGAATTTCTGGCCAAGTAGGTAATGTTGCCATTTTTGGACAGCCAAAACGATTGCCATAAGCTCTCGTTCATAGGTGGATTTCAGGCGTGATTTATTTGACAACGACGGGCTGAAATAAGCTATCGACCTATGTTTCTGAGAAAGAACGGCGCCCACCTCGATAACCGAAGCATCTGTTTCAATTACAAAAGGAAGTGAGAAATCTGGCAAGGATAACACCGGCAAAGTGACCATTGCTTGTTTAAGAGCCTCAAAGGCCGTCATGGCTTCATCACTCCAGCTGAACGAATCCTTTTTTAACAATTGAGTAAGGGGAGCCGCTATCGAACCATAATTCAGTACAAAACGTCTATAGTATCCAGTCAGCCCTAAGAAACCTCTCAACTCTTTCACATTCTTTGGAATAGGCCATTCAACCATTGCTCTGATCTTCCCTAAATCCACTTCCACCCCTTTTGCAGACACTCAATGCCCCAAGTACTCTACACGTTTTTTGGCAAACACACATTTAGCCCGATTTGCATACAAAGAATTATCTTTCAGAACATTAAAAACCACTCCCAAAGGCTTCAAATGAGTGTCATAGTCTGGGTTGTACACAAGGATGTCATCAAAAAAAACCATCAAAAATTTCCTCAAAAAAGGTAAGAAAACTTGGTTTATGAGAGATTAGAAGGTGGCTAGTGCATTTGTCAACCCAAAGGGCATGACTAAGAACTGTAGTGGCCTTTGTGAGTTCGAAATGTTGTTTTGGGAATGTCTGTCTCATTCATCCTGATTTGATGGTAACCAAATTTCATGTCCAGTTTTGAATATATCTAAGGTCCGTGCAACTCATCCAATAGTTCTTCGATCATCGGAATTGGAAACTTGTCTGGGATGGTCAGCTGATTTAGTGCTCTGTAATCAACACAAAACCGCCATCCACCATCTTTCTTCTTCACTAAAAGAACTGGACTCAAAAATGGACTATTGCTAGGTTGAATTTTCCTCGAAGCTAGCAACTCCCCGACCAGTTTCTCAATCTCTGTTTTCTGGGCATGGGCATATTTGTAAGGTCTTACGTTCACTGGCCGAGCTCCCCCTATCAACTCAATTCGGTGATCGACCTTTCTTTTAGGTGGTAACCCACCCGGCCAACTAAACACTTCGGAGTGCTCTTATATCAAATCTAACACCCCCTTTTGTGGTTCTTCCAACGTTCTTTCCCCTTCAGAATCACTGTCATCATCTTGTTCATTTAGCTTCAACCCTCGGAGTTCCACCATAAAGCCCTGGTCTTCTTGGGCCAAGGTCTTAGCCAGCATTTTCAACGATACCTCAGCCTTCGTTAGAGATGGATCCCCTCAAATGATAACCTTGGTCCCTCCTACCTCAAAGGTCATAGTTAGATCTATCCAGTTGACCCCCATTAGTCCCATTGTCCTCAGCCATTGCATTCCGAGTATGACATCTACCCCTCCCAATTCCAAGGGTAAGAAATCTTCAACAATCGATAACTTAGGCAAGTGCACTGCTAGATCTTTGCACACCCCTTTGCCTTTGACAGCCATGTCTTTCCCATGACAACCCCATAGTTAGTTGTCTCTGTTTTTTCTAACTGCAGCTCACCCACTATCCGTTGAGATATGAAGTTATGGGTTGCCTCACAATCAATCAATACCACCACATCTTTCGTTCCCAGCCTTCCACGAACCTTCATAGTGGCTGGGGTTGAAAATCCTATCACAAATTTAAGATCCAGTTCCACCACGTCTCCCACTTCCACTGTGTTAACCTTAGTCTCATCTTCTTCAGTGTACGGATCTGCCTCAACTTGGCGGAGCTCAATTTCCCCAAACTCGTTCACTAGCAAGATTCTTAACTCTCTGGTCTCTCGATTCTTGCAACGTTGGTCACGCGTGTAGTTTTTATCGCATCAGAAACATAATCCCTTTTCTCTTTTTGCTTGAAACTCTGCATCGGAGAGTTGTTTTGAAGGGGGCTCTTTTCAAACTCCCGCTCCTTTTTCAAGGATTGTGACAGACCAGACTGTTTCGTATGAACGGTTCACCGATTTAGGGTTATTGGCCTACTCGAGCCCAGTTGGGACAACTTGTTGCTCTCTATGCCCGACCCATGGGCTAGATTTTCAAATGCCAACTTAATCACAACGTCTCTGTCTTCCACCAATTGGGCCTGCTTCATGATTTCTTCAAGCCCACGGGGACATCTGCTAACCACTTCAGCCCTAATCGCTGGGCTCAATCCATTTACGAAAGTGTTCTCTAACACGTACTCTAGTAACGCCGGCAACAACGGCGCAGCGAAGATTTCGAACTTCTTCCAAAATTCCGCCACCGTTCCTTCCTGTTTCACTGCTAAGAATCGAGCACATAGACTTCCTTCTTGTGACGGTCGAAATCGTTCAAATAATTGGTTCTTTAAATCATCCCATGATTCCACCTTCTTCTTGTTATAAGTCCATTTGTACCAATCTACTACGTTTGGTTCAAAGCTTACAATCGAAACATTGATCTTCTCTACGTCACTCAACTGATGCACATCAAAATAAGTTTCAGCTCTAAATAACCATGAATCAGGGTTTTCACCTGAGAATGTGGGCATTTCGATTCATCTTTCTACTTCTCATTTGCGTTGGTTTGAGTTCACTATGGTCGACTTATTGCAATCTCCGATTCATCTGCTTTTCCGCAAGAAATTAAGAGACATTGTGGTACCATTCAGTTATCAAAATTTAGATCCCAACAAGGTCGGTTCCTTGAATGCTCAGTATGGCCTTTTTCAGGAGGAAGGAAAAGATTACAAGTTCCAGTCGGTTTTGCTAAGAAAGGTTGGTCAGTTTTTTGGGAAATGGTAAGAGATTTTCTTCTGAAATATGAGGAAATCAAGTCTGCTCAAGAAGTTTCAAAGCATTATGAGATTGGTGAGACATCAAAGTTGGGTGTTAGCAGTAGCAAGCTGGCTAGAAGCTATGCAGAAGTGGTGGGGGAAAATCAGGTGATTCCCAGGCTGATATTCCTTCTAAGAACTTGCCAAAATTTTCTTCTTTTTGGGTCAGAAAAGAAAAGGATGTGGTGGGCTTAAAGTTAAATGAATTTAGTATGGTTTCCAGATTGTTTGTGTATGACTCTTGGAAGGAAGTAAAACAAGCTTTGGAAGGGTATTTTCAGTCTAAGGTTTTACTTAACCCTTTTATGGTTGATAAAGCTTTGGAGAAATTGGTTGATAGTTTTTCGGATATGAAATTTGATGGCAAGTGGAATTTCATTGGAAATATTCATTTGAAAATTGAAAATTGATCTTGCCAAAGACATTTTCATCCAGAAGGTATAGAAGGTTATGGAGGATGGATTGTTTTGAAGAACTTCCCTTTGCCATTTTGGAATCTTTCTACCTTTGAAGCCATAGGTCAACACTTTGGAGTATTGGTTAGTATCTCTACTCAAACGCTTAATCTTTTGGATTGTTCAGAAGCCTGAATTGAAGTAAAGAAGAATTTTTGTGGATTCCTTCCTGAGATTGCGATAACAGACAAAAAGCATGGGAATTTTGCTCTTCGTTTTGGAGATATTTCCTTTTTAGATTCTCCTAGTTCTATCCCTGGGAATTATCTTTTGAGTGACTTTGTTAATGAGATTGATTTAAAAAGAGTTCATCAGGTTATGGAAGATGAAGGGTATGATAAAAGTGGGGAAATTTTGAATGTTAATTGTCTTTAATTCAATTAGGTCGGTTGAGATTATGAAAGAAAAGGAAGCATTGTTGCAAGAGACGGTTTTTATTCCATCAGTTTTGGTTAACAATAAAGCTTTAATTACAGATGCCTTCATGAGCCCCATAATTTATTGCAATCTTCTATTCACAAAGAGACTCCAGTAATTGAGGAAATTAATACAAAAGGAATGTTAAGTATTAATGGACGAGTCCCAACCGCCTGTCCCTTTAATTGCTTCTCGGATTAATGATGATCCTCAATCGTCTAAGGCTTTTAATGAGGCAAGAGCCAATTCCTTTTGAATCCATCTCAGGGTTAAATGAGGAGTCTTCCAATCCTCGTTTAATTAATTCTATTGATCTTCAGTTTACTTTGATGCCTTTTCAAAGTTCCAAGCACATTTCCCCACCTAAGATTATTAATTCGAAGCAGAAGTTTTTTTTTTTTTTTTGACAAGAAACAAACACTTTTCATTGAAATAATGAAAAGAGGCTAAAGCTCCAAAATACAAACACCACAGAGGTGAGGAAAAAATCGAAAAAAAGAAACAAGTCAACATTAAAACATAAAAGTACATAACTTTAAAGCTTTAGAAGGAAACAATAAAAGCATTCCAGTTTAAACAAATATCTTGAAGAGAGAAGCCGAAGAATAATTGAGACAAGGAACACCAAGTAGAAGTTCTCAGACGAGCCAACTCAAAATGATCAATCCATAAGAGATGCTTATTCTGAAAAATTCTTTGATTACGCTCCAACCATAATTCTGAAAGAATGGCCTTGATCGCATTAATCCATAATAACCTTGCTTTAGAATTCAAAGGGGCTGGACCATAAAGCAGCTGAAGAACATTGCCGCGAAAATCATTAGAAAAAACCCATTGAGTGCTGAAGTAAGAGAACAGCCTGTACCAAGCTTGTCGAGCATAAGAGCATTGAAAGAAAACATGATTCAAAGCCTATACCAAGCTTGTCGAAGCAGAAGTTTATTGAAGCGTATCCTCTCCATTTCACTCGGAAACGTTCTCTAGCCCCCCTCGAAACCATTCCTAAGGTTCTAACCCAGAAAATTTGGAAGAATTCTCTGCCATACTTTTGATTTCCTCAACAAATTCTCGTGAAGTCAAAGCACTTGATCAGTCTTTAATCCCACCTAACAATAATTACTCTCTTTCAGTAATTTTTAAGTCGCATTCTGATATTATTTTGACCAAAGGGGTTCTTATCTCTTCTAATAGCAAGGAAGCCGATTTTCTTTTCTCTTTTAGTTGATTCAGATGTGGAATCCATTGTCAGTGTGAGTAGTGTGAATTATGATGCTCTTATAGAAGATGCGCAAGTGCTAGAAACAGGGCAAGATGAGATTTTTGTGGAAGATTCCTTTGCACTTGCTTTCAACCATCTTTTTCAGAATTGTGATAATGAGCATCTTGTACCTTCGGTTGGTAAAGAGCCTCAAGATAACATTACAGATGTGATTTCTCCCTCAGTTCCTACTAAATTTCCTCTCTTGTTCAGGTTTGCAGTCTTCAACTGAAAGAGATTCCTCCTTTTTCTCCAAAAATTAAATGCTAAGTGGGCAGTTTTTATTAAGTAGCAATGAAATTAATTTCATGGAATACCCGAGGCCTTTTCTAAAGGAGTTGCTTTAAAGAATTTTCTTCTGAATCATTGTCCCGGCATGGTGTTAATACAGGAAACTAAATTAGCAGATTTTGATTGACCGTTGATTACATCCTTTTTAGGAAATCAGTTGGGTCATTGTTGCCTCTATTGCAAGATCAGGTGGAATACAACTTAAAATTTTATTAAAAATAACTAAATAAAGACACAAAGAAATATAGTAAGAACTTTAGATTGAGAAGACCATATAACATATAAATGGAACAAATAATGAACTCAACAACATATGGGCCACAAGAGCTAAATGTATAATATTTCTCTATGAAAAACGTCAAAGTGCCTAAAACAACAGGTGAAGTACATGCAAGTAGATAATTGTAAAAGTGGTACATCTAAGAAAATTAATGGAATACGTGCACATACATGTTCTTGTAGAAATCAGTAGTATGACCTATATCTTACCATCATGGTCGAACACAACCTGCACAACATTGAGAATGTATACATGAATATTGCTATTGCATCCATGGTTAAGACAGTACTTATGAGAGGCACAAGCTAAACACCAAACCACATATAGGGCTGGTTACTGATTAGTTATGCTCAAAAATGAAAGATGGGTATTAAAAGATGGATGAAGAATTCTACATACACTCGCCAGCCTAATTATCAACAAATTAAAATGAGATCATCATACACTCATTAGTCCAACTAACTAACATATTATAGGGATAAATACCCTTTTGATTCCTAAGGTTAGAGTTTGA
Organism: Trichosanthes truncata; assembly: GCA_033996785.1. Classification (NCBI taxonomy): domain Eukaryota; kingdom Viridiplantae; phylum Streptophyta; class Magnoliopsida; order Cucurbitales; family Cucurbitaceae; genus Trichosanthes; species Trichosanthes truncata. The sequence goes on along the minus strand of JAWPNB010000002.1, from coordinate 52,620,780 downwards.
TTTCCATTCTCTAGGATTCAAAATCATACGTTTTTGCCATTTAGGTTTCAATAATGCTTAATCATCTAGTTAGATGGAATTTATCCTCTAAATCCCAATTTGATGGAGGCTTGGGTATTGGGGGTTTAAATTGCCGAAATCTTGCTTTAATTGCTAAATGGATTTGGAGATATTTTGATGAACCTCATGCTTTTTGGAGAAAAGTGATATCTAGTGTCCATGGTCCTGATTTGTTTGCTTGGCATACACTGGGGAGTCCAATTTCAGCCTTCGTAGTCCATGGATCAGTATTTCAAAGGTGTGGAAATCAGTAGATCATTATGGTGTTTTTTCTTTAGGGAATGGTAAACGAATTTTATTTTGGAATGATCGTTGGATGGGAGATACCTCTATGAAAGTTAGTTTTCCTCGATTATTCAGCATACCTTCTTTTCCTAATGGTTCAATTTCAGATTTTTGGAATCCAAATTGTCTGGCTTGGAGTATTGTATTTCGAAGACTTTTAAAGGATGAGGAAATGGTTGATTTCAACCGGTTATTGCCTATTGAAATTTTTATCAATTGCAAAGGTTGGGAGAATTGAAGATTCAAGAAAGTGGTGTTTGGAAGCTTCTGGTGTTTATTCTGTCAAGTCTCTTTCTAGTAAATTGGCAGCTTCTTCTCCTATGCCAAAAGATTTGTACTCAGCTTTATGGAAATCCAAATCTCCAAAAAGAATCAACATTATTTCATGGATTCTGCTTAATAGTTGTTTGAATACAACTGATGTGCTTCAAAGGAAAATTCCTACTTCATGTCTCTTGCCTTCTGTATGCTGTCTCTGCTACGTGGATGGGGATCTCGTAATCATCTACTTTTTGGTTGTTCTTTCTCAATGAATTGTTGGTTCAAACTATTCAGTATCTTCAACTTGCAGTGGGTGTTTTTGAATTCTGCCAAAGATAATGTTCTTCAACTTTTATTGAGATTGTCTTTACCTTCGAGACCTCACTTATTATGGATCAATGCAGTCAAAGCTTTGGTTTCAATTTTGTTAAATATTGCCACGTCATCCTAAGAAAATTTTAGAAAAAAATCGTCATTTTTTTTTAGTTAAAGAAGCTAACAAAAAATTAGAAGTAGAAACCAAAAGGAAGGATTATTGAAACCAAAATACTTTAAAACTATGAATCAAATGAAAACCAAACTCAAACCTCAAAGACTAAAAGGATACTTATCCCTACATTATAAAGCAATTGTGCGTTCTTGAGACACTCAAACAAACTTTTATTTAAAGAATCAAGATAATCGATAAATGTTTGCAACAACATAATTAGAGAGGGCATGAGAGAAAAAGAAGAGCTACCGCCACATGAGAAGGCACAAACTCCAGAACATCAACAATCTGCAAGAGAATAGTAATCATGACTGAGCACATGAACCACTAAACTAAACAGAAAACTTTAACTTTACCTGCAGCAAAATCACAAATGCTTTCAAAAAAGATATATAATAGATATATCATCTTTATTACAAGAAATATCTGTCTTTCAAAATTAGGTATACAACCCGTCTTTTTTCCACTAAGAAACAGAAAACGTTCCAATAAGACATTGATAAGCACAAGTGGAGGTGTTAGGTATCCAACCACGATGAATCTGTAAAACAAGTAGAAAACACACAACAAGAGTATAGAGTGGAAACCAACATTGTTTTATTGGGAGCTCCAATAGACAGTGGGTTTATTCTGCCGTTTCTATTGATAATCAAAGAACAAAACACAACAGTAACCAAGACTACCCAGCTATTCGAGAGAGATGGTTCCCTCCTCTTCAAGACAACAATGTCTACCCAGCTATTCGAGAGAGCTGGTTCCCTCCTCTCCAAGACAACAATGTCTACAAAATTCTACACAAAACACAGTCCCCACTACAGACCCCTAATAACCTGCCTCACACCCAGCCCATACAACAACTCCCACGATCCTCTGTTGTCCCCAAATAACCGTTTCTCACTTTTTTCCTATTTTTCCCTTTCTAGAATAAGTGTGTATGATTGGAGGCCTCACAGAAGAATGTACAATTACACTATAATTATTAAAGACTTTAGTCAATACTAACCTCGGGTTGAAAACACTCTCTAGATTGACTCTCCTCTTTATCTCTTTTATAATGTGTTAGCAGACTGAGGGATGAGAGCCAATGAGGGGTATATATGTTCAGTGAAGATTGAAAGGAAAAGATTTGTGTTCAACCTCTGAGATGAAGGAACGAGAGTGCTAATTGAATAGCATTGTTTGGAGGAAGGTTCCAAAAGTGAACGCTCATTTGGGGATGTTAGCATGGGTAAGGGGTTGTTTCTCTTTCATCATCACGAGATCGAAAGCAAAGAAGTTCTTCCATAGTAGATATCTGGTCGAAGGTCTAATAAAGAGGCAGATGTTGTATTATTGCTTAGCAACCCTTTAAAGGTAAGAAGGTCTTGGTGGTTGTCCCCGAAGGTATTGGTTAGGATCCTGTCCTTGATGTATTGATATTCAGAGAAAGAAAATGCCCCAAGGCGATACAAAAGCTCCCAACCTATTCGAGAGAGTTGGAAATCTCTCCTCTTCCTCACTAATGACTCTCTAGACAAAAGCATAAAAATGAAAAATACTGGCCTCAGGCCTCATATACTCCCTACCCTTCCCTCCACTAATGGACATGGTCCCAATGGTTCCCCAACTCGTTCACAACACTGCTAAATAACTAACTTGTCGATGGTTCTTTCTCCTTTTTACCCCTTCTCTAGTAATAAATGGTAATTGGGGGCCCAACAGTATTGCATGCAATGGTTGGAAGTTTTTTTATGAGACTTTCTATGCTTCTTCCGACTAAATCTCAAATTCCTCGAAGGATCAAACAACACAATGTTAGGGGGCGATAAAAAATATAGCAATCTAAATTCACCAACCAGATTTAGACCATATATATTCTATCTAAATTCCAGATCATGTTCTGGTTCCAAATACCGCGGAATAAACAATTGGAACTCACAAGCTTAAAAGAGTAGATAAACCAGCCTAAACTTCTAAGCAACAAGAACGATAATAAAAAGATAAGGAAAGAGAAATTGACATCGGATTTATATTGGTTCACCCAATGTGGGCTACGTCCAGTTCGCTACTACCGATCCAGGTTCTACTAAAAACGTCAAGGAGAAAGTTACAAGAGTTTACAATGCTCAATAATGGTTTCTCTCACTTTTCTCTCAAGAAAAAGGCTCACGAATCACTCTAACAATAGCTCACAAAAACTCTTCAATGGAGAAAAACACTCTTATACAAACACCACAAGATAAAAAACTCTTCAAGCTCGACTTCTTCTCTACAAAAACACAAAAGGAACCCACGACCTCTGCACCTTTTTGTTTCCATAACACAGCACAGAAGCCACCTACGATTTTTCTTCAATTTATTTTTTTCGTGAGTCACACACTGCCGCCACAATTCTTCTTTTTAAAACAACTTGCCGCACAAGTTTTTAGATTAACACTAGGTTAATTGAATGTAATGGTTCACCAATGTGAATATGGGCCCAACTTGTTTTGGGCTCCCATTTACTTAACACACGGGACATCTATGGAGCTACCCTCTTTTAGTCAAATTGGTGAAGGAAGGAGGAAATCCACTAAAGGAAATAGTTGCACTTTTGGAGGTGATACAACTAGCTTTTGAGGGTGATTTGTAGTAGATTAGACAGATTCCTGTTGTCTATAGGTTGGATGGATTCTTTCTTTAGTGCTATAGGCAATCCCTAGGTCCTAAGGCCACATTGGATCATTGGTCGATTCAGGGGAGCTAAAGTGGGGGCTGTCCTTTTAGGTTTGAAAATATGTGGCTCTTCCATCCCTCCTTTAAGTCATTCTTGTGTTCTGGGCGGCCCACAGACGTTCCTAAGAGGTGGGAAGGTTTCAAATTCAGGGGAAAAATCTGCTCACTAAAGGAAGCTCCAAAAGGTTGGAATAAGGTCTTGGGAGATACAAGGATCAAAAAGCAAGAAATCTTGGAAAGGATCAAGTTGCTGAAAAGGGCTAGAAGAGGAGGGTTCTTAGACTTAAGGGTTAAGGGAAGGGTGTGTCTTGTTGAGGGTGAGTTTGAAGAGATGGTAAGGTTAGAGGAAATGAGTTGGAGATAGAAAGCCAAAGTGACATGGGCCAAGGAGGGGGATTGTAAAACAGCATTGTTTCATAGAGTTGCAAATGGGAGACGTTGTAAGAACACCATTGCCTTCTAGGAGAATGCCAATGATGAAACACCGTGTGGAGATAGAGAGATTGAGATGATGTTTTCTTTTTTCTTGCAGTTTCTCCTAAACCCTTCCTAGCGGGCCTGGATTAGTGCCCCGTATCAAATAGTGATAGAAGGGAGTTAGATTTCCCCTTTTCCCACACTGAGGTATGTAGGGTGGTTTTTGGGTTTGATAGGAATTAGGCCCCAAGCCTAGATGGTTTCACCACAGCTTTTTTTCTATGGTAATTGAGATTGTATTGATGTTCTCTGGAAAGTTTTTGCGAGTTCTATGAGAGGGGAATTCTAGATAAGTCTTTAAATGAGATCTTCATTTGCCTTATTTCCAAGAAGGAAAGAGAGGTTGAGGAAGGTTCCTCCATCCACAATCTCTAATTCTTAAGGAGCCTTCATAAGCCTTCATAGCGGGGAGATAGATATCGGATCAAGCCCAGATAACTAAAGAGACCATTGAGGATTATAGGGATTGGGGTGCCTTTATGTAAGAATGCTCTGGTTTTTATTTTTCCAAGGGATCTTTTTTAAACTCCTAAAGGGAGATTTGTATTGTGATTATTGTTGTAGCTTCTCAATTATCTATGAAATCATTGTGGCTTCTCAATTATTATAGCTAAAGTGTTGGCTGAAAGACTCAAAAAAGTCCTCCCTCACGTTATTGACAACACTCAAATGGCTTTTGTTGAAGGAAGACAGATCCTAGATACCATTTTCATTGCTTCCGAAGTTGTTGGTGAGAAAAAAACAAATAAGCAACGTGGATGGGTGATCAAGCTTGACTATGAAAAAGCCTATGACAAAGTAGATTGGACCTTCCTTGATGATGTTCTAAAAAAACATGGTTCGGGATAGATGGAGATTGTGGATTAAAGGTTGATTGTCGAATGCAAATTTCTCTATCATGGTGAATGGGAAGCCTAGGGACAAAATTTTGGCTAAAAAAGGTTTAAGACAAGGAGATCCCCTGTCTCCTTTCCTTTTTACCTTTGGAAGACACTTTCAGCAAGCTGATTTTTATTGTAGAGAGAAAAAGATTCTTAAATGGTTTTTGGTAGGAAGGAAGGAGGTGGAAATTACCCATCTTCAATACGCAGATGACGCAATTATTTTTTGTCTTGATTCCTTAGATCTTATCATAAATTGGTGGCAGATTCTCTCCATCTTCCTTCAAGGTTCTAGCTTTGTCCTTAAATCTGGATAAGACTTCAGGAATGGGCATCAACATCAGTTTGCAAGAAGTGGAAGAGATTGCTGGTTTGTTGGGCTATAAGGCAGAGTCTCGGTCAATCAATTACCTTGGCTTCCTTTTGGGAGGTAATTATAGGGCCTCGTCCTTTTGGGAACCAATGGTCAATAAGTACAAAAAGAAACTCCATGGGTGGAAAGGTTGGGTTTTTCAAAGGGGACTAGACTAACCCTCACTCAACCAGTGCTTAATAGTCTTCCTCTCTTCTACTTCTCCCTTCTAAAGGCTCCGAGAGAGATCATCAAAGAAATGGATGGGCTAGTTTGAAATTTCTTTTGGGATGGAGGTAATTACAAAGCTTCCTACCATTTAATGAAATGGGAACGGACTTCTCTCCCCCTTCTTTACGGAGGTTTGGGAATAGGCTCGTACTTACAAAGAAATAATGCCCTCCTTCTTAAGTGGTTCTGAAGAGTCACACAAGAAGACGATACCCTATGGAAGAATGTAACTGTAACCGTCTATGGGACTATCCCTTTGGGTGGTTTACGGCCAAACCTGAAGGAAAGTGTGGAGGAAGACTGTGGTGGGACATAGATAAGAATGGTACCTATTTCAAACACTTCTTTAAGTTTAAAGCCTCGAAAGGGGATAGAATCAGATTCTGGATTGATATTTGGGTGGGAGAAAACGCCTTGAAAGATCTGTATCTAGATATGTGTTTGATTTCAAACAGAAAAACTTCTACTATTGCAAAGTGCTAGAATGAGAACCACTCTGATTGGGACCTTAGCTTCAGGAGAGGGTTGTTTGATTGGGGACTAAATAGTTGGATGGGCCTGGTTGAAACTTTAGATTTGGTACAGCTTGGGTCAAGCAAGGACAATGTGAGCTGCACCTTGGAGAAGTCAAGGAAGTTTTTTTGCAAGATCAGCCTTTTTGAAACTTACCAAAACAAGTCCCACCATGAAGTCCACTCGTATCAAGTTGATTTGGAAAGCTAAAATTCCTAAGAAGGTCAAGGTTTTCCTTTGATCTCTTGTTCATTGAAGCCTTAACATGCAAGATAAACTTTAGAGGAAGTGCTGAAAATGGGCCTTGTCTCCCTCAATTTGCTACCTTTGTTCTTAGGATGCAGAATTGTTGGACCATTTATTTTTGCATTGTCCTTTTCTGAGTAAGAGGTGGAGCTTTCTCTTCAATACTTTTGGATTGTCTTTATGTTTCCTTCAGCGTATAGATGGTTGGTTGTTAGAAGCTCTGAACAGTTGTGGTCTTAGAGGCAGAGCTAGAGTTTTATGGAGCATTGGTGTTAAATCTTTGTTGTGGTGCTGCTGGAAAGAAATAAATCAGAGAACTTTTGAAGAGAAGTTTGAGCAATTCAATAGTTTTTACTTATACTTCAGTGTTAAGCTCTTTCCTTCTTGGTGGTGCTATAGAAATAGCAAATTCTTTTGTACTATCCTCTTTCTTTGATTCTTCAAGATGGGAAAGCTCTTGATTGGTTGTTTAGGGAGGGGGTTCTCTCTTCCCTCTGCCCATCAGGCTGTATTTTTCCTTTTTTGTCCATAATACAATTTTCAGGCTTCTTATCAATTGTCTACGAAGTTTGTTCTTTACAAATATGTGTGTGTGTATACATACATACATACATATATATATATATATATATATATATATATGTATGTATGTATACACACACACATATTTTGAGCATTAGTCTCTTTTCATTTCATCAATGAAAAGTTTCGTATCCTTTCCAAAAAAAATTGATGGTCCGATCTTTTATTGTAATATTTTGACAGAATTACTTCACAGCAAACACCAACGAAGATGAGGAGAACAAGAATGATAGCATTAGGGTTTTGAGATACTATCAGCAGAATGTATATTATTGTTAGAAAAACGACAGGTAAAATAACATTTTAAAACAAGAACCTAATAAGAATGTTACTTACAAGTGACAAGGCAGTAAATATTGTTAGAACCCAATCTCCATTGCCGTCCGCATGTGATAAATAGCCATGATGCAGCTTTGCTGCTCTCAAAACAAAAATACAAACAAACAAACAAAATCAAGTGCACTGCTACTCTCAGCAAAACAAAACAAAATCAAGTGCATTATTGTGGAATAGAAAAGTAAATATTTCAACTTTAATTGATTTCAGATAGCTACTGGAGACCAAAAAAGAAACCATACTGGAGCATATGGAATAATCAAGTTATAAGGTGAAGTCTTACATTCCATCGATAAACTAAAATCTTGTATTAAAATTTGAGAATTGAAAGAAAAATGGAATTTTTTTTTTTCATTTTAGTTGAGAACCGTACCCAAAAGAAAAATATGTGAAACAGTAAGAAATGAATTAATGTTATAGATTTTTAGTGGAAGGAAACATCTGACCACAAACAACTTCCTTAAGTATTTGAGTAATAACAGAAAATGACATTAATCTCAAGTAAGAAAAGAATTTATGAAAAGATCAGACTACTAAAATTTACAATTCCACAATAGATGCTTAGATGAAATAAGTGAAGGGAGGATACCAGTCCATTTCCAGTGAAAATAGAATTGAAAAAATAAGTGAACGTAACAAACTAAGTCAAATTAAAACATTCTGACTGACATGTCTAACATACCCAAAAGCTTGTAATATGCTCTATAAATGATTGATGTGCCATCAATGAGCATGACTCTAGCATCTGAAGGACTATCAATTCCAATTTCTTCTTTGCACGTGAGCGAATTCAATATCGAATCCTGGAATTGCAGCATTTGCTGGCTTTTAGAAGATGCAGAACTACCATGATAAGTTGCATTGCTATCTAAAGTATCGGCAGCATTTATACTTCCGGATGAACTACAGTAACCCTGAGAAATAGAGAAAATTCCTTGTGAATGTCAAAACTGCACGCAGAAAACATCGGCAAAAATTGTATATTGCTTCGAATTTAACCAAACGCTAAAATTAGACGCTATGATCACAATTAAAATCTTATTCACTTAAACCCTCGCAACAAAAATAGTATCCACCTCTCATGTCGAGAAGACAAGGAAAATTATTGCAAGGATAGCCATCTTCCACGATTTGCTCATAAGTCAGAATATATCTCGCACATTTCACATCCACACTATAACACCCCGCCATTAATGAGCCTCCTAATTTCTTCCAACTAAGTTAAGTTACTTGGTAAAAATGCTAGAATCAATTAAGAATAAGAAGTGCGAATTAGCAGAAACAAAGTTACCTTGGGGGACAGCAGAACGGAGAAAGACGGAAAAGAATGGTGAACATGAGACTGTATCCTCAAAGAAGAAAAAGAAGAAGAGAAACGAAGAGGAGAAGCAAATTTGGTCTTGAAAAAAAATCCCAAAAAATTTCTGCAAATATGAGACGCACTAGCAGTCGCACCGTGAAGATGGTGGCAGGCCATGAGAACCACCAAAGCGCCTCATCAACCACTGCCCAATTCGCATCAAATTTTGTTTAATTGGGCTGCAGATTTTCGCCCACCCCGAGCGTTTTTTTTTTTTTTGTTTTTTTTTAGTCAAAAAAGGGTACACATAACTTTTGAGACACCTTCTTTTATATATTTTCAAAAAAAAAAAAAGACACCTTCTTTTATACGCTCTTAGGGGCTTTTTGGGGCAAGGGTTATAATAACATGTGTTATAATAACTTGTGGAGTACTATGCACCCCAAACACATACTATTAATACCACATACTAAACAACTCTGCATTTTAAATAATATTATATTATTTCACTGACTATTATAACCCACAGACTATTATAACTCATGTTATTATAACCCACTCAGTGCCCCAAACAGCCCCTTAGGAGTTGTTTGGGGTGTAAAGTTAATTATTAGTTTGTAGTTATTATAGTCTATGGGGTTAGGGGTTGTAATAGTCTATATTTAGAGTGCAGATGTTCAGAAAGTTCATGATTGGGGTGCCTTGTGTTTAACATGGAATTCTAAAGGTTGTGTTTAGGTTCACAGTTTTTTTTCAACTTTTTTTTTTGTATTACACAAGTAATGTTATATTAAATATCAATTTTTTAAATTTTGAAATAAAAAAGATTTGTTCCACAATTTGACAATTTTGGAGCTTGAGATGCATAAAAGAATCGCTATCAATCATTATATAAGCTCCATATTTGAAGATGTACAATGACAATCTATCTTCTAACTCCATGGGTACACAAAAACGATTTTCAAGGAGTGGTAGTTGTCGAGCCACCACCAAGATGGCACAAAAGTGAAGAGAATAATCAAATTAAACCCACAACAGAAGTGTTGGAATCGTCTTTGATTTATTTATAATTAAACTAAAATACAAGGGTTAAGCAATAAATACATTTGTATATTATGGCAATATTTCTGACGGATCTTTAATCCTCTTACTCCAACTCTAATGAGGTTGAAACTTCAATTCCATAAAGCCTACTTGCTATGACTCAAACATAGGACCAAGGCTTGTAAGAGCCTCTTAAAAGAAAATCTACAAGGGATTAAAGAGAAAGAGGTCTAGAGAGAATTCTCTAATTCTCTACTAATGAGATGTGTGTTATATTGGCTAAACCTAAAGGTCCTATTTATAGAGACTTGGAGCAAATCTTTGTCATAATTAAATAATATATATTTTAACATCTAATATATTAAAATACATATATTTAATCTATTTGAATCTTATTCAAAAATTTTAAATTCTCCTACGATATTTATATATTTGAATCTTATTCAAATTTTATAAATATATTTTCTTTAATTTATATAATATACATTAATTATTTTAATATTTAATGTATCAAATACAATAAATATATTTTCCTCTTTAATATTTAATATATATAATATATTAAATATTAATTTGAACACTTCAAATTAAATATTAATTTGAACATTTCAAATTTTTCTTTCAACTAAATTGATTTTTTATTGTTACTATGAACTAGTAATGAAATCTTATGGACCTACAGATTATAAGCTATAATGATACAAAAATAATTAATTAAACTCTTTAATTAATCAATTTTCATTCATTAACTTTAGGTTACTCCACTATAAACCTAGACGAGTAACTTAGGACCGTTATGCTAGTGACACCTACCACACCACCTGGAGCATGTTGCCTTGATGATTTTGTGATATGATAGACGAGGGGTTGCGTACCCCATTGTGATGACATGAAGGGAGTGACCTTCATTGCAGGTGCTGGCCAGTGTGGCTCGAGGGTTGTGGACCCTCTTGTTGTATGCTAGCTGTGGGGATGAAGCCCACTGAGTTAAGTGTTAGCCAGTGTTGGTTAGATTGATTTTATGTTGGTTAGATTGATTTTAATCTGAATTGTCACTATTTAAAAACTAATCACATTATGTGACTGCTTAATGAAATAAAAATTGACTAATTCAACTCCCAAGTCAGTTTCTAGTTAGAGGTATTCCCTTTCGGTCAGTGATAAGCCTTAGAATTAAGGCTTATTTAATGCTCATAAGCTTAAAATATGTTTGCTGTGCTTTAGAAATCATAGGAAAATTTTGGTAAATGCTTGAAAAACATCAATAACTTGTGAGAAGTGCATGTGAAAGAAAGAATGAGGAAAAGAGAAAGATAAACTAAGAAGAGTTTCTTTTGTGCAGGAATTGTGGAATTGCATAATCGAAATTGCAAGATGAAGTTGAAATTCTTGAGCAGCAAAAAAAAAGGAAAGAATCTTCACAGAACTAGATGAGGAAAATCTTCATTTGTTGCACGATTTGGAGGTTCTTGAGCACAATTTTTGAGGAATATTCAACCCTAATGAAGGCCTACAAAAGGAGAAGAAGAAGATGAGAGAATGATGGTTTTTGGAGGCGTTTTCTTGGAGTTTTGAATTAAAAGGCCGTGGGTTTTCATTTTCCTTTATTTTCTTTTATTTCTTCCTCTATTTTTTGTAACTTTTTTTATTTGCTTTATGTTATCAAAGAGTTGTTGCAGTATGTATTCGGTTCTTTCTTGGTTTTTCCAGTACAACCCAATGAAAAACTTGGACTGTAATGATTCATTCTCTTCCTAGAAATAGGGATAGTTGAATCGATTGGAGAGAAGGAAGGATTTGTAAAGATCAGTGATATATTCCTATGTTTTTGTTGCGGTTCGAATTCTGTTTAATTGAGTTAAGTTGTAGTAGTTTAATTCTTGTCAATTCTCTTTTGTATTGTTGCTGAATTCCTTGTTTTTAGACTGAAGACTTGAATTCATTTGTGCTAAAGATTTCAATAACCATGGGTGTTGTTCGAGGAGTTGATAAGCCAGTATTTGTAATTTATTGCCTTGTTTTCTTTACATACTAAAATCTGTTGGTTAGCAAACAAATTCTTATTTTATAGTTTTTGGTTGCAATTCGAATTTTGTTTAATTGAGTTAAGTTGTAGTAGTTTAATTCTTGTCAATTCTCTTTTGTATTGTTGCTGAATTCCTTGTTTTTAGACTGAAGACTCAAATTCATTTGTGCTAGAGATTTCAATAACCATGGGTGTTGATCGAGGAGTTGATAAGCCAGTATTTGTAATTTATTGCCTTGTTTTCTTTACATACTAAAATTTGTTGGTCAGCAAGCAAATTCTTATTTTATAGTTTTTGGTTGCAATTAGCATTTTAATTTATTCTTCTAGTATGAAATTAATTTATAGAGTTTGTTGTGGGATTTTTACTTTTAATATGAGTTAAACTTCTTAGGGGGTTCAAGGATGTGAATTCCTTAAGAAGTAATTGTAGCCAGAATTTCAACAAAAATCCAAGCCTACATCTCAATTGTTTGCTTGTGTTGAGCAAAATTTCGTTGAGATCCTAGATTGATCAACTAGGGTAGCAACTCGAGCTTAGATCTAATACTGACGGGTTAGTGATAAGCGAATTTCGCAAGTGATGGAGACAAGAGCTTAAACATAATTCAATTCTTTACCCTAGACATAAGGATCAAAGACTCCAAAACCTAAGAAATTATTGAGCCAAAATTACCTAATAGAGGGACTATAGACATATAGGTCACTCACTTAGTCTCCTAAAATCTAATTTCAAGGTGAATAGGAGTAGTAGTTTCGGTTTACAATTGAATGTAGAATAGGTTGGAATTGTAATTTTGGTTTGCAATTACAACTTTGAGCAATGACATTCTTGAGCCCCTCCTTTCTCTAAGGAATTTCCCTTGCAATTTTCATCAGTTGGTTAACATTCTGCTACGGTCAGTTTTTGCTCTCAAATTACCATTTCTTTTATCAATTCCGTTTTGTTTTACTATTCGATCTTGCAATTTTCGATTTTACAATTCAGTTATGCAATCTTTGTTTTCCTTACTTAACGTTTCTGTCACTTTAACTTGCAATTTTTTGCTTTTACCAAACACACCCTCCCAACCTTGTTTTTGCAATTTTTAATTTCCAAGTTGCAATTCTCCTTATATTTTGCTCTGCAATATTTTTGTTACATCATTCTCAGTGGGATCGATACTTAGGAGTACTCCTCTTTTATTACGTGCATCGACAGTGTACACTTGCACTGGGGTTGAACGTATTTATTTACTTTTCTTCACCCAAAGTTCACCCGATCAATCAGCTTAAATACCCCAGTCTAGGCAGAACCTTCCATAAACAGAGTTCCCTTATAGTCAATTTTTATTTCAAATTCATTAGTCTTTAATTAACTATTAATTACTAGATTAATGAGTCTAAGTGAATTTAAGTAATGTTTTTAATACTATTAAAAAATTAATTCACTTCAGGGATAATATGAAATTCTATACCATTTTAAACCTTTTAAAACAAAATTAAAATATTATCCTAAATTTTAATCCCATTAGAAACTAATAAAGATAAATTAAATTCAAATTTTAAACTATTTAAAACAAGAATCAAGAATATTTTTAATTAAAGGAAACCTATTCTCATTAGGAAATATCCTAATCCTATTAGGAAACATGAATTGCAATTATGAAACGAAATATCCTAATTTAATTTTCCAAATATAACGATTATCTTCAAGATATGAAAAATATAAACTTATTTGGAAAGCATCTAAATTCTATTAGGAAACAACCTAATCAAATTTTTAAATATAACAATTATTTTCAAAAATTAATTAATATGCATGATCACAACTGCTCGATTGCTAACTGCAAAAGAGAATTAGGATAATATCTTTTGATACAAACGGTTTTTGGGAGTAGGAAGGCTGAGTAAATATGCCACAAGAGGAGCTTGTGAATATTTCTCGATGCCTATTGAATACAAGTTGGAAGTCTTTTATTGACCCGGGATTTGAATTCACAATTGAATCCCCATAAAATTAAATGATAAGATCTAAATCGAAAGGACAAAACCCTGCCTGATTTGATCTGATTGAATATATACTTTAAAAAAGTAATAAGACAAACTACTTAAAAAAGCAGTAAAGCAATAAAATTATTACAAAAAGACAAAATAAAAGATAAGATTTTTAAAAAGAAGAGATAAGGACGAATCTACATTATCGTGCATCCAGTTGTGCTTGTCGTCTTCTTCTTTAATAAAGTAACTTTATTAAAGATAACTGGCAATCTTCAATTGTTATTTCTTCATACACTTCAAGGTTGTTGATCAGGTGAGGTACACTGAAAAGCTTACCAACGAATTCACTGCGCCACACTGCGACTTACTACCGGGAACACAGTCCTAAAGACCAGCAACAATCATTTTCATCAACCTTTGATGTCTTTCTTGTGCAGCTATAAACTGGAAGTGGATGATGGATTTACAATATACATCAAATAATTCAGAAATGCTTACAGGAATTCTGATGGAGCGTTCTTCAACCCAAAGGGCATGACGCTCCATTCGTATTGCCCGAAAGGGACGTTGAATACAATCTTGTACCTATCTTTTTTAGAAATCTAGATTTGCCAAAATCTTGACTTCATATCAATTTTTGAAAATATATTTGAATTTGAAATTCTTTTGAGTAAATTGGTTTTATTCGAAATTGGATATCTTATCCATTCCAAAATTTTGTTCAAAGGTTTGTAATTTATTACCAGTATGGGCACACCACGCTCCTTTTCTACTTAGTTGTTGACATAAAAAGCTGTGTAGGACCATGGACTCTTGGATGGTCGGATTAGCTTCCTTTTATCTAGATCATTTATTTCTTTGCTGCAATGTTTCAATAATTCAGAGTTCATATGAATTAGTCTTGCCTTTGTGGGAATTTGATCTTCTTTGAAGTCTTTTATATATGGTAAATCAACCACATGTTTTTTCTTGTCCCAAAAAGCATTGGGATGATTTGAGCATACTTCTTGCTTAATTTTCTCCTTTAACATATGAATTTTCTTTTGGACCTTCTTCTAAAGAAGGTTTCTTCTACTCTTTTGTAGTTAACTTATTCTTTGAGAAAAGCTATATGCTTTTCTTTGAGATCAGTGGAATTTAACATCCCATCTTTATTCATATGTTGAACATTATGAGCTTGTACAAGTCTGCTAAATTCAAACATAATCTGTTGTCCAAGGATTTGAGTTGTTATCCCTCTGTCTATAACCTTTAAGGGATATAATTGAGTACTAAATGGCATTCCCAACACCATTGCTTGACTCAAATTTTGACCAACAAAAATTAAGTTATAAATCAGATACCTTCTTTGCAGATATGTTCTTCTGGTAACTCGTGTTTGATCGTCAATGGACTCCCATTGGCTCCTCTTAGAATTTCTGTTGTCTTCTCAAAATACTTTGATGGAATAATACCTTCATGGATGCAGTTTTGATATGCTCCTGAATCGATCAAAGTAATGAGATCAATTTTGAAGTCTTTAACCATCAGAGTTACTTTTGTATACCACCTTTGGTATTGCACTTTGGATATTATATTGAGGAATATTTCTTCTTCCGCAAAAGGTTCTTCAAAAACTTCCTCAATCTTTTCTTTTTCTTTCCTCAAAACTGCAATTGTTGAAGTCAGTTTTGAGAAATTCTTTTGATAGTCCTTCTTGAGCGTTGAGACTTGCTCCTTGAGGTTGTTGATTTCAAATTGTAGCTCTTAAATCGTCACTTCTTTCTTTTCTTTGAATTTTTTGAAAACATCGTTTATGGTTATTGGGATGATGTCTATAGGACTCTTCTTCTTTGAAGTGGAAGTGGTCGTTTCCTTTGAGACCTCTTTCTTAAGAGACTCCTTCAATTGTTTGAGTACAGTTTCTTTTATGGTATCATCTGGGATCTTATCCAGAAGATCAAAAAGAAACTTTTAGTCACTGATGAGTACGTTTATGCAATTAAGGCGATTGCATAACCTTCCTCCTTGGCAGTCTTTTTTGTGCTCCACTTGATATTCTCCTTCACTTGAGGAGTTTGAATCTGAATCTTCATGTAGTTCCAGGATTTAATCATCTGATTGTTCTTCAATGTCTGAAAAATCTTTCGAGTCTGTCTGAAAGGTCATAAGAAATTCTTGCTTGAGGTCTTCATCAATCTACAATTCATTGATTTTTTTTTCCTTTAACGGACATTTATTTGAGTAGTGTCCGTATTTTTGGCACTTGTAACATTAAATCTGTCTTCCCTTCTTCTTTGAAAATTTAATGACTGGGTGTCTAGTTTTGTAGTCTTTGCTTGTTTCCCTTTTGTAGCCTCTTAATTCTTTGTATACATTTGGAGCAGTATATGATCTTGAGGGTCTTGAAAACTTCTTGATTCTTTGAAGTTTTCGTTTTTTAATATGAAGCGGAGTTTGTGCTTCGTCGGTTGGCATTGGAATTAGCCTTCTCATTTGCTTTCAACTATAGGCACTGCCAAATCTCCATATGTTAGTTCATCCCAAGGAACATCTCCTTTATTTAGTTCCTTCATATGGAGGAGTAGTTGAGTATGAAACAATTTTGGAAGTTCTGATAAGAATCGTTCTTTCCAAAATTTACTACTGTAATATATTCTTTTGTAGATTTCTGCAAGGAAAGTATCTTTGTACCATCTAAAATCTTGAAGCTTTGGACATTTAAGATTTTGTAAGAAGGTACTTGATAAATGTTGGAAGCTATCGCTGTCTGAGACAAAATTCTTAGCAATATCATGGCTTAGGGAGATTACTGCATCCTTGACTTTTTCTAGTATTGTCGAGGAGGTTTCAGCTTTGACTTCTCCAGTCTTCTTGGTGGTTTTATGCTTTAGAATTTTCTTTCTTTGTTCATCTGTATAAGCATGATCCCACCATTCTTTGAGAACGCCTAAAAATCCGGAAGCTAAAAATTTAGCCTACTCATGATTTGAACTTCCATGCGTGATATATGTTGTTTTTGCCATCAACACTTCTTGAATTACCCCCATGATTAGGTATCCTGATAGTCCATCGATATTCCATTCATATATGGATTCTCCATCAAAGAACCTATACGTCATGTAAGGTCTCTCTTCAAATTGAAGATTAGGCCTTGTAGGCTTAGGATACCAATTCCTCTTATGTGAGGTATTTACTGGTGTGTATCCTTTCTGATTTTGAATCTTTAGAATATCACCTGGATGATATTTCCCAGCAGTGATATGTTCTTCAGGATTTTCAACCTCTTGGGCTATCTGACTCATATGCTGAATTATTTGAGTAATTTCTTAATCGTTTAAGACATTAATTTGAGACGAACCCGATTCTCGTATTGAGAATTTGGCTAAACACTTTTCAACCTCGTCTAGAAGCCTCTGCATTTTATCTTTCATATGTGGGACTGAACCTCCAACATCAATTCTGAAATATGGTGCTGAGGTTTCAGTAGATGATCCTCCTTTGAATATTATTCTCTTTGGAATTTCTTCAAAGGTTTTCTTTTCTATCCTATCCATCTGTTGAGACATGGTTGAGAGGATCTTATTGGTATAATTGTTTTGAATATGAATCCCTCTGATGCCCTTTGAAGGGTTTCTTTCTTCATCAGTGAGATCAATTTGCTTGAAAGGGACAGTTGTAACCATATGCCCAAAACTTTCAACTGTATAGCTTCAAGGGGAGGATGAACGGAAGAAACTTCCTTTCGGTTCAAAGACTTCCACTTGACTTCTTTGAGAGTATTTACAGAATTGTCTTCTGTATTGAATCTTTCTTGATCAACAAACCATTTGAAAAATGGAATGTTCTGTTCTATTGATTCCATGGTCTTGATCCATTCCTTTTTCAGTTGCTCTCACTTAGTGTTAGAGTAAGCTTTAAAAAAGGTTTTTCTGGAATCTGACCATATTGGGCTTAAAAAGTCCTTCTTTAATGCTTCCATGTCGACTTGGAATTCTCCAATAATGACATTGAGCTAATTGAAATTGGTCCGAGTTTTCATCTCTGTTTGAGTTGGTGAACCTGGCCTTTCATATTGAACTTCTGGTACCGTTGGGTACAAATCTACCTTCTCTATTTGGAGAGAGTTTGTCCTGGGTAATCTCGAAGATGTATTTGCTCTGATGCTTGAGGCGCTATGTCTTGAAGGAGCAAAGTGAGTGACCCTTTCTATGACAGGTTCTTCGTCTTCGAATTCAATTCGAACACTACCATCAGGTCTTTCTTTGATAAGAGTCAAGGTATTTGCTTAGGAGGTTTAGGTGTATAAGCCCTTTCGAGATCCCAAGCTGATTTCCTGGTAATCTCTTCCCAAGATGAAGTCCTTGGAACTTCTATAAATGATTTGTCAATATTTGCCTCAAATAGGATAGTCTTTCCTACTAGAGAGGTTATGAGACACCGAGGAGCTATTGTCGTGTGCATCAGACGATAATTGATTCTAAAGATTATTGTAAAACCTTCAACTGCCTCGTTAACATTTAGTTCTTTGAAGAAAACATCAAGAACTAAAGTATTGAGTATCTTGCCATTGGTTAATGACACCATGTAGTTTAGATAACAATTGAAGTAGACTGGTCCTTCTTCCATGTTAGCTTCAATGAGTCCTAATAAGGAATTCTTATAGTCCAAGTGCCTTTTATCTCGTAAAGATAATAGGACCGGAGTATTGAGATCAAATCTGAATAACGGTTTGATGGCCACCTGAACAAGACCAATATGGAGAAATCTATAGTCTTGTTGGTGTTTTTGAATCATATCTCTAGAGTATAATCTCAAAGACTTTGGATTGTGGATGATCGGGACAATTCGTTCTACTGTCTTGACTCCCAAACTTTGAGCGAAATTGAACGTACTCTGTTGATAGACTGTTGTGAGATCTACCTTTGGGTTATTCCAGTTTTAGATATCAAACTCAATCTTTTTAATACTAGAAGCTTCATTCTTTTGGCTGACATTTGCATAGTCGCCTTCTTTGAATCGATGCTTCTTAGCTTCTTTCATCATAGTCTTCTGGGCCTCTAGGGCTTTTGATTCTTCATTTGATTTGAACTTTAATACCAAAATTTTCAAGAGATTGGACATCAAAATTGAAAATCAATTATTTTCGTAGTAGGTGAGAAAGATAATATCTTCTTCTTCTAAATCTCAGGTACCCGTGTCTTCGTTATAGGGGGAACATGCAAATTACCAATGGACTTACACAACACTGCCGAGAACACCTTTTGCGCTTGCTGAACACCTGCGGACAACGAGCGGACGCACCACAGTAACGATTTTCAAAGTTCTGACTCCCACTCATTGGAATCAGAACATATTCACAGAAAGGTTTTTCTCAAAACCTTTCCGACCACAAGCGTATCTATACCGATACTACATCAAAGCTTGGTATAACTTTATGTGGTATATCAAGTTTGAACACTTGTGGTTCATTCAATTATGTTTCAATGCACACCAGATGGTTTTTCCATACTGGTTTATTCAATGGTGGAATACCTTCGACATAATCGAAGAGATTTTCCTTGTTCCGATTCAAGAGCCATTTTTCTATTTTTCTCAAAATATTCAAAGAAATGCAATTCCTTTAACAATACGTTTCTGTCTCCATTTTCAAATACCTTTGATACTCTGTTGGAATTTCTAGTTACAGCAACAACCATTCTTTAAAATACTTTATAAAGTTGTAAAGGTCAAATGGTGGGATAAATATAAATTTACCCACGCACAACTCAAAGAAGTTAAAAATTGGTTTGCAGAAAATATAAATCTGCAAGATGTCTCAAAAAGAAAGAACTCAGAATTCCTGAATTTGATGGCTGCTTTAGCTCAAACAACGTCTGAAGCAGATCTTCAAAGAATTATTCATTCAAATTGCTGCTTCTGTAGCATCATCCTCAAATTCTCATCTAAGTCTATCTTCAGACGAAGATGATGAAGCCATGTCTCAATATGATCTAAATGATCATTTCCTAGATTTACAGCCTCCATGTGTCTAGTTTTTTTTTAAAAGAAAAAAAATGTATTTTTATTTTCCTGTACATTCTTCTTAGTTTGAAACTTCTTATTTCCCCTTGTACATATGTTTCTTTTTATTTGTCTTGTATATTCTCCATCAAAGAGTCTGTAATTAGTCTGTAAATTCTTAAATATTTGTACAGGAGTACAAAGAATTCCTGTAAGCATTTTTGAATTCTCTGCTGTATATTGTAAATCCATCATCCACTTATAGTTTTTAGCTGCACAAGAAAGTATCAATTAAAGAATAGAGTTTCTGAAGACATTAAAGGTTGATGAAAATGTTTGTTGTTGGTCTTTAGGATTGTGTTCCTGGTAGTAAGTCGCAGTGTGGCACAGTGAATCCGTTTGTATGCTTTTCAGTGTACCTCGGCTGATCAATAGCCTTGAAGTGTATGAAGAAGTAATAATTGAAGATTGTCAATTATCTTTAATAAAGCCACTTTATTAATGAAGAAGACGACAAGCACAACTGGATGCACAATAATGTAGATTCGTCCTTATCTCTTCTTTTTAAAAATCTTATCTTTTATTTTGTCGATTTGTAATAATTTTATTACTTTACTGCTTTTTAAAGTAGTTTGTCTTATTACTTTTTTAAAGTAGATATTCAATCAGATCAAATCAAGCAGGGTCTTGTCCTATCAATTTAGATATTTTCTTTTAATCTTTAGGATTCAATTGTGAATTCAAATTCGGGATCTATAAAATACTTCCAACTTGTATTCAATAGGCATCGAGAAATCTTCACAAGCTTCTCTTGTGCGACATTTACTCAGTCTTCCTACTCCCAAAAACCATTTGTATAAAAAGTATACGATCCTAATTCTCTTTTGCAGTTAGCAATCGAGCAATTGATATATATATATATATATATATATATATATATATATATAATATACAAGCCACCAAAAAAGAGAATCCTAACTACATTTTAGCCAAAGTGCCAACATATATATTTTGTCACACACAAAATTCCAACAGGTTTTTGAAATTATCTTTTTTGATAAAAGACAAAACTTGCCGTCATTTGTCTTTGTGTGAATTTCATTCACTTGCTGCCGTCTTGTTTCTATGAAAGAAATTACAAAGAAAAACTCTAACCCTTATGGGATTTACATTTGATCTAATCAAAAGCAATTAAATTTTAATGCCGAAAACCTAAACAACCAATTTTGCAAACTACATATATCACATATATGCAAAATTAAAATACCCACCATCACAAAATTTTAATTCTAAATAAAAATAAAAGATCACTCTGATACCAATTAAAGAGAATAATTGAATTAAACCCACAACGGAAGCGTTGAAATTGCCTTTGATTTATTTAGAATTAAACTAAAATACAAGGGTTAAGTAATAAATACCTTTGTATATATATTATGGAGATATTTCTGACGGGTCTTTAATCTTCTTGCTCCAACTCCAACGAGGTTGAAACTCCAATTCCATAAAGCCCACTTGCTATGACTCGAACATAGGACCAAAGCTTGTGGGAGCCTCTTGAAAGAAAATCCACAAGAGATTGTTGAGATAGAAGTCTAGAGAGGATTCTCTAATTCTCTATTAATGAGATGTGTGCTATATTGGCTTAATCCAAATGTCTTATTTATAGAGATTTGGGGCAAATCTTTGCCATAATTAAATAATATATAGTTTAATATATAATATATTAAAATACATATATTTAATTTATTTGAATCTTATTCAAATCTATTAAATTCTCCTACGATATTTATATATTTGAATCTTTTTCAAATGTTATAAATATATTTTCTTTACTGTATCTAATATACATTAATTATTTTAATAGTTAATGTATCAAATACAATAAATGTATTTTCCTCTTTTATATTTAATATATCTAATATATTAAATATTAATTTGAACACTTCAAATTAAATATTAATTTGAACATTTCAATTTTTTCTTTCAACTAAAGTGATTTTTTATTGTTACTATGAGCTAGCAAGGGGACCTTATGGACCTATAGATTATAAGCTCCAATGATACAAAAATAATTAATTAAACTTTTTAATTAATCAATTTTCATTCATTAACTTTAGGTTACTCCACTATAGACCTAGAGTGTCACTCTTATGCACTGTAGGACAAGTTGTGTCCATGGATATAACTATTACATGTAAGTCTATATTTTACGAGTTGTTCGTAATAACAGTTGGGTCAAAAGTCCATTTTACCCCTGTAATTATATCTTGTACCTTAAGTACCACTGATCCTCTAATGAACAATTTGTTTATGATCCAATCATAAACTAAGTCCCTCTCGAGCCAGTGAGAGGGCGAGACCCCATTGTTCAAGTCCTGAAATCAACACTTAAGGGAACTACTCATCTACTTACCTTATATGAGAAGGAGTGAATTCCATCTTGTGAGATTATGTTTCCATCTCCCTATTTGGTTAAGTCCCCAAAATGGTAGGCTTATTGAATCAGTTACAAAAGCCACTCTCACCCATGAAAATCAAAGGACAAGCCCTCGCAGGCAAGAGTTCATAACTCACTCAGGATTAAAATTGAGTTGCATATGATCATCTTGATGAAATATCAATCTTCTCAATTAATAGATTTATAAATAAAGATTAAATATTTCGTGGTCTAGTCTCATACAAACTCATTGTATAGGATAAACCCACTCACATGTCTCCACATGAACGATTTAGATCAAATTATTTGTAACTATTACAAAGCAAGTCGTATCAATAATGTTACCAGGATAAGACACCTAAACTTATCCATATACTATGACTCTTTAGGTTATTGCTTGAATATGATCTTCCCGTATGTCAACCACATACTGTTCAAGATTACACTAATAACCTTAAATTTTTCATATAGTGGATAATATTATTTTACGAATAAAATAATCAAAATTATTATTAATTATTAAATAAATCATTAATTACGAGGTTTTAGGGCATAAATCCCAACAAAAAGAATATCATAATACATACACCGTTCCAATAAAAATAAAATAATTTGTTATCATCCAAAAAAATTATGTGAAGAAGGGTTGATCAAATGTGTTTTTTGAGGAGGAGTTGGCAGTAGTTCAATTTCAAGTCTGGAGGAACAAACATGAAGCTCTCCGATACCAGGACATCACAGAAGAGGATATTCATAATCTACGCTCTAGCCTGGTTATCCAACTCTAGGATCTCTTACAGCTGGCCCACAATTTATGTGCGTACTTCGACCTCCACTTCACGCTTCTCTTTTGGTTATTCTACAATCATCTTTAGGTGGATTGATTGCATATCCATAGCATTTCGTACCACCTCTCCCATATGAGAGTGATAAGGAGATCGCTTCCTCTTGCTACTCTTAGAGAAAGTCCCTAGTATGTGTGTTTCGACTGGTGGGTGTTCCTTGAATCTCCTCTTGAGACGTGTCCATTCTTGGGTTTGACACTAGCAATATTGGGACATAGTATTCCTGGGAGCCACCCAGGAGAATCTCTTCATCCATATGCTCTCCTACACTAGATGCCATATCCTAGGGGTCTCCACAGCTGCTCCTGTAGCCCAGCCTTTGCCCAAGATAAAGGTCAAATCAAAGTGGGGCAACGACTTATTTCGCATCCCCTTTGCAGCTGGATGACCCTGTATGAAGATAAAAGTATATAAAATGTTACATAAGAGTTAAAAGGGGAATATGCAATCTTACCTTTACTCATCCATCGAAAGTCTCATTCTCCACCTCAATGCATTTAAATTCATCATTCCAACCAAATCCACTACAGCTTGATCCTAGCATCCCTACAATCGCATGATATTATTTTTTAAGGGTTCGAACTTTGCAATCTATGGTGCGTGCCTAAATTTCACAAGCTTGTATCGTCTCCCTCATCATACGATGCAGATGCATCAAGTACCTAGGTCAGAATGTCCCATTGTCTAATCTCCACCTGCTGGATTGAACCAACGACATAAAGCATTCCACCAGCTTCTCGTCCTCATTCTTTATCCATGAGTGCTTGAGGCTCTCGCTACATCTGACATTCTGCTAAATGCATATGTACATCGTTATAAGGTTTATCTCGAACGTAATAGAATGCTTCGTTTACTTTTTGAAATAAAATACATAACATACGTAACAAAAATACAACATCATGGTTCCAAAGTAACAGTCAATATAGATACATCCAAAACCATAAAGAAATCCTAATATAACAAAACAACCAAGAAAGCATCAATTATAACGTAACTCCCACTCGGAACACATTTGTTGGGCCAAATCATCTCCCCACTGGCTCCATGCATTAGAAGTCTCAATGAAATTGATGTGGTCCCCCCGATGGTTACTGAAGCTGAGTCCACCTCATCGAAGTCATCGGCCATTACACTTTCCCCCATCTTCTAGTTGATAAGGTTGTGAATTATGCAACACGTCGTTATGGTTCGACATTGGATCTGTACCGGGTAGAAGGATTTTGCTCGGAGAATGGCTCATCTACCCTTCAGCAGATCAAACACCCTGTCAATCACATTCCTTGCAAAATAATGCTTCATGTTAAAAAATTCTCTTGGAGTAGTTGGTGCATTCCCTCATCCACGCCATTCGGACAAATGGTAACATTCTTTTCTATATGGTGCCAAAAATCCCTTTACATTAGGGTACCCAACATTGCATAGATAATAATATCATATACAATGTAGAACCATGTAATCTATTATCCTAGTACTATGATGGATAACAATTAATAAAGTGTTCATTTACCCTTCGGAACCTTTAGTTCGTTAGGTCATGATATTGTATCCTTAAGAACCCAAGAATCAGCTGTGAACCCTTCCCACCCTGGTAAGACGAATATGAATTCCCAGTCGTATCGCAAACAGCAAGAACATTGGCTGCAATGTTACCCTTCCTCGTCCTATACCTTAGGCGATCAGTGACATTGACATTGACCTTGATGTATGTTCCATCTAACGCACCTAAATAATTTTGCGTTCAAACAATAAATGAAATATTCATTTACGAAGATAACACTAAGGGACCCCACTTCATATTATAGTTGGATTTAAAAATGATCTATACCTCAAACCATTTCCATTTATCATCCGTACATGAGTTAGTGATCAGCTCTAATTTTTTTAGTAGTACATTGTGTAGTCACAATACTGCGTTAAGGACGGAGTTGAAATGCCTAGAAACGATCTCACTGGACCTTGCAAATTGTCTACAAACTACTCTGTTCTTAACGTCGTGGGCGAAGATGTGCAAGAACATGGCCACTATCTCCTCCACATCTACAACCTCTGTTATGACTAAACTGCCTGTTGTCTTAAGAAAAGTACAAAGTGTGGCAAAACATTTTCTGTCCATCCTTGTACTCTCACGACAACATAAGTCAGACTCGCAGATGAGTCGAAAGAATGCTAGTTGCTTAATGTGATGTCTGAGGTAAGGTGATTGGTGTTCTATTCTCCTATGGTTGTACATATACAATTCTAATATTAGGAGTAAATGATGTTGTGATGAGATGAAGTTCGCCAATATGACAACTAGTTCTCGTGGGTCCATAATATAGGAAAGGATTTAACTTGGTTTTTGAAAGAAAAACGTCTGATATATTATTTACTTCCATCCATAATTATAGGTCACATGAGAATCACTTACTATTAAAAGCAATCCCTAAAACATACGTTACAATCATTCCAATATTGAACCCTACTAGTAGTGGCATATTACTATGAGGTTTTGGTACATGACCCTTATTTGGGTTTGGGGTTTAGTTTAGGATTTAGAGTTTGGTTTATGGGTTTATGGTCTAGGGTTTTGTTTATATGGGTTTAGGATTTGGGGTTTAATTTAGGGTCTAAAGTTTTGTTTAATTATATGGGTTTATGGGTTTTCACTAGTAATTAAAAGAAAGCATACAATATCTTTTACTTTGCTGCTCTAACTCAAAAACACAACATCAATTTATTGTTTCAAAATTCATTTTATTTCTCAAATTTTCAAAAAGAACATGAAATTTATTGAATCCAAAATCAAAAGAGTCAGATCTTTTTAATTCAGAAAATCATGATATCAATGTTGGAATTCATTTTACTATACGTGAAACAAACAGCTCATTCTTTTGTTAAAAAATTATATCATATTATTTTCCATCAAAGTTGTGTTGGCTTTTTGGCCCTTAATCTCAAATTAATTAATTTTAATTAATTAATTAATTAATATTTTGATGATAACAAACCTGCTATTAATTACTAACAATTTTAGTGTTTTGAAGTATCCATAGCGTAGAGCTTGGAATAATGATTCCAACGCCTTTTGAATCACTCAAATGAAAGTTAAAACGAAGAAGTTATGGCCAAATTAAATTTGAACGGAAAATTCCTGACGCGATGACGTGGCAGCCGAGTCAGTAATGTGCACCATCTAGAGAGTGACACGTGGAACTATGGGGAAGTGACACATGGTGGCTTTTTGTTTGTTTAAAAAAAAAAAGAAAAAATTATATTATTATATATTATTTTTCTATGTGTCTAACGGTTTTTTTTAAAAAAAAAAAAAAAAAAAAAGCTGACAGCATTTAATGTTGCCAGCAGTTGGGCAATTTTAAAAAAAAAATCTTTATATATATAAGTTTTTGACCGTTGGTCATATATATATATATATATATATATATATATATATATTATATTATATTATAATTTTTATTTATTATTTCTTTTATTATTTATTATTTTCTTTTAATCTCCACAATTCATTTCACTTTTATCACAATCCAATGGTCCAAATTAAAATTTGATTTTTACCTCTTTTCCCTCTCTTTTTATACCATATTCTTCTCCAAAAATTACACAACAAGTTTTACAATTTTCAATCTTCCAAACATCTCAAAAAGCCTCCATTGTTGCTCTCTCCAAGCTCTAAATTTTTTCTTTTCATCTTATTCTTAAGAGAGAATTATTGTGTTGTGAGGATTGATTTGTGAGAGTTAAATTTGCAAATTTGCTCTATCAAGAGAGTTCTTTAGTTTCTTCAAACTTTGTAACGGTTTGATCCTAACTCGTGGAAAGGATCGAGTTTGCTCTTGAACTCGTAAAAAGAGCGTTGTAGCGGTTGGGCTTTAATCCGTGGAAAGAGTCGATAAAGTTTTTATTCAAATTCCCAAGAGGCGCTTGGGGAGTGGAGTAGGTCGAGTTTGACCGAACCACTATAAAATTACGTTGTCACCCTCTCTAACTCTTTCTCATTTACTTTTGCAAATTAATTGTAGTAATTTATTGCATGCTTTAATTTGTTCTTAATTGTTTATTGTGTTAGATTGAATTAATTTTTCATACTTTACATATTGTATTAATTATCCTTTTTACTTGCGTATAAAAAGTTTGATAATTAAATTATTTGTGCATACTTAGAAAAAAGTTTTATTAAACCGTATTCACCTCCCTCTAGGGTTGCCATACCGATCCAACAAATTGTACTGCTTGAATTAAAAAGAACAAATTGATCTTTTTTTTGCTTCTTATTGCTTGAATTAAAAAACATATTATTTTTTGCTAAAAAAAAAAAATTGCTTATTGCTCTAAAATCTCTATTTTTTTTTCCATTTCATTACCAAAAAACAGATGTATTGTATATATATATATATTTTTGTATATTATTCTTTCTGTTTTTTTAAACAGTTTCTGTGAAGTTTTTAAAAATAGTTTCCATTTATCTTTTTTTTAAACAAGTGTAGTAAACCATGTATGTATATTATTGGCATTGAATGGAACTAATCATAAAAAAAAAAAAAGAACGAATACATTAAAAAAACCAGTCCATGGCATTCAATGAACAAAATGAAATCTACATATGTGCCTAATATATAAAGAATGAAGTGGTAGTTGGCATGTAAATGGTGCACCAACCACATTAGATTGAAAAGCTCTAAATTTATATCAAATGAACAGTGCCGACAGATGGGATTAGGCATGCCTATTTATTTCAAACAATCCAATATTTTTTTTTAAAAAGTAGTTAATGCAGTCCGACCAACTTCATTCAAGGCACACAACTACCCTTAAGCATAAATCAAATAACAAAACAACATACAATGAATGAAAATATTGAAATCCCGACCTCAGGGAATGAAATTCATTCATGGTAATGAAATTTCAAATAATTCTTTTTCCCACAATTAAGGATGAACATGAAATAAATAAACTTACCCTAAAATAGAGAGCATAACACAAGGAACGCAACCATCCTTAAGCATAAATTAGAGAAGAAACAACGTACAAATCATAGAAGAAAACAGATTAGGTAGTCGAATGAATCAATTATAAAATATTAGAACAGAGACTAATTAGAATCAACATCACCCTCTTTAACATCAAAACAAATCAACATCAAAATAGAGACCAATTAGAAAAAACTAGAACAAGTATGACAGTATGTGGGAAAAATAAATCAGAAAAATTAGATCAGGTAGTCGAACAGATCAACATCAAAATAGAGACCAATTAGAAAAATTATGAACAAGTATGACAATATGTAGGAAAAAAAATCATGAAAAAATTATTAAAAAAATGGTATAAAATAGTTTATAAAAAATAGAACGAAGAACATGTATGAAAAAAAAAAAAGATGGCAACTCATCATCAGCTGGGTTAAAGAAAGAAAATTGACCTTAGCATGGTCCCCTCACCAATCTTCATTAGCAAGATCCCCTACCAAGCAAACCATGCCTAATTCCAACGCAAGGAGCATGCAACCTCACCACCGGAAAAAAAAAAACTAGAACGAAGAGGAAGCCACAGAGGACACAAGAATGACATGGAAAGAGACAAAGAACTCCAATCAGAGAGGGATTTGAAGCGGCGAGGGGAGTGATGGTCAGGGGTTTCAAATTTGAAAAAAAATTACACAAACGTGAAGTATAGTGGTTTGGGTTTCAAATCTCGGATTGGTTGGTTTAAGGTTTGAATCTGTGAAGAAAAAAATACAGGGAGTTATGGGTTAGAGGGTTTCAACACAGATCGATACTTGGTAAGTCGAAGATGGTGAAGAAAAAAATAAACAGGGCATTATGGGAGAGAAAATGAACCTTGTAAATCGAAAATGGCGAAGGAAAATGAACCACGTGGATCAAAACCCTAAAACCCATATGGAGAAGAAGATCTAAACTTAACCGCCATACGAAGAACTGAAGGGAATAATCGAATTAAACCCACAGCGGAAGCATATGAATCGTCTTTGATTTACTTAGAATTAAACTAAAATACAAGGGTTAAGCAATAAATACCTTCCAAAGATGGAGAATCTTTTGGCGGATCTTTATCTCTTCCACATAGTCTTCCTGAGTATGACTCGAACACAGGACCAAGGCTTGTGGGAGCCTCTTGAAAGAAAATCCCCAAGGGATTGGAGATGAAGAGGTCTAAAGATAATTCTCTAATTCTCTCTATTGAGGAGATGTGTGTTGTGTAGAATAGCTCAACCCAAGAGTCCTATTTATAGTGACCAAGTAAAAATCTTTGCCATAATTAAAATATTATATTTTAATATCTAATATATTAAAATATATGTTGTATTTATTTGAATCTCATTCAAATCTCCTACGATATTTATTTATTTGAATCTTATTCAAATTCTATAAATATCTTTTATTTAATATATCAAATATACATTAATTATTTTAATATTTAATGTATCAAATACAATAAATATATTTTCCTCTTTTATATTTAATATATCTCATATATTAAATATTAATTTGAACACTTCAAATTAAATATTAAATTTGAACATTTCAAATTTTAATATTTAATGTATCAAATACAATAAATATATTTTCCTCTTTTATATTAAATATTAATTTGAACACTTCAAATTAATATTAATTTGAACATTTCAAAATTTTCTTTCAACTAAATTGATCTTTTAGTGTTACTATGAGCTAGTAAGGGGACCTTATGGACCTATAGATTATAAGCTCCAATGATACAAATTAATTAATTAAACTCTTTAATTAATTAATTTTCATTCATTAACTATAGGTCACTCCACTATAGACTTAGAGTTGCACTCTTATGCACTGTAGGACAAGTTGTGTCCATAGATATAATTATTACATGCAATTCGATCCTTCACGAGTTGTTCGTAATTACAGCTGGGTCAAAAGTCCGTTTTACCCCTATAATTACATCTATCTTGCACTTTAAGTACCACTGATCATCTAATGAACAATCTATTTATAATCTAATTATAAACTAAGTCACTCTCGGGCCAATGAGAGGGTGGGGTCCCATTGTTCAAGTCCCGAAATCATCACTTAAGGGAACTACTCATCTACTTACCCTATATGGGAAGGAGTGAATTCCATCTTATGAGATTATGTTCCTAGCTCCCTATTTGGTCAAGTCCCGAAAATGGTAGGCATATTGAATCGGCTATAAAAGCCACTCTCACCCATGCAAATCAAAGGACAAGCCCTCACAGGCAGAAGTTCACAACTCACTCAGGATTAAGATCGAGTCGCATATGATCATCTTGATGAAATATTAATCTTCTCAATTAACGGATTTATAATAGAGATTAAATATTTCGTGGTCCAGTCTTATACAAACTCATTGTATAAGATACCCCCACTCACATGTCTCCACATGAATGATTTGGATCAAATCATTTGTAACTATTACAAAGTGGGCGATCTTCAAAATAGTTTTCAAAAGCCCAAACCCTAAACCCCCAAATTCTCTCACCCCAATTTTCATAAAAGCCCAAACTTAAAACGCTAAACTCCTAAAATCCTAATGTTATAAATGGACTCAGCCCCTTGTTGGCTAGTACCTTTGGATTGTATGTTATTTTTTATTATATTTGTGTAATGTTCTTAATGTTATAAATCTAACTTTTTTTGTTCATTTTAATCAAAATTGATACGTAAATGAAATATGCAAACTATACCAAAAAAATCAAAAAATCAAAAATTTTCAATTTTAGAATTGATAGGAACAAATCCTTACTGATTAAAATTTGGACAAATGTAAAAAAAAACAGCTAACATAACACAGACTTCAAAACTCCATGTTTAACAAATTTGCACCCCAAACACAGACTTCATAACTCTAGACTAAACAACTCTGCACCCTAAATACAAATTTATAACTTTCCAGACTAATTACCTCCCTAGACTAAATAACTGCATGCTTAATAACTCCACTGCTTGCCTCAAACACCCCTTTAGGAGTTAGGACTTTCAAATGTGAATATACATGTTTATCCATAAATGTAAAAAATTTATCCAACATAATTAAGGGGTTGTTTAGAGCAGGGAGTAGGAGTTATTAAATTGGAGTTGTATATTTTTGGGATTTAATTAGTCTGGTGAGTTATGAAATCTGTGTTTGGGGTTACAGAGTTGTTAAACATGGAGTTATGAAGTCTGATTTTATGGAATCTTAAATAACTTGCATGGTAATTCAACTCTTCATTATCGACCTCTAATGACGTTTTTATCACCCCTGTATCCAAACAATCATTAGTCATGCAATTGGGATCTAATCTAAATTCTCTCTCTCGAGTATCAACTTAGATCAACAAATCAATGAACCCATGGCCAAGAGATTAAAGGCATTAAGTGGAAATTATACAATTGAAATTCAATGAAAGACAATTACAAGGTCTAATTAATTAGAATTAAAAGGTCTAATGGCTACATTAATCCCTATAATTAAAAGCCTAGCCACTCATAATAAAAAAAAACATACACTAAGCTTTGCATTAAAACCATAATCTCAATTACAAAATTCAAAGGGAAATGGAGAAAGCAACAAACGCGTGTCGATCTTCAACTCCTGTCACGATCTCCACCGTCCTTGAGCTTTAAATCTTCAACAAAAGCACCCAAAAGCTCTCAAAAACCTCCCAAGTTAGGCAAGTCTTGAAATTAGGGTTCTAAACCCTCTAAAGTGGTTGTCCCTCCTCAAACAATTAATGATGAATAAATAGGTCTCCCGATACAGTGTTGAGACACTATCCCTCAAAACGTTGCATTTCACTTAAGCGGTCTTCAAGCGCCGAGACACTACAAAAGGAACACTCCAATGAAAACATGCACATGCCTTCTGATTGACGGCATGTGCAATTACGCAGTGTTGAGACGCTTGAGATAACGTCTCAGCGCTACCTCCACGAGTTTAACTTCCAATTTGGCTGCAGCAATGACGTTGAGACACCCTGAGAGTGCCTTAACACCCTACCCTTTAGTCCAACACCATTATCTTCATCTCTTAATCATTCAATTCTTCAAATGCTCTAAATTCACTCATAAGCTTCCAAACACTCCAGTTTTGCTCCGTTAGCTCAAAATCTACAAATTAAACACAAATGTATGTGAAAGCTCACAAATTAACCACAAAACTAGCCTAAGTATAAGGACTAAGATAGCACTATTTGAGTGCTATCAATACTTACCTATTTTATTATAAGTGTTTGCAAGAATACCAAAAATAAAGTTAGTGGCTAAGATCAACCCAAATGACTACTTCTCCATACAAGTTTTTTGCATGGCCCATTTCGAGAAACAATTAGATGATATGAATCAGAGGACCTCCATCGAACTCCATGGGATACAATCTTGAAGATGATGACAAGTTACCATTATACCCTTAGATACATGTGATGTCTAAGGCTATTTTAGACTTATTGCTTGTTAAGATTGATTAGGCCTTAATTTCTTTATTTATGAGTCAAGTTTGGACCTTTAACGTTATTTAAATTTTAGTTCATTAGTATTTATTTTAATAGATTAAATTATGGTTGGTATTTGTTGCCATTTAGGTTTTTTTTAGGAAGCTATATAAGCTTATCGTTAGGTTTGTTTTGGACAGATTAATTTTGGATGAATTTGGGTGCCTTTGAGTCATATCTTTTCAAACTTGCTAGGAGCGCTTGAAACCCTTTGATTGTAATTTTTTTAATCTAGATTGCAAACTAGAACATTCAAGTTGGATCAACCCTCTTGTGGAGTGTTCAACTTGAGTAAGGAGCTAGTTCTCCTTATGTCATGGTATTCGATCACAAGGTAACCTTCTATAACTCTCCCTCAGATTTTTGTTAAATTGATTTTTGGGGGGCTTTAGTATTTGTGAATTAGGGGTTCACTGTAACGCTTGACATTTTGGTATTGTCAATTCCCACTTTTGGAATTAATTTTGAAGTTGAGTTTGGGTAAATTCCTATTTCAATTGGTTGTGGTTAAAGTGAAGTTTGGAGTGTTTGAAAGGACAAAAAGGGAAGGAAATGTTAGGTATGAGGGCATTATGGAATTTATAAAAGGGAATTAAAAAAAATATAGATAAAAATAAAAATATTATTTTTTTCCTCCCACTTTCTTCTCTCCCCAACACCATTTCCATCTCATTCTTCTTCTTCTTCCGCCAACAGCCCCGTGTCGTCGCAACACAGATCCGCATGCCGGCTCGCACCGCTCCTCACCCCGTCGTCTATTGAGCTGCCACATTGTGTTGCCAGCTCCCATCGCGCTGACTGCTCGAGAAGCACCCATGCAACATTGCGGTCCCAGCCGCAAGTCGCCAACCTGCATCACTTGCTTAAATCATCACCTCGCTCTACTACCACACGTCGTCGCGCGCCTGTAGCTCCCATCGTGCGTTGTCAATCGCTGCTCTCTCTCTCTCTCAGTTTGCATAGACAGCAAGTGGGTGCGTGCTTTCTAGCGAGACTAGACGTCACGAATGCTATTTCGATAGTCTTGTTGTAATGACCCTATTTCCAAGATAGATTAGACATGAAATAACAACTGGGTAATGCCACCTATGTCCGAAATTTCGACATCATAATGACGTAACTATGAGAAGCCAGAATTTTCAATAACCTGGAAAGAGACATAAACACTTCATTAATTCCGAAAAGACACTTAACACCCACCAAACTACACAAAAAACGGAGTTCCATTAACAACAGTCAAGAATGCAAAAGACTCATCAGAAACTATAGAAACACAGAAGACATATCTACAGCTTAAAAAACAGAGTTTGCAAACTAACAAGGACCTAACAAAAGAATATACAATAATAATTAGCCTAGGGAGGAAGCTAGCAACGACTCCATAGCCTCGTCAGGTTGTCGTCTCATCACCCTCCTCGCTGTTGAGCACCACCTGAAAAGATACAAACAAAGCAGCAAATATGAGTATAAATATACTCAGTAAGCAGCCCTCTAAAGGGTTTAGAGTACAAAATCACAAAAGAAAAGCTCGGCCCTAACACACAGGCTCTTGCTCAAGCTCAAACATTCACTTCAGTTAACTAAGTGCCCACTCACCCTACCCCGAACCTCACCCCCCTTTGGCTATAGCCTTGTTCTACTTGCGAGTCATGTAACCTATACTGGTCTACTGCATTCAGGCTTCATACATAATCAAGCAAAACACAAATTACCGCCATTTAAGCAAACTCGTTTCTCAACAATTGATGCAAAACATGCTCCATATACATTCTTTATCCACAAGACCTTAGCAGGTAAATTCGAATGGCTACTTACCTTCTAGGCCAACTCACAATCGAATAGATTCTCATCTTCTTAGAAAGGCATTAACTTCACCTACGAAAACAAGTTAACATAAGTTGCTAGGCCTCTACGCTTTTAAATTTCCAACCGTCTTTTAACCCAAATTAATCCTACGGTGTAACTGCTTGACCCTGTAAGGTTAGAGACTTCCCCAATAAATGAGAGAGACCAACCCAAGCAACCACAACCTCCAATGCCAACTTCTAACATGCACAAAAATGCCTCCAACTACACAACAATAACTCAAAGAAGTGAAAACCAGCTTCCTAAACCTCACTTGGCCCCAAAAGACTATTTACAAGGGTTCCAAACTTTAAAACTTACAAATTACAGCAACTATAGTTGTTGGTTCAATTCTCAGCACGCTCCAAATTAGTTAATTCAGACTCCAATCATGCTGGGTAATCCTGAAGTGAGTTCGGTAAGCAAAAGGTCAACCCAAACTACTCAAACGGTGTCTAAATAAGCAATTAAACTCACTATACACCTTAACCTGAAGTCGAAATGTTTACCCACGGCTAAAGGAGCAAAGCCCAGACCGAAATCAAAATGTAGAACGCCCAAAGACAACCTCCAAAGCTGCTGTCCATGCAAGGAATTGTTGGAAAGTTCAAAACACCCCAAGAAAACTAGTGAGAGAGAGAAATAGATAGATAGATAAATAGAGAGATAGATAGATAGATAGATAGAGAGAGAGAGAGAGATTGAGAGAGAGAGAGAGAGAGAGAGGGACGAAAAGAGGAAGATAGGGGGAGGGAGAGGGCAACGAGGGAGGGAGAGGGCTGTAGGGGAGTGGGGAATCGTGGGAAGGGAGAAGGTATTGGGGGTGAGGGGAATCGGGGAAAGGAGAAACAACGGGGGAGATGGGAAATCGAGGGAGGGAGAGAACAACGGGGGAGAAGGGAATTAGAGGAAGGGAGAGGGCAGCGAGGGAGAGACGGAATTTTGGGGAGGGGGTTTTTCGGGGAGAGGGAAGGAAATAGGGAGAGAGTAATCCTTATCTTCTTCTTATTTTTTATTATTTTTATTTTTTGTATAAAACACCCCCTCTAGATTTATAAACTCCAAAAAATTAAGCCTCTCAACACCTAATTAACCAATTAACAAGACTAATTTCCTTACAAAAAAGCCATTTTTTTTGAAATTAACGTATCTGAATAAGCCGGGCGTTACACTTGTTCATGTTTAGCGACATCGTTGCCATCACAGCAGCGGCGTCGAAGCATCTGAGGCCGTTTGAACGACATGAAGAAATTCCCTTGTTCCAACACGTATTGTGGCTCCAAACCACGTTGTTCTCGTGTCCCACACTCCGATCAAACTTAGATTCGATCACCCACAACACGATTCACTTAGATTTCAATTACCCACTCCATTTTTGGTGTTAGATTTACGAGTTTGGGGCGGTTTAGTGAGGATTCAACTTCGATTAGTAAGTTTCAGTTGGTCTTTAAGACTTTTTGAGTTCGATTAAAGATTATAAGCTTCATTCTAATATATGGATTCTCTTTTGAGTAGTTCTGAATTAAAGAAATTAACATTCAAAAGTGGGTATTTCTCTGGAATACTTTTGGGTAAGTTTCCTAGGTAGCGATTGTCCCTTAGTCTTTTTGAAGGTGAGTAAAGTTTTCGATTGAGCTCTAATTGTGGGTCTGGCTTGTGGATATGTTCAAATTAAGAAAACTATGATTCAAAGGCGGCCTTCGGTTAGATGCCAATTGGGTAATCTTCTCCAAGTACTTTCGTGTTGGGCAAAGGACCTCTTTGGTAGGAGTTGATAGTCATGGTTCTTGGTTTCCATAGCCAGGTAAGTAGCCTAATTGAATAACTCTTAAATGCTTTGGATACGGAGTTCTTGGATATTGTGATGCTTGTATGATTGAATGGTGATGAGTAGGCTCTTTCAAGTATGCGCTCTAGCAATATTCATGATTTTTTTGGTATGGTGTTTAGAGGGGCATGGTCATGCAATATGTTTCTGTAAGTAGTTAGTTGGAACAACTTTCTAAAGCTTGGGTATGAAGTCGGGTTTTGGAACGCATGTATGGGTATGCTTGTGTTTTCTCTATTAAGTATGAATGTATCAATAATGGATTTGAGTGGAATGAACATAATGTTGGGATTTATGCCCTAAAGCCTCGTAATTAATTAATTATTTAATAATTAATAATAATTTTGATTATTTTATTTGCAATATAATATTATCCATTATATGAAAAATCCAAGGTTATTAGTGTAATATTGAACAGTATGTGGTTGACATACAAGAGGATTGTGTTCAAGAAATAACCTAAAGAGTCATAGTATATGGATAAGGTTGGGTGCCTTATCTTGGTAACACTATTGATACGACCCACTTGGTAATAGTTACAAATAATTTGATCCAAATCATTCATGTGGAGACATGTGAGTGGGGGTATCTTATACAATGAGTTTGTATAAGACTGGACCACGAAATATTTAATCTCTATTTATAAATATGTTAATTGAGAAGATTAATATTTTATCAGGATAATCATATGCCACTCGATCTTAATCCTGAGTGAGTTATGAACTCATGTCTGTGAGGGTTTGTCCTTTGATTTGCATGGATGAGAGTGGTTTTTATAGCCAATTCAATATGCCTACCATTTTGGGGACTTGACCAAATAGGGAGCTGGAAACATAATCTCACAAGATGGAATTCACTCCTTCCATATACGATAAGTAGATGATTAGTTCCCTTAAGTGCTGATTTCGAGACTTGAACAATGGGACCACACCCTCTCATTGGCCCGAGAGGGACTTAATTTATAATTAGATTATAAACATATTGTTCATTAGAGAATCATTGGTACTTAAAGTGCAAGATGTAATTATAGGGATAAAACGGATTTTTGACCCAGCTGTAATTACGAACAACTCGTGAAGGATCGACTTGCATGTAATGATTATATCTATGGACAAAACTTGTCCTACAGTGCATAAGAGTGCAACTCTAGATCTATAGTGGAGTGACTTATAGTTAATGAATGAAAATTAATTAATTAAAGAGTTTAATTAATTAATTTTGTATCATTTGAGCTTATAATCTGTAGGTCCATAAGGTCCCCTTGCTAGCTCACAGTAACACTAAAAGATCAATTTAGTTGAAAGAAAATTTTGAAATGTTCAAATTAATATTAATTTGAAGTGTTCAAATTAACATTTAATATATTAGATACATTAGATATAAAAGAGGAAAATATATTTATTGTATTTGATACATTAAATATTAAAATTTGAAATGTTCAAATTTAATATTTAATTTGAAGTGTTCAAATTAATATTTAATATATTAGATATATTAAATATAAAAGAGGAAAATATATTTATTGTATTTGATACATTAAATATTAAAATAATTAATGTATATTTGATATATTAAATAAAAGATATTTATAGAATTTGAATAAGATTCAAATAAATAAATATCGTAGGAGATTTGAATGAGATTCAAATAAATATAAGATATATTTTAATATATTAGATATTAAAATATAATATTTTAATTATGACAAAGATTTTCCATGGTCTCTATAAATAAGACCCTTGGGTTGAGCCATTAGACACAACACACATTTCCTCAATAGAGAGAATTAGAAAATTCTCTCTCGACCTCTTCCTCTTTAATCCATTGTGGATTTTCTTTCAAGAGGCTCCCACAAGTCTTGGTCCTGTGTTCGAGTCATAGCTAGGAAGATTTTGTGGAAGAGATAAAGATCCACTAGAAGAATCTCCATATTTTAAAGGTATGTTATGCTTAACCATAATATTGTTATTTAATTCTAAATAAACTCAAACCGATTCCTACACTTCTGCTTGGGTTTAATTAGATTATTCGCTTCACATAAGGGTTGGGGCTGTTTGAGATGTTTGGTTAGCTGTGGATTTCAGAATGCTTGAGCAACTGAACTAACTTGTTAAGGCCAGTTATGTTAAGAATTTATAAGGAGCATGCTTAGTTTGAATATGTGTGGAGAATGTTTGCTTGAGTTGTTATGTGGCATATTTGCTTGAATGCGTGTGAGGCATTGGTGGTGAATGAACTGTTCTGAACTTATATTTGAACCTTGTCTACCTAAGCATGCATGGTGTTGAGTTTGTGTTTATGGTTATGCTTAAGATCCATGTGTCGAGTTGTGAGTGAGGTTTGTGACCCTTTGGGTGGTATATCCCTTGATAGGCTTAGTGTGTTGTGACTGAACAAAAATTCGTTAGACTAGCGTTAACTACCCTTCGCCCATGTGAGCATGCTTCCTAGGATGTTGTGAGATATGATTGGCATGAGGGTTGCTTTTTCTTTTGCATGTGCTAGCTTAGGGGGCGATTCCCCCACTGTGTTTAGAATGAGTGTTGCTTTCCTTCATTTAGTGTGCTAGCTTAGGGGGTGATTCCCCTACCATATTTAGAATGAGGGTTGCTTTCCTTCATTTAGTATGGGCGATTCCTCATTGTATTGGGCATGAGGGTTGCTTTCCTTCATTGCATCATGCTAGCTTAGGGGGAGACGACACCCCCACGAATAGGTTGCATGACAAGTATAGCATGGGGCAATACCAGAGAGGGGTGAACGTGAGGTGAGGTGAGAAGATACTTAGCTAATTGTAGATAGCATTTGAGAGTGAGCAGGAGCTTGTGAGTTAGGGCAGGATCATCCGTTGTATGGTTGTGAATGTTGAACCTTTAAGTGTGTTGCTTAATGAGTATATTTATACTCCAACCTTGCTACTTTGTTTTTGTGTCTTTTCAGATGGTGCGCTATCGTGAGGTGGATGATGGAGGCGATGATTTGGCGAGGCTATGGAGACGTCACTAGAGTTTCTTCGTAGTGTCTTAGTTTAGTTTTTGTTCTGGTCTTGTATCATGTGGTAGGATTGTGAAATTGTAGTTTCCTTTATTTTCATACTTTTAGTGGCTTTCCTTAGTGCTTATGTCTGTTGTTCATTAAACTCAGCTTTTCTCGTAGTTTGGTGGATGCTGAGTTGCTTCTCTGAATTATAGAAGTGTTTATGTCTCTTTCAGGTCCTTGTAAAATTTTGGTTTTCTTGGAATTATGTCGTTATGCTGCCAAAACTTCGGGCAGAACTGGCATAACTAAGTTTAATTCTTGAGTAACCTATCGAGGTTTTAGGGTCGTTTCATTCACATAACCAAGGTTCGAAATGTCTATGTCGATGGAAATGTCGAGGTCTAAATTTTACAAAATTATCGATGGAAATTTTGGAAAAATCTATGAAAATCGTGGAAATTGGTGGAAATTATTTGAATTAGTCAATGAAACTTTAATTATGACTTAATTAGACTATGGTTGACCATTTTTAAGCATTATATCTAAAAACTAAGACAATATTTGGATATAAATATCAATTGAAATGTCGATGCGAGCAGAAATTTTGAAAACAAATATGAAAATTGATAAAAAAAATTTGAATTATTTCATGAAACTTAAACTGTGTCTTAATTGATTATTTTTAACGATCATATCTAAAAAAATATAATATTTATATTAAAATGTTAATGGAAATGTCGATGTTAGCAAAAATTTTGGAAAAATTATGAAAATTGATGAAATTTTTTTAAATTATTAAATGATACTTTAATTATGATAACTTAATTAAACTATAATTAACCATTCTAAATTGACTATACAAACTAATATCGAATATTGATAAGTAGTTACAAAATTGAAGGAGATATGAAATATTTGCATATGATAAAATCAGTGTGAATTATTTTATATAGAACTCTTAATTTAAGAAAGAAATTTGAGAGAATTGGAGGGAATTTGAGAGAGTTGGAGAGAATTTGAGTGCAATAGAGATTGAGGTGAAGAAGTGAAAATGGAATGGATATTTATGGTGGTAAAAAATAATAAAAAATTAAAATTTAGAATAAGAAAATTTTAATAAAAATATTTTTTGTGATTTAGAAGGTGTTTGGGAAATTTTAAAAAAATTGATGTAAACTTGATGTGAAAAGTGTAAGTAATAAAATGAAAAAGTGAAATCTATCTATCTATCTATATATATAATTGATGTGTACTATTATCTATTATTAAATTTAAGTTGTTTACTTATTTGTGTTTAAAAATTAAAAAAAAAGGGTGGAGGCGTTAAGCGGCCAGTCACGTCAATCAACTGATGGACGTGATTAAAAAAAAATCTGAAACTCAAAATGTCCATGACATGTCGTGGAAACCTTGAAATTTACGAAATGGAGGAGGGAGAAACGATTTTCTCCCCCATCCGATATGTCGACTCAGTCAAAATATCGAAATTTCAAGCGACATTTTGACATGTCGCTTGAAATTTTACACCATGCACATAACCAAGGGGTTCCAAAATTTTAGATCACTAGAGTTTTCATATCAGTTTAATTAAGAAGGAATTGATGGAATGACAACAAAACATGTTTCGGAGAACTTGTGTCAGGAGAACATGTTTCGGTCTTCTCCTAGATGTGTAGCTCGTCTTTAACGATCAGTTGGTGCATCACCTTTTGCTGAGGGGGGTGGAAGAAAGGAGGAACAACATGAGTTTCAATGTTCGAGGGAACAAAGTTTATTTTCTCCCAAAAGATTTCAACTTAATAAATGGACTATGGCCTTTGATTGGACAAGACCTAAGGCCCAGTGCAAGTGCACACTGTCTAACCAAGTAATAAAGTGGAGAGTACTCCAAGTATCGAATCCCAAGGGAACGGAGTTAACAAAAATCCAAATAAACACACAAGGACTGATAAGTTCATTTTATATTTATTTATATCTTGTTTAGGTTGTTTTTAGTTAGTTTTCCTATAGTTTTGGATTTTAATTCATGTATTTCTTTTATTTTTATAGGTGATCAAAGATTTCATTTTGAATTTCGAAGATTTTCAAGCTGAAGGGTAAGAAAAAAGAAACTTTACAGTACCTATGCGCCATAGACTGTTAGCGAAGGCAAAATGCTAGCGCTTAAGTGCTTCGAACTTTGACGCGTGAATTTGGGACTCGTGCTTAGGGTTTTTTGGCCTATAAATACATCTTGTTATCAAATTTGAGAGGATTTGGACAGGGATAATGAGTAGAAGATGGCTGGACACTATTTTGGAAGATTCAAGCAACCAAATGGAGCGAGAGTGATGATTAGAAACTCGTGGAATCGTTGGAAGTTTTTTTCTTTTCCCTTTTTCCTTATCTTTTATTGGTTGTAATGACTTCAATAATTTTAGTTAGGACTTTTGTTGATATTT
Organism: Trichosanthes truncata; assembly: GCA_033996785.1. Lineage (NCBI taxonomy): Eukaryota > Viridiplantae > Streptophyta > Magnoliopsida > Cucurbitales > Cucurbitaceae > Trichosanthes > Trichosanthes truncata. Next base: position 52,579,184 of record JAWPNB010000002.1, on the reverse strand, counting down.
TCGTTATGAACTAATTTACTTTTTCTAGAGCTTTGATGTAGTCATTTTTCGAATCTTACTCTTTGTTAGTTAATAGTTGATGTTTCTATTTCATTTTTTATTTTCATTTGAGGTTGATTTTATTGATGAACTTGAATTATTTTCCCTAATTTATACTTGAGATTCATGGTAGATTTTGTGGCAATTTCAGGTTCTACGGTGCTTAGTATTTGGTTTATTGGAATTGTCATAGAGATATAGACAATGTACTTTTCAAAGAATATCGTTATTGCTTGAGAGAGATTATCGAGTCTATAGGATAGAACTCACCAACAATCTAAAAATAGAATTTGCTTCATCTATTAATGAATGAAGAGTAGGAGGAGGTGACGGTGAAGTCTCTAGATCCTTTAGAAATTGAAGTTATCCTTCTGTTATCCTTTGTTAGATTTAGAGTTTTATTTTGTTCAATTGCAAACAAGTTTAAAATTTCATCACTCTTTGATTATTTGGTACTCAGATAAAATCGAGGCTAACAAATTTGGTAATTGGTAGCATTCATTCCTTGTGGAGAACGATTTTGGTAATTCAACTACTATATTACTTGTAATGATTCGTACACTTGCGAATTGGAGCAACAAGTTTTTGGCGGCGTTATCAAGGAATGAATGTTTATTTTACCAATATCAAAATCAATAGCTTTATTCTTAATATGAGTTTTATTTTATTTGTTTGTTTTTGTTTTTGTCAGAGTTAAAGCAAGTGTATGCGAAAATTTGGAACTAGCAATCTATTTCCTTTTGGTTCTGAGATTGAGCGCACTTGTCGACGAAATAGAAAAGAAAAGAGAGAGCGTCTTGCACATGAGTAAGAGAGGATGGCAGACGGCGAAAGACAAAATGAGAACAGAACCTTGAGGGATTATGTGTTGCCAAATGTAACTAAGATCCATTCTGTTATTCGAAGGCCAACAATTCAGGCTAATAATTTTGAGATCAAGCCGACTACGATTTTGATGATTTAGACTTTAGTGAATTTTAGTGGATTACAAAATGAAGATCCCAATTCTCATATCTCTGACTTCCTGGAAATATGTGATACATTCAAATATAATGGAGTGATTGACGATGCCATCAGACTGAGATTCATTCCCTTCACTCTAAAGGCTCGAGCTAAATAGTGGTTGAACTCTTTGCCAGAAGCTTCTATTGAAACTTTGAATGACTTAGCTCAGAAGTTCTTAGCCAAGTTCTTTCCACCAATAAAGACAACAAAGATTCGAAGGGAAATTAACAACTTTGCTTAGCACGAGGGTGAGACATTGTATGATGCATGGGAAACGTACAAAGAGCTTTTACAAAACTGTCCTTATCATGGGCTACCCGAATGGATGCAAGTTCAAAATTTTTATAATAGGTTAGATGGTAGTATAAGGACTACCGTTAATGCAGCTTTAGGAGAAGTTTTTAAGAGTAAAATAGAAAATGAAGCTTTTGAATTGTTGGAAGAAATGACAATGAATCACTACGAATGGCCTAGTGAGAGATCGATCTAGAGCAAGGCAAGGAGAGTTAATGAGGTGGATGCTATCGCCGTTTTAACCGCATAGGTTGCCTCGCTTACTAAGCAACTTCAATCCAGCCAAATGGAAGTAAATGATATTCAGTCACCACCTATTTATTGTGAATATTGCCATGGAAGCCATAGATGTGAAGATTGTCAAGTTGGAAGCCCAATTATGACATGGCACAGTGAACAAGTTCAATTTGTTGGGAATTTTAATCGTCAACCAAACAATCCCTACTCAAGTAAATATAATCCTGGTTGGTGTAATTATCCTAACCTCTCGTGGAAGCAGAATCAGACTCAAAATCTACTATCACCAGGATTTCTACAGCGAAAAAGAAAAATAGCCTTGAAGAAGCAATGATTTAGTTGGCGAACACTACGAATCAGTTCATGACTGAAAGAAAGACCAACTTTCAAAATCAAGCAGCATCCATTTGAAACTTAGAGGTGCAAGTTGGTTAGCTAGCCAACATGATGGTGGATAGATGATAACTCTTAAAAATAAGAGCTATAGACTAACATTTGAGGATTAAATTGTCATATTTTGTTTAATTCAATAGTGGAAATTTCCTAGCTTTTATGATTTTTGCTCTAGGTTTAATTTTGATATAGTAAATTTCTTATTAGAGCAGAATTATAGTAATTTACAAGTTTTATTTGTTGATTCAGGGCTTGATTAAAGTTTTGAGTAATTGTTGTGATGAAAGACTCTTGAAGTTAAAGGCAGCAAATCTACAATGTTTTGCTATAACAAATCTGGTAATTCAAGCTAGCACGAATTTCGCACGTGAGAAAAGGAACTCATTAAATGAGCTGGAGAATGTCAGAATATTCAGCTTGTTTCGGCCAATAGAAGCTCACTGATAGCACACAATATGTGCTATCTTTAGGCCCTATTTTATGCTAGTTTTGAAGCTTAAATATATGTTTTCACGTTTATAATTGTTTATTTTGTAGAAATTGATCATTTGGAACAAACACAAAGATTTTAGAAGAAATATGGTGAAAAATGAGCTAATTGGGCAATAAATTAAGCACCAATTCTGGAGAAAATTTTTGGAGAAAAAAATATTCCTAATTTGATTCGATTTTGGATTCCTAATTTGATTAGATTATGGATTCCTAATTTGATTTAGATTTTGGATTCCTAATTAAATCATGAATTCCTAATTAGATTAGGATATGGATTGACCGATTATAAACACATGTATTCTCTTCATTCAAGGCATTCAACTTTGGAGAGTACAACTCTAAAATTCTACATACAAGAGTGAGAAGAGACTTGAGAGAAATATTCAAGGCATAGTTCGTTGAGATCATATGGAGACGGAAGATCGACACACCAACATAGTTTTTCTTCTTTCTTTTTATTTTGTATTTAGATGTTGTTTAAGAGTATAGATTTTGTTATAGTGAACATGAGTGGCTAAACTCTTTTCTTATTCTAGGGATTGATGTAGCCATTAGACCTTATGTTTTAATTATTTAAATTCCATGATTGATTATCTTTTATTTCATTCATGCTTTTATATTCTTAATGCTTTTAATCTTTTGATCACAGATTAAATGTTATGTTGGTCTAAATTCACGGTGGAGAAAGGTAATTGAGATTAGATCCTAATTGCATGACTAAAGGTAGTTCTAGCTTGATAATGATTAGGGCACCTTTCGAAGTTGTTAATAAAGGAACTTAATGCTATGTATAACGTTAAAAATCATCAGAGATGTAGGTTTTGCCTTATTGCATAACAATTGTTTATCCTCTAGAGAGTCATTCATGATAAAAGACATCTAGACTTATGAAATATTTGTTTGATCAATCTTAGATGTTTAAGCAATTTAATTATTTTACTCTAATAAGTGAAATCAACTTCCTAGAATATTCTCTCATCTAATTGTTTCAATTTTTATTAGAATTTTTAAATTTTGCAACCATCATTCAATTCTATTCTCTAAATAAAATTCGATGATAATATTCATAGTACTTAAGTGAATTAGAAAACCAATCATGAGGACGATACTTGAACACTCTTTCACTATATTAAAACTTGACATGTACACTTGCGGTATTGCACAAAAATTACGCAACACTCACCTTTCATGGGTCTTGTCCAATCAGCCCTGATTTGCACACAATCGGAGGTGAAAAAGGTTGGGCAACCGTTTTTGCAAAGGAGGAGAGAGAGGATCGAAAAGAAAATGAAGAAAAGGGAGAGGAACTTTCGAAGTGGAGACTATTGACATATGTTTTCCAACTCTTGTTGATTTGAAGCTGATGTTGTATCAAGCTTTTTGGGGCAACATTTTGTTTACTTCTTCTTCTTCTTCCATTTAGTTTCCTTGCGCTATTTTCATTATGTATGTATTTCGTTTTTCTTGCTGTATTTCTTGCACTATGAACTAATCACCTTAAGGTGAGGATTAGAGGATGATTGTTTTTTTTATTATTAATTTTATAGCTGAGTACATTTCGTTACCTTAATCTAGTTTTTAAAAGTTTTTATTTCATTAGCTCGATTTTGTCTGACCAACTGAATTGAAGCAGCGTTCCTCTGATGTCTAGGAAGAATAGGAGGGGCTGAAAGCTTGGAAACCACATTAGCTCATTGTTTGGGTTAACAACTAGCTAAGTGAGCAGGTTAGGGATAATCACTCACCTAATGCACACACATTACAGTGAGTTTAATGGAAGCTGGAGTAATGGAAATGAAACAATATATTTTAGGTAATTCAAGAGAATGTCGTGTAAACTATTGTGGGTTGAGCGGAATGAATTAGTACTTAAGTTGTAAAACTGATTAAAACATGAATTACCTTTAATCCAAGCCTTTTAATTAGCTCAATGTACATAGTCCAGCTATTAGTCGATAGAATGATGCTAATAACCCTGTCCTTGTGGCGAATGATAGGGAGAGAGTTATTCGCGCCTATGTTATGCATACTTTTGATGCGTCGGGAATTGTTGGACCTGATTTAGAAGCAGTAGAGTTTGAGTTAAAGCTCGTCATGTTCCAGATGTTACAGTCTATTGGACCGTTTCATGGACTTCCTTCAGAGGACCCTCACTTGCATTTAAGAAACTTCTTAAGTGTGAACAATTCTTTATGCTAGAAAATTAATTTAGTTCCCCTATTCTTTGCGAGATCAAGTAAAATCGTGGCTGAATTCCTTTGGACCTAGAACTATAACTTCGTGGTATGATTTGGTGGAGAGGTTCTTGATGAAATATTTTCCACCAACCAAAAATGCCAAACTTAGAGGAGAGATAGTAGCCTACAAGTAGTTTGATGAGAAGACCTTCAGTGAGATGTGGAAAAGAATCAAGGAGGTATTCAGAAAGTACTGCACCATGGTCTGCCCCACTACATTCAGATGAAAGCGTTTTATAACAGCTTGAATTTGGAAATGTAAAATATGGTAAATGCATCAGCAAATGGAGCCCTCCTAGCTAAGACTTTTAACGATGCATTTGAAATTCTAGAGAGGATTTCAGCAAATAGTTTCCAATGGTATGATATCAGAAACAATCTAGGGAAAAACAATAGGGGAGTACTTGAAGGCAACACATTAACTTCTCTCAGTGCTAAAATGACATCAATGGAAAATCTTCTGAAAAACTTGCAACTGAGAAATACAAATTAGAATGTGGCAGCAATTAATCAGGCAACAGTAAAATCCTGTGTTTATTGTGGAGAAGAGCATACATTTGAGTTCTGTCCAGCAAATCCTGCATCAGTCTATTACGTTGGACGTCAAAATATGTAGAAGAACAATCCATTTTCTAAAACATACAATTCAGGATGGAGAAACCATCCAAATTTCTCATGAAGTGGTCAAGGGAATGTTGCACAAGGAAATTAAGGGCATAACATAATGAATTTTCAACCTGGTTTTGGGCAGAATCAGCAGAATATTTCGTAACAACTTCTAATGAACCAACAAATACCAGGAGCATCAATGGAGAGTTTGATAAAAGAATATATGGTCAAGAACGATGCAGTGATCCAAAGTCAACAAACATCTCTGAGGAATTTAGAAATACAAGTCGGGCAGCTAGCAAATGAGTTGAAGACTAGACCTCAGGGCAAGCTACCTTCGGATATAGAGCTTCCAAAGAGAGAAGGTAAGGAGCAGGTTCAAACTATTGAATTGAGAAGTGGGAAACCTCTTGTTCTAGCAGAAAAATTGAACAAACAAAAACAAAAGTTTACAGAGTCTACAGTGGAAACAGAGGAAAGAATAGCAGTTGAACCAAAAGCTTCAGTGTCACAAGAAGGAGAGAATGTTGAAAAGACAAGGGATGCTGAGGATGTTGAAGTAAGAAATAACTAGAGCAAAACCTCCAGCATCAACTCAGAAGACAGTTACTGTGAGTCCAACATTTGTGCTACCACCACCACAATTTCTCTAGCGATTAATTAAGAAAAATCAAGATCATCAGTTCAAGAAGTTCTTCGATATCTTCAAGTAGCTTCACATAAACATTCCATTAGTTGAAGCTTTGGAACAAATGCCTAATTATGTGAAGTTCCTCAAAGATATCCTAGCCAAGAAGAAGAGACTAATGGAATTTGAGGTTGTGCCTTTGTTAAAGAGAATGTAGTGCTATTGTTGCCTACCCCATTCCTCCCAAGCTTCAAGATTCTAGATCATTCACAATTTTAGTGTCAATAGGAGAAAGGGAAGTAGGGAGAGCCCTCTGTGATTTAGGCACCAACATAAATCTTATGCCATTGTCTATGTTTCAAAAATTAGGCATTGGATAGGCGAGGCCTACTATCGTTACATTACAGTTGGCTGACAGATCAATCATATATCCTAAAGGGAAGATTAAAGATATTAAGGTACAAGTAAATAAATTTATTTTTTCAGCTGATTTCATCATCTTGGATTATGAAGTGAACAAAGAGGTACCAATTATTTTGGGGAGACCTTTCTTGGCAACTAGCGGTATAGTAATTGATGTGGGGAAATGTACAATTACACTGACTATATATGACAAAGAGGTGAAATTTAATGTGTTAGATGCTATGAAATGTCCAGCTGAGAGAGAACAATGTTCAGCTATTCACATCCTTGATGATTTGATAGAAGAGAACTTCGAGCTGGAATTGCTAGAGCAACATGATTAGATGTTTGGAGAGATTTCACAAGAAGACTTAGAAAGCTGTAGCGAAAGATTTGAGGTGAACAATGTGAATGAATTTCTAGGTTATGGAAGACTTTTTGAGTCGTTTAAATCGGCTGATAGAGAATGTCCACCAATTCAACCATCGATCAAGGTGCCTCCCAAATTAGAATTGAAGCCACTACCTACACATTTAAAGTATGCATATTTGGGAGTAGAAGGATCACTGCCAATCATCATATCGACAAATCTTTCACCTAAGGATGAGCTACTGCTATTAGAATTACTGAAGCAATACAAGAAGACGATTGGGTGGACATTGGCAGATATACAAGGTATAAGTCCTTCCTTCTATATGCATAAAATCAACTTGGAGGATGGAAATTTCAGAACCATTGAAAATCAAAGAATGCTTAATCCTCCAATGAAAGAAGTGGTTAAAAAGAAAGTGATCAAGTGGCTGGATGCAGGAATCATTTATCCAATTGCTGATAGCAATTAGGTAAGCCATGTACAGTGTGTTCCTAAAAAGGGAGGTATAATTGTACTTGTGAACGGAGCAAATGAGTTGATTCTAACTAGAATAGTAAAGTGGTGGCGGGTTTGCATGGATTATCGAAGATTGAATAAAGCCACTAAGAAAGTCCATTTTCCACTGTTGTTTATTGATTAGATGTGTGATAGATTAACAGGGCAAGCTTACTATTATTTTCTTGACAGGTATTCGAGATATAATCAGATTACCATCACTCCCCAAGACCAGAAGAAAACAACGTTTACTTGCTCCTATGGAACATTTGCTTTCAAAAGAATGCCTTTCGAGTTGTGCAATGCCCCAACAACATTTTAGTGCTATATGAGGGCAATATTTTCAGATATGGTGGAGTCCATAATGGAGGTATTTATGGACGATATTTCAGTATTTGGAGAATCCTTCCAATCCTGTTTAGGGAATTTGGGTAAAGTATTACAGAGATGTGAAGAGACTAACCTGGTGTTAAATTGGGAGAAGTGTCGCTTCATGGTCAAAGAGGGAATTGTCCTTGGGCACAAAATTTCTAAGGCAAGAATCGAAGTTGTTAGAGCAAAAGTGAAAATTATTGAAAAATTGGAGCCACCATCATTAGTCAAAGGAGTACGAAGTTTCATCAGGCACACGGGATTTTATCGAAGATTCATAAAGGACTTCTAAAAAATATCCAAGCCACTTATACTTTGCTGGAAGTTAACCGAACATTTCAATTATTTGAAAAATGTATAAAGGCATTTAACACCTTGAAGACAACATTAGTTACTGCACCAATCATTGCTGCACCAAACTGGAGCATGTCATTTGAAGTGACGTGCGATGCAGGTGACTATGCCATAGGAGCTACTAAGACAAAGAAGTGGCAGAATCATCCATCCAATTTATTACGCCAGCAAAACTTTGAACGAAGCTCAATTGAATTATACAACTATTGAGGAATAACTTTTAGCTGTGGCATTTGCCTTGGAAAAATTTAGATCGTATCTCATTGGGACCAAAGTGGTGGTTTTACCGATCATGTTGCACAAAAATAAGTATTGAGGGAAAAAAGATGGAAAACCAAGACTAACAAGATGGGTGATGCTTTTGCAAAAGTTGGACCTCGTAGCCGATCATCTCTCTAGAGTGGAGTAGCACAAGGATTTGATCCAACAACCTGAGATAACATATGCATTTCTGGATGAACAATTATTGGTAGTCTCAGAGGTGGTGGATGATGAAACTCCTTAGTATGCTGATCTTGTTAATTATTTGGCTGCTAACATTTTGCCTTCTGAACTGTCTAAAAAACAATTGAAAAGGTTTCTCCATGAGGTAAAATTTCACTTTTGGGATGATCCATATTTATTTAGATATTGCATTGACAATATTTATCGAAGGTGTGTTTTTGGAAGAGAAATTCAATCAATTCTTGAGCATTGTCATGCTTATCCATACGTTGGGCATTTTGGAGGGCAATGCACGATATCAAAGTGTTGGGATTTATGCCCTAAAGCCTTAGAATTAATGATTTATTTAATAATTAATAATTATTTTGATTATTTTATTTACAACATAATATTATCCATTATATGAAAAATCCAAGGTTATTAATGTAATATTGAACAGTATGTAGTTGACATACGAGAGGATCATGTTCAAGAAATAACCTAAAGGGTCATAGTATATGGATAAGGTTGGGTGCCTTATCTTGGTAACACTATTGATACGACCTACTTCGTAATAGTTACAAATGATTTGATCCAAATCGTTCATGTGGAGACATGTGAGTGGGGGTATCTTATACAATGAATTTGTATAAGACTGGACGACGAAATATTTAATCTCTCTTTATAAATTCGTTAATTGAGAAGATTAACATTTCATTAGGATGATCATATGAGACTCGATCTTAATCATGAGTGAGTTATGAACTTCTGCTTGTGAGGGCTTGTCCTTTGATTTGCATGGGTGAGAGTGGTTTTTATAGCCGATTCAATATGTCTACCATTTTGGAGACTTGACCAAATAGGGAGCTGGAAACATAATCCCACAAGATGGAATTCACTTTTTCCCATATAGGGTAAGTAGATGTGTAGTCCCCTTAAGTGCTGCTTTCGAGACTTGAACAATGGGTCCCCACCCTCTCATTGGCCCGAGAGGGACTTAGTTTATAATTAGATTATAAACAAATTGTTCATTAGAGGATTAGTGGTACTTAAGGTGCAAAATGTTTAAGGGAATAATCGAATTAAACCTACAGCGGGAGCGTTGGAATCGACTTTGATTTTATTTTAGAATTAAACAACAAAAAAATATTTTAGGCTAAGCAAAACATACCTTTAAGATAAATATGGAGATATTTCGGGCGGATCTTTATCTCCTCCATAAAATATTCCTAGCTATGACTCGAACACAGAACCAAGGCTTGTGGGAGCCTCTTGAAAGAAAATCTACAAAGGATTGGAGAGGAACAGATCTAGAGAGAATCCTCTAATTCTCTAGAGGAGATATGTGTTATGTCTAATGGCTCAATCCAAGGGTCCTATTTATAAAGACTAAGAGAAAATCTTTGCCATAATTAAAATATTATATTTTAATATCTAATATATTAAAATATATCTTATATTTATTTGAATCTCATTCAAATCTCCTACGATATTTATTTATTTAAATCTTATTCAAATTCTATAAATATCTTTTATTTAATGTATCTAATATACATTAATTATTTTAATATTTAATGTATCAAATACAACAAATATATTTTTCAATTATATATTTAATATATCTAATATATTAAATATTAATTTGAACATTTCAAAATTTTCATTCAACTAAATTGATCTTTTAGTGTTACTATGAGCTAGCAAAGGTACCTTATGGACCTACAGATTATAAGCTTCAATGATACAAAATCAATTAATTAAACTCTTTAATTAATTAATTTTCATTCACTAACTATAGGTCACTCCACTATAGACCTAGAGTTGCACTCTTATGCACTGTAGGACAAGTTGTGTCCATAGATATAATCATTACATGCAAGTCGATCATTCACGAGTTGTTTGTAATTACAGTTGGGTCAAAAGTCTGTTTTATCCCTATAATTACATCTTGCACCTTAAGTACCACTGATCCTCTAATGAACGATTATTTATAATCTAATTATAAACTAAGTCCCTCTCGGGCAAGTGAGAGGGTGGGGCCCCATTGTTCAAGCCCCGAAACCAATACGTAAGGGAACTACTCATCTGCTTAATATATATGAGAATGAGTGAATTCTATCTTGTTAGATTATGTTCCCAGCTCCCTATTTGGTCAAGTCCCCAAAATGGTAGGCATATTAAATTAGCTACAAAAGCCACTCTCACCCATGCAAATCAAAGGACAAGCCCTAGCAGGCAGGAGTTCATAACTCACTCATGATTAAGATCGAGTCACATATGATCATCTTGATGAAATATTAATCTTCTCAATTAACGGATTTATAAAGAGAGATTAAATATTTCGTGGTCCAGTCTTATACAAACTTATTGTATAAGATACCCCCACTCACATGTCTGCACATGAACGATTTGGATAAAATCATTTGTAACTATTACAAAGTGGGTCGTATAAATAGTGTTACCATGTATGACCCTTTAGGTTATTTCTTGAACATGATCCTCCCGCATGTCAACCACATATTGTTCAAGATTATACTAATAACTTTGGACTTTTCATATAATGGATAATATTATATTGTAAATAAAATAATAAAAATTATTATTAATTATCATTACTTACGTGGCTTTAGGGCCTAAATCCCAACAAATGTAATTATAGAGGTAAAACGAACTTTTGAGCTAGCTCTAATTACGAACAACTTGTGAAGGATCAACTTGCATGTAGTGATTATATCCATGGACACAACTTATCATACAGTGCATAAGAGTGCAACTCTAGGTCTATAGTGGAGTGAACTATAGTTAATGAATGAAAATTAATTAATTAAAAAAATTAATTAATTAATTTTGTATCATTGGAGTTTACAATCTGTAGGTCCATAAAGTCCCATTGCTAGCTCATTGTAACACTAAAAGATCAATTTAGTTGAAAGAAAAATTTGAAATGTTTAAATTAATATTTAATATATTAGATATATTAAATATAAAAGAGGAAAATATATTTATTGTATTTGATACATTAAATATTAAAATATTTATAGAATTTGAATAAGATTTAAATAAATAAATATCGTAGGAGATTTGAATGAGATTCAAATAAATATAAGATATATTTTAATATATTAGATATTAATATATAATATTTTTATTATGCAAAGATTTTCCCTTGGTCTCTATATATAGGACCCTTTGGTTGAGCCATTAGACATAACACATATGTTGGGATTTATGCCCTAAAGTCTCGTAATTAATTAATTAATTAATAATTAATAATAATTTTGATTATTTTATTTGCAATATAATATTATCCATTATATGAAAAATTCAAGGTTATTAGTGTAATCTTGAACAGTATGCGGTTGACATACATGAGGATCGTGTTCAAGAAATAACCTAAAGAGTCATAGTATATGGATAAGGTTGGGTGCCATATCTTGGTAACACTATTGATACGACCCACATTGTAATAGTTACAAATGATTTGATCTAAATAATTCATGTGGAGACATGTGAGTGGGGGTATCTTATACAATGAGTTTGTATAAGACTGGACCACGAAATATTTAATCTCTCTTTATAAATCCGTTAATTGAGAAGATTAATATTTTATCAGGATGATCATATGTGACTCGATCTTAATCTTGAGTGAGTTATGAAATCCTGCCTGTGAGGGCTTATCCTTTAATTTGCTTGGGTGAGAGTGGCTTTTATAGCCGATTCAATATGCCTACCATTTTGGAGACTTGACCAAATAGGGAGCTGTGAACATAATCTCACAAGATGAAATTCACTCATTCCCATATAGGGTAAGTAGATGAATTGTTCCCTTAAGTGCTGATTTCAGGACTTGAACAATGGGGCCCCACCCTCTCATTGGCCCGAGAGGGACTTAATTTATAATTAGATTATAAACATATTGTTCATTAGAGAATCAGTGGTACTTAAGGTGCAAGATATAATTATAGGGATAAAACGGATTTTTGACCCAGCTGTAATTACGAACAACTCGTGAAGGATCGACTTGCATGTAGTGATTATATCTATGGACACTACTTGTTCTACAGTGCATAAGAGTGCAACTCTAGGTCTATAGTGGAGTGACGTATAGTTAATGAATGAAAATTACTTAATTAAACTAAAATTAATTAATTAAAGAGTTTAATTAAGTAATTTTGCATCATAGAAGCTTATAATCTGTAGGTCCATAAGGTCCCATTTCTAGGTCATAGTAACACTAAAAGATCAATTTAGTTAAAAGAAAATTTTGAAATGTTCAAATTAATATTTAATATATTAGATTTATTAAAGAGGAAAATACATTTACTGAATTTGATACATTAAATATAAAATTTGAAATGTTCAAATTTAATATTTAATTTGAAGTGTTCAAATTAATATTTAATATATTTAATATAAAAGAGGAAAATATATTTATTGTATTTGATACATTAAATATTAAAATAATTAATGTATATTTGATATATTAAATAAAAGATATTTATAGAATTTGAATAAGATTGAAATAAATAAATATCATAGGAGATTTGAATGAGATTCAAATAAATATAAGATATATTTTAATATATTAGATAGTAAAATATAATATTTTAATTATGACAGATTTTTTCTTGATCTCTATAAATAGGACCGTTGGTTGAGCCATTAGACACAACACACATCTCCTCAATAGAGAGAATTAGAGAATTCTCTCTAGACCTCTTACTCTTTAATCCCTTGTGGATTTTTTTTCAAGAGGCTCTCACAAGCCTTGGTCCTGTGTTCGAGTCATAGCTAGGAAGACTTTGTGGAAGAGATAAAGATCCGCCAGAAGAATCTCCATATTTTCAAGGTATGTTATGCTTAACCATAATATTATTATTTAATTCTAAATAAACTCAAATCGATTCCTACGCTTTCGCTTGGGTTTAATTAGATTATTCCCTTCAACATATCTCATCAATAGAAAATTAGAGAATTCTCTCTAGACCACTTCCTCTCTAATCCCTTGTGAATTTTCTTTCAAGAGGCTCACACAAGTCTTGGTCCTGTGTTTGAGTCATAGTTAGGAAGATTTTATGGAGAAGATAAAGATTTGCAAAAAATATGTCCATATTTACTGCAAGTAAGTTTGCTTAATCTTAATTTTTAGTTTAATTTTAAATAAAATTAAAGACGATCCAATGCTTCCGCTGCGGAGTGAAACGTTCATTCCTTCAATTGGTATCAAAGAGGTCTTTGAATTTTATTTAGAATTAAGGTTTTGTATGGTGGATATTTTAATTTTATGCATGTGATATATGTGATTTGCAAATTGATTGTTTAGGCTATTGGGCATTAGCTTTATTGCTTTGATTAGATCAATTGTGAAACCCAAAAGGATTAGGATTTGTTGTAATTCTTGAAAAGAAAACCCAAAAGGGTTAGGATTTGTTGTAAATGTTGAAAAGATCCTTCTATTCAAATGTGTTTCTTGAAGCTAGCTGTTGCAATTGAAAATTTAGGATTTCTAAATCCTAAATTTGGAATGGTCCAACAAGGAAGATATTGAAGACCAACATATATCTCGGATTTAAATTATTGTAATTTAAATTGTTTTCAATTTCTTAGGATATGCCAAATATGCCAGTCAATTTTGCTAGTTTTAATTTAATTATGCATGGGATGTATGTTTTTTAAATTGTTTGTTTGTTGCATAAAGTATGTCATTTAGATTAAAATCCCACCATAGGTTAAGCATTATCATGCATCTTAATTAATTTTGAATATGGTTGTTATATTTAAAAATTTGATGAGGTTGTTTCCTAATAGAATTAAGATTAATTTTTTTTTAATATAATTGTTATATTGGAAAATTTGATTAGGATGTTTCCTAATAGAATTGAGATATTTTTCTAATAAATTTATATTTTCCATATCTTTGAATATAATTGTTATATTTGGAAAATTAAATTAGGATATTTTCTTTTATAAATGAAATCTATATTTTCCTAATAGGATTAGGATATTTCCTAATGAGATTAAGATTTCCTTAAAATAAAGATATTTCTAATTCATGCTTTAAATAGTTTAAAATTTGAATTTAATATATCTTTATTTGTTTCTAATAAGATTAGAATTTAGGATAATATTTTAAATGGTTTAAAATGGTAGAATTTCAAGATTATCCATAGTTTAAATTTTGAATATAATTCATCTTTATTTGTTTCCTAATAAGATTATATTCTTTTAAAATAAGATTAGGTCTTTTAATTTCCTAATAGAGTTAGGTGTTCCATAAATAAAAATAATTTAATTCAAAGATAAAATAGTTTAAGTTTTGAATTTAATTTATCTTTTATTTTTTCTAATAGGAATAGAATAAAATATCTAGGATGATCTTTTAATTTGTTTTAAAGGGTTTAAAATGATGAATTTTTAAGATTATCCAAGTGAATTATTTTTTAATAGGATTAAAAACATTTATTTATAAATTCACTTAGGTTCATTAATCTAATAATTAATAGTTAATTAAAGATTAATGAATTTGAAATAAAAATTGACTATAAGGGAACTTTGTCTATGGAAGGTTTTGTTTAAGACTAGGGTATTTAAGTTGACCGAAAGGGAACACCTTTAATTGGGAACCGACCTTTGAGTTGAATTAGTCAAATTTTATTTAATTTCACTAAGCATGCTCATAATGTGATTAGTTTTTTTTTTTTTTAGTAGTTTTAAAACTTGGTAATTCACATTAAAATCAATCTAACAAGGGTTATGAAAGGTAGATTGAGGAACTTAGATAAATGAGATTAGCCTAATTTGTATAAGTAAGAGAAAACCTTATTTCAAAATAGTAAGTGGGAGAAGGATATGTGACAACACATCTTACAGTCTTCATCATTGGTTCACATCGTGAGATTGATGTGGGGCCTTGTGGCGGCTTTTGGACCGTTTCCCTACGGAAGGTGTTTGCATGGGTGAACTGCTGAGAATGATAAGATTGTAGTTTTGTTTCTAATACTTGACCTACCTTATAACAGCATTTGTTGGGATAAAACTACGGGATCTAAAATTATGGATCACACTTACAAAGGGCTTATTAAGGTTGTTAATAATGCCTTTGGCCAAACTAATGGTAACTAAATATTATAGGAATAAAAGTTATTCTGGTATAATACTTGGTTGATAATGTCTCAGTTTAGTGAAGGAACACTTGACCAACCCTACAACAGCACTTGTTCTAACTCACTAAAGTACTATAGCATTAGAAATGATTTATAGGGTTCATTTTTTAAATTATTTTATTTCTATGCTAAAATGGATAATTGTTTGCATAATGCTAAATTATATATTTTATATATTTCAATATTATGCCAGTTTCTCTCATAATTTTTAATTTTATTGCTGATAAGTCAAAATTGAGAAAATTTTATTACTTGGAAAAGGTAACATTAACACTATAATGGATAGCTTGGACGTATCTCCTAGTTGACATGTTAGATGTCAAGCTTAGAAGATTAAAAAAAAATGACAACAACATATGAGATGTCGAAGTCAATAGAAGCTAAATTTAGATAATTGTCTAAATGGTCTCAAATTTAACTATTACAAAAATCTAAAAAAAGAAACCAAATGACTTAAGCTATATATAAGGAAATAGTTCCTAAATTAGCCAGGACAGTCATAATGAGAGGAAGTTTTGAAATACCTTTATGGGAAGAAAAATATACATGAAAGTAAATTTGATTTACTAGATTTTTGGTGGAATATAAATAACGCCACCTAGATAGTCGATATAAGATCGACTATCAAGATTTATTTTTCATTACATTTAATATGTAATTCTTGTAAAATACTTAACATATAGAATAGTTTCTACAAGTTGGCACCAGGAAGCCTATCTCAGTTAGGAAAATACTTCACAAAGGTCTTCCAATCAGGTTTCTATTGGCCTACTATTTTTTAAAGATGCACATTTTTTTAGTAAGACTTGTGATACTTGTCAAAGGAGAGGGATGATAGAAAAAAGAGATGAAATGCCCTTAACTTACATTTTAGAGGTTGTACTATTTGATGTTTGGGGTATAGATTTCATGGGGTCATTCCCTTCTTCTTTTAGCAATATTTATATTTTAATGGCTATTGAGTATGTATCGAAGTGGGTTGAGACTGTGGCTTGTCTTGTAAATGATGCTAAAACTATCTTGAAATTCATGCATAAGCACATTTTTACGCTGGCACACATAGAGTTTTAATTAGCGATGAAGGGTCTCATTTTGTTAACAAGATACTTGGTAATTTATTAGAGAAAAATATCATGTGAAGCATAGGATATCGACACCCTACCACTCACAAGCTAACGACCAAATAGAGTTATCTAATAGTGAGATCAAAGGAATACTTGAAAAAATTGTGCATCCGAATAGGAAAGACTTGTCCAATAGATTGGAAGATGCTCTTTAGGCATATAGGACAACTTACAAAACACCTCTAGGTATGTCACCTTACAAGTTAGTTTTTGGTAAATCTTGTCATTTACTTGTAGAGTTAGAACACACAGTATTTTGGGCCTTGAAAAAGTTGAATTTTAATTATGCTCATGATGGATCATTGAGATTGCTGCAGCTAAATGAGTTAGATGAAATGAGGCATGCTTCTTATGAGAGTTCAAGGATATACAAAGAGAAAACTAAAATGTAGCATGACAAAAGGCTTTTGCCGAAGCAATTTGAGAAAGGACAAAGAGTTTTATTGTTTAAGTCTAGACTAAAATTATTTTTGAAAAAATTTAAGTCTAAATGGTCTGATCCTTTCACAATTGTGGAAGTATTTTCCCATGGTGCAGTGACTTTACAGGATGAGAACGATGGAAGATAATTGAAAGTGAACGACCATCGAATCAAACATTATTGGGGAAAGGAAATTCAACGAAAACTTACTTCCCTGAGTTTGAAGGAAGAATGACAGAGCAATGGAATTGCGGAAGCATTGTGTAGTGTTGAATATCTCTATATGCTCCAGAATTTAATGTGCTAGTTGGAATTTTTTATTGATTTTATGAGTTTAATAGTTTTCTTTGTCGTGCAAATCTTTTATTTTGTCATTTGTGAGTTGTCAAATAAAAGAAAAACAGATTCCATAAAAAAAAGGGAAAAGAAAAGAATACTTTCTTTTTCGGGCAAGGAATTTAAAAAGGGTTAGTGTGACAGTTTTGAAGATAGGGCATTTTTCAAAAATTTTAAATTGAATGGTTGGGGATTAAATTAGAAGAGGCATGTAGAGGGTGTGGCAGCAAATTATCTGGGGAAGCATTATGGGCTTTATGGCTGATTTGATGATGTCAGAAAGTTTCAAATTTATAATGTCATAAAGGGGGATTTTGGGAGAATTTCAAATTTGAAAATCATGTGAAAAAGACCAATCCACTCCCAGCTTTATTGTACTTAAATTAAACCCTAGCCCTTAGATTAAACCCATCATTTTTGCTACCACAACCCTAACATTCCAGCTCCGATAATCTTTTCTCTCGTTGAAATTATGCCAACTAAAACTTGTCGGTCAAAGCTCCAAGAGGAAGAACCCTCTAAAATGGTGGAGTCTGAGGTTGTTCCGCAGCAAGAAAAGAAGAAAGCACCAAAAAAGAAAAAGAAAAGGGTCGTGAAGGAGATGACCCTATAACCACAAGTCGAGGGTGATGAAGCTGCCAGAAAAGAACCTGCTGTTCTAGAGTAAGTTGAAGGAGGAGAAACTATTGAAACATTGGAGAAGACCGTAGAAAGACAAGAAATCCCAGAAACGGAAGAAGTACCCAAACCAGAAGAAGTTTGAGAAATTGAAGAATCATCGGAGCAAGGCCCAGTGATTGACCAGCCGTTAACAGAGAAATCTCTAGAAAAGGCTAAAAAAAGAGGAAAAAAAGGAAGTGCTATGCTAAAAAATCTATGTTAAAAGAGATTAGAATAGAGGAAATGGAAACAAAAGAGCACGTGCTGCAACAATGAAAGCGAAGGCGAAGAAAAAGGGAAATAAAAAAATGGAGGAGAATCCGAGGTTTCCTTAGGAAAGATTCATTTCTTCTAGAGTAAAAAGGAAGTATAATGAGTTGAAAAAGAGAGATTTTTTAGTGGAGATAGGATTTAACAAGATCGAGGAAGTATACTTAACAAAGCTGCCTTAGTTGACAAGATCGAGGATTGAGAGTCATGAGTGGCAGGAGTTAGCAAAGCAGCCAAGTGAAGCTCGAGTGCAGGTTGTCTGTGAATTCTATGCAAATTTGGACTTGAAAGAAGGATATTTTGCGATGGTACGCAGAGTTCCAGTCGACTGGTCGCCTGAGGACATTAATGACTTGTACAAATTGGAGGAATCCCCCCATGTGATGTTCAATGAGATGGTTACTGCCCCTTTTGTGGAGCAGTTAAATGCAGTCGTTAAGGAAGTGGGGGTGGAGGATGCTCAATGGTGGGGTTTAAATGCAAGGGCAAGAACCTTTCAAGCAGCATATCTCACGAACGAAGTAAACGTGTGGCTGGCCCTTTGTCAAACTTTGTCTCATACCGACTGCTCATGATTCAACCGTCTTTAGGGCAAGAATCCTACTGACCTTTACAATTCTAAAGGAGTTAAGCATCAACGTTGGGAAGATTATATTTGATCAAATCAAGCGCTGTGTGAAGAAGAACATTGGGAAGTTGTTTTTCTCAAACACGATCTCCATGCTGTGTGAACGGGTTGAAGTTTCCAGACACCCAGAAGATGATACATTCTTTGACAAGGGTGTTATTGATCCAAACAACATTCAGCGCTTGAGAGAAGGGAAGGAAGCTCCAAAGCTAGTGGTCTCCTGAGGGGGATGGACAAGCTTTTGGAGCAGTAACACCAATTACTACAACAGGTTGAGTATGCAGAAATGCAACAACAAACCTTCTGGATTTATGCTCAAAGGAGAGATTTGGCTATTAAAAAGGCCTTCCACAACAACTTCCAAAAGCCATTCACAACCTTTCTAACCTTCCCAGAAGAAATACCGACTCCATGGATTTCACCACCTACTGTCCAACCATTTGAAGAAGAAGATATTGAAGAAGATTCATCTGAAGAAAAAGGAGAAGGGATGTAGTATGATTTCCCTTAATTATCTGCTTATCTGTCTGCCTTTAGTTTTTTCTGTTCAGTTTATGTTGTTTCTACTTTTTATCTTTGTTGTTGTTGTTTAAAGTTTTTTTAGAAGTTAGAATTGTAGGAAGAAAAAAAAAATCTTTGTCTAATGATCGACTGAAAACGTGTGACCTTTTAGAAGAAAACTTTTGAATAGAAAAAGTCTTCAGTCTAGTGCAAGTGCACACTGTCAAATAAGTAGTAAAAAAATATATTCAAAAGTATCGATCCCACAGAGAACGAATATCACAAAATCCAAAATTAAGGCAAACATGTTCAAACAAAGCAACCTCAGTAACCAATATTAATAAATTGGGAAGGTTGTGAGTGTATTAAAAATCAAATGATAAAAAGATGGAATCTGAATATGCTTTTGCCCCTTAGAAAAGAATTGTGACCTAAAATGCAATTGCAATCTTTACTCAAACACCAAGCGATGTAAACCGGGTTCAACTTCTATTAAAAGTAAACTTGCTGTAAAGTGAAGGACTACAATAATGAAGGTTAAAAGACTAGAAGTAAAAGTCGAAATAACATAAATAAAGTTGCTGGAAATTAAACTAAAATAGAAAAATAGAAACTGCTATTACAAGAGAAAAGTCGAACTTCAAGGAGAGAATTATCACCTCTTTAATCAATCTAAACTCAATCTCTTTCAAGGAGAGTAAGATCTTCACAATCCTAGACTTTCGACATGGTTTGATTGAAGTTTGGGTGGCGTTTCTTCTCCTTTAAGTCGAAAAAGTAGAAAATAAAATGTGCAGAAAAATAATGGTCTTCAATCGAGTATGGCTGATCATGGACTCCTTTTTCATGGCTTGAATCTTCATATATAGCCTCCAAATGCTAGAGTTTGCTCCTTGGATGTTTAAGGAAAGAATCAAATCTTTATGAGCTTGATTCGTGGAGAATATCCTCAAATATTAGCATAAAATCGGGCTTCCAGATTTTTTCCTTTATTCTTGAAATTCTGTTTCCCAGGTGAAATTGCAATTGCAATTGGAGTTGCAATTCTGGTAGTTTTCACTTTTCTGCATAAAAACATCAAAACTCATCAAAAATCAACTATTTTCCTCTTATTTCCTATTTATTAGCTCAAAATAATCCATTCACTAATTTTGGTTATTTTCTCATTAATTTGCTATATTTATTAAACATAAAAGCATGCATTTGTGCAAATAGCTTAAGTAAAAAGGGTAAACTATTGTAGATTTGTATATATTTTTCTATATGTTTTTCATCTTCCCTGTACATTCCTTCTAGTCTTTTCTAGTCAAGATTTTAGATCTTGATTAAGATTTCTTTTTATACAATTTCTTGTATCTTTTTGTACATTCTCATTAGTTTTCATAATCGGGAAATTAATTCCTGATTATCTTTGTTGTAAATTAATAATATGTATAGTATCAAATGTACAGAATCCCTTGTATAGGTCTGGATTCTGTATTGAACATAGTAAAATCATCATCCACTTCTAGTCTTGTGCCAGCGCATCAACAGAGCAGATGGCGTAATAAGTCTCTCCAGAGTTGCTACTTGGAAACAAGATAGCGTGATCAGCCTCTTCAGAGTTGCTATTTGTTTCAGTGAAAGACTATTGCTTGAAGATATCAAAGGTTGAAGATGAGGACCTG
This sequence comes from Trichosanthes truncata, assembly GCA_033996785.1. Taxonomy (NCBI): domain Eukaryota; kingdom Viridiplantae; phylum Streptophyta; class Magnoliopsida; order Cucurbitales; family Cucurbitaceae; genus Trichosanthes; species Trichosanthes truncata. The sequence goes on along the minus strand of JAWPNB010000002.1, from coordinate 52,558,061 downwards.
CTGCGGATCTTTAGGAGTTGTGTTCCCGGTAGTAAGTCGCCAGGTGGGCGCTGTGAAACCGTTGGTAAGCTCTCCGGTGTATCCTTGCCTCTTCAACAATCTGAAATATCAGACAGAAGCAATAATGAAAGACTGACGCATTACTTTAATAAAGCCACTTTATTAAAGATGAAAGGACAAGCACAGTTGGAAGCACGTGATGAAGATTCGTTTTTATCTTTATTTTTCAAAGTTTATCATTTTCTTTTGTCTTTTTGTAATCATTTCTTTTACTTTCCGTCATTTACTATTTGCTTTTTACTTTCCGCCATTTACTGTTTTTGTTTTATTACTTTTGATAAAGTAGATTCCTCTACTTTATTAAAGTTATTTGTTTTATTTTCTTTTTAGAAAATAGTTTGTCTCCATTGAGAAAGTTTGGTTCACGCAGGGCATGTCCTATCGGTCCAAGCTTATCTCTTAGTTAGTTAGATTTAATTCTCGTTTCAAATCCGGAGTCTATAAAAGACTTCCGAGTTGTAAAGGAAAGGCATCGAAAAATATTTGCGAGCTTCACTTGCTAAATATTTACTCAACCTTCCTACTTCCCAATCCTTCTGTATCCAATCGATCTTAATTCTCTTTTGCCGCTTAAAGTCGTCTAATCAAATTATGACACATGACAGTTGGACCCGACGGTAGTTTAGTCCGGGATCATTATAAAGGGAATTGGGTCAAATTTAAATAATTCAAGTTTATTGAAAATGATTGAATTAAACTCAAATAAGCCCAAGTCAAAGTTGGGCCTAAAGTCGACCAAGCCCAAGCCCATACAAGGTCCACCAAACTCTATAAATAGAGGAGGTCACCCTTCATTTGAGGCATTCAAAAGAGTCAGAATCCAGAGCACTCAGCCAGAGAGTTTAGAGTCTTCAAGAGTCAGAATTCAGAAGCTTCAAGTTCAGTAAGAGAATCCAGAGAATTCAGAAGATTCAAGATTCAGAATTCAGAAGATTCAATGACTGGAAGGCTTCAACAAATTGATCGTCTCTTCACCAACTACAGATCGAAGATTCAATCTCCCTCCATCTGAGAACAAGCTCGTCAGCCCTCAGATCAGAGTCTACATTCCGAGAGAAAGCATCAGAGGATTATATATATTAGAGACTACACTACTCCAAATTCAAAAAAATCAAATTCAATATTTTGGTGATGTTCAAATGGCAACAAAGTTTTTTTTATTTTAAGTGCCAACATGCACTGTAATTCTTCATAGAAATCACAATTGCGGCATGCATGCACTATATTCTTTGAATCATATTTAGAATTGCCGGCAATGACTATTGTAGACAAGCTGGTCTAGATGGTGGGTTTTGAATGAATAGTCACCGGTGATGAAAAATTAAATTGACCATATATGAATTCACATATGGTGGGTTGTGAAAGAGTTTCTAAACCCTATATTTTGGAATGTCCAAAAAGAAAAGATATTGAAGACCAAGATATGTCTTGGATTTGAATTTTGTAATTTAAATTATCTTCAATTTCTAGGATATGCAAAATATGCCGGTCAATTTTGCTAGTATTTAATTTAATTATGCATGAGATGTATATTTTAGTTTTTGATCGTTGCATAAAGTATGTTATTTAGATTAAAATCCCACCATAGGTTAAGCATGATTATGCATGCTATCTTATTTTTTAATATAATTGGTATATTTAAAAATTTTGAGTAGGTTGTTTCCTAATAGAATTAAGATACTTTCCTAATAAGTTTATATTTTCCATATCTTTGAATATAATTGTTATATTGGAAAATTAAATTAGGATATTTCTTTTCAAAATTAGAATCCATATTTTCCTAATAGGATTAGGACATTTTCTAATGAGATTAGGGTTTCTTATATATATATATATTTCTAATTCATGGTTTAAATAGTTTAAAATTTGAATTTAACTTATCTTTATCTGTTTCTAGTAAGATTAGAATTTAGGATAATTTTTAAATTTAGTTTTAAAAGGTTTAAAATGGTAGAATTTCAAGATTATCCATGAAGTGAAATTAGATTTTAATAGGATTAAAAACATTTTTTAAATTCACTTAGGTTCATTAATATAGTAATTAATAGTTAATTAAAGAATAATGAATTTTGAAATAAAAATTGACTATAAGGGAACTATGTCTATGGAAGGTTCTGTTTAGACTGGGATATTTAAGCTGACCGAAAGGGAACACCTCTAACTGGAAACTGACCTAGGAGTTGAATTAGTCAAATTTTATTAATTTCATTAAGTAGGCTCATAATGTGATTAGTTTTTTAAATAGTTTAATAAACTTGGCAATTCATATTAAAATCAATCCAATCAGCATAAAGGTTATGAAGGATTGATTGGAAACTTAGATAAATGAGATTAGCCTAATTTGTCTAAGTAAGAAAAAACCCTATTTCAAAATAGTAAGTAGGAGAAGGAAATGTGTTAACATATCCTACGGTTTCCATTATTGGTTCACATTGTGAGATTCATGTGGGGCCTCGTGGCAGCTTTTGGACCATCCCCCTACGAAAGGTGTTTGCATGAGTCAATATCAGAGTGAACTCCTAAGAAGGATAAGATTGTAGTTTTGTTTTCAATACTTGACCTACCCTACGATGACACTTGTTGGGATAAAACTATGGGATCTAAAATGATGGGTCACACTTACAAATGGCTCATTAAGGTTGTTAATGATATCCTTGACCAAACTAATGGTAACTACATATTATAGGAATAATAGTTATTATGGTATAAAACTTGGTTGAAATTGTCTTAGTTTAGTGAAGGAATACTTGACCTACCCTACGACGGCACTTGTTCTAACTCACTAAAGTACCATAGCATTAAAAATGATTTATAGGGTTTATTTTTCAAATTGCTTGATTTCTATGCTAAAATTGAATGGATAACTGTTTGCATGATGTTAAATTATATATATATTTCAATATTATGTTAGTTTCTCTCATAATTTTTAATTTTATTACTAAAAGTCAAAATTGAAAATTTTTATTACTTGAAAAAGTAACATTAACACTATAATGGTAGTGTAAAATTTTTAATTTGTCTTTATTGAGAAATGTTCGCAAAACCTATTGCTAATGTCATTTGAATTGTTCGTGAAGCACATGATTAATGAATCAAAAGTAAACGAGATGCTTGTACGTATTCTCCTAGTTGACATGTTAGATGTCAAGTTTAGAAGATAAAGAAAATGACAACAACATATGAGATGTTGAAGTCAACATAAGCTAAATTTAGAAAATTATCTAAATGATCTCGAAGATTAAGTATTACAAAATTCCAAGAAAATAAATCAAATGACTGAAGCTATATAAAAGGAAATAGTTCCTAAATTTGCTAGGATAGTCATAATGAGAGGAATTTTTGAAATATCTCTATGGGAAGAATAATGTAGATGAAAGTAAATTTGATTTACTAGATTTTTGGTAGAGAGTAAACAACTCCACCTAGATAGTTGATACAAGATTCACTACCAAATTTTATTCTTTATGTAATTCTTGCAAAATACATAACTTGTAGAATAATTTCTACAGACTGACACCATGAAGCTCATCTCAGTTAGTGTAGTGAGAGACATTAAGATGTCATTACGTAATAATTGTTAATTAATGCTGAATGTGGTGTTTATTACCACAAGAGAAATTCAATTTCTCAAACTTATTACTAAAAGGTTCATATAGTATGAATTATTTTTATATTTCAAATTGTTTGAAAATACATTCAGTTGAAAATAAGAACGATTTGTATATGTTAAAATGTTGACATATATCATACTACAAAATACTGAGATATTAGGATTATAGAATCTAGAATGGAAAGACAAATTGTCTTCTCAAAAAGATACTTGACTTTGGCAGTTTAGGTTGATAAATATCAACTTAAATAGAATGAAGACTTGTAAGAGGTAATTCTCTAAAAGTTAGAGTTAATTACTTTACTTGTCTATAAATCTTGCATTTCATACAAAATAAGCATTGGACCTTTATTGGATAGGGCTATAAGGACAAAGAATACTTTGGGCTTACACATTCTGACTCAAGTGGTCTGGTGAATGTAAAAGCCAAATAAAGTCATGAATATTTCATCACTCTAGTTGATGATCATTCAAATGTCTTTACGTAATACAACATAAGTCTAAATTTTATTGAAAAGTTCAAGAAAATTAAGATTAAAGTTGAAAATTAATTAGGTAAATCTATCAAGATATTATGATTAGATCATAATAGAAAGTACAATAACCTTATGTACTAAGATTAATTGATAGAAAATGAGTTTTTATCCCAATTATCTTAATACCAAGTACAATTGTGTGAAATTGTGCTGCAAGGGGAGAAACAGGACTTTGTTAGATATGGTCACATCAGTAATGAGTTACCAAACTCTGGTTAGGAGATGCAATATAGATTCCATGGTGAACATGATTCCGTCCAAAAGTGTCTACAACACTTCACCATTTGCGAATGTTAAGCTCACATGCTGAAACAAGCCTAAAAAGCTTGTATATGTTCAAAGATAAGCCTAAGTGTAGGCCACCCCTAAGGAGTACAAGATGGTCTTTAATATAGTCCTAAAATGAATAAGGTATTTGTATGGCAAATATCAATTTTATAAGGAATGTCAAATAAAGGACTACAAACCTTTAATAAGGTGAGATAGTGTTAATAAATTGGTTCCAAGTGAAGCCACTAAATAGTTAACAAAAGTTGTTAACAATTTAATTACATTTAAAAGTCAAATGGATCCTAGTCATGAATTGGATAACCCTCATCGTAGTGGGAGAGTTATGAGATGACTCAACCTTTACAAGGACTTAATTGAAGCCCAAATATTCATGTTAGATGACAAAGTTGTAGGCTTATTGCCCTCAAAGTGAGACTAATGGCAAATGGTTAAACCTAATAGGAGAAAGTAGGCTACTAGTAAACTTTCTCACTTGTTGCCATACTTAAGTTTGTATGCATTATTTAATTCATTGTTGCATATGGGATATGAAAATGAATGTTTATAATTCTTTTATGAAAAGAAATCTTAGATAATGTACACAAATCAATTAGAGAGATTTATTTTCAAAGATCAAAAGAATAAAGGTTTGCAAAATAATAAAGGTTCATTTATGAAATGAATTTTACCATTAGATCTTTGAATATAAGGTTTGATAAAAGTACCAAAATCTATAACTTTGGATAAATATTAATGAAGCTTGTATAGACAAGAAAATCATTAATTGCTTAGTGGATTTTTCTCATGTTTTATGTTGATGATATTTTTACCTATTATGAATGATGTAAGATGTCTAACATAAAAAGTTGATTAAGTAACCAATTCCAAATAAGTGATTTGGAATGACTCAGTATATTTTACATGTAAAAAATGTAGATTTTAAGGACAAAATGTTAACTTTATCTCAAACATTTTATATTGACAAAATTGTTGTCAAATATTTGATATTTATGTCTAAGGAAGAGTATCCTAAGACACCTCAAATGTTGAAAGTATATGATATGCATAAATGAGACTGAACATTTAATATACAATTAGTTAACATATATCAATTAAACGAATGGTATGACCATTGAGTAGAAAATTAAAAACTTTCTCAAATTATCTATGGATAATGAGAAATTTTTGTGTATGGAGTTAAAGATTTGATCTTTACAAGATACACTAGTTTTTACAAAAATTTAGGAAATCTATGTAAAGATAAATTTTAACCTAGGTGGTGGAGTATGGTACAAGTTAAATTGTTTTGCTGTGAAGCAACAAAAGGACTTGTATGACTCAAATAGTTCCTTCAAGATTTTAAATGTGTTTCAGATATGATTTAATTTATCATATTTATTATGATAATAGTGGTGCAACGACTAATATTAAGGAAATTAGAAAACACCATCGTACATGGAATCATATCGAGAGAGAGAAAGCATCATGGTACTGACCAAGATGGCTTTTAATGGCAGTCGTTTGAATCTATATAAAAAGACTCTCTAGGTTAAAGTGTTTGAGGGTCACCTAGAATGTCTAAGATTACGAGACATGTCTCATCTTTGCTAGGGCAAGTGGGAGAACATGTTGGGTATAGAGTCTGCCCTAGGATACATGTCTCGCCGGCTTTAGTGTAAGTGGGAGATTGTTGGGATTTATGCCCTAAAGCCTCATAATTAATGATTTATTTAATAATTAATAATAATTTTGATTATATTATTTGCAATATAATATTATCCATTATATGAAAAATCCAAGGTTATTAGTGTAATCTTGAATAGTATGTGGTTGACATACGAGAGGATCATGTTCAAGAAATAACCTAAAGGGTCATAGTATATGGATAAGGTTGGGTGCCTTATCCTAGTAATACTATTGATACGGCCCACTTTGTAATAGTTACAAATGATTTGATCAAAATCGTTCATGTAGAGACATGTGAGTGGGGGTATCTTATACAATGAGTTTTTGTAAGACTGGACCACGAAATATTTAATCTCTCTTTATAAATTCGTTAATTGAAAATATTAATATTTCATCATGATGATCATATGCGACTCGATCTTAATCCTAAGTGAGTTATGAACTCCTGCCTGCGAGGGCTTGTCCTTTGATTTGCATGGGTGAGAGTGACTTTTGTAGTCGATTCAATATGCATACCATTTTGGGGACTTGACCAAATAGGGAGCTGGAAAAATAATCTCACAAGATGGAATTCACTCATTCCCATATAGGGTAAGTAGATGAGTAGTTCCCTTAAGTGCTAATTTCGAAACTTGAATAATGGGGCCCCACCCTCTCACTGGCCCGAAAGGGACTTATTTTATAATTAGATTATAAACAAATTGTTCATTAGAGTATATGTGGTACTTAAGGTGCAAGATGTAATTATAGGGGTAAACAGACTTTTGACCTAGCTGTAATTACGAACAACTCGTGAAGGATCAACTTGCAAGTAATGATTATATCTATGGACACAACTTGCCCTACAGTGCATAAGAGTGCAACTCTAGGTCTATAGTGGAGTGACCTCTAGTTAATGAATGAAAATTAATTAATTAAAGAGTTTAATTAATTGATTTTGTATCATTGGAGTTTATAATCTGTAGGTCCATAAGGTCCCATTGCTAGCTCATAGTAACACTAAAAGATCAATTTAGTTGAAAGAAAAACTTGAAATGTTCAAATTAATATTTAGATATATTAAATATATAAGAGGAAAATATATTTATTGTATTTGATACGTTAAATATTAAAATAATTAATGTATATTAGATACATTAAATAAAAGATATTTATAGAATTTGAATAAGATTCAAATAAATAAATATCGTAGGAGATTTGAATGAGATTCAAATAAATATAAGATATATTTTAATATATTAGTGTTAAAATATAATATTTTAATTATGACAAAGATTTTCCTTTGGTCTCTATAAATAGGACACTTGGATTGAGCCATTAGGCACAACACATATCTCCTTAATAGAGAATTAGAGAATTCTCTTTAGACCTCTTCCTCTCCAATCCCTTGTGGATTTTCTTTCAAGAGGCTCCCACAAGCCTTGGTCCTATGTTCGAGTCATAGCTAGGAAGATTTTATGGAGGAGATAAAGATCAACCAAAAATATTTCCATATTTACTCCAAGTAAGTTTGCTTAACCTTAATTTTTACTCCAAACGTTCTAAAGCAATCTCTGTGTAGCTTGTGCTCGTAGCTAGATGTTTTCACCACAAAGTCTTAACATTTTGGAATGAAGGTATAAGCTGCATGAAGAAGATTTGAATAAAAAGAGAAGAGAAGAAAAGAAAGAAAAGCAAGGGATGAGTGTTAGCATGATAGTTACAACTCTCCTAGAGCTTAGGTGAGCTTCATCATAAAATGTCACCATTCTGAGAAGCAAGAGGGGAGTGGCATAAAAGGCAATCTTGGAAAAGTAGTAGGAATGAGTGTTATTCCTGTGAGGTGATCAATTTGAAGGCTAGGTTACACGACATCATAAAATGTTGTCATTCCAAGAAATAGGGCCGTGACTTTAAGGATCTCAAAAAGAATAGTAGGTTGTGGAAAAAAAAAAAGAAAAAGACAGAAGAAAAAGGAAAAGGAAAGAAAAGTGTGAGTTTTGTGCTAGCTTTAGAAGGTTAGTCTTAGAAAGGAAGTACTCTTGTGTAAGTTTTGTCTTGGGATTGCCTAGTGAGCTTGAGAATTAGAATTCTTAGGTGAGCGAAGAGGTGTCTAGTTAATTCTTGGGCATGTGCAAAAGAGTAGAATTTGAAATCTTGAAGCAGGACAACATGTATTGAGTTGCAAGAGCAAGTTTGATGCTAGAGCATTGTTGCGAATGTGGTAATGTACATGAGAATTTAGTGGTCAAGTAGAAGTGGTTGTTGGCATGTGCAGGAAGAGAAAGCATCACTCAAGGACGAGTAATGATTCGTGTTTGGGGGTTTGATAACTCTTAAAATAAGAGTTATAGGATAACATTTTAGAATTAAATTGTCATATTTTGTTTCATTCTATTGTGGAAATTCCCTAGCTTTGATGATTTTTTCTCTAGGTTTAATTTTGATATAGTAAAATTCTAATCATAGTAGGATTATAGTAATTTACAAGTTTTATTTGTTGATTCAGGGCTTGATTAAAGTTTTGAGTAATTGCTGTGATGGAAGACTCTTGAAGTTAAAGACAGTAGTTCTACAACGTTTTGCTAGAGAAAATTTGGTAATTCAAGCTAGCACGAATTTCACACGTGAGAAAAGTAGCTCATTAAATAAGCTGGAGAATGTCAGAATATTCAACTTATTTCGGCCAATAGGAGCTCACCATTTCATGGGTCTTGTCCAATCAGCCATGATTTGCACAAAATAGTAGGTATAAAAGGTTAGGCAACTGTTTTTGCAAAGGAGGAGAGAGAGGATCAGAAAGAAAATGGAGAAAAGGGAGAGGAACTTTCGGAGTGGAGATCGTTGACGGATGTTTTCCAAAGAAGGAAGGAATCTCCCATTGATCTGAAGTTGATGTTGTATCTAGCTTTTTGGGGCAACATTTTGTTTACTTATTATTCTTCTTCTTCTCCCATTTAGTTTCCTTGCGCTATTTTCATTATGTCTGTATTTCATTTTTCTTGTTGTATTTCTTACACTATGAACTAATCACCTTAAGGTGAGGATTAGAAGATGATTATTTTTTATTAATTTTATAACTGAGTACATTTCATTACCTTAATTTGATTTTTAAGAGTTTTTATTTCATTAGCTAGATTTCGTTTGGCCAGCCAAACAGCAGCAACGTTCCTCTGATTGCTGGGAAGAATATGAGGGGCTGAAAGCTTAAAAACCACATTAGCTCCTTGTTTGGGTAAGTAACTAATTAAGTGAGGAGGTTAGGGATAATCAATCACCTAATACACACACATTATAGTGGGTTTAATGGAAGCTGGAGTAATGGAAAGGAAACAATATATTTTAGGTAATTCGGGGGATTGCAGTGTAAACTATTGTGGGTTGAGCGGAATGAATGTGTACTTAAGCTATAAAACTAATTAAAGCATGAATTACCTCTAATCCAACCCTTTAGTTAGCTCAAGGTACATAGTTCAGCTATTAGTTGATCATTTACATTTTCCCTGTTTATCTCTGTTTTAGCAAGTATTTTGTTCCAGTATTTTTGATTTATATTATTTTGTTTCCCTTGATAAATTTGTTGGTTACAACGAGATTGCTGAAAGTTAATTGTAGTGGAATAGAAAATTACTAGTCTCCGTAGATACGATAATTTACTTAGCACTTGCTACAAATTTATGTGTACACTTGCGCATAGACGATCATATTATTGCTGAAATATTCACATTACTCTAGCACGTGTCAATAGCCTTCCAAGTAATTTACCGAGCACAACATAAATGAATCTAGTGGAGCACTGTAAGGTAATTACCATGAGGAGTGGTAAGGAGTTGATTGAGCAGTGCATAGCAAGAAGTTCATATAAGAAGATCAAGAAAAATAGGTTGCACCAGAATTATCCATTAAGCAAGTTGAGGATAAACTACAGTTGGCTACTTTATCAGCCATTCCATTTCCTCAATGCCTCTAGAAGAACAAAAAGGATAAACAGTATAGTAAGTTTATTGATATTTTTAAGAAACTGCATATTAACATTCTTTTTGCAAATGCCCTTGCACAAATGCTACATTATATCAAATTTATGAAGAACATCTTGAAGAAGAGAAGGAAGTTGGAGGATTACGAAATGATCCCACTCACATAGGAGTGTAGTGCCATATTGTAGAGAAAATTACCACCCAAAGTAAAAGATTCAAGGAGTTTTTCTATTCGTTGTTCTATTGGTGATGTTATCTTTGCCTTATGTGATCTAGGAGCTAATATTAACTTGATGCCTTTGTTTATTTTAGGAATAGGAGATGTGAGACCAACAACTGTGTCTTTGCAACAGGCTGATAGATCAATTAGGCATCCATGAGGAATCATTGAGGATGTTCTGGTCAAGGTAGGGAAGTTTATCTTTCATGTAGATTTCTTGGTGTTGGATATGGAGGAAGATGGGAACATGCCAATAATTTTGGGAAGACCATTCTTGGCCACGGGAAGAGCAAAGATTCATGTAGAGTTGGGAGAGCTGAAGCTACGAGTTTAGGATGAGTCAGTCATATTCAAAGTTTTCAAGGATCCCAGCCTTTCATATCGTACGAATTGTTCAGGCATCTTTGGGGGTGGATCACCATCGTTCCAACCTTCTTCGGAGTCACATCCATCATACTACTATTTGCAACCACCTTGAAGAGGAGAAGAAAAGTTAGGCTGAGGGCTATAAATTAAGCGTTGTTGGGAGGCAACCCAAAGGTATCTTTTGCAACTTTTAGTTTATTTTTAGCTTTATTTTTCTGTTACTTCGTTTTTTTAAAGGAAATAGAACTTCCAACAAGTAAATATGAGGTTATTGGAGCTTTGGATTCTTGACAGTCAACATATTCAAGGAAGTCTCGTTAACCTTTACATTTGATTTTTATTTATTATCTTTTTTGTTCCTTTCATACATTGAGGACAATGCATGTTTTAAAGTTGGGGGTATGGTGATTTCCTTGAGCGTGGATAGTTTTTATTTATTAATAAAGTTTGTTATGATCTTTTGAAATAAAAGGCAAATAAGTGCAAGTAGATTGATTGTGGTTTGACTGAGAAGTATTTGACTTTATTTTTAGCCTTTTGATACTTTATTTGAGCACTCAAGTTTAAGTATTTTGCTGCTTTGATGCTTTTTTTTTTTTTTCTTTTTTTTTTTTTTTGCTTTAGAACTTGCTTTAGCCTTCTGAAATAATGAGAATGCAATGTTTTCTGGGAGAATATTTAGGTTGCTTGCCTTTTTGTGGTTCTTGTTGCAAAAAAAAAAAAGAAAAAAAAGTTGTGAAAAAAAAACAGAGAGAGAAAAGGGGATAGAAAGAGCTACCCACATTGTGATCAATTAGGCCACTCATTGAGTGAGTTCTCTGGGTAAGGGTCCCTATAGTGGAGGTGTGTGAAAGCTACTATCTCGAGAAAAATAAAATATCTTTATCTTGTTGGTCTTTTATTTTATTAAAAACTCTTAATGATCCTAATTGATATGGTGTTGCTTGAGTGAAGGTTGGCTAAAAGGTGAGATTTTAGATCCAATGGAATTTAGGCAAGTTCTGTTGCATTTAAATGTTCTTTTGAGTTGAAGAGTGGTAAAATACTAGGAATTGTACACACACACATCTAGGGCTTAAAATGAAGTCAGTATAGCTCATTGGTTATAAATGATTGACATTGCTTGCATCTTATGTTATTTTATTTTGAAGGTTGATGAATTTTATTTTGAAGCTTGAGACTATCCACTTTGCATGATATTTGGGCTGTTGAGTTTAGTTTTCTTGTTAATTGATTCTTTGCTCGAGGGCGAGCAAAAGGCTAAGTTGGGGGTATTTGATAAGTTCATTTTATATTTATTTATTTTATCTTGTTTAGGTTGTTTTTCGTTAGTTTTCCTATAGTATTTGGATTTTAATTAATGCATTTCTTTTATTTTTATAGGTGATCCAAGATTTCATTTTGAAGGCCAAAATTCAAAGATTTTAAAACTGAAGGCTAAAAAAAAAAAATTTACAAAGCCTAGGCGCTTAGACTGCTAGCGAATGTAAAATACTAGTGCCTAGGAGTTGTTTTCTGCGCGTAAGCGCTATAAACTTTGATGCGTGAATTTGGGACGCGCGCTTAGTGTTTTTTGGCCTATAAATACATCTCTTTATCAAATTTGAGGGGATTTGGAGAGGGAGAACGAGTAGAAGATGACTGGACACTATTTGGGAGGATTCAAACAACCGAACGGAGTGAGAGCAATGATTGGAAACTCATGAAATCGCCAGGATTTGTTTCTTTTCCCTTTTTCCTTATCTTTTATTGGTTGTAATGACTTCAATAGTTTTAGTTAGGACTTTTGTTGATATTTTCGTTATGAACTAATTTACTTCTTCTAGAGCTTTGATGTAGTCGTTTTTTGAATCTTACTCTTTCTTAGTTAATAGTTGATATTTCTATTTCATTTGTGATTGTGAAAACTCTTTTAAGCTTGCATGTTTAGATTTGGCCAATCTTTACATTGATTTTGTGTTGTAATTTGAGGTTGAGAGACAAGAATTATTGATGAACTTGAATTGTTTTTCCCTAATTTATACTTGAGATAGAGATATCCTTGTAGATTTTGTTGCAATTTTAGGTTCTACGTGCTTAATATTTGAGTTGTTGGAATTATTATAGAGATATAGGCAATTTACTTTTCAAAGAATATCGTTATTGTTTGGGAGAGAATATCGAGTCTCTAGGGTAGAACTTGTCAACGATCTAGAAATAGAATTTGCTTTAACTATTAATGAAAGAAGAGTATGAGGAGATAACCGTGAAGTCATAGCTCCAGATCCTTTAGAAATTGAATTTATCCTCATGTTTTACTTTGTTAGATTTAGAGCTTTATTTCCTTCAATTGCAAACAAGTTTAAAACTCCATCCCCCTTTGATTATCCGGTACTCAGATAAAACTAAAGTAACGAATTTAGTAATTGGTAGCATTCATTCCTTATGGAGAATGATTTTGGTATTCAACAACTATATTACTTGTAACGATTCGTATACTTGTGAATTTGAGCAACAAGGACCTCCTCTAAGCTTACAACCAAGGTAACCCAAAACAACTGAAGACTTTGTGGGTTTTGTAAAATAGTAAGTAAAACAAAATAGAAATAAAAATTGAAGTGTAAACACAAATGAGAGAAGGGGCATCCAAATCTGTTTCAACTCCAGAGAAATATGCGCCCACCTATGCGCCTACAAATTGCTTAACTAGGTAAGGCTCATCAGCGATTGTTGCCCATATGCTCATGCATCTCATTCTTTCGAGTTCTGTACGGTTCGAGCATAGTGTATTCTGATTGTGCCTACAACCTACCCTAATCGAAACTTAAAACCGTGAGTCAAGTTCAACACCTATTCAATCCTTTTCTAAGTGCTTTCAAGAGTCTAAGTAATTAAACACATATGTCTATGGCTAATTGAACTTAGATAAAGAAAAACACACAACTTTCATGACTCTATTTGTCCTATGTCTAGGTACAAAAAGCAACGTCCTATTTCTAGGTACTTTTCTTCGATTGCTTTTATGAGAACGCGTACGCAACCCAACCTTTTCAGTATTGAATCTCACACAAAGTATGCTAACCTAAGTGATTAGTTTAAGCTAACAATAAAACTTAAACTTCAAAAAAGTAAACAATGCTAAGTGTTGAGCAAGGTTGCTTATGCTAAAGGCGGGACTGTAATGACCCAACCTAGACCGCTACTACACACTTACACAACAACCGACCTCAACCACGAAAAAGAAACTCAAAACAAATCCTCAAACTAGTTCAGGTAAACATTTCACAAAATTCACTTTATTTCGAGATTCTGATTCAAAAACAAAATAAACTTGTAAAACATTTCCATTCAAAGATAATTTTACCAAAATTAAAAGTAAACCAAAATCACAACTAAAGCACTAGGGAAAGGAAATAGCAGGAAACTGGGCAATTCTTCTATCTTAGGAAATAGGAGACAACTATATCTCCATAGCCTGGCCAAGCTAATGCCTTCGCCACGTGCCTCACAAGTCTATTGACCACCTGCAAAGAAAAAAACACTGTAGCATAAATTGAGTATAAAAGTACTCAATAAGTAGCCCACTTAAAGGCCAAGGGTTCACAACCCCACCACAAATACAAACCAACAAACCACAAACCACTCAGCCTCCTGAGCTTACTTAAGTTCTACACTCTCTTGGCTAAGTGACCACCTAACCCACCCCCACCTACAGTATTGTTTTATTGCCATACCCTTGAGCCATGTTTCCTATCCACGGGGAATCACCCTTCCCGCTAGCATACGTCAAGTAGGAACACAATCCTCAAGCCCACACCTCGAAGGTACAAAAACCATGTAGCTAGCACCTTCAATGAAGGACACAACCCTCATGCCATCACTATAAAGGGTACACAAACCCTCTAACTAGCACCTGCAATGAAGGACACAACTTCAATGCCATCACAATGAAGCTTACATGAACCCTCTAGCTAGCACCATTCATAAACATCCAAGGCAAGCACGCTCAAGGTGGGGTAGTGGGTGTCACTAGCCCAACGCGGTCCTAAGCGATTCCCTAATTCTAACAAGGTTCTCAAGACCATATAACCATACTTAACATTAGCACAAGATCAGGATAATCAACCAATACCACAAAGCATAAAGTACTTCAAGCACAATATTCAACCAAGATGCTACATATAGGAATCATAATTCGCCTATACAAATAGTCATATTGTCAACCAACATACATCCATACTTGGCAACCTTATGCACACAAAACAAACTAGAATAAGGCAACTAATAATCACATGCTTCACATTCAAAGTATTTAGCATGCCTAATCATCCACAACCTCTCATGCATAAGCCAATCTCAACATACACTTAAAGGGGCAGAAATCCAAATAGCTACTTACCTCCTAGGCAAAATAAATATTATTCCAAGCAAACCAAAAATCCCTATTTGAAACACTTAGCACCACCTAGAAAATTTAAAGCAACACAGGATTAACCCATGGCATGGAGCTAAAATTACTCAATAAATTTCGATAATTAATTTTGGGGTTTGACTTAAAAAGGTGGTGAAAATCTCACCTTCCAAGCCTACTGATCAAGAAAATAAGTTGTTGGAATTTTGTACCAAACCACCCAAATTCAAATGTTTGGCCTACACATACAATGGGTACCCTTCAATCAAATCCAACAATTTAAAGGTAAGTTTAAACACATCAAAACAGCCTCTGAATTGCACAAGAAGAGCCTAAACATGCAACCAATTAAATCCAACTCAAGCCTAATCATTACTGTATTGAATAGGCTCCAAGATCTCAATAAATCTTACCCAAACAGTGACCCACGCTTGCTAGACAGCAGCTTATTTTTTCTCAAAATTGCCCCACACTACCTCCAATCATCATGGGTTTCCTAAAATCGAATCCAAAACAATCCGGATTAGTCTCCAAAGGCCAAAACAACACCATAAATCAGATTATAATTCAAAAGAATACCTTGAATCAACACCAAAACGCTTACCCAATCAAAATCGAGGGCCGTACGTGGCTATACAATGCCAACTTGCTGAAAAAACATGCCTGAAACCCCCTTATCGCTAGCTGTTCAACGCGAGGGAGAGATAATAGGGCGGCTGCAGTTCAACAAGTTCGCGATGTGCGGCAATGGCGGTCAACCGACGAATCTGGGTGTTTGGGCTGCAGGTAGAGCGGATTTGGCGAGCGGTGATAATTCTCATTTATGAGGATTATTTAACCCTAAAACTAAGTTATTTTTGCCATTTTTGCATGCTTTATTGATTACCGAGCAAGCTAAAAATAGCGTTTATGAGATAAATTCATGCAAGCTTGTTAAAACTTGATAATTAAAAGAATTAAGAAGAAAGATGAAGAAAATGGCTTAAGTTGTTGTTCTTTTATGCAGATTTGAAGACTTTGCAAAAGGGAATGCAATTGCATCCCCATTTGCAATGTAGCGTGAAAAACAGAGGAAGAAGAATGCAATTGCAATCTAATTGCATTCTATGGAACAACAAGTCAAGCTCGAAATTCGCGGGAATCACCAAGATTTGCGTGATTTGCACAGTTTATGGAGAATTTGGATTTGAAGAAATGAAGACTTTGCAAAAGGGAATACAATTGCAATCCATTTGCAATGTAACGTGAAGAACAGAGGAAGGAGAATGCAATTGCAATCTAATTGCATTCTCTGGAATTACAGACCAAGTCCGAAAATCACGCAAATCACGCCAATCATGGATTTTGTGCACGATTTTGGAAGATTTTCATCCCGATTTGATTCCTAGAAGTTAGCCCATGGATTGAGGATGATTTATATGGAAACCCTAGCCTTCAACGCCTATAAAAATAGTGGAAAACGAAGCAAATGGTGGCTGGGTTTTTCTGCTGCTCGCCCATTTTCTGCAATTTTCAGTTTGCTTGTAGTTTCTGTTTTTCTATTCAATTCTTCGTCATTTTAGTTCGAATCTCTTCCTTAATTCGATCTCAACGAAGTTGATGTTGGTAAGAAGCAAAACCTTATTCGATTGAGCTCGATTTGGGAGGAAGATCTTCACTTTTTTTTGTGGGTTTCTTTCACGAACGATACTGTTTTCTTCATCTTTATTTTCTGTTTTTAATTTCTGTTTTGTTTTTATTGTTTTTAATTGCTGTTTTGTTTTAATTTAAATATAGTTACTAATTGTATCTTCTTTTTTTTTTGCATTTTAATAAAATTATAAATTCTTCCATTTTGCTTGAAAGCTTCTTTTGGCATAATAAAATTTCCATTGCTAGAATTCTTTAGTTTATTTTCTAAATTTTCTTTTCTACCAATGAATTACTTTAATTTTAGCTTACTGTTTTTGTTAATTTAATTATGATGAGCTAATTTCTTCTTTGGGATTCAAGCATGTGGATGCCCTAAAGATAGGAATAAAGGCCTAATTGTGAGAGCAACCTTGCTTCATCCATAGCTTGTTTGCTTTTATTGATTTTAATGCTTATTATTAGTCTAGATTGATCACCTAGATTAGTATACAAAAATTGAGTCTAATTCTGAAAAGGTTAGATAAAAATTTAGATTTCATAAAAGCAATAAAGGAAAATAGCCTAGACATAGGAATTTGTTTTTGACCCTAGACATAGGGCAAAACCTTTAAAACCAAAAGAATTGTGTTTCAAAATTAACTAAGTTCGTATTAGCCATAGAAATATCGGTTTAATCGCTTAGCCTCCTAAAGATACTTCATAGAAGGTCGAATAGGTGTTGAATTCGGTTTACAAAACTTAAATGTTGAAGTCATAGGAATGCAATTGCAATTAGGCCGCAATTTCTTTCAATGGAGCAAAAACTCGTTTGAATCCCTCTTTTATCATTTTTATTTAGTTTCTTTAGCAAAAACAACCACTCAATCTTTTTCAAATCATTGGTTACCTTAATTTGCAATTTGCAAACATATTTTGTGTCGTCTAAGTAGATTTTGTTAAAACCCGTTCCCTTGGGTACGATACTCTAGAATACTTCCAGTTTCTTTATTACTTCGATCACGTGCACACGCTTGCTGGACAGCAGCTTATTTTTTCTCAAAATTGCCCCACACTACCTCCAATCATCATGGGTTTCCTAAAATCGAATCCAAAACAATCCGGATTAGTCTCCAAAGGCCAAAACAACACCATAAATCAGATTATAATTCAAAAGAATACCTTGAATCAACACCAAAACGCTTACCCAATCAAAATCGAGAGCCGTACGTGGCTATACAATGCCAACTTGCTGAAAAAACAGGCCTAAAACCCCCTTATCGCTAGCTGTTCAACGCGAGGGAGAGATAATAGGGCGGCTGCGGTTCAACAAGTTTGCGATGTGCGGCAATGGCGGTCAACCGACGAATCTGGGTGTTTGGGCTGCAGGTAGAGCGGATTTGGCGAGCGGCGGCTGTGGTGTGTGGACGACGCGAATCCGGGTATGCTGTAGTGTGGATGTGCTGTCGAAGGGAAGAAGAATAATAATAATAAGAAGAAGAAAAAGAGGAAAGGGAATGAGGGTTGCGCACGAATGGGAGGGAGGGAGAGAGAGAAGAGAAAGAAAAAAAATAAAAGAGGAAAAAAGGTGGTTTTGCGTTAATGGGGGAGAGAGAAAAAAAAAAGGAAGGACTTGACCCAACCTATTTTCTTGTTTTTTTTTTCCTTTTTGATAAATAAAATTCTTTTCCAAAATCCATAACAACCACCAAAGTTTTTTTACCCTTTTCCAAACTCAAATTTCAAGTTAAACCAATTCCACAATACCTTAAGGTAAAATTTTCATACAATATATAATTCCATAAATAAACCAAATAAAAATGTCGGGCATTACAAGGACTTTCTTGCTACCTATCCACATGTTTGAATCCCCAAGAAGGAGTTTAACTCATATTACTAAAGAAAATTCAATTGCAAAAGAGAAGTAAAGAACTTGAATGAGTAAAATTGAACTTCAATATTAAAGAGAACTTAAAATACGCTTGAGTTTGGAGATGAACTAAAACAAAACTTGAATTAAGAATAATAACTACAACTATTGAAAAAAAACTTAAAGCAAAACAACAACTACAACTTAAAGAAAAACATAAACTACAACTTGAAAAACAGAAACTACAACTTCGAATGAGATAACAAAAAGAACTCTAATTTTGCTCTTGTTCAACTTTTTTCAAAGTGAAACAAGTCTTTACACCTTCTTTTGAAAATGGTGATTGAACAAAGCTTGAGCACCACTAGGGCGAACACGATATGGCGACAACAAGAGAGAAGAAGAATAAAAATGCCTAAGTGATGAAAAGAATTCTCCAATCCAAGCTCCTAGAAAATGTAGCTTTGGCCACCTTTTATAGATCTCCAAGTCTAGGGTTTCTGTCGTAGTCAGAGTGAGAAGCTTTAGCCAACCATAATCCCTAGATTTGAGGAGATTTGATAGAGTATCTTTTAAGAATCTATCAAATTCATGATTCTAGGGAGGATTTGTCAATTAGGTCCAATTGCGGCCGCATGTCGGAAGCATTTCGCCCGATTATGCACTTATCTAATTTTCTGTCTTTATTCTCCATTTGCGGTTGCATTCTTGGGCGCATGTGGGTCCTTTTTACAACTTATGTACAAAGCAACAAAACTTAACAAATTCTTTACAAAAATGACTTTTACACTTATTTACTAACTTTTACAAATTCATGATTTCAAATGCATGCTAAACTTGTTTTTACTTAAATTTGCTCTACATGACATGAAATATGACAATAAACACTTGCTTTCTAAACAATAAGCCTATGTTTTAGGGCTAAATAACCCTCATAAAGTTTTCAGCCTTCTCAAGGGGCAATGAGAAGGGAAACGAGTTGTCTAAGACTATGACGACTTGTCTTCAATTCGGGTAAGGAAGTTGTGAGATGACTAAAGACCTAGAGACGAAGTTCAAGAGATTTGAGTTTATAAATGATAAAGATGCAATGAAGATAGCTTGGTGGTGTTCATTGAACTGGCCATGATGAGGAAAGCGATATGAATGAACAATTCACCGGATAATGGAAATATATGATTTCTAAACAATTTAGAAATCAAGTTGGGATCGATTTTAGAATTAAAAAAAAAATAAAGAAAAATACCTTTTGGAGAATTTTTAAGATTTCCATCAGAGCTTCCTTGCTTGACTTCAACACAATATCAAGATCTGTGGGAACCTTTTGAAAGAAACCAAACAAGGATTTGAGAGAAAAAGTTAGAGAGTATTTTATTTCTAGAAGGATGCATATTTTGGCTCAACTCAGGGATCATATTTATAGAGACTTTGATCAGAATCTTTGCCAAAATCAAATAATATATTTTAATATCTTATATATTAAAATATATACAATTAACTTATTTGAATCTAATTCATATCTCATAAAATATATATTTAACTTATTTTGAAGCCTATTCAAATTTCATATATATATTTTCCTTTGATGTATATGATACATTAATATATTATTCCCTTTCATATTTAATTTATCAAATACAATAAATATATACATATATTTTCCTCTTCTATATTTTAATATATTAAATATATTAAATATTAATTTGAACATTTCAAATTTTATTTTATTTTTCTTTCAACATAATTGATCCTTTAATGTTCTTATGAGTTAGCAAAGGGACCCTACGAACCTACAAATTATAAGCTTCAATGATACAAAATTAATTAATTAAACTTATTAATAAATTAATTTTCATCCATTAACTCAAGGTCACTCCACTAGACTGATAGTTGAACTCTTAAGCATTATAGTACAAGTTGCGTCCATGGTATTATCACTAAATGCAAGTCGATTTGACTTGTTCTGAATTACAATTAGGTCAAAAGTTTATGTTTTACCCATGTAATTACATCTTATGCCTTAAGTACCACTGATCTTCTAATGAACAATCTGTTCATGATCCAACCATAAACTAAGTTCCATTTGGGCTAATGAGAGGGTGTGGTCTCATTGTTCAAGTCTTGAAATCAACATCTAAAGAAACTACTCATCTACTTTCCCTATATGAGAATAAGTGAATTCTAACTTGTGAATCTTATGTTATCAGCTCCCTATTTGGTCAAGTCATGAAAATGCTAGGCTTATTGTCAACTGGCTATAGAAGTCATTCTCATCCATGCAAATCAAAAGGACATGTCACAGGCAGGAGTTCATAACTCACTCAAGATTAAGATCGAGTGGCATATGATCATTATGTCAAATATTTATCTCCTCAATTAATGGATTTATAAAGAGAGATTAAATCATTTGTAACTACTACAAAGTGGGCCATATCAATAGTGTTACCTAGATAAGACACCTGTTGTGCAAAAACTCACTACGCAAGCATACGCAATCGTAGGTAGTACATGGTAAACAAGGTCGATCCCACGAGGACTAATGCAAGTAAATTTATTGGAATTAAGCACAAAACTTACCAACAAAAACTAGCTAAAGAATGCAACTAAACTTGCAAATTGACTAAACACGAGCACAAAACCAACTACTAAACTAAGAGAGACTTAGAAATGCAAAGTATAACTTTAAACAACGATTAGAGGGGCTACACAAGTACTAAAATGATGAAAACAATGGGCTGGAATTGAAGGGTGCAGTAGCAGTTTTTTACCAAATGAGGTCATCAATGCTACAGCATTAAACACCACATTGTTATACAGAAAGGAATTTTCACTTACAACCGACCCAAAAACAACTTGAACTCGATTTTCTTATCTTTAACCTTGAGTTAAACATATGTCTATGAAAACCCAATGCTAGATAACACTAATGACACCCAAATTCCCCAAAATCACAAGCTTGGAATGTATGTCTACACCCCACAATTTCTACCAAGAAATTACTTGCTCCATTTATGCTAATCCGCCCATTCTTAACCCTTTAAGTATTAAGAACTAGCTTATGTCTTACCTATGGTGATCAAACTCAAGTAAGAACTTACAATAAACACCACAAATGGAAGTATAACTTCATAGAAAAGCATTGAATCAAAAGGTTTCAACCAACCACATCATTCCCTAAATTCCAGCCCTAAAAATACTTAGCCCATGACCTTAAAACAGAGAATAAACCAGTAAAAATCAGAAATCAACAACATCTTGCAATTAATCTAAGAGTTATCTCCAAAATGGGTACAAAAATACGTTAATGTAGCTAAAAGCTTGATAAAAAGTTAGGGCAATACAAAAATCATCAACTATAAGGTAGAAACTAGAAAGGAAACGAGAAAGAGAGAGTAGAGGATGATGAATCTCCTTCTTCTTCTGGAAAACAGCCCAAAACAGCAGCTATTTTCTTCTCTTCTTCTGTTTTTCTGGGTATTTCTCCCCTTTTCGGCCTCTCCAACTCTCTTCCCCGAGGATTCTCCTCTCCTTTTCCCTAAAAGGGCTGATTTAGCTCTCTTCATCCACGTGGCAGCAGACTATTGGCTTGGTTTTTAGTAAATGTTGACTTATATGGTGATGTAAGCAGTAACTTTTTCGTAAAAACTGTGTCCCGATGTGGCTCACGATGCTGCAGCATTGGCAACCTCATTAGTAATGTGGGCTACAATGATGTAACATTGGCAACCACAATTCAACATTCCAGCCCACAAAATTTGCTCACCAACTCGGGAAAACCTGCCCAAAATCAGAAAATACTCAACCAAAGAAGGGAATAAAAGAAGATTTTTCAACATTCTTGCTTGCTTAAATTAGTACCCACATAATCGCTACAAAACTGACAACGGACTGCAAACAACTCGAATTTTAGCGGGGTCTAAGAGTGAAAATTGTGATAATTTACTCCCATTTCATGGGATTATCAACACCCAACCTTATCTATATACTATAGACTTTTTAGGTTGTTACTTGAAATCGACCCTCTTGTATGTCAACTATATATTGTTCAATATTATATCAATAACCTTGGATTTTCACAAAATTTGGATAATATTATAAACAATTAAAAATAAGTAATCAATTATTTTATTCATAAATAAGAAAATGTTTACAAACTACGATAGACTTTAGGGCATTAATCCTAATAGAAAGATCAGAAGACGCATGCCAATATGAGTGTCCTTGACATCATTAACGACTCACAGGTCTTTACAAACTATGGCTGGTTCACAACAATTATAGGGTTTGCAATTCAAAAATCCCTTAATGCAAGGACGTAAAGCCATGAAAGCATATTTTGAAAAATTGACCATCTTTGAATTTAAGCTCAAACACTATACTTGGATTAGTTATAATGGATAATGTAAATGGCAAATAAAAATATTCTTTTTTCTTCCCTTTCATTTTTTCTCAACCAAATGAACTTCAAATCCTTTCAAAATTTTCAAATCACAAATACACTTGAAGGGCTTCACATTAGGCATAAATTTGAGGTCATTTGAATCTCAGTACACAAAGTTACAATCAAACTCCACCCATCAAATGACAATGGACTCTTCTAAATTATTCACTTGGTTAAAAGGTTTGTCATTTTAGTAAATTTAATTAGGTTTTGTAACGACCCTATTCACTGAACATACTAAACGAGGAAGCAAGACTGAGTTAGCTCGCACATGCCTGAAATTTTGGCAGCATGGCGGCATAACTACGAGAAAACCTAATATCAAAATCCTGTAAAGGAGCATAACACACTTCTAAGATTTCAAAGAAACCCTCAACACCTTCCAAACTAGGCAAAAGAAGCTGAGTTCACATCTACGAATACGAATATGAAAGACATCTCATAACCAGGTTTACAAGGAAACAAAAGTACAACTTACAAACCCAATTTACAAACTAACATAAATACAACCTATCCAAAGGGTACACACAAAAGGAGCCTAAGAGAAATCTACTAGTATCCCCATAGACTCGTCAGGTCGTCGTTCCGTCATCCACCACGCTGATGAACGTCACTTGAAAAAAGATGAACAAAGTAGCACGAGTGAGTATAAGTATACTCAGTAAGCAACCCACCTAAGGGTCCAAAGTTTAAAAAAAAAAAACATACCATGAAGGAAAGCTGCCCTTACTCACACTTGGGCTCAGTTTTCAAGTACTTATTCCAGTTATCTAAATGCCCCTATACTCTACCTCAACTTTCACCCCTCCCTGACTATAACTTCATGTCATATCTGCGAGTCCTGTAACCTAGAACCAATCAAGTGAAGGAAAAATAACCCTCACTCTCATCACAATGGGGAAATCATCCCTAAGCTAGCACAGAGGCAATAAGAGTACGCAACCCTTACGCTCAACACAATGGGGAATCACCCCCAAGCTAGCACCACAGTGAAAGAAAACAATCCCTCACTCTCATCACAATGGGTATCACCCCTACGCTAGCACACAGGCAATAAGAGTACGCAACCCTTGCGCTCAACACAATGGGGAATCACCCTTAAGCTAGCACCACAGTGAAGGAAAACAATCCCTCACTCTCATCACATCACATAACATTCCAGGCATACAGGCTCGCACGAAACGACAGAAATAGGGTAGGTGGCACAAATCCAACGGCTCTTGATCAAATTTGATACCTTGAAAACCCTCGGGGTAGAATACCTCTCTCATAGCCACACCCACTTCCTGAACCGGAGTTCACAATCACAACCAGCATCTGAAAGTCAACCTCAAACGCACTTAAGTAGCCATGGCTCAAGCTTAGATTTAGTTTAATCTCAATTAGCCAATGTCTCATTTATATACAAGCAATACTCAATTACCAACGATCTTGCAATTTCTCCCTATCGATAAGATAAGCATGTCACATACATTCATTAAAAATAAGGGCTTAACAAGTAAATCCAATGGCTACTTACATCTCAATCGACTCAAGGTTGAAAAGCTTCTCTTCTTAGGACGACGTTAACTTTAATCCTAGCAAAAGAGAGGGTGCCCAAGTATCTACAACCTCCAATGTCAACTTCTAACATGCACAAAAGTTCCAATTACACAATAATAACTCAAATAAATCAAAATTAACTTCCTAGAACTTACTTGGCATGAATGACCTTTTACAAAAATTCCAAACTTTAAAACTTACCACGGTAATTAAAAGTTGCCGGAATAATGCTCAGTATGACTCAAATTGGATACTTTAGCCTTCAACCACGATGGTTAATCCTAAAGTGAGTTCCATAAACCAAAGTCAACCCAAACTATTCAAATCATGCTCAAATAAGCAAATAACTCACTAAATTTTTTAATTTCAAAACCAAAACGCTTACCCACTGTCAAAAGAGTCAAGTCCACACCTATTCGAACTCCGAAATGTCCAAATTTAACCTTTGAAACTGCTGTATACTGTTGGAATTGTTGAAAATTTTCCCAAAATACCAAGAAATGTGTAAGAGAAGGAAAAGAAAGAGAAAGAGGGAGTCGGAGAAGAGAGAGGGAGGTCGAAAGAGACAGAGGGGCGGGTGAGAGAGCAGACGGGGGAAGAGAAAAGATTGGGAAATTTAACACAAACAGTCCTATATATTGAAAGCATAACTCTTAAAAGCAAGTGAAAGTTTCGGGAATGGATAGTTTTGCATTGAAAATTCTTTCAATGCTTTCAATGTCAATGCTTTCAATGTAGCATTGAAAGCATTTTCAGAGAGAGAAAAAAGTATTTTTTTCAGAGATAGTTAGAAAGAGAGAGAGAGTTGGATATTTAACACAAACAGGAAACATTTTTTTTGTTTTTTTGGCAAAGGCCGTAATAACATTTTTAACTTGAGCTTTCTACCTCAACTGCCTCCTTTGTTTTCTATTCTTCTCTTCTTGGTTTGAAAATCTTAGGCAACAACTCTCTTGGTGATATGATATTGAAATGTAACCATCCTTTTGTCATACTACTAAAGATTCTAAATAGCACCCATAAATTTAAAACCTTGCAAAACTCAGATATAGGAACCTTCATCAAATCTCAAGCTGCAAATCTCTCATGACCAACTTGAAGATTTTGTTTTTAGCCATTCAATGACTATCCCCACGGCCTTACTACCCAACCATCTTTTTTATTAAACTTCCCCAATTGAATATGTGTTTAAACTCATCCATAAGATGTCTTATTCTAAGTACAACAATTGCGTATGACACAACTATATTAAAAAAAAAAAAAAACAATTGCGTATGACAAAATCTCTTTTTCTTTATAAGGAATTGCATATGATTCATCTTTAACACTTTGGTAGAGACATTGTCTAAGCCTTATATCTAATTTTCTCATTTGATTTTAGTTTTTCTATTTGTTGGAAGGTGAAAAAAATATTACAACCATAAGATGAGAAAAGTCGGTTGAGAGAGAAGAGAGTTTCACTTTTATTAAAATTCTTACTAATGAATGACAATAAGTTCTCTCTCTTAAATACAGAGAAGATGGAAGGAAAACAAACTAAAAATAGGTTAACTAACCTAAAGTAAAAGAATAACTAACTGAGGTTAAACAACTAAAATAACATATATGCAAAGGTTAATCCAGTATCTTAATACTCCCCCTCAAGATGGAGCATGAATGTTAATAATGCCAAGCTTGGAAATAAGAGAACGTAAGATAGTAGAAGGAAGAGCCTTTGTAAACATATTTGCAAGTTGTTGACTAGTCTGAATATGAAGGAGCTTGAGAGATCTATCAAGGATCATGTCCCAAACGAAATGACAATCTATCTCAATAAGCTTAGTGTGTTCGTGAAAGATGGAATTTGAAGCAATACCAATGGCAGCCTGATTGTCACAATAAACAAGGGCTAGAAGAATTGTTGAAACACAAAGATCTCGAAGTACCTGATGAATCCAAACCATCTCACAAGTAACACTGGTTAAGGCATGATATTTAGCTTTAGTAGATGAGTGGGAAACAGTGGGTTGTTTCTTTGATTTCTAGGAGACTAATGAATCACCTAGAACGATGCAAAAGCCAGTAATAGAATGACGAGTACCAGGCAAGAACTCCAATAAGCATCAACAAAAGCTTTTAACTGAAAAGAAGAAGAAGCTTAAAGGAATACACCTTGATCAGGAGTTCCTTAAGGTCATGCAACAAAGTGTAAGCAGCTTGTAAGTGACCCGAATGAGGTTACTTAAGAAACTGACTTAAGCGATGAATTGAAAATGAGATATCCGATTGAGATATCTGTAAATGCAACAACCAACCTATTGAACGTTGGTAACTCGAAGCATCATCATCGAGCAACAAGTCTCTAGAAGAATCAGTAAGCTGTATATTTGGGGCCATAGGAAAAACCGAAGGCTTAGAATTTAAGAATCCAATATCCTCAAAAATCTACAACCAATACTTCCCTGAGACAGAAAAATACCCTTCTTTGATCGTAAAAGCTCAAGACCAAGAAAATATTTGGCACCACCCAAATCTTTAAGCTTGAAATGAGAAGATAAGAATTGCTTGAAGGAGATAGGCAAGTAAGAAGAATATCATCTACATATAAACTAATAAAGCAACAAAAGAAGCCCCAAAACCTCGTGTAAATAAAGAATAATGTAACGCCCAACAGTTTCAAGTTTTTAGTAATTTCACTTTTAGAATTGTTTTTTTGGTTAAATTTCTCATCTAAGTTAATTTAGATTAAAGTTGGTGCTTTGGGCTTGTTATATTTATGGTTTAAACTTTAGTTTGAGAATTTTGAAATTGAGGGAATCAATTTGAGTAACCAAACATTTTAAAATTTATTTGGGTTTTGGATCTATGGAAAAGAGAAGGAGAATTGAAAGATTTGAGCTTAATTAAGACTTATTATGGGTTTGAAAATAAAGGGAAAAAAGTTTATATATGACCTCATGGTGATGTAATAAAGGAGTGGGAAAAAAAATAGAAAAAATAATCAAACTCTAAAGCCCCTTCTCTCTCCATCTTTTTCCCTCTCCATCTTCTCGTGCAACTATACCCCCTCACGACCATCTTCTTTGTGCCTTCAAGCTCCGACCGGTGACGACTCTTCTCTCTCACCTCTTTTATTTTCTGATCGACGGCAAGACAACCGAGCAGCAGCGGCGTGCAGTGTGAGAGGGCAGTTTCTGGCCCTTTTTCGTTCGTTTTCCGACGTTCTCTTCCCCAACCGGCGCACATTTTGTTCTTATCCTTCTCTCTCACGACCTTCTGGCGAGTCCAACAACATGACGGGTTTTCTCCAGCGGCAACAAAGGGTGTGTGTATCAGATCCGTGAAGCTTCTCTGTTTCCGACGTTCTTCTTCCCCACAACACGAGTTCCAGCATCTCGCTCTCCTCTCCGTCGACAGCACCTGAGCCGGCGGTCTGATCGATGCCCCTCTGACGTTGCAGCGGCACGTCCTCTTTCCCCAGCCTTCGGACTCGTGCGACAGCTTCAGTTTTCACGATCGGTGGGCGTGCATTTTCTTCCAGCGAGAGGTTTGAGGTGAGCCAATTTTTTAGATCTGATTCGTGATGATTTTTCGAGCACCCACAGCTTGGCAACTTCAGATATGCGAGGAATTTTCGTTTCATGTTGGTTTCGTGTTGTCTTTTCATGTTTGGAGTTGACGCATGGTATAATTGACCTCATTTTAGGATACCCATCACTCTTGGATCTCAGATCTGCAGCATTGACCCATTTGGAGTCAAATTCAGCATGGTTTCGAGCTCAAAATCGGAGGAAAAACAGTGGGTTATGCTATATTTTAGCCCTTTTGGTCTTTTGTTGGATGGTTTGATTTGGTCTTAAACCTTGGAACTCTTATGTGATAGGTTTAGATTGTTTAATCAAAGTTTGAGGTCGGCATTGGTTACTGAACCTTTTGGACTTTCTCTACGTAAGGTGGTAACCTTCAAAGTGAGTGAAATTCTCAAACTAGAATTCCAAGTTGATGACTGATGTTGAAATTGTTCACGTTTGGCAAGAATCTCTATAGACAAGGACCAATTTTTCTTGTAGTCACTTTTGAAGTAGCCTAATTGGATAACTCCTTAAAATCTTGTTTGTGGAGTATGAGTGATTTGGAATGCATGTATGACTATGATTATGTAATAGCCCGAATTTTCCAATACGATTATTCTAACAATAATGCGGAAGTGTAACAATTAAAACTAAAATAGACGTAAACAAATTCAGCGGAAGTAATTTCTTGCAAAGGATTTCTAAAAGAAACTATTGAATCCATAACAACAACTTTCTAAGTCTTGTGCCAGAGCGCTAAACTTCACTTCTTTCAAGACTATCACTTGATCATTCGTCTGAAAACATTTTGGAAAACAAAAATGAGTACAGAAATACTCAATAAGCAATTTTAACATCAAGTTCATAAATTCATTTTCTACAAAACAAAACATAGAAATTCAGTTTAACAAATCATTTCAATAGTTCAATTAAAGTCAAATATTCATTCGGCAAGTTTCTTTCAAAATAATCGTAACAAAATACAAATATACTTGCAAAACTTTTAATACAACTATTAAAACGTTAAGTCAAAACTTTCAAAAAACAAAAATCTTTCAATTGAACAAAACTTTCATTTAACCAAAATTTCTAAATTTCTAAACTTTCAATTCAAACAGTACCCTCAATCAATCATTACTTTCAAATATCAGAGTGGGAATATGCATTATTTGGGTAGCCTTCATAACATATATGATGGTTACATGTCGGTAACACCAATGAATCAATCAGAATATTCAATCAGAGTTGTCGATAAAAATCGACCAGAACATTCAATTCAATTACTTAGGTGTGAGGCCATGTGAGTGAAACACACACATGAATCTTCATTCCAAAGGAATGCCAAACCACAAACTGTGTCTTCCCACAAATAAGCTTCAATCAGTCAGAGATGTCGATAAAATCGACCAGAACAATCAATATAATTACTTAAGTGTGAGGCCACGTGAGTGAATAACACACACATGAATCTTCATTCCAAAGGAATGCCAAACCACAAATGTGCCTTCTCACAAATAAGACAGAACAATTCCATCAATTCCAATTTAGGCTACTACCACAAATAAGCAAAGCATTCCCAAAACAGAAAATTGGCATATCCGGATAGCCCTTATCAAATCGATCAAAAATTCTTTCGTGAACATTTGAAACAAAACATGTAGTTTCAAATAACAATTTCAATAAAGATTCATCAAATAAACCATTCAAACTCAAAACCAAAACAAACTTACTTTCAATTCAAAATCAATCAAAACACATTTATTTCAAATTATCCAAAATGGTAAACATACTTTTAAATAGCAAAACACTTTAAAGCATACAAAATAATTTTGATCAATTTCAAATCATACAAAACATACTTTCAAACATTTGTCAAATAAACAATATTCAAAACATAATTGTACCAAAATTTCTATTTTGGAAGAGATGTGAAAACTACTTACCTTGATCGATAATCCTACAATTCTTAATCTCAATCTCAATTCCAAATCTAATCCACTTTCTTGAACAATCATCAACTTTTCCTAAAAGTCCAAACATATCCAATACTTCACTGATTAGAAACCAAAATTCTATCTTAAAGGTCCAAAGAATATCTAAAATATAGACAATCTTATCTACCCAATTTTTTCCATTCAAAACAATTTTCTGCATAAAAAGTTAGGAAAAATAGGGTTCTTGGACTAAAAAAACAGCCTGAAAAATTGAGTTAAAAACACTTTAAAATCTAATTAAAACGTATTAAAATCGATAAAATCAATACTTTTTAATACGTAATAAAATACCAAACAATTTTTCAATTCTACAATTTTTAAAACTTTTCAAAACTATCATAAATTATGGACAAATAACCCAAAAAAATTTCTGCTCATAAAACAAAAACTTTCCAAGAGTTTTGATCTAAAAGAATCAAGATTTCTACCATTTTACAAATAAAATCAGATATGAAAAAGTGCCTAAAACTGCTATAAAAACCAACATAATGTTTTCATGTAGAAATTAAAGCTATAAATCACACTTTAAAGAAACAATCATCTAGTAAACTTTCTTGTACAAAAAGAACTCAAAAACACTAAAAATAGTCTCAAATTTAGAAGAAAATAAAAGTCGAAAAATTCTGAAAAATTTTCCTTTATCAAAACCTTCAATTTAATCCAAAATCCATAAGATGAAAAACTTTGATAAAGAATTAAGCAAACGAAAAACCTAAAAACTTTTTAGGGCAAAAGATTTCAAGAATCTTTTCATTCTAAACATTCATGAATTGAAAACAAAAACCCAAAATTTTTCAAGAAAGATTCAATCAATCAAAAAAGAAAACAAACTTCAAAATAGAATGGAAGAAAACTTACTGCTTTTTCTTTATAGAGGAAACTGCAAAACGACTTCTTCTTTTCTCTCTTTTTGCCGTCAAAACTTTTGATAAAAAAGGTTAGGGCTTAAAAGAACAGTTTTAAAAGAACTCTATTCAAAATCCTTAAAAGATTATCTTCTCTTTTTTCTTTTTTTAAAAAATGAAAATAAACATTTATCTCCTAATTTAAAAAGAAGATAAAATCCTAATTAAAAAATGTTTTAGAAAAATCAATAAAACAAATAAAATAAAAAAAAAAATTCCGGTTGTTACAGATTATGATTTCTCTTAAGTACGAATGTTTAGGAGCATGAATGTTAGGGACTTCTGAAGATGTTTGTTAGCTACAAAGTTCAGAATGCTTGAGATATTTGGTTGATTGACCGAGTACGGTATACCTGAAGTGTTTGAATAGCTGAATGTATAAAGATTTATTGAGATGCTTGGTTAGTTGACTAAGTATAGAATACTTGAGTTATTTGACTGGCTGGTTGGCAACTTAGAATGCTTTAAAAGTATAACATGTTCAGGATTACTATTTATGGTAGTATGTTCAGGATGACATAGAATGATTTTTATGTTTAGCATGTTTTAAAGGGGTCTGAGTATGGAATGGACTAGTAATGAATGCTATGGTTTCTAGCATGTTTAGAGGGTTTTAGTTAAATGTATGTTTGTTCTTAAGACTCATGTTGCTAGTGGCAATTACCTTCCCCCATGTCATGTATGTTTTCATGTATGTTCTCATGAGGTACTATGCTGGGATATGCCTAGTTCTGTTAGAGGGTCGTCAATTATCCTCTAGTGGTGCTTTGCCTTCAAGGACTGACCCACATAGGCACCATAGTTGGTACAGTTTTGGGGTCGCTCCCCTCATGTTTACAGCTTTGAGACTGCTCCCATCATGTTTAGTTAGAATGTTTTCATGGGATACTGTGTTAGGATAGACTTATTACCACTAGATGGTCGCCAACTAACCTCTAGTGGTGCTTTGCCTTATAGGACTGACCCGCACAGGCACCATATATTGTTGGTTCAGTTAGGAGATAAGTTAATTGTTCACTTAGAAAGAATTAATTGTTTACTTAGACAGAATGCTTTTATGTTTTCAGTTAAGGCCCTTAATATATCAGAACACGAAAGTGTATTTTAATCAGGACCCCATGTGCTTCAGAATCATGAATGTTTTATGTGAATGCAACTACAACCCTTCAAGTGGCGTTACTTACTGAGTATTTTTATACTCACCCATGCTACCCTTCATTTATTTTAGATGGTACATGACTTACGAGGTGTGTGGTGAGAGCGTTTAGGTTGGTGATGTTGGGATTATGCCCTAAAACCTCGTAATTAATAATTTATTTAATAATGAATAATAATTTTGATTATTTTATTTGCAATATAATATTATCCATTATATAAAAAATCCAAGGTTATTAGTGTAATCTTAAACAGTATGTAGTTGACATACTAGAGGATCATGTTCAAGAAATAACCTAAAGGGTCATAGTATATGTATAAGGTTGAGTGCCTTATCCTAGTAACACTATTGATACGGCCCACTTTGTAATAGTTACAAATGAATTGATCCAAATCATTCATGTGGAGACATGTGAGTGGGGGTATCTTATACAATGAGTTTGTATAAGACTGGACCATAAAATATTTAATCTCTCTTTATAAATCCGTTAATTGAGAAGATTAATATTTCATCAAGATGATCATATGCGACTCGATCTTAATCCTGAGTGAGTTATGAACTCCTGCCTGTGAGAGCTTGTCCTTTGATTTGCATGGATGAGAGTGGCTTTTGTAGCCGATTCAATATGCCTACCATTTTGGGGACTTGACCAAATAGGGAGTTGTGAACATAATCTCACAAGATGGAATTCACTCCTTCCCATATAGGGTAAGTAGATGAGTAGTTCCCTTAAGTGTTGATTTCGGGACTTGAACAATGGGGCCCCACCCTCTCATTGGCCCTCGAGGGACTTAGTTTATAATTAGATTATAAACATATTGTTCATTAGAGAATCAGTGGTACTTAAGGTGCAAGATGTAATTATAGGGGTAAAACGGACTTTTGACCCAACTGTAATTACGAACAACTCGTGAATGATCGACTTGCATGTAATGATTATATCTATGGACACAACTTGTCCTACAGTGCATAAGAGTGCAACTCTAGGTCTATAGTGGAGTGACATATAGTTAATGAATGAAAATTAATTAATTAAAGAGTTTAATTAATTAATTTTGTATCATTGGATCTTATAATCTATAGGTCCATAAGGTCTCCTTGCTAGCTCATAGTAACACTAAAAGATCAATTTAGTTGAAAGAAAAATTTGAAATGTTCAAATTAATATTTAATTTGAAGTGTTCAAATTAATATTTAATATATTAAATATATTAAATATAAAAGAGGAAAATATATTTATTGTATTTGATACATTAAATATTAAAACTTGAAATGTTCAAATTAATATTTAATTTGAAGTGTTCAAATTAATATTTAATATATCAGATATATTAAATAAAAGAGGAAAATATATTTATTGTATTTGATACATTAAATATTAAAATAATTAATGTATATTAGATACATTAAATAAAATATATTTATTAAATTTGAATTGGATTCAAATTAGAAAATAAATGTCGTAGGAAAATTTTAAACGGTTTGAATAAGATTCAAATTGGTTAGATAAATATATTTTAATATATTATTTAATTATTTTTCCTAGACCACTATAAATAGGACCCTAGGGGTGAGCCATTGTGCATTCTTAACAACACACATCTCCTCAATAGAGAGAATTAGAGAATTCTCTCTAGACCTCTTCCTCTCCAATCCCTTGAGGATTTTCTTTCAAAAGGCTCCCACAAGCCTTGGTCCTGTGTTCGAGTCATAGCCAAGAAGACTTTGTGGAAGAGATAAAGATCCGCCAAAATATTCTCCATAATTTTATTTTCAAAGTATTTATTGCTTAACCCTTGTATTTTAGTTTAATTCTAAATAAATCAAAGATGATTCATTTGCTTCCGTTGTGGGTTTAATTCGATTATTCCCTTCAGGTGAGGCTGTGGAGACAATGTCAAACCAAAGCTTCCTAGGATTCTTAGAAATTCCTAGTTCATGTTTTATGCCCTATTCTTTTTACTCTTTGATTTGTAATTATTTTATATGCTCTTTATTCACTAAGTTTAGTAAAGTAATATTTATTGGAAAATTGCCAAAACTAGGACAAAATAAGGGGTATTAAAGAGATTTGTGATGAGTTTTATTTTTATAGAGTCGTAGGACTTTTGAAGGTATGAAATTACCATGTTGCTCTTCTTAGAAAAATCCCTAACTTCACCTCCATTTAGCCTCTCATGTAACTTTCTTCTTCATCAACATTTCTCCTTATTCATCAACATTTTTCCAAGTGTTTGAATAGCAGGCTCCGGCTTTGGCTCTGATAGTGATGGATGGCGACGGCAACAACCAACCTTCTCACGCACAATAACGACTATAGGGGGAAAAAAAAGAAGCTCCACACCAATAGAGATGTCTACGGGTTGGGGTAGGGTCGACGATGGCTTTCCCGTCCCCGTCCCCGCCCCCCATTTCATTCCCTATCAGCACAAAATTTCCCATTTAATTTTGCGATGATCGGGGCAAGGATTCCCCACATGCAATTCGTGGGGATCGGATTCCCCGCGGGGAATTATTCTCTGTTTATATTATTTATTTATTTTTAAAATTTTGATTAAATAAAATATTTTTTTTAGAAAATTTCTATTTAAATTATTAATTTTGAATGGTAAATTTCTATTTAAAGAGATTTTTTTTTAATTTTCTTTAGAAAAATAATGCAATATATCAAAGTGGGTATTTTGTATTTTTTTTTCTTCTCAGTTTCTCGTACCTACAAAGCAAGCAAAAAAATGGGTACTTTTAAGAATTTTTTTTTCTCATAGTTTCTCGCAATTCCTCATATCTACAAAACAAGGCATTAGATCAAAAAGTTGGTACTTTGCATTTTGTTTTTTTTTCGTAGTTTCTCGTACCTACAAATCAAAGTTCCGAGCAACAAATCATATCTAGACATTCCACAAAAACCATAACAAAAGTATAATAGATCAAAATATGGGTACTTTGCATTCTATTTTGTTTCTCATACTTTATCATAGTTCCTCATACCTAAAAAACAAAGAAAAAATGAGTACTTTTAAGAATTTTTTTTCTCGTAGTTTCTCACAGTTCCTCGTACATAAAAAATAATGCAATATATCAAAGTGGGTACTTTGCATTCTATTTTTTTTTCTCGTAGTTTCTCACACCTACAAAACATGGCAATAAATAGGGAGCAAACATCTTGACATTCAAACAAAGTACACAAAATAATGAAATTCTCATTATAATATATATGTTCATTATATCAGAGTATTATTCTCTTAATACATTGGAGTATTCATCCATAGTTGGAAGGCCAAATGTTTTCTAAAATATGATATGTTTTCTTGACATAAACTTACAAAATCAGAACCAGTTACAACATATTCAAAAACCTTAATGCTGAATACACCACAATCACAACAATTACGCTAAATCGATGCTGACTCTACCATTACATTCTGCAAGGTTTTGTATGTTTAGATGCTCCACCCCTCCTTGTAAAAAAACTGGTAGAGTGTAATATCAATGGTACTAACGTTTGCACTAGCTCTAACAACGTTGTCATCTCCTCTATCATGGTGTATAATGGGAGGGAATCTCATACTTTGATCTCACAATGAATTAGATCAAAGCAAATTAACACACAATGGTTTCCCTTTATGTTGAATGGTACATACACAACATCAACATCGACCCATGCATCCTTGAAGTCAGTATTACTTTCGAGGACATAATCGACTAATCGATACTCAGCTTGCTAGTCGAATGAACGCTTTTCTTCGATGCATTGTTGATATAGGGGTCACCTTTCTTGTAGATGGCGCTACACACACACATATATTAGTGAATATGATAAACATATATACATTTAAATATATTCTATTAAGTTGCACATATCATGAACACCGTGTCTGTAGTTTTAAAGTTCTGTGAACAAAATTTTTTATTGGCCTTCAGCTTCAAACGAATGAATAGGAAGATCGTATCTAAATGTTGAATAAAAAACAAACCATAGTTAATGCCAAATTTAAATAAACTATCAATGATACAAAAGAAAAAAAAACATAAGTTAAAGGTTAAAAATACCACTTTACCTCATCTGTTAGCCAATGTTGACGCATAAATAATTCTTTAAAGAATAACTTTGGCTTTTTTCCAGTGATTGTGTCCTATAAATCATTGCTTGTGTTTTTATCAGTGATCCATCGCCTAAGTCTTTCCAACTCGTTTGTTGGTATCATGTGCATGGGATTGTAAACATTTGGATCATCCTTCAACGGTTGAACAGTGTTGGAAGCCTTAAGTCGTTTGCTCAGGGTCGTAAAAGGAGTACATATATGAACACTTGCACCCTTCTTACGTGCAACGCGGACATATGGACGTATGACTTTGAATGGTGATATTTTTGTCACATCTGACTCCTCATGATCTTCGGTTGGAGTATTTTTAGTCGGTAGCTCATTAACTGGAGCACTCAGCACAACCAACTCATCATGTTTGGTAAGTTATTGTACCTCATGTTCAACTGCCTCATAGTCATCATTTGGCATTTTCAACCATGAAGGTGTACTTGGCATTTCAGCTTTAGCAGCTCCAATACCAAAACCAAAACAACTTTCTTAACTAGTTGAACATCCGAATGGAACTGTTGAGATCAGCTTCCAACAACCTTTGCCAACCTGCCCAAAGGTTTCAAATTTTGCCCCTTCAAGGTAGAGTGTTTCAGAATTTAGAGGAGAAGCTTCATCCTCAACAAGTTTAACAACAAGAACCATTGAGAAAATCTTTCTCTGCCAAAATCGACTCAGTGGATTTTAGCCCTCGCATACCAGAAAGTAGGTATGTACGGCCAAGCTCACCTACACAAATAGATATGGACTCAACAAGCAGATTTAACGAGCTTAATGTCATATCTGAAGAATTCAAAGTCAATATGGAAAATCTGAAAAAGGATTTTCCTGACAAAAAATGGAAAATGCTTAGAGAATTCTTCTTTAAGGCATACGATACTGAAGAAAGAGAAAATTTCAAGAAAACATGGATCTCTACCATGGAAGACCTTGAAAGAAATATTCCTTTCTTCGAGTGGTTCGCCAATCAAAATAATTACAGTCAAGAGGTGAACACTCTCAAAGAAACTCTTTGGAGAACATCAGACGGAGAGATTTCAGATACTCATCCACTGCTAGAGCAAATAGAATTCAGAAGCTCTAAAGGTAATACAGTTGTTGCTGCCCCATTCAAGCAAATATCCTTGAGTGACGAAGAGAAAAACCCCTCCAAAGGAATCAGAGGAGTTCATCTTCAGAACAACTATACGAACAAAATCCTGTCTACAATGGCAGAGCAGATGTGCAGGATCGAAGAAAAGGTCTTCACTTCGTCCAGCACCAAGGGATTTTCTGCCACCACATCAGGAATTCCTATTGTTATGAACCCTCTACCAGTCCTTTGTACAGAATCAGGTCGATCGATCCCTTTACTCAAAAGCAAAGATTAGGCTATGTTTGAGAAAATTCATGAAGAACTTGCCAAGTTAAGTGGAAAAGATCAACAAATCAACGTACTCAAAGACGAAGAGATAGAAGAATTGATTCTTTCCATGCAGCAGAATACTATCTCTGATGAAGAGGATCTCCTAAAGAAATTAATAGGATCTCAAAATACTATTCAAAGAGTAATCCTAGGACTTATTATCCAAGGGCTACTCATCCAGATTTATCTATTGAAGATAGATCTTTTATTCAACACGCCTCATATGACGGTCAATCCATTTATGAGTGGAACATTGATGGTCTTTCTCAATATTTGATCGTTGAAGTTGTCCAGGAAATGTTTGTTGCAAGTGCAGCATACAATTCAAAAGGACATAATGATCATGCCAGCGCACTCCTTTTGGTTGCCGGTTTCACAGGACAACTAAGAGGATGGTGGTTATCTACTTTCAATGAAGTTGAAAGAAGAAAAATTATTACTCATAGATCTCCTATTGATTCGGGAGACTCAGCCTCAAAATCGCCCAGAAGAGATGAGGCAACTACTTCAACTGCACAAAGCGGTACTAGTATGACTATTGACACACCAACAATACCAGCTCGTGTTGAAAGCAGAGACTTCAAAGACGATGCAGTCATAACTCTCTGCTTCACCATAGTCAAAAACTTTGTCGGAGACGATAAAGAATACCAAGGTCAGGAAGGAGAATATCTCCAAAAATTAACCTGTCCCAAACTTCAGGATTTCCAATGGTATAAAGATACCTTCCTGACATAAGTCTACAAAAGGACATACGTCAATAGTCCTTTCTGGAAAAAAAATTCATTATTGGACTACCCAAAATATTCAGCTCGAAACTTATGATCTACCTCCGGGGATTCTACAGAAGAAATATTCCCTGGGAAGAGGTCACTTATGGCTAAATCTGTCAATGCGTCATAACCCAAGCTGGAAAACAATGTCTCGAAGCCGCAAGGATCGAGAAGCAGACCAAAACTTGCGAAAGAAAACAAGAGTTTGGACATTTCTGCAAAACATACTTTTATCAAAATCATACTGAGCCTCCATCAGTAAGGGCAAAGAAAAGACTTGGAAAACCCAAGACTTTCTACTCAAGGCCATACAGCAACAGACCCGCTGTGTCAAGATCTCATCGAGAATACCCATATCGGAAGACTTCTTATGATAAGAAGA
This sequence comes from Trichosanthes truncata, assembly GCA_033996785.1. NCBI lineage: Eukaryota > Viridiplantae > Streptophyta > Magnoliopsida > Cucurbitales > Cucurbitaceae > Trichosanthes > Trichosanthes truncata. The sequence goes on along the minus strand of JAWPNB010000002.1, from coordinate 52,519,246 downwards.
ATCCTAGGGGAAAGAAATTTGCTAGAAGAGATTCTTCGAAAGTCCAATGTTATAATGCAGAGGATATGGACACTATGCGCCAAAGTGTCCCATGAAGAAGAGAATCAACGAGCTTAGTATCGACGAACATATTAAAGTTGATTTACTCAATATTGTCCAGACAGATTCAGAAGAATCAGAATATGATTCGAATGAACACGAAGGACAAATCCTTTATTTACAAGAAGAGACGGACTCTTACTCTTCTTCAGAAGGAGATGTAAAGGTAAACGAGTATGTGATTGCTTCTATTGCATAAACGTTTTATCAAAGGACCATGAATTACTTTTTGAGGCTGCAAGCAACATCACTGATGTGGCTCTCAAAAGACAATTCTCAACAGATTGAAGATTTCTCTCCAAGATGAAGAAAAACATGGGGAAGAAGATTCTTCAATAACTACTGAGTATCCTTCTATAGAAGATGTCTATGCACTTTTCAAGAAGGAGAAAAGAGAAGTCAAAATTTCAGACTTAAAGGCTGAAATAAATCAACTCAAATACGAAGTAAAACAACTTCGTTCGGAGTTTCAAAAGGATATTTCTCAATTAGCTGTTGAAGTCGCATTGATTAAATCAAAGCAAGCAACTTCATCAGAAACCAGTGAAGGAGACGAAGCAGGACCTTCAGAACCTTCTCTAGAAGAAGAATCATTTTTGTCAACTCTATAGAGAGTTCAATATCAAAAATGGTATGTCAAAATATCCTTAAGGGTACAAGACTTCAAATTTGATGCAGTAGCTCTGGTAGACACAGGCGCAGATCAAAACTGCATTCAAGAAGGACTTATACCATCAAGGTATTTCGAAAAAACAATCGAAACCTTGAGAGGAGCCAATAGTCAACCATTATTCATAAACCACAAGCTACCTGAAGTTCACATCTGCAACAATGGAATTTGTTTCGTGACTTCATTCTTACTCATCAAGAACCTGAATCAAGGAGTGATTCTAGGTACACCTTTTATTACTCAATTATATCCTTTTCAGATAACTAATGAAGGGATAGCATCAAACGTCCTTGAAGAAACAATCTTATTCAAATTTATTGATCCATTAAGAGAAGATGATCTTAATGTGATTAAAAGAATCAACCTCAAAGAGAAGCATATAGATTTCCTAAAGGAAGAAGTTAGCTTCAAGAAGGTTGAAAACTAGCTCAAAGAACTTGGAATTCAAAGAAGAATCCAGATTATTCAAAAACAGATTGAAGCACAAATCTGCTCCACTCATCCAAATGCTTTCTGGACAAGGAAGAACATATGGTTACGCTACCATATGAAAAAGGCTTCAAAGAATTAGAAATTCCAACCAAAGCAAGACCAATTCAGATGAACTCTGAATTATTAAGCCATTGCCAGAAGGAAATTGATGAATTACTCAAAAGAAAGCTTATCAAACCATCCAAAAGCCCATGGTCCTATGCAGCATTTTACGTCAATAACCAGGCTGAAAAGGAACGAGGAGTTCCAAGACTGGTAATAAACTACAAACCCTTAAACAAGGTTTTGGAATGGATTAGGTATCCAATTCCTAATAAAAATGATTTACTCAAAAGAATTTCAAATGCAAAATTGCTTTCAAAATTCGATATGAAATCAGGATTTTGGCAAATCCAAGTTGTCGAACAAGATAGGTACAAAACAGCATTTAATGTACCTTTTGGTCAATACGAATGGAACGTAATGCCTTTTGGCTTAAAAAATGCTCCATCCGAATTCCAGAAGATCATGAATGATATTTTGGAACCTATTCAAGAATTTGCAATTATCTATATTGACGATGTTTTAATCTTTTCATCAAATATAGATCAACATTTTTCTCATTTAAAGAGTTTTATTCAAACAATTAAATATAATGGTTTAGTTGTTTCGGCTACAAAGCTTAAACTCTTTCAAACACAAATAAGATTTCTAGGGTTTGATATCCATTTATGATTAATCAGGCCAATATAAAGATCTCTAGAGTTTACTCAAAATTTTCCAGATGAAATTTTAGACAAAACCCAATTACAGAGATTTTTAGGGTGTCTAAATTATGTATCCGATTTCATCAAAGATCTTCAACCTATTTGCAAACCACTTTTTCAAAGGTTGAAGAAAGAAACTATTCCTTGGACAGATGAGCACACGCACACTGTTCAAAAAATCAAAACTTTAGTCAAAAGCATTCCATGCTTAAGTCTTATCAACGAAAAAGCAGATCTTATCATTGAGACTGATGCGTCAGACATTGGATATGGAGGAATCCTTAAACAGTGTCTCGATAAGAAAGAATCAATAGTACGTTTTCACTCAGGAGTGTGGAATAGTACTCAAAAAAATTACTCAACTGTGAAAAAAGAAATTCTGACAATTGTTTTATGTGTCCAGAAATTTCAAGGAGATTTAATCAATAAATCGTTTTTAATAAAAACCGATTCTCAAAGTTCTAAATTTATTTTAGAAAAAGATGTTAAAAATTTGGTTTCAAAATAGATTTTTGCCCATTGGCAAGCAATATTATCTTGTTTTGATTTTCAAATTTTGTCTATAAAAGGGTCTCAAAACCCTCTTGCTGATTATCTTTCGAGAGAGCACCTTAGCTAGGACTCTCTCTCCTCGAAAGAAAAACTCTCTCTAAAGAGTTTCCTTCTCAAATCTCTTTGAGATTCAGAAAGTATGCTCTGAGGTTGCAACATAGCCTGAACTTCCTCATCATAACTCTTAATTTCATATTCAATTTTCCATCTTCAAAAACTCGCATGAGTTCAAGAAAGGGAAAAGGAATTGTTTCCTCTTCCTCCTCTCAAAAAGGAATAGCCTCTACTTCTTCCTCAACTACTCAAAAATTTACTCCAGTCCGTATCGAGGATTTTGCTCTTCCCGATACTTCATTTACTCCAGTCAGAACACGAGCACAACGTCATTCTGCTTCAATTAGGATTCAAGAACCTTCACCTCAAAACACTACTCCATCGGTTGCAGGTTCTTCAACCTACACCCATATCATTACTCCACTAACAAGGTTTACTCCAAAACCTAAAATTTCATGATATTTTCAAAAATCTCAGGTAATCACTGAAATCCCAATTGAACCTGAATGGGATTCAGACAGCTTTGCTGAGATTACTTCCCATATTTATCCGGGTGATTTTTGTTTCATGTTGGAATGATTGTCAAAAACACGGCAGTTTTATGAATTAATTCTTATTGATTCAAAATCTGCTGAGATTACTCATATACTGGATAGGAACTATCCATCCGTCATCGCTTACTCAAAGATAAAGATTTTAAGGGTTCTCAATCCTAAAAAAATGGAACCAGAAAATCTTTATAGGAAAAAGATTCTCAATCAGGTTTGATCCACCTTCTTACTCATATAGGGATTATGTTAGAGCATGGACCAATGTTCTATGGTACCAAGCTTTTAACCATTCCTGGTTTATTCAATTCTGCAGACAAGCGCACAAAAATTATTTCCCCATCTGGTTTAAATCTTGGTGGAATAATTTTGGCCTCTGCGAAGAAATTTTTCCTGTACCAGTTTAGGAATCTTTTCATTATTTTACTCAAAACATATTCAAGAACACTTTTCAATTAACCTTAAGGTTTTCCCTTCATTTCCAAGTTCCATGGATTTTTTGTTGGAACTTAACTACTCAAAATCTTCATCAAAATGACAAATATCTGGTGAAGACACTTAAAGTCAAATGGTGGGATAAATTTAATGTTACCCACATTAATCTTCCTCAAATAAAATCATGGTTTATTGAATCTCCACAAAACCAAGATTTTTCAAAGAAGGCCCAGGAAGACTTTAAAAAAAAATAAGGCTGCCTTGCTTGCTACCTTAGCTCAAACAGCCACTGAGGCAGATCTTCAAAGAATTCTCCTCCAGAACTCCAATTCAAATAAATCATCATCTCCAGCCCTTTCCATAATAGATGAAGATGATGATGAAATCAACCTTAGTGATCCTTAATCACTAAGCAAATGACCGGAATTGTCGTTAAACTACCAATTTACTCAAATGCATCAATTGTAATCTTAAAAAGATACAATAAGATGATTAAACATCCGCAATGACATTAAACTACGAATTTACTCAAAGGTTACTCAAGTTGATATCTGCAAGCAGATATCTCTTCTCAAAAGGAGTTCCTTCTCCTAAAAGGACGGCTAGGTTCCCGTTGAACAAATAAAAAAAAAGTTATTTGTTTTCCTTTCCTTTCTTTGTATATTATCATAATGTATATATTATTTCTTTTTAAATTCTTAATTTTGTACAGACTTGAAGAAATCCATATAAATACAGCTCTGATTTCTTCAGTAAATACATGCTTTGCACAACAAAAGACACACGAAGAAACATTTCTTCCCGTTCCGAACTTTTAATCTTGCGGCGCTTTCTTTGACGGAGTTTTAAGGGCTAACTTGTTTAGTAAATGGTCATTTAGAATGACCCATTGATTATAGGATTCAATTATCGGACACCCATCAGGTTTAAAGGCTGTTTTAGGCGAGATCGAGTTGTTTCGAGCTGCTGTCCAGCAAGCGTGGGCACTGTTTGGGTGAGAATTTATTTAGATCTTGGAGTTTGTTCAATATGGAAAAGAATAGATGATAGCACACAATATGTGCTATCTTTAGGCTTCATTTTATGCTAGTTTTGAGACTTAAAAATATGCTTTTCACGTTCATAATTGTTTATTTTGTAGAAATTGAGCATTTGGAGCAAAATGAAGATTTTAGAAGAAATATGGTGATAAATGTGCTAATTAAGCAACCAATTTTGGGGACAATTTTTGGAGAAGAAAAATATTCATAATTTAATTAGGTTACAAATTCCTAATTTAATTAGGTTATGGATTCCTAATTTAATTAGGTTATGGATTCCTAATGTGATTAGATTTTGGATTCTTAATTTAATTAAATAATGAATTCCTAATTAGATTAGGATAGGGATTAACCCATTATAAATACCCACATTCTCTTCACTTCAAGGCATTCAACTTTGGAGAGCACAACTCTAAATTTCTACATACAAGAGTGAGAAGAGACCTGAGGAAAATATTCAATGCCAAGCATACGGAGACGGAAAATCGACACACCAGCATAGTTTTTCTCGTCATTCTTTTTATTTAGTATTTAAATGTTGTTTAAGAGTTTAGATTTTGTGATAGTGAACATGAGTGGCTAAACTCTTTTCTTATTCTAGGGATTGATGTAGCCATTAGACCTTATGTTTTAATTATTTAAATTCCATGATTGATCGTCATTAATTTCATTCATGCTTTTATATTCTTAATGCTTTTTAATCTTTTGATCACGGATTAAATGTTATGTTGGTCTGAATTCACGCTTGAGAAAGGTAATTTAGATTAGATCCTAATTGCATGACTAAAGGTAGTTCTAACTTGATAATGATTAGGGCTCCTTTCGAAGTTGTTAATGAAGGAACTTAATGCTATGCATAACGTTAAAAATCAGCAGAGATGTAGGTTTTGCCTTATTGCATAAGAATTGTTTGTCCTCGAAAGAGTCATTCATGATAAAAGACTTCTAGACTTATGAAATATTTGTTTGATCAATCTTGGATGTTTAAGTAATTTATTTATTTAAGTCTAATAGGTGAAATCAACCTCCCTAGGATATTCTCTCCTCTGATTGTTTCAATTTTTATTATAATTGTTTTATTTAATCTTGCATATTCCATCATTCAATTCTATTCTCTAAATAAAATTGGGCGATAATATTCATAGTACTTAAGTGAATTAGAAAACCAATCCTGAGGACGATACTCGAACACTCTTTCACTATATTAAAACTTGACCCGTACACTTGCGGTATTGCGCAAAAATTACGCAACAATAGACTTGAGTTGAATTTAATTGGTGGTGTGTTTAGACCTTTCTTGTGTAGTTTAGGGGCCGTCTTGATGTTGTTAAGCTTACCCCTTTAGTTTTTGGAATTAATTGAAGGACACCAATTATGTTTGGAGGCCAGGTTGTCGAGTTTGGACCAGTTCAACATCAATTCAGCAAGTAAAGGTGCGTTTGGGGCTTCATATGGCTATTTGGGATGCTTTGGAAGTGCCTATTATTGTTACTTAAAAATGTAAGTAGCTTTTGGACTAGCCCCTTTTAGTAATTATTTGAATTTGGTTTATGTATGGAAATTTGTGAATTGTGTAAGCATGCCCGTGTTCTGTTTATGAAGCAAGTGTAGTGCCTAAATATTGTGTACGTGAGACAAGGAGTGTTTTTCTGATTTAATCTGAGATTTATAGTGATTGGCTATAGGTTTCCTAAACACATGGCTATTGTTGTTAAGGATTATAAGTTGCAAACTAATGGTTGGTTATTGTAATCAGTGTGTAGAACCTTGAATTAGTTGGTGTCGAGGTTATGAATGGTATCCGTGTTCGTGTATGCAAAATTGTTTGGATGACTGTTTGTGATTGGTTTGCAATGTTTATAAATCTTATTGTAGTTTTCTAAAGTACTTATGTATGGGTTATTGATTTACTCGGAGTACACACAAATGCTTGGACAGTTGGAAATGCTTGGTTAGGTTGTAGGATTCAAAGTGCTTGAGTTGTTACCTAAATAGTATGTAATGTCTGCTCGGGATGGTTGGATGTTGTTTGAATGCAACATGCCTAAAAGCTCGAATGATTGGTTAGGGTTGGAAAATTAGAACACTTTGGATATATATGTACGTAAAGGGCCATTGTTCATGTTTCCTGAGTTTAGAATGGATCAGAATGTCTTGTGGTGTTAATTGGGCTTGGATGTAAACAAGGGCATAATGACCATTATGGTTCCTAGTATGCTTAGGGAGTTATAGTTTGAGTGGTATGGTTTGAGGGTTATATCGCCAGTGTGCATAAGGGCTATAGTTAAGTGAAGTTCAAGTCTAAGAGTGTTGCCGAGTTTGTGCATGAGTCAACGCTCGAGGTTCGTGATGTGTGGTTAGTGGAAAAAGAGGTCACGCTCCTGTGATTGCTGTTGCTTGTTAATGAGTGGCCATGGGTTATATGCCGCTAGTATTTTCTTAAAAGAGAGAGAAGTTGGTTGCCTTGGTGTTAGCCTATTAGACTACCTTGTTAAAGGTCGGGTTTGTGAAAATTTTAGGTAAGCCTTGGTTCAAGTGTAACTGCGGCATGATTATCTGAACACTTTTGTAGCATATTTGCTTGGATAAGCAAGAGATGAAGTCGGTGAGTGGTTGTTTCGAGTTTGTGCCTAAACCATGTCTACCTATGAGTGTTTGTTGTTGTGCTCGGTTATTCGGTTATACTTGGGAGCTATGGGTTGGGTTTGTGGGAAAGGTTGGTGATAAATTGAATGGCTAGGCCCCATTGGCGTACTTAGCATGTTGCAAATGAGAGAAAGATAGTTGCTTGGCATCACTAACTCTTTTCCCATATGAGGCATAGGTGTAGTGAGATAGGATGGGCACGAGGTTGTTTTCCCTCTTTGCTCTTGCTAGTATAGGGGGCGTTTCCCCCACTTTATTTAGATAAGGGTTGCTTCTCCTCTTTGCTTTTGCTAGTTTAGGGGGTGATTCCCCCACTTTATTTAGAATGAGGGTTGTTTTCCTTCATTCAGTATGCTAGTTTAGAGGACGGTTTTTTTCCTATTGGTTGTGTTTGGGAAGCTTTGGGCTAGGTTGTGAGTGTGGTTCTGACATGATGAGTGGGTTTGGCATGATGAATTACATTGGAGGTTTTAAAAGGGTTGCGAACGAACAAAAGCCCGTTAGGCTAGTGCCACTTACCCTTACCTTTCTCTCCATGTGAGCATGTATTCCTAGAATGATGTGAGATGGGATAGGCCTAAGGGTTGCTTTCTTTTTTGCTTGTTCTATTCTCAGGGGGTGATTCTCCCACAATATTTGGTTGCTTTCCTTCATCCGGTATGCTAGCCTAGGAACGGTTCTCCACCGTTTCGAGCACGAGGATTGCTTCCTTCATTGTGTTGCGCTAGCCAAATGGGGCTATTCCCCAAAATTTGTAGGCGTGAGGGTTGTTTTCCTTCATTGTGATAGATCAAGCTAGGTTACATGGCTCGTAAGTATGGCGCGAGGTTATACTAGAGAGGGGTGGGACTTAAGGTAAGGTGAGTGGACACTTAGCTAATGGACGAGAATGTTCGAGTTGAGCAAGAGCAGAGCTCTTTTGTGTATGACTGTGAATTTTGGACCCTTAAGTGAGCTACTTACTGAGTATGTTTATACTCACTCGTGCTACTTTGTTTGTCTTTGCAGATTGTGCACATCCTCGAGGCGGGTGACGAAGGAGACGACTTGATGAGGCTATGGAGACTCCACCAAAGTTTCTTTCCTATTGTTAGCTTTCCTATTGTTTGTATATCATAGTGATTTTCTCAGAGTTACAATGTCATGCTGCCGAAATTTCGGACATGAGTGGGGTAACTAAGTCATGCTTTTGCATTTGGAGATTCGTATGGGTTAGGGTCATTACAAATATTGTTCTTTTGTATTTTGGGAGAAATATAGGGAACTGATTGCCTGCAACCACATTAGCTCTTTGATTAGGTTAGTGTCTAACTAAGTGGGTATGCTAAGGATAGTAACCTGCCTAATGCGCAAAGTCAACATGTTTAATTAAGGTGGGTTAATGGGAATTAAACCACTAAAATTTAGAAATCTGGGAGGATTCCGTGTTTAATGTTGAGTGGTTTGAGGGAGCAAAGTTCTCGTTGGAGCATCCTTTTTAGAAAGATAAAAATCATTCTTAATCCGAGCCCATTTTTATTATCTTGTTGCAAATCGTTTTATTCTCGCATTTAGTCTTGCTTGTGCATTTGATTAGCAATTTAAGTTTGTTTAGAAAAGTTAATGTTCTTGCATTTACGTTTGTATGCTTAACTTAGTTGAAAACCCCAACTATATTTTTGATTACCCAAATGAATTTGCTAGTAATTAACTTGAGAGAGAGAGATTTTTGTTACTAATCCCTGAGGAATCAATAATTTACTTATCACTTGTTGTAGAGAGAGAGAGATTTTTGTTACTAATCTCTGAGGAATCAATAATTTACTTATCACTTGTTGTAGTTGTGTGCACTTGCATAGCCATTATTGAGAATTATTGATTGTTTATCAATAACATTTTGGAGGCAACCCTTAACCTAAAATTTTGTTTAAGTCTAAATAAATCAGAAAGCCGATCCCAAAGTTAGTTTTCTAAATTGTTTAGAAACCATAGTCTTCCATTGCAGAGTTAATTGTTCATTTCTATCATGGATAATGTGCACTTGTATTGGACTAAAATCACTTTCAAATTACTTTACCAAAACCTCACACACATTTCAGGTAAAACTATTATGTGATTGATGCACATACAATTACGTTTCCACAAGCGCACGAGTCAAGTAATATAAAACGGTATTCTTACCAAGTTTTGAATCCACATATATTGGTTTTAATTCCATTAAGCATCATAATTACTCAATCTTAACTTTATTTAAAGACAAAAATCAAAGCAGAAGAGAAGCTAAACAAGTAAACCTAGAAAGTAAGATAAATGGGAGACACAATCGAGAGTTAATTCTATAGGTGTTGATTTCATTCTTAGACCTTAATTTACCTAATTAAGCTAGCAATTAGGCAAAATCAAGTGTTCGATTCATAAATCTAGAAGCCTATGGACATGGAATCTTTTGTCGGTCTCCTTAAATTCTCAAGTATTAATTAATTAACCTAGGTGTCCCTATCGCTAACTAATTAATACAAGGCATTAAGGCTCTTCTGAAGGGAATAATCTAATTAAACCCAAGCATAAGCGTAGGAATCGGTTTGAGTTTATCTAGAATTAAATAATAATATTATTATGGTTAAGCATAACATACCTTGAAAATATGGAGATTCTTCTTGCGGATCTTTATCTCCTCCATAAAATCTTCCTGGCTATGACTCGAACACAGGACCAAGGCTTGTGGTAGCCTATTGAAAGAAAATCCCTAAGGGATTGGAGAGGAAGAGATCTAGAGAGAATTCTCTAATTCTCTCTATTGAGGAGATGTGTGTTGTTAAGAATGCACAATGGCTCACCCCTAGAGTCCTATTTATAGTGGTCTAGGGAAAATAATTAAATAATATATTTTAATATCTAATATATTAAAATATATTTATCTAACCAATTTGAATCTTACTCAAACCATTTAAAATTCTTCTACGACATTTATTTTTTAATTTGAATCCAATTCAAATTTAATAAATATCTTTTATTTAATGTATCTAATATACATTAATTATTTTAATATTTAATGTATCAAATACAATAAACATATTTTCCTCTTTTATATTTAATATATATAATATATTAAATATTAATTTGAACACTTCAAATTAAATATTAATTTGAACATTTCAAATTTTAATATTTAATATATCAAATACAATAAATATATTTTCCTCTTTTATATTTAATATATCTAATATATTAAATATTAATTTGAACATTTCAAATTTTTCTTTCAACTAAATTGATCTTTTAGTGTTACTATGAGCTAGCAAGGGACCTTATGGACCTACAGATTATAAGCTCCAATGATACAAAATTAATTAATTAAACTCTTTAATTAATTAATTTAATTTTCATTCATTAACTATAGATCACTCCACTATAGACCTAGAGTTGCACTCTTATGCACTGTAGGAAAAGTTGTGTCCATAGATATAATCATTACAAACAAGTCGATCCTTCACGAGTTGTTCGTAATTACAGTTGGGTCAAAAAGTCCGTTTTACCCCTATAATTACATCTTGCACCTTAAGTACCATTGATTCTCTAATGAACAATATGTTTATAATCTAATTATAAACTAAGTCCCTCTCGGGCCAATGAAAGGGTGGGGCCCCATTGTTCAAGTCCCGAAATCAGCACTTAAGGGAACTACTCATCTACTTACCCTATATGGGAAGAAGTGAATTCCATCTTGTGAGATTATGTTCCCAACTCCCTATTTGGTCAAGTCCCCAAACTGGTAGACATATTGAATCGGCTATAAAAGCCACTCTCACCCATGCAAATCAAAGGACAAGCCCTCATAGGCAAGAGTTCATAACTCACTCAGGATTAAGATCGAGTCGCATATGATCATCCTGATGAAATATTAATCTTCTCAATTAACGGATTTATAAAGAGAGATTAAATATTTCATGGTCCAGTCTTATACAAACTCATTGTATAAGATACCCTCACTCATATATCTTCACATGAATGATTTGGATCAATTCATTTGTAACTATTACAAAGTGGGTCGTATCAATAGTGTTACCAAGATAAGACAGCAAACCTTATCCACATATTATGACTCTTTAGGTTATTTCTTGAACACGATCCTCCTGTATGTCAACCACATACTGTTCAAGATTACACTAATAAACTTGGATTTTTCATATAATGGATAATATTATATTGCAAATAAAATAATCAAAATTATTATTAATTATTAAATAATTAATTAATTACGAGGTTTTAGGGCATAAATCTCAACATCTTCATTATAGACCTCTATTAATTAATTATTAGTCATGCTGTCACTCAGGTAATTAACCAATATTCATGTATTTGGCTCTAGCCTAAGTTTCTCTTCATTGAGTTTTCACTTAGAAACAAATCGATTAAACAATGCTCAATTAACTAATCTTCATCACCAACTACAACTAATTAACCAATACTCCCGCTGTCACTCGGGTAGCAAATTAATTATGCACTATGCTAAACTAGGTTTCCTCTATCGAGCTCAACCTAGACATACCTTAATTAATTAATGAATACAATTTAAAAGCATTAAGCCTTAAATGCATCAATGAACATAAATACTAATTAAGCCACAATCTGTAGTTAATTAAGCAAGTAACTTGCAATAATGGTCCAACAATTACAACATTCCATAGAAATTAGGGAATTAACTACACATATTCAGTAATTACAATCGAAATTTTCTAATTACAAGCTAATCTAAATACTGAAAATAAAGGAAAATGGAAGAAATTCTTAGGTCGATATCGATCTCGAGTTCCCAAGGCAATCTACCACAAATCGAGCTCCAAGATCTTCAACACATCTCCAAAATCCACCCAAGATGCTCTAGAATCGAGATTAGGGTAAAACTTATCGATTTGGCCTCCTTTTGGACGAAGAGAAAATGAAGAATAAATACTGTCTATCGACGCAACGTCGAGATGCTAGTCCAAAACGCCCTGTTTTTGCCTTCACACGTGCCCCTAGTGTCGAGACGCTACAGATGGAACATGCCTTCTCAACGTGTTTTGAGCGTCAAGATGCCACATGACAGCGTCTCGACGCTTACTCTCGGGTTTACAACTCCAAATGTAGCATCTTGATGCCCTAATCAGCATTAAAACGCCCTTCTCACGAGTTCTAATGCTCAAATAATATCTCTACACTTCTTGAATCTTCAATTAAACTTCAAGAGGCTCCAATATCAGCCAAAATACTCCCGAACACTCAGTTTTACTCCATTAGCTCAATTTCTACAAAATGAAAAAAAATAGGCATAAAAGCTCACCAAATCATAACAAAACTAGCATAAATATAAGGAATAAGATAGCATAATTGTATGCTATCAGTGATTTACACTTTTTTTTTAAAGTTTTAGTTAAATTTTGGAGTTTACATTCTTAAGCTTTGAGTTTATTTGGTTTGTTTGAATTTATTTGGTTTTTTTGAGTTTATGCTCATGACAATTGAGTTTTAGATACTATATATGTCCATAAATTTTGAGAAGTTTTAGGAAAATTATTATGTGATCTACACTTTTTTTTTTTTAAATTTTAGATAAATTTTGAGTTTAAGTTCGTAAGCTTTGAGTTTATTTGGTGTTTTTTGTGTGTATGCTCGTGATAGTTGAGTATTAGATGTTATATATGTCCATAAATTTTGAGAAGTTTTAGGTAAAACTATTATGTTTTGTAACTTTTTTGCGAAGTTTTAGTGAAGTTAATTAGTGTTTTGTATTATGTATTATGTTTTGTAACTTTTGAGAAGCTTTATGTAAAACTATTACGTATTATGTTTTGTAACTTTGGTTTACTTAGTAGAGTTAGTTAATTTGGTTGTTTTTGTTAAATTTGGTGTTATGCATATAAAGTTTTGATTCTTTTAGTTCGTTATAATTCAGTGGATTTAATTGTGAATATGATAAGTTTTAAGTTAAAGTTTGGATAAGATTACAAGCTTTGAGTTTATTTGATTTCGTGAGTATATATAGTTTTTTAGTTCAGTATTAGAGATTTATAAGTTTTGAGAAGTTTTAAGTAATTTTAGTTTGTTATGTATTGTAAATTTGGTAACTTAGTTAAGTTTTGATGTTATCATTTATTACTTTTGAAATGTTAGTTTAATTATAATAGTTTTGATCTTATGCTTATAAATTTTGGGTTTTTTTTTTATTCATAGTTTTGAACTTATGTTTATTATTGTCTTTATTTTTCTTAGGTGGTTGGATCGATATTATTCTCACAGCAAGTCGAAGATTACATGAAGCTGATGAGAACTTCAAAAGGTTTCGTTTCTAGATAACTTTAAGTTTATGTGTTGAATTTTTATTTTTATCTTGTATGAATTTATGAACAAATTGTAATCAAATGTTGGTTTAATGCAAAGTTTTATTTGATTTATTTAATGTACAATTCATTTTAGATACAACAATTTCCAAACTATAATGAAATTCTAAACAAAAAAAGATTAAATTTTAAAAAAAATGGCCAACACAAGTTTTGTTGATGCTAAATATTGTAGCATCGACCTATCCAAGAAAGGTCAAAGCTACAGGGTGGCTTTGGCCTTTTCAGAAACGACTAACGCCACAAGCTACCATCCGCCTTTCCAACTTTTGTCAACGCTACATCACATAGCGGCAGCACAAGTTGGCCCAATGAGGATCCGCCAACGAAATTGCCGAAGCTTTTTTATGAGTCGGAAAAAGTTTTTTCTATGTTTTTTTAGTTGTTTTTATGCTTTTTGGCGTAAAAAACCTGAAATTGTGAAACAAAGCTGATCGTTGTTCTGTTTGTGTAAGTATTGTTCTAATACCAAAAAAGAATTAAGATCACTAGTGGATGTAAATGCATGTATTATTTTTCTTACTAAATTATAAAGAAAACACAAAACTAAATTTATATTGTACACTTACATGAAGCTGCTGTGCTGAAATGAGAAGAACTTGAGTGATCGGTTGATGACTGAAATGTCTGTGAACTGTTTGAAAAAGTCTTTTAAAAGAGAGTTCAACCAAGTGAAAGTCCACACTATCAGCAAGTAGTAAAATTGGATAGTATTCCAAGTATCATATCCCAAGAGACTATTTGCAAAATTCAGAGTTAAATAAAAAGTGCTTCACAAATGTAACCTAAGGTAACCAAAAACAGTTGGAAGATTTTTTGATAATAGAAAAATGACAAATATCAAGTAAAACACATGATTCAATTCAGTTTCAACTCGTAAAGATTTTAACAGTTTTTGCCCGCATAGCTCACTACATTTACCTTATGTCATTAATTGAATTTATCTCCTATTTAGCCTTTGTATCAAAGTACCTTTAAGAGTCTAAGTAATTGCTCCTATATTTCTATAGGCAATTTATCTTAGATAGTTAAACATACTGTCCTTTTGATCCTATAAGCATGCTCTATGTGTAGGATCAAACAACGAAGCCCTATGTTTAGGCTCTTCTCCTATATCTTTTTTTATAAATATCGTTTATTGCACAACTCTTTCAATATTGGACTCAACATTGTATGCTAACTTAAGCGACTAGTTTAACTTAACATTTAAACTCTAAATTTACTAAAGTGGAATCACACAAAGATAAATGGGCAAACTAGCAAGTACAACTACAAAGCTACATCATTCCTTAAGGGCATTCACCAAATTGAATCCCACAAGAAATTTAGCTCATAATGAAATGGATAAAAAAATGCTTCATTGATAAAGAATTCATAAGTACACAGTGAAGTAAAAATAACAAAGACAAAGTTGTAAAACACGTGACAATCTTCTTGGAAGAAATCTAAACACTCAAAGGGTCTCTCTCCTTAGCTCAATTCATCCTTTATCAAAGCGAATTGAGCTTTGCAACTCTAACTCTCAGGTAAAGGATAGAATATGAGGTTATCAACTAAGGTTTTTGACTCCTTGTGGGTGTTATGGTTGATTCCTCCAAAAGGGTCCGTCGTTTGATTTGAGAATTAAAGTGCCTTTTATAGACTCCAATTGGGTTGGTTATTGCCAAATTTAGTGCTCCAACCTTGACCATGGACTCTCAAAGTCAAAATAGGGAAGATATTGAGAAATCAGCTCAAGCAGTTTTGACTCGCAAAATCAACTATGCGGTCACATAATTTTTATGCCTTGGAAGTTTTGCAGGTGCATTTGGAGCTATTCCATAGTTTTCTACAAAATAACAAAAAATGAACAATTCTCACCAAAAAAAATGACTCTTTTTCCTCAAACTAGCTTAGTTAGCATAATATGACTAAATCCATATGACTTACTTTTACATGCATAAGGTCAATTAAACGCAAGTATTAATTCAAATCCATTTATTTTATCAAGGAATAAGCTCGAATTTAGGGTAACTGTGGTAAACAAGGTTCATCACCAACAAATACTAAACTTGTTGGTCTATAGCAAAAATGGAAAGAACATAGTAGAGGAATTAATTACATAATATGAATAAAGTTTATAAGCTAGGCGAAGTTAGCCTCTAACCGTAGGAAATTGTGTGTTGTACGGATCTGGAATTGGACACCAAAATTTAAGAGTTTGTTTGATAGGCAATCTAGATTCTGTTTTATGTTTTTAGATTCACTAAGTTCAATGAATATGCATTTGACAGATGTGTTTTTTAAAACTATTTCCAGATTCTGTGATCCAAATAATGAAAATTCTGAAAACAACATTTTTATATTTTCATTATATCCAAATTTTGAATTTGAAATTTTAAAATGCAGAATTATTTTAAAAAGATAAAAACTTTAATAAATATAGTATTTCATGTTATAAACTCAATTTATTTTTGTTAAATTAAAATATGTATAATATAATATATTATAAATTATATGATATTGTAAAATAATAATTGTACAAAATTTATAACAAAAAACATGTCCATAAATTAACTAATAATGGTTTATATTGAACCTAATATTTAGTTTGGCAACTACAACTAGTTTTATGGTCTATAAATATATTTATAAAACACATTTTGAACAATTATTTAAATTGAAATCCAATTTCTAAATCTGCTACAAAACAAATATATGAAAACAGGAAATACAACTCTGTTTTCATTAAATCCCTTATTTTCAAGATTCTGTTTTCAGATTGTCTACCAAATAGGCTCTTATTTGACTGCTGATTTATATGTGAATCATCAAAGAATGGGGGATGATTTAATGGTAATCATGTGTTGTACTCTAGGCCTTAAACAGTTTCATATCAGAGGTTGAATTTCAAGGAAAATTTGAAGTAACAGTCTCAAAATTCACGGCGGTAATTTTGATGGCAACGAAGGAGGAGGAGAAAGAGAGAAAGAAGATGGGAGCATAAGAAAAGTCCATCCAATAAAAAAATTATGGTTAAATTACAAATTTAGTCCATAAACTTTAAGATTTGTGTCTATTTGGTCCCTGAATTCTTACAAAATTTGGGGACTAAACTTGTAATTTAACCTTATGAAATTCAGGTTAAATTACAAGTTTAGTCTATGAACTTTCAAGTTTGTGTCTATTTAGTCCCCAAACTTTAAAAACTATCTAATAGGTCCCTGAACTTTCAATTTTGTGTCTAATTGGTCCCTAAACTTAAAAGTATCTAATAGGTCCCCTAACTTTCAACTTTGTATCTAATAGGTACTTAACATATTCGATTTTTTTTAAAATAAATTGATCTATTAGATATAAATTTGAAATTTATGTCTAATAGAGCCCTAAACTTTCAATTTTGTGTCTGGTAGGTTAATTTTAAAAAATATTGGATAAGTCAATGACCTATTAGACACAAAATTGAAAAATCAAAGACCTATTGGACACTTTTTAAAGTTCAGTGACCAAATAGACACAAATTTGTAAGTTCATGGACGAAAATTGTAATTTAATCTGAAATTAATTATTTTTCCAAATCACCAATATTGTCAACAAAATTTAGCTGGCATGTCATCTATCCATTAATCAACTAACGGTCAAAGAAGCTCAAAGATTATTTAAAACTGTTTTTCAAACTTCGTGGACTAAAGTATTCCTTTTGAAACCTCAAGGACAAAATAGACATCAACTTCAAACCTCATGGACCAAAAAAATATTTTGCAAAAAAATGTATATTATTTTTTTAATTAAGTACTAAACATTAATTAATTTTTACTGGAACTAGAAGGAAGTTAACAAAAACAAAAACAAGAATGGCCAAAATGAGCATAGCTCAGCAATAATTGGCATGTACTCTCGACCAACAGGTTAGATGTTCGAATCTCTCCATCCCAAATATTGTTGAACTAAAAAAAATGTAAGAAAATTAAATGGGAGTTGGAATTGGGACTAATGAAGCAATCAAATGATTTTGATTTTTCCACTTTTCTTCAACTTTTCTTTAAGAAAAGCATTCCTGGGAAACTAATCGTATGTCGTGGGTGACATTGACAGCTCAACTTTCTACAATCTTATCATTTCTTTGAATTTTCCTTCACAAAGGTGGGCCACTTAATTAAAGCAGTGCTCATCACCATTCCAATCAAGCAAGCAAAGCAATTTTGTTTTTCGAGGGTTATTTCCCAAATTTTTATAATTTAAATGGACGTTGGAATTGGGACCAATGAAGCAGTCAAATGATTTTGATTTTTCCACTTTTCTTCAACTTTTCCTTGAGAAAAGCATTCCTGGGGAACTAATCGTACGTTATGGGTGACATTGACAGCTCAACTTTCTACAGTCTTATCATTTCTTTGAATTTTCCTTCACAAAGGTGGGCCACTTAATTAAAGCAGTGCTCATCACCATTCCAATCAAGCACGCAATGCAATTTTGTTTTTCGAGGGTTATTTCCCAAATTTTTATAATTTAAATGGAAGTTGGAATTGGGACCAATGAAGCAGTCAAATGATTTTGATTTTCCACTTTTCTTCAACTTTTCCTTGAGAAAAGCATTCCTAGGGAACTAATCGTTAGCCGTGGGTGACATAGACAGCTCAACTTTCTACAATCTTATCATTTCTTTGAATTTTCCTTCACAAAGGTGGGCCACTTAACTAAAGCAGTGCTCATCACCATTCCAACAAGCACGCAATGCAATTTTGTTTTTCAAGGGTTATTTCTCAAATTTTTTAAATTTAAATGGGAGTTAGAATTGGGACCAATGAAGCAGTCAAATGATTTTGATTTTTTCCACTTTTCTTCAACTTTTCCTTGAGAAAAGCATTCCTATGAAACTAATCGTAAGTCGTGGGTGACATTGACAGCTCAACTTTCTACAATCTTATCATTTCTTTGAATTTTCCTTCACAAAGGTGGGCCACTTAACTAAAGCAGTGCTCATCACCATTCCAACAAGCACGCAATGCAATTTTGTTTTTCGAGGGTTATTTCTCAAATTTTTTTAATTTAAATGGGAGTTGAAATTGGGACCAATGAAGCAGTCAAATGATTTTGATTTTTTCCACTTTTCTTCAACTTTTCCTTGAGAAAAGCATTCCTAGGAAACTAATCGTAAGTCGTGGGTGACATTGACAACTCAACTTTCTACAATCTTATCATTTCTTTGAATTTTCCTTCACAAAGGTGGGCCACTTAACTAAAGCAGTGCTCATCACCATTCCAATCAAGCACGCAATGCAATTTTGTTTTTCGAGGGTTATTTCCCAAATTTTTATAATCATTTTCTTTAGGAAAAAACTTGGGTGCAGTCAAATCAAGTACCTATTCACTTGTCACATGATAAACTATTTTTTTTTTTAATATTTTAGAATTCTTTTTCTAATTTATGATTAGAGTGGGCTTTATAAATATGGGTACAGCCTAGACTGCACCCAAGTTTTGTTCTTTTCTTTATAAACAATTTTTTTATATTATTTTTAAAACTTTTTCTTACAATGGAATCGATATTTTGAGAAAGGAGTTCTCATTCCAAAAGAGTTTTACTAGGCATTCTATTTATGAGATAAACAATATTGAAAAAGTATCCACCCAACATCTAATAGGTACTTTGGACTAAAATAAGTATGTTTGGGACTGATTTTGGAATGACTAAAATTACTTTTGACGTATCCAAAATCATTTCTCTGTCAAAATTGTCTCCTAAGTTTGAGGTTTATATTTATTTGGTTCCTAAACTTTCAAAAGTGTCTAATAGGTCTTTAAATTTTTAATTTTGTGTCTAATAGATTCATGAACTTTCAATTTGTGAGTAATTTTGTTTTCAAAATGACTATTATTTCATATTAAAAAAAACACTCCTAGTTCACTTTTATTTTATCCTAAAATTTTGAAAATAGTTGTTTTTTTACTTCATAAATTTTTTTGTCAATCTCTAACTTTATTTATCTCTAATTTTTACTGCATTTTTTGATTTTTCTCTCTCTAAATTTTTTATAATTTTTATCTCCAACTTTATTCTCTTTTTAAATTTTTATTCATTTTTCTCTTCTTTTTTCTCTCTCCAATGGTTTTTAACTCTTTCTAACTTTGTTTTTATCTCTCTATAATTTTTTTTTGTTCCTTTCTCTAACTTTTTTCTCTCTAATTTTTTTTAACTCTTTCTCTAACTTTTTGCTATTGAACTTTTTTGTCCCTTATTCTTAACTTTTTTTTCCCGTTAAAGTTTTTCTCCTTAAAATATTTGTCTAGCATTCTATTTTTGTCTCTTAAATTTTTATTTCTCTCTGTATAACTTTTGTCTACCACCTTCTATTTTTTTAATCTCAAATGTGATACTCTTTTTAGTAATTTGATAAACCACATTTGAAAACAAACACATTAATCATTTAAAAAAATACTTTTAATTAAATTAAAATCACTTTTACAGGCGTGGAACTAAATATAAAAATGATTTACAACTAAACATTGTTACAAAACTAATAATAATTAGAACACTTAGCTTAAAACACTTATTCTAAAGTCACTTCCGAGCATGCTCTTAGTCATTGAAAATCATCACTATTAAAAGTGTAGAACCTAAACATGAAAATTAAGCTTTAGTCCCCTAAACTTTGAAATTTGTGTCTATTTGGTCCCTAAACTTTCAAAATTACAAATTTAGTCCCTAAACTTTTAATTTTTTTAAAATTCACGTATCTACTAGATGCAAATTTGAAATTTTAGAGTTCCATTAGACATAAAATTTAAATTTATATCTAATAGATCAATTAATTTTTAAAAATTTCGAATTTGTCAGGGACCTATTAGACACAAAGTTGAAAGTTCAGGGACCTATTAGAGATAAAATTGAAAGTTTAGAGACCTATTAGACACTTTTGAAAATTTTGGGACCAAAGAGACTCAAAGCTTAATGTTTAGGGACTAAAATTATAATTTAACCAAGAATTATGAAATTACTTATTTTCCAAATCACCAAGTATTGTCAGCAAAATTTAACTGGCACGTTCTCTATATTGGGATTTATGCCCTAAAGCCTCGTAATTAATTAATTATTTAATAATTAATAATAATTTTGATTATTTTATTTGCAATATAATATTATCTATTATATGAAAAATCCAAGGTTATTAGTGTAATCTTGAACAGTATGTGGTTGACATACGAGAGGATCATGTTCAAGAAATAACCTAAAGGGTCATAGTATATAGATAAGGTTGGGTGCCTTATCCTAGTAACACTATTGATACGGCCCACTTTGTAATAGTTACAAATGATTTGATTCAAATTATTCATGTGGAGACATGTGAGTGGGGGTATCTTATACAATGAGTTGTATAAGACTTGACCACGGAATATTTAATCTCTCTTTATAAATCCGTTAATTGAGAAGATTAATATTTCATTAGGATGATCATATGCAACTCGATCTTAATCCTGAGTGAGTTATGAACTCCTGCTGTGAGGGCTTGTCCTTTGATTTGCATGGGTGAGAGTGGCTTTTGTAGCCGATTCAATATGCCTACCATTTTGGGGACTTGACCAAATAGGGAGTTGGGAACATAATCTCACAAGATGGAATTCACTCATTCCCATATAGGGTAAGTAGATGAGTAGTTCCCTTAAGTGTTGATTTCGGGACTTGAACAATGGGGCCCCACCTTCTCACTAGCCCGAGAGGGACTTAGTTTATAACTAGATTATAAACAGATTGTTCATTAGAGGATCAGTGGTACTTAAGGTGCAAGATGTTTATTAGATTGTTCATTAGAGGATCACTCATTCCGTTTGTTAACTAACGATCAAAGAAGCTCAAAGACCATTTAAAACTATTTTTCAAACTTCGTGGACTAAAACATTCATTTTGAAACCTCAAGGACAAAATAAACATCAACTCCAAACCTCAGGGACCAAAAGTATATTTTGCAAAAAATATATATTTTATTAATTAATTACTAAACATTAATATTTTTTTAAACATTAATTAATGGTTAAATAACAAATTTGGTTCCTATAGTCTGGAGAAAGTTAGAATTTAGTTTCTATGGTTTCAAAATTTAGAATTTCGTCCTTATGGTTTGATAAAACCTCATAAATAGAGACCTTTTTTAATATTGTATTTTTTAAAACTTATTATTAAAATATATTAGTTTTGAAACTATTTATTTAAATATTATAGTTTTAAATAGTTGAATGAAGATCCTCTCCTTAAGAGACAACCTCTACCTCTATCCTAATTTTGTGTACAAGACACAACCTCTACACAAAATTTATTAAATATTTCAGTTGGTTTATTGGACATCTACCAACACCCTTATGTAAGGGGCCCTAGTTCAAGCTTTGCAGAATGTATATTCAGATTTTTTTTTTTCTTTCTTTTTGTTTTTCCCTCTGTTTAGCTCTATCCCTTTTTTCTCTTTCTTTTTTCTCTTTCTTTTATTTGTTTTTTTAAAAAATCAAGTGAAAATAGATATAAATTCTATTATAGTTTTTTGGATTAGTATTAATTTTATTTTACTTTAGAAAAAGAAAATGTTTAAATAATTAATACTTATTAAAACATTAAAACATTTAAAATCATATTGGGACTAAATTCTAGCTTTTTCAAAATCATAGGGACAAAATTTAACCTTAATTTATATTAGAACTAGAAGGAAGTGAAACAAAACAAAAATAAGTGGGAGTGGATCTCAGTGACATATAGATCTGGGACAATTATTGATGTTATGAAAACTCACTCAAGCAAGCTTGGAGATATATGTAACCTCTTCGCAGATGATATGAAAGTGTGAAATATTGCATTGATGCACAAATCCAATATTTCATATCCTCTGGATTACCCCTTCATTATCTCTCTCTCTTCTTCTAAAATTATATAAAATGATTTTTATATTATTTTTAAAAAATTTCTTACTTGAAATCTACTAATATTTGAGAGTCTGCAAAAGAATTCTAATATAGTCAAATTGATGCATAAGTTCCACTTATTTATCATATCATACCGTAAATGTAGAAGAAATGACAGATAAAATAAGACATTATTTTAAATTTAATTTTTCTTAAGCAACATCTAAACACAATTAAAGATAACACATTTTTCATGCACAAACAACTCCCGAATCATTGTTTAGATAATTAAAGATAAAATTTGGCCACCACATAAACAACTCCCAAACTCGATTAAACTTGGTTTTCCAACATTTTTTTTTTAAACCAGGACCAAAATGCAACTCAACTTCTTAGAATGTTTGTTCCTCTTTTCTTTGAATTTTCTTTGAGAAAACTGCTAACGTTCTCGTTTCTTGTTTCATGTTTCATGTTTCCATTTCTTGTTTATTGTTTTTTAAAAACTAAAAACAGAAATATGTTTGATAACTATTTCTGTTTCTTGTTTCTTTAAAAAAACAGAAATATGCATGTGTTTGATAATAAATTTTGTCCTTCAAATGTTGTTCAAATTTGATTTGCAATGTCATTTCTCACTCCAATCAATTCACTGTAAATGATTTTGGCTTACATGAGTTAGTTCAATTAGACTAATTTTGTAAATTGTCTAATGTTAGACAATAGAGCATACCCACATTTCTTTAATTTAATTATAAACTTTATTTTTATTTTTTTTCTTTAAAAAAACATTAGCCAATAATACACGCAAGTAAAATAAGAAAAAGAGAGAGAGAATATATATATATATATATATATATATATATATATATATATATATATATATATATATATATTTTACATTTAATGGTAAACATGAAATACATTATTAGTTTATTTATTTAATAAAAAAATTAAAATCGTATCAAAAGGGAAAATAATAGAGATTTAAATAGAAAATAATAACTAAAAGCTCGTTAATGGAAAGTAAAAAAAAAATGAGAGAGAAGAGAAAAACATAAACGAAAAAAAAAAAGGAACTATTAAAAGAAAAAAGGTTATGATGGAAAAGAGAGAAAGAAGAGAGAAGAGAAAGAAAAAAATGAAAAAGAAAACGAAAAAAGAAAAAAAGTATTTAAAGAAAAAAAGTATTAAAAGAAAAAAAAAATAGAATGGAAGAGAGAGGGGGAGAGATGAGTGTAGAAAAGGAAAAGAGAAATAGGGATACGTCCATGAAACATGAAAAAAAAAACAGAAATAGAATTTGAGAAACTACTTTTTGTAGTTTCTCAAAATTTACTCATTTTTTAGAAACGTTTCTAAAAATTTAGAAACAAGAAATAAGATAGTTTATCAAACATGTCTGTTTCTTAAAAAATGAGAAACGAAAACAAAAAATAAAAAATGGGAACTTTATCAAACGAGTTCTAGCTTCCTACAATCTTACCATTTCTTTGAACTTTCCTTCAGAAAAAAGTAGGTGATTTTTGGAAAAAAAACAGTGGTTCATGACTATTATTGTATTCAAGTCAAGCAAGTCGATGCAATTATTATTTTTCTCACTCTGTCTCCCAATAAATCTGGGACATTATTGATGCGATCAAAACTCACTCAAGCAAGCTTGGAGAATATCTTCTGGCTTACCCCCCTCCATAATTTCTCTCTCTTCTTCTAAAAGTATTTCTCTCTTTTGCCGGAACATTTTTTTTTTCTTTTTGCTAAAACTGTTGGAGTTGCGTTGTCATGGCCAATCCAAGAGTTAATAATGGTAGATGGATGTATGATGTTTTTTTGAGTTTTAGAGGAGAGGATACTCGCAAGAACTTCACAGATCATCTCTACCATGCGCTGAGAGATGCTGGGATTCATGTCTTCAAGGATGACAATGAGCTCCCACCTGGAGAACACATAACCAGTGAGCTCCAACAAGCAATCCAAACTTCTAACATTGCAATTATTGTTTTCTCAAAGAATTATGCAAAATCAAAATGGTGTTTGGAGGAGCTTGTGAAAATCATGGAATGTAGAAGAACTCTAAATCAAATGGTCCTGCCCGTATTCTATGATGTTGATCCATCTGAGGTAAGGAACCAAAAGAGAAGTTTTGAAGAGGCATTTGCTCAACATCAACAACGTTTTGTTTCAAACAATGACAAAGTTCTTAAATGGAGATCAGTTTTGACTGAAGCTGCAAATTTAGTTGGCTTCAATTTGAAAGATTCTGCAGATGGGTAATTCCTTTACTCTCTTTTTTTTTTTCTTTTTTTAAATATCTTTCTTTATTCTACTTTTTGTGTGTGTGTATGGATCTAAGTTATCTTCATGACAAAAAATCAAATTGAAAATAAAGTGGTCTTACTATATTGAATATATTGCTTGTTTTTCCTTAATTTTCTAAGAAATATAAACTAATAGAATATAGTTTCACATAACTTTATCAATTTTCATCGGCTAATTTCCTTTTTTTTTTTTAATGAAGTTTGTGAAAATATGCATAATGTTGCATTGCAGGCATGAAGGTAAATTTATCAAGAAAGTTGTTCAAAAGGTATTAAGGGATCTCAACAAAAAAATACATGTAGCTCACTATCAAGTAGGCATTGGTTCTCGTGTTAATGCAATTACTTCAGATCTAGATGTTGGATTAGGTGCTGT
This sequence comes from Trichosanthes truncata, assembly GCA_033996785.1. NCBI lineage: Eukaryota > Viridiplantae > Streptophyta > Magnoliopsida > Cucurbitales > Cucurbitaceae > Trichosanthes > Trichosanthes truncata. The sequence continues at coordinate 52,494,049 of JAWPNB010000002.1, read as the reverse complement.
GCGCATGGTAGGAATTTGGGGTATGGGAGGTTTGGGCAAAACAACCGTTGCAAAAGCAGTTTATAATCTACATTATGAAAACTTTGATGGAGTTTGTTTTCTCAACGATATTAAGGATGCTTCAAAGGAGTCGAATGGGCTAGTTCGCTTGCAAGAAAAACTTCTCTCAGCCATCTTCAAATCAAACAAAATTAAATTACAAAATGTTGCTGAAGGAATCACACAACTGCAACAAAGACTTCATCACAAGAAGGTACTTTTAATATTAGATGATGTAGATGATATGGAGCAATTAAAGGCATTGGCAAGAAGTCCTGATTGGTTTGGTGAAGGAAGTAGAATCGTTATAACAACTAGAGATAAGCATCTGCTCAAAATTCTTAAAGTGGATGCAATTTGCACAGTGGATGAAATGAGTGAGATTGAAGCTCTTGAACTCTTCAGCTGGCATGCCTTTGATAATAGTTGTCCTTCTGAAGATTTTAATCAACTTTCAAAAAGTGTGGTTAAGTATTGCGGAAGATTGCCATTAGCTCTTGAAGTGTTAGGTTCTTTCTTGCATGGTCGAATGGTACCTGAATGGGAAGATGCATTCAACAAATTAAAGACAATTCCTCATTATGATATTCAAGAAAAGCTTAAGATAAGTTATGATGGCCTGAAGGATCAAACATATAAGGATATATTTCTTGACATATCATGTTTTTTCATTGGAATGGACAAGAATGACGTTACACAAATAATGGAGGGATGTGGGCTTTTTCCAACAACGGGTATTAGTGTCCTCCTTCAAAGATGCCTTTTAAAAGCTAGTGTAACAAACAAGCTTATGATGCATGATTTGCTTAGAGATATGGGAAGAGAGATTGTGCGTAATGAATCTCCAAAAGAACCTGGAAAGCGAAGTAGACTTTTTGTTAATGAACATGTGCTCTATGTACTTGAGAATCAAAAGGTAAGAGATCACTTGTGTTTTTCCTGTCAATCTAATGCAAGATTATTTAATTTTCTAACTAATATTCATTAGAAGTGCTGTAATAAAATAAATTTTGTTTCACAGGGAACTGATGCAATTGAAGGCCTATCTTTAAAGTTGCCAGAATCTAGCAATAAAGTTTTGCATACAGAAGCATTTAGTGCAATGCAAAAATTGAGATACCTTCAACTTAATTATGCAGGCATTCGAGGACATTTTAAACATTTTTCTCAAGAGATAAGATGGCTATGTTGGCATGGATTTCCTTTAATGTTTTTACCAAAAGACTTCAATTTGGAGAAAGTGGTAGTCATTGACTTGAGTTATAGCCATCTGACCAATTTATTTCAGAAGAAACCAAAGGTACATGCTTAATTATGGTAATTGTGAAATCAATTTTTGAACTAATTTGATACTTTACCATTTCCTCTAGCTAACTTTTGTTTTTCTTTTTCTTGTAAATAGTTTTTGCTGGAGAATTTGACGGTTCTTAATCTTAGCGACTCTCCTTATTTGAAATGTACTCCAAAGTTCTTGAAACTTCCACATCTTGTGAAATTAAAACTCAGAGATTGTAAGAGTTTAATTAAGGTGGACGATTCCATTGGAACCCTTAAGAAACTTGTAGAGATAGATTTGGTCGGGTGCATATGTCTGAAAAAGCTTCCAAATACTTTATATGAGTTAAAATCCCTTGAGAGACTTTATCTCTATCACTGTCCAAAGTTAAAAAGCTTGCCTAAGAATTTGAAGAAGATGGAATCATTGACATTTCTCGAAGCAAGTTATACTTGTATACAAGAATTGCCCTCTACAATTGTAGAGTTGAACAAGCTCGATTTTTTATCCATAAGTAGATGTGAAGGAGCTCCATCAAAGTCACTTGCTAAAATCTTATGTTCTTGGGTTTCCCCAAGAAAAAATTCGAATTCTATTGTGCTCCCAACATCTTCACGAGGTTTAGAGTCCCTTACTAGGCTAGACCTTTCCCATTGCAACTTGTCAGATGATGCCATGCCCAAAGATATTGGGAGCTTGGTGTCTCTAGAGAAATTGGATTTAGGTGGCAATGACTTTCATGCCCTACCATCTGGCATCAACAACCTTTCAAAACTTGGAGTTCTTTCTTTGTTTGGTTGCTCAAAGCTTGAACATATATCAAATCTGCCACCTAATTTGGAAGTTCTTCGCGCAGCAAACTGTAAGGCATTGGAAAGCATATCAGACCTGTCAAAGACAAAGCAGATGTGGGAAATAATTGTAGATTATTGCCTGAATCTCGCTAATATTTCAGGCTTTGATGAGTTTATTTTATCTCAGTTTTCAACCTATGAGAAGTATGTGCATATTGATATGGGGGGTTGTCATTCAAGGTTGAAACAGTCATTTAAAGAAAACATCTTACAGGTTCTCTCTCACCCTACAACATCTATACCTTATTTAATGTTGTTCATAATATTACTATTATTATCATTCTTGGAATACGTATGGATGATTAGTAAATTGAATGTTGTCCATCTTCCAAACTATGATACTTTATTTAATTTCACTTTTAATCCTCTTTCATATTAATTTTACTGTACTTTGACATTGGATAACAGAAAATGATTGGTGAAGAAAAAACTCAAGACATAAGACTACACACTTTTCCAGATGGAGCCAATTTTGAGGACAACAGCTGGTCACTATATCATGATGCATCTCAAATCGCTGACTTCAACATAGATAGAAATATATATGTGTCAAATAACAAAGAACATTTCCTTCATAGTCACAATATAAAATGGGATGTAGGATTGCCCAAAGTAGAAGATGGTGCAAATGGCATGACTCACACTATTGGGAAAACGTGCTTTAATTTGAGTGGGAAGTCTTCAGACAGGTGCATTTTAATTCGTAAATATTATAGAGGTAGTTTTTCTAAATATCTATTAGGAATACAATACATAAAATTTGATTTTTTTTGTCGTAGTTGGTCAGCTGAGTTATCTATACTACTTGATTAAATAGATTTTATGTATCTACAAGATGAAATAAGTTGTAAAATTAATATCTTTATTAGTTAAGTTCCATTTGTTTGAAGATTCATTCTTAGCTATGTGTTAATGTTCTTGTGGTTGGATAATACTATTTTTTGGGCATTCATTCTTTTGTCCATGTGTAGAATGTTTTTAACTGAGTTTTTGCATTTTATTGCAAAAGTTTAGATACTTCTTTACCCACTTGATTTTGTCACTAGTTCAAATATTATTATGATTGGGTATGAGTTATTTAATTAGCTTGATTTTGAGTATTTTATTGATTTCATTTTGTGTGATTTATTGCTTGTTTCACAAGCAATTTCTTGATGTAGCTTTGATGAGGTATTAATTTTCCTAATTCAAGTTTAGGGTAAAGTGAAAATTTAGATTTTAAATTGATTCTTTGATATAGGGATAAAATTTAAATTGCAGTTTGGAATGATTGTATACACTTTCTATTCACATTTAAATTTGGACATGTTGGGTCTTTTTTATTACGTTCATATTTCTGCTTTCTTATTTCTTGTTTTCAATTTTTGATAAATAGAAATGTTTGGTAATTGTTATTGTTTCTCATTTTTTAGAAACGTCTCCAAAATTGTGTAGAAATTTTAGAAACAACCAAATGAAGTTTCTTGTTTGTTGTATCTATATCTAGTTTTTTTCATAACATAAATAAAAGTATTATTTTATCATTTTTTACTTCTAAAATGCATAATAAATATAAACATAATTTTTTTTATATTTAATTTTAAAAACTTATTTTCATATAATTTTTTTACATTTTTAATTTAAAAGTTTAGAGAACAAGAAACAAGAAATGATAATTAATTGTGTTTCTTTTATTTTTAATAGAAAATAATGAGTAAGAAACAAGAAACGGTTACCAAACACATTTCTATTTTTCTTTATTAAAAAAGTGGAAACAAGAAACAAGAACTAAGGAACATAAACGTTACCAAACGAGATTATTTCTATCTGTTTTATTGTTTTTTTAGTGGGTTCTACAAAATTATGATGTGGCTAGACGATTGATGGCAATAATATGGAAGAATTTTGTACTACAATAGCAATGAAAATATTTTTAGAAAGAGAACAAATCAATTTATACCTCTAAACTTTGGGGGTTGTATCACTTTAAACCCCAAACTAATTATTGTATTAATTAAAATGCTAAAATTTCATAAGTGAATCAATTTAGATTCTCTGCTAAAATTTCGTTTTAAAATCGTTAACATATAACTTTCACACGTGTATAAAACTTCTTGTGCAAGGACTAACATAAATTATTAGAGAGAAATGTTAGAATCAAATATTTGATAGTATCAATTTTCACTAATATGAGCGGTTTTTCATCTTCCCACATACTATTCAAGATTACACTAATAACCTTGGATTTTTCATATAATGGATAATATTATATTGCAAATAAAATAATTAAAATAATTATTAATTATTAAATAAATCATTGATCACGAGACTTAGGGCATAATCCCAACATTGAGTGCATCTACAAGCATAGTGTCTCAACACTACCCCCCTCCCGACTTTTAGGCTTCAATTTCTCTTCTTTTTGCTTGATTTCTTCAATTCTTGCCCAACTGCTATTATTTATTAGTATAAAACTATTATTACTCCATTTAGCTTCAAATGCTCGATTTCTACAAAATAAACAATTATGTTCATAAAATTTATTAATTAAGCATCAAAACTTGCAATAAATGAGCCCTAGAAATAGCTCACTTTATGCGCTATCAAAATGATCGGCATAGATAGACCATATTTTATGGGGTCGCCCATTGCATCTAAGTGCACTGTGAAGATTTACATATAACGTCTTAGCTTATCAATGGGGAAGAAAGGAGAAAGACACATTTCTCGATTGGAAAACAATTGTCTCAACTTCAGTCAGAGTTTTGCTTAAAGAATAAAGGGCACCTTCCTTTCCTTTCTCTCCTTTTTGCGCCAAAAATGCTCCGAGCGATCTTTCTTGAGCAGTGATATATAATGCCAGTGGTTTTTCTACTATAGGGGCACCTATAATCTCGAGTTTTCATCGATATACACTAATGCAAGGCACTTCTTCAACCATCCCAAGTTGTCATCGAAACAAGCTCGATGGCAAGAGTATCTCGTCAAGTTTGTCTTCCAATTTCAATATAAGCTCGGTTGGGCTAACCAAATTTCTGACACCCTTAGTTAAAATAGTTGATAGGACTTATAAAGTTCTATTTAATCACACTTATTTTTTATTAGTTAGAAAGATTTTATGTGTTATAGTATTATTTTTTAGGGGTTCGAGCAATTCGTGTACTTTGGAGAGTTTGCAACGTTTCGGAGTTAATTCGGACTAAATCGGAGGTGATTTGAGCAGCTGAATTTCTATACCAATTTTGACCGATCATATCATAACTTTTTGAGATGCAAGTATATTCAAATTTGATGTCAAATCGAAGCTTATTGAATTATCTTTCCAACAGTATAAGATGCATTGCATTCAACTAAGTATTATGAAAGTTATGACATTTTGAGTAATCATTGCTCTTGTTGGAAAATTGTTATACCAGAGAATACTTTGTGCCAATTTCCATTCCCATTATCTTGATGATCATGTTTGGGAATATAGCCAAAGTAGATACAATTTTAAAGCTCTCTGAAGGATCTTTCCAGCCATATAAAGATTACGTCGATCCAAGTTTTGGAGAATAAGTTATTTGCAAAATACTAAAGACTATGCAATCTAGAAACTTTCCTTATTTGCAACATTCTATGTGTGTTTTGAGAATTTAGGAAAGGATTTTCGATTTTTGGATGTATTTTCCAGCATTTTGCAAGATAGAAAATTATTTACTTTATTTTATTTTACTTTGAATATTATTCCCTAATTATTTTGGAAAATACTTTCTAGAATTTGGGGTTTTTTACTTGTGTAAGTTGTCTACTTCAAGACTATTTAAGCCTTTTTTGGGACAGCTGCAAGGGGGCCTCCTAGTGTAATCTTTCTAGACAATAGTTTTTAGAGCTTTTCTCCTTTTTCCTTTACTTTTCTTTTGGCACTATATCGAACCAATGATGTGTTGGCTTTTTGGCCCTTAATCTCATATTAATTAATTTTAATTAATTAATTAATTAATGTTTTGATGATAACAAACCTGATTTTGTTTATTAACAATTTTAGTGTTTTGAAGTGTCCATAGCATAGAGCTCGGAATAACGATTCCAATGCATCTTGAATCATTCGAATCGAAGCTCAAACGAAGAAGTTATGGGCAAAACAAAATCAAAGGAAAAATCCTACATGGCGTGACACATGGCATATAGTGATGACATGGCTGATGATGTGGAAGGTCAACGGTCAACAATGATGATGTGGCAGTGACGTGGCACCGACGTGGCTGATGACATGTCACTTCAAACGGTCATATTTGCTTATGTGGCGGATGATGTGGACCAATGAGCATTTGACACGTGGCATATTTGAGTTTAAAAAAAATAAAAAGAAAAAGAAAAAGAATTCAATATTAAAAAAAAAAACCAACGGTCAAATTTTAATTTTATTATTATTTTAATATATTATATTAATATAATATTATTTTATTATTATAATATTATTAATTTTGAATTATTTATTTCAGCCAATCAGAAGCTACCACATGGCCAACGGCTATATTCCTCTTCCTCTCTATTTAAGGCTCAAAAAAAATTTGAAAAAATGGGAAAAAAATTCTGAAAAATTCTATTCTTCTTAGAGAGCACTTCCACCATTTTTGAGCAATTTTTGAGCTTCCATTTTTAATTTCTCTTTAGCCATTTGAGGGCTTTAGTTTGTAAGAATTCTTTCTTACAAAGTGTGTGAGCTAAACTTTGTGTATCTACTCTTTGAGAGAGTTTTTCCATCTTGTTCTTCACTTTTTAAACATTGTAAGGGTCTCTCTTGATCTCGAAAAAGAGAGGGTGTAACGGTTTGATCTTGAACCGTGAAAAGGATCGGGTTTGTTCTTGCGCCCGAAAAAAGAACGTTGTAACGGTTAGACTCTAAGCCGTGGAAAGAGTCGTTGTTCTAGTGAAATACCCAAAAGGTACTTGGGGAGTGGAGTAGGCCGGGTTGTGCCGAACCACTATAAATTTACGGTGTCAAATTCTTTATCCCTATCTTATTTCATTTTTGCAATTAATTTGTTGTTATATTATATTGCATAAAATCAATTGTTCTTGCATGTCTATTTTGGTTGGTATAATTTTATCTTTACATATTCTTTACCAATCTTGTTTTTAGAATTAAATAGGGTGTTTAAAATTGTTGATTTTAATTTCTTGTTTATTTTGGAGTGAACTTATTTGCATGATTTATTGTTTAAATTAATTATTGCAAAAAGTGTGTTAATTTGTTTAAGTGGGCCCACATTAGGAAAAAGTAATATAAAGTTTAGAAAAACCCTATTCACCCCCCCTCTAGGGTTGCCATACCGATTCTACATGACGAACCTTGGCTACATCATCACGATGAGTGGCTAAGGTAAGTGTTCCAATTCATAGGTCGATGTAGTTCAGTTGCAATGTTGTGAGACTTTGAGTTGTATTGAATTGTATTCTCTTAATCTAAATATTCTTATTTCCTGTTTTAATCCTTGTATGTATGCATTTATCGAATTGACGAATCGATTGCATGTGTTTATTTACGAGTTTGCTATGCATGAAAATTACAATCCGTAATTGTTGTGATTGATTGCTTAATTAAAGTAGCAATAAGATTGACTCATGTGTGTGTATCTAAGGCTTTTCTTAAAGTACATAGCTTGCATGATAGATCCTAGGAAACAAGAAAGATTGATTAATTGGTTTGTGCTATCTAAATTGGTTAATCAATTTTAGTTCTCCCATCATTCTTAATGCTATAGCTTGATTTGTATGGAACACTATCGTACCCAGTAAATTAAGTAATAAGTTTAATTGCAATGCTTTATTGGAATTAATAGACTTAGGGGAATAAAATCTAATTTGGCTTTTCCAATTAGATTGACTAAGTACTTAGATTAAAATGATTACTTTATTTGTGTAAGTCTATTATCGATATTGCAATTGAATGAACTTCACCTATGGATTGGATATTGGTAAGATTTGATTTATCTTTGTTTTTATCTGCATATGTTTTATTTTATTTACAAAAAATACAAAACTCCCTTTTTATTTTCTTTTGCAACATTTAACTTGAGAAATTGATATTCGGTTCCTTGAGATTGACCCAGTCCACTCAATACTACAAGTAGCACATGATTGGTTTATAAATTGTAATCTAACGAGCCTTCGACAAGCTCGCTTCAATAGTGAACATGCGACTTTGTGCATGTTAGCTCACTTAAAGCCAGTAAATTGAATGGGACCATCCAATGAACCATTAAAGAACACTTGTTGAGAGATCTGGCTGCTCAAGCTCTAATCCAACTGGCCAAAGAAGGGAAGACCAACCAGTTTTTAGTAGAAGACAATCTACTCCTTACTAAAGGCAACTGCCTATATGTTCCTCATTTTGGAAGTTTGAGGAAGTTGTTGATGGGAGAGTGTCATGACACATTATGGGCAAGACATATAGAATGTTAGAAAACTAATTCCTTACTAAAGCAAAGCTACTACTGTTGGGATTTATGCCCTAAAGCCTCTTAATTAATGATTTAATTTTGATTATTTTATTTGCAATACAATATTATCCATTATATGAAAAATTCAAAGTTATTAGTATAATCTTGAACAGTATGTGGTTGACATATGGGAGGATCATGTTCAAGAAATAACCTAAAGAGTCATAGTATATGGATAATGTTGGGTGTCTTATCCTAGCAACACTACTGATATGACCCACTTTGTAATAGTTACAAATGATTCGATCTAAATCGTTCATGTGAAGACATGTGAGTGGGGGTATCTTATACAATGAGTTTGTATAAGACTAGACTACAAAATATTTAATCTCTATTTATAAATATGTTAATTGAGAAGATTAATATTTCATCAAGATGATCATATGCGACTCGATCTTAATCTTGAGTGAGTTATGAACTCTTACCTGTGAAGGCTTGTCCTTTGATTTGCATGGGTAAGAGTGGCTTTTATAGCCGATCCAATATGCCTACCATTTTGGGGACATGACTAAATATGGAGCTAGGAATATAATCTCACAAGATGAAATTCATTCATTCCTATATAGGGTAAGTAGATGAGTAGTTCCTTTAAGTGCTGATTAGGACTTCAACAATGGGGCCCCACCCTCTCACTGGCCCGAGAGAGACTTAGTTTATGGTTGGATCGTAAACAAATTGTTCATTAGAGAATCAATGGTACTTAAGGTGTAAGATGTAATTACAGGGGTAAAACGGACTTTTGACCTATCTATAATTACGAACAACTCGTGAAGAATCGACTTGCATGTAATGATTATATCCATGGACACAATTTGTCCTATAGTGCATAAGTGTGCAACTCCAAGTCTATAGTGGAGTGACGTATTGTATCATTGGAGATTATAATATGTAGTTTCATAAGGTCCCATTGCTAGCTCCTCATAGTAACACTAAAAGATCAATCTAGTTGAAAGAAAAATTTGAAATGTTTAAATTAATATTTAATTTGAAGTGTTCAAATTAATGTTTAATATATTAGATATATTAAATATAAAAGAGAAAAATATATTTATTTTATTTGATACATTAAATTAAAATAACTAATGTGTATTACATACATTAAATAAAAGATATTTATAAAATTTGAATAAGATTTAAATAAATAAATATAGTAAGAGATTTGAATGAGATTCAAATAAGTATAAGATATATTTTAATATATTAGATATTAAAATATAATATTTTAATTATGGTAAAGATTTGCCCTTGGTTTCTATAAATAGGACCATTGGATTGAGTCATTAGACATAACACACATCTCCTCAATAGAGAATTAAAGAATTCTCTCTAAATCTCTTCCTCTCCAATCCCTTGTGGATTTTCTTTCAAGAGGCTCCCACAAGCCTTGATCCTGTGTTCAAGTCATAGCCATGAAGACTTTGTAGAAAAGATAAAGACCCGCCAGAAATATCTCTATATTTACTCCAAGTGAGTTTGCTTAATCTTATTTTTTAGTTTAATTTTAAATAAAATAAAAAACAATCCAATGTTTCCGTTGCGGAGTGAAACGTTAATTCCTTTCAACTATTGGCAAAACCTTTGTGACGATGTCATGCAATTCGCCAACACTGTCCTTATCTACCAACAAGACAATGTCAAAAGAGTGAAGATAACAGGGTTGCTGGAACCTTTACCTATGCCCTCAAGACCCTGGAAAAATGTCTCCCTTGACTTCATCATCCATCTCCCCAAAGTCGGAGAGTTTGAAGAGATCCTCATAATTGACGACAGATGTTCAAAGTATGCAACATTCATCTTGAGTCTAAAAATGTGCTCAGCTAAAATGACGACTCAACTGTTCTTCAAAAATGTTGTTAAGGTATGTGGTGTTCCTAAAAGCTTAGTCAGTAATCGAGATGGAAAATTCAATGGAATCTTATGGACATAATTATTCAGACTCTTAGGCTCTAATCTAAATATTTCTTCTAGCTGCCACCCCCAAACCAATGCCCATACATAATGATTTAACAACATGCTTGAAGAATAATTGTATCACTTCATCAAAGCAAGACAGAAAAATTGGGTCCAAATGCTCGACGTAGCACAATTTAGTTTCAACTACCAAAAGAATTCTTCAACAAGAAAAACTCCCTTCGAGATCGTATGTGGAAGATAGTCGCTCATGCCACACGTTATCAAACACCTGTATGCAAGAAAGAGTCCCCAAGCTTATAACTTCACTAAAAAATGGAACCAGACCTCCGAGGTACCTCGAACTTTATTTAGAAAAAGCATAGAAACATACGAAGAAGTGAGTTGATTAAAAGCGTAAGCCACTATAGTTCCAAGCAAAGGACAAAGTATTGATCAAGTTGAGATCGAAAAAATTCTGGTTTCAGAGTAATAGAGACCAAAAACTTGTGAGGCAATATGAAGGACTAGTTGAATTATCTAGAAGGTTGCAAAGACGTCGTACATGGTTTAAATTCCTTCATGGATGAAGATCCATCTTGATATTCATGTAAGCAATTTGAAATTCTATCATCCTGACCCATATGACACTATGTGTAACGAAGTATCAAGACCTTTAACCATGATGAAGAATGTTGTCGAGAAAGAAATTGAAGAGATTTTAGCCGAGAGAACGCACGAGCAGATAGGCTGCATAGAGACTTACAAGAATTCTTGGTAAAGTGGAAAGGGCTCCTTCATGGAGAGTTCAGTTGGAAGCAAGCGGAAGATTTGAAATCAATTGTTCAGTAGATCGTAGAGTTCAAACAATGTCAGTTAATAGAGATGTCAACCATTTAAGTGGGGGAGAATGTCATGATCATGCTTATCCATGGTCTATTGCCCATAACAACCTTTTTCCTTCATACTTTCATTCCATGTCTTTCATTATGCATGTTAGTTTACTTTCGTTGCACTTCTATAAGTGAGTGACTCTTTGCCATTTTAGATGTTTACTCTTGTCAAAGGCAATATGCCTCATAATGAAATATAGAGGGGTATGACTAGTTATCATCCTCCCGACCTTGGTTGTATTCTTATAAAGCAGTTGTTTATCTTAAACGCTTTAAAATTTTCAACAATGTTTTCTCAAACATTTTCCAATGATTTCCAAAACCTTTTCTTTAACTCCATTTTCTAAAACCGTTTTCTCAGAAACGGGGTAGAGGTTATGAGCTAGTCCCTTTGTGCCGCCGACACTCCTAATTCGAGTTGACTAGCTTGCTCAAGAGCGAGAGCAAGTGTCACACAATAGCTTTATGAATTATGTGAAAATGCGATTGTGACACTTAGCAAGCTAAGCCAAGTCAAGTCCACTCCTTACCCATACAACTCCTAAAATTTTCAAATTAAATCTATCTTATGTAAATAATAATATTTATTTTCTACAATTAATTATTAGTATAATCTCAAAATCATGTTTTTTAAAATTATTTTAATAAATAATTTTTAAGTTTTGCCCTTAATAATTATTTGCAAACTTTTGAAAACACATCCAATGCATGTAGTGTTAACTAGTATATATAAGTAGGGTTTTAATAACTAACAAGAGGTTGATAAAAATACCAAAAAAAAGTGAAATGTGTTATGAATATTCAAATGAAATTGTTATTTTCTTTGTTTTTAATTTTTTTAAAAAAAATTATGAAACACAAGGAATACACTCTTAAAAAAAATATTTTTATCAAACAACAAATTGAATGTTACGATTTTTTAGTTCTTTTTCAAAATCCAAAAATCCACTTCTATCTACAAAGTGAATCTCTCATCAATTTTTTATGAATTTTTTTAGTATAAAAACTACAAATAACAAAAATGTAAAAAACAAAGTTACTACACATATCTATGATTGATTATACCACTGATTTAATTAGTTCAACATCGTATAAACATTAATCTTAAAAATTTGTCATATCTTCCGATGGATTTCTTTCCCTTTCTCTTGTCAGAAAGAATTTTTTTTCCTACTATTAATCTTACATTTTAAGAAACCAAAAATTCTTTCCCCACTAATTTCTCATTCCACTATCTCTACTTATATATATTTCTTCCTCTGGCTAACAACAAGTTCAAATTCACGATGATAAAAAATAATTATATTATATTAGTTTTTTTAAGAATGAATTTTTTATTAAAGATAGATTTAAAAAAATGAATTTTACCAAATACATATTTCTGCATTTTCAAATTCACAACTAAATATAGTTTTCAAATTTAAAATTTAAAATTAGAACCAAACTTGTTTTCAATATAATAAAAATAAGAATTTATTTTTGTTTTCTATAGAATTGTTTGAATTTTCGAATCGCCAACCAAGTTACTCGGTAAATATCTAGGTTAAGAGTCTACTTCCTATATAAACTTTTTTTTTTGCTAAAAAATGCTAAAGCTAAGCAACGGCAACGGCGGAACTTCAACGTCCTACGGTAACCAGTTCCTTCCTACTGCTAAAAGCCATAGCCAAATGACTTCCAGGTTCTCTAACCGATCATCTTTCTTCCTCTCTTCTCATCAAGTTTTAAATGTCTGCTCATTTCGTCCCTTTCGTTTTGATTTTGTTCTGTGATTTTGAAATCTCAGGCGATTGAGAGCTTTCAAGCGATGGATGGCATCCCAAGGCATTCAATACAGCGATGCTCTCGAATTCACGGATAGCCGCGACGATGGAATCGCCGTCAAAGCCTTGTGCGATTTGCGGGAAGGGGATGTTGTTGCGAACATTCCTAAACCTGCTTGCCTCACCGTCAAGACCAGCAGTGCCTGTTCGATCATAGAAGAAGCCGGTTTGGGTGGATATTTGGGGCTTTCGGTCGCCCTCATGTATGAGAGAAGTTTAGGGGAGAACTCTAATTGGGCTGGCTATCTCCAGCTTCTGCCCGATAAAGAGTGCTTACCCTTGCTTTGGTCTCTGGAAGATGTGGACCAGTTTCTTTGTGGAACTGAGCTACACATGGTATGTCCAGTTCCTTTCTCTCGGCTTCTATTTGGTGTTCTGTTCTGTTCTGTTTGGGAGTTAAATGTATCGTTAATAGCGAATTAGTTTAGTTGGAAATGTCAAGATAAAATGATTATTTCCTGGCTGTTGGATTTGATCACTGAAAGTGTAATGGCTTGGATGGTGAGTTAGTACTCTTCTTTAATGTGGATCACAATGGAAAAAGCCTTTGCTACATGTTGCAAAGAAAAGTCATGCTATATAAGGATCAACTACGAAGCCAACTGAAAGGATGACTAACGATGAATGGTGACTTGAACAAGATTAAAGGTTCTGATTGATACTTTGGCAGCTATTGAACATGTAGTTCATGGGGATAATTATATTCTGACACTTCTCTTTGGTCTTCGAATATAATATGAACCATCTGACTTTGTAATTAGCTCGAAATGTGGTGCCAAGAATTGTTTGGGCCTTAAATCCACCTCTTGGCTTCCCATTAATAATAATCGGGTTGTTAACACTCTATAGTGTCTTTGGAGATGCAAGAATTAAGAAACAACAGATCTTGGATATAATTAAGTTCTTGGATAGGTTGGACGAGGAGGGTGCTTTGAATGAGGAGTTGGGATTAAAAGGAGCTGGTTTAGAGGGAGGAAAACTTGTTGGAAACCCAAAGCTGAGGACTTTAAAGTGTGTTAGAGTAATTAGTTAGAGAGTTAGTTATGCTATTTGGTTATAAATAGAGGGTTTGAGTTAGGGGAAGGTAAGCATTGATTTAGTGAGTTTGGTTTAGGGCTTGAGTGATCTCAAGTTAGGGAGGGTCCAACTTCCTCAAATTACTTGATTTATCTTGTAGTTTGGTTATCTTTTACATTTCAATATATTCGGGTCCTATCAATTGGTATCAAAGCCGTTCAGTTTTGGTCATGGAGTTAGATGCAAATGTACGTGAGGAGTTGTTGAAGTGGATGGGTTGTATGAATTTGATTCTCGATTCATTTCAAGCTGAAAGGAGGCAGAGTTCCAAAGAAATTAGAGAGTATGGATTTGTGTCAAGCTGCAATGAAAGAGAGTTGCAGAGAAATGAAAGAGAATTACAGAAAAATAGCTAGGAGTTTTGGAGAATTAAAAGAGGAGATTATATTGACAGAGAGAAAAGAAGAGATTGCAGAGAAGAAGACAAAGGTAATTAGTGAAGCAAAGATGGAAGAACTAGGAGCACTAAAATTAGATTCTAATTTCGAGAGAAAAGAGTTGAAAGTGAAGGAAGGAAATTGTCCAAGTGGAAGCAAGTTTGGGCAATTGGAAAATCGAAGGCCAAAAGTTGCCAAACGTGGATCGTGTTCCAAGAGGATGAGAAACTTCAAATACAGGAGACAAGCATACCTTGGAATCAGAGATGGAGCATTCCAGAATCCAAGGAGGAAATCAATGGAGAGAAGCAGTGCGAAAAGGAGAGAGAATCGGTTGAGGAGGAAGAATGAGACTGTACGGTAGCGAAGGAGAGGAGATGTAGGACAAATCAGAAAACATGGCCACTGGAAAACGTCGATGATAGATGGGGGAGGCCGATTGATGGTCCGCCGGTACTCGAAAACCTTGCATGAAGGGACTCGGCATCAGTTCAAGGAGATAGAGGCGAAAATTCTTGGGAGAGATTGTCGGTGATGATTGCTTCTGTGGTGGGAGATGAAAACTTGGAGGAGACGCAAGCGTTGTGAAGAAGCAGCGGAGGAATCGAAGGTTGATGGCCCTAGAGAAAATCACAATGAAAGTAGACAAGTGCTTGATGGACGCCGACAACAAACACGGGCATGGACAGAGTTGAAATTTAGGGGAAGTCACCAACACAAATTTTGTGAAGCCCTAGTGCGTATGAAGTTGGCTTGTTATGTGAATCTTCAGAAAAAAGAATTTGGAAGTAAATGGGATCATGGGCTTGGGAAATTATCTCTAAGTGGGCTTTGTTTTATTAAATGGAAAGAGGCCCATTTTAATTCCAAGTATGGTTGCTGTAAGACACCGTTCATCAGTTTTTCCAACTGTAATCCAACACTATTGCCGCCCATTGCCAAGACATTGCCGACGGTCACCGCCGCTTACCATCGGCTGCACACATAAAAAAAAGGGTTGTATATTGATTGTTATCCCATTTTTAGATTTTTCTTTAACCACACCTTGAGAACAAGGTGTTTTTTAGGGGTAGGTAATGATAGGATGGCTTATAAGAGTATATTAGTAATTAGTTAGAGAGTTAGTTATGCTATTTGGTTATAAATAGAGGGTGTGAGTTAGGGGAAGGTAAGCATTAATTTAGTGAGTTTGGTTTAGCGCTTGAGTGATCTCAAGTTAGGGAGGGTCCAAGTTCCCAAATTACTTGGTTTATCTTTTACATTTCAATATATTCGGGTTCTATCAGGTGACTACAATACTTCCTATTTTCAAAAAATTGTGAGTGGGAGGACTGTAAAGTGGGTCACAGTGATTGAATTGAAACTTATAAAACCATAGGGACCAAATTTGTAAATTATCCATTTTTTATATATAATTTTGTACATAATATTTATTTATTATTTTATTAAGTGTGTCTTGCTTTACTTACGATGCCTTTTTGTTGCCTCTTGTTGGGAGGCCATTAAGAGACTTGTCGCCCTAGGGCGCGCTTTGTATTTTGAAAACACGGATGTGAACCAGAACCTTTGGCACACACAATTTTTATCCAGGAAGCTTCAATTAACTCTGTGTTAGGCCTCCTATTATTGCTTATTATGAATGTAGGGGCAAAAAGGGGAAATTATCGGGAGGTTAGTTATTCGGGGAGGGTATGAGTGAATTTCTTGTGGGGGCCACTAGGTATGTGGGAGTGAGGGCCTTTTTATTCTTCGTTTAGGCATTTTCTCGTTTTCAAGCTTTTGGTGAGTGCTCTAGGTAGCTGAGGAGGAGAGTTTCCCAACCGTCTATATTGGTTGGTGTTTTGTATTGCCTTAGGGCAAATTATCCTCTCTGTTCTCAATACGAGAAGGTTTGTGTTAGGTATCCAGTGATCTCAACCTGTATTCTTAACTTCAAGAACAAATATTTGTGAAATATTCCACAATACACACCAAATGAAATGAAAGCCAACTCCCCAATATTGTGAGTTCTACAATATAGAGAGGGTTATCGATCGATATATTGATAGATTTAAGAGCATTAACAAAGAAAACACCCAACAATTTGAGAGGCTTGTTCTCTCCTATAAACATTTGTCCACAAAATTCCTAAACAAAATGCTAGAGGTACAGACACCCTACTAATGCCTCACTTCCCGTCTCCTCTCTGTACAAACGAGCCCTCATACCCCCGTGGCCCCCAATTCCTTTCCTATAATTACTTTCTTACCCCTTTTTTCATACTTCTTAATAATAGGGGGCCTTACAGTTTGATTGTGGAGCCACACATAACTTTGTTTCACAAAGGTTAGTTGATTCACTGAAGTTACCACTAACTAAGACAGCCAATTATGGAGTGATATTGGGGAGTGAAGCTGCGATGAAAGGGAAGGGAGTGTGCAAGGGGGTAGCGGTGAACCTGGGAAAATTAACGGTGATTGAGAGTTTCCTTTCGTTGGAGTTGGGAGGAGTGGATGTAATACTGGGTATACAATGGCTACATACACTCGGTGAGACTAGCATACATTGGTCGTTGACTGTCAAAATTGGAGAGGGGAAAGAACAAGTTACGCTGAAAGGTGATCCAAGTCTAACCAAAAGTAGAGTGTCCTTGTAGAGAATGATGAAGGTGTGGGAGGACACTGACCAGGGCTTCTTAGTAGAGTTCAAGGCTTTAGAAGCGATACAGCAACCAATGGATCCCTCAAGTGAAATAGAAATTGATGAGTTACCCCCGTCAGTGGCCAACCTACTTAAGTACAAGGATGTGTTCCAGTGGCCGAAGGCATTACCACCAAAGAGAAAGGTTGATCATCATATCCATTTGAAGGAGGGTACCAACTCGATAAATGTTAGATCATATCGATACACTTAAATTCAGAAGGGAGAGATTGAGAGGCTTGTTGAGGTGATGTTACAAGTAGGAGTTATTTGCCCGAGTAGTGGCCCATATTCCAACCTAGTCTTGCTCGTTAAAAAGGACGGGGGATGGCGTTTCTGTGTTGATTATAGAGCATTAAATAATGTCACCATTCCAGATAAATTATCCATTCCCGTTGTTGAGGAACTCGTGGACGAGCTTCATGGTTCTCAAATTTATTTGAAGATCGATTTAAAATCGAGATATCACCAGATACGGGTACATGAGGAGGACATGGAAAAAATCGCCTTTTGAACACACGAGGGCCATTATGAATTCCTGGTGATGCCATTTGGATTGACCAACGCACCTTCGACCTTCCAAGCCTTGCTGAATCGAATTTTCTGGCCTTTTTTGTGAAAGTTTATTATGGTATTCTTCGATGATATTCTTATTTATAGTAAGGAATATGATGAACATTTACATCACCTGTCTGTGGTTTTCGAGGTACTGCAAAACAATCAGCTATATGCAAACCTAAAGAAATGCCAATTTGCACGATATCGAATTGAATACCTCGGCCATTTGATATCATCACAAGGAGTAGAGGCGGATTCAGAGAAGGTGTGTGCCATTTGGGAATGGCCCATGCCACAGTTGATTAAAGAACTTCGGGGATTCTTAGGCTTGACTGGGTACTATTGCAGATTTGTTCAAAACTATGGATCTATAGCAGCTCCCTTGACAGAACTACTTAAAAAAGGGCCATTCGAATGGAGTGATGAGCCACAGATGCATTCGAAAAGTTGAAGAAAGCCATGGTAATGCTCCCCGTTTTGGCTTTGTCGGATTTCAGCCGACAATTTGTTGTAGAGACGGATGCCTCTGGCACGGGATTAGGGGTTGTGTTGGCTCAAAACAAACGCCCGATTGCTTTCTACAGTCACACCTTGTCTCCTAGAGCTCAGGCGCGGTCAATATATGAAAGGAAACTGATGGCCATAGTATTTTCTTTACAAAGTGGAGATCGTACTTGCTTGGACAGAAGTTCATAGTACAGACAAATCAGAGGGCATTGAAATACCTACTGGTTCAACGAGTGGTGCAGCCACAGTATCAGAAGTGGGTGGCGAAGTTATTAGGATATGACTTTGAAGTCCATTATCGGTCGGGCTTGGGCAATAAAGCAGCAGATGCGCTATCTCGAGTGACAAACATGGCTCAATTAGCTCACATCTCTATCCCATATATTGTGGATATCCAAACCATTCGTGAGGAGGTAACCAACGACCCCAAGTTGAAGAAGATTGTAGAACAATTGAAAGAGGATCAGGATAGTGTACCTAAGTTTTCGTTGGTTCAGGGAACTCTCATGGATAAAGGGCGGTTAGTTCTACAATCCAAATCATCTACGCTGCTGCAAACCATCCTTCATACCTATCACGGCTTTGTTATTGGGGGACATTTGGGGTTCTTGCGGACTTACAAGCGCTTGACAGGGGAGTTGTATTGGGAGGGAATGAAAGCTGATGCCAAGGAATACATAGCCAGTTGCTTGATCTGTTAGAAAATAAAACTTTAGCAGTTTCACCTATAGGTCTATTAGTACCTCTAGACATATTGAAAAGAATCTGGGAGGATATCTTCGATTTCATTGAGGGGTTACCTCGGTCTGCGGGATATGATGTGATTATTGTGGTGGTAGATCGATTGAGTAAAATGGCGCATTTTGTAGTTTTGAAGCACCCATTTACTGCAAAGATAGTAGCAGAGAATTTCATTCGGGAGATAGTTCGATTACACGGTTTCCCTCACTCAATTGTATCGGATAGGGACAAGGTTTTCTTGAGCCATTTATGGAATGAAATGTTTCGAATCCAAGGCAAAAACTGTGCAAAAGCACTTCTTACCATCCACAATCTGACAGTCAAACTGAGGTGGTTAACAAATGTGTGGAGACTTACCTTAGATGTTTTTGTTGTGAAAGGTCGAAAGCATGGAGGGATTGGCTTAGTTGGGCCGAGTTCTGGTAGAATACTACCTATCACATATCAATTGGTATTACACCTTTTTAGGCCGTCTATGGCAGACCACCTCTTCCCATATTATCGTATGGATTGACCAAGACCTACATTAGAGCAATAGCTGATTGACTGGGATTCAGTTTTAGATATTTTAAAAAATCATTTACGAGGTGCACAGAATCATATGAAGAAGTTTGCAGGTAGAAAATGAAGGGAAGTTGTTGGTTATTTTGGTTATTTTCCTTTTATGGTTAATCAGTATATTTGTATTTACTGTATTATATTGCTGGAAAATTATTTCCTTACTTGTAAATGGGTGTTTCTTCTATTTAAGAACCCCTTTCTTCTCATAATAAAATGATTATAGAGAATTGTTATCTTCCTCAGAAGTCGATTATGAGGTGGGAAGTATGGTTTTTCTGAAGATTCAACCATATAGACAAGTATCACTGGCAAAGAAGCGGAACGAGAAGCTCTCTCCTAAATATTATGGACCTTATAGAATTGAGGAAAGAGTGGGGTATGTTGCCCATCTTCCTTCAGCATCAACAATTCACCCCGTCTTCCATGTGTCCCAGTTGAAGCCAACAATAGGCAACCATCATGAGGTACAAGAGTAGGCTCCTATATTGTCGGAAGGCTTTGAATGGATTGTTGAACCCTTTGAGGTTTTCGCATACCGTGAGAATGAAGACATAGGGGAAGAGGAAGCACTTATCAGTTGAAGGATTGCCTGCCCATGAAGCCACTTGGGAATTCATAAGTGAGATGCGCAAACAATTTCCTGATTTCAACCTTGAGGACAAGGTTTGTGGTTACCAGGGGAGTGATGTTAGGCCTCCTATTACTGCATATTATGAACGTAGGGGCAAAAAGGGGAAATTACCGAGAGGTTAGTTATTCGGGGAGGGTATGAGTGAATTCTTGTGGGGGCCACTAGGTATGTGGGAGTGAGGCCTTTTTATTTTTCGTTTAGGCATCTTCTCATTTTCAGGCTTTTGGTGAGTTTGCTCTTGGTAGCAGACAAGGAGAGTTTCCCAACCCTCTATATTGGTTGGTGTTTTGTATTGCCTTAGGGCAAATTATCTTCTCTGTTCTCAATACAAGAAGGTCTCAATACAAGAAGGTTTGATACCTTACACTCTGTCACAGGCCTTCTTGATATCAAGCTTAAACAGCACCCCTTCTTTCTTCCTACATCTCCACTCTCATTGTCAATTTCCACATCATTAACTAGGGAGATATTTTGATTCTGACTCGAGACGATTTCAACAATCGAGTTCTTGCTTCTTTGGGCTAAGAGAAGGTGATGAAAGGAGCTGTCGATATTCTATTTAAACTTGTATTTTGGGCCCAGAAGGGTATTTTCCTTTGTGGTCAAGGACTGAAGAGTGATAAGGCCATCTTTCCTAGGGGATCTATCATCTGGAGAGAGAGGGATGTATATGACCAGATTCAGAGGTCCCAAATGCTTTTATATAAGTGAAGTTTGTATATACAAATCTGTGGAAAATTCCACACCACTCAGAATGGTCTTTTAATTAGTGAAAGAAAATACTTGAGGTCATAAGGTTTTATTTTCACTCCTGCCTTCAGGTATTTCACTATTTTGTTATTTTTAGTTATGAAGTTTTCATAAAGCAATGATGTGGTGACTTTTAAGTGTAATCTATGTAGATGATTTCTCTTACACTTGTAGGCAGACGGTGAAAGAAGACAAGACTCTTATGTATGAGGACTGGAAAGATAATATCCTGCCTCTTATGGTGTCTGCACCTTTGATGTTCAGTCCAGAATTTTTTGGCGTTGAACAATATTTTTCTGTGAGGAGCCTCATTTCTTCTAGATCTTTTGAGATTGATGGCTTTCATGGGTTTGGGATGGTCCCTTTGGCAGATCTGTAAGTTAATCCTTCTTCTAAATTGTTATAAATATATATACTTACCATTTTCAGTTCTGTGCATTAAATATATGGCCTAAAGAGTGAGGGAGAGGTACTAGACTTCTCGAAAGTCTGGCCAAATGGTAACCATTTTTCCTAAACTAAATATATCAAAGAGAGTTGCTTTGAGTCCTATCATAGGACTTGTTTCTCAAAAGGATCCACTTAAAAGTGGAATATGTAAAGCTGCTTACGACTTTCTTTTTTTCATATCATTTCTCTTGACATGTGTCTTTGTCTCATCTTGAATTAGATATTGGAGATGCTTTGAGATTAAGGGGCCTCTTATTAATTGTTTCTACCAGTTGAATTATCGATAACAATTGATCCCCAAACCTTTTTTTTTTATAAGAAACGGAAATATGTTGAACTCTCTTTGATCCTCAAACCTTTTTTTTATAAGAAACGGAAATACATTAAAATCTCTTTGATCTTTAAACTTCTCTATTTTATTGTGTTCTTTTCATTGTACTTTGAATATTTTGTTTGTCTGAACTTTCATAATAATATGTTTTGATCCATCTGATTAATGTTTCATGTATATTTACATAATTTTTAGGCTGCCAGTGTCCGAACTCTAATACTAGATTTAATACATATGGCTTAAAATCATAATTACACTTAATGCCACGAGTTTTGTGTTAACTGCACCGTATAAATTTAACTATAAAGGCTATAACTAAGAATTCTATGCAAAGTTTGGTAAAAGTTCTTGAATTTGGTATGGTGGGTCAATTTTTTTACTGTAAACTTTTAACTTAATCAAATTGGACTTTGAAGAATCATTGAAAAAAAATATTTCTACATGCGATCAATGGATTACACAATCAAATGTCTATATGAAATTGATAGGGTTTCGAAGAAAGATGAAACTGGGGTCGGATTTCTTTTTGTTGAAATTGGTCAGTTTTGGAAGATCCTTTTAGGGGTAAAAATTGAAGTTTTCTCATATTTAACAATATGAAAACTATTTATCAAAAAAAAAAAAAAAAAACAATATGAAAACTATAATCGAATAAGTATGATGCTCTAGGAATAAAATAGAATTTGAACATGATAATACTTATGATTCTTTTTCAATTAAGAGCTCAGTTGGTGTTTCCCTCTGTCAATTCAATGAAATCCAGGTTTAATCACAAGACGAATGCTGAGGATGTACACTTTACCTTGGTATCTTCTGACATCGGGTCTGATAATAGTACTTCTCACCTAAATGATGTACATCCATATGATGACGAGTCCAAATGCTGGAATTCTTCTATGGACAAAGGAGGACCGGATTCTCTTCTAACCGAGGCAAACAATGCTGATGATATTGACTCAGACTCTTCTGATCTCGGAGGTGATCCTATGATGCTTGAGATGATTATGGTGAAGAATGTCAAAGCTGGCAATGAGGTTAGATTTTAGTCCTTGTAGAATGATTTTTTTGATGTGATGTGCCCAGTATTAGATCTTGTCTACCTCTGCTTGTGGTTGGCATGAAAATGTTGCTCAGTCTGAGGGTGTATGGAATGACTTTTTCTATTCTTCTGCCGCACATTAGGTGTTCAATACATATGGGTCATTGGGAAATGCTGCTTTGCTTCACCGATATGGATTTACGGAGGCAAATAATCCATATGATATTGTGAACATTGATTTGGAGCTGGTTATTGATTGGTGTTCATCTCGATTTTCGAGGCGACACAGTAGAGCAAGAGTATCATTATGGAGAAAGTTGGAGTACTGTGGTTGTGGTAATGAAAACACTGAATATTTTGAGATATCATATAATGGGGAACCACAAACTGAACTACTGATATTAACATACATAATGTTGCTACCAGAGGATGCATTTAATCACTTTGATCTAACTACATCAGTATCAGGGAATTTTAGTGGTGTTATGTTGTGTGAAAAACGCAAGACCATCTGGATTGAAGATTCAAAAATTAGCAGGGATGTATTGCTGACTAAAGATGTTTGTAAAGCTCTCGTGTCGCTTGCAGATATGCGGGAAAGCTTGTATGGTTCGAGTTTAGAAAAAGACCTTGTGACGGTACGTAGCGTACAAGATAGGAAGTTATATCATTCTTTGATGCTATGTGAAAGCGAGAGGATGATCCTTAAGAAACTCAGATCTTATGCTGCTGTGGCTGGTCAGTTATCAACTACTGAAAGGCGATCGTCTCTGAGGAAAGCACACATGAACAAGTAATTTCTTAATTTATGAGCTCATTCATCCTCAAATTTTAGTCGCAATCACTTTTGTTGTTTCACTTAAGGGCATGTTTGGGAATAATTTTAGAAATAGTGATTTTAGCATAATTGATTTGTTTATAATTGATTTATAAAAAGTGATTTTCATATAATCATTTTAATGTTTGGTTCTACACTTTTAGTAGTGATTTTCATACAATTAAAAGTGACATTCAATGATTAAGGGCATTTTTGAGGGTGACTTTAAAATAAGTACTTTAAGCTAAGTGATTTAATTATAATTAATTTTGTAAAAGTTTTAGTTATAAATCATTTTAATATTTGGTTACTCTTTGTAAAAGTGATTTAAATTTAATTAAAAGTATTTTTTAAAACAATTAATGTTTATTTTCAAAGGTGGTTTTAGAATCATCAAATTACTAAAAAGAGCATTACATTTGAAATTAAAAAAAAAAAAAATAGGTGGTAGAAAAAAGTTATACCGAGAGAACTAAAAAATTAAGAGAGAAAAATAAAGCTAGAGAAAATTTAAGTTTCAAAGAGAAAAACGTGTTAAAGACAGAGGGATAGAAATTTTAGAGAGATGAACAAAAAATTTAGAGAGAATTTAATAGAGCGAAAAAATTGAAAGATAGAGAAATAAGTTTAGAGAGATATAAAAAAAATTTGAAGAGAATGATAAAAATTTTAGGGAGAAAAACTTTAATAAGAACAAAAAAAGTTTGAAGTGAGGGACAAAAAATCTCAAGAGCAAAAAGTTATGGTAAGAGGTCAAAGATAAGAAAGAAAAAAGTTAAAGAGATACAAAAATTATAGAGAGATGAACGAAAAAATTTAGAGATAAAAAAAGGTAGAGAGAGTTAAAACCATTGGAGAGAAAAAAAAGTGAGAAAATGAATAAAAATGTTAAAAAGAGAATAAAGTAAGAGATAGACATTACAAAAATTTTAGAGAGAAAAATTGACATTTTTTAAATAATGATGGATGACATCAATGGTGATGGTTTTGAGAATACAAGCTTTTTGATGGAAATTAATGAATTTTTATAAATGACGACGGTTTTTACTCGTCACAAAAAGTATGATTGTTTAAAATATGAAATAATAGTCATTTTAAAGACAAAATCACTTGGGAATCACCTCCCAAATGATTGATCGGGAATCACTTAAAGTGATTTTGGATGTTTCCAAAATCACTTTCTTATCATTGCCAAACATCACAATTTTGAAGGAGAATTGGTTTTGGGCATGTCAAAAGTGATTTTGGGCATTCCAAAATCACTCCCAAATATGCCCTAAATCATAGTACTTGTCACACACTCTCTCTTCTCGTATCTCCAACCTTACTCCTAATATTTGTTATCAGTGATGCTAATTTATGAGGGAGATGGTATACTTTAAGCCTGACTGTGCCGCGATTTTACGAGCTTGTGTAGACTCGGGGGTCATTTGATGCGCTGGTTCGAAATCAAGAACTCTGGGATTTTGAAACTGTGGGGTTGCTTGGCTAGAATAAGAGACCTTGGGGTTTCTGAAGCTAAGGGTTGGGTTGGCTGGGTTGTTGACCTCTGTGTTTGGGGTGCAGGTTAGGTTGGCCTGAGTTTGGTTATTTAATCTCCGTTTTTTATGGTTGATAATTTGTTTTTGAATTGCATATCAATATTTTGACCAATTTTGTGCGAAACAATTGTTACAACCATATTCAAGTTAGAATTATACTATGTTGTAACCCTAATCTATGTCATTTACTATATTCATGTGTCGATTTGAATAACATTAACAAAAGAATAAAATTAATAAGTCCAAATTAAGAAGGGTAGTGTTAAACATAATTCGTAGTCAAAGCATAGTTTTGGAGATTGAAAATAGTAGAAACGTAACTAACAAAGTAAAGTCTTAAACAAATTATACAAAGAAAAGCAACCATTCAGATAAATTAGATTCATTATAGAAGTAGATGAAGGTGAGCAAGGTTCAAAATTTTCAATGAACGCAGGTTAGGATGCAAGCGCTCTCCTAAGAACTTTCATGAGGTAGTTGTACTTCCATTTTAGAGGAAAGTCAAAGGAGTTCAACATAACACTATTTGAGAGGAGAGAACAATGACTAGGCTGTCTTACATTGACATCCCTAGGATTGTTTGTAGTCTTGCATACAACTCTTTTCATTTGGTCCTTTGACGACCATGATGCAATCTTTTCAATATGTTAGGCCATCAATTAGAAATCGTTATCGTTTTGTAGTACTTCTGCCATATCTCTCGAGGATAGTTGTCTCCTTCTCGTCGATTTGGAGGTTCATGTGTTGCTTGGTTGACTCCTAGGTGTAGTCGTCATGTCCTCCCCCATTGATGGCTCAACTACAAGTGGATCGAGGATGTAGAGTGCTTCATAGTCAACGTCCATGTCATCATTTGTAGTCTCTGATGCCATATTAGCTGGAATTTGTGTTCCTGCCCCTGTTGCTGTATCTTTCTCAAATATGATGGTTAGGTCATTAAACCACGGGAATGGTTTGTTTCAGAGGCTTCTAACAACTGGGTGATCCTGCATTGAAGACGTTAACAATTATAAAATGAGCAAAATATTGTACTATATAGAAAACATTAATTCTAAGGATATTTCTTTTACCTTCACCCACACATCGAATATCTCCTCGATCTCGATGCATTTGCATTCATCGTTCCATCTAAATCCACTACATGCGTGCCATATCATCTTGTTAATCGTGGAGTATTGTTTCTTCAAGATTCTCACCCTAGACTCCAAATTAGGGCTAACCTGTATGTTGCACCCGCGAAGCTTTTCCTTCATCATCTTTTGCACTTGGACCAAAAATCCTAGCCTGAAGGTCCCATTGTCGGCTTGCCATTCACATGCTTGGACCAAGCTGCAACAGACACTCAACCAATACAACTCTTGTGTTTATACATGCTTAGGGCATTTGGATCTCAACCTCGATGCTACCATCTGCAATAGTACGTGTGTTCGAATAACATTGTTCAATCATACACTAAAATTGATAGACGAAGGACATGTATAAGATAATATTCATGATTATGTAATTAATTGATTCATCACATATCAACGTTATTTACACACAAAACCATATCGACAACCATATTTACATTTAGAATGGTTCCAAAAAAAAAAAAAAAAAAACAAAAGGCCATATGGATAAGTAATCAATTGGTATTCCATTCAGCAAACATATGGTTCGCAGGATCATCCTTCTACTCAGTCCAGACATTGGTTCTCTCCACAAAATTAATGTTATTGGCGCTCATCCCATTCAAATCAGGATCACCTAGATGTGCTTCTTTGAAGGTGGGATCTAGACTTATTTCTTGGACAATCAAGTTGTATGCCAAACATGCAGTTATCGTCATACACTAGACTTTGACGGGGTAAAAAGATTTTCCTCGAAAGATTGTCCACTGCCCCTTCAACACATCGAACGCCCTCTCGATAATGTTTTGGGTGGAGGAATGTCTCATGTTAAATAACTCTTTCGGGCTGGTCGGTGAATTCCCTCCTCACCAATCAGTCATATGGTAGTGTTGTTATCGGTACAGAGCTAGAAATCCTTCTGCATTTGGATAATTGGCATCACACAAATAATAGTACCTTACGATCATGCTAGGATTATCAATGCTCACAATTAGATATGTATATGTTCATATATGTTTAAGGTCGAAGCGAAAAATTAGTGTTTTGCCCCCTGGGACCTTCAATCCTATTGGTTGAGAGATTGCATCTTGCAAAACTTGCAGTCGGATGCAAATTCTTCCCATCCAAGGAGGACGAATATGAACTCACCATTTTGGGAACACATAGCAAGAACGTTTGTGGCGATCTCACCCTTCCTAGTCCTGTACTATGGGCAATTGACTGCACTTACTTTCACTTTGATGTGTGTTCTGTCAAGTGCACTTAAACAGTTATGTAATGAAACAGGAGATATGGTTTTAGTGGTCGAGTAATGAAATCATATCACCAGTTCAAAGGATAAGGTAGCACTACTTAAGTACCGCAAACCATCGCCACTGCTTATCATGGAAGGTGTTGGTGATTGGCTCAGGTGTCTTCAGTAACATTGAGTGAAGTCTAAGTATTGCGTTTACATGATGTTGAAGTGTCTGGACACGTCTTGGATCTTGCAAACTATCTTCGCATTACTCGATTCTTCACATCGTGTGCAATGATATGTAGGAATATCATGACCATCTCCTCCACGTCCACGTACTAAGTCGATGCCAACCCCCCGTTTCCTTTAGCATCTCACAAAGGATAGCAAAAGTTATTCTATTCATTCATGTATTCTCATGGCACGCTAGGTTGTCTTCGTGTATAAGATGAAAGAAATTTAATTGCCTAATCTGATGTCTAACATTTGGAGATTGGTTTTCAAGTCTCCTTTGCGCCTGCATTACCGCAACGAAAGTTGTTGTGAACTGGAATTGTGTGGTATATATGACTATAAGTATCGCAATCAACTGGAACTAGAATTTCTTTTAACAAATGTTTGCTGTTAATAAAGTATACATAATATTATGTCATCCTTTTTCAACCCACCATTTTAAAACCTTTTTTTTCTTACATTTTTTTTTCTTAATCAAGTTGAATCAATATGTAACCATGTATTTTCCCATTGTATTGCAACAAGGTAAAACCTTTTTTTTTCCCCATCTAATAACTTGGCATAAACACAAAAGATTGGAAATAACATATGGAGTACAATGATGAATATGCATACAGTTTAGTACACAAGTTTGGATCTCAAATAGTATTCTCCTAAAACAAAAATCACAATCATTGGGGATGTTGAAGTGTGCATATTCAAATAACATAAGGAATAACAAAATGAGGCAAAAGTACGTGTTTATAACAAAATACAGAATTGAAAAAAATGAGATGTTATGTGAATTAGTCATTGGGCTCTTCTAGGTCAATAACGTGGCACAGTAAGCCTGCAAACAAAAGTACACAAAAAAGTTAGAATAAGGGAAAAGGTAGGTAATGTAGGAAATGAGGAAAGGTTGTTGAAGAATTGTAGCATGGGCAGTAGGTGCCTTAGGAATTTTAGGCTGATCGTATAGTAAAAGTATAAGTGAAGGAGAACAGAAAGTTACAATTCAGTCCCAGTGCCCCCGACCACCTCATGAAAGAACATATGCAACTAAGTCCCTTAGTCAATGAATAAGAGTAGAATATTAAGTTAGAGAATCAAGTGTTAAGTAAATGAAAGTGAAAATAAAAGAGATCCAAGAAGAGAGCATACCTCCTCCCCGAGAGTACTTAGTGAAGTGGGAATATGTAGAAGACAGAGAGATGAGAAGTAGAAATGGAGGATGGGTCTTATAAAAATTAATGGTTAGTGGAAGATATGATATTTAATGCCCATAAGTACACAAGCTCAACCATCAACAACCGCTTCAATTAATATATGCAACAATGTACTTAATTACCCCCAACTAAAAAGTGTTGAAGTAAAAGATGTGGCATGACAATACAATTAATTACTCCTCAACTAACATCTAAATTAAAAAAAAAATGTGATACAAAATGCAAAAACACATGGAAATACCCAGTTGACCACAAAATGAATGAAACAAAGTAACGAAATTGAAGTTTCATAATGGCTTTAGAACATAGTATTCGTAGACCAAACAAAGCAACATACATCATCAGAACCAAATGTAGTCCATTGATTCAAACTGCTTGTACCAAATCATCAATTAGAGGAGAATTGAAGTTTAGTCTAGATGAAATGTAAATGCAAATCATATGACTACCAGACCATTGACCAAAAATGACCAAAGAACAAAGTGGCATACATAATCAGAACCAACTAAAGGCTTTCATGTCTAGTAATCGCAAGCTAGAATTATCAATGAATAAAGGGAGATAATTAAAATTCAGGGCATAAAAGAAGTTATTAAGTAACAAATTAGAATGGATTGACATGGAGAGTAAGCAATTGGAAGATAGATAATTACATAGTAATGGCCTTAGAACAAAAGATACATAGTATACCCACAAATTAGGAGTGAAGATCATGAGTGATAATCCATTGACCCATAACGATAGGAAAAAAGTAACATACATTATCAGAATAGAATGCAGGGCTTCGTTCATGGTAATCAGATGCCAAACAATAGATGAAGAAACAAACTTGATCAATGGACATGCGACCCACTCGCCCACCAAACTCCAGTCGATCGGAACCTCCTACCAAGCCTCTGTCTAACGTCATACCCATTTTTCCTCATAACCAAAAACAGGAAGAACGAAGGTCCAAGGTTGTCCAATGGCATGAAGCAAGAGAAGATACAACATCCATGCTGGAGGCATCAAAATGGTTGATTCCAGCAGGTTGGAGCAGCTAGGGAGTAGAGTTTGTAAACAAATAGGAAGGAGAAAAGGAAGTTAAGGTTTCAGTCGAATTAAAGAAAAACAAGGTTGAAGAGATTATGGTTTTAAGGAAACAAAAAGGAAGAGGGATAACAAGGTTGAACTTCAACTGAATCGAAGCGAAAGAGGGAGAAAGACTTGCAGTTTCACTTGGTAGGAGTAGGAAAACAATGGTAGAGGGTAAGTTTCAGCGAATCGAAGAGGGAGAGACTAGGTTAAGTTTTACGCGATTCAAGGGGAAGAACGAAAGGAGATGAGAGGTTACAATTATACATGATTTGAAACCAGAAGAAGGATGAACAACTTACCTTTGGTTGAATCAGAGATGAAGAAGACGATTTGCAGTAAAATCGAAGTGGAGGAAGTAACATTAAGGTTAGGATTTTGGTTGGAGAAGACAAAAAGGGAGATGGAGAGGGGAGAAGAGGGAGGTGGGATGGGTTTGGACTCTAAATCCAAACTCACGTTTGGAGGATGGGCTTCCCAACCCAGCCAATTCCTAAGTTTCAAAGGGTTAACTACATGAATAACACATTTGAAGCATCAAATTACACAAATGTCAAATTTTGAAAAAAATTTCAGCTATGTCTCAAGCCCAGCCATTTGAAGTTTAATAGAAGATTGAATTTACATATATGCCCATTATATTTGTTAGTAATTGATGTAAATTCGTGAGAAAAAAATGGAATATTTTCCATAACTGTTTGAATAATAGATTTGGAAAAATCCCACAATTATCTCCAATAACCTCCTTCCAAATCTGTTTGCATTTTTCACCATCAAAATCGAGGAAATAGGGCCAAACCAATCGATTTACCTCCTCACCTTCATTCAACCATCAAAAGCAAATGTTTCCAGCGACATGTAGATTGAGTTGTGTAAAACTGTGAGTTTCTTTCAATAGCGGCAATAGACGACGTGGTTTTCTATGGGTTTCATTCAACAATGGTGGGTTTGCTTCGCCGGCTTCTTCTTCCTCTGTTGATACAGTTTCTTCTTCATTATCGGTGGGTTTGCTTCGTTGGTTTCTTCGCCAGTGGGTTTTGAAGGATTTTTTTCCAGCTATATTTTGGGGTTTTTTCCTTTTTTTTTAAATTTTTTTTTTTACTCTTGCTATATTTTGGGTTCATATAATATAATTCAATAACACAAATTATAATGCACTAAATTTTGTTGAAGACAAACATAAACATTCTAGGATTAAATTTTGAGTTTATATGATATAATCACAAAACAGAAGTTTTTATGTAGGTATATATTAATTCTTCACTGGGTATATAGAATTGATGTCGGACAAAAATTTACTTTAATCTTTCAAGTAATTCCTTTGAGATTAAATGTCTTTTAATCTCTGATTGGGTATATATGAATTGTGTAATGAAACATTTACATGGTATGAATTATAGTGCCCGTAGTGAGAATGATATCAACTAGGTATATATTATATGAAATAAAATGTTAATATTATATTATAATTATCCATCTCATTGCAATGATCACTATGAACCATACTCTTAGGTGAATATGATTACAAGCTATACAAAATACATGAAGATTATTTACCTATGTATATATAATAGATGTTTGCGAATATAACTATAATTATTACCTAAATAAAATATAATAGGATTATATATAAAAGTGTATATAATATATTTCTATGTATATATTTATGCTTACAGTATATTGAATAGTATATATTTGTCATCAAGTATATTTAAGAAATGTTCCATATAACTAATACGTGTATAACACATAAACATTGTACATTTTAATTAGTTGATATTACATCTAACCATAAAAGTTTATACGTTTATAACACATATACCTACTAAACTTTACATAATTTATATTATATATCTACAAAAGTTTATATATAATAAGACTACTCATTACGAAAAAAATGACGAAACATAACAATGAATATAATACATAAATACATGATGAAAATGATATATATTGTAAAGTTTATGATAAAAAATACCAAAAAAAAACTTGTGTTTGAATAAATTGACCATAACAAAAAAAATAAAAAAAAATAAGAACAAACAAAAAAAATAAAAAAATAAACATCAATAAAAATCAATCAACCATGTAAAGGAATATTAATAAATGATCAAAGAACTAAAACAAATAAAATCCAATCAACAAATAAAGTATGTGGTATAATTTTAAAAAAAATATAGGCAAATAACAAACAAAGTCTGTACTATAATTGAAAAAAACCATATGCAGAATTGAAGAAGCAACACTACTCATATTGAGAAAATAATGTGGTAGACGGCAATTATATTGGAGGAGAAGAATGTTGAATTCAGGCGGCAATTTTTGTTGGATGGTGGATGCAAAAAAAAAAAAAAAAAAAAAAAAAAAATAGTTAACCCCTAATTTGTTAACCTTATATGTTATTAATGGTAAAAAATAGTTAACACCAAATTTGGATAATAAAATATTGAAGAATAAAATATTTAAAATTATAAAAAAGAGTTATATGTAATTAATGGTAAAATTATTTACCTAAATTGAATATCTCATTATGAAAACATTAAATTACAATAATAATGAATTTTCAAGGGTATAAATGGAATAAAATAGTTGTAGAGATATGAGCCATGCTAGAGCTGATATTTTTTTTCAAATGTATCATTTGTGAAATATATGGTTGAAAACGTGCTCTTTGACATAATTTCCCAATAAGAAACCCCATGGAGTAGAACAATGTCTAGCCCATGGGCTTGGTGTTGGTTTCTTCATTGGTTTTTGCTTACACGTGTCCTCTTCCTTAGTTTTCACTTACACATATTCTGATGGTAATCAATTCACTTCTCGCTCTTCTCCTCTATCTCCCTCTTCGTCTTCCCCAAACAAAACCTTAACCCTCGACAACCAATGTTTAAAATGTCGTTGACAAAAATATAAAGGTCTCAATTTTATGAAAATGTCGATGGAAATATCAAAAAATTATAAAACAAAAAAATTGAAAAAAAATATTTAAATTAATAAATAAACATTTTACACTTTTAAAATAGGTTAAAATACTTATTATTACTATTATATTCACATTAGTTGCATTTTTTTAATATATTTTATTGGTTTTTTACGGTATAATGAAAATGTTGATTCACCTCTCATGTCGATGTTGAACCGTAGATATGTGAAAATGTCGACATGTTAATGTAAATTTAAAACATTGAAGATTAAAATTTCTTATTTAAAAAGATGTTTTAGTATTGATTGAATCTGAAGAATACAAAAGGCTTTATATAGCCAGCTCCCATAGCCTAACAAATTGAAGTGAATTAAATAACAAAATAACATAATAATAAAGTGGTGTTTGGATTGAAGAATTGGGTGGAGTAGGAGTTAATAACTCCACCCAAATTCTTGTTTGGCCTAAAGATATTTCAACTCCAATTGTAGGCCCCATAAACTTATTAACTCTTACTCCAACTCTCCATTTTGGGCCCTATAATTTATTAACTCAAACTCTAACTCTCCATTGTGGGCTCCACAACTTTTCTATCTTCTCTTCATGTCACTTCACTCCTACCTCCCTCTCTCTTCTCTCTTTTCTCTCCATTTTGTTTTTTGCATAATTTTTTAATTTCTTAATTTACACAATTTTCTTTATTTTTTATATAAATTTTCTCATAATTATTACTAATTAATAATTAAATATAAATAATTATTAACAAAAATATTTTTATTTGTATCCTATAATTTTAATGAAATTTTCAACAAATATATTTTTCTTTTTGTTTTGTAATTTTATTTTTTACATATAAATTATATAAAAATGTTTTAGATATGATACTATCATTTAAATTGAAATTCTAATGTATATCAGAATACTGCATAATGATTTTTTTAATTGATAAAAATCTCTCTATCTCACTTCCTTTACATGTCATCTACAATTTTTTTTTTTAAAGTTTAAACTAAAATTACTTATAACAAATAAAAATCTTATCTTTTTTAAGCTTTTTTTTTTTTTTATTAATAGCTCAAAAAAATATATATAGTTTTACGATTTGAAGATAAGAAAAATATATTTTAAACTATCCCATATTACAATTTAAAAAATTAGTATTTAAAAATGTTAACGCATTAAAAAAAATTTGAGTTTCAAATTAATTATATTCAAAGTAAAAAGATAAACGACTTCTCCTTCCAAACTTAATAAAATAAAATTATTACAATAAATAATATAAATATATAGTATTTTGAACAAAAGTATATGTATGATATTCATTTTGAATGTAGTTAAAAACTATATATTCATTTTGAACTTAATTATTTTAAAATAGCATAAATATTTGATATTTTATTTTTATCTCAGTTATTTTAAAACTTAAAAGAATATATATTATTTTCAAATTAATCAAACTTTAGATAATTCATTACATTGATTAGTTAGAAAAATAAAATCTAAAATTATGCAAAAAAAAAAAAAAAATATTTATTAAGCTTGAAAACAAATCTTTAATTAAAAATTTAAAATTGACGAAAACAAGACTTTAACAAAATTGTAAGATATTCATAAAATAATATAATTTAAAATTTCAATTTTAGGATTGATGGGAACAAATCTATATTATTTCTAGAATTGAGAGAATAAAACCATAAAAATTTCGAAGCTTATTTCAATCCCTTTAAATTAATGGATTGAAATCTTTCCAAATCGTATGTAATATTTAAAAAATTATTGTAAGACTTTATTTTATTTGAAAACTATCCAAGGCAAATGAATATTTAATGTGAGAGAAATTGAAAAAAGAATATGAGATATTTTATTCTTAATTCTTTTTTTTAAAAGAAAATTGTAAAATATACATAAATTAATAAAAACAAAAAATCTCAATTTTAGAATTCATGGGAACAAATCCTTAATAATGAAATTTAAAAAAATTGTAGAAAAAACTGTACAAAAAATAACTAAAATCAACTTAGATTTCAAAACTCTAGGTTTAACAAATATGCATCCCAAACACAGACTTCAGAACTCCAGACTAAACAACTCTACACCCAAAATATAGATTTGCTAACTCCCAAGACTTACTAATTTCTACTCCTTGTTCCAAACAACCCCTAAATGAGTTACATAATATTCCCTTGCAAACGAATGCCACAAAAGGCAGAAGTTTGAAAAACAGTCAAAGTAACAATATAGACTTAAGCAAAACCAATCGATCAGTTGTAAGTAGCTTTGTAAAGACATTTGCGAGTTGAGACTTTGTGGAAACAAAATAGAGAGAGATATCTTTACGATCAACAGGCTCCCAACACTAGTACAAATTCGGGTTTTAATGACGGGCATTGTCCGTCATTAAAGGAAAACGATGACGGACACGTGTCCGTCATCTTTTTGAGTGTCATCGTAGGCTACAAT
Source organism: Trichosanthes truncata (assembly GCA_033996785.1). Taxonomy (NCBI): domain Eukaryota; kingdom Viridiplantae; phylum Streptophyta; class Magnoliopsida; order Cucurbitales; family Cucurbitaceae; genus Trichosanthes; species Trichosanthes truncata. The sequence continues at coordinate 52,458,509 of JAWPNB010000002.1, read as the reverse complement.
GACGGACTCTTTTTAATGACGGGCAATGCCCGTCATTAAATCTGACCGTCATTAAAAGTCCGTCTGTCATTAAAAGTTCATTAAAAGCCCGTCATTAAAAGTTCGTTCGTCATTAAAAGTCAAAAATAGTGGTTTTCAATGACATTCAATAATTTAATAAAAAAAATTTATTGATAACACACATGGCTAATACACGTGGGGCACTGAGTGAGTTATAATAGTCTGTGGGTTATAATAGTTTGTGAAATAATATAATATTATTTAAAATGCAGAGTTGTTTAGTCTGGGGTTATAATAGTCAGTATTTGGGGTGCAGAGTACTCCACAGGTTATTATAACACGGGTTATTATAACCCTTGCCCCAAACAGCCCCTAATATTTCTATTCCTCAACCTATAAACAAAATAAAATTTCAGTATTATATTTTTACACAACAATTAACTTAACAAACATAATTTTAATTAATAAAATATAAAATGCGTAATACACTTATGTTATTGAACTAAAAAAAACATAAAATTTCTCTTTATTCATCCACACACATAATACAAATATGACTCTCCGTCTATCTACAAACCACATTCAACTTACAAAGAGATGCAAAATTGCTAAGCAAAATAAACATAAGACTAAAACATTTCAACTTAAACTTAAGACCAACTAACTGAAGTAGATAAGTGGTGAAAGGCGTGGCAACTCGACTTGGTGAAAGGTGCTCCTTACTAAGCTGAATGAATAAGTATCTAGCAAAATAAAAAAAGGCATTCATCAGTCACCAAAACAAAAAATAAGTATAAGGAAAAAACTTAGGAAATAATCTCCTTTACAACTAGCATCCAAGTTTATTAATGTAATATCTTTATATATGATCGAAATAGTTAAAATTCTTATGCTTCATCTTTATTCATAATCTTGAAACTTGCTAAACCTTAGTTTCATCAAACAACATATTGAGTATAGTGTGGTTACCACAAAAATCAATAGATATTGTAATAATTTGAGTTCTGACATTGTTGTACTGTACCAAATATCGACAAGGGAATTTAAGACATTGAAACCACTCTTAATACAAACGGAAAAATGGACATGAAAAGATTGGCTGAGAATGAAACAAAAAAGAATAAATCAAATCAAAGTGTGATTTAAATGAACAAACTAGTCGAACCAAATGCTATAAACTGCTATAAAGTTCTCCATGAGACAAATGCATCTACATTGACTAAAAGATCACTAAATAACAAGGATGTCAGATGCACTTGAAACATGTAGAACTGAGGTGGAAAATAATATAGTTACAGCACCAAGTTCACATTTTTTAGACTGTTAAAGTGACAAGCTTTTCATAACATGTATTTCGAAAGAGTGCCTTTATTGGGAAGAAATTAAAACAGTTCATTCAAAATGCATTAATGTAATTAGAATTTTCAAATGACCTAATCAAGTGTGTGTTGCTTCATTTATTGAAACTATTACAGCTCTTATCTACTATGGCAAATGACCTAATCAAGTGTGTGCTGCTTCATTTAATGTAATTAGAATTTTCAAATGACCTAATAAAGTATTTGGTGGTCTAGCCTCCTTCACATGTATAAGGCAAAGTAAGTTTGAACCAAGGGCTTGAGAGCTGGCATTTTCTTTTGCAATCTTGATGGTAGAGAAATCTGAAATAGAAATTCAATCTCAAGCTACAACTACCTTAATCTCAAGTGAAGACACAACATAGCTAGAAGAATTAGTTGTGGAGGAAGTCCTAGAGAGCAGCATCGTTAGAGAAACTACACCTGAGAATATAATGATTATTAACTCATGTGGGACAGGGCTAGAAGATAGACTACAACGCCTCAAAGATATGGCTATGCAGACCTTGTGAGCTATGCACTAAATCTATCTATTGATATCTATTATTTTTATCTATTGATTACAACCCATGAATTTATTCTTAATATGCAAATTAGAGGTGAATTTGGCACTTTTTAACTGAATTTAAGTGTTGTACAGAATTTAAAGAAGCCAGAAACAGAGAATAAAAAAGATAAACATGGAGATTTATAGTAGTTCGATCAATTGACCTACTCCACTTGCAAACGGTCTTATTGGCCTTTGCTAGACAATATTATTAGAGAATCAAATGAGAAACATACAAGATATTGAAACAAGATTCTAGATCTAAAGAGATTTATCCAAAAAGCAACAAATTAGAGAAAAACACAAAAAGGAAAAAAGAAAGAGCAATACAATTTTTGTTGTCTAAGAGATTTGCATCCAAGAAAGGATAAATTGATTTAACCCAATCAATTTTAACTCCTCTCACTCTTGGATTTGAGACCCAAAGGTTCATCATAGAGGTATGTCTTACAACAGGGGAAAAAACTTCGTCATAGTCTATACACTCCCTTTGAGTATTGCAGAACTCACTAGAAACACATAAAACTAACAATTAACTATGATGTTACTATGTAAATCCAAATATTAAGCATCATAACGCAGCAAAGCAAAACTTAAAATGTGCAATAGGTTGCTATTTCTTCAGTACTTAATATTCAACAACATGTACTTTGCCAACAAGGATATCATTATAAATATCATTTAAAGCATTAAAACAAAAAACCCAATCACCTTCAGAAAGTTAATCATGGATTCAATAAGAAAATAACATATGTGGTCTGAAGAGGGAAAACTTACTCAGTACTCTTAACTTATTGAGCTTCAACACAAACTTCAAAGAATCATGCTTTACAATTTTCCTGCAAAATGTAAAAAAGATAAAATATGTGATCAATTTATCCACACTAACTTCGAATTTTTTAGAATTGAATTTCACAACTAAAACAGTGAAAGCCATTGAAGTTTGACTATTTGCAACATATGGTAACTCCACTAACCACCAAAATTCTAAAAGAAAATCAGTACTTTCTATCATTGTACAGAATTGAGAACATTGACTTCTTGAAATTACCAAAATCTCAGAGATGAAATCTTGAGGGATGACTCGAGGAAAAAATCAAGCATGGCTTCCTTTCTACTGCCAGTGCCAAAATGAATTAATTCCAAATGCAAGTTTCCGGTAGGAGCAAACTAACTTCCAATAGCAACACCCACTGTCCTTAATCAAAGCATAAACAAAGATATGTAAATGCAAATGCAAAACCAACCTTTGTTGGCTTTATGCCCGATTGCTTCATGAATTCAATATCATCAACTTGACATTAAGCAACTTTAGTTAACAAAAGTTAGTAGAGCTTCTTACATTACAATTCTATAAAATATACATACCAGTTAATGTGAAACCTTTGCAGCTTCTACAATCTATCTTTCACAGAGTTAACTCCATAGGGTGATGCAATGGGTTGTTCTACATTATACCTTTTAGACACATGAAATTGAGGCCAAAAATGTTGACCAACCGCACTAATAGTAACAAGAAAAATTCCACCAGCTAAAAATAACCAAACAACATCCTACATTAATCATCATTCATAAATCACTAAAACCACCATTATAATGAAAAAACAAACCAAAGAAACTCTCTTAGAATCGGAGAAACAAAGAACTCACATAAGGCATCGAACAATAACCTCTCCCAGCATTGTGATTCACTACACAACACAATCAACTCCAGCCAAATTCACCTAAAACAGAGTTCAACAATAGAGGAAATCGATTCAGTATCCAACAACAAAAGTCCCAAAGCCCTAACTAATAATCAAACAAGATTTTAGAAACGAAAAGGCACAAATAATATTACCATGATCGGAGAAGAAATTGAAGTCCGTCAGTTGACTCGGTACAAAACGAGAAATGCCAGAAATTGCCGACATAACTCACATTCATCGAATATTGTCCGATCAGAGACCACAACTTGTAGATTTGAACCTTACTGGTTGTGGGTGTTTAGATCTAAGATCGACAAGGTTGTGGGCACTCAGATCTGGTTTGAATCGAAGCGGGTGTTGAGGATCTGAGGTCGTTTGAGTATGGGTCAACCTCAAAACTTGTGTGTTTTGTTGGATGTTGCTGAACACTGTCGGAAGTCACCGTACAGCCCCGTCGAAGTTCTCAGCGTCGTGGATCTCATGGCTTTTGCGTGGGTTGCTGATGTTGCCGTCTTCATCACTGGTGGAATGGGTGCTGCGTGGGAGGTGTAGCGCGAATCTTGTGTTCATCGGAGAAGAAATCTGAGTGATAGGGGTGGTTAGCCGGCGGCTGAACGCATGTGAGAGAGGGAGGGAGAACAGATTAGGGCTGGAGAGAAGAAGGGAGCTCCTGGTCAAAATGTAAAAACGAAAAAATGTAATGTAAAAATGTTAAAAAAAATAAGCTTTTAAATAGATGATATAATGTCGGTCAATGCCCGACATTAAAGTTAGGAAACAATGACAGTCATTGACCGACACTGTAGCTTAAATTTTTGGTTTTTTTCTTTTTTCGTGCCTTTTTTGCCTTGTCCGTCATTGTTTCTACCCGCGAATTTTTTTAGACCGTCATTAAAAGCTTAATTTGTTGTAGTGCAGGTGAAATAAAAATCGATCTCAACAGGCTTGGTTAGACCATGAAAAAAAGGATTTTTAGCCAACTGAATTGCAGACATATTATCGCACTATATCACAAGTATATCATTGCTATAAACACAAAGATCCCAAAGTAATTGCCTCAACCAAAACAATTTTGCTGCAGTCATTTGTAAACCAAAATTGCTTTAGAATAAGATGGGGCTAAGAATGTCATTGCCCTAAGTCGTAATTGCAAACCAAAATTGCAATTCCAACCTATTCTACACTCAATTGTAAACCAAAATTGCTTCTCCTATTCACCTTGAATTTAGGTTTTTAGGAGGCTAAATGAGTGACTTATATGTCTATAGTCCCTCTATCTTAGATAATTTGGCTCAACAATTTTATGGGCTTTGGAGTCTTTAATCCCTATGTCTAAGGTAAGGATTGACTTATGTCTAAGCTATTTTCTCCATCACTTATGCGAAATTCGCTTATCTCTAACCCTGTTGGTATTAGATCTAGGCTTGAGTTGCTACCCTAGTTGATCAATCTAGGATCTCAACGGAAATTTATTCAACACAAGCAAACAATTGAGATGTAGGCTTGGTTTTTATTGAAATTTTGGCTACATTTACTTCTTAGGGAATTCACATCCTTTAACCCCCTAAGAAGTTTTAGTTCATATTAAAGATAGAAATCTTACAAATAATTTTTGAAGAAGAATTCATATTAGAAAGTTGAGTAAATTGCAAATAGTGAGTTCTACTCCCAATAATACTCTGCAAATAATTACTGATCTTTTATAAAGCAGAAGACAAACTTAACTAAAAACAGAAGTAAAGATGATAATTGATCTATGCATCCTCACTTATTCCAATAGACCAAATCCTCTTGCTATTCCTAGGAGATGGTCAATCTTAACAATCCAAATACCACTTGAATCGGATTGAAAATTAGAATTAAACAACGTGCTAAAGAGATAATAAGATTGAACGAGGAAGAAACCTCTTGAAACTCATCAAAACAAACTGAATCAATAGGAACTTAACATAAAAGAAGAAATCGAAAGAAGATCTAAGTTGCAATCAGCAACGGTCTGTAATACAAGAAGAATTTGAAAATAATTAAAACAGGAAGTTGAAGCTCTCGGCCAAAAAAACAGAGTAAAAGCAATTCGTAGAAAAACAGAGCTTTCTCTTCCAAGAACCCACGAGCAAAATTTTCCCCAAAAACCGAATTCAAACCCCAACTTCTTCACTTGAATTGATTGGATAAATCGAAAGAAGAACAGGAAATAAACTTACAGTAGCTCTCGGTAATTCAGAAATGAAATTGAAGAAATATAAAAACAAAAAACAAAAAAATGCAGAAAAGAAAAACAGAATTTGACTCCTAAAAACGCCTCCAAAACGAATTGCATTCTTCAATCATCTTCTCTCACTTTATAGGCCTTCATTAAAGTTGAATAATGCCCAAATTTTGTGCTCAAAATCCCCCAAATCATACTGTAATTAAAGATTTTCGGAATGGGTTAAATGCAGATTTTTTCTTTTTTTGAACTTTTCTACTACTCCAGAAAGAATTTCATAATCCCGATTTTGCAATTTGATTTTCCAATTTCCACATTCCTAGGTCTGCTGCTCTAGATTGCAGAATCATGATTTTGCAATTTGATTTTGCAATTTCCATATTTCCTGCAAACAAGATTAATTTATTTAGAACTCTATCCCAATTGCCATCATATTTATTTCTTTCTTAAATTGAAGCAATCTTTCGACTATTTTCAAATGGTCTTAAGTCAAAATAAAAATATTTTAAACAATTGGGAGTTAAATAAGCCTTAATTCTAAGGCTTATCACTTGTGGAGCTTAAATGGATAAATTTTGGAGACTAAGTATGGAGAAAGAGGTTACATTAGCTGTTGGGACCGAGAGGATGGCGTAAAGATGCTTGAAATGACGTCAAAATGCCATTCTTTATTATTCAAGAGCTAGCGTCTCCACGCTGTCCTGTGGCATCTAGAAGCTGTCTTGTGGCATCTCGACGCTAGAAAGGCTCACACAAAGCAATGTTCGTACAAAGATTTGCGACGCTGAGGGTGCGTACGCTTAAGTAAAACAGTGCGTTCGAACAACGTTAGCATTTTGGTGTTGTGTCGATTTCTAATATATAAGCATCATTTTGAGATTGAATTTGGGAGAGACTCTTTTAGGGTTTTAGTCTCCATTTTCAATTTCTTACCTCTTTGGGAACCGAGGTGACGAATTGAGGTGTTCGGGAGTGGATTTCGAGGCTTGAGAGCATGGGAATTGAGGTGAGACTCAAGATTAGGGGGTCAATGAGTTTTGTTCTTTTTTCCATTTCTTTTCTATGTATCTTAGGGCTGTAAATTAGAGGTTCATGTACTGTTTTATTAGTATATTGGACTAAATTTAGTTGTTCAGGGGTAAGAACACATTTAGACTTGTAATTATGGGTTAATTTGATACTATTGTCGTTAATTACCTTGTGTGATTTCATTTGGTTGAGTTGTGCTTAATACTTCTTATTAACTAGCCATTAATGATTTGATTTCAGTTCTAAATTGATCTTGAAAGAGAGAATTTAGGATAGACTTAATTCAATCAACATCCCTAATTTGCCTAAGTGACATAGGAGTAATAAATGATGGGTGAGACTTACTATAAGTGGGCTTAATTTTAATTAATTAATCAAATCATGCTAAGAACACCTAGGTTAGTGATTAATTAAGCATGTTCGAATGAGACCAACATGAGATTTCAACTGGTTTAGCTCTAGGCTTATGAAATTAGCAAGATTCAATTAATGGGCATGTTCGGTTATCCATAATCGCAACCTAATTTGTGCTCGATCCCTTAATCACCCCTTAAATTGTTGTCTCCATTATCTTTTAAATTGTTTCTAGAATGGATTTTAATTTCAAGCATCGTTTTACCTTAGTTTTTGTCCTAACTAATTCCGATCACAATTATTCTTATTAATTAATTAATTCGAAAGAGCTTCAATTCTAGCTTCCTCATGGGAAACGATACTCGATACTCTTGTGCCGTTTTATTATTTACTTCCATCACGTGCGCTTGCATGCAATTAGTGTGAACAATAATTTCCAGACCAAGAAAATATTTAAGGTTACCAAGGTCAGTTATGTGAAAACGCAATTTCAATTGTCTCACCAAATAGTCAACATATTGAGAATCATGGTCGGTGACAATTATATCATCAACGTATAGCAATTGATAGGTAAGAGAGGAAGCAGAATGCCGAATAAATAGAGAAGAATCAACAAAGGAAGCAACAAAACCAAGAGTTAAGATTGAGAAGTAAAACATTCAAATGATGCTATTGGGGTTTGCTTAAGACCATATAGCGATTTAAGCAACTTGCAAACATGTGTGGGAGCATTAGGATCAATAAAACCCTGAGGTTGTTGCATGTAAACTTCCTCGTGTAAGTCACCATGAAGAAATGTATTTTTCACATATAGTTGCCTAAGAGACCAACTATATTGAGCAGCCAAGGAGAGAATAATACGAACGATAGGCTTTTTGCTAAATGTTTGGTCATAATCAATTCCCTCCTCTTGGTGATAACCTTTAGCAACTAGCCGAGTTTTATGTTTAGCAACACTGCTATCAGGATTCGTCTTAACCCTATAAACCCATTTACAACCAATAACACTCTTATCACTAGGTAAAATAGTAAGTTTCCAAGTCCCCTGGTTTAGAAGAGTTGCCTATTCATTAGATATAACCTTTTTCCAGATAGGTAGGGCAGTTGATTTAGAGAAAAAGGTCGGCTTAAGATCATCACTGGAAGAAGAAGTAGGATTAGTAACTACAAAAAGCTTCTTCTTAAAAATCTCTAATTTTAATCGAGTTTGAATAGGGTGGCGATTAATAGCTTCACTAACAGAAGTAATATGCCTAACACTTGAAGGAACATAGGAACAAATAGGCTCATTGATAGCAGTATTTGAATCAATACTATATAAATCAGCAATATCAGTGCTGTTAGGTTGTGCCCTAAAGCTCGTTTTTTTTGTAATTAAACATTTTCTCATTTATTAATAAAATAATTTATTATTTTACATTGTGTATAACATTATCCAATACTGTGAAAAATTCAAGGTTATTATTGTAATCTTGAACAGTATGTAGTTGACATACAGGATGATCGTGTTCAAGTAATAACCTAAAGAGTCTATAGTATATGGATAAAATTGAGTGTCTTATCTTGGTAACACTATTGATACGACCCACTTGTAATTGTTACAAATGATTTGATCCAAATCATTCATGTGGAGACATGTGAGTGGGGTATCCTATACAATGAGTTTGTATAAGACTGGACAACAAAATATTTAATCTCTTTATAAATTCGTTAATTGAGAATATTAATATTTCACAGGATGATCATATGCGACTCGATCTTAATCCTGAGTGAGTTATGAACTTTTGCCTGTGAGAGCTTGTCCTTTGATTTGCATGGGTGAGAGTAGCTTTTGTAGCTGATTCAATATGCCTACCATTTTGGGGACTTTACCAAATAGGGAGCTGGAAACATAATCTCACAAGATGGAATTCACTCATTCCCTTATAGGGTAAGTAGATGAGTAGTTCCCTTAAGTGCTGATTTCGGGACCTGAACAATGGGGCCCCACCCTCTCACTGGCCCAAGATGGACTTAGTTTATGGTTGGAACATAAACAAATTGTTCATTAGAGGGTCAGTGGTACTTAAGGTATAAGATGTAATTATAGGGGTAAAACGAACTTTTGACCCAACTATAATTACGAACAACTTGTGAAGGATCGACTTGCATGTAATGATTAGATCGATGGACACAACTTGTCCTACAGTGCATAAGAGTGCAACTCTAAGTCTATAGTGGAGTGACCTATAGTTAATGAATGAAAATTAATTAATTAAAGAGTTTAATTAATTGATTTTATATCATTAGAGCTTATAATCTGTAGGTCCATAAGGTTCTATTGCTAGCTCATATGAATAAATAAGGGTCAATTTCGTTGAGAGAAAATTTTGAAATGTTCAAATTAAAATTTAATATATGTGATATATTAAATGAGGAAAAATATATTTATTGTATATGATACATTAAATATCGAATAAATTATTAATGTATTAAGATACATTAAAGAAAAGATATTTATTAAATTTGAATTAGATTCAAATAAATAGATGTCGTAGGAGAATTTGGAAATGTTTGAATTTGATTCAAATCAGTTAGATAAATATATTTTAATATATTAGATATTAAAATATATTATTTAATTATTTGCCCTAGGCGACTATAAATAGGACCCTAGTGGTGAACCATTGTATTCATTCCAAATAAGAGAAAGAGACTCTAGAAAAATTCTCCCCTTATTCTCTCATTATATTTTCAAGAAGGTTCCCACAAACCTTTTGATCTTTTATTCGAGACATAGCAAGGAGTGCTTTTGTGGAGGAGACCAAGTATACAAGAAGAACTTCTTTTATTCAAGGTATGTTTATGTTTAACCCTAATATTATTATTTTGTTTTAAATAAACTCAAACTGATTTCTACGCTTCCGCTTGGGTTTAATTTGATTATTCCCTTCAAGTGCTAGTAGTAGTGCAACGTGGAGACAAAATAACAGTATTTGTATAAACAAGCAGGGATAAAGAGAGTTAGGTGAAGATAGCAGTAAAGGTAAAATAGAAGAGGGAGAAGTAAGGAAGTGTTAGAAATAGATGAAGAGGAAGGAAGAGGGTCGACAAAAGGAAAAGAAAGCTCATAAAAAAGAACATATCTAGAGGTATATATTTTTTCATTACTCATGTCATAGCATAAATAGCCAAGAGGACGTTTGAAAAGACATTCAAAAGGTGTGGATTTTGGTTGAAGTTTGTGGGTATTATATGGTTTAAGAAGGGGATAACAAGCACAACTGAACATGCGAAGAAGAGAATAATCAGGACATTTAAAAAGACATTCAAAAGGTGACTTATTAGCTGGAATAGAGGATGGAAGTCTTTAATAACAAAGACAACAGTTAATGTAATCAGTGAAGAATTCTTGGAGAATTTTTATTAGAGAATGAATGATCTGAATTATAAAAGGCAAAGCTGCCTTTAAATAGCACTGGAACTTTAACTAAAACTAATGACTAGTCAGTCCGGTTGCAATCTTTAAAACTAACCAGTGATAACATGCTGGTTATAAACCTAATAACAGAATACTAAAACAGTCTAGCTTATAAATATTTTAAAGAACAACAAATACAGTACACCAATTCCATCCCCTAGAAAAATAAAACTTGTTTTCTAGTTTAATTAAGAAGCTAGCTAAAATGTGTCGGGAGGGTGATAGTAAAAAAGATCAGCGACATGGAAAATAGGTGATATCTTGTATTCTGGAGGTAGATCAACCCGATAAGCATTGTTTCCAAGCTTTTGAACAATGGCATAAGGTCCAATTTTCTTAGATTGAAGTTTAGAACGATCGCCAGAAGGAAGACGACTTTTATATAAATGAACCATAACAAGATCTCCACATTAAACAACTTTTCACGTTTGTGTTTGTCAACTTGTTCTTTAAATTTAAGATTAGCCTTCTCCAAGTGATCATGGACCTCTTGACGCACTATGTAATTCGATCTGCTATAGCTTTAGCTTCCTGATTCAAATCCAATGAAGCAAGAAGATTAGATAAGTCCACAGTTAATCTAGGAAGGCTAGTGTAAACAAATTCAAATGGTGACTTCCCCGTAGATCTGAAAGGAATAATCGAATTAAACCCACAGCGGAAGCGTTGAAATTGACTTTGATTTTATTTTTGAATTAAAATATAAACTTAAGGTTAAACATAAATCATACATTGAAAATAATATGGAGATATTTCTAGCAGGTCTTTAATCTTCTTGCTCCAACTCCAACGAGGTTGAAGCTCTAATTTCATAACACCTACTTGCTATGACTCGAACAAAAGACCAAGACTTGTGGGAACCTTCTTGAAAATAGAGAAAGGGAATGAGAGGAGAATTTCAAGAGTTCTTTTCTCTTATGAAGAATTCACACAATGGCCCACCCCTAGATTTTAATATCTAATAATATATTTTAGATATTTTAATATCTAATATATTAAAATATATTTATCTAACCAGTTTGAATCTTATTCAAACCTTTCCAAATTCTCTTGCGATACATATTTCTTTATTTGAATCTAATTCAAATTTAATAAATATCTTTTCTTTAATGTATCTTAATACATTAATAATTTCTTTGATATTTAATGACATATACAATAAATATGTTTTCCTTCATTTAATATATCAAATATAGTAAATTTCAATTTGAACATTTCAAAATTTTCTCTCAACAAAATTGATCCCTATTTGTTCATATGAGCTAGCAAGGGAACCTTATGGACCTACATATTATAAGCTCCAATGATACAAAATTAATTAATTAAACTCTTTAATCAATTAATTTTCATTCATTAACTCTATATCACTTCACTATAGATCTAGAGTTGCACTCTTATGCACTGTAGGACAAGTTATGTCTATGGATATAACCACTACATGCAAGTCGATCCTTCACGAGTTGTTCGTAATTACAACTGGGACAAAAGTCTGTTTTACCCCTATAATTACATCTTGCACCTTAAGTACCATTGATCCGCTTATGAACAATTTGTTTATGATCCAACCATAAACTAAGTCCCTCTAGGGCAAGTGAGAGGGTGGGGCACAATTGTTATAGTCTCGAAATTAGCACTTAAGGGAACTACTTATCTATTTACCTTATGAGGGAAGGAGTGAATTCTATCTTGTGAAATTATGTTCCTAGCTCCCTATTTGTTCAAGTCCCCAAAATGTTAGGCATATTGAATCGGCTACAAAAGCCACTCTCACCCATGCAAATCAAAGGACAAGCCCTCACATGCAGAAGTTCATGACTCACTTAGGATTATGATCGAGTCGCATATGATAATCTTGATAAAATATTAATCTTCTCGATTAACGGATTTATAAAGAGACATTAAATATTTTGTAATCCAGTCTTATACACATTGTATAAGATACCCCCACTCACATGTCTCCACATGAATGATTTGGATCAAATCATTTGTAACTATTACAAAGTGGGCCGTATCAATAGTGTTACCAGGATAAGACACCGAACCTTATCCATATACTATGATTCTTTAGGTTATTTCTTGAACATGATCCTCCCGTATGTCAACCACATACTGTTCAAGATTACACTAATAACCTTGGATTTTTCATATAATGGATAATATTATATTGTAAATAAAATAAATAAAATAATTATTAATTATTAAATAAATAATTAATTAGGAGGCTTTAGGGCTTAAATCCCAACAAGATCGATTCTTCATATGATTGTAAGAAAATTCAGCTTGCGCAAGGTGTAAGTCCCATTGTTTAGGCTTGTTTCCACTCAAATATCAAATTAAATTTTCAAGTGTTTGGTTAGTGACTTCCGTTTGTCCATCCGTTGGAGGATGGGCTGTAGAACTAAATTTAACATTCTTGTCGAACCTTTTCCACAAAGTTTTTTGAAAGTGACTCATAAATTTAACATCTTGGTCAGAGACAATGGTCTTGGTTATGCCATGAAGTTGAACAATCTCTTGAAAGAATAAATTAGCAATGTATACTGCATCAGAAGTCTTTTTACAGGCCAAGAAATGAGACATTTTGTTGAATCGGTCGACTACCACCGTTATCGAATCATATTCTCTTTGAGTATGAGGTAGGCCTAAAACAAAATCAATGGATAGGTCTTTTCAGATAGTTTGAGGTATGGGAAGAGGTTGATAGAGACTAGTATTTTGTCTTTGTCCTTTCGATGTCTAACAAATAAAACAACGTTTAACAAAGTTAGACACATCCTTTTGAAGTTGTGGCCAATAAAATTTAGAAGAGATGAGTTCAAGGGTTTTATCTGTTCCAAAATGTTTTTCTAAGCCGCCACTATGTAATTCTTGAAGAAGTGCTTCACGAAGAGAGGTACGAGGAATACATAGTGTATCATTCTTAAATAGAACACCACTGACTATATGGAAGTCTTTGGTTGGAATATGTTGAGAGCAGTTAGTCCAAATTGAGTGGAGGTCTGGATCATTTTCATAGCTTAGAGAAAAATGCTTAAAAGTTGTGATTTCTCCTTCAAGTTGTGTAAGCAGATTGTGTTTTATGCTTAAGGCATCAGCTGCCCTGTTTCTACTCCATGTTCTATTGATAATCCCATGAAATGGGATTAGTTTAGCATCCTCTCTTGCTTATTCTTGGTCAAAGTGGAGTGAAAAGAATACTTTTATCTTGTTTTTAGTAAGTGTCTAGTTAAGTTTAATTAAGAGTCCAGTTTTTGTTTAGTTTTCCTTTTTCTTATTTCTTTTATTCTTTTTAGTCTTTTGTTGTAGTTTGATTAATTGTAATTTTGTTTGTCCCTTGTTTTGAAGCCTAAGGATTGAAAAAATCATGTTGAAGAAGTAATGCTATAGCATTATATAGCATTGCGCAGCATCCTGCAGCACATGCAGTATAGTAGAAAACGGGAATGTGGGCCCACTGTTGATGACGCACCAGTAGATTTTGGTCTTTAAACCCATTTAGATGGGCTGAAAATGGAAAGAAAAAGAAAGTCCAAAGAAATTTTTTGGAAGAAAAAAAAAATCCTAATTTAGGGTGTATGTGAAAAAGGGGAGAGAGGGAGAATAGATCTATTGCAAAAAAAAGCTGAAGGCTTATTCTTGAATTTATGTATCTTGCTCTTTAGTTTTCTTGAAGTTTTAGTTAGGCAAAGTTGTTCCTAGTGTTGTTATTTTGTGAATCTTCACTTAAACCTAAGATGTTTATGAGTAGTAGCTTGTTTCTGGTTATTTTCATTGTAAAAGTCATGAGCTAATTTCTTGAGGTTGGAATTTATGGAGTCATAACTCTATTTTTGGAGCTCCTTTGCTATGGAATGCTATAGACGTGTAGTTTGCTTATGAGTGTTTTTTTAATTTTTTTTTAATTTCTCATTATTCTTCTTAAGAGTGATCAACTTAGGAAAGGATACCAGCTTATTTTAATTTTGAAAAAGTTAGAATAAGTGGGAATAGCATAAGCAATGCAAGTAGGTTCATGTCTTGAATTAGGGGTGAATTCTAGGGTATAGACATATGCTTTTGGCTTGTAAGCTTAGGGAAGTTGGGCTATCCATGTGTTTGAAAGCTGGATTTTCATAGACATATGTTAAACTTTTCTTCAAAACTGAAATTCGAGGATTAGAAATAATTTTCAGAATTTATTCTCAAGCTTTTCCATTGCTACACAATGCAATAATGCTGCGCAATGCTATAGCATCACACAACATCTGGGAGCCAAAATTAGTAGTGAAATTTCATAAATTTCAACACCTTAGTCATTCAATTATTATCTTGTTTATTATCAATTTTAGCGGCTTATTTCCTTTAAATTGCTAGAATTTAATTTTCTTGTGTCGGGCTTGCATTTTGTTGATTTTGGATCGTTTAATCGCAATAGAACTAGTTCTTAGTGGTACTCAATTTTATAGAATTTTCATTATTTATTCCTCATGGGATCAACCTTGTCTACCAATTACTACCTACGATTGCTTATGCTTGCATAGTGAGTTTTTGCACAATAAGTTTTTGATGTCGTTGTCGAGGACTAATTGTTTGTGAATTTTGTGAAACTGAGTACTTTTATTTGCTATTTTGTTTTAGTTTTTAGTTAACAAACACAAAGATTTGATTGGCTACTTGTGTATTGTGCTAGGTGCTACTTTTCTTATATGAGCGAGGAGCACAATCCTGAATTGTTGCCCCTTGATCCAGAAGAAGTAGGAAACAGAGAGAGTTAGTAATAATTGAACGGATGGATGATCCACCATTGAGAGTTAATAATAATGGAGAAGCCGCAACAGTGGATGATGAGAGGGACAAGGTTATTCAGGAATATGGTGTGCCAGTGTTAATTTCGGTAATTTTGCCACCAGAGATAAAGGCACAACAAATTGAGTTAAAACGGGTCATGTTCAGATGCTTTAGCACACAGGTCAATTTGGTGGTACGCCAATGGAGGATCCTTACCTGCTCTTAGTCGATTTGTGGTTGACCCATGCATCAATGTACATGAGGCCATTACTTGAAAACTCTTTTGATTCCCCCACATTTTTCTAGAGGGCAGATAAGAACTTTAGGGCGGTTTTCATTGTCTTCATCCTGCAGAGTCTTGACCTCTGCAGTTTCGATTTTGATTTTTGTCCTTATCTCAAGTGTTGCCTGAAAAGCTTGGAGGGCTGCTCGATTCGGATATTCAAACACCCGATGAGCCCATTTACATATAAAGTATGATGGAGGTCCTCGGTTGTAATTATTCTGATGATGCGGCCCTCACCATGAATTCTCATTCCTCTGTTGGGTCGATCTACCATCTCCCCCTTCACTTCTAGGTTGGTCTCCTCCACCACTCTTGAGAGAGTTAGGCCGATAGTTTCTACTATCTCTAGTGGGGAGGTTCTATTTTGCCTCACATCTTGAGACTGTTCATCACTAGGACCATTATCAAATCGAACAGCTGTTCTGTGGCAACATAAGCTTCTGACAAACTTTGTACCCTCTATTCATAAAGTTTGGACCTGGCCCACGGTTTCAACCTTTCTATGAAACAAAAGACTTTGTCTTTCTCTAACATATCTCAGATATCTAACATCAGCCCAGCACACTGTTTGGCATATTCTCGAATTGTCCCAGTGTGGGTTAACTCCCTTAACTTGAGTTTTGCTAAGATTTCGACGTTCTCTGGGAAGAATTGAGAACGTAGCTCTTGTTTCAACAATTTTCACGTATCTATGGTACATCGCCTTTCTTGGATGTCCATATATTTGGATCTCCACCATAACTTGGCGTCGTCTGTCAAATGCATTGTCGCTAAGGTAACTTTCGATTCCTCAGACGTTGTACTTGTGGCCCTAAAATATTGTTCCATGTCGAATATGAAATTCTCCATGGCTTTTGCATCACGAGCCCCACACAAGGACTTAGGTTCAGGCACTTTCACCTTGCTAAATTGAACCACACCCCCAGCTGGAGCTTGATTTCCCACCGCTCTCATAGTGAGATTTACTCGGGCGCTCAAATCCACCACCTCTGCCTTAACAACATCGATGACAGCTCTCACATCTTTAGAAAGGTCAACAACTATTTGAGCTATTATCTTTCGGACATTGTCGAGACTCTCAACACGCTCCTCCATATGGGCAACAAAGCCCAACGAGCTATCCCCACGCTCGAAGCCACCAGGTCATGTGACTTTGTCTTCTAGGGTCTCAACCTGCATCATCAATTCTTGGATCGGTATTCCATCTAGGCAGCTAGCTACCGTGTCAATTGTGTCAGCTTTGGCGACAATCTCTTCTTGGCAAGATTCCAAGAATCAAACACTACAGGGACTTCTATCAAGAAGAGCATCTGTTCTTCGATATCCAGCAATTGGTCAACATGAGACTTTCCCAACTATTTAGTTGCGAACATGATTACTTTCAAGAAGCCAACTTGGCTCTAATACCACTTGTCACAATCGTACTCTTTCGCAACGGGACAAACGATTGTGCGACATTTGCTCTAACCCAGCGAGCAAGTCAACCGTACAAAAATTGGAAATTGCAAACAACTTCGGTATAGAGTCTAGCCTCCCCTTACGTTTCGAGAGAAAATAGTTTTATTAAAACGTGAGAGAGAAAGTATTTGAAAACATTTAAGAAAAAAAAGTGTTATACACTAGCAAGCAATAAGGGACAACAATAGGAAGGATTGACAACTAGTCGTATCCCCTATAGTACATTCTAGGAAAAATGCATATGACAAGCGTGAACATGAAAATGGCGAAAAGTCATACGCCAACAAAATTACAAGGAAAGTAAACAATAATGCTAAATAAAAGACATGACATGAAAGCATGATAAAAAAGGGTTGAAATGAGCATGCGGCCACAAGCAATACGTCCTGAACAAGCATGACTGTGACATGACCCATATTCTCCCTTATAAAGATAAGGAAAAGGAGATCATTTTTTCTAGGGGCTTATACTTTTGACGAACTTCCATCTCATCCTATCCTAATATTTGTATATGCAATGCCATATAAAATAATGGAAACACCTTTTTCCACCACAATCCACAACTTTTCCTATTCCTTCCAACTAAAATTTTTGTCCTTTTAAAACACTAAAAATGTATGTATTTTTAATGGTGATCGGTCATGGTATCTATAGCGTTCTTCTTTTTTGGCCAAATCCTAATTTCGTTTTTCCTTTTTTGATTGTCGAACTTATTCGACTCTACTCTTTTCTCAGCCTCTCACTTCGTTTCCTTCTTCTATACTGCCACTTCAATGAAGAGATTTGATTGGCACAACTTTCTCAAATACCCACCAGTGATATTTCTCCTTTTCGAGTTTGGATTTTTTTTTGCGTCGTTTCAGTGTCATGGTTGACAAAGAAGAAGGAATTTAATGAATGTACTTAAGAGTAGTTGTATATGTATTCTAAAATTGCTTTTGATTTTGTAAATGTAACCTAAATGATTATGTGATATAAAATTATTTATGATATTGTTCGGAATGAGCTAAACTAAAAGATTTAAAATTATTTCTAGTTTTTAAAATCACATGATATAAAATTATATATATATATATATATATTAAACCGAAGAGTAAACAATTGCAAGTGATTTTTAAAAATTTTCCTGAAAAATACTTCAAAAAAATTTAGAATGGTAAAAAATCACTTTCAGTTATCGAACTAAATACTAGCAAAATTTTTAAAGAATAAAACGATCCCTTCAAAAGTCAATTCAAACTCAAGGGAAAAAGAAGTAACTCGTGAATGAAACATTTTTAAAAGTAAAATTCAATAAAATACTCTGAAAATCTCAATCATAGAAAAAATAAACACATCCGCTCAACAAAAATAAAATATCCCTTCGACAGATATTGCCCTTCGTATCTTAAATCTTTGATTTATATTATTAAACTAAAAGAAGAAATCAACTGCCACGCCACTGAAAAAGCAGAAGAGCAAAAGACGTGTGAAAAGCACTAAAAAACGTTGAAATTTAGGAACACAAATATGTTTGTATATAAAATAATAATTAATATTATGGTAATATGGAAGCCAGCGGAGGACACCGTCCCACTCTCCCATCTTGACTGAACCATCATATCCTTTCATTTTCTTTTCTTTATCAAATGCGACACAGCTCTTTCTCCAACCATTACATACTCCTTTTTCACTTTCCTTCACATCAAATTCAAAACCCACTTTGCCCATTGCCACCTTCCCTATCTCTAACTAGACTTTTAAATTTCCGTCCAAATGTGGACGTTTCCATCGACATTTTCATATATATAAGTTCGACATATATATGAAGAGTGAATTGACATTTCGATAAAATTGAGATCTCGACATTTTGATCGATATTGACATTTAAAATAGTGTGATATCGATAAAAATGTTAGCTCTCAACTTTATAGAAATGTCAGATGAAAATATTGACAAAATGTCATGTCCATAGATATTTATCAAAAAATTATAGATATAAAAAATTAATAAATAAATATTTTAACTTTTCTAAATAAGTGCAATTTTTTTATTATTAATATTAGGTCCATATTAATGATCATATTTTGTTGATATTTTTGTTACATTTCGTCCATCTTTCTATGATAGAATGAAAAGTTTGATTCATCTCTCGTATCGATATATCAAATTCATGAACACATAAAAAAATGTTGATGACAATGTGGAGAATGTAAAATAATAGCTAAAATTATATAAAATGTCCTCGATCTTTGCAGCTGATATCAACTCTGTCTTTAATGTTTCTATAAATTTTAAATTCATTCACACAAATTTAATTTTTTATAAAGAAAATATTTTGTTAATTATCAACTTTCATTATAATTGAACTATTTAAAATGTTAGAAATAAATTTAAAACCACCACCCATGCCTAGGGACAAACATTTAAGTCAAATAAATATATAAAATATGTTAATAGTTTCAATTTTGTCTTTAATATTTTAAAATTTTTGAATCTTACGCTAAATTTCTGAATGGAAGTTGCTTCAACTACAAGGTTATTTTGGAAAAAAAAAAAATAAATAAAAGATTAGGTGTTAATTATAACTTTTTAAATATTAGGGATAAAATTTTTTAGTACAATTGCAAGATGGAGTATCGAAGCATTGATCTTTGGGATGATAATTGGTGCCTCATCCATTAATCAGTTATATTCGAATTTGGCTATTTATTTATTTTTTAAATAATGTGCGACTGGGAGATTCAAACCTATGACCTTTTGGTTGATGTACATAGTTTATGTCTATGTTCATGTTCACATATTCGAATGAGCTATTAGAGATAAAGTTGAAACTAGACAAATTGGGACATTTAATACCCAATTTAGACTAGGATAAATATTGAAGACATGATTTTATAACTGATCGAAGAAGGATTAAATATAAACATTTTGTTGAGTTATTAATTAAGTCATGTTAGCATCTAGCGTTTGAATAAATAAAATATAATATTTGTAGAGGGTGCCATGGAGATTTCAATTATTTATGTGAATTGGAATCCAGGTTTGATAAAATTGTTGGTGTTAGGTTTTAGAAACCAACATGCAATGAACACATCAAAAAGCTGTATAATTATCATTATTTATTATCATGGCTTGTTTGAGTGGACAATATGATGAACCCACTCTCCCTCTCCTTCAATTAAAACTTACTCTCCATTTATAAATACACAAACTCCAAACACAACTCTTCTTAGCCAACTCCTAAGTATTATCTCCCAATGCTAATGCCAATGTCGATGTTGATGAGCTTACTTAGCGCTATCTTGTGGGTTGGGTTCAGTTTGACGTTGAAGTTTAGAGGTGTAAATGGGCTGAGTATGGGGTATTACTTGATGAGTTGTCCGTTCGTGGATCCGATTGTGAAGAACACTGTGAACAGAGCTCTTCAAAACGATCCCACTCTAGCTGCTGCCCTCATTCGAATGCATTTTCATGACTGTTTTGTTCAGGTAATTAGACTTTAACACACTCTTTGTATCCTCTATCTCATGATTGTGATGAAGATGAAGAGATTTTACGACATCTTTATAAGATATTTGAGTTACTTCTCTTTTTTTTAAAATTGATTTTGAGATGGAACTTTATGTTTATCTGTTAAATAACAATGTTATCGACGTGTGCAGGGGTGTGATGCGTCGGTGCTAATCGATTCAACACAAGACAACACTGCAGAAAAGGACTCTCCTGCCAACCTCAGCTTACGAGGTTACGAGCTTATTGATGACATTAAGGAGCAACTAGAGAACCAATGCCCTGGTGTTGTTTCTTGTGCCGATATTATCGCTATGGCCGCTAGAGATGCAGTCTTTTGGGTAACTTTTTAGCATTTTCTCCCTCTGTTATATCTTTTAAGGTAGCCACTAAAGAAGAGTTTGAGATAATTTTAAGTGATGTTGGAATCATTTTGAGAGTAGTATTTCCTTCAAAATCATTTAAAAATATTTTAATGCTTTTTTTAGAATTTGAAAATTATGTTTGATTATGTAACCAAACGGTTGAGAACTTTTTAAAAAATATTTTTAATTAGCTAAAATAATATTCTTTATTTTCAAACATCATATCAAATTCACCTTTAATGTGACTGTGTTTTCTATTAACATTTTTGTGCATCTGTTAGAATAATGTTTAAAAAATTATAGAGTTAATATATAACCAAAACTTTTAACAAGAAAAATAGTAACCAAACGTTATAGAAAATTTTAGAGCATTTTTAATTGGCTAAAGAAAAATTCAGCATCCCAACTAAAAAAATCATATTAAACTAACTCTACGTCTCCCAATCTTTTTAATTATTTGATTAAATTATGATGCAAAAGTTTTACATGACATAGCATGAAAGTTGGTGAGATTCATGGGTTTAGCTTTCTACATATACATGTGCATGTTGTGTCATGTTTGACTTTTCCTTACTATTTCCTTTTGATAATTAATATACTATTAAGGTCTAAATGTTAAAATAAGTAATAAAGTGCAGTACTCATTATGAAATGTAAAAATATTTTCAAACCATTATTTCATTAATGGAGTAATTAAGATTTATCAAACAGAGTTTAAGTTTGACATGTCGATAAGAAATGTTGATATGTTAATAAAAATTTAATAAATGAACAGGCTGGAGGTCCGTATTATGACATACCGAAGGGAAGGAAGGATGGGACCAGGTCTAGAATCGAAGACACCGCCAATTTGCCTTCGCCTTTCTTCAATGCATCTGAGCTTATTAATACCTTCGCCCGACGTGGCTTTACTGTTCAGCAAATGGTCGCACTTTCAGGTAAATACATCTTAAATTTACCATCAAAGGTGAATTTTACTTCCAATTTAGTTCTTTAAGTAGTTTTAAAATTTTCAATGTGGATATATACTTTTGTTAAATCTCTCGAAACATTTATGATGTTATTGTATGTTTTTTTAGATGTATTGATAAGAAAATTATCCGTTTAGTTGGTAAGTTTATGGATGGTTTGAGAGATTTAACTATGGGCATGTTATACATTTTAAAACTTCGAACCATTCAAAACCATCAGCCACATCGTTCTAGCACCGTCTCCAATACTTTCTCGTATCATGATAAATATTTTTGAAAAATTATGTTTAGGGGCTCATACATTGGGAGTGGCAAGATGCGTATCCTTCAAAGGCAGACTGAACGGGAACGATCCCCTTCTGAGTCCCAACTTCGGGAGAACACTGTCAAGAACATGCAGCAACGGCGACAACGCAATACAAACATTCGACGCGACAGCCGACAGCTTCGACAACGTCTATTACAACGCGCTGTCGAGAGGCGCCGGAGTTTTGTTTTCAGACCAGACCTTGTACGACAGCCCACGTACGAGGGGCATCGTCAATGCCTACGCCATGAACCAAGCGCTGTTCTTCATGGACTTTCAGCAGGCCTTCATCAAAATGGGCTTGCTTGATGTCAAGGAAGGTTATAGAAGCCAAGTCCGCCGCAACTGCCGCAGGCTTAATTGATTCATATGTAATAAAACGCTCACATGTGGATGTGGGTGTTTTTGTGCCAGTGTTCATGCGCGTGTGCGTGCACGTGCATGATTATCATCTTCTTACAGTTATTTGTAATTAATATCATTGACTAAAGTTTTATACCTTCTTTTTCCTCTTTTTAAGAGTTGTGGTTGAGGAAAAGTTATTATAGAGGCTGCCATAATGTGTGGCTGACAATTTTACACCTCTAGATATATAAAAAAAAAATTGAAATATGCAAATTTTTGAATCTACATCCAACCGTTATTAAAATTAAGTCACATTATAGTGACCTCATTAAATAATTTTTCGAGGTTGTGAGACAACTTTTTGAAGTAATAGCATCATATGGTGTATTCAATTGCTTTGAGCATTAGCAAATTTTTCTTCCGAAAATTTACTTGTATTTGGTTTGATATACTATAATCTATTTCCATATATATTTTTTTGTTTTTAGTAATAAATTAAAAGGGATTTTAAAAAAAAAAAAAAAAAACACAGTCATTTTTTACGTTTGGTTTTCATAACAACTAAAAATTGAAATATATTTTAAATATACCTAGCTGCGTTGTGCACTCACTACAAGAAAAAAACTGATACAATAGCTAATGAAAAACGCTATAATAGACCTTTTATAGCTTTTTTTGAAAGTCCTGACAACCCATGTTATAAAAAGTGAGACTTTTTATTGTCTTTTTATAGCTATAACGAGTGCTATAATAGAGTATGGATGCATAGCATATATACATTGCTATGAAAACATTTTATAGCATTTGTTATTAAAGTTGTCTTTAACATATTAAAGCTTTTTTTTTTTGTAATGCTATCTTTAAAATATTAATAGTTTTTTCTTAACGCTATCTTTAGCATATAATAGTTTTTTCTTAACATTATTATATAATATATATAGCTTTAATCTTAGCTATAACAAACTTATATGATTTTTTTCGTCACTATAATTGTCATGGTAACCTTTTCATAGCATTCATATTGTGCTACATAGATTTTGTTATAGCTTTTGCTCATAGCTATATAAAAAGTATAACTTTTTTTTTCAACAATAATTTTTTTTATTATAATTTACTTTTAGTGCTACAAATAAATTCATTCTATTATTTAAATATCATTTAAATCGATTCAATAATTTTGATAAAATTTACTTCAAACACTTGTTTCTAAGCTAAACCTACACACATAAAGTTCTTCATAACACAAAAAATACTATGATTTCTTTTCATAATTGCAATTTTATAATCTGTTTTTATAAATAAAGTATTTGATAGTTTCTGATTAGAATAAAGAAGTTATCGAACAATATAAAAAAACTTCAACGAATGTAATTTCCAACGAAGTTAGTACACAAAATACGAATTTCACCAAGTGTTCAAGATTATAGTAACTTGGTGTGTTGAACTGCAATCTTTAATCATTTTGCATGTGTAATGGTATCATTTCATTTACTTACAATAGATCACAAAGTCACAAAGGTCATAATCCTCCTCCCTCCAAACAAAACAATAAAGTAAAACCTTTGAGGACATTTTCAACAAAATTTTACTTATTCTACAAGTGTATAATATACATTGCAAAGTATCATAACGACAAGTCTAACTCTCCTAAAGTTTTTCACCTCCCTCCCTCTGCCCAAAACATAGCAAAACCCTTGAAGTCATCTTGAAACCACCCAACCTAGATCGTTACTTAACACTTACTCAACAACAACCTTAACTACGATAAGGGAAATAACCAACTTTCAAACAGGACAAGATAAACATTTCACAATTACTTATTTTGGGATCCTGATTTCAAAACAAAACAGTTCTTTCCAAAATAAAACAATTCAAAGATAACTCGCCAGAACTGAAAGTGAAACAAAACAAAAATCTAAACACAAAGGAAAAAGGAATAGCAGGAAACTGGCAACTCTTCTATCATAGGAAATAGAGGACACGATCTTCATAGCCTTGCTAAGCCAATGCCCCTGCCACACACCTCCTGAATCTATTGACCACTTGAAAAGAGCAAAAGACAATGTAGCATTGAGTGAGTATAAAAATACTCAGTAAGTAGCCCACTTAAAGTCCAAAGGTTCACAATTCACCACAACCACTAGTCAAAGTCCCTAAATCACTCAGGCTCCAGATCTTACTCAAGTTTTACACTCTCCTGTCTAAGTGACCACCTAACCCACCCCTACCTACGAATTGCCTCATTGCTATACCTTAGAGCCATGCTTCCTATCCATGGAGATTCACCCTTCCAACTATCATACAACCAAGTAGGAACACAATCTTCAAGCCCACACCTCGAAGGCCCACCAGCCCTCTAGCAAGTACATGCAATGAAGAACACACCCTCCATGCCATCACACAATAGGGTACACAACCCATTAGTAGCCTTCGCAATGAAGGACACACCCTCCATGCCATCACATATCAGGGTACACAACCCACTAGCTAGCCTCTACAATGAAGGACACACCCTCCATGATATTACATATCGGGGTACATAACCCACTAGCTAGTCTCTGCAATGAAGGACACACCCTCCATGCCATCACATAATAGGGTACACAACCCACTAGCTAGCACAACTCATAAACATCCTAGGCAAGCATGCTCCAAGTGGAGTAGTAGGTGTCACTAGTCTAATGGTCATAAGTCATTGCTTAACTTTTTTAGGGTTCTCAAGACCACACAATAGTATTTTCACATCAAGACAAGATTAGGGAAATCAGGGCCATATGATTAAATCTACAACCACAATAGATCAGAACTACCAATTCATAAGCATAATTCATGAATTTCAGACACAAGATCCAACAAGAAACTAAGCATGCCAACAACACTTAACTTATAACTTTAAGCCCCTAAACTAATATAGCCACATGCTTAGGCAAATATATACTCAAGATAAAATTTCAGAACAAGTCCATCAATCCCTACTTGCTCCAAATACACATATCAGGCATGCTTGGATAAATCAAAATTCTCCAACATAAACCAAATTTAAATAATAACTTAAATTGACTTAGTCCAAATATCTACTTACCTTTAAGCAAAACTAATTAATATTATTCCAAGCATCAAAAATCTATTTCTGAAAAAAATATTTAGTAGCACCTAGCAACAATAAAGTAACACAAAAATTAACTCATGGTGTAGGGCTAAAATTACCTAATTAAATTCTAATAAATTAGATTTGGGGGTTTGCCTTAAAAGGTGGTGAAAATCTCACCTTTCCAACTCTCTAGACAGTAACACAACTTACTGGAATTTGTGCCAAACCACCCCATTCTAAAGTTTGGCCTTCCCTTACAATGTTATCCTTCAATTTAATACTACAACTTTAAGGGTCAATTTAACTTATCCAAACAGCCCCTAAAATTTCACAGAACGACCTAAACATGCATCCAATTATAGTATGGGCTTACTGTATTGAAAACTTATTTGGGTTACCCAACTGTGTCTAAATTCTTGCTAGACAGACCAGACAACACCTCTAAATGCATAAAAAAGCCCCAATTGGCTTCCAAATGCGACGGGTGTCCTATAAAATTAAACTAACAATTTAAGGTCGTCACTTTAAATGGCCATCTTCCCATCAAACCAGACCATAAAAACCCATAGATCAATCTTAAAATGGCGCCAAAAACCTTACCCAATTGAAACGATGCTAGAAAAATGACCAAAAACTAGCTGTCTTGCAGACCGAACAGGAGAGAGAGAGGTTGCCGGCGACTAGGCAAGACACGATCTGGGCGTGGATCGACTCCAACGACGATGGCTCGTGGCGGGCAGGCAGCGTTTAGTTGACGAGGAAGGAAGAAGGGCAGCGGTTTGGGTGTTTGCCAATCGGGCAGATTTGGGTGCATAGGGAGTGGCGCTGGTGGCGAACGGTGACGGCGACAACGAAGGGAGAGGGAGGCGCGCGACGGTTTGTTGCTGTGCGTGAGAGGAAGAAGAAAACGAAGGAGAAGGGTAGGGGGTCTCGCACAGTTCGATTGGGGGCGGGAGAGGGGGAAGGAATAAAAGAAAAAAATAAAAGGAAATGAGAGTGGGGGGGGGGGGGGGGGGGGGGGGGGGGGGGGTTGACCATTTTAATTTCTATTTTTCTTTTTTTTAAACCTCAACGTCCCTTTTCAAAAATTCTCAACAACCACGACACACACAAAAAAAAAAAAAAATCCCCTTTTGCCGTTTTCCTAATCTCAAATCCAAATTCAAAAATCAACTTAAATCCAATTCTAATTTATCATATGATATTCCATACAACATTTAATTCCAAAAAATAATAAAATAATAAAATGTAGGGCATTACACATTTTCAACCAAATTTCACTTATCCTATAAGGTAGAGATCACATCAAATTCACAAAGCTAACTCTCTTAATTCTCCTTCCTCCTCACAAAACAATAAAGCAAAACATCCTTAAAGTCATTTTCAACCAAATTTCACTTATTCTAAAAGTGTATAATATGCATCGACTAAACTCTCTTAAACATTTTCAACCCCTCCCTCCCACATAGCAATCTTTTTCCTATTTTACAAATCAAACATCTCAACAAATACATAAATCTAAAATACATTCACTTCAATAACACACACAAAAATATTGAAATATCTTCCCATAAATATGCAAGTGTGTCATTATTTCATTCACCTATAGAAAAAAAAATTCCATTTATAAGATAAAATGTACTTTATAAAATATGATTGAACTCTAATTTATTAATATTACACACAAGAAAAGAACATGAGATTTAACTAAAATATGCATGTGAAGTACATATATAAGCAAATGGAAAATTGCAAAAGGCTAGTGCAATTACATAATCAATATGTGATAACATTGAGCAAAAACAAAGCAAAGGTAAAATAAATGTCAATCAAATGGCTCACACAAAAAACTACGAGCATTCAAAATGCCTAAATCGTTTGTTCTTTGCAATTGTATTGTGCTTTGAGTCTTGTTTAACATCAAGTTATGGAGAATTCAAATAGCATTATCTATTTATATATATGACAATAAATTAGTTCTCATTGAACTTCAGAAATTAAAATACCACTCTAATGAACCGTGCCTCACTAAGCTATGTTAAAAAATTTAAATACTATAGGAAAATTTTGGTGAAGGAAGAAGATTAGAAACAACCCTGCCCTTTCACCCATCAAAGAAAGCATAAAATAAGGTCAGAAAAATCAGTGAAGGCCAAATGCACAAGTGGATAAAATTAAAAAAATAATCCAAACTACATTTTTGCATTTATATGGACAAAACAAAATTAATAGACGCTATCCAAAATACAAAATAAGAATAAACCTGGTTCGGCCAATTTCGAATTGTATTAAGTTTCTAGAAGAGAAATTAAGCTAATTGGAATTATAACAAGTTTAATTTGAAAGAAAAGAAGCTGCTAACTATCCATTTTTAGAAACATAAAAGTGTAACAAGTTTAATTTGGAATTATTGATTATGATTTCCTTTTTTTGTAATAATTTCCTTTTCATCATCTTCGACCTCTACTGTATTTAGTTCCTTACTGTGTGTAACATTTTAGATCATCTCAAATACAAACAACTCTTCTATTTCACAATAATTTTCTTCTCTGATCATTGATTGTTTTGTTCAGAAAGAATATGCACTTTTCTAATAAACATAATGTTAAAATCTCTAGAAATAAACAAGGAAAAATGTAGGTTCATATTTCTCAATATTGAAATTGACATAAGAAAAGTCAATGCAATTATAAAAGATATCTCTAATATGATGATATGAAATCAATTGACATATTATGTTCTATTTCTCTTGAAGGAATGAACGTATCACTCCGCAGCGGAAGCATTGGATCGTCTTTGATTTTATTTAAAATTACACTAAAAATTAAGGTTAAGCAAACTTACTTGGAGTAAATATGGAGATATTTCTAGTGGATCTTTATCTCTTCAATAAAATATTCCTGGCTATGACTTGAACATATGACCAAGGCTTGTAAGAGCCTTTTGAAAGAAAATCCACAAAGGATTGGAGAGGAAGAGGTCTAGAGAGAATTATCTAATCCTCTAGTGAGGAGATATGTGTTGTGTCTAATGGTTCAACCCAAGGGTCCTATTTATAGAGACCAAGGAAAAATCTTTGTCATAATTAAAATATTATATTTTAATATCTAATATATTAAAACATATCTTATATTTATTGAATATCATTTAAATCTCCTACGATATTTATTTATTTGAATCTTATTGAAATTTTATAATTATCTTTTATTTAATGTATCTAATGTACATTAATTATTTTAATATTTAATGTATCAAATACAATAAATACATTTTCCTCCTATAAATTTAATATATCTAATATATTAAATATTAATTTGAACATTTCAAATTTTTCTTTCAACTAAATTGATTTTTTAGTGTTACTATGAGCTAGCAAGGGGACCTTATGGACCTACAGATTATAAGCTCCAATGTTAAAAAAATCAATCAATTAAACTCTTTAATTAATTAATTTTTATTCATTAACTATAGGTCACTCCACTATAAATCTAGAGTTGTACTCTTATGCACTGTAGGACATAGATATAATCATTACATGCAAGTCGATCATTCACGAGTTGTTCGTAATTACAGTTGGGTCAAAAGTTCGTTTTACCCCTATAATTACATCTTGCACCTTAAGTACCACTGATCCTTCTATGACCAATCATACTTAGATAAATTAAGATGGCATTCTAGTGGTTTTTTTTTTTTGGGAGAAGGGGGGGGGGGGGGGGGGTGGGGGGGAGGGCTCATCTTATGTTTCGGATCAAGCTTTACTTATTTCTAAGCATTATTACCCCATTGCTTTTACTAAATCCTCTTTCCTCTAACCTTTTCAGTATTAGATTCAGACTTGAAAGCAACCCTAGTTGATCAATCAAGGTGTAACGACCCTATAGGCTCAACACGCTACCTAAGAGTCATTACTAAGTCACGTCGCTATATTACCAATAATTTCGGCAGCATAACGACGTAACTACGCGAAAACCAAAAATCTGAACCTTCCTGATAAGACATAGAAAACACACTTCTAAGATTTTCAAACAACCTCCTAGCATCCAACAAACTTCTCAATATGATGCTAGGGTTCAAGCAGCAGAAATCAAATATACGTGCACGATTTACAAAGAAAGGTTAAAAGATTTTAAAACATCCTCCTAAACATTTAAAATCTTGACATGAGTTCTATATACATCTAGAAACATAAAAGAAGCGGAATAGCGATCGGTCGGCTCCCATGACTCGAGTAGATGATCTCCGGTCACGCGCTAGGGCCGATCTTAGCCTTACCTGAAAACATTTTAAAAAGGAAAAGGGTGAGTATTAACGAATAATACTCAGTAAGTCCATCATAGTTTTAAAATAAGAGTTTCAATCACATGCAACATGTCATTTTAAATCATAAAACCATCGTAAACCATCGCTTTAGTAGGGGACCTAAAATTCCTTTTATAAACCATGTACTTTTCCTCGCGGCTCTTGTGAACGATTAAATTCTCCCGAGGGCCTCTGAATAGTCCGAAGACATAGTTTTTCCATCGAATAGAGTCCTCCCTACCTCTGAGAGTTAAGCTCGAAAGCTAACATATATCATGGAGTCCGAAGACTCAGCCCGAAGGCTACCATCGTGGAGTCCGAAGACTCAAGCCCGTCGGCTACAGTCGTGGGGGCACTCTCGAACCCCGGGAGCATATAGAGTCCGAAGACTCGGGTTCCCTCAAAACCCACATAAAACTTTTGGGAGAATTATCGTCACAGCCTATATAAATCTTTTCATGAGCACACAACACATGCATGAGGTCCCATTCGTTTTAGAACATAGTTATGAATGCATAAATCATAGCAATCGCATTTCAAAAACATACATATAATACACTTTCTTTCTTAAATACTTAACATGAAAAACATATACTTTCAAAGTAACATAGAGCTATCTCAAGTTTTGAAAACTTCTTTCGTTGTGAGATCCCTTACTTTAAAGCTTTACTTACTAAAATACCCTTCCTCCTATAGTAATGAGCTTCTCGAATTCCCACTCCAAGTACAATCCAAGGTCCTCGACAATTCACCTAAAAAGTGTCCTAAACGTGTCTTAAACCATCCGAATTACGCTAAAACACATTCTAACATTAATAACTCGACGAAACGGACCAATTGGCAATATTTACCCAACTCCGGCGAACGGCGGCGCGTGACCGGAGCACGGCGGCGCGTGCAGCGGCAGACGGCGGCGCGTGGCCGGCGCGTGGAGCTTCCAAACGGCGCGTGAGGGCGCGTGGAGGCTCGTTTTCGTACGAGGTTCGCGGATCTGGACAGATCTGGTGTTTTCCGGTGAGTTTCGAGGCGTGGCGGCTTTGTTCGGCAACTGACGTGCAACGGAGCTGAGCGTGCAGGTCGACGAGAAGGAAGAGAGAGAGAGAGAGAGAGAGAGAGAGAGAATTTCGTGAGGGAGAGGGTCTGCGGGAAGAAGAAGAAGAAAAAGAAAAAAAATAAAAATAAAAAGAAAAAGAAAATAAAAGAAAATAAAAATATTAAATAATAATAATAATAATATATATTTTAAACAATTTTCCAATTTCCAAAAATGCCCCTTGACCAATAATTTCTTTCCATTTTTGCCCTCCTAACCTTCCAAAATTTCAAATTTACTCATAAATCAATTTACTTAAAAAAAATTTATCCATCTTGATTTCCATAATTCGAAATTAATGTCTGTAAATAAGCCGGGCGTTACATTCTACCCACCTTAAGAAAACTTTCGTCCTCGAAAGTGGCTAGTCTTACAAAACTTTGAATACATGTTCGCCTCTCAAACGTCACAACCAAACATTAGCCATCTTTCTTTTTGTTCTAACCTCAAAGCTCCTTTATCATGCTACCCTTAAGGATACTAAACCACCATCTTCGAACTCCATTCCCCTTTTCCATCTTGTGGCAGCATAACTTATCATCATATACTCTTAATAACTCAAACGATCTAAGCTGCCACATGCTCAACCCCTGGATAAACTATATTTTAAACTCATTAGGACTATGAAGGATTTCAAACTTTCTTCTCAAACCATTAGCGCCATGAAAACTTTCAAAGCAAAGTCCATAGCTACCCATACTAAACCATAGATCGGGTAGTCGCATTCGTAACCGTTCAACCAATCCTGATGCAAACAATCACCTTACCCAGCTACACTAAGGCTCAACCAACCACTTTTCCAAGAGTATTACCATGGGCAACAACTCTCCAGCTCCACACTAGCACCCAAAATCCACCTTTGCTTGAGTTCCTGAAATCTCACTTCATAAGCCTCATTCCAAATAAACAACTGCATCACTGAGTCAATTAAGTTTAAGACATTACTACACTGGAGAGGTTCTAACATAGAAAGTAACCCATAAACCCAAGCAAACCATGCACCTTTCTAACTGCAACTACACAAAGTCATTTGGTTGCTAATTTTGTCCTTGCTGGAACCACTGAAACCGATCCCTTGGTACCACGAGTCTTAGGAAAACCACCTTCTGAAACTAAATCTCGTATTCGAACTGAGACATTACCATCGATCATTGCTCCCAATCAAATGACAACTTTTCTCTATTTGCAAGGCTACTTTTACCTCAACTTGTAACATTACTAGCACCTGCATTTTCATCCTTATTTGCTGTTTGATTCTCAGTTCCTCCATTCCACCCATAGTTTGATTCACGCCTCAAGGACGACTTAGTACTTTCCAATTATTGTGCTCATTTCTCTTGATGTCACCTTCCAACCTGATTCCTGAACACTCAACTTATCACCATCATCATTGCTCGATTTCCAACTCCATCGTTGGCTATTCCATTCACTTTCTCGATTCTAGGACCTTGCACAACCACCACTACTCCAAACTCTTTTCTCATCCAAACTCGAACTCCAGCTTGCAAGTTTATCCGCATTGTCACCATCATTTGAATCGCTTTCTGGGTTTCACCTCACACGACCTCGGCCTCCAAATTCAATTCTATCTGATCCAGACTTCCACTATTGCCTTGCCAAATTCATCCACTGAAGTCACATATATTCGAACCACTCCTTTTGTTTCCCTTTCCAACTATTTAGCAACATAGGCCAATAACCATTTTCAACTAGAAAGTTGCTCTCTTCATTTCCTTTGCAAGCCTAAAACAAAATCTTAACGAAATTCTCTTCCAATTCTTGAGTTTCACAAGTTTAAACTCTTACCTTAGGAGTAAGATCTCACATGTTAAGCTAGGCTCCATAACCAAAGTCTCAAGTTCTTACCTTCAGCCAAAGCTTACGAAGTTCTGAGTTTCAAATACTAACCAAATTTCTTTCACCACATTTAAGGATTTTTTTATCCTCAAAGCACACCATACTTGAGTATTAGGCACCTCAACATAACCGTTTCCTTTTTTTTTTTCTTGAGACAAACATATCTTTTCTATATCATCTTTCTCTTCCTTTACTAAATCCATTAAGTCTCTTTTCCATCATCGAACAAAACCTTTCCTCAACGAGAGGAACATAAAGCACATCATAACTATAGAGAGAAAGGTGAACAAGTTAAACCACGAGT
This sequence comes from Trichosanthes truncata, assembly GCA_033996785.1. Classification (NCBI taxonomy): domain Eukaryota; kingdom Viridiplantae; phylum Streptophyta; class Magnoliopsida; order Cucurbitales; family Cucurbitaceae; genus Trichosanthes; species Trichosanthes truncata. The sequence goes on along the minus strand of JAWPNB010000002.1, from coordinate 52,425,229 downwards.
ACGGGGCTAATCCTCCCCAAAGTCTCAAATGACCTCACGAATCATCAATCATATTCTCTTTTATTCTTATTTTCCATTCCTTCATATCTTCCTCATTTGGGGTTCCTCATTCCCCACCAATCGACTCTCGGATTAATTCAGTTCTAGTCCCCTTAAACTTATAACTGGCCTGTTTTGGTGGCGTAAACACCACTTCTTTACGGAAACAATCAATATTAGCATGGTTTAAAGCCAGCCAATCCATGCCTAGAATAACATCGAACCCTTCCATCTCGAGGACTATCAAATTCACATCCAGCTCATGGTCGGAAACTATCATCTTACCATTCTTAATCCCCTCAGTAACTAATAGACTCAACCCCATCGGAGTAGCAACAGACAAGGCAGAGGGTAATGGCTCAAGTTCTAACTCAGCTTGTCTCACAAAAGACGCAGAAATAAAGGAATGTGTAAAAATCAAATAACATAAACGCAAGATATCCCAAAACGGGAAGCGTACCTGTAACTACAGCATTTGAGTTACCAGCCTCCCTGCTGGTACTAGCAAAAACTCTCCCTTGCTACTGTGCGGGCCTATTAAGTCCTACTCCACCTGAACCCGAAGACTGGCCTCTCCTGTCTGGGAGGGTAGGACAATTTTCAGCTCTATGTCCCTCCTTTTTACATCGAAAACACAACCCAGACCGCATCAGGCACTGACCCCAATGAAACTTTCCACATTCATTACAACGAGGTTTCTCCCCAATGTTAGGTCCCGGTCTATTCACTTGCTGCCTCTGACTAAAAGCGGCCTGTGACCTCATGGACGACTGTGAAGACTGTTGAGAACGCTGGGGATTCGAGTTCGCCTGACTCCATCTCCTCTTGTGATCAGAAGATGACTGACTCGGGTTTTGGACCGTAGGAATCTCACTCTGTTGGTCTGCAACAATAAACTCTGCTGTCCTTACCGCAGCAGCATAGTCGTGAAGTGCTACAGCCTGCACCACACCTTTAACCTGAGGATCCAAACCCATTACAAAACGCTCCGTTTTCTTGGCCTCAGTATCTACCAGCTCGGGAGCAAAACGAGATAACCTTGTGAATTCCCTTTCGTAGACATCCACTGGACGTCGATTCTGTTTAAGTTGTAGAAATTCTTCTTGTTTCTTGTATCGTGCAGTCGCAGGATAATATTTGTTCCAAAAAGCCTCTCTGAACATCGGCCACGTCACTACTCCTCCTCCTGTACCTATGGTCCTCTGAGCAGAATCCCACCATAGGTACGCATCATCCCTCAGCATAAATGTGGCGCAAGAAACTTTATATTCATCCGGGCAGCTCATCAACTGAAAAATGTTCTCCATAGAGAACAACCATAACTCCGCTACCGTAGGATCCCCAGAGGATCCATCAAACGCCCTTGGATCATACTTTCTAAAATCTTTCAGGTGACGGGCTTGTAATGAAGCTGGCGTAGGAACTTGACCCATCTGCGCTAACTGGGTCGTCACGGTCGCTTGTACTAAGTTCTGCATCGCCTCTAACATCAATGACGCAACCGTAGGATTTGTAGGCTCCATAACTGGATCAGGTTGATCCTGAGCAACAGGGGAATTTGCCCCAGAATTCACCTCCTGTTCCACTGGCATCTCAGGAGGTAAGTCATGTGTTCTACCAACACCACGTCCTCTACCCCGTCCTCTGCCTCTCCTTCTAGGCGGCATACTTAACAAACAAACACAATCAAGTTTAACCTTCACATCAAAAGGGATCACACTTTTCAACTTTTCTTAAACTTTTCTTAACTTAAAATACATTTCACATATGAATCATTTCATAAACATAACATGCTTTTCAACAAACGAATTAAAAGTTTACTTCAGGGGCGTACCTGCGCGATGACTGGAAATCACTACTTAGTCATGGGATACCTGATGCTTACGAAGTAAGCTAGTCTACAGAACCTATAACCTAGTGCTCTGATACCAACTGTAACGACCCTATAGGCTCAACACGCTACCTAAGAGTCATTACTAAGTCACGTCGCTATGTTACCAAAAATTTCGGCAACATAACGGCGTAACTACACGAAAACCAAAATTCTGACCCTTCCTGATAAGACATAGAAAAACACACTTCTAAGATTTTCAAACAACCTCCTAGCATCCAACAAACTTCTCAATATGATGCTAGGGTTCAAACAGCAGAAATCAAATATACGTGCACGATTTACAAAGATAGGTTAAAAGATTTTGAACATTCTCCTAACCATTTAAAAACTTGACATGAGATCTATATACATCTAGAAACACAAAAGAAGCGGAATAGCGATCGGTCGGCTCCCATGACTCGAGTAGCTGATCTCCGGTCACGCGCTAGGGCCGATCTTAGCCTTACCTGAAAACATTTTAAAAAGGAAAAGGGTGAGTATTAACGAATAATACTCAGTAAGTCCATCATAGTTTTAAAATAAGAGTTTCAATCACATGCAACATGTCATTTTAAATCATAAAACCATCGTAAACCATCGCTTTAGTAGGGGACCTAAAATTCCTTTTATAAACCATGTACTTTTCCTCGCGGCTCTTGTGAACGATTAAATTCTCCCGAGGGCCTCTGAATAGTCCGAAGACATAGTTTTTCTGTCGAATAGAGTCCTCCCTACCTCTGAGAGTTAAGCTCGAAAGCTAACATATATCATGGAGTCCGAAGACTCAGCCCGAAGGCTACCATCGTGGAGTCCGAAGACTCAAGCCCGTCGGCTACAGTCGTGGGGGCACTCTCGAACCCCGGGAGCATATAGAGTCCGAAGACTCGGGTTCCCTCAAAACCCACATAAAACTTTTGGGAGAATTATCATCACAGCCTATATAAATCTTTTCATGAACACAACACATGCATGAGGTCCCATTCGTTTTAGAACATAGTTATGAATGCATAAGTCATAGCAATCGCATTTCAAAGACATACATATAATACACTTTCTTTCTTAAATACTTAACATGAAAAACATATACTTTCAAAGTAAACATAGAGCTCGCTCAAGGTTTTGAAAACTTCTTTAGTTGTGAGATCCCTTACCTTAACTCTTTACTTACTAAAATACCCTTTCTTCACTTAGTAATGAGCTTCTCGAGTTCCCACTCCAAGTACGATCCAATGTCCTCGACAAATCACCTAAAAAGTGTCCTAAACGTGTCTTAAACCATCCGAATTACGCTAGAACACATTCTAACATTAATAACTCGACGAAACGGACCTAATGGCAATTTTTACCCAACTCCGGCGAGCGGCGGCGCGTGACCGGAGCACGGCGGCGCGTGCAGCGGCGGACGGCGGCGCGTGACCGGCGCGTGAGGCTTCCAATCGGCGCGTGAGGGCGCGTTTTGAGCGGATCTAGTGCGCTCGGGACTCCGGTGAGCTGATCGGTGGTTCACGAGATGCAAAACCGTCGAGATGGCGTCCGACGACTACTAAAAACGACTGGGGAGCTCGGTACTGAACAGATCCGGCGAACGCAGAAGAAGAAGAAAAGAAATCGCGAGCTGGGGTTGGTCGGCGTGCAGCTTGCGAGGAAGAAGACCGGCGGACGGCGAGTCTTCAACCTAGCGTGCTGCGGCGACAAGTTGCGATGGCGGTCGGCGATTGAGCAGACGCGAGAGGCGGACGGCTGCACCGGCGGCGTGGTTGGAGCTTCGCGGTTCTCGGACGTCACCTCCGGCAGCGGTGGACGTCTTCGGCGAGCGGCGCTGCGATGGAAGAGAAGTCGGCGGCGTGCGGCGGCGCGAACCCGAGGAAGAAGAAGAAGCAGTCGGCGTGAGGAGCTCCGGCGAGAGAGAGAGAGAGAAATCGGGAAGCTTCGGGGAAGAAGAAGAAAGAAAAGAAAAAAAAATAAAAAATAAAAATAAAAATAAATAAAAATAATAATAATAAAATAATAAAATAATATTATATTAAAAAAAATCAAAAATATCTTCTCTAAAAGACCATAATACCCTTTTTCTCATTCCAAATTTCAATTTAACCTTCATATTTACTTTCTAAATGAAAATCATTCCACTTTATTCCATAATTTGAAATTAATGCCCGTAAATAAGCCGGGCATTACAAATGCTATGGTAGGTGATGTTATGAAAAGTTCGTGACTTTTAATAGCATTTTTATAAAGCTATACTAAATGCTATTGAAACTTATATGATTACTTTCTAATGTAGTACATTTAAAAACCTATTATAACATTTTGAAAATGTAATCAATTACTTTCAATAGCAATATGTGTCCACTATTGTAAACATTATATAATTAACCATCAAACTATATCAAAGACCAAATATCAAGACCGAATAACATGGGTATATTACCATATATTGATAAAAGTACATACAAACATTTGATTACATATCAAAGATAAAATAAATGTATATATTTAAAGTATATTCAAATTCATAATGCACTATTCAGAAGATTAATAAACATATCTATTGAGGATAAACATACCATTGCAAATCCCATCTCATAAGTAGGAAAGGTGTGTCATCCCAGTCATCTACAAAAAAAAAAATAAATATTGTAAAATGTAAGTTTATTTTACAAATAAACACAATTTAACTCTAATGTATTCAAATTAATCAATAGATTTATGGCTTTCTCATTGACTTTAATTGAATTAGATTGACATGTGGTAGGGCAAGAGTGTAACAAAATATATAACAATCAAAAGGCAAGCAAGTAATGGAAATATAATAGATCTAGTATTTCAAGACACTAAGTACATATACTTCAACCAAACAAATTTCTACAAGTCTCAAATATACTAAAACTTAAAAAAAAATCATAAGTTACTTCCAAAAGAATTAATATGAAATCGTTTTCAACCAAATGAAGTCATTTTTATAGAAAAACCCCCAAAACATAGTAAAACCGTTGAAGTCATTTTCAACCAAATTTCACTTATCTTATAAGGTAAAACATAATGAAATAGGAACCTTTCCCACATCCCCACTAATGTCCCTTGACAATTCGAAATATCAAAAACTTGCATCAAGATATCTTATCCAGTATGATTTTTTGAACATCTATCAATGGTATCTATAAGTATCCAACCCAAACCATTTAATAATGTTTCTTTTAGCGAATAACTTAAATTATTTTGATTTGGCAAGAAAAGAAAAAATTATAACTTTCCTAAGACAAAGCCAAATAAAGAAAAGCTAGGAAAATAGACCAATAGTTGAATAGAATCATACAAACTCAAATTTCTTTATTACATTGATTTCATAAAGCAAGTACAAGACCAAACTAAACAGAAGTAGCAGCAAGAAAATTAATAATTAACATTAATAAAGTTGACTAGTAACTACTTGTAGAAGAATTTTCATTTTCCTGCATCAACTTCAATGACACACATCAAAATAAAAGGGTAAAAATTTTAGCACAAGAAAATAGAATTTATTAAATTCTCCAGTACTTTGATACATGTGACATGATATATAATACACAGTTGTCATGCCTAACTCACTAAACTTTTCATTCAAAATCACAAAGTAGTTTATATTCATGTTTTTATTGTTGGGATTTATGCCCTAAAGCCTCGTAATTAATAATTTTGATTATTTTATTTGCAATATAATATTATCCATTATATGAAAAATCCAAGGTTATTAGTGTAATCTTGAATAGTATGTGGTTGACATACGAGAGGATCATGTTCAAGAAATAACCTAAAAGGTCATAGTATATGGATAAGGTTGGGTGCCTTATCCTGGTAACACTATTGATACGACCCACTTTGTAATAGTTACAAATGATTTGATCCAAATCATTCATGTGGAGACATGTGAGTGGGGGTATCTTATACAATGAGTTTGTATAAGACTGAACCACGAAATATTTAATCTCTCTTTATAAATCCATTAATTAAGAAGATTAATATTTCATCAGGATGATCATATGCGACTCGATCTTAATCCTGAGTGAGTTATGAACTCCTGCCTGTGAGGGCATGTCCTTTGATTTGCATGGGTGAGAGTGACTTTTGTAACCGATTCAATATGTCTACCATTTTGGGGACTTGACAAAATAGGGAGCTGTGAACATAATCTCACAAGATGGAATTCACTCCTTCTCATATAAGGTAAGTAGATGAGTAGTTCCCTTAAGTGCTGATTTTGGGACTTGAACAATGGGGCCCCCACCCTCTCACTGGCCCGAGAGGGACTTAGTTTATAATTAGATTATAAATAGATTGTTCATTAGAGGATCAGTGGTACTTAAAGTGCAAGATGTAATTATAGGGGTAAAATGGACTTTTGACCCAGCTCTAATTACGAACAACTCGTGAAGGATCGACTTGCATGTAATGATTATATCAATGGACACAACTTGTCCTACAGTGCATAAGAGTGCAACTTTAGGTCTATAATGGAGTGACCCTAGAGTTAATGAATGAAAATTGATTAATTAAAGAGTTTAATTAATTAATTTTATATCATTGGAGCTTATAATTTGTAGGTCCATAAGGTCCCCTTGCTAGCTCATAGAAACACTAAAAAGATCAATTTAGTTGAAAGAAAATTTTGAAGTGTTCAAATTAATATTTAATATATTAGATATATTAAATATAAAAGAAGAAAATATATTTATTGTATTTGATACATTAAATATTAAAATTTGAAATTTTCAAATTTTCAAATTTAACATTTAATTTGAAGTGTTCAAATTAATATTTAATATATTAGATATATTAAATACAAAAGAGGAAAAGATATTTATTGTATTTGATACATTAAATATTAAAATAATTAATATATATTTGATATATTAAATAAAAGATATTTATAGAATTTGAATAAGATTCAAATAAATAAATATCGTAGGAGATTTGAATGAGATTCAAATAAATATAAGATATATTTTAATATATTAGATATTAAAATATAATATTTTAATTATGGCAAAGATTTTCCCTTGGTCTCTATAAATAGGACCCTTGGGTTGAGCCATTTCTTCACAACACACATCTCCTCAATAGAGAGAATTAGAGAATTCTCTCTAGACCTCTTCCTCTCCAATCCCTTGGAGATTTTCTTTCAAGAGGCTCCCACAAGCCTTAGTCCTGTGTTCGAGTCATAGCTAGAAAGACTTTGTGGAAAAGATAAAGATCCGCCAGAATATTCTCCTTAATATTATTTTCAAGGTATTTATTGCTTAACCTTTGTATTTTATTTTAATTCTAAATAAATCAAAGACGATTCCTATGCTTCCGCTGTGGGTTTAATTTGATTATTCCCTTCATTTATAACATTGTGGAATAAATAGTACTTCAAATCAATTCTAACTAGTGGAAGTCCAAAAATTATTACCTTTGAGAAGAAGAGGTCCTTTTACTATAGCTGCAGCAACATAACTTTGCATATTTGCTCCACAAGGGACAGTTTGGATTGTGATCAGCTTCAAATCAATTCTATTCCAGTTTAGTTGATATTTCTCATCCTAAAACAAGTAAAATTTTAGGTTTTACAAGAATAGCAACTAAGGTAGTAATATTGGTGAAAAAAAGAAAGGAAGAAGCATACCTGATGTAGAGAATTTGTGAAAAATAAGAGAACCCCTACAGCCAAATGTAATATCTTTTCAACAAATTGCAACTTTAATATTAGTATTTTTAGCTAGAAAATTAAGAAAGAATAAGAAGAAAGTTTAGATATCACCAATAATTTTAGGAGGAAAATAACAGCAATAGGAAAAGAATGTTGGATTGTGCGCTTGGGATTAATGTAAGGGCACATTAGAATATGCAAAAGTATGTTCAACAGATAGAGATTGTCAATAATAGAAGTTTTCCATGTTCTATATAAACAAGTTTACAAAAGAGAGTATGTTTTTCAATGATCCAAAGGTTACAAAAAAACACATATTTAACTAGCACATGGGTCATAAGGTGATATGGAAATGATCATCATATAAGGAATAAAAGGCTACTTTCCTAAGAATGGAAAAAAGCAGAGAATAGATGTATAAATCTAATTTCAATTAGACTTATTGCAACGACTAGAAAATGACATAAGGTTTCTGTTATTGTGAACTGTAATGGTGATAATCTTTTACTTGATTATAAGGTAAAAAATACTATCAATTACTCACAGTGATTAACTGCACTCAACTGCATTTGTATTGTCAATTAACCAAGATTTGCAGCAGATTTTCATGAACTGGAAATCTCAACCTTTGTACAGACCTGTGGATTAGTGTGCTTCAAATATGAAGTAGTCTGTTGAGGATTAATTGCTCTGCTGTCTTTTTTTTTTTCCGCTATATTCAGTATATAAGACATGAAATAGTTTTACAATTACATTCTTGGACAGTGATGTAAAGTATGAAACAATATGCACATAATACTTTTTGTCTTCTCAACTGGATTTAAAGTTGCATATCTCTTTAACCACTGAATGTTTTGTGTAGCACTATTGACAGACCACCTTCTAAGTTCTAACTAAAGGTAAAAACATAACATAGGTGCATTGACTGTAATGCCAAAATGTTCAGCAAAAATATATCATTAGGCAAACCGAATGTACTACATCATCAACCACTTTAATAAGCACCACCAGCTCCCACCTTAGCTTCAACCGTGTCACATGAAGCACAATCCTCACAAGTAGCTCACATATAGACCACTCAATGACATCAATCAATTTCAAATTCAAGCATGGACTGGACTAAGAACGTACAAAATCAACAATCCTTGGTCATTTTTTAATTATGTACTTGTAACTATCAAGAATGTAGGAATGTAGAGTTGGGAGGTTCTAGTTTGGAAAAGGAAAATGAGTTTGTACCATCCACACATATGAAGCAAATAAGTTTTCTCCATCTAATAGATTCTACTGACAAAGTTTAGTATGCTTTCTTCTTAGATGGTCGAGAAGAAAAAAAGAACAAACAGAGCAGTAGAGAAAAAGGAGAGCAAAGCAGTTCTTCGTGTCTATTGTTACTTTTCCCATATTTTCTAATGAAGTAGATTACAACCTTATAGTTGAGAGAAGGCGTAAAAGACAAGCATAAAGTACAACAAAAATAAATGGACAAGAAAGACTACAAATATAGAGGTGCAACCTACACACAAGAACCTGTCAACCAGTCATAAAGGAGACTGTACAACCATCATGTCTTAACACCCCCCTTCAAACAAGGGCGAGAAGTAAACTGGAGACCGAGTTTGTTGCGGAAGTGAAGGAATAGTTGTGGATGGCTGAGAGGTGGTAGGTGAGAGGGCAGTAGGGGAAGAAATGTTGGAAGCCTGGGGTGCAGAATGAGGAGGAATTGGGAGCCATAAATTTGTCTGTTGATGCGAGACCCCTGTGTTATCTGCAGCACACTGAAACAGAGACTGAATGGAAAATCAAACTCATTAAAGGTTACATGGCGTGAGACATAAATTCGGCCAGATGCAGATAAACATTTATAGCCCTTGTGATAATCACTATAGCCCACAAAAACACACTTTTCAGAGTGGAAACTAACCTTTGACTGCTGATAAGGATGAGTATAAGGATAACAGGTAGCTCCAAATATTCTTAATGTATCATACTGTGATGAAACTCGATGCAAAAGGTAGTAAGGGGTCTGATTGTCAATAACAGGGGATGGCATGCGGTTAATAAGCATAGTAGTTGTGTGAAAGGCATGCCACCAATAGTCTAAGGTCATTCGAGCGCCTGCTAGAAGGGATAACCCGGTTTCAACCACATGTCTATGTTTTCTTTCTACTCTGCCATTTTGAGGAGAAGTGTGAGGGCAAGCAATTTGGATCTTAATTCCTTGTTCTTGTGCCAATTTAATAATTGGTTTGTATTCACCCCCTCTATCACATCTTAATCCCTGGATACTAGTGTTTAGTTGCCTTTCTACAAGCCCCATGAATTGCTGAAAAGCATGGGTGGCATCACTTTTTTGCTTTAATGGGCAGATCCATGTATAACGACTAAAATCATCAAGAAATGCAATATAATACCGATAACCATCAGTTGAGATAACTGGGGCTGGTCCCCATAAATCTGTATGAATTAACTTAAGAGGTTTAGATGCACAAAACGTAGAAGGATTGAAAGGTAACTTGTGGGATTTTCCAAATTTACAAGCCTCACAAAAATTCAACTTATCATTCCTTTTGATAGAAGCATTACATTTTTGTAGGATTTGACTCAAAATCCTAGGAGATGGATGGCCCAAACGTTGGTGCCAAATATCCATAGTACAAAATAAAATTGAAATATTATCAATACTGGTCAGATTTGAAGGAGGATGTTGCTCGGAAGTCTTCATAGGAGGGGTTTCTACTACATAGACTCCTGTCTTGGCTTCTTTATTTTCTGCAACTGAGGCTGCATAGCACCCAAAAACTTTGTAAAGCCCATCCTCAAGTCGACCTTCCAGTACCACTTCCTTGGACCTCTTTGCCTTGACAAAATAGAAGATATCAGTGAACTCAACATCCACATGATTGTTCTTAATAAGCTGGTATATACTTATGAGGTTTTTCTTCATAGATGGAACATGTAAAACGTTGTTCAAGACTAATTTCCTTCCTCTGCAGTCAAAGTTGACAGAACCAATATGCATAACAGACAGTTTAGTTTCATTTCCAACCATAATATTGGATATAGGTGAAGGCGTACCTTTGAGAGAGAGTTTTGCAAGATCAGAAGTCACGTGGTGGCTTGCACCACTGTCTAAGTACCAAGTCGGGTCTTGGACAGTCTCAGGATAGGCCATCAAGGCTGTTGGAGCTTCAGTAGTAGGTGTTGTTGTTCCAGAAACATTTGCTGAAAACGTGGTAGCAGTTGAGGAGTGTCCTTTCTCATATCTATGGTGGCAAATCGCAGCAGTGTGCCCTGTTTTTCCACAAATCTGGCATGTGGAGCGACCTTGATTAGAGAAAATTTGATACCTTCCTCCTCTATTGTTTGCTAAAGTTCTTCCTCTGTTGTTAGGGTGCTGGTTTAAGTTTAAAGTAGATTGTCTACTAGTGTTGGCAGCAAAGTTCACTAAAGGAGTTCCTCTTAGAGCATTTAGTCTTTCATGTCGTTGTTCAAAAGTCAGAAGTTCTAGGTGGACTCGACTCCATGGCATGTCTTGGCTGCGAATGACACACACAATAGGTGTGTATTCATCATCTAGTCCCGCTAGAACATAAGATATAAAAGTCCTCATATCCATTGGATAACCAGCAAGAGTAAGATTATTAAAGTGACCCTTCATAAGAGTTAGTCTACCATTCTCATACCTCCTTTCCTTGTTTGTTGGAGCATTTGTCGATGGTGATCTTCTTGTGACTTGGATTGAACTCCAAAGTACTCTAGGATTGCATCCCACAGTGGTTTGGCTTCGTCATATCCCATGACTTGTGCAGCCACTTCTTGTGACATAGAGTTGTATAACCAGCCGGCTATTAGTTGGTTTGCCGTGAGCCATATGTCATACTCAGGGTTAGGCATCACAAAACCAAGAGGATCTTCTGAAGATGGTGGTATGGTGATTGACATCTCAGGAGAATGAGTTTTTCCAGTGAGGTGCCCATCAATCTTGTATCCTTTTAGTATAGGTAATACTATACTTTGCCATAAGAGGAACTTTCCTCTATCAAGCTTGATAGAGGTGACATGGTTTAGAAGGTTTGCAAAGTTGGGGTTTCCTACCGGACAGTTGCCGGATCGAACAGGATACTGGTTTGGTGGGGGTTGAACTCTCACTTGCAGTCGTGTATTCTTGGGTCTTTCTTCTTCTTTTGCTCCAGATGTTTCTTCGGTGACTCTGAGTTGTTCGGTTGATTTGGGAGAGGTATTAACAGGATTCGGTGTTTCGGTGTTAGCCATAGTGCTCTGATACCAATAAGAAAAAAAGAACAAACAAAGTAGTAGAGAAAAAGGAGAGCAAAGCAATTCTTCGTGTCTATTCTATTGTTACTTTTCCCATATTTTCTAATGAAGCAAATTACAACCTTATAGTTGAGAGAAGGTGTAAAAGACAAGCATAAAGTACAACAAAAATAAATGGACAAGAAAGACTACAAATATAGAGGTGCAACCTACACACAAGAACCTGTCAACCAGTCATAAAGGAGACTGTACAACCATCATGTCTTAACAGAGCCAAAGAAACAAACGAAAGCATATAATTGGGTTGATGGCAACTTAAACTTATTGGAAACAGATTGAAATGAAGTTAAAGATTAAAAAGGAACAAAAAAAAGTCATAAAAGAACAAATTTTCTACTCTATACTAAAAAGTCTCCTAAATATTATATTCTCAAGACATGTATCTATTCTACTTTAACTACGAAACTACTCACATTTACTACTCTTACACTTGGAGAACTGGTGGGTGGTAGATTCATCAGATTCTCAATTTAATTTGACATTTTTATTGACCTAGAAGATCTTTGTAAAATTGGGGATCGAGAAAATTGAAGACTAGAACAATTAAAAGAGTACCTTGAGGAAAAAGTTGTCACCACTATATGAGATTTTTTTTTTTAGTTATTCACCCTAAAATATAAGAAATTGGAATTATAATTATAGAAGACCACTAAAGGAAGAATTAAGAAGGCAAAGTTGTCATGGAAGCAAATAATAAAAACAAAACAAAGCCCTTCAAATCATAATAAAACAAAAAATATGAAGAAATTAGATATCTAAAACAAAGCACTTCAATTTAAGAGATTTAGCTCAATAATTGCAAAGGAATCTATGATTTTGAATTCAGAGTGTATCATTTCTCAAACTAATACCTAGCAATCCAAATCTAAAGAAAATAAATAGGCACAAAGAAGGCTAGGTACAAATTTGTACCTCTGACCTTGCTATCAACATAAAAAAAGGCGTGATTTGGTGTTGCAGTACAGTGACCTGTGTTGTTTGTTGTTCATGTCGTGATTTGATGTTGCAATACAGTGAGCTGGAGCGTGGTGATTTGATGTTGTAATACTATGAGATATCTAACTTTCAACAATGGAAGATGAATATTAACTTAAGCAAGCTTTAAAATTTAAATATCTTATTGTTGCCTAAAATCACTTTCCTCTTATGATCTTTTCTTCTCGACCTTTTCCTATTGTTTCTTTTGAAGTGAATGAAAGGGTGAGGAAGACAACTGAAAGAGCATGGTGTTGTTTATCACAATTCGTGCCTGTTCCTAATTCATAGAAAAATTGAGACTACAAAGAAATGCGATATCTAACTTTCAATAATGGAAGAATATTAATTGAAATAAATTAAGCAAGCTTTAAAATTTCTAATACCTTATTGTTGCCTAAAATCACCTTCCTCTTATGATCTCTTCTTCTTGTACCTTTTCCTATTGTTTCTTTTGAAGTTACTGAAAGGGTGAGGAAGACAATTGAAGGAGCCACGGTGTTGTTTATCACAATTCATGCCTATTTTTTTTTTTTTAATAGAACATTCATGCCTATTTCTAATTCATAGAAAAATTGAAACTACAAAGAAATGAGATATCTAACTTTCAACAATGGAAGATGAATATTAACTGAAATAAAATAAGCAAGTTTTAAAATTTTAATATCTTATTGTTGCCTAAAATCACCTTCCTCTTACAATCTCTTCTTCTCGTACCTTTTCCTATTGTTTCTTTTGAAGTGAATGAAAGGAGGAACACAACTGAAAGAGATGGTCATCGAAATAAGGTAGGATACCTTTAGTCTCAAGAATTCACATAACTTGCCCATCAGCAACATCAACAGCAATGTGCAATCTAGGGATATGACCCAACAAGCAAGAAGAATAGCCATAAATCAAACAAACCAAAAGAAATCGAAACATAATATGCTCAAACAGAAACACAAAAGTAAAATTGTTGTCATGGAACTTCTCAAAACATCTAAAGTAATCAAAAGATAACTCTAATCAAGATGCATAATAATCTATCTGCATAATAATGCATTCCAAAATAATCATAAGGACAAAGGAATAAATTGAAGAAAAAGTTATAAATGAGAGAAATCCATTAAATAGCATACCCAAAAATTTTATAGAAGGAAGAAAAAAGAAGGAAAAGAAAAAGACAACAGTTAGATCTCTTTCTTCATTCCTTTATAAACAAAAGCAAATAGAAAGAAATAAGAATGCTAGCTTATCACTTTAAGCTTAAGGAGGTATAACAAAAGTTATTAACTAATCAATTATAATGTTATACACTTTTTTTGGGGGGTAAGGGACAGTAACAAGAAAAGTACACAATCACCAAATCTTTCTTCAATTCTTCAAGAACATTAAAAACTAAGACCTAAAGATTTTCAATTAAACAATTTCAAAGTATTTACTTGTAAAAGCTAAACTTGAAATCACAAACATCTTTAACGTAACATGAAATATCTATCCACACCGTAATAAGCTTCCTCATTAAGCAATAGATTTCTTGAATGTCTAATGGTAATAAACTTCACATAAGAAGGATTTATTTTTATTGTTTGTACATTTCCTAATTACTGATGATGAAGCTCTACCTTGTGGTCCTCCTCTTGGCCTGCATCGTTTGAGTTTTGAAATTATTAAATAATCTTAATCAAGAACCCCAGTAAAGGAAATTGAACAAAGCAATTCATTATTATCACAAACATTTGTGTGAGATGTGAAAGCATTACTATTGCTACAAAATTTATTTAATACAACCATGAACAGAAGTTTCAATTCAATACCAATAACCACAAATACTTAACAATTTGCAAAATGTTCTGCCTAATTCTTATTCAACGTCAAAATTTCATACATTTTTTCTTACTTGATGAGACAGTGATTCTGCTGATGTAGGTTTATAAATTGAAATAAATCTAAAAAGAAAATGGACTTCTTGACAGTGTTTGATTGATAATCACCTTGTTGCTTTCAGTCCAATCTCGTCATTTTGAGAGCCATGAATCAAAACATCTGCCAAAATTTGATAGAGAAATAAGCAAAATGAAGTTTGAACCCATCCTCTAGAGTACAAAATTTAAGAGTTGAAGGATGTATAATTCATTTCAAAGATAATAGTTTAATATTGCACACCAATAAGAAAAGTTCATTCATTGATCAGGACAACAACTTCTTAAATGACAACAATAGTTGTAGTTCAAACAACAGTAGCAAATATTCAATAACAGCAACAAATTGACCCAATGACAACAATAGACGTGTGCAAGATTGATGCTTAGACGAGCTGGTATATATTCTTTACAGCTTACAAAACATTCCTTGGAAGAAGACACTCAGCTACAACTCATAATTGCCTTTTTAATGTTGAAGTTCTATTTCCATATTTATATTCCACACTTTTATCTATATCAGTCAAATACTTGGCAGATTTTTTCTTTTTATGATTTCCTATGTGCTGGTTCAATTAAATAGTTGTATGGATGAATTTTCTAATCAATAGCTTTTGTGTGAGAATATACATCTACATCTATTTTATCTCAAACTTTCCAATAGTGAAAAGATTAATGAAGTGCCAAGATCAAGAGTATGATAAAAATCTTGACTTGCACTCATTATAACATTACCTTCAATGCTATATTAGTAAATCTACTCGATACTATACTGATGTCTGTAAGAATTGGGTGTTTGAGAGATTGAAACCTTACTTTATTTAGCAACTCCAAAAAGACCAAGACTACCCACACGAAACAATCCATAAATTGTTTAGAGATTGAACTCCTTCAACAACGAAATTTCAGGCTGTCTGTCTTCTTTGATGGACATAAATGATACACCCTCCAATCCTAATGCCAATTATAAGAAATAAAAAAGAGTAAAGTTAGAATTACATATAACAAACAAATAGAAGAACTGAAACCAAACCCATCTCTTTGCAACCCTTTAAAACTTGGAAGTGGAAAAATTGCAGCTACGAAAAGAACTACTCTTATTGGAAGTATGTAGCTAATTTTGGTGAAACATTTATGGAATGGAACCTAAGAAAAATAGGGTTTAGTTTGTTTAATTTAAAATCTCCTATCACATTACAAGTAGCATGTGGTTAGGTTCTCTTCAGGCTATGATCCCAAATTCAATAAGAGTTTGAATTTGAGATATAAAAGTCATAAATGAAGTCTTGCATTCTAGATGTTGAAAAAGGAACCTTAAACTTTTTTTTGTATGATATTATTTCAAGAAGCAACATAAAATACGCACAAGGATCAAAATTTGCAGCCAACATTGATTATTTTACTCAAAACAATGAAGAAAAGGTGTTGATAATGTATTGAGCATAAGATTGGATGAGACTTACTCAATACATTATCAACACATTATTATATTGTTTCTTTTTAAGAGTACGTTGCAAAGAGTTACTCCTGGGTTTATTGAAAAGTTTGTTCGATCCCCACTCTGCAACTGTCTTGAACTCAAAACAGAAAAAAGAACTTTTCAATAAACACTAATGAAAATTTTGATGTGACATGAGTTCAAAAATATAATATAAGTATAAATAGTTTAAGGTATTACTTGCAATTAACTGTCCTTTTAAATTTTGAATCTCATCAGTCAACTCTAAGCCCATAAGTCACACTCACTACTACAATAACTATAGAAGAAATAAAAGGAAAAACTCTAATGTTCAAGTTGCAAATATCAAAGTATATTACAATAGCAAGTATCTTTCAACTCAATTTTAAGCTAGTAAGATTATGTTATAGTACAAGAACACCACAGAAAAAATATTTATAGAAGAAAGCATGGAAAGTTGTAGCAGAATCTCAAACATAAATTATACTTACTTTTTGGTTCAATTCAATGACCTTATAACTAGGTCCTAGATAGCTTGTAAGTTGCAATCTAATAGTCAATATTAAATAAGAATATAAGAACAACTTTATTATATGAGTTCAAAAAGGTCAAGTACAATTCACGCCTTGTCATTTTCTCCCCATTTCAAATTGATAGTTCACTTGTTGGATCTTTTTAATTGAAGTACTATTCAAGAAAACATATGTGGAAAATATTAAGAGATTCATTGAAATAACTGAATAAATACTAACCTAGTGAAAAAAGACATAACAAGCAAATAATAGCACATTAGAAGAACTACAAAGGAAAAATAAAAAAGTTCACCAAAATTTCTTCAATTCATTAACCCACCCCTCAACACAAATCAAAGAAAAGAAGAGGATTAAACAGAATCAGAAGATGAACAAATCTTAATCGCACATAACCCAATTAATTGACAACCTAATTCAATTTCACAACCAACAAAAGCACAAAAAGAAGGAAGGTGTTCAAATTTCTCATCTACACTGGATATATAATCCTCAGTTTAATTATTGTAACCATCTTTAGTTTCAAATTTCTTTGCAAAAAGAAGAAATGAAAGCTTTCCTAAGCATGCAAGAGCACTAAACTCCAGTACAACGAGGAGGTGTTCTTCCTGATGAATTTCTGGCTAAGAAAAGTTTAGAGAGTTCACCCACATCTTTTGAAAGTGGAAAGGATAGCCCAACATACTAATAAAATAGTACATAAATCTCTAAATTACAGCCTTACGATACATAGAAAAGACATGGAAAATAGAACAAAACTCGTTGACGCTGTAATCTTGACTCTCGCCTGGATTCCTGCATTCTCGAGCCTCGAAATTTGCTCCCAAACACCTCATTTCGTCACCCTCAGGTCCCAAAGAGGTAAGAAATTGAAAAGTGTCTCCCCTATTTGTCCACGAAACAATAGATTTATAGCTGCTATCAACATATCATCGAGACGCTAGGCAAAATGCACTGCATTGCTTAAGCACGTGCTTCTTCAGTGTCGAGACGCTAAGGATAGCGTCACAATGCTCTGAACGAAAATGTTGCGCGTGCCTCACTCTAGTGTTGAGACGCCATAGGGCACCATCTCAACGCTAGCCCTCGGGTTTGCTCCAACAACTGTAGCGTCTTGATGCCATTTTGAGCTTCTCCACTTTTTCCTCTTGGCTCCAACAGCTCATGCAGACTCATTCTTCATACTTAGTCTCCAAAAATGATCCCTGTAAGCTCCATATCCCATAAAAATCTCCAAATTCGTTCATTTCGCTCGCAATTGCTCGGTTTCTTGAAATACACAAAATATCCACATAAAAGCTCAAAATTACACCAAAACTAGCTAGAAATTAAGGCTAAATTATAGCACTAAATTAGTACTATCAATTTTTCTTACACCTAATCCTAACTTTTTACTTTTCTTTTTGTTTTCTATATTTTTTTTCTTTTCTTCTTAAGAAAGGTATTGAAAATGAAATACTTAGTTAATCTCCACTAAGGAGATTGAAGTCTTGTCGTGGTCCATCCTTCTCCCAAGTAGGGTTTGACTCGCTGACCAATAACTTTGGAAACATTTCCTCGCCTGTCTTGCAAATCCACTACTCCAAGCTGATAAACTTGCACTATTGTGAACGATCCTGACTACCTTGATCTCAACTTCCCTAGA
The DNA here is from genome assembly GCA_033996785.1 of Trichosanthes truncata. Classification (NCBI taxonomy): domain Eukaryota; kingdom Viridiplantae; phylum Streptophyta; class Magnoliopsida; order Cucurbitales; family Cucurbitaceae; genus Trichosanthes; species Trichosanthes truncata. The sequence continues at coordinate 52,406,798 of JAWPNB010000002.1, read as the reverse complement.
AACAACTTCAAACAAGAGTTAAATAATAAAATACATTACCCCCTCTGTAAACTCTTACCATAGATCTGTTGATCATGTCACCTCTTAACTATTTCCTTGTAAAGTTTGGCATTCTCATTGGAGAAATGTCGGAGTTCCTCAAGTTCATTCAATTGCAACTTTCACTTAATCCCAACCTGGCCCATGTTAAAATTAAGCTTCTTCATTACCCAGAAGGTCTTGTACTCTAACTCGAGCAGCAAATGGCACGTCTTTCCAAAAATAATCCAGTAGGGTGACATTCCCAAGGGAGTTTTGTACGCAGTCCTATAGGTCCAAAGTGCATCATCCAATCATAACGATCAGTCCTTTCTGGTTGGATCAATAGTCTTCTCTAAGATAGTCTTGATCTCTTTGTTTGACAACTCGGTCTGCCCATTTGTCTAAGGGTGGTATGTAGTGACTACCCTATACCGAACCTTATATTTAGAGAGTAAGTTAGCAACAATTTGATTTAGAAAGTGCATGCCTTCGTCACTTATCAAGACCCTCGAGTTTCCAAATATTGCAAAGATGTTCTTTTGTAGAAACTCTTTACAACCTTAGCATCATTAGTAGGTGATACCATTGCCTTTATCTGCTTGGATATATAGTCAACAACAAGCAAGATGTACATATTCTCAAAAGAAGGTGGGAATGAGCCCATGAAACCAACTCCCTATACATCGAAGATTTCTACGTCCAACATATAGTTCATTGGCATCTCATTTCTAGTTGAAAGGTTTTTCGTTCTCTGGCACTGATCACATTGCTTGGTGAATTGATGTGCATCTCTGAACAAAGTTGGCCAATAATAACAATTTTGAAGTATCTTAGTTGTTGCGTTCATTCTTGCACCATGGCCTCCATATGGGGCTGCATGACATTATTATAAAATCTTGGTCATTTCTTCTTCTGCTACACATCTTTTTAAAACTTGGTCGAGTCCCAACTTATACAAGTATGGTTTATCCCAACAATACTGCTTGATGTCTTGATAGAACTTCTTAAGTTGTTGCCTTAATGCACTTCGTGGAGTTAAACCACTTACTAAGTAGTTTAATATGTTCACATACCAAGGTTCTTGTTTTCCTTCAACTTCTAGTAGTCTCTCATCCAAAAATGTGTCTAGGATTTCTTTTATCGCTTCTCTTCAAGCCTCTTCTCATAGTCAGGATAGATGGTTTGCAACTTGATTCTCAATCCCCTTCCTATCTTTAATTTCCCACATCAAACTCTAAGCGGAGTAAGATCCATCTAATCAAGTGAGGCTTTGCATCCTTCTCGGTTAAAAGTTACTTTAGTTTTGAATGATCCATGTGCACGATCACCTTAGTTCAAACTAGATAAGGTTTAACCTTTTCAAATGCAAAACTACAACTAGAAGTTCTTTCTTTGTCATGGTGTAATTCACTTGGGCTTCTGTGAGTGCCTTGCTGGCGTAGTAGATAGGCTGCACTATCTTGTCTTTTTTCTTCCCTAACACTACTCCAATAGTGAAATCCCTAGCATCACATATGAGTTCAAAAGGAAGTGTCCAACCAAGCTCAACCATTGTTGGAGTTGTGTTAAGTGCTTCCTTAAGTGTGTTGAATGCTTGCAAACATTCTTCATCAAATTCAAAAGGTCTTTCATTATCTAAAAATCTATATGAAGCCTTGAATATCTTGGAGAAGGCTTTGATGAATCTTCTATAAAAACTTGCATGGCCCAAGAAGCTTCTGATTTCGTTCACCGTGCTCGGAGGAGGTTATTTAGAAATCAATTCTACCTTTGCTTTGTCAACCTCAATTCCCGTCCTGGAAATCTAGTGTCCTAGTACTATCCCTTCCTGTACCATGAAATGACACTTCTCTCAGTTTAGTACTAAGTTTGTATCTTCACATCTTTTAAGCACTTGTTTGAGATTTTATGAACATTTGGTAAATGTTTCTCCAAAAACGAAGAAATCATCAATAAAAATTTCTAATGTCTTTTCCACCATGTCTGAAAAAATGGCCATCATACACCGCTGAAATGTCGCGGGTGCATTGAAAAGACCAAACGACGTTCTCCTGAAATCAAGTGTTCCAAATGGACAAGTAAATGTAGTTTTCTCCTGGTCTTCTGGACCTATCGTAATTTGGTTGTAGCCTGAGTATCCGTCAAGAAAATAATAGTACTCTTTTCTTGCAAACCTGGATAATATCTAGTCGATGAAAGGCAATGGAAAATGATCCTTCTTTGTTGATTTATTCAGTGGACGGTAGTCCATATAAACTCTCCATTCCATCATTGTTCTAGTAGGAATGAGTTCGTGCTTCTCATTTTCAACAATAGGCATTCCTCCCTTCTTTGATACGCATTGCACAGGACTAACCCAACTACTGTCAGAAAGAGGGTAGATAACTCATACATCTAGCCACTTGATTATCTCTTTTCTAACCACTTCCTGCATCACAGGGTTTATGCTCCTTTGATTCTCTATTGAATTCCTCACTTCTTCCTCATGATTTATCTGATGCATACAGAAGGATGGGCTGATTCCTTGTATATTTGCAATGGTCCATCCGATGGCCTTTTTCTGGTTGGCTAGAACCTACATAAAAGATAATTTGTGTTCGTTCGAAAGATTGGTTGAGATAATAACTGGTAAAATTTGACTATGATCTCCAAGAAAAATGTATTTAAGGTGAGAGAGTAGAGGCTTGAACTCCAAGCTAGGAGGCTCAATAAGAGATGGCTTGAGTGGCTTAGATATCTCTTCCTCTAGCTCTAAGATTTCTTCTTTTGAGGGCACATCTTTGCATTCAGTTTGTAGGTCTTTCATTTCTAAGACTCTTCTTCAGGATAACTTATATCCAAAATATCCTACAAATCCCAAAAAGAAAAATCGTCAGATAAATCAAAAAATGAACACTCCTCCATATCCCCTAGATATTTTAATGGACTCATCACATTGAAAGTGAACTTTTCGTTCACTCTCATTGTAAGTTCTCCTTTATGGACATTCGACGAAAGGCGAGCATGCTGTAAGGACAAGTATAAGTGGTCTTCTCCTGATCCTTTAGCTCTACAGTAGTTTGTTTATATCCAAAATACCCCTCTAAGAAATAATAATACTCCTTGCCTGCTAACCTATCGGGTATTTGATCGATGAAGGGCAACAGGAAATGATTCTCCCTCGTTACCTTGTTCAACTTTCTGTAATCCATGCACACCCTCCATCCAGTTATTGTTCTCGTCCGGATTAGTTCATTACTCAAGTTTTCTACTACTACAATCCCACCCTTCTTTGGAATACATTGAACCAGATTAACTTGAGTACTGTTAGAGATAGGGAACATGATGTTTGCATCAAGCCACTTAATTATCTCTTTTCTTACTACTTTTTTCATGATAGAGTTAAGTCACCTATGATACTCCACTGAATTAGTACAATCATCTTCCAACAGGATTTTGTGCATACATATGGATGGATTGATACCTTTTATATCTGCCATAGTCCACCTAATTACTCTTTGATGTCGTGTTAGCACTTCCAAAAACTTCTGTTCACACTTTACACTCAAGGATGGTGATATGATTATTGGGAAAGTGTCCTCCTTTCAAAGGTAAGCATATTTCAAATGTGAGGAAGTGCGTAAGCTCCAAAGTTGGTGGCTCCTCCACTGATGGCCTGCCTGGAAGAAAAGTTCTATCAGATAGCCCCAATGATTCAAACTGGTTTCGATTCACTCCTCCATATTGTTTAGCACCCACATGAGCTATCAGTGATTTATCACCATATTCGGCCTCATCCTTTTCTTCTCCCATCTTCCATAATCGATTTCTCCTCTATCTTTTTTTCCTAATCTTTCAGCTTATTTTTTCACTTTATATATATATGGAGGACTAGGTGGCACATTTAAGGGTTGATTTGTCCATTTTAAACTAGGCAGCATTGAGTCATATGCCAAATTGACACAACTGTTTCCATCTCACAATGCTACAGTTTTGCTATAGCAAACCCTTAGCAAACTGCTTCCCACAACAATTTGTTTTTCACCTTCAAAAACGATAAGAAATTCCTTCTTGGAAACACTAAAATGGGGGTAAAAGCTAGGAAATAAGTGTAAAGAAAGCTAAAAACAACACTAACTTAACTTCTAATTTAACTTCGAACAAACCACACAAACACTACAATAAATCTCAGCTTTAATAACAGTCTTAATATTTCACGAGAAGAACTCATGACAGACATAGAAAAAGGCGCTGAAAATGTCTAATTTTCGAAAATGGACCTATTATTGATCATCATCATAGTAAAATCCCTCTCTAAATATTTGATTTTCTATCTCTCAAACCCTCTTGGAAGAGTTGCTCAAAGTCTTCTCCCTCGATCCCTTGCATTTCACTTGCAGCCACAGTGCAACACTGCAGGAGGCTACGACGAATTCCTCCCTTGGTGTGACCAAACCCAAGTCTGTGAAAGATGTGACCAGCCACCCCACCTTGCAACAGATTTGTGCAACACCAATGAAGACATGATGAGGTACAGAGTCTGAGTCGAGGCCGAAAAATGACTCAGAATCGATCTCTTCGATATGCAATGTAAGTGGCTGGTGAGGAACCTGGTTGAGGGCTTTTTAGTTTCATTCTTGGAATGTGAGAATAAGGGAAAATAGGGAGAACCGGGGCCTAGTGTTTGTGACAAGAATAAAGTGGTAGAGCAGGAGATAGTCCCGAAGAAGGAGATTAACGATGAAAGTGACCGTGTGATTTGTCAGGTAAAGCCATGCCCTTCTTGATTCTTGAGAAAAGTTGTTGTGAATTTGAAAAGGAAAAAATTGGGGTTTTGCATATATCTGGTGTGTTAGAAATTAAGCTAGATTCATGATACACATACATGAATATTATGTATACATGTACTTATTTAATTTGTGTCTTTTAGAAGTGTCTTTTGGGGTATTATATAAAGGCATCATTTCCCTCATTTGTAACCAAGTCATTTGAGAAGCAAAGCAATTCAAAGAGAGTTATTAAAGAGAACAATATTCTTCTCTTGTGTGTTCTTGAGTTTTGTATGAGAACAAGTTTCTTCTCTTCAAACTTGTGAGATTGAGAGTGAGTATTATCGTGGGCTCATTGACGTTTCCAACAAAGTGGAATCATAGTGAAAGTTAAAAGATGTCATCCAACAATATGTTGCAACCTCAGCTTCCTCGTTTTGAAGGAAAGAATTATAGACGTTGAACTCAACAAATGAAGGTTCTTTATGGATCTCAAGATCTTTGGGACATTGTTGAAAATGGATATGTGGAGCAAGAACGTGAAGAAGGTCTTTTACAACAACAACTCAATGAGTTGAAAGATGCTAGAAAGAAAGACAAAAAGGCATTATTTTTTATCTACCAAGCTGTAGATGAAAATATTTTCGAAAGAATTTCAGGAGCCACAACTGCTAAAACAACATGGGATGCATTACAGAGTCCATATGAAGGAGAAGACAAGGTAAAAATGGTAATATTGCAAGCACTTCGAGCTGAATATGATACCATTATAATGAAAGATGCGGAAACTATTGAAGAATTTTTCAATCGTGTTCTCTTAATTGTTAATCAATTGAGATCAAATGGAGAAATAATTGAAGATCGAAGAGTGGTTGAAGATCCTTAGAAGCATGACGAGAAGATACGAACACATTGTCCTCGCAATTGAAGAATCCAAAGATTTGTTAACTCTCTCCATCAATAACTTAATGGGATCTCTCCAATCTCATGAGCTTAGATTGAAGCAATTTGATTATACTCCTTCAGAAAATGCTTTTCATATGTAAACCTCTTCTAGAGGGAGACCTAGCGGAAGAAGAGGTGGACGTGGTGGCAGAGGAAATAGAAGATCTAACGACTTCAAAAATTATGATTTTGAAACAAGTGATAATCAAGCTTCTTTAAATAGAGGAAGGGGAAGAAGTTCAAGTTGAGGAAGAAGCAGAGGTAGAGGTCGTGGAGATTATTCTCACATAAAATGTTTCAATTGTGGACGTTATGGTCATTTTCAAGCATATTTTGGTCCAAAAAGGCTAATCAGACAGAGACAACCCTAATGCATGAACAACAGGTTAATGACCAAGGTCTTCTTTTTCTCACCTTCAATGTCCAAGAAACAAGTATCGAAGATATATGGTATCTTGATGGTGGTTGCAGTAACCATATGACAGGAAGGAAGGATGTTTTCGTAACTTTGGACTAATCTCTACATAATGAGGTGAAGGTTGGTGACAACAAGAAGCTCGAAGTCAAAGGAAAAGGAGATATTCTTGTCAAGACAAAGAATGGAGCAAAAAGAATTACTGATGTGTATTATGTCCAGGTCTCAAACACAATCTCTTTAGTGTTGGGCAACTTCTATTGAAAGAGCATGATGTGATCTTTAAAGACAACATGTGCGAGATCAGAACTAAGAATGGAGGTCTCATAACGAAGGTACTATGACTACCAACAAGATGTTTCCTATTAAAATGTCTTATGAGAAGCTTTTATGTTTCGAGATGTTTGTAAAAGATACGTCATGGCTTTGGCATTATCGTTATGGGCACTTGAGTTTTGACACTTTATCTCACATGTGTCAACAACATATGGTGAGAGGAATGCCAAATATTAAAAAGGAAGGTCAATTTTGTGAAGCATGTATTTTGGGGAAGCATCATCGAAGTCTATTTCTGACAGGAAATGCTTGGAGAGCATCAAAACCTCTTGAGCTTGTCCATACAAATTTATGTGGACCTATGCGAACTACAACGCTTGGAGGTAATAGTTATTTTCTCACATTTATTGATGGCTATAGTAGGAAGACATGGATATACCTGCTAAAAGAAAAAAGTTATGCTTTCGAGTGTTTTAAGACATTCAAAGCAATGGTTGAAAATGAAAGCAACTTGAAGTTGAAAACATTGCGTTCTGATCGCGGAGGTGAATATATTGCTTTTGAAGATTTCTTGAAGGAAAATGGAATCAAGCACCAAAAGACTGTTCGAAGAACTCCTCAACAAAACGAAGTTGCAGAAAGAAAGAACATGATAATAATGGAGCTTGCAAGAAGTATGTTGAAGGCTAAGAAACTTCCGGATGAATTTTGGGGAGATGCAGTGACATGTGCTGTTGATCTCTTGAATCGAGCTTCAACCAAAAGTGTCCAAGGCCTTACATCTCAAGAAGCATGGAGTGGATTAAAGCCTACTATTAGTCACCTAAGAGTATTTGGCTGCATGGCTCATTCTCACATATTTGTTGAGAAAAGAGGTAAGCTAGATGATAAGTCAGAGAAATGCATTTTTGTTGGGTATAGTGAGAACTCCAAGGCTTGTAGATTATACAATCTTGTAAGTAAGAAAATCATTATTAGTTGAGATGTCAAATTCAATGAAGCAGAATTTTGGAGATGGGATGTAGCAAACGAAGACCAAAATCCATTACTTGTTGACATGGATGATAAAAGAGTAGCTCAAGACTTAGAGCTTGAAGGGACTCAGCCAGTGGCTTCTTCATCTTCATCTCCACATTCCACAAGTGATGGAGAAACTCCACCAAGGAAGACAAGAAATATTCAAGAGATCTATGATGCTTCAAGAAGAATGACAAAAGATGATCATGTTGATTTTGCTTTATTTGCAGATGCAGATGATACCGTACATTTTGAAAAGGCGATTGAAGATGAAAAATGGAAAACAACAATGGATCAAGAGATTGATGCAACAAGAAGAAATGAAACATGGGAGCTAGTACAACTACCAGAGAGTAGAAAAGCACTTAGAGTAAAATGGGTGTACATAACAAAGCTGAAGCAAAATGGAGAAGTCAAGAAGTACAAGGCAAGACTCGTCGTCAAAGGGTATAAGCAAAAGTATGGTGTGGATTATGAAGAAATTTTTGCCCCAATGACTCGCTTAGAGACAGTTCGTTTGCTTCTAGCTCTTGAAGCTCAAAATGATTGGAAAGTACATCAAATGGATGTCAAGTTAGCTTTTCTAAATGGGTATCTGGGGGAAGAAATATATGTTGAAAAACCACTTGGTTATGCCAAGATTGGAGAAGAAAATAAGGTGTGTCGACTGAAGAAAGCATGTATGGCCTAAAGAAAGCACCAAGAGCCTGGTATAGTCGTATCGACATTTTCTTCCTAGAGAATGGTTTTAAAAGATGTCCATATGAACATGCTCTTTACACAAAAGAAGACAAAAATGGTAATATCTTAATCATTTGTCTCTATGTTCATGATCTAATCTTTACGGGAACTTCAACCATGATGCTTGAAGAGTTCAAAGGGAGCATGAAGAAAGAATTTGAGATGACTGATATGGGCTTACTTCATTACTTCCTCGGTATTGAGGTTAAGCAAGGTGATCATGGGATCAACATTTCCCAGAAGAAGTATGCAAAAGATTTGATGGTAAAGTTCAAAATGGAGAATTCTTATCCTGCCAATACTCCTATGGAAGTAGGTTTGAAATTGAGCAAACATGATGAAAGTGAAGATTTTGATGCCACCATTTATAGAAGCCTCGTCGGGAGTTTAATGTATTTAACTACAACTAGACCTGATATTATGTTCTCAGTTAGCTTGTTGAGCAGGTTTATGGCATCACCAAGGAGAAGTCATTGGGAAGCTGAAAAAAGAGTTATCCGATATATTCTTAGAACTATTGATCATGGAATTCACTATAAGAAGAACGTAGATAATGTTCTAGTTGGTTATAGTGATAGTGATTGGGGGGAAACATTGATGATTACAAAAGTACTTATGGATATGTGTTCAATATTGGTTCAGGCACAGTTTCATGGGTATCAAAGAAGCAGGACGTTGTAGCCTTGTCAACAATAGAAGCTGAATATATTTCTTTGTCTACAGCTAGTTGTCAAGAACTTTGGTTGAGAATGGTGCTACAAGAACTTAAGTGTCCTCAAGAAAATGAGACAGTCATATTTTGTGACAATAGCTCATCAATTGCTCTTGCAAAAAATCCAGTTTTTCATGGAAAGAGTAAGCATATAAAGATCAAATATCATAATCAGAGAATTGATCAAAGATGGAGAAGTATGCATCAAGTATTGTAGAACACAAGAGCATGTTGCAGACATATTCACAAAGGCATTAAAAGCTAACTTGTTTCTGAAAATGAAGGAGAAGATTGGAGTCATGGAAGTTTAGCTTAAGGGGGGATGTTAGAAATTAAGCTAGATTCATGATACACATACATGAATATTATGTATACATGTACTTATTTAATTTGTGTTTTCTAGAAGTGTCTTTTGGGGTATTATATAAAGGGATCCTTTCCCTCATTTGTAACCAAGTCAATTAAGAAGCAAAGCAATTCAAAGAGAGTTATTCAAGAGAACAATATTCTTCTCTTTTGTGTTCTTGAGTTTTGTAAGAGAACAAGTTTCTTCTCTTCAAACTTGTGAGATTTAGAGTGAGTATTATCGTGGGCTCATTTACGTTTCCAACATGGTGAACTAAACTTAGTAAATTAAACTTCAATGTAATGGAGTAACTGCCCTTCATGATTTTTAGGTTTGTATGCTGCAATTATTTTCTTCATTTGCTTTTGTAGAATGCTTCAAAAGTTGGTTATTTTTTACCTAAGTAAATTGGAAAGTTGTATATGTTTCTATGGCTAGATTGTTATAAATTCTTTGTTCATGATCACTATTCTTTAGTCTTTTGTTACTGAACTGTACCAAAAGATTAGATTGTGGAAGAACTTTCTTGCAATTGATTCTCAAACAGCAAGCAATTGAAAAGACACATATTAATTATATTTGAAATTCCTTGAGGGAAAAATTGAAAACTGCTTTACATGTCTGCTATTTACCGACTTCTTCCTTTTGACCTGAGAGGGAAATACAAAAAGAATGTACATAATAGCATGTATGAAACAATGAATTAAAAGGAAAGCAATCAAAGGGATGGTTGTCTCCAATGGTAAAGGAATAAACTCTAGCTGAGATAATTGAGCAATTTGTGAGCAATTTGGCTATAATCTGTCACCATAGCAGACTGTATAATGTCATTTGGAGTAGCCTTAAATGACGGAAGATTGGTTCATGAGATTGATGAGGAATTTCTGAAGTAAATACTGATTTAGCTTAAATTAGTAAGCTGTCAAATAGAAGTCAGAATTCACGAAACATTCTAAGATATCAATTAGAATAATGCATGCTTGGAATTTTTTTTTATAAACAAAGTTGCATCACTGCATTTGATAGATCAACATGGAACTAATAGGGTTTTCACCATATCTCTAGTGTGTTTGTTATAATCTTAAAAAGATGACTTTCAAGATGATGTCTGCAGATGTTGTCTGATACAAATTATAGAACATGAGAATGAATGTTGTAATTAGACAGTAGGAAGGTGCTTCAAATTCTGAGAAATAGTTTAGTCACTAAAATGCTTTGTGAGAATGAATGTTGGATTCATAGTTTCTCATCCTTATCGTTGATTCTTGGTTTTGGAATGGGATAGCATTTTCTGCTCATTAGTTTTTCAATTCCTGATTATACTTTTGGTGGCATAACAAGATGTGGTAGATCTGATCTGTTCTGGCTGTTGTGGGGATGGCATCCAACTTTGGTGCTTCAGAAAAGATTGTGTTGATACTCAAACGGGAACCATTGTTTCTCATCGGTCGTGTTTCGTCATGGTTAAACTCGACATCTCTGAATGTGTTTGTATGTATATATATATACACATATATTGTAGCTAAACATGATTTTTTTTTATTTTTTTTGTAAGCACTAACTGAGATTCATCCTTAGAAAGTTATTTTTTTGTGACTATGAAGACTCACTTCAAATCAAAAGTTCTGTGTGGTTCTTCTTCTCCTTCTATTTCATCCATAGCTTCTGCAAGTTTTTTCTCCCAAAGGTTTTTGCATCGTTTTTTCGATTAAGTAGAGAAACAAAACAGAGGGCTTGGTATTTTTGGGCTGGAATAAGAAAGAATCGGACAAGTGCGATGATCTATTTGCTAGCTCGTAGTCCACTTTCTTTTTAATAATAGTGATAACTTTGTAACTACCTGACTCTTCCCATTAGACTTTCTAGAGACGTTACTATATGCATGCTAATGGAATTTAAAAATCTTTAATAATAGACAAAAAGAATTAAACTTTTTTCTAAACAATCAAAAACTTTAGGTTCAGGATCCCTTTAAAATCATTACAAAACATAATATGAATTAAAATGTTGAAATCAACTGAAATAATTTCACAACATATTGTTTGCTAACAAAATATTTTTAAATAATACATAATCTAAATGCGGAAATCATGCTCCTCTAAGTCACCCATGACCCTTTCAGCAAACTGCCATGTCAATCGCTTAGGATATGTTTTTTCCTTTACTTGAAAAGAAAAACATTTTTGAAAACTGATGAGTATTTATAATAGTCAGTAAGTGCCACTACCGGAGTCGGGATATGCAAACACATAAAGAATGACTTTTTTAAGACTTTTCCTCTAGTGGGACCTAAAATCTTTTCACAGTGGAAACGTTTTCCTTTAACTTTTCTCTTCGACTTAATGTGGACAATTAACCCAACCTAACCTTACATTTTCATTTAACCTTTCAGGTTCCTTTTCATTTAGATGTACATTTATAATTTTTGGGGGGAATTGACACAGCCTTCGTAAGCATTTTGTCATGAAAACACACATATGCATGAGGTCCCAAAACATTTTCATTTTTCATTCAGTGATGCAACATAAAGTAACGTTATCACATAGTTTCATCAAAAGTCATATATTATGCATTGCAATCTAAATAAAACATTCATGAAAACTTTTCATTTCAACTGTAGCTTTTCAATTCAGTTCCCAACTTGCATTTAAGCACACAGGCATAAAGTTTCGTCTTACCTTGACCTCGAGTCCAAATCAAAGGAATTACTAACTCTTTTCCTTTAAAAGATCCTTTGCACAACCTATAATTATTTTTTAGAAATTAGTACTTGAAACTTACAACTTATGAATTCTAGTTTTGAGAACAACTTGGGACTTTAATTCAATAACTTAACTTACCTCATAAACTTAGAAAGTTACTCAAATAGTTCTATAACCAATGCAGACCTCAAAATTTAACCATTCACTTTAAATCCATATATGACTCGAACTCTTGTTAGTTTGACTCTGAATTGGTTCGAACCTTGCAAAACTGGACTTTACAGCTTATGGGTAAGTTGAATCGAGGTCGAATAGGGTCACATTTGAAACACAAAACCCAATTGAAAACAAAAGCCTCATTGATTTGTCTTTGAAAACGTGAGCAATCGCGGATCTGACCTTCGCAGGCTATGGGTGTTCGACTTTGGGGTTGGAGCATGGACACTACTCGTGGGTTGCTAATCTGTACAAAAAAAACACCGAAAGGATCGAAAACGCGCTAGCGCCGCTGTTGTTCACAACCCCCCGCCATCACTACTCACGTCGAAGATCAATAGGGACGGAGTTGGGTTCTAGTCCGTGGGCCAAGTGCCATCCTTTTCATGGAGGAGCAGCGAGTTTGGGCGGTGTCGTAACCAATGAGGAAGAAACAAACTATATATCTCACCGAACGACACATCGGAGGGGAGGAAGTTGTGCGTTCACAAAGCCCTGCCACCGTCACACGTCTTGAAGGGCTGGAGCACAATTGTCACCGAAGAACGCTGATCGGAAGGCCATCGGTCCTTTGTTGTCGTCAAAGAAAGAGAGACGGTGAGGAGTGGCGTGCGGTGTGCATGGCTACTATTCATGAAAGGAGGCTGCGTAAGAGATGAAAAGGGGAAAGAGATGGAGAGTGAAAGAGAGAGAGAGAGTAGGTTATGGTTTTCGTTTCTATTTTTTTAAAACCTTTAATGATCTCACCCTAATGACCTCACCATGACCTCATAAATAGGGTTTCCTCGTATTTTCTCTCTATTTTTTAAAATATACTAAACTCTATTTAGGCCCAATTAATTAGCAACTCTCAATCCCTCAAATTAAGCCTCAGACTTTAGATCAAATGAACCTAATCAAACCAAATAAAACCTACAATCAAATACATGGAAAATTAAAGCCACACTATAGTTCAAAATTCACAAAATAACTTACTTGAAGACATTGGGCATTACAATCTCCTCACCTTAAGAACTTTCGTCCTCGAAAGTTTTGTTGGTCCAACAACTCTAGATACTTAACTCAAATTTCATCTTCTCTTTCACAAATTGCTTTTCCAGTCCTCTGATTCCTCTATAATGTTGTTACCAAATCGAGTACTCGATCTTGCAACACCTTGGTCTCTTTAGCCATAATCCTCACAGATTTCTCCTCATATGACATATTTCCATTAAGCTACATAGGTTATAGATTCAACACAAGTGAAAGGTCAAAGATGCACTCCCTTAACAATGATGCATGGAACACATGGTCACCAACATCGAATTCTAACTCCTTACGCTTGAGCATGTCTTTTGGAACCTGCTTCCAACACATTGTCTAGCCATCAATTTGGGTCCAAATACAAAACTGAAAACCACTAAGTTTCAAGTGCCTTTTATAAACTTTGCTAAAAAGTAAAGGGTCTCTGTTTGACACTATCGTCATAGGTACAATGAAGTTTTACTATCCCCTTTAAGTATAGCTTTGCTCACTTTTCCACATGATAGGTGATCGAACCAGGATAAAGTGTACAAACTTTGTTAGACAGTCCAAAATTACCCAAATTATTGTGTAACTTTTTATTGTCCTTGGTAGTCTTATAATAAAGTCCATAACAAGCATTTTCCCATTTTCCAAACAGGAATGCTTATGTGTTCCAATAAACCAACATGCTTCTGCCTCATAGCTTCCACTTATTGGCACGCCCAACACTTATTAACAACCTAAGAAACATCTTACTTCATTTCCTTCACAAAATGCCACTAATAATACTTCTTAGATCATTATACAGTTTGGTACTATTAAGATGCACTAAAAGGTGTTGTGTATCTTATCTAACAACTCTTTCTTAGAGGACAACCTATTGGCACACATAGTATCTCTTGGAATGGCAAACATGAAACACTAGTGAAGGTAAAATCTCCTTAACCAATTTAGGGCACTTAACCAATTCTAGGTCTTATTGTAGGGCAACAACAATCCGCTATGAGTTTGAAGTCATGAGTGGGGTAATTAAACTTAGGCCCCTTCAATTGACGCAAGGTTTAAGTAATAACCTTCTCATCTTGCATCAGTTCCCCACTTAGTCCTTCCCTTGAAGCATCACCGTAAACTACTAAACTTCATGCACCCTCAGAAACATTTAACACTAAGACTGGAGTTAACCAATTCCTTAACTCTTGAAAGCTCTTTTTGTAGCCTTCATACTACTAGTGAAAATGATGTCCTTGCGAGTCAAGTGAGTCAAAGGTGCTGCCAAGTTAGAAATATTCTTAACAAACCTCCCATAGTAGCCTACCTGACGAAGAAAACTATAAATCTTGGTCATTATATTGAGTCCAGGCCTACTATAACTTGCTTCCACTTCAAAAGGGTCCATTGTGATATCTTCCTTAGTAGTTACACGCCTGAAAAGAAATTTTGCTCAACTAGGACTCACATTAGAAAACTTCATCAAGCTTACTACTTCTTAAGACTGTCAAAACTTGTATGAGGTATTTCTCATGTTGCTCCTTAGTCTCAAGACAAACCAATATGTTATCCATAACTACTTTTACGAATGAGTCTAGAAAGCTTTCGAAGTCTAAGTTCCTTAAGTTCATGAAAGCTGCAAGAGCAATCGTGAGTTCAAACGACATCACAACAAACTCATAATAATCATACCCAAACCTGAAAGAAATATTTGGAATATCAACCTTCTTGATCTTTAACGGATGGTATCTTAAAAATAAATCTATCTTTCTTCTTAATGAATCAAGTTGGAGCGTCTCATGGTGAAACACTAGGGCCAGCAAAACCTTTGTCTAGTAGTTCCTGTATCTGTGACTTAGGCTACTTTAACTCTACTAGGGGTCTCTCTATACCGAACATTAGGAATGGCGGTCATTCTCGTCTCCAGCTCTATGTTGAGATTTACCCCCTGTGCCAATTAAATTTGGAAGGTCCAAACTTACTTGATTTAACACTAGCACAACCTTTCCATTGACTTCAACCTGACTTAATTTCTCCTTTCAATCAAATTGATGGTTCCATTAGTTCCTTGTACTACTTTGATCCCAAAATTAAATTCTCTCAATTTCTGCTAATAAGACCTGACAATCCACCTCTTTACTAATAGAACATCAAAGTTTCGTTTCAATACTTCCTTTGTAAATCTACAATCGAAAGATTGCTTCCTCCAACATATTTGTAAATCTAAGATAAAACTTATCCAAGCACTCTTTCACTATTTGGATTTTCTTTGCTTAATCCTTTGTTTTGGGGGAAAAAAAATTCCTCATACTAAAGTCAAAGTCTTGTGCAATTTCTTTCAACCAAAACCTACCAAAGTTTTAAGCTCCCAAACAGTAACAAAAATACTTGTACCAATTTTAAAGTCTCCCAAACACTAGCCATAACATAGAAAACCAAGCCATACTCATGTACTTGAAGTCCCAACCTGTTCATTTCTTTTGTCTCTCTAGGTAACAAAACTTTCTATAACACTTTTCTTTTCTTTTTTTTCTCATACTTTTCTTTATTAAAGCCATTAAACTTAAGGAGTCCCTTTTCAACCTCCAAACAACACTTATTCCCAATAACAAAAATATGCTTCTAATCATATTCCCTCCATAATTCTTGCAGTTGGAGTTCTAAATTGAATCTTTGGTAGGATTTTCCTTATCTCTATGGCCTTGCATTTAGCTTCCCAAAAGTTTCCCCTGGATCAACTGAAGTAGTGTCTTTTGATCGTAACTATGGCATGGATACAATCCAAGTAGTTTGAGTACCTAGAGAATAATTCTTTAGTTTTAAACAAACTACTTATTAATTTTTTTTTTCTCCATTTTAAGTCTCAAGTTCCCTTTTCAAACTACTTTAACTTTCTTTCTTAATCACCAGCTAAGCTAGGTATTTAACGATTTTTTCTTTCTTTTTTTTTTTTTTTTCAAACTATCACTTATACTCTGTTTTACGACATTTTCATTCTTTTTGGGCATGACATAAAAATCATACATATCATTCCTTCAAAAGTTTCACTCAAGAGACATCGACATCAATATCTAGTGACCTTTTGAAAAACAAACCTTAGTCTTTTAAGACCCTCTTCTTTCTATCTTCCAACCACTTTAATCTCATGCCTACGTACATACTTTGTTGTGAAGGGACTTTCTTTAGCACCGCCACTTTCATTGTCCATATAAAAACATAACCTTAATGCCTAAGATTTATGGTCATGCTAATTGTCTTGAATTCTCTCATATCAAGTGAGACCAAAATGAATTCATAGCAAAGTGAGAGAAGTAACACCAACATTAGTCAAAACCATTCTTACATGAATCCTTAGTTACAAGGCCTACAAATTTACTTCCACATTTTCCAACCTCCCAGTCCAATACTCCGTAAAACTTTCAAACCCAAAGAACGAAAAAACTTAGATTATTCCTTTATTACATAGTTTGTTGGCTCATTCCCTCACTCCAATCTCATTTTTAAACAAGTGCTTCATGTTTGTGGAGCTTCTGTTAAATACTAACAGTTCCAATTCATACAATAAAGCATAACATCAAACAAACATTCAAACATCACATTCATCAAGTGTAATCATAAATATTTTTTTTAAACAAAACATTTTGTACTTTTTTTTAAAAAAAAACAAAACATTGTGTAACAATGACATACTTGGCGATGAAAAGGTGTTTTCTACTTGGCCGTGGTGATACTTAATGCTTACGATGTATGCAATGAAGGAATGAACGTTTCACTCTGTATCGGAAGCATTGGATCGTCTTTGATTTTATTTAAAATTAAACTAAAAATTATGGTTAAACAAACTTACTTGGAGTAAATATGGAGATATTTCTGGCGAATCTTTATCTCCTCCATAAAATCTTCTTGGCTATGACTTGAACATAGGACGAAGGTTTGTGAGAGCCTCTTGAAAAAAAATCCACAAGGGATTGGAGAGGCAGAGGTCTAGAGAAAATTCTCTAATTCTCTATTGAGGAGATATGTGTTTTTTCTAATGGCTCAACCCAAGGGTCCTATTTATAGAGACTAAGGGAAAATCTTTGCCATAATTAAAATATTATATTTTAATATCTAATATATTAAAATATATTTTTTATTTATTTGAATCTCATTCGAATCTCCTATGATATTTATTTATTTGAATCTTATTCAAATTTTATAAATATATTTGATTTAATGTATCTAATATACATTAATTATTTTAATATTTAATGTATCAAATACAATAAATATATTTTCATCTTATATATTTAATATATCTAATATATTAAATATTAATTTGAACATTTCAAATTTTTCTTTCAGTTAAATTGATCTTTTAATGTTACTATGAGCTAGTAAGGGGACCTTATGGACCTATAGATTATAAGCTCCAATGATAAAAATCAATTAATTAAACTCTTTAATTAATTAAATTTTCATTCATTAACTATAGGTCACTCCACTATAGACCTAGAGTTGCACTCTTATGCACTATAGGACAAGTTGTGTTCATAGATATAATCATTACATGCAAGTCGATCCTTCACGAGTTGTTCGTAATTATAGCTGGGTCAAAAGTCCGTTTTACCCCTATAATTACATATTGCACCTTAAGTACCACTAGTCCTCTAATGAACAATCTATTTATAATCTAATTATAACTAAGTCCCTCTCGGGCCAGTGAGAGGGTGGGACCCCATTGTTGAAGTTCCGAAATCAGCACTTAAGGGAACTATTCATCTACTTACCCTATATGGGAAGGAGTGGTTTCCATATTGTGAGATTATGTTCCCAGCTCCCTATTTAGTCAAGTACCCAAAATGGTAGGCATATTGAATCGGCTACAAAAGCCACTCTCACCCATGCAAATCAAAGGACAAGCTCTCACAGGTAGGAATTCATAACTCACTCAGGATTAAGATCAAGTTGCATATGATCATCCTGATGAAATATTAATCTTCTCAATTAACGGATTTATAAAGAGAGATTAAATATTTCGTGGTTCAGTCTTACACAAAATCGTTGTATAAGATACCCTCACTCACATGTCTCCACATGAACGATTTGGATCAAATTATTTGTAACTATTACAAAGTGGGTCGTATCAATAGTGTTACCAGGGTAAGGCACCCAACCTTATCCTTATACTAATACCCTTTAGGTTATTTATTGAACATGATCCTCCCGTATGTCAACCACATACTGTTCAAGATTACACGAATAACCTTGGATTTTTCATATAATAGATAATATTATATTGCAAATAAAATAATCAAAATTATTATTAATTATTAAATAAATCATTAATTCCGAGGCTTTAGGGCATAAATCCCAACAATCTCTTAGTTGCACTAAAGTCGGTGAGACAAGTATCCTAGGGCATACTCTATACACAACATGTTCTCCCACTTGCCCTAGCAAAAATGAGACATGTCTCATAATCTCAAACATTCTTGATGACCCTAAAACACTTTAGCTTGGAGAGTATTTTTTATATAGATCCAAATGACTACCATTAAAAGCCATATTAGTCACTACCATGATGCTTTCTCTCTCTCGATATGATTCTCTGTACGTTGATGTTTTCTAATTTCTTTAATATTAGTCTTTGCACCACTATTATCCTAATAAATAGGATAAACTAAATCATATCTGAAACACCTTTCAGATCTTTAAGGAACTATTTGAGTCATACAAGTCTTTTTGTTTCTTCACAAGCAAAACAATTTAACTTGTATACCATACTCCACCACCTAGGTTAAAATTTATCTTTACATAGATTTCCTAAATCTTTGTAAGAACCAGTGTATCTTGTAAAGATCAAATCTTTAACTCATAGACAAAAATTTCTCATTATCCATAGATAATTTGAGAAAGTTTTTAATTTTCTACTCAATGGTCATATCATTCATTTAACTGATATATGCTAACCAATTGTATATTAAATGTTCAGTCTCATTTATGCATATCATATACTTTCAACATTTTAGGTGTCTTAGGATACTATTCCTTAGACATAAATATCAAATATTTGACAACAATTTTGTCAATATAAGATGTTTGAAACAAAGTTAACATTTTGTCCTTAAAATCTCCATTTTGGACATGTAAAATATACTGAGTCATTCCAAATCACTTATTTGAAATTGGTTAGTTAATCAAGTTTTTATGTTAGACATCTTATATCATTCATGATGGGTAAGAATATCATCAACATAAAACATGAGAAAAATCCACTAAGCAATTAATGATTTTCTTGTCTATACAAGCTTCATTAATATTTATCCAAAGTCATAGGTTTTGATACTTTTATCAAACCTTATATTCAAAGATCTAATGGTAAAATTCATTTCATAAATGAACCTTTCTTATTTTGCAAACCTTTATTCTTTTGATCTTTGAAAATAAATCTCTTTGATTGATTTGTGTAGATACATTATCTAAGATTTCTTTTCATAAAAGAATTCTAAACATTCATTTTCATATCCCATATGCAACAATGAATTAAATAATGCTTATAGACTTCAGTATGGCAATAAGTGAGAAAATTTACTCGCAATCTACTTTCTCCTATTAGGTTTAACCATTTGTCATTAGTCTCACTTTGAGGGCAATAAGCCTTCAACTTTGTCATCTAACATGACAATTTGGGCTTCGATTAAGTCCTTGTAAAGGTTGAGTCATCTCATAACTCTCCCCACTACGACGAGGCTTATCCAATTCATGACTAGGATCCATTTGACTTTCAAATGTAATTAAATTGTTAACAACTTTTGTTAAGTATTTACTGGCTTTACTTGGAACCAATTTATTAACACTATCTCATCTTATTAGATGTTTGCAGTCTTTTATTTGACATTCCTTATAAAATTGATATTTGTCATACAAATACCTTATTCGTTTTAGGACTAGATAAAAGACCATCTTGTACTCCTTAGGGGTGGCATACACTTAGGCTTATCTTTGAACATATACAAGCTTTTTAGGCTTGTTTCAGCATGTGAGCTTAACATTCACGAATGGTGAAGTGTTGTAAACCAGCTTTGCTACTCTTCTATAATCTTAAAATTGTCTTGTAGACACTTTTGTAGGAAAACATGTTCACCATGCAATCTCTATTGCATCTCCTAACCAGAGTTTGGTAATGATGTGTAACTCATTACTGATGTGACCATGTCTAACAAAGTTTTGTTTCTCCCATTGCAGCACAATTTCACACAATTGTACTTGGTATTAAGGTAATTGGGATAAAAATCTATTTTCTATCAATTAATATTAGTACATAAGGTTCTTGTACTTTCTATTATGATCTGATCATAATGTCTTGATAGATTTAATTACCTAATCGATTTTAAACTTTAGTCTTAATTCTCTGAACTTTTCAAAAAATTTAGACTTATGTTGTATTAGGTAAAAATACATGTATCTTGAATGATCATCAACTAGAGTGACGAAATATTCATGACTTTATTTGGCCTTCACATTCACTAGACCACTTGGGTCAGAATGTGTAAGTTCAAAATATTCTTTGCCTTGTAGCCTTATCCAATAAAGGTCCAATGCTTATTTTGCATGAAAGGCAAGATCTATAGAGAGGTAAAGTAATTAACTCTAACTTTTAGAAAGTTACCTCTTACAAGTCTTCATTCTATTCAAGTTGATGTTTATCAACCTTAACTGCCAAAGTTAGGTATCTTTTAGGAGAAAACAATTTGTCTTTCCATTTTGGATTATATAATCCTAAATATTTCAGTATTTTGTAGTATGATATATGTCAACTTAACACATACAAATTGTTCTTATTTTTAACTGAATGTATTTTCAAACAATTTTGAAATATAAAAATAATTCATACTATATGAACCTTTCAGTAATAAGTTTGAGAAATTGAATTTCTCTTGTGGTAATAAAACACCACATTCAACATTAATTAACAATTATTACTTAATGACATCTTAATGTCTCCCACGACACTAACTGAGATGGGCTTCTTGGTGCCAGTATGTAGAAATTATTTTACATGTTAAGTATTTTCCAAGAATTACATATTAAATGTAATAAAGAATAAAATTTGATAGTGGATCTTGTATAAACTATCTAGGCAGAGTTGTTTATTCTCTACCAAAAATCTAGTAAATCAAATTTTCTTTCATCTACATTATTCTTCCCATAGAGATATTTCAAGAATTCCTCTCACTATGACTGTCCTAGCTAATTTAGGAACTATTTCCCTTTATATAGCTTCAGTCATTTGCTTTATTTTCTTAGATTTTTGTAATATTTAATCTTCGAGATCATTTAGACAATTTTCTGAATTTAGCTTATGTTGACTTCAACATCTCATATGTTGTTGTCATTTTCTTTATCTTCTAAACTTGACATCTAACATGTCAACTAGGAGAATATGTACAAGTTATCTTGTTTACTTTTGATTCATTAATCATGTACTTCACAAACAATTCAAATAGCATTAGCAACAGGTTTTGAGAACATTTCTCAATAAAGACAAATGCAAAATTTTACACTACCATTATAGTGTCAATGTTACTTTTCCAAGTAATAAAATTTCTCAATTTTGACTTTCAGTAATAAAATTAAAAATTATGAGAGAAATTGACATAATATTGAAATATATATATATATATATATATATATATATATATATATAATTTAACATCATGCAAACAGTTATCCATTCAATTTTAGTATAGAAATCGAACAATTTGAAAAATGAACCCTATAAATCATTTATAATGTTATGGTACTTTAGTGAGTTAGAACAAGTGCCTCCGTAGGGTAGATCGAGTATTCCTTCACTAAACTGAGACAATCTCAACCAAGTTTTATATCAGAATAACTTTTATTCCTATAATATTTAGTTACCATTAGTTGGTCAAGGACATCATTAACAACCTTAATGAGCCATTTGTAAGTGTGGCCCATCATTTAAGATCCCGTAGTTATATCTCAACAAGTGCGCTGTAGGGTAGGTCAAGTATTGGATACAAAACTACAATCTTATCCTTCTCAAGAGTTCACATTGATATTGACCTATGCAAACACCTTCCGTAGGGGGATAGTCCAAAAGCCGCGACGAGGCCCCACATGAATCTCACGATGTGAACCAATAATGGAGACCGTAGGATATGTTGACACATTTCCTTGTCCCACGTACTATTTTGAAATAGGATTTTCTCTTACTTAGATAAATTAGGCTAATCTCATTTGTCTAAGTTCCTCAATCTACCCTTCATAACTCTTATGTTAGTTAGATTGATTTTAATTAACAAGTTTTTAAATTATTTTAAAAAATTAATCACATTATGAACATGCTTAGTGAAATTAAATAAAATTTGACTAATTCAACTCCCAGGTCGGTCCCAGTTAGAAGTGTTCCATTTCGGTCAGCTTAAATACCCCAGTCTAAACAGAACCTTCCATAGACAGAGTTCTCTTATAGTCAACTTTTATTTCAAATTCATTACTCTTTAATGAACTATTAATTACTAGATTAATGAACCTATGTGAATTTAAACAATGTTTTTAGCTCTATTAAAAAAATAATTCACTTACTGGATAATCTTAAAATTCTATCATTTTAAATCATTTAAAACAAATTAAGAGACCATCCTTGATATTTTATTCTAATTCTATTAGAAAAAATAAAAGATAAAGTAAATTCAAAATTTTAAACTATGGATAATCATGAAATTCTACCATTTTAAACCCTTTAAAAATAAATTAAAAGATTATCCTAAGTTCTAATCTTATTAGAAACATATAAAGATATATTAAATTCAAATTTTAAATTATTTAAAGCATGAATTAGAAATATCTTTATTTTAAGGAAATCTTAATCTCATGAGGAAATATCCTAATCCTATTAGGAAAAACATGAATTTCATTTGTGAAAGAAAATATCCTAATTTAATTTTTAAAATATAACAATTATATTCAAAGATATGAAAAATATAAACTTATTAGGAAAATATCTCAATTCTATTAGGAAACATCATAATCAAAATTTTCAATATAACAACTATATTAAAAAATAATTTTAATTCTATTAGGAAACAACTTAATCAAAATTTTTAAATATAATAATTATATTCAAAATTAATTAAGATGCATGATAATGCTTAACCTATGGTGGGATTTTAATCTAAATGACATACTTTATGCAACAAACAAACAATTTAAAATATACATCTCATGCATAATTAAATTAAAACTAGCAAAATTGACCGGCATATTTCGCATATCCTAAGAAATTGAAAACAATTTAAATTACAATAATTTAAATCAAAGACATATCTTGGTCTTCAAAGCTTTTCGTTTCTTGTATCATTACAAATTAAGATTTCAATTTCAATTTCACGCTACTTATTTGAAATCCAATTTAAAAAATAATTGAAATCATATTTCAATTTCATGCGACTTATTTTAAATCTAATTTCAAAATCAATCGAAATCTAATTTTAATTTTACATTGCTTATTTTGATTTCCAATATAAAAAATAATTGAAATAAAATTTCAATTTCCAATCAAATTTCTTTGGTCTTCATAATTATCTCCAGAAAATTGAATTTGAACTTGCAATTGTGAAATAATTGCATGTGCCCAAGCCCAACAATCTTCCATCTATTCTTTTGACTTCAATTTCAGATTCACATGTGGGCAATTTGGATGCAAAAATCCAATAAAGCAATAACCACATAGGGACAAAATTGCCATCTATTTGAAGGGAGGGTACTGATTTTTTTTTTAATTCACCTTTCTCTCTCCAAAAATACAAGGATATTGAAAATAAAATTACACAAAATCCTAAACCTTTTAGGTTTTACAAAAGATCTAATTAAAGAAATAAATCTATATGCCAAATAGCTTAAACAACAAATTTGCAAACCACATATCACATACATGCAAAATTAAAATACCCACCATCACAAAATTTTAATTCTAAAAAAAACTCAAATCTGTCTCTGATATCAATTGAAGGAATGAACGTTTCACTCCACAGCGGAAGTATTGGATTGTTCTTGATTTTATTTAAAATTAAACTAAAAATTAAGTTGAAGCAAACTTACTTGGAGTAAATATGGAGATATTTCTAGCGGATCTTTATCTCCTCTATAAAATCTTCCTGGCTATGACTCGAACACAAGATCAAGGTTTGTGAGAGTCTCTTGAAAGAAAATCCACAAGGGATTGGAGAAGAAGAGGTCTGGAGAGAATTATCTAATTCTTTATTGAGGAGATATGTGTTTTTTCTAATGGCTCAACCCAAGGGTCCTATTTATAGAGACCAAGGAAAAATCTTTGCCATAATTAAAATATTATATTTTAATATCTAATATATTAAAGTATATTTTATATTTATTTGAATCTCATTCAAATCTCCTACGATATTTATTTAGTTGAATCTTATTCAAATTCTATAAATATTTTTTATTTAATGTATCTAATATACATTAATTATTTTAATATTTAATGTATCAAATACAATAAATATTTTTTCTCTCTTATATATTTAATATATTAAATATTAATTTGAACATTTCATATTTTTCTTTCAACTAAATTGATCTTTTAGTGTTATTATGAGCTAGCAAGGGGACCTTATGGACCCACAGATTATAAGCTCGAATGATACAAAATCAATTGATTAAACTCTTTAATTAATTAATTTTTCATTCATTAACTGTAGGTCACTCCACTATAGACCTAGAGTTACACTCTTATGCACTATAGGACAAATTGTGTCCATAGATATAATCATTACATGCAAGTTGATCCTTCACGAGTTGTTTATAATTATAGTTGGGTCAAAAGTCCATTTTACCCCTATAATTACATCTTGCACCTTAAGTACCACTGATCCTCTAATGAACAATATGTTTATAATCTAATTATAAACTAAGTCCCTCTCGGGCCAGTGAGAGGGTGGGGCCCCATTGTTCAAGTCCCGAAATCGGCACTTAAGGGAACTACTCATCTATTTACCCTATATGGGAAGGAGTGAATTCCATCTTGTGAGATTATGTTCCTAGCTCCCTATTTGGTCAAGTCCCCAAAATGGTAGGCATATTGAATCGGCTATAAAAGCCACTCTCACCCATGCAAATCAAAGGACAAGTCCTCACAGGCAGAAGTTCACAACTCACTCAGGATTAAGATTGAGTCGCATATGATCATCCTGATGAAATATTAATCTTCTCAATTAACGGATTTATAAAGAGAGATTAAATATTTCGTGGTCCAGTCTTACACAAACTCTTTGTATAAATACCCCCACTCACATGTCTCCACATGAACGATTTGGATCAAATCATTAGTAACTATTACAAAGTGAGTCATATCAATAGTGTTACCAAGATAAGGCACCCAACTTTATTGATATACTATGACTCTTTAGGTTATTTCTTGAACATGATCCTCCCGTATGTCAACCACGTACTGTTCAAGATTACACTAATAACCTTGGATTTTTCATATAATGGATAATATTATATTGCAAATAAAATAATCAAAATTATTATTAACTATTAAATAAATCATTAATTCCGAGGCTGTAGGGCATAAATCCCAACATGAAAGTCTATAGAATCCATAACCTTGGGCTCTGATACCAACTGTAACGACCCGACTTTTCCTATTAGACTTTTTAGGGATGTTACTACATGCATGCTAATGGAATTTAAAATTTTTTAATAATAGACAAAGAGAATTAAACTTTTTGCTAAACAATAAAAAACTTTAGGTTTTGGAACCCTTTAAAATCATTACAAAACATAATATGAATTAAAATGTTAAATCAACTGAAATAATTTCACAACATATCGTTTACTAACAAAATATTTTTAAATAATACACAATCTAAATATAGAAATCATGCTCCTCTAAGTAACCCATGACCCTTTCAGCAAACTACTCTGTCAATCGCCTAGGATATGTCTTTGCCTTTACCTGAAAAGAAAAATATTTTTGAAAAAAGATGAGTATCGAAAATACTCAGTAAGTGACCCCACTACCGAAGTCGGGATATTCAAACACATACATAATGATTTTTTTAAAACCTTTCCTCTAGTGGGACCTAAAACCTTTTCATAGTGGAAACTTTTTCCTTTAACTTTTCTCTTAGACTTAATGTGGACAATTAACCCAACCTAACCTTGCATTTTCAGGTTCTTTTTCATTTAACCTTTTCAGGTTCCTTTTCATTTAGATGTATTCTAAACTTTGTTTTTTATTTGCATGCCACTCAAACTTTCTATTGTAGCTAGCGTGGTTTAGAGTAGGGATCTCACTTACCTCAAGTTGGGTTATTGAGTTCAATTTGGTCCTTTTTTTTCTTCTGAAAGTAAGTATTTTATTTGGAGAGTAGAGTTTTGTTTTATTCTTCACTTGTTTTCTTTTGGATACTGATGGTAAGTAGAGTTAGTTTTCTTTTTGTTTGTTTCAATTTTATCAAAGTTTTTTCACTTGCTTTCATTTAGATACTTATTGTATATTTTCTAATTGTAGCTTAGTAAGGAGCATCTTCCACTAGTTGTGTTGCCATGCCTTTCTCCACCGCCACTTTAGTTGGTTGGTCTTAAGTTCAAGTTGAAAGGTTTTAGAGTCTTGTATTTATTTTGTTTAGCAATTTCGTTTACCTTTGTATGTTGGATGTAGTTTGTGGAAGACAAAGGGTCATATTTGTATTATGTGTGTGTATGTATAGAGAGAAATTTTATGTTCTTTCTTTTTTTTTTTAGTTCCATTATAGAAGTGTATTACGTATTTTATATTTTATTAATTAAAGTTAAGTTTGTCAAGTTAATTGTTGTATAGAAATATAATACGCTATTGAGATTTTATTTTGTGCATAGGTTGAGAAACAAAATGATGATGATCATTTTTTGTCATTAAAAATCACTATTTTCAACTTTTAATGATGAGCAAACTTTTAATGACGGACATTTAATGACATGGACTTTTAATGACGAACATATAGTGACGAATTGACTTTTAATGACGAACATTTAATGACGGACATACTTTCAATGACGGACATTTAATGACAGATAGACTTTTAATGATTGACATTTAATGATGGACGACCTTTTAATAACAGACGTTTAATGACCGACAGATTTTTAATGTCATACATTGACCGACATTAAAAGCTGTCTGTCATTGTAGGCTACAATGACATACGACTTTTAATGAAGAGTATTCTCGTCATTAAAAGTTGCTCATCATCATAGCCTACAATGACACGTGAAAAGATGTCAGGCCCTTTTCCGACATAGTTTCCCATATAATGAAGGGCAATGACCATCATTAAACTCCAAATTTGTACCAGTGAAAACATAGAAAAATAATGCAAGTCACTTCTACTTTGTCACATAAAAAGCTAAGAAAAGTGCTGAAATAATCTTATGAAAATAAGATTATGAGTGGCCTCCCACATAGCTAAGGCAGCATGACGCTATAAGTTGGAGATTACATTTTCAACATTAAAGTTAGAAACTACGGAAAGAGTGACATGCGCTCTCCCTTGCTCTTGTTGAAGTTCTGTATTGATGGCAACAAGACAAGTTGGGTTCATCACTTTGTCAGTTGGTACTCTAAAATCTCCAATCCATGTAGGGAGGATGTAAAAAACGTTAAGACTTGTTAATGATTGATCTCCCAAAGACACCTACAAAATACGAAGGGACGTATAAATAAATAGATAAAGGCCTAAATGCTTTTAACAAAGAAAGGAAGGGGGTAAAAGAAATTAGTCACCAACCGAAGGTCTAGGGGACTCAGGAAGCTTTGAAGCCCCTGAAGTACCATCAAAAGGGTTGTCATTGAAATTTGCTAGCTTCTTTATTTTTACTATAACTTTGAACATCATCATCAAGGGTATTCATTGGATGAGTCGGTGCCTTATTCGGTATCACACATGCGCTCTTACTTGCATCACTAACGTTTGAGTCTTTATGAGGTTTATGCTTAGATGGAGGGAGGATAAAACTGTCCATTAAAAGTTTATGCCTTCCTCAAGATAATTCCCCTGTTTTCGCTACCACCAATTCTTGTAGGACTGAGTATTTTGATCATAGGGATTCAACTATAATCCTAGGAGATATACATGTGATGAAGTTAAAGTTTCAGTACAAAGTCTCCAAGAATGGAAAACATTGTCCAGGTTGATCTTAAGGGGGAGGGGGGAGGTCCATATGTAAGTCTTTCAGTATATTGTTGCAAGAGCCAAATTGTTGGCTAACTCCACAGGAGCTATAGGCTTTGATGGTCATTAATTTTCAGTGGTGGGAAGGTAAGTAACACAATCGAAGGCTTATAAAGTATGAAGAGGACGAGAACGATAAGCCTTTCAACATGCTCCAAAAACATATGTTTCAACAATCAAATCATCAAATACATGCGCAGCACAATCAATCAAAATTTTGAGCTTAGGTGCTCAAGGACTCAATAATAACTCCCAACATCAAACCTAAAGAAAGGTCCAAGCTCAGATGCTCAAGGACTCAATCAATCATGCTAAACAATTCAACAACATTCAAAGCTCAATAATTCAACCTCCACCCCTAACCTAATTCATATATTGTACCCAATGTATCTAAAAATGAAAAAAAAAAAAGACAAGCAAGGGAATAAAAATATTCCCCTGATGTTCCAAAGCGTGTTGGTGGGTGTAGGGTAGGTGGCTCCTCCTTCCAAAAGATATTCTCCTCAATTTAGGGTCAATCCAACCATCTACAAAATCAGCTAATGACTTAAGAAAGCAAACAAAAAAACAAGCAAACTAAAGAAATGCAAGAAAGCAGGTTAAATTTTAAACTCCTGGCTGCCTCTAGGAAGCGTAAATTTTTAACGTCGATAACTCAACATGCCGTATGGCACACCAACTCAACCAGGATCCTCCAAGCTAGATCCTGCGCCATCCTCTATCCCAGAACGTCCTAATTGTTCACCCTACAACTCTACATCAACTTCGCAAAAAGAATCAAAAAAACCAAAACATTCAACAACATTAACAACTTTAAACTTAACTACTCTGTCATTAAATCCAATAGACAGAATCCCTCCATCTACATCAATGTTAATTTTAGCTATTTTCATGAAAGGCCTACCCAAAAGAATGGATGCTAATGCATGCATAGGCCTATCGCCCATATCTATTACATAGAAATCCGCAAGAAACAACAAGTCATTAACTTTAACAAGTAGATTTTTGACTATGCCTAAACAGTAGAACGATCAGCCAATTGTATCATGATGCTACATTCATGTAAACCATTCATCCCTAATTCCTGATAAACAGACAAAGGCATAACATTTATGGAATTGCCTAAGTCTAACATGGCATGTTTGATCTCTTTCCCTCTAATCATTCATGGTAATGTAAACATGCCAGGGTCAAGACATTTTTCAGGCATCAATTTTAAAGAAACGGCGAAACATTCACAACTTCTCTATTCTTACCTCCTTGAGTTCTTTTCGTGGTGTGCCACTTCTTCAAGAATTTGGAAAATTTAAGGATCCCATTCACAACTTCTAGAAATGATATATTGTCATCCACTTTGCTAAAGAACTCAAGCACCTCCTTGTCCTGCTCCTCTTCTCTCGAAATCCTCTATTCTCAACATTCTTCATGAAAGAGCTAACCTGCTCCTCTTCATGAAGGAGCTAACCTATATGGAAAAGGTGCAGGAGGTAAATCACAAGGTGGTCAAATACATTACCTCTCGAAGACTCGGGGGTGGGTTCATCATTATTCTTCTCAACATTCTTCTTAATCTCGAGGTTAGGAGGTCCAATAATCATCTTGCCACTGCACAGCTTGATGGCACTAACATTCACCTTTCTTTGAACATTGGGATGCACAAGAAACTTTCCAGAGCTCTGGCTCGCCTCCAATCTACTGATCGTGGTGGACAGCTGTGAAATCTTGTTGCCAAGGTTCTGCATCCCAGCACGCGTCTCTTTATGAAATTGCATTGAATCATTCGACAATTTATGCGTGCTGTCAGCTAAACTCTTGACTATGTCTTCAAAGGACATACCTGAGCTCGAGGCTTGGCTCTGGTTGGATTGCTGTGTGGGCCTCTAAAAATTTTGATTCTGGTTCTGGTTGTATGAAAAATTGGGATGATCACGCTAGCCTGCGTTGTAGGTGTTGCTGTATGGGTCATATATGCGTTGAGGATTGCTTGCATATCCTCCAATAGCATTTAGCTCTTGGAATCCTTCTTTTTGCAACTCGAGACAAGCGTCAGTAGTGTGGCCCACTGTAGAACATAGGCCACATGCCTTTATGGTGCTTAATTGACCTACAACAAGCTGCTAATTGAGGTTAGTAAGTTCAGACATTTGTGATTTAAGATCACCAACCTCCTTCATTTGAACAAGGGATGTAGGTGCAGGTCCTCTGGTCCTGAATTGCTGACCATTCTCAGCCATATTTACTATCTGTTGGTTCCCCTTCGTGGGCATCTTATTTACCAAGGCTCTGCCAGATGCGACATCAATCATGGACCTATATGTAAGAAGCAAGCCCTCATAGAAATATGTGATTAACAACTGATAAAAAATTTGATGGTTCGAAAAACTGGCACATAACCTTTTAAACCTTTCCCAATACTAGTGTAACGTTTCCTCGTTCATTTGATTGATCCCTTATATCTCATTCTCAGATTGGTGGCTTTGGATGTTGGGAATAACTTCTCTAAGAAAAGTCTCTTCAGCTTGTTCCATGTTGTAATGTAACCTAGTGGTAGGAAGTAGAACCAATCTTTCGCCTAGTCTTTCAGGAAGAAAGGGAATGTGTTGCTTAAAAGAGTGTATGCAATTTCAGAATGAAAACACCCTAAATGTGCAAGTATACACAGCCTAAATGCAGCAAGTGATAAGTATTTTTATATCGTTCTCCTCAGGGACTAGTTAAATGGATTTTTGAAATGCCTAAGCTGATTTTAGTTAGGTAACAAGAAATCAACATCAATTGGTGCAATGAAATTAAAAGAAACTAAGGAACAAGATTAAAATGGTGCTGGAATGCTGGAATAATAGGAAAATAGTGAATAAAATGGGACGAAACAGATTCTATAAAAATGGATCAGGATTAGGGGTAAAAATTTGCTTCATCAAACTAAATGCTACAACATAGATCATGCTTCAACACTCAATGCAGGCTAATTCGCAGATTCTTTCTAGAATTCTCAAAGAATCAGTGATTAACTCCCATTAACCTCTGAAATTAAGCCCTTAACTGCAAACATTAGGTGGGTTACCATCCCTAGTGTCCCCAATTACCTTAGAGCATGCTCCTAATCAGAACTAATGTTATGCCATGCATTAGGTTTATCCCTTATTTTCCCAAAGTTAAGATAAACACAGCTAAGACAAGTTAGCCAGACAAATCCAAGCTAAAAATTAAGCACACAAGGCATAGGAGTGAAGAATATGCAAGTCTACTATTTCATTCACTTTCTTATGGAAACCTTAGAGCTAGCGCTGCAACGTTGCCCTGTGGTGTTGCAATGCTAGAAACGCATGGAAGAGAGGTGTTTTGTTCGTAGCATTGCAACGCTACTTATAGGATTGCAATGCTACCCCTGCCCTGAAGACAAAATGGCTGTATTTTAGTCCAGCGTTACAACGCTGTCACTAGAGTTGCAACGCTTTTGCGATAGGCAATATTAATTCATCACATTCTCTTCATCCAAAGGGAGGCCAAATCGATAAGTTTCACCCTAATCTCTATTTCAGAGTGTCTTTGGTGCATTTTAGGAGGATTTTGGAGCTTTGTTGAAGATTTTAGAGCTCTCGGGTTCTTGGTAGATCGCCTTAGGAGCGCGAGATCGACATTGACTTAAGCATTTCTTCCCTTTTCCTTTATTTTCGATAACTAGATTGGGCTATAACTAGGGAATTTTGATTGTAATTGCTAAACATGAGTAGTTAATTCTCTAATTTCTATGGGATGTTGTAATTCTTGGACCATTGCACTTAATTTTCTTAATTATATTGTCATTGTGGCTTAATTAGTGTTTATATTCATTTATGCATTTTAGACTTAATGCTTTTAGATTGTGTTTGTTAATTAATTGAGGTATGTTTAGGTCGAGCTCTCTAGAGGAAACCTAGTTTAGCTTAATGCATAATTAATTAATTATCCGAGTGACAACAAGAGTATTGGTTAATTAACTGTAGTTGGTGATGAAGATTAATTAATTGAGCACCATTTAATTGATTTGTTTCTAAGTGGAAACTTGATGGAGAGAAACTTGGGCTAAAACCAAATGCATGACTATTGGTTAATTACCTAAGTGACAACAGGGCTAATAATTAATCAATTGAGGTCCTTTGTTGTGTTAATTAGCTAGCACTAGGGACACCTAGGTTAATTAATCAATGTCGAGAATTAGAGGAGACCTACAGGAGATTCCATGTACTTAGGCTTCTAGACTTATGAATTGAATGCTTAATTTTTCCTAATTGCTAGCTTAATTAAGTAAATTAAGGTCCAAGAATGAAATCAACACCCATAAAATTAACTCTCGATTTGTGTTTCCCATTTATCTTCCGCTTTCTAGGATTATTTGTTTAATTTCCCGTTTTCTTTTGATTTATGTTCGATAAATAAAGCTAAGTGAGATTATTTGCAGTAATTAATTGAATTAAAACCAATCTCTATGGATATGATACTCGGTAGGAATACCATTTTATTATTACTTCGATCACGTGTGCTTGCACGTACACCGATCATAGGGATCGGCTCATTTTGCGCATTAGTGACAAAAATCATACCACCATTTTTTGGAATGCATTGGACTAGGCTTACCCATTTGCTATCGGTGATAGGATAAACTACCTGTGCGTCAATCCACTTGATAATTTCCTTTATAGGGTTCAAGTGCCTTTGATGTTCAACAAAGCCATCCTTCCCTTCTTTTAGATGTATTTTGTGCATGCAGTATGAAGGGCTGATTCCCTTGATATCTGCAAGGCTTAGACCGATTGCCCTTTTGAATCTATGTAAGCCCTAAACTCTCTTTTGATCATATTGTGCTCATATATGATGTTTTGACATATGCAAATTGATATAGGTTGCACTAAAAGATGTCGTGATGAGATTTGGGAATCTTTTGGATTGGGAACTATAATGTGTATAAAGCTTCATAAGGAGATAGGTAAGCCATTGAATAAGCATATTAAGAGTTGAATTGAAGTAAGTTAAGGTCATTAACAAGTTGGGTAAATTTTAGGTGCATTATGTATTGAATGAAAGTTCTTATTTCTCACAAACTTAAGTAAAGTTGGCTAAATGTGTTAGGTGAATTTATTGGCTTGTTTTGGTGTTTTAAAAAAAGGGGATTAAGATGTAAATGAGGAAGTAGGAGCTGGCAAAAATTTGTGGAGCCACGGATTTGTCTTTGGCAAGTAGGTGCTGTCCAGCTGGAAGCTTTTGGAAGAGGATCAACTTCAAACAGCCATATCTCGTAATTTACTGCACCAAATTTGATGATTTTTGAGTCAAAATCCATAAATTGAGTGTAGAATACGAAAGTGGGTGGCTGTTTTGAAAATACGAAGAGGAAGGAGGTGAAAATTGCAGAAAACCGAGAGGTGTTCGCAGTTCTCGGGTAGCAGAACAGTGTGAAGAAATCAGTTTCTTTTGAGCTCTTGAGGAGGAATTAGAAGCTGAAACTTTGAGGTAAGTAAGTTAAGATGTTGTACTTGAGGTTTATCAAAAAATATTAGGTGGTTGTTTTGCTAAATTTTGAGGAACCCAAGCTGAAAGTTGAACCTGGATTTTTAGGTGCAAGAAAAAAAAAACTGCTAGCAAGAGATTGAAAGAGATGTGGTTCCATTTCTATATACCTTACACCCAAGTGCGTATGGTTATTATGAATTGAGTTATGGGACTGAATTAGATATGTTTTTAAGGTGTATAAGGAAAGGAATTAATGTTATTAATTTCTTTTTCAGAGCAAACGGAGATAGGAATAGCTTATAATCCTTGGAACCCTTTTGGTGATTGTGAGTGACTCTATTTTAGAACTATGCTTGACCTTTGTTTTTCTTCAAAAGCATAAATGTTGATCATTGAAACATGCTTGACTTACTTTTGTATATTTTTCATGGAGCTTTTAATAGAATATCATTGATGAAACTTAAGCATGATTTGAATTAGTTTGTAACTACACATTCAAGCATGGAAACTAAATTATGGAAGTATGACTTCCTTTAGAAAATGCCTTGTGTAAATCCACTTGGAAACATGTTTAGAAAGAAAAAGTGCAAATGTTGAGAATTTGTTGTTTGTGTTATCAAAACATGATTTCCAAGGTAATCAAAGTATGCCTCGGTATGTTGTTAACCCCCAGTACTGAAGGACATTGAGAAGGTACTTGGGAGGGAGGAATCATGATTTCCGATACTGAAGGACAAAGAGAAGGTATTCGGGTAGTAACTGGTCTAACCCCAATACTGAAGGACATAGAGAAGGTATTAGGGAAGACCAATGTGTTCAATGGCATTCCACGTGCACGTGAGAGAGGAATGAACGTTGTTGGTATAGAGATGACTCTACCACAACTAAGGTTCGAAAGTGGTATCATGTTATGAGTTTTATTGTTATGAGCTTCTACGCTTTTGAAATGTCTATTCTTCAG
This sequence comes from Trichosanthes truncata, assembly GCA_033996785.1. Lineage (NCBI taxonomy): Eukaryota > Viridiplantae > Streptophyta > Magnoliopsida > Cucurbitales > Cucurbitaceae > Trichosanthes > Trichosanthes truncata. The sequence continues at coordinate 52,371,970 of JAWPNB010000002.1, read as the reverse complement.
TATGGTACTACATTATGAGTTTCTATGCTATACATAATGTGGTGACTTAAACCTGTAAATGGGTAGCATGGTTTGATTATGCTTACAAATAAGTGATAAGTTATCTCTAACTTGTAGCTTGTCCATCATTATGCTTCACCTTTGAGCTTATAATGTTTTTAAGATAGACACTCACTGGGCTTCCCAGCTCACGTTTTCATTATGATTTCTTTTTCCAGGTAGCAGACGAGTTCCTGGTGCTTAGCCTTGACAAGACCTGTTTGCCACCACGCCGTTTTAGCTCCTTGTATATACACTTTCTTATGTATATAGTCTATAGTAAAAGCATTTTAGCGGGGTTGTAATAACTATAAAATGTTATGACTTGTTAAAGAACATAGTACTGAAAGTGAATGTGTCTTGCTCATATGTGTATTTGAGCGTTTCAAACTTACTTGTTCAAACATGCTGTGTTGCCTTCATTTTCAGGTATATGTTGGGATGGTCAGGGAGAGCTAGTATAAGGGTTGATTGTCTCTGTCTTTACATCTCTTCCTAGGTTAGGCAAGTAAGCTGGGAAGGGGTGTGACAATCTACCTAGTACATGCCTCAATAAAAAAATCATTCTCTTTAGGCCACGCAATAGAAATTATCATAGCAATTGTTACCATCACCTAGGTATATAAATCCTTCTAACTAACAAGAAATAAGTGTGATTAAATAGTACTTTATAGGTCCTATAAATATGTATTTCAAATGCTCTGATACGGTTTCAGCTCAATATTCGGATGTGCCTCAATTGATGGCTTTGTTAATTGGAATTCTCTATCTTCAAGGTGTAATCGATGCAATGTAGGTGAGGCGCTGATCACTATCTAGCATTCTTCTTCTGTTGCGTTGGTCTGTTATTCTTCGTCTAATGCACTTCCATTTTCTGCTGCGTCAACCTCTGCTTAGATGAGAACTTGACATAAGGTAGCTATCTGGGTGTCCATATTGCATTCATTTCCCTCATCTGGGTATGTCAACGCATTAAAAATGAAGACAATCTCTTGGTCATCTACTCTCATCTTCTTTTCTTTTATGCACATCAATATGCGTTCTCCCAGTGGCTAAGAATAGGTGCCCCAAAATGATTGGAACATCCTAGTCTACCTCGAAATCTAGAATGATGAAGTCTACAAGAAAAATAAACTTACCAATCTTCACTAGTACATCTTCAATTTACCTTCAGGATGCACTATTGATCTGTCTACTAGCTGAAGTGTGATTGTTGTTGGGCGCGCTTCCCCTATTCCAAGCTTCCTAAAAATTGATAAGGGAATCAGATTTATACTTGCCCGTAAATCACAAAGAGCTTTACCTTGAGGAATTCGACATAATTAGGCATCTGCTCAAACACCTTTACTAGCGGTATGTTTATGCACAGCTACTTCAAGACATTCAAAAACTTCTTGAACACGCCACATCATTTTTTTCTTAGGCGCTGAGGGTAGGTGGTGGCAGTCGGTATTCTTCAAGCGCTGATTTTTGTTGATCTATTGGTGCAGATTTCTTATTTGATGCCTTGTCCAACGCGTCAGTTTTCTTCTATTTTTTCTCTACTATTATTCTTGTTGGTCAGGGACTTCATTCACTGGGTCAGGCTGGCTAACAATATCTTCCTCATTCTTCTCATTTCCTTTTCATTTCATCAAAGCGTCATTCCCCAATTGCTTGCCACTCCTACGAGTGAGTGCATGACATTGCTCTTTTCCTAAATCTCTCATTCGAGATTTGGTGTTGCTCAGCAACATCCCAGTTTGTTGGTTCTTTAGTTCCTTAGCAAGCTGGCCCATTTAGACCTCCAAATTTCTTAAGGATGATGTCTTGCTCTAGATGAGCACGCCATTCTTTGCAATGTACTCCTTTTGACTTTCCATGCAGTTTTTCACGAGATTGTCTTGCTGATTTCGTTGGTAGATGCCTTGGTACTACGATGGAGAAACATTTTGGTGAGAATTAAATCCCGGTGGGAAAGCATGTTTACTTACTGCAGGCATCAGGGCGTTGGCAACATTCTTATTTCCTCCCCAAGAAAAATTGGGGTGATTGTGCCACCCAGGGTTATAAGTATTCGAGTAAGGGTTGTTCTTATTGTTCGGTTGCCACACAAAATATACTGATTTAGGATTAATCGAACACTGATCTACGTTGTGTGCTTCTCCACAGAATCCACAAGTCAACGCGACCCTTAGCAAACTAACATCGTGTTGGCTTGAATTGACAGCGTCTTTACCAAGTCTGTCAAGGAGGTTATCTAAGCTTTCATTGCGGTACATTATTCCATTTCGTAACTTTTGGCACTCTTATTTACATGCAACTTCCTTTTTTCTTCTGCTGACCCCTATTCATAAATGTTGTGCTCTATCTAGTCAAGGATTTCATGTGCCTCATTGTAGGTTTTTCTTCATAGCGCACCATTGGAAAATGAATCCACAAAGAGCTGCGAGTTTTTGTTCAAACCTACATAGAGGGTCTCCAACAGTATATATTGCAGTAGTCCATGATGCGGGCAATGCTGCAATAGAGTTTTAAATCATTCCCATGCGCGATTGAGAAATTCATAGTCTAGCTGTGTGAAATTCATTACGTCTTTTCGTAGCTTTGAGTTTGCTGTTTGTGGGAAAGATTCTTCTAGAAATCGTTCAGCTAGCTCGTTCCATGATGTGATTGAATTTGCAGGTTGTAAATTCAACCATATTTTTGTCGCGTCTCTCAATGAGTAAGGAAACAAAATTACTTGAAGCAGCTCCTTCGTATCTCCAGGGATAAAAACTTGCTACAAAAATCTGAGATGGATTTGAGATGAGAATGAGGGTATTCTGGCATGCTACCTCCAAACTGTCCTGTTGCACTAAGCAATTTAAACATCACCCATTTAGGCTCAAAGAGTTCAACTGTAATTTCAAGTGTTACCAAACCAAGATTGAAATTGCACATGGCTGGCTCACCGTAGTCTCAAATTCCCCTATCACGATCATCTACCATTTGGATGGGATTGATTCGAGCGTCACCTGCTGCATTGGCTACCTTAGGTCACTCTTGCACGTTCATGTTTTGGTTTCTATTTTGCTCTTGATTATCAACCATAATTCTATTCTGCTCGATGCGCTGGGTTCTCCTTCATTGATGGAAGGTTTGTTTACTTTTGGGTCAAATATAATTTCAGTGCATCATACTCTGCGCATACACTATGTACCTAAAAGTGCCAAAAAGAAATTCACCCAAAGAAAATTTTCACAGCACATTAGCAAAGCAGAAGTAATAATCATAAACATAGAGAGAAATAAAAAAAGTTCACCAACAACGGCGCCAAAAACTTGGTGTGACTTAGATTTTTTATTCTTTAGATATGATTATCTTTGTGAAATGAATGGAAAGTGAAGGAAATGTAGATGAAATAATGGATAAATGAGGCGTCGAAATGATGTGTATACAGAATGCATTAGTCACCTAACTCACTGATAGTGCTCATTTATTGCTATCTATTTTCTATTAATTTGGATAGTTTTGTTATGATTTTGTGAGCTTTTATGTGAACATTTCTTATATTTTAGGAAATCGAGCAATTGAAAGCGGAGGTTATGACTTTGGACTTTTATACCGAATTTAGAGCAAGAAGATAACTTATTTTGAAGCTAAGGATGGAATGGGAGCCTAATGTAGCTGTTGGACCCTAGAGGAGAGCGTTGAGATGCCCAAAATGGCGTTAAAATGCTATGCAATTGATGTCAAACCCGATAGCTAGCTTCAACGCTACAAAAACACGAAGGCGCCGAGTTCCATTCGTAGCGTCTAGATGCTGCTTGTAGGGTCTCGTCGCTACTCGTGCGATTGTAATAAGAATGGTGGCATTTTGGGCAATGTCTCGATGCTGTCTCTAGTGTATCGACGCTGCATAGATAAGCAGAGTCAAATTAGGAGGATTTCATCATGAAAAGGGGAGCCAATTTGGAGTTTTACACCCTAATCTAGGAAATTGGAGAGAATTAGAAGGATCTAGGATGAATTAGAGCAGGTAGATTGAAGATCCATGCTCGGGGTTCGCGAAGATTGTAGCAGGAGTAAATGATTGATGCGCAACGGGTTCTTCCTCTATTTTTCCTTGAATTTTCTATTGTTTCTGATTAGTTTAGGTTGGATTACGGGTGTGTTTGACTGAATTATGGTTTACATTGATTAGATTAAGGACTTTGGGGCTTAATCAAGCCATTGGACCATATAATTGAGGTTCATTGGATGTTTGTAATTGATTTTGCACATTTACTTTCATGCAATGTTATTAAATCTTTGAATCACTTAATCAGGGATTGAAGGATCTACTAGTTTGTGCTTTTTCTTGACAAAGAATGCATGAATTTGAGCTTAAATTGAATGATGATTAGTGTTTGGACACGAAAGTGATAAAAACATTAATTAGGGTCAATGATAAAAAAGTTTAATGCTGAGCATAATTAATTAATGAGACGGACTCGTAATTTGAAAAATTATACGCAAGATTGGATGAGCTCGACGAAGAATTCCATGACAATTAAACCTTTATATTCAATTAAATTGTTTAATTAATTGCAAAGATTCATTAATGTAGGTTATCTGTCTAGTTAGTGACATTAATGCCCTAAACTTAGCCTCATTTTAATTGTGCTCCCATTTGTTTGTTTCTTTTATTTCATGAATTTCTTTATTTCATTGTATGTTTCTACTATCTTTTGTTTTCCTAAATAAAATTCCACATGATTTAGTACAGTAATTAATTGAAAAAAACTAACCAATTTCCTGAGGAGACAATCTTTGATACTTATCACTATGAATAAGTTTTTGGCGCTGTTGCCGAGGAATTGGTGTTTAATTCAATTAATATTGTATAGAAAGGATTTAATTTTAATTTAGGAGTTTATTCTTTATTTTTAATTCATTTTAATTTTTGTCTTATTTGTTTTGGGTGATCTATGGCAATTTTGTGGAGTAATAAGGTGATTAATTGTGCTCTTTGAGTTTTTCTGCGTGTTTTTAAATTTTCAGGATGCTTCATAGAGTGATTAATCTAATTTTTTTAGACATGGATGAGGAGAATAAGGCGATTTAGGATTATTTTATGCCAGATTTACATGTAGAATACTCAGGGATGGCGTATACACCTATACATGCTGACCAATTCGAGTTAAAAACTGGTCTCATTCAAATGGTTCGATATAGTGCATTTCGAGGGCATCCGACAGAGAATCCATACTATCATCTACTCACATTTATAGACATCAGTGGGACAGTAAAAATTAATGGTGTTAGTTCTGATACTGTCAATTTATTCTTGTTTCCATTTTCTTTATAGGATAGAGCGAGAGATTGGTTAAGTTCTTTGACCCCTGGAGGTATTTCAATTTGGAGTGAGTTGATGAAGGCATTTCTCACTAAGTTTTTCCCTCTTGCTAAGATAGTGAAGCTTAGAACTATAATTGGCAGATTCAAGAAAAGAGAGAATGAGCAGCTATATGAGGAATGAGAGTGTTATAAAAACATACTGAGAAAATGTCCACCACATGGATATCCCGATTAGCTCCAGGTACAACTCTTCTACAATAATTTGCTTAGTTCAAACAAAATCACCCTTGACACTGTCAGTAGAGGATACTCGAGCCCTGTTGGAGGAGTTGGCTATCACGAGCTACTAGGGCCATCATAGACTTCTGCATCAGAGATGGGGACCCGTAAAGCTAATGAGGTTAGTTCATTGAAATTTAAAGTTAAAACGTTAACTAAGGTTTTGAGCAAACTGACAGGGACAAGGTCAAAAGAGGATTTTGATGATTTGATAGCTGATGATGATGCTAGTCTCAATCACATTAAAGCAGTAAGCACAAGGTGTGTTGGTTGCAAGTGTGCTTAGAATGCAATGCCTAGTAACGTTGAGGACCGCCCAGGTAAGCAAGTTCAAGTAAATTCCTCTTGTGTTACTAACGAGAGTGTAGTGCACTTTAAGAAGTATATCTCACATGTTGAGTGATGAGGTGACTTCAGTGCACTTTAAGGTGGAAAGCCAAAATGTTGTGATCAAAAGCATAGGAGATAAGATCAACTAGATGGCAGCTCTTTCGGAAAGCCTATAGAGAGGTAAAAGTGATTTACTTGTTATTCCTGTTGACCCACATGTTGAATGTGCTGCTATATCGCTTTGGAGTGGGAACGATTAAAGGAACCCGAACAGAAGATGGATGACGTGCCTAGCATGAGCAAGGATGGCGATATTGACAAGGAGGTGGTTGAAGAAGAGGAAACACCTCAAGAACTTGATTCAGAAAGTTTTATGATCGTGTACCTTTATCCCCAATAGAATCTTGTATCCTAAGAGATTTCAAAAGAAGAAATTAGATGATGAGTTTGTTAAATTTATTGAGCATTTCAAGAAACTTCACATTAATATACCTTTTGCTGATGCGCTTGCACATGTACCAAATTATGCCAGGTTCATGAAAGAAATTTTAGAAAACAAGAGGAAATTTGGTAAGGACGAGAGAGTGCAGATGAACGCAGGGGAGCTTAAATCGACCAGTATCATGCTTCAGTTGGTGGACCGTTCTCTAATGTACTGAAAAGGTACTTTAGAGGGTGTTTTAGTTAAGGTTGATTTGTTTATTTTTCCTGTAGACTTTGTGATTTTGGACATAGAGGAAGATGCTGAGGTCCCTATTATCCTGGGAGGCCATTCTTGGCGACAAGATGTGCTCTGATCGAGGTAAACACAAGAACTCTAACTCTATGAATGGATGATGAACAGGTAGTGTTCAACATGTTTAAGGAATTGAAACACCCCATGGAGATTAGTACATGCCATATGGTTGATATTGTGGACACTATTGTTGATGAATGTGTAGGTTAATATCTCCTATTGATAAATATGAGATTGGCATGCCTGATGTTTGTGGTGAATTGTCTGAGAATATGGATTTATAGCATGCATATTTTTGTAATGATGTTGTTGAGACACCCTTAGGACCCATTAAGGAGAGAAAAGTTATTTTTGAGTATGTTTGTACACAAGTTGACACCCACCTCCTTAATTGAAACAATTTCCTACTCACTTACGTTATGCTTTCTTAAGTGACTCTTCTACTTTTTCTGTGATTATTTATGCTAAGTTGAGTAAAGTAGAAGAGGACGAACTATTGAATGTGTTGCGTGCGCATAGGTTTGCTCTATGTTGGTCTATTAGTGATATTAAATGTATCAGCCCCTCAATTGTTATGCTTAAGATATTAATGGAGAATACCTTTACTCCCACTGTAGAACATCAAATGAGACTTAACCCCACAATAAAGGAAGTGGTTAAACACGAGGTGATGAAATTATTAGATGCAGGAATCTAATTTTTTATTTCTAATAGTCCTTGGGTGAGCCCTGTGCAGGTTGTACCTAAAAAAGGAGGGGTGACGGTCGTAAAGAATAAGAAGGTTGAAGCCATATCGACCCGAACAGTGACTGAATGGTGTGTGTGCATCGAATATAGGAAGCTCATAAAAGTCACCAGAAAGGATCACTTTCCCTACCTTTCATCGACTAGATGCTGGACAGGTTAGCAGGTTATCCGTATTGTTGTTTTCTTAACAGTTATTCAGGTTACAATCAAATCACAGTAGCTCCTGATGACCAGAAGAAGACGACATTCATGTGCCCCTGTGGTACATACACCTTCGGGTGAATTCCATTTGGGTTGTGTAATGTACCTGCCAACTTCCAGCGATGTATGATGGCCATCTTTGAAAACTTCATTAAGGAGATTATGGAGGTTTTGATGGATTATTTTAGTGTTTTTGGTACTTCTTTTGATTCTTGTTTGCATAATGTCTCTCGTGTGTTACAGTGGTGTCAGGAAACTAACCTAAGGAGAAATGTAATTTCATGGTAAAGGAAGGTATAGTTCTTGGCCATAAGGTTTCTATAAAGGGATTAGAGGTGGATCGAGCTAAGATCTCAGCCATCTAGTAGCTGCCGCCTCTAGTGAACGTTAAGGGAGTTCGTAGCTTCTTAGGACATGTAGGGTTTTATTGTCATTTTATTAAGGATTTTTTTATAGAATTACTAAACTCCTATGTAATTTACTTGAGAAATATGCTCTATTTATTTTTAATGATGATTGCATTCTAGCATTTAATGTTTTTAAAGAAAAGTTGATTTCTGCGCCGGTGGTAGTATGTGATTGGAGTCAAGCTTTTGAGATTATGTGTGATGCTAATGATTATGCATTAGGATCAGTCCTAGTGCAGCGTAGAGATAAGTTTTTTTAGGGCTATTTAATATGTAAGTAGAACTCTTGATAGTTGACAACACAACTACACTACCATTGAAAAAGAGATGCTTGCTATTGTTTTTGCATTTGATAAGTAGGCGTTATTTGCTTGGTTCAAAGATCATAGTGCATACGGATCATGCTGCCATTCGATATTTGTGTAATAAAAAGGATTCAAAACCACGGTTGATTAGGTAGATTCTATTGTTGTAGGAGTTCGATTACGAGATCAAGGATAGGAAAGGCTGTGAGAGCGTGTGGCAGATTATCTTTCCAGACTTGAACATGAGCCAGATGTTCAGACCTTTTGATAAAAAGCTTGTCGAAGGCTCTATCAAATAAAATTATTAACCAGACCTTTACAATTTGCAGTAATAGTGGCCAGGGTCGATCACAGGGATTGGATTTCTTAATTCATTTAAGTACTACGGTTGCTCATGCCTACTTTTATTTAGAGAACCTAACTTTAGATTGGAACAATATTAAACTAAATTGACTATTTACAAAAGTTGGAGACCATTTAGAGAGACTAATGAAGATTTCATTATATGAAGTGCAACTATGAATTTGATTAAAGGATTGTAGAATATGCAATAACCTTAAGCCAAGAATTACTAAAATATGCAATTGACTCTCTCAAGCCTAATTGAACTCATGTAAAGTAGTAAATCATCCTCTCGGTCTATTTTTACACCTAAACATGGCATTATGAAATTCTTTTAATGGCTTCTACTATTAACCTATTCATTCTCATGCAATAGATTAATTCTAGTCATGCATCTAAGTTCTTTAGTTAAATTTACTTTCTCAAGCTAAATTTAACCTAACATGCAAAGCTATGGCCAAAAGCTTAGAAAATTGATTCAAGATGCATAAAAGGCATTACGATATAATACAATTTCAAAGAACCAAACAACGTTTAAAAGTACAATCATCCAAGAATCTAAGATACTCAAGATTACATTCAATATTTAGTCCAATAAATCCTAAAGTTCAAGAAACAAAGTAAAGGGAAAAGAGAAAAAAACTGGACGTCACGTGCCAACACTCGTTCCCGTCGTGATGTCCCGCGATCCCGAGCTTTGAGTCTCCTCCTTAGCTCTCCAAAGTGCTCTCTAGGTCCCAAAACAATGCTTCTTGTCGAAATTAGGGTTCTAGGCTCTCAAAAATGGCTCCTTCAATACCAATCCCAAATGTCATATTTATAACCTCGGGACAGCGTCGAGAAGCTAGGGATAGCGTCTCGACGCTGTACCCTAGCTCGCAGAATAAAGGAGGCAAAACGGTGTAGCGTTGAGACGTTGTACGCAGCGTCTCAACGCTACAGACAGAAATCTTCGAGCGCGCGCGTTTCTGACGTCTCGACGCTGTAAAGTAGCGTCTCGACGCTACTTCAACGAAAATTTTGGGCTTGAGTGGCTGCACATATAGCGTTGAGACGCTATGGACAGCATCTCAACGCTGTCCTTTCAGGCTTTCTCACTTGTAACACTTCTTCTACTTATCTTATTTGCTCCAAAGTGTGTCTTTAAGCTTTAATTATGCTCCAAAAAGCCCGGTTAGCTCCAATTGCTCAAAATCTACAAAATAGATAAAAAGTGCATGAAAGCTCACTGTAAACATATAAAACCAACACAAATCTAGGCCTAGAAATAGCACACTTTTGAGTGCTATCACCTTTCCTATGAAAGAGGACTTCCTCGAAAAATGCTTATATGCAGTTAAGTCTTCTTTTCCTTGGTATGTTGATATTATTAACTATCTTGCTACAAGCAATCTTCCACCTGACTTAAAATGTCCAGAGAAGAATTTTTTTTTCGCATGACACGAAGTCTTGCCTGTGAGATGATCCATTACTGTTTGATGGGCGACTGGCTTTGCAATGCCAAAAGGAGTGCAAGTGCATGCTGTCACAAACAAGTAATATATGGAGTATTCCAAGTATCAAACACAAGAAAATATATTTAACACGTGTATTCTTCAATTTACAACACAATTGGTCACAAGTTGCAACCGAAGGTAACCAAGATAAACAAATATGATTTTCTGTTTTGTGCAAGAAAAAGTGAAAACAAATGAAAAAGTACTGAAAAAATAAGGATGAGATTAAGAGGATTCGATTCTAGTTCGACCATGGGAAATGCGCCCACCATGCATCTGCAAACTGTCCAACTAAGCCCGACTAATTCAGAGATTCTGCCTCTTGTGTTCACACTGACCCTATCGAGTTCTGTATGGTTCAGACAGAATGCTACCGAATTACTGTTGTGTGATTTTGTGACAATGCAAAGCCGCAAGTGTACGGTGCCAAGCTTTAATATAGTGGTTAAATGCAAGTATCATCCATAGGAATGGATTTTATAGATCAAATGACTATTATAGTTACTGTCACCCAATTTTATTTAGAGAATATTAATTTTAGAGAAAAGTGACAAACAAAATAATTAAAAATAGATGAACTGCAAGAAGAGAAAACCTAGAGAATTAACTTCACCACTAAACTAATGTTTTAGTTAATTAATTCAGGAATGATCATACAACATACTGAGTAGGAAGTTTAAAAGACCAATAGACTTTCTCAAGCCCAATTGGAACTCATGCAATTTTATAAGTCTAACATGTCTGTCTAAACTTTAATAAAAGAACACGGTACTAAGCTTACTTCCTATGATGCATCTAAAAGAACCCTCCATTCTCATGTAAGGATTTACAGTTAGATATGCAATTAATTGGTCTAGCCTTAATTGATTCTTTTACAAGCAACAAATAAAGCCAATAAAACAAGTAAACTTTGGCCAAATTAATACTAACATTAAGAACATAAAAACATACAATAATATCATGTAAAATCAATTCAAGAACTTAAACTAGAACATCAAGTTTAGTGGCTACATCAATCCCCTAGATAAAAGTCTAGCCACTCAATACCACAAAACTAAAATCTAGACTTAAAACAAAATCCATAACACTAAATACAAACTAAAAAGGGGAAAGAAAAACTAGAATCACGCATCGATCCTTGTTCTTGAAGCATGCCATGATCTCAAGCTTCGAACTCTCGTTCTCCACTCCCAAGAGTATCCCTCAGCTCCCAAGATAGAGTGAAAATAAGTTTTAGGGTTTGCCTCTCCAAAATGGCTCTCTCATTTTCGCAAGCAAATAAAGAAGTATTTAAAGAAATCATGACTGTGTCGAGATGCTAGGTTGCAGCATCTCGACGCTGCCTTTTCAAAATGCATGTTTTCGAAATAGGAAAGGTAACGTTGAGATGCTAAGTTGCAGCGTCTCAATGCTGCCTCCACGGTTTCCTTGGCTTGTTTTTTTTTTACAAATGTGGCATTGAGATGGTACTAATGGCATCTCAACGCCACCTCCTCGGAGTTCTTAGCCTAATCCACTCCTTTTTTTCACTTGGCTTCTCCATTTGAGCTCCATTAGCTCCAAACTCGCTATGGTATCTCCAAATTCTCTGGTTTCGCTTCAAATGCTCGATAACTGAAATTTCAATAAATAAACTAGTGAAAAGCACTGGATAATCAACAATGACTAACAAAAGTAATGTCTAGAGATAGCACCATCTTTGTGTATCCAATACCTCCAAACTTAAGCTTTTGCTAGTCCCGAGTATAACACCACAAAACCACATCAAGTTTTCACTGATGCATAAACACAACTCAAGCCACAAAGATCTAAATAACATAATCAAACAATCAAAGGAAGAGCTCAAGCACAACCATTCATCAAGAAATTTAAATTTCATCCTACTCATCCCTTGTGTGTGTGTGTGTCCCTAACCTTCATTCTTTTAGTCTTTACTTGCCTAGAACGACTTTATAAAATCCTCCGTTTGATTTATCCCTGCACTGGCCCTAAGTTCCAATTATTAGACCTTCCTACACTCAAGAAAGTAATTACTTATTGAAAAACTTAAAAATTTGATTGGGTAACCCCATAACTTACCTCTTTTATTATTATAATTATTTTTACTTTTAAATCAAGGACCCTAGCTTTCACTCATCCATTGTAGGAACCCTTACCCAGAGCACTCGCTCAATGAGTGGCCTAACTGATCACAGTGGAGGTAGCTCTTTTTGTCCCTAATCCTTTTAAACACAACATATTGACTCAAACATGCAAAAAAAAAAACAAAAATTTTCTTTCTTTTCAACATGTAAAAAAAATCAATATAGGCAACACTTATGAACAAGATTCTTGATACAACATACAAACTATCATGCAGATTGACCCTTAAATTAGTTCTTAAGCCTATCGAGGTGACATCAAACTTTTAAACAAAATAACCTTATTCTAAACATTCAAAACTAAAGGAACGAAGGCTAAGTGCTCACAAGTTGCAAGGGAATCCAGGAAAATTTTAAATTTAACTCAACTTCAGGATATGCTCTCCTATTTCAAATGATTGTAAAAAAATTTATTAACTAGATCACATCCTTGGCCTTCCTAGTCATCAATATGCAAAAGATTCATCGGTGAAAATTTCAGAACATACTCAGGACTCAAACAATAAGCACAAAGTACTCCCACCCCCAAAATTAAAACATGCATTTTCCTCAATGTATAAAATATTCAACATGCATAAGGATTAAGAAAAGATGAGGGAGTGAACAATACTGTCTTGATTAAGGGAGATACAATCTTTTCGTCATCTCAAGGGGGCATGGTGGAAGAATTCGAGCTCCTACAACACATAACACATGAAACACAGTGAAAACACATGACAGAAAACTACAAGAAAAAAAAATCTAATACAAAAAGGATAGAAACTAGGGTTACCTCCCAAGAAGTTCTTTGTTTAACTTCTTTAACTAGACGGGGCTCATATGTATGCTTTAGGGTGGTTTCTTGTCCTTGAACTCACCTTCCTTCATCTCCTCTTTGTTACTGAACACTGCATCTAGAGAATCACTCAAAACTACACATTTTCATAGTTAGGATACAAAGAATTTGCCAACTCAACTCAGAGACAAGTACTTACCTCTTCATTTGAACTTTGGGGTTTAAATATTTGAAATTCTACCTTTTCTTCCCCCACTTGTAAGGTTAGTGTACCTCTGTGCATGTTAATGTCTACCTTTCTGGTGGCTAGGAACGGTCTTCCCAATATGGTCGGTATCTCAGCATCCTCCACCTTGTCCAGTACTATGAAGTCCACGGGGAATATGAACTTGTCTATCTTCACTAGGACATCCTCCACAACTCTTCTAGGGTATGTGATGGACTAGTCAGCTAATTGTAGTGAAATTGTTGTTGGTTGCACTTTGCCTAGTCTAAGTTTCTTGTAGATAGAGAGTGGCATCAAATTAATACTAGCCCTAAAAAGGAATTCCATATTGTACAGGGAACAGTGAAACTCCCTAGATCTTTTAACTTCTGAGGTAACTTCTTTTGGATGATTGCACTGCACTCCTCAGTGAGATTAACTGTCTCATAAGCCTCCAGCTTCTTCTTGCTTGACATTATCTCCTTCATGAACTTTACATAATTAGGTATTTACTCTAGTGCATATGCAAAAGGGATGTTTAAGTGAAGCTTTCTTAAAATATCAAGAAATTTAGCGAATTAAGCGTCTAACCTTTTCTTTTGGAAACGCTGAGGATATGGAATAGAATTAAGAGTTATAAGTATAGGAGACTTAGCAGATTTTTCAATGGTTGGTTTAGATGTTGCCTTTTGAATCTTCTGATTAGACTCATGTACCTCCTCTGGAATGGAATCCTCAGCTGGTTTTTTCTTCGATTCAATTAATGCCTTTCCACTTCATAGGGTGATGGCCTTGCATGTTTCCCTTGGGTTTACTTCAGTATTGCTGGGGAACTTACCTTTTTGCAGAGTATTCAAGGTGGTGGCCATCTGACTGATTTGTACCTCTATGTTTTTTATGGCTGTACCGTGTCCATTGACAATACTTTCCAACTGGTTAGTTTTGCTCCCTGATTCAGTGATGAATTCCCCCAACATGTCCTTGATTCGGTGCTTGTAAATGACTTTACTTTGTTCCATTCCTCTTGAATTCACCTGCAAGAGAAAGGGAAGTGGTTTTTAGCCTTATCTATGAAGAAAATAGACGAATTTAGTCGGAGGAGATAATCGGAGAGCTCGCCGGAATGTATCCTTGAGCTGTAAGAAAATGGCAAAGGTAGAAGGAGTTTGAAATTTTGAATGAGTTGACCTAAGTCAATAAAGGGTCCCTTTTATATATGTTTCAAACATTCTAAAACTAACCTTCTTTCCTTTTTTTCGTTTCTTTAAAATGACATCACTCCTTGAACTTTTGATATGCGGTCGCAATTCTTGTCGCATTGCGCTCTATAGCTATTCCTGCAAAGATCATGCAAAACAAATGAATTGATTCTTAAAATGCAGTCACAATACCAAAAACATTTTCTTTGTTGAACCCTACAATAATATAATGAATATGGAATGCAGTCCCATTTGGACCTTCACTTCCAATCTTTTATCTTAAGCCAAAAATTTTAGAAGTCCCTAAAAATTTCATGCACACTAACTCAAAGTATCAAAAATTTCACACACTTAAGCACAAAAGAATAATCTAATTAAACACAAGGTGCCAATGACTTAGACTTAAAAGCTTGATCAATTCAACTTCCAGGTAGAGGTGTTCTCTTACGGTCAGCTTAAGTACCTCAGCCTAGACAGGACCCTTCATAAGACAGAGTTTCCTCTTAATCAAAACTTATAGTTCTAATACATTAAGTCACCTGTGCACTACTTACACCAAAATTATTTTTGAAGTTTTTGTATTTTTAATTTTTTTTTTCAAAAAAAAAAACCCAAAACAAAAGTATTATATACATATTTACAACACACTACCTGATGTCCTTAGTCCTGCTCCTTTATGAAGATTGAGGCCATGTTCCTGCTTAGACATTCTCCCCGGTATGGCTTTACTATCTGTCCGTTTACTTTAAAAATGACCCCTTTGCTATCTTGCAAATCAATTGCTTCGTGTGGATACACTTTAGCAATCGTAAAGGGTTCGGACCATCTGGATCTCAGCTTCCCTATAAAAAGAAAGTCTTGAATTGAACAGCAACACCCAGTGTCCTTCATGCATTCATTTGTCATAGATTTTCTTGTCATGCCGTCTCTTCACCTTCTCCTAATAAAGTTTAGCATTTTCATTAGAGAAGTGCCTTGGTTCTTCAAGTTCATTCAACTGCAGCTTCCTCAATACACTTGCATAATTCAAATTAAAATTCAGCCTTTTCAAAGCCCAGTAGGCTTTGTGCTCTAACTCTAAAGGTAAGTGGCAAGCTTTTCCAAAGACAATCTTGAATGGATACATTCCCAATGGAGCCTTAAAAGCTGTCCTGTTTGCCTATAGTGCATCCTCGAGCCTGAGAGACCAATCCCTTCGCAATGGATCAATTTTCTTTTCTAGGATTGTCTTGATCTCTCTGTTTGATAATTCTTCCTGTCCATTCGTCTGTGGATGATATGCAATCACAATTTTGTGCCTTATGTTGTACCTTGCAAATAAATTTCTTGTGACCGTATTCAAAAAATGAGTTCCTTCGTCGCATACCAACACCCTTGGTGTACCAAAACGAGTAAAGATGTTATTGTGAAGAAACTTCTTCACTACCTTAGCATCATTGGCAGGTGTTGCCACAACCTCAATCCACCTGGACACATAGTCCACAACAAGCAAGATATACACATTTCCAAAGGATGGCGAGAAAGTCCCATGAAATCTATGCCCCACACGTCAAATATTTCCACCTCTAACATGTAGTGCATCGGTATCTCATGTCTTGCTAATAAGTTTCCTGTTCCTTGGCATTGATCACATCCATTAGCAAACAAATATGCATCCTTGAAAAGAGTTGGCCAAAAGTATCCACATTGAAGTACTTTAGCTGTTGTCTTTGTACCTACAAAATGTCATCCATATGGGGCTGTGTGACATGCTTAAAGTATTTTTGGGACATCTTCCTCTGCAACCCATTCATAACTCTTAAAATAAGAATTATATGCTATCATTTTAGGATTGAATTGTCATATTTTATCTCAATTTATCTTGGAAATTCCCTAGTTTTGATTGCTTTTCACTAGGTTTGATTTTGATGTAATAGCAATCTTATTAGAGCAAGATTATCATAATGAATGAGCTTTATGTGATTAATTTTGGGTTTGATTTAAGGAAGACTCTCGCAATTAAGGGGCAGCAGTTATACAATGTTCTGCTAGAACAAATCTGGTAATTTAAGCCAACACGGATTTCGCACGTGAGAGACTCAGCTCATTAAATGAGCTGGAAGTTGTCAAATGACTCAGCCTATTTTGGCCTACATAAGCTTGCCACATCGTGGGGCCTATCTAATCAGCTCTTATTTTCACAAACTGTGATATATTTAAGGATGAGCAGCCGTTTTGAAGGAGTGAGACAAGAAGAGAGAAGGGAGGAACTCGAGATAATAGAAAGAAAAGGAGAAGGGAGCTATCTGAAGAGCGAGCTACCAGAATATTTCCAAAACAAGAAGGGTATTCCATTGGAGATGGTGCAGAATGCTGTTTCAACCTTTTTGGGCCAACATTTCGGCTACTTCTTCTTCTTCCTTCTAATTTCTTAGCACTGTTTTACATTATGGCTGTATTTAGATTTATTTTTGGGATTTCTTACACTATGAACTAATCACCTGTAAGGCGAGGATTAGGGGTTGAATGTTTTAATTAATTTTAGAGCCGAGTACATTTCATTTATCTCAATTTGGTTTTTAAGAGTTTTTATCTCTCTAGCTCGATTTTGTTTAGCCAACCGATTTGTAGTAGCGTTTCTTTGATTTTTGAGAAGAATAGGAGCTGAAAGCTTAAAAATCACATTAGCCCCGTGTTAGGGTTAGTAACTAGCTAAGTGAGGAGTTTAGGGATAATCACTCACATAATGCACACACATTATAGTGGATTTAATTTTTCTATAGTAATGGGAATGAACCAGCGTATTTCAGGTGATTCGGGAGAATGCCGTGTAAGCTGTAGTGGGTTGAGAGAAATGAATATGTACTTAAGTTGTAGAATCGATTAAAATAGAGCCTTTTAATTAGTCCAAAGGACAGGTTAGTCGTTCTCTGTTTACTTACATTTCCCCTGTTTCACTCTATTTTAGCAAGTATTTTGTTTCAGCATTGTTATTTTATTTCGGTTCCTTGATGACTTTTATTGGTTACGAATTGAGTTTACTGAGAGTTAATTTATGGTAAAATAGAAGATTACTTGTCTCTGTAGATACGATAATTTACTTAGCACTTGCTACAATTGTATGTGTACAATTGTGCATAGACACCATATTATTGCTGAAATATTCACATTACTCTAGCATGTGTCTAATTTTTTGCACCGTTGCCAGGGACCAATATGATTTTCTTTTTATTTAAATTGGTTCTTAGTGAACTGGTGCTTTAGTGAATCTGAATTAGCTGTTTGGTTTCATTTTAGGTGTGTTAGTGGCGTATGAACGAGTTCCCTGACTTCGAATTTCGACTTGATCCCGAGAATGAGAGAACATTTCATTTTAGAAGAAGAGTTCAAAGAGCTAGGCGATATCCAATGGAAATACAAGATCCAGTAGAGCCACCTAGACCACGAGTAGGACATATTCTCAATGAAAATAAACCACAACCTGAAGTGAGAGGAAATCGACCAATTAATTAAGAAAATATGGCTGAGAACCCTATTCTTCCAGCCAATGATAGGAAAAGAGCTATCAGGGCTTATGCAATACCCACATTTGATGGATTATATCATGGAATTACTAGACCAGCAATTGAGGTAGTAGATTTTGAGATGAAGCCGGTTATGTTCCAAATGTTGCAAACGATGGGACGATTCCATGGCCTACCTTCTGAAGATATGCATCTGCATCTTAAGTCTTTTCTAATTGTGAGTGATTCATTTAAGAAGCACCGAGTATCGAAGGATGCACTTAGGATGATACTATTTTCATATTCTCTCAGAGATGCAACAAAGGCATTGTTGAACACTTTTCCACCAGGATCTATCATTTCATGGAATGAATTGGCGAAGAAATTCTTGATAAAGTATTTTCCACCAACGAAGAATGTCAAGTATAGAGCTAAAATAGTAGCATTCAGGCAGTACGATGATGAGACATTTAGTGAAGCATGGGAACGGTTTAAAGAATTATTAAGGAAGTGCCTGCACCATGGTCTACCACATTGCATCCAAATGGAGACATTGTACAAGGGTTGAATTTGGATACTTAGAACATGGTAAATTCTTTGGCAAATGGAGCCCTGCTTTCAAAGACTTTTAATGAAACGTATGAGATTCTAGAGAGAATTTCTACCAACAGTTCTCAGTGGGCAGATGAACGTAGCAAGCTTGGGAAGAAGAAATAGGCAGTGTTGGAAGTTGATGCATTATCATCATTAAGTGCCCAAATTGCTTCCATGGCGAACATCTTGAAGAATATGTCAATGGAAATACATCACAGAATGCTCCATCAGTTAATCAAGTCATAGCAGAATCATGTGTTTACTGTGGGGAAGCACATACTTTTGAATTCTGTCTTGGAAATCCGGCCTCAGTGAACTATGTTGGATATCAAAACATGCAGAAGAACAATCCATATTCCAACACGTATAACCCAAGATGGGAAAACCATCCAAAATTTTCTTAGGGTGGTCAAGGAAATAATGCTCCAGCAAATCAAGGTCATCAAATAGTATAGTACCCTATCGAATTTTTGCAGTAACAAAATGAACAATTAATTGCATCCAAAACATGTTAATCAACTAATTCTTGGGACCTCTTTGGACAGCTTCATGAAGGAGTATATGGCCAAGAATGATGCTGTAATTCAAAGACAACAAGCCTCCTTGAGAAACTTAGAAATTCAAGTTGGGCAATTAGCAAGTGAGTTAAAGGCCAAACCTCAAGGAAAACTCCCTTTAGATATTGAGACTCCAAAGAGAGAAAGTAAAGAGAAAGTACAAACAACTGAGTTGGGAAGTGGAAGACCTCTTGTTGTGGCAGAAAATTCAAGCAAGCAGAAATAGAAGAGTGGAGAATCAGATGTACAGATAGAAGAAGTCACAATTGAATCTGAGAGTATGAATCTAAAACAAACAGAGGATGCTGAGTCAGAAGAAATTGTCATAGAAAAACATTCAGTCCTTCCTAAGGAAGTACTAGTTGTCAAACGTAAGTTTGTACCACCTCTACTACCTTTTCCTTAGAGGATAAAGAAGAAAGCCCACGATCAACAGTTCAAGAAGTTTTATGACATTTTTAAGCAATTACATATCAATATCCCAGTGGTAGAAGCCTTAGAGCATATGCCAAAATATGAAAAATTCCTTAAGGATATACTCACCAAGAAGAAGAGACCAGCTGAGTATGAGATTGTGCCACTTTTTGCATAATGTAGCTCTATTTTTTCTTTTCCATTTCCTCCAAAACTTTGCAGTCCAGGAGCATTTACAGTGCCTATTTCAATCGGTGGAAAAGAAGTGAGAAAAGCTCTTTGTGATCTAGGAGCCAACATAAATCTTATGCCATTGCCAATTTTCAGAAGTTAGGGCTAGGAGAAGTAAGGCCAACTACTGTAACACTCCAACTAGCAGATAGATCAATTACCTATCCCGAGGGAAAGATTGATGACATTCTGGTGCAAGTGGATAAATTTGTGATTCCAGTCGATTTTATTATCTTGGATTATCAGGCTGACAAGGATTTGCCAATAATCTTAAGAAGACCTTTCTTGGCTATAGTAGGAACACAGATTGATGTGCCAAATGGAGAGTTAAAAATGAAAGTGGATGATAAAAAAGTGAAGTTCAATATCTTTGATGCGTTGCAGTATCCGTCTGACATGGATGAATGTTCTACCATTCGAATTAGTGAGGAATTAGTTGAACGAGATATTGAGACATAAATTTTGGAACATCACATGTAGATGTTGGATAAGATTCTTAAAGAAGAACCAGGATACTGCAACAACGCTCGGGAATAAGAAATTATTTGTGAAATCTCTAATTTCAAAAGAGTTTTTAAATCCTTGGAATCAGCTGAAAGGAAGTCACCACCTATTCAACCCTCAATTAAAGTTCCTCCCAAGCTGGAATTGAAACCTCTACCAACACATCTAAAGTATGCATATTTGGGAGATGGGGAGACGTTACCAATTATTGTTTCAGCAAATCTAATTCTTGAAGATGAAGACTTACTGTTATAGTTGTTGAAGCAATACAAAAAAGCCATTGGTTGGATGCTGGCAAATATCCAAGGGATAAGTCCATCATTCTGTATGCACAAGATAAATTTAAAAAATGGTAATTTCAAGTCTGTTAAGAATCAAAGAAGACTTAACCTAGCAATGAAAGAAGTGGTGAAGAAGGAAATCATAAATGGCTAGACGCAGGGATCATCTACCCCATTGCTGACAGTAGTTGGGTGAGCCCTTTCCAATCAGTACCAAAGAAAGGAGGTATGACAGTTATAGTTAATGAGGCTAACAACTTAATACTAACTAGAACAGTCACTGGTTAGAGGATTTGCATGGATTACATGAAGCCTAACAAAGCTACCCATAAAGACCATTTCTCTCTTCCATTCATTGATCAAATGTTGGATAGGTTGGCTGGTCAAGAATACTACTGCTTCCTTGATGGTTACTCTGGCTACAACCAAATTTTGTTTGACCCTAAGGATCAAGAGAAAACTATCTTTACTTGTCCATATGGCACATTTTCATTTAGAAGAATGCCTATCGGGTTGTGTAATGCCCTAACAATTTTCTAGCGTTGCATGTTAGCCATGTTTTCTGACATGGTAGAATCTACTATGGTAGTGTTTATGGATGACTTTTAAGTGTTTGGAGAGTCCTTTCATGCTTGTTTGATAAATTTGGGAAGGGTATTGCAAAGATGTGAAGAGACAAATGTCGTGTTAAATTGGGAAAAAGGGCCATTTTATGGTCAAGGAGGGGATAGTTTTAGGACATAAGATTTCTAAAAGGGGCATTGAAGTTGATCGAGAAAAGGTGGAAGTTATGGAAAAATTGGATTCACCCACCTCAGTGAAAGGAGTAATGAGCTTTCTTGGACATGCTGGATTCTATAGAAGGTTTATACAAGATTTTTCTAAGATTGCTAAGCCTTTGTGTCGATTGTTAGAGGTGAACAGAACATTCCAATTTTCTAAGGATTGTTTGTATGCATTTAGAGTTCTAAAGACAGCCTTAGTTACAACACCAATCTTATCAACCCCTAATTGGCAATTGCCATTTGAGGTGTCGTGTGATGCTAGTGACAATGTTGTAGGAGCAATGCTAGGGTAAAGAATTGAAAAGATCACTCATTAAATCTATTACGCCAGCAGAACTCTGAATGATTCCCAATTGAACTATACTACCACTGAAAAAGAGTTGTTGGCCGTGGTATTTGCTCTCGAAAAAATTAGATCTTATTTGGTAGGAACGAAAGTGGTGGTGTATAATGATAATGATGCGTTAAAACATTTGTTGGCTAGAAACGATGCAAAGCCAAGACTAATTTGTTGGGTTTTACTTTTGTAGAAATTTGATCTGGAGATATGTGATAAGAGAGGATCGGAGAACCAAGTAGCGGATCGTTTATCTTGAATAGAGCAGTAGAAGCAGTTGCTGCAGCAACCTAAGATTTGTGATGCATTTCCAGATGAGCAGTTATTAGCATTAACCTAAATTTTGGATGAAGAAGCCCCATGGTATGCTGGTTACGCTAATTATTTAGCTGCTAAAATTTTGCTTGCAGATTTGACAAAGTAGTAATGGAAGAAATTCCTTCACGAGGTAAAGTTTTATTATTGGGATGATCCTTATTTATTTAGGCATTATGTTGATAACATGTTGTGTAGATGTGTCTTTGGGAAAGAAATCCAGTCAATTTTAGAGCATTGTCATGCATCAGCATATGGTGGACATTTTGGGGTCAAAGAACATCATCAAAAGTTATCCAATAAGGTTTCTTTTGGCCCACTATTTTTAAGGATGCTCATTTTTATAGCAAAACTTGTAATGCATGTCAAAGAATTAGGACAATAGGAAAAAAAGATGAAATGCCTCAAACTTATATTCTAGAAGTTGAGTTAGTCGACGTATGGGGTATAGATTTTATAGGGCCATTTCCTCAATCTTTTGGCAACATTTACATTTTTTTGGTTGTTGATTATGTGTTCAAGTAGGTTGAAGCAATTGCTTGCCCTATGAATGATGCTAGAATGGTTTTAAAGATTTTACATAGACACATCTTCACAAGATTTGGTACACCTAGAGTTTTGATAAGTGACGAGGGGTCACATTTTGTCAATAAGATTTTTAGTAGTTTACTAGCAAAATATCATGTCAAACATCAAATTTCAATCCCCTATCATCCACAAGCTAATGGCCAAATTGAATTGCCAAATAGGTAGATAAAAGGAATTTTGGAAAAAGTTGTGCATCCAAGTAGGAGAGATTGGCCAAATAGGTTAGAAGATGCTTTGTGAGCTTATAGGACGGCATATAAAACACCTTTAGGGATGTCTCCTTATAAGTTAGTTTTGAAAGGCTTGTCATTTACCATGTAAATTAGAGTGCAAAGTATTTTGGGCTATTAGAGAGTTGAATTTAATTATGCTGATGATGGAGCATTAAGGTTGATGCAGCTGAATGAATTAGATGAGTTTAGACACTCTGCTTACGAAAATGCCAAGATTTACAAAGAGAAGACAAAACTTTGGCATGGTAGGAGAATTGTGCCTAAGTACTTTGAAAAAGGACAGAGAGTTTTGTTGTTTAATGATTGACTAAGGCTATTTCTTGGTAAATTAAAATCTAGATGGTTCGAGCCCTTCACTATTGTTGAAGTGTTCCCTCTTGGAGCAATTATGTTGAGAGATGAGAAAGATGGCAGGGAATTCAAAGTGAATAGTCAGAGGGTTAAACATTACTGGGGGGAAGAATTTCAGCGGAAGCTTGCTTCCCTAAAATTGTTAGAAGAATGACAGAGCAAGAATATTGCTGGAGCATTGCATTCATTGAGAAATTTTATTCTGTATGCTCTGAAAAGTAAATTGAAAAAAAAAAAAAAGAAAACGAAAGAAATGCTAGAGGTTTGAATAAATAATTTTTTTAATATTTTTTGTTTTAATCATTTTATTGTTTTGCAGGTTGCCTTTTCATTTTTCTTAGGTTTATTTTTTTTTTATTAGCATTCAAAGATAGAAAAGGATATGATGGGACGTCTGCTATCTCATTCAAATTGCTAACAGAACAGTTGGAATTAAAAAAAAAGCAGGAAAATAAGATCAAATCGTACGGTTAGGGATTAATGGCAGATTTGCATGCAAGGACAATTGTAGATGCTTGTAAGAGAATCAAAATCAATTAACGTTGATTTGATTTTATCCCAAAATGAATTTAATCCCAACAGAAAGGATTAAAGTTTGGGGAGTTTTCAAATTTGAATTTTTGCTGTAAAAGACCCTTTTTCCCCAGCCTTTCTCTGAAGTTGAGCATTCAAAATTTCTTTTCAAACCATTAGTGTAAAAATGCCAGCCAAAACAAGAAGAGGGAATATGAAGGAGCTCGAAGAATGGAATCTACTTGAGCAAATTGCTCTTATTCCCAGTCCGTCTAAGAAGAAAATCTCGAGGAAAGTGAGAAGAAAACTTGTGATAGAGAAATCAGAAGACGAGGCAAGAATCACTGAAGTAGAAACTGTTAAAGCAGCGCCGGTTGAAAAGGGATGTTTGCTAATTCGTATTTTATCTGCTTTTGTTTGTTGATGTTTTATTTTTTACATTTTTGTTTTTAATTCTGTTGTTCTGTTTAGTTGCTTAGTGTTAGTTTGTTAATTCTACTACTGTAATACTTTTGTGCTATGTTAATGGAAGAAAAAGAAATGAAATGAAGATTAGAAGTGTCGTGTTAATCTGCTAAAAAAAAAGGAATAAAAACAAAATCTCTCTACCTTAGTCTGCCCTGTGTTGGTTCTGTTCTCATAAAGAATTTTATTCAAGATGTGAAGGCTAGCACAACCAATTTGTTACAGCAAATGGTTAGTTACCTGTGTCTACTTGAGTGAATGCATTATTGCATCTTAGATTTGGGTAATAATGTTGAGAATGTTGGAGGATTGCTCATAATTTAGCATTTTAGCTTTTGTAGTCTAAGCTGGATCATGCTTATGCTGATAGACCTTAGAATTTAGAAAGGATTATTTTTAGAGCTATTTCTCTATAAAGCCCTAGATTCTAAGAATACTTATTCTCAGCCAAGTCATTAACAAAGTCACTTCCTAGTCTAGTTCTAATTTTTGTTGGTGGCCAATAAGTTTGGGGGTTTCCATTAACTTTCTCTCATTGGGGACAATGAGTGAATTAAGTTTGGGGGACCGTTGAAGAGTTTGAAAAGAAAAATCTACTTGAGGTAAGCACTCATTTTCTCCATGCAGGATACACTCCTCTCTCTTAGAAAACTCATGTGTGTATCGCATAAGAGAGCCTAGTAGGCTATTCAAAGTGGGCTAATTAGTCTAAGTTGTTGCTTGTGCTCGTAGTTATATGTCTTCACCACAAAGTGTTGGTATTCTAGAGCGAAGGTGAAAGTGGCAATTAGATTGCTTTAAAAGAGAGAGAGAGAAAAAAAAGATTTTGTGCAAGGCATGAGTGTTGCCTGACAGCTACACCCTCCCAAAACATAAGTGAGCTTCATCATAAAATGTTTCCATTCTAAGAAGTAAGATGGGGGTAACAAGAAGGATAATCTTAATTTAAAATGGGAGAATGAGTGTAGTCCTCTATGGTGATGGCTTGAAAGTTAGGGTGCATGACATCATATAATATTGTCATTCCAATAAATAGAGCTATGACTTTGAGGCATCCCTAAAGGGAGAGTTTAAAAATGATTGAAGTTTTGTGTAAATAAGTTGTAGCATGCAAAATTTAGAGTTAACAGAAAGTGTTTGAGTTGAGGCTTGACCATGAAATTGCTTAGTGAGTCTAAAGACTTGAATCTTGGGTGTGAATAAGTTATAGAGCTAAAAAGTATCTACATGAATTGAGTGGTTTAAGGAAAAAGAGCAAAAGCTAGGATTTTGAAGCAAGATAGCATTCTTGAAGTTGTTTAACTAGATGTTTTGATAAAGCAATTAGGGTGATTTACCTGTGCATTCTTTGGCGGCACAACACATTAGCTAATCATTGCTTGGTGTGTGTAAGGCATTACTTAGGGACGAGTAATGATTCAAGTTTGGAGGTTTGATAACTCTTAAAATAAGAGTTATATGCTATCATTTTAGGATTGAATTGCCATATTTTATCTCAATTTATCTTGGAAATTCCCTAGTTTTGATTGCTTTGCTCTAGGTTTGATTTGATCTAATAAAAATCTTATTATAGCAAGATTATCGTAATGAATGAGCTTTATGTGATTAATTTTGGGTTTGATTTATGGAGGACTCTTGAAGTTAAGAGACAACGTTATACAACGTTTTGCTAGAGCAAATCTAGTAATTTAAGCCAACACGGATTTCGCACGTGAGAGATTCAACTCATTAAATGCTGATAGTTGTCAAATGACTCAGCCTATTTCGGCCAACATAAGCTTGCCACGTCCTGGGACCTGTCTAATCAGCCCTTATTTTCACAAACTGAGATATTTAAGGATGAGTAGTCGTTTTGAAGGAGTGAGACAAGAAGAGAGAAGGGAGGAACTCGAGATAATAGAAAGAAAAGGAGAAGGGAGCTATCTGAAGAGGGAGCTGCCAGAATATTTCCAAAACAAGAAGGGTCTTCCATTGGAGATGGTGCAGAATGCTGTTTCAACCTTTTTGGGCCAACATTTTGGCTACTTCTTCTTCTTCCTTCTAATTTCTTAGCACTGTTTTACATTATGGCTGTATTTAGATTTATTTTTCGGATTTCTTGCACTATGAACTAATCACCTTTAAGGCAAGGATTAGGGGTTGAATGTTTTGATTAATTTTAGAGCTGAGTACATATTTCATTTATCTCAATTTGGTTTTTCATAGTTTTTATCTCTCTAGCTCGATTTTGTTTAGCCAACCGATTTGTATTAGTGTTTCTCTGATTTATGGAAACTATAGGAGGAGCTGAAAGCTTAAAAATTGCGTTTGCCCCATGTTAGGGTTAGTAACTAGCTAGGTGAGAAGGTTAGGGATAATCGCTCACATAATGCACACACATTACAGTGGGTTTAATTTTGCTGTAGTAATGGGAATGAACCAACATATTTCAAGTGATTCGGGAGATTGTCGTGTAAGTTGTAGTGGGTTGAGATAAATGAAAATACAGTTAAGTTGTAGAATCGATTAAAAAAGAAATTATCCCTAATCCAAGCCTTTTAATTAGTCCAAAGTACAGGTTAGTCGTTCTCTGTTGACCTACATTTCCCTTGTTTCACTCTATTTTAGCAAGTATTTTGTTCCAGCATTGTTATTTTATTTTATTTCTGTTCCTTGATGACTTTTATTGGTTATAAATTGAGTTTACTAAGAGTTAATTTGTGGTAAAATATAAGATTACTGGTCTCTGTGGATATGATAATTTACTTAGCACTTGCTACAAATGTATGTGTACACGTGCGCATAGACACCATATTATTGTTGAAATATTCACATTTCTCTAGCACATGTCAACCATCTCCATAGTACCTGATCTGGTCCCAACTTGTAAAGATAGGGTTCGTCCCAACAGTAGTACTTACTGTCGTGGAAGAACTTCTTCAATTGCTGCGATGTTGCACCTGGTGGAGTAAGACCACTTACTATGTAGTTAGTTGTGTCAGCTTACCATTGATAAAGGAGCTTGTCGAAGACTATAACAGATAAATTTATAAATCAAACCTCTAAAATTTTGCAATAGTAGTGGCCAAGGTTGATCACAGGGATTGAAGTTATTAGATTAATTAAGTACCATAGTTAATTGTGCCTAATTTTATTTAGAGAATAATTGTGCCTAATAAAACTTGGAAATCAAAGGAAAATGAAATCTAAAGTAATATTTACATGGTTTGGAGTTCAATTTTGAGAAACATGCATGGTTGATTACCTTAAGCCCAACTTGAATTGATTAATAACTTGATTTTATACTAACAATCTTAACCCAAGAATTACTAAGTTATCAATATCCTCTCTCGAGCTCAATTGAACTCATGCCTAGCAATAAATCAACCTTATAATTGAAATACTTTATAAAATAACCACTCACAGAATATATCAACTTTGGCTCTTCATATCATAAGCTAGTCCAATTTCTGTCCAATCTGAAATTTCCAATAACCATATGAATACTAACTCTCCAAATTGAAAAACCATAACATTAATTAAGTAACGACTAATCCAATTTATCACCCTTAAACATCATCAATTAGTCCATAACTTTAAATTACTCATTCTCTCTCATCCATTTATTACTAAGTACACTTTGTCCTTTTCTTCAATTAAATACAAACAATATTTCTTCCTCTCTCCTCATACACAACTTTCTTTTACATGATAAAATAATATATATATTTTTTCTTCCAAATTATAACTCCCTCAAGTGAACTCCTCATCCCAATTAAAAGCTATTTTCTCTCCACTTTCACATAATTCTCACTTCCATCACCTTTTGTCATAGTAAACAATATTTTATCTATTCAATTTTAAACCCCCACGTGAAAAACTTCCAAATAAACACACTCTCTCTTCATTAAACTTACTTGTACCACACATCACTCTTTTCTTTATTTTAATAATTTTTTTTTTCTTCTTCTTCTTCATCTACTTTCTCTCTCCTCCCTTTCCTCTTATTTTCCTCCATAGCCGAAACATGGAGCTTTCTCTCTTTTATTGTTCTTTTTATTTTTTCCTTCTTTTCCTTTTTAATCCTTCATCCACCAATGTTTAAATCAAAGACTCTTGTAAATAGATTTCTTCTTCTTCTTCTTCTTTTTTTCTTTTTTTTTTTTTTTTAAATTTCAAATCTTCTATCCCCTTTCATGCTTCTCTATTTCTACCAACCGAATCTAGCACTTCCTTCCCTTTCTTTCTTCATTGTATAAACATTAAACATTATTTCCTTCTCCCTTAGATTAATGCTAAAATTCTTAATCAATCAATAACAAATATTTGAACTAAAGAATGAAAATCTATGAAAATCCTGGCAGCTTAAAGATGAAAACCCATAAAATCTACTGTTAAATTTCAATTCTTCTTGGTTTCTCATAACAATCTTATGAAAACTTACCAAATTAGAAGTCTTCACCAACAAAACTTCTTTGAAGTCCTTAAATCTTATCCAATCTCTCTCTCCCTCACGAGCTCCTTGTGGATCAAAATCCCCTTCTATTTCTCTTCCTACAATGCCATCCCTTTTTCTCTTTTTTCTTTTGTTTCCATTTTTCTTTTCTCCCTTCTTCTAGAACACTCCTCCCCCTCTTTTTCATTTTCTTTTTTTTATTTTATTAATACATTTCTTTTTGTGTGGCTTAACAAAGCTACACGAAATTTCTCCCTTTTTATTTATTTATTTATTTATTTAATTAAAACCAAAAGCTTCCACTAGAAGCTTCTTTTATTTTATTATTATTATTTTTTAATAATATATATATATATATATAGATTCTTTTCCAACTTATTTCCAATATAATACAATACAACTCCCATTTTCCTTTATTTTCTAGTATATATATTTATTGATTACAATTTGTATTCCATTGTCAAAGTTTCAAATTACTTGTATTTCTATTTTGTCTCAAACTATAATTTCTCCATCAACAATTTCAAAATCGAATAATCCATATATCAAATGCATATATCAAATTGCTAGAAGACCAAAATTAGGTCTTACAAAATAATGGCAAAATTTAGGCACTCAAATAACTTGTTATTGCAAGTTATCACTTTTTCCTACAAAAGTTTCCTCAGTAGCGCATAGTAAAACTGCCCAAACATCTTAACCTAACCTTATCTTTGCCCCAAGTATTTCAAGAAACCGCTTTTTTCCTTAGCCAAATTTCACCCAGCAATCCTTCCTATAACACTTCTTTTCACTATGATTGCACTCCTTGCACTAGACTCACACAATGCCAACATAATTTTTTTTATTTATTTATAGAAGAAAACCTATTCAAATGCGCTACCTTCATTTTGGATCACTAACATTGGTGATGAAGGTATCAAACTACGAGCAACCCATCTATCAAGGCCGCTCTAGCCGTAACGACCCGACTTCTGCTATTAGACTTTCTAGGGACGTTACTACATGCATGCTGAAGAAATTTAAAATTTCTATAATAACAGACAAAAAGAATTTAACATTTTTCTAAACAATCAAAATCTTTATGCTTGGGATCCCTTTAAAAAAATCATTTCAAACATAATATGAATTAAAACGTTTAATCAGCTGAAATAGGTTCACAACACATTGTTTACTTAACAAAATATTTTTAACTAACACACTATCTAAATGCGGAAGTCATGACCTTCAAAGTCACCATGACCCTTTCAGTAAACTGCCTTGTCAATCGCCTAAGATATGTCTTTGTCTTTACTTGAAAAGAAAAACCTTTTTTGAAAAAGGGTGAGTATTTAAAATACTCAGTAAGTGACCTCACTATCGGGGTCAGGATATGCATACACATACATAATGAATTTTTGAAAACATTTTTCCTTTAGTAGGACCTAAAACCTTTTTATAGAGGAAACGTTTCCTTAAAATTTTTCTTCAGCTTTTAATGTGGACAATTTAACCCCTCCTGACTATGCTTTCATTCATATAGCCTCGTAAGGCTCCTTTTCATATAGATGTACATCAATAATTTTAGGAGGATAATTGCCACAGCCTTCGCAATCATTTCATCATGAAAATACACATGTTTGCATGAGGTCCCAAAGCATTCTTCCATTTTCATACAGTGATGCATCATATATTAACATTCTCACATTAATCATCATAAATCATGCATCAAATTTGTAAGAGTATCTAATAAACATACATGTGAGAATTTCTTTTCATACATAACATTTCAAAATTTATCAACAATCACAAATAAAAATATTTATAAAAAATCATTTCATTTCAAATGTAATTTTTTTTTTCAGTTCCCAACTTGCATTTAAGCATACCGGCATAAAGTCCCTTACCTTGGCTCAATAGCTCGCTTTCTCCTTTTATGAACCTATTACTTGACCAACTCAACTTATGAACCTTAGGCAAACTTACTCAAATTATTGTATATTCACATGAACTCACCATGAATTTGACTATATTAAATTCGTCAACAAGAATATTCACCCACCTAGGTAGCTAAGTTTACCCCCAACTAGTTACTAAGATAACATAATTTCATTACTTTATTATTTCAAGTAAGTCCTTTTGATAATACGTACACATGATTCTCCAAATCTTTAAGCCCTCTATTCCAACATAGCCATAAACTTAGTCAAAATTTAATTCTAATTTACCCATAGTAAGATTTCTCTAAATATGGCATGCTTCCTAATTATGAATTTCATGCTTTCCTTCTAAAATTCATACTAATAACCAAGTCACAAGTAACTTAAAGGGCTTAATCCAAAATTGAATCGGAGTCGAAATTTACCCAAATCATAAAGCAATCGGGGCACTGTTCCGGATTCGAAACGCTGATCGGGAGACGGCGGCGCATGAATAGTGACGACGGCGCGAACAGTACCGCGTGTGAATAGTGTCGCGTGTGAATAGTGTCGAGCGTGAACTGTGTCCGTGACGTGAATAGTGTCGCAGCGTGAAGGACAAATCCGGAGATGAGTGCTTGTTGAAGAAGAAGAAGCTTTCGGATGGATGGGTCTCTTGGTAGTAAAAGGGAGAGAGAGAAAGAGATTGATGGCTCGTGGAGGAAGAGGAGAAGGTTGGAAAAGAGAAAGCCTAGGGATGCTGATAGCATGTATTTATGCTATCTTATTTCCTATTATTTATGCTAGTTTTGTGATTATTTTGTGAGCTTTTATGCCTATTTCTCTTAATTTTGTAGAAACTGAGCTTGAGGAGCAAAACCAAGTATTTGAGAATATTTTGGGGGATATTGGAGCCTTTTGAAGCTTAATTGAAAATTCAAGAAGATTAAAGATGTTATTTGAGCATAAAGCATGCTCCAAGAGATTCTACATTGAATCACGGTTCCAACGCATCGAACCGGAGGTCATTCGGACACCCGAGCGAAGAGATATAGCAAAAATGGCCAGTGCTGTCTGCAGGGTAGCGTCGCGACGCTACGAAAACCGAAAAAACGCTGTTTTTCGTCTAAAAACGCGCGTTTTCTAATTTTCTTGCAGCGTTGAGACGCTATGAGCAGCGTCTCGACGCTGCCTCAAAATTTTCTACAAAAACAACATTTTTTGCGTCGTTTTGGGAGGCCAATTTGAGAGTTTGAGCCCTAATCTCGATTCCAAGCTAAAATTGAAGGTTTAGGGAGCAATTGGGAGCGTTTGTGGAGCATTTTTGAAGATCCAAAGCTCGAGGGACATGGAGATCACGACGGGAACGTGGGATCGACCATTGTTTGCTAATTTCTTCCTTTTTCTTTAGTTTTAGTTTCTGTTTTGTGGCTGTAAATTAGGAACTTAGAGGTGTAATTGAATGAATTTAAGTATCTTTGTTCCTAATACTTAGAGTTTTGATGTAGCCATTGGATTTGAGTTTTTTAATTGATTAAATACCTTGATTGAATGCTTTTTGTTTCATTCATGCTTTTTATGTATTTAATGCTTATAATTTCCTGATCAAATATTATTTGCTTTATTGGTATGAATTTGTGCTTGAAAAAGTATGGTTTAGGCTAGAACTTAATTGCATGACTATTTGTAAATTCTTGCATGAAAGTGGAGAATTCTCTTAGAAGCCCTTAAAAGAAGTTGCTTAAAGCCTTGCATGTTATTAAAATCTAGATAGAGATATTAGGTTTATAACATTGCATGAGAGTTAATTGTGCTTGAAAGAGTCAGTTAACACCCTCACTTCTTGGCTTATGGAATATTTGCATGACAAACTTGGTAGTTTTTGCTGTAAGTCTAATTGGTGAAATTAATTCCCTAGGATATCTCTCTCCTATTGTGTCTCCATTTATCTTTTGCTTTCTAGGTTAGCTCTTTAGTTTAGCTTGTTTGCATTTGATTTTTTTCTCTGAATAAAGTTAAGTGAGAGTAATTACGATACTTAAATGAACTAAGAAATCCAATCCCTGTGATCGACCCTGGCCACTATTATTACAAATTTTAGAGGTTTAGGTTTATAAATATATTTGATAGAGCCTTCGACAAGCTCTTTATCAGACACGTGCGCACAAAAGACAATTTAGGGTTTCTAAATTAATTCCCTTTTTTTTTAATCTTTTCCTTAATAACCAACAGTCAAAACCATCTCTTCTCAATTTCACCCCTCTCCTATTCCTTCATTCTCCTCTTTTCCCAATTCTAACCTCTTAACTAGACTCTATATTTTCTTGGAAAACTTGAATTAATTCGCTTAAGCTCAATTCCTTCAAACTTAAACCTCAAACAACAATTCTATCAAGCCCAACAAAAATAACTTAACCTTAAAATCAAATAGATGAGAAATTAAACCAGAGGTCATAAGAGGAATTAAATTTTGAATTTTGCACTTAATTAATAAAATCCTTCTCCACAAAGTCAAAACTTTAGTTATTCTGATTTATCTCACTGAGGCCTAATTTTCTCAAAGTGGATTCCAAACAACACTTCCAATTAACTCAATCAAACTCAAATCAATCTTCAAAAGAATAAAATTATCCTTGTTTGAAATCGTGGGGCGTTACACTCGCATACTCACTTCCAATCAATGTTTCATACAAAGGCAAACAATGGGTGTCACAAATTCCCCTAATTGCATGCATTGTTGTGGAAGGAGTACTCCTCTATTTTTTTATTTTTGAATTATTCTGAATAGAGTAGTATACGACAAGGTTTGACAAAATTATGCTTGCACTAATGCGCCACACCCCAAAACTTAAAATAGATAATGTCCTCATTCGACCACTAGACTTATTTTGAACTTCGCAGTAGGGAATGGGTTCTAATTCTATCCTAATCACAATAGGCAGGAAGATTCTAGTCCATTGACTAATTTAGAGGACACGTTGAAGTATTAGGTACACTGGGTTGACTCTAACTAAGGAGAAAGAGATTTTTATCAACACACAAGACCATGGTAAGCTTAGGTAATGAGAAGTTGGTCACAAGCATAGTGCACATTATCATCATAAAGCTTTTGTAAAGACACACACGAGGGAAATACACAAGTGCAGTAAAAAATAGAGTGAAGTAAGATAGATTCTAATGTATTAAGCTCCATTGCAGCAAAGCGACAACTCAAAATTTTAAGCTTGGAGCAGTGATAGATATATGAGGAAAAATATACTTTTAGTCCGTGAGGTTTGGGTTTGGTTGCATTTGAATCCTTGAGTTTTGAAACTTAACAAATATACCCTTGAATTTTCAATTTGCTTTCATTTTGGTCCCTCCGTCCATTTTTCCATTAATTACTAACGGTTTTTATTAGAAAATATTTTTTATTATTTTCTATTTTTAATGAAAATAATTTTTTTTATTTTTTATTTTATTCTTCTTCTTCTCACATAGCTGCCAACGTCAACCATCGCAACCAACTACTGTTAAGTTTTGTTTTGGTTTTTTTTTCTTATTCTTCCTCTTCCTCTTCCTCCTTTCATTCTTCTTCTCTTTTCCTTTCTCTCTCCTCCTTTTTCCCTCTTCCCCATACTTAAAAAAACAAAATAATAAAACGAAGGGGATTTCTCCTTAGTTTCAAACTAAGACCCACGCTGACGAGTGGTGAAATCGCACGACCCACGGGACCTCTCGGAAAGATACAATGGACAAACGAACCCACGAGCTTCGACTGGTGACACCTACATCCAAAATCAATGACATAAGCAAACTTGCAGTGTCCCCCTCGCATTGCGTGCCATGGCAGACCAATGAAGATATGTTCTATAGTAAATTCATGAGCAGATCTACAAGACCCACACTTTTTAGATCAATTCAGATCTGTCGTTCCAAAACTAAATTGAATGGGATTTTACCTTATATTTAGATTGAAACGAATGGGATTTCTCCTTCGTTTCAGTCTAAATTGAAGGAAAAATTCCCTTCGATTTACAGTGTTTTTTTAGAAAGTATGGGGAAGAAAGGGAGAAAGGATGAGAGAGAAAGGGACAGATAAGGAGAATGACACTAGTACAAAATCAGCTTTTAATGACGGGCAATGCCCGTCATTATAGGGTTTTAATGACGGATAAGCGTTCGTCATCAATACTCGTGTCATTATAGCCTACGATGACGGGCGTTTTTAATGACAGTCAATGCCAGTCATTAAAAAGCGACCGTCATCGTAGGCTATAATGACGGATACCTTTCATGACGGGCAAAGTATGACATGAAAACCAGCTGGCCGTCATTGAAAGTGAAGGGTGCTGCATGTTACGATGACGGTGACTATATAATGACGGGCAATGCCCGTCATGGAATGTCAATTAAGTGGACTGTTTCGTATGCGGTCAATATATAATGACGGGTAATGCCCGTCATGTTAGGTTATAGATGACGATTTTTAACAGTCATTACAGGGTTTTAATGTCGGTCGTTAAAAATTGATGTCTGTCATTAAATGTTATCTGTGCGTCGTGAAATGTCCGTCATTATAGGGTCCATTTTTTGAAAGATTTGATGATAGGCAATGCCAGTCATCGTTTTGTGCATAATTTAATAAAAAAAAATTGTTGGTTGCCCGGGTGGCTAACCAACAATATTTATCATTTCGTCAAACCTCTGCATAATATACAATTTTATTTATGACTTAACAAAGATAAAACTTATTACAAACACAACAATCAACTTATTCACTACAAAGATTTTATAATGTTATACATATGCACACAAAAAGTAAATCGATTATAAAAGAGGTTATTGATCTAATTTGCTAAGATTTAACAAAACTAACCTAAAATAAGTTAAAATGCTTAAAATGCTTAAGGAAGGTTCTTTAATATTCATTCACTTAAATTGAATGAAACCAAAAACTGAAAATTTTGGCATGACCTCTACTAAAACTACCAAAAACTAAAATGAAATAGTTCACATGTAATTCACTTCTATATCATAATGCATTAATACATTAACATAAAACTAACATACCTATTAACTAAGAAGATTCTTTAGCATTCATTTACCAAAACTGAATCAAACCTAGCAGAAATTTCGGCATGACCTCTACTAAAACTACCAAAAACTAACCTGAAATAATGCAATTCACTTCTATATTATACACATATATGGGACCACTCGTCCCTCCACAAACTACATTCAACAAGACAATATCCAACAACAATTTCGAAAGAATGGATATGTACATCTAAACAACTTTCTTTATACATGCAATTTACACAACAAACAAACCATAGTTGATCATCTTTCCTAAAACTTAACAAGAATCAAAAACTGAAAATTTCGGCATGACCTCTATTAAAACTACCAAAAACTAACCTGAAATAATGCAATTCACTTCTATATTATACACATATATGGGACCACTCGTCCCTCCACAAACTACATTCAACAAGACAAGATCCAACAACAACTTTCGAAAGATATGGTGATGTACATCTAAACAACTTTCTTTATACATGCAATTTACTCAACAAACAAACCATAGTTGATCATCTTTCCTAAAACTTAACAAGAATCAAAAACTGAAAATTTCGGCATGACCTCTATTAAAACTACCAAAAACTAACCTGAAATAATGCAATTCACTTCTATATTATACACATATATGGGACCACGCGTCCCTCCACAAACTACATTCAACAAGACAAGATCCAACAACAACTTTCGAAAGATATGGTGATGTACATCTAAACTTCAAACAATGGGACCACCCGTCCCTCCACAAACTACATTTCCTCCACAAACTACAGCCAACAAGATCCAGTACTACATCTAAACTTCAAACAATGAGACCACCCATCCCTCCACAAACTACATTCAATAAGATCCAAAAATTTAAACACTTCTAGTATTTTTATAAACAAATATTTTCATTCTACATGTAACAAAGACATAAAGTAAATCTACTACTTACATCAAATCTCTTCTTAACATCCACAAATACCTCTACACAAATCTTCCAACAAAATCTGTCCATTCTATTCGAATCTCGTCAATTTCTCCTTGTTTATATGCACTTTTGTTGTTAAACTACAAAGAAAAATAAATATACATATAACATGAGAATAAATCATATAGTTATAAACACTTAAAAGGTAAATGAATAATACGTACAAGGTTACTTATGGAGATACTAGAGTTGTGCACTATTTCTCGTATATACTTTTGCACATAGTATCCACACTCTACAGAACCCAATTGGCGGGGGCACTACATGTAAAATAATTGAAAAACAACATACTTAAGTTATACATATAAGAACATACCAAAGATTTCAAATAAATAATATAATCAATGTCAATTTACCTTTACAAGTTTCCAAATGATATTAGAGCGATATTGTGGGAGTGAATGTTTAGCTTGCCACATTCTCAAGGATCTAAATAACTTGAAACATTAGAATAATATAAATGTAGAAATCAGCAACTATAAAAGTTTAAAACACTTACGTATTTATGGTTCCTTGAAAACTTTCTTCGAGTTTACTACGTAAAGAGTTCAATACATACACAGTGTTCTCTCGCGGATGGACAACGATCAACATCCAATGATAACTATTAGAAATGAATATTCTAATATCATTGTTTAAGAATAAAACAAAACTATAATTAAGTTAAAGTAATTTAAATTTTCATTACTTACCCAGTGTTATATGGGATGAGTACTCGTTGATCCAAATCTAAATTAACCATGTCTAATCTGTTGGCTAGATTTCTGCAACGAGTTTCTTGACACTTCACGTAATTTGAAATTGTTATTTGATCAACTAACATGAACTTACTGATTATTTCGTAGTCACATACAGTCCAAAGATACCTAAAGAAAATTAAAATTATCATAAAACATTAAAAAAAATGTAGTCCATAAATAAAAAAATGTGATAAATTTTGTATACTTACGCAATGTATGTGACTATACATGAATAGCCTATCTCCACCATCCCACAATAATGCATGATGTCGTCGCGATGTAGATAAATTATTTTCTCCTTTCCGAAAATGTGCTCGCTCAAGTTGATTTGAATTGTATCGCCCTCTTGCATAGAAAGCATAGCATATCGATTCAAGAGCTTGATAGTAATGTGGACATCCGTGTAGTTAGAAGATTGTGAAATAGGGACATTGACAGAAACATCTTTCTTAGGTTTGGCCGAAGAAGAACCCTATCACAAACAAAATTGAAATTATAAACGAAAAATAACAAAAACATTTAAGTTGGCAAAAAACATACCTTTTTAGCCGTATTCAAAATTACAAGTTCACGAGGCCATGCCACAAAGTTACCCATCGCTTGACTTAAAATTTCTACTTCTCCCATTAAAGGAATTGGTATGGTAACATCTTCGCCCATGATTATATCTACCACCACTCTGACATTATTAGCTCCTAGTGGAACTCCATGGATAGTTGGAAATTGAACATCAGACTCATACATTGTGCCTACAGCAACAATGTTATCCATTGATCCTATAGCCAAGTGGCATGGTGTTCCCTTCAAAAATTTAAAAGAAAGAAGTTAAGTGTCTCGCCATATAGTCAAGTTACACAATATAAATAAAAGTTACCTCTAAAATTTCTTCTACATCTTCAATGATCTCTTTTCCTTTTGACTTCGAATTTGAAACATTACTTCCTACACTTGAACCTTTATTTGATTGCGAGCGTCGAGTTGCACCTTTGTTGCCAGACTCTTCACCCAATTTTGATTGTCCTCTAACGATATTGAAGTAAACTGATGGTTTAACAAACTTACCCAATCCCCTAACACGCCCCCTATGTTCTGGCGTGCCCAGTGCTTCTGTCAAAATATCTTTACCCTTATGTGTCATAGCTAACTCGTCCTGTCACAACCATTTAGATTTACACATTTCAATTATCAAAGGAACACATAATCATATGACATTTAGTCTAAGAATCATATCTACATATGCTTAAAATAAAAATATTTAAACTTACAATTCGACTAACACATTGTTTAGTGTCGTCATCGAAGTATTCACTATTCTTTCCTTTTCGGGCTTCCTTCCATAAAGTTGCACGATTGGAAGAATCGTCTGACAATTCCTATATGAACATACACATTATTAATTCTCATTAACATATAATCATAAGAAATAATTTAATTAATTTAATTAATGTTACTCACTAGTTCTGCAGCCAAGTTTGCGTAACCCTTACGAGAGATATGGTGATTATATTTACATTTTTCTCTTCGTTCTTTCTGGACACGACTAAGCGCCTGTATAACATAAGACCATTGATTTAAATCTTCGAAACAATTTAACTAATATTTAAAAAATATGTTAGTATAATGTAGTTACCTCCCACTCTTCAGATATTCTTGCATTAACAAATGTTTCCCATTGTGCTTGATCAATGTGTGAATACTTTTCAGGAGGACTTTTCAATAAAGATGGTTCATTCTTGAAGGGAAGAATATACTTCTGAGTCAATGTATATCTATATGTCCGAAACTTCGTTGAAGCCGATTGAAGAATAGCATGTTTGGACCTAGAGTCCACCACAAACGACATCTGCATATGAAAATCACCATAAAAATTAAGTACCTCTACATAATAAAAAGTATTTTCCTTGTCGATGAGCGTAACCCAATAGACTCAATGCCAGAGAGAAATTCAAAACAAAACTCTACAGCTTCCTCTACAATATAATTTTCTCCAATGCATCCTTCTGGTCGATTTCTATTTCGCACATAACCTTTTAGGACTTTCATATATCGTTCAAAATGATACATCCACCTCAAATAAATCGGTCCACAAAATTCTATCTCTCTTACAAGATGGATTACAAGATGTACCATTATCGTGAAAAATGCCGGTGGAAAATATTTCTCTAACAAGCATAAAGTGACTACTACATCCTCTTGCAAGCCTTTTAACTTAGATGAATCGATCGCCTTACTACATATAGCATTGAAAAAGAAACATAGGCGAATAATTGCATATCTAACATGTTTGGGTAAAATACCACGTATTGCCACAGGTAATAATTGCTGCATAAGAACGTGGTGGTCATGCGACTTAAGCCCGTAAAGTTTCAAATCTGTGAGTGACACTAAACTTTGTATGTTCGATGAATAACCTTCCGGTACTTTGATTTTTGATAGTGTCTTACACAAATTCAACTTCTCCATTCGTGATAATGTATAACATGCTGGAGGCAAGAAGATTCTTTTCTCTCCCACTTGAGGGGCCAACTCTGATCTAATGTTCAATTCAACCAAATTTAAACGAGTTTTTAATCCATCTTTTGTCTTGCCAGGAATATCAAGTAACGTGCCAATAATATTTGCACACACATTCTTTTCAATATGCATCACATCTAAACAATGTCGCACGTGAAAATGTTTCCAATATTCTAACTCAAAGAAAATAGACTTCTTCTTCCAATAAGTATTTGAAAGATCTCCATTATTTTTTTCATTTCTTGATTTCTTACCAAACGAATATTGAAGTCTACTTGTTTTTGCAAGAATCTCCTATCCACTTAATGGTTTAGGAGCGAATTCCAATTCTTGTTCACCATTAAAGGCTTTCTTTTGTCTTCTATATGGATGATAACGAGGTAAATGTTTTCGATGTCCAAGATACGCTATCTTTTTTCCTTTGGGCAAATAAGTGGATGACGTTTTCTCCCCACAAATTGGACATGCATGATATCCTTTTATTGTACAACCACATAAATTGCCA
This sequence comes from Trichosanthes truncata, assembly GCA_033996785.1. Classification (NCBI taxonomy): domain Eukaryota; kingdom Viridiplantae; phylum Streptophyta; class Magnoliopsida; order Cucurbitales; family Cucurbitaceae; genus Trichosanthes; species Trichosanthes truncata. Next base: position 52,331,691 of record JAWPNB010000002.1, on the reverse strand, counting down.
TACGCAGGAAAATCATTAATAGTCCACATTAAAATAGCCTTGAGTGTGAAACATTGTTCTTGATATACATCATAACATTCAACTCCATCATTCCAAAGTTGTTTCAGATCATCAACTAATGGAGCTAAATAAACATCTATGTCATTTCCCGGTTGTTTAGGCCCGGATATTAATGCATTTAACATCAAAAATTTGCGCTTCATGCACAACCATGGGGGTAGATTGTATGTCACCAACATAACTGGCCAACAACTATATCTACTACTAAGATCACCGTGTGGATTGACCCCATCAGTTGAAAGAGCAAGACGAAGATTTCTAGGTTCTAAACCAAACTCTGGCCACAAATTGTCTACTTGTTTCCAAGATATTGTATCCGCAGGATGTCGTATGTACCCATCAATTACTCGTTTTTCGGCATGCCAAGTCAACAAACTCGATATTTCTTTACTACGAAACATTCGTTCAAATCTTGGGATAGGAGAGAAATACCACATGACTTTCGCTGGAATGTTTTTCATCACATCCTTTGAATTTTTACGAAGCTTCCATCTTGATGTTCCACAAGTGGGGCATACTTCTGCATCTGAAAGCTCCTTTATAAACAAACAACAATCGTTGCTACATGCATGAATCTTTTCATACTTCATTCCAAGAGTACATAAGATCTTTTTTGCTTGATACGTAGAACTCGGAATTTCATTAGGACTTGGTAAGATGTCACGAACTAATGCTAACAACTCAGTGAAACTTTTATCGCTCCATCCAAATTTTGCTTTCAAATTATATAACTTTACCAATGCAGATATTTTAGTAAAATTCTTACAATTTGAATATAATGGTTTCTTGGCATCATCTAGTACTTCCTCAAAAATTAGGGGCTTATCATTAAAATAACTATGTGCAGCCTCAAACATTCCTATTGTGTCATCAACATCTTCATCTTCAACTTCCTCATTTTCACTACTAGAGACGTTTTCATTGTTTCTCTTAATCAGTAGTGATTCACCATGCCAAATCCATGTTTTATAGCTTTGATCAATACCATAAATGAATAAATGGTCTCTTACTACATTCACATTTTGAGACTTTGCATTCACACATTTCAAACATGGACAACAAATGACATCTGACCTATTTGAATGTCGTAGACCATTTTCGATGAACATCTCAACTCCTGAACTATATTCTGGTGACATCCGATTCTTTGACATCCACGACTTATCCATAGCTATAAAAATTGTGGCTTTAAAGTTTAATCTATAATCATTAAACTAACACAAAAATTAATTAAACTTATCAAATCTAAACTCATAAAAAATAACATAAACCAACTATTCAAATTAAGTGAAACTTAGGAATATAACGAAACTTACTAAACTTAATAACCAAAAGTTTTCAACCCCTCCTCCATCACAACTAAATTCGTCAAATTAAACTAACACAAAAATAAACTTATAAAATCTAAACTCATCAAAAATTAACATAAACCAACATTTAAATTTAAGCAAAAGGTAGGAAGTTCTCAACAAAACTCACTAAACTTAATAACCAAAAGTTTCCAACCCCTCCTCCATCATTAAATTAAACAAAACAACTAAACTCATCAAATTAAACTAATACAAAAATAAACTTATAAAATTTAAACTCATACAAAATTAACATAAACCAATATTTAAATTTACCCAAAAGTTAGGAAGTTCTCAACCCTTCCCCCCCATCAATTCATAATACAAGTTCTTAACCCCTCCCTCCCCCCTATACGCATTAAACAAACAAAAAAGAAATGACTAAACTTATCCAATCTAAACTCATAAAAAAATTAACATAAACCAACCATTAAATTAAACAAAATTTATTAAACTTATTAACCAAAAGTTTTCAACCCCTCCCCCATTACATCATAGTTCAAGTTCTCAACCCCCCTCCCCCAACAACTATACTCATTAAACTTAACTCAAAAATTAACATAAACCAACAATTAAAATTAAGCAAAACATAGAAAGTTCTCAACTCCTCCCCCATCACATCATAGTTCAAGTTCTCAACCCCCCTCCCCCAACAACTATACTCATTACACTAAAACAAAAATTAACATAAACTAACTATTAAAATTAAGCAAAACTTAAGAATCTAACCAAACTTAATAACCAAAAGTTCTCAATCCCTCCTCCATCACAACTAAACTCATCAAATTAAACTAACACAAATATAAACTTATGAAATCAAAACTCAAAAAAAATTAACATAAACCAAAAATTAAAATTAACCAAAACTTAAGAATATAACAAACTTTATAGCTAAAAGTTCTCAACCCCCTCTCCCACATTCTCAACCTCCCCCCACCACACACAACTATACTCATTAAACAAACACAAAATTTAAACTTATCAAATCTAAACTTATAAAAAAATTAACATAAACCAACTTTTAAAATTAAGCAAAATTTAGAAATATAACAAAATATCTTAGTGAACTTTAAAAACAATCTAAACAAACAAAATCAAACTCCTAGAACAAAATTGAATTTTTCCTTAGTCAATCATGTGCACACGATTTCTAGATCTACACAAAAATCAGTCAATACCCACAAAATCAAAGTACATAAACATCCTAATAATGGTACCCACAACAAATTTCTAAATTTTCTTCATTTTTCTTACATTTTTTCAGCAACAAATCAATAAAAAAAGGGAAAAAGACAGTACCCACGGCTATAGATCTGAAGATTTTTCTTTTTCCATACATTTTTTCAGTAACAAAATCAATAAAAAAAAGGGAAAAAGATGGTACCCAGCAATAGATCTGAAAATTTTCAGTCAAATATGGTACCCACACGAAACTCCGGCGAAGATCTACTAGCAAACTGACTGGGGGACGAAAGTTCGAGATGAACGGCGAAGCTAGATCTGAAGAACGCCGAAGAATGGTCGGAGAACGCCGTATGAAGAACGCCGGAGAACGCCTGGCCTGCTGCTGAAGAAGGGATGGAGAACGCCGAGTTCGGCCTACTGCTAAAGAAAGGAGGGAGACGCCGGCGAAGAGATGAGGAGAGTGAGAGATTGAGAGTGAGAGAAGAGATGAGGGAAGGGATGAGGTCGGGGAGCACGAGGCCAGATCTAGCTGTTTGTTTTTTACTTTTGTCGTGCAAAGAAAATAGATAAAAAAGAGACGTTTTTTTTTTTAGTAAAAAGGATATATGATGTCGGGCAAAGCCCGACATCATAAGGGAATATACAATGTCGGGCAATGCCCGACATTGTAAATGTTATTATTATTTTTTTTTAAATTCCGCACTTTTTCATTTAGTCCGTCATTGTTTCCCAGGCGCGTTTTTTCCTGACTGTCATTAATTCCTTGTTTTGTAGTAGTGTGAAAGAGGAAAAAGAAGAAGTAGAAGGAAAGAAAACAGATATAAAACTTAACGGCGTGGTCTACAGCAAGTGGTGGTGGCCGACAGCGGTGGTCGACGTCAGTGGCTATGTGGAACAAGAAGAAGAAAATAAAAAAAAAGTTATTTTAATTAAAAGTAGAAAATAATAATAATAAATAACTTTAATAAAAATCATTAGTAATTAACGAAAAAATGGACAGAGGGACAAAAATGAAACCAAATAAAAAATGTTGAGTTCGAAAACTCAAGGACCTAAATGCAACAAAACCCAAACCTCAGGGACTAAAAGTGTATTTGTAAAACCGAGATTTTTCCTTGGAATTTCTTTAAAAAGAAATTTGTTAAAACATTTTTGGGAAATTGTTGTGTAAGGAAAAGAGGAATAAAACAAAAGAAAGGGTAAGGGAAAACAAAAAGGAGTTATGTGTTTTGGTATGTTTTGTTTTAAAAAAAAAAAGGAAAAAGAAAAAGAATTGAGGGAATGGATAAGATTTGGGAGCACTCACCCATTTTCTCCCATTTGTTTCTCTTTTATTAAAAAAGAACAGAGCATTTCGTGGGATAGGTTGAAGAAAGAGGAAAAGAGAGCTTGTTGGGTTGGAAGTTGAAGAAGAAGGGGAAAAACTCAGCACAAGCCTCCATGGCATCTAGGTGATCAACTGTACTCACTACTGTTGTTTAGATCGTCTTGAGCTCCACAAGAAGAGTTAAGAGGTGAGATTTATTTTCTTGAAAGTTAACCCATTTTCGAACAAATTTCGTGAAGGAAGCTAGAGCAAAATCTGACTTTAAAATATTGATTTGCGAAGGGGAAGACAGAGGAGAGATTTTGCTGTCAAATCTGAGAAACCTCTGGTGTTTGGGACGTTCTGATCTGTAGGATTTGAATCAGAAGCTCCATTAGATATGGTTGGAAAGCTTATTTAATTTCCTACAACTTTCATGAAGAAGTAGTGAGTAAAGAATGATTGGAAGTGGCTTTAAATTTCAGGTTAGGTGTGGTGTGCAGCAGAAAAACGATTCTGGAAATTTCAGAAGTTTATTTTTCGGGAAGTAGTTTTCGAGGTATTTACGGACACATCCTTTGGGAATGTCGATTTCATTCCTTCAGATAAGTTTTAGAGGGTTCAAAAAGAAAGAGTTTGGTATAAAGTACATCATTTTGGCCAAGTAACGGAAAAGTTATAGGTGTGTGAGTTTAGGGTATAAAATCTGTAAAGTGCAGGAAATAGATGGGAGGGTTTTTTGCAATCCTAAACCTTAAATTCATGAGGTCAAGATTCTAATGCTTGGTTTTGTTTATTTGGCAGGCCAAGAAGAAATAGGACAAATTTACGGACCGAGAATCTAATATTAACGCTGTGAGTGACAAAATGAATTCTGAAAAATAAATTCTATGCTTGAACTTGTGTTCATAAAAGAAAAGACTTCCTAAGAATGATGTAGTTTAAAGATTTATGGTCTCTTGAACACGTATTCATAAGCATATATGGTTTCCTAAAAATGATTTAAATTGTTCGTTGTGAGCATATGTTTACTGATTTTATGAAACTAGAAGAAATACCTTAATTCCAAGTCTACATGTGTTAGCAAGAACTGCAGAAGGTTTTCATGTGTTTCTCTGAGACTTGAATGAGTTAATGGTTGAGATACTGAGCCCGAGGTTGTATAGTACCGTATGCACACAGGTCATTTTCTGTTGTCGACGTTGAGTGTACTCCGTGACAACAATGCTGTCGTGAGTGCTAGGCGAGCCCCACTACGACAAAGACGATGGGAGTGCTGGGCGGGCCCCACTACATCGTAGAATGAACATTGTTTGTACTGGGCGAATCTTACACAACTAATTTGTCATATGTTTAAAATGGTTAATACTTTTGACACGCTTGCTGGACTTTTGTAAAAGCTATTGATGTTATATGTTATGATTTACGAGTTAATAGTTTTAAACTCAGTCACTCACTGAGCTTCCCAGCTCATACTTTCAATGTTTTCCAACTTTTCAGGTAGAGATCGAGATCCCAGTGCCTGAGATCCTGCCATCGTCGCCGAGGGTTCTTAGAGTTAGATACTTTGTACGTGGGTGGTATTATATAGCGAGTCTGCTCGTAGTGTAGATAACTTAAAAGGGACGTGTAGTTATGTTCGTGTATGAAACTAGTGGTCTTGTTTGTGTAAACAACGAGTGGTTGTGTTTTGATTGTTCAAGTGAGGTTTTAACTAAAACTGCTCCGTGTGCATATGTAGAAATTGTCCAGGGTTCCGCTGTGTAATAGGTAAAGTATTTCGTTTACAGGTATAGTATGTTTATCAGGTTTAATAGGGTCACAAGTATCGTTAGGGAGGAAACGATGTCTGTTGGCTTCACACCATCTTCCGGGCTAAGTTAGCAGGTGGTTCGGGAGCGGGTGTGACAGTATTTTTCTTGGATATATTTTTTGCTAAAGCATGAGATTTTTAAAATACCAAAGACACGTTGGGGCAGTGCAGATGCGCCAATATAATGCACTAACACATGATAAATCTGCCTTCCCAAAAAGAAATTTTGCTTAAAATGTTGATTGATGCCTAACATGCAAACTTGAACTATTACCAACAGAATGAAACAAACATAAAAAAGAAATCAAGCATGATAAAAAAAATAAATTAAAGGTTTAGGTATTCGAATGCTCCCTGGTCAAACTGCCTCAAAAGGATGTTCTTCATTACTCCGAGGCATCATTCTGCTCCTCTAGTGCATGGTCAGCATGCTGATGGAGGCACTGCGTTGTAGCACCTCTTTCTCTTTGCCAAGTATTACTCTTAATTTGTGCAACTGGACTTTCTGTCATACGTTACAGTGTTGGCCTTTTGCTTGGTGTTTATGTTTTGGTTTTACTGCTACAACATCTTCCATAGCAATGTCTTACCCCACATGGGCTTTTTTTTTTCTGACACTGTTTGCTAGCGCAGTTCCTAATATTTCTTCTCCTTCAAGCTACTTAACTTCTTTTTCTTTGCCCATAATGTTGAACGATTGATCAATCTCAGCTAACGTGTTGCAATCTGCTACTTGATCAGGGTATTTTAACATATTAAAGACATGGAAAGTTACTTCTTGGTCATTGACCCACATGGTTAGCTTGTCTTTTTGCACATCAATTGATGTTCTTCAAGTAACTTAGAATGGATGCTCCATAATAATTAGCACCAAAATGATAAAGTCTTCTAGGAAGATGAACTATTCAATTTTACTAGCATGTCCTCTAGCTTTCCCTCAAAGTGTGCTATGAATCTATCAACAAGCTGCAATGTCATAGTGGGTGGACGCACTTCACCAATTCCTAACTTCCTAAAAATAAACAAAGACATTGGATTTATACTTGCTCCCAAGTCACATAGTGCTCTACTTACATCTTTACCACTGATTGAGCAAGGTCTTGTAAAACTCCCGAGATCCTTCGCATTTCATGGGCTTTTGCTCTTCAGTAGTGCGCTGCAACATTCCGTCAACACTAAGGCTCAAATTCTCCCAACCTTATTTTCTTTGTCAATATGTTCTTTAAGAATTTTACATAACTAGACATTTTCTCTACTGCGTCAACTATAAGAATGTTGATATGCAACTGCTTGAGCACGTTCATAAATTTCTTGAAGTTGATGTCATCATTCTTCTTTCAAAGATGCTACTGGTATGGAGGAGGTGGCCTTACTGCTTCATATGTGTCTTCAAACTGCGCTGATTGCTTTTGACTTTGCTTTTTACCTGGTGCAATTGCTAGTGTGTTATGCTCTGGTGTAGCGTGTTATCTGTTGGAGCATCTGCTAGTGCATTCGTTGGCGTAGTTGCGGGCGCATCTCTTCTATTGCTCTCATTGTCTCCTCTACGCTTGGTTGAACTTCTTAATGTTGCGCTTCAAAATGACTTTGGCTTTGCTACATGCCAACTAGTCGCATCTCTTTTGGTGCGTCTAATTATTTACCACTTAAGATTTACCACTCCTTAAGGTGATTGCCTTACATTGCACTTTTCCCTATCAGCATTTCCAAGTTCCTTAGAGATGACGTATGACTCTAGATGTCAACATCATTATTAGCCATGTATTCATTCATCAACATTTCAAATGGTGTGAACACTATGCTGGATGACTGCGCTGGGGGTGATATGCTAGCGTAGTGTGTGCTGGCACGTTATGGGAATTTCCTTAATGCTGTGGCAGAGGACCATTTTGGTTAGCATTAAAACCTTAAGGGTGAGTTAGTATACTGTTCACATCACGCAAGGGCACGTGTTCGAGTAGTATTAAAACGGTATTCCTTTCGAGTATAAAATCCACAGAGAGATGTACTGATGGATTGATTATTGAAATTAATTGCACTAGAAATTATTTAAAGAAAGAAATAAAATGACACTTTTAAATGACTTAAAACTAGAAAGCATGCAATTAAAACGAGAAAAAAATAGGGGAAGGGCGTTTAGGGGGTTGGTTTCACTATTTAGACCATGGTAGTGCTAATTGATTACACCCAATTATCGACTTTTGTAATTCTTATGCCTAGAGTTACTAAAAACATGAATTCTCCTTTCGATGTCCTTCAATTAACCTAGATGTCCATAGCACTAATTAATTAAATTAGGTTATTGAGCCAATTCATTATTAACCTCGCTTAGAAGCCGTTAATCTTATGTCACTTAGGCAAATTCTAAACATCATGCAAGATTAATTCTACACATAATCATTATGTTTCAAGATTCGATTAATCAATTGATCAACTAAATTATGGCCGATAATTTAGAAGCATTAAACACATCACGCACGAATGAATATCAACGTGTGATAATATGGTAATATATTCAATTAAACATTAACAAATGCACCAATAGAATCACCAAACCCCTAAACTAATGGGTTTAGCCTCTAATTTTCATTAAAACAGTACAATAACCCAACATGGCAGCCTAATACAGATTCTAGAAAAGAAATAAAGTAGAAAAGAAACTGTCAGTGCTGAAATCGTGACTTTTGCCTCAAACTCCATGCTCCACGAACCCCAATCCACACTCTAAAGCCTCTAAATAGGTCTCCCAAAATGGCTAGAATTTTTGAATTAGAACTTCAAAACCCTAATTGGCTCCCTCTTTTCGAATAAAAAAGTGAAGCATTTACACTTGCTACTGCGGCAACGTAGAGAGGCTAAGGGCACCGTCTCGACACCGTCGAAATGCACCACTTCATTTATGTGTACGCGCATGAAGCATTGAGATGCTAAGAGAAGCGTCTCAATGCTACGGACAAAATGATGTGCCTCCGTGTTTTTCAAGCGTCGCGACGCCACAAAGTAGCGTCTTGAAGCTTGTTCTCAAGTCTAGCAATTGAATTATAACGTTTTGACGTCATTTTAGACGACTCAACGCCTTGCTCTCGGCCAAAATCTTCTCATATAACACCTTCATTCCATCCTTAGCCCCAAAAATTTCTTCTTTCTTGCTCCAAATTGACTCTTATCTCTCAACTTCACTAATTCTCCTTGAAATGTTTGGCTTTCAGAAAGTCAACACAAATATACATCAAAGCTCATGATTTAAGTACAAAACTAGCATAAAAATGGAGATAAATATACCACGAAATTAGTGTTATCAAATACCCCTAAACTTTAACTTTTACTAGTCCCGAGCAAAACACAACAAAATAAACAATCAAAGCAGCTAAATAACTTAGAGGTTGCATAGAACTTCGAATAGAACTTCGAATCCCTTGTGTGTGTGTACGTAGCATAACTATTGATGATTTTTCCAATATGGAGTAGGTTTATGAAATCGTCAATTCGTTTTCCCCCTACACTGGCCCTAAGACTCAATTCAACTCCCTCACACCCAAGCATGTAATATTTAGCTAGGCGGTTGAATAACTCAAGGGTAGTACTCTCCAAAACTTGCATTTAACTGAATCAATGGTATTAGCTTTTAAACAACTGTCGTAGGGACCCTTATCCAGAACACTCGCTCAATGGATGGCCTAACTGTTCATGAAAGAGGTAGCTCTTTCTACTTTTGATAAACTTTACAAAGAAGAAGTTTCTTTTCTTTTCTACTTTTTTTTTTCTTTTGTAATTTTGAGCTTAATTATTTTTTTATTTGCAGGCTTATAAGATATTTTTTTTCTTTCTCTTAAGCTCAGCATTACAAGCTATCATGAAAGTTCACTTTCACATGAAGCCTTAAGCATATCAGAGTGAAAACAAACTTCTAAAAATCATAAAACCATTATAAACGTTCAACTCATAAATAACAGGCTATGTGCTCAGCATTTTGATCGAGCTTATCAGGCACGTCAAATAAATTTATAGTCCACTCCACAAACATTTTGCAATATAGTGGTAGGGTCGATCCACAAGGAGGCCAAACTTTAGTTATTATATTTCTTTAATTGGACAATGTGACGAAACTTGGGGGGGGGGGGGGGGGGTTGGTGTGATAACTGAAATAAAAGAAATTAAAATGCATAAAAATGAAATTAAAGGCGGAAAGTAAAGCAAACTTACTAATAACGCCAATTCAGGAGGTCATCGGGTCCAAACATGTAATTTCTAGCCCAGGTTTGTAATTAATTTAAATGTGCAATGTACACGTTTAACACCTAATCAATTCCAACGGAAATCTGCTGAAATTTTAATCCCTTATGAAATTAGCCCAACCTAACATCGAACTAACTCTAAATTGACTTTAAGGGCTGGGCACAATAGTGTTCCATGCCCCCTAAGACTATAGCATTAAGCCTAGGATCGATTAGAGAACTTTAACTAAATAGATAGCCGACTAATTAAAGAGCTAATTAGTCTTCTAAGGCACAATTAACTCACACGTGAGTAAAAACCCATCTTTTATGCAATTCAAATTTCACAAAATTCATGCAAAAATAAATCCAATAATAGATCATATCATAGGATTTCCTAATCACGAACAAAATGCAACACTCATCATCAAAAAAATTCAGCGAACAAACACAAACAAACAACCAAAATTTTTAATATTTATCATATAACAAAGTGTAGCATGCATTCCCCCCAAACTTAAACGAAAACTTGTCCTCAGTATTTAAACCAATATAACTCTCCTAAATATGCAAAGGGACAATAAAAAAAATATAGGGAAATGACATTGCCCTGGAATGCGAGACATAGCCAACAACTCTGAACAGCCAATAACTTAGAAAGCGAGTGTTTAATTTTATATTTCATGTCGTTTAGGGTGAGTTTACGTAAAAACAAGCTTTGCATGTGTTTGCTGTCTTGATTTTGTAAAAATAAGTATTTAGGTGTTCATTTTTTGTTGTTTTTGTGTAGAGGTTGAAAGATGGCCCAGATGTGCCAGCAATCAGGTAGCAATTGGAGAAGAAACGTATTGATCCATGCAAAATGTGACCTGAATGCACCAGTGTTTGAAGGCAAAAGGCAATTTCTAAGTGAAGCAAAAAAGACCCTAAAATGCAACTTGAATACACCAGCATTTAGACCATTTTAACAACAGATGGAAATGTGACCACAAATGCACCCGCAATTGGTTTATTTTGCCAGATTCTCCTAGATTTGCATAATTGACAAATTTTATAGAAGATTCTCAACCAAATATTCTCAAATAAAGGGATATGGCCGTCCAAGGCCTCTCACACTTATCTTGGTAGCAAACACTAGGCGTGAAGTCTATAAAAAGCAGCTCATATCTCCATTTCAAAATAGCTCGGAGTTGGAAATTCTTTTCATCCCAAAGTTCTGTTATTTTCTCTTTAGTTTTAACCGCCACTCTGAGTCTCTCCTAAGTTCTGTTCATATTCCATTCGGACTCTAACTTCGAAAGGAGGAGTAAGGACTTATTCTCCTTGAAAAATGTTGAACAAGTTAGAAAGGAATAACAAGCTTAGGATCCTTGTTCATGTTCATTCAAGTTTTGTACGGTTTTTGTTTTTTAGTGTTGTACTTGATGTTTTATCCTTATTTTCAGTGTTGTAATGTTCTATTTTCCCTTTGAATTCAATTAGTAGTTTCTTTTAATTCAATTTCATTTAGTTCTTCCTTTATTTTCATTCTTCATAGTGTATTCAAGTTCATTGTTCCAATGAAGTGTGTTATTTCTTATTCTCGTTTCTTCTTTATTTTCTACACTTTAATTTTCTTTCCGATGAGTAGCTAAACTCCTTGGAGGGGATTCAATGGATACCCTAACAAGGAGATAATCCCCCCATGTGATTTTAGCAACTTTGCATAACATTTAGCATTGTATGCTTTTATTGAGTTTAAGTTTAATTGTTATCTTAAACTGATCACTGGAGTTAGCATAGTTTTGTGAGATTCAATACTATAAAGGTTGGATCGAGCACTCATTTTCATGCAAGCAATCTAGGAGAAGATTCTAGAAGTAGAACTTCACTTTTTGTACCTAGACATGGGACAAAAACCTCTAGAATCTTTTGAGTTGTGTTCTTATTTACCTAAGTTAAAATTAGCCATTAAAATATGTGTTTAATTGCTTAGACTCCTAATAGTACTTAGAAAATGACTGAATAGGTGTGAACTCGATTCACGGTGTTAAGTGTTAATAGGGTAGGTTGTAGGCGCATCTTGGTAGCATTTTGTTCGTATTGTATAGAGCTCGAAAGAGCCAAACATGTGGGCACAAATGGACAGCAATCGCCAGATGTTCTTCACCTAGTTAAGCAAAATGCGGGAGCTTAGTGGGCGCATTTCCTCAGGTTTGAACAAGACTTGAATCTCTTGCTTTCTCATCAATGTCTTCTCGTTACTTTTGCATTTACTTTTACTTTCTATTTACAAAACCCCAAAAATCAATTTATTTTCTTTGTTACCACTTTGGTTGCATCTTTGAGCACTTTTGTTGTTTGTAGAAAAGATTTGTTACATCTATTCTCTTAGGTTCGATACTTGGAGTACTTCCATATATTACTTGTTTTGACAGTGTGCACTTGCGCTCTTTTGCAGTCAGCAGTCCATCAAGTGACGTGGATCTCAACCTCTTGAAACACATAAACTAAAGACAAAAGCCATAACTACTCACCTAACAAAACCAAAACAACAAAACAAAGCAAACAACTAAGCCTGGGTTGCTTCCCAAGAAGCGCTTATTTAGCGTCATTAGCTCGACGGGTTCTCCACACTCTTCAGGGTGGCTCAAAAATGAAGAACCCTCCATCTCTTCTGTTTTTATCATCACAAATCATATCAGACCTTCCCACCCGATTCCCATCAAGGACATGATTCGAAGGTGGGGGGGGGGGGAATATCACTAGGGACGACAAAGGAAATGATATGAACCACCAGGGACACCGAATTGTTATTTTAAAATTTTGATGTAATTTTATTTTGTTTTCCAATTTTATCCTTTTTATGACATTTTATGTAGGGGTATTTTCTTCATTTTTCTATGATCAATGATGTGGTATTTAGGGTTTAGAAAGCTATCTAAAGCTTGGCCATTAGGTTGTACAGGACAACTTTTCGATGAATGAAATTTTGAGCGCTTGAGCTTTTTTTGTCAAGTTTAGCCAGGAACTTCTTGGATCCCTTTAAAGTTAATGTCATGAGTTGCATGCCAAGAATATTCAAGTAGGATTGATTATCCTATCTTGTGGAGTGTTCAACTCATAGGCAAGGAACTTGTTCTTTGTCTTAAGAGCTCTGATCTTAAGGTAATCCAGTGTCAAACCTCATCCTTTGGGGGGTTTAGTGTTTGTGAATTAGGGGTTTGTATAACAAAAGAGTTCCTAATAAAAAATTACTATAGTTTTCACATCATTTGGTATTAGAGCTTAGGCTCTAGATCAAATATATATTGTGTCTTATCTTTATTTGATTGAGTCTAGAAATTACATGTTTAGGATTTTGATTATTTGTTTGAGTTCCTTTTTGAAGTTAATACGATATTTAGGTTCTTTGAGATCTTATTTTTCTGGAAAATTAGAAAAAAAAAATGTCTACAGGATTGAGTCTTTTAGGTCCCGTTTGATAACAATTTGGTTTTTGGTTTTTGGTTTTTGAAAATTAAGCCTATAAGTACTACTCTCACCCATGAATTTACTTGTTTTGTTATCTACCATTTACCTATGTTTTAAAAAACCAAGCAATGTTTTGAAAACTAAAAAAAGTAGTTTTCAAAAACTTGTTTTTGTTTTTAGAATTTAGCTAAGAATTCAAATGATTCCTTAAGGGAGATGAAAATCATTGTAGAGAAATTGAGAGAAAATAAGCTTAATTTTCAAAAAACAAAAACAAAAAATTAAATGGTTATCAAACGGGGCCTTAGAATCTTAGTTTTCGATTTTTGTTGAGTTTGATCCTGCTTTTAAACAAAATTTGAAGATTCTTAGTGTTACTGGAAGGATTTTATTAGTTCTGTGAAGTTGGTAGAGATCTAAGCCGAAAAGAAAAAAAGTTGCTGGAGAGATTTGAAAAATAAAAAGTATTGCGTTGAAAGAAAAAAACAGAAGAAAGTTGTGGTTTATTGGTTGCTGGAGCCTGAAACCGTGAGTTCGTGAAGAAGAAGAAGATTGAAAACAAAAAAAAAAAGAAAGGAAGGAAGGAAGTCAGGCCATTGCTTAAAAAAAAGGCCAGGCGTTGCATTTTGTGATTGGAATTGAATCTAGATCAAGGGGTAAATTTTGGAATTGAAATTGAATCTGGATTTCGAATTTGTTGAATTGAGAAGGGAAATGAGAGGTGCAGCAGGGTTTTAATTGAATCCTAGGTGCAATTGAATCAATTGAATCAATTCAACGGAATTGAATCCTAGGTGCAATTGAATCAATTCAATCAATTCAACGGTGCATTGCGAAGGACTTTGTGGTGGATTGTGATTGTCGGTCAAAGCAGTGTGATTTGGTCATAAGTTTTCATAAGTTTTACATAGATTGATTTGGTCAGGAAGATTGCAATTTCTTTTTAAAAAATTTCAAGATCAAGATCTAAGAATCATGTGAGTTTTCAACTTCTACGGTTCTAAAAGCTACATCGTGTCATATTTTGGATTTTTGGAGAAATTCGTTTTTCTATTCTTGAATCTTATTTTCTTTGTTTCCTTTTTCTTCACTTTAATTATTGTCTATTTGTTGCCTTTTCTTTGTTCATCTTACTTAATTCTTTGAATTTTGAATCATATATTCTTAAGTCTAAATATATTGTTTTCCTCGTTTGTTGTTCTTGCTTGTTGAATCTTCAATATTAGATTATTGATTCTTAGTTTTCTTATTTTTGTTGGTTCTACTTTTTTCTTTGATTGAGTATCGATACTTCACGTCATTCTCCCTTTTGTGTTCAAGGCTTGCTCCTTAAGTATGTGATATTGCGAACTTTTGACTACTTATTTTCTATTTTGAGAGAGTTTACATATTTGTGAGAGTGCTACATCTTTGAGAGTAAACACAAGTGGCCATTCATATTTTGAGTGAAACGTGTGAGGGAGTGATTGTGAGGTCTAATTTTCTTTGTGCTAATATCTCTTTTGCAACCATGTATACTAAAAGAATAGCTCCAAGAAATGACCATCATATTGACCGAAACATGCCTCCATTGTTCTTTGGGAGTATTTCAAGTCCAGAGGAGTACCTTCTTTGAGAAGAGGGAATTGATATTATATTTGATTGCCACCACTATAGTGAAAAGGAAAAGGTAAAACTTATCATCTCTACATTTGAGGAATATGCACTAACATGGTGAAAAGTTTTGTTGTCAAAAAGGAGTGAAAATCATGCAATACCCTCATGTGAAGAAATCAAGCTTCGAATGAAGAAGCGTTTTGTTCCAAAATCTTTCCACAAATTGCAAAGTGTGGAGAAATACTATTTAGAAATGCTTTCATTGCTTGAAGAGATTAGCTTGGATGAGGATGAGGAAGCTACCATGGACAGATTCTACCAAGGACTTAATGAGGAGATTGCCAAGATGATTGTTGATTGAGAAGACATTCAACCTTGTGAGGATTTAGAGGAGATGGTGCATGTTGCCATCAAGGTAGAAAAGAAGCTCCAAAAAAAATTTGAAGGTACACTAAATCTAAGCTTAACTACGATTCCAACACATTCATGGAAATGATGGTAAGTTTGCCTATCATATATGAGCATGTTGATAAGGTAGAAAGTAGTAAAGAGAAGCTTGCTAATATTGTACCTATGCATGATAATGATATTTTTCCTAGTAGGTCATTAGATAGCAAGGAATCATATGATTGTAATCCTACTACTACTGTTGGGCCACTTATTTCTGGAGAAGTATGTATTGAAAGTAGTAGAGTAGAAAATGTAGATGGTGGTGAACTTGAAAATAGAGTACGTTATGACGACATTATTAATACATTAGGTCACAAAGTAACGTGTGATCCTATTCCTATATCATTTCTTCCAAGAGAAGGAAAACTTGATGTGTGTGACTTGAAAAATAAAAGGCATGAGATCGAGAAAAAAGTAATAGAAATATATGAAGAAGAAAAGTGTGAAAACCCAAATGAGAGAGAAAAGCAAGTGAGTAGTACTCGATCTAGAGATGAAAATGAGAGAAAAGCCATGAATGTGCCCTCAAAAACCTGTGAGGACAAATCTTTCTTGATTTAAAAAAACAACATTCTTTAACTTTTTGATAAAAGAGTTTGTTTTCTAGCAAGCGAGCTTCAACCAAGTTTTCCTAGTTTTCTTTTTCTTTTTTTGAGTTTTCAGGTTGTTAAAGCATTGATCATGAAGCAAAATTCAAATATTAGCCAAAATCCTTTCTATGGTTGCAAACTACATGTGAATTGGAAGAACCACCATTCTTTCCAAAAGAGATGGAATCTAAGAAGAGATGAGCCTATGACATCTTATGTTTATGAAGTTGTTTTACAAGGGAGACAATCGAAGAGAAACCCAAGAAGAGTCATACCATTTTCTGCCCATGACTTTAAAATTGCTTTACAAGGTATTGATTTAGATTAGAGGACGAATCCTTCAAAAGAAGGAGAGGATGATATGAACCCCGCTAGGAACATCAAATTGTTATTTTATAATTTTTATGTAATTTTATTTTTTTTCAATTTTATCCTTTTTTTGACATTTTAAGTAGGGGTATTTTTTTTCATTTTGCTATGATCAATGATGTGGCATTTAGGGTTTAGGAATCTATCTAAAACTTGACCATTAGGTTGTACAGGACAGTGTTTTTATGAATGGAATTTTGAGTGGTTGAGCTTTTTTCTGTCGAGTTTAGCAAGGAGCTTCTTGATCCCTTTGCAATTCATGTCATGAGTTGCATGCCAAGAACATTCAAGTAGGATTGATCATCCTATCTTGTGAAGTGTTCGACTCTTAGATAAGGAACTTGTTATTTGTCTTAAGAGCTTTGATCTTAAGGTAATCCAGTATCTAACCTCATCCTTAGGGTTGAAATCGACTTGAGTTGGGGGTTTTAGTATTTTTTCATTAGGGGTTCGTATAACCAAAGGGTCCCTAATTACAAATTACTAGGCTTTCCACATCAGGAAAATAGAAACTTCTTCTCAAACTCATTCTCAACATTTAAATTTTCATCTCTCCTAAACATGCTACTATGTGAATATTCAACATAAGCTCCATAATTCAAAATATCATCTAAAACATGCTCGATACTCAAAACTCTATTCACACCGTCTATCAGCATAATGTGGGATTTATGCCCTAAAGCCTCATAATTAATGATTTATTTAATAATTAATAATAATTTTGATTATTTTATTTGCAATATAATATTATCCATTATATGAAATATTCAAGGTCATTAGTGTAATCTTGAACAATATGTTGTTGACATATGGGAGGATCGTGTTCAAGAAATAACCTAAAGGGTCATAGTATATGGGTAAGGTTGGGTGCCTTATCCTAGTAACACTATTGATACGACTCACTTTGTAATAGTTACAGATGATTTGATCCAAATCGTTCATGTGGAACCATGTGAGTGGGAGTATTTTATACAATGAGTTTGTATAAGAGTGGACCATGAAATCTTTAATCTCTCTTTTTAAATCCGTTAATTGAGAAGATTAATATTTCATCATGATGATCATATGTAACTCGATCTTAATCATGAGTGAGTTATGAACTCCTGCATGTGAGGGCTTGTCCATTGATTTTCATGGGTGAGAGTGGCTTTTGTAGTCGATTAAATAGGCCTACCGTTTTTGGGACTTGACCAAATAATCTCACAAGATGCAATTCACTCATTCTCATATAGGGTAAGTAGATGAGTAGTTCCCTTAAGTGCTGATTCTGGAACTTGAACAATGGGGCCCACCCTTTCACTGGTCTGAGAGAGACTTAGTTTATGGTTAGATCATAAACAAATTTTTCATCAGATGATCATTGGTACATAAGGTGCAAGATGTAATTATAGGGGTAAAACAAACTTTTGACCCAGTTGTAATTACGTACAACTCATGAACAATCAACTTGCATATAGTGATTATATCTATGGATACAGCTTGTCCTACAGTGCATAAGAGTGCAATTCTAGGTCCATAGTGGAGTGACCTATAATTAACAAATGAAAATTAATTAATTAAAAATTTTAATTAATTAATTTTGTGTCATTGGAGCTTATAATCTGTAGGTCCATAAGGTCCCCTTATTAGCTCATAGTAACACTAAAGATCAATTTAGTTGAAAGAAAAATTTGAAATGTTCAAATTAATATTTAATTTGAAGTGTTCAAATTAATATTTCATATATTAGATATATTAAATATAAAAGAGGAAAACATATTTATTGTATTTGATACATTAAATATTAAAATAATTAATGTATATTAGATACATTAAAGAAAATATATTTATAAAATTTGAATAAGCTTAAAATAAATAAATATCGTAGGAGATTTAAATGAGATTCAAGTAAGTATAAGATCTATTTTAATATATTAGATATTAAAATATAATATTTTAATTATGGCAAAAATTTGTCTTTAGTCTATATAAATAGGACCTTTGGGTTGAGCTATTAGATACAACACACATCTCCTCAATAGAGAATTAGAGAATTCTCTCTAGACCTCTTCCTCTCCAATCCCTTATGGATTTCTTTCAAGAGGCTCCTACAAGCCTTGGTCTTGTATTCAAGTCATAGCAAGGAAGACTTTTGTGGAAGTCTTGGAACATGAGAAGTAAAGAACCGCCATAAAATATCTCCATATTATTTTTAAGGTATGATTTGCTTAACCTTAATTTTTATTGTTTAATTATAAATAAAATCAAAGTTGATTCCAACACTTCCACTATGGGTTTAATTCGATTATTCCCTTCACATTAAACATATTTTCACTAACAGAACACTCGTGAAGCATGATGTTAGGGTGATTCACAACATTCTCATATTTACTCGAATTCCCAAAACAAACAACAACATCCATCATGAAATCATCAAAAAAATCAAATGAACCAACTGAATTAACAAAATCAATAGAAGAAACGTTAGAAATAAAGGGATCACTAGGGGAAACATGCATGTCCACATCCTCAAGCTCAACAGACATACGCTCATCAAACGAAGGAAAAGACTCAATACAATCAACCCTATAACAACTATTCACACTCTCAAAGGCAGCAATATGGTCAAAGATGTCTAATCTTACCTTCTCATCATCCACTTGCAGAGTATGCTTGTCTCTATGTAGGCTAATCTCAGCTCTGTTCGTGGCTAAAAACGACATTCTTAAGATTATGATGACCTCCTCATCCTCTTCTGTTGGAATTTATGCCCTAAAGCCTCATAATTGATAATTTATTTAATAATTAATAATAATTTTGATTATTTTATTTGCAATATAATATTATCCATTATATGAAAAATTCAAGGTTATTAGTGTAATCTTAAACAGTATGTGGTTGACATATGAGAGGATCCTATTCAAAAAGTAAACTAAAGGGTCATAGGATATAGATAAGGTTGGGTGCCTTATCATAGTAACACTATTGATACGACCCACTTTATAATAGTTACAAATGATTTGATCCAAATCGTTCATGTGGAGACATGTGAGTAGGGGTATCTTATACAATGAGTTTGTGTAAGACTGGACTACAAAATATTTAATCTCTCTTTATAAATCCGTTAATTGAGAAGATTAATATTTCATCAGCATGATCGTATGCGACTCTATCTTAAACCTGAGTGAGTTATGAACTCCTGCCTGTGAGGGCTTGTCCTTTGATTTGCATGGGTGAGAGTGGCTTTTGTAGCCGATTCAATATGTCTACCACTTTGGGTACTTGACCAAATAGGGAGCTGGAAACATAATCTCACAAGATGAAATTCACTTCTTCCCATATAGGGTAAGTAAATAAGTAGTTCCCATAAGTGCTAATTTCGAGACTTGAACAATGGGGCTCCACCTTCTCACTGGCCCGAGAGGGACCTCGTATGGTTGGATCATAAACAAATTGTTCATTAGAGGATCAGTGTTACTTAAGATGCAAAATTTAATTACAGGGGTAAAACGGACTTTTGATCCAGTTGTAATTACGAACAACTCATGAATGATCGACTTGCATGTAGTGATTATATCCATGGACACAACTTGTCCTATAGTGCATAAGAGTGCAACTTTATGTCTATAATGGACTAGAGTTAATAAATGAAAATCGATTAATTAATTAATTTGGTATCATTGAAGCTTATAATCTGTAGGTCCATAAGGTCCCCTTGCTAGCTCATACTAACACTAAAAGATCAATCTAGTTGAAAGAAAAATTTGAAATGTTCAAATTAATATTTAATTTGAAGTGTTCAAATTAATATTTAATATATTAAATATAAAGGAGGAAAATATATTTATTGTATTTGATACATTAAATATTAAAATAATTAATGTATATTAGATACATTAAAGAAAAGATATTTATAAAATTTGAATAAGATTCAAATAAATAAATATTGTAGGAGATTTGAATGATATTCAAATAAGTATAACATATATTTTAGTATATTAGATATTAAAATATAATATTTTAATTATGGCAAAGATTTGCATTTGGTCTATATAAATAGGACCATTGGGTTGAGCTATTAGACACAACACACATCTCCTTAATAGAGAACTAAAGAATTCTCTCTATACCTCTTCCTCTCCAATCACTTATGGATTTTCTTTCAAAAAGCTCCCACAAGCCTTGGTCCTGTGTTTGAGTCATAGCCAGGAAGACTTTGTTGAGGAGATAAAAATCCGCCAGAAAGATCTCCATATTTACTCCAAGTAAGTGTGCTTAATCTTATTTTTTAGTTTAATTTTAAATAAAATCAAAGACGGTCCAATGCTTCCGCTGCAGGATGAAGTGCTCATTCCCTTCATCTTCCATCTCGAGGACAACAAAATCTACAGGAAAAAGAAACTTGTTAACATTAATATGAACATCTTCAACTATTCCTTTCGGTCAAGCAAATGAACGATCAGCTAACTGAAGAGAGATACTCGTGGGTTGGATTTCCTGTATACAGAAAAGGCATTAAATTAATGTTTGCCCTTAGGTCACACAATACCCTATCTATATGCATGTTACCAATGGTATAAGGGATAGTGATACTCCTTAGATCTTTCTATTCAGGGGCATTTTCTTTTGCAAAATGGTAGTACTCTTCTGTGACATGGTGAGCACCGCGTTCACCTCAAATTTCTTCTTCTTCGATAGCATTTCCTTCATAAACCTCCCATAGTTAGGCATATTGGCAAGAGCATCCGCCAGATGAATGTTAATATGAATCTTTTTGAACATATCTAAAAATTTAGAAAATTGAGCGTCTAATTTAACATTCTTAAATCACTGAAAAAAAGGAAGCTCCTTGTAATCAACGTGGGGGATTCACCACGCCTCCTTGGAGGGATGGTGTGTGCTCCATGATCTACTGTTTTGGACCTAGGTGTCTCAATCTCCTCTTCTCTGATTAAATCAAGGAAGTTCTTCTTCAATTCTCCATCTTTCTGATTCATCTTTGTTTTCTCAAACTTATTCTCTTTTTTCTTTTCATCTTTCTTTCTTGGCTCCTGGGGGTTAGATTCATAAGCAGAAATAAAAGGAAAAGAAGGGGAAGAAAGATTTCCTAATGTGGTTTTTTCTTCCACAACCCATGCACTTTCACTATCTTCTTTCTCAACTACTACCTTTTTCACTATCCCGCTTAACTGAGTTCAACTCCTCAATGTAATCGCCTTACACTGCTCCCTTCGGTTAATCTCAGTATCGTTAAGAATTTTCCTTTTTGAAGCGTATTGACGACGCTGGCTATTTGTCCAATATGAACCTCCATGTTCTTCAACATCGTGTCGTGGGAACTAACAGTTGTTGCCAAGGTAGTAATTGACTTCTGCAATTGTTGATTAACTCCCCTCTACTCTTTTATAAACGTATGCAAAATTTACTCAAAGTTAGGCTTCTTCTCCTTAGAAGATGTTGCAAATCCTAGTGGTGGATGCAAAACATTCTTCTGGTTAGGGTAAGAAAATTTTTCATGACTACTCAAACCTGGGTGATAATTGTTGGGTAGATTATGGTTTTTGTAACACTCGGCGCATTCAGGTATTAGGTAAAATTTTCCAATTTAAGTTTTGAAGCTTTAAATTCCAATTTAATTTTAGTTAATGGAGTTAAATTTTTTAGGTTAGTGATGGGATTGGGTAAGGAAAAGAGATTAATTGTAGTGTGTGACATTTTTGTCATGTAGGGAACCTTTAGCCAAGACACTCAAACCCTAGTTTTGTCTTCTTATATAGCCTCTACATGCACCCCAAGGAAGCCACTTTTGAGCTTCCAAACTCATCTTCCTGGCTCCACCTTTCACGATTGGCTTGGTTTCTTGTCTTTCTTCTCCCTCGCCGAACAACACCCTCGCCGATCTTCGCAGGTCTTCGTTGGACGTCATCGCTCTGCCGGCAGCATCCTGCACCACCGTCGACAGCCTGTGACACCGCGCTCCAGCTCGCCGCCGCTTCTTCTGCGGTCAGATCTACACGCCCAATAGTTCGTTCGCCGAACCTTGCAGCCGCCGTTCGTCGCACAAATCCGCACAAAGCCTAAAGCTGCGCTAGATCTACACGCCACTAGCCCAGTCCGTCGCGCTTAACAGATCCGCAGCCACTGTTCGTTGGAAGTTTGGCCGAATCCAGTGGGTAATTTCTTTTGAGATTTGACCGTGTTGTTTTGGATGTTTTCGGTACTGTTTTGTTCTGTGGTTGCCATTTAATTTAACCAAAAACATTTTGGATTCGAGTTTAGGAAGCTTGTCGCGCGTGGAGGCCAGATCGCTTATTTGGTATGAAATTGGTACTGTACTACCACATTTGGACCTCGTTTGGGTAAGGTTCGGCACTGTTTAGGTTGGATTTACAAATTTCATTAGATCGATTTAATTATTAGTGGTCGTCTAAATTAACCCAAATTGTTTTGATTCAAGTCTAGGAAATTCATCACATTTGGAGGCCATTTAGAACGACCTAGAGGCATTTTAACCTACTATACAACACCAAAGGGGTAAGATTTAGTTAGTTTGTTATAAGTTAATAATACAGTAAGGTCCCTTATTGTGTGGCTTTAGGTTGGTTGCATAATTAGGCATTCTGTGATAATTTAGGTCCTATTTATAATTTTTTACCCTTGAATTTGTTCGAATTGAATTGAAGGTTAACCACTGTAAGGATGGCTAGAGTTGGGATTTAGGTGATTGGTCACAAATTCCAAGAAGCTGTTTTATTGTCCATAAAATTGGAAAGGTGAGGTTTTCACCACCTGTTTAAATCAAACCCCCAAAAATGAAGTATGGAGTTCTTGGTTAAATTATTAAAATTTAATTGAGTTAGTTTATGGGCTATTGCATTTTTGCTAGGTGGTGCTATTATTATTTTTTAGCAAGAGATTTTTGGGCTTGAGCTGTTATAAGTTATTTTTTCCTTGAGGTAAGTAGTTTTTGGGCCCCTCTTGGTTATTATTTAATTTTGGACCATGTTGAAAATGAATGCAAATTTATGTAGCATGCCTGGAATTTGTTATGGAGCATGTTTTACTAGGTAGTTTATTCGAATTTGCATCTTGAGTTGGTAGTTACTTGAGAATGTACTAGGTAGATTCAGGGGCTTAAAGTTGCGAGCTAAATGATTTGAACATTGTGTAAATCCTTGACTGGCTTTATGTTTGAAACTCCTGTGCTGTGCTTGTATTTTGTTAAACCTAGTTTGTGTGGTTGGAAAGTAATCCTAAGGCCCTAATTACCCTGACCTTTGTGTTGATGTGGTTATGATATTGTAAAGTCTCTAGGACCTTGGTAGGGTTAGGGAATGTCTTAGGACCTTTAAGCTAGTAACACCTACCACCCTACTTGGAGTATGCTTGCCTTGATGATTATGTGATATGATAGATGATGAAGTGATATGATAGATGATGGGTTGCGTACCCTATTTTGTGATGGCATGGAGGGTGGGTCCTTCATTGCAGGGCTAGCTAGTGTGGCTTGAGAGTTACAAAGGGATCCCAAAGCGAAACTTGTGTTATGTTCTTGTTTGAAAGATGTTTTTTAAAACTTCATTTTTCTTGGTTAAGAGCATATCGAATGAGCTTCAAGTAGCGACCCAGGGTGGGTCGTTACAGTTTCCTTGATAGAAAAACCCTCGATTATGAACATACTGACACTGCTCGATAGACTGCTCATCCAAATTCTTCAAATTCAATGTCACAAGAGAGGAAAATGATGATGTGGCTCCTACAATTGACAATTTATTTATAACATTAGTGAGCGAAGCCATTTTTTCTTTTTATGTACCTACCCTATCAATCTCATAGATTCCAGCAGTGAATTTCGAAGAATAAGAACGATCTGAAGGCCATTGATAACTCGTGGTTGCCATTTCTTCCAACAAAGCACATGCCTCCTCAACTATTTTTGCCAAAAAACTTCCTTTTGCACTAGCATTGAGAATGGTTTTAATCCTAGATGAAAGACAATTTTAAAATAACTGTACCTGTAACCACTTAGGATACCCATGTTGAGGGCATTTTCTCAACATCTCTTTATAGTGTTCCCAGCTTTCATAAAGTAGTTCTTCATCAAGCTGGCAGAATGTACCAATCTCTATTCCCAGTTTGGTAGTCTTAGCTGGGGGGAAAGGCTTCATAAAAAAGGCTTGGGCGAGCTTGTCCCACGTAGATATGCTACTAGGTTTCAAGGACTCGAGCCAGTCTTTTGCATTATCTGAGAAAGGAAAAAGTCGTAAGCTATCGCATCAGGAGAAACTCCATTCAACTTAATTGTACTGTAGATCTCTAAGAAAGATCAAATATGGGAGTGTGGTTCTTTTGATGGATGCCCATAAAAGAATTGTCATGCGCCATCTGATGAGCCCGATCTCCAATTCGAAATTATTTGCTTGAATTGGTGCATAAATTATCTCGAAGTGGTTCGTCAGAAAGATCGGATGAAATTAGTCACGAATGGCTTTTTGTTCCTCCTCGTTTTGTCTTGGTTCGACTAGGAGAAGGTTTGGGCTTTCTTCTCCTTTTTAAGTCAGATGCAAGTCCTGTTAATTTTAAGATCTAAATGTAAAAGATTAGCCTCCTTATCTTTTCACTTACACTACCAATAGCCTCATCCAATAAAACAAAAATAAAAAAAACAAAAAAACAAAAAAGCAGCAAAAATATAGAAAAAAGCAATAAAAACCCCTAAACTAATTTCAAACACTTTCTTCTGAATTTCAATCAGTCAACATTTACCAATTCCCTAGTATTGGTGCCAAAAACTTGTTCACATCATGCCAGCGCACATATTCAATTAGTGTTAATGTGGTATTCCTACCGAGTATTGAATCCACGGGGAGATGTACTTATAATGGATTGATTATTGAAATTAATCCCACTCGAAATTACTTATAGAAAGAAATAAAACGACACTTTTAAAATACTTAAAACTAGAAAGCATGCAATTGAAACAAGAACAAATTGGGGAAGGGCGTTTAGGGGGTTCGTTTCACTATTTGGACCATGCTAGTGCTAATTGATTACACTCAATTGTCGACTCTTCTAATTCACAAGCCTAGAGTTACTAAAAACATGAATTCTCCTTTCAGTCTCCTTCAATTTTCCTAATTAATCCAAATAACTTCGGTGTCCTTAGTGTTAATTAATTAAATTAGGTTATTGAGCCTACTCATTATTAGCCTCGTCTAGAACTAGTTAATCCTATGTAACTTAGGCGAATTATAAACGTCATGCAAGATTAATTCTACACCTAATCATTATCTTTCAAGTTTCGATTAAGCGATTGATGAACTAAATTATGGCTAGTAATTTAGAAGCATTAAACACATCACGCACGAATGAAAATCAAAGAGTGACAATATCGTAATATATTTAATTAAACATTAACAAAGGTCCAAATAGATTCACAAAACCCCCAAACTAATGAGTTTAGCCTCTAATTGTCATTCAAATAGTACAATAACCCAACATGGTAGCTGTTGCTTAAAAGAGTGTATGCAATTTCAGAATGGAAACACCCTAAATGTGCAAGTATACACAGCCTAATGTAGCAAGTGATAAGAATTTTATACCATTCTACTCAGGGACTAGTTAAGTGGATTTTTGCAATGCCTAAGCTGATTTTAGTTAGGTAACAAGAAATCAACATCAATTGGTGCAATTGAATTAAAAGAAACTAAGGAACAAGATTAAAATGGTGTGCCGGAATGCTGGAACAACAGGAAAACAGTGAATAAAATGGGACTAAACAGATTATGTGAAAATGGATCAGGATTAGGGGTAAAATGTTGCTTCATCAAACTGAATGCTACAGCATAGATCATGATTCAACACTCAATGCAGCTAATTCGAGGATTCTTTCCAGAATTCCCGAAGAATTAGTGATTCACTCCCATTAACCCCTGAAATTAAGCCATTAACTACAAACATTAAGTGGGTTACCATCCCTAATGTCCCCAATTACCTTAGAGCATGTTCCTAATTAGAACTAATGTTATGCCATGCATTCGGTTTATCCCTTATCTTCCCAAAGTTAAGACAAACACAGCTAAGACAAGTTGGCCAGACAAATCAAAGCTAAAAATGAAGCACACAAGGCATAGGAGTGAAGAATATGCAAGTCTACTATTTCATTCAGCAACAACCAACAATAAATCCCCTAATCCCTCACCCAAGGGGTGATTAGTTCATAATTAAAAGAAAAGACAGCAACATAATAGTAAGAAAAGTCTCAAATAACATTCTAAAACTTGTCTTTAATATCAAAATGCTTAAAAATAAAGAAATACTGTAGAAACTAGGAGAAATGGACAAGAAAGGGATGTTGGGCAGTTTCTTTATGGCAGATTTCCCTTCTTTCCAGAAGTGGATAATCTCCCAAAAAGGGTCCTTCTTCTTCTTCTCGAAATCCTCCCCCTCAATTGTCTAATCTCCAAGCTCTCCTACCAAAAACGACAAGCAATGGCTTTAAACCTCTCCCCTTCTTTGAAATCAAGGATGAGTGGACATTTGAAGACTAATGGCAGCCCCTCATTGGTTTAATTTAGAACATGTGTCATAAATTGTCCACCTCAATTAATGAAATAACTCCCACATGCTCATTGTGTAACTGATCCCAGATAAATGCTATAGCTTTAATGATGCTTCATCAAAACACAACAATTGCTCCAGCAAGCTTGACCCTCTATCAACAACAAAGCTCTAGCATTTTAGGTTGGATTTTTCACACTTAGCCATTTTTACCTTCAACAATGGCCTACACAAGTCACAAATAACACAATTAAGTAATATTATGCATTAAAAAGTTCAAAGGTGCTTTTCACATGAAAAGGGACTCCTGTGCTACTAAAACATCAATTCAAAGAGGTTTATCAATACAAAAGTACCTAAGATAGTGTTTTTACGCCACAAAATCTTCACTAAAATACCCTAAATAGCTCTCATTCTAAAAGCTATCAGTAGCCTAATACAGATTCTAGAAATGAAATAACGTAGAAAAGAGATCGTCGGTGCCGAAATTGTGACTCTTTCCTCGAACTCTATGCTCCATGAACCCCAATCCACGCTCTAAAATCTCCAAATAGGCCTTCACATATCCCAAAATGGCGAGAATACGCAAATCAAACCTCCAAAACCCTAATTGGCTCCCCCTTTTCAAACAAAAAAGTGAAGCATTTATACTTGCTATCGCGACAACATCAAGACGCATAGGGCAACATTGAGACTCCGTAGAAACATACTACTTCATTTAAGTCTACGCACGTGTATCGTTGAGACGTTAAGTGTAGCGTCTCAACATTATGGACGAAATGACACATCTCTATGTTTTTCAAGCGTCTCACGTCACGAGGTAGCATCTCAACGCTTACTCTCGAGTCTCAAACTTGTATTATAACATTTTGACGTTATTTTATCAGATTAACATCCTGATCTCAGCCCAAATCTTTTCATAACACCTTCATTCCATCCTTAGCTCCAAAAAATGTCTTCTTTCTAGCTCCAAATTGACTATTATCTCTCATTTCACTAATTCTCCTTAAAATGCTCAGTTTCTTGAAAATCAACATAAATATACATCAAAGTTCACGATTTAAGTACAAAACATAGCGTAAAAATGAGAATAAATATAGCACTAATTAAATTAGTGCTATCATCTACTTACATGGGATTGTGGTGCGTTAGAAGAATTCTCAGTTTCCTCCCCCATAGTAATTTGGGAGATTCATCTAACCTGGGTTATACGTGCTAGAGTATGGGTCATTGCAGCATGCATTATGCTACTTGTGCTGTCCAATGAAATATAAAGATTCAAGATTAGATCGACAATGCTCATAGACGTGGTTGCACTTGCAGTATACACATGCTAGCGTGTCAACTTTGTTCATTGTTGCAGTTATAGACCGTGTTGACATTATTTTTATCAAGTCGGTCAATGTAGTGATTTGTGCTTGCATCACTATCATCTGATCAACCTAATAGTCTCCTGCGCTAGCCTTCATCGGTAGATTCCTTCTATAATCAGCAAATCCTCATCATAATTGTTCTTTGCGATGCAATCAAGGATCTCACGTGCCACATTAAATTATAAAATTGACAAATAATTTAAACGTATTAAACCCTCGACCGGTCAAGTTCACATGTATTCTCATTTAAACGTATTTATAAAATTGACAAATGACAATAATATGAAAAGTTAGAATATGAAAAACTTTGAAAAGGAAGTTTGTCAAATTATTTTTAAAATACACGATTTTACCTTTATCATTAATAGTTGTAAACGAAATTTTAAAAGTTCTTGAAATTTAATAGTTAGTTAAATTTTAAAAATAAAAGTTACATAGACATTGAAATTAATAATGTAAATGCACTCATAAAATTGACAAATGAAAAAAAAAAAAGTTGAAATCTAGAAGATAAAAGCATTGAATGTAAAAAGTTTGGCCAATCCACTTCTAAAAATTAATTCTAAAGTTTATGACTTATAAGTATAATCAATAATGAATTCCTAGAAGCTATGGAATCTTAATAGTTACTAACTTAAACGTATGCATGAAATTAACAAATGGTAAGAATGTGAAAAGTTAGAATATAAAACACTGGACTATAAATAGTTTTGTTAGGGCATGTTTGAGAATGATTTTAGAAATATTGATTTTAGCACAATTGATTAGTTTATAATTCATTTATTAAAAGTGATTTTCATATAATCATTTTAATGTTTGGTTCTACACTTTCAATAGTGATTTTCATACAATTAAAAGTGATCTTCAAAAGGCATGTTTGGGAATGACTTTAAAATAATTGTTTTGAGCTAAGTGATTTAATTATAATTGTTTTTTTAAGTATTTAGTTATAAATCATTTTAATATTTGATTCAACACTTGTAAAAGTGATTTAAATTTAATTAAAAGTATTTTTTTTAAAAAAAATTATTAATGTTTGTTTTCAAAGGTGATTTTAGAATCATCAAGTTACTAAAAAAAGTATTGCATTTGAGATTTTTTTTTTAAAAAATAGAAGGTGGTAGACAAAAGTTATTCAAAGAGAACTAAAAATTAAGAGAGAAAATATATAGAGAGAAAATTTTCAAAGAGAAAAAAGAATGCTAGAGACATGGAGAGATAAAAATTTTAGAGGGAGGGACAAAAAATTTAGGGAGAGAATTTTAATAAAGAGAGCGAAATTCAAAGATAGAGAAATAAAGATAGAGAGATAAACAAAAAAAATTGGGCAGAATGATAAAAAATTTAGAAAAAAACTTTAATGAAGAGAAAAAAGTTCAGAATTAGGGACAAAAAAGTAGAGCAAGAAGTAAAAAATTAGAGAGAAAAAAAGTTAAAAATATACAAAAATCATAGAGAGGAACGAAAAAAATTTAGAAATAAAAAAAGTCAAAGAGAGTTTAAACCACTAGAGAGAAAAAGTGAGAAAAATGAATAAAAATTAAAAAAGATAATAAAGTTAGAAATATACATTATAAAAACTTTAGAGAGAGAAAAATTGTGATTTTGTAAACAATGATGGATGAACTCAATGGTAACTGTTTTGAGAAAACACAATTTTTAATGGAAATTAAAATTTTTACAAACAATGACGATTTTTACCCGTCAACAAAGGTATATATTTTTTAAAAATGAAATAATAGTCCTTTTAAATCACAATCACTTGACAAAATTCACTTGGGAATCACCTCCCAAGTGATTGACCGGGAATCATTTCAAGTAATTTTGGATACTTCCAAAATCACTTGCTCATCATTCCCAAACATCACAATTTTGAAATATAAGTGATTTTAGGCATGTCAAAAGTGATTTTGGTCATTCCAAAATCACTCCCAAACATGGCCTTAATATATTTCAAAAAATCATTTTATCTTTAATTACAAAATGAAAATTTAACAGTTTTAGAATTTTAAGTATTTAGAACTTCTACAACCATATAAAGAACTCTCTTATCTATTTTTTTGTTAAGTAAGTTTGTGCCCTCCTCTTAGTTGGTTTTTCTTCATTTCTAAATTATCCTCTCCCGAGAGAAAAATAGTTAGCACACTTAAATTTTGAGTGAATTGTGAAATAGCGTTGTTTCAAAAATCACATATCACTTTATAAATAATCTATTCAATTGTAAGTATGAATTATCACACTATTTATTACATATTCAACTTTTTTTTTAGAAAAAATCAATTTCAATATGAAATAAAATGAAAAGAAAATATTATCAATATGATAAAATAATTATTAAAAATACCACGTGCAAGGTGAGTAGTATCTTTTAAAAGCTTAAAAAACAAACCGTCAAGTTTGGATTGTACTCCAATTTTATTTTAAAATGTAAAAACCGGTTACCAAACATAGATTTCTAACAAATTCCGTGATTTTTTGTTGTTTTTTTAAAACTAAATATTATTTTTAGATTTTCTACCCAACGCCACCTTAATTTTAACTGTGAATCAAATGTTATATAAAGGAAGCAATGGAAGAAGATGGGAAAACACACGTAGAAAAAATGGCATCAATTAGTTTCAAAATGCTTTTGGGAACCTGTGCTATGATACTCCTAGGGTTCCATCCTATGGTCTACCAAACAGATGCTATAAAAGTTGTTGTAGCTGATGTAGGCAAAGACGAATTCGCCATTTTAGAAAAGAAATCAAGCTCCAGCTTTGGAATGCATCGGAAAAGAGTAAAGTTTTCTTCGTTTAGGCCGAATCATTGGAGATCAAACTCATCACCTCCTCCACCATTCACCATTTCAAAGATGAAATCAAGGCCGCCCTATTTTATAATGAAACCAAAAGCCGCACCCCTTGTTTTTTCTAGGCCAAGTCAAAGAACATCGAATTCATTACATCCTTTACCGGGTTTTTCCTCCACTCTTTTAAGTCAGAAATCTAGGTCTGATTATGTAATGCATCCACAAGGCATCCCTCGTCCTTCCTATGAGTCAAATCAAAGGACATCAAATATATCACCTCCTCTACCACGCGTTGCATCCTTCATTTTAAAGAAGGAACCTAGAATGAACTTTGGGATGTTACCAAAAGGTGTACGTATTCCTCCATCTGACCCAAGTCAAAGGACCTCGAACTATCAATCTCCTCCACTGCATGCTCCATCTGTCATTATAAAGAAGGAATCTAGGGTAAATTTTGGAATGTTATCAAAAGGTGTACGTATTCCTCCGTCTAGGCTGAGTCAAGGTACATCAAACTATCCACCTTCCCCTCCCTGTTCTCCATCCATTTTAAAGAAGGAATCAAAGGTCAACTTTGGAATGTTACCAAAAGGTGCACGTATTCTTCCATCAGAGGCTAGTGAAAGGACATGAAGCTATCCACCTCTTCAACCACATACTCCTTTTGTTATTTTAGAGTAAGAGTCAAAGTTTAATTTTGGAATGCATCCTAGAACACCTATTCCACCATCTGCACCAGGTGGAACGATACCAGAATTATTACCTCATCAACCCCCACTATCATCCCAATCAACTCAATTTAGAGCTCCCATTACTACTTTTAATACAAGTGTTGAGGATATTTTAAGTCACCCTCCTTCAATGTGGAATAAGAAAAATGGTGATTTACAAGTTTATAAGGAAAAATTTGTGAGGTGATAGATATTTAATAATTTTTAAATCATGTCAAAATAATTATTGCTTTTATGTGTTAAGAATACACAGAGAGTTGTAATAAATCACATAGAGTGTATATTATCTTCATTTAAAATCTTTATTGCCTCAGAATCTTTTTTTAAATTAATAAATAATTGATTTTGATTTAATAAATCAATAATGTTAATTACTTAAGTGTCTTAAAAATAAATAATATTTACATTTATTTTCAGTTTGTTTTATCTGAGTAAAGTTTACTTAAAAATAAATAATTTGTAAAGATATTTCTTTAAGGACAACGACTTGATCATCTCTTTAAAAAATAAATATAATTCACAGTATTGATCGAACAAGAAATTAATTTGAGTGTTGGGAAAAGAATGCTTCTCCAATATTTTACTTTTTAATATAAATTATGTATATACAATCATAAATACTAATGGGGAACGTAATAGGTATGAACAATTCATCCGCAACGAAAGATTTTGACTATTAAACAATTTAGAAATCAAATATTGAATCGACATTAAATTTTGGTTAAATTGTAAGTTTAGTCACTGAACTTTCAAGTTCGAGTATATTTGGTACCTGGACTTTAAAAAATGTCTAATAAGTCCCTGAACTTTTGGATTTGTCAATTTCCGAACTTTAAAAAGTGTTTGATAGATCCTTAAACTTTCAATTTTGTGTCCAATAGGTCCTTGAATTTTCAATTTTGTTTCTAATAAGTACTTGACCTATTCAAATTGTTTTTTTAATTCACAGACCTAATAGACACAAAATTGAAAGTTTACGGTTCTATGAGACATAAAATTCAACTTTATATTTAATAGATCAATTAATTTTTTAAAGAAATTGAATATGTGAGGGACCTATTAATCTCAAAATTGAAAGTTCAGGGACCTATTAGACACAAAATTGAAAGTTCATAGACTTATTAGATACTTTTTAAAGGTCAAAGACCAAATAGACAAACCTGAAAATTTAGGTGTAAAACCCGCTTTTCATCTTGTAACATTTGGTTATATATAGTATATTGGTGATTTGATTTTAAAATATTTTGATGGAGAAGAAAGCTTGGAATAAAATAAAAGTAAAAGAAAAATGAAAAACTATAGAATGCAACTTGTTTAAGAAAGTAATTTGGAAAATAAGTGAAAGGAAATTAGATGTATATATTGGAAAATGGGTAAAAGAAAAGCGGAATAAAAGAAAAGCGGTGTGGCTTCACACAAAAGGGAAAAAAATAATAAAAAGAGGAAGCAAATAAAAAATAGAGAGAGAAAGAGGGATAAAGAAAGAGGTGAAACCCATCACCACATTTGGAAACACAAAAAAGAGAGAAAAAAAAAAGAAAAGAGAGAAGACAAAATAAGAGAAAGGAAGAAAAGGATAGTTCAAGGGAGGATGGTCGAAAAATCGTCGGAAAAGCCGTGGGTAACACCGGAAGTAGTTCAAAGAAATTTTTGAGCATTCAACTTGGTAAGTCTTTTTTTTTTTAGAAGAGCTTGGAAAAAAAAAACTAGGAAACTTAGATGATAATTTCATGAGTTTCTTTTCTTTCTATCGAAAAATTCTTTAGGGTCTTCTTATGGTTCAAGAAATTTCATAGATCTTTGTCAATATTCTTTGTTTGGTGTTGGCTCATGTAAAAGAGAGAAAAGGAAATAGAAAATCAAATTTTTTGTTAGAAATAAAAAACAAGAAAAGGGATGTTGAATAAGAAATTTTGGCCAATCCTAAATTGCCGCGTCATTATTCTAAATTAATGACAAGATTACAAATAATTAAATTTAGGATTAATTATAAATTGACACGTGTCCCAAATTTAATTTGAAGATAAAAATTGACAAATCCTAAATTTTAGGGCCACATGTCTTCATTATGACCATTTGACCAAATAATTAAATTTAATTTAGTCAAATTGGGTCCTTTGGTATTTGGGTCATGCTTAAATAAAGTTCAAAGGGATAGACCCTAAGCCAACAAAGTCCAAGCCCAAAGGACTAGGTCGAAAGTCAACAAAGTTCAAGTCCAGGGGTTGGGTCTAAGAGCTATTAAAGCCCAATCCAACAAGCCCATGGAAAGCTCTAAAATAGGATAGCTCTCCTTTATTTGAAGGTTTCAGAAATTAAACTCTCCAAAAGAGAACAAAAGAATTCAAAGAGACTTCATAAGCAAATAAGGTCAGAAGGCTCCCTAAAATCCTTAGGTACTGAACACTTCTTAAAGACTAAAGACTCTTCAAGACTTGAAGACTTGAAGACTCTAAAGATCAATTGAAGGTTCAACCTCAAGAACAAGTTATAAAGTCCTTGAGACAAATCCACATTTGATAACAAGCTACAAAGCCCTCGAGACAAATTCACATTCAAGAACAAATCTGCATAGCCCTCAAGTTAAATCTACGTTCGAGGTAAAGCCCTCGAGACATTTGTAAATTTAAGAGAAAGAATTATAGGATAAACACATTAGAGATTGTACTCCCACACAAAATCAATATAAATACAAGTTCTTTACACGTGTCAAATTTTTTTCTTTGTTGAAATTACGTGTGAACAAATTAGCATTCCTAGTGGGACAATCTCTATCCCTCATCTCTTTCCCTCATCTCAAAACACCAGTGATGTGTTGATGTTCAAAAGGACTTCTTCCATGACCAATGTCATGAGCAACTTGTACACGAGTTATGTTACCCATAGTTTCTCTAATGAATTGAGGTTGCAAGAAGATAAAACTCTTATTATAGCAACCGAAGTAAGGATGCTACAGTGAGCATATGCTAGTGACAAGTTTTTTTTGTTAAGTGTAACCCCTTATTCGATCTCGCTTTTAACATAGATTCCGTCATGACAAACAAAACAAGCACTGTGGAAAAAAGAATGGCATAGATGCAAGAGCAGAACAACACCTTGATGAAGGCGATTGAAGAAAGAAATTCTCAAGAACGAAATTCTCAAATTGCATTCCTAAAAGACCAGATGGAGAAATATCATCAACAAATTCAAGCTCACTAACACTAGACAACGAAAAAGTGAACCCATTGTGGATTATATAAATCGTTGGAGAACCATGAGTCTCGATTGCAAAGATCGTCTCACTGAGTTATCTGTTGTCAAAATGTGCATTCAAGGCATGCATTAAGGACTTCTGTACATCCTCCAAGGTATAAAACCTCACACATTTAAAGAGCTAGCAACTCGTGCCCACGACATGGAGCTAAGTATTGCTAGTTGAGAAGACAAAGACCTTCCAGCCTTTAACGTAAGGAAAGAAGGAGAGAACATCGAAGCAACTTCAAAAGACTCTATGGTTGTCAATACAATCCTTCTAGAGTTTTCTTCAAAGGGAAAAAACATAACAAGATTGAAAAGCGACAAGAAAATGAAAGGTATCTCTTAACTTTGAAGGAAAGACAGAAAAAAGTCATCCTTTTACTGATTTTGACATTCCTGACATGTTAGAACAACTACTAGATACACGAGTAATCGAACTTACCGAGTGTATGTCGATGGAATAGATGGAAAAATTCAATGATCCCAACTACTGCAAGTATCATCAAATTTTCAGTCACCCAATGAAGAATGGTTTTGTCCGAAAAGAGCTAATTCTAAGGTTAGCTAAAGAAGGAGGAATTGAGCTAGACCTTCATGAAATAGCTCAGTCAAATCATGTTATAGTAGCAACAAATACATGCAGTCAAATATGCTCTAGTCCGCTTTGTTATCAGGGAGTGCGTCTAGTCCAATTAGGAACTTTAAAACCAATAGGAATTTGGTTTCAACATGAGGTGTGACTAAAAATAAATCTCAAGGTGAGATAGAGCCGACCAATGATAAAGACAAAGATCAAGCTCTTGTCACTCCTCTAAAGAAGCAAATAAAAAATTTAGCCTCAAATGAGTCTTTGCCAATTTAGAAGTCACGAAAGAAAAAACAAGCATCAAAGAAGGAAGAATCCAATCCAAGGAAACTTAAACCAAAGTGGAAGGAAAATATATTTTTTTTCAACATCGACAACCAGTGACCTTAAAAGAATTCTTCCCAGGGAATTTCTTTTCCATAGAAAAAGAGGAAGAAAACTATGGAAGTTTGTATTGCATTAATGTTGAAGAGGTTGATGATTCAAAAGAAGTCGAGCAAAGAACTTCTATCTTCAACTGCATCAAGCCTTCAACTATTCGACCTTCAGTCTTCTAAAGGATGAGTATGACTATGACAAAAGAAGAAAACCAATGTCTAACTTTTGTCTCCACTTGACTTTTAGCCTTCCAAAGGCTAGGCATCTCCACATCGAGGAAATGCTAACCTTCAACATTTGTTTTGTTCGTCTCAAAGTAGCACGCAATCAACATGAAAGAAAGATGAACACCTTGGAGATGGAACTATTCGATGAAGTAAATAAAGACAAAAAGATTCATAGTCTTGTCCCTTCAAGTATGAAAAGGAAGTTCTTCGTTCTCATAAGTACAAAGGGTTCCATAAAGGTGAAGAAAAATCTCATCATTATAACAAACCCTACATATGAAGGATCTGATCAAGACTATGATGATGATAAGGGCATTTAAAATGTAAAAGCTCCTTATCACAAGAGTCTAAACTGCATGGTGCTCCTGGCCTACATCAGCTTAAATGGTGAACTACCCCAATTTTTTTATTTATTGTATTACGTTATAACTTGATCCCTTTTGCTTGAAGACTACGTAGACAACCTTAAACAAAACTTTAAGTTTAGTCTTCAAAAAATAAAAGAAAAAATATTTTTACCCCTAGGAAACAAGACATCACACGTTGGATGCATAAAAGAGGGCTTCGCTCACTTTAAGTTATAGATTCGTTCTCCTTAAGTTCGGTTCTTCACTCTCTCCCCAAAAGTTTGAGCTTCGCTCACCTCATGTTCATGTCGTCACTCGTTTGCCTTAAGTTCAGGTTTTTCTTTGCTCGCCTCGAGCGTAGGTTGTCACTCATTTTCCTCAAATCCCAATTGTCACTTCAAGTTCGAGTTTGAAGCTTCGCTCACTTCAAATTCAACTTTGAGCATCGGATGCTTCAAGTTCAAGATAGAGAGTCCATTGCTCCAAGTTCAAGTTTGTGATTTAGTTTTCTTTAAATTCACGTTCAAGCGTTACTTGCTTCAAGTTTAAGTTCAAGGCTTCTCTAGCTTCGAGTTCAAGTTCGAGGCTTCAATTACTTCAAGTTCAAGTTTGGAGCTTCGCTCCTATAATGACCCAACTTCTTAAACTTTATTTCTTAGCATGCATGCAAAACATGGACTTTTAAAAGTAAAGTGAAAGCTCAAGAAAACCAAATATAAAAATTTCATTAAAATAAAAACTTGTTGAATTTTAAAGGTGCTTTGAATTCGAGATCCCAATAAACAATAATTTACAAAACTTAATGAATAGGGAATATTTGAATAATTACAAAAACATGAGCTAGGAATTTTTATATATGATCTAATGAAGCTCTGATCAGTCACTGTCTCCATAACCTTGCCAAGATGAACACTCTTGCCACATGTTTCGTAAGTCATGTACCATCTGAAAAGAATAGAAGTGTAGCATGGGTGAGTATAAAAATATACTCAGTAAGTAGTCCTACTCGAAGGCTGAAACTGTGAACATTTAAAACATGATTGGTACTGAATCATGTGAGGTCCTGCCCAATTTGTTCATTCATGTTCTAATACATAAGGGCCTAAACTGATAACATGAAAACATTCTGTCTAACTGATTTACACTATAAAGTGTTTTGATACATAAGACACTTAACTGATAACATGAGAACATTATGTTTAATTGTACAATTAGCATATACCCCAAAACTGAACCAACTATGGTGCTTGTACGGGTCAATCCTATAAGGCCAAGCTTCACTAAAGGTTAGTTGGCGATTCTCTTGTGGTACTAAACCTATCCCAACACAGTACCTCATGAAAAAATGTGCCCGATTAACTATGGTCCCTATGCGGATCAATCTTGTAAGATTAAGCACCACTAGAGGTTAGTTGGCAATATAGTATCGCATGAAAATCACTCATTGAACATATAGGGGAGCTACCCCAAAGCTGTACCAACTATGGTGCCTTTGTGGGTCAGTCCTGTAAGGCAAAGTGCCAGTTGAGGTTCGTTGGTGACTTTCTAGCAGAACTAGGCATATCCCAACATAGTACCTCATGAAAACATACATGAAAATTTACATGACGTGAGGGAAGGTAATTGCCACTAGGAACATGAGTCTTAAAAACAAACATACATTTCAATGAGGCCTTCTAAACATGCTAGAAATTATAGTATTATTAACTAGTTCATTCCATATTCTAGACCCCTTTGAAACATGCTAAACATCAAAAGCCATCTTATTGTTGGCTTTTTGACCCTTAATCTCAAATTAATTAATTTTAATTAATTAATGTTTTGATGATAACAAACCTGCTAATAACTACTAATAATTTTAGTGTTTTGAATAGTCCATATCGTAGAGCTCGGAATAACGATTCCAATGCCTCTTGAATTACTCAAATCGGAGTTAAAACGAAGAAGTTATGGTCAAAACAATTCTGAACGAAAAATTCCCGACGCGATAACGTGGTGGCTGAATTAGCAATATTGACCAATTAGAGGGTGACACATGGAGCCTTTGGAGAAATTACATATGGTGGATTTTTGGTTGTTTTAAAATAAAATGAAAAAGAAAATTATCTTTTATTATAAATCTATATATTACTTTTAGTAAAAAAAAAAAAATTAAAAAAAAGTTTTTTTTTCTTTCATGACCATTGGTCATTTAGTTGAAGTTTCAAAAAAAAAATTATAAAAAAAAAAAAATATGACTGTTGGTCTCCCTCTCTCACACACACACACATTTCAAAAACATCTTCTTACACACCCACTATTCTCTTACACACTTATTATCCTCTTACACACTCACCATCATCTTACACACTCATTATTCTCTTACACACCCACTATCCTTTTTTTTGTTTTTATTATTATTATTATATTAATATTTACCTTCTCTTTTAATCTCCACCATTCAATCTCTCTTTTACCAATCCAATGGTTCAAATTAAATGTTGATTTTTTATTCATTTCCCTCTCTATAAATACCATATTCTTCTCCATTTTCATACAACAAGTTTTTCATAAGTTTCATCCTCCATATTCTAAAAGTTTCCATTGTTGCTCTCTCCAAGCTCTCAATTTTGTTTCCATCTTTTCTTGAGAGAGAATTATTGTATAGTGATGATTGATTTGTGAAAGTTAAATTTGTACATCTACTCTTTGAGAGAGTTTTCTCCATCTTGTTCTTTCAACTTCAAATCCATTGTAAGGGTTTCTCTTAATCCCGAAAAAGAGAGGTTGTAACGGTTTGATCCTAAACCGTGGAAAGGATCGGGTTTTGTTCTTGCGCCCGGAAAAGGAACATTGTAACTGTTGGACTCTAAGCCGTGGAAAGGGTCGTTGTTCTAGTGAAATACCCAAGAGGAGCTTGGGGAGTGGAGTAGGCCGGGTTGTGCCGAACCACTATAAAATTTCCGATGTCAATTTCTCTATCGCTATCTTATTTCATTTTTGCACTTAATTTGTTGTTATATTATATTGCATAAAATTAATTGTTCTTGTATGTTTATTTTGGTTGGTACAATTTTATCTTTACATATTTTTTACCAATCTTGCTTTTAGAATTAAATAGGGTGTTTGAAATTGTTATATTTAATTTCTTGTTTAATTTGAGGTGAATTTAGTTGCATGATTTATTGTTTAAATTAATTATTGCAAAAAGTGTGTTAATTTGTTTGATTGGGCCCACATAAGGAAATTTTTTTATAAAGTTTAAATAAACCCTATTCACCCCCCCCTCTAGGGTTGCCATACCGATCCTACAATTGGTATCAGAGCGAGGTTGCTCTTGTTTTTAATCGAATATATTTTTCAAAAGTTATTCCATCCAATATCTATTGTTTGAGTTTTCACTCCAACAATTAGTGTTAGAGTGGTTGCTCTTTTGATAAAATTATTTTTTAAAATATTATTTTGATTTTTAAAGTATCTTATAATATTTTGAAAAATTATTTTAAAAGCTAAATTGCTAAGAGCTATGGCAACATTAGATTTTCTTGAAAGTCATTGTATTGATGAACCTCCTTACTTTGATGGTAGAAATTATGATGTTTGGAGAAAGAGAATTGAAACATTTTTGCTTGCTATTGATTTCAATATGGTGTATGTTTGTGAGCATGATTTATCAAAATTGAAATTTGATGATAAATTGCTTAAATTGCTCTCTTTTAATGCCCAAGTCGTAAATATCATATATTGTGCATTAGATAGAAAAATATGTGATGAGATTTTACATTTTACATATGCATATGATATTTTTAATTTTCTTGATAATGTGTATAGTGTAGAAAATTCTTCTTGTACTATTAATGATTTATTTGATGTGAAGGAGAATTCTAATTCTCAAAATCAAGAAAAATTTCATGAAGTAAGAAATGAATGTGATGGAGCCTCCCTATGCTTGATGGGTCATTTGGATAACAACTCCATTGATGAAAGTGATGAAGATGAGGTAAATCATAAATCTCTTTCTTATGATGAATTATTTGATGCATTTGAAAGCATGCAATGTGACTTTGAAAAGCTTGGCTCTAAATATGTGAAACTATCAAAGAAGTATAAAACCTTATGTATTGAGAATAAATCTTTGATAGATGAAAATGCATGTTTGAAAAATGGAGCTAATAATGTATTGTTGCATAATAAAATTGATGATTGTTGTGTTGAGAAAAATGTATTAAATGATAAAATTACTTTACTTGAAAAAGAGAATGATGAGCTCAAATCCTTGTCATGTGAATTAAAAATTGAATCGAGTGATTTGAGAAATAAAAATGATAAAATTGAATCTTATTCTTTGAAATTAAAAGATGAAATTGCTAGCTTGAAAGATAAAATTATTGATTTGGAAACTAGCAATACTTCTTTAGAAGAAGAGAAATTTTCTTTTGTTGACAAGATCAAATTTCTTGAATGTGATAGTCAAGAGAAAAATGATATTTTGCATGTGCTTAAAGAAAAAGAAAAGCTTGCTAATAAAGAGCTTGAAATTGCAAAAGAGTCTATTAAGAGATTGACTATGGGTGCACAAAAATTAGATAAAATTATTGACATGGGTAAACATTTTAATGATAAAAGGGGATTAGGCTATATGGATGAAAATTCTTCATCTAGCTCTAAAACTATTTTTGTTAAAGCTACTCCTTCTATGCCTAAAGATGCTTTACCCAATGTGTCTAATCTTGTTGCATCTAAATTTGTGCCAAAGCATGAAAAATCTAGAAATGTCCATAAAAATTCAAATTTTGTGCCTAGACAATTTCATCATAGATCAAAATGTGTTCATAATGTGAAATTTGAGCATAAGCATGAAAAGGCTAAACCTATCTATGAAAAATCAAAATTAGAGCCTAAACATTATCATGCTTTATCCAAATGCATGCATAGTGCAAAATTTGTTCATAATCATGGAAAAACTAGAAATATGCATTTGAAATCAAAATTTGTGCCTACATGTTATTATTGTGGAGTTAAAGGTCATATTAGACCTAATTGTTTTAAATTGAAAAATACTCCTAGAAATAATTTCTTTGAGAAAAATATTGTGAAAAATCAATTTGTTAAAAAGAAATTCTTGTCTAATGTTACTTGTTATTCATGTGGCAAAATTGGTCATAAATATCATACTTGTGATTTGCCAAGAATGAATACTATTAATGTTGAAACTAATTTGAAATGGGTTCCAAAATC
Organism: Trichosanthes truncata; assembly: GCA_033996785.1. Classification (NCBI taxonomy): domain Eukaryota; kingdom Viridiplantae; phylum Streptophyta; class Magnoliopsida; order Cucurbitales; family Cucurbitaceae; genus Trichosanthes; species Trichosanthes truncata. The sequence goes on along the minus strand of JAWPNB010000002.1, from coordinate 52,289,877 downwards.
CATGTTCACTAACAATGAAGGACCCAAGAAATGGGTACCAAAATCCTTTGATTGAGCTTTCTTTGTAGGTGTGATTTAAAGAAGCAATTGGTTGCTTAGACTTCAATTGGTAAATTAATTCAAATGGAGCAACTATTATGGCTTGCTTGAATCCAACAAAGAAAGATTCATATTTGGTAACTTTATATTTTTGAAATTATTGATTGATTTGAAATAATTGAATTTGAATTTTTTAGTACACATTTGAATTTGAATGTTAATGCATATATATGTGTGTTGTATTTTAGGGAACATGTTTGCTTATTTTAAGAAGCACATTTAGGAAATGTTTGCTTATTTTAGGGAGCACATTTAGGGAATATGCTTGCTTATTTCAGGGAGCACATTTTCTATATTCTATATATTTTTGAATTATTGAAATAAATATTCTATTGACATTTATTATGGAAATTGTATCTCTTGAATGGCTTAAATGTTTGAATTTGATTTCCTAAATTCTTAGTGATTATTAGATTAAATGTCCATGAGATATTTATGAATATTGTGTTTGACATTTATCTTTATTGTTTGTCTATTTATAGACTACATGATTATGTGCTTTTGAGAAATTTGAGATTGATTAATTTCAAATTTATATATAATTCCAATTGCTTTGTTTTTATAGAATTACATGTCATGGAATTGTTTTTTAAATCTATTTTGGCTTATTATGTGTTAATGTTTTTTTTAAATTTGTCCAATATAATTGATATTTTGAGTATTTGAATATTTTTTATAGTTTACATGTTGGTTTTCAAAATTGAATCTTTGATGATTTAAATTATTTTTGAAAACTTTTGTGGATGCCTTTATTGTGTGTTTATAATTAATTCTTGTTATTAATTTGTCAAAGAAGTTGTTTGAAAACATTCTTTTTAAACTATCTCACTTTGATATTTTGTTGTTTGAGTTCCACTCTTACAATTGGTATTAAGTTTTGTTAGTTTAAAAATAGGGTTTAAATGTTTTATGAACTTGAATGTCTATTCCTTGATTAAAGCATTATGGTTTGATTATTTATTTAATGTTATTATGAGAAATGGAAAAGAGTTGTCAAATCTCTTTTAATAGGGAAAGTGCCTTAATTTACTTATCTTTTCTTAAATCCTATTAGTTGTGAAATTTTGTCCTTAAATAAAATTTATTTTGTTTGTATTGATTATTGACATGTTTCTCTTATTGATAACTTTTTACTTTTATGAACATAATTGCTTTTGTGAATTATTGGATTATTTCCTCTTGAGTAAATTGAGTTGATGATTTTGAAATTTATCCATAATTCCTTTTTGGTTGTTATTTGAATTATAGATGCATCAATTGAGAAAAGATTGAATATCTATTTTTGGCATCTATTTATATTATTACCCATTATTGAAATTTAATTTATTCATGATTTCTTGATATTTTGAATGTTTGATTTTTGAGTTATTGGGATTATGATTTTGAGATTTATCCAAAATGCCCAATACTTGATTTGCTTGATATGTTATTGAAGCTTGGAATATTCTATGTATTGTTTTGTATCTTAGAAGAAATTGTTTGGATATTTTTTATTATATGCTTTTTGGCATGAGTTATGTATCCTTCTTGAAGATAAAATTTATGTTTTGATGATAATTTTTGCCTTATTTAAAATTTGATATTTTGAAGAAAAATATTTAATTTTTGGTTGACTATTTGTTTCTCTTTAATATAAATCTTTATATGAAGTATGTTGTTCAATGAGAATTATTTTGAGTATATTTGTTGTTCTTTTGAAAAGAATATGCTTAATTTACGCTTGAGAATGTTTGTTTTGCCTTATTTAGATTTTGATGTCTTGAAGAAAAATATTTGATATTTGTTTGATTTTATTATTTTGAGCATATTGTTTATTCTATCTTGAAAAGAATGTGCTTATTTAATGCTTGAGAAGATTCGTTGAATTATATTTCATAGGGGGAGTATATTTATGGAATTGATTTATTTCCTTGAATTCCTTTTAGTATTTTATTCAAAATTGGTATAAATCTTGTTTGTGTTGCTATCATGCTTATATTTGGTCATAATGACATTTTGCTATTATTTGGTATCAATATTTTTTTTCATCAATTGGTGTTTATTTTATAACATTTGATATTTTGGTATCTCATGTGTTGAATTTTACTTGAATTTGATAAGTTGATAGCCTTGAGATTATTTTGCTTAATGTATCTTTTATAGATATGGAAATTTTAGTACATATTCATGAGTATTAAAATTGCTCTCTTGAAATTTATTTATTTTGTGTCATATTACTCTTGAATGAGTATTTTTTTAAAATATTGATAGTTTGTTTGAGATAAATTGAACTACCATGTTTCTATTTAAATTGCTATCTTGTGCAAATTATTATTGTTGAATGATTTTTACTTGAATAATTTTATCTCCTTGGTATTGATTTATTTGTTTGGAGAATGCTTATTTTTAGGGGGAGTTATACCCTTTTTATGTGAATTTGATGATATTAATTCTCCAAATTTCTTTATTGACATGTACCCCTCTCGTATGCATATTGTTTATCTTTTTAGGGGGAGTTATTGTCTTCAGAGAAAATTCATTTCTTGGTTCTTTTTAGAAGAAGTTCTCTTTTGAAAATTTTGGATTGATATTTCTACCCTCTAGTTATATTATGTGTCAAATGTCTTTTTGTCCCTTATTATGGGGGATTGTCAAATTGATTTCAAAAGGGGGAGAATTTTTTTAAACTTTGCATTAAAGTGCTAATATTTATTTTTCTTATTAGTGTTTTTGATGATTTCAAAGGGGGAGAAGTTTAAGAAAAATATGTTCTAAATTTTGTATCATGTTTTAGTATTGCATTAATTTAGGGGGAGAACTAATTTAATTCTTGAGTAATTTTCAAGTACGAGCTTTATGGTGATATATTGGTTTTTATATTAAAATTATTACTTGGACTCATGTAGTACCTTGATTTTAATGAGCTTCAAAGTTATTTTTCTTTAATGGTTTGTCATCATCAAAAAGGGGGAGATTGTTGGCTTTTTGACCCTTAATCTCAAATTAATTAATTTTAATTAATTAATTAATTAATGTTTTGATGATAAAAAACCTGCTAATAATTACTAATAATTTTAGTGTTTTGAATAGTCCATATCGTAGAGCTCGGAATAACGATTCCAATGCCTCTTGAATTACTCAAATCGGAGTTAAAACGAAGAAGTTATGGTCAAAACAATTCTGAACGAAAAATTCCAGACGCGATAACGTGGTGGCTGAATTAGCAATATTGACCAATTAGAGGGTGACACATGGAGCCTTTGGAGAAATGACATATGGTGGATTTTTGGTTGTTTTAAAATAAAATGAAAAAGAAAATTATCTTTTATTATAAATCTATATATTACTTTTAGTAAAAAAAAAAAAAAAAAGTTTTTTTTTCTTTCATGACCGTTGGTCATTTAGTGAAGTTTCAAAAAAAAAATATATATATATATATAAATGACCGTTGGTCTCCCTCTGTCACACACACACATTTCAAAAACATCTTCTTACACACCCACTATTCTCTTACACACTTATTATCCTCTTACACACTCACCATCATCTTACACACTCATTATTCTCTAACACATCCACTATCCTTTGTTTTGTCTTTATTATTATTATTATATTAATATTTACCTTCTCTTTTAATCTCCACCATTCAATCTCTCTTTTACCAATCCAATGGTTCAAATTAAATGTTGATTTTTTTATTCATTTCCCTCTCTATAAATACCATCTTCTTCTCCATTTTCATACAACAAGTTTTTCATAAGTTTCATCCTCCATATTCTAAAAGTTTCCATTGTTGCTCTCTCCAAGCTCTCAATTTTTTTTTCATCTTTTCTTGAGAGAGAATTATTGTATAGTGAGGATTGATTTGTGAAAGTTAAATTTGTACATCTACTCTTTGAGAGAGTTTTCTCCATCTTGTTCTTTCAACTTCAAATCCATTGTAAGGGTTTCTCTTGATCCCGAAAAAGAGAGGTTGTAACGGTTTGATCCTAAACCGTGGAAAGGATCGGGTTTTGTTCTTGCGCCTGGAAAAGGAACATTGTAACTGTTGGACTCTAAGTCGTGGAAAGGGTCGTTGTTCTAGTGAAATACCCAAGAGGAGCTTGGGGAGTGGAGTAGGCCGGGTTGTGCCGGACCACTATAAAATTTTCGGTGTCAATTTCTCTATCCCTATCTTATTTCATTTTTGCACTTAATTTGTTGTTATATTATATTGCATAAAATTAATTGTTCTTGTATGTTTATTTGGGTTGGTACAATTTTATCTTTACATATTCTTTACCAATCTTGCTTTTAGAATTAAATAGGGTGTTTGAAATTGTTATATTTAATTTCTTGTTTAAATTGAGGTGAATTTAGTTGCATGATTTATTGTTTAAATTAATTATTGCAAAAAGTGTGTTAATTTGTTTGATTGGGCCCACATTAGGAAAAAATTTTATAATGTTTAAATAAACCCTATTCACCCCCCTCTAGGGTTGCCATACCGATCCTACACTTATGCCATTCTGGTCACACTATACATGAATAGTAATCTGAACATGCTATACTTTAAAAGTAGTCTAAACTACCAACCAACCAGTCAAACAACTCAAGTATTATGTATACTCAGTCAACTTATCAAACATCAAAGTAATCTATACACAATCAACTATTCAAATATTTTAGGTATATTGTACTCAATCATTGTAACAACCCGAATTTTCCAATACGGTCATTCTAACAATAATGCGGAAGCGTAACAATCAAAACTAAAATAGACTTAACAAATTCAGCTTAAGTAATTTCTTACAAAGGTTTTCTAAAAGAAACTGTTGAATCCATAACAATAACTTTCTAAATCTTTTGCCAGAGTGCTAAACTTCATTTCTTTCGAGACTATCACTTGATCCTCTTCTGAAAACATTTTGGAAAAACAAAAATGAGTATAGAAATACTCAATAAGCAATTTCAACATTAAGTTCAGAAATTCATTTTCTTCAAAACAAAACATAGAAATTCAGTTTAACAAATCATTTCAATAGTTGAATAAAAAATCAAATATTCATTCGGTCATTTTCTTTTAAAACAATCATAAACAAAATACAAATATCCTTGCAAAATTTTTAATACAACTATTAAAACGTTCAATTAAAACTTTTAAAAAACAAAAATCTTTCAATTAAACAAAACTTTCATTTAACCAAACTTTCAAGTATCGAAACTTTCAATTCAAACAATACTTTCAATCAATCATTACTTTCAAACATCAAGTGAGAGTATGCATTATTTGGGTAGCCTTCAGAACATATATGATGGTTACCCGTCGGTAACACCAATCAATCAATCAGAACATTCAATGAGAGTTGTTGATAAAAATCGACCAGAACATTCAATTCAATTACTTAAGTGTGAGGTCATGTGAATGAAACACACACATGAATCTTCATTTCAAAGGAATGCCAAACCACAAAACTGTGTCTTTCCATAAATAAGCTTCAATTAGTCAGAGATGTGGCTAAAATCGACCAAAACAATCAATATAATTACTTAAGTGTGAGGTCACGTGAGTGAATAACACACACATGAATCTTCATTCCAAAGGAATGCTAAACCACAAATGTGTCTTCCCACAAATGTGTCTTCTCACAAATAAGCCAGAACAATTCCATCAATTTCAATTTAGGCTACTATCACAAATAAGCAAAGTATTCCCAAAACATAAAATTGGCATATCCGGATAGCCCTTATCAAAACGATAAAAATTCTTTCATAAACATTTGAAACAAAACATGTAGTTTCAAATAACAATTTTAATAAAGATTCATCAAATCAACCATTCAAACTCAGAACTAAAACAAACTTACTTTCACTTTGAAATCAATCAAAATACATTTATTTCAAATTATCCAAAATGGCAAACATACTTTTAAATAGAAAAACACTTTAAAGCATACAAAACAATTTTGATCAATTTCAAATCATACAAAACATACTTTCAAACATTTGTCAAATAAACAATATTCAAAACATAGTTGTACCAAAATTTCTATTTTGGAAGGGATGTGGAAACTACTTACCTTGGTCAATAATCCTACAATTCTCAATCTCAATCTCAATTCCAAATCTTGTCCACTTTCTTGAACAATCATCAACTTTTCCTAGAAGTCCAAACATATCCAATACTACACTGATCAAAAACCAAAATTTTATCTTAAAGGTCCAAAAGCTTATCTAAATATAGACAATCTTATCTACCCAATTTTTCCCATGCAAAACAATTTTCTACATAAAAAGTTAGGGAAAATAGGGTTCTTGGACAAAAAAAAAAACAGCACTGAAAAACTGAGTTAAAAACACTTTAAAATCCAATTAAAACGTATTAAAATCGATAAAATCAATGCTTTTTAATATGTAATAAAATACCAAACAATTTTTCAATTCTATAATTTTTAAAACCTTTAAAACTATCATAAATTATGGACAAATAACCTAGAAAATTTTCTGCTCATAAAACAAAATTTTTCAAAATTTTAACATCAAAAGAATCAAGATTTGTCACTTTTTAAGCCAAATTCCAGATCTGAAAAGCTTGATAAAACCGCTTTAAAAACCATAAAAACATAATGTTTTCATGTAGAAATAAAGCTATAAATCATACTTTAAAGAAACAATCATTTGGTAAACTTTCTTGTACAAAAAGAACCCAAAAACATTACAAAAACAGTCCCAAATTTGAAGAAAATAAAAGGTGGAAAATTCTGGAAAATTTCCTTTATCAAACCTTCAGTTTAATCCAAAATTCATAAGATGAAAAACTTTGATAAAGAATTAAGCAAACCAAAAACCTAGAAACTTTTTAGGGCAAAAGATTTTAAGAATCTTTTCATTCTAAACAATCAAGAATGAAAACAAAACCCAAAATTTTCCAAGAAAGATTCAATCAAGAAAGAAAATAAACTTGAAAATGGAAGGGAAGAAAACTTACTGTTTTTTCTTTACAAAGGAAACTATAGAACGTCTTTTTTTTTTCTCTCTTTTTTTCCGTCAAAAGGTTTTGTCAAAAAGGTTAGGGCTTAAGAGACCCTTTTTAAAAGAACTATAATAAAAACCCTTAAAAAAGTATCTTCTCTTTTTTTTAAAAAAAAAAAAAAAGAAAATAAAGATTTATCTCCTAATTAACAAAAATAAAATTCTAAATCAAAAAGGTTTTTAAAAAAACCAATAAAATAAATAAAAATTATTTTTTTTTCTTTTGTTGTTACAATCATTCAGTCAAATAACTCAAGCATATTGAACTCTATCGCTAAATAAACATTTCCAAAGATTCATGCTTGTTTTGTTCTAAATCAACTGCCCAAATATTCCTACTTAAGAGAAATTATAAACATAGTCATACACACATTCCAGATCTCACATACTCCATTTCTAAGACTTGAGTGAATCCAATTTGGCTACTTATCTTAAAAGCGACTACAAAGCCAACTTGGCTTATGTAGTAAACGTTCTTGCCCAACCTCAACAATTTCTAACATTAATCAATAATTAACAACTTGACATTTCAAACATGTTATTCGATCAACAAAGTTTGTTGGCCTACCCAATAAGTACTAAGAATAAAATATCTCAAAGAGTTGGCACCCAAAGCAACCTTAACCTTAGTCAATTTGTTTAAACCTCAACATTTGGAAAAAAATTCAACTAGATTTCAAATGAACCTTACCCACTAATTTTCTCCAAAACTTATTGTTGGTTCCATTTCACAAATCCATGACCCAAAGATTATGGGTATTTTGAAACAATGTCCAAAAATTCATAGGTCAACTCAAACATCAAAAGCTAACACAAAACCAACATGAAACGAACCTCACCTCTCACTAGAAATGAAACCCGCTGGAAAACATGTCTAATCTAACGTCATGCTGCCGCTCACCATCAGGTATTGTTGCACGGAGAGGAAACCAGCCGTTGAAGAAAAGAACGAGATGGAGAGAGAATCGAGGTACACTCCCGGGAACAATACGACCTTGTCGGATCTGTCGAACGCTGCAACTCATGAAGGATCGCTGCATCACATGCATCTAGGAGTGAAGAAACGCGTGGGTCACACAGCCAGAACCACCAATCAGAGAACGCAGCTTGCAAACAGTTGTGGCATTGCCGTAGTCGCAAATCTGCGAGGGCTATGTTGGACATGGAAGCTGCTTGCATTGTTGTACAAGCGATGAGCCACCGTCGATTGAAGCTCGAGCGTCATTAGATTGATGGGTCATGGATTTTTCCAAATGCTACCGTTGGAGTCGTGGAGGAGTTCGTTGGAATAAAAAGGTTGAAGAAGAAGAAGATGGAGGATGATGGCTGTTGTTCACAAAGTGGGAGAGGTTGAAAAAGAAGACAAAAGGGATTTTATGGTTTTCTTTTCTTTTTCTTTTTTTCCTTCTTATGACCTCACCCTAACCTCATCTTCCCTTTTTCAACACACTTTAGCCCAAAATTAGGCCCAAACCATTAGATTAAATTATAACAAAAACTCTAACAAACCCAAAGCAAAAGGTTTACTCCAAAATTAACAAATCAATCTCACCTAGAGACATGGGTCATTATAGCTCTCCTCAAGCTCAAATTTGAGGCTTCGCTTGCTTCGAGTTCTGGTTAGAGGCTTAGCTCAACTCAAGTTTAAGTTCTAGCTTCACTTGTCTTAAGGTTCAAGTTCGATCATTGCTCACTTCAAGTTCAAGCTTTACTTTCTTGAAGTTCAGGTTCGAGCTTACTCGCATTCAAGCTCAAGTTCGAGTTTTCCTCCCTTCAGGTTCAAGTTTGTGCTTCGCTCTCTTAAAGTTCAAGTTCGAGCGTCAGTCACTTCAAGTTCAAGCTCGGGACTTCAATCCCTTTGAGTCCAAATTTGAACATTGCTCGATTCAAGTTTAAAGATTGAGTTTCGCTTGCTTTACGTTCAAGATTGATCAAGCATTGCTCAAGTTCAAGATTGAGTGTCAATCGATTCAAGCTCAAGATTGAGCTTCACTCGCTCCAAGGTCAGCTTTCTGCTGATTCAAAGTTCAGTGTTTCGCCTCTAAGTACTGCGTTATGCCTCCAAGTTTAGTATTATGCCTCCAAGTTCAACGTTCTGCTTGTTCCAAGTTCAACATTTCACCTCCAAGTACGACGTTCCACCTTCAAGTTTGGTATTCTTCCTCCAAGTTCGGCGCTTTATTCATTCATAGTTTGGCATTCCACCTCCAAGTTTGGTGCTTCGCCATCAAGTTCGAGGTTCCACCTCTAAGTTCTGCATTCCACCTCCAAGTTCGGCACTCCACCTTCACGTTCATCGTTTGATCGGTGTACACACAAGCACACGTCATCGAAGTAATAATAAAATGGCACAAGAATACCGAGTATCATATCCCACAGATATTGGTTTTCAATTCAATTAAGTACCGCGAATAATCTCAATTTACTTTATTTAGAGAACATAAACAAAAGAAACTATAAAATAACGACTAATCCTAGAAAGCAAGATAAATGGGAGACACAAATCGATAGTTAATTCTATGGGTGTTGTTGCATTATTGGACCTTAATTTACTTAATTAAGCTAGCAATTAGGCACAATCAAATGTCGATTCATAAGTCTAGAAGCCTAAGGTCATGGAATCTCCTGTCGGTCTCCTCCACTCTCAAGTACTAATTAACTAACCTTGGAGTCCCTAGCACTAGCTAACTCCTGCAAGGCATTACGACTCTTCAATACAGACCTTAGTTGATTAATTATTACTCTTGCTGTCACACAGGTAATTAATCAGCAATCATGCATTCGATTCTCGCCTAAGCTTATATCTGTCGAGTTTCTACTTAGAAAACAAATCAATTAAATAATGTTAAATTAATTAAACTTCAGCACCAACTAGAATTAATTAATCTCTAATCTCATTGTCACTCGGGTAGCTAATTAACTGTGCATTAAGCTCACTAAGTATCCTTTGTCGAGCTCAACCTAGTTCTACCTCAATTAATTAATGAACACTAATTAAAAGCATTAAGTCCTAAATGCACGAATGAATTCACAAGCCAAAAAGTCATAAACATTCATCAATCTCAATTGTAATCCATGTAATTCAACAATTAAGCATTAATTTAATACAAACCAATAAATCCCAAGTATTTAAGAGCTAATCAGTACATATGCAACCATTGCAGCACAAGAGTCTATAAATTTAAGCCTGTACAATAGCTGAATTGAAAGGAAAAGAAAAAGAAATGCAAATGATAGATTGATCCCGCGTTCCCGAGGCAATCTACTGCGAACCCAAGCTCCAAGTCTTTAATTCTACACACTTCTGCTCAAATGCTCCCCAAAACCTCCAAAATAGCCTTAAATTGAGATTAGGGCTTTCCCAATCAGTTTGGCCTCCCTTTGGATGAAGAAGAAGCGAATAATAAATATTGCCTATTGAAGCAGTGTTGAGACGCTACACCTAAATGACGTCGTTCTCCATACTCATGCGCGTCCAGCGTCGAGACGCTAAAGGCAGTGTCTCAATGTTCTAGATGCAATTCCACTTATGCGTGCATTTTGAGTGTCGAGATGCTATAGGACAGCGTCTCGATGCTTGCTCTTGGTATGACACTTCAAATATGGCATTTAGAGTCCATTTTTCAGGGTCTAGACCTCTCCCCTCGGGTTCTTTTGTCAAAACACTACATCTTCTCTTCTTTGATCTTCAATATGGCTCCAAAGGCTCCAATATTCTTCATATTACTCCGAAACACTAAGTGTTGCTTCTCAAGCTCAATTTCTGCGAAATCAAGATAAAAAAACATCAAAGAAATCATTTTAAGCATAAAACTAGCATAATTAATAGAAAAGATAGCATAATTACATGCTATCAAATACCCCCACACTTAAACCTTTGCTAGTCTCAAGCAAAGCTAAAACAAAACCGACATACATTAATCAACCAATTGCATCATAATGACTCAAACCTCAAAGTTCTAAATAGAAAAATAATAACAATTCAAGGAAACACTAAAACACATCAAATCATAAAACAACTTTAAATTTAAACTTTTCATTCCTTGCAAATATGTGGATAGCCTTCCTTATTATGATCTCTACTAGCTAGAAAGATTTATAGAATCCTCCGTTCATCTTCCCCCTACACTGGCCTTAAGCACCAATTATCCAGCATTCAACACTCAAGAAAGGAATATCTAACTAGGTTGCCTGACACTACGGGGGTAACGCTCCCTCAAACTTGCATTTTTCTTTAAAACTCAAAGACACTACCTTTCACACAACTGTTGTAGGGAGCCTTACCCATAACACTCGCTTAATAAGTGGCCTAACTGATCACAACAGTGGCGGCTCTTTTTGTCCTTGATCAATAAACACAAGTTATTTTATTCAATTTTTTCTTCTTTTCTTCAATCCTTTTCTTTTCTTTCCTTCCACTTTATTTTTCTTTTTCTTCTCATTTTTTTTCTTTTTCTTTTAGCAGGAAAATAAACAAGATTTTCCCTCCTCTAAGCACGACATTACAGACTATCTTGCAAGACAACCTTCAAACCAGAACTTAAGCCTATCGGGGTGACAATGAACATCTATATAAAATAAATCTATTCTAGGTATTCAAAACAATTAATAAGTAGGCTAATTGATCCACAAGTGCAAAGAATCCTAAGAATTTTTTTTAAAATAACTTGAATCCTAGACATGCTCTCATATTTCACAAAAGAATGCAAAAATTACACTATTTAGAACACATCATAGGTTGTCCTTATCATACACAATGCAATATAATCATCATATAGGTCATACAATTTTCAATTAAAGCTCAGATCAGAACAACACACATCCCTTCACACTTAAAACATACATTGTCCTCAATGTATAAACTAATATGACTAATTTAGCATGCTGACAGAGCTTGTAGAAGACTCGCCAAATTTTATTTATAATTCCACACCCACAAATATTGTAGTATCAGAGGTCGGGTCGGTCACAAGGAAGCAAGTTGACTACATTCTAATCTAATTTAAACTAAACAAAAACCAAACAAAAAGGGAAAGCTTTTAAACGTAATAAAATAACAGAAAATAAATGCAGGAGAGTTGAATGCATAAAGTCAATGAAAGAAGGCTAGAATTACTTACTAAACATCGGTTTTGGGTTTCATTGGATCGAGTCTTATACTTTGGTCATTGGTTTTCAACGGATCAATGCAAATTTCCTAGATAAGCAATTAACCGACTAATTTGGTAAAGCCAGAGTAGCCCTTAATAGCTCCCTATTCTAGACTATGTCAACCTAACATCTAATAGCCCCTAATTCACCTTTTAAGCTGGGCACGATAGCATTCCATGCTTGGTAGATCAACTGCACTAAACTATGGAGTTGGTTAAACCTGGATAGATAATGTAGTGAGCATAAATTAATTAAATAATTGCTTGGGTCTCAAGACCCATTATGCAAACTACATGAAGAGGTTAATCCCCATTCTATGCAAGCACAGGCCAGTCTAAATGCTACTAAATTAAGCCAATGTATCAAGTGATGAATTCCATACACAAGCATAACAATAAATGAAATAGACATATAAGATTCATCAAGTCTAATATGCAAATTCCATTCAATGAGATAAATAAGAGTCCCAAACATGCTTAAGAAAGAAAATAAGCAGTAAAATTAAAGACCCAAACCTCCCAGAGTACAAGCTCAATCTGAATTCACCCCGAAACGGTGTTACAAACTAGCCGGTAGCTTCGAAATCTGCTTCCGACGACATTAATCAATACAAATTCAACCCTAAAAATATAAAGGGCTAGAAATGGGTGTTAAAGAGGGGAGAGTGTCTGAAGATTGGGTGTTAGAAGGAAGAAGACCGCTGCCCTAGAAGGAAAATTCCTTATATAGTTCTTGAAGCAGCATCTCGACACTGTCGCCTAAAATACAAGCATCATAGGGGCTCGCCGCAGCGTCGACCTTCGCTTACTATTATAGCATCTAGATGATGTGTACAACATCTTGACATTGTTCTGTATCCATGCATTTTTGACTTGCGACAGCGTCTCGACGTCGGTGGACAGCATCTGGACGTTGTCCTACATTCGAGGCTACTATCTTCAGCATCAAGCAAGGCTCCGTAGAGTGTCTCGACGCTCCTCTCTGGAGAAGTTTGGTCATTTGGTCTCCATTTCTTCAATTAGGGCCTGAATGACCTCCGATTAAGCCCAAATCATCTTCGAACGCTCCCAAAAGCTCCAAAAGCTTCGAAAATACTCCAGAATGCCCTGTGAACTAATTTACCTACAAAATAGGGAATTAATCTCGTAAAATCACTATAAGCCCCAAGGTTTAGACATAGAAAATAAGGACTATTTTAGTCCTATCACATGCTTAAGGACAATTAAAAAGGTAAAGGGAAGAATAAAACTATCCTAGAGTGCGAGAGAAACTCCAATTCAGCTTGTTCAATTAAGGTACATGATGGAAGAGATAATTTGAATCTCAAGCTCCTATAAACATCTACCAATGGTTACATGAGATCAACACAAAACAAAAAAAGAGAATAACAGAAGAAAAAAAAATAACGAGAAGAAAATTAAAAGAACGATGACAAAGGAAAGAAGCTTGGGTTGCCTCCCAATAAGCGCTTATTTAACATCTTTAGCTAGACGAGGCTCGTGTTGGCTCTCAAGGTATGTAAAAATTCTCTCATTTCATCGGGCCTCTATTCCTAGCATCCACAAAGCATACCAGAGCTAGCAAGATTACTAGCTCCTCGTGAGACCTTGAAGCAAAAATATTTTTTGTATTTTTCAATAAGAAAAGCATAAAAGGTGAAACTTCAAAATAAACAGACTCTGACATGGACTCGTGAGAACAAGAAAATGAACACTCAGGATAAAGAAAACTATCAAGAGATAAAACAGAACAAGGCTGTACAACCTCAAGCTCTACCCCCTGAACAGACTATTCTAAAAAAATAAGGTTCATCCTTTTTTTCTTCCTCACTTACTCGATCTCGGTGTGCATCTAAACTCCTTAATTCTTCCCCATTCTCAACACAACTCTTCCTCAACTGCCCAAACTCAATAGAATCGAAAGAATAATGTTCATGATAGGCTATCAATGAATCATGATCAGTTGACTCACAGGACATCCTATGGAAGTGGGTTGCACTTCATTAACCCTCCTAGGGGTCTAGAGTCTCTCATTTGAATCTTCTAAATTCACACGAATAGCTCTAGACTCCTCCAAAAAATTTTGAAATATGCTACCTAAGGGGGGTTCTTCCTCTACATGGCTACTTGAGGTTTTACTACCCAATTATCCAACTCAAGCTTTGAGCTCTAAAATAAAAAATACAATATTGCAATAACTGGTCTAAAGGAGACCAATCCTCACTGAGCCTAACAAAGGGATAGTCCACAGAGAAGGAACTAGAAGGTGGTGTTGGTTCTTCAGGCTCAAACTCCCTAAAGGGCACCCAAATCTATCAGAAGCCATCTAAATTTAATAAAATAACCACATACAGGCTAAAAAATAACCCCAAATAATCCACACAATCACAAACAAAGGACAAAGTCTTAAAGCAGAAAATAAAAACAAGATAAAACAAAAATAACCTCTAAATTAAAGCAAACAATTTCTTCACAATATTAACTGAATTAAAATACACCAATCCCCAGCAATGGTGCCTAAAGCTTGATTAGACGTACACTTATGCACATGTGATTGAAGTAATAATAAAACGATATTCCTCTCGAGTATTATATCCACTGGGATTGGTTTTAATTAAATTAAGTATCGTAAATACTCTCACTTAGTATTTAGAAAACAAAAGCATAAAAGAAGATAAACTAAACTAAGAACAAAAAGTATATGAAAACAGATAAATGGGAGACACAAACCTAAGAGATAGACTTGGGAATATGATTAATTACTAATTGAACAAACAAATATGACTAACTTAACAATGAACTCATAAGTCTAGAAGCCTAGGGACGTGGAATCTCCTGTCAGTCTCCTCCACTCTCAAGTATTAATTAACTCACCTAGATGTCCTAGTGCTAGCTAACTCCTACAAGGCATTACAATTCTTCATTACAGGCCTCAGTTGATTAATTATTACTCCGGCTGTCACTCAGGTAATTAATCAACAGTCATGCATTCGGTTCTCTCCTAAGCTTCTATCAGTCAAGTTTCCACTTAGAAAACTAATCAATTAACTAGTTTTCAATTAATTAAACTTAAGCACTAACTACAATTAATTAATTTTTAATGTCGTTGTCACTCGGGTAGCTAATTAACCTCGCATTAAGCTAACGAAGTATCCTTCATCGAGCATAACCTATTTCTACCTCAATTAATTAACGAACACTAATTAAAAGCATTAAGTCCTAAATGCATGAATGAATTCATAAGCCAAAAAGCCATAAACATCCATCAAACTCATAATTAAACCCATGTAATTCAATAATTAAGCATTAATTTAATACAAACCAATAAATTCCAAGTATTTAAGGGATAATCAGTACATATCCAACTATTATAGCACAAGAGTCCGTAAATTTAAGCCTATACAACAACTGAATTGAAAGGAAAAGATAAAGAAATGCAAACGAAAGGTTGATCCTACGTTCTCGAGGAAATCTAATGTGAACTCGAGCTCTAAGTCTTCAACTCCACTCACTTTTGCTCACAAATGCTCCTTAAAACCGTAAAAATAGCCTTGAATTTAGATCAGGGCTTTCCCTATCGATTTGACCTCCCTTAAGATGAAGAAGCGGAGAATAAATACTGCCTATCGAAGCAGTGTCAAGACGCTAGGGGCAGCGTTGAGACGCTGCACCTAAATGACGTCGTTCTTCATGTGCACGCGCATCCAGTATCGAGCTGAAGGCAGTGCCTCGACGCTCTGGACGGAACTCCACTAATGCCCGCATTTTCAACGTCGAGACGCTACAAGATAGCTTCTTGACGCTTGCTCTCGAGTTTGGCACTTCGAATGTGGCATATAAACTGCATTTTTATGGTCTAAACGCTCTCTCCTTGGGTTCTTTTGCCAAAACACCACATATTCTCTTGTTTGATCTTCAATATGGCTCCAAAAGGCTCCAATATTCATCATATTACTCCCAAACACTCGATTTTGCTTCTCAATGCTGGTTTTTGCAAAATCAAGACAAAAATGCATCAAAGCATAAATTTTAAGCATAAAGTTAGCATAATTAATAGGAAAATAAGATAGCATAATTATATGCTATCAACAGCATAGACCTCGTTGAGTGTCCCTAAGCTAACACCGAAGAGCAGTGTAGTTGTAGGAATACCATAAGCCTCATTAGGGTCGAGTGTCCTTAAGCTAACATCGAAGAGCAACATAGCTGCAAGAACATCATAGGCCTCGTTAGGTGATAACCTGTAAAAACAAGTTATCTAGAGTCCTTAATTTGGCTAATATTGACCTCAAGGCAGTGAAACAAAAGCATAAATGGAGAAAATAGACCAATAATTGTATAAGTATGTGCGATGGTCGCACTTCCTGTTTAACGCACTGAATTCCTTGTAAAATTTTAAAATCCTTTATCAATGCATCATTCTTAACAAGTGTTTGTGCTGGTGAAATTCAAATTCTGTGCCGAAGGCTGAATGAGTTGAAGAAAAAAATAAGATAAGTTGTATGATAGACACGTCTAATGGCCCCTTCTGACAAGTGTAGTGGACCAGTCAGAATTGTACAAAATGAGGGTTAAGATCTACAAAAAAGTAAAATAAGGACAAGGGACCACTGAGCCACGCACCCATCTATACTTGTGCAAAAGCAACATCTTTGATGCGTATGGTCCCCAATAGCAAAGCGCCTCCCTTTATATAAAGCTCCCTTGTTGGAATTTTAGAGGAAGAAGGAAGTGTTTTGCAAAATCCTTTTCTATTTTCTCCAAAAATTCTCCATCTTCTTCCTCATTTCTTTACGGTTTCATAAGGGTTGGAGTGACAGTATGCCATTGGAGACTTCAAGTAAGATGAGAAGAAGCTCTATTTCACTGTGCCATCGCATTCATTATTAGTTTTTCTCACTGTCTTATTTTAGTTTTAATCGTTCATTGTGTTTTTTAACATTATGCCTTCTATTCAAGTTGTATTGTCTTTATTTTCTAGTATGAGCTAAATTTCCTTTCAAGACTTGACTTAGACCATTTTGTTGCACTTATGTCTCAGCATACTACTTAATGAAGTATAGTTTTGAATCTTGTTGCCTAGCAAAGTTAATGGAATTTTTCAATAAAAACACTCATAATGTACAAGCATACACAGTCTAATGCAGCAAGTGATAAGTATATGTTATATCGTTCTCCTCAGGGGTTAATTAAATGAAATTTACAATGCGTGGGTTTGTTTTAGTGAGGTGAAAGGTAACCAACATAAGTTTGTGGAAATAAACTTAATTGACATAAAGTAAACAAAATGCTCACAAGTATGCTTGACTAGCTAAAGAGAGTAAAGGCAGTAACACAAGTTTTATACCAAAACAATAAAAAGGTGATTGAATTAGGGGTGAAATTATGCTTCATCAAACTTAATGCTGGAGCTCTAAACTTTCTTCAACACCCAAAAAAGCTAAACTCACATAATCTTCCCAAATTTCCTTGCAAATGGATGATTAATTCCCATTAAACACCCTAAATCAGCTTCTAGCTGTAAACACTAGGTGAGTGACTATCCCTAATCTCCTCAATCACCTGATAGAAAGCACTTCCCTTTTCCAAGTTGGAATAAATAATGCTAAGATGAGGTGGCCAAACAAATCTCAATTAAACAGTAAAACACAAAGCATAAGAGTGAAGAAATTGCAAGAAATTACTCCTTCATTAAACTTGAATCAACATAACATCCCCTAATTCCCATGCTAAGGGTGATTATTTCATACTAAACATAAAAGAAAGCAATAAAACAGTGATTACTGCTTCCAACATAATTAAAAACCCAAGTTACAATGTAAAACAATACAATAGAAAAGAAAATGGAGAAATAACAGATGAGGAAACCTCCAATAGTTCTTCCTTGATGTTTCCAGCTCCCTTCCAAAAGAGAAACACCTCCCAATATGGATCTTCTTCTCATTTGTCGAAATTCTCCCCTAAGTTGTCTCTCCCTCTCTACCTTAAAATGGCAAAGCCAGCTTTTATATTCATTTCTTATTGAAATAAGGGCTGAATAGACAAGCAAGGAGGTCTGGCAGCTTCTCATTAGCTCTCAACAACTCACATGGTGAAAAATTCTCCAACTCAATTAATGAACTATCTCACACGTGCCTAATCTGCAATCTTCTAGTAGAAAATGCTCCAGCTAGCTTGATCCTTCAACATTTGTATAGCTCTAGTACTCCAAAGTTTAGCTTTCCACACTTAGCCATTTCAACCCACCAAAAGCTACTGTTAAGGTCAAAAACAGTGTAATTCAGCAAGGAAATGCACTTCAATGGCCTAAAGGTACTTCACAATTACTTTGTGACAATTAATACATGAAAGTACCAAATCATGGGGTTTCTAAAAGCTAACATAGTAAAAAATGCACAAGATACCAAGGAATAATCACATTAAAAGCTCAATCATAGCTTTAATTCTTAGAGCTAACAAACCCCCAAACTTAGATCATTACTCGTCCTTGAGTAATGCTTAATCAGCCTAATCAAACACTAAAATAACAACTACCGACTATATACAAGAAAGAATGGTTATGCACTCAATTGACAAAAATAGTTATTGATACACCAATCCACTTTTTTTTTTCAAGTTTGTCATCAAAGCTCAGCTTCCACAAAGCTCACCACAATCATTTCCCTCTCAAAGCAAAGGTAGCAACCTTCACTCCTAACACAACCCCACATCTCAACTACTACCTAATCCATCTTTGAATTCACTATGCACCCCTTAAACTCATAAAAAGGAGAACGAGTTCTACTGTTTTCAGCTCTTCAATTTTTTTTTAAACCAGCTTATTCAAGAGTTACCACTCCTAAGAATCCTACATGGGTAACCTTGTGCTAAAGTGGGCAAACATTCATTCCCCTAGGTTTCTCATAGCCATTTAACCTTGTGTAGATTTCTCCTTAGTTCTTAGAATGGCCACATTGGTGATGCAACTCACCTAAGCAATGAGAAACCTAATACACTAGGCTCTAAATCACCTCTTTCGTGAGATAAAGACTTATTTCACTAAAAAATATAGAGAGGACCCTTTTTATAATCAGCACCTTCAACTCAAGTACCAACATTTGTGATGAAGGTTGCCTAACAAGGAGTTCTGCTACTAAATTGGGTTGCCAAAGCATATTCATACCCTTTTAATGTTCAACTCAAAGAAAAACATGAGTATCATGTCCAGGTCTGATTTAATTGGCAACTTGGACAGAGGAATAAATCTCATACACCATTCTCTTTTCTTTTTCTTTTTCTCTTTTTTTTTTCTTGGATTTTTTTTACCAACTAGGAGGAGGCATGAGTCCTAAAGAGAAGAGGAATGCTCCGAGGAGTGATAACTCTTAATACAATAATTTTTTTTTTACCAAGGATACCTTACCCACCCCAAACTTGAATTACTCATTGTCCCCAATGAGTGAAAAAGCAAGGTAAGGCGTCCCCTAAACTTATTTTTAAAACAAAAGCTAAAGTCAGTGAGAATCCAAACTCCTTAATCTAAGTTTAATGGAGTAAATTCTCAAGAACTGGCAACTAGCAATCTCAGGGCACAAAAAAAAAAAAAATGCAACAACCATTGGCTTAGAATTAAAGGATTATGCCAAGTGCTTTAATCATAGCTGAGCTCAAAATAACAATGAAGAAAAAAAATTAAAACATACCAAACAGAACTATTTATTTCTTCCAAATAAGGTGGCAACAAAAGACTTACAACCTCCTTTTCTTTTTTTCTCTTCCAGATTCACTATTCAGGCAACTATAAGACAAGATTCAGATTACAAAAGCAGCCTAACCAAAAACAAAGCAAGGAAAATTAACCTAACCACTAAGTACTTAACTTAAACTAAAACAACAGAAAACAAGCATTGGCAAGTTAACAAAAACAGACATCAACACTTTTTCACAACCAAATACATAAAATAAAATAAACTTCCCCTTCTCTTCAATCTTCATCTTCATGGACATGCTCTTGGTCATCCTCTTCTTCCTCTCCATCTGGTGATGACAATAGTACAACCCCTTTCCTTTCAGTCCTTTGCATCTGATTAAAAAGCTCTAGCAACCATCTTGCATGTACTTCTCGAGCTATGCAATACCATTGTCATGTCCTTTCTTTTCTTTCTTAAAATGTCCAATCGTTGACTGAAAATTATATTCTTCTAATTTAATGTTCTGAAATTTTGTTGTTCCTAGACTTACCTAAAAAAAATTATTAGAGCTTAAGAAAGCAAAAGGTATAGCAGACGAGTGAAACTAAACAAAAATCAATTGGGAGTGCTTAAAATGCAACAATTAAACATAATTCCTTTATTTATTTTTCTTTTTTTTTTTGTCAACTCAGTCAACTATCCAGCAGCCTCCTTAAGGCTATACTCCTTTGAAATTCTTCCCCCCAATAATTCTTTGACCTTTGACCATTAAATTTAAATTCCCTTCCATCTTTCTCATCTCCAATTATTAAAGCACCATGAGAAAAAACTTCAATAACAGTAAAGGGACCAGACCACTTAGATTTTAATTTTCTAGGGAATAATATTATACAACAAACTTTGCCCTCTTTAAAACTGTTTAGGCACTATTTCCTATCATGCCAAGCATTGGTTTTCTCTTTATACATTTTGGAATTTTCATAGGAAAGTTGTCTAAACTCATCCATTTCATTAAGCTATAGCATTCTGAGGGCTCCAGCTGCTAAATTATCCAGATATAGTTATTTTAATGCCCAAAAGGCCTTATGCTCAAACTCAAAGGGCAAATGGCAAGCTTTTCCATAAAAAAATCGATAGGGGGACATACCTAAAGAAGTCTTAAATGTTGTCCTATATGCCCACAAGGAATCCTCCAACCTAAATGACTAGTCCTTTCTCTTAGGATTCACTACTTTTTCAAGGATTCCCTTAATCTCCCTATTAGAAATCTATGCTTGCCCATTAGCTTGTGGGTGGTATGGAGTGGAGACTTTATGTTTGACATTATACTTAGCTAAGAGGGAATTCATTGCATTATTCACAAAATGAGATCACTTATTAGCACTCTAGGAGTTCCAAACCTAGTGAAGATATGCTGATGCAAGAACCTCATGACTGTCTTGGCATCGTTCACTAGGCAAGCCATTGCCTCAACCCATTTTGAGACATTACCCACAACCACTAAAATATATAGGTTCCCTTTTGAAGGAGGAAATAGGCCCATGAAGTCTATCCCCCAAACATCAAACAACTCCATTTCTAAAATGCATGTGAGGGGCATCTCACAATCTTTTCCCAATATTTCCTTTCCTTTGAAACCTATCACAAGCCTTACTAAACATATGAGCATCTTTAAAGATTGAAGGCAAATAATATCAAGATTGGAAAACTTTGGCTGTTGTCATTTGGCCACCAAAATGACCTCTATAAGGTGAAGCATGGCAATGTTCCAAGATGGAATGAATTTCACTTTCAGCAGCACATCTCCTCAAATCATCACATTGTTTATAACAGTATGGATCATCCAAAAAATAAGCTTTTGAGTCACGAATAAACTTTTTCATTTGTTGCCCTGTCAAATCCAAAGGTAGAATACCACTGGTTGCATAGCTCACAAAGTCTGCATTCCAAGGAATTTCAACTTCCTGCTCTTGAGCAACTATAAAAAGCTGCTCATCAGAGAATTCATCTTTGATTTCAGATTGCTGAGGCATTGTTTTTGCTGGTTCAGGGCTTGAGAGATGGTCTGCTACCTGATTCTCAGAACCTTTCCTATCTTTAATATCCACATCAAACTCTAGCAATAACAGTACCCATCTAATCAACCTAGGCTTTGCCAATTTTTTAGCCAAAAGGTATTTGATAGCAACATGATCAGTGAAAATGGTGACTCTAGTTCCAACCAAGTAAGCTTTGAATTTCTCAAGGGCAAACACTATGGCTAGCAACTATTTTTCTGTTGTTGTATAATTCAACTAAGCATCATTGAGAGTTATGCTAGCATATTATATAGGATGAATAAGCTTCTCATGCCTTTGACCCAACATGGCTCCAACTGTATAATCACTTGCATCAGTTATAACCTCAAAAGGCAATTGCCAATTAGGTTCTGACATGATGGGGGCGTTGGTTAAAGTAGTTTTTAAAGCCCTGAAAGTAGGTAAACATTCAGAACTTAATTCAAAAGGTTTGTTTGCTTCCAAAAGAGTACACAAAGGCTTGGATATCTGAGAAAAATCCTTGATAAACCGTATGTAAAAACCTGCATGCTCTAAAAAACTCCTTATGCCCTTAACTGATGTTGGTGGCTCAAGTTTCTCAATATTCTCAACTTTTGCTCTATAAACTTCAATGCCCATTTCTGAAATCCTATGGCCTAACACAATGCTCTCTCTCACCAGAAATTGACATTTCTCAAAATTCAAAACCAAATTAGTCTCTTCACACCTTTTTAACACTTTTCCCAAATTCACAAGGCAAGCCTCAAAGGACTTGCCAAAGACTGAGAAGTCATCCATGAAAACTTCCATGATATTCTCAACTAAATAAAAAAAAATAGCCAACGTCACCTTTGAAAGGTTGCATAGGCATTGCAAAGACCAAAAGGCATCCTCCTAAAGGAAAAAGTCCCATAAGGGCAAGTAAAAGTAGTATTTTCTTGATCATGTGGGGCTATTGTGATTTGATTATAGCCACCGTACCCATCCAAAAATAAATAGTAAGCTTGGCCAACTAACTTATCCAACATTTGGTTAATGAAGGGTAAGAGAGAGTGACCTTTACGGGTGGCTTTGTTAAGCCTCTTATAGTCCATGCACACTTTCCACCCATTTACTGTCCTTGTGGGAATTAATTCATTAGCTGCATTAGTTACTACTGTCATGCCACCTTTCTTAGGGACACATTGGACAGGACTAACTCATATACTATTAGAGATAGGATATATGATACAAGCATCCAACCATTTAATGATTTCTTTTTTTACAACCTCCTTGACAACTAGATTGAGCCTTCTTTACTGCTCAATAGACTTGAAGTTTCCTTCCTCCAAATTATTTTTTTGCATGCAAAAGGAAGGGCTTATACCTTGAATATTTTCCAAAGTTCAGCCTATGGTCTTTTTGTGTCGCTTTAACAGGTTTAGCAACATCTCCTCATCCTTGAGCAGTAAACTTGCTGACATGATAACAGGCAGTGTCTCTCTTTCACCCAAAAAGGCATATTTCAAATGGTTTGGCAAAGGCTTTAGCTTGAGGGTGGGAGGATCTTTTATAGATGGTTGCATGGGTGGTGTTTTCCTCTCCCCCAAATCTAAAGATTCAAACACTCTTTTGAAGCTAGTTACTTTAGCTAGGTTTTCACACTCATCTTTTAATTCACAAAATTTCAAGTCTTCCCCTGTAATCTGTCCAAAAAACTGATTGTGATGCTCCAGCAATTCTTGCTCAGCAGACTCACTGATTACTTCTTCCAGCACCCAAATCACATAACATTCTTCCAACACAGTGGGATACTTCATTGTGTCATAGATGTTGAATTTCACTTGTTGATCATTCATTTTCAAGGTAATGGATCCTTCACAAACATCCACCACTGTTCTCCTTATTTTTAGGAAAGGTCTCCCTAAGATTATTGGCACTTCTTTGTCTACTTTATAATCTAAGACTATGAAATCAGCAGGGAAAATGAACTAAAATGTCCTATATTTCTCCTTCAGGGTGGGTTATGGACTTATCAGCTAGTTGTAGGGTGACAGTTGTGGGTCTAGCTTCACCTATGCTTAATTTCTTGAAAATGGATAAGGGCATAGGGTTAATATTAGCTCCTAGGTCACACAAAGCTCGTCCAAGTTCTTTTCCTCTTATAGAAACATGTATGGTGAAGGATCCAGGTTATTTCTCCTTGTTTGGGATCCTTTTTCTCAAAATGGCACTAGACTCCTTATTTAAGGATACTACCTTAAATTCCTCAAACCTTTCTCTTCCAGTCAAGACATCTTTCATAAATTTCATATAATTAGGCATTTGCCTCAAAGCATCCACCAATGGCATGTTTATATGAATTTGCTTTAAAATGTCCATGAACTTTTCAAACTGAGCTTCTTCTTTTCTCTTTCTCAACCTTTGAGGAAAAGATGGAGGGGGTGGTTTAAACTCAGGAATGGGGATAAATACACACTGTTTTCTTTTGGAAAATTAAGCTCTAGGTAGTATCTCAACTTCCTCCTCTTTCTCTAACTTTTTAGGTTCCAATTGCTCTTCTTTCTTTTCTACCTCATATTAGACAATAGTGTCTTTCACTTTATATTTCCTCTTGTTAACCTCTACTTCCTTAACTAATGGCCCCCCACTTCTCAATTCTATGGCCTACACTTGCTCTTTCCCCCTCTTTTTGGATTTTCAGTATCAGAGGGAGGCTTACCTCAGGGCCTTGACCTTGGCTTATTAGCTAGTTGACCCATTTTCAATTCCATATTCCTTAATGAGGCTTGCTAACTTTGAATAACAACATCATTTTTTGCCATATATTCCTTCATCAAGCTCTCAAGAGATGTACTTGGAATATGTTGAGGGGGCATTGTTTTTTGCTGCTGTTGGGGCATGGGTTGTTGATTTCCAAAGGCTTGGTAACCTTGATGTCCAAAACCTGGTGGGTAATTCACATTTTTCACATTCCTCCAAGCTGGGTTATAGGTATTGGAGTAGGGATTGTTCCTTTGTCTGTTTTTGGTTTCCTATGTAGCAGACTGAAGATGATTCCTCCAACATGGTTGATAGGTATTGGAGTAGGGATTGTTCCTTTGTTGGTTTTTGGTTTCCTATGTAGCAGAGTGAAGCAGGATTGCCCTGTTGGTGAAAAATTCAAAAGTATGGCCCTCACCACAGTAAACACATGAATCAATACTTTCTTGGTTTACAACAACTTCATTTTGCACATTAGGAGCATTTTGGGCCACATTTCCCACAGTCAAATTCTTCAACATGTTGGCCATGGATAAGATTTAGGCATTTTTAGTAGTTACGACATCCAATTCTAAAACTCGTTTGTGTTTTCTTACCTAGGTTACTTCTTGAATCATCCTACTGAAAGTTGCTTGATGATATCCTTTCAAGGATTTCATGGGCTTCATTATAGGTCTTTGATAAAAGAGCCCCATTAGCTGAAGCATCAACAACTTGCTTAGTGGCTGTGTTTAACCTATGGTAAAATGTCTCCATTTGTATACAGTGAGAGAGTCCATGGCGAGGGAATTTCCTAAGAAATTATTTGAATCTCTCCCATTCCTCTCTTAAGGTCTCATCCTCAAACTGTTGAAATGCCACAATCTCATTTCTAAATCTAACATTCCTAGTAGGTGGGAAGTATTTAACAAGAGATTTTTCAACAAGAGTGTTCCAAGAGTCTAGTGCCTATGGAGGTAGTGCATTCAACCATGTCTTGGCTGCATCTCTAATGGAGTAAGGCAACAAACTCAACCTTAGGGCATCCATAGACACTCCTGGCATGATAAAAGAATCACTAACCTTTAGGAAGGATTTCAAATGCAAATGAGGATCCTCAGATGTTAATCCATGGAATTGACATATAGTTTGGAGCATTTGAAACATGATTGGTTTAAGATCAAAAGTAGGGGCTTGAATTTCATGTCTAATTATCCCTGGATTTAACTCATCAACCAAGGGAATGGCTTTCTCTATCATCTGCTAAAACAATAACATTAGCAGAAACCATATCCTGAGGTTCAACTAATGGTGATCTAAGTCCTCCAGGATCTTGTGGATGGTTTTCAGGGTTCTTTTGAGGATTTTTAGGATCTAAGGGACCTCCATGTGAATCTTCAATTCTTTCCCTTTGAACCCTCCTTCTATGAAATGTTCTCTCAGGCTCAGAATCCAAAAAAAAAAAAATCTAACCCTAGAAAGTCATTCATGCACAATTACAACACCTGAAAAACAGAGAAATCACTTTAGTTAGACCTTTCTATATGCTCAAAATCACTAAAAACAACTTGAACAAAGTAAAAATCTCACTAATCCTTGGCAACGATGCCAAAAACTTGTTGTCTAGCAGAGTGAATGGAATTTTTCAATAAAAACACTCCTAATGTGCAAGTGTATACAGTCTAATGCAGGAAGTGATAAGTATATTTTACATCGTTCTCCTCAGGGATTAGTTAAATGAAATTTACAATGTTGGGTTGGTGTTAGTGAGGTGATAGGTAACCAACATAAATGTGTTCAACTAAACTTAAATTGTAAGCCCTAAATTCTCTTTTGATCATATTGTGCTCATATATGATGTTTTGACATATGCAAATTGATATAGGTTGCACTAAAAGATGTCGTGGTAGAATTTGGGAATCTCCTAAGTTGTGGATATTAACGTACACAAAGCTTCATAAGGAGGCAGGTTACGCATTGGGATAAGCATATTAAAAGTTGAGTCGAAGTAAGTTAAGGTCATGAGCAAGTTGGGTACACATTAGGTGTATGTTGTGTTGAATACAAAAGCTGTAATTTCTAATTAATTTAGTTAAAATTTCTTTACAATTTAGGTGGATTGAAAGGGACTTAAAGTCTAAAGAGAGAAGGAGGAGCTGGCCATTTTAGTTACATTTTCGTTGGAGTTTTTTTTGTTATAGTGGAAGGATGAGTTGTCCAACACTTATGACTGCAGTAGACAGCTGGAAGCTCTAGGAAGTGGATAAACTTAAAACAGTCATATCTCTCAATCCACTTGAGCAAATTCGATGATTCTTGAGCCAGAATCTCAGAAATTGATTGAAGATTAGGTCTGGAAAATTTTATGAGAAAATATGAAGAATAAGGGCATGAAAATTTAAGAAAACCGAGAGGTGTTCCCAGTTTTTCGGCCAGCAGAACAGGGTGAAGAAATCTAGTGATTTTGAGCTCTTGAGAACGAATTAGAAGCTACACTTTTGAGGTAAGTAAGTTTAGATGTTGTATTTGAGGGTTATCAAATAAAATTTGGTGGTTGGTTTGCTAAATTTTGAGAAACTCATGCTGGAAGTCAAATCTGTAATTTTTGACTCAAAACAGAGGGGTCTAGAGAGCTTAAGGAAGTTGTGTTCCAATTTGTTATACCCTATTGCCAAGTGTGTGCAATTACTATCCTATGAGTTATGTGACTGAGTTAGATCAATTTTTGGGCCAAGTAGCAAAAGGGATTAATGTTATGGAATTCATTTTTAGGGCAAACGAAGATAGGAGAAACTTATAAGCCTTGGGAGCCTTCCGGTGTTTGTGAGTAATTTTGTTTGAAAACCTATGCGTTGATCTTTATTTATTCAAAAGCTTACTAGTGATGGAAATTGAAGCATGCTTAAACTAAATTATATTCATTTTTCATTGAATTCCTACTAATAAATGTCGGTGTTGAAAGTTAAGCATAATTGTAACTAGTTTGTTACTCCGTGTTCAAGCATGAAACCTAAGTTTGGAAGTAGGGTTTTTCTTGGAAGTACCATGCATTAATCCACTCTAAAACATGTTTGAATTGCTTGAAACTTAAAGTATGATGGTTTGGCTATGTTAAAGAATTTATGCGTTGAGAACACGAAAAATGAGTTGGGTTAATGAGTTCTCTTTTAATCATACGATGAACTACACTTGAAGTTGGAAGCTTGTTTAATGATGAAAGTTTGTGTTTATGTTGAGAACTTGCAGAATGTGATTCCAAAACATGTTTCCTAACTATTTAAAGCATGCCCTTGTATATTATTAACCCCCGGTACTGAAAGACACGGAGAAGGTACCTGGGAGGGAGAAAACTTGACCCCCGATACTGAAGGACAGTGAGAAGGTATTCGGGTGGTAGTTGGTCTGACCCCAATACTGAAGGACATGGAAAAGGTATTAGGGGAGACCAGTGAGCCTAAATGGCATACCACGTGCACGTGAGAGAGGTATTGAAGTTGTTGGTTAGAGAGGACTCTACCATAGCTAGGGTATCATGCTACAAGTTTTCTTTATCATGAGTTTTGATGCATTGATTATCGTGGTGCTTAAAGCCTATGATTTGGCGACATTGTTTAATTACTTTTGATACTTTACCTATGAACGCATAACTTATTAAATAGTCACTCACGGGCTTCACAGCTCACGTTTTCAACATGTTTTCTCTCCCCAGGTAGCAAACAAGTTCCCGGTGCTTAGCCTCGACAAGACCTGTTTGCCACCACGCTACTTAGGTCCTTGTATATATACTTCCACCTGTATATAGTTTTGAAATAAAAGCATTCTAGTCGGGGTGTAATACTTAAGTATGTTATGACTTGTTATGAAAACCTAGTATGGAAAAAGGATTGCATCTTATTCAGGTGTGCAACTGTGCGCTCAATTTTACTAGTTCATATATGCTTCGTTGTATACAATTTCAGGTTAATGTTAGGTTGGGCAGGGAGTGGCAGTAAGAGGGCTGCTATTCTCTGTCTTCGCATTCCTTCCTAGGATTAGGCAAGTGAGCTGGGAGGGGGTGTGACAACTTGGTATCAGAGCAAAAGGTTTTGGGAAGGGAACTAGGTTCATGCATTAAACTAGGAGCTTGTTGTCTTAATTATTTTAACAAGATTGTATAATTTAGGACCATGGCTCGAGGTGGCAAACGAGGCAGGCAAGTGGAGGCCGAAACTCAAGAAGCTACTGGCAATAGAGGAAGAGAGGTATCAGAGGGAGAGTCTAGTCATCCTCAGCAAGAGGTGAACCTGGAGGAACAGATCTTTGCAAGGATTACTCAAAGGTTAGCCGAAAGTGTTGGATCGGCACATGCAGACCCAGAAAAGAAGTATGGTATTGAAAGGCTAAAGGCCTTAGGTGCAACGACATTCGAAGGCACCACAGATCCTGCTGATGCCGAGGTTTGGTTAAATCTAATTGAGAAGTGTTTCAGAGTTATGCGATGCCCTGAAGACAGGAAGGTTGATTTAGCAACATTTTTGCTTCAGAAAGGGGCGGATGATTGGTGGAGGATAACAGAGAGTAGGAAAGGAGATGCATGGAGTTGGAAAGAGTTTCGAAAGGCATTTGAAGACAAGTACTATCCGAGTTCTTACCGTGATGCAAAGAGGAACGAGTTTCTGGGGCTCGTTCAGGGATCGATGACAATAGCAGAATATGAGAAGAAGTTCACAGAGTTATCAAAGTATGCTAGCACTATTGTTGCAAGCGAGATAGATCGATGCAAGAGGTTCGAGGATGGTCTACGAACAGAGATCCGAACGCCTGTGACAGCAAGTTCAGAGTGGGTTGAGTTTTCCAAGCTAGTGGAGACAGCGCTAAGGGTGGAGCGAAGCCTAGTAGAGGAAAGAATGGGAAGGGGAGTTGTAGGTGATGGACGTACCAGTTATTCGGTTAGTTCATCACGAGATCGGTTCCAACCAGGAGATAGTGGGAGATTCACCCCAAGAATTTCTGGAAAAGGGAGCTTCAAACCTCATCGTGGTGGGCAGTATACTTCCAAGACTGGTACGAGTGGAGGTAGGGAGAGACAGAGGCAGCAGAGATCGAGTTTTTCGACAGGGTCAGCAAGAGACTCTCGTACAGGACAACCCGGTGAGTCGGTAGCTAGTTCAGCTAGGAAACCATTATGCAACACTTATGGAAAGTATCATTGGGGTCGATGTTTGAGTGGGAGTAATGAATGTTTTAATTGTGGGCAAGAAGGTCATTTTAAGATGGAATGCCCCCAGCTAATGCAGTAGGACAAGGTAGGACAGAGAACTGCGTCGCAGACTGTGAACCAACAGCAAACGATTGGGGTAGCTGGAGGAGAAGGCACTAGTAGGGCTATGCAGAAGGGACCTGTAGGCCGACCCCGACAGCAGGGGAAGATCTATGCCATGACACAGCAGGAGGCAGATGATGCACCAGAAGTTGTTTCTGGTATACTTTCTATTTGTGGTAAACCTGCGCATGTGTTATTAGATCCAGGAGCTACACATTCTTTTATCTCTTGTATGTTTGCTACTAATATTGAGGGGGAATTAGAACCTCTATCTGAAGAACTGTGCATATATACTCCTATTGGTGCTATGATGATAGTCCGTAGCTTCTATAGGAATTGTATGGTAGAAGTAGATGGTATGACTATGACAGCCGAACTGATTCCCTTAGATCTTCAAGAGTTCGACGTTATCTTGGGGATGGATTTCTTGTCTAGGTATCATGCCTCTATGGAATGTCATAGAAAGGAAGTTGTGTTGAGGAAGCCAGGCGACATTGAGGTCATGTTTAAGGGGTATAGGAAGGTATTGCCTACTTGTATAATATCAACTATTAAAGCTAGAAAATTATTGAATAAAGGTTGTACAGCATATCGCGCATATGTAGTTTGTGCAACGATGAGTAAATTGATACCTGAGGACATTCTAGTAGTATGTGGGTATTTAGATGTTTTCCCAGAGGAGCTATCAGGGTTGCCACCTGATAGTGAGGTGGAGTTTACCATAGACATGATTTCAGGAACAGCGCCAATATCTCAAGCATCGTACAGGATGGCACCGAAAGAATTGAAGGAGTTGAAAACTCAGTTGCAGGAGTTGGTGGATAAGGGTTATATCCGATCAAGCGTATCTCCATGGGGAGCACCTGTGTTATTTGTGAAAAAGAAAGATGGGACATTACGATTATGTATTGATTACCGACAGTTAAATAAAGTAACAATACGTAATAAGTATCCCTTGCCCCGTATAGATGACTTGTTCGACCAACTAAAGGGTGCCTCGGTGTTTTCCAAAATTGATTTGCGATCGGGGTACCATCAATTGAAGATTAAGGACTTTGATGTACCAAAGACAGCTTTCAGGACAAGGTATGGGCATTACGAGTTCTTGGTAATGCCATTCGGGTTAACAAATGCCCCAGCAGCATTCATGGATCTCATGAATCGAGTTTTCCATCCTTACCTTGATCAGTTCGTGATAGTATTTATTGATGACATCTTAGTGTATTCAGAAAGTAAGGAGAAGCATGCGGAACATCTCAAAATAGTGCTACAGACATTACGAGATCGGAAGCTATATGCTAAACTTAGTAAGTGTGAGTTTTGGCTGGAGCAGGTTGTGTTTTTGGGACACGTAGTGTCAGCAACCGGAGTTCAAGTGGATCCTCAGAAGACAGAAGCAATAGTCAAGTGGGAACGACCCACTTCAGTATCGGAAGTCCGTAGTTTTCTGGGACTTGTAGGATACTACCGACGTTTTATCGAGGGGTTTTCAAAGATAGCTCTTCCATTAACCAGTTTGACAAAGAAGAACACGAAGTTCGAGTGGGGTGAAGAGTGTGAAAAAAGTTTTCAAGAGTTAAAGAATAGACTTGTGACAACACCGGTATTAACTCTACCTACCACGGGAAAAGAGTTTGAGGTTTACTGTGATGCATCACATCAGGGCCTTGGATGTGTTCTTATGCAGGATGGGAAAGTGATCGCTTATGCGTCAAGACAACTGAAAAAGCATGAGTGTAACTATCCTACTCATGATCTGGAACTCGCAGCAGTTGTGTTAGCTTTAAAAATTTGGAGGCATTATCTGTTTGGTGAGAAATGTCATATCTACACAAATCATAAGAGTTTAAAATATATCTTTGAGCAGAAGGAGTTGAATTTGAGGCAGCGGAGGTGGCTCGAGTTGATAAAAGACTATGACTGTACCATCGAGTATCACCCAGGGAAGGCTAATGTTGTAGCTGATGCACTCAGTAGGAAGTCGAAGCAACCTAAGAGTTCACTTAATGCTGTTAGAGTGGCTCTGTTAGAGGAACTCAAGAGTTCTAATGCAGAAGTGTCAGTTGGTGAAAAAGGAAATCTGTTAGCTCATTTTCAGATAAGACCTACTTTAATTAATGAGGTTATCTCAAGTCAAGCTAGAGACCCTATCCTCAAGAAATTGATGGAAGAGGTGAACTTGAAGCAGAGAGCAGATTACGAAATAAGACGTGATGGGGCGTTTATGAAGTGCGGTAGGTTTTGTGTACCTAAAGATGAAGCTTTGAGAAACACAATACTGGAGGAAGCACATAGTTCAGCTTATGCGATGCATCCGGGAGGGACAAAGATGTACCGGACATTGAAGAGCCATTATTGGTGGCCAGGAATGAAACGAGAGATAGCAGAGTATGTCTCTAAATGTCTTATCTGTCAGCAGGTGAAGCCTGAACGATAGAAACTAGGAGGACTTCTAAACCCACTCCCAGTACCTGAATGGAAGTGGGAGCATGTAACCATGGATTTCCTTTTTGGACTTCCTCGGACACCGAGCGGTTATGATGGGATTTGGGTGATAGTTGATAGACTTACCAAGACTGCTCAATTTTTACCAGTTAAGGTAACTTTCACCTTGGATAAACTGGCTAAATTGTATGTTGACAGGATTGTATGCCAATACGGAGCCCCAGTATCAATTGTGTCAGATTGGGACTGGAGGTTCACTTCCAAGTTTTGGCCGAGCCTTCAAGAGGCCTTAGGAACTAAATTGCACTTCAGTACAACATTTCATCCACATACTGATGGTCAGTCAGAAAGGACCATCCAAACCCTCGAAGACATGCTTCGAGCATGCGTGTTGCAGTATAAAGGAAGTTGGGAAACTCATCTATCATTGATGGAGTTTGCATACAATAACAACTATCATTCTAGCATTGGAATGGCACCGTACGAAGCATTGTATGGAAGAAGATGTAGAACCCCTATATGTTGGGGTGAGGTAGGGGAAAGAAAGCTAATAGGGCCAGAGTTAGTTCAAGTTACTTCAGAAAATGTTAAATTTATCAGGGAGAGGCTGAAGACAGCACAAGATAGACAAAAGAGTTACGCTGACAAGCGAAGGAGAGATTTAGAATTCGAAATCGGAGACAAAGTTTTCTTGAGATTGTCCCCGTGGAAGGGTATTTTACGGTTCGGAAGGAAAGGGAAGCTGAGCCCGAGATATATAGGTCCTTACGAGATTCTGGAATGTGTAGGGCCATCAGCTTACAGATTAGCTTTACCTATAGAGTTGTCTCGGGTACATAATGTTTTCCATGTATCAATGTTGAGGAAATATATTTCTGACCCATCACATGTGCTCAAGGCGGGACCAGTGCAACTTAAGGAGAATCTATCTTATGAGGAAGAACCTCTACAAGTACTTCATCGGAAGGAACAGGTACTTAGGAACAAGACAATACCGTTGGTAAAAGTATTGTGGAGAAATCACGAGGTCGAGGAAGCAACCTGGGAGAGCGAAGACCAAATGAAAGAAAAGTACCCACAACTTTTCTCGTACAAATGATGTTGCTGAATTTCGAGGGCGAAATTCCTCTTAAGGGGGTAGTAAATTGTAAGCCCTAAATTCTCTTTTGATCATATTGTGCTCATATATGATGTTTTGACATATGCAAATTGATATAGGTTGCACTAAAAGATGTCGTGGTAGAATTTGGGAATCTCCTAAGTTGTGGGTATTAACGTACACAAAGCTTCATAAGGAGACAGGTTACGCATTGGGATAAGCATATTAAAAGTTGAGTCGAAGTAAGTTAAGGTCATGAGCAAGTTGGGTACACATTAGGTGTATGTTGTGTTGAATACAAAAGCTGTAATTTCTAATTAATTTAGTTAAAATTTCTTTACAATTTAGGTGGATTGAAAGGGACTTAAAGTCTAAAGAGAGAAGGAGGAGCTGGCCATTTTAGTTACATTTTCGTTGGAGTTTTTTTTTGTTATAGTGGAAGGATGAGCTGTCCAACACTTGTGACTGCAGTAGACAACTGGAAGCTCTAGGAAGTGGATAAACTTAAAACAGTCATATCTCTCAATCCACTTGAGCAAATTTGATGATTCTTGAGCCAAAATCTCAGAAATTGAATGAATATTAGGTCTGGAAAATTTTATGAGAAAATATGAAGAAGAAGGTCGTGAAAAGTTAAGAAAACCGAGAGGTGTTCCCAGTTTTTCGGCCAGCAGAACAGGGTGAAGAAATCTGGTGATTTTGAGCTCTTGAGGACGAATTAGAAGCTAAAATTTTGAGGTAAGTAATTTTAGATGTTGTATTTGAGGGTTATCAAATAAAATTTGGTGGTTGTTTTGCTAAATTTTGAGAAACTCATGCTGGAAGTCGAATCTGTAATTTTTTACTCAAAACAGAGGGGTCTAGAGAGCTTAAGGAAGTTGTGTTCCAATTTGTTATACCCTATTGCCAAGGGTGTGCAATTACTATCCTATGAGTTATGTGACTGAGTTAGATCAATTTTTGAGCCAAGTAGCAAAAGGGATTAATGTTATGGAATTCATTTTCAGGGCAAACAAAGATAGGAGAAACTTATAAGCCTTGGGAGCCTTCCGGTGTTTGTGAGTAATTTTGTTTGAAAACCTATGCGTTGATCTTTATTTATTCAAAAGCTTACTATTGATGGATATTGAAGCATGCTTAAACTAAGTTATATTCATTTTTCATTGAATTCCTACTAATAAATGTCGGTGTTGAAAGTTAAGCGTAATTGTAACTAGTTTGTTAATCCGTGTTCAAGCATGAAACCTAAGTTTGGAAGTAGGGTTCTTCATGAAAGTACGATGCATTAATCCACTCTAAAACATGTTTGAATTGCTTGAAACTTAAAGTATGATGGTTTGGCTATGTTAAAGAATTTATGCGTTGAAAACACGAAAAATGAGTTGGGTTAATGAGTTCTCTTTTAATCATACGATGAACTACACTTGAAGTTGGAAGCTTGTTTAATGATGAAAGTTTGTGTTTATGTTGAGAACTTGCAGAATGTGATTCCAAAACATGTTTCCTAACTATTTAAAGCATGCCCTTGTATATTATTAACCCCCGGTACTGAAGGACACGGAGAAGGTACCTGGGAGGGAGAAAACTTGACCCCCGATACTGAAGGACAGTGAGAAGGTATTCGGGTGGTAGTTGGTCTGACCCCAATACTGAAGGACATGGAAAAGGTATTAGGGGAGACCAGTGAGCCTAAATGGCATACCACGTGCACGTGAGAGAGGTATTGAAGTTGTTGGTTAGAGAGGACTCTACCATAGCTAGGGTATCATGCTACAAGTTTTCTTTATCATGAGTTTTGATGCATTGATTATCGTGGTGCTTAAAGCCTATAATTTGGCGACATTGTTTAATTACTTTTGATACTTTACCTATGAACGCATAACTTATTAAATAGTCACTCACGGGCTTCACAGCTCACGTTTTCAACATGTTTTCTCTCCCCAGGTAGCAAACGAGTTCCCGGTGCTTAGCCTCGACAAGACCTGTTTGCCACCACGCTACTTAGCTCCTTGTATATATACTTCCACCTGTATATAGTTTTGAAATAAAAGCATTCTAGTCGGGGTGTAATACTTAAGTATGTTATGACTTGTTATGAAAACCTAGTATGGAAAAAGGATTGCATCTTATTCAGGTGTGCAACTGTGCGCTCAATTTTACTAGTTCATATATGCTTCGTTGTATACAATTTCAGGTTAATGTTAGGTTGGGCAGGGAGTGGCAGTAAGAGGGCTGCTATTCTCTGTCTTCGCATTCCTTCCTAGGATTAGGCAAGTGAGCTGGGAGGGGGTGTGACATAAATGACATAAAGTAAACAAAATGCTCAAAAGTATGCTTGAATAGCTAAAGAGACCGTAGAGGCAGTAACACAAGTTTTAAATCAAAGCAGTAAAAAGGGGATTGAATTAGGGTTGAAATTATGCTTCATTAAACTTAATGCTGGAGCTCTAAACTTGCTTCAACACCCAAAACTGCTAAACTCATGAAATCTTCCCAGATTTCCTTGCAAATGGATGATTAATTCCCATTAAACACCCTAAATCAGCTCCTAGCTATAAACACTAGGTGAGTGACTATACCTAATCTCCTCAATCACCTGAGAGCAAGCTCTTAATCAGAACTAGTGTTATGCTTTAAAATTGGTTTACTTTTCCCTTTCCTAAGTAGGAATAAACAATGCTAAGATGAGGTGGCCAAACATATCTCAACTAAACAGTAAAAACACAAAACATAAGAGTGAAAAAATTGCAAGAAATTACTCCTTCATTAAACTTGAATCAACATAACATCCCCTAATTCCCACCCTAAGGGTGATTAGTTCATACTAAACATAAAAGAAAGCAATAAAACAGTGATTACAACTTCCAACATAATTAAAAACCCTAGTTACAATGTAAAACAGTACAATAGAAAAGAAAAGCGAGAAATAATAGATGGAGAAAGCTCCAATAGCTCTTCCTTGATGTTTCCAACTCCTTTCCAGAAGAGGAACATTGCCCAATATGGAACTTCTTCTCCTTTCTCGAAATTCTCTCCAAAGTTGTCTCTCCCTCTCTACCCTAAAACAGCAAAGCCAGCTTTTATATTCCTTCCTTATTGAAATATGGGCTAAATAGACAGGCAAGGAGGTTTGGCAGCTTCTCATTGGCTCTTAGCTCACATGGCGAAAAATTGTCCAACTCAATTAATGAACTATCTCACACGTGCCTAATCTGCAATCTGCTATCAAAAAATGCTTTAGCTAGCTTGATCCTTCAACATTTGTATAGCTCCATTACTCCAAAGCTTAGCTTTCCACACTTAGCCATTTTCAACCCACCAAAAGCTATTGTTAAGGTCAAAAACAGTGTAATTCAGCAAGGAAATGTACTTTAATGGCCTAAGGGTACTTCACAATTACTTTGTGGCAATTAATACAATGAACCATTTTCTCAATTTTTGATGAAGCCAGTTAATGATAATTCTATGGGGGATGTGTTTCTGACATTGAAAATGCAGGAAGGAGAGAGGAAGTTAACTTCTTCATTTTTAAGCACTGTGAGAAGTTTTGAGGAAAATGTTGAGCTAATGACAATAAACAAGCGCTTCTTAAGAGGAAACTCAAACTTTCAATTGTTGTTTTTGCTTGTTATTTGCTTTGTTAATTGAATAAAGTGACTTCTGTCTTGATTCTATTTTTCAGGAGCTCGAGAGCCATGTTGCTTTTCAGTCTCCCAAGGTCTCTTGTGCATTTTATCATTAGTGTCTCTTGCTTTTCAGTGTAGGAATGTTACCCTTATCTTTAGATTTTCTTTTTTGCATGCTTAATTTTCTTGTTGGGGTGTAAACATTAAGGACAATGTTTAGTTCAAGTGTGGGGAGAATGGTGCTACGCCTATGTTTGGGGAGTTTGTTTTTTATACTTAAATTTAAAAATGTTGATGTATGTTGAGTTGTTTGCTGTAGTGTTGTCTAGGTTGTTGCATTCTGAGGTGATGGTGTAATTTTGAAATTATATGATATTGTCTTAATAGTGGATTGTTTTTGCATGATTTTTGTGAAATTTGAGCATGTTGAGATCTGAGTAAATTTGAAAATTTTTCTTTGAAATCCTTGCACATGTTGAACACTTAGCCTAATGTTGAGGAGTTGAACATTTAGAGGAGTGTTATGATTTCTAGAAGTATATTGTCACTACGATAAGCATAAGGCTTAGTTTGTAAGTGAACTTGCATGAGAGTTTGTAATGTCGAGCTTAGGAGTAAGAAAAGCTTGTTCTTTTCTTGCGAAAAATGAAAAAAAATTAAGCTTAGAAAAAAAATGTGAAAGGAAAAGAAAGAAAAAAAAATGTGAAAGGAAAAGAAAGAAAAAAAAAACTTGTGATGAGTAAAGATGTTTGGGACGAAAAGAGCTACCTTTTTGTGATAAGCCAAGCCATCCATTGAGCAAGTGTTTTGGATAAGGGTCTCTACGATAGTTGTGTAAAAGCTAGTGCCCCTGATTTAATGTAAAAAACAAGTGTGGGGGAGTACTACCTCTTAGTGGTTCAAGCGTCTACCTAAATTTTACATGCCTGAGTGTGAGGAAGCTAAATTGAGTCTTAGAGCTAGTGTAGGGGGGAAAATAAATGGAGGATTTCATAGCATGACTCTGGATTAGTAAATACATCAATATTTAGGCTATGCACACAAGCACGCAATGAATTCAAAGTTTGGTTTAAATTGCTTGTGATCTAGGCATGTTTTTATTTTATTGTTCCTTGTTCTTAATTCCACTTTTGAGATCATTGAGGATTGAGTCGCCTATTTGTGCAACTTTTGAGACATTTATCTCTTTGACTGGTGTGTTTTATTTTGTTTTGCTTGAGACTAGCAAAAGATTAAGTGTAGCGGTATTTGATAGCACTAATTTAGTGCTATATTTATGCTTATTAATTAGCTAGTTTTGTTATGAATTAGTGATCTTTGATGCAGATTTCTCTTGTATTTTCGGAAATCTAGCAATTAGAGTAGAATTGTTAATTTATAGCGAATATGACCAATTTGGATCTTAAAGGGACGAAAAATCGAGGCCAAGGATGTCAAATGGAGCTTCCAAAGGCCTCTGGGCTGAGAGGATGGCGTCAAGATGCCACAATTGGCGTCTAAATGCCATAAATTGAGTTGCAAACTCGAGAGCTGGCATTGAGGCACTACTCTGCAGTGTCACAATGCTGGAAACACGTGAAAGGGGCTTCTTCCGTCTGAATCATCGAGATGTTGCCCTCAGCATCTCAATGCTGAAGGCGGCGTGCTTTAATGAAACGGTGCATCGTGATGCTACCCCTAGCGCCTCCATGTTGTCGTAACACTGCCTTCAGCTTCTCAATGTTGTCGAGAACCTACTATAAATGCATCGCTTCGAGACTGAATTTAGGGAGACCAACTTTAGGATTTTTGGCCAATTCTCAATTGCATACCATCTCGAGACCTATGGAGCTCGATTTGGAGTGTTCGAAAGTGTTTTTGAGGCTCGAGATCATAGAATTTGAGGCAAAAGTCAAGGATTTGGTGTTAACGGTCTCTTTATTGCTTTCTTTACTCGTTTTGATGTTCTTTATGGCTGTAATTTTGGGTTTAATGTACTATGTATTGAGGATGGTTGGCTAAATTTATTGTTTAGGGCTTAGAGCACTTTTAGACTTGTAATTATGCTTTAATTGATACTATTGTCTCTTAATTACTCTTTATAAATTCATTTGGATGAATTGTACTTAATGTTTCTAATTAATTGGCCACTAATTAGTTGTTGTTAGTCTTAAATTGAGCTTGAAAGATAGCATTTAGGATAGAATTAATTTATTCAATACCTATAATTTGCCTAAGCGACATAGGATCAACAAAGAATAGGTAAGGCTAATAATGAGTGGGCTTAGTTTATTTATTTGGCTAATTAACGCTAAGGACACTTAGGTTAATGGGTAATTAATCGTGTTTGAATGAGACCAACAAGAGATTTTAACCGTTTTAGCTTTAGGTCTATGAATTAATGAGAGTTATTAATTGGCATAATTAATTAAGCTTAATTACAGTCCAAAGTGTACTCGATCCCCTAAACATCTTTAAACGTTATTGTCTCCACTTCGTTAATTGCATGCTTTATAGTTTTAATTCCTTTCAAAGTGTCTTTATATTCGTTTTCCTAAATACTTGTGGACATAACTACTCTTAATAATCAATTCAATCAAAAGCACAACTCCTTGAGGAATTGATACTCGGTACTCAAATATCGTTTTATACTACTTGATCACGTGCGCTTGCATGACGTCGAACAACACTTGGGCTCTATTGTCATCATAGTTTGTTCTAGGTTTGATAGTGTAATCTTAAGCTGGGGTGTGACATTATAGCTCCTGCAATGGCAAATCAGTAAAAATATTTTTATGAAGGAAATTCAACCCTACATGCACATCATTCTTTTTAGCAGCCATAACTTTAACCTGTTTAAAAACATAATCAACGACCAACAAAAATATATAAATATCCATGGGAAAAGGGAAAGGGACCAATAAAATCAATGTTCCATGTGTCAAATAGCTCTACCCAAAAAATAACAGTCAGAGATAACTCATGGCATCGAGAAGTATTACTTGTCCTTTGGCATTGGTTACAAGTCTTAGAAAAAGTGTAACAGTGAAAAAAAAATAGCAGGCCAATACATTTCAGATTCCAATACCTTTGGTGTCATATGTGTAGCTTTGAAATGACCACCATAAGAAGAGGAATGACAATCATGCAAAATTTTAGGAATGTCCTCAAAAGGAACACTTCTTTGAATTATTTGATCTAGACATAACTTGAACAACAAAGATTTGACTTATAGGCCACAGGTAATATTTCACATCAGGTAAGAATTTCATCTTCTAAAGAGAGTTCAAGTCTAGTCGATGCACTTCTCATGCAAAAAAATTGACAAAGTCAATAAACTAAGGTATATTAGTCTCCATCAAATAAAGTCTTCTGTAATAGGGAAGGTCTTAGGTTTATGTTCTTGGTTTATTTTAGACAAGTGATTTGCTACCGCATTCTCACAATCCCCTTTATCCGTAATCTCAAAGTCAAACTCTTGCAATAAAAGAATCCATCTAATTAAAGACGGTTTAGCATCTTTGTTATCAAATAAATAACGAAGTGTTGCATGGTCAGTTTGCACAATAACTTTAGTCCCTAACAAATAAGGCCTAAATTTGTCTTAAGTAAAAACTACGACAAGCATCTCTTTTTTAGTGGCAATGTAATTTTTTTGTGCATTGTCAAAAGTCTTGCATGCATAATTTCTGCCCAAAAAAGTTTATCCTGTCGTTGGCACAACATTGCTTCTATAACATAGTCACTAGCAACATACATTATTTCAAAAGACTTATGCCTCATTTGATAAGCATTTAGTTTTTAGTTTTTGGTTTTTGAAAGTTAAGCCTATAAATATTACTTCTACCTTTGATTTTCCTTGTTTTGTTATCTACTTTTACATATGTTTTCAAAAATCGAGCCAAGTTTTTAAAAGTATACAAAGTAGTTTTCAAAAACTTATTTTTCATTTTGGAATTTGACTAGAATTCAAATGTCTTCTTAATAAAGATGAGATCATTGTAGAGAAATGA
Organism: Trichosanthes truncata; assembly: GCA_033996785.1. Taxonomy (NCBI): domain Eukaryota; kingdom Viridiplantae; phylum Streptophyta; class Magnoliopsida; order Cucurbitales; family Cucurbitaceae; genus Trichosanthes; species Trichosanthes truncata. The sequence goes on along the minus strand of JAWPNB010000002.1, from coordinate 52,248,744 downwards.
TGAGAAAACAAGCACAATTTTCAAAAACCAAATGGTTATCAAATGGAACCTTAACTACTTGAATCATGAAATACAATAACAGGTGTAGAAGTCATGTTTTCCTTCAAAATATTAAATGCTAGTAAACAATCATAAGTAAAAATAAAGGAAGTATCTTGGTATTGTGAAACATAAACATTTGGAAACAGTAAAGCAGAAACTCAAAAAGTCAAATGAAACTTTGCATTAATAAAAACTAGATGAAAATCAAATTACTTTTAGTTCAGCATCCTGATAAAGAGTTACTTGCAAAACAGAATAATGAAGAGCATTTGAATAAATAACCAAAGAAAAAGTCATGAACTAAAAGATAGTTCTAAGATCTTAGGCATTTTGGTCCACTGCTATGTCCATAGCCTCGCCAAGTTGAACGCCTTTGACAAGCGCCTCATAGGTCTATGCACCATCTGAAAAGGGAAGTAAAGTAGCATGGGTGAGTATAAAAATACTCAGTAAGTAGCCCCACTTGAGGGCTGCAGCTGCAAACATTTATATCAATCATGAAACTTAAAACATGTGGTGTCCTGTCTAGCTCGTTCATTTGAGTTCTGATACATTAGGAGCCTTAACTATAGACATGAAAACACTCTGTCGAACTAAGTTACACTATAAAGTTTTCTGGTACATTAGGAGCTAGACCTCTCCAAACATAGTACCTCATGAAAAGACACTCACTGAACAAGGAGCAGGAGCTACCCTGAAGCTATACCAACTATGGTCCCTATGTGGATTAGTCGTGCAAGGCAAAGTGCCACTAGAGGTTAGTTGGTGACCCTCTAGCAGAACTAGGCCCATCCCAACATAGTACCTCATGGAAACTTACATAAAACATGCATAAAATGAGGGAAGGCAATTGACACTAGCAAACATGAAAAGCTTAAATAAGCTTGCATTAAACTGAGGCTCTCTAATCTTGCTATAACGACACATTCTTAATTGGTCGTTTTCTAATCAAACCCCTCCAATCCACATGCTAAAGTACATTTTCAAGCAGATCTATACTTGAGAAATTAATAGAGCAGTTCATTCAATGACCAACATGCTTTGAACAATTACTTAAGGGAAATTATGAATCATAAATAACCATGCATTCCAAAGCTACACATGGTCATATCCAAGGCGTAAAAATTAATCCAAATTGGCTACTTACCTTTTAATAAAAAATAATAAAGCAATTCAAAGGGAACCAAACTCTTCGTAGAAGCTCTTAGCACCACTTAGCATAATTCCAAAGAAAAATAAATTCTTGGCATTAACATCTTTTTAACCAAGACTTTCAACAATCAAAAGACCAACATTCAACCCAAGTCTTACTTCTTTATGGTTGGAAAAATACCCAAGGAGACCAAGGGAAAAATGCCCAATTAATTCAACAATCAATGCCAACCTCAAACCTTGAATAAATAATCCAAAACTATACAATAAAGTTCCAAAAAGATTAGCGTTTAATTCTAACATCCAAGCATGGGTCCAGATGAGTTAAGAATGGAAATTACTCCTTAAACGTTACCAAAATAGAACCAAACGCTTGCTGGTTCTATGCTGAATTGCTCCGATTTTGACAATCTGGCCTCCATATTTAATTGGTGTTTTAAACGCAAGCCCAAAAAAAAAGGGTTAACTTTCAAATCACAAAACAGTACTTATAACTCTCTTTAAACTTCAAAACTCACTTTGAACCTTCGCCCGAATACTTACCCACACCGATCCAAGGGCCATACACTGATGTACAATACCAAACTTGTCAAAAAATGCCCTAAAAATACAAAGTGCGAGTGCACAGCGATTCCTCAGCTTCAGACGTGGTGACTACATGCAATTCCGGTGGCAGCAACATGCAGTTCAGGTGACGGCAGTGTGCGTTTTAGCGACGGTCAGAGCTTGTGGTGGAAGAACAAGAAATCAACAATGGAGGGAGACAAGGCCTTCTTGTCGTGAAACAAGAGCGAGGAAGAAGAAAGAGGTGAAGCCAATAGCTTTCCTCAGGCTGCATGCAACTTGCATTTTAAAGCCAAAGCTAGGGTTTGGCTTGGCTTGGCTCCATTATTAAAATTTTACTAAATTGCCTCTAACCTTTAATTCTCTTTTTCTTTTTTCCTTTTCCAAGCCCCTACAATCTTCAATTAAGCCCCAAATGGACACAACATAACTCCAAAAAATCTAATTAAACATGAAATTAGTCCAAAAATAAATGAACTTAACTGGAAAAAATTATACCTGAAATGTCAGGATTTACAATCTTCCAACATTAAGACCTTTCATCCTCGAAAGTTTCTAGTCTCAAAAAGGTTCTAGATACTTAGCTTGCATCTCATTCTCGCGCTCCCAAGTTGCATCCTCAAACTGATGGTTTTGCCATAGAACCTTGACAAAAGCTATCTCTCTGTTCCGCATAATCTTATGATCCCTTGCAAGGATTTTTATAGGATTTTCTTCATAACTAAAATTCTCATTTAAGCACACAAGCTCAAAATCAACCACATGTAATGGATCTGACATGTACTTCCACAACATAGAGATAGGAAAAACATCATAAACTATGGAGAGAGTGAAAGAGTAAATATTAAGAAAGCGGAAGCAATTTTGGATCTTAAGTACTCTAATTTGATCAATTTTACCAAACTAAAAACATGCTCAAAACTGGAAAAAACAGAGAAGTAAGAACACTACCTTTGAAGCTCAAAATTGAAGCAATCCGAGGGCTTTATTTGAACAAAAACTGGTTGTGGAACTCCTCTAGAGTCTTCCCTACTATCCTCAGGCCTTGGAACGGATTGTGGGATCCTTAATTGAGAGAATTTTTTGAGAGAGAGAGCAAAGGTTTAAAACCGAGAAAATCAAATTTTCTTCAAAATTCTTCTTACCCATCATGTTTCTTTGCTAATTAAAGCTATTAACAAGCTTCATCAAGCTTGCTAAACTTGACCACACATAGATGAGAAGGATTAATCAAGAAGGAGGTGGCCAATTTTGGTGAAATTGGAAATACGAGGTTATTCATCAATTTATGAATTTGGTCCAAAATTCAACCCTAAATGAATTTGAATTTCTCTTTTAATTTTAATTCAAAATTAATATAAAATTAATTTTAAATTAAATCAATTTTTAATTAATTAAAAATTTTAATTAATTTTAATAATTATTTAATTTAATATCAAATATCAAATTAAATAATTGGACCAATCCCGATTTCTTAAATCGAACGTTCGAACATGAATCCTTATTCATGTTTTAAACCGAACCAATATTTAAATCAAATTTAAATATGTCCACCTCTTCTTTATCATAGTTTAATTCATAATTAAGCTATAAAACGTTAAGTATATCGCATATAATTAACGTTTTCTCCCAAAATCGAATTTGAACAATTCAAATTCTTTTCTCTCAAATTGTTACAAGGCTTAGTCCGAGCTAGTAAGGGGAACCTAATGGACCTACAGATCATGAGCTCCAACAATACGAGATTAACCGGCCAAACTCTTTAGCCTAGCTAATCAACATTCATTAACCACCGGTACACTCCACTAAAGCCCAGTGGCTACACTCTCCTCACTCTAGATATATTTATGTCCACTCGATATAACCATGATTAGTAAGTGGATCCTTCACAGGTTGTTCGTAATTACAGCTGGGTCAAATAAACCATTTTACCCCTGTAATTACTTCTTGTTCCTTAAGTCCCACTGATCGTCTAATGAATAATTGGTTTGTGGTCCGACCAACAAATCGAATCCCTCTCGGGCCAATGAGAGGGTGGGCCCATTGTTCAAGACCTGGAGTAAGCACTTAAGGGAACAACCTCTCTACTAAACCCTAAAGCGGGTAGGAGTGAATTCCATCTCGCATGACTATGTTCCCAACTATCTACCCGGTCTTATCCCCAAAATGGGAAACTTATTGAGTCGGCGATCTCAGGCCACTCTCACCCATGCAAATCTAAGGATAATCCCGAATAAACAAGAGTTCATAGCACACTCAGGATTAAGATCGAGTTACCTAGGTCATCGTATGAAAATAAGTCAGTTAAAACAGTAAACGTAGTTAAAAAGTCTAAGTGACTATTTCGCGGTCCAGTCTTATGCAAACTCATTGCATAGGACGCCCCACTTTCATGTCTCCACATGAACGATTCAGGATCACATCGTTAGTACTATACAAAGTGGGTCGCGTCCATAGTGTCCCCAGGATAAGGTACCTGATAAAGAGCTTGTCGAATGCCTTATCAAATATATTTATAAACCTAAACCTCTAAACTTTGTAATAATAGTGGCCAGGGTCGATCACAAGAATTGGATTTCTTAGTTCATTTAAGTACTGTAATTACTCTCACTTAACTTTATTTAGAGAAATAAATCAAATGCAAACAAGCTAAACTAAGGAGCTAAGCTAGAAAGCAAAAGATAAATGAAGACACAATAGGAGAAAGATATCCTAGGGAATTAATTCACCAATTAGACTTACAGCGAAAACTACCAAGTTTGTCATGCAAATATTCCATAAGCCATGAAGTGAGGGGCTTAACTGACTCTTTCAAGCACAATTAACTCTTATGCAATGTTATAAACCTAATATCTCTATCTAGATTTTAATAACATGCAATGCTTTAAGCAACTTTTTTTAAAGGCTTCTAAGAGAATTCTTCACTTTCATGCAAGAATTTACAAATAGTCATGCAATTAAGTTCTAGCCTAAACCATACTTTTCAAGCACAAATTCAGACCAATAAAGCAAATAATCTTTGATCAAGAAATTATAAGCATTAAATACATAAAAGCATGAATGAAACAAAAAGCATTCAATCAAGGTATTTAATCAATTAAAAAACTCAAGTCTAATGGCTACACCAAAACTCCAAGTATTAGGAACAAAGATCCTAATAATATTCATACAATTAAACCTCTAAGTTCCTAATTTACAACCACAAAATAGAAACTAAAACTAAAGGAAAAGGAAGAAACTAGAAAACAATGGTCGATCCCATGTTCCCGTCATGATCTCCATGTCCCTCGAGCTTTGGATCTTCAAAAATACTTCACAAAACGCTCCCAATTGCTCTCTAAACCTTCAATTTTAGCTTGGAATCAAGATTAGGGCTCCAATTCTCGAATTGGCCTCACAAAACTGCGCAAAAAATTATGTTTTTATAGAAAATCTCGAGGCAGCGTCGAGACGCTGCACAAAAAAATATTTCCGCGCGATTCTGGACGAAAATTAGCGTTTTTTGCATTTTCGTAGCGTCGAGACGCTGCCTGCAGATATCACTGGTGGTTTTCGCTATATCTCTTCGCTCGAGTGGCCGAATGACCTTCGGTTCGATGCGTTGGAACCGTGATTCAATGTAGAATCTCCCAGAATGTGCCTTATGCTCAAATAACATCTTTAATCTTCTTGAATTTTCAATTAAGCTTCAAAAGGCTCCAATATCTACCAAAATATTCTCAAATACTTGGTTTTGCTCCTTAAGTTCAGTTTCTACAAAATTAAGAGAAATAGGCATAAAAGCTCACAAAAATAGCATAAATAATAGGAAATAAGATAGCATAAATACATGCTATCAGTACCCAGCCCTATCCCTATACTATAGACCGTCTGGCTATTACTTGAACTTGATCCACTTTGATGTCATACATAAAGTTCAAGTATACATCTTATAGTCAAGGGTTCTTAGTTCATTGGATTTGGGTTATGGAATACACAATTCACTTTATTCAATAACAACTTTATTGCAAAATAGAATATACATTCAGTTTACAAAACCACGAATTTTAGGACACAAAACCCAACAGAGAGAAGGCGGCAAAACCAAACGATATGCTATTGAGCCACTCTGCTCCAAAATCTCAAATAGCTTGATAAACCTAAGGCTCGACTTCCCTTTCTTTCTAAACCTCAAAACTCCTTTCATCGATGCTACTTTCAGAAACACATGATCACTAACTGAAAATTCCAAATCCCTTCACCTCATGTCAACATAACTCTTCTGCCTACTCTGTGTTGTTTTCATTTTTTCTCTAATCTTTACACTACCTCATTGGTGACTTAGACAAACTTGGGTCCTAGCAACTTTCGTTCCCCAACCTCGTCCCTATAGACAAAGACTTGCACCTCTTTCAATAAAGAACCTCAAATGGTGTTATGTAAATAGTTGCTTGATAACTATTGTTATAAATAAATTCCATCAAATGCAAGTGAGTATCCCAACTACCTGCAAGGTCCAACGCACAAGCTCGCAGCATGTCCTCCAAGGTTTGATTCAAATTCTCTATTTGACCATCGATATGAGGATGAAAGGCTGTGTTAAAATTACACTTCATGCCCAAGGCCCTCTGAAAACTCTTCTAGAAGTTAGATGTAAAACGAGAATCTCTATTTGAAACAATCTTTGCAGGAACTCCGTATAGTCTGACTACCTCAACATGTACAACTGTGCCCAATTCTCAACCGAATAAGTAGGCTTGCCTAGGAGGAAATGTGTTGACTTGGTGAGTCTGTCGATAATAACCCAAATTATTGTGAAGCCTTTAACTGTTATGGGCAACCCTGTGATAAAGTCCATAGACACCTCCTTCCATTTCCACTGTGGCATGCTCAATGGCTGCAACAAACCTGCTGGTTTCTACCTCGGTGCCTTTACCTACTAACAAACTAAGCACTTGTTGACAAAGTCTACTATATCTCTCTTCATGTTACTGATAGCACACAAAAGTGTGCTATTTCTAGGCTTAAATTCATGCTAGTTTATGGCTTCAATGTGTGCTTTTATATGCTTAATTTGTGTATTTTGTATGATTCGAGCAAGAAAAGAAAACTTGTTCAATTGGGAAAGATATTAAAGAATTTGGAGCATTAAGGTGAGTTTTGGAGCTTTGGAATTATAAAGAAGACAAGCTGAAGAAAGAAGATTCGAGGGGATAGTGTTGAGACACTGTCCATAGCTAGTGTCTCAATGCTATAGATGCAGCCAAACAAGCTCAAAATCCTGTAGGCATGGTGTTGAGACGCCACTTTTGAGCGTTGAGATGCCCAAAACGCGTACACAAGATCATCTTTGTCTGTAGCATAGAGACGTTATCCCATGTTTCCTTATTTATTCTCGCAAATTAGGGCAAAGTGTTGAGACATTATCCATAGCGTCTCAACACTTCCACAATAATATATATTGTGTTTTGAGTAAGGTAAGGGGGAGGGACATTTGGAGAGGAACCAATCTAATTTCGATTTCTACCTCATGTTTGGTACTAAGGGAGCACTTTTGAGAGCCAAGGAAGACATTCAATGTTGGGGATCGCGGCATATCACAACGGGAACGAGGATTGGCACGCATTTTTTCCCTTTTATTTAGTAGTTTTGTTTTTAGATTTCAAGACAAGTTTAGGTTTGTATTGGTGAATGTTGAGTGACTGACTCTTGTCTTAGAACTTAGTTTGTTTTCATATGTTTGGTTAATTTTTAGAGATGTTTATATTATACCAATTTATTTATACATTCTTGAGATTATTGTCTATTCTTTTGGCCAAAGTTTCATTTTGATTAATTTGAGTTTTAGCTTGAAAAAGTAGGACTTGAATGCATAAATGTTAGTAAATTATTGCATGGGAATGAAGTTTTTGCTAATAGAAGCCGCTAAGAGTAGTTTATTTAATGACATGTTTAGTTGTAAAAATAGATTGGAATGTTGATTTATCACTTAGCATGAGAATTAGTGGGGCTTGGAAAAATCAATTAATGATTTTAGTAACTTATTGGCTTATAATTGGTATTTATTATGTAGTTTATCTCTCCTATATAACCAAATTGGCTTTAAAGAATCAAAACATTATTTTAAGAAGTTTCCCCCTAAGTGTCACCGTCATGTAAATATAGTTTAGTTCCTTAGTTGTATTATCTCTTGATTTTAAGTTCTCTAGATAAAATTAGGTGTTCGTAACTATGGTACTTAATTAACAAAAATTCCAATCATGTGGATGACACTCTCACTCATTCACTATACTAAAACTTGACACTGCACACTTGCGATTTTGCATGCACTTAAAATCACGCAACAAGTTTTTGGGTCCGTCGCCAGGGATTTGCATATTTTTAATTTAATTGATACTGTGGTGAAAATGGTTGATTTTAATTTAGAGTGTAAATAGTGTACGTTTGTACAAATTCTTTTTGTTTATAGTTTTTGTCTTTTATTTACTTTTTAATTTTGCTTTGTTTTATTTTTGTTCATGTTCACTTGTTGTATGCCCAGAGCTAAGGAGAATTTAGAACCTTTTGATCTTGAGATCGAGCCCACTTGTAGAAGAAACAGTCGAATTCGAAGAGAGAATCAATACTTACAAATGGCGAAGGAGCAAAATGAGGTGCAAAAGGTCATCAGGGATTATTTCAAGCCAGTATTTCCTACTGAAAACTAGCTTGATCCAGATGGTGAGAGACAACGCTTTTTGAAGACACCCTACGAAGGACCCAAACTCACATTTGAAATCTTTTCTTGCTTTATATGGAACTGTTAAGATTAATGATGTGTTCAATGACTCTATTCACTTACACTTATTCATTTTTGCCTTGTAGGATAAAGCCCGAGTTGGTTGGAGAGTCTTTGTAATGATGTATCAAGAGTTTATGAGTGAATGTTGCCTATATTGAATTTTTTTGGCATGTTGAAAAGAAAGAAAATTTTTGCATGTTTGAGTCAATATGTTGTGTTTAAAAAGATCAGGGACAAAAAGAGCTATCTTCATTATGATCAATTAGGCCACTCATTGAGTGAGTGCTCTGGGTAAGGGTCCCAATAGTGGATGTGTGAAAGCTAGGGTCCTTGATTTAAAGGTAAAAAATAGGCAAGTTTGGGGGTTGTACAACCCAGTTGTTAAGTGCTTCAATGAGTCATTACTTTCTTGAGTGTAGAAGGGCTTAATAATTGGAACTTAGGACCAGTCTAGGGGAAATCAAATGGAGGACTCGATAGAATTGTTCTAGGCTAGTAAAGACTAAAAAAGGGAAGGTTAGGCACACACACACGCAAGAGATGAGTAGGATGAAATTTAAATTTCTTGATGAATGGTTGTGCTTGAGTTCTTTCTTTGATTGTTTGATTCTTTTAATTAGATCTTTGAGCCTCTAATGTTTATGCATTAGTGAAATCGTGACGTGGTTTTATTTTGTTTTGCTCGAAACTAGCAAAAGCTTATGTTAGGAGTATTTGATAGCACACAAAATGTGTTATCTCTAAGCTTAACTTTTGTTAGTCTTTATAGCCTATTTAGTATTTTTCACTTGTTTATTTATTGAAATTTCAGTTATCAAGCATTTGGAGCAAATCCGAAGAATTTGGAGATACCATGGCAAGTATGGAGATAATGGAACACAATTCGAGAAGCCATGTGAAGTAACGAAGTAAAATGGACCAAGAAATTCGAGGGCATACCGTTGAGATGCCATTAGTATGAAAGAATGAACGTTTCACTTCTCAGTGGAAGCATTGGATCGACTTTGATTTTATTTAAAATTAAACTAAAAATAATAAGATTAAGCAAATTACTTGGAGTAAATATTGAGATATTTCTGGCAAGTCTTTATCTCATCCACAAAGTCGTCCTGGCTATGACTCGAACATAGGACCAAGACTTGTGGGAGCCTCTTGAAAGAAAATCCACATGGGATTGGAGAGGAAGAGATATAGAGAGAATTCTCTAATTCTCTATTTAGGAGATATGTGTTATGCCTAATGGCTCAACCCAAGGATCTTATTTATAGAGACCAAGGAAAAATCTTTATCATAATTAAAATATTATATTTTAATATCTAATATATTAAAATATATCTTATATTTATATGAATCTCATTCAAATCTCCTATGATATTTATTTATTTGAATCTTATTAAAATTTTATAAATATCTTTTATTTAATATATCTAATATACATTAATTATTTTAATATTTAATGTATCAAATACAATAAATATATTTTCCTCTTCTATATTTAATATATCTAGTATATTAAGTATTAATTTGAACGCTTCGAATTATATATTAATTTGAACATTTCAATTTTTAATATTTAATGTATCAATACAATAAATATATTTTCCTTTTTTATATTTAATATATCTAATATATTAAATATTAATTTAAACATTTCAAAATTTTCTTTCAACTAAATTGATCTTTTAGTATTACTACGAGCTACTAACGAGACCTTATAGACCTAAATATTAGAAGCTCCGATACAAAATTAATTAATTAAACTTTTTAATTAATTAATTTTCATTCATTAACTATAGGGCACTCCACTATAGACATAGAGTTGCACTTTTATGCATTGTAGGACAAATTGTGTTCATAGATATAATCACTACATGCAAGTTGATCCTTCACGAGTTGTTCGTAATTATAGTTGGGTCAAAAATCTATTTTACCCCTATAATTACATTTTATACCTTAAGTACCACTAATCCTCTAATGAACAATTTGTTTATGATCTAACCATAAACTAAGTCCCTCTCGGGCCAGTGAGTGTTCAAGTCCCGAAATCAACACTTAAGGAAACTACTCATCTACTTATCTTATATGGGAGGGAGTGAATTCCATCTTGTGAGATTATGTTCCCAGCTTCCTATTTGGTCAAGTCACCAAAATGGTAGGCATATTGAATCGGCTACAAATCCACTTTCACCTATGCAAATCAAAGGACAAGCCCTCATAGGCAGAAGTTCATAACTCACTCAGGATTAAAATCGAGTCGCATATGATCATCCTGATGAAATATTAATCTTCTCAATTAACAGATTTATAAAGAGAGATTAAATGTTTCGTGGTCCAATCTTATACAAACTCATTGTATAAGATACCCCCACTCACATGTCTCCACATGAACGATTTGGATCAAATTATTTATAATTATTACAAAGTGGGTCGTATCAATAGTGTTACCAAGATAAGACACCCAACCTTATCTATATACTATGATCGTTTAGGTTATTTTTTGAACATGATCCTCCTGCATGTCAACCACATACTGTTCAAGATTACACTAATAACCTTGGATTTTTCATATAATGGATAATATTATATTATCAATAAAATAATTAAATTTATTATTAATTATTAAATAAATCATTAATTACAACGCTTTAGGGCATAAATCCTAACACAATAGCATCTCAATGCCCCAATTGCAGCAAAACAAGCCATGGAGACCGTAAAGGTAACGTTGAGACCATGCCAGTAACGTCTTAACACCGGGGTTGTAGGGTCGCAATACTGTGAGCTCAATGCTGTGGATTAAGCAAGGACAACCTCGTAGTATCAAGACACTGCAAACTAGTGTCTCCATGCTACCTTTCCTATTTCGAGAAGGCACGCTTTTGGAAGGACAACCTCTCAACGCTGTCACAATTTTTATAAATACTTCTTTATGAGTTGCGGAAAGAGGGAGCCCTTTTGGAGGATAAAAAATTTAATTTTGAATTGCATTCTATCTTGGGAGCTAAGGGACACTCTTGGGAGCGAAAGCATGTGAGTTTGAAGCTTGAGATCGTGATATGCATCGAGAACGATGATCGACATGTGTTTTAGAGTTTTTTCTTTCTCTTTTAGTTTGTAATTCTTGTTATGGATTTTGTATAAGTCTAAATTTTAGTTCTGTGTTAATGAGTGGCTAGACTTTTATCTAGGGGATTGATGTAGCCACTAGCTAGACTTTTATCTAGGGGATTGATGTAGCCACTAACTAGATGTTTTAGTTATAAATCCTGAATTGATTTCATGACATAGCTTTGTATGCATTTGTGCTCTTGATGCTAGTAATCTTTTGGCCAAATTTTACTTAGTTTATTGGCTTTAATTGTTGCTTGAAATAGAATCAATTAGGGCTAGAACATGAAATTACAAATGTATTTGTTAATCCTTGCATGAGAGTGAAAGGTTCTCTTAGAAGCATCATCGGAAGTAACTTAATGCCATGCCTTTTTATTAAAGTCTAGACCGACATGTTAGATTTATAAAATTGCATGAGTTTCAATTGAGCTTGAAAAAAGTCTTTTGACCTTTTAAACTTCTTGCTCATTGTTATGCATGATCGTTCTTGAATAAAATAACTAAAACATTAGTTTAGTTGGTGAAGTCAATTCCCTAGACTTTCACTCCTTGTAATTCATCCCTTTTTAATTGCTTTGTTAGTCATTATTCTCTAAAAAACGTTATTCTCTAAATAAAATTGGATGTTAGTAACTGAAATAGTCATTTGATCTAGACAATCCATTCCTGTGGACGATACTTGCACTTAACCACTATATAAAAACTTCATCTTCCATCATTTCCATGGTTTTCATCATCAAAATTGTTACTTGTTCTTCCATGAAATGTTGTTTCAGAGAAAGAGTATGATTTCTAGAAAGAGTTTTATGTTAAAAGGGATTTTCAAACCACTAGATCTATGCACCCATGATGATTACCCGTATGCTATATGAATGTGTTTCCATAGTATACTAGAGAGAGAGGTCTTTGGGACCCACTCTAGCATACACATAGGCTTTGAGCCATGTGTTAGGGTGCTTAGTCCCTTAGGGGATAGCTCTGCGTGCAAGTATGACAGAGATTTTCTCTGCTATGTACCTGAAGATTACTCGATGCATAGTATGTCAGAGATGACAGAGATATGCTCTACTATGTATCTAGAGATTACTCTATTGTGCATATCGAGATTACTCTACGCCAGTATGATGAATATTTAGGTACAAGTTTAGTGATTAAAGTATTATGTTTACGCTTTCAAGAGTTGTAATTACATGATTTCTCTATATATGTTTTTACTAGTCTGTGCTTGTATTTCAAGAGTTGTTGATTCAAGAGTTGTTGGTTCAAGAGTTGTTGTTTCAAGAGTTGTAATCTTCGTTGCTCTACTTATGTTTTCAAGAGTTATTATTAAAGAATTTACTGTGTTTTACTCGAGAGTTTCTATTTTGTTCATGATCTACATTATTTTTACAGAGTTTTGAATTGTCTTTTTATGGAAAAAGTTTTCTTGAAAGTTATTTTCTTATGAACCTACTACTCACTGGACTTTTTAGCTCATTGTTTTATCCCTATTTTCCCACTAGGTTGCTCTTGAGTTTCTTCCAGATTTAGTTATTCAAAATCTGACACCAGTCTCATCTATTGAAGGTAAAAGTGTAAATTTTGTTGTGTTGTATATGGGATGTCTAGAGATGAAGTTGAGTTATAAGATAAGAGAGACTTGACAATAGATTCCATTACACGCTCGGGGTTTATTATTGTCACAGCTCGTCATGGGTTGGTAGGGTAATCTCGGCGGGGTGTGACAAATGATTTCATAAATTCTCAACATTTCTAAAAAATGTAAAACATTTATGAATTCTCAAATAACCATAAAATATTTATGAAATCGATAATTACAACTAAAATCATGAAATCATAGAAAATTCGACAATTTCTTGATATTCACACCAATTGCTCTAAAATCATACATAATTATAGCTTTCATGAAACTTCTTAATGATTATTAAATAATGAAAACATTTCGTAAAATAAACCACTCACCGAACTTTTAGCGTGAGAAATTTGTTTTAATCTGTAAAATCCCCAAATTTCAAATAATTGAAGCTAAAATCCCCAAATTGAGCTTCTCTCTACAAGTTCTCCCTCCTTCTCTCAAGCCCCATGACTTTCATGCTAACATGGAGAAGGTACCACTCTTATCTTTTAAGTCTTCTTAAAACCCAAACCACAAACCGGCCACCTCACCCTAAAAGAAAAACGACCTTCTCTTTCAATTTTTTGACAACTCACCCAACATTACCAACTCCTCTCTCAAAATTATGGCAGTTTTTTTTCATTTTCCTTTTTTTTTCCAAAACTAACCCAATTTTAAATTTATTTTTTTTTATCCCCAAAAGACAAATATGTCCTTACAATTATTTCATTAGATCAATTGACATTAACTTTCTCGAGACCATTTAGAAGCCGTTTAGAAACCAATTTCAAACGCCAAAGAGAGCATAGCTCAACTGGCATATCAAATGTGTTAACGACCACGAGATCTGTGGTTTGAAGGCCCCCAATCCCTATTGTACCAAAAAAAAATCAATTTCAAACTTTAAGGATTAATTAAAAATCAAATTCAAACTTTAGAGACTCAACATATTACTTTTGAAACTTTAAAGACCAAAAAGAAGTTAAATTCAGATATCAATAAAAAAAAAATGTTAGTTTTGAAAATTAAGAGATGAAGATAAAAACTAAGTTCAAATTTTAAAAATAAAAAATATATATATATATTTTACCCTAAATTAAAATATGATTTTTTGTTTTAAAAAAAAATTGTCAATATGAAGACGAAGCGCTTAACTACACCAACATACTTTGGGAACTACGTCTTAGTTCTTACATGATTATCCTAATTATATGAAAAAAAAAAAATTTATACCCCTAAAATTAGTTCTAATCATGAAAACCCAAACTGATAATTGTACCAACGTAAATCCTAAACTTTCATAAGTGAATCAATTTAAACTCCATTAGTAATTTATAACTATTTTCACATGAATTTCATTTAAAATCAATTCAAATTCATATAAATAAAGTTACTTTTCTTCCAAAATTCTACCAAAGTAGCAAGAAAAATTATCATGTAATTTTTTCTAAGTAATTAAATAAAGAAACAATAGAAAAAGAATAGAAGATAAAAAACGACTCATATTAATGAAAATCTTTACTATTCATTTGATTTCAATACTTCTCTCTATAATATCTCATTAATCTTTGCATTTAAAGAAGTTTTATATATGTGTGAGAATGATGTACTAACAAGTTTAAGAAATTCTAATAGAGGGTCTAAATTGAGTCACTTTAAAGTTTAGAGGTATAAATGGATTTTTTTTCCAAATTAAATTATTCTATTTTGATTATTAGTCCTCTTCGTGTTGTAAAGCCATTCATGATTCGTGAGCCACACCATACCAAAACCATCATATCGATCGGGTAAAAAAGTAAAGCTAAGAGAAGGGCACTGCTCTCGATTTAACTTATTACAAACCAACACATCGTCTAGCAAAGCAACAAGCTTTCCCAAGAAACAAGAACCCATTTTAATTCGGTACAAATCCAGCAAAATCCTGCTTGATCATAAGTTAAGCTCTTTTTTGCTTCGTTATTCTACATATAATACTAATACATCATTGACGCATCATCATATGACGGTCTCCAAAGTGGCAGTGGGGGGACCTGATCGGATTAAATCACGGCGGCTTCCAGTCCCAGTGGGGCAGTTATTCTGGATGGCGGTGAGTTTAAACGGCGGCGAATCGAGGGCAAACCACTGGTCCACAGTGAACTGGGCTTGTTCGCAGGTCTTGTGGACACTCGTCGTGGTGACTTCCACGTAGTTGCAATACCATCCAGGGTACAAACCCGTTCCGTCGGAGGTCAGATTCAAGGAACACATTGGTCAGCTCAGGCATGGACCTCGTCCGCTGAAAATGTCCAGATTTCCCTTCTCGAAGTAATCGTAATTGGGTCCCATTAACTCGCCCCATTTCTCCAGATTCCTAATCAGGACTCACGCCGCCGTGTTTAGCGTCAGGCTAATCACCGAGTCTGTCCCTACTTTGTCGATATCCCCTGTTCTGACATATACTGTATACACGCAGACTGGATGCACGCAGACTGCGTCCTACATCAACCAAATCAAAAATGTTTCTCAGTCAATTTTATTATTAATAATTAGTATCATATTATTATTATTAACAGTACTGAAGATACGACTACGAGACAGAGGAGAAGAGCGAGAGAGAAATGAAATACATCAGATTCAGAGTGAGCAATGAGAGAGAAGGAAATGAGAATGGAGACCAAAACTTGACTCCATGGTTGTTGCTGTCGGATGACTTATTTTCTTCTTCATCAACAATCGTTATATAGGAGACCAAAACTTGGCTGCAAGCTGGATTAAATTTATGCTGCCCAAAAACGTGGATGTTACCTTTATGCATTTTTATTTTAAATATAAAGTGTAATGAATTTCATATGAGCCACCCTACTTGGTACTGTATTGACGTTAGTCCTCACATAATATACAAATTGTACAATCTGCCCCCTTATTTAGAGTGGTTGTTGTAATTGCACTCACACTCAATTAGTGCCTAATTGTAATTTAAAAGTGCCTACCAAATCATTGAGCTTTTAAAATTGTGTTTAACACGTGCATATATCCTAATTCGCATTTTCTAATATCGAGAGACTTATTAGACATAAAACTAAAATGTTAGAGATTTATAAGACACAAAATTCACTTTTAAACACAGAATTGAAAGTTACGAAACAAAATTTTAGAAACTGTTGAAGGTTAGAACAACATATTAAATACAAAATTTAAAGTTCAAAAACTTGTTAAGCACTCACTACTACAAACACAAGGAAATAATGACGGTCAGAAAAAAATGCACCTGGAAAACGATGACGGACAAAATGAAAAAGCGCGGAAATTAAAAAAAAAAATTAAACATCTACAATGTCGGGCATTGCCTACCCTTGTAGATTCCCCTATGATGGCGGGCAAAGCCCGATATCATATATCTTTTTTTTAAAAAGATTTACCTTTCTTTTCTCTACTCGCACGACAGCAGCATTTCTCATACTCTCTCTCCCCGACCCTCATCTCTTCTCTCATTCTCACTCTCACTCTCTGTCCCCGACAACAGGCTGTTTGCCGTTCGCCGTTCACCGTTCAGCAAGCCATTCCTTTGTTCGTCCGTCGTTCATCTGATTTCTTTGCTTTGCTCGTGGCTTGAGTTTTCATCTAGATCTAGACTGAGGTTGCTTCGCCGTTCGTCTCGAGTTCTCTGTCGTGGTGGGTTTTCGTCTCCCCGTCGGTTTTTCGAGTAGATCTTCATCGGAGGTTCGCGTGGGTATCGTTTTTTACTGAAAATCTTCATATCTATAGTCGTGGGTACCGTCTCTTTCCCTTTTTTTATTTTATTATTTTGTTGCTGGAAAAATCTAAGGAAAATGAAGAAAATTTAGAAATTTGTTGTGGGTACCATCATTAGGATGTTTATGTAATTTGATTTTGTGGGTATTGATTGTTTTTGTGTAGATCTAGAAATCATGTGCACTAGATTGACTAAGGAAAATTTCAATTTTGTTTTAGGAGTTTGATTTTGTTTGTTTAGATTGTTTTTGAAGTTCACTAAGATATTTTGTTATATTTCTAAATTTTGTTTAATTTTAATAGTTGGTTTATGTTAATTTTTTATAAGTTTAGATTTGATAAATTTAAATTTTGTGTTTGTTTAATGAGTATAGTTGTGTGTGGTGGGGGGAGGTTGAGAATGTGGGAGAGGGGGTTGAGAACTTTTGGCTAGTAAGTTTGTTATATTCTTAAATTTTGCTTAATTTTAATTTTTGGTTTATGTTAATTTTTTATGAGTTTTGATTTCATATGTTTATGTTTGTGTTAGTTTAATTTGATGAGTTTAGTTGTGATGTAGGAGGGGTTGAGAACTTTTGGTTATTAAGTTTGGTTAGATTCTTAAGTTTTGCTTAATTTTAATAGTTGGTTTATGTTAATTTTTGTTTTATTTTAATGAGTATAGTTGTTGGGGGAGGGGGGTTGAGAACTTGAATTATGATGTGATGGGAGAGGAGTTGAGAACTTTCTATGTTTTGCTTTTTTGTTGGTTTATGTTAATTTTTGTGTTAAGTTCAATGAGTATAGTTATTGGGAGAGAGGGGGGTTGAGAACTTGAATTATGATGTGATGGGGGAGGGGTTGAAAACTTCCTATGTTTTGCTTAATGATGGAGGAGGGGTTGAAAACTTTTGGTTATTAAGTTTAGTAAATTTTGTTTAATTTAATGGTTGGTTTATGTTATTTTTTTTATGAGTTTAGATTGGATAAGTTTAGTTTTTTTTTGTTTGTTTAATGAGTATAAGGGGGAGGGGGGGGGGGGGGGGAGAGAGGGGTTAAGAACTTGTATTCTGATGTGATGGGGGAAAGGGTTGAGAACTTCCTAACTTTTGCTTAAATTTAAATATTGGTTTATGTAAATTTTTTATGAGATTAGATTTTATAAGTTTATTTTTGTATTAGTTTAATTTGATGAGTTTAGTTGTTTTGTTTAATTTAATGGTTGGTTTAATTTAATGATGGAGGAGGGGTTGAAAACTTTTGGTTATTAAGTTTAGTAAGATTTGTTTAATTTAATAGTTGGTTTATGTTATTTTATGAGTTTCGGTTGAATAAGTTTAGTTTTTTTTGTTTGTTTAATGAGTATAGGGGGGTTAAGAACTTGTATTTTGATGTGATGG
The DNA here is from genome assembly GCA_033996785.1 of Trichosanthes truncata. Classification (NCBI taxonomy): domain Eukaryota; kingdom Viridiplantae; phylum Streptophyta; class Magnoliopsida; order Cucurbitales; family Cucurbitaceae; genus Trichosanthes; species Trichosanthes truncata. Next base: position 52,230,386 of record JAWPNB010000002.1, on the reverse strand, counting down.
GGGGAAGGGTTGAGAACTTCCTAACTTTTGCTTAAATTTAAATGTTGGTTTATGTTAATTTTTGACGAGTTTAGATTTTATAAGTTTATTTTTGTATTAGTTTAATTTGATGAGTTTTGTTGTGATGGAGGAGGGGTTGAAAACATTTGGTTATTAAGTTTAGTAAGTTTTTTTTTTATATTCCTAAGTTTTTACTTAATTTTAATAGTTGGTTTATGTTAATTTTTGACGAGTTTAGACTTGATAAGTTTAATTTTTGTGTTAGTTTAATTAATTTTTGTTTTAGTTTAATGAATATAGATTAAACTTTCAAGCCACCAGTTTTATAGTTATGGATAAGTCGTGGATGTCAAAGAATCGGATGTCACCGGAATATTGTTTAGGAGTTGAGATGTTCATTGAAAATGGTCTACGACATTCAAATAGGCCAGATGCCATTTGTTGTCCATGTTTGAAATGTGTGAATGCAAAGTCTCAAAATATGAATGTAGTAAGAGACCATTTATTTATTTATGGTATTGATCAAAGCTATAAAACATGGATTTGGCATGGTGAATCACTACCAATTAAGAGAAACAATGAAAACGTCTCTACTAGTGAAAAGGAGGAAATTGAAGTTGAAGATGAAGATGTTGATGACACAATAGGAATGTTTGAGGCTGCACATAGTTATTTTAATGACAAATCGCTAATTTTTGATGAAGTACTAGATGATGTCAAGAAACCATTATACTCAAATTGTAAGAATTTTACCAAAATATTTGTAGTGGTTAAGTTATATATATAATTTGAAAGCAAATTTTGGATGGAGAGATAAAAGTTTCTGTAACAACCGGAAACTTTCAGGTACTAATTAAGGCTTTATATTTTTATTTAATTTAAATGTAAGCCAATTTATGTTCAATTTGTGCATTGGATTTTAAGTTTGAAGTCTTGAATGATGGAGATGTGAGAATTGAGGGTAATTTGGGAAGAATTGAGGGAAAATAGGATTTTAATTAGATTGGGGGCATTCTTGTAGATTAGAGGACTTTTAGCCAAGCCCAAGCCAAGAGGAGCCAAGCCCACTAATTCCCCTCTCTATTATTTTAAGAGGCACGCAGCCCTAGGTCAGATTCAAGCCTTGAAGCCAAGCCTCCAAGCCACCATCTTCTCCAAATCTCTTCTCCTTTCCCCTTTGATTTTCGAAAACCACCATTGAAGCAAGGCAAGGAAGGATTTTTTTTGCAGCAGCTCTTCCCCACACCACGTCACCGCCGCCGCTGTAACTCCGGCCGCCGCCGTAACGTCAGACCGAACCGCCGCCGCGCAGACTGCCGAACCGCCGCACGCAACCGCCGCCCCGAACACCGGATTTGCGAACTGACCCGAACGCCCACGCCGTCGCGCGCCCAAGCCGCACGAACTGATCCGCCGCACACCACACGCCCACGTCGCGATCCGCCGCTTCCCGCCGCCGCTCCCCGCCGCCGATCGCCGCTGCAGTTCGATTCCGGCGAGGTCCTCTGTTTTAGGGTCGTTTTTCCGGCAATTTTTGGTACCGAATAGCCCCGTTTTGCCTCTGTTTTCGCATGGGTAAGAGTTTCGTATTTCCCTCCTATGATTTTCATATTGGAATTTTGGTTTTGGGGATTGATGTGGAAGTTTGGAGATTTACCCATTAATTTTTGGACTCTAAATTGGAATACCCATTGTAGGAGGAGGTTGATTTGTTAAAAAAAAAAATTGAATCAAACCATCAACTATTCGACAAGTACGGTTCTGTTTTGGGCTCGAAATTGAGGTAAAACTCTTATTCTCAAATCAAGAAAAATCATTGAGTTTATGCTAGACTTCAATTCTAGAATTTGGAGGGTGTTGGAAAAATTATTATCTCATGATTCTTTTACGAAGTTGGGAATTTATTATGAATTTTAGGAATTTATTTCTAACCTTAGGAATGGTTGATTAGGCCCCCCAAATCGTTTGATCGAGGTTCAAGGCAGTAGAATTTTGGGTGATTTAAGGATTCTTTCTTGATTATTGGCCAAGGTAAGGGACTTTATGCCATATGCTTAAATGCAAATCAGGAACTTAACTGAAAAGAAATTTCACCTTCAAGATAAAAGTTTTATCAAAGTGTTATTCATGATGTTTGAGGAATTGGTAATTGTCTTGTTTGTGTGAAAACAGATTTTTACATGTATGATTCATGATGTATGATAATATGAGAACTTTGTTGCATGTTGCATCATGAAATTTAAAAGTTAAAATGCTTTGGGACCTCATGCATACACTATGTTTTCGTATTAAAATTTATTTCGAAGGCTGTGGTAATTACCCCCTAACACTATTGATGTACATCTATATGAAAAGGAACCTGAAAAGGTTATATGAAAAGGAGCCTTAGGGCTATATGAAAAGGAATTTATGAGGCTATGTGAAAGGTGAGGTTAGGTTGGGTAATTATCCACATTAAAAGCCGAAGGGAATTTTTAAGTAAATGCTTACACTATGAAAGGAAGTTAGGTCCCACCAAAGGAAAGAAAGAAAAGAAAAAGGTTTTCGAAAACTCATTATGTGTGTGTATGCATATCCTGACCTGGTAGTAAGGTCACTTACTGGGTATTGAAAAATACTCACCCTTTTCAGAACGTTTTTTTCTTTTCAGGTAAAGGAAAGGGCATCCTAGGCGAATGACAGGGCAGTTGCTGCAGGGGCCATGGGTGACGTTCAGCAGTTTCATTCCGCATATTTTTTTTTAGCTAGCAAGTTATTATTATTTATTTATTCATAACTGTTAGTTGTCGAATTTCATAGAATTTCTTATGATTTTTAATATTTTAGTTATCTTCATGTTTTTAGTTTTTACAAGGGATCCCGAAAGTAAAGGATTTTAATGGTTTTAGATAAATGTTTTAAAGTTATTTTTGTGTTTCTAAATTGAGATTTCTACATTTTTATTAGCATGCATGTAGTAACGTCCCTAGGAAGTTTAGTAGGATAAGTAGGGTCGTTACAGTTGGTATCAGAGCCCAGAGTTATGGGTTCTGTAGACTTGCTTACATTGTAGGCATTAAGTATCCCATGGCCAAGCAGCAAATACCCAGTCATCGCCAGGTATGCCCTTATATTAAAGATTATTTCATTTATTCATTTTTTTTCCTAATTTATTTATTTATAGGGAAAAAAAAAAAAGGGGGTTGTTTATGGTATGTTTTCAAAAGTTTCAATAAATGCCTTCTTGTGATTAAATTGTTAGGATGTGGAATTAGAAGGTTTGATTAGATTAGTTGTGGTGTAGTGCTTGGTAGAGATGCCACCACGAAGAGGAGGAAGAGCTCGACGAGGTAGAGGACGAGGACGAGGGAACGTAGGGGTGCAGGAACCACCACTGGAGCAACCAGCCTTTCAGGATGAGAACCCTCCAGCAGCGCCGCCAACTGGGCAGGCGAATCCTACCGTGGCATCTTTGATGTTGGAGGCTATGCAGACCCTAGTGCAGACCACAGTGGCGAACCAGCTAGCACAATTGGGTCAGAATCATGGAAGTGCATCCTTGGAGGCGAGGTACCTGAAAGATTTCAGGAAATATGACCCTCGTACATTTGATGGATCCTCTGAGGACCCGACAGTGGCAGAGTTGTGGTTGTCCTCCATAGAAACCATTTTCCGACTCATGAATTGTCCGGAGGAGCAGAAGGTGTCCTGTGCCGCGTTCATGTTGAGAGATGACGCGCTCATGTGGTGGGAGTCTGTGATGAGAACTGTGGGCACCAACGGTGAGCCGGTGACGTGGACACAGTTTAAAGAAGCCTTTTGGAGGAAGTTTTACCCAGCTACCGCTCGTTACCAGAAGCAGGAGGAGTTTTTACAACTCCGCCAAAAGAGGCGGTCAGTGGAAGTGTACGAGAGAGAGTTCACGAGGCTTCTACGCTTTGCTCCCGAGTTAGTCGACACAGAGGCCAAGAAGGCAGAGCGCTTTATGATGGGACTGGATGAGGGTATTCGAGGCATCGTTCAAGCCTTGGCACCTCCTGACTATGCTACAGCAGTGAGGGTAGCTGAGTTGATTGGCGTTTGTCAACAGAGCGAGCCTCATGCGCCTGCAAACCCAGGTCCTTCCACGAGCCAGAAAAGAAAGTGGGGACAGATGACATCTGGCCCTCAGCACTTCCAGCGCCCTCAGCATTCATTTGGGAAATCACGATCAGCTCCAGGACAGAGGCAACAACCATTTAGACCGGGAGGTAGTAGTGGCGATAAGCCACGGTGCAGTGAATGTGGGAGACAACATTGGGGCAAATGTTTGGCCAGAACAGGAGCATGCTTCAGGTGTGGACAGGAGGGTCACCGAGCAGAAAGTTGCCCTAACAGAGGTACTGGGAATCAGCCTCCGAGCTCTAGTGGTGCTGGTTCTTCTAAACCCGCGGTCCAGCCAGGGAAAGCTTATGCTACTACCAGTCGAGGTGCTGGAAATTCAGATTTAGTGGTCACAGGTACACTTCCGATACTTGGGCACCTTGCCTTCGTACTTTTTGATTCAGGTTCCACTCATTCATTTATCTCTGCATCTTTTGTAAGTCAAGCTAGGTTAGAGTTGGAACCATTGTTATATGTTATGTCTGTTGCCACCCCGGCAGGGGTGAGTTTATTAGCTACTGAAAAAGTGAGAGCATGTAAAGTGTTAGTGTCAGATCATGAGTTAGATGTGACCTTGGTAGTCTTAGATATGCAAGAGTTTGATGTAATCCTAGGTATGGACTGGCTGGCAGAGAATCATGCTAGTATTGATTGTTTCCATAAGGAGGTGGTCTTTACGCCACCGTCGCAGGCAAGCTACAAATTTAAATGGGCCAAAACTGAGACTGCCCCTAAGGTGATTTCTGCCCTGAAGGCAAGGAAGTTGATCAACCAAGGGGCATGGGGTGTGTTGGCATGTGTGGCTGACACCAGATGTACGGAAATTTTAGCATCATCAGTACCAGTGGTGAATGAGTTTCTGGACGTATTTCCAGAAGACCTTCCAGGGTTACCTCCTGCACGGGAGGTAGATTTCAGCATAGAGCTTGAGCCAGGGACAACTCCTATCTCTAAGGCTCCTTACAGGATGGCTCCAGCAGAGTTAAAGGAACTCAAGTCACAACTGCAGGATCTTTTGGATAAAGGGTTTATACGCCCCAGCGTGTCACCGTGGGGGGCACCCGTGTTGTTCGTGAAAAAGAAAGATGGGTCTATGCGTCTGTGCATAGACTATAGAGAGCTAAATAAGGTAACCATTAAGAACAGGTACCCTCTCCCTCGTATTGACGACCTCTTTGACCAGTTACAGGGGGCAGTGGTGTTCTCTAAGATTGACCTGCGGTCAGGTTACCACCAGTTGAGAATTCGGGATGAAGATATTCCTAAAACAGCTTTCAGGTCCAGGTATGGACATTACGAGTTCACTGTGATGTCCTTTGGTTTGACGAATGCGCCTGCAGTCTTTATGGGTTTGATGAATAGGGTATTCAAGGAGTTCTTGGATACCTTTGTGATTGTGTTTATTGATGACATTCTTGTCTATTCCAAGTCTGATGAGGAACACGAGGAGCATCTCAGGAGGGTTTTAACGATTTTGAGGGAGAATAAACTGTATGCAAAGTTCTCTAAGTGTGAATTCTGGCTTCAGCAAGTTTCCTTCCTAGGACATGTAGTGTCCAGGGATGGAGTATCAGTGGACCCCGCAAAGGTAGAAGCAGTGACAAAGTGGCCTTGCCCAACCACGGTCACCGAAGTGCGTAGTTTCTTGGGTTTGGCAGGATACTATCGTCGATTCGTGCAAGATTTCTCTAAAATAGCCGCGCCCTTGACTCAGTTGACACGAAAGAGTAGCCCGTTTGTGTGGAGTAGTGATTGTGAAGCAAGTTTCCAAAGGCTGAAGCAGAAGTTGGTTTCGGCCCCAGTACTCACCGTGCCTGAGGGAACAGGAGGTTTTGTTGTCTATAGTGATGCCTCAAAGAAGGGTTTAGGTTGCGTTCTAATGCAGCATGGGCAGGTTATTGCCTATGCCTCCCGCCAGTTGAAAGACTACGAGCGCAACTATCCGACCCATGATCTGGAATTAGCAGCTGTGGTTTTTGCCTTGAAGATTTGGAGACATTATTTGTATGGGGAGAAAATCCAGATCTTCACAGACCACAAGAGCTTAAAGTATTTCTTTACTCAGAAGGAGCTAAATATGAGGCAACGCAGATGGTTAGAGTTAGTAAAGGATTACGATGTTGAAATTTTATATCACCCAGGCAAGGCAAACGTAGTTGCAGATGCCCTCAGTAGGAAGACAGTGCACACTTCAGCTTTGATTACTGACCAGGTTGATATACGGGCTGATTTGGAGCGCGCAGAGATAGCGGTGTTAGTGGGAGAAGCTACAGCACAGTTGGCCCAGTTGACAGTTCAGCCAACCTTGAGGCAGCGTATTATAGATTCCCAACGGGGGAATCCCGGGCTAGAAGACATGTTTCGTCAAGTAGAAACAGATCAGGCAAGCGAGTTTTCTCTAGCTTCTGATGGTGGTCTCCTGTGTCGAGGACGTTTGTGTGTGCCTGAGATTGATGAACTTAAAAGTGAAATTTTGACTGAGGCGCACTGTTCTCCATTCTCGTTGCATCCAGGTAGCACAAAGATGTATCAAGATCTGAAACAGTTTTATTGGTGGCGTGGAATGAAAAGGGATGTGGCGGACTATGTTAGCAGGTGTTTAGTTTGTCAGCAGGTGAAGGCACCAAGACAGAAACCAGCGGGCTTATTACAGCCGTTAAGCGTGCCACAGTGGAAGTGGGACGAAATCTCTATGGATTTTGTAGTAGGGCTACCTAGAACAGTTAGAGGCTACACAGTAATTTGGGTTATTGTGGATAGACTTACCAAATCAGCACATTTTCTTCCAGGAAAACCTACTTATTCTACAGAGAAGTGGGCACAATTGTACATGGAGGAGATAGTTCGGTTACACGGAGTTCCTACGAGGATTGTTTCTGATAGAGATTCTCGGTTCACCTCTAACTTCTGGAGAAGTTTGCAAAAGGCTCTAGGTACTCAGTTGGATTTTAGCACATCTTTTCATCCCCAGACTGATGGCCAGACAGAACGGTTAAACCAGATATTGGAGGATATGCTACGGGCATGTGCGTTGGACTTTACAGGTAGTTGGGACAATCACTTGCATCTGATGGAGTTCGCCTACAATAATAGTTATCAAGCAACTATCGGCATGGCACCGTTTGAAGCTTTGTACGGTAAAAGATGCAGGTCTCCTATTTATTGGGACGAAGTTGGTGAACGTCAATTGTTAGGACCTGAGTTGGTCCAAGCCACTAATGATGCAGTTGAAAAGATTAGAGCAAGGATGCAAACCGCACAAAGTAGACAGAAAAGTTATGCTGACTTGAGGCGAAGGGACTTGGAGTTTGAGGTAGGGGATCACGTGTTCCTAAAGGTGGCACCGATGAAGGGAGTTCTGAGATTTGGTCGGAAAGGGAAGTTAAGTCCACGTTTTATAGGGCCATTTGAAATTCTGGAGCGGATTGGCCCCGTAGCTTATAGATTGGCTTTGCCGCCAACCCTTTCGGCAGTGCACAGTGTATTTCATGTGTCAATGTTAAGGAAGTACATGCCGGACCCATCACACGTGATTGACTTTGAGCCCTTGCAGTTGAACGAGAACTTGAGCTATGAAGAAAGGCCTATGCAAATCATTGCAAGAGATCAAAAGATTCTTCGTAACCGAGAGATTAATCTTGTCAAGGTGCTATGGCAAAACCATCGGTCTGAAGAAGCTACTTGGGAGCGAGAGGATGAGATGCGGGCTAGATACCCTGAACTTTTTCAAGGTTAGCAACTTTCGAGGACGAAAGTTTTTTAAGGAGGGCAGAATGTAACAACCGGAAACTTTCAGGTACTAATTAAGGCTTTATATTTTTATTTAATTTAAATGTAAGCCAATTTATGTTCAATTTGTGCATTGGATTTTAAGTTTGAAGTCTTGAATGATGGAGATGTGAGAATTGAGGGTAATTTGGGAAGAATTGAGGGAAAATAGGATTTTAATTAGATTGGGGGCATTCTTGTAGATTAGAGGACTTTTAGCCAAGCCCAAGCCAAGAGGAGCCAAGCCCACTAATTCCCCTCTCTATTATTTTAAGAGGCACGCAGCCCTAGGTCAGATTCAAGCCTTGAAGCCAAGCCTCCAAGCCACCATCTTCTCCAAATCTCTTCTCCTTTCCCCTTTGATTTTCGAAAACCACCATTGAAGCAAGGCAAGGAAGGATTTTTTTTGCAGCAGCTCTTCCCCACACCACGTCACCGCCGCCGCTGTAACTCCGGCCGCCGCCGTAACGTCAGACCGAACCGCCGCCGCGCAGACTGCCGAACCGCCGCACGCAACCGCCGCCCCGAACACCGGATTTGCGAACTGACCCGAACGCCCACGCCGTCGCGCGCCCAAGCCGCACGAACTGATCCGCCGCACACCACACGCCCACGTCGCGATCCGCCGCTTCCCGCCGCCGCTCCCCGCCGCCGATCGCCGCTGCAGTTCGATTCCGGCGAGGTCCTCTGTTTTAGGGTCGTTTTTCCGGCAATTTTTGGTACCGAATAGCCCCGTTTTGCCTCTGTTTTCGCATGGGTAAGAGTTTCGTATTTCCCTCCTATGATTTTCATATTGGAATTTTGGTTTTGGGGATTGATGTGGAAGTTTGGAGATTTACCCATTAATTTTTGGACTCTAAATTGGAATACCCATTGTAGGAGGAGGTTGATTTGTTAAAAAAAAAAATTGAATCAAACCATCAACTATTCGACAAGTACGGTTCTGTTTTGGGCTCGAAATTGAGGTAAAACTCTTATTCTCAAATCAAGAAAAATCATTGAGTTTATGCTAGACTTCAATTCTAGAATTTGGAGGGTGTTGGAAAAATTATTATCTCATGATTCTTTTACGAAGTTGGGAATTTATTATGAATTTTAGGAATTTATTTCTAACCTTAGGAATGGTTGATTAGGCCCCCCAAATCGTTTGATCGAGGTTCAAGGCAGTAGAATTTTGGGTGATTTAAGGATTCTTTCTTGATTATTGGCCAAGGTAAGGGACTTTATGCCATATGCTTAAATGCAAATCAGGAACTTAACTGAAAAGAAATTTCACCTTCAAGATAAAAGTTTTATCAAAGTGTTATTCATGATGTTTGAGGAATTGGTAATTGTCTTGTTTGTGTGAAAACAGATTTTTATATGTATGATTCATGATGTATGATAATATGAGAACTTTGTTGCATGTTGCATCATGAAATTTAAAAGTTAAAATGCTTTGGGACCTCATGCATACACTATGTTTTCGTATTAAAATTTATTTCGAAGGCTGTGGTAATTACCCCCTAACACTATTGATGTACATCTATATGAAAAGGAACCTGAAAAGGTTATATGAAAAGGAGCCTTAGGGCTATATGAAAAGGAATTTATGAGGCTATGTGAAAGGTGAGGTTAGGTTGGGTAATTATCCACATTAAAAGCCGAAGGGAATTTTTAAGTAAATGCTTACACTATGAAAGGAAGTTAGGTCCCACCAAAGGAAAGAAAGAAAAGAAAAAGGTTTTCGAAAACTCATTATGTGTGTGTATGCATATCCTGACCTGGTAGTAAGGTCACTTACTGGGTATTGAAAAATACTCACCCTTTTCAGAACGTTTTTTTCTTTTCAGGTAAAGGAAAGGGCATCCTAGGCGAATGACAGGGCAGTTGCTGCAGGGGCCATGGGTGACGTTCAGCAGTTTCATTCCGCATATTTTTTTTTAGCTAGCAAGTTATTATTATTTATTTATTCATAACTGTTAGTTGTCGAATTTCATAGAATTTCTTATGATTTTTAATATTTTAGTTATCTTCATGTTTTTAGTTTTTACAAGGGATCCCGAAAGTAAAGGATTTTAATGGTTTTAGATAAATGTTTTAAAGTTATTTTTGTGTTTCTAAATTGAGATTTCTACATTTTTATTAGCATGCATGTAGTAACGTCCCTAGGAAGTTTAGTAGGATAAGTAGGGTCGTTACAGTTTCACTGAGTTGTTAGCATTAGTTCGTGACATCTTACCAAGTCCTAATGAAATTATGAGTTCTGCGTATTAAGCAAAAAAGATCTTATGTACTCTTGGAATGAAGTATGAAAAGATTTATGAGTTCTGCGTATTAAGCAAAAAAGTCCTAATGCAAGAATATCTGAAGAGTAGGAGGTAACTACATTATACTAATATGTTTTTAAATATTAGTGAAATTGTTTCAAAGATTTAAATTAATGGTTTTATGTTATAAAGGCGCTTAGTCGTGTCTAGAAAGAACGAAGGGAAAATTGTAAATATAATCATCATATCACTCGTAAGGGATACGCAAACTTGGCTGAAGAACTAGTGAGTAACGTTAATTAAATTATTTTTTATGACTATATGTTGATGAGAATTAATAATGTGTATGTTCATATAGAAATTGTCAGACAATCCTTCAAATCGTGCAACTTTATGGAAGGAAGCCCGAAAAGGAAAGAATAATGAATACTTCGATGACGGCACTAAACAATGTGTTAGTCGAATTGTAAGTTTAAATATTTTTATTTTAAGAAGATGTAGATATAATTCTTAGATTAAATGTCATATGATTATGTGTTCCTTTGATGATTGAAATGCGTAAATCTAAATGGTTGTGACAGGATGAGTTATCTATGGCACATCAGGGTAAAAATATTTTGACAGAAGCACTGGGCACTCCAGAACATAGGGGGCTGTTAGGGGAGTGGGTAAGTTTGTTAAACCATCATTTTACTTCAATGTCGTTAGAGGAAAATCAACACTAGGTGAAGAGTCTGGCAACAAAGGTGCAACTCGAGGCTCGCAATCAAATAAGGGTTCAAGTGTAGGAAGTAATGTTTCAAATACGAAGTCAAAATGAAAAGAGATCATTGACGAGCTAAAATAAATTTTAGAGGTAACTTTTATTTATATTGTGTAACTTAACCATATGGCATGACACTTAACTTCTTTATTTTAAATTTTTGAAGGGAACACCATGCCACCTGGCTATAGGATCAGTGGATAACATTTTTGCTATAGGCACAATGTATGAGTCTAATGTTCAATTTCCAACTATTCATGGAGTTCCACTATGAGCCAATAATGTCAGAGTGGTGGTAGATATAATCATGAGCGAAGATGTTACCATACCAATTCCTTTAATGGGAGAAGTATAAACTTTAAGTCAAGCGATGGGTAACTTCGTGGCATAACCTCGTGAACTTGTAATTCTGAATATGACTAAAAAGGTATGTCTTTTGCCAACTTAAATGTTTTTGTTATTCTTCGTTTATAATTTCAATTTTGTTTGTGATAGGTTTCTTCTTCAGCCAAACCTAAGCAAGATGTTTCTGTCAATGTCCCTGTTTCACAATCATCTAACTACATGGATGTCCACATTACTATCAATCTCTTGAATCGATATGTTATGCTCTCTATGCAAGAGGGCGATACAATTCAAATCAACTTGAGCGAGCACATTTTCGGAAAGGAGAAAGTAATTTATCGACATCGTGACGACATCATGCATTATTATGGGATGGTGGAGATAGGCTATTCATGTATAGTCACATACATTGCGTAAGTATACAAAATCTATTACATTTTTTGATTTATGGATTACGTTTTTTAATGTTTTATGATAATTTTAATTTTCTTTAGGTATCTTTGGACTGTATGTGACTACGAAATAATCAGTAAGTTCATGTTAGTTGATCAAATAACCATTTCAAATTACGTGAAGTGTCAAGAAACTCGTTGCAGAAATCTAGCCAATAGGTTAGACATGGTTAATTTGGATTTGGATCAACTAGTACTCATCCCATATAACACTGGGTAAGTAATGACAATCTAAATTACTTTAACTTAATTATAGTTTTGTTTATTCTTAAACAATGATATTAGAATATTCATTGCTAATAGTTATCATTCGATGTTGATCGTTATCCATTCGCGAGAGAACACTGTTTATGTATTGAACTCTTTACGCAGTAAAATCGAAGAAAGTTTTCAAGGAACCATAAATACGTAAGTGTTTTAAACTTTTATAGTTGTTAATTTCTACATTTATATTATTCTAATGTTTCAAGTTATTTAGATCACTGAGAATGTGGCAAGCTAAATACTCACTCCCACAATATCGCTCTAATATCATTTGGAAACTTGTAAAGGTAAATTTACATCGATTATATTCTTTATTTGAACTCTTTGGAAAGAAATCTTATATGTATAACTCAAGTATGTTGTTTTTCAATTATTTGCCCTCGCCAATTGGGTTCTATAGAGTGTGGATACTATGTGCAAAAGTATATACGAAAAATAGTGCACAACTCTAGTATCTCCATAAGTAACCTTGTACGTATTATTCCTTTATCTTTTAAGTGATTATAACTATATGGTTTATTTTTATGTTATGTGTATATTTATTTTTCTTTGTAGTTTAACAGCAAAAGTGCATACAATAAGAAATTGACGAGATTCCAATAGAATGGTCTGATTTTGTTAGAAGATTTGTGTAGAGCTATTTGTGGATTCGTTAAGTAGAGATTTGATGTAAGTAGTAGATTTACTTTCTGTCTTGTTAGATGTAGAATGAAAATATTTGTTTATAAATATACTAGAAGTGTGTACATTTGGATCTTGTTGAATGTAGTTTGTGGAGAGACGGGTGGTCTTATTGTTTGTTGTTTAGATGTACATATGCATTATTCTGAAACTTGTGTTGTATCTTGCGGGCTGTAGTTTGTGGAGGGACGGGTGGTCCCATTGTTTGAAGTTTAGATGTATATATGCATTCTTCTGAAACTAATGTTAGATCTTGTTGGCTGTAGTTTGTGGAGGAAATGTAGTTTGTGGAGGGACGGGTGGTCCCATTGTTTGAAGTTTGGGTGTACATATGCATTTTTCTTAAACTAGTGCTAGATCTTGTTAGTTTTGGATTGTTTTGGTAGAGGTCATGGTGAAATTTTTAGTTTTTGGATTGTTTTGTTGTGTAAATTGCATGTATAAAGAAAGTTGTTGTTTAAATGTACATATCCATTCTTTTGAAATTGTTGTTGGATCTGGTTGAATGTAGTGAGGGACGGGTGGTCCCTTATATGTGTATAATATATAAGTGAATTACATTATTTCAGGTTAGTTTTTTATTGTTTTAATAGGTCATGTCGAAATTTCCACTAGGTTTGATTCAATTTTAGTAAATAAATGCTAAAGAATCTTCTTAGTGAATTAAGTATGTTAGTTTTATGTTAATGTATTAATGCATTATTTCAGGTTAGTTTTTGGTAGTTTTAGTAGAGGCTATGTCGAAATTTTCAGTTTTTGGTTTTTGTTAAGTTTTAGGAAAGATCAACTATGGTTCCATTGTTTCTTGTGTAAATTGCATGTATAAAGAAAGTTGTTGTTTAGATGTACATATCCATTCTTTCGAAATTTTTGTTGGATCTAGTTGAATGTAGTTTGTGGAGGGACGGGTGGTCCCATATATGTGTATAATATAGAAGTGAATTGCATTATTTCAAGTTAGTTTTTGGTCGTTTTAATAGGTCATGCCGAAATTTCCGCTAGGTTTGATTCAATTTTGCTAAAGAATCTTCTTAGTGAATTAGGTATGTTAGTTTTATGTTAATGTATTAATACATTATGATATAGAAGTGAATTACATGTGCATTATTTCAGGTTAGTTTTTGGTAGTTTTAGTAGAGGTCATGCTCAAATTTTCACTTATTGGTTTCATTCAATTTTAGTGAATTCATATTAAAGAACCTTCTTAAGCATTTTAACTTATTTTAGGTTAGTTTTGTTAAATCTTAGCAAATTAGGTCAATAACATCTTTTATAATCGATTTAGTTTTTGTTCATAGGTACTATAAAATCTTTGTAGTGAATAAGTTGATTGTTGTGTTTGTAGTAAGCCTTATCTTTGTTAAGTCATAACATACAAATCAAATTGTATTATGTGCAGGGGTTTGACAAAAGGATAAATATAGTTGGTTAGCCACATGGGCAACCAACAATTTTTTTTTATTAAATTATGCACAAAACGATGACGGGCATTGCCTGTCATTAAATCTTTCAAAATGGACATCTAATGACGGACATTTCATGACGCACATATAACATTTAATGACGGACATTTCGTGACGCACATGAAACCTTTAATGACCGTCATCAGTATACATTACATGACGGGCATTATCCGTCATTATACATTGACCGCCATCGAAAACTTAGCATGCTTCGATCTTTCATGACGGGCAATGCCCGTCATTATATAGAGCCTGTCATCGTAACATACAGCATGCTTCAACTTTTAATGACGGGCAGTGGGTTTTAATGTCATACATTACCCGTCATTAAAAGGCCCCCGTCATCGTAGGCTATAATGACACGAGTATTGATGATGGACACGTGTCTGTCATTGTTTCCCTATAATGGCGGGCAATGCTCATCATTAAACCCCGATTTTGTAGTAGTGACTTTTTAATGTTCAATAACCCTATCATGCATACTATTAAAAGTTCAAAGACTAAACTTGTAATATAACCTATCATATATGATCATGAAGTGATTTACAAAACAAAATATTATTAATAAATTAAATTCGAAATAAAAGTATTAAATAATAAGTTTTAAGGCAAAATACACTTTTGGTCCCTGAGTGGTCTCTCCGCTTTCCAAAGGGACACTTTAGTTCCTGAAGTTTGAAAAATGGTTCTAAATGGTCAGTGGAGTTAAGTTGATTGTTAATTGACTAATGAAAAAATGATGTGGCATGTTGAAGTAACAATTTTTAAATGAGGTGTAAAAATTTATATTATTTTAAGATTATGTAGCTTTTTTTTAAAAGAAAAAACTTGGGTGCAACCTCTCCATGCATGCCACATGAATTACACAACATTTTTTTTTTTTTTTGTAGTTCAAGTGGGATGCATACCTGCTGGAATAGAAATTTTGGCCAACCAGAAATTGCCACATCATTACCCAACATTGATGACGAAATTATATTTAATTAGGGATTAATTAAATTGGCAAGGATCCCTATATTAAATTATGGCAAATACCAATATACAATTGGGTTATGTGAAATTTTGGCTAATTTTAGACAAAAGTCCAAAGGACTAGGGCTAAAGTCAGCCAGGCCCAGCCCAAAGATTAAGCCTAAAGTCAACCAGGCCCAGTCCAAAAGCTAGGCCCAAAGTCAACCGGCCCAATCCAACTAACAAGCCCAAGCCCACTTGGAGGCCTTTAGGAACTCTATAAATAAAGAGCTCTCTCCTCCATTTCAGGGGTTCAGAAGTGGAAACTCTCCAGAGAACTTACAAAGAATTCAGAAACAAAGATCATAAGACTCCCTAAATTCTTGAAGACCGAACACTCTCTAAATCAGAGCCTTGAAGACTAGAAGACTTTGTAGATCGAGAACAAACTGCAAGGCCCTTGAGACGAATCTAGGTTCGAGAACAAGCTATAAAAGCCCTTGGGACCAATTCACATTCGAGAAAAAGCTGCAAAGCCCAGAAGTGGAAACTCTCTAGAGAACTTAGAGAGAATTTAGAAACAAAGCTCAGAAGAAGACTCCCAAAACTCTTGAAGACCAAACACTCTCTAAATCAGAGCCTTGAAGACTAGAAAACTTTGTAAATCGAGAACAAGCTGTAAGGCCCTCGAGACAAATCTACGTTCGAGAACAAGCTGTAAAATCCCTCAAGACCAATTCACATTCGAGAAGAAGCTGCAAAGCCCATAAGTGGAAACTCTCCAGAGAACTTAGAGAGAATTCAGAAACAAAGATCAGAAGAAAACTTCCTAAACTCTTGAAGATCAAACACTCTCTAAATCAAACCCTTGAAGACTAGAAGACTTTGTATATCGAGAATAAGCTGCAAGGTCCTCGAAACAAATCCACATTCTAGAACAAGCTACAAGGCCCTCGAAATAAATCCACATTCGAAACAAAGCTGTAAAGCCCTCGAGACAAATCTACATTCGAGAACAAAGTTGTAAAGCCCTCGAGATGAATCTACATTCGAGAATAATCTGCAAAACCCTCAAGACAGATGTATATTTGAGAGAAAGAATCAGATGAACAAATTAGAGATTGTACCAAAGGAACAAATTAGAGATTGTACTCCACCATATTCAAATTAATACAAATACGAGTTTATATACACGTGTCTCATTTCTTTCTATTTTGAAATTACGTGTGAACAAATTGGCACGCCTAGTGGGACCATCTCTACCTCCCATCTCTTTCCCTCAACTCAAGATATAAGTGAAGTGATGACATTCAAGCAGATTTCTTCAATGATCGTTGTCACAAGCAACTTGTATACAGATTCTGTTACCCATAGTTGCTCCCAAAGAATTGAAGCTACAAGAAAATCAAGCTTCTATTGTTGCAAGCAAAATAATGACGTTGTTGGGGGCATCGACTAACAATAAGTTTTTTGTTAAGTGTAAACCCTTATTCAAGCTCGATTCTAACGTAGTGTCCGTCATGATGACTGAAACAAGCACTATGGAAGAAAGATTGGCAAAGATCCAGGAGAAAATCAACACCTTGGTAAAGGCGATCGAAGAAAAGGATTCTCAAATCGCATACTTAAAGAGCCAGATTGAGAGTCAAAATGTTGCCGAATCAAGTCAAACTCCTTCTGTCAAAGATCGTAACAAAGAGAAGGTCATTGTGCAGGAAAATCAACCACAATCCTCCACTTCGATCGCTTCACTATCTGTCCAACAACTTCAAGACATGATAACGAACTCCATTCGAGCTCAATATGGTGGAGCTTCTCAAAGTTCTCTCTTGTATTCTAAGCCTTATATCAAGAGAATCAATAACTTGAGAATGCCAACTGGATATCAACCACAAAGTTCCAGCAATTCGATGGAAAAGGCAACTCTAAGCAACACGTCGAGCATTTCATGCTGTTGAAATTTTGATTTTCTCATAGTTATGTCGTCATGCTGTTGAAATTTCAGGCATGATCGAGGTAACTCAGTCGTGCTTCTGCATTTAGTCTATTGTGTTTTTAGGGTCGTTACACTTTATGCCATTGACTTGATTTTGTTGATACCATTTTCTCTGCTATTTCCTCACCATCACCATTAGCGTTCCCTAAATTCATTTTAGGCATAATAAATGAAAAAAATTGTAAAACCATTTTTTTTTCAAGTAAAGGCAAGGGCATCCTAGTCGATTGACGAGGCTTACGGAGGTGGCAAGAACCATGGAAGACTTAGTATAGCATGCTTTCTGAATTTTCGATTTCTTATATTCTTTCATTGAGTTTTGTTTTGTACAACTTTTGGTTGAAGTGATTTAGCTAATTTTTATGTTTTCAATGTTTTGAATTTGAGACTTATGTTTTGAAGTTTTTATTGGGACCCCATATAAAAGTTTGTTTTTTTAAGAGAATTTTATTTGTTGAATGTTAAACTTTATTTGAAACTTTTGAGGTCTCTATAGCATGCATGTAAGTAATGATCCAAGTTAGTTGACGGATAGAAAGAATTGAACTGCGGGCGTTTACAGTGTCTTGATGTTGTGCGTAGCGTCTCGACGCTACTAGCATTTAGCTGGCCTCCCCATATCGTCGAATGAGGCTTCCTCGATGATTCTTGCTGCGTTTTGATGCCAGTTGTAGCGTCTAGACGATACTCCCACAGGTGATCTTCTGGCTTGGGAGTGTCTGCAGCAGCATTGAGATACCCAAAACAGGGTATCGACGCTATCTTCTCAGGTCAAATAGCTTGGACTTCATCTTTTCTAGACTCGGTTGCTCAACTTGAGTCTAACTACCTTTTTTTTTTTTTTTTATCTTGATTCATCCAAGTGCCCCAAACAACTACAAATCACTCGATCTATATAAAACAGACAAATAAGCATGTGAGAGTAATAGAACTAGCATAAATTAAAGACATAAAATAGCACATTTTAGGTGCTATCAAATACCCTCAAACTTAAATCTTGCTAGTCCTCAAGCATGGTAAAATTAAACAATCTATTGAATCATCAGTTTCATATCAATGACTCTAACCTCAATGCTCTAGACAACAGAAAACTCACAATAGAAGAAACCAATTCAACGCATTCAATCAATGAGTAATTTAAAATTAGTTCTCTCATCCCTCACCCGTGTGTGTGCATAGCTCCTCCCATCTTAGTTCTTATAAGAACGGGGAGGTTTTATTCAACCCTCAACTCGTTTTCCCCTTCCCCAAAATTTAATTTTTGCTTTAATAAGATGGACACTATCTTTCACACATCTACTGTAAGGACCCTTACCCATGACATTTTTTCTTCACAGGTGGCCTAACTGATCACAGTAAAGACAACTCTTTTTGTCCTTTACTTTTAAAAACAAGTAATTTTTATTATTTTTATTTTGCTTGATTGATTTTTATGATAAACATGTAAACAAAAGCAAATAAATTATGTAATTACTTCTTAGTGTCACATTACTCAATATCATGCAAGTAGACTCTCTAGTCAGTCCCTAAAACCTTTTGAGGTGACAACAAGAATCTAGACCAAATAACACAATCCTAAGCCTTCAAAATAACAAACAGGAGGGCTATGTGCTGAAAAAGTATAAGAGAATAAAAAGAAAAAATTTAAATCACCTCAAATTAAGCATGTGTTCTCTTGTTCAACTATTGCAAATAAAATTACATAAAGCACATCCTAGATAGTCATCTAATATGCAATTAAATTGTCACACAATTCATGTTCAAATTTTTCAAAAAATTTTCTCAAAATTCACAAAAACTTTGCCCAAAATCAACATGAAAAATCTATACTCTCCACCCCTAACCTTAAATAATACATTGTCCTCAATGTATCACTTAATAGAGTTTCATTAACAAAAAGGTAAGGGGAACAGAAAACGTCCTTGAGCATTTGTATAGCTTATGGGTGGTGGTGCATCTTTTGTCCCATCTCCTTCTCTCTAGTGCAAAGACCTATGAAATAAAAACAAAACAAACTAAATAAGCAAAACAAACAACTAAAAGCAAAACAAATAAAACTAACAAAACAAACTAAAAATTTTGGGTTGCCTCCTAAAGCTAAATTTTTTAACGTCATTATGCTCTACGGGACTCCTTTC
Source organism: Trichosanthes truncata (assembly GCA_033996785.1). Lineage (NCBI taxonomy): Eukaryota > Viridiplantae > Streptophyta > Magnoliopsida > Cucurbitales > Cucurbitaceae > Trichosanthes > Trichosanthes truncata. The sequence continues at coordinate 52,211,194 of JAWPNB010000002.1, read as the reverse complement.
ATCATTCATAAACCAATTTATTTGGACCCCTCACATTTTTGTAGAAGGGTGCAAATCTAGGACCATTTACTTTAAAGACTTTCTTCTAGATTGGAGCAGCTTGTAATTTAATCACATTTAACTGGCACAAAGAATGCACAACATTAGTAGGTTTCATGGCATCGATTTCTAAATTTTAAGATTTTCCCCCTCAAATTCTACAGAAAGAGTTCCTTCATCTACATCAATTTTGGTTTTGGTAGTTTTCATTAATGGGCGCACTAACAAAATGAAGGCATATATGGGTGTAGAATTATCATATAAATTAAGCACATAAAAATCAGCTAGAAATACGACATCATCGATCTGCAATAAGACATCCTCAACTATCCTTAGAGGTCGAACATGGGAATGGTCAGCTAATTGTATTATTATACCAGTCTTCTGCAAGTCGTTTAACTTAAGCTCTTGGTAAATAGAATACGACATGATATTAATGGATGCACCAGATCTAGCATAGCATGCTTGAACTTCTTAAAAACAATCACACAAGGTATTGAAAACATACCTGGATCCTTGCATTTTTTCGGCATATTCTTCTGTAACATGACTGAGACGTTTTCGTTTGCTGACTTATATTCTTTCTCTTTCAATTTTCGTTTGTTGGAACACAACTTCTTAAGAAACTTGGCATATTTAGGGATTCTCTTCACAACATCCAACAATTATATATTCACTTCTACCTTTCTAAAAGTTTCCAGGATCTCTTTGTCTTGCTCATTCTTTTTGGGTTTAGCCAACCTGCTGGGAAAGGGAGCCACTAGAATGTACGAGTTTAAAGACAAAGGTGGATCAAAATGTACCCACAAGATGTTTTAGGAGACTATTACCTTTTCCTTGTAGTGCTCTATTCTTCGTCTTTGAGAGGAGGGGTCTTGAATGAATTTTTGTCCCGTTTCACAACATGATTGTACTAACATTCTCTCTTGGTGCACATCTGGTTGTGTCGGCAATTTTCCAGAAGTTTGACCCTCCAACCAGCTAACTGATGTGGTTAGCTGGGTGATCTGGTTTCCCAAGTTCTACATCCCAACTCTTGTCTCTTGTTGAAATTTCAAACTGCTTTCAGCTAGACTTTTGACAATATCTTCTAGAGGCGTACCTGAACTAGAAGACTGAGTTAGAGATATTCTATTGAAGTTATGGAGATACTGGCCTCCTTGATTCCCATAACTGAGGTTTGGATGATCCCTCCATCCAGGATTGTATGTATTTGAATAGGGATCATACTTCCTTTGATTCTTGCTTGAGAACCCTCCCATAGCACTTACTTCCTACATGGAATCTTGTTGATACCAATCTACAGTCATTTGACGAACAAGGGCAGTTAAATGAGATATTTGGCTTTTCAGTTCATTTACCTCTTTTACCTGATGGATCATTCCACCACCTCTTACTCCAAACGGTTGGGAGTTCTTAGTTGCTTAGCCTCTGTAGGAGTCTTATTCTACAGTGCTTCTTCTGCTGCTGCATCTATCATGCCCCTATCTGTTTGCAATAGTTCTTCATAGAAATATTGGATCAGAAGTTGGTCAGGGATCTGGTGGTGGTGGAAATTGGCTCACAATCATCTGAATCTCTTCTAGTATTCATATAAACACTCCTCTGCGATTTGTTGGATCCCATAGATTTCCTTCCTGATGCTTTAGCTCGCGAGCAAGGAAGAACTTTTCTAGGAGAAATTTCTTCATCTTGTTCCACGTGGTAATGGACCTTGATGGCAAATAGTACAACTAGTCCTTAACCTGATCCTTCAAGGAGAAAGGAAATGCTCTAAGATTGATCTGCTCGTCTGTGATTCCGTGAGGCTTTATTCCCTAGCAGACAATGTAGAACTCCTTCAGATGCTTGTGAGGGTCCTCACTTGCATAACCACTAAAAATAGGAAGTAAGTGGATTAGACCAGACTTAAGCTTAAAATCACATGCTAAGTAAGAAAAGGTGATGCAAAGGGGCTACTCATTCAAATAAGGTGTTGCCAGTTGTCTCAAGGTGCTCCTCAACCATCTTTACTTTAGGTCCAATAAAGATGGAAGATCCTCCAATGGTCTAATCAAAGTTAGATTCCTCGTTCAGTGCCCGATCTGTTTCTCTCGCCTCTTTCCTTAGCCTACGTGCCTTTATTTCAATCTCAAGGATAAATTGCAAGTCAAAACCTCCAGAAAAGCGAGTCAGGCATAAAAAGGAAGAAGAATCAAGGAGATGTTTTTTCTTTTTCTTTTTAAAAATTTAACAATGAGAAAGTAACAATGGTTCTCCGACAACAACACCAAATTCGAGGCCCACCAAAATAATACTGATCTCACTATTCTAACTTGTAGACCAAGTGGTACTAAGTCAATATCCCAAGGTAACCAAAGCAATTAATTTCTCAAGATTAAATTTGCCAAGAAAATAAAACAAAAAAGGAAGGGGATTGTGTTGGTGAATAACAATGAAACAAAACAAAGCAATCAAAATAAAAGAAAATAATAGTCTTACCAAACTTCCAATTCAAAGGTACAGTTATCCAATTGTAAAATTGATCATAGGCATGCAAAACAAATTAATCTTTTCATGCAAGAACTTAGTCAACTCATTACGAAAAGCCTTAAATAGTATTAATCCTTCTAAGTTAATTGACTCCAACAAAGCATTATTGTCAGTACTTCACACCTAATCAATAGGGCACGATAACGTTCCAAATTAATTAGATAAAGGAATTACGAGCAATGGGAAGCCTAAGATAAACAAGTTAGATGAGATAGCTACGACCTAACCAATTTACTTCTTTAATTCCTATAATTTATTATGTAAGCTATGTGACTATAGAAAAGCCACAAAAAAACACACATGAGCCAATCCTATTGCTACTAAACTCAATCAATCATGACAATTACATGTCCTTGAATCATGAGTAGCAAGTAAACACACAACAACAACGAAGGCATCAATTCAATTGATATTGCATGCTCACAACATTACAATTGAAATACAATCAACCTTTGAATCGAAATCGTGATGCCTAGCCGCTTATCATGACTATATAGCCAAAAATCAACATTGGTTCGATCGGTAACAAAGTAAGATGATAAAAGTAAAAGGAAAACTCTTTAAACTTGTCTCAAACAATAGCCTCTAAAACATAACTCGAATTTCTCTAGTAGAAAAAGATGGACGCAAACCTCTCAAAGAAGGAAAATATAGTCGAATATGTGGTAGTGTCGAGACGCTACGGATGGAAAGAACTGACTGTAGGCGTTTACAGCATCTTGATGTTGTGGGTAGTGTCTTGACACTGCTAGCGTTTAGCTGGCCTCCCAGCAATGTCGAGCAAGGCTTCCTTAATGATTCTTGCAACGTTTTGACACCGATTGTAGCGTTTAGACACTACTCCCACGGGTCTTCTTGCTTAGGAGTGTTTGTAGCGATGTTGAGACACCCAAAATGGGGTCTCGACGCTATCATGTCAAGTTAAATAGTTTGGACTTCATCTTTTCTTGATTTGGTTGCTCAACTTGAGTCTAGCTTCTTTTTTATCCCGATTCATCCAAAGTGCTCCAAATGGCTCTAAATCACTCGATCTCTATAAACAGACGAATAAGCATGTGAGAGTAACAGAACTAGCATAAATTAAAGACATAAAATAACACATTTTAGGTGCTATCAGTCCCTTAAAGCTGATTGGGCCGTTACAGTGGTTTTAACACTTCTTCAATATTTTTTAAAAATCACATATCAAACTTTTGAATAATTAATCTCTTAAATTGGACCAAACTTTCCTTCTTCTAGTTTATTATCATTTGAAAAATCATCTGTAGCAATATCTAGTTTATCGCATTCAAATGTTTATTCCTCAAACTAAACTTAAGAATAATATAGAAAACACCATATTCAAAATGAATGCTAGAAAGATATGAAAACAATATAACTTAATTAGAAAGAAGACTGTGAAAGGAAAAGGGCAAAAAATCCTCAATTACTATCAATTTTACCAAATAAGCGCAAAAAACCCAAAATCCATAACCATAACTCTCTCTCGTAACTCTCTAAAGGAAAAAAAAAAAAAAAACTTACTCCTTTTCTCCTTCACCACTCACTCATTGTAATTAACACTAGCATTAGTCTTTGGCTTATTATCACTAACACACACAAATAGAAAGAGGAAAAAGAAAAAAAAAACTTGTGCTTTTTTCTCCCACTTATCTTCTTTACACTTTTAAAAAGAGAAAACTCGATTTCAAATTAAATTATGTTTTCATTTAGTGTTCTAGTGAAACCTTTATAGGCAGAGCTTCTCATTAATTTTCATGGAAGAAGAATTTGCAGAGAGAATAAGGAGAAGAAACGTTTTTCAGTAAAGCTATTTTTGAAATTTGGGTGAATAAACTAAACCAAAAGATCAACCAAACTAGCTGAATCGACATCAACCAATCGTTTTAGATGGTTGTATAGTCAGTGTCGATTTTTTTAAAAAAAACCGATGGTTGGTCGGTCAGAGTGGCTAAAAACCACAATTTCGACCCACCAACCGACTTACTGTTATTTTTGCACATTTGTTTTTGCAGGCTGCATTCAGTCTACAAAATCACCTTGAGAAACCCATGGGCTGCTAGTTTTCTCAAGGTGGTTTTGTACTTTAAAATTAAAAAATTATAATTTTTTTACTTCTTCCTTCTCTCTTCCCTCATTTCTTCTTCCTCCCTCATTTCTTCTTCGTCTTTTCGTATCATTTTTCCTCTCTCTATTTTCTCTTCTCCTCTTCCCTTCTATTCTCCTTCCATTTCTTTTATTCTCCTCTCCCTCTTCTTTATTTTTCCGTTTCTCTCTTCTCCTCTCCCCATCTTTCTTCTTCCACTTTTCTTTTCTCCAATACCTTCGAACATGAAAAGTAGACCAACAACTCTTGGTTTTGGTTTTGGTTATAGTTTTTGATTGACAACTCTTGAACTTGAAAGGTCAGTTTTGGTTTCCCTCTTCCCTTTTTTCTTTATTCTACCACAACTCTCCCTCAATCTTGCATCAAAAACTGATCGATCGTCATTGTGTTTTGTCAGTCGACATTCCAAACCCTCTCAAAATTGATTACCACCGACTAATATAAATCAATAAGTTAGTTTTTGGCATCAAATTGAGCCTAAACCTGATGCAAACCAACCGATGTACACCCCAAATCAAGGGTATTAATGAAACTTTAACATTTTTCATCCAAAACTTAACATTAAGGGTATTTTTGAAATTTTTTAAAAGGTCAATGGTATTAATGATAATTTTAAAGTTCAAGATATTATCGAAACGAGGGACAAAGTTCATGAGTATTTTCTAATTTTTCCTTGAGATAAAACACTTTTTTGTAATTATTATTTTAGTCTCTAATGTTAGTTCTTTATTAGCCACTTTAAATGAGGGAGGAGAGGGGCTATTATTTCCAAAGAATTAATCGAAGCTCAAATATTATATTAGGGAATAACAAGGTATATGTATCCTTTCTTTACTATTGTACTTAGCTAAGTGAAAGGTAGTATATAATATGAGTAGATAAATGATAGTAAGTAAAATTTAAGATATCTTTTTCAATCTTAGTTTCAGCACAAAACACACACACATATTGAACAATTTGTGAAGTTTAACAAAACCATAGAGATCAAGTTGAAACTTTTAGAACCATAAGGACCAAAGGAAGATTAAGCCCAAACTATAGGAGTGAAACGTAAAATTTTTAAAAATCAAGAGCAAAAGTGGTATTTTTTTTTGATAGTACAACAGTATATGGATCAAAAAAATTACAAAAAAATATGTAGCAATCCAACGTGCGCCTCCTTTGTACCCTCACTGTGTATACATGTGTAATCTTCCAAGGTGCTCTCGGGAGATGTGACTTAACTTCATACACTTTACAAAATTGGAGTAAAGATGGGATGGTGTGTGACAGGGGTTCGAGACGTTTCACAAGGTCCTTCATGTTGATGTAGTCAGGCATGGAATCATGGACGAGAATCTTCTCATTATTCATGTCGAGTGTGCATAACAACCAATGCTCGCTAAAGTTGAGAGGACTATATATGAAGTCTATGCCTGTCCAAGGTGGCGTGTAATCAGCGCACTCGCCCAATACGTAATCCATATAAGATTGGTCAGCATGCCACACCATTGAGACTTCCTCATGCGTTGCGAGGAGAATCAATTTATATACCCCGTTTTGGGTATTCAGATGTTCCTAATAATCAAATGAACAAAATATTAGTTGCACAAATGAAATAACCATATTTACAAACACGTCATGTAAGGTACTCACTACCAATGCAACGTTTATCACAGTGAACGTATGCTAACAGAATTCTGGTTTGGACACGAGCTTTTCTTTTTTGAATAGTAAGAGGATGTTCATCGCCTGCATGGAAGAGAACAAACATGTTACTAGTGTTCACACATCACACTCAACCCAGAAACTCTCTCAAAGGAAGTCATTGAGAAACCACTTCGACAATTTATGCATGTAGGACCATGGAGACTACACATTCCCTGCATCGATCATGGGATCGATCAACCATTTGTGAAACTATGCGATGGTCGAGGGGATTTGATGTAGTGAATCATATCTTGGAAGTTGTTCCTCTGCAATGTCCATGGTAGCATCATGTACGTCTATGGTTGAGGGGGTTAAAGTCACCATTTATTGTCTTGTTGATAAAAAGGATTGTCGAAGGCTCTATCACATAATATTTATAAATTGGATCTCTAAAAATTTGCAATAATAGTGGCCAGCGTCGATCACAGGGATTGAGGTTCTTAGATTAATTCAGTACCATAGTTAATTAGGCCCAATTTTATTTAGACAAACAATACTTTAAAATTAAGGAGAAATAAAATCTAAACTAATATGTACATGCTTCATAGTCCAATTTTGAGAAACATGCATGGTTTATTACCTTAGGCCCAACTTGAATTGATTAATAACTTGATTTTATACTAACAATCTTAAGCCAAGAATTCTAAATAATCAATTGACTCTCTCAAGCCCAATTGAACTCATGCATAGCAACAAATCAACCTCTCGATTTATTTCTATCACTAAACGTGGTATTAAGTTTTTCTCTTAAGGCTTCTAGAATTAATCTACTCACGTTCATGCAATAGATTAAACCTAATCATGCATCTAGTGTAAATAACTAAAATTACTCTCTCAAGCTAAATTTAGTTAAACTTGCAAAACCATGACCAAAGGTTAAAACAATAAAGAGAGATTCATAAAAGACGTCAATATATAGACTAAATTAAAAGTCAACCAAATGTTCAACAACTACAACTAAGATAAGGTCTAAACACAAATTTACAACATAAGTACAACCCACAAAAACTCCTAAATTCAAGAGAAAATGAAATAAAATAGAGAAGAAACTTAGGTCACGTGCCAACACTCGTCCCTAACGTAATGTCCACGATCTCGAGCTTTGAGTCTCCTCCTTGGCTCCCCAAAGGTCCTCTCTAAGTCCTTAAACAATGCTTGAATCGAGTTTAGGGTTTTTAGTCTCTCATAATTGCTCCCTTTGCTTGAATGAAAAGTTTCCTTTTATAGAGTCGAGATAGCATTGCAATGATGTCCTTAGCACTTTGCAAAAAAGGAAAAAATCCTCTTCGGCCAGCGTTGCAACGTTATAAGGCTGCAACGTTGTGCCCTCGGATCTTCAAGGTTGATAGGCTTCTCAAATGGCATTGCAACGCTATACTCTCGAGTCCAATTGCCTTGTCCTTCCTCTTCAACACTTGAATCCTCAAATATAGCCTTAAGTTGCTCGAATTTGTCCAAATATCTCACAATTCTTTGGTTTTGCTCCAAATGCTCGGTTTCTGAGAAATATACATAAAAACACATGAAAGCACACATAATCATAGTAAAACTAGCATAAAGCTAAGCTAAGAAATAGAACTATTTTGCCCACTATCACTTGTGCTTACCTTTGCCAATCTTTGCATTTTTCAGGGGGATTTTCGATGGTGTAAAAGCCTTGACCGACATCCATTTCTGCCTCGTCCTACGCAATTGGTCCTCTTACAAGTGACCCTACATTATGTAATAGTACATGAGTAACACATGTATGATGTAATGAGCAGAGTGATACCTTAGACATTACCATTTCACGTACAGGCAGAATAACAATCTCTTTAACCATGGCTGCTGACTCCCCTACCGATGTGCTGGAGGGTAGGCACTTTATCACAGTGCATTTGAGTGTAGGTGTACTTTGTTGGATAATGAGGTTCGTTGGAATAGGGAGACGAGTAGGAAGTTCCAACGGGACAGGCAAATAGAGCCACTCTGAGAAGTGAGTCCATAATGGCCTGTATGGCACCATTACGAGATTGGAGGTGGGATCCAATATAGGAATAGGATTCGAAGTGGCCATCATCGTTTCAACCGGGGTTCCTGATGGAGGATGTGTGTTGCAGACAGTTAGTAGATCTAGAGGATCTGTTGTTCTTAACCTCGATGCTCCATCACCAAGAACGTCATCGTACGTGATGGTGAGGGGAATGGACTAACATCATCAAGTTTGTCATCGATGGGATCTGGCCTCTCCTTAAATACATCCTTGCCTTATGCAAAACATAATACTCATGTCACATACTGTAACACATGTACTTGTGTATGAAATAATAATGTAGTAAAGGATTGTACCACATAGAACTGATGCATGAAGTTCGCTATGGTCTTCAAATCCGACCGGACCTCACATAGCTCGTCTTTCACCCCCTAAAGACCATTCTCCACCCACAAAGACGGTCCTCGATGGATTGACCATATACCGATGATGGAGCAAGAAAATCATATTCCTGGGGGACCGACGATCGTCCTTCATCACTTCAACTTGGACTCGGGCCTATGAGTCTAAATGTGGGCACGTGCAAACAAACCTCGATGTTAGCTGCACCACTCGCACGAACGTTTATGAACAATTGATCAATGCCCTAGAAGAAATCCTGATCAACGATGTCATCCTGACAATCACATGGGGGTCTACATGCTTTGTGGTGAGGGTGGGGTAACTGGTGCTATAGGTGTAGAAAGGGCGGGAGAGGGGGAGAACGATCACCTGCAACAATGTAAATCGATCTACGATTGCCTGGGTTGCTTTGGTACTCCTGCTCAATGGTACTCCGACTCAATGTCGGAAATTTTAAGCAACGAGGCTACAATCGTCTGCATAAAAGCACGAAAACAATAAGCTGCAGGTATAGTATAGAACATACTCGTAGTTTTTACAAGTGAGAGAATGACTTAGTAAACCGAAACTGAAAATCTTCTCTAGCACTATTCGTCGAGGGACTGATTGATTGTAGAACCATCGAAGCATTTGAGGTATTGAGGTGTGATTTAGTCTGGTTATAATCAACCCTTCAACTGTCGGCATGGTCTCGTAACCTACGAGTTCTTTGGTGGAAATAAGGAAAAGGACGGTGTCATTATAGTACAAACTTTGCAGACATCCAAGCTACATATGGGTAGTGAAAGTACTTGAAAAGCAAGATGGAATCTAGGCAAACTATACTTGACGAAGTAGGATGCCTTTTGTGTGACACCGTCATAATGTGCCACATCTCTACTAATGAGGGCCCTTTAATGACCCTTCAAGGTCCTATCCTAGAGTGTTGTACCCTAATCAAGACTGTTGATGTACTCCAAGTCTTCAACATTCGTATAAGGACGTGTGAAAGAATGTATGCTTGTCGTTACCCATCATCATCATCTCCGTGTAGTAGACGAAGGAGACTTTCACTTCATCATCATCGTAATCAAAGATGCACTTTTGGTACCCTTCCTCTAACTCAATAAGGCAGAGGTCCCCAGTATCTCTCACGCAAATGTGAAGTTCTATCTTGGTTATGTTCTACAGGATCTGGGGACAATCACAACCTAGTGAGTAATAGGAAGTCATCCTTTGAGAAGGGGAGTATCATACCCCGTACGTCTTATGTCATGACATCTCTCTGGTCATCTATAACCTCCATCATCAAAAGTTCATGAACCAACGAACTATTGAACACAAGGTTTAAGTCAATGAAGCGCTTGAATATGCTGTGTCGCCTAAACATATCAAGGTTGGTGGGAATTAGCTTTGCCTTTATTATCTTGTTAGCATGCTTAATGTGAGCCAAATTGGTGATCTGGGCGAGGAAACGATTAGGCTCAATTAGCTTGAATGAGTGTGCCATTGACTATTGCATGAAATATGAAAATAATCATAGTCGGAATAATTTTTTTGGTTCGAACAAACATGCAGTCAGAATGATAATTAAGAATCGTAAGTGATAATTAAATCTCGACTCGCATTCTCAATTATCAATTTCTACTTCATATCAATATGGATGGGAAAATCATTAATCGATATTGAATACTAAATAACGATCTCAATTACCGATTTTAGACTTCATCGTGATATTGATGTCAAGTGAATTGATATCAATATTGAGATGACCATTTAATTCAATAATAAGGATCAATATTATTAATTCCACTCATCTCGTCAATTTTTCATTTGACGTCACCTCACAACAATTTCACTCTGACGAAGGCCATTCAAATCTAGTACTGCATTGTCAATCAAATTGCATACCGAGCATGCACTAAGTTCCCCAAAACCCTAATGTTCGATTAACCAAGAAAATACCCACACCCTCCAACTAAAAACATGAACATGGATACAAATATAAAACAAGGATTGAAAGTGAAGATTAGGCCCAAACTATAGGATTGAAATTTAAAATCTTTAAAATGAGGAGTAAAAGTGGACAAAAAATTTTGGTAATACAATAATACATGAATCCAAAGTGATAACTTGGTTCAATTTGGCCTTTAGATAAGATCAAGTTGTTTTCAAGAAATCTAAAACGATAATGTAATGATAAGAAATACGAAGACATTTGTATTTCAACATGCGTGGAAAAGATTTTTATGTATGATATTTGGTTCCCAAGGTTTGAGCTTTGTTTCCATTTTGTGTCTTCTAAGCCTCTAAGCTTTTCATTTTATGTCTAATAAATCATTGAATTTTAGAAAATGAGAAATAGGATATATGCTCCTATTAAACACAAATTTGAAATATCAATGATTTGGTAGACACTTTGAAATTCCAATTAGACACTTGAGTGTGACTACAATTACAACAACCACTATAAACAAAATGAAATTGAGTTTAAAAGAATTGGCACATAGCAGCCATTCAATCGAAGAGGTATGCAAAATTTCCATAGTAGGTCTAGAAAATTTCCCCTCGATCGCTTTCAAAACAACAAGTGGAATCCTAACATGTGTCCATAACTTTTATTGCACATGGTTTGATATTTCTATGTCAAATTTAATCATATAACAATAAATAAAATTATTAATTAAGTATATTTTGTGTAATAAATTACTTCATGCTCTTATTATATATTATATATTTTTAAAGTAAAGTATAAAATAGACACAATTATAAGAAACTCATACTAAATTTGTAGTCTACTAAAAAAGTTTAATTGATAAAAAAAAAAAAAAGGTTTTTTTTTAGATTTTTTAAAAATAATAGTAATTGTACCAACATTATTCAAGAATTCATTCCATGCAACTTCCGCAAATAAATTCTTTTATTTAATTTATCAGTAAATGACATGGAGGTGTCATGGGGGTTTGGAAGGTGAAATTTTTATTGAACTAATGGAAGGGATAATTTAAAAAAAATCTTTGTATAACAAATATTCAAAACTCTGATTGTGGATAAGAATGAGTGATAAATGACATGACAAACAACACCATAATAGATGTGTTATCTTATTTCTTTATAAATGATCATGGCATAGGTTGAATAAAAATATAATTTAATGGGTAAAAAAGAACTTACAATTCCAAGTTTAATTAGAAACATTTTGTAATTTTTAATGTTCTAAAATTTATTAGTTTATCAAGACAAATGAAGATTAAGCCCAAACCATAGGATTGAAATTTAAAATGTTAAAAATAAGGACCAAAAGTGGACAAAAAATTTTGGTAGTACAATAATACGTGGATCAAAATTGATCACTTGGTTCAATTTGTCCTTGAGAAAAGACCAAGTCGTTTTCAAGAAAGCTAGAACGATAATGTAATGATAAGAAATACGATGACATTTGTATTTCATCATGCATGGAAAAGATTTATATGTATGATATTTGGTTGCCAAGGTTTGAGCTTTGTTTCAATTTTGTGTTTAAGCTTTTCATTTTATGTCTAATAAGTCATTCAATTTTAGAAAATGTGAAATAGGATATATTTCCCTGTTAAAAACAAATTTGAAATTTTGATGATTTGGTAGACACTTTGAAATTGCAATTAGACACTTGATTGCAATTGTAATTACAACAACCACTATAAATTAGGGAGAGATTGTACCATTTTTACATTGTGTCAGGACTGACATCAATATAATGTCGAGTTTGACGGCTTATATTGGAGGAAAATTTTTCCAACCTCCCCATTGAATGGTTGCCACATATCCATTATTCTTTTAAACTAAATTTTGATGTGGGCTCTACCAATTTAAATGGCATCCATTCCTTAATATTCATTTTCTCTCTCCCTCGTTTCTCTATCTATCAAACGGTCGAGGAAAATTTTACTTGGTACGTTCTTGCTTGTACAAACCCACAAACAGACAATTCGTTCTCTGATTTTGCTGGAGAGATTGAAGCTTTTTTTTTTCTATTGTAGATTATTCGCAAAGAATTTGCAGATAAATATTTACCCAATGAGTTTGGAATAATCAAACTTCAATCCTCAAATGGTAGAAAATGGCCACTTTTGTACAAATGTAGTCGAAATCGAGGAAGTTTTGCATACATTTCAACTGGGTGAAAGCATTTTGTAGAGGAAAATCTTTTGAAAGAAAAGGATTATGGATTCTTCCAATTGATTAAGAAAGACAAATTTTAATTCACGAAATTACAAGATATCCCTCCCTCTCCTTCCCCTTCACTAGTTTCCATTCCATAAACCAAAAAATTTATAGTCCTAAACTACCTTCTGTTCGCCAATGGCAAAAGAGAAGAATGAGAAGTACCTTGAGAGAGAGAAACGAAGGAGAGAAAATGAAAATTAAGGAATCAATTACATTTAAATTTCTGAGCCTAAATCAAAATTAAGTTTAAAAGAATGGACGCATAGTATCACGGTCGCAGCTCTTCAACCGTGCGGCACTTGTTCTAACTCGGCGAGCAAGTCAGCCTTGCCCAAAAACGAAAGTTGCGGAATACTTCCGTATAGGGTCTAGCCTCCCCTCGAGTCCCGGGAGAAAATGTTTTAGAAAACCGGGAGAGAGAAAGTGTTTTGAAAGCTTTTGAGAAAACGTTTGTTCATATAAATGTTATAGGCAATAAGCGAGAGAAGGGTCAACAACAGCTTAGATTGCATATAACTCCGGGTAGGAAGGATGGACAACTAGTCATACCCCCCTATAGTACATTCTAGGATTTATGCCTATGACACCCTTGCACATGAAAATGGCGAGGAGTCATATGGCCACAAAAATGCAAGTAAAGCTAACTAGAAAGCAATAAGATATACATATGATGAAAGCATGATAAAAAGGGGTTGAGATGGGCATGCGGCCACGGGCAACACGCCCTGGACAAGCATGACCGTGACATTCTCCCCCACTTAAATGATTGACGTCCTCGTCAACCGTCCCCACTCGAACTCAGCAGTCGTACGAGCATTTTTGGTCTTCAGGTCTTCAGCGGTCCCAGCGGACCTCTGTATTTTGGCGTCTCTTCCAGTCTTCGAGAAACTTCTTCATATTCTCACTTTGCTTGACTTGAGGCGTTCTATCAGCCAGCGCCTCAAAAGCATTCTTCAGGGTGATCGGTGGAATCGACGCTTCTTGTCTTCTCGTCGAATTATACCATTTCCGCTCGACCCATTCTCTTGTGCTCATTTGTGCTTCATTTGTATGCTTCTGAGCAACTCCTGTCCTTGGCTTCCACTTTGTGGGAGAACAGCCCACTTGATCATCAACATGGTCTCTGACGTCGCAACGCTTGCCTTGACTCTTGTTCAATTGGAGGGCGGATAATAATTTCGCCCCATTCGGCTGTCTTAGCTTCGCAGGGACCACGGTGGGGTTAGGTCCCGTGATGACCAAACTTTCTGCCAGCGGCATAGGTATTACTTTGTGTTCGAGGAGAAATTCCATCCCCAACACAATGTCAAAGTCGTCCATCTTGACGACCACCAAGTCTGCTTGACCACTCCAAGCATCTAATTTTACTGGCACTCTTCGTGCCACGCCCAAAATGGGTAGGGCTGCTGAATTTACAGCTTTGATTCTTCCCGCATCCCTAACCCAATGTAGGTTCAGTCGTCGGGCCTCTGTTTCGGTTATGAAGTTATGGGTCGCTCCTGAATCGACCATGGTATTTCTTGTGGGTTTCCCATTAATCCACGCATCGACATACATGAGCCCACGTGGAGTGGATCCTTTTCCTCCCTCCACCTTCTTCTGTAAGGCTGATAGATATTTCAGCGCTCCAATGCGAGTGTCGCCCCCATTTCCTTCATAGGCTTCATCCTTGGCCCCTGAAGTACTTGCTAATGAGGCTTGAAAAGCATTGAAGGATGCTAGATTCTTGCATTCATACGCACGATGGGCCCCTTTACATATGTAGCAATATGGGGGATTTTGGTTGTTGTTATTCTGATAATGTGGCCTTCGCCACGAATTTCCCCCATTCTGTTGGGACGGTCTAATATCTCCTCCCCCACTTGTCATCTGGCCCCCTCCCCCACTCTTTGGAGAGTTAGGCCGAGAGTTTCTACGCTGTCTACTTGGGGAAGATTGGCTTTGTCTCACCTCTTGACATTGGTCATGGCTTACTTCAGTGGTGAGATCAAACAAGCGTTCTGCGGCCCCATAAGCTTCTGATAAGCTTTGTACTCTTTGCTCATATAGTTTGGACTTGGCCCCTGATTGCAATCCTTCGACGAAGCAGAAGACCTTATCTTTCTCCGACATGTCTCGGATGTCTAACATTAACCCCGCGAACTGCTTCACGTACTCTCGAATGCTCCCAGTATGTTTCAACTCGCGCAACTTGCGCCTTGCCAATATTTCAACGTTTTCTGGGAAGAATTGAGAGCGCAACTCTTGTTTCAATACGTCCCACGTATCAATGGTACATCGACCCTCTTGGATGTCCATATAACGTGATCTCCACCATAACTTGGCGTCATCGACCAGATGCATTGTCGCCAAGGTAACTTTCGTATCTTCTAATGTAGTACTAGTGGCCTTGAAGTATTGCTCCATGTCGAAGATGAAGTTCTCCAAGGCTTTTGCGTCACGAACCCCACAGAAGGGCTTTGGTTCAGGCACTTTCACCTTATTCAACTAGACTACGCCCCCAGCTGGAGCTTGGTTTCCCACCGCTCTCATGGTGAGATTCACTCGGGTGCTTAGGTCCGCCACTTCTGCCCTCACTACATCGATGGCAGCTTTTACATCCTCAGATAGTTCAGACACCATCTGAAATATTGTTCTCTGCGCGCCGTCTAGATTCTCGACGCGCTCCTCTAACTGGGCAACAGAGCCCGACGAGCTATCCCCACGCTCGAAGCCAACAGGTCTTGTGGCTCTATCTTCTAGGGTCTCAACCCTCACCATCAACTCTCTGACGGGCATCCCGTCTAGGCGGCCAGCTACCGCATCAATCGTGTCGGCATTCTTGGCAATCTCATCTAGGCGAGATTCCAGGAACCGCACATTATCAGGGACTTCTCTTAGCAAGAGCATTTGCTCTTCAAAAGCGGATAGTCGGTCGACATGGGCCTTGCCCTACTCTTCGGTCACGGACATGATCGTTGCTTTTTCGATTCGAGGAGCCAATTAGGCTCTGATACCACTTATCACGGTCGCAGCTCTTCAACCGTGCGGCACTTGTTCTAACTCGGCGAGCAAGTCAGCCTTGCCCAAAAATGAAAGTTGCGGAATACTTCCGTATAGGGTCTAGCCTCCCCTCGAGTCCCGGGAGAAAATGTTTTAGAAAACGGGAGAGAGAAAGTGTTTTGAAAGCTTTTGAGAAAACGTTTGTTCATATAAATGTTATAGGCAATAAGCGAGAGAAGGGTCAACAACAGCTTAGATTGCATATAACTCCGGGTAGGAAGGATGGACAACTAGTCATACCCCCCTATAGTACATTCTAGGATTTATGCCTATGACACCCTTGCACATGAAAATGGCGAGGAGTCATACGGCCACAAAAATGCAAGTAAAGCTAACTAGAAAGCCATAAGATATACATATGATGAAAGCATGATAAAAAGGGGTTGAGATGGGCATGCGGCCACGGGCAACACGCCCTGGACAAGCATGACTGTGACACATAGCAGCCATTCAATCGAAGAGGTATGCAGAATTTCCATAGTAGGTCTCCAAATTTTCCGCTTGATCGTTTTCAAAACAACACGTGGAATTTTAACATATAAATCTTTTCCACGCATGATGAAATACAAATGTAATTGTACCAACATTCAATCAAAGAGGTTTGCAAAATTTTCTCATCGATCGCTTTCAAAACAACAAGTGGAATCTTAACATGTGTCCATAACTTTTATTGCACATGGTTTCATATTTTTATGTCAAATTTAATCATATAACATTAAATAAAATTATTAATTAAGTATATTTTGTTTAATAAATTACTTCATGATCTTATTATATATAATATATTTTTTAAATTAACGTATAAAATAGACACAATTATAAGAAATTAATAGACTAAATTTGTAGTCTAATAAAAAAGCTGTATTGATACAAAAAGATTTTTTTTTTATTGTAGATATTTTAAAAACAATAGTAATTGTACCAACATTATTCAAGAATTCATTGGATGCAACTTCCGAAAATAAATACTTTTTTGATTTAATATATCAGTAAATGACGTGGAGGTGTCTTGGGGGTTTGGAAGGTGAAATTTTTATTGACCTAATGGACGGGACAATCTTAAAAAAATCTTTGTATAACAAATATTCAAAACTATGATTGTGGATAAAAATGAGTGATAAATGACATGACCAACAACACTAGAATAGATGTGTTATCTTATTTCTTTATAAATGATCATGGGATAGATTGCATAAAAATGTAATTTAATGGGTAAAAAAGAAAGTACAATTCCAAGTTTAATTAGAAACGTAGATAAAATTCTTTAGATTTCATAAACGAAATGTACACCATACGTGTTTCAAGATATAAAAACATGTTGTAATATTTAATGTTGTAAAATTTATTAGTTTATCAAGACAAATGAAGATTAAGCCCAAAATATAGGATTGAAATTTAAAATGTTGAAAATAAGGAGCAAAAGTGGACAAAAAAATTATGGTAGTACAATAATACGTGGATCAAAAGTGATCACTTGGTTCAATTTGTCCTTTAGATAAGACCAAGCCATTTTCAAGAAAGCTAGAACGATAATGTGATGATAAGAAATACGAAGACATTTGTATTTCAACATGTGTGGAAATGATTTTTATGTATGATATTTGGTTCTCAAGGTTTCAGCTTTGTTTCCACTTTCTGCCTTCTAAGTCTCTAAGCTTTTCATTTTATGTCTAATGAGTCATTTAATTTTAGAAAATGTGAAATAGGATATATTTCTCTGTTAAACACAAATTTGAAAACTCAATGACTTGGTAGACACTTTGTAATTGCAATTAGACACTTGATTGTAACAGCAATTACAACAACTATAAATTAGGGAGAGATTGTACCATTTGTACACTATGTCAGGACTGACATAATTATAGTGTCGAGTTCGACGGCTTATATGAGAGGAAAATTTTTCCTACCTCTCTATTGAATGGTTGCCACGTATCTATTATTCTTTTTAACTAAATTTTGATGTGGGCTCTACAATTTAAATGACATCCATTCCTTAATTTTCACTTTCTCTCTCCCTCGTTTCTCTCTCTATCAAACGTTGGAGGAATATTTTACATGTTGCTTGTACAAACCCACAAACAAACACTTCCTTCCTTGATTTTGCAAGAAAGATTGAAGCTTTTTTTTTTTTTATTGTAGATTATTCCCAAAAAATTTGCAAAAAATTATTTACCTAATGAGTTAGGAACAATCAAACTTCAAACCTCAAATGGTAGAAATTTGCCACTTTTGTACAAATGGAGTCGAAATTGAGGAAGTTTTGCTTACATTTCAACTAGGTGGAAGCGTTTTGTAGAGGAGAATCTTTCGAAGAAAAGGATTATGGATTCTTCCAATTGATTAAGAAAGGCAAATTTTTATTCACGAAATTACAAGAGATCCCTCCCTCCCCTTCCCCTTCACTAGTTTCCATTCCATCAAAATGGGAAAATTTCTAGTCCTAAACTACCTCCGGTTCGCCCATGGCAAAAGAGAAGAACGAGAAGTACCTTGAGAGAGAGAAACGAAGGAGCGAAAAGGAAAATTAAGGAATCAATTACATTTAAATATTTGGGGCCCACATTAAAATTAAGTTTAAAAGAATGGACACCTAGCACCCATTCAATTGAAGAGGTATGCAAATTTTCCATAGTAGGTCTAGAAAATTTTCCAATAATCGCTTTCAAAACAACAAGTGGAATTTTAACATGTGTCCATAACTTTTATTGCACATGGTTTGATATTTTTATGTCAAATTTAATCATATAACATTAAATAAAATTATTACTTAAGTATATTTTGTTTAATAATTAATTAATGATCTTATTATAATATATATTTTTTAAATTAAAATATAAAATAGACACAATTATTAGAAATTAATAGAGTAAATTTGTAGTCTAATAGAAAAGTTTAATTAATACAAAAAGATGTTTTTATATAGTTATTTTAAAAATAATAATATTTGTACCAACATTTTTCAAGAATTCATTCGATGCAACTTCCGCAAATAAATTCTTTTATTTAATTTATCAGTAAATGAAGTGGAGGTATCTTGGCGATTTGGAAGGTGAAATTTTTATTGACCTAGTGGAAGGAACAACTTTGAAAAAATCTTTGTATAACAAATATTCAAAACTATGATTGTGGATAAGAATGAGTGATAAATGACATGACAAACAACACCATAATATATGTGTTATCTTATTTCTTTATAAATGATCATGGCATAGGTATCATAAAAATATAATTTAATGGGTAAAAAAGAAAGTACAATTCCAAGTTTAATTAGAAACGTACATAAAATTCTTTAGATTTCATAAACGAAATGTACACCGTACGTGTTTGGAGATATAAAAACATTTTGTAATTTTTAATGTGCTAAAATTTAATAGTTTATAAAGACAAATGAAGATTAAGTGCAAACCATAGGATTGAAATTTAAAATGTTTAAAATAAGGAGCAAAAGTGGACAAAAAATTTTGGTAGTACAATAATACGTGGATCAAAGTCATCACTTGGTTCAATTTGTCCTTGAGATAAGACCAAGTCGTTTTCAAGAAAGCTAGAACGATAATGTAATGATAAGAAATATGATGACATTTGTATTTCATCATGCGTGGAAAAGATTTGTATGTATGATATTTGGTTTCCAAGGTTTGAGCTTTGTTTCAATTTCGTGTCTTCTAAGCCTCTAAGCTTTTCATTTTATGTCTAATAAATTATTTAATTTTAGAAAATGTAAAATAGGATATATGCCCCTGTTAAACATAAATTTGAAATCTCGATGATTTAGGAGACACTTTGAAATTGCAATTAGACAGTTGAATGTAACTGCAATTACAACATCTAGGGATAGATTGTACTATTTGTACACTATGTCAGGACTAACATCAATATAGTGTCGAGTTCGATGGCTTATATGAGAGGAAAGTTTTTCCTATCTCCCCATTGAATGGTTGCCACGTATCCATCATTCTTTTAAACTAAATGTTGATGTGGGCTCTACCAATTTAAATGGCATCCATTCCTTAATTTACATTTTCCCTCTCCCTCGTGTCTCTCTCTATCAAACGGTGGAGGGAGATTTTACATGGTAGGCTCTTGCTTGTACAAACCCACAAATTAACACTTCCTTCTCTGATTTTGCTGGAAAGATTGAAGCTTTTTTTTAATTATTGTAGATTATTTCCAAAGAATTTGCAAAGAAATATTTACCTATGATTTAGGAATAATCAAACTTCAAACCGCAAATGGTAGAAATCGGCCAGTTTTGTACAAATGGAGTTGAAATCGATGAAGTTTTGCATACATTTTAATTAGGTGGAAGTGTTTTGTTGAGGAAAATCTTTCGAAATTAGATAAGGATTGTGGATTCTTCCAATTGATTAAGAAAGGAAAATTTTTATTCACGACTCCCTTTCTTTCCCCTTCACTAGTTTCCATTCCATCAAAATGAGAAAATTTCTAGTACTAAACTAGCTCTAGTTCGCCATCGCAAAAGAGAAGGAGAAGTACCTTGAGAGACAGAAACGGAGGAGAGAAAAGGAAAATTAAAGAATCAATTACATTTAAATTTGTGGGGCCTGCATCATAATTAAGTTAAAAAAATGGATGCGTAGCAGCCATTCAATGGAAGATGTATGCAAAATTTCCATAGTAGGTCTACAAATTTTCCCCTCGATCGCTTTCAAAACAACAAGTGGAATTTTAACATGTGTCCATAACTGTTTTTGCACATGGTTTGATATTTTTATGTCAAATTTAATCATATAACATTAAATAAAATTATTAATTAAGTATATTTTGTTTAATTAATTACTTCATGATTTTATTATATATTATATATTTTTTTAATTAAAGTATAAAATAGAAACAATTATTAGAAATTAATAGACTAAATTTGTAGTCTAATAAAAAAGTTTAAATAATATAAAAAGATTTTCTTCTACTGTAGATATTTTTAAAATAATAGTAATTGTACCAACATTATTCAAGATTTCATTTAATGCAACTTCCGCAAATAAATTCTTTTATTTAATGACGTGGATGTATCTTGGGTGTTTGGAAGGTGAAATTTTTATTGACATAATGGAAGGGACAACCTTAAAAAAATCTTTGTATAACAAATATTCAAAACTATGATTGTGGATAAGAATGAGTGATAAATGACATGACAAACAACACCATAATAGATGTGTTATCTTATTTCTTTATAAATGATCCAGGCATAGGTTGCATAAAAATGTAATTGAATGGGTAAAAAAGAAAGTACAATTCCAAGTTTAATTAGAAACATAGATAAAATTCTTCAGTTTTCATAAACGAAATGTACACCGTACGAGTTTGGAGATATAAATTTTTTTTGTAATTTTTCATGTTCTAAAATTTATTAGTTTATCAAGACAAATGAAGATTAAGCCCAAACCATAGGATTGAAATTTAAAATGTTTAAAATAAGGAGCAAAAGTGGACAAAAAAGTTTGTTAGTACAATAATATATGGATCAAAAGTGATCACTTGGTTCAATTTGGCCTTGAGATAAGACCAAGTCGTTTTCAAGAAAGCTAGAACGATAATATAATGATAAGAAATACGATGTCATTTGTATTTCATCATGCGTGGAAAAGATTTATGTGTATGATATTTGGTTGCCAAGGTTTGAGCTTTGTTTCAATTTCGTGTCTTCTAAGCCTTTAAGCTTTTCATTTTATGTCTAATAAGTCATTTAATTTTAGAAAATGTAAAATAGGATATATGCCCCTGTTAAACATAAATTTGAAATCTCGATGATTTAGTAGACACTTTGAAATTGCAATTAGACACTTGAATGTAACTGCAATTACAACATCCACTATAAATTAGGGAGAGATTGTACCATTTGTACACTATGTCAGGACTAACATCAATATAGTGCCGAGTTCTATGGCTTATATGAGAGGAAAGTTTTTCCTACCTCCCCATTGAATGGTTGCCACGTATCCATTATTCTTTTAAACTAAATTTTGATGTGGGCTCTACCAATTTAAATTGCATCAACTCCTTAATTTTCATTTTCTATCTTCCTCGTTTCTCTCTCTATCAACAGTGGAGGAGGATTTTACATGATAAGCTTTTGCTTGTTCAAACCTACAAATAAACACTTCCTTCTTTGATTTTGCTGGTAAGATTGAAGCTTTTTTTATTTTAGATTATTCCCAAAGAATTTGCAGAGAAATATTTACCTAATAAGTTTGGAATAATCAAACTTCAAACCTCAAATGGTAGAAATTGGCCACTTTTGTACAAATGGAGTCGAAATCGAGGAAGTTTTGCATACATTTCAACTGGGTGGAAGCATTTTGTAGAGGAAAATCTTTCGAAAGAAAAGGATTATGGATTCTTCCAATTGATTAAGAAAGGCAAATTTTTATTCACGAAATTACAAGAGATCCCTCCTGCTCCTTCCCCTTCACTAGTTTCCATTCCATCAAAATGGGAAAATTTCTAGTCCTAAACTACCTCTGGTTCGCCCATGGCAAAAGAGAAGAACGAGAAGTACCTTGAGAGAGAGAAATAAAGGAGAGAAAAGGAAAATGAAGGAATCACTTACATTTAAATTTGTGGGACCCACATCAAAATTAAGTTTAAAAGAATGGATGCGTAGCAGCCATTCAATCGAAGAGGTATGCAAAATTTCCATAGTAGGTCTAGAAATTTTCCCCTTGATCGCTTTGAAAACAACAAGTGGAATTTTAACGTGTGTCCATAACTTTTATTGCACATGGTTTGATATTTTAATGTCGAATTTAATCATATAAAAAGTTTAATTTATACAAAAAGATTTTTTTTATTGTAGATATTTTTAAAATAATTATAATTGTACCAACATTATTCAATAATTTATTCGATGCAACTTCCCCAAATAATTTTTTTAATTTAATTAATCAATAAATGATGTGGAGATGTCTTGGGGGTATGAAAGATGAAATTTTTTTTGACCTAATCAGTGACGAATCTATAACTTTATTTAAATGGGGCTTGATATATTTTGAATTTCATTTGTTCACTACTATAAATGTGGGATTTCATGACTCTAAAAGATTATCGTAACCACATTCCGTTATTCTTTTTTTCAAACATTGAATCAACCATCAAAGAAAGAGTATCAATGACACCGCAAAAAAATTGTCATTATTTTGTGTTTTATTACTGTTTTTTGCAGTCAACAATAAACAATTACTTGCATTCATAAACTGTTACTGTCAAATTTTCTATGACAATTCATCATCGTCAATAAATAACTCAAGAATTTGACTTTTCTTTCAAGATATAGATATTAACGACAGTAAATAACCATCAACAAAATGTTTATATTGACATTGCGCCATCGTCACAGAAACGTTAATAATGTCACCTTTTTAGTATCAAGAATACCTTAATCAGGACACCTTTTTTACATCACATGTCTTCCTTGGTTGACTATATATCTTATTGTCAAAAAAAAAGTCATACGATGACACCTATTGTAACACCCGAGACGTTTTCGGTAAGTTTAAAATGTTGTTTTGGTAAAGTTTTATTAAGAATTTAATTGCTTTGAGGGTATTTTAGTGATTTTTGGAAAAGGAAAGGGTATTATGGTCATTTATAGAGAAGATATT
Source organism: Trichosanthes truncata (assembly GCA_033996785.1). Taxonomy (NCBI): domain Eukaryota; kingdom Viridiplantae; phylum Streptophyta; class Magnoliopsida; order Cucurbitales; family Cucurbitaceae; genus Trichosanthes; species Trichosanthes truncata. The sequence continues at coordinate 52,187,604 of JAWPNB010000002.1, read as the reverse complement.
TTTTATTTTTATATTATTATTTATTTGTTTTTCTTTCCTTTCTTTCTTTTCTTCTTCCTCCCGATAGCTTTTCTCTCTCTCTCTCTCTCTCTCTCTCTCTGTGACCGAACACCCATCTCCATCGGTTTTCTTCTTCTTCCTCGCCGAACACCCACCTATCCACCGCCTGCAACTTCGTTCATCTTCTTCTGCTCGTCAGCGCCGCCTAGTTCCGCCGCACCTCTGTTTTCGATCGCCGGTGAAGCCCGCTGCAGCTCGCTGCCGAACGCCGTCGCACGCCTCGTCGGACGAAGCTGCTATTGCACAAGCGCCGGAAGCTTAGTTTAAACATCGGGTCTTCGCCGGAGCCACGAACGAGCCGGATCTGACTCGCCGGAGTTTCAGATCTTATCGAATTTGTGTTTACGCATTGATCGGAGCCACTCCAGGAACGGATCTGTCCAAATCCGAAGACAACGAGCCGATCAGAAGTTCCACGCACCGATAGGTTGACTCACCCGCCACCGCCGTGAAGCCCACGCGCCGCCGTTCGCCGGAGTTGGGTAAATTTTGCCATTTGGTTCGTTTCGTCGAGTTATTAATGTTAGAATGTGTTTTAGCGTAATTCGGATGGTTTAAGACATGTTTAGGAAACTTTTTAGGTGATTTGTTGAGGACCCTGGATTGTACTTGGAGTGGGGACTCGAAAAGCTCATTACTAGTGGAGAAAGGGTATTTTAGTAAGAAAAGCTTTAAGGTAAGGGATCTCACAACGAAAGAAGTTTTCGAAACCTAGAGCTAGCCCTATATTTACTTTGAAAGTTTATGTTTTTCGTGCTAAGTATTTAAGAAAGAAAGTGTTTTATATGTATATTCCTTTATACGCTAGTTCCATGAGTTCTATTTGAGTTTTCATGCTAAAAAGAATTGAAATGATAGGTATGTCTTTGAAATGTGATTGCCTTGACTTATGCATTCATGAGTATGTTCTAAAACGAGCGGGACCTCATGCATGTGTTGTGTGCTCATGAAAAGATTTATGTAAGGCCGTGACGATAATTCTCCCAAAAGTTTTATGTGGGTTATGAGGGAACCCGAGTCTTCGGACTCTCTATGCTCCCGGGGTTCGAGAGTGCTCCACGATGGTAGCCGACGGGCTTGAGTCTTCGGACTCCACGATGGTAGCCTTCGGGCTGAGTCTTCGGACTCCACGATGTATGTTAGCTTTCAAGCTCAACTCTCAGAGTTAGGGGAGGACTCTATTCGATGGAAAATTATGTCTTCGGACTATTTACGAGGCCCTCGGGAGAATTTAATCGTTCACGAGAGCCGCAAGGAAAAGTACATGGTTTATAAAACGAATTTTAGGTCCCCTACTAAAGCGATGGTTTACGATGGTTTTATGATTCAAAATGACATGTTGCATGCGAGTGAAACTCTTATTTTGAAACTATGAGTTACTTACTGAGTATTATTCGTTAATACTCACCCTTTTCCTTTTAAAATGTTTTCAGGTAAGGCTGAGATCGGCCCTAGCGCGTGACCGGAGATCAGCTACTCGAGTCATGGGAGCCGAGCAATCGCTATTCCGCTTCTTTTATGTTTCTGGATGTACATAGAACTCATGTCGAGTTTTTAAATGTTTAGGAGGATGTTTCAAAGTCTTTTAACCTTTCTTTGTAAATCGTGCACGTGTATTTGGCTTTCTATGTTTGAATTCACCTGGTTTCTGCTGTTTGAACCCTAGCATCATATTGAGAAGTTTGTTGGATGCTAGGAGGTTGTTTGAAAATCTTAGAAGTGTGTTTTTCTATGTCTTATCAGGTAAGGGGCAAATTTTTGGGTTTTCGCGTAGTTACGCCGTTATGCTGCCGAAATTTTCGGTAATATAGCGACGTGACTTAGTAATGACTCTTAGGTAGCGTGTAGAGCCTATAGGGTCGTTACACCTATCTATCGTCACAGAAGTTCGGTTGATGTCAGTATTACATTGTCAAATAAATACATCTCATTATAGTTTTGTTAAATGTCAAAGAAATGCTTATAATGATGGAAATTATTAGTTTGATACCTTATAGCATGCAAAATAGTGCTATCTCGTGGCTTAGTTTTATGCTAGTTTTGCTATGATTTTGTGTGCTTTCATGTATTTTTATGTTCATTTCTTAGAAATTGAGCATTTGGAGCAAAATTGGAGAATTGTAAGATAATTGGACAAATTTGAGCAACTTAAGGCTATATTTGAGGATTCAAGTGTTGAAAAGAAAGGACAAGGTAATTCGACCCCAGAGTATAGCATTGCAACGCCATTTGAGAAGCATGTCAACCTTGAAAACTCCAAGGCATAGTGTTGCAACATTGCTTATAGCGTTGCAACGCCGGTCGAAGAAGATTTTTTCCTTCTTTGCAAAAGTTTAAGGACAGCGTTGCAACGCTTTCTCGACTCTATTTAAGGAACTTTTTCATTCGATCAAAGAGAGCCGTTTTGAGAGCCTAAAACCCTAATTTCAATAAGGAGCATTGTCTTGGGACCTAGAGAGCACTTTGGTGAGCTAAGGAGGAGACTCAATGTAACACCCTCTTATGTCTTTAAGAATTCAGAAGAAAAAAAAAGTGTAATGAAGATGTAACATGAAAAAGTGAAGTTCAAATGCACTTATTGATTGAATTTCGAGGACGAAATTCTAAAAGGGTGGTAATATTTTGTAAGATCCAATTTTGGATTTCTAGTATTTATATGGCATAATGGTTATTTGATTTTCAAATGTCTTGAAAGAAGAGAAGTTTGGAATAAATTAGAAGTAAAAGGAAATTGAAATTTATTGGGTAATTTTTTGTTAAAAGAAAAAGGAAAGAGAAAAGTGAAAATATGTATGGTTTTGGTGTATTTTTGAAATAATAATAATAATAATAAATAAAAGAAATAATGTGTGGCTTCAAAGAAGCCACATGTTTGCTTATTTGATAGATTGCAAGCTACATACATTATTTTTGTTTTTAAAAAAAAGAAAAAAAAAGAAAAAAAGAAGAAGGGTTCACGAAATACAGAGAAGAAGAGGAGGAAAGGAAAGAAAAAGGGAAAGAGAAAGAGAAGGAGAGTTACATAAGAAGAGAAAGTTTATTAGGCAAGATTTCAAGCAGGATTGGACAGAAATTGGAAATTAATTTAATTGATTAATAGGAAGTTTATGTTTATTTCTCTTGGAAATAATTCATAATCTATGGTATGGTTATTGGAAATTTCAGATTGGACAAAAATTGGACTAGCATATGATCTGAAGAGCTGACGTTGATATTTCTGTGAGTGGTTATTTTATAAAGTATTTCAATTATTTTAGTAATTGATGATATTTTTGTGAGATTTGAAATCAATTGCAATTAATGTTAATGCAAATGATTTAGTTATTTGAAAATTTGGAGGAAATTACTTGCATTTCACAAATTGATTATTATTGAGATTAATGATTTACTATTTTGATGAGAAAGTGACATATGATCACTAAATTGAATTCATGATTTAACATATTTGAATTTGAAGAGTTTTAATGTTTATTGAGAAATGTATGAGATTTTCGAGATGTGGTCTCAGAGAAAATAAGACTTTGAAAATGTTTTATATTATTTGAGAGATTTGATGATTATTCGCAAAAGTATAAATGTTTAATGTTATTTCAGAAATCTCTCAAGTTTATGAAAAGTTGTTTAGAGCAAGATAACGCGATTTTAAGAAAGAGTTTGAGAATTAAGAATTTTATGTTAAAAGTGGATTTTTAAACCACTAGATTTTTGTACCCATGGTGATTACCCATATGCTATGAGAATGTGTTTCCATAGTATGCAGTGTGCTCAGGTCGCAGGGGATGCAGGGGAATGCCAGGGCCATTAGGTGCCGAATCTTGGTCCAAATCCTGGTCCTGAAGCATTACAGATGATAGAGTTTGCTCTGCGTGCACGTTTGATAGAGATATGCTCTGCTATGTATCTGGAGATTACTTGATACATAGTATGATAGAGATTGCTCTGCTGTGCGTATTGAGATTACTCTATGCCAGTATGACAGAGATTTGGGTACAGATTTAGTGATGAATTTTACTAGTTATGTTTATGCTTTCCAGAGCTGTAATTACGAATTTTCCTATTTATGTTTTTACTAACATGTGCTTATGTTTTAAGAGTTTATTGTTTCAAGAGCATAAATCTTAGTTGCGCCATTCATGTTTTCAAGAGTTATTTGTTACACATTTTTAACGTGTTAAAATAATCTCAAGCATAAACTACATTGTTTGCACGTACAGAGATTTGATTTATGTTTATTATGAAAAGTGTTTTATTAAACATTATTTTTTTATGGAAGCACCACTCACTGGGCTTTTTAGTTCATTCTTTTGTTTTTAATTTTTCCACCAGGTTGCTCTTGAGTTTCAACCAGAGTTAGCTAATCAGAGTCTGCCACCAGTCTTGTCAAGTCATTGCATATCATTTATTGTAAGTAAAGAGAGAAATTCCAATGCGTTGTTTATGAGATATCCATAGTTAAAGATAGATAATAAGTAAAGAGATAAATACTTGGCAATAGATTCCATTGCACATTTGGGGTCTACTGCCATCACAACTCATCCTAGATTTGGTAGAGTTAATCTGGGGTGGGATGTGACACTCAATGCTCGAGATCGCAGGACATCACGATGGGAACGAGTGTGACAAGCATCGTCCAGTTTTTCTTTTTTCCCTTTACTTTGTTTCCTTCAATTTTAGGATTCTTTTGAGCTAAACCTCTTGTATTAATTTGAGTATTTCAAACTCTTGGATGGTTGTGATTGTAGAACTTGCATTTGATTTCGAGTTGTTATATATTGTAACGTTATTTATGCATCCTTGTGTTTATGCTCGTAACTTTTGGCCAAAGTTAGTTTTTAGAATTTGAGTTTTAGCTTGAAAGAGTAGAACTTGAATTGAGATGTAGTGGCATAACTAATAACAAAGTATTGCATGAGAATGAATATTTTTTTTATTAGATGTCGTTATAGAAACCTGTTAATGCCATGCATGAGTAGTAAAAATAGACTGAAAGGGTGATTTATTACTTATCGATGAGATCAATTGAGCTTGAAAAGGCCAATTAGATAGATTAGAAATTCTTGACTTATAGTGTTGCATGTTATAACTTTTCTTAGTCAAATTAAGTTTGTGTTTCATGTTAATTCAATCTCCAATGTCTCTCTAAATGGACTCCAACCTTGTAAATATTTAGCTTAGTTTTATATTCTTGTTTCAATATAAGTTTAGGTTCTCTAAATAAAATTAGGTGTGAATAACTATGGTCCTTAATTAAATCTATGAACTCCAATCCCTATATAAGTTTAGGTGCTCTAAATAAAATTAGGTGTGAATAACTATGGTCCTTAATTAAATCTATGAACTCCAATCCCTATATATGGATGACTCTAGCCACTATTATTGCAAAATATTTTGAGCTCCGTTTTATAAATTAATATGATAAGAGCCTTCGACAAGCCATTCATCAAATTGGCGTCGTTGCCAGGGATTGGCATATTTTAATTTGATTAATATCGTGGTGAACATGTTTGATCTTAATTTATAGTGTAAATAATGTATATGTGTATAATTTTCTTCTTTTGTTTTTCCTTGTATATGTGAATAGTTGTGTAGTGTTTATTTTTCTTGTTTTAATTGTATTTCTCATATTTTAGTTTTTTTTTTGTTGTGTAAATTATGTATATTTTGTGTATTAGTGTATTTTTTTTTGGTTTTGTTGTATATTATCCTTGCATAATTTTTGTAGATTATGTATTTTAAGTGTAAAATATGTATACTATTTCTCTTGTGTTTTTCCTTCTTGTCGTTTAGTTGAATTTCCTATACTCTATAAAATATTTTATTTCCTAGTTTTTGTTTTGATTTTGTTAAGTTCTTTTGTTTCATTTTGTGTGTAGTTTTTTTAGTTAGTTTCGTTTTAGTTTTTGTTTCTACTTGTTTTTGTTGCTAGGCTCACTTGGATTGCGCCTAAAAGAAGAAGAATGTCTCACAAACCTGATAGCGTAAACATGGGTATTGTAAACCAGGAAGTAAATTTCATTTATAATGCATTAGGATAAATTAATTATAGAGCAAGATGATATGTTAGATGCCACTTTGGATGATGATTTTGATAAATCTTAAATGATAGAATCACCTGCATTAGAGTTTAAACATTTACCTGAACATCTTTGTTATGCTTTCCTAGGAAAGTTTTCAACTTTTTTTGTCATTATTTCTACCAAATTAAATAAAGAGAAAGAAGAAAAGTTGATAAAAGTCTTAAGTAAGCATAAGTTTGCATTAGGGTGGTCCATCAATGACATTAAAGGTATTAGTCCATCCATAGTCATGCATAAGATACTGATAGAAGATACCTTTAATCCATAAGTAGAAGCCTAGAGGGGACTTAATCTTGCAATGAAAGATGTTATGAAGACTTAATCTTGGGTGAGTCCCGTGCAAGTTGTCCCCAAGAAATGAGGCATGACGGTGGTGAAAAATAACAAAGATGATTCCTCTCCACCAGGATAGTAGCGGGTTGGCGTGTGTGCATTGATTACAGGAAGTTGAATAAGGCTACGAGAAAAGATCACTTCCCTCTTCCTTTTATTAATCAAATGATTGACAGATTAGCTGGCTTCCCTTATTATTATTTTCTTGATGGTTACTTAGGCTATAATAAGACAGTTATTGCTCTAGAGGACCAAAAGAAAACGACCTTTATATGCCTTTATGGGACGTATGCGTTTAGGAGGATGCCCTTCGAACTATGCAATGCACCTGCTATTGTTCAGCGTTGCATGATGGCCATCTTTCATGACATGATAGAGGAGATTATGGAGGATTTATGGATGATTTCTCAATCTTTGGATCTTCATTTGATTCTTGTTTGCATAATCTTTCTCTTGTGTTGCAGAGGTGCCTAGAAACTAACTTTGTTCTTAATTGGGAAAAGTGTCATATTATGGTAAAAGAAGGTATAGTTTTGGGGCATAAGGTATCAAAAAAGGGGCTTGAGGTAGATCGAGCCAAGATTTCTGCAATTGAACAACTTCCACCCCTAGTAGATGTGAAGGGAGTCCGCAGTTTTCTAGGTCATGTAGGGTTTATAGGCATTTTATAAAAGATATTTCAAAGATTGTGAAACCCCTATGCAACTTGTTAGAAAAGGATTATGTTATTGCATTTTTTTAGGAATGCATGCTAGCCTTTAAATTATTGAAGAAAAAATTAACTTCTGCACCCATTATTGTTACACTTGATTAGAGTCAGTGATTCAAAGTTATGTGTGATGCTAGTGATTATGCAATAGGGGCAGTCTTAGGTCAACGTAGAGATAAATTATTTAGAGTCATCTATTATGCAAGTATGACTTTACATTCTGCACAGCAAAATTACACTACCACTAAAAAGGAAATGCTTGTAGTTGTATTCTCTTTTGACAAGTTTAGACCATACCTGTTAGGGACTAGGGTGATTGTTCATACCGATCATGCAACCCTTAAGTACTTGTTCGATAAGAAGGATGCTAAGCCCAAATTGATAAGATGGATTCGTCTTTTGCAGGAGTTTGATTTTGAGGTAAAAGATAGGAAAGGGTGTGAAAACGTAGTTGCTAACCACCTATCCAGGACAGAGCATGAAGGAAATCAATAGACCAATCCCATCATAGAGGACTTCCCTGATGAGAAGTTGTATCAGGTATAAGCTAATGTACCATGGTTTGCTGATTATGTTAATTTTCTTGCATGAGGAGTGATGCTACCAGAGTTGAATTCTCAACAAAAGAAAAGATTCCTCCATGATGTAAGATTTTATCTTTGGGACGATCCCCTATTATTCAAGGTTTGTTCAAACCAAATCATTCAAACGTGCGTACCACTTGAAGAAATATCTAAGATTATACATGATTGTCATTCTTCACGGTATGGTGGGCACTTTGGCCTACTTGTATAGCTGCAAAGGTATTACAATCTGGATTTTATTGGCCTGCTTTATTTAAAGATTGTTACACTTTTGTGAAAATGTGTGACAGGTGCCAAAGGACAAGTAATATTTCCAGACACCACGAACTTCCTTTAACTCCTATTCTCAAAGTAGAGTTATTTGATGTTTGGGGTATTGATTTTAGGGGTCCCTTTCCCTCTTCCCATGATTGTTTGTACATTCTGGTTGCTGTTGATTATGTTTCTAAGTGGGTCGAGGCTATTGCTACTAAAAAGAATGATGCATGTGCAGTCTTAAAGTTTTTGCACAAAAACATTTTCATTCAGTTTTGCTACTAAAAAGAATGATGCAAGTGCAATGTTTGTACTTTCAATAAATCATAAATTAGTTCTTATCGTTAGTTTAAAGTTAATTTTTTTAACTTGGAAAAATAATAATAATGATTTCCATTCAAAAAAAGACACAATATGAATCTGTTTTCAAAATTTATAGAGGGAATATTAATAGAGACTAAATATTTATGTTGGAAATGTGAACAATAAACTAATAGTAGAGACTAATTTTAAGATTTATTGAATATATAGAAAAAAATGAAACTTAAAATAATAATTATAATTTTTTTTTCTTTTTAATAATTATAATTTTATATTTGATACTAATTATAGTTTCTTATAGAATTAAGTATTAAGACATAATTGACTAATATTTAACAATATTTGTATTCATTCCATTTATATTTTATATCTAAGAAAAAAAATTAAATGTAAAGGAGAAATTAAAACAAAAATATTATATTTTAAATTGATAAATGGTAAATACTTTGTAAATAAAAAAATAAAAATAAATAAAAGAAAATAACGGAAAAATTTTCTTCCCATGATTCGAACTTGGGAATGGACGAGTTGTTTTTTAAAAAAATATATCAAACACAAAAAAAAAAAAAAAAAAAAAAAAAAAAAAAAAAAAACGAAAAAGAAAAATGCAAGAAATAAAATGCCCTTCACATGACTCGAATATGGGCAAGGAGGGGGCTTGAAGCTTCCTCGCCATTTTGGACAAAATACAATTTCTAAAATTTGTGTTCTAAAGTTCAAGCCCTTGGACCTAATGGAAAGGACAATCTTAACATTTTTTTTTTGGTATAATAAGTATTTAAGACTATGATAAGGGAATGTGAATAAGAATGAAGGATAAATAACGTGGCAAACAACACTATAATAGATGTATTATGTTATTGTTTTATAAATGACAATGACTTAGATTACATAAAAATATAATTTAATAGGTAAAAAAAAGTGAATTTAGAAACATAAATAAAATTCTTCACATTTCATAAACTAAATGGCACCGTGTTTAGAAATATAAAAATATTTTGTAATTTTTAATGTTTTAAATTTTATTAGTATATTATTTAAACTTTAATTAAACTTTTATGTATTAATTAATTGTTCAAAGTTAAAATAAATTTAGTAAACTTGACAATGTTGTATCAATTTTGACTCTAAATTTTTAATTTCATTAATTTAAATCTCAAATTTGACAGATTGTATTAATTTTAATTCTAAACTTTGAATAAGTGTATCAATTTACACTTTCAGTTAAGTTTCTGTTTCAATCCCTATTAAAAAGTTTTCTCACACATGCCCAAAACCACGTGTTGCTCTATGATAAATACTTATTTGTTATTTTTTAAAAAGATAAAATTATTGAAGAAAATTGTAGTAGACTCGTCGAAGTGTTTTTCAATTTAAGGGTATGGTTTTTTTTTCCACTTCTTATATTCTCTAATTCTACTACTTTTTTCATTTCATTAATGAGTTTTTTTTTATTTCAGTGCAAGATTCTGCTCAGTCCATCAGCTTTTGATAGAAACAAAGCTTATTTGTATCAGATTTTTCTTCAATGAAGTACTTCTATTCTGCACAATGCTTTCTTCTGTGTGCAACATAACTACCCTTCTGGGTTACTGTATGAGGCCATCAAGGGCCTTTCTTCTTAGCCTTTTGTAGCTTATCGTTTACAAATTTCCTTTTTCTTTTCTTTAAAAAAAAAAGAATAATTTTTTATCTACATTATTCAAATAAATCTCGAGAAAATGGAAAAACGGGCCTTTTTCCATAAAAATTGAAATTCATTACACTTTATATTTAAAATAAAAATGCATAAAGGTAAAATCCACGTTTTTGGGCTGCATAAATTTAATCCGGCTTGCAAGTTGGAGCCAAGTTTTGGTCTCCTATATATAATGATTGTTGATGAAGAAGAAAATAACTCATTCGACAAGACAACCCATGGCGTCAAAATCTACCCTCTTGCTCTCTCTCTGCGTTCTTCTTTCCTTCTCTATCATCGCTCACTCTGAATCTAATGTATTTCTCTCCCACTTTTCTCCTCTAGTCTCGTATCTTCAGCCTGAAATGAATAATAATAAAATTGACTGATAAACACTATATTTTTTATTTGGTTGATGCAGGACCCAGACTGCGTGTATACAATGTATGTCAAAACCGGGAATGTCGACTATGCAGGGACGGACTCGGTGATTAGTGTGACGCTATACACGGCAGCCGGCGACGGAATCCTGATTAAGAATCTGGAGAAATGGGGAGGGTTAATGGGACCCAATTACGATTACTTCGAGAAGGGAAATCTGGACATTTTCAGCGGAAGAGGTCCATGCCTGAGCGGACCGGTGTGTTACTTAAATCTGACCTCCGACGGAACGGGTCCTTTTCTTAGCTTTTCTGTTTGAACCGATTGATTTATGGTTTTGTACCTCACGAATCATGAATGGCTTTTACAAAACCAAAAGGACTAATAATCAAAATAGTGCAATTTAATTTGAAAAAAAAAATCAATTTATACTCCAAAACTTTGAGATTGTATATCCATGAAAATCTAAAACTATAACAATTGTATCAACTAAAACTATATTGTGAATCAATTTAGACCCACCATTAGAATCTCATCTTAAAACTTGTAATACATATAAAACTTCCTTAAATGTATTAATCAACAAAATATTATAGAGAAATGTTGACGTCAAATAAATAGTAGTGAGTTTCATTGATATGAGTGGTTTTTTTATCTCATTTTTTTATCTCTATTTTTCTTTACTTATTTAGAAAAAAATGCGTGATAATGTTTCTTGCTATTTTAGTAGGATTTTGGGAGAAGAAAAATTTTATTTAGATGATTGTGAGTTGATTTTAAATGAAATCATGTTATTCAAGATTGATTTCAACAAAGAAATGTAACACGTGTAATAAATTTGAATTTGTATTAATTTAAATGTAGTGGAGTACAATCTCTAATTTGTTTATCTAATTCTTTCTCTCTCACGTACAAATGCCTTGAGGGTTTAATAATTTGTTCTCGAGCACGTTGGTCTTTTTCGATCAGCCTTCTAGCTTGTTGGATCGGCCTTTTAATTGTTGATCTTCTTGGAGGATCGACCATTTGGCTTATTGATTGTTGGATCGGCCCTTGGCTTGTTGATCTTGTTGGATCGATCTTTGGCTTGTTGATCATCCTTAAAGAATTTATCGAAGTCTTGAAGTCTGTGTGCTTCAAATGCTTTCAACTTGTCTTCAAAGTCTTCGGACCTTCAAAAAAAATTTGGTCTTCAAAGTCTTCTAATCTTCAAGGTCTTCCAATCTTGAAGTCTTCTGATCTTCAAAGAGTCTTTAGTCTTCAAAAAGTCTTCAGTCTTTAAGAGAGAGTTTTCTAACTTAATTTTTTCTTTTGTACGTGTGTTTCACTTGAGGGCTAGAGCGCTTGTTCTCAAGGTTGCAGCTTCAATAAATCTTTAGGTCTCGAAGTCTTCAAGTCTTAAAGAGTCTTTGGTCTTCAAGGACTGTTCAACACCTAAGGACTTCAAGGAGTGTTTAACACTATAACACTCTTTTATTCTTTGAGAACTCGAAAAAAAAAAAAAAAAAAAACATGCAATGAAGTTGTAACATGAAAAAGTGAAGTTCAAATGTACTTCTAAATTGAATTTCGAGGACGAAATTCTTAAAAGGTGGTAATATTTTGTAAGATCCAATTTCGGATTTATAGTATTTATATGGCATAATGGTTATTTGATTTTCAAATGTCTTGAAAGAGGAGAAGTTTGGAATAAATTAGAAGTAAAAGTAAATTAAAATTTATGGGGTAAATTTTTGTTAAAAGAAAAAGAAAAAGGAAAGAGAAAAGTGAAAATATGTATGGTTTTGGTGTATTTTTGAAAAAAAAATTAGAGAATTGTGAGAGGCACGTGGGTGAAGCTTATTTGGGAAGTTTTTGTGTAGTTAAAATAATAATAATAATAGTAATAATAAATAAAAGAAATAATGTGTGGCTTCAAAGAAGCCACATGTATGCTTATTTTATAAATTGCAAGCCACATACATTATTTTGGTTTAAAAAAAAAAGGGGGGGTTCACGAAAAACAGAGGAGAGGAGGAAAAGAAAAGAAAGAGAAAGAGAAGGAGAATGAGAAATACATAAGAAGAGAAATCTATTGGGGCAAATCAACCATTTGAAGTTGAAATTGGAGTAAGAAGGTCGTTCAAACAAGATTAAAGACCGGTAAGCTCTCTTCTCTCTCTAGAAATTGAACTATTAGGTTGAACATTGAAGATTGAGATTTATTTTTCATGGACCTCTTTTCCTTTGCTTGTGGATTTTTTTTATGGATGGTAGAAAATCAAATAAGACTGAAAGATTAAGGTTTGATTGTGGTGTTAATTGCTTAGGTAGCAATGAAAGAAATAAATTTTGAGTTTATGAAATGTTGTTTTCTTTAAAGAAAGAAAGTTTAATGTTTATAAAGGGAGAAAGAAAGGGAAGGAATGAAAAATAATGTTGAATAAAAATGGAATAAGCTATTTTGTTGGTTTTATTTTGTGGGTTGGAAAGAGAAGGCACAAAACAATGGAGAAGAAAAAGAAGAAGAAGAAGAGAATGAGGGTAATTAAGTAAATTACAAGGGAAATGATTGGATGATACAAATGAAGTTATGAGGAGAGAGAGATGTAGTTGGAAATTGGGGTCTTCACGTGGGAGAGGTTGTTTGGAAATAAATAAAATGTTATTTTATTTTTTAAGAAAAGATGGACTGTGGAAGAGAGAGAAGAAAATATTACTTGATTGGAGAAAAGACAAAAATGGTGTCTACATTATTGGAATGAGAAAGAAATTATAATTTGAGAATTTGGATTAAGATGAAAGAGAAGGAAATTGGAAAATATTTTAATTGATTAATTGGAAGTTTATGTTTATTTCTTTTGGAAATAATTCATAATCTATGGTATGGTTATTGAAAATTTCAGATTGGACAGAAACTGGACTAGCTTATGATCTGAAGAGTCGATGTTGATATTCTGTGAGTGGTTATTTTATAAAATATTTCAATTATTTTAGTAATTGATGAGATTTTTGTGAGATTTGAAATCAATTGCAATTTATATTAATGCAAATGATTTAGTTATTGAAGATTTTGATAATTTGGAGGAAATTGCGTGTATTTCGTAAATCGTTTATTATTGAAATTGATGATTTACTAATTTGATAAGAAAGTGACATATGTTCACTAAGTTGCATTCATGGTTTGGCATATTTGAATTTGAAGAGATTTATGTTTATATGAAATTTTAGATGAGCTTATAAAAGGTGAATTTATAGAACTTTCTGGATTTTAGCCAATTGGTAAAAGTACATATTATCATATCAAGTATTTGAGATATTTCATGATTATTTGAGATGTTTGAAGAGTTTTAATGTTTATTGAGAAATGTATGAGATTTTCGAGACGTGGTCTCAGAGAAATTATGACTTTGAAAATGTTTTATATTATTGAGAGTTTTGATTATTATTTGAGAATTTATCCATGTTTAGTGTTATTTAAAAATCTCTCAAGCTTATGAGATGTGGTTTAGAGAAAGAGCATGGTTTTCAGACAAAGTTTGAGAATCAAGAGTTTTATTTTAATAATGGTTTTCAAACCATTAGATCTATGTACCCATGGTGATTACCCGTATACTGTGTGAATGTGTTTCCATAGTATACCAGAGAGAGAGGTCTTTGGGACCCACTCTAGCACACACATAGGCTTTGGGCCGTGTGTTAGGGTGCTTAGCCCTTTGCAGGCAGTTCTACGTGCACGTATGATAGAGATTGGCTTTGCTATGTACTTGGAAGATTATTCGGTACATAGTATGACAGGGATGTGTTCTGCTATGTATCTGGAGATTACTCGATACATAGTATGACAGAGATTGCTCTATTGTGCGTATTGAGATTACTCTACGCCAGTATAACAGAGATTTGGGTACATATTTGGTGATGAATTATACTAGCTTATGCTTATGATTTTCAGAGCTATAATTGCATATTTCTCTATCTATGCTTTTACCAACTTGTGCTTATGTTTTCAAGAATTGATGACTTAAGAGTTGTTGTTTTCAAGAGTGGTTTTATTTACAGATTTTCATGTATTTAAATGATCATGGGAGTTTCTGAATTGTTCGTGATTTACATTATACCACCAAGTTATGAACTTCTATTTAGTAAGAGAATAATTTTTTTTTCTGAAAATTTATTTTCTTGTGGAATCACCACTCACTGGGCTTTTTAGCTCATTCTTTTATTTTTAATTTTTCCACCATGTTGCTCTTGAGTTTCAACCAGAGTTAGCTAATCAGAATCTGCCACCAATCTGGTTAAGTCATTGCATATCATCTATTGTAAGTAAAGAGAGAATTTTTGACTGCTTTGTTTATGGGATATCCAAAGATAAAGTTAGATAATGAGCGAAGAGAATAAAGACTTGGCAATAGATTTCATGTCCCATTTGGGGTCTACTATCATCACAGCTCCTCCTAGATTTGGTAGAGTAATCTAGAGCAGGGTGTGACACCTAAGGACTTCAAGGAGAGTTCAACACCTAAGGACTTCAATGGTTCTTTGTTCTGAGTTCTCCCTAGATTCTCTAGTTCTCTTTGGAGAATTTAATTTTTGAACCTTTCAAATGAAGGAGAGGTCTTCTATTTATAGAGTTTTCCGGAGGCATGTAGGGTTGGGCTTTGGTCTTTGGGTCAACCATTGGACTTGGGCTTTGTTGGCATTTGGGCCCAATCATTGGACTTGAGTTTTGTTTAATTTTGATCCAAATTCCATATAATAAATTTGACCAAATTAAGTTTAATTATTTGGTCAAATGATTATAATGAAGACATGTGACCTAATTTTAGAATTTGTCAATTTTTGTCTTCAAATTAAATTTAGGGCACATGTAAATTTATAATTTATCCCAAATTTTATTATTTGTAATTTTGTGAAAATAGTGAATCATTATGCCAAATTGATTCACTTATGAAAGTATAGAGTTTAAATTGTTAGGTTTATGAGCTGAAATCATACCATATATTTTAATGATATCAAACCTTTAAATTGCTAATGATTTTATTGTTTTAAAGTATGCATACTATAGAGTTCAAAAAGATGATTTCAATGCATTTTTAATAGCTCAAATCGAATATCAAATGAAAAATTATAACAAAAAAAATTGAAAAGAAATATACTGGGTGGTGATGATGCAGACAAGTAAGGTGACGAGACATGGTAACATTCCTTCCTTCATTGAGTGTGGATTTCTTTGTTTTTTACCTTTGGAACTTTTATTTTTTGATTTTATATTAAAGTTTTTTCTTCATTAAATCTCCACATTTCATCCATTTTACCTAAGATCTAATGACCCAAAATTTATCCAAATTTTGAACCTTATTTAAACATTTTTCCACTCTTTTCAAACACCCCTCCTCTCCCAAATTTGCTAAAAATTTCTCCAAAATCCTCAATGGATGATTTTCTCTGAAAGCTTAATCTTTTTCTTTTTTTTTTTTAGGGAGAAAAATTTATCTGAGAAATTAAATGGTTTCTTTTGTGATCAAAATTTGTAAATATCCACTCAGTTAGCTCGTGGGTTTTTCAAATTCTATTCTTCTCCTTAATTGTGTAAGATTTTCTGAAAGGTTATGGTTTACGCAGTTTCTTCATTCTCCTCCTCTTCATCTTCGACGCTTCATGGCTATCCGACATATAATTCGCGGCGTTCAGTAGGATGAAAGGTGGGTGTAGATTTTATTGAATTGAATCGTATATTTTACAAAAGAATACACCATGTACTTATACATAATACAAACATAACATAAAAGGAAAGTATGTAATATTGCCCTTAATTTGAGCCTAAATTATAGCATATATATAATTTAACACCCTCCCTCAAACTCAAGGTGGTAAAGTAGCAACCAACTTGAGTTTGCGAAGTAGTTGAGTGAAACGGCTAGGTGGCAATGCTTTGGTGAATATGTCAGCTGGTTGATTTGCAGTGGAGATGGATTGTAAAAGAACAGTGTTGCTCTGGAGATGATAACGAACAAAGTGACAGTCATTCTCAGTGTGTTTGGTACGTTCATGGAATACATCATTGTGAGCAATCTGGATGGCACTGCGATTGTCACAATGAAGTAACGTAGCAGACGGTTGAGGAATGCCCATATCAGCGAGAAGTCAGCGAAGCCATAGTAACTCAGAAGTAGCATCAGCAAGGGCACGATATTCAGATTCTGTACTGGAATGTGAGACAATAGATTGTTTCTTGCTTCCCCAAGAAATAAGAGAGTCACCGAGATAGAAGCAGCAACCTGTGGTGGAACGTCGATCAGTGATACAAACTAGCATCTTCAAGAGGAACACCATCGAAAGGAGTTAGGCGAACATTCGAATACAGTGGTGTTGATGACATAATAGAGTCAGCAATACTCAATCAAGCCAGAAGATTTGAAGCATATTTTGCTTGAGATAGATAATACCCATCGGAGTGAGATGACACCTCAAGACCAAGGAAATAGCTGAGCGATCCTATGTCTTTCATCTCAAAGTGTTTTCCAAGGTAGCATTTCAAATCAGAGATAGCCTGAGGATCATCACCTGTAATAATCATGTCATCAACATAAAGAAATAATCATGTCATCAACATAAAGAAGAAGGAGAATCATACCCTGAGGAGTCTGACGTGTAAACAGTGTTGTATCGTGGGGACTAGAAGTAAACCCAAGTTGAGTTATGGTAGAACTGAATGTGGCAAACCAAGCTCGTGGAGCTTGCTTCAGACCATACAAAGCTCGGCGAAGAAGACAAACTTTCTGAGGTGGAGGAGAAGTACCAGGTGGGGGTTTCATATACACCTCCTCAGAAAGAGTACCATTGAGGAACGTATTTTTAACATCCATTTGAAGAAGGGGCCACTGTTTGGCAGCTGCAACAGCTAACAAGCTACGAACAGATGACATTCGAGCAATTGAGGCAAATGTTTCTTCTTAGTCAATACCGTACTCCTGAGAATAACCTTTTGCAACCAGACGAGCTTTATACCGTTCAATAGAACCATCAGAGTGGGTTTTGATTTTGTAAATCCACTTTCAACCAATAGGTTGTTTGCCAGATCCACGTAATCCCAAGTATGAGTCTTTTCTAAAGCCTGCAATTCCTCATTCATTGCTTGATGCCAAAGAGGGTTAGTACTGGCCTCATGATAAGATGAAGGTTCAACTAGAGACATGATAGTAGAAAAACAATGATAATCCTGGAGGTGATGAGGAGTTTCTCTTACCCGAGTGGAGCGATGAACGGAAGTGACAAGTGCAGGTTCAGGTTCTGCTAAGACGATAGATGTTTGATCTAGGACAGCAGAGAGAGGAGTAAATTGATCAAGCTCGGGGGTATGAGAAGGGTCAAGATTTATACCTGGATCATTTGAAGCCAATATTGGATTCAAATGAGCAGAGTTAGTGACTAGGTGATTAAAGTCTGAGGCACATGAAGGATCAGACGGGGGAAAAAGGTCACTGGAGATATCAGTAAAAAATGGTTAGGGACTAGAGAGAGAAGCATGGAAGGAGGTGAGACTAGAGAACATACTATGTTCCCAAAAAGTTACATGTCGAGAGATGCGTAACCTTTTGGAGATGGGATCCCAACAACGAAAAACCTTGTGTTCCGTGCCATAGCCAAGAAAGCAGCATAGGCGAGCACGTGGTTCAAGTTTGGTATGTTCATGAGGTTGAAGGAGGACAAAGATGCACAACAAAAAACTTTAAGATGATCGTAGGTAGGAGGAGTACCATATAGACGTTCAAAAGGAGAGATATTCTGAAGAACAGAAGATGGAAGTCGATTGATGACATAGACAGAAGTGAGAGCAGCATCTCCCCAAAAATTTTCAGGACAGGATGCAAAGAGAAGTTGGGCACGAACAGAATCCAAGATATGACGATGTTTGCGTTCTGCTCATCCATTTTGTTGGGAGGTGTGCAGGCATGAACGTTGAATCAATGTGCCCAGTTGGGTGAGAAAAGAGAGAAGGCTCAAATCCTTATACTCCATGGCATTATCTGTGCGAAGAATTTTAATGGTTCAAGAAAATTGTGTTTGAACCATATTGGCAAAAGCAATATAAATTTGAGATAAAGTAGAGCGGTTTTTCAAAAAATATATCCAAGTAAAACGAGAATAGTCATCAATAAATAGAACAAAGTAACGATAGCCACTGACAGTAGGAGTAAGAGCGGGGCCCCAAATATCAAAGCGAACCAACCCAAAGGGAGTTTCACATGAAGAAGATGAAATAGAAAAGGACAGAGCATGTTGTTTCGCAAGCTTACAATTTAAACAGTCAAATGGAGTAAATTTTGAACTATTATTTAAATTACCAACTAACTTGCGAAGTTTGTCAGGGGAGGCATGACCAAGATGAAGATGCCATTGATACATGGTAGAATCAGTGGCAGATGCAGAGATCAACGGAGAAACAGGGAGTTGAAGAGATGTAAGCTCAAACAACCTTCCTACTTTGCATCCTGTACCAACTATTTGTCCTGTTTGTGGATCCTAAACCTGACAACCATGAGAAGAAAAACAAACAGTAAGACCAAGATCACAGAGTTGGCCGATAGAGACAAGGTTAAAGGTCAGATTAGGGACATGATAGGTATGGGGAAGTGTTAAAGTATGAGTGGTAACAGTACCAACATGTGTAATAAACATACTATTTACATTAGCAGCATCAATGGAAGAAAGAAATGGAGCAGGAGTTGAGGAAGACAAAAATGAGATATTAGAGGTCAGATGATTGCAACAAGCAGAATCAAGAAGCCAAGAGTTACCTGGGACTGCAAGAGCAGAAGAATTGGAAGAGAGTACCTGTTTCAGTAAATCCTGAAGATCACTGATCGGAAACTTAAGAGGAGGGGGATCTGGAGAGGAGGCAGAAGCAACAATAGATGAGGAATCAGTTTTAGATAAATTTTTTGGTTTGATGGATCTACCTGAAGGGTGAGGTGGTCGAGAAGGACAATTGTCCAAAATGTGACCACGTTTGTGACAATACCTGCACTCAATTGTAGGACAATCAGAAAATTTATGACCATATAATTGACAATTCGTGGAGAAGAGAGAGCCATAAACTTTTGCCATGAAGAAAATCACTGAATTGAACTGACAGGTGAACCGAAATTGGCCGAACCGGTCTGAGTAGACAAAACTGGTCTGGATGAACCAAATTGGTTTGGATGAACCAGTTGACCAAAACCCTTTTTTTTAAACCTAAAAGGCGATGGGCAATCACGCAGTGGGCAGAGGGCGCTGGTTGGAGCTTCACGCTGGGGCAGGAGTTTCCCACGTGGCTGTCAGTGAGCAAATTTGTGCTGCCGGGGTGTTATTTCGCTGGAGATCTGGATTGCGCAGGTGGAATATGAGGGGTCGGAGGTTGGGTTCGTAAACGCAGTGGACTTCGCGCAGATCTGGGTTCGTGGACAACTCGTGGGTTGGGATTAAGGCAAGGACAGAGACGCCGGTGTTCGCAGATATGGGTTTACGGTCGAACTGGGCGTGGGCTGTGCAGCAGGCGGTGATGGATCTGGGCCGCGACTAAGCGTTTTGGCAGCAAGCGGTGCGGCGGACTACAACAGAGCAGGTTCAGCAAGCGGCATGTGTTCAGAGAAGAGAAAGACGAGTCTGGTTTCGCTGGAGATTTGCACAAATCTGGGCAGATCTGGTTCCTGATTAGGTAGATCAAGTGAGTCTCTTCGCTTCACAGGGGTCATCACCCGCCGGTGGGCCTTGCCAGAGAAGAAGAAGATGGGTAGAGGTTATTTCAGGTATGGGTAGCTCTGATACCATGTAGATTTTATTGAATTGAATCATATATTTTACAAAAGAATGCACCATGTACTTATACATAATACAAACATAACATAAAAGGAAAGTATGTAACATTGCCCTTAATTTGAGCCTAAATTAAAACATATATATAAGTTAACAGTGGGTTCGTTTTTTGTTCTGAATGATCTAGTGCTTTGCGGTGTACTGGTTTCTGACATTGTGTTTTTTTGGGAAATTTTCAATTTATAGTCTACTCTTTTGGTCTAAACTTTTTGATTTGGTAGTTTGTCTTTCTTTTTATCCATCAAAGTGATAGTTGAATTAGTGATTTTGGAAAAAGAGATTTAGTTACAATTGATTTTGTAAAATTGATTTTCATGCAATCATATTGATTTTTTGGTTCCAAACTTTTAAAAGTGATTTTCATATATTTAGAAGTCATTTTGAATTATTACATTTGGTTTTAAAAGTGATTTTAGAATTATCAGATTACTAAGAAGGACATTTTATATTAGAGAAATTATTTAACTAAATAATTATGATAAATACTTATTTTTATTAATTTATTTTTTCATTTGTTTTATTATTAAATTTCTATAGGCATGATTAATATGTTAATATGTTAAGTAAGAAAAATAAACATAATAAATATCAAAAGAAAAATTCAAAATTACAATCATTGAAATGAAACAAACAGACAAACCCATGAATCATAATTCTGAGAAATGGAGCTCTTCTGTGTTGAAGATCGTAAAGAATCGCAATTCACATAGACATAAATTACACAATACAAAATTTGAGGTTGCTTCTTTAGAAGGCTTTTATTTGGCATATACATGAGGTAGAAAGAAAAAAAAAACCAAATGAGGAAGAAGAAGAAAAAAAATCATGAGTTAAAAATCAAATCAAATCAAAGGGGGTTCGTTTTCACTAATATTCACAACCCAAATGATTAACAAAAAAAAAATCCCAAGTTTACAAATTCAAAAAAGTTCAATTCAAAACTTGGATGAGTTCGCAGTGGACCTGTCCATTCCAGAGGCCGAAACAACCAAAGTCAAGCAACACTACAAGAATTTTGGGTTTTTTCGACGCTAAAAATGGTTGGGAAAAGTCCAAAAACCGTCAGGAATACCTTTTCCGATGGAAAAAAGTGCGTCGGAACAATCGTCGGCATATCCCTGTCAAGGAAGCTTTTTCCAACCAAATTTTGGTGGCGTCGGCATTTCCTAGAAATTGTAGGAATTTCTAGGAAAACCGACGCCTCTTTGTAATCGACAGTTAAAGGATTTGCTTACCAAATTACGTTTGGTCGGCAATTCTTAACTGCCGACCAAAATGCATTTGGTCGGCAATGCCTTGATTTGCCGACCACATTATTCATTTGGTCAGAAATTCAAGGAATTGCCGACCGAATTTATGAGTTTGGTTGGCAATTTGGTCGGCAATTCCCATAAAGGCCAACCAAACTACAAATTTGGTCGGCATTGCTTTATCTTTGATATTTTAGAAATTTCAAGAGATTTTTGTCTAGATTTCACTATAATTTAAACATGTTGTACTTATAATAAATTGTACACAAAATAAGTCAAATAATACTTTATATTAAACCAAATTTGATTACACTTTGTTCATAAATTCAAATAAGATAAAAATAAAACTTTTACACAAATAAATCTAATCTAGAAACAAAATTTAATAAATATAAGTTCTCGTCATCTTCATGGTAAATCTTTGTCCTGCAACAGAATAATGTCAACTCAACCCACCTATGAAAAACAAAGAGATGAACATAAGATTAAAACTATAAACACATAACAACTAAACTAATATTTCAAAGTATCAAAATTTAATTAGTTACAAAACTATATAAGCAAAACACCAAATTTGAGAAAGCAACCAAGTTCTAAAGCAAAATACCATATAACTTATAACGAATTATAAGGAACTAAAAAACTTAAATTTAACAAAAACAATCAAAACTTTCTACTAGCTCCTAAAGTTACAAAACCCATGAATATAATGAAGTAAAATGATCAAAACAACAAAATTAATCTAACTTACTAAATATACTAATAATAAACTCATCAAATTATTATATCGAACTAAAACAATCAAAACAACTATACTAATCTAACTTTACTAAGTAAACAAATAATAAACTCATCAAACTATAACAACACAAATCTTTATAAGTATAACACCACATTTAGCAAAATCAACCAAATTGATTAAACTTTACCAAGTAAACAAAAGTTATAAAACTACGTAAGTAACTTTTCCAAAATCAAAATTACAAACATATTTACCAAAAACTTAACTTAGACTTATCAAAAAAAGTTACAAAACATATGTGAGTATTACCTAAAACTTTTCAATAGACATGCATAGCATCTAAACCTCAACTATCATGACCATAAGCTCAAAGAAACCAAATAATCAACGCATCAAATTTATAACCAACTAAAACCAAAGTTAGAAAATTACAAGTAACTTTTTCAAAACAAAAATTGCAAACATACTTAAAACTTAACTTTACTTTGTCAAAAGCTACAAAACATATATATGAGTTTTGACTAAGCTTCTCAATACACATGCATAGCATCTAAAACTCATCCATCATGAACATAAGCTCAAAGAAACCATATAATCAACCCATCAAATTTAAAATCAACTAAGAGAATGAAGACTTCATAAGTATAACACCAAATTTAACAATACACAACCAAATCTACATTGGCCCACCCACAACCTAATCCTTAGTGTAGCTTAGTTTAGTTTAGTGAATGCAAATAATGGACGTTTGTATCGAGGCAATTGGCTCCACTAAGCAGGGACGCCGATTCAGAGGTGATCGTTGGGATTTACTTGTAACCCCATGAGGTTTTGTTATTAATGCAATTTCATTTCAGCTTGTTTATCTTTTACCTCTTTGATTTCATTTCTAAGCGTATTCGTAGTTGGGATTGACAACCTTTAACACGTCAAATTAGCTTAGCTTTGCTATGAATGTTTTGCCTTTATCTTAGCATGTGTTTAAGTAAGCATTAGGAGTTAGAATTGGTGAGTTTGTGAGCTGTGAGCAGTCATGAACGACTAAAAGATTCTATAGCCTAAAGAGGTAGTAAGTGTAAGAGCTAATCTAAACTTGCCACTTAGGTTAGTACGAGCAATTCATTGTTTCTAATTAACTCGAGAGTTTAAACGGATGGTTTAAAGTATGGTACGTGACAATCTCAGTTGGGATTAGTACCGTCCTCAGTTCTAGATTGATTTTGGGTTTAATTAGCACTTGATTGATTAAACTGCACTAGGATTAATTAGAAGTTCATTTGTGCTTAATTCGAATGTGTGAGTATAATCAAGCATGAAATTACTTTATCTTTTGTTACTAATGATTGGTGTTACTAAATCCCATCCCAACGTGATCCTATGAATCGGTATTCAGTTAGTTTGTTAATTTTCACTACTTTTATTCTCATTCTCTTTTATTCATTTTATTTTCCCTCGCATTAATTATTTAATGAAGCACCAACCCCCCTTTTTGGTTACTCTAAATCCAAATTAAGCAAGCTAGCTACTAAAATTGCGCTCACGCCTCCCTGTGGATCAACCTAGCCACTATATTGCAAAATATTAGTTGGTCCAGTTTATAAATTTTATTTGATGAGTTTGACAAATATTTATGTTGAAGGACCATATCTCATATCAGTTGCTCATTACTTACTTCTATGAGAGACTTCCGTTGAACGACCGCTCCATGATCGTGTTTGCAAGTGGTGGAGCTTTGGTTAACAAGACGCCCACAAATGCAAAGAAACTCATTGGCAATATGGCTGAGAACTCTCAACGGTTTGGAACTAAAGAGCCATCTCCTTCGACGCTCGGTCAGGTAGAGGAGGTAAGCGATGTTAAATCTCAAATTTCTGAACAAACATCTCTTGTACAACAACTTGCAGTAGGTTAGGCACAAGTTTCTAAAGCCTGTTGAGTGTGTTCATTATTTGGGCACACCGTGGATGTATGTCCTTAAGTTCAACAAGGGAATATGCCTGAGGTAAACGCCATTGGTGGCTATGTGAGCAATCACTAGAACCAACGCAACTACGATCCTTATTCCAACCATTATAACCCTGGATGGAGAGGCCACCCTAACTTCAGCTATGCAAGTGGAAGAGGACATTAGAAGCCTCAACATAACTATCACCCTCTAGCTTCAGTACCTACTCAGTGACAGTCGTCTTCTTCATGTATGTCCTTAGAGGATATGGTTAAGAGTTTAGCTAACAAATCGTTAAAATGTCAACAGGAGATTAGGACAGGTATGTAGAGTCTTGGTACTCAGATCACTCAGCTGGCAAACTCAGTCAGGATGAAAATCAGAATTTAGGAAAGCTTCCAGCTCAACCTGAAACACACCATGAAAATGTAAGCGCATTAACGCTGAGGAGTGGGACAAAGGTGTTGAATGATCTCATGGTGATTTCTCAAGAAAAAGAAGAAGAGAAGAAAAATGTTGAGAAGAATTTGGAGAAGAATGAGGAAGAGACCACTTCTAGACCCACTAAAGGTATTGTATTCGATCCACCCCTTAGTTTAAACACTTACGTGCCTCGAGCACCCTTTCCTTCCAGACTTGCCCCTAGAAAAGAAGAGAGGATCGTTCAAGAAGAGAAGTATGAGAATGATGTTTATGAGATATTCAGCAAGGTGGAGGTGGATGTACTGCTTTTGGATATTGTGAGGCAAATCCCTAAGTTTGCACAATTCCTAAAGAAGTTATGTATTATCAAAAGGTCCACGAGAGGTAAGAATAAAAAGGAAGTTAGTAAGAATATTTCTGCTATTTCATTGAAATCTATGCCTGAGAAGTGTTTTGATCATGGCATGTTTACATTACAATGTGTGATCGGAGGAAAAGAAATAAAGCATGTCATGTTAGATTTAGGTGCATCGATAAATTGTTAGGATTTATGCCCTAAAGCCTCGTAATTAATAATTTATTTAATAATTAATAATAATTTTGATTATTTTATTTGCAATATAATATTATCTATTATATGAAAAATCCAAGGTTATTATTGTAATCTTGAATAGTATGTGGTTGACATACGAGAGGATCATGTTCAAGAAATAACCTGAAGGGTCATAGTACATGAATAAGGTGGGGTGTCTTATCCTGGTAACACTATTGATACAGCCCACTTTGTAATAGTTACAAATGATTTAATCCAAATCATTCATGTGGGGACATGTGAGTGGGAGTATCTTATACAATGAGTTTGTATAAGACTGGACCATGAAATATTTAATCTCTCCTTATAAATCCGTTAATTGAGAAGATTAATATTTCATCAGGATGATCATATGCGACTCGATCTTAATCCTGAATGAGTTATAAACTCCTGCCTGTGAGGGCTTGTCCTTTGATTTGCATGGGTGAGAGTGGCTTTTGTAGCCGATTCAATATGCCTACCATTTTGGGGACTTGACCAAATAGAGAGCTGGGAACATAATCTCATAAGATGGAATTTCACTCCTTCTCACATAGGGTATGTAGATGAGTAGTTCCTTTAAGTGCTAATTTCGGGACTTGAACAATGGGGCCTCACCCTCTCACTGGCCCGAGAGGGACTTAGTTTATAATTAGATTATAAACAGATTGTTCATTAGAGGATTAGTGGTACTTAAGATGCAATATGTAATTATAGGGGTAAAACGGACTTTTGACCCAACTGTAATTACGAACAACTCGTGAAAGATCGACTTGCATGTAATGATTATATCTATGAACACAACTTGTCCTACAGTGTATAAGAGTGCAACTCTAAGTCTATAGTGGAGTGACCTAGAGTTAATGAATGAAAATTAATTAATTAAAGAGTTTAATTAATTAATTTTGTATCATTGGAGCTTATAATCTGTATGTCTATAAGGTCCCATTGCTAGTTCATAGTAAAACTAAAAAGATCAATTTAGTTGAAAGAAAAATTTGAAGTGTTCAAATTAATATTTAATATATTAGATATTTTAAATATAAAAGGGGAAAATATATTTATTGTATTTGATACATTAAATATTAAAATTTGAAATGTTAAAATTAATATTTAATTTGAAGTGTTCAAATTATTATTTAATATATGAGATATATTAAATATAAAAGAAAAAAATATATTTATTGTGTTTTATACATTAAATATTAAAATAATTAATGTATATTAGATACATTAAATAAAAGATATTTATTAAATTTGAATTGGATTCAAATTAGGAAATAAATGTCGTAGGAGAATTTTAAATGGTTTGAATAAGATTCAAATTGATTAGATAAATGTATTTTAATATATTAGATATTAAAATATATTATTTAATTATTTTTCCTAGACCACTATAAATAGAACCCTAGGGGTGAGCCATTGTGCATTCTTCATAGCACACATCTTCTCAATAGACAGAATTAGAGAATTCTCTCTAGACCTCTTCCTCTCCAATCCCTTGTGGATTTTCTTTCAAGATGCTCCCACAAGCCTTAGTCCTGTGTTCGAGTCATAGCTGGGAAGACTTTGTGGAAGAGATAAAGATCCGCCAGAATATTCTCCATATTTATCTCAAAAGTAAGTTTTCTTAATTGATATTATTTTTAGTTTAATTTTAAATAAAATCAAAGACGATCCAATGCTTCTGCTGCGGGATGAAAAGTTCATTCCTATCATAAATGTTATGCCTTTGTCTGTGTATCATGAACTAGGCTTGAATGGAATGCATGAAAGTAATATCATGATTCAATTAGCAGATTGTTCTTCCATTAAACCTCTAGGAATCATTGAAAATTTGCTTGTCAAAGTTAATGAGTTGTTGTTCCCTGCGAATTTTTATGTGGTTGACATGGGAGATAGGCCTAGACATGCTTCAACATCTATTTTGTTATGTAGGCCTTTCATGAAAACTGCCAGAACAAATATTAACGTTGATGATGTGATTGTTTCTGCTGGTTTTAATGGAAAAATTTGTGAGTTCAAAGTTGTTGATTTTGTTGATTATTATGATTGTGTTGATTCTTTGGCTGGGATAGATGATTTAGATTTGTAGGAATTATCTTTTGGACGATCGCTTGATGGAGTAAGGTCGAGTTTGGAGGATCCTGGCTGAGTACGGATAGCCACAAGACCCGTCGAGCAATCATCGTTAAAATTTGCACTTCGTAGAGGTAACCAGGCATTGAACTTTAATTTTCTTTCTCTAGCGTTTCTTAGCTCTTTGTTTCTTAGTTTGTATGTTTAAGTTGGCTATTTGTTTTGAATGATTTTTTTGGCCCGAATTTTGAAAGGATAATGACCATTCTCAAAGGAGGAGTCGCCTTACCGTACCCATCTACGTGCTTGGAACATCAGGGAAGTTTTAGTTCCCTTGTTTTGTTCTTGTTATATTTGTTCAATACATAGGGGATAATGTATGATTTAGGTTGGCGGTGGGTAGTTTAGTTTGGAACTTGAGCTTTGATTGATGAATGCTTTAGCTTTGTTGATTGAGTCCTTGAGCACCTGAGCTTGGACCTATCTTTAGGTTTGCATAGTGCTATTTGATTGGTCCTTGAGCACCTGAGCTCAGACTTTTGATTGACTAAGCTAAGCATGTTATTTTGGATGATTTGAATGTTGTTTTGTTTTGTATTGAGCTTTTATTGACAATCTTGAAAATTTTAAATTCTTGAGCTTAATTTGAAGGAGAAATTGGATGTGTGTTGCATGAGTAGGACCATCTATGAGATGCTCTCCATAGTGTTGTTATTTTCAAATTGATGAAGCATGATTATCTTGTCCTGATTTCAGCATATTCAAAAAAATTCCTTGACTTTCTTGTATGTTTTGAGCACCTTAGCTTCCCTTTTGATGTCTTGAAGGCCTAGGGTAATGTTATGGGATTCATATGTCTGTTGTCACCCCGATAGACTTAGGCATTAGTTTGACGATGACCGAGCATGATAGCTAGTAATGTGTTGCTTAGGAAGAAAAAGTGTTTAATTTGCCTGCAAGGAAAAGAACAGAAAGTGAGCTCAAAAGAAAAATCATTTTAGCGAAAGAAAATAAATGAAAGAAAAAAGAAAAAAAGAAAATAAACTTGTAATATGCTGAAAAGAGTTGAAGGTAAAAAGAGATGCCACTGTCGTGATCAGTTAGGCCACCTATTGCGCGAGTGCTCTAGGTACGGGTCCCTACGATAGTTGTGCGAAAGCTAGTGCCTTTGACATTAAAGTGATGCAAGTTTGCCCTAAGGATAGTTTTTCAGGCACCTACTAGCTTATTACTTTCTTGAGTGTTAGGAACCCAAATAATTGGTGTCTAGAGCTAGTGTAGGGGGAAGATAGATTGAGAACCCTGTAAACTTACCCCACACTTGTAAAGCCCTCGCTAGGTAAGCTAACTACACACACTCACGCAAGAAATGCTTGGAAAAGCTTTTCAATATGTTATTGATGGCGTGTTTGATTGTGCTTTATCCTTTTGCATTTAACTTTCTATCTTGAGCATCGAGGTTAGAGTCATGTTTCTTGCATCCATTGAATATTGTATTCTTGAGTTTATTCTAGTCTTGCTCGAGGACTAGCAAGCTTAGGTTGGGGGTATTTGATAGGACTCAAAAAGTCCTAAATTTCTATGCCTAAATCTTGTGGTGTTAATTGATTTAACGTGCTTAATTCCCTATTTTGTAGATAAATTAGTTTGAGGTGCAATTCGGAGTTTATTGGACTTTTTTGGAGCTTTTTGGAGTGTTCAGGATTGATTCACGCTTATCCTGAGGTCATGTAAGCCCTAATTGAGCAATTGGAGAAGAAATGACCAAGTTGTCCAGGGAGCAGCGTTGAGACGCTCCACGAAGCCCCTGCTCGACCCTAAAAGACAGAATGTGAAGGTGCAGGGCAGCGTCGAGATGCTGTCCCCAGCGTTTAGATGTTGTCCCAAGTCTAGAATGCGCAGATGTAGGGTAGTATTGAGAGGCTATCCCTAGCATCGATAGCGTCTCGAGCTTCAATAGTGAGCGCAGGTCGACGCTGTGGTGAGACTCAAAGACGCTGGTCTAATTAGGGACAGCGTCGAGACACTGCCTGTAGTGTCTTAATGCTACATCGACTTTTATAAAAGCATATTTTCCATTTAGGGCAAATGAGCCATTGGTGAACATCCCCATTCTTTCTATCTTCTCACCTCTTTTTCTCTGTATTTTTTCATTCCGAATCCTTAGTTTAGCTTAGTTTAGTTTAGTGAATGCAAATAATGGACGTTTGTATTGAGGCAACCAGCTCCGGCTAAGCGATAAAGCTGATTAAGACGTGCTCATCAGGATTTACTTGTAATACCATGAGGTTTCGTTATTAATGCAATTTCATTTCAGCTTGTTTATCTTTTACCTCTTTGATTTCATTCCTAAGCATATTCGTAGTTAATGCAATTTCATTTCAGCTTGTTTATCTTTTACCTCTTTGATTTCATTCCTAAGCATATTCGTAGTTGGGATTGACAACCCTTAACACGTCGAATTAGCTTAGCTTTGCTATGCATGTTTTTCCTTTATCTTAGCATGTGTTTAAGTAGCATTAGGTGTTAGAATTGGTGAGTTTGTGAGATGTGAGTGATCATGAACGACTTAAAGATTCTATAGCCTAAAGAGGTAATAAGTGTAAGAGTTAATCTAAACTTGCCACTTAGGTTAGTACGAGCAATTCACTGTTTCTAATTAACTCTAGAGTTTAAAAAATTGGTCTAAATTATGGCACGTGACAATCTCAGGCTGGAATTAGTACTGTCCCCAGCTCTAGATTGATTTTGGGTTTAATTAGCACTAGATTGATTAAACTGCACTAGGATTAATTAGAAGTTCGTTTGTGCTTAATTCGAACGTGTGAGTATAATCAAGCATGAAATTACTTTATCTTTTGTTACTAATGATTGGTGTTACTAAATCCCATCCCAACGTGATCCTACGAATCAGTATCCGGTTAGTATGTTAATTTTCACTGCTTTTATTCTCATTCTCTTTCATGCATTTTATTTTCCCTCGGATTAATTATTTAATGAAGCACCAACCCCCCTTTTTTGGTTATTTTGAATCCAAATTAAGAGAGCTAGCTACTAGAATTGCGCTCACGCCTCCCTGTGGATCGACCTAGCCACTATATTGCAAAATATTAGTTGGTCCCGTTTATAAATTTTATTTGACGAGTCTGACAAGCTTTGTGTCAGTACTCTTGTGTCGTTTTATTATTATTTCAATCACGTGCACTTGAATGTACACCCGATCAAGTATGTTGTCCTAATTTTAGCATATTTAAAAAAATTTCTTTGTTTTTCTTGCATGTTATAAGCACATTAGCTTACCTTTTGTTGTCTTGAAGGCCAAAGGTAGTTTTATGGGGTCTAGATATTTGATGTCACCCCAATAAGCTTAAGGACTAGGTTGATGGTCGTTTTTTGCATGAAAGTCTATAATGCCTTACTTAGGGAAAAAAAATGTGTATTTGTCATAAAGAGCTTGTCGAAGGCTCTATCAAATATATTTATAACCTAAACCTATAAGATTTATAGTAATAGTGGCCAGGATCGATCATACGGACTGGATTTCTTAATTTAACTCAATACCATTGTTATTAATGCTCAATTTTATCTAGAGAATCGAAGTTTGAGATAGAATTAGATTATAATATAAAATATATATTTACAAGATTGGAGACAATTTTAGAGAAAATACATGCGAATAATGTTTTAGCCATGAAGCATCACTTGGTTTAAATTAGGAAAATAAATACATGCAACAATCATAAGCCAAAAAGATCACTAAACTGGTTAAATGATTTTTCCAAGCCCAAATAAAATCATGCCAAATTGAGTCCTTAACCTTTTAGTCTAAATCTTCAATTAAGCATGCCAACAAGTAAATCTTTTATCACTTCTAATAATAAATCATTCATTCCCATGCAATAATAAACTATTAGTCATGCATCCACACTAAAATTTAAGTTCTACTTTCCCAAGCTAAAACTCAAATTAAAGACAACCAAACTTTGGCCACAAGCTCAGACATAGAAACATGAATACCATTGCAATGTAATATGAGTCAAAATTTAAGCCA
This sequence comes from Trichosanthes truncata, assembly GCA_033996785.1. Taxonomy (NCBI): domain Eukaryota; kingdom Viridiplantae; phylum Streptophyta; class Magnoliopsida; order Cucurbitales; family Cucurbitaceae; genus Trichosanthes; species Trichosanthes truncata. The sequence continues at coordinate 52,156,308 of JAWPNB010000002.1, read as the reverse complement.
AGTCTCAACAATTACAAGTTCCCAGAGTTCAACTATGCAAAGTTTACTATAAAAAAAATCTAAACTCTAAGGAGTAGTCTAAAAACATCAACAAAGTATGAAGGAAGGAGAGAGAAACTCTAGGACGCCTGTCAATCCTCCTCCCCATTGTGATGTCCTGCGATCTTGAGCTTAGAATCCCATCTTGCTCTCAAAAGTACTCCCTAAGTCCCAAATAATTGTTGTGAATCGAAACTAGGGTGAATTTTCTCTAAAATGCCTCCCTTAATCAGCAGCCAAAGGGATATTTTTATAATAATCAGGACAGCGTTGAGACGATGTACACTAGTTCGCACAGTAAAGAAGGAAAATTGGGTAGCGTTGAGATGCTACACGCAATGTCTCAATGCTAAGGACGAAAAGAGCCTGGCGCGCGTGTTTATAGCGTCTCGACGCTATAAAATAGCATCTCATTGCTATGCGTGCAGAAATTCTAACTTGTAAAGCAGCACATACAGCATCTCAATGCTACCGAGAGAGTCTCAATGCTCTGGCCTCTGGTTCCCTGACTCAATTCTCTTATCTTCTTCACTTGATAGCTCCAATTGAAGTTAAATGCTTTATTTTCACATTAACACTTGCCTTTTGCTTGGTTGTGCTTTGTTAGCTCAAAATCTACAAAGTACACACAAAAAGCATCAATAACATATTTTAAAACCATAAGCTAGCATTAATCTAGGTCCAAGTAATAGCACACTTTTGTGCACTATCAATTTGCCTTCAAACAAAGAGAGAAAAGAAAAGAAAAGAATAATTGAGTTGAGAAAGAAAAATATTTTTAGAAAGAAAAGAAAAGAAAAAGAAAGAAAGAAAATAAGTTTGTAATGAGTAGAATGATTAGGGGTAAAAAGAGCTGTCACTGTTGTTCGGCCACCCATTGAGCGAGTGCTCTAGGTAAGGGTCCCTGCAACAGTTCTGTGAAAGCTAGTGTCATTAAGTCAAAGTGATGCAAGTTTAGCCCAGGTTTATTTTTCAGGCACTTAAGTAAAACATTGCTTTCTTGATTGTTTTTATGGCTTGATCGCTAATTCTTAGGGCCAGTGTAGGGGAAAGATAGATTGAGGACCCCATAAACCTATCCCACACTTGTGAAGATTACATTAGGGTGGCTAAGCGCACACACACGAAATAAATGATAAAAAAAGTTTTTAAATTTCTCATGGATGGTTTGTGCATTGGCTTTGCTTCTTCTTTTGAGAATGATTTGTTATCATAAGCATGGAGGTTAGGGTCATGATCTTGCATCCAACGAGTCTTATCTTTATTGTTTGTTTGTTCCTTGCTCAAGGACTAGCAAGATTTAGGTTGGGGGTAATTTGATAAAACAAGAAAAGTCCTATATTATTGTGCTTAATTCATGCTAGTTCATAAGTTTTTATGTGCTTAATTGATCATTTTGTAGGTATTCGAGCACACAGAGTGTTTTGGAGCATTTTCATCCAAATGGGGTTAATTCTGTTCAATTTGGAGGTCATTTGAATAACCGAGCAAGAAGAATCAGTGAAATGACCAAAATGCCCCTAAAGAGAGCATCTCAACCTTGCCCAAGAGCATCAAGATGCTGCAAAGGCAGAATTTCTCACAAAAGAACAGCATCAAGACACTGTCCATAGCGCCTAGACGCTACCGCAAGTTCGCGCGTGTAAGCCTCGCTCGACACTATGAAACACTGGGATCAACACTAGTAGCATTGAGACGCTGCCTGTAGTGTCTCAATGCTATTTCAATTTCTATAAAAGTAATTTTTCCCTCATTAGGTCATTTACCTCATTTTTTCCCGCTCCTATGAGACCTGTTTAGGCGATTTCTCTATGTTTTTAGTAGTTTTAGGCTTAGATTATTCTTTTTGATCGATCCCCGATGTTGAGCTTTGCCATTTCTATGGCCGACTAGACTTTTGATGCCCATGCAGGTGTAATAACAATAACAATGTATTTTTGTGAGATTTATACTTAATTTCTTTATACAATTTCAGTAGCTTATTGTCTTTTATTTCTATATTAAATTACTTGCATTCTCATAGATTAAATTGATGACTTAATCGCATCGAGTTTGCTCAATACGCTAGCAAGTAGCCAAATCAATTTCAGCATGTTTGTTATTTCCTAATTCTCACTTTAATGTATGAATATGTTCATATAATAGCTTGACAACATATTTGCGTCGACCACGTTTCATGTATGCTATTAGTTGGAATAGGGCCGGCTCGTGTTTGCATAATAAAGTTTTAGCTCTCATGTATTTTGCACGGTAGGTCTTAAAAGTTAGGAGAGCAGGTAAATTAAATTAGATTGATTCATCTAGTTTAGTTGATTCTTCTTAGTCAATCCTTGTTCGTAATATGATTAACCCCGTTAGCATGGAACATTATCATGCCCAGCTATAACGGGTTAGTTTAGAAGTTAAATCGATGCTAGGTTGGATTAGCTTGTTTAAGGGGATCCTTAGGAGCTTTGTCGGTTCTTCTGGTTAAGCCTACTAAGTAATGAACTGCTAAATTGATTCTCTTGTTGGTTATATGTGATCAAATCTACATTGTAGCCTGAAATACCTCGAATTGGTGCCTGAGTTTAGATCGTTTATCTTTCTTTATCTTTAATTTTAGTCTTTTTACCGCTTTATGCCTCAAAACCCCCTTGTTTGTGTTTTAAAGAAATCCAATTAAAAAAAGTCGATAATTGATTCCTTGTAGTTTAACCCGGTCCACTATTAAGTACTACAAGTATTTAATTTTTTTATCAATAATTAGAAGTTGTATTTGATGAACCTTCAACAAGCTCTTTCAGTGAACATGTTGAAGATTTTCTTCAATCACCAGTACCCATGACAAGGTGAAATGTTTGTCAACAATTAGAAAAACTAATCACCAACCATTCAATTAGAAAAATATAATTTATGTTTCTTTAACACAGACATGGAAGTTGGATTGCAGAAACATATCCCGAAGTAATTAATAAGCACTGTTAAACAAGATAAGGAAGGACAGCAGGAGGCTACTAAGGTCAAATAGCAAAAATAACGTAAGGAATAAGAACAATGCAATAAAGACTAGTTTGGTATCTCGTGTTGGCTGCATCTATATATCAATCAAAATAAAAGAAATTGATTAATCTTCTCTTTGACATCCTCTGTCAATCCAAGGCAAAAGAGAATTATTGTAGGCTTCATTCTTGGGATTCCATGACCGCAAATTACTCCAACGGTCACTAAAGAAGCTGCTATTGGAAAGCCTTTGCTATTTTTGGAATAATCTCCACCAATTGATTTTTCCTTCTAATACAAGAAGTCTCTGCTCATAAAGAAGGAAACCAAATAATACTCCAGCCACTCAAGAAGAAAATCAACTCCTTATTTTGTGTTGATGACGCTCACAATAACTACACCTTTACCTTCCTTCCATATGTGTAAAGGTACTTAACTCCCAATTTTTTAATATAATGTTGGATTCATTTTTTTCTTATTTAATTTTAAATTCAATGTTGGAGCTTGCTGTTCACACGAGATTTCGACAGGGAAATTTGGCACCTTTACCTCTCCTGCTTGTATGTTTTGCTCGAGGGCTGAACAACTTGTTCTCGAGGTTGAAACTTCAATGGATTCTTGGAGTGTTCTTGATCTCCGTGACGTGTTCTTCGTTCAGATGGTGTTTGATCTTCAGGAGCTTCTGGAGTCTTCTGAGTTTTGTTTATGAATTCTCTCTGAGCTTCTTCAGTTCCGAACCCTTGAAATGAAGGAGGAAGCTCTCTATTTATAGAGTTCCTCAAGGCCTCTTGATGGGCTTGAACTTGTTGGACTGAGCCCAGTTGATTTTGGGCCAACCATTTGGACTGGGCCTGGTTGACTTCTGGGCCAGTCTTTTGGACTGAGTCTGGTTGCCTTTGGACCCAGCCTTTGGACTTCGCCAATTGGAGCCTTCAATTTGGGCTTTTACCTTCCAAATTTCAAAGAACCCAGTAGTGTACTTGGGTTTGCCATAATTTAATTTAGAAATATTTGTAAAATTTAATTAATCCCTTAATTAAATATAATTTTGTCATCAATATAGGGTAATGACGTGGCAATTTTGGGTTGGTCGAAATTTCTATTCCAACAAATGCCCCCTTTTCGAGATTTATACACAAATATGTGTGTGTGAATTTCGAAAAAGTCATTTTGGAATCAAAACTTAAGATGTTTGCTCCTAATTTGGACTTCATTTGATGTGTCAATTTAATCAAAATATGGAATTTGGTTCATAATTTTGATTTTTTTTTGACACATTTTTTTTAATGCCAATTTATCAAAATATGAATTTGACTTAATATTTTTATTTTCTTTTCTGGCATAAAATTTTGATTTGAATCTACTTTAATTCAAAATCTAAATTAGAGGCAAGGTTAAAATTCTATTCCAAAATTTATTTGAAATTGGATTAGGATTTGGAATTCCATCCAATATTTGTTTGAATTTGGAATAAATTTTAAAAGCATTCCAATTTTGATTTGGAACAAAGTTTTAAAGTATACCCAAATTTTGGATTGAGCAACTTAATTCAAACTTTGGCCAAAATTTTAGTTTGGGATAAATTTGTTTTTGAATTGTACCCAAATCTTGACATGAGAAACTTAACTTCTACCAAAGTTTTCTTCTTGATAAAATTTTTGATTTCACCCAATTTTACCTTCAATTTTGGAGAAATTTGAGTATGTCCAAATTTTAAAAGTTCTCAATTAAAGCTCCAAGTGAAATTTGTCCCTTTGACTTAGAAGTAAGCCAACATTCAATTTGTTTAAAATTTATTTGAATCCCAAAACAGAATTTTGGATTGGATAAAATTCAAAACTTGGTTTGACCTTGAAATTTTTTTTAGGCTGTGATAAAAATCTGGAAAGTTCCCTTATTTGAAAAATCAAATTTTGATTTAGATAATATTCGAACTTCAGCTCGCATCTAACTCTAAATTTGAAAACTGCATGCTAGATCGCAACCACCCAGCAACAAATTTGGAACAACAACCCAACAATTGTATTTGGTCATTTTGTTTTATCAATATTCAGTTTTCCAAGCTGATTCATAATTACTTTTAGATTCAATATGAAATATAAACTGAAAATCAAAGCCCCAAAACTTCTATAAATACTAGTAAGATGTTCCCTCACCATTCAGTCTTAAGGCGAGTCTTGAACCTCAACTGCTTTCCGATCTCGAGTACCGTCGCCGTCCGATTTGAGCTGCGCCGCCGCGCCGCCTCTGCGGGTCGCTTGTCCTGCCGTACAGCCACCATCGTTGCCGGATTCTATGAGGTTGTTCGTCTAGGCCGTTAAGTCGAAGTGTTGAACCTCGAAACGCCGCCGTCGTTACACCGAACCCGCCACTGCGCTCGCTGATTTTGGCCGGTGAGTTGCCACCACTGTGCTCGTCGAAGGAGAGGAAGTGGGAGAAAGATGGAAGGAGCTGTAGAGAGAGAAGTGAGAAGTGAAAGAAAGATAGGGAGACAAGAAAGAAGAAAAAAAAACAAAATGGGGGGTTTATCGGGGAGAGAGAATGGGGAAAAGAAATTTTTTAAAAATATTATTATTATATTAATATTTTATATATTTTTTTTTTATTTTTTTTTATTGTTTTTTTACGAATTTTTTTTCTGTTCATCTTTTTTTTTTTATTTATTTTTTTAAATTATTTTTATTATATATATATATATATATTTTTTTTTTTTTTTGTTTTTATTTTATTATTTTTTTTGTTTTTGTTTTTTTTTATTTTCCTTTTACCACTTTTTTTAACTTTCTTTTTTTTTTTTTACATTTATTTTTTTTGCAAAGTTGTTTTTTTTTTCAAATTTCTAATAGTTGAACATTTTCTTTTTGTTTTTACTCATTTCCTTTTCTTTTTTTTTTTTGCAAGCTTATTTTTTTACAAGGCTTTTTATTTCAATCAAACCATTTTTTTTAGTTTTTTTTTCTTTTTCTTTTTTTTACACTGTCTCATACCTTTTTTTCTTCTTTTTTTTTAGAGACTTGCATACTTACCAAGACTCACAAATATTTTTTGGAGTGAGCCTCTATTTACAAGTTAAATTATAACAACCATGTATGCCTCTTTCCTTCTTTTTTTTTCTTACTGAAGCTAAAATGCCCCCCTTCCACGATGTTTCGACTCGGAGGTTACCCAATTTCTTGCTAAGGAGAAGGATGTTCAATGCTGGAGGTGACCCCTTGCTAAGGATGGTTCACCTTCATGGCGACCTCAATTTCAAAACTGGAGGTGACCCAATTCCTTGCTAAGGATGGCTCACCTTCATGGCAGCTTCCCCCACCGAAGAAGGATGTTTAAGGCTGGAGGTGACCCCTTGCTAAGGATGGTTCACCTTCATGGCGGCCTCCCCACCGGAGAAGGATGTTCAATGTTGGAGGTGACCCCTTGCTAAGGATGGTTCACCTTCATGGCGGCCTCAATTTCAGAACTGGAGGTGACCCAATTTCTTGCTAAGGATGGCTCACCTTCATGGCGGCTTCCCCACTGGAGAAGGATGTTCAATGTTGGAGATGACCCCTTGCTAAGGATGGTTCACCTTCATGGCGGTCTCCCCATCGGAGAAGGATGTCCAATGCTGGAGGTGACCCCTTGCTAAGGATGGTTCACCTTCATGGCGGCCTCAATTTCAGAACTAGAGGTGACCCAATTTCTTGCTAAGGATGGCTCACCTTCATGGAAACTTCCCCATCGGAGAAGGATGTTCAATGCTGGAGGTGACCCCTTGCTAAGGATGGTTCACCTTCATTGCGGCCTCAATTTCAAAACTGAAGGTGACCCAATTCCTTGATAAGGATGGCTCACCTTCATGGCTGCTTCCCCACCGGAGAAGGATGTTCAATGCTGGAGGTGACCCCTTGCTAAGGATGGTTCACCTTCATGGCGGCCTCAATTTCAAAATTGGATCGTGATTTAGACCCTCAACCTCACAATTGTCTCCTCCACAACTATTTTGACGTCGCTTCTTTTGCTTTTTTTCTTACCCCTTTATTTTTTGTAGGACCATGGTGTATTTCACGAAACTTTCAGATGAGGAGGCGAAATGGCTGGTCATTTTAGACGACGCGAAGCAACCCACCAAAAGCGGGACCATCCTCCCAGTGGGGGAGTCCATTAAAGAGTTGGGATATGAGCTTGACAAAGTGCATTTCTTGCCTAACTTATCTGTGGACATGCCTTTAAACAAGAACTCCGCAAAAAGAATGTGGATCTTGCAATCTTCCCTCCATAAGAAGAAACCGAATGAAGATCCAGCACCAACATTAGGGCATCGAATCATAGAAACCCAAGTCCGTTGGGGTCCCCAACTGAAATTAAATGGGGAGTTTGGCTACATTGCGAAATATTGGGAATAGCTAGAACTTGTTGTGGCTCGAAACGATAGGGTTCTGCGAGGCTCCAATTTGCTAGGAGCTGTGATGGCCTCCTTATACACCTATGATGGCCTCCTTATACACCTATGATTGTAACCACGACATTATCTGAGCTTTTTGTGAAGCCTGGTGCCCTGCAACAAACACCCTTCATACCTTAGCCAGAGAGGTATACCTATCTTTGTGGGATAAGTGGAAGTTTGGAGGTCTGCTTGTCCTGGGAAAATTCTACGATGAGACCATTCCCCCTTGCAAGGAACTGGTAGGGGCACAGAACCAAGCTGACTCTCTACCAAATAGCTGTAGTTATCTGTTTCACGCCTATCATCATATCGCGTCTCAACAGATGGAGAGGCAACAAATTCCTATGCAGATGTGGATTTCTTTCTAGTTTAAGGGTGGCTTGAGGTATCTAAAGCCCCTAGCACACAGGCCAAGGAAAACTTCTTGCCCTCGCTCTACACATAATCCTGATGGCTCCACTGCTCAGACGCGTGATTGGTCTGACAATGAGCAGAAACTGTTTCAATCCCTTGATGTAGAAGAGGGATGGAAAGACCAGACATATTTGGCCTCCTTCCTTTCATTTTGGCTGTGTGTTTTCGTCTTTCCCTACAAGAGCACAAGCTTGCCCAAAATCTTGCCCCAACATCTCTAACAACCAAAATCGTGATTTCTATTTTTTTCCACTGTGCATCATTTCTTCTACTCAGAAGTTTCTTCTACATGCAACCTCCATTGTTGACCTAAGAAGAAGCAAGTGCCTTAACATTAAGGGGGAAGCGATGCCTGCATTAATGAGGTTCCGTACCACCAATATTTTTTTAAGTAGTTAAGTCAATTTTTGGTAAGTTTTTTAACTTCTAAAGTAATGAAATCAACTTTGGGTATATTTTTGTTTGGCGAAATTTGGTTGTTTTATTTTTTTTTTCACTTCTAAAGTAGTGAAGAGGTTCTTTTGAGATCAATTCAACCATTGTAGCTATTATTATGTGAAATTGATTCAACCTTATTTCAATTTTTTTTAGCAATTTTGGGTATATTCGCGAATTTATTACAATCGAACGGTTCAACCGTTGTAACTATGTTTCTATGAATCGATTTTGTAGATATATTTATTTCATATATTGGGTATATTCTGGTACATTATATGTAACAACCTGTATTTTTCAATACAATCATTCTAATGGTAAATGCAGAAGCGATTAAACAGATACTAAAAAGTAGGAAATTAAACGTAAAATACTTCCACTTAACTGAAAAACAACGCTTTAAAAAAAATAAAGTCAAATCCAATACTTAAAAAAAAAAACAACTAGAAGAACTTTGAACATACGGAAAGTCCAACAAAAACCTAAATGCTAAAAACCTAAAGAAAAAAAATAACTCCTCAACAATTTTTCCAGAACGCTAGACCTTAATCACTGTTAGAACTATCACCTGCTCCTTCATATGAAAACATTTCAGGAAAACAAAAATGAGTACAAAAATACTCAATAAGCAATCTCAACATCAAGTTCAGAAATTCATTTTCTTCAAAACAAAAACATAGAAATTCAATTTAAAAAATCATTTCAATAGTTGAATCAAAAATCAAATATTCATTCGGTCATTTTCTTTTAAAACAATCATAAACAAAATATTAATATCCTTGCAAAACTTTTAATACAACTATTAAAACGTTTAGTCAAAACTTTCGAAAAACAAAAATCTTTCAATTGAACAAAACTTTCATTTAACCAAACTTTCAAATATCGAAACTTTCAATTCAAACAGTACTTTCAATCAATCATTACTTTCAAATATCAGAGTGGGAATATGCATTATTTGGGTAGCCTTTATAACATATATGATGGTTACTTGTCGGTAACACCAATCAATCAATCATAACATTCAATCAGAGTTGTCAATAAAAATCGACCAGAACTTCAAATCAATTACTTAAATGTGAGGCCATGTGAGTGAAACGCACACATGAATCTTCATTCCAAATGAATGCCAAACCACAAATTGTGTCTTCCCACAAATAAGCTTCAATCACTTAGAGATGTCAATAAAATCGACCAGAACAATCAATATAATTACTTAAGTGTGAGGTCACGTGAGTGAATAACAAACACATGATTCTTCATTCCAAAGGAATGCCAAACCACAAATGTGTCTTCTCACAAATAAGCCAGAACAATTCCATCAATTCCAATTTAGGCTACTACCACAAATAAGCAAAGCATTCCCAAAACAGAAAATTTGGCATATCCGGATAGCCCTTATCAAAACGATCAAAAATTATTTCGTAAACATTTGAAACAAAACATGCAGTTTCAAATAACAATTTCAATAAAGATTCATCAAATCAACCATTCAAACTCAGAACCAAAACAAACTAACTTTCACTTTGAAATCAAATAAAATACATTTATTTCAAATTATCCAAAATGGCAAAAATACTTTCAAATAGAAAAACACTTCAAAGCATATAAAACAATTTCAACCAATTTCAAATCATACAAAACTTTCTTTCAAACATTTTTCAAATAAACAATATTAAAAACATAATTGTACCAAAATTGTTATTTTGGAAAAGATGTGGAAATTACTTACCTCGATCGATAATCCTACAATTCTCAATCTCAATTTCAATTTTCCACAATACCAACTCCTTGAACTAAGGTCAATCTTCTAGAAGCCTAAACATATCCAATGCTTCATTGATCAGAAACTAAAATTCTATCTTGAAGGTCTAAAAGCATACCTAAAATATAGACAATCTTATCTACCCAATTTTTCCCATTCAAAACAATTTTCTGCATAAAAAGTTAGGGAAAATAGGGTTCTTGGACTAAAAAACAGCAATGAAAACTGGGTTAAAAACACTTTAAAATCCAAATAAAAATGTATTAAAATCGATAAAATCAATATTTTTTAACACGTAATAAAATACCAAACAATTCTTCAATTTTAAAATTTTAAAAACCTTTAAAACTATCATAAATTATGGACAAATAATCCAGAAAAAATTCTACTCATAAAACAATACTTTCCAAGATTTTAACCTCAAAAGAATCAAGATTTGTCACTTTTTAACCTAAAAAGAAAAGATCTGAAAAGCTTGATAAAACTGCTATAAAAATGTAACGACCGACACTTTCAGGTATTAATTAAAGTTTTAATTTTGAGATTTAAATTAATGGTAAGGCCAATTTCATGTTTAAAGTTGTTCATTGAAATTGAATTTTGGGACTTGAATAATTAAAATTGGAGAATTGGCAGGTAAATTGGAAAGAAAGAGGGGAAAAAGAGATTTAATTGATGTTTGGGGCATTTTTGTGATTTGGATGAGTTTAAGCCCAAGCCAAGTCCATGTAAAAGTCAAGCCTTAATTCTCCTCTCTATTATTTTAAATGCACGCAACCCTAGGTGAGTTTGAAGTCAAGCCAAGCCAAGCCATTATCTTCCTCATTCTCCTTCTTCTTCTTCCCCTTGTGTGTTCGACAGCCATTGAAGTAAGAAGAATTTTTTTTTCCAACAGCTCTTCACCTCCACATTGCCGCTCGCCATGAACCACCCCGAACCGCCTTTGCGTCGCCGTGCACAGCCATTACAAACCGTCTCTGATCGAACGCCACGAACCGCCGCCGTGCATAGCCACCTTTGACCCGATCTGCTGCAGGCCGAATGCCATGAATCGCCGACCACCGCGCAGCCTCGTCACACTCGCAAATCACTTGACCGCCGCAGCAACCCACTCCCTGACTGCCGCTGCTGCTGCAATTTCGTGTATCGGCGGGATTGCTCTGCTTTTGGTCTATTTTTCTGGTGATTTTCGACACTATACAGCTCCGATTCGGCTCCGTTTTCACGTGGGCAAGCTTATTCGTGTTGTATCCTTATGGTTTTCATATTGGAATTTTGGTTTTGGGTATTGTTTTGGTAATTTGGAGGTTGACCCATTAATTTTTGGGCTTTATTTTAGAATACCCATCGTATGTGGAGGTCGGCTCGACGAAACCGAATCAAATCGTCCTCTATTCGGTAAAGTTCGATTCTGTTTTGGAGAAAGAACGAAGGTAAAATTCCCATTCTAAAATCAAACAAATCCTTGAGTCTATGCTAGGCTTCAATTCTAAGATTTGGGTTGTTTGGCTTTTCTCTAAGTGTCATAGGGAGTTTTAGGTGAACTAAATTTAGTTTGGTGGGAGAAACTTTGGGATTTAATTATGAATTTTAGGAATTGTTTCTAACCTTAGGGATGGTTTGAATTAGGCTCCAAATCGTTTGACTGAGGTTCCAGGCGGTGGAATTTTGGTGAGCATTTGGGTAATTTGGATTCTTGAGTTTAGCCAAGGTAAGGGACTTTAGGCCGATATGCTTAAATGCAAGTTATGAACTGAATTGAAAAAAAAAAATTACCTTTGAAATGAAAAGCTTTTATAAATGTTTTATTATGATTGTCGATGAATTTTAAAATGCTTTGTTACACATGAAAATGGATTTTCACTTGTTGATTGCCAAATATTCTTGTGAATATGATGCATGAGTTATGGTTTATGATTCATGAGCACGTTTCTTTGTGTTGCATCATGGAATGAAAATTTTAAAATGCTTTGGGACCTCATGCATACATGTGAATTTTCATGATAAAATGATTTCGAAGGCTGTGGCAATTACCCCCTAAAATTTAAGATGTACATCTAAATGAAAAGGAACCTGAAAATGTTAAATGAAAAGGAACTTGAAAAAGAACCTAAAAATGTTAAATAGAAAGGAGCCTGAAAAGGTTAGATAAAAAGGAGATGTTAGGTTGGTTAACTGACCACATTAAGCTGAAGAGAAAAGTTAGAAGGGAAATGTTTCCACTATGAAAATGTTTTAGGTCCCACTAGAGGAAAAAGTTTTAAAAATCACTTTGTATGTGTTTGCATATCTTGACCCCGGTAGTGAGGTCACTTACTGAGTATTTTAAATACTCACCATTTTCAAAAATGTTTTTCTTTTCAGGTAAAGGCAAGGGCATCTTAGGCGAATGACAAGATAGTTGCTGCAAGTGGCCATGAGTGACCTATAGAGCTTAAATTCCACAATTCTTATTCATTGTTAGCACTGTTGGAGTTGTTTCTTTTTAGCAGAAGTATTTTGAAAATCATCTAAATTCTTAAAATGTTTTAGTTTATTCTTATGCTTTAAAATAAAGGGATCCTGAGGTAAAGGTTTTTGATTGTTTTATAAAAGTTTATTCCTTTTTGTGAGATCATTTAAGTTTTTTTTTATTTCATTAGCTTGCATGTAGTAACGCCCCTAGAAAGTCTAGTAGGAAAAGTTGGGTCGTTACAAAAATACATAAAAACATAGAATTTTCTTGTAAAAATCAAAACTATCCATTATACTTTAAAATGCAATCATTTGGTAAACTTTTGGTGCAAAAAGAATCCAAAATACATTTAAAACAATCCCAATTTTTAAGAAATTCAAAGCTGAAAAATTCTAGAAAATCTTCCATTATCAAAACCTTTAATTTAATCTAAAAGACGTAATTAAAAAAAACTTTGATAAAAATTAAGCAAATAAAAACTAAAAACTTTTTAGAGCAAAAGATTTCAAGAATCTTTTCTTTCTAACAATCAAGAATGAAGCAAAAAAGAAATCAAAACCCAAAACCTTCCAAGAAAACTTCAATAATCAAGAAAAGAAAAGAAATCAACAAGAGCAAAAAAGAAAACATACTGACTTCCTTGTTGGAGAGGAAGGTCCAGAGCGTTTCTTCTTTTCTCTCTCTCTCTTTTTTTTTTTTTTTTTTTTGCCGTCAAAACTTTTGATAAAAAATGTTAGGGCTTAAGAGACCATTTTTAAAAGAACTCTAATCAAAACCCTTAAAAGATTATCTTCTCTTTTTTAAAAATAAAAAGAAAATAAAGGTTTATCTCCTAATTTAAAAAGAAGATACAATCCTAATTCAAAAAGGTTTTGAAAAAATATCAATAAAACAAATAAAAATATAAACATATAAAATAAAATAAAATAGAAATTCTTTTTTTTTTTTTCGATTGTTACAAACACCCCACCTAATAGGAATTTCGTCCTCGAAATTTTCATACCTGGCTAAGAGAATAACTCAGGATATCTTTCCCTCATGTCCATTTCAGTTTCCCAAGTAGCTTCTTCAAGAGATTGGTTCCTCCATAAAACCTTCATAAGAGGGATCGTCTTGTCACATAAAACTTGATCCCTGTGATCCAAAATTTGAAATGGAACCTCCTCATAATTAAAATCTCCCTTCACTTGTAGTGGTTCATAGCTTAACACGTGAGATGTATCTGCAATATACTTTCGAGGCATGGAAACATGGAAAGTATTATGGATTCGGTCTAAGGCAGGAGGTAAGACCAAAAGATATACCACTACACTCACCTTTTCCAAAATCTCAAAAGGTCCAATGAACCTTGGACTAAGCTTCCCTTTCTTCCCAAACCTCAAAATTTCTTTCAATGGCAAAACTTTCAGAAACACCACGTCTCCAACTTCAAAACTCAGTTCCTTTCTCCTGATATCGACATAGTTTTTTTGTTGACTTTGAGTTGTCTCCATTCTCTATTTGATTAAATTAATGGCCTCATTAGCCTTTTGTGCCAATTACTATTCATATTCTAGAGACTAGCTCCCACATATCAGGATAGTATTGTTCACCCTATCCTCTTTTTATCATTGTCCTTGTATGCTCTAACTTTATTCTTACATTGAGGACAATTGAGATTTTAAATTTGGGGGTGGGAAGTACTTTAGCGTTTGCAAAGTCTTAAGTTATTGCCATAATGATTTTGAGGATAATTTTTTATTTTTTATGATTTAACCATGATCTAGAAAAATTCTATTGCTTTGCTGGTGACTAGGACAACTTAGGATATGTTTGTAATAATAATATCTTGCAATTGTTGAAATATGAGACCATACCCCTGAATTGAGTTAAATTTAAACTTTTTTTTCTTAGTTCCCTTATATAATTAGAGCACCTAGTCCTCTTGCTATTAGTTTTGAAGGATTAGAATAGGCTTATATGGCCTGTATGTTTGTTGTCAACTTGAAAGGACTAAGAACTAATTAGAAGGTTGAATTGCATGATAATTAATAATGTTACACTTAGGAGAATTCATGTTTACATATTTGCCTAGTTGATCTTCATTGTATCTATCTTACATAAAAGAAAATAAAAACAACTTGTGTACTTAAAATTAAGGACAAAAAGAGCTACCTTGCTGTGATAAGTTAGGCCTCTCATTGAGCGAGTGGTTTGGGAAAGAGTCCCTACAGTAGAAGTTGTTGGGTATAGAGTATGCCCTAGGATACCTATCTCATCGGCTTTAGTGAAAGTGGGAGATTGTTCAGATATGCCCTAAAGTCTCATAATTAATGATTTATTTAATAATTAATAGTAATTTTGATTTTTTTATTTGTAATATAATATTATCCATTATATGAAAAATCTAAGGTTATTAGTGTAATCTTAAACAGTATGTGGTTGACATACGGGAGGATCATGTTCAAGAAATAGCCTAAAGGGTCATAGTATATGGATAAAGTTAGGTGCCTTATCCTTGTAACACTATTGTTACAGCCCACTTTGTAATAGTTACAAATGATTTAATCGAAATCGTTCATGTGGAGACATGTAAGTGGGGAAATCTTATACAATGAGTTTGTATAAGACTAGACCACGAAATATTTAATCTCTCTTTATAAATTTGTTAATTGAGAAGATTAATATTGCATCAAGAAGATCATATGCAACTCGATCTTAATCTTGAGTGAATTATGAACTCCGGCTTGTGAGGGCTTATCCTTTGATTTGCATGGGTGAGAGTGGATTTTGTAGCCAATTCAATAAGCCTACCATTTTGAGGACTTGACCAAATATGGAGCTACGAAGATGACACAAGATGGAATTCACTCCTTCCTATATATGGTAAGTAGATGAGTAGTTTCCTTAAGTATTGATTTCGAGACTTGAACAATGGGGCCCACCCTTACATTGGCCCGAGAAGGACTTAGTTTATGATTGGATCCTAAACAAATTGTTCATTAGAGAATCAGTGTTACTTAAGGTATAAGATGTCATTATAGGGATAAAACGGACTTTTGACCGAGTTGTAATTATGAACATCTCGTGAAGGATCGACTTGAATGTAGTGATTATATCCAAGGACACAACTTGTCTTACAATGCATAAGAGTGCAACTCTAGGTCTATAGTGGAGTGACCTAGAGTTAATGAATAAAAATTAATTAATTAAAGAGTTTAATTAATTAATTTTGTATCATTGGAGCAAATAATCTATAAGTCCATATATAAGGTCCCATTTCTAGCTCATAGTAACACTAAAGGATCAATTGAGTTGAAAGAAAATTTTGAAATGTTCAAATTAATATTTAATTTATTAGATATATTAAATATAAAAGAGGAACATATATTTATTGTATTTAATACATTAAATATTAAAATGATTAATGTATATTAGATACATTAAAGAAAAATATATATTTGAAATTTGAATGAGATTCAAATAGGTTGATATATATATATATATATATATTAGGAGTTTTGAATGAGATTCAAATAATATTTTAATATATTAGATATTAAAATATAATATTTTAATTATGACAAAGATTTGGCCTAGGTGTCTATAAATAAGACCATTGGGTTGAGCCATAAGAAGACACCCCCTCCTCTATAGAGAATTAGAGAATTCTCTCTAGACCTATTTTTCTCTTGATCTCTTGAGAATTTTTTTTCAAAAGGATCCCACAAGCCTTGTTTCTGTGTTCGAGTCATAGGAAGTAGGCTTTGTGGAATTAGTATCGAGTAAAAGACCTCTTAGACAATTCTCCATATTTACTCCAAGTAAGTTTGCTTAATCTTAATTTTGTGTTTAATTCTAAATAAATAAAAAAAGATCAAATACTCCCATTGCGGAGTGAAACATTCATTCCTTTAGAAACATTAAGATAGAGCAAAAAATTCATATCATTCCATTAAAGCACATATAAGACATTAACGTTATGTAAATATAATTATGTTTGATTAACTTATTTTACCTTCATTGAAATTTGTTTTCCTTTGCATCCACTCTTGATACCAACTAAACTGCAGATGCAAATAAAAATAATATTAGTCCAGTTAAGCAATTAACCTTTCTTGACATCAAATGGGAACATAACACCCCAAAAAAAATCGAACTTTCAAAAACATGAATTCAAAATCAATCCTCCCCAATACATTTCAAAAACCAAACTACCAACAACATAAACTAGGAAACAGAAAATTAAGGCTCCGTTTGATAACCATTTGGTTTTTGGTTTTTGGTTTTTGAAAATTAAGCCTATAAATACTACTCACATCCATGGATCTACTTGTTTTGTTATCTATCTTTTACCTATGTTTTCAAAAACCAAGCCATATTTTGAAAACTAAAAAGAGTAGTTTTCAAAAACTTGTTTTTGTTTTTAGAATTTGACTAAGAATTCAAATGCTTCCTTAAAGGAGATGAAAATCATTGTACATAAATTAGGAGAAAACAAGCTTAATTTTCAAAAATCAAAAACTAAAAACCAAATGGTTATCAAACGTGGCCTAAAAGATCAACATTCAATCCCATTACATCAAGTTCAAAGAAGACAAAAGAAAGAACAGGAGCAACTGCAAACCTGGTGGTTGCTGAAGTTTGAATTGGGGAGTGACTCACTGAATCTGCACTACAAGAAAAAAGCTCTCCAATAGCTTCAAAAACATGATATCATAGGCTTTTTATTCCAAGAATACTACAACATGAATGCTTTTAGTGAATTAATTAGCTCTTAAAGAACTAAAATAGAAAAAAGGATTAGCTTGTAAAGTTTTTTGAGCTAATGGTCTTAATGATATGTAGCTACTAATTATAAACAGTGGTATAAACAATGGTTCATAAAAGTTAACTAACTAGATGCACAACAGAATAATCCTAACTTATCCAATTCACTTCAACCCATTAGAAGGATGTACAATCAAAACAAGAAATTAAAGGAAAAAGGTTATCAATGTAAAGGACAATTATAATTGTTTGGATCAAGCCAGGTGAAGAGAACTCACTTGTCAAACTAATGCTAATTTAATATTATTCATAAACTATTCATCTGTCACACTCCCTCCCAGCTCACTTGCCTAATCCTAGGAAGGAATGCGAAGACAGATAATAGCAGCTCTCTTACTGCCACTCCCTGCCCAACCTAACATTAACCTGAAATTGTATACAACGAAACATATATGAACTAGTAAAATTGAGCGCACAGTTGCACACCTGAATAAGATGCAATCATTTTTCCATACTAGGTTTTCATAACAAGTCATAACATACTTAAGTATTACACCCCGACTAGAATGCTTTTATTTCAAAACTATATACATGTGGAAGTATATATACAAGGAGCTAAGTGGCGTGGTGGCAAACAGGTCTTGTCGAGGCTAAGCACCGGGAACTCGTTTGCTACCTGGGGAGAGAAAACATGTTGAAAATGTGAGCTGGGAAGCCCAGTGAGTGACTATTTAATAAGTTATGCGTTCATAGGTAAAGTATCAAAAGTAATTAAACAATGTCGCCAAATTATAGGCTTTAAGCACCACGATAATTAATGCATCAAAACTCATGATAAAGGAAACTTGTAGCATGATACCCTAGCTATGGTAAAGTCCTCTCTAATGATACCCTAGCTATGGTAGAGTCCTCTCTAACCAACAACTTCAATACCTCTCTCTCTCGTGCACGTGGTATGCCATTTAGGCTCACTGATCTCCCCTAATACCTTCTTCATGTCCTTCAGTATTGGGGTCAGACCAACTACCACCCGAATACCTTCTCACTGTCCTTCAGTATCGGGAGTCAAGTTTTCTCCCTCCCAGGTACCTTCTCCGTGTCCTTCAGTACCGGGGGTTAATAATATACAAGGGTATGCTTTAAATAGTTAGGAAACATGTTTTGGAATCACATTCAGCAAATTCTCAACATAAACACAAACTTTCATCATTAAACAAGCTTCCAACTTCAAGTATAGTTCATCGTATAATTAAAAGAGAACTCATTAACCAAACTCATTTTTCGTGTTCTCAACGCATAAATTCTTTAACATAGCCAAACCATCATACTTTAAGTTTCAAGCAATTAAAACATGTTTTAGAGTGGATTAATGCATGGTACTTCCAAGAAAAACCCTACTTCCAAACTTAGGTTTCATGCTTGAACGCGGAGTAACAAACTAGTTACAATTATGCTTAACTTTCAACACCGACATTTGTTAGTAGGAATTCAATGAAAAATGAATATAACTTAGTTTAAGCATGCTTCAATATCCATCACTAGTAAGATTTTGAATAAATAAAGATCAACGCATAGGTTTTCAAACAAAATTACTCACAAACACCGGAAGGCTTCCAAGGCTTATAAGCTTCTCCTATCTTCGTTTGCCCTGAAAATGAATTCCATAACATTAATCCCTTTTGCTACTTGGCCCAAAAATTGATCTAACTCAGTCACATAACTCATAGGATAGTAATTGCACACACTTGGCAATAGGGTATAACAAATTGGAACACAACTTCCTTAAGCTCTCTAGACCCCTCTGTTTTGAGCCAAAATTACAGATTTGACTTCCAGCATGAGTTTCTCAAAATTTAGAAAAACAACCACCAAATTTTATTTGATAAACCTCAAGTACAACATCTTAGCTTACTTACCTCAAAGTTTCAGCTTCTAATTCCTCCTCAAAAGTTGAAAAGAAACTGATTTCTTCACACTGTTCTGCTACCTGAAAACTGTTAAATTCCAGGTTCAATTTTCAGCTTGGGTTCCTCAAAATTTAGCAAAACAACCACCTAATATTTTTTGATAAACCTCAAGTAAAACATCTTATATTACTTACCTCAAAGTCTCAGCTTCTAATTCCTCCTCAAGAGTTGAAAAGAAACTGATTTCTTCACACTGTTCTGCTACCCGAAAACTGTTAAATTCCAGGTTCAACTTTCAGCTTGGGTTCCTCAAAATTTAGCAAAACAACCACCTAATATTTTTTGACAAACCTCAAGTACAACATCTTAGATTACTTACCTCAAAGTCTCAGCTTCTAATTCCTCCTCAAGAGTTGAAAAGAAACTGATTTCTTCACACTGTTCTGCTACCCGAAAACTGGGAACACCTCTCGGTTTTCTTACATTTTCACGACCTTATTCTTCATATTTTCTCACAAAATTTTCCAGACCTAATCTTCACTCAATTTCGGAGATTTTGGCTCAAGAATCATCGAATTTTCTCAAGAGGATTGAGAGATATGACTGTTTTAAGTTTATCCACTTCCTAGAGCTTCCAGCTGTCTACTGCAGTCACAAGTGTTGGACAGCTCATCCTTCCACTATAACAAAAAAATATCCAACGAAAATGTAACTAAAATGGCCAGCTCCTCCTTCTCTCTTTAGACTTTAAGCCCCTTTCAATCTACCTAAATTGTAAAGAAATTTTAACTAAATTAATTAGAAATTACAGCTTTTGTATTCAACACAACATACACCTAATGTGTACCCAACTTGCTCATGACCTTAACTTACTTCAACTCAACTTTTAATATGCTTATCCCAATGCGTAACCTGTCTCCTTATGAAGCTTTATGTACGTTAATATCCACAACTTAGGAGATTCCCAAATTCTACCACGACATCATTTAGTGCAACCTATATCAATTTGCATATGTCAAAACATCATATATGAGCACAATATGAACAAAAGAGTTTAGGGTTTACATCATCAATGAGGGAAGAACTAACCTATAAAGCCAAAGGATTCCATCTTCCTACATGTGAAATGAAAGCACAACAATTGAAGAACGTGCTGCTGAGAGTTGAAAATAAAATGCTAGAAAGTGCTCCACGCCCAAAAATAGAAAGTTTAATTAATGGAAATTTAGATTGACTTTATTAAAGAACCTTGCAAAATTCAAACATTACCAAAAATTAAAATACAATGCTCAATTAACAACTAAAAGCAAAAGAAATCAGTACATAACTTAATTGAAGCAACTAAACAAAATTTAATGCTTGAATATAATGTTGGACAAAAGTAAAATTACATAAAAAGCCAAAACTCGACAACCTCTAATCCCCTTTTCTTGAATCAAACTCACTTTAAAATTTTTCAAGGTAAAGTGGGTCTTAGCAATCTAAGGTTATCACCTAGATTGGACTGAGTACAAAATGGACAGCAAGATGAAAAACAGAAAAATGGATTTTCTTCTGTGGATGAATTCTTCCTTCTTTGTTATGTTTCTCTTCATTTTATAGCCTTCAAGCATCTAGGATTTCTTTATTTTCCATGTATGGATTAATGTAGGAAGTCGTTGCATGAATTAAGGAGGAATTGATGCCAAAATCTTCTAATTATGGTAATTCCCGAAATTCACGTTTTTTTGCCTTACATGTTGCAATTGTATTGCAATTCTCTCCTTCAGCTAAAATGGCATGATAATCAAATAATTCAGTCACCTTCCTACATGTTTAGCTCTTTCCTAGCATTTTTAAGAATTTCCAACATGCTCAAAGGTTTCTTATCAAACTTGCTCTAATTCAATAGATTTTGGAGTTCAAAAAGGATAAAGTTACAAGAATAACCTCTGTTTGTGAGCTAAATAATTCTAAAAAATGAGAATTATCAATACTCTATGCGAATAGCTTGTCAATCTATCTAAGAGCATGCACGTAATCATGCTAAAATAAAGAAACTGCAAGCTACTGATATGCACAGAGAAATTAAGAATAAATCTCACAAAAATTACAAAGTACCATTGTTTACACCCGAATCGGCGTTGAAAGCCTAGCCGAACATCAAATTGATGTAGCCCGACACTGAGGATCAATCAAAACTCCTAATCTAAGCCCAAAACTACTAAAAACATAGAGACAATGCTAAGGTGGTCTAATTTCGACGAGGGAAAGGGAGACCAATGACCTAAGGGTCGAAATTTTATTTTTATACAAATCACAGTAGCATCAATATGCTACAGGCAGTGGTGAGACACTACGAGCGTCTGGTAGGGGCTTATTGCAGGGTTACGCAAGGGTTGATCGATGCTCCATTGTAACATCATCGAGACATTGTGGATAGCATCTCGACACTGTCTTTTTCTCACGCATTCTGTCTTCGACGCTCTCAGTAACGTTGAGACACTCTCGTCAAGAGCAAAATGGTCATTTCACTTCATCTACTTGCTCAATTGCTCAATTGCTCAAATAACCTCCGGTTTGGATTGTTTTAACCCCTTTTTGGATGCAAACACTCCAAAACACTTCTCTTCCTCAAATACCTACAAAAACAACAATTAAACACAAAAAAACTATTGAACTAGCATGAATTAGCATGAATAATATACGACTATTTTGGTCCTATCAAATTACCCCCAACTTAAATTTTGATAGTCTCCGAGCAAGGCACAAACAAAATAGTAAATGAATCAATGATTGCACGCACATGAGTCTAATTTCCATGCATAGGCATATAACAATAATCACAAAAGAGAAATATGCAAAACAATATCCATAATTTGAGGCACTTTTTAAAACTCTTTATCTTTTCTCGTGTGTGTGTGGCCTAGGTAAAGCAATCTTTACAAGCCCGGAGAAGGTTTATAAGGCTCTCAATCCATCTTCCCCATACACTGGTCCTAATAACTAGCTATCAAGCCATAAAACAATCAAGCAAGTAATAGGTTACTAGGTGCCCGAACTACAACAGGGTAGCACTCCCCCAAACTTGCATCACTTTGAAACAAAAGGGCACTAGCTTTAGCACATATGTTGCAGGGACCCGTATCCAGAGCACTCCCTCAATGAATAGCCTAACTGTTCACAACGGGCAATTATTTTTACCCATTGATTCATCTTTAACTATTTAAAGTTATTTTCACTTTTCACTTTTACTTTTCAATTGATTTTTCTTCTTTTCAAACCTCAATTTTCTTTCCTTTCTTTCACAGGAAAGTGGCATGATTGTTATCCTCCTAAGTAACTCATTACAAGCTATCATGCAAAAAATTGACTCAACAACTAGCCCTATGCCTATCATGGTGACAACAGACATATAAGCCCAATAACTCGACCCTAAGACTTCAGAACTACAAAAGGATAGGCTAATGTGCTGAGAACATACAAGAGAGTCAAGAATTTTTTGAAAATTAGGCACAAAACGGGCTCAACATAGAATAGCATTCACACACTTCAACTAATGCAATTAAAGCAACATACCAAGCATGTCATTAATTTTCCTTATGAAGCAACAAGCAATCAAATCATCAACCAATAATGCTCAGAATTCTCAAAACTTTCCTCAAAAACATGCTAAACATATCAATCAAAAGTTCGAATTCAGATGCTCAAGGACTCAACCAACATGCAAAGCGATCAATCAGCTCAAAAAAAAAATTTAGTTTCAAAATTTGCTCAAAAGCTAAATAGTCCTAACTCAGGTACATAGGAATCAACAATAAAGCTCAAATACAACAAACTTTACATTGTCTTCAATGTATCTCAGTGAAAGCTTAAAGACAAAGAGAAAGGAGAATAGAAAAACTATCCAGATAACTCAGTATGTAGACGGGTGGTGGTGCGTCTCTAGCCTCCAAGAATGATAAAATTTCTTCCCAAAGGTCAATTTATTACCTACAAAAGCAAAAGAGAACTAAGCTAAGAAAAGAAAAAATAGAAACCAGTAAAAGGAAAGCAATTCAATTTAAAACCTGACAGCTTTCAGGAAGTGCAAATTTTATAGTCGATTGCTTGATTTGCTGTGTGGCAAGCGTCAGGGCACATAGAAATTCTCCCATTGCTTCGGCCCTTTCTTCCTTGAATCCAAAAACCCCACTGCAAATAGCAAGCTCTTCAACATCCAATAGGCTCTAGAAGTGCAAGTCTTTTTGTAGTTTTTCAACTCTAAAAACATCAAAATAGAGAGATAAAAGAAAAAAGACTCTAACTCGTAAGACAAAGAAGAAGAACATTCGCAAAGTAAAGAGGGCTTGAAAGATAGAACATACGCAGATCTTTCGACCTCCAACTCTATCATCTGGACCTCCTCATAGACTTGTGCTGAGTGGATGAACTTAATGACATGCATGTTATAATATTGCATGAGAATTGTTTGTCTTCAAGAGGGTTAATCATGATATAAGACTTCTAGACCTATAGAATATTTGCATGGTCAATCTTGGTTGTTTAATTAATTCAATCATTGGACTAATTGGTGAAATCAATTCCCTAAGGCATATTTTTCTTTATTTGTCTCCATATTTATCACTTTATTTTAGTCTTTATCTCTCTTTAGATTTCTTTCTCCAACTAAAATTGGGTGATAGTATTCATGGTACTTGATAGCACACAAAATGTGCTATCCCTTGGACTTGTGTTTTATTGCTAGTTTGTGTTGTATTAAGTGCTTCCACATATATATTTGGTCATTTTACAGTTATCGAGCATTTGAGAGAAAACCAAGCATTTGGGAGACTTATGGACGAAAATGAAACAAATTGGCATCAATCGAAGCCATCAAATAAAGAGAAATTATTAATTGAGCCAAGAAACTGGAGGGATTATCATCTCAAAGACCATCGAGACACTTTGTAGGCAACCAATTTAGCAAGAGGAACGGCAAGGGTGGCGTTGAGACTCTACCTTTTGGCGTCTCAGTGCCCAAAACATGTGCGCTTTGACCATTTCCATTTGTAGTGTCTTGATGCTACTCAATTTTCATTTATAAAACAAAATAGGAAAGACAACATTGAGACGTTGTCCCTAGTGCCAAGATGCTTCTTCTATGCTATAAAAAGGGCATTTTGGCTATGGATTTGGAGAGCCCGATTGAATAGACAAAGCCTATCTTCAATTTCTACTAAGTCTTTGGGACCAAGAGGAAATTCTTGAGAACCAAGGAAGGAATTCAAGGTTCAAGATCGCAGCACATCACGTCGAGAAGGAGGATTGACATGCGTTAGAGAGTTTTAATGTTTTCCCTTTCTCTTTGTAGTTTCTTTTATGGACTTTTTAGATAAGTTTAGGTTTTAATTGTGAATTTTGAGTGACTAAACTCTATGCATAAGATTTATTGTTATTTGTTAAATTCATGAATGCTTAATTTAATTAGAAATTTATCTTTTTATTGCAATAAAATTATTCGTGTGTTATTGTGCATAATTCTATGCTTTTGGCCGAGGTATAGTTCTGAATGGTTTAAGTTTTAGCTTGGGAAAGTAAAATTTAAACATATATTTGAATACACGACTAATAGTAACATCTTGCATGGGAATGAAGATTTATCTAATAGAAACCATTAAAAGAAGTTTCAATAATGCCTTGCTTAGTCGTAAAAAATAGACAGGAATGTTGTGTTTATAATTAAGCAAGAGAATTAATTGAGCTTGGAAAAGTCAATTAATATTAATCATCTTCTTGGTTTATAATTTGTTGCATGTTAAATTTGAATTGTAAAATTAATTAAGAAAGAAATTCATAGATGCAATGTATATTCTAAGACTATTCCCTCTGGTTGACTCCAATTTCTAAATAGTTAAGTTTAGTTTTAATTTGACCTATCATTTCGGTTCTCTAAATAAAATTAAATGTTAGTAACTATGGTGATTAATTAAATTGGAAATCCAATCTTGAGGACGATACTCTCACTCAATTTACTATACTAAAACTTAAGCCGTTCACTTGCAGTATTGCAATGCAAAATAAAAAGCATCAAGTTTTTGGCGTCGTTGCCGGGGATTGACAATTATTCAGTTTGATTTGTATTGTGGAGAAAACATTTGATTTTAATTTAGAGTGTAAATATTGTACATTTTATATATATTCTCTTTTATTTTTATTATTGTAGTTTATGTCTATTTTCTTTATTTTGTTTTTCTCATTATTTTTGTTTTTATTTTCTTTCTAGGCTACTTGAGTAATGCCCAAAGCACAACCCACTACTATTTCCTTGTAGCTTGCTGATCATTCTATCACATACCCTAGAGGTATAATGGAGGACGTTATTGTTAAGGTTGACAAACTTCTTTTTCTTGCAAATTTTGTGGTGCTAGATACAGAGGAGGACGAGGAGATTCCCATCATTTTGGGATGACCTTTCCTTGCCACGAGGTAAGCTTTAATCAATCTGGAACAAAGCAAGTTATCTCTACAAGTTAATGAAGAAGAGGTAACTTTCGATATGAAAAGTTTAATGAAATACCCCAGCGAGGTAGGTCAATGCATGGTTGTAGATGTTGTTGATAATTTGATCGATGAGTTCCAAAAGTTTATGTTGAATAAGGATCCTCTGGAGTTAGCTCTTAACAATGAGAATGAATTTTTCAGCAATTGATTTATCCATTTGAGCCTCGTCTAGCTAAAGATGCTAAAGAAAGTACTTCTTGTGAGGCAACCCAAGTTTTCTATTCTTTATCTATTATTCCATCTAGTTTTTCTTTACTAGCTTAGGTTGTTTTGAGTGTCATTTAATCCCGTTCCCACTTGAGTAGGACCTCGATCATTTAGGTGTTTTTTCTTTCCCATACATTAAGGATACTTTGGAGATTCCATCTAGCATATCAAGGCAGTATTCTTCACCCATTTCTTTTCATTGTCTTGCATGCTTTAGCTTTATTATTACTTTAAGGACTATGTGTGCTTTAAGTTTGGGTGGGCAATACCTTAGCAAGTCCCGATTTTTTAGCATATTTTTTTGAATGTTTTAGCATGATATGGATGAATTTTTGGTGCATGGCTTGTGATGAGGACTACCTAGGATGTATGCTAGAGGTTTGTTGATTAAACAAAATGCTAAAATATGATAATATAGCATGAATTTGTGTAATTTTTAATTTTTTTTCTTTTCATCTCTTGCATATTTTGAGCACATAGCCATCGATTTTTAGTTTTGAAGGCTTGGAATAGGTTTATTTGACCTTGTTGTGACCTCGGAAGGTCAAGGATCTGATAGATGGTTAAATTGCATGATGGGTTGTAATGTTACACTTACGAGAAAATGCTTGCCTTCTTGCTATTTACTTTTGTGTTCATCATAGAAAAATCAAAAGAGAGAAAAGGAAAAAAGAAATTTTGTCTTAAAATGGGACAAAAAGTTAGGGCCACCTGTGAGTTGATGGGTAAAGGCTCATGCAGTGGATGTGTGAAAGCTAGTGTCTTAATTAATTAATAAAAGTTCAAGTGTGGGAATTATGTGAAGTATCTTAGTAGCATATTACTTTCTTGAATGTTAGGAGACTTAATAATTGGGACTTAGAGCTAGAGTAGGGAGAAAATGAGGCATACGGCTTATAAGACCATTCTGGCTTTATAAAGACTAAAATAGGAGGCTAGACACACACACACACTACAGATAAAAATAAAACAATTTTGAAATTTCTCAATGAGTGTCTTTATTCAAATATTTTGGCATGTTGTGGATTTTATGAGATTTAGATTTATTGAGGCATGAGTCACTAGCATGTATTTATTATTCTGAAATATTGTTTTGTTTTATTTTGCTCGAGGACTAGCAAAAGGCAAAGTTGGGGGTATTTGATAGCACACAAAATGTGTTATCCCTAGGACTTGTTTTATTGTTAGTTTGTGTTGTATTTAAGTGCTTTCACATATATATTTGATTATTTTACTGTTATTGAGCATTTGACGAAAAATCAAGCATTTGGAAGACTTATGAATGAAAATGAAGCAAATTGGCATTGATTGGAGGCATCAAATAAAGAGAAATTATGAATTGAGACCAAAAACCTGAGGGGCTAGCGTCTCAACACCCAAAAGAGTGTCAAGGCGCTTTGTAGGCATCCAATTTAGAAAGAAGAACTGCAAGGATGGCGTTAAGACGCTACCTTTGGGCGTCTCAACGCCCAAAACACGTGCACTTTGACCCTTTCAATCCATAGCATCTTAGCGCTGCATGTAGCCTCTTGACACTACTCAATTTTCTGTTTATAAAATGGAATAGGAAGGACAACGTCGAGATGTTGTTCCTAGTATCTTGACGCTGCCCTGATGCTATAAAGAGGTGTTTTGGCTACGGATTTGGAGAGCCCAATGGAGGGAAAAACATATTTTCGATTTTTACTCAATTTTCTTTTTCATTGTCTTGCATGCTTTAGCTTTATTATTACATTGAAGACAATGTGTGTTTTAAATTTGGGGGTGGGTAGTGCCTTAGCAAGTCTTGATTTTTTAGTATATTTTTAAAAATTGTAGCATAATATGGATGAATATTTGATGCAATGCTTGTGATGAGGACTACCTAGGATATATGCTAGATTTTGGTAAAATATGAGAATATAGTTTGAATTTGAGTAAATTTTAATTTTTTTTTCTTTGCATCTCTTATTCCTTTTTGAGCACATAGGCACCTGTTTTTAGTTTTGAATGATTAGAATAAAATTATTTGAACTTTTACTTGTTGTCTCCTTGAAAAGTCAAGGATTTGTTTAAATGGTTAAATTTCATTATAGGTTGTAATGTTACACTTAGGAGAAAATGCTTGTCTTCTTGCTATTTAATTTTATGCTTGCCATAGAAAAAAAATAAAATGAGGGAAAAAGAAAAAATAAATAAATTTTGCTTAAAATGGGACAAAATGAGCTACCTTTACTGTGATCAGTTAGGGTCACCTATGAGTTAAAGAGTAAAGGCTCCTATAGTGGATGTGTGAAAGCTAGTGTCTTAACTAATTAATTAATTAATTAATAAAAATTCAAGTTTGTGGGCTATGCCAAGTATCTTAGTGGCATATTACTTTCTTAAATGTGAGGAGACCTAATAATTGAGACTTAGAGCCAGAGTTAGGGGAAGATGAGGCATAAGGCTTATATGACTATTCCAGGTTTATAAAGACTGAAATAAGAGTCTAAACACACACACACACACACAAGGGATAAAAAGAAATTATTTTTGAAATTTCTTGATGAATGACTTTATTCAAATATTTTGATATGTTGTGGATTTTCTGAGATTTAGATTTATTGAGGCATGAGTTACTAGCATGCATTTTATATTTTCATATATGGTTTTGTTTTATTTTGCTCGAGGACTGGCAAAAGCTTGAGTTTGTGGCTATTTGATAATACAATTTATGCTAGTTTTATGGCTTTATTGTATGTTTTCACGTTTATATTTGTTTATTTGTAGATTTCAAGCATTTGGAATTAAATCGAAATTTTTGAGGATTTATTGACAAAAATGTTCTTAAATGGTCGAAAATTGAAGAGCCCATGATAAAAGAAAAATAGTTAAAGATAAAAGAAGAAAACGAGCCAAAAAGAAGTGCTTCAGCAACTCTAGACCACATGACCCGAGCCATAACGTCTTGATGTTGTTAGTAGTGTCTCAACGCTACTTGATTTTCCAAGAGCAAAACGGAATGGAAAAGGCAGCGTCAAGAAGTTGTCCGTAGAGTCTCGATGCTACCCTAATTCATGAATTTAAAACGAATCCCGATAATATAAAAGGGACCATTGGCCTACAAATTGAGGGAACCAAATTATAGTGAAAAAGCCTATTTTCGATTTCTACTTAGTTTTTAGGATATAGAGGATACTCTTGAGAGCTAAGGAAGAAATTCAAGGCTCGAGATTGCAACTCATTGCGACGGAAACGAGAATGGGCATGCGTCAGAGAGTTTTTTTTATCTTTTCCCTTTTTCTTTGTAGTTTCTTTTATGGACTTTTTAGATGAGTTTAGGTTTTATCGGTGAATTTTGAGTGACTAAACTTTATTTTAAGATTTATTATCATTTGTTAAACTCATGAATGTTTTAATTTAATTAGCAGTCTTTTTCTTTGCAACAAAGTTATTCATGTGTTCATGTGCATAATTCTATGTTTTTGGCCAAGGCGTAGTTCGAATTGATTTAAATTTTAGCTTGAAAGAGTAAAATTTAAATCTAGATCTGAATGCATGACTGTTAGTAATATCTTGCATGAGAATGAAGATTTTTCTAATAGAAGCCATAAAAAAGAAGTTTCGATACTGCCTTGCTTGGTTGTAGAAAATAGACAAACATGTTAATTTTATAATTAGGCAAGAGAATTCATTCAGCTTGAAAAAGTAAATTATTATTCATCTTCTTGGTTTATAGTTGATTGCATGTAAAAATTAAAATTTTAATTAATTCAATTATTTCCTAAGAATATACGCTCTAATTGTCTCCACGTGTAAATATTTAGACTTAGTTACCGCATTCTTCCTTTTTGGTTTTCTAAATAAAATTCAATGTTAGTAACTACAATAATCATTTAAGCTGGAAACCCCATCCTGATGATGATACCTCACTCAATTCATTATACTAAAACTTGACATCGTACACTTGTAGTTTTACATTGCTCAACTAAAAAGTCACGCATCAAAATCCTCATTCCCATGCAAGATATTACTAATAGTCATGTATTCAGATCTATGTTTAAATCTTACTTTCCTAAGCTAAAACTTAAACCATTCAGAACTAAACCTTGGCCAGAAGCATATAATTATGTACAAGAACATATGAATCACTTTATTGCAATAAAAAGAGAAACTGCTAATTAAATTAAGCATTCATGAATTTAACAAATAACAATAAATCCTAAACATAAAGTTTAGTCACTCAAAATTCACAATTAAAAAATAAACATATCTAAAAAATCTATAAAAGAAACTGCAAAGAGAAAGGGAAAAGATAAAAACTCTTTGACATGTGCCAATCTTTGTTCCCGACGTGATGTGCCATGATCTTGAACCTTGACTTTCTTCCTTGGCTCTCAAAATTTTCCCCTAGGTTCCAGAAACTGAGTAGAAATCGAAAATAGGCCTTTTCCCTCCAATTGGGCTCTCCAAATCGGTAGCCAAAATTCCATTTTTATAGCAACGGGGCAGCATCGAGAGGCTAGGGACAACGTCTTGACGCTGTCTTTCCTATTCCATTTTATAAAAGGAAAATCGAGTAGCGTCGAAACACTACACACAACATCTCGAGGTTATGAATGGACAAGGTCAAACTACGCGGTTTTGGACGTCGCAACTCCCAAAGGTAGCATCTCAACGCCACCCTTGTGATTCCTCTTGTTAAATTGGCTGCCTACAGAGCGTCTCGATGCTCTTTTGGGCGTTGAGACACTAGTCCCTCGAATTTCTCGGCTCAATTCATAATTTCTCTTTATTTGATGGCTCCAATTGGTGCCAATTCGCTTCTTTTTCGTCCATAAGTCTCCCAAATGCTTGGTTTTGCCTCAAATGCTCAATAACTATAAAATAACAAAATATATGTGAAAGCACTGAAATACAATACAACAAGTCCTAGGGATTTCACATTTTGTGTGCTATTAGTACTTAAGTGAATTAGAAAACCAATGTCATGGACGATACTCAAACACTCATTCACTATATTGAAACTTTACACGTACACTTATGGTATTTCATTTTACGCAACAAAACGTGTCCTTTTTCTTCCTCTCTCTGCAAATTCTTCCTCCATAAAAATTAATGAGAAACTTTGCTTATAAAGATCGTGCAACAAAGCATCAGATGAAAACAAAGTTTGAAATCTAGCTTTCTCTTTTTAAAAGTGTAAAGAAAATGAGTGGAAGAAAAAAATGAAAGTTGTTTTTTAATTTTCTTTTTGCTCTCTCAGTTTGTGTGTTAGTGATTAGTAGGAGATTAATGTAGTTTTCAATTACGATTTCTTGGTGGTGAAGGAAGAAGGGTATAAGTTTTTTTTTTTTTTTTTAGTCTTTAGAGATCAGTTAGGAAAGAGGGTTATGGTTATGGATTTTGGGTTTTGGGTTTTTGAAGCTTATTTGGTCAAATTGTTGCTATGACCTTTCAAATGCTAATAAACTTGAAGAAGGCGGGTTTGGTTCAGTTTACAATGTTAATTAATCAAAAGTTTGATATGTGGTTTTTTTTTTAATATTTACAAAGTGTTAGAACCACTATATGACAATTTTTTAATTTATTTTGACTAAAATGATTTTGGAAAAGTTGGTGGGTAATGACTAGTGAGGAAATCACAGTGAAAGGGCTATCAACAAAATCAAAACAAGGACATGAAGAATTCAAGGTTGAAACAAAAGTCATCTCAAAGTTTCAACTTTCAGAAGCTCATTAGTAGTATAATACTGTAAACAGAAAAGACAATTTTTTGCTTCGATAATTGTTTCGACTTTTCGAGTCAGGGTATATAATGTAACATCACAACAATTTGATGAGCTCACTGGCTGCTTTAACTTCAACCATCTGATATAATTTTATTCGAATTTGGATGAGATGCAAAACCTACATAGCATCTCAGAGAAAGATGGAAATAGACATCTTCCATGTCTCCTTTTATTCATTACATAAATGTACACACCATATCATGAACGTGAAGGGGGCATGACTCATTAAGTTGATTCTGATTCTATGATTTAGAGATGATGGTTGACCTCAGTTTTGAACCTCTTCTTCTCTTCATTCCATTGCATAATAAAACAGAGGGGCAATCTTTATCCTCTCAGACCATGTATCTCAACTTGTTGAGTTCTTCATTAGCAAATCATTGGTTCAGAGTTTGTGGGAGAAGAAGGCAATTCCTATTTCCCTTAGAGCCACTGGAGGAGTCTGAGGCAGATAAAGCCCTTGAGTTTGGCCTTCATTCCCTCTAGCTCTACCCTCTTTCAATTGTTTTATATTCTTTAATTTCATTTTTCAAGAAAAATTATCAGTTATAGATGACTATTAGAGAATATTCTTCCATTAATCTTCCTTAATTTATGCCTCTAATTGTAAACCCATATATCTCTCTTCTATTACGGTATTAGAGAATTAAACAACCAAATTTTTCCAAAATTTTTTTTACCTCTTTTTTAAGAAATATCTTCCTTTTTCATTCTAGCAGTTTCAATGGCTACCATTATCACCAATATAAGACACCCAACCTTATCCATATACTATGACTCTTTAAGTTATTTCTTGAATATGATCCTACCGTATGTCAACCATATAGGGGCTGTTTGGCGCGCAGGGTTGGAATGTTAAACCTGGGAATGTTAAACCTGAGGGGTTAAGCTGTGGGTTTAAGTAGCCTGGGTTTAAGAATGCTGTGTTTGGAATGCAGGTTAAAGAAGTCTGGGTTTAGGAAGTCTGTGTTTGGAGTGCAGGTTTAAGAAACCTTGGTTTGGAATGCAGATTTTAAAATATTAAATTTATGAAATGTTTGATTGTATTTAATTAATGGTTAAATTTTAAATTATTTTAAAATTTCATTCTAATTATTTATTTATTTTTATTTTAATATAGTTAAGTTAAAAATTAATTAATTTTGTATGGTTCAAATATAACTAAATTCAAAATTAAAATTATTTCTTATATTTTTGTTATTTTAAATTGACTAATTTAATTATATAAAAATGACTAAACTAAAAAAACTAACATTGGGTAGATTTTTTAATTGACTATGTAAAAAATATATGACTAAGTTGAAATTAAATATCATACATTTATTTTTTTTACTTTGATATTTTTTAATATGGATAGTTTAAAATTAAATATTATTTATTTTACTAATTTAATTTAATAAGTTTGTAATTCGAATTCAACTCAATTTTAATTACTTTTCCAAAAAAAAATTAAACCAATATTTGTTTCCATCAATTTTAAAATTGAGATTGGACTAAAATTATATATATATATATATATTGCATAATTTGAGATTTTAATTTTACTAACTAATAAGAAAATGAACTATCTAATTTGTTATTCACTTTGTTTTTAGATAACTAAATTAAAAATAAAATTTTATTTAGAGGTACAGTTCTAATGTAAATTAGTTTATTTTTTATTATTTGTCTCGTAGAGTTCAACTCAACAAATGCAAAAAAAAAGTTTGAACATATGGGATAAACTTTCTTTCACCATTTTGCCCATTTTTATTATATGTATAATTTATTTTTTCTCAAAAAAAAAAGATAATTAATTTAAGAAAACCATAATAAGAAATGAAAGAGAAAAATAATCACAAATTATTTTAACAAAGAGGGGCAAAATGGTGAAAGAAAGTTTATCTCATACAATCTGATTTAATCTCGTAGACTTATTATTTTACTAAGTTTTGAGCAAAATATCATATACTTTTGTTATTTTAACTAATTTAAAATTAAATTCTATTTTTGTATTTTAATATTTAGCAAGTTCAAAATAAAATAATGTTTTTATCTTAAACTCAATTATTAAAAATTATATATTTTTGGCCAAATTACACTTTTAATCCTGAAGTTTTATTTTAATTTTTATTTGGCGTCTGAGATTTCGAAAACAACATTTTAGTTCTTAAGTTAAAAAAAATGATTATAATAAGTTTTTAAGTTAAATTGACTAACAGAAAAAATTCGAAAGTTACATACAACACATTTGAAGTTATCAAAAAAGTTGTTGATATTGATGAGATGAAAATCAAGATAAGAAATGGATGAAGGAAGAAGAAAGAAAATATTTTAAAAGATAAAATAATAATAATAATGATAGAGAAGGAATAAGAGGAAGATTAAAAAAAAAAAAAAAAAAAAAAAAAAAAAAAAAAAAAAAAAAACCCAACAATCCATGGGGTTGAATAGTATTTACTATTCAACCCCATGGGTTTGGGTTTAGGAAACCATAGTTTTGTAAACCCTTGTCCCAAACAAGGGTTGGGCTTATGAATGCTAACCCACCCAAGCCCAACCCCCAAAACAAACACCCCCATAGTGTTCAAGATTACACTAATAACCTTGGACTTTTCATATAATGGATAATATTATATTGCAAATAAAATAATCAAAATTATTATTAATTATTAAATAAATCATTAATTATGAGGCTTTAGGGCATAAATCCCAACATCTCTAACATAAAACATATTAGAAAGAATCCTAATTGAAAGTAACCTTCAATTTGGGTCCTTGAGGTTCTGGGGGAAACAATCCTTTGAGAGCTGTAAGGTGAACCATTAACATGATTACTGTAAAAACCTAAACAATCAAATGACTAAAACTCAAACATCAAAGTTGAACTCAATGCTATTTTTCCAGTACTTGCTACTTTTATTCATTTCATTTTGTAATTATGGATTCTATTTAATGAAGAATTCTATTTTTACTTATTCCATTATGCGATAAGTTTCTTTTTGGATTCAATTATGTGGATGCCCTAGAAGATGAGCTAAGCTTGTTCCATATCACTTGCATATTTGTCAAATTACCCTTTACTGCAGTTTGGTTTTATTGATTGTACATGTTCATTGTTGGTCTAGCTTAATCACCTAGGTTTTACATATAAAGTTGAACTCAAAACTAAAAGGGTTGGGTAATAAACGGTTGTCATAAAATTAATATAGGAGAAGAGCCTAAACATGCATAGGACTTCGTTGCTTGACCTTAAAAATAAGGCACGTGTATATGGGACCAAAATGATTGCATGCTTAATCATCTAAGTTCTAATTAGCCATAGAAATATAGGTTTAATTACTTAGACTCCTAAGGGTGCTTGAAATCAAGGCTAAATAGGAAATGAATCTGATTCACATGCATAGGGTAATGCAATAGATATGCAAGCGCATAATATAGTTTACTCACTTATAGCAGAAATATGATTGAATTCCCACATTTCCATTTACATCGTACTTTTACTTAATCACTCTCAACAACCATCTCCGAACTATTTTCTTGGTTACCTACTTGTTGTAATTTGATAAAGTTTTTCACTTTAAACACTTGAATTTATAACTAGTCTTTGTGGAATCGATACTTTGGAATACTTTAATGTATTACTTGTTAACAGTGTGCACTTGCACGTAGCTAAAAATACTTTCACAAATATTTTTTCAAATAGCTCACACACGTTTCAATCATCAACCACCCAATAGTTACTTCAAAAACTTTATGTGTAGCTAAAAAATGAAAACTAAAAGAGCATTTCTAAGTACCCTTGATATTGTTGACGAGAATGTTTTCTCCCATATGACGGAAACTCTTGATGAATTTTTTTGGATCAGTATCGATGTATTCAAATACCAAGTAAAGAACGATTTTCCCTTCCTTGTTCTTCTGGCCTTGTTTGACATATATCAACCTGTACAAATTCGTTTATAATGATTATCAAAAGAGAATTGGCAGTGGACATCGGGTGGAGGAAGAAACAACAAGATCAAGAGCTAAATTTGTAGGACCTGGGAGAGAGAGAAGTTACAGAACCCTAAAAAATTTCCACCCCTCTTCATATGAGGACCCAAAATCGAAACCATAGTTGGTGCAATGTAAAGAAAAAAAAGCATCGACGATCTAAGGAATAGAAAATCCAAAAAATAAAAATCGTAAAAATTTGAAGTACACAAAAACACGATTTCAGGGAGAAAAGAATTGATGAAAAGAGAAATGTGAATTGATGAAAAGAGAAATGAGAAGGGGGTTACCTAACGATATGAGGATCTCGATAAAGCATTGAAGGTTTTAGGTTAAATAAAATTTTGTAGTGATTCACAAATATTAAAACAAAAATCACATTGTTTTAGAGTTTAACACGTGGGATAGAATATTTCGAACCACTGACCTTTTGATGAAAGTATATGTCTTAACCAGTTGAGCTATACTTAGATTGACAAAAAAAATCATATTAATTGCCAAGCATGCACAAAAAATGGATAGAAAATAATAAAAAGCTACATAAAACAAAGGGGTGCTTGCAAAAATAACTAAAAAAAATGAGCAACACTTTTTCTAATCTTCTCCAAATGTAGCAAAAAAAAAAAAGCATGTGTTTATGAATGCTAATGCACCCATGTTATACATGAAATGGATGATGAATGAATGTTGAATATACTTGATTTACTACTAAAATACATGTTCTATGAATGCTGATACACCCATGTTATACTTGAAATAGATGTTGAATGAGTACTAATATACTCGATTTACTACTAAAATCCATGTGGACAATGATGCAAATGAGAAAAACTTACAAAAAAGTTGATACAGACAATGATGCAAATAAGGCTTAATGTGGACAATGTAGGTCTAAAGAGAACCAAAACTAACACCAAAAGCCTTAAGTTTGAACACGGACATAACAAAACAGAAAAAAAAAAATGTTCTCCAATAAAGACACAACAGTCTCCAAAAAAGAAAACTATTGATTATGGTGAACTTGGTTTTGAACTACCTATTGTAAATAATAATTCGCTGTGTATAATAACTGAGAAACACTAACAAATTTGATTACAACTTAACTGGCAACAAACAATTACAGTGTAAACAATAATACAGACACTATATGTAATAACAATTTCAAAACTCAAGAATCAAATATAATAAGTAGTCGAGGCATGCTTACAAAGTGCTGTCCTGAAGACAATTATTCGCTCTGCAAGGGTTGCAAGTGTTGGATCGGTATGGCAACCCTAGAGGGGGGGTGAATAGGGTTTAATAAAATTTTTCCTAAGTATGCATAAATAATCTAATTATCAAACTTTTTATAAACAAATAAAAAGGATAATTAGCACAATGTATAAATTATGAAAAATTAATTCAATCTAATACAATAAACAATTAAGAACAAATTAAAGCATGCAATAAATTACTACAATTAATTTACAAAAGTAAATGAGAAAGAGTTAGAGATGATGACACCGTAATTTTATAGTGGTTTGGTCAAACTCGACCTACTCCACTCCCCAAGCGCCTCTTGGGAATTTGAATAAACACTTTATCGACTCTTTCCACGGATTAGAGCCCAACCGCTACAACGCTCTTTTTACGAGTTCAAGAGCAAACTCGATCCTTTCCACGGGTTAGGATCAAACCGTTACAAAGTTTGAAGAAAATAAAGAACACACTTAAGAACTCTCTTGATAGAGTAAATTTGCAAATTTGACTCTCACAAATCAATCCTCACAACACAATAATTTTCTCTCAAGAATAAGATGAAAAGAAAAAATTTAGAGCTTGGAGAGAGCAACAATGGGAGCTTTTTGAGATTTTTGGAGGATTGAAAGTTGTAAAACTTGTTGTTGAATTTTGGAGAAGAAGATGGTATTTATAGAGAGGGAAATGAGGTAAAAATCAAAATTTAATTTGGGCCATTGGATTGTAGTAAAAGTAAAATGAATGGTGGAGATAAAAAGAAAATAAAAAGTAAAAAGTAAATAATAAATATAATATATAATATAATATAAAATAATATATATATATATATATAATAATTTTTTTTTAAGTGACCAACGGTCACATTTTCTTTCTATATATATATAATATAATAATAATAATAATAATAATATTATTATTATTATTATTATTATGAAGGTAACGGTAATATATATATATATATATATATAATATAATTTTTTTTTTTAAAAACCAGCCAACTGTCAGATGCATTTAATGCATTCTGAATTTTTTTTTTTTTTTTTTAAATTTAAAACCGTTAGACACATAACAAATAATATATAATAATATAAAATTTCCTTTTTCTTTTTAAATAAACAAAAATCCCACCAAGTGTCACTTCCCCATAGCTCCACGTGTCACTCTTTAAATGGTCCACATTGCTGACTTGGCTGCCACGTCATCGCGTCGGGAATTTTCCGTTCAAATTTGTTTTGCCCATAACTTCTTCGTTTTAACTCCGATTTGAGTGATTCAAAAGGCGTTGGAATCGTTGTTCCGAGCTCTACACCATGGACACTTCAAAACACTAAAATTGTTAGTAATTAATAGCAGGTTTGTTATCATCAAAACATTAATTAATTAATTAATTTGAGATTAAGGGCCAAAAAGCCAACAATCTCTCCCTTTTTGATGATGACAAACCACAAAAGAAAAATAACTTGAAGTTCATAAAAACCAAGGTAGTACATGTGTCAAAGTAATAATTTGAATATAAAGTCCAATATATCACCATAAAGCTCATACTTGAAAATTCACTCAAAATAATTAAATTAATTCTCACCCTAAATTAATGCAACATGATACAAAATTTAGAACATATTTTTCTTAAACTTCTCCCCCTTTGGAATCATCAAAAAGACACAATTAAGAAAGATTAAAAACTATATGAAAGCTCCCCCTAAGAACATGAATGCATATTGTGCATAACTCTCCCTATCAATATGCTTTAAAAAGATAACATGCAAAATTATAAACTCATGAGGCATCACAACGAATAATACCAAGCTCAAGCCTATTTTTGCAAAAGTTTTCTTCATTCAAAGGCTTGGTGAAAATATCCGCTAATTGATTATTAGAGGTCACAAAATCAAGAATAATATTACCATTTTGCACATGCTCTCTAATAAAGTGATGTCTAATATCAATATGTTTAGTCCTAGAATGATGAATATGATTTTTAGTCAAATTAATAGCACTAGTATTATCACAAAATATAGGCACATTATCAAACTTCAATCCAAAATCACAAAGAGTTTGTTTCATCCAAAGAATTTGAGCACAACAACTAGCAACCGCAATATATTCCGCTTCGGTAGTGGATAAGGCAACCGAATTTTGCTTTTTGCTAAACCAAGATATTAAGGAGCTACCAAGAAATTGGCAAGTCCCACTAGTACTCTTACGGTCAAGTAAACTTCTGGCAAAATCCGCATCGGAATATCCTACTAAATTAAACTCTACATTTCTAGGATACCACAAACCTAAATCAATAGTCCCAAGCAAATATTTAAAGATTCTCTTAACGACATGCAAATGGGATTCCTTAGGACAAGATTGAAATCTAGCACAAAGACATACACTAAATATGATATCGGGTCTACTAGCGGTTAAATAAAGTAGAGATCTGATCATACCTCGATAAGCTTTTATGTCCACACATTTACCTTTTTCATCCTTGTCAAGCTTAGTGGATGTGCTCATAGGAGTTTTTGCAATTTTACCTTCATTGAACTTGAACCTTTTGAGCAAATCCTTTGTGTATTTCTCTTGACTTATGAAGATACCATCCTTGAGTTGTTTGATTTGAAGTCCAAGGAAGAAGCTAAGTTCTCCCATCATACTCATCTCAAACTCACTATGCATACACTTAGAAAATTCTTCACACAAAGAAGGATTAGTAGAACCAAAGATAATATCATCCACATATATTTGCACTAAAAGCATATCATTTTCCTTAGTCTTAATAAAGAGAGTAGTATCAAGTTTACCCATTTTAAAGCCATTCTCAAGTAGAAAATTACTAAGTCTATCATACCAAGCTCTTGGAGCTTGTTTTAAGCCATAAAGAGCATTTTTCAACTTATAGACATGATTAGGCAAATCAAAACTTTCAAAGCCCGGAGGTTGTTCTACATAAACTTCCTCCATAATATAGCCATTTAAAAAAGCACTTTTCACATCCATTTGATACAAGATGAAATTCTTATAAGAAGCAAAAGCAAGTAACATTCTAATAGCTTCTAATCTAGCAACGGGTGCAAAAGTCTCTTCATAATCTATACCTTCCTCTTGACAATAACCTTGAGCTACAAGTCTAGCTTTATTTCTAATGATATTTCCATTTTCATCCATTTTATTTCTAAAGACCCAT
Organism: Trichosanthes truncata; assembly: GCA_033996785.1. Lineage (NCBI taxonomy): Eukaryota > Viridiplantae > Streptophyta > Magnoliopsida > Cucurbitales > Cucurbitaceae > Trichosanthes > Trichosanthes truncata. The sequence continues at coordinate 52,116,271 of JAWPNB010000002.1, read as the reverse complement.
TTAGTTCCAATAATAGAAGCATTAGAAGGCCTAGGGACTAATTCCCAAACTTTGTTTCTTTCAAATTGATTTAATTCTTCTTGCATGGCTAAAATCCAAAACTCATCATTTTCGGCATCCTTAAAACTTTTAGGTTCAACTTGAGAAACAAAAGCAAGGTTATTAAATAAATTAAGAGAAGAACGAGTTTTCACACCTTGTTTGGGATCACCAAGAATCAAATCCTTGGGATGGGATGGAGCATACCTCCACTCTTTAGGCATAGATGAAGAACCGTCTTCCTTCTTTTCATTGAAGCGCAATTCTTGCTTACTTGAATCAATTTCTTTGTCGTTGTCACTAACAAGTAAATCTCCAAAATTTCTTTCTAAATCATCACTACAAATAGACTCATTAGAAACATTATTGCAAGATTCATCAAATACAACATGCATAGATTCCTCGATAATTAAAGTTCTCTTATTGAAAACTCTATAAGCTTTACTAGTAGAGGAATAACCTAGAAAAATACCAACATCCGTTTTAGAATCAAACTTTCCAAGCTTTTCTTTGTTGTTCAAAATAAAACATTTGCAACCAAACACTTTGAAATACCCAATATTTGGAATTTTGTTATGCCAAAGCTCATAAGGAATTTTATCTAAAGAAGGCCTAATTAAAACTCTATTTAAAACATAACAAGCGGTGTTAACGGCTTCGGACCAAAAATATTTAGGTAAATCATACTCATGCAACATTGACCTAGCAAATTCTTGCAAAGTACGATTTTTTCTTTCAACCACACCGTTTTGTTGAGGAGTTCTTGGAGTGGAGAAGTTATGAGAAAAACCATTTTCTTCACAAAAATTTTCAAAAGCAATACTATCAAATTCTCCTCCATGATCACTCCTAATTTTAGAAATCAAAAATCCTTTTTCATTTTGAACTCTTTTTGCAAAACTAGCAAAACTTTTCAAAGCATCATCCTTATGTTTTATCATCAAAACCCAAGTAAATCTTGAAAAATCATCAACTATCACAAAGGCATAATAATTCCCTCCAAAACTAGCAATTCTAGAAGGGCCAAATAAGTCCATATGTAATAGTTGAAGGGGTCTAGTTGTAGAGATCACATTTTTAGATTTGAAAGAGGATTTGGTTTGCTTACCCATTTGACAAGCATCACAAACTTTATCATTTTCAAATTTAAATTTTGGAAGACCTCTAACCAAAGAATTCTTGGAAATATTTGAAATTAAGTGCATGCTAGCATGTCCTAGTCTTCTATGCCATAACCAAGAATCATCATGCAAAGCCGAAAGACATTTATCACTAATAGGGCAATCATTCAAATCAATAGTGTACACATTTTCATCCCTATTGCCAACAAACAAGACTTTTCTATCACTAGCATTTTCAATGATGCAATTCTTTTTATCAAACACAACTCTAAAACCTTTATCACATAATTGACTAATACTAAGTAAATCATGCTTTAAACCATCAACCAAAAGCACATTTTCAATCAAGGTAGAAGAACCATTACCTATACTACCCTTACCAATAATTTTACCTTTCTTGTTGTCACCAAAGGTTACTAAACCTCCATCCTTTTTAGAAAGATTAACAAACTTGGATTGGTCTCCCGTCATGTGCCTTGAGCAACCACTATCCAAGTACCATTTGTTTTTCTTGGAGACTTTCAAACAAACCTACAAACAAAAGTGTTCAAGATTGATCTTTTGGTACCCATACTTGTTTGGGTCCTAAAAGGTTAGCATTTACAAACTTGGGAACCCATTTCATTTTTGCATCCACATTTAAAGCATTGGATTTAGACAAGAAACAAGAATACACTTTATGTCCAAATTTTCCACATGAGAAACAAACAACATTATGTAAGGATTTATCTCTTACAACAAATTTATGCACTCTACTTTTCTTGGAGAAATTCTTTCTTGGAGTATTGTGAAACTTTGCTCTTTGAGAAAATTTTCTTCTTGAAGAAGTAGTAAAAGCATATTTCAATTTAAAGCACTTAGGTCTAATATGACCTTCAACACCACAATGATGACATATAGGCACAAAACTAGATTTATCATGCTTAGACACAAACTTAGGCATATTAAGCTTAGGTACAATAGAAGATGCTTTAACAAAGATAGTTTTAGAACTTGAGGGAGTAGAACATTCATCAATGTAGCCTAATCCTCTTTTATCACCATAAGGCTTGCCTACTTCAATTATTTTGTCCAACCTTTGAGCACCTATTGTCAACTTTTTAATAGACTCTTTAGCCTTACCAAGTTCTTGCAAAGCATTTAATTCCTTTTCCTTAAGCAAATTAATTAAGTTATCTTTTTCACAACTATCATGCTCAAGAAATCTAACTTTATCAAGCAAGGCATTTTTCTCATCACAATCAAAAACATGCTTATCACAAGAGACATTCACTTCATCAATTTGCACAACACCATGCTCATTGTCTTTTAAGCAAGAAATTTCATCAAGTAAAGACTTATTTTCACTAGTTAAAGCATTGTATTTCTTTCTAAGCACAACATATTTGGAACCAAGCTTTTCTAAGTCTTTTTGCATATTTTCAAAAGCTTCAAACAATTCATCATATGAAAGGGGTTCTAGAGTTACCTCATCATCTTGTTCATCACCCTTGTCACTATGAGCCATGAAGCAAAAGTTTGCTACATCTTCTTCATCACTTCCACTTCCACTTTCATCACTATCATCCCAAGTAGCTTTCATTGCTTTCTTCTTGGACTTCTTAGATGATTTAAGGAGAGGGCAATCCGTTCTTATGTGACCCGGTTTCTTGCATTCATAGCATATTACCTCATCCTTTTTGCTCCTTTCACCTTTTGACTCTTTTTGGTTGGAAATGTGCTTCTTGAATTGTTTCTTCCTCTTGATGAAGTTCTTATACTTACGTGAAAAATATGCAATATCGTCTTCATCAAGAACAACCTCATCTTCGGATTCAACTTCCAAGGATATGGTCTTTAATGCAATACTCTTCTTCTTTTTGGACTCATCCTCCATGTGCTCCTTCATGGCAATCTCATGTGTCATGAGAGAGCCAATAAGTTCCTCCAAAGGAAGTTTGGTGAGATCTTTTGCTTCTTGAATCGCCGTCACCTTTGCTTCCCAATTCTTAGGTAAAGACCTAAGAATTTTCCTAACATTTTCGGAGGTAGTATATACTTTACCAAGACCCTTCAAAGCATTTATAATGTTAGTAAATCTAGTAAACATCTCGGTAATAGATTCATTAGCATCCATCTTAAATAATTCATAATTATGAACTAGCATGCTAATTTTTGATTCTTTAACTTGATTAGTTCCTTCATGAGTCACTTCAAGAGTATTCCATATTTCTTTAGCGGAAGAGCACATAGATATTCTATTGAACTCATCTTTGCTTAAAGCACAATATAAACAATTTATAGCTCTAGCATTAAAAGCACACTTTTTCATATCATTGTCATCATATTCCTCTTCTAATTTAGGCACATTATTTTCATTAACATTTTTCATGGGAATATAAGGACCTTTAACCACATTTAACCATAAATAATAGTCAACGGATTGCAAATAAATTTTCATTCTAGCCTTCCAATAAGAATAATTTGACCCATCAAAGTAAGGAGGCCTAGAGGTAGATTGTCTTTCAATAACACCATTTACTACTAGGTTTGCCATAAAGCTCAAACAATAAAGTTTATAAAAAAAATCTAAAAGAGCAACCTTGCTCTGATACCAATTGTTGGATCGGTATGGCAACCCTAGAGGGGGGGTGAATAGGGTTTAATAAAATTTTTCCTAAGTATGCACAAATAATCTAATTATCAAACTTTTTATAAACAAATAAAAAGGATAATTAGCACAATGTATAAATTATGAAAAATTAATTCAATCTAATACAATAAACAATTAAGAACAAATTAAAGCATGCAATAAATTACTACAATTAATTTACAAAAGTAAATGAGAAAGAGTTAGAGATGATGACACCGTAATTTTATAGTGGTTCGGTCAAACTCGACCTACTCCACTCCCCAAGCGCCTCTTGGGAATTTGAATAAACACTTTATCGACTCTTTCCACGGATTAGAGCCCAATCGCTACAACGCTCTTTTTACGAGTTCAAGAGCAAACTCGATCCTTTCCACGGGTTAGGATCAAACCGTTACAAAGTTTGAAGAAAATAAAGAACACACTTAAGAACTCTCTTGATAGAGTAAATTTGCAAATTTGACTCTCACAAATCAATCCTCACAACACAATAATTTTCTCTCAAGAATAAGATGAAAAGAAAAAATTTAGAGCTTTTAGAGAGCAACAATGGGAGCTTTTTGAGATTTTTGGAGGATTGAAAGTTGTAAAACTTGTTGTTGAATTTTGGAGAAGAAGATGGTATTTATAGAGAGGGAAATGAGGTAAAAATCAAAATTTAATTTGGGCCATTGGATTGTAGTAAAAGTAAAATGAATGGTGGAGATAAAAAGAAAATAAAAAGTAAAAAGTAAATAATAAATATAATATATAATATAATATAAAATAATATATATATATATATATAATAATTTTTTTTTAAGTGACCAACGGTCACATTTTCTTTCTATATATATATAATATAATAATAATAATAATAATAATATTATTATTATTATTATTATTATGAAGGTAACGGTAATATATATATATATATATATATAATATAATTTTTTTTTTTAAAAACCAGCCAACTGTCAGATGCATTTAATGCATTCTGAATTTTTTTTTTAAATTTAAAACCGTTAGACACATAACAAATAATATATAATAATATAAAATTTCCTTTTTCTTTTTAAATAAACAAAAATCCCACCAAGTGTCACTTCCCCATAGCTCCACGTGTCACTCTTTAAATGGTCCACATTGCTGACTTGGCTGCCACGTCATCGCGTCGGGAATTTTCCGTTCAAATTTGTTTTGCCCATAACTTCTTCGTTTTAACTCCGATTTGAGTGATTCAAAAGGCGTTGGAATCGTTGTTCCGAGCTCTACACCATGGACACTTCAAAACACTAAAATTGTTAGTAATTAATAGCAGGTTTGTTATCATCAAAACATTAATTAATTAATTAATTTGAGATTAAGGGCCAAAAAGCCAACAGCAAGCAGGCTACAGCGATCTTATCAGCAGGATACAACGACTAACTCTGATAGAACAACAACCTTGAACTACTCGGATCTGGCAGAACTCTTGGATACTTTCTCTACTCAACTTGACTCAAGATTAAAGAGAAGAAAGAGAGGAGAGAATAACTCTTCAATTGGAATGAGATACTCCAAAATGGAATGAAATGCTTCAAATGAAGAATCAAGTTGCTATTTATAGACTAGCAACTTAGTAACTCTCCAAAGATAAAATTAATATAAACAATATGAAACATACATAAAAAGTAACTCAATTGTGTAGTTACTTGTAAAAATTCAAACATAACTCACAAGTTTAACTTTTAAGTTAAATTTGTAAAAGAAAAATCAACACATTTTGATGTTTTAAACCATTTTGAAACCTTTGAATTTCAAGTCAAGTAACAACAACATAAATGAAACATCAATTCATTTTTGATGTTTCAAACCAATACTTTCTTTCACAAAATTTTATTATAAAATCCAACACTACCAAGTTCACAAAAAGATTGAATGAATTTTTGATGTTTTGGAATGTAAATTCAAACTTAATACTTTTTACTGACAATGTACTCAAAACTATGAAGAATATCTTGTCGTTAATTTTCCAATTTGTAATCTTTTTGGGCAGACAATATATGTTGCACCATAATTAATTATTATCAAAGTGTATTAAATATTTCTTAATTTGATTTAGTTTATTATTGATATACTTTTTATTAGGTACATCATTCATTACATATATCACTGACATACTTTATCTAAAGTATGTCACTGACATACATTTCAAAACTAAACTATTTTGGAGATTAGTACCTTGAAATCTTTCCTGGTAAATTAATTCTAGATTAATTTGGATTTTACCTCATTTCATTATATTTTTATCATTGTATTTAAGTTAGGTAAATTAAGATAATTAAAATTTTGAACTTTGGATGAGAGATTTTTTAACAAAAATAAATGAAATTTTATAATATTTCTTTTCATATCATGCCACTAAAACCATCCTCAGAATAAATAGAATTAGAGCAACTCTAAGAAAGGAAAAAATATTCACCCTAATCAAAACATTAAAACAAGACCTAAAAAGATACAAGATAGATAAGGAGAGGAAAACCTAATTTAATAAAATACAAGATTGCCCTAACTTTGACATTAATTTACAACACTGCCCTTCAAGATAGGTTGTATATATTATACAATTCTAACTTGCTATTCAGATCCTCAAAGTTAGGCCTTGGTAAAGGCTTGGTGAGGATATCCGCCCCTTGTTGCTTGGTAGGAATGTAGTTAAGTTGAACCACTTCATTATTAACTTTTTCTTGGATAAAGTGTCGATCAATTTCAACATATTTATTCCTATCATGGTGAACTGGGTTCTTTGCAAGCATGGTGAGAATATCCACCACTTGTTGCTTGCTAGGAACGTAGTTAAGTTGAACCACTTTATTATTGACTTTTTCTAAGATAAAGTGCAGATCAATTTCAACATGTTTAGTCCTATCATGGTGAACTAGATTCTCTACAATACTTACTGCAGCTTGATTGTTACACACCATCTTTATTGGAGATAAATAGTCTTTTTCTAATTCACTTAGGACTCTCTTGATCCATATACTTTCACACATGCCATAAGCAAGTTCTCTAAATTTAGCTTCTACACTACTTCTTGTGACCATAGACTCCTTTATGCTTCTCCATGTTACAAGATTTTACCCCATACAATGGATTAGTAACCTAAAGTAGATTTTCTATCTGTAAGGTCACATGTTGAATCTGTATCAGCCTCACCGTTTCTTTTGTTCATTTTTCCAAAAAATAGTTATTTTCTAGGAGTCATCTTTAAATATCTTAAAATTTGATATACAGCTTCCATATGTTCTTCATTTGGACTATGCATAAATTGACTAACTATACTAACAACAAATCCAATATCTGGACGTGTATGAGAAAGATAAATAAGGCGCCCTACAAGAAGTTGGTATCTCACCCTATCCACAGGCGTGCTCTCATGATTAAGTCCAAGTTTCTTTTTTAGGTTCATAGGAGATTATGTTGCTTTGTATCCTACATATTAGTTTTTTTAGAAGATCTAACACATACTTCCTTTGGGATACAACTATATCCCTTTTTGATTGAGCAAACCTTCATCCATAGAAAATATTTGAGATTTCCTAGGTTCTTAACTTCGAATTCCTGAGCCAAGTGCTTCTTTAACATCCACAATTCTGATTCATTGATCAGGTGGAAATTGTGGGTTAAAAATAAAAGAAAGAATTCAACCCAGTGCAAGTGCATACTGTCGATGCAAGTAATATAAAATTGGAACTACTCCAAAGTATCAATCCCACAAGGAATGGATACACAACAAAATTCCAGAATAGCAAGACTGTGTTCAAAGTGCAACTTTGTTAACCAATTTTCAAAAGTTGAGAAGGTTGTGTTCCTAAAAAGTAAAATAAAAAAGATCAAGATAATGAAAAGAGGGATTCAAGTATGATCATGCCCTTTGGTGATAATTGCAACTCTATTGCAATTGCAATCGCGCCTTAACACAAAGTAGATGTAAATCAAATCAACTCCAATTCAATTTTGATTCACAATCCTTAGGAGGCTAAGTGATTGGGCCTATATGCCTATGACCAATCGTACTTAGATAAATTAAGATCGCATTCTAGTGTTTTTTTTTTGGGGGCGGGGGGGGGGGGGGGGGGGGGGGGGGAGGGGGGCTCATCCTATGTTTAGGACCAAGCTTTACTTATTGCTAAGCGTTATTACCCCATTGCTTTTACGAAATCCACCTTCCTCTAACCCTTTCAGTATTAGATTCAGACTTGAAAGCAACCCTAATTGATCAATGAAGGATTCGTAAAAACACAAATCAGTAAAAGCAAAAAAACTTTGTGATAAATCGAATTGCCCTTGCATATAAGCTTCACATTCTTAGTTCTAGGGCATTCATACAAGTGAATGCCTGAAAGAGAGATTTAGCTCATGGTAAAATAAGAACACGAACAAGCTTTACATAAAAAACAATTCATAACTTAAGAAAAGAAAAAGAAAAATCGAGGGGCAAAAATAAAGCTTAAAATAGAATGCCAAATCTGAAAAATAAATCAAGAACTTAGTTGCTAGAAATTAATAACTTTATTGAAGAAAAACCTTACAGCGATGAAATGAACCAAAGACGAGGTACAAAATTGTCTTAAATGTAAAACCTAACAGCTACTGATCAAATGGAAAAATGAGATCTAAACAACTGAAAAAAAGAAACTAAAACAACGTTTAAACATGAATAAAAGGGTTGGAATGAAACTAGAATTACAATTAAAAAAAAAAAAAGAAGCTTCTTGACAACCTTTCTCTCATTTCCTTTCATCAAACTCAAGTCAATCTTTTTGAAGATGAATTTGGTCTTCACATACCAAGGTTTTCACCCTAATTGGATCGAGCACAAAAGAGCAAAGAGGATGAAGAAGAAGAAGACAGATAACACATAAAAAAACCAAAAAAAGTGCAGAAAATGGGTTTTCTTCCAAGGATTAAATTCGCTTTGTGTGTTTTTTCTTTCATTTTATAGACCATGGCGGCTACAATTTTTTTTTTCTCCTTCCATTGGCCTAAGAATCTCCATAATTCGTGCTGAAATCAAGGGTAAAACGTGGATTTCCATCTTTAAAAAGATGCAGCAGTTTTTTGGAATTCTTTCCATAGTTGACAGGCTCACGATTGCCAAATCTGATTACAACTGTCATTGCAAATTGTAATTCTTTGCAGCATCAATTTCCTGTATCAAAACAAAGTTTTCAGTCACTTTTTCCTGCTTTCCACTTCTTTTCTTCATTTGGTTCATCTTTAACATGCTTACTAACTTTCACTAAATATTGCTAAGATTTTATAAGCTCATACACATAATTTCATTGAATTTTAAGCATACCTTGAGTCTAACGGGGATAAATCATCCTCAAGAGTGAAAATTACCATTCATCTTTCCCAAAAAGAATGATATCATCAATATACACTATTAGGATGGCAAGTGAAGTTTCAGACCTCCTTTTGACAAACAGAGTATGGTTTGATTGACATTGTGAATATCCAAGACTGAGAACAAAAGTTGCAAATCTACTGAACCAAGCATGACAAGATTGTTTAAGTCCATAGAGAGATTTTTAAAGTTTGCAAACCTTTGTCGGATCAAACTTCTCTTTACATCAAGGAGGAATATCCATGTATACTTCTTCTTCTAAATCACCATTCAAGAAGGCATTTATAATATCTAATTGTTAAGATCCCAATCAAGATTAGCTATTGGAGAAAAGATATTTGTTATAGTGTCTTAGCAACTGGTGCAAAGGTTTCTTGGTAGTCAATCCCATAGGATTGAATATATCTTCTAGCAACAAGTTTGGCCTTGAATCTCTCAATACTCCCATCTGTCTTATGTTTCACTGTAAAAATTCACTTACATCCAACAGTTTGTTTCCCACTAGGTAGATCTGTCACTACCCACATGTCATTTTCCTCAAGTGCTTCAATTTCATCTTCTATAACTTTCCTCCAACTAAGAAACTTCATTGCTTTATGGATGTTGGCTGGCACTTGAACATTATCAATAGAAACAAATGCTTGATATAACTCAGATAATCTATCATATGATACATAGTTCCCTATATGATGAATAGTATAGCTCCTGACCACTTTCCTAACTACAGTTTAAATCATCAACTTTCAGAATTACAACATCTTCCAGCTCACCTTTATCCTTGATAAAGGGGCTTGTCGAAGGTCCTATCAAGACTAGTTTAATAAAAACTGAACCTCTAAATATTTTGTAATAATAGTGGCCAAGGTCATCCACATGGATTGGAGTTCTTAGATTTAATTAAGTACCATAGTTAATTATGCCCAATTTTATTTAGAGAAATATAACTTTGGTTTGATTTTTTTTTTTTTACAAATAAATAAAACCTAAACTATTATTTACAAAGTTGGAGTCCAATTTTAGTGAGATATTTGAAAACTTCAATCCATGAAGCAAAACTATGAAATTGATTAAAGAATTATGAAACATGCAATAGTCTTAAACCAAGAATTACTAAGGTATTCAATTGACTCTCTCGAGCCCAATTGAACTCATGCAAAGAAGTAAATCAACATCTTGATCTATTTCTACAACTAAACATGGCTTTATGAATTCTCTTAAGGGCTTCTAACAATAACCTATTCATTCTCATGCAATAGACTAGTCCTAGTCATGCATCTAAGTCCTTAGTTAAATTTGCTTTCTCAAGCTAAACTTAACTTAACATACAAATCTATGGCCAAAAGCTTAGAAGATTAATTCAAGATGCATAAAAGACGTTACAAAAACAAAAATCAATACATAAAACATAGTCTTAAAAATAATACAATCAACTATGAGTCTACAATACTCAATTACATTCAAATACAGTCCAAGAAATCCTATAATTAAAGAAAACAAAGTAAAGAGAATAGAGAAAAACTAGATGACGCATGCCAACACTTGTTTCCGACGTGATGTCCCATGATCCCGAGCCTTGAGTCTCCTCCTTAGCTCTCCAATATGATCTCTAGACCTCAAAACAATGCCTTTATCAAAATTAGAAACGGCTCCACCTTCACGAATGGCTAACTTTCCTTTTTATAGATTCGGGATGGCGTTGCAACGTTGTCCTTTCAAATTTTATAAAAAAGAAAAAATTTTGTTTGAGTAGCGTTGCAATGCTATAGATAGCGTTGCAACATTGAAAGGCTTTTCAAATGGTGTTGTCACGCTATAAGAATCGTTGCAACGCTATGCCCTCAAGTCCAAATGCCTTGTTCTTTTTCTTCAACACTTGAATCCTTAAAGATAGGCTTAAGTTGCTCAAATTTGTCCAAATATCTAACAATTCTCCAGTTTTGCTTCAAATGATCGATTTCTGAGAAATATACATAAAAACACATTAAAGAACATATAATCATAGCAAAACTAGCATAAAACTAAGCCAAGAAATAGCACTGATGGCAACTACTATCATATACCTCCAAACTTAAATTTTTGCTAGTCCTCGAGCAAAAAAAAAACAAAAATAAAATTTTCACAAGATTTTAATACAAGAATCATGACTCAAGCCTCAATTATCTAATTGATATAAAATAATAGAGTAAAGTCTTAACACATCCTTCCTTAAGCAATTTAAATTCTATTTATTACTTCATTGCTTGTGTGTGTGTTTAACTTCCTTTCTACTATTCTCTACTAAATTGAGACACTTTCACCAAGACTTTCCTTTGTTTTCCCCCTACACTGGTCCTAAGTTCCAATTTCAAGCTTTCTCACACTACAAAGAGCAATCTACTTAAGCATTCATTTTTTTTCTTTTCTTTCTTTTCACAAAGGTTACTAACCCCCAAACTTATATTTTTCCTAATTACGGAGACCCTAGCTTTCACACTTTCACTGTAGGGACCCTTATCTAGAGCACTCGCTCAATGGATGACCTAATTGATAACAATGGAAGTAGCTCTTTTGATCTTCGCACATTAAGCACACAATATTGATGGAACATGCTTTAATTTTCTTCAAACATGCTAACAAATCAATAAAGATAAAATTTTCTTTTTGTTTCAACAAATTTCAATTGCTAACTTTCATGCAGTTCCACTATTAATAAGTTCTTAAGCCTATCGGGATGACAACAACCTCTAGACTCAACAAAAGCATCCTAGTATTTGAACATAATAGAAAGTCACTTATGTGCTCATGTGTTGCAAGGAAATTACAGATAAAATTTAAATATAATCAATTTAGGACATGCTTTAGAAATCATTCTATTGCAATAAAAAATCACTTAGATTACTTCCCAGGCTGTCCTAATCAAACATCATGCATTATAAATCATTCTATATGCCTAAGATTGAAAAAATTTTGCTCATAATTTACTCAGAATTATCAGGACTGCAAAGCATTATCCGCCCCCAAACTTAAAACTTACATTGCCCTCAATGTAACATACTCGATAAACTAAATAAGGACAAAGATAGAATGAATGAATGACACTGGACTGATAAGATGAGAGATTGTTCCATGAGAATTCCTTCAATTGGTTAGGAGGTTGCTCACAGTACGATTGAGGTCCTGCAAAATGGGAATGAGACTTACTTGGCACTCTTTTTCAAAACAACCTATACTAGGAAAGAAAAACAAACAAGAAAAGTAAATGAGGGAAATAAAACTTGGGTTGCCTCCCAAGAAGCATTTTCTTTAACATCTTTAGTTAGACTAGACTCATGTGGTCTCTCAAGGTACATAGAAGTTCTTCCATTTCTTTGGGCCCTTCTTCTTGGAATCTACAAAATAGACCAAAGCTAGTAGAAACACTAGCTTTTCGTGAGACCTTGAAGTAAAAATATTTTTGGCATTTTTGAATAAGAAAAACATAAAAGGAGAAAGATCAAAATACAAAGACTAAGACACGGACTCGTGAGAATAAGAAGAACACCAGCAAACCCTAGGCGTGAAGTCTATAAAAGGTGGCTCATATCTCCATTTCAAAACAGCTCGGAGTTGGGAATTCTTTTTCATCCCAAAGTTCTGTTATTTTCTCTTTAGTTTTAGCCGCCACTCCGAGTCTCTCCTAAGTTTTGTTCATATTCCATTCGGACTCTAACTTCAAAGGAAGGAGGAGTAAGGACTTATTCTCCTTGAAAAATGTTGAACAAGTTAGAAAAGAATAACAAGCTTAGAGTCCTTGTTAATTTTCATTCAAGTTTTGTACGTTTTTTGTTTTTAGTGTTTTACTTGTTGTTTTATCCTTATTTTCAACATTGTAAGTGTCTATTTTTCCTTTGAATTCAAGTAGTAGTTTCTTTTAATTCAATTTCATTTAGTTGTTCCTTTGTTTTCATACTTCATAGTGTATTCAAGTTCATTATTTCAATGAAGTGTGTTATTTCTTATTCTCGTTTCTTCTTTATTTTCTGCTCTTTAGTTTTCTTTCCGATGAGTAGCTAAACTCATTGGAGGGTTTCAATGGATACCCTAACAAGGATATAAGCCCCCCCATGTGATTTTAGCAACTTTGCTTAACATTTAGTATTATTTGCTTTTATTGAGTTTAAGTTTCATTGTTATATTAAACTAATCACTTGAGTTACATAGTTTTTGTGAGATTCAATACTGTAAAAGTTGGATCGAGCACTCGTTTTTATAAAAGCAATCTAGGAGAAGAGTCTAGAAATAGAACTTCACTTTTTGTACCTAGACATGGGACAAAAACCTCTAGAATCTTTTGAGTTGTGTTCTTATTTACCTAAGTTAAAATTAGCCATTAAAATATGTGTTTAATTGATTAGACACCTAAATATACTTAGAAAGGAGTCGAATAGTTGTTGAACTCCATTCACGGTGTTAAGTGTCAATAGGGTAGGTTGTAGACGCATCTTGGTAGCATTCTGTTTGTATGGTACAGAGCTCAAAAGAGCTAGTATGCGGGCACAAATAGACAGCAATCGCCAGATGTTCTTTGCCTAGTTAAGCAAAATACAAGATCATGGTGGGTGCATTTCCTCAGGATTGAACCAGACTTGAATTTTCTGCTTTCTCATCAGTGTTTTCTTGTTACTTTTGCATGTACTTTTACTTTTTATTTACAAAACCCCAAAAATCAATTTATTTTCTCTATTACCACTTCGTTGCATCTTTGTGTACTTTTATTGTTTGCAGAAAAGTTTTGTTACATCTGTTCTCTTGGGTTCGATACTTGGAGTTCTTCCATATATTACTTGTTTTGACAGTGTGCACTTGCGCTCTTTTGTAGTCAACAGTCCATCAAGTGGCGTGGTTCTCAACCTCTTGAAACAAAGAAACTAAAGACAAAAGCCACAATTACTCACCTAACGAAACCAAAACAACAAAACAAAGAAAACAACTAAGCCTGGGTTGCTTCCCAAGAAGCGCTTGTTTAGCGTCATTAGCTCGACTGGTTCTCCACACTCTTTAGGGTGGCTCAAAAATGAAGAACCCGCCGTTCCTCCTATTTTTTACATCCTCACAAATCATAGCAGACCTTCCCACGTGACTCCCATCAAGGACATGGTTCGAACGTGGGGGGAAAAATATCACTAGGCACAACAGAGGAAATGATATGAACCACCAAGGACACCAAATTGTTATTTTATAATTTTTATGTAATTTTATTTTATTTTCCAATTTTATCCTTTTTATGACATTTTAAGTAGGGGTATTTTCGTCATTTTTCTATGATCAATGATGTGGCATTTAGGTTTTAGGAAGCTATCTAAATCTTGGTCATTAGATTGTACAGGACCGTTTTTCGATGAATGAAATTTTGAGCGCTTGAGCTTCTTTCTGTCAAGTTTAGCCAGGAGGTTTTTGATCCCTTTGCAGTTCATGTCATGAGTTGCATGCCATGAACATTCAAGTAGGATTGATTATCCTATCTTGTGGCGTGTTCGGCTCTTAGGCAAGGAACTTGTTATTTGTCTTAAGAGCTCTGATCTTAAGATAATCCAGTGTCTAACCTCATCCTTTGAGGGTTTTAGTGTTGTGAATTAGGGGTTCGTATAACAAAAGGGTTCCTAATTAAAATTACTATAATTTTCACATCATTTTGTATCAAAGCTTAGGCTCTATATCAGATATATATTGTGAGACTTATCTTTATTTGATTGAGGCTAGAAATTGCATGTTTAGGATTTTGATTATTTGTTTGAGTTCCCTTTTGAAGTTAGTGCCATATTTAGGTTCTTTGAGATCTTATTTTTCTGAAAAATTAGAAAAAAAAATTGCATATAGGATTAAGTCTATTAGGATATTAGTTTTTGATTTCTGTTGAGTTTTGATTCTGCTTTTAAACAAAAATTGAAGACAGTTAGTGTTACTGGAAGGACTTTATTAGTTCTGTGAAGTTGGTGGAGATCTAAACCGAAAAGAAAAAAAAGTCACTGGAGAGATTTGAAAAGTAAAAAGTATTGCATTGAAAGAAAAGAACAGAAGAAAGTTGTTGTTGATTGTTTGCTGGAGCCTGGAACAGTGAGTTCGTGAAGAAGAAGAAGATTGAAAACAAAAAAACAAAAAAGAAAGGAAGGAAGGAAGTCAGGCCATTGCTTAAAAAAAAAAGGCCAGGCGTTGCATTTTGTGATTGGAATTGAACCTAGATCAGGGGTAAATTTTGGAATTGAAATTGAATATGGATTTCAAATTTGTTGGATTGAGAAGGGAAATGAGATTGAATCAATTGAGAAGGTTTTTGAATTGAATCAAATTTGATGAACAAATTTGGTGCAACAGGTTTTCAGTTGGAAATTAAGAAAAAAAAAAAAAAAAGGCGAAAGGGGGTGAATTTTGGTGAATTCAGTCTTTTGTGATTGAATAAATTGAGCAAGTTTTCAATGTGAAAAAAATTAAATCATTTGAGTAGGTTTTGAATTGAAAATTCAGAGCAATTAAATAAATTCAATTGAGCAATAATTCAAAATTTTGGTGCAGCAGGGTTTTAATTGAATCCTAGGTGCAATTGAATCAATTCAACGATGCATTGCGAAGGACTTTGTGGTGGATCGTGATTGTCGGTCAAAGCAGTGTGAATACAAGCAAGCTGCTTAAGCAAGTAAGTGAATTAAGCAGCTAAATTTTCATAAGTTTTACATAGATTGATTTGGTAAGGAAGATTGCAATTTCTTTTTAAAATTTTTCAAGATCAAGATCTAAGAATCATGTGAGTTTTCAACTTCTAGGGTTCTAAAAGCTACATCGTGTCATATTTTGGATTTTTGGTGAAATTTGTGTTTCTATTCTTGATTCTTATTTTCTTTGTTTCCTTTTTCTTCATTTTTATTATTGTCTATTCGTTGCCTTTTTCTTTGTTCATCTTACATAATTCTTTGAATTTTGAATCATAGATTCTTAAGTCTAAATATCTTGTTTCATCGTTTGTTGTTCTTGTTTGTTGAATCTTCAATATTAGATTATTGATTCTTAGTTTTCTTATCTTTGTTGGTTCTACTTTTTTCTTTGATTGAGTATCAATACTTCACGTCAATCTTGGTAGGGCCAAAAACAATATAACAACAACCCACCAAGATCTCCTTCAAGACAATCAACCAAAAAAGATATTCCAATGCACCACAAACTATTCACCAAATAATTCCCAAGCAATCAACCAGCAATGGACAGTAATAAACCATAAAAATTCCAGAAGACTAAATGCAAAGAACACACAAATTATATGTGGAAAACCTCTTCGACGTGAAGAGTAAAAACCACAGGACTTGTGAGGAGTCCACCCTTGTCACCTTCTCTTATTATGATAAAATTGAGGGAATAAGAACCCAAATCAGTCATACAAAGGTTCACAACCCACCAATAGTTCCATACATAAGAGAACAACAAAAGAGAGATGAAAGATTAAACAAAACACCCAGTTTTCCAGATTCCGTCTATCAGCGATTACCGACAAACCGAAGTTCAAAACAACGATCCAACCGTTCAAAACATGACCCTATGTGTCCTCAACAAGCTGACCAAATTTCAGCAAGATCCAACGGCTGAAACTCTGGAAATTGACAACTTTGTAGAAGCTGTCTCTGAAAAACCGAACTGATCTCTCCCTCTCCGTTTTCTGTATTCTTCTTTCCGTTTTTTTTCTCTCTTTTTTTTTAGGTCATTAACCCCTAAAAAAAACTTAGGCTTTCTAGATAAGTCCACACATTTAACCCCAAGTGGGCTAAACATATAACCCAATATTTTGGATCCACGAATATAAGGAAATAACCTTGTTTGTCTGACAAATGGGCTGGACACCCATAACAATCTCCCCCTCCAGCCCCATTACAAGGAAGACACAATCACATCCATGATCACTTGAACCTCATCCCGACAAGCTTACTCCAAAGCTCAACCTTGCTTCCAGGAACTATTTTAGTTAGCATATCTGCACTATTCTTGTCGGTGTGGACTTTCTTCAATTTCATTATCTTCTCTTCAATCACATCTCGCAGCCAATGATATCTAATGTCAATGTGTTTGGTGCGAGCATGATACATTGAATTCTTGCTCAAATTCATAGCACTCTGACTATCACAGAATACTACATACTCACTTTGCTTCAAACCCAGCTCTTGAAGGAATCTTTTAAGCCATAACATTTCCTTGCTTGCTTCTACTGCTGCAATATACTATGGCTCAGTTTTGGACAATGCTACACATTTTTGTAGCTTGGATTGCCATGAGATGGCTCCCCCTGAAAATGTAAACACATAACCTGAGGTAGATTTTCTGTTGTCAAGATCACCTGCCATGTCTGCATCAGTATAGCCTTGAAGTATAGGTTTATCACCTCCATAACACAAACTCAATTTGGAGGTGCCCCGCAAGTACCTGAAAATCCACTTCACTGCTTCCCAGTGAGCCTTACCTAGATTAGATAAGAAACGACTCACTAAACTGACCGCATGTGTAATATCAGGTCTAGTACACACCATAACATACATCAAAGAACTAACTGCAGAAGAATAAGGAATGGCTGACATAGCTTCTTTCTCCTTCTCAGTTGTAGGACAAGCTCTCTTATCTAGCTTGAAGTGAGTTGCTAACGGTGTACCAACAGGCTTAGCATGCTTCATATTGAACTTTCCAAGAACCCGTTCAATATACTTCTCTTGGGATAACCACAATTTTCCAGCTTTCTTGTCACGAGTAATCTCCATGCCTAAAATTTGCTTTGCAGGACCCAAATCTTTCATGTCAAAAGACTTGGGCGAGTCTTTCTTCAAACTTTGAATCATATCTGCATCTTGTCCAACTATTAGCATATCATCTACATATAAAAGAAGGATGATGAAGTTACCTCCAGAAAACTTTCTAAAGTACGCACAAGAATCGGTTGTAGTTCGTTTATAATAATTGCTTGTCATAAATGAATCAAATTTCTTGTACCACTGTCTTGGCGCCTGTTTAAGCCCATAAAGACTCTTCTTCAACTTGCAAACAAGTTTATCTTTCCCTTTTTCTTCAAATCCTTCAGGTTGCTCCATGTAGATCTCTTCATGCAAATCACCATGTAAAAATGCAGTTTTTACATTGATAATTCTCATTCATGAGGATTATTTGGCCTTTAAACTTAGTTATATTTGTGATTTTTATTCATATTATTTGATGAAAAATAAAGAAATGCTTGAATTTAATCACATGATTGATGGAAGACCTTTAAATTAAGTAAGTTGAGAAAAGAAAACAAAAGAAGAAAAAAATTCACACTTACTTAATGTTTTGATGCAGAATTTTCGTGGAATGCAAATGCAGTGCAATTGCTATGCAATTGCAATCTGGCAGAATCTGGAATTTAAGTAAAAAACGAGAATTTCGGGATTTTGAAGGAAATTTGACCCACGAATTCAGCAAGATGATTAGCCATGATTGTCCATCAACCAAGAGGGAAACCCTAGCATGAGATCCCTATAAATATTGAACAAAGAAGCCAAACAAAGAGAGCTCGATTTGGAGAAGATTTTAGTTTATGTTTTTGGGTTTTCTTTACTTTCTGCAATTTTTCATTTTTAGTTTTTCGCTGTTGTTTTGTTTTAGTTTCTTGTAGATCTCAGTCCGAATTTCTTCCTCAATCTCATCACAACAAGAGTTGGCATTGGCTATAAACAAATTCTTGTTGATTGTGGAGGATTTTTGGAGAAGAAAGTTTGTTCGTTTTGGGTTTCATTTCCTCGATAGCAGCAGTTTCATTTTTTGGGTTTTATTTCTCTATTGTTCTTCTCTTAAATTCCTAGAATCCCTTCTCTCAATCCCACAACAACGAAAGTTGATAATGGTTAAGGGAGAATTTGTTCGATTGAGCCGAAGAAGGATGGGTTTTTACGATGAAGTCTAAATTTCTGCACTTTTGAAATTCTGCAATTGGGTGAAATTAGCCACTGTTTTGTCTTTTTATTTTCAGCATCTTTATTTCTGTTTTTGATTTATACAGTGAGTTAATTTAAAGTTTTGGCAATTTACTTTCTCCCATTTGTATTTGAACATTTGAAGCCTACTGGAAAGTAAATCGTGCCTACAATTTTCTTACTTCTAAGCTATTGGTAGTTTTCAATTCCAGAAATTAGCTTCTGTTTTTGGCATTTCAAAAGACCAATTTTCCTTATTCAGCGAATTAACTCAATTTTCCGTGGAGTAAGTGGTACTTTGAATCCGTGGGTTGTTTCTTTAAACTATTCACTTGCATAGCATTTGCAATTTAATTGCATTATTTCCTTTGAGTCTCTTTTAATGAATTTTTACAATTCTAATTTATCAACTCCAAATTATTCCATCATGAAGAGCTAAATTTCCTTTGGGATTCAAGTTGGTGAATGCCCTAGAGGAAAGATGTAAAGCTCGAGAGTAAAAACAATCTAGCTAACTCTTGGACTCAAGTTTGCTTTTGATGAGTAAATTGTTGGGTAAAACTAGTTGGCCATCTAGTGTTGCTTGTCAAGCTAAAACTTAATACCGAAAGGGTTAAGGGAAGCGGATGTCGCAAAAGCAATGGAAGAAAGGGCTTAGACATAAGTCTGAAACATCGACCCTAGACATAGGGCGAGACTCCAAAACCACTAGAATTGTGCGCAAAACTATCTAAGTTAGATTAGCCATAGACATATAGGTTTAATCACTTAGTCTCCTAAAGATACTTCAAAGAAGGTCGAATGGGAGTTGAATTCGGTTTACTTAGTTCCTGAGTTAGCTACGATTGCAATTGCTTTCTCGTTGCATTTTCTTTCCAAAGGGGCATTAGCATACTTGAATCCCTCTTTATTTCCATTGAATTTTCAAACACATTTTTAGTTAAAATACCTCTCAATTTATTTTCATCCTTGGTTACTTTAAATTGCAAGTGCCAACAATTTCGTGCCAACTGAAATTTATTTTATTAACTCCGTTCCCTTGGGTACGATACTCTGGAATACTCCAGTTTTTATTACTTCGATCATGTGTACTTGCGTGTTAGCACCGATCAAGTTTTTTACATCAAGTTGCTCCAACTCAAGATCAAGACTTGCTACTAAACCCAACACTGTTATGATAGATGTCATTTTGACCACCGGAGAGAATATCTCATCAAAGTCAATGCCCTTTTTCTGGTTGCATCCCTTTACCACTAATCTGGCTTTGCGCTTTACTATCTTCTCACCATCCTTTTTGTACTTGAAAACCCATTTGTTTCTCAAGACTTTCTTGCCCTTTGGAGGCTGTACTAGCTCATAGGTTTCATTCTTTTTCAAGGAATTCATCTCCTCCTTCATTGCATCAAGCCACTGGTCTTTCTCATCATGAGACAAGACCTCTTGATAATTCTCTGGCTCCCCACCTTCACTAACTAGAATGAACTCTGAGCTTGGATACCTTGTTGAAGGTTTACGCTCTCTTGTTGACCTTCGAACCTGTGTATCCTCTACTTAAGGGGCAGATTGCTCCCCCTGCTCATGAACTTCTTCATGAATCACTTCGTCATGCACATCTTCCCTATGAATTTCTTCATTAGATGAAGAGTCATCAAGATCATCATCATCAATATGATCTGGTATATTACCATCAGGTTCTACCTCATCAACATCATCATGTACATCATCAAGTACATCCACAACATTCTCATTTGACGACTGAATAACAGAAGGAGTAGAAGTGGAACCATTAGTAGTATCAAAAGACAATTTCGAAATAGAAGTGTACCTTGTACTCAGAAGATCTGCACTCTTCTCGTGCTCAAAGAATACTACATCTCTGCTTCTCACTACCTTTTTCTTTTCTGGATCGTAGAGCCTGTAACCATACTCTTCATCCCCATACCCAACAAATACACATGGATTAGTCTTCGAATCAAGTTTTGACCTCTGTTCTTTAGGCACATGCATGTATGCCTTGCTGCCAAAGACTCTCAGATGCGAATAAGTGGGATCACATCCCTTCCATGCTCTCTCTGGAATATCATGACCAAGAGGAATCGATGGAGATCAATTAATCAAATACACGGCACAATTCACTGCTTCAGCCCAAAATGTCTTAGGAAGATCAGACATTCTAAGCATGCACCTCATATTCTCTACAATGGTTCTGTTCATCCTTTCAGCAACTCCATTGTGTTATGGTGTGTCGGGCTCTGTCTTCTCATGTCTAATGCCATGTTGTGAGCAATAGTACTTGAACTCATTCGAAGTATACTCACCACCATTGTCAGATTGAAGACACTTCAACTTTCTTTTGGTCTCCCTTTCTATCATAGCATGAAACTTTCTAAAAATCTCAAACATTTGGCTTTTTGTCTTCAACATATACACCCAAGTTCTTCGAGTAGCATCATCTATAAAAGTAACAAAATATCTATTGCCACCAAGAGACTCTACCTCAATAGGACCACAAATATCGGAGTGAACTAACTCCAATTTTCTTTGTCTTCTACTAGACTTTCTAGAAAAAGAAACTCTATGTTGCTTACCTGCCAAACAATGATCACAAGGGTCAAGAGAAACTGTTTTATTAACCGGAATAAGAGATTTACCTGCCAACAGTTTTATCCCCTTGTCACTCATATGTCCTAGCCTTCGATGCCACAAATTAGGAGAATTTTTTTCTTCAACTGCATTCAGCTCACTAGAACATACCCTCAAGTATGTTTTATACAAAGAGCAATACAACTCACCACGAGCAACTGTCATCGAGCCTTTAGACAATTTCCACTTACCGTCACCAAAGGTATGTTGGAACCCTTCTTGATCAAGGACATTTGCAGACAATAAGTTAAGGCGTAAATCAGGAATATGGCGCACATTCTTTAATGTAAGCATGCACCCAACACTTGTCTTCACACGAATATCACCTAAGCCAACAATGCTAGCTGAGCTCTTGTTTCCTATCTTCACACTACCAAAATCACCACATTGATAGTTCATGAAGTACTCCTTTTTGGGAACACAATGATATGAAGCACCTGAATCTACCAGCCATTCTGTGTCTGAACCCTCTACATGATGACACTCACTAGTTGCACAAATCAAAGTGACATCACCATCACTCGTAGAAGTGATTGCTGCAGTATTTTTATCATCTTCTTCCTTTTGTGAGTCCTGTTTCTTACCTTGTTCTTTCTTCCAACGGTAGCAAAACTTTTTGATATGGCCAGGCTTGTTGCAGTAATAACATGTCGTAGTCTCTTTGTCTCTAGACTTGGACCTCCCCTTTGAGTTACCACGACCTTTAGGTCCTTTATTTTGCTTCTTCCACGATTCTCAACAAGAAGAGCATTCGAATTATCAACTCCCATCTCCTTTCTTCTTATCTCTTCATTGAACATGCTTTCTTTAATCATATTCACAGATAGAACACCTTCTGGAGCAGAGTTACTAATAGTCACAACCAAGGTTTCCCAACTGTCTGGCAAGGAACTCAAAAAGAACAAAGCCTGCAATTCATCATCAAAAATAATCTTCATAGTAGTCAACTTGTTAATAATATCCTGGAAGTCACTCAAATGCTCAGAAACAGACTTCCCACCCTTCAATTTCAAATTAACAAGTCGCTTGATTAATGAAGCTTTGTTATGCGCGGTCTTCCTTTCATAAAGACCTTCCAATTTCTTCCACAAATCATATGGGTCGGACTCTTTAGACACATGGTTGAAAATGCTAAGATCAACCCATTGCCTAATAGTCCCCAAGGTCTTCCTTTTTAACTTAGTCCAATCTTTCTCTTCCATTTTCTCTGGTTTTGAAGGTTTAGCAATGGTGCCATCAGCTTCTATGGTTGTTTCAATTGGATCATACAAATCTTTGCAAAACAACAAATCCTCCATCATCGGCCTCCAAATGGAATAATTGGTTCATGTCAGTCTAACCATTGAATTACCTCCACTACTGCTAGTAGACTCCATAACAATGATTAAATTAAACCTTGGCTCTAATACCAACTGATAGGGCCAAAAACAATATACCAACAACCCACCAAGATCTCCTTCAAGACAATCAACCAAAAAAGATATTCCAATGCACCACAAATTATTCACCAAATAATTCCCAAGCAATCAACCAGCAATGGACAGTAATAAACCATAAAAAATCCAGAAGACTAAATACAAAGAACACACAAATTATACGTGCAAAACATCTTAGACGTGAAGAGTAAAAACCACGGGACTTGTGAGGAGTCCACACTTGTCACCTTCTCTTATTATGATAAAATTGAGGGAATAAGAACCCAAATCAGTCATACAAAGGTTCACAACCCACCAACAGTTCCATACATAAGAGAACAACAAAAGAGAGATGAAAGATTAAACAAAACGCCCAGTTTTCCAGATTCCGTCTATCAGCGATTACCGACAAACCGAAGTTTAAAACAACGATCCAACGGTTCAAAACATGACCCTATGTGTCCTCAACAAGCTGACCAAATTTCAGCAAGATCCAACGGCTGAAACTCCCAAAATTGACAACTTTGTAGAAGCTATCTCTGAAGAACCGAACTGATCTCCCCCTCTCCGTTTTCTGTATTCTTCTTTCCGTTTTTTTTCTCTTTTTTTTTTAGGTCATTAACCCCTAAAAAAAACTTAGGCTTTCTAGATAAGCCCACACATTTAACCCCAAGTGGGCTAAACATATAACCCAATATTTTGGGCCCACGAACATAAGGAAATAACCTTGTTTGTCTGACAAATGGGCTGGACACCCATAACAAATCTCCCTTTTGTGTTTAAGGATGTGATATTGCAAACTCTTGGCTACTTATTTTCTATTTTGAGGGAGTTTACATATTTGTGAGAGTGTTACATCTTTGAGCGTAAACACAAGTGACCATTCATATTTTGAGTGAAACGTGTGAGGGAATGATTGTGAGGTCTAATTTTCTTTGTGCTAATATCTCTTTTGCAACAATGTATACCAAAAGAAGAGCTCCAAGAAATGACCATCATATTGACCAAAACATGCCTCCATTGTTCTTTGGGAGTACTTCAAATCCAGAGGAGTACCTTCTTTGAGAGGAGGAAATTGATATTATATTTGATCACCACCACTATAGTGAAAAGGAAAAGGTAAAACTTATCGTCTCTACATTTGAGGAATATGCACTAACATGGTAAAATGTTTTGTTGTCAAAAAGGAGGAGTGGAAATCATGCAATACCCTCATGTGAAGAAATCAAGCTTCTAATGAGGAAGTGTTTTGTTCCAAAATCTTTCCACAAATTGCAAAGTGTGGAGAAATACTACGAAGAAATGCTTTCATTACTTGAGGAGATCAGCTTGGATGAGGATGAGGAAGCTATCATGGATAGATTCTACCAAGGACTTACTGAGGAGATTGCCAAGATGATTGTTGATCGAGAAGAAATTCAACCTTGTGAGGATTTAGAGGAGATGGTGCATGTTGCCATCAAGGTAGAAAAGAAACTCTAAAAAAACACTTGAAGGTACACTAAATCTAAGCTTAACTACAATTCCAACACATTCATGGAAATGATGGTTAGTTTGCCTACCATATATGAGCATGTTGATAAGGTAGGAGGTAGTAAAGAGAAGCTTGATAATATTGTACCTATACATGATAATGATATTTTTCCTAATAGGTCATTAGATAGCAAGGAATCATATGATTGTAATCCTACTACTACTGTTGGGCCACTTATTTCTTGAGAAGTATGTATTGAAAGTAGTAGAGTAGAAAATGTAGATGGTGGTGAACTTGAAACTAGAGTACTTTATGACGACATTATTAATCCATTAGGTCACAAAGTAACGTGTAATCCTATTCATGTATCATTTCTTCCAAGAGAAGTAAAACTTGATGTGTGTGGCTTGGAAAACAAAAGGCATGAGATTGAGAAAAAAGTAATAGAAATATATGAAGAAGAAAAGTGTGAAAACCCAAATGAGAGAGAAAAGTAAGTGAATAGTACTCGATCTAGAGATGAAAATGTGAGAAAAGCCAAGAATGTGCGTTCAAAAACTTGTGAGGACAAATCTTTCTCGATTTAAAAAAAAAAACATTCTTTAACTTTTTGATAAAAGAGTTTTTTTCTTACAGGCGAGCTTCAACCAAGTTTGCCTATTTTTTTTTTTCTTTTCTTAAGTTTTTGCATGTTGTTAAAGCATAGATCATGAAGCAAAACTCAAAGATTAGCCCAAATCCTTTCTATGGTTGCAAACTACATGTGAATTGGAAGAACCATCATTTTTTCCAAAAGAGATGGAATCCAAGAAGAGATGAGCCTTTGACATCTTATGTTTATGAAGTTGTTTTACAAGGGATACCATCCAAGAGAAACCCAAGAAGAGTCATACCATTTTCTGCTCATGACTTTAAAACTGCTTTACAAGGTATTGATTTAGATTCGAGGACGAATCCTTCAAAAGAAGGAGAGGATGATATGAACCACTAAGAACATCAAATTGTTATTTTATAATTTTTATGTAATTTTATTTCTTTTGTCCAATTTTATCCTATTTATGACATTTTAAGTAGGGGTATTTTTTTCATTTTGCTATGATCAATGATGTGGCATTTAGGGTTTGGGAATCTATCTAAAACTTGACCATTAGGTTAGGTTGTACATGACTTTTTTTTATGAATGGAATTTTGAGTGGTTGAGCTTTTTTCTGTCAAGTTTAGCCAAGAGCTTCTTGATCCCTTTGCAATTCATGTCAAGAGTTGCATGCCAAGAACATTCAAGTAGGATTGATCATCTTATCTTGTGGAGTGTTCGACTCTTAGACAAGGAACTTGTTATTTGTCTTAAGAGCTCTTATCTTAAGGTAATCCAGTATCTAACCTCATCCTTAGGATTGAAATCGAATTGAGTTGGGGGTTTTAGAATTTTTGCATTAGGGGTTCGTATAACCAAAGGGTTCCTAATTACAAATTACTAGGCTTTCCACATCACGAAAACATAAACTTCTTCTCAAACTCATTCTCAACATTTAAATTTTTATCTCTCCTAAGCATGCTACCATGTAAATATTCAACATAAGCTCCATAATTCAAAATATCATCTAAAACATGCTCGATACTCAAAACTATATTCACACCCTCACATAATGTAATGTCCGAAATTTTTTTAACTTAATTAACTCTTGAATTTAAGTAATTTTGGAATTAAATTTTGGTTTATTTGGTTGGTGGGTTAAATAGAAATTTGAAAAGTTTGAAGGGGTAATTTTGGAAAGATTTTTAAAGGGCCAAGTGGAATTTAGAAGGATGGAAAGGGCAAAATGGTAAACAATTGGTTGGTGGGAGGGCATTTTTGGTTTTTGTTATTTTGTTTTTTTTTTTAAAAAAAAAGGAAAACCCAAATTTCCCTTTCTCTTTCCCTGAAATCCTTCTCCCCCTTATTCTTCTTCTTTCTTTCTTTCTCTTTCAACCCTTAACAAAAAACTTTTTTTTTCTCTCTCTCTCCCACTGCAAGCAGTCCTTATCGAAATACCTGCAACACGTCGTCAGAAGTATCACCAGTCGGGTTGCTCCAACCTGCGTATGCCACTGCAGATCAACCCAGATCCAGTCACACTGTTGTTGTTACTGGAAAGACGTCATTAGTTCCATTGTTTTCATTGGAGGCGAAGGTTGTTGATCCAGATTTGTCCACGCCGACGAGCCGAAACCAGCCACTCGACCCCGATCTGTGAACCACGCGCGCGCCGCCAACCATATCTACAAGCTGTTGTCCACCGCTCCGATCCGTCATGTCATGTCGCCGTGTCGCAAGATCTACAGCAGCTATGCCGCGTTGCCGCTCAGATCTCTAGCCGCTGCACCTCTCTCTCTTCCCTTCGGTTTGGCATAGACAGCAAGGGGGTAATGTATCGTGGTCAAATTCCTGCAAGCCCGGTGTTTGTACAACCTTGTATAGTCCCGATTTGAAGTGGGTAAGTATTTCATCATTGATTCAAGGCGTTCTTTGCAGTTAGATATGATTTTTCAGTACTGTGTTTGACACTTGAGGCTAACCCATAACATTTTGACCATGATTTTAGATTACCCATTAGTTGTGGAAGCCGGATTGTCGAAAGTGAAACAATTCCTCATCATACCAGCAAGCTTTAAAGTCTAAATTTGGGTAAGGATCGAGTGCCTAAGTTATATCAAATCAATTGGACTCATAACTTAAAAGTTATTTAGTAGTTTTGGATTTTTGGAGTTTAAAGTAAGTTTCAAATAAGATTTTGGAATTGGATAGTGATAATTCTCAGTTATGAGAATTATTTAACTCTAAAACCAAGTTGTTCTTGCCAATTTTGTGGATGTTGTTGAATAACAAGCAAGATAAAAGTAACATTTTTAATAAATTCATGCAAGCTTGTTGAAACTTGATAAAAAAAAGAATTAAGAGGAAAGACCAAGAAGTTGGCTTAAGTTGATGTTCTTTTGTGCATATTTGAAGACTTTGCAAAAGGGAATGCAATTGCATTTCCATTTGCAATGTAAAGTGAAGAACAAGGAAGAAGAATGCAATTGCAATGTGAATTGCATTCTCTGAATCAACAAGTCAAGAACGAAATTCGCGGGAATCACTAAGATTTGCGTGATTTGCACAGCTTGTGGAGAATCATGTCCAAATTCTACCCACTAATTAAGGATCCAAATTTGGAAGGAAAGGAGGCTCGGATTGTCTTTAAAGAGCGAGGAAGCCGAAGAAGACGAGAGGGGTTTTTCCTTGGAGAGAATTCGATTTTCTTAGCATTTTACTTTCTGTTTTTCTGTTTCTTCGACAGCAGCACGCTTAAGCTTATTATTTTTTTTTGTTTTGTTTTGATTCTCGATTGTTTTAGCAAGTCTTTCTTACAATTTAGCTCAATAGATTTCTGAATTTTAGTTCTATTCAACGAGGAATTCCGTTTCTACAATATACTTTCATGGGTTTTTCTACTTTCCTTCAACATAGCAGCACTTCATTTTCTGTTCTCTCTTTTTATTTGCTCGTGATTTGGTTACTCCTAACTCCCGAAAGTAAGATCTCTCCTCAACGAAGGTTGAAGAGATTAAGATTCAAGAGTTGAACGAATTTTGAATCGATCGAACTAAGGGATTTTAGGCAGTATTTTGGGAAATAAGTCGGGTGCACCACTTTCTGAATGTTGCTATAGTTTTACAGACTGTAGATTGTGAGAAGGAGAAGAAGTGTTAAGTTTAATAGTGAAAAGTCTTCAATTTCCCTTTACAAGTTTATTTACCCGTAGGCCTTTTCTTTTGGTAAGCAAAATATGAAGTCCAATAGTATATTCTAGGAATTTTGTTTTTCTTATTGGGAAATTGTACTTGGAGAATCATTTAGGTTTACATTGAAGTTAATTATCTCCTCTTTTAGAAACTATGAAATTTTCAACAAATAATTTTGGGATTTTCATTTTCTCTACAATGAGCTAAATTCTCTCTAGGGGTTCAAGTTGGTGAATGCCGTAAGGAAAAATGTAAAGCTCTAAAGCATAAACAATCTAGTTAGCATGTGAACTTTGTTTGCTTTTGTTGAATTTAGATTTGGGTAAACCTAGTCGGCCAACTAGTGATTGCTCATTAAGCTTGAACTTAATATCGAAAGAGTTAAGGGAAAGCCGATGTCACAAAAGCAATGGAGGAAAAGGCTTAGAAATAAGTCCTGAACATCGACCCTAGACATAGGGCGAGACTCCAAACCCACTAGAGTTGTGTGCGAAGTATCTAAGTTAGATTAGCCATAGACATATAGGTTTAATCACTTAGTCTCCTAATGATTTTGAATCAAAATTGAATAGGAGTTGAACTCGGTTTACTTAGTTCTCACATGTTAACTAGGATTGCAATTGCAAATTGAATTGCATTCTTTCAAAGGTGCTTGAATCACTTGAATCCCTATTTTATTTTTTTTACTCATTGAATTTTCATTCACTCTTGTTAAAAAACCAAACTCTTACATTTTGAAATTTCGGTTACCCCAATTGTGTTTTGCAAGCAAATTTGTGTCATTCTAAGTAGATTTTGTTAAACCCCGTTCCCTTGTGTACGATACTCTGGAATACTTCCAGTTTCTTTATTACTTCGATCACGTGCACTTGTGTGTTGTAGAGTAGCATAGCGATCAATTAATTCAAATATTTTTGGAATTCATTAAAGGTTGCCCATTGTATGGAGAAGTCGGGAAATTGGAGTTGGATCATGTTGACATAATTTTTCAGCAAGCCAAATTAATGTTTGACACCAATTTCCTTGGGAATTACTATAGGTTGCGCGAAGGATCTCCTTGTGGGAGATAGTGTTTTGGGAATTACCAAATTTCTAGCCAATGTAAGGAACTTTATGTCGGTATGCTTAAATGCAAGTTGGAAACTGAATTGAAAAGCTACATTTGAAATGAAAAGTTTTTATAAATGTTTTATTTATGATTTTTGATGAATTTTAAAATACTATATATGAAAATGATTTTTTTCATGTATGTTTGCCAAATATTCTTATGAATATGATGCATGATTTATGATTTATGATGAATAATGTGAAAATATTGCATTATGTTGCATCACTGAATGAAAATGAAAATACTTTGGGACCTCATGCATACATGTGTATTTTCATGACAAAATGATTTCGAAGGCTATGGAAATTACCGTCCTAAAATTTCAGATGTACATCTCAACGAATAGGAGCCTAAAAAGGCCAAACGAAAAGGAGCCTGAAAAGGCTAAACGAAAAGGAGCCTGACAAGGCTAAATGAAAAGGAACCTGAAAAGGTTAAATGAAAAGGCATGATTAGGTTGAGTTAATTGTCCACATTAAACCGAAGGAAAAAGATAAAGGGAAACGTTTCCACTATGAAAATGTTTTAGGTCCCACTAGAGGAAAGGATTAAAAAAAATCATTAGGTATGTGTTTGCATATCCCGACTCCGGTAGTGAGGTCACTTATTGAGTATTTTAAATACTCACCATTTTTCAAAAATATTATTCTTTTTAGGTAAAGGAAAAGACATATCTTAGACGATTGACAAGGCAGTTTGCTGTTGCTGAAAGGGTCATGGGTGACTTTGAAGAACAAGATTTTCGAATTTAGGTTGTGTATTATTTTAAAATATTTTGTTAAGTAAACTTAATTGAAGTGAAACTATTTCAGTCGAGTTAACGTTTTAATTCACATTATGTTTTGCAATGATTATAAAAGGGTCCCAAACTAAAAGATTTTGATTGTTTAGCAAAAAGTTTAATTCTTTTTGTCTATTATTAAAGATTTCTAAATTCCATTAGCATGCATTTAGTAACGTCCCTAGAAAATCTAATAGGAAAAGTCGGGTCGTTACATATAACCTATCAACACAATGTGGGTTTTATGCCCTAAAGCCTCATAATTAATGATTTATTTAATAATTAATAATAATTTTGATTATTTTATTTGCCATATAATATTATCCATTATATGAAAAATTCAAGGTCATTAGTGTAAGTTTGAACAGTATGTGGTTGATATATGGGAGGATCGTGTTCAAGAAATAACCTAAAGGGTCATAGTATATGAGTAAGGTTGGGTGCCTTATCCTGGTAACACTATTGATACGACTCACTTTGTAATAGTTACAAATGATTTGATCTAAATCGTTTATTAGCCATGTGAGTGGGGGTATCTTATACAATGAGTTTTTATAAGAATGGACCATGAAATATTTAATCTCTCTTTATAAATTCGTTAATTGAAAAGATTAATATTTCATCAAGATGATCATATGCAACTCGATCTTAAGTCTTTAGTGAGTTATGAACCCCTGCATGTGAGGGTTTGTCATTTGATTTGCATGGGTGAGAGTAGCTTTTGTAGTTGATTCAATAGGCCTACCATTTTCGAGACTTGACCAATGGATCTAGAAACATAATCTCACAAGATTCAATTCACTCATTCCCATATAGAGTAAGTAGATGAGTAGTTCCCTTAAGTGCTGATTTTAGAACTTGAACAATGGGGCCCCACCCTCTCACTGGCTCAAGAGGGACTTAGTTTATGGTTAGATCATAAACAAATTGTTCATTAGAGGATCATTGGTACTTAAGGTGCAAGATGTAATTATAGGGGTAAAACAAACTTTTGACCCAACTGTAATTATAAACAACTCGTGAACCATCAACTTGGATGTAGTGATTATATCTATGGATACACCTTGTCCTACAGTGCATAAGAGTGCAACTCTAGGTCCATAATGGAGTGACCTATAGTTAACGAATGAAAATTAATTGATTTTGTATCATCGGAGCTTATAATCTGTAGGTACGCAAGGTCTCCTTGCTAGATCATAGTAACACTAAAAGATCAATTTAGTTGAAAGAAAATTTTGAAATGCTCAAATTAATATTTAATTTGAAATGTTCAAATTAATATTTAATATATTAGATATACTAGATATAAATGAGGAAAATATATTTATTATATTTGATACATTAAATATTAAAATAATTAATGTATATTAGATACACTAAAGAAAAGATATTTATAAAATTTGAATAAGATTCTAATAAATAAATATCGTAGGAGATTTGAATAAGACTCAAATAAGTATAAGATATATTTTAATATATTAGACATTAAAATATAATATTTTATTTATGACAAAGATTTGCCTTTAGTCTATATAAATGGGACCCTTGGGTTGAGCTATTAGACACAACACACATCTTCTCAATAGAGAATTAGATAATTCTCTCTAGACCTATTCCTCTCCAATCCCTTATGGATTTTCTTTCAAGAGGCTCCCACAAGCCTCTTGAAATTTGATATATATTTTCCTCTTTTGATATATATTTTCTTTCAAGATTTGCCTTTAGTATTTTGGATTTCAAATTTTAATATTTAATGTATCAAATACAATAAATATATTTTTCTCTTTTATATTTAATATATCTAATATATTAAATACTAATTTGAACACTTCAAATTAATATTAATTTGAACATTTCAAAATTTTCTTTCAACTAAATTGATCTTTTAGTAGCAAGGGGACCTTATGGACCTACAGATTATAAGCTCTAATTATACAAAATTAATTAATTAATTAAACTCTTTAATTAATTAATTTTCATTCATTAACTATAGGTCACTCCACTATAGACCTAGAGTTGCACTCTTATGCACTGTAGGACAAGTTGTGTCCATAGATATAATCATTACATGCAAGTCGATCCTTCACGAGTTGTTCGTAATTACAGCTGGGTCAAAAGTCCGTTTTACCCTATAATTACATCTTGCACCTTAAGTATCACTGATTCTCTAATGAACAATCTGTTTATAATCTAATTATAAACTAAGTCTCTCTCGTGCAAATGAGAGGGTGGGCCCTTATTTTTCAAGCCCCAAAGTTAGCACTTAAGGGAACTACTCATCTACTTACCCTATATGGAAAGGAGTGAATTCCATCTTGTGAGATTATGTTCCCAGCTCCCTATTTGGTCAAGTCCCCAAAATGGTAGTCATATTGAATCGGCTATAAAAGTCACTCTCACCCATGCAAATCAAAGGACAAGCCCTCACAGGCAGGAGTTCATAACTCACTCAGGATTAAGATCGAGTCACATATGATCATCCTGATGAAATATTAATCTTCTCTATTAACGAATTTATAAAGAGGGATTAAATATTTCGTGGTCCAGTCTTATACAAACTCATTGTATAAGATACCCCCACTCACATGTCTCTACATGAATGATTTGAATCAAATCATTTGTAACTATTACAAAGTGGGTCGTATCAATAATGTTACCAGGATAAGGCACCCAACCTTATCCATATACTATGACCCTTTAGGTTATTTCTTGAACATGATCCTCTCTTATGTCATTCACATACTATTCAAGATTACACTAATAACCTTGAATTTTTCATATAATGGATAATATTATATTGCAAATAAAATAATCAAAATATTATTAATTATTAATTAAATTATTAATTATGAGGCTTTAGGGCATAAATCCCAACAATCTCCCACTTGCACTAAAGCCGGCGAGACATGTATCCTAGGACATATTCGATACCCAAGATGTCTTTCATTTGCCCTAGCAAAGATGAGACATGTCTCGTAATCTCAGAAATTCTAGGTGACCCTCAAACACTTTAGCCTAGAGAGTCTCTTGATATAAATCCAAAGGACTGCCATTAAAAGCCATCTTAGTCACTACCATGATGTTTTCTCTGTCTCGATATGATCCTCTATACGTTGGTGTTTTCTACTTTCCTTAATTTTAGTCTTTACACCGCTATTATCATAATAAAGATGATAGACTAAATCATATATGAAACACCTTTCAAATCTTCAATGAACTATTATACAAGTCCTTTTGTTACTTCACAAG
Source organism: Trichosanthes truncata (assembly GCA_033996785.1). Classification (NCBI taxonomy): domain Eukaryota; kingdom Viridiplantae; phylum Streptophyta; class Magnoliopsida; order Cucurbitales; family Cucurbitaceae; genus Trichosanthes; species Trichosanthes truncata. Next base: position 52,082,744 of record JAWPNB010000002.1, on the reverse strand, counting down.
CAAAACAATTTAACTTGTATACCATACTCTACCACCTAGGGTAAAATTTATATTTACATAGATTTTCGAAATCTTTGTAAGAACCAATGTATCTTGTAAAGATCAAATCTTTAACTCCATACACAAAAATTTCTCATCATCCATAGATAATTTGAGAAAGTTTTTAATTTTCTACTCAATGGTCATACCATTCGTTTAACTGATATATGTTAACCAATTGTATATTAAATGTCCAGTCTCATTTATGCATATCATATACTCTCAACATTTGAGGTGTCTTAAGATACACTTTCTTAGACATAAAAATCAAATATTTGACAACGATTTTGTCAATATAAGATGTTTTAGACAAAGTTAACATTTTGTCCTTAAAGTCTTCATTTTGGACATTTAAAATATACTGAGTCATTCCAAATCACTTATTTGGAATTGGTTACTTAATCAACGTTTTATGTTAAACATCTTACATCATTCATAATGGGTAAAAATATCACCAACATAAAACATGAGAAAAATCCACTCGGCAATTAATGATTTTCTTGTCTATACAAGCTTCATTTATATTTATCCAAAGTCATAGATTTTGATACTTTTATCAAACCTTATATTCACAGATCTAATGGTAAAATTCATTTCATAAATGAACCTTTACTATTTTGCAAACTTTTTGCTTTTGATATTTGAAACTAAACATATCTGATTAATTTGTGTAGATGCATTATCTAAGATTTCTTTTCATAAAAGAATTTTAAACATTCATTTTTTTTTATATCACATATGCAACAATAAATTAGATAATGCTTACAGACTTCAGTATTGCAACAAGTGAGAAAATTTACTCGCAGTCTACTTTCTCCTATTAGGTTTAACCCTTTGTCATTAGTTTCACTTTGTAGGTAATAAGCCTTCAACTTTGTTATCTAACATGGCAATTTGGGCTTCAATTAAGTCCTTGTAAAGGTTGAGTCATCTCATAACTCTCCCACTACGATGAGGGTTATCCAATTCATGACTAGGATCCATTTGACTTTCAAATGTAATTAAATTGTTAACAACTTTTGTTAACTATTTAGTAGCTTCACTTGGAACCAATTTATTAACACTATCTCACCTTATTAAAGGTTTGTATTCTTTTATTTGACATTTCTTATAAAAATGATATTTGTCATACAAATACCTTATTCGTTTTAGAACTACATAAAAGACTATTTTATACTCCTTAGGAGTGGCCTACACTTAGGCTTATCTTTGAACATATATAAGTTTTTTAAGCTTGTTTTAGCATGTGAGCTTAATATTCCCAAATGGTGAAGTGTTGTAAACCAACTTTACTACTCTTCTATAGTCTTAAAAATGTCTCGTAGACACTTTTGGAGGGAATCACATTCACCATGCAATCTCTATTGCATTTCCTAACGGGAGTATGGTAATGGTGTGTAACTCATTACTGATGTGACCATGTCTAACAAGGTTCTGTTTCTCCTCTTGTAGCACAATTTCACAAAATTGCACTTAGTATTAAGATAATTGGGATAAAAACCCATTTTCTATCAATTAGTTTTAGTACGTAAGGTTCCTGTACTTTCTATTATGATCTGATCATAATATATTGATAGATTTAATTACTAATCGATTTTTAAACTTTAGTCTTAATTTTTAAAATGTTCAAGAAAATTATTTTCGAGAAAATTATTTTCGAGAAAATTATTTTCTTGAACATTTAAAAAATTTAGACTTATGTTGTATTAGGTAAAGATATTTGTACCTTGAATGATCATCAACTACTAGAGTGACAAAATATTCATGACTTTATTTGACCTTTACATTCACCAGACCACTTGGGTCAGAATGTGTAAGCCCAAAGTATTCTTTGGCGTTCTAGCCCTATCTAATAAAGGTCCAATGATTATCTCGCATGAAAGGCAAGATCTACAGATAGGTAAAGTAATTAACTAACGTTTTAGAGAATTACCTCTTACTAGTCTTTTCATTCTATTCAAGTTGTTGTTAATCAACCTTAACAGCCAAAGTCAAATATCATCTTTTAGAAGAAAACAATGTCTTTCTATTTTGGATTCTATAATCATAAATATCTCAGTATTTTGTAGTATAGTATATGCCAACATTTTTAACATATACAAATTGTTCTTATTTTCAGTTGAATGTATTTTCAAACAATTTTGAAAATATAAACTTTCATACTTCAAAGTAATTCATACTATATGAACATTTTTGTAATAAAGTTCGAGAAATTGAATTTCTCTTATGGTTACTAAAAACACCATATTTAGCATTATGTAACAATTTTTACTTCATGACATCTTAATGTCTCCCACTAGACTAATTGAGATAGACTTCCTGGTACTAACTTGTAGAAACTATTCTACATGTTAAGTATTTTCCAAGAATTTCATATTAAATGTAATGAAGAATAAATCTTGATAGTAAATCTTATATCGACTATCTATGTGGCATTATTTATATTCCACCAAAAATCTATTAAATTAAATTTACTTTCATTTATATTTTTCTTCCTAGAGGTATTTCAAAAATTCCTCTTATTATGACTGTCCTAGCTAATTTAGGAACTATTTCCTTTTATATAGCTTCAATCATTTGGTTTCTTTACTTGGATTTTTGTAATACTTAGTTTTGAGATCATTTAGACAACTTTTTAAATTTAGCTTATGTTGACTTCAACATCTCAAATGTTGTTGTCATTTTCTTTATCTTCTAAATTTGACATCTAACATCTCAACTAGGAGAATATGTACAAGCTATCTTGTTTACTTTTGATTCATTAATCATGTGCTTCACGAATAATTCGAATAACATTAGCAACAGGTTTTGAGAATATTTCTCAATAAAGACAAATTCAAAATTTTACACTACCATTATAGTGTTAATGTTGCTTTTCTAAGTAATAAAATTTCTAAATTTTGACTTATCAGTAATAAAATTAAAAATTATGAGAGAAACTGACATAATATTGAAATATATAAAATATATAATTTAACATCATGCAAACAATTATCCATTCAATTTTATCATAGAAATCAAACAATTTGAAAAATGAACCCTATAAATCATTTCTAATGCTATGGTACTTTAGTGAGTTAGAACAAGTGCCGCTGTATGGTAGGTCAAGTATTCATTCACTAAACTGAGACAATCTCAACCAAGTATTATATCAGAATAACTCTTATTCCTATAATATTTCGTTACCATTAGTTTGGTCAAGAACATCATTAACAACTTTAATGAGCCATTTGTAAGTGTGACCCATAATTTTAGATCCCATAGTTTTATCCCAACAAGTGCCGCCGTAAGATAGGTCAAGTTTTGGAAACAAAACTACAATCTTATCATTCTTGGGAGTTCACCCTAATATTAACTCATGCAAACACCTTCCATAGGGCGACAATCCAAAAGCCGCCACGAGGCCCCACACGAAACTCACGATGTGAACCAATGATGGAGACCGTAGGATATGTCGATACATTTCCTTCTCCCACTTACTATTTTAAAATAGGATTTTCTCTTACTTACACAAAATAGGCTAATCTCATTTATCTAAGCTCCCAATCGATCATTCATAACCCTTATGTTTGTTGGATTGATTTTAATATGAATTACCAAGTTTTATTAAACTATTTAAAAAAAAAACTAATCACATTATGAACATGCTGAATGAAATTAAATAAAATTTGACTAATTCAACTCCTAGGTCGATTCCCAGTTAGAGGTGTTCCCTTTCAGTCAACTTAAATATCCCAGTCTAGACAGAACCATCCATAGACAAAGTTCCCTTATAGTCAATTTTTATTTCAAATTCATTAATCTTTAATTAACTATTAAATATTAGATTAATGAACATAAATATTTTTAATCTTATTAAAAAATAATTCACTTGGATAGTCTTAAAAATCCATCATTTTAAACCCTTTTAAACAAATTAAAAAATAATCCTGAATATTTTATTATAATTCTATTAGAAAAATAGAAGATAAATTCAAAACTTAAGCTATGGATAATCTTGAAATTCTACAATTTTAAACCATTTAAAACTAAATTAAAAGATTATCCTAAATTCTAACAACTAAAGATATATTAAATTCAAATTTTAAACTATTTAAAGCATGAATTCGAAATATCTTTATTTTAAGAAAATCTTAATCTCATTAGGATATATCCTAATCCTATTAGGAAAACATGGATTTCATATATGAAAAAAAATATCCTAATTTAATTTTCCAAATATAACAATTATATTCAAAAATATGGAAAATATAAGCATATTAAGAAAATATCTCAATTCTATTAAGAAACATCGTAATCAAATTTTCCAATATAACAATTATATTAAAAAATTAATCTTAATTCTATTAGGAAACAACCTAATCAAAATTTTTAAATATAACAATTATATTCAAAAATAGATAAGATGCATGATCATGCTTAACCTATGGTACGATTTTAAATTTAAATGGCATACTTTATGGAACAATCAAACAATTTAAAACATACATCTCATGCATAATTAAATTAAAAATAGCAAAATTGACCAGCATATTTGGCATATCCTAAGAAATTGAAAATAATTTAAATACAATAATTTAAATCCAAGATATATCTTGGTCTTCAATATCTTTCTTGTTTGGACCATTCCAAATTTAGGATTTAGAAATCCTAAATTTTCAATTGCAAAATTTGACTTCAATTCACGTTTTTTTTTTCGCGAACTTTTTCTGTCGTCGACTTCTCCAACCTTTATAATCGAAATTTGCAACAATTGTAGTCATTCAAGTAAAATTCATGAAATCCTAACCCTTATGGGTTTTACAATGATCTAATCAAAACAATAAATCTAATGCGAAATAGCCTAAACAATCAATTTGCAAACCACAATATATCACATATATAATAAATTAAAATACCCACCATCACAAAACTTTAATTCCAAATAAAATTTAAAGACCTCTCTGATACCAATTGATAGGAATGAACTCTTCATCTTGCAGTAGAAGCATTGGATCGCCTTTGATTTTATTTAAAATTAAACTGAAAATAATATTAATTAAGAAAACTTTCTTTTGAGATAAATATGGAGAATATTCTGGCGGGTCTTTACCTCATCCACAAAGTCTTCCTGGCTATGACTCGAACACAAGACCAAGGCTTGTGGGAGCCTCTTGAAAGAAAATCCACAAGGGATTAAAAAGGAAGATGATCTAATTCTCTCTATTGAGGAGATGTGTGCTGTGTCTAATGGCTCAACCCAAGGGTTCTATTTATAGAGACCAAGGGAAAATCTTTGCCATTAAAATATTATATTTTAATATCTAATATATTAAAATATATCTTTTATTTATTTGAATCTCATTCAAATCTCCCACCATATTTATTTATTTGAATCTTATTCAAATTCTATAAATATCTTTTATTTAATATATCAAATATACATTAATTATTTTAATATTTAACGTATCAAATACAATAAATATATTTTCCTCTTTTATATTTAATATATCTAATATATTAAATATTAATTTGAGCACTTCAAATTAAATATTAAATTTGAACATTTCAAATTTTAATATTTAATGTATCAAATACAATAAATATATTTTCCTCTTTTATATTTAATATATCTAATATATTAAATATTAATTTGAACACTTCAAATTAATATTAATTTGAACATTTCAAAATTTTGTTTCAACTAAATTGATCTTTTAGTGTTACTATGAGCTAGTAAAGGGACCTAATGGACCTACAGATTATAAGCTCCAATGATACAAAATTAATTAATTAAACTTTTTAATTGCTTAATTTTCATTAATTAATTATAGGTCACTCCACTATAGACCTAGAGTTGCACTCTTATGCACTGTAGGACAAGTTGTGTCCATAGATATAATCATTACATGCAAGTCGATCCTTCACGAGTTGTTCGTAATTACAGCTAGGTCAAAAGTTCGTTTTACCCCTATAATTACATCTTGCACCTTAAGTGCTACTGATTCTCTAATGAACAATCTGTTTATAATCTAATTATAAACTAAGTCCCTCTCGGGCCAATGAGAGGGTGGGGCCCTATTGTTCAAGTCCCGAAATCAGCACTTAAGGGAACTACTTATCTAGTTACCCTATATGGGAATGAGTGAATTCCATCTTGTGAGATTATGTTCCCAACTCCCTATTTGGTCAAGTCTCCAAAATGGTAGGCATATTGAATCGGCTATAAAAGCCACTCTCACCCATGCAAATCAAAGGACAAGCCCTCACAGGCAGGAGTTCATAACTCACTCAGGATTAAGATCGAGTCGCATATGATCATCCTGATGAAATATTAATCTTCTCTATTAACGAATTTATAAAGAAAGATTAAATATTTCGTGGTCCAGTCTTATACAAACTCATTGTATAAGACACCCCCACTCACATGTCTCCACATGAATGATTTGGATTAAATCATTTGTAACTATTACAAAGTGGGTCGTATCAATAGTGTTACCAGGATAAGGCACCCAACCTTATCCATATACTATGACCCTTTAGGTTATTTCTTGAACATGATCCTCTCGTATGTCATTCACATACTATTCAAGATTACACTAATAACCTTGGATTTTTCATTTAATGGATAGTATTATATTGCAAATAAAATGATCAAAATTATTATTAATTATTAAATAAATTATTAATTACGAGGCTTTAGGGCATAAATTCCAACGAAAGTACATGTACCAAAATGGAATAAAGCTCAAAGTTCAGGGACCAAAATGATATTTCAACCAATTTTAATTATGGTAAAGATTTGCATTTGGTCTGTATAAATAAGATCATTGGGTTGAGCTATTAGACACAACACACATCTCTACAATAGAGAATTGGAGAATTATCTCTATACCTCTTCCTCTCCAATCCCTTGTGGATTTTCTTTCAAATGGCTCTCATGAGCCTTGGTCCTGTGTTTGAGTCATAGCCAGGAAGACTTTGTTGAGGAGATAAAGACCCACAAGAAAGATCTCCATATTTATTCCAAGTAAGTTTGCTTAATCTTCTTTTTTAGTTTAATTTAAAATAAAATAAAAGACGGTCCAATGTTTCCACTGCAGGATGATGTGTTCATACCCTTCATCTCCCATCTCAAGGACAACAAAATCTACAGGAAAAATAAACTTGTTAACTTTAATAAGAACATCTTCAACTATTCCTTTCGTTCAAGCAAATAAACGATCAGCTAACTAAAGAGAGATACTCGTGGGTTGGATTTCCTGTAAACTGAGTATCCTGTATACAGAAAAGGAATTAAATTAATGTTTTCCCTTACGTCACACAACGCCCTATCTATATGCATGTTACCAATGGTACAAGAGATAGTGATACTCCCTAGATCTTTCTATTCAGGGGCATTTTCTTTTGCAAAATGGTAGTACTCTTCTTTGACATGTTGAGCACCGCGTTCACCTCAAATTTCTTCTTCCTTGATACCATTTCCTTTGTAAACCTCCCATAGTGAGGCATATTGGCAAGAGCATCCGCCAGATGAATGTAATATGAAGCTTGTTGAACATATCTAAAAATTCAGAAAATTAAGAGTCTAATTTAACACTCTTAAATCACTGAAAAAAGGAAGCTCCCTATAATCAACATGGGGGATTCACCACGCCTCCTTGGAGGGCTGGTGTGTGCTCCATGATCTACTGTTCTGGACCTAGGTGTCTCAATCTCCTCATCTCTGATTAAATCCAAGAAGATATTCTTCAGTTCTCCATCTTTCTGATTCATCTTCTTTTTCTCAAACTTATTCTCTTTTTTCTTTTCATCTTTCTTTCTGGGCTCCTGGGGGTTAGATTCATAAGCAGGAATAAAAGGAAAATAAGGGGAAGAAAGATTTCCTAATGTGGTTTTTTCTTCCACAACCCCTGCACTTTCACTCTCTTTTTTCTCAACTACTACCTTTTTCACTGTCCCACTTAACTGAGTCCTACTCCTCAACGTAATCGCCTTACAATGCTCCCTTAGGTTAATCTTAGTATCGCTTGAAAATTTTCCTTTTTCAAGCGTATTGACGACGTTCGCTATTTGTCCAATATGAATCTCCATGTTCTTAAACATCAAGTCGTGGCAACTAACAGTTGTTGCCAAGGTAGTAATTGACTTATGCAGTTGTTGATTAACTCCCCTCTACTCTTTTATAAATATACCCAAAATTTCCTCCAAGTTAGGCTTCTTCTCCTTAGAAGATGTTGCAAATCCTGGTGGTAGCTGCAAAACATTCTTCTGGTTAGCGTAAGAAAGTTTTTCATGATTACGCAAACCTAGTAGATAATAGTTGGGTAGATTATGGTTTCTGTAATGCTCGGTGCATTCAGGTATTAGGTACAATTTTCAAATTTAAGTTTTGAAGCTTTAAATTCGAATTTAATTTTGGTTAATTGTTTCTTGTGGAGTTAAATTTTTTAGGTTAGTTATGAGATTGGGTAAGGAAAAGATATTAATTGTAGTGTGGGGCATTTTTGTCATTTAGGGAACCTTTAGCCAAGCCACTCAAACCCTAGTTTTGTCTTCTTATATAGCCTCTACATGCAGACCGAGGAAGCCACTTTTGAGCTTCCAAACTCATCTTCCTGGCTCCACCTCTCACGATTGGCTTGGTTTCTTGTCTTTCTTCTCCTTGCCGAACAACATCCGCAACCGCCACACCCTCTTAGGTCCTCGCTGGACGTTGTCACTTTTCCTACAGCACTCTGCACCACCGTTGATAGCATGCGACTCCGCACTCCAGCTCGTCGCCGTGCCTTATGCTGTCGGATCTACACGCCTAGCAGTTTGTTCGCCGAACCTTGTCGCCGCCGTCCGTCGCCCAGATTCGCGCCACGAATAGCCAGCCTGAAGCTGTGTCAGATCTACACGCTGCTAACACAGTTCGCCATGCCTAACAGATCTGCAGCCTCTGTTCGCCAGAAGTTTTGCCAAATCTAGTGGGTAATTTCTTCTAAGTTTTGCTCGTGTTGTTTTGGATGTTTTTGGTACTATTTTATTCTGTGGTGGCCATTTAATTTAACTGAAAACATTTTGGATTCGAGTTTAGGAAGCTTGTCGAGTGTGGAGGCCGGATCGCTTATTTGGTATCAAATCAGTACTGTACTACCACGCTTGGACCTCGTTTGGGTAAGGTTCGACACTGTTTAGGTTGGATTTACAAATTTCATTAGACCGATTTAATTATTAGTGGTCGTCTAAATTAACCCAAATTGTTTGGATTCAAGTCTAGGAAATTCATCGCATTTGGAGGCCATTTGGAACGACCTAGAGGCATTTTAAGCTACTGTACAGCACTAGAGGGGTAAGATTTAGTTAGTTTTTTATAAGTTAATAATACAGTAAGGTCCCTTATTGTGTGGCTTTAAGTTGGTTGCATAATTAGGCCTTTTGTGAGAATTTAGGGGTTGTTTATAATTTTTTTCCCTTAAATTTGTTGGAATTGAATTGAAGGTTAACCACTGTAAGGAAGGCCAGAGTTGGGATTTAGGTGATTGGTCACAAATTCCAAGAAGTGTTTTATTGTCTAGAAAATTGGAAAGGTGAGGTTTTCATCACCTGTTTAAATCAAACCCTAAAAAATGAAGTATGGAGTTCTTGGTTAAATTATTAAAATTTAATTGAGTTATCGGTTGTTGCATTTTTGCTAGGTGGTGCTGTTATTATTTTCCAGCAAGAGATTTTTGGGATTGAGCTGTTAAAAGTTAATTTTGCCTTGAGGTAAGTAGCTTTTGGATTAAGCCCCTTTTGGTTATTATTTAATTTTGGACCATGTTGGAAATAAATGCAAATTTATGTAGCATGCCTAAAATTTGTTATGGAGCATGTTTTACTGGGTGGTTAATTCGAATTTGCATCTTGAGTTGGTAGTTACTTGAGAATGTAGTAGGTAGATTTAAGGGCTTAAAGTTGCAAGCTAAATGATTTGAGCATTGTGTAAATCCTTGACTGGCTTTATGTTTGAAACTTCTATGTTGTGCTTGTATTTTGTTAACTTTAGTTTGTGTGGTTGAAAAGTAATCCTGAGGCCCTAATTACTCTGACATTTGTGTTGATGTGGTTATGATATTGTAAGGTCTTGAGGGCCTTGGTAGGGTTAGGGAATGACTTAGGACCTTTAAGCTAGTAACACCTACCACCCTACTTGGAGCATGCTTGCCTTGATGATTATATGATATGATAGATGATGGGTTGCGTACCCTATTTTGTGATGACATGGAGGGTTTGTCCTTCATTGCAAGGCTAGCCAATGTGGCTTGAGGGTTGCAAACCTTCTTGCTCTATGCTAGCTGTGGGGATGAAGCCCACTGTTCGATAGGTGCTAGCCAATGTGGCTTGAGGGTTGTGGACCTCCTTACTGTATGCTAGCTGTGGGGATGAAGCCCACGAATCGAAAGCATGGCTTTAGAATTTTAGTAATGAGACTATACTGTGGGTGGAGTAGGTTGGGTGGTCATGTAGCTAAGGGTGTGCAAAACGAGAGTAAGATCAGGAGTTTGAGTATTTGTGTGGTAGACGGTGAGCCTTGGTTTTAAGTGGGCTACTTATTGAGTATTTTTATACTCATTCAATGATACATTGTTTTCCCTTTTAGGTGGCCAATAGACTCTAGAGGCGTGTGGCATGAGGCAATGACTTGGCTAAGCTATGGAGGTCGTCTCCCTGTTCCTTAGGATCGTAGAGTGGTTTTGCTTTTAGACTCATTGTTTTGTTCTAAAGTTTATTCCACTTATGTTTAAATTTCTTGTTGTAGCACTCCAATCTTGTAGCGAATAATTTTATTTATTTATTTTTTTAAAATTTTTGGAATGTTTGTTTTATTGTTTTGTTGAAAAGGGATCCCAAAGAGAAACTTGTGTTTTATTCTTGTTTAAAAGATGTTTTTTAAAACTTCATTTTTCTTGGTTAAGAGCGTATCGATTGAGCTTCGAGTAGCGACCCAGGGTGGGTCATTACAGTTTTCTTGATAGAAAAATCCTTGGTTTTGAACATACTGACACTGCTCGATAGATTGCTCCTCCAAACTCTTCGAATTCAATGCCACAAGAGAGGAAAATGACGATGTGGCTACTACAGTTGACAATTTATTTATAGCATTAGTGAGCGAAGCCATTTTTGCTTTTAATGTACCTACCTTGTCAATCTCATAGATTCTAGCAGTGATTTTTGAAGAAGAAGAAGAACAATCTGAAGGCCATTGATAACTCGTGGTTGCCATTTCTTCCAACAAAGCACGTGCCTCCTCAACTGTTTTTGCCAAAAAACTTCCTTCTGCACTAGTATCACGAATGGCTTTAGTACTAGATGAAAGACAATTTTAAAATAACTGTACCTGTAACCATTTAGGATATCCATGCTGAGGGCATTTTCTCAACATCTCTTTATAGCGTTCCCAACTTTCGTAAAGTAGTTCTTCATCAAGCTGGCGGAATGTACCAATCTCTATTTGAAGCTTGGTAGTCTTAGTTGGGAGGAAAGACTTCATAAAAAAAGGTTTGGGCGAGCTTGTCCCACATAGATATGCTACTGGGTTTCAAGGACTTGAGCCAGTCTTTCGCAATATCCTGTAATGAGAAAGGAAAAATTCATAAGCTATCGCAACAGGAGAAACTCCATTCAACTTAATTGTACCGCAAATATCTAAGAAAGATCAAAGATGGGAGTGTGGTTTTTTTGATGGATGCCCCATAAAATAATTGTCATGCGCCGTCTGTATGAGCCTGATGTCCAATTCGAAATTATTTGCTTGAATTGGTGCATAGATTATCTCAAAGTGGTTCGTCAGAAAGATTGGATGAAAGTAGTCACGAATGGCTTTCTGTTCCTCCTCGTTTTGTCTTGGTTCAACTATGGCGAAGGTTTGGGCTTTCTTCTCCTTTTTAAGTCAGATGCAAGTCTTGTTAATTTTAAGATCTAAATGTAAAAGATTAGCCTCCTTTTCTCTTCGCTTACACTACCAATAGCCTCATCCAATAAAACAAAAATAAAAATAGAAACAAAAAAGTAGCAAAAATATAGAAAAAAGCAGTAAAAACCCCTAAACTAATTTCAAACATTTTTTTTCTCAATTTCAATCAATCAACATTTATGAATTCCCTAGTAGTGGTGCCAAAAACTTGTTCACATCACTCAAGCGTACATATTCAAGTAGTATTAATGTGGTATTCCTATCGAATATCGAATCCACAGGGAGATGTACATATAATGGATTGATTATTGAAATTAATCGCACTCGAAATTACTTATAGAAATAAATAAAACGACACTTTTAAAATACTTAAAACTAGAAAGCATGCAATTGAAATAGGAACAAATTGGGGAAGGGCGTTTATGTTGAGATTTATGCCCTAAAGCCTCGTAATTAATAATTTATTTAATAATGAATAATAATTTTGATTATTTTATTTGCAATATAATATTATCCATTATATGAAAAATTCAAGGTTATTAGTGTAATCTTGAACAGTATGTAGTTGGCATATGAGAGGATCATGTTCAAGAAATAATCTAAATGGTTATAGTATATGGATAAGGTTGGGTGCCTTATCCTGGTAACACTTTTGATACGGCCCACTTTGTAATAGTTACAAATGATTTAACCCAAATCATTCATGTGGAGACATGTGAGTGGGGGTATCTTATACAATGAGTTTGTATAAGATTGGACCACGAAATATTTAATCTCTCTTTATAAATCCGTTAATTGAAAAGATTAATATTTCATCAGGATGATCTTATGCGACTCGATCTTAATCCTGAGTGAGTTATGAACTCCTGCCTGTGAGGGCATGTCCTTTGATTTGCATGGGTGAGAGTGGCTTTTGTAGCCGATTCAATATGCCTACCATTTTGGGGACTTGACCAAATAGGGAGCTGAGAACATAATCTCACAAGATGGAATTCACTCCTTCCCATATAGGATAAGTAGATGAGTAGTTCCCTTAAGTGCTGATTTCGGGACTTGAACAATGGGGCCCCACCCTCTCATTGGTCCGAGAGGGGCTTAGTTTATAATTTGATTATAAACATATTGTTCATTAGAGAATCAGTGGTATTTAAGGTGCAAGATGTAATTATAGGGGTAAAACGGACTTTTGACCTAGCTGTAATTACGAACAACTCGTGAAGAATCGACTTGCATGTAATGATTATATCTATGGACACAACTTGTCCTACAGTGCATAAGAGTGCAACTCTAGGTCTATAGTGGAGTGACCTATAGTTAATGAATGAAAATTAATTAATTAAATAGTTTAATTAATTAATTTTGTATCATTGGAACTTATAATCTGTAAGTTCATAAGGTCTTCTTGCTAGCTCATAGTAACACTAAAAGATCAATTTAATTGAAAGAAAAATTTGAAATGTTCAAATTAATATTTAATATACTAGATATATTAAATATAAAAGAGGAAAATATATTTATTGTATTTGATACATTAAATATTAAAATAATTAATATATATTTGATATATTAAATAAAAGATATTTATAGAATTTGAATAAGATTCAAATAAATAAATATCGTAGGAGATTTGAATGAGATTCAAATAAATATAAGATATATTTTAATATATTAGATATTAAAATATAATATTTTAATTATGGCAAAGATTTTCCCTTGGTCTCTATAAATAGGACCCTTGGGTTGAGCCATTCTATACAACACACTCCCCAATAGAGAGAATTAGAGAATTATCTTTAGACCTCTTCCTCTCCAATCCCTTGTGGATTTTCTTTCAAGAGGCTCCCACAAGCTTTGGTCCTGTGTTCGAGTCATAGCCAGGAAGACTTTTTGGAAGAGATAAAGATCCGTCAGAAGAATCTCCATATTTGGAAGGTATTTACTGCTTAACCTTTGTATTTTAGTTTAATTCTAAATAAATCAAAGACGATTCCTATGCTTCCGCTGTGGGTTTAATTCGATTATTCCTTTCAGTTTAGGGGGTTGGTTTCACTATTTGGACCATGCTAGTGCTAATTGATTACACCCAATTGTCGACTCTTCTAATTCACAAACCTAGAGTTACTAAAAACATGAATTCTCCTTTCGGTCTTCTTCAATTTTCCTAATTAATCCAATTAACGTCAGTGTCCATAGTGCTAATTAATTAAATTAAGTTATTGAGCCCACTCATTATTTGCCTTGCCTAGAACCAGTTAATCCTATGTCACTTAGGCAAATTCTAAACGTCATGCAAAATTAATTCTATACTTAATCATTATCTTTCAAGTTCCGATTAAACGATTGATTAACTAAATTATGACTAGTAATTTAAAAGCATTAAACACATCAAGCACAAATGAAATTAACCCAACATGGTAGCCTAATACATATTCTAGAAATGAAATAAAGTAGAAAAGAGACCATCGGTGCCGAAATTGTGACTTTTTCCTCGAACTTTGTGCTCCATGAACCCCAATCCACGCTCTAAACTCTCCAAATAGGCCTTCACATATCCCAAAATGGCGAAAATACACAAATCAAACTTCCAAAACCCTAATTGGCTCCCCTTTTTCGAACAAGAAAGCAAAGCATTTATACTTGCTATCGCGACAACATCGAGATGCATAGGGCAACATCGAGGCACCATAGAAACATACTGCTTCATTTAAGTCTACGCACGTGTATTGTTGAGACGTTAAGTGTAGCGTCTCAACATTACGGACGAAATGACACACCTCTATGTTTTTCAAGCGTCGCACGTCACAAGGTAGTGTCTCAACGCTTGCTCTCGAGTCTCAAACTTGAATTATAAAATTTTGACGCTATTTTGTCAACTTAACGTTATGCTCTCAGCCCAAATCTTTTCATAACACCTTCATTCCATCCTTAGCTCCAAAAAATGTCTTCTTTCTTGCTCCAAATTGACTCTTATCTCTCATTTCACTAATTCTCTTTAAAATGCTCAGTTTCTTGAAAATCAACATAAATATACATCAAAGTTCACGATTTAAGTACAAAACATAGCATAAAAATGAGAATAAATATAGCACTAAATTAGTGCTATCATCTACTTACATGGGATTGTGGTGCGTTAGAAGAATTCTCAGTTTCCTCCCCAATAGTAATTTGGGAGATTCATCTAACTTGGGTTATACGTGCTAGAGTATGGATGCTACTGGTGCTGTCCAATGAAATATAAAGATTCAAGATTAGATCGACGCTGCTCATAGTCGTGGTTGCAACTGCAGTATACACATGCTAGCGTGTCAACTTTGTTCATTGTTGCAGTTATAGACTGTGTTGACATTATTTTTATCAAGTCGGTCAATGTTGTGATTTGTGCTTGTATCACTATAATCTGATCAACCTAATAGTCTCCTGCGCTAGCCTTCATAGGTAGATTCCTTCTATATAATCAGCAAATCCTCATCATAATTGTTCTTTGTGATGCAATCAAGGATCTCACGTGCCACATTAAATTATAAAATTCACAAATAATTTAAACGTATTAAACCCTCGACCGGTCAAGTTCACATGTATTCTCATTTAAACGTATTTATAAAATTGACAAATGACAATAATATGAAAAGTTAGAATATGAAAAAAATTGAAAAGGAAGTTTGTCAAATTATTTTTAAAATACACGATTTTACCTTTATCATTAGTAGTTGTAAACGAAAATTTAAAAGTTCTTGAAATTTAATAGTTAGTTAAATTTTAAAAATAAAAGTTACATAGACATTGAAATTAATAATGTAAATGCACTCATAAAATTGACAAATGAAAAAGAAAATAAAAAGTGGAAATCTAGAAGATAAAAACATTGAATGTAAAAAGTTTGGCCAATTCACTTCTAAAAATTAATACTAAAGTTTATGACTTATAAGTATAATCAATAATGAATTCCTAGAAGCTATGGAATCGTAATAGTTACTAACTTAGATGTATGCATAAAATTAACAAATGGTAAAAATGTGCAAAGTTAGAATATAAAACATTGGACTATAAATAGTTTTGTTAGGACATGTTTGGGAATGATTTTAGAAATATTGATTTTAGTACAATTGATTAGTTTATAATTCATTTATTAAAAGTGATTTTCATATAATCATTTTAATGTTTGGTTCTACACTTCCAATAGTGATTTTCATACGATTAAAAGTGATTTCAAAAGGCATGTTTGGGAATGACTTTAAAATAATTGTTTTGTGTTAAGTGATTTAATTATAATAATTTGTTTTAAGTATTTAGTTAAAAATCATTTTAATATTTGATTCAACACTTGTAAAAGTGATTTAAATTTAATTAAAAGTATTTTTTTAAAAAAATTTATTAATGTTTGTTTTCAAAGGTGATTTTAAAATCATCAAGTTACTAAAAAAAGTATTGGATTTGAGATTTAAAAAAAAAATAGAAGGTAGTAGACAAAAGTTATACTGAGAGAACTAAAAATTAAGAGAGAAAATATATAGAGAGAAAATTTTCAAAGAGAAAAAGAAATGTTAGAGACACAGAGAGATAAAAATTTTAGAGGGAGGGACAAAAAATTTAGGAAGAGAAAATTTTAATAAAGAGAGCGAAATTCAAAGATAGAGAGATAAACAAAAAAAATTGGGCAGAATGATAAAAAATTTAGGAAAAAAAGTTTAATGAAGAGAAAAAAAGTTAAGAGTTAGGGACAAAAAAGTAGAGCAAGAAGTAAAAAATTAGAGAGAAAAAAGTTAAAAAGATACAAAAATTATAGAGAGGAACAAAAAACAAATAGAAATAAAAAAAAAGTCAAAGAGAGTTTAAACCATTAGAGAGAAAAAAAGTGAGAAAAATGAATAAAAAATTAAAAAAGATAATAAAGTTAGAAATACACATTATAAAAACTTTAGAGAGAGAAAAATTGTGATTTTGTAAACAATGATGGATGAACTCAATGGTAACTATTTTGAGAAAACACAATTTTTAATGGAAATTTAAATTTTTACAAACAATGACGGTTTTTACCCTTCAGCAAAGGTATATTTTTTTAAAATGAAATAATAGTCATTTTAAATCACAATCAATTGACAAATTTCACTTGGAAATCACCTCCCAAGTGATGGACATGGAATCACTTCAAGTGATTTTGGATACTTCTAAAATCACTTGCTCACCATTGCAAAACATCACAATTTTGAAAGATAAGTGATTTTAGGCATGTCAAAAGTGATTTTGGCAATTTCAAAATCACTCCTAAACATGCCCGTAATATATTTCAAAAAATCATTTTATCTTTAATTTCAAAATGAAAATTTAACAGTTTTAGAATTTTAAGTATTTAGAACTTCTACAACAATATAAAAAACTCTCTTGTCTATTTTTTTTGTTATGAAAGTTTGTGCCTCCTCCTCTTAGTTGGGTTTTTCTTCATTTCTTAATTATCCTCTCCCTAGAGAAAAATAGTTTAGCACACTTAAATTTTGAGTGAATAGTGTTGTTTCAAAAATCACATATCACTTTATAAATAATCTATTCAATTGTAAGTATGAATTATCACCATATTTATTACATATTCAACTATTTTTTTAGAAAAAAATCAATTTCAATATAAAATAAAATGAAAAGAAAATATTATCAATATGATAAAATAATTATTAAAAATACCACGTGCAAGGTGAGTAGTATCTTTTAAAAGCTTAAAAAACAAACCGTCAAGTTTGGATTGTACTCGCATTTTATTTTAAAATGTAAAAACCGGTTACCAAACAGATTTCTAACAAATTCCGTGATTTTTTGTTGTTTTTTTAAAGCTAAATATTATTTTTAGATTTTCTACCCAACGCCACCTTAATTTTAACTGTGAATCAAATGTTATATAAAGGAAGCAATGGAAGAAGATGGGAAAACACACGTAGAAAAAATGGCATCAATTAGTTTCAAAATGCTTTTGGGAACCTGTGCTATGATACTCCTAGGGTTCCATCCTATGGTCTACCAAACAGATGCTATAAAAGTTGTTGTAGCTGATGTAGGCAAAGACGAATTCGCCATTTTAGAAAAGAAATCAAGCGCCAGCTTTGGAATGCATCGGAAAAGAGTAAAGTTTTCTTCGTTTAGGCCGAATCATTGGAGATCAAACTCATCACCTCCTCCACCATTCACCATTTCAAAGATGAAATCAAGGCCGCCCTATTTTATAATGAAACCAAAAGGCGCACCCCTTGTTTTTTCTAGGCCAAGTCAAAGAACATCGAATTCATTACATCCTTTACCGCGTTTTTCCTCCACGCTTTTAAGTCAGAAATCTAGGTCTGATTATGTAATGCATCCACAAGGCATACCTCGTCCTCCTTCTGAGTCAAATCAAAGGACATCAAATATATCACCTCCTCTACCATGCGCTGCATCCTTCATTTTAAAGAAGGAACCTAAAATGAACTTTGGGATGTTACCAAAAGGTGTACGTATTCCTCCATCTGACCCAAGTCAAAGGACCTCGGACTATCAATCTCCTCCACTGCATGCTCCATCTGTCATTATAAAGAAGGAATCTAGGGTAAAATTTGGAATGTTATCAAAAGGTGTACGTATTCCTCCTTTTGGGCTGAGTCAAGGTACATCAAACTATCCACCTTCCCCTCCCTGTTCTCCATCCATTTTAAAGAAGGAATCAAAGGTCAACTTTGGAATGTTACCAAAAGGTGTACGTATTCTTCCATTAGAGGCTAGTGAAAGGACATGAAGCTATCCACCTCTTCAACCACATACTCATTTTGTTATTTTAGAGTAAGAGTCAAAGTTTAATTTTGGAATGTATCCTAGAACACCCATTCCACCATCTGCACCAGGTGGAACGATACCAGAATTATTACCTCATCAACCCCCACTATCATCCCAATCAACTCAATTTAGAGCTCCCATTACTACTTTTAATACAAGTGTTGAGGATATTTTAAGTCACCCTCCTTCAATGTGGAATAAGAAAAATGGAGATTTACAAGTTTATATGGAAAAAATTGAGGTGATAGATATTTTATAGTTTTACACAGAGAATCTTCATTTAAAATCTTTATTGCCGCGGAATCTTTTTTTAAATTAATAAATAATTGATTTTGATTTAATAAATCAATAATGTTAATTACTTAAGTGTCTTAAAAATAAATAATATTTACATTTATTTTCAGTTTGTTTTATGTGAGTAAAGTTTAATTAAAAATAAATAATTTGTAAAGATATTTATATAAGGACAACGACTTGATCATCTCTTTAAAAAATAAATATAATTCATAGTATTGATCGAACAAGAAATTAATTTGAGTGTTGGGAAAAGAATGCTTCTCCAATATTTAACTTTTTAATATAAATTATGTATATACAATCATAAATACTAATGGGGAACGTAATAGGTACGAACAATTCATCCACAACGAAAGATTTTGACTATTAAACAGTTTAGAAATCAAATATTGAATCGACATTAAATTTGATTTTGACTATGAAACAATTTAGAAATCAAATATTGAATCGACATTAAATTTTGGTTAAATTGTAAGTTTAGTCACTGAACTTTCAGGTTTGAGTATATTTGGCACCTGGACTTTAAAAAATGTCTAATAAGTCCCTGAACTTTAAAAAGTGTCTAATAGATTCTTAAATTTTCAATTTTGTGTCCAATAGGTCTTTGAATATGTCAGGGACCTATTAATCTCAAAATTGAAAGTTCAGGGACCTATTAGATACAAAATTGAAAGTTTAGAGACTTATTAGATACTTTTTAAAGTTTAGAGACCAAATAGGCAAACTTGAAAATTTAGGTGTAAAAGCCGCTTTTCATCTTCTAACATTTGGTTATATATATAGTATATTGGTGATTTGATTTTAAAATATTTTGATGGAGAAGAAAGCTTGGAATAAAATAAAAGTAAAAGAAAAATGAAAAACTATAGAATGCAGCTTGTTTAAGAAAGTAATTTGGAAAATAAGTGAAAGGAAATTAGATGTATATATTAGAAAATGGGTAATTTGGAAAAAAGAAAGCTTAAGCTTCCCACGGAAGATTTGAGTAAAAAAAAAGGAATACAAGAAAAGCGGTGTGGCTTCACGGAAGCCACACAAAAAGGGGGAAAAAATAATAAAAAGAGGAAGCAAATAAAAACTATAGAGAAAAAGAGGGAGAAGGAATGGGGAGAAACCCATCACCACATTTGGAAACACAAAAGAGAGAGTAAAAAAAAAAGAAAAAAAAGAAAAGAGAGAAGACAAAACAAGAGAAAGGAAGAAAAGGATAGTTCAAGGGAGGATGGTCGAAAAATCGTCGGAAAAGTCGTGGGTAACACAGTTCAAATAAAATTTTGAGCATTGAACTTGGTAAGTCTTTTTTTTTTTTTAAAGAAGAGCTTGGAAAAAAAAAACTAGGAAACTTAGATGATAATTTCATGAGTTTATTTTCTTTCTATCGAAAAATTCTTTAGGGTCTTCTTATGGTTCAAGAAATTTCATAGATCTTTGTCAGTATTCTTTGTTTGGTGTTGGCTCATGTAAAAGAGAGAAAAGGAAATAGAAAATCAAATTTTTTGTTAGAAATAAAAAATAAGAAAAGAGATGTTGAATAAGAAATTTTGGCCAATCCTAAATTGCCACGTCATTATTCTAAATTAATGACAATATTACAAATAATTAAATTTGGGATTAATTATAAATTGACATGTGTCCCAAATTTAATTTGAAGATAAAAATTGACGAATCCTAAATTTTAAGGCCACATGTCTTCATTATGACCCGTTGACCAAATAATTAAATTAAATTTAGTCAAATTGGGTCCTTTGGTATTTGGGTCATGCTTAAATAAAGTTCAAAGGGATAGACCCTAAGCCGACAAAGTCCAAGCCCATAGGACTAGGCCCAAAGTCAACAATGTTCAAGTCTAGGGGTTGGGTCTAAGAGCTATTAAAGCCCAATCCAACAAGCCCATGGAAAGCTCTAAAATAGGATAGCTCTCCTTTATTTGAAGGTTTCATAAATTAAACTCTCCAAAAGAGAACAAAAGAATTCAAAGAGACTTCATAAGCAAATAAGGTCAGAAGGCTCCCTGAAATCCTTAGGTACTGAACACTTCTTAAAGACTAAAGACTCTTCAAGACTTGAAGACTTGAAGACTCTAAAGATCAATTGAAGGTTCAACCTCAAGAACAAGTTGCAAAGCCCTTGAGGCAAATCCACATTTGATAACAAGCTACAAAGCCTTCGAGACAAATTCACATTCAAGAACAAAGCTGCATAGCTCTCAAGTTAAATCTACATTCGAGGTAAAGCCCTCGAGACATTTGTATATTTGAGAGAAAGAATTATAGGATAAACACATTAGATATTGTACTCCCACACAAAATCAATATAAATACAAGTTCTTTACACGTGTCAAATTTCTTTCTTTGTTGAAATTACGTGTGAACAAATTAGCATTCCTAGTGGGACAATCTCTATCTCTCATCCCTTTCCCTCCCAAAACACTAGTGATGTGTTGACGTTCAAAAGGACTTCTTCCATGACCGATGTCATGAGCAACTTGTACACGAGTTATGTTACCCATAGTTTCTCTAATGAATTGAGGTTGCAAGAAGATAAAACTCTTATTATAGCAAGCGAAGTAAGGATGCTACTGTGAGCATATGCTAATGACAAGTTTTTTTTTGTTAAGCGTAACCCCTTATTCGATCTCGCTTCTAACATAGATTCCGTCATGACAAATAAAACAAGCATTGTGGAAGAAAGAGTGGCAATTGAAGAAAGAAATTCTCAAGAACGAAATTCTCAAATTGCATTCCTAAAGGACCAGATGGAGAAATATCATCAACATATTCAAGCTCACTAACACTAGACAACGAAAAAGTTAACCCGTTGTTGATTATATAAATCGTTGGAGAACCATGAGTCTCGATTGCAAAGATCGTCTCACTGAGTTATCTGTTGTCAAAATGTGCATTCAAGGCATGCATTAAGGACTTCTGTACATCCTCCAAGGTATAAAACCTCACACATTTAAAGAGCTAGCAACTCACGCCCACGACATGGAGCTAAGTATTGCTAGTAGGGGAGACAAAGACCTTCTAGCTCTTAACATAAGGAAAGAAGGAGAGAACATCAAAGCAACTTCAGAAGACTCTATGGTTGTCACTACAATCCTTCTCGAGTTTTCATCAAAGGGAAAAAACATAAGAAGATTGATAAGCGACAAGAAAATGAAAGGTATCGCTTAACTTTGAAGGAAAGACAGAAAAAAGTCATCCTTTTACTGATTCTGACATTCCTGACATGTTAGAAAAACTACTAGACACACGAAAAATCAAACTTACCGAGTGTATGTTGATGGAAGAGATGGAAAAATTAAATGATCACAACTACTGCAAGTATCATCGAATTGTCAGTCACCCGATGAAGAATGGTTTTTTCCTAAAAGAGCTAATTCTAAGGTTAGCTAAAGAAGGAGGAATTGAGCTAGACCTTCATGAAATTGCTCAGTCAAATCATGTTACAGTAACAACAAATACATGCAGTAAAATACGCTCTAGTCTGCTTTGTTATCAGGGAGTGCGAATAGTCCAATTTGGAACTTTAAAACCTATAGGAATTTGGTTTCAACATGAGGTGTGACTAAAAATAAATCTCAAGTTGAGATAGAACCTACCAATGATAAAGACAAAGATCAAGCTCTTGTCACACATCTGAAGAAGCAAATGAAAAATTTAGCCTCAAACGAGTCTTTCCCAATTTAGAAGTCACAGAGAAAAAACAAGCATCAAAGAAAGAAGAATCCAATCCAAGGAAACTTAAACCAAAGTGGAAGGAAAAAATATTTTTTTTCAACATCGACAACCAGTGACCTTAAAAGAATTATTCTCAGGGAATTTCTTTTCCATAGAAAAAGAAGAAGAAAACTATGCAAGTTTGTATTGCATTAATGTGGAAGAAGTTGATGATTCAAAAGCAGTCGAGCAAAGAACTTCTATCTTCAACTGCATCAAGCCTTCAATTATTTGACCTTCAGTCTTCTAAAGGATGAGTATGACTATGACAAAAGAAGAAAACCAATGTCTAACTTTTGTCTCCACTTGACCTTTAGCCTTCCAAAGGCTAGGCATCTCCACATCGAGGAAATGCTAACCTTCAACGTCTGTTTTGTTCATCTCAAAGAAGCAAGCAATTAACATGAAAGAAAGATGAACACCTTGAAGATGGAACTATTCGATGAAGTAAATAAAGACATAAAGATTTATAGTCTTGTCCCTTCAAGTATGAAAAGGAAGTTCTTCGTTCTCATAAGTACAAAGGGTTCCATAAAAGTGAAGAAAAATCTCATCATTATAAAAAACCCTACATATGAAGGATCTGATCAAGACTATGATGATGATAAGGGAATTTAAAATGTAAAAGCTCCTTATCACAAGAGTCTAAACTGCATGGTGTTCCTGGCCTACATCAGCTTAAATGGTGAAAGACCCTAATTTTTATTTTATTTTATTATGTTATAACTTGATCCCTTTTGCTCGAAGGCTACGTAAGCAACCTTAAACAAAGCTTTAGGTTTAGTCTTCAAAAAATAAAAGAACAAACATTTTCACCCCTAGGAAACAAGACATCACACGTTGGATGCATAAAAGAGGGCTTCGCTCACTTTAAGTTCTAGATTCGTTCCCTTTAAGTTCGGTTCTTCACTCTCTCCCCAAAAGTTTGAGCTTCGCTCACCTTATGTTCATGTCGTGACTTGTTTGCCTTAAGTTCAGGTTTTGCTTTGCTCGCCTCAAGTGTAGGTTGTCACTCATTTTCCTCATATCCCAATTGTCACTTCAAGTTCGAGTTTGAAGCTTCGCTCACTTCAAATTCAACTTTGAGCATCGGATGCTTCAAGTTCAAGATAGAGTGTCCATTGCTTCAAGTTCAAGTTTGTGATTTAGTTTTCTTTAAATTCACGTTCAAGCGTTACTTGCTTCAAGTTCAAGTTCAAGGATTCTCTCGCTTCAAGCTCGAGTTTGAGTCTTCAATTACTTCAAGTTCAAGTTTGGAGCTTCACTCCTGTAATGACCCAACTTCTTAAACTTTATTTCTTAGGGTTGCTACTACATGCATGCAAAACATGGACTTGTAAAAGTAAAGTGAAAGCTCAAGAAAACCAAATACAAAAATTTCATTAAAATAAAAACTTGTTGAATTTCAAAGGTGGTTTGAATTCAAGATCCCAACAAACAATAATTTACACAACTTAATGAATATGGAATATTTGAATAATTACAAAACCAGAAAGTTAAAGAAATGATCATAAAACATGAGCTAGGAATTTCTATATATGATCCTATGAAGCTCTGATCAGACACTATTTCCATAGCCTTGCCAAGATGAACACTCTTGCCACATGCTCCGTAAGTCATGTACCATCTGAAAAGAAAATAAGGGTAGCATGGGTGAGTATAAAAATATACTCAGTAAGTAGCCTTACTCGAGGGCTGAAACTGTGAACATTTAAAACATGATTGGTACTGAATCATGTGAAGTCCTGACTAATTTGTTCATTCATGTTCTAATACATAAGGGCCTTAACTGATCACATGAAAACATTCTATCTAACTGATTTACACTATAAAATGTTATGATACATAAGATCCTTAACTGATAACATGAGAACATGAAAACATGAGAACATTATGTCTAAGTGTACGATTAGCATATACCCCAAAACTGAACCAACTATGGTGCCTATGAGGGTCAATCTTGTAAGGCCAAGCGTCACTAAATGTTAGTTGGCGATTCCCTAGTGGTACTAAACCTATCCTAACACAATACCTCATGAAAAAATGTGCCCGACCAACTATGGTCCCTATGCGGATCAATCTTGTAAGATTAAGCACCACTAGAGGTTAGTTGGCAATATAGTATTGCATGAAAATCACTCACTGAATATATAGGGGAGCTACCCTAAAGCTGTACCAACTATGGTGCCTTTGTGGGTCAGTCCTGTAAGGCAAAGTGCCAGTTGAGGTTCGTTGGTGACTTTCTAGCAGAACTAGGCCTATCCCAACATAGTACCTCATGAAAACATACATGAAAATATACATGACGTGAGGGAAGGTAATTGTCACTAGGAACATGAGTCTTAAGAACAAACATACATTTCACTGAGGCCTTCTAAACATGCATAAATTATAGTATTATTTACTATTTCATTCCATATTCTAGACCCCTCTAAAACATGCTAAACATCAAAAGCCATCTTATGCCATTCTGGTCACACTATACATGAATAGTAATATGAACATGCTATATTTTAAAAGTAGTCTAAACTACCACCAACCAGTCAAACAACTCAAGTATTAAGTATACTTAATCAACTTATCAAACATCAAAGTAATCTATACACAATCAACTATTCAAATATTTTAGGTATACTGTACTCAATCATTCAGTCAAATAACTCAAGCATACTGAACTCTATAGCTAAATAAACATTTCCAAAGATTCATGTTTATTTAGTTCTAAATCAACTGCCCAAATATTCATACTTAAGAGAAATTATAAACATAGTCATACATACATTCCAGATCTCACATACTCCATTTCTAAGACTTGAGTGAATCCAATTTGGCTACTTACCTTAAAAGCGACTACAAAGCGAACTTGGCTTATGCAATAAACGTTCTTGCCCAACCTCAACAATTTCTAACATTAATCAATAATTAACAACTTGACATTTTAAACATATTATTCGATCAACAAATGTTGTTAGCCTACCCAATAAGTACTAAGAAGAAAATATCTCAAAGAGTTGGCACCCAAAGCAACCTTAACCTTAGTTAATTTGTTTGAACCTCAACATTTGGAAAAAATTTCAAATAGATTTCGAATGAACCTTACCCACTGATTTTCTCCAAAACTTATTGTTGGTTCCATTTCACAAATCCATGACCCAAAGATTATGGGTATTTTGAAACAATGTCCAAAAATTCATAGGTCAACTCAAACATCAAAAGCTCACACAAAACCAACATGAAATGAACCTCACCTCTCACTAGAAACAAAACCCGCTGGAAAACATGTCTAATCTAACGTCATGCTGCCGCTCACCGTCAGGTATTGTTGCACAAAGAGGAAACCAGCCGTCGGAGAAAAGAACGAGATAGAAAGAAAATCGAGCTACACTCGCGGGAACAATACGATCTTGTCGGATTTTTCTAACGCTGCAACCCATGAAGGATCGCTGCATCACATGCATCTAAGAGGGAAGAAATGCGTGGGTCACACAGCCAGAACCACCAATAAGAGAATGCAGCTTGCAAAAAGTTGTGGCATCGCCCGTAGTCGCGAACCTGCGAGGGCTATGTTAGACATGGAAGCCGCTTGCATTGTTGTACAAGCCGTGAGCCACCTGTCGATCGAAGCTCGAGCGTTATTAGATTGATGGGTCGTGGATTTTTCCAAATGCTACCGCTGGAGTCGTGGAGGAGTTCGTTGGAATAAAGAGGTTGAAGAAGAAGAAGATGGAGGATGATGGCTGTTGTTCATAAAGTGGGAGAGGTTGAAAAAGAAGACAAAAGGGATTTTATGGTTTTCTTTTCTTTTTCTTTTTTTCCTTCTATATGACCTCACCCTAACCTCATCTCCCCTTTTTCAACACACTTTAGCCAAAAATTAGGCCCAAACCCTCAGATTAAATTATAACAAAAACTCTAACAAACCCAAAGCACAAGGTTTACTCCAAAATTAACAAATCAATCTCACCTAGAGACATGGGGCATTGCTCTGCTCAAGCTCAAATTTGAGGCTTCGCTTGCTTCAAGTTCTGGTTAGAGGCTTAGCTCAATTCAAGTTTAAGTTCTAGCTTCACTTGTCTTAAGGTTCAAGTTCTAGTTTTACTTGCTTGAAGTTTAAGTTCGAGCATTGCTCATCTTTAAGTTTGAGTTTGAGCTTTTCCTGTTACAAATTCAAGTTCTATCATTGCTCGCTTCAAGTTTAAGCTTTACTTGCTTGAAGTTCAGGTTTGAGCTTACTTCACTTCAAGCTCAAGTTCAAGTTTTCCTCCCTTCAAGTTCAAGTTTGTGCTTCACTCTCTTAAAGTTCAAGGTCGAGCGTCAGTCACTTCAAGTTCAAGCTCAGGACTTCAATCCCTTCAAGTCCAAATTTGAGCATCGCTCGATTCAAATTTGGAGATCGAGTTTTGCTTGCTTTACATTCAAGATTGATCAAGCATTGCTCAAGTTCAAGATTGAGTGTCGATCGATTCAAGTTCAAGATTGAGCTTCACTCGCTCCAAGGTCAGCGTTCTGCTCATTCAAGGTTCAGTGTTTCGCCTCTAAGTACTGCATTATGCCTCCAAGTTTAGTATTTTGCCTCCAAGTTCAATGTTCTGCTTGTTCCAAGTTCGACATTTCAACTCCAAGTACGACGTTCCACCTTCAAGTTTGGTATTCTTCCTCCAAGTTCGGCGCTTTGTTCATTCCAAGTTTGGCGTTCCACCTCCAAGTTTGGTGCTTCGCCTTCAAGTTCGAGGTTCCACCTCTAAGTTCGGCATTCCACCTCCAAGTTTGGCACTCCAACTTCAAGTTAAGCATTTGATCAGTGTACACACAGGCACACGTCATCGAAGTAATAATAAAACGACACAAGAATGCCGAGTATCATATCTCACAGATATTGGTTTTCAATTCAATTAAGTACCACGAATAATCTCAATTTACTTTATTTAGAGAACATAAACAAAAGAAAATAGGAAATAACGACTAATCCTAGAAAGCAAGATAAATGGGAGACACAAATCAATAGTTAATTATATGGGTGTTGTTGCATTTTTGGACCTTAATTTACTTAATTAAGCTAACAATTAGGCACAATCAAATGTCGATTCATAAGTCTAGAAGCCTAAGGTCATGAAATCTCCTGTCGGTCTCCTCCACTCTCAAGTACTAATTAACTAACCTAGGAGTCCCTAGCACTACCTAACTCCTACAAGGCATTACGATTCTTTAGTACAGACCTTAATTGATTAATTATTACTCTTGCTGTCACATAGGTAATTAATCAGTAATCATGCATTTGATTCTCGCCTAAGCTTATATCTGTCGAGTTTCCATTTAGAAAACTAATCAATTAAATAGTGTTAAATTAATTAAACTTCAACACCAACTATAATTAATTAATCTCTAATCTCACTGTCACTTGGGTAGCTAATTAACTGTGCATTAAGCTAACTAAGTATCCTCTGTCGAGCTCAACCTAGTTCTACCTCAATTAATTAATGAACACTAATTAAAAGCATTAAGTCCTAAATGCATGAATGACTTCATAAGCCAAAAAGTCATAAACATTCATCAAACTCATAATCCAATCCATGTAATTCAACAATTAAGCATTAATTTAATACAAACCAATAAATCCCAAGTATTTAAGAGCTAATTAGTACATATGCAACTATTTCAGCACAAGAGTCTATAAATTTAAGCATGTACAATAGCTGAATTGAAAGGAAAAGAGAAAGAAATGCAAATGAAAGATCGATCCCGCGTTCCCGAGGCAATTTACTGCGAACTCAAGCTCCAAGTCTTTAATTCCGCACACTTCAGCTCAAATGCTCCCCAAAACCTCCAAAATAGCCTTAAATCGAGATTGGGGCTTTCCTAATCAGTTTGGCCTCCCTTTGAACGAAGAAGAAGCGAAGAATAAATATTGCCTATTGAAGCAGCGTTGAGACGCTACACCTAAACGACATCGTTCTCCATGCTCATGTGCGTCCAGCCTCAAGACACTAAAGGCAGTGTCTCAATATTCTAGACAAAACTCCATTGATGCGTGCATTTTGAGTGTCAAGATGCTATAGGACAGCGTCTCGACGCTTGCTCTTGGGTATGGCACTTCAAATGTGGCATTTAGACTCCATTTTCTGGGTCTAGACCTCTCCCCTTGGTTTATTTTGTCAAAATACCACATATTCTCTTCTTTGATCTTCAATATTTCTCCAAAAGGCTCCAATATTCTTCATATTACTCCATAACACTCGGCTTTGCTTCTCAAGCTCAATTTCTACGAAATCAAGATAAAAAAACATCAAAGCAATCATTTTAAGCATCAACCTAGCATAATTAATAGAAAAGATAGCATAATTACATGCTATCAAATATCCTCACACTTAAACCTTTGCTAGTCTCGAGCAAAGCTAAAACAAAATCAGCATACATTAATCAACCAATTGCATCATAATGACTAAAACCTCAAAGTTCTAAATAGAAAAATAATCATAGTTCAAGGAAACACTAAAACACATCAAATCATCAAACAACTTTAAATTTAAACTTTTCATTCCTTGCAAATATGTGGATAGCCTCCCTTATTTTGATCTCTACTAGCTAGAAAGATTTATAGAATCCTCCGTTCATCTTCCCCCTACATTGGCCTTAAGCACCAATTATCCAACATTCAACACTCAAGAAAAGAATATCTAACTAGGTTGCCTGACACTACGGGGGTAACGCTCCCCCAAACTTGCATTTTTCTTTAAAACTCAAGGACACTAGCTTTCACACAACTGTTGTAGGGACCTTTACCCATAGCACTCACTTAATGAGTGGCCTAACTGATCACAATAGTGGCAGCTCTTTTTGTCCTTGATCAATAAACACAACAAGTTATTTTATTCAATTTTTTCTTCTTTTCTTCAATCTTTTTCTTCTCTTTCCTTCCACTTTATTTTTCTTTTTCTTCTCCTTTTCTTTTCTTTTTCTGTTAGTAGGTAAATAGACAAGATTTTCCCTCCTAAGCACGACATTACAAACTATCATGCAAGACAACCTTCAAACCATAACTTAAGCCTATCGGGGTGACAACGAACATCTAGATAAAATACATCTATTCTAGGCATTCAAAACAATTAATAAGTAGGCTAATTGCTCCACAAGTGCAAGGAATTCTAAGAAATTTTTTAAAAATAACTTGAATCCTAGACATGCTCTCATATTTCACAAAAAAAATGCAAAAATTACACTATTTAGAACACATCATAGGTTGTCCTTATCATACACAATGCAATATAATCATCATATAGGTCATACAATTTTCAATTAAAGCTCATATTAGAACAACACACATCTCCACACACTTAAAAAATACATTGTCCTCAATGTATAAACTAATCAAACTAATTCAGCATGTTGACAGAGCTTGTTGAAGACTCGCCAAATTTTATTTATAATTCCACACCCACAAATACTGTAGTATTAGAGGTCGGGTCGGTCATAGGGAAGCAAGTTGACTACATTCTAATATAATTTAAACTAAACAAACAAAAAGGGGTTTGTGCTTTTAAATGTAATAAAAATAATAGAAAATAAATGCACGAGAGTTGAATGCATAAAGTCAACGAAAGAAGGCTATAATTGCTTACTAAACATCGGTTTTGGGTTTCATTGGATCGAGTCTTATACTTTGGTCATTGGTTTTCAACTGATCAATGCAAATTTCATAGATAAGCAATTAACCGACTAATTTGGTAAAGCAAGAGTAGCCCCTAATTGACCTTTTGAGCTAGGCACGTTAGCATTCCATGCTTGGTAGATCAATTGCACTAAACTCTGGAGTTGGTTAAACCAGGATAGCTAATTTAGTGAGCATAAACTAATTAAATAATTGCTTGGGTCTCAAGACCTATTATGCAAACTACATGAAGAGGTTAATCCCCATTCTATGCAGGCACAAGCCAGTCTAAATGCTACTAAATTAAGCCAATGTATTAAGTGATGAATTCCGTACACAAGCATAGCAATAAATGAAATAGACATATAAGATTCATCAAGTATAATATGAAAATTCCATTCAATGAGATAAATAAGAGTCCCAAACATGCTTAAGAAAGAAAATAAGCAGTAAAATAAAAGACCAAAACCTCCCAAAGTACAAGCTCAATCTGAATTGTCCCCGAAACGACATTACAAACTAGCCAGTAGCTTCGAAATCTGCTTCTGACAACATTAATCAATACCAATTCAACCCTAAAAATATAAAGGGTTGGAAATGGGTATTAAATAGGGGAGAGTGTTTGAAGATTAGGTGTTAGAAGGAAGAAGACCGCTGCCCTAGAAGGAAAATTCCTTATATAGTTCTTGAAGCAGCGTATCGACGTTGTCGCCTAAAAGACAAGCATCATAGGGGCTTTCCGCAGCGTCAACCTACACTTACTATTATAGCATCTAGATGATGTGTACAACATCTCGACATTGTCCTGTATCCATGCATTTTTGACTTGCGACAGCATCTCGACGTCAGTGGGCAACATCTAGACGATGTCTTGCATTCAAGGCTACTGTCTTCAGCAACAAGCAGGGTTCCGTAGAGCGTCTCGACACTCCTCTCTGGGGCAGTTTGGTCATTTGGTCTCCATATCTTCAATTAGGGCTTGAATGACCTCCGATCAAGCCCAAATCATCTTCGAACGCTCCCAAAAGCTCCAAAAGCTTCGAAAATACTCCAGAATGCCCTTCGAACTAATTTACCTACAAAATAGGGAGCCCCAAGGTTTAGACATAGAAAATTAGGACTATTTTAGTCCTATCACATGCTTAAGGACAATTAAAATGTAAAGGGAAGAATAAAACTATCCTAGAGTGCGAGAGAAACTTCAATTCAGCTTGTTCAATTGAGGTACATGATGGAAGAGATAATTTGAATCTTGAGCTCCTATAAACATCAACCAACGGTTACATGAGATCAACACAAAACAACAAAAGAGAAAAACAAAAAAAAAAAAACAAAAAACAACGAGAAGAAAATTAAAAGAACGATAACAAAGGAAAGAAGCTTGGGTTGCCTCCCAAGAAGAGCTTATTTAATGTCTTTAGCTAGATGGGGCTCGTGTGGGCTCTCAAGGTATGTAAAAATTCTCTCATTTCATCGGGCCTCTATTCCTAGAATCCACAAAGCATACCAGAGCTAGCAAGATTACTAGTTCCTCGTGGGACCTTGAAGAAAAAATATTTTTTGTATTTTTCAATAAGAAACAGACTCTGACATGGACTCATGAGAACAAGAAAATGAACACTCAGGATAAAGAAAACTATCAAAAGATAAATCATAACAAGGTTGTACAACCTCAAACTCTACCCCCTAAACAGACTAGTCTAAAAAATAAGGTTCATCCTTTTTTTCTTCCTCACTGACTTGATCTCAGTGTGCATCTAAACTCCTTAATTCTTCCCCATTCTCAACACAATTCTTCCTCAACTGCCCAAACTCAATAGAATCGAAAGAATCATGTTCATGATAGGCTATCAATGAATTAATGATCAGTTGACTCACAGGACATCCTATGGAAGTGGGTTGCACTTCATTAACCTCCCTAGGGGTCTAAAGTCTCTCATTTGAATCTTCTAAATGCACATGAATAGCTCTAGAATCTTCCAATTTTTTTTGAAATAAGCTACCTACGGGGGTTCTTCCTCTACATGGCTACTTGAGGTTTTACTACCCAATTATCCAACTCAAGCGTCGAGCTCTAAAATAAAAAATACAATCTTGCAATAACTGGTCTAAAGGAGACCTCTTCTCATTGAGCCTAACAAAGGGATAATCCATAGAGAAGGAACTAGAAGGTGGTGTTGGTTCTTAGGGCTCAAACTCCCTAAAGGGCACCCAAATCTATCAGAAGCCATCTAAAAATAATAAAATAACCACATACAAGCTAAAAAATAACACCAAATAATCCACACAATCAAAAAACAAAGGACAAGGACTTAAAGCAGAAAATACAAACAAGATAAAACAAAAATAACCTCTAAATTAAAGCAAACAATTTCTTCACAATATTAACTGAATTAAAATACACCAATCCCCAGCAATGGTGCCTAAAACTTGATTAGATGTGCACTCATGCACATGTGATTGAAGTAATAATAAAACGGTATTCCTCTCGAATATTATATCCACTGGGATTGGTTTTAATTAAATAAGTATTGTAAATACTCTCACTTAGTATTTAGAAAACAAAAACATAAAAGAAGATAAACTAAACTAAGAACAAAAAGTATATGAAAAAAGATAAATGGGAGACACAAACCTAAGGGATAGACTTGGGAATATGATTAATTACTAATTGAACAGATAAATATGACTAACTTGACAATGAACTCATAAGTCTAGAAGCCTAGGGATGTGGAATCTCCTGTCAGTCTCCTTCACTATCAAGTATTAATTAACTACCCTAGGCGTCCCTAGCGCTAGCTAACTACTACAAGGCATTACAACTCTTCATTACATGCCTCAGTTGATTAATTATTACTCCTGTTGTCTCTCAGGTAATTAATCAACAGTCATGCATTCGGTTCTCTCCTAAGCTTCTATTAGTTGAGTTTCCACTTAGAAAACTAATCAATTAACTAGTTTTCAATTAATTAAACTTAAGCACTAACTACAATTAATTAATCTCTAATGTCGTTGTCACTCGGGTAGCTAATTAACCCTGCATTAAGCTAATGAAGTATCTTTCATCGAGCGCAACCTAGTTCTGCCTCAATTAATTAACGAACACTAATTAAAAGCATTAAGTCCTAAATGCATGAATGAATTCATAAGCCAAAAAGCCATAAACATCCATCAAACTTATAATTAAACCCATGTAACTCAATAATTAAGCATTAATTTAATACAAACCAATAAATTCCAAGTATTTAAGGGCTAATCAGTACATATCCAACTATTATAGCACAAGAGTCCGTAAATTTAAGCCTATACAACAACTGAATTGAAAGGAAAAGAGAAAGAAATGCAAATAAAAGGTCGATCCTATGTTCTCGAGGAAATCTACCGTGAACTCGAGCTCCAAGTCTTCAATTCCACACACTTTTTCTCACAAATGCTTCTTAAAACCGTAAAAACAACCTTGAATTTAGATCAGGGATTTCCCTATCGATTTGACCTCCTTTAAGATGAAAAAGAAGCGGAGAATAAATACTGCCTATCGAAGCAGCGTTAAGACACTAGGGGCAACGTTGAGACGCTGCACCTAAACAACATCGTTCTTGATGTGCACCCGCATCCAGTTTCGAGACGCTGAAGGCAGCGCCTCGACGCTCCGAACAGAACTCCACTTATTACGACGTTTTCAATGTCGAGATGCTACAAGATAGCGTCTCGACGCTTGCTCTCGCGTTTGGCACTCCGAATGTGGCATCTAGACTCCATTTTTAGGGTCTAAACGCTCTTTTCTTGGGTTCTTTTGCCAAAACACCACATCTTCTCTTCTTTGATCTTCAATATGGCTCCAAAAGGCTCCAATATTCATCATATTACTCCCAAACACTCAATTTTGCTTCTAAAGGCTGGCTTTTGCAAAATCAAGCCAACAAGGCATCAAAGCATAAATTTTAAGCATAAAGCTAGCATAATTAATAGGAAAATAAGATAGCATAATTACATGCTATCAATACCATAGACCTCGTTAGGGTCGAGTGTCCTTATGCTAACACCGAAGAGCAGTGTAGCTGTAGGAACACCATAAGCCTCATTAGGGTCGAGTGTCATTAAGCTAACATCGAAGAGAAACATAGCTGCAGGAACATCATAGGCCTCGTTAGGTGATAACCTATAAAAACAAGTTATTGAGAGGCCTTAATTTGGCTAATATTGACCTCAAGGCAGTGAAACAAAAGCATAAATGGAGAAAATAGACCAATAATTGTATAAGTATGTGCGATGGTCGCATTTGATGTTTAACGCACTGAATTCCTTGTAAATCTTTAAAATCCTTTATCAATACATCATTCTTAACAAGTGTTTGTGCTGGTGAAGTTCAAATTCTGTGTGCCGAAAGCTGAACGAGTTGACGAAAAAAAAGATAAGTTGTACGATAGAAGCTCTATTTCACTGTGCCATCACATTCATTATTAGTTTTTCTCACTGTCTTATTTTAGTTTTAGTCGTTCATTGTGTTTTTTAACATTATGCCTTCTATTCAAGTTGTATTGTCTTTATTTTCTAGTATGAGCTAAATTTCCTTTCAAGACTTGACTTAGACCATTTTGTTGCACTTATGTCTCAACATACTACTTAATGAAGTATAGTTTTGAATCTTGTTGCCTAGCAAAGTTAATGGAATTTTTCAATAAAAACACTCCTAATGTACAAACATACACAATCTAATGCAGCAAGTGATAAGTATATGTTATATCGTTCTCCTCAAGGGTTAATTAAATGAAATTTACAATGCATGGGTTTGTTTTAGTGAGGTGATAGGTAACCAACATAAATTTGTGCAAAGAAACTTAATTGACATAAAGTAAACAAAATGCTCAAAAGTATGCTTGACTAGCTAAAGAGAGTATAGGCAGTAACACAGTTTTAAACCAAAACAATAAAAAGGGGATTGAATTAGGGGTGAAATTATGCTTCATCAAACTTAATGCTAGAGCTCTAAACTTTCTTCAACACCCAAAAAAGCTAAACTCATAGAATCTTCCCAATTTTCCTTGCAAATGGATGATTAATTCCCATTAAACACCCTAAATCAGCTCCTAGCTGTAAACACTAGGTGAGTGACTATCCCTAATCTCCTCAATCACCTGATAGCAAGCTCTTCCCTTTTCCAAGTTGGAATAAATAATGCTAAGATGAGGTGGCCAAACAAATCTCAGCTAAACAGTAAAAACAACATAAGAGTGAAGAAATTGCAAGAAATTACTCCTTCATTAAACTTGTATCAACATAACATCCCCTAATTCCGACCCTCAAGGTGATTATTTCATACTAAACATAAAAGAAGGCAATAAAACAGTGATTATAGCTTCCAACATAATTAAAAACACAAGTTTCAATGTAAAACAATATAATAGAAAAGAAAATGGAGAAATAACAGATGGGGAAACCTACAATAGTTCTTCCTTGATGTTTCCAGCTCTCTTCCAGAAGAGGAACACCTCCCAATATGGATCTTCTTCTCATTTGTCGAAATTCTCCCCAAAGTTGTTTCTCCCTCTCGACCCGAAAATGTCAAAGCTAGCTTTTATATTCATTTCTTACTGAAATAAGGGCTGAATAGACAGGCAAGGAGGTCTACCAGCTTCTCATTGGCTCTCAACAGCTCACATGGCAAAAAATGGTCCAACTCAATTAATGAACTATTTCACCGTGCCTAATATGCAATCTGCTATCAGAAAATGCTCCAGCTAGCTTGATTTTTCAACATTTGTGTAGCTCTAGTACTCCAAAGTTTAACTTTCCACACTTAGCCATTTCACCCACCAAAAGCTCCTGTTAAGGTAAAAAACGGTGTAATTCAGCAAGGAAATGCACTTCAATGGCCTAAAGGTACTTCACAATTACTTTGTGACAATTAATACATGAAAGCACCAAATCATGGGGTTTCTAAAAGCTATCATAGTAAAAAATGCATAAGATATCAAGGAATAATCACATTAAAAGCTCAATCATAGTTCTTATTTTAAGAGCTAACAAACCTCCAAACGTAGATCATTACTCGTCCTTGAGTAATGCTTAATCAGCCTAATCAAACACTAAAATAACAACCACCAACTATATACAAGAAAGAATGGTTATGCACTCAATTGACAAAAATAGTTATTGATATACCAGTCCACTTTTTTTTTCAAGTTTGTCATCAAAGTTCAGCTCACCACAGTCATTTCCCTCTCAAAGCAAAGGTAGCAACCTTCACTCCTAACACAACCCCACATCTCAACTACTACCTAATGCATCTTTGAATTCACTATGCATCCCTTAAACTCATAAAAAGGAGAACGAGTTCTAGTGTTTTCAGCTCTTCAATTTTTTTTTTAAAACCAGCTTAGTTAAGAGTTATCACTCCTAAGAATCCTACAATGGTAACCTTGTGCAAAAGTAGACAAACATTCATTCCCCTAGGTTTCTCATAGCCATTTAACGTTGTGCAAATTTCTCCTTAGTTCTTAGAATGGCCACATTGGTGATGCAACTCACCTAAGCAACGAGAAACCTAATACACTAGGCTCTAAATCTCCTTTTTCTTGAGATAAAGACTTATTTCACTAAAAAAATATAGAGAAGACCCTTTTTATAATCAGCACCTTTGACTTAAGTACCAACATTTGGGATGAAGGTTGCCTAACAAGGAGTTTTGCTACTAAATTGGGTTGCCAATGCATATTCATACCCTTTTACTGTTCAACTCAAAGAAAAACATGGGTATCATGTCCAGGTCTGATTTAATAAGCAACTTGGACCGAGGAATAACTCTCATACATCATTCCCTTTTTTTTTTTTTCTTTTTCTCTTTTTTTTTCTTCGATCTTTTTTTTACCAACTAGGAGGAGGCACGAGTCCTAAAGAGAAGAGTGATAACTCTTAATACAATTTTTTTTTTTTTACCAAGGATACCTTACCCACCCCCAAACTTGAATTACTCATTGTCCCCAATGAGTGAAGAAGCAAGGTAAGGCGTCCCCTAAACTTATTTTTAAAACAAAAGCTAAAGACAGTGATAATCCAAACTCCTTAATCTAAGTTTAATGGACCAAATTCTCAAGAATTGGCAACTAGCAAGCTTGGGGCACAAAAAAATGCAACGACCATTGGCTTAGAATTAAAGGATTATGGAAAGGGCTTTAATCATAGTTGAGCTCAACATAACAATGAAGAAAAAAAAAATTTAAAACATACCAAACAAAACTATTGATTTCTTCCAAATAAGGTGGCAACAAAAGACTTACAACCTCTTTTTCTTTTTTTTTCTCTTCCAAATTCACTATTCAGGCAACTATAAGACAGGATTCAGATTACAAAAGCAGCCTAACCAAAAACAAAGCAAGGAAAATTAACCTAACCACTAAGTACTTAACTTAAACTAAAACAACAAAAAACAAGCATTAGCAAGTTAGCAAGAATAGACATCAACAGCTTTTTCACAACCAACTACATAAATAACATAAACTTCCCTTCCTCTTCAATCTTCATCTCCATGCACATGCTTTTGGTCATCCTCTTCTTCCTCTCCATCTGGTGATGACAAAAGTACAACCCCTTTCCTTTTAGTCCTTTGCATATGCTTAAAAAGCTCCAGCAACCATCTTGCATGCACTTCTCGAGTTGTGCAATACCACTGTCATGTCCTTTCTTTTCTTCTTAAAGTGTCCAATCGTTGACTGAAAATTATACTCTTCTGATTTAATGTTCTGAAATTTTGTTGTTCCTAGACTTACCTAAAACAAAAATTATTAGAGCTTAAGCAAGCAAAATGTAAAGAAAACGAGAGCAACTAAACAGAAATTAATTGGGAGTGCTTAAAATGCAACAATTAAACATAATTCCTTTATTTATTTTTCTTTTTTTGTTTTGTTTTTTCAACTCAGTTCAACTATCCAACAGCGTCCTTGAGGCTATACTCCTTTGAAATTCTTCCCCCCAATAGTGCTTCGACCTTTGACCATTGAATTTAAATTCCCTTCCATCTTTCTCATCTCTAATCATTAAATCATCATGAGGAAAAACTTCCGTAACAGTAAAGTGGCCAGACCACTTAGATTTTAATTTTCTAGGGAATAATATTATACAACAAAACCCTTTGCCCTCTTTCAAACTGTTTAGGCAGTATTTTTCTATCATGCCAAGCATTGGTTTTCTCCTTATACATTTTGGCATTTTCATAGGAAAGTTGTCTAAACTCATCCATTTCATTAAGCTATAGCATTCTGAGGGCTCCAGCTGCTGAATTATCTAGATATAGTTATTTTAATGCCAAAAGGAATTATGCTCAAGCTCAAGGGGCAAATGGAAAGCGTTTCCATAAAAAATTCGATAGGGGGGCATACTTAAAGAAGTCTTAAATGATGTCCTATATGCCCACAAGGAATCCTCCAACCTAAATGACTAGTCCTTTCTCTTAGGATTCACTACTTTTTCAAGGATTCCCTTAATCTCCATATTAGAAATCTATGCTTGCCCATTAGCTTGTGGGTGGTATGGAGTGGAGACTTTATGTTTGACATTATACTTAGCTAAGAGGGAATTCATTGTCTTATTCACAAAATGAGATCACTTATTAGCACTCTAAGAGTTCCAAACCTAGTGAAGATATGCTGATGCAAGAACCTCATGACTGTTTTGGCATCGTTCACTGGGCAAGCCATTGCCTCAACCCATTTTGAGACATAACCCACACCACTAAAATATATAGGTTCCCTTTTGAAGGGGGAAATAGGCCCATGAAGTCTATCCCCCAAACATCAAACAACTCCAGTTCTAAAATGCATGTGAGGGGCATCTCACCTCTTTTCCCAATATTTCCTTTCCTTTTAAACCTATCACAAGCCTTACTAAACATATGAGTATCTTTAAAGATTGAAGGCATTTAATATCAAGATTGGAAAACTTTGGTTGTTGTCCTTTGGCCACCAAAATGACCTCTATAAGGTGAAGCATGGCAATGTTCCAAGATGGAATGAATTTCACTTTCAGTAGCACATCTACTCAAAACCCCATCATCACATTGCTTATAAAGGTATGGATCATCCAAAAAATAAGCTTTTGAGTCATGAATAAACTTTTTCATTTGTTGCCCTGTCAAATCCAAAGGTAGAATATCACTGGCTGCATAGTTCACAAAGTCTGCATTCCAAGGAATTTCAACTTCTTGAACTTGAGCAACTATAAACAGCTGCTCATCAGAGAATTCATCTCTGATTTCAGACTGCTGAGGCATTGTTTTTGCTGGTTCAGGCCTTGAGAGATGGTCTGCTACCTGATTCTCATAACCTTTCCTATCTTTAATATCCATATCAAATTCTTGCAATAGCAGTACCCATCGAATCAACCTAGGCTTTGCCTATTTTTTAGCCAAAAGGTATTTTATAACAACATGATCAGTGAAAATGGTGACTCTAGTTCCAACCAAGTAAGCTTGAATTTCTCAAGGGCAAACACTGTGGCTAGCAACTATTTTTTTTTGTTGTTGTATAATTCAACTAAGCATCATTGAGAGTTATGCTAGCATAGTATATAAGATGAATAAGCTTCTCATGCCTTTGACCCAACATGGCTCCAACTGCATAATCAGTTGCATCAGTCATAACCTCAAAAGGCAATAGCCAATTAGGGCCTAACATGATGGGGGTTGTGGTTAAAGTAGTTTTTAAAGCCTTGAAAGCACGTAAACATTCAAAACTGAATTCAAAAGGTCTGTTTGCTTCCAAAAGAGTACACAAAGGCTTGGATATCTTAGAAAAATCCTTGATAAACCTTTTGTAAAAACCTGCATGCCCTAAAAAACTCCTTATGCCCTTAACTGATGTTGGTGGCTCAAGTTTCCCAATAATCTCGACTTTTGCTCTATGAACTTCAATGCCCTTTTTTGAAATCCTATGGCCTAACATAATGCTCTCTCTCACCAGAAATTGACATTTCTCCCAATTCAGAACCAAATTAGTCTCTTCACACCTTTTTAACACTTTTCTCAAATTCACAAGGCAAGCGTAAGAGGACTCCCCAAAGACTGAGAAGTCATCCATGAAAACTTCCATGATATTCTCAACTAAATAAAAAAAAGAGCCAACATACACCTTTGAAAGGTTGTAGGGGCATTGCAAAGACCAAAAGCCATCCTCCTAAAGGAAAAAGTCCCATAAGGGCAAGTAAAAGTAGTATTTTCTTGATCGTGTGGGGCTATAGTGATTTTATTATAGCCACTGTACCCAACCAAAAAGAAATAGTAAGCTTGGCCAGCTAACTTATCCAACATTTGGTCAATGAAAGGTAAGAGAGAGTGCTTTGTTAAGCCTCTTGTAGTCCATGCACACTTTCCATGCATTTACTGTCCTTGTGGGAATTAATTCATTAGCTGCATTAGTTACTATTGTTATCCCACCTTTCTTAGGGACACATTGGACAAGACTAACTCAGCTACTACTAGAGATAGGGTATATGATACCAACATCCAACCATTTAATGATTTATTTTTTTACAACCTCCTTCACAGCTGGATTGAACCTTCTTTACTGCTCAATAGACTTGAAGTTTCCTTCCTCCAAATTAATTTTTTGCATCCAAAAGGAAGGGCTTATACCTTGAATATTAGCCAAAGTCCAGCCTATGGTCTTTTTGTGTTGCTTTAACAAGTTTAGCAACATCTCCTCATCCTTGAGTAGTAAACTTGCTGACATGATAACAGGCAGTGTCTCTCTTTCTTCCAAAAATGCATATTTCAAATGGTTTGGCAAAGGCTTTAGCTCGAGGGTGGGAAGATCTTTTATAGATGGTTGCATGGGTGGTGTTTTCCTCTTCCCCAAATCTAAAGACACAAACACTCTATTGAAGCTAGTTACTTCAGCTAGGTTTTCACACTCATCTTTTAATTCACAAAATTTCAAGTCTTCCCCTATAATCTGTCCAAAAAACTGATTGTGATGCTATAACAATTCTTGCTCAGTAGACTCACTGATTACTTCTTCCAACACCCGAATCACATAACATTCTTCCAAGGAAGTGGAATACTTCATTGTGTCATAAATGTTGAATTTCACTTGTTGATCATTCATTTTCAAGGTAATGGTTCCTTCATAAACATCCACGACTGTTCTCCTTGTTTTTAGGAAAGGTCTCCCTAATATTATTGGCACTTCTTTGTCTACTTCATAATCTAAGATTATGAAATCAACAGGGAAAATGAACTAGAATGTCCTATATTTTTCCTTCAGCGTGGCTTATGGACCTATCAACTAGTTGTAGGGTGACAGTTGTGGGTCTAGCTTCACCCATGCTTAATTTCTTGAAAATGGATAAGGGCATAGGGTTAATATTAGCTCCTAGGTCACACAAAGCTCATCCAAGTTCTTTTTCTCTTATAGAAACAAGTATGGTGAAGGATCCAAGTTCTTTCTCCTTGT
Source organism: Trichosanthes truncata (assembly GCA_033996785.1). Lineage (NCBI taxonomy): Eukaryota > Viridiplantae > Streptophyta > Magnoliopsida > Cucurbitales > Cucurbitaceae > Trichosanthes > Trichosanthes truncata. The sequence continues at coordinate 52,040,888 of JAWPNB010000002.1, read as the reverse complement.
TTGGGATCATTTTTTCTCAAAATGGCACTACGCTCCTCATTTAAGTATACTACCTTAAATTCCTCAAACCTTTCTCTTCCAGACAAGACATCTTTCATAAATTTCATATATTTAGGCAATTTCCTCAAAGCATCCACCAATGGTATGTTTATATGAATTTCCTTTAAAATGTCCATGGACTTTTCAACGTGAGCTTCTTCTTTTCTCTTTCTCAACCTTTGAGGAAAAGGTGGAGGAGGTGGTTTAAACTCATGAATGGGGATAGCTACACACTGTTTTCTTTTAGAAAATGAAGCTCTAGGTAGTATCTCAACTTCCTACTCTTTCTCTATCCTTTTAGGTTCCAACTGCTCTTCTTTCTTTTCTTCCTCATCTTGGACAACAGTGTCTTTCACTTTATATTTTCTCTTGTTAACCTCTACTTCCTTAACTACTGGCCTCCCACTTCTCAATTCTATGGCCTACACTTGCTCTTTCCCCCCTTTTTTTGGATTTTTAGTATTAGAGGGTAGCTTACCTTGAGGCCTTGACCTTGGCTCATTAGCTAGTTGACCCATTTTCAATTTCAGATTTCTTAATGAGGCTTGCTAACTTTGAATAACAACATCATTTTTTGCCATATATTCCTTCATTAAGCTCTCAAGAGATGTACTTGGAATATGTTGAGGGGGCATTGCTTTTTGCTGCTGTTGGGGCATGGGTTGTTGATTTCCAAAGGCTTGGTAACCTTGATGTCCAAAACCTGGTGGGTAATTCACCTTTTTCTATACTTGAGGGGCTTGAGAATTACTTCCTTGGCCTCCTTAAGCAAAATTTCGGTGATTCCTCCAACCCGAGTTATAGGTATTGGAGTAGGGATTGTTCCTTTGTCTGTTTTTGGTTTCCTATGTAGCAGACTGAAGATGATTCGTGCAACATGGTTTATAGGTATTGGAGTAGGGATTGTTCCTTTGTTGGTTTTTGGTTTCCTATGTAGCATATTGTAGCAGGATTGCCCTGTTGGGGCAAAATTCAAAAGTATGGCTGTCACCACAGTAAACACATGAGTCAATACTTGGTTTACAATAGCTCCATTTTGCACATTAGGAGCATTTTGGGGCACATTTCCCACAGTCAAATTCTTCAACATGTTGGCCATGGATAAGATTGGGGCATTTTTAGTAGTTACGGCATCCAATTCTAAAACTCCTTTGTGTTTTCTTACTTGGGTTACTTCTTGAATCATCCCACTGAAAGTTGTTTGATAATACCCTTTCAAGGATTTCATGGGCTTCATTCTAGGTCTTTGATAAAAGAGCCCCATTAGCTGAAGCATCAACAACTTGCTTAGTGGATGTGTTTAACTTATGGTAAAATGTCTCCATTTGTATACAGTGAGAGAGTCCATGGTGAGGGAATTTCCTAAGAAATTCTTTGAATCTCTCCCATGCCTCACTTAAGGTCTCATCCTCAAACTGTTGCAAAGCCACAATCTCATTTCTAAATCTAACATTCCTAATAGGTGGGAAGTATTTAACAAGAAATATTTCGACAAGAGTGTTCCAAGAGTCTAGTGCCCATGGAGGTAGTGCATTCAACCATGTCTTGGCTACATCTCAAGGGAGCAAGGAAACAAACTCAACCTTAGGGCATCCATAGACACTCTTGGCATGATAAAAGAATCACTAACCCATAGGAAGGATTTGAAATGAAAATGAGGATCCTCGATGTTAATCCATGGAATTGACCTATAGTTTGGAGCATTTAAAACATGATTGGTTTAAGATCAAAAGCAGGGGCTTAAATTTCAAGTCTAATTATCCCTAGATTTAACTCATCAACCAAGGGATTGGCATAAAACCTAATGGCTCTCTCTCTGTCATCTGTTAAAACAATAACATTATCAAGAACCATAGCCTGAGGTTCAACTAATGGTTGTCTAAGTCCTCCAGGATCTTGTGGCTGGTTTTCAGGATTCTTTTGAGGATTGTTAGGATCTAAGGGACCTCCATGTAAATCTTCCATTTTTTCCCTCTGAACCTTCATTCTATGAAATGTTCTCTCAGGCTCGGGATCAAAAAAAAAATAATCTAACCCTAGAAAGTCATTCATGCACAATTACAACACCTGAAAAATAGAGAAATCACTTTAGTTAGACCTTTCTTTATGCTCAAAATCACTAAAAACAACCGAACAAAGTAAAAATCTCACTAATCCCCAGCAATGATGCCAAAAACTTGTTGTCTAGAAGAGTGAATGGAATTTTTCAATAAAAACACTCCTAATGTGCAAGTGTATACAGTCTAATGCAGCAAGTGATAAGTATATTTTATATCGTTCTCCTTAGGGATTAGTTAAATGAAATTTACAATGCTGGGTTGGTTTTAGTGAGGTGATAGGAAACCAACATAAATTTGTGCAACTAAACTTAAATGACATAAAGTAAACAAAATGCTCAAAAGTATGCTTGAATAGCTAAAGAGACAGTAGAGGCAGTAACACAAGTTTTAAACCAAAGCAGTAAAAAGGGGATTGAATTAGGGTTGAAATTATGCTTCATTAAACTTAATGTTGGAGCTCTAAACTTGCTTCAACACCCAAAACAACGAAACTCACGAAATCTTCCCAGATTTTCTTACAAATGGGAGATTAATTCCCATTAAAAACCCTAAATCAGCTCCTATCTATAAACACTAGGTGAGTGACTATCCCTAATCTCCTCAATCACCTGAGAGCAAGCTCTTAATCAGAACTAGTGTATGCTTTAAAATTGGTTTACTCTTCCCTTTCCTAAGTAGGAATAAACAATGCTACGATGAGGTGGCCAAACAAATCTCAACTAAACAATAAAAACACAAAGCATAAGAGTGAAAAAATTACAAGAAATTACTCCTTCATTAAACTTGAATCAACATAACATCCACTAATTCCCACCCTAAGGGTGATTAGTTCATACTAAACATAAAAGAAAGCAACAAAACATTGATTACAACTTCTAACATAATTAAAAACCCTAGTTACAATGTAAAACAGTACAATAGAAAAGAAAAGTGAGAAATAATAGATGGGGAAAGCTCCAATAGCTCTTCCTTGATGTTTCCAACTCATTTATAGAAGAGGAACACTGCCCAATATGGATCTTCTTCTCCTTTCTTGAAATTCTCCCCAAAGTTGTCTCTCCCTCTCTACCTTAAAAAGGCAAAGCCAACTTTTATATTCCTTCCTTATTGAAATATGGGCTAAATAGACAGGCAAGGAGGTTTGGCAGCTTCTCATTGGCTCTCAACAGCTCACATGGCGAAAAATTGTCCAGCTCAATTAATGAACTATCTCACACGTGCCTAATCTGCAATCTGCTATCATAAAATGCTCCAGCTAGCTTGATCCTTCAACATTTGTATAGCTCCAGTACTCCAAAGCTTAGCTTTCCACACTTAGCCATTTTCAACCCACCAAAAGCTCCTTTTAAGGTCAAAAACAGTGTAATTCAGTAAGGAAATGCACTGTAATGGCCTAAAGGTACTTCACAATTACTTTGTGACAATTAATACATGAAAGCACCAAATCATGGGGTTTCTAAAAGCTAACATAGTAAAAAATGCATAAGATACCAATGACTAATCACATTAAAAGCTCAATCATAGCTCTTAGTCATCGTTAGCATGCATAGGAACACCCACTTTCTTACACAACATAGAAATGGTATTGGGGAAGAATAGTTTGCCTACCTTTTTGCTGTAACATATCCCAATTGGTTTTGCGATGATTTTTCTGATGTTTATACTCAATCCTTTAATGTAGCAAAGGTTAGCAAAACTTTCCCCATTGAGATGGAAGAGTCGTGGGTAGTAGGAATCAACCTTAACTTGATGAAAGACAACAAAACATTTGCCTCGTTTTTCAGGTATGCAGCTTGGAAAGATCTGGTACTAGCATTAGAGATGTGCCATTATGCTCTAGCGATCCCCACTTCTTTGACAACAACATTGAGCTGCTCATTTGATGGGGTAACGAGAATTTCATTAAAAAGAGCGTGAGGGACATCTTCTGCCTGGTATAAATCATTGATTGCTTCAGTAGACAAGTCGACAGGTTGACCACGAACTATCGCCATATGCCCTTCCTTCTTATCTATGTTTGCATAAAACTCACGGATGATTTGCACCACAACAGGCCCAAGTTTCTAGCCAAAGTAATGCCATCCATGGTGTTCGATGCCTTCCTTAAAAAAGGCAGGCAACTTACTCAAATTCACATCAAATCCCCTTTCTGCCATGAGGTCTTGCTTTCTGACTTCTTCGTATACACTTCTTGCATGTTCATTGATGAATCTCTCCCAGGGGTAATCGACTGGCTTTTCCACTTCAACTTCAATCTTTTCCTTTTCCTTTTTCTTCATACTTTTATGAACTGTTTGCTCCTCCTCATCAGAATGCTCTGTTGGAGCCTCTTTATCTGCATGCCTTTTTCTCCTTTGATTTTCTTTTTTTTTCTTTGTTGAGGTCTCTGCCATCTCTTCCTCGCTCACTTTCTCAGTCCAATCCTCTTGTTGGTCTTTCTCTGGAGTCTTTTCCTCATCAGTTCGCTTGAGCTTTTTTTTGGGAGTTCTCTCTTGCTTCCCAATTGCTCTAATTATTCTGCTTCATTCGACATTTCGTCTGGAACTTCTTCAATGATAGTTTGGTTCAAAACCTTGCTTACTTCCACTTCCTTGACTTTTTTCTTTTTGGTCTTCTTCGGGGACTTCTTTGGCATTTCTTTGCTCGACGATGTAGCTTCCTCTACTTCTTTCATCCTTCCCCTTCACATCTTTGTAGGCATGACTTTTTACTCATTGAAGAAGAAAATAAATAGAAGAGAGAGAGAGAGAGAGATTAACTGCTCGAGGGTTTTGCAAAACTGTTGTGATTCTCCTTGTGAAGTGGTATTTTCCATTTTAAAAACAACTACGGGGGAAATTTGGTCTTTTGCAGCCTTTTCGAATTCACAAATATCTCCCTATCAAAACAATTTCCTTAAAAAAATGGACAAATTTTCGAAAATGAAGTGAGAATAAAACTTTAATTTTATTTTCACCCTGTTTCACTTCGTTTCCTAAAATGGATTTCCCAGTTGTCCTATTGCTTTCTGCATCCAAGCAACAAAGAAATAAATATTCTTGAATACAATATTCTACTTCTCTCTCCCTTTTTAATTTTTCTCAACCACGTTTCCTTCAAATAAATACAAATGCAAGATTTTCTCCTTATCCTCTTCCTTCCTTTATTACCTTTATTTTTAAATAAAAAAATACAAAAACCCTAGAAAACTTTCAAAAAAATAAACAAAAATTCGAAAAACTTCTCCTAATCCATAAGATCCTCTAGAAGCGTAAATAATACTTTGTGAAACCCATTTTCTTCCACACTTCCTTATGTTCTTTCATCTGTCCAACAATTTTAGTGAAGCAAGTTTCCTCTTAAATTCTTCTCCCTAGTAATATTTAATTCTTTGCCCATTCATAGTAAATTTGTAAGCCCTAAACTCTCTTTTGATCTTATTGCACTTATACATGAAGGTTGATACATGTAACTTGGTATAGGTTGCACTGAAGGATGCCGTGGTAGAATTTGGAAATCTCCTAAGTTCTGGACTATAACGTGCACAAAGCTTCATAAGGAGACAGGTTAGGCATTGAGATAAGCATATTAAAAGTTGAGTTGAAGTAAGTTAAGGTCATGAGCAAGTGGGGTACATAGTAGATGTATGATGTGTTGAATGCAAAAGCTTTAATTTCTAGTTAAATTAGTTAAAGTTGTTTTACAATTTAGGTGGATTTAAAAAGGGAATTAAGGTCTAAAGGAAGAAGGAGGAGCTGGACATTATACAAGAATTCCTGGATTTTGTTATTAAGGAAGTATGAGCTGTCCAACTCTTGTGAATTCAGCAGACAGCTGGAAGCTCTAGGAAATGGGTTAATTTCAAACAGCCATATCTCTCAATTCACTTAAGAAAATTCGATGATTCTTGAGCCAAAATCTTAGAAATTGAATGAAGAAGTCTAGAGGAGGTTGTGAGAAAATACAAAGAGGAAGGTTGTGAAAATTTAAGGAAACCGAGAGGTGTTCCCAATTCTCGGCCAGCAGACCAGGGTGAAGAAATCTGGAGATTTTGATCTCTTGAGGACGAATTAGAAGCTAAAATTTTGAGGTAAGTAAGTTTAGACATTTTATTTGAGGGTTATGAAGTAAAATTGGGTGGTTGTCTTGCAAAATTTTGAGAAACCCATGCTGGAAGTCGAATCTGTATTTTTTTGGGTCAAAGAGAAGGGGATAGAGAAAGGAAGGAAGATGTGCTTTCAAATTGGTTATACCATTCAACCAAGTGCGTGCAGTTACTATCCTATGGGTTATGTGACTGAGTTAGATCTATTTTTGGGCCAGGTAGCAAAAGGGATTAATGTTATGGAATTCATTTTTTTTCAGGGAAAACAGAGATAGGAGAAGCTTATAAGTCTTAGGAGTTTTTCGGTGATTATGAGTGATTTTGTTTGGAAACCTACGCTTTGATCTTTATTTCTTCAAAAGCTTACTAATGATAGATATTGAAGCATGCTTAACCTACTTTATATTCATTTTTCATTGAAATCCTAATAATAAATGTTGGTGTTGACGGTTCAGCATAATTTTAACTAGTTTGTTACTCCGCGTTCAAGCATGAAAATTAAGTTTTGGAAGTTAGTTTTTCTTAGAAGTACCCTGCATTAATCTATTCCAAAACATGTTTCTAACTATTTAAAGCATGCCTTGTATATTATTAACCCTTGGTACCGAATAACATAGAGAAGGTACTTGGGAGGGAGAAAATTCGACCCCCGATACTGAAGGACAGTGAGAAGGTATTTGGGCGGTAGTTGGTCTGGCCCCAATACTGAAGGACATGGAGAAGGTATTAGAGAAGGCCAGAGAGCTTAAATGGCGTTTCACGTGCACGTGAGAGAGGTGTTGAAGCTGTTGGTTTAGAGGGACTCTGCCACAGCTAGAGTTTGGAAGGGTACTATGCTACGAGTTTTCTTTGTCATGAGTTACTACGTTTTGAAATACCTATTCTTGATTTTGATGCTACATTATGAGTTCTTATGCTTTGCTCTTCGTGGTGCTTAAAGCCTGTAATTTGGTGGCCTTGTTTAATTACTTTTGATGCTTTATCTTTGAACTCGTAACTTATTTTTGCAAGAATTACTCAAAGGTTAGCCGAAAGTGTTAGGTCGACACATACAGACCCATAAAAGAAGTATGGCATCGAAAGGCTAAAGGCCTTGGGTACAACGACATTTCTAGGGCACCACAGACCCTGCTGATGCCGAGCTTTGGTTAAATCTGATTGAGAAATGTTTCAGGGTCATGCGATACCCTGAAGATAGAAAGGTTGATTTAGCAGCATTCTTGCTCCAGAAAGGGGCGGATGATTGGTGAAAGATAATAGAGAGCATGAAAGGAGAAGCTTGGAGTTGGAAAGAGTTTCGGAACGCATTTGAAGATAAGTACTATCCGAGTTCTTGTCGTGATGCGAAGAGGAACGAGTTTCTGGGACTCGTTCAGGGATCGATGACGGTAGCAGAGTATGAGAAGAAGTTCTCATAATTATCTAAGTACGCTACCACCATAGTTGCAAGTGAAATAGATCACTGCAAGAGGTTCCAGGAAGGTTTTCGGACAGAGATCCAGAAGCCTATGACAGCCAGTTCAGAGTGGGCTGAGTTCTCCAAGCTTATGGAGACAGCGCTAAGAGTGGAGCGAAGCCTAGCAGAGGAAAGAAAGGGAGTTGTAGGTGATGGACGTACCACTTACTATGTTGGTTCATCACGAGACCGGTTCCGACAAGGAGATAGTAAGAGATTCAGTCCAGGAGTTTCTAGAAAAAGGAGCTTCAAACCCCATCGTGGTGGGCAGTCTACCTCTAGGACTGGTACAAGTGGAGGTAGGGAGAGACAGAGACAGCAGGGATCGAGTTTCTCGACAGGGTCAGCAAGGGACTCTCGTACTGGACAACCCGACGAGTCGATAGCTAGTTCAACCAGGACACCTTTGTGCAACACTTGTAGAAGGTACCATTGGGGTCGATGTATGAGTGGGGACAATGTATGTTTTAACTGTGGACAAGAAGGTCACTTCAAGAGGGAATGCCCTCAGCTGATGCAGGAAGACAAGGTAGGACAGAGAACCACGTCGCAAACCGTGACCCAGCAGCAAAAGACGGGGGTAGTTGGAGGAGAAGGCACTAGTAGTGCTAAGAAGAAGGGACCCATAGGTCGACCCCGACAGCAAGGGAAAATCTATGCCATGACACAACAGGAGGCGGAGGATGCACCAGAAGTTATTACGGGTACACTTTGTGGTAAACCTGCAAATGCATTGTTAGATCCAGGAGCTACACATTATTTTATTTCTAGTATATTTGCTACTAGCATTGATGGGGAGTTAGAACCTTTATTTGAAGAACTGTGCATTTATACTCCTGTTGGTGGTATGTTAATAGTCTGTAGCGTCTATAGGAATTGCATAGTGGAAGTGGATGGTATGACTTGAGAGCTGAACTGATTCCCTTAGATCTTCAAGAGTTCGACATTATCTTGGGAATGGATTTCTTATTTAAGTACTATGCCTCTATGGACTATCATAGGAAGGAAGTCGTGTTGAGGAAGCCAGGCTAGACTGAAGGTGTGTTTAAGGGATATAGGAAGGTATTGCCTACTCGTGTGATATCATAGGAAGGAAGTCGTGTTGAGTAGAGGTTGTACAGCATATCTTGCGCATGTAGTTGGAATACCGGCAGATAAGTTGAAACCTAAAAACATTCCGGTGGTATGTGAGTATTTAGATGTATTTCTAGAGGAGCTATCAGGGTTGCCATCTGATAGAGAAGTGGAGTTTACCATAGACTTGATTATGTGAACGACACCTATGTCTCAAGCCCCGTACATGATGGCACCGAAGGAATTGAAGGAGTTGAAAACCCAGTTGGAGGAATTGGTGGATAAGGATTATATCCGACCGAGTGTATCTCTGTGGGGAGCACCTGTGTTGTTTGTAAAAAAGAAGGATGGGACATTACGATTATGTATTGATTACCGGCAGCTAAATAAGGTAACCATACGTAACAAGTATCCCTTGCCCCGCATAGATGACTTGTTCGACCAACTAAAGGGTGCTTCGGTGTTTTCCAAAATTGATTTGCTATCAGGGTACCATTAGTTGAATATTAAGGAAACTGATGTACCAAAGACAGCTTTCAAGACAAGGTATGGGCATTATGAGTTCTTAGTAATGCCATTCGGTTTAACAAATGCCTTAGCAGCATTCATGGATCTCATGAATCTGGTATTCCATCCCTACCTTGATCAGTTCATGATAGTATTTATTAATGACATTTTGGTGTATTCAGAGAATAAAGAGGCGCATGCCAAACATCTCAGAATAGTGCTACAGACGTTATGGGATCGGAAGATGTATGCTAAATTTAGTAAGTGTGAGTTTTGGTTGGATCAAGTTGTGTTTTTGGGACACGTGGTGTCAGCAGCCGGAGTTCGGGTAGATTCCCATAAGACAGAAGCTATAGTCAAGTGGGAACGACCCACTTCAGTATCTGAAGTCCGTAGTGTTCTGGGACTTGCCGGCTATTATCGACTTTTTGTCGAGGGGTTTTCAAAGATAGCCCAACCCTTGACCGGGTTGGAAAAGAAGAACACGAAGTTCGAGTGGAATGATGAATGTGAGAAGAGTTTCTAGGAGTTGAAGATCAGACTTGTTACAGCACCGGTACTAACTCTTCCTACCCCGGGAAAAGACTTTGAGGTTTACTGTCACGCATCACATTAGGCCCTTGGATGTGTACTTGTGCAAGAAGGGAAACTGATCGCGTATGCTTCAAGGCAACTGAAGAAGCATGAAGGTAATTATCCTACCCATGATTTAGAGGTTGCAGCGGTGGTGTTAGCTCTGAAAATATGGAGGCATTATTTGTTTGGTGAGAAGTGTCATATTTACACGGATCATAAGAGTTTGAAATATATCTTTGAGCAGAGGGAGTTGAATTTAAGGCAACGGAGGTGGCTCGAGTTGATAAAAGATTACGACTGTACGGTTGAGTACCACCCAGGGAAGGCTAATGTTCTAGCCAATGCATTGAGTAGGAAGTCGAAGCCATCTAAGGGTTCACTTAATACTGTTAGAGTGACCCTGTTAGAGGAACTGAAGAGTTCTAACGCGGTAGTGTCGGTTAGTGAAAAAGGGAATTTGTTAGACCATTTCCAAGTAAGGCCTACCCTAATTAATGACGTTATCTCAGGTCAAGCTAGGGACACATTTCTCAAGAAGTTAGCATAAGAAGTGAACTTGCAGCAGAGAGCAGATTATGAGGTGAGAGTTGATGGAGCGTTAATGAAGTGTGGAAGGTTATGAGTACCTAAAGATACAACTTTGAGGCATGCAATATTGGAGGAAGCGCATAGTTCAGCTTATGCTATGCATCCAGGAGGTACAAAGATGTATAGGACCTTGAAGAGTCATTATTGGTGGTCGGGAATGAAACGAGAGATAGCAGAGTATGTCTCTAAATGTTTGATTTGTCAACATGTGAAACCTGAATGACAGAAGCCAGAAGGGCTTCTAAACCCAGTCGCAGTACCAGAATGGAAGTGGGACCACGTAATCATGGATTTCCTATTTGGACTTCCTCGGACGACGTGTGGTTATGACGAGATTTGGGTGATAGTGGACAGACTGACCAAGACTGCTCGATTTCTACCCGTTAAGGTAACTTTCACTTTGGATAAACTTGCTAGGTTATATGTTGACAAGATCGTAAGCCAATACGAAGCCCTAGTATCAATTGTGTCAGATAGGGGTCCGAGGTTTACTTCCAAGTTCTGGCAGAGTCTCCAGGAGGCATTAGGAACTAAGCTGCACATCAGTATGACATTTCATCCGTAGACTGATGATCAGTCAGAAAGGACCATCCAGACCCTTGAGGACATGCTTCGGGCATGTGTATTACAGTATATGGGAAGTTGGGAGACTTACTTACCGTTGATGGAGTTTGCGTACAATAACAGCTATCATTCCAGCATCAGAATGGCACCATACAAAGCATTGTATAGGAGAAGATGTAGAACCATGGTTGTTGGGACGAGGTGGGAGAAAGAAAGCTGATAGGACTAGAGTTAGTCCAAGTTACCTCGGACAATGTTAAATTAATCAGAGAAAAGTTGAAGACAACCCAGGATAGACAAAAGAGCTATGCTGACAAGCGAAGGAGAGATTTAGAATTTGAATCGGAGACAGAGTTTTCTTAAGGTTGTCCTCGTGGAAGGGTATTTTACGGTTCGGAAGGAAAGGGAATCTGAGCCCGAGATACATAGGGCCTTACGAGATTCTGGAACGTGTAGGGCCATCCGCTTAAAGACTAGCTTTACCTATGGATTTGTCATCAGTACATGATGTGTTCCATGTATCAATGCTAAGAAAATACGTTCCGGACCCAACCCATGTGCTCAAGGCACAACCAGTGCAATTCAAAGAGAATTTAACTTATGAGGAGGAACCTACACAAATACTTGATAGGAAGGAGCAGGTACTTAGGAATAAGACGATACCATTGGTGAAGGTATTGTGGAGAAACCACGGGGTCGAGGAAGCCACATGGGAGAGTGAAGATCAAATGAAAGAAAAGTACCCACAACTATTCTCGAGCTAGTGACATTGCTGAATTTTGAGGACGAAATTATCTTTAAGGGGGTAGTAAATTGTAAGCCCTAAACTCTCTTTTGATCTTATTGCACTTATACATGAAGGTTGATACGCGTAACTTGGTATAGGTTGCACTGAAGGATGTCGTGATAGAATTTGGGAATCTCCTAAGTTGTGGACTATAACGTGCACAAAGCTTCATAAGGAGACAGGTTAGGCATTGAGATAAGCATATTAAAAGTTGAGTTGAAGTAAGTTAAGGTCATGAGCAAGTGGGGTACATAGTAGATGTATGATGTGTTGAATGCAAAAGCTTTAATTTCTAGTTAAATTAGTTAAAGTTGTTTTACAATTTAGGTAGATTTAAAAAGGGAATTAAGGTCTAAAAGGAAGAAGGAGGAGCTGGCCATTATACATGAATTCCTGGATTTTGTTATTAAGGAAGTATGAGCTGTCCAACTCTTGTGAATTTAGCAGACAGCTGGAAGCTCTAGGAAATGGGTTAATTTCAAACAGCCAATCTCTCAATTCACTTAAGAAAATTCGATGATTCTCGAGACAAAATCTTAGAATTTGAATGAAGAATAAGTCTAGAGGAGGTTGTGAGAAAATACAAAGAGGAAGGTTGTGAAAATTTAAGGAAATCGGGAGGTATTCCCAGTTCCCAGCCAGAAGAACAAGGTGAAGAAATCTGGAGATTTTGAGCTCTTTAGGACGAATTAGAAGCTAAAATTTTGAGGTAAGTATGTTTAGACATTTTATTTGAGGGTTATCAAATAAAATTGGGTGGTTGTCTTGCAAAATTTTGAGAAACCCATGCTGGAAGTCGAATCTGTATTTTTTTGGGTCAAAAGAGAAGGGGCTAGAGAAAGGAAGAAGGATGTGCTTACAAATTGGTTATACCATACAGCCAAGTGCGTGCAGTTACTATCCTATGGGTTATGTGACTGAATTAGATCTATTTTTCGGGCCAAGTAGCAAAAGGGATTAATGTTATGGAATTCATTTTTTTAGGGCAAACGGAGATAGGAGAAGCTTATAAGTCTTGGGAGTCTTCCGGTGATTGTGAGTGATTTTGTTTGGAAACCTACGCTTTGATCTTTGTTTCTTCAAAAGCTTACTAATGATAGATATTGAAGCATGTTTAACCTACTTTATATTCATTTTTCATTGAACTCCTAGTAATAAATGTCGGTGTTAACGGTTCAGTATAATTTTAACTAGTTTGTTACCCTGCATTCAAGCATGAAAATTAAGTTTTGGAAGTAAGTTTTTCTTATAAGTACCCTGCATTAATCCATTCCAAAACATGTTTCTAACTATTTAAAGCATGCCTTGTATATTAATAACCCCCGGTACCGAAGGACACGAAGAAGATACCTGGGAGGAAGAAAATTTGACCCCCGATACTGAAGGACAATGAGAAGGTATTCGGGCGGTAGTTGGTCTCGCCCCACTACTGAAGGACATGGATAAGGTATTAGGGAAGGCCAGAGAGCTTAAATGGCATTCCACGTGCACGTGAGAGATGTGTTGAAGCTGTTGGTTTAGAGAGGACTCTGCCACAACTAGGGTTTGGAAGGGTACCATGCTACGAGCTTTCTTTGTCACGAGTTACTACGTTTTGAAATACCTATTCTTGATTTTGATTCTACATTATGAGTTCTTATGTTTTGCTCTTCGTGGTGCTTAAATCCTGTAATTTGGTGGCCTTGTTTAATTACTCTTGATGCTTTATCTTTGAACGCGTAACTTATTAAAATAGTCACTCACTAGGCTTCCCAGCGTATGTTTTCAACATATTTTCTCTTCTCAGGTAGCAAACGAGTTCCCAGTGCTTAGCCTCAACAAGACCTATTTGCCACCACGCTTCTTAGCTTCTTGTATATATACTTTCACATGTCTATAGTTTTGAAATAAAAGCATTCTAGCCGGGTTGTAATAGATTTAAGTATGTTATAACTGGTTATGCAAACCTAGTATGGGAGAATGAATGCATCTTGCTCAGGTGTGCAACTGTGTGCTCAATTTTTTTTTACTTGTTCATATATGCTACGTGGTGTACAGTTTCATTTGAGGTTGGGTTGGGCAGGGAGTGCCAATAAGAGGACTGGTATTCTCTGTCTTCGCATCCCTTCCTAGGTTAGGAAAGTGAACTGGGAGAGGGGTGACAAAATTCTCTTCCATCCTTCTCATCTCTTAATGTCACTGCTCCATACAAAAATACCACAACAACTAAGAAAGGACTAGACCACCTAAACTTCAATTTCCCTATAAATAACTCAAGCATAGAATTGACAATAAAACACACTATCCCTTCTCAAATTGCTTTGGTATTATCCTATTGTCATGCCACATTTTTGTTTTCTCCTTGTATATCTTAGAACTTTCATATGCTGAATGTCTCTGCTCATCCAACTCATTAAGCTATAGCATTTGCATTGCTCCATTTTTTTTCTCGATCAAAATTCAAATACTTTAAAGCCTAGAATGCTCTATCCACCAACTCCACTGGGAGATGACAAGCCTTGCCAAAAACAAGCCTATAAGGTGACATACCGAATGACATTTTGTAGGCTATTCTATATGCCCACAGTCCATCATCTAACCTAGAAGACCAATCTTTCCTATTTGGGTACACTACCTTCTCTATTATGCTCTTAATCTTTGTATTTCACAACTCATTCTGGCCATTTGGTTGAGGATGATAAAGTGTAGACACTTTATGTTTAAAATCATACTTAGTTAATATATCATTAATCATTCTAGTGACGAAATGTGAACCCTCATCACTACTCAACACTCTAGGCGTGCCAAATCTCATTAAAATGTTTTTTTGTAGAAATTTCATAACAGTTCTAGCATCATTAAGAGGACAAGCAATTGCTTCAACTCATTTTGACACATAACCTACATCCGTCAATATATAAAGGTTACCAAAAGAAGGAGGAAAGGGGCCCATAAAATCTATACCCCAAACATCGAATCATTCACCTTTTATGATATAGTTTAGAGACATCTCATCCTTTTTCCTTATGGTACCCTTTCATTGACATTTATCACAGGTTTTGCTAAAAAAATATGCGTCTTTAAAATTTGTAGGCCAGTAAAAAGCTAATTGAAAGATTTTTGTGGTTGTTCTCTATCCTCCAAAATGTCCTCCATAAAGAGAAACATGGCAATGTTCTAAAATTGACTTCATTTCATCACCAAAAACACATCTCCGATACATATTATCAGCACAATGTCTAAACAGATAAGGAGCATGCCAAAAGTTAAATTTTACCTCATGCATAAATATTTTCAATTGTTGTTTAGACAAATTAGCAGGTAATATGTTTGCAGCCAAATAATTAGCAAAATTAGCGTACTAGGGGGTTTCATCATCCACCATTTTCAAAATTACCAACAATTGCTCATCTATGAATGCATCTCGTATCTCGAATTGCTGGATTGAGCCCTTTTGCTGGGAAATTATGGAGAGATGATTTGCAACCTGATTCTATGATCCCTTATTATTTCGTATTTCCAACTTAAATTCCTGCAAAAGTAACACCCAACGAATTAGCCTAGGCTTTGGATATTTTTTTTTTCTAATAAATATTTTAATGCAGCATGGTTAATATGGACTACCACTTTGGTCCCAACCAAATAAGGTCGAAATTTGTCCAATGCAAAAATCACTGCTAAAAGCTCTTTTTCAGTAGTTGTATAGTGTAGTCGCGCTTCATTTTGTGTTATGCTTGAATAATAAATTGGATCAATTATCTTTTCACTCTTTTGCACCAGCATAGCTCCTACGGCATAATCCCTTGCATCGCTCATTACTTCGAATGGTAGGCTCCAATTTAGTGCAATGATAGGCTTATAAAGTTTTATTTAATCACACATAACTCTTGTTAGTTTGATATTGTTTATGTGTTTTCATGTTTATTTTGTAGGGATTCGAGAAAAGGCATATTTTGAGACTCTATGTCGAATAACGATTCAAACGAACTGAATCGGAGGTCATTCGGACACCTAAGCGAAAAGTTAGAGCAAAATTACCAAATATGTCTAGGGAGCAGTATCTCAACGTTGCTCAACGCTATGCTCAACGTTAGCAGCGTCTCAACCCCAGACTTGACGCTGCGCAATGCAAAGCTACTGTTTTTGCTCAACGTTGCTCGACGCTGCGGTTTGGCTTGCTTAATGCTAGTAGTCTTGGTGCCGCTCAACGCCACACAAAATAAGCAATTATTCTTTCCTTAATCGCAAAGGCAGCGTCTCGACGCCACCCTTGGCGTCTCATCGCTGCCCAAGTCCTATTTATAGCACTTTTTCACTTTAGGTCAGGGACTTTTGCCTCCTTTGCTTAGACTTTTAGACAGAGCTTTTGAGAGCTTTTCTCCTTCTACTTTTACACTTTTATTGTAGCAAATCGAACCATATTTAACAGGAGATATACTATCACGATGCTTGGCTAAACTCCACGTTTCTAGTCCAGAGGTCGATTGTAATCAATTGCAATGTTGTGAGGCTTGGACTTTAATGTAGTTTTCTTTCAATTGCAAGTATTCTTTGATTCCTATATTAATTTTATAAGCATGTATTTTTTATTGAATTGACGCCTCGATCGCTTTGCATGTTTGATTGCTAATCACGATGCATGATCCATAATTGTCATGTTGATTGAACTGTTAGCATTATAATTATTACATGTGTATGTTTTGTGGGTTTCCATATTACATGGCTTGCATGTTTAATTCTAGGAATTAAAGGAGCATCTTAATTAGATTATAGTTATTTCACCTAATTGGTTGTCTTGGTCCTTCCAAAGAACTTAATGCCTTTATCTAAATAATTTGGACCGGTTTCGTCAAAATTGTTTAGGTAATGAGCATTAACTTGACGTTTGTTAGAGTTAATGACCTTATGGAACTTGCAACTTTTTGGGATTTCCGAATAAGTTGACCAAGTGCTTGCATTTTTAAGTTTAAATATTTGGAGTGCCTATGATCAATTTTTGCAATTGAGTAGAACCGCACCTTTGATTGGAATTTGGTAAGATTTGATTTATCTTTATTTTATTAATAAAAATACAAACCCATTTTTAATTGTTTTCTCCTTTGCAAATTTAATTTGAGAAATTGATATTCGGTTTCCTAAGATCGACCTGGTCCACTCAATGCTACAAGTATCTTAGGATCAATTTATAATTTGTAATTTGACGAGCCCTCGACAAGCTCGTGTCAAATTTTCTACCGTTGCTAGGGAACCATTATTAGTTTCTCTATGTTAAATTTACTTTTTTTAAAAAAATTATTGTTTGAGTTTTCTTGTTTTTCACATGTTCTTTAATGGCAAAGGAATCTTGCCACATACGTTGATGAGGTTAGTAAACTTAAATCTCAAATTTCTGATTTAACCTCCTTAGTTCTTCAAGTGGTTGTAGGGAAGTGGAGGCATATAGAATTTGTTCGTTTCAAGGACACCCCACTGAAGCATGCCTCAGTTGCAGCGGGATTTCATGCATAATGCCTACACTATAAGAGGATTTCCTGGGAATCAAATGAACTACGAGCCTTACAGTCCCTATCTTGATTGGGATCAATCTAGCTTTGCCTATGGATATCAGGAGGACTAGCCGAGCTAGTACTTTCAAACTTCAGACTTACGTACGTCTTTAGAGGTTATAGTTTACAAAATTGCTAATAATACTCTTCAATTTCAGCAGGAAAATCTCAAATTTCAAAAGGAAAATCTCCAATTTCAAGAGAAGACTCACGCTGGAATGCAAAGACTGAGTGACAAAATTATCCAGTTGGTTGAATCAGTGAGGAGACTAGAGAGTCTACAAGAGCAACACTCTTTTGACATCACTGAAGAAAGATTTTTTGAGGAAATTGACACCGACAATGACGAGGACATTTTGAATTTCGTGCCATTCCAAGAACATATAATTTGTGAGGTTAAGGAGGAGTTCGAGCTTACACCCGAAGAGGAGATGCATGTGATAGAGTTGGAGGCTGAATAGCCTTCGCTTGTTCTATTCCCTAGCTCTCCTTTTAAATTTGAATTGCCTTTTCTTTATTCTCATGAGTCCTTAAAGCCTTTTGTTTCTTTTGAGTCAGTTAAGTTAGTTGAGTCTTACTTTTTGCCTTTCATTCCTTATATAAAAAATAACAAAAATAATGATCTTTTTGGTACCTTAAAGAAACAGGAAAGCCTTCTAAACTTGGAAGGTTACATTGATTCAAGCAAGAAGGGACCGAAGAAAGTAGAAGAATTTTACGTGCCCTGACACTTACGAACCCTGTCGAGCATAACGACGTTAAAAATTTGCACTTCTTAGGAGGCAACCCAAGTGCTTTAATTATTTTACTTGTTTTCCTTTCATTATATATTTCCTTTTCTTAGCTTTTTTTTTCTTTTTTCTTTTGTAGGTGTTGCACTTGGGAGGAGAAATTGAGAATAAAGATGCACCACCACCTACAAGCCATCCAAAAACTAGGGGATTTTTTCTGTTCCTCTTTCTTTTTGTTTGTGTAACTCTATTTAGCTATACATTGGGGAGAATGTATCAATTAAGGTTGGGGGTGGAGAACGTTAGATTTGCATGTTTAGGGTTATTCATGAGCATGTCAAGCAGTGAGCGTTAATTTAAAAAAGATTGAGCTTAAATTGCATGATGAGTTAGTTGCATATTAGGTGATTATGACAATCTAGGAGGTTCTTTAGGTAATTCCATTTGCAATGGTTGAAACTTGAAGATGCATGCTTGATTTAAGCCTATTTTAAAATTTTCCTTCTGATTCACTTATACTTTTTGTGCACTTAGCCCTCTTGTCTATGATTTTGAAGGCTTAAGATTGGGTTATTTGGTCTAGATTCGTGTTGTCACCTTGAAAGATTTTAAGAACTAGTTTAAGAGTCTACTTGCATGATGTTGAATAACGTGAAACTTAGGAGTAATTGCATGTTTTATTTGCCTTTATTACTACGATAAAATGAAAACTAGAGTTAAAAAAAAATGGTTGCATGTTTTTAAAAGTCTAAGGGCAAAAAGAGCTACCTCTACTGTGATCAGTTAGGCCATCCATCGAGCAAGTGCTTTGGATAGGGGTCCCTATAGTGGATGTGTGAAAGCTAGCGCTCATCCAAACAAGCAAAAATCTAAGTTTGGGAGAGGCCTACCCTGGAGCACCTTAGTTTATTGTTATCCATTTGAGTGTAGGGAAGCTTGAGAATTGGTCTTAAAGTCAGAAGTAGGGAGAAAACGAGTCGAGGATCGAATAAAACTTTATCGGGCTTATAAAGACTTAGATAAGGGGAGCTATACTCACACACACATAAGGGATAAAGGGATTAGTTTTAAAATTCTCATTGATTGAATGTTTGATTGTTTTCTTCCATTGCAAATGTTTTTTTGCCAAAAACATTGAGATTAGAGTCATTGATATGCAACTAACTAGTCATAAGATTGTTTATTTTTACCTTGCTCGAGGACTAGCAAGATTTAGGTTGGGGGTTGGGGTAGGACGTATAAAATTTATTTAATCACACATAACTCTTGTTAGTTGGATAGTTTTTTTGTGTTTTCATGTTTATTTTATAGGGATTCAAACAAAGATGTATTTTGAGACTCTATGTCGAATAAGGATTCAAACGAGCCAAACTGGAGGTCATTCGGACACTTGAGCAAAAAGTTAGAGCAAAATTACCAAATCTATCTATGGAGCAGCGTCTCAACGCTGCTCAATGCTATGCTTAACACCAGCATCGTGGACCTTGCTCAACGCTAAGCTACTGTTTTTGCTCGACGCTGCTCGACACTGCAGTTTGGCTTGCTCAACGCTAGTAGCGTCTCGACGCCATACTTGACACCGTTCAATGCCACACAAAATAAGCAATTATTCTTTCCTTAATCGCAAGGGCATTGTCTCAACACCACCCTTGGCATATCAACGCTGCCCAAGTCCTATTTATAACACTTTTTCACTTTAGGTTAGGGACTTTTGCCTCTTTTGCTTAGACTTTTAGAAAGAGCTTTTGAGAGCTTTTCTCCTTCTACTTTTACACTTTTATTGTAGCAAATTGAACCATGTTTAACAAGAGATATACCATCGCAATGCTTGGCTAAACTCCACGTTTCCAGTTCAGAGGTCGATTGTAATCAACTGCAATGTTGTGAGGCTTGGACCTTAATGTAGTTTTCTTTCAATTGCAAGTATTCTTTGATTCCTATGTTAATTTTATAAGCATGTATGTTTTATTGAATTGATGCCTCGATCACTTTGTAGTTTGATTGCTAATCATGATGCATGATCCGTAATTGTCATGTTGATTGAACTAATAACGTTAGGATTATTACATGTGTATGTTTTGTGGGTTTCCATATTACATGGCTTGTGTCACACCCCCTCCCAGCTCACTTGCCTAAACTAGGAAGGAATGTGAAGACAGAGAATACCAGCCCTCTTACTAGCACTCCCAACCCAGCCTAACATCCACATGAATTTGTACACAACGCAATATGTATGAACAAGTAAAATTGAGCACACAGTTGCACACCTGGGCAAGATACATTCAGTCCCTCATACTAGGTTTACATACTAAGTCATAACATACTTAAGTCTATTACAACCCGGCTAGAATGCTTTAATTTCAAAACTATATACAGGTAGAAGTATATACAATGAGCTAAAGAGACGTGGTGGCAAATAGGTCTTGATGAGGCTAAGCACCGGGAACTCGTTTGCTACCTAAGAAGAGAAAACATGTTGAAAACGTGAGCTGGAAAGCCCAGTGAGTGACTACTTTAATAAGTTATGCGTTCAAAGATAAAGCATCAAAAGTAATTAAACAAGGCCACCAAATTACAGGCTTTAAGCACCACGAAGAGCAAAGCATAAGAACTCATAATGTAGCATCAAAATCAAGAATAGGTATTTCAAAACGTAGTAACTCATAATAAAGAAAATTTGTAGCATGGTATCCTTTCGACCCCTAGCTGTGGCAGAGTCCTCTCTAAACCAACAGCTTCAATACCTCTCTCACGTGCATGTGGAATGCCATTTAAGCTCACTGGCCTCCCCTAATACCTTATCCATGTCCTTCAGTATTGGGGCCAGACCAACTACCACCCAAATACCTTATCACTGTCCTTTAATATCGGGGGTCAGGTTTTCTCTCTCCCAGGTACCTTCTCTGTGCCCTTCGGTACCGGGGGTTAATAATATACAAGGCATGCTTTAAATAGTTAGAAACATAGTATGGAATCACATTCAGCAAGTTCTCAACATAACACAAACTTTCATTTCAAACAAGCTTCCAAATGTTGAGAGTCATGCCAATAGTTAAGTTAATCGTACGGTTAAAGGAGAACTCGGTGACCAAACTCATTTTTCATGTTTTGTACACATAAATTCTTTAACATAGCCAACCAATCGTATTTTAAGGTTTGGGCATTTCAACCATGTGTTAGAATGGATTACTGCAAGGTACTTCGAAGAAACATACTTCCAAACTTAGGTTTCATGCTTGAACGCGGAGTAACAACTAGTTACAATTATGCTTAGCTTTCAACACCGCCATTTATTAATAGGAGTTCAATGAAAAATGAATATAAATTAGTTTAAGCATGCTTCAATATCCATCACTAGTAAGCTTTCGAATAAAGATCAAAGCATAGGTTTTCAAACAAAGTCACTCACAATCACCAGAAGACTCCCAAGGCTTATAAGCTTCGCCTACCTCTGTTTGCCCTGAAAATAAATTCTATAACATTAATCCCTTTTTCTACTTGGCCCAAAATTAGATCTAATTCAGTCACATAACTCATAGCATAGTAACTGAACACACTTGGCTGTAAGGTATAACAAATTGGAAGCACATCTTCCTTACTCTCTCTCTAGCCCTTTCTCTTTTGAACCAAAAATTACAGATTCAACTTCCAGGATGGGTTTCTCAACATTTAGCAAAATAACCACCAAATTTTATTTGATAACCCTCAACTAAAATGTCTAAAATTACTTACCTCAATATTGGAGCTTCTAATTCGTCCTCAAGAGCTCAAAATCTCCAGATTTCTTCACCTTGTTCTGCTGGCCGAGAAACTGGAACACCTCTTGGTTTTCTTACGTTTTCACGGCCTTATTCTTCTTATTTTCTCACAAAATTTTCTAGACCTATTCTTCACTCAATTTCTGAGATTTTGGCTCAAGAATCATCGAATTTTCTCAAGTGGATTGAGAGATAAGGCTGGTTGAAGTTAACCCACTTCCTAGAGCTTCCAGCTGTCTACTGCATTCACAAGAGTTGGACAGCTCATCCTTCCTCAATAGCAAACTTCAAAGATTTTGTATAATGGCCATCTCCTCCTTCTCTCTTTATACTTTAATTCCTTTTAAATCCACCTAAATTGTAAGTAAATTTTAACTAATTTAATTAGAAGTTACAGCTTTTGTATTCAACACAACATACACCTAATGTGTATTCAACTTGCTCATGACCTTAACTTACTTCAACTCAACTTTTAATATGCTTATAGCAATGCCTAACCTGTCTCCTTATGAAGCTTTGTGCACGTTATCGTTCACAACTTAGGAGATTATCAAATTCTACCACGACATCCTTCAGTGCAACCTATACCAAGTTACATGTATCAACCTTCATGTATAAGTGCAATAAGATCAAAAGAGAGTTTAGGGCTTACAATTTACTACCCCCTTAAAGAGAACTTCATCCTCGAAATTCAGCAACGTCATTAGCTCGAAAATAGTTGTGGGTACTTTTTCCTTCATCTGATCTTCACTCTCCCATGTGGCTTCCTCAACCCCGTGGTTTCTCCACAATACCTTTACCAATGGTATCGTCTTATTCCTGAGTACCTACTCCTTCCTATCAAGTATTTGTGTAGGTTCCTCCTCCTAAGTTAAATTCTCTTTAAATTGCACTGGTTGTGCCTTGAGCACATGGGTTAGATCCAGAACGTATTTCCTTAGCATTGATACATGGAACACATCATGTACTGATGACAACTCCATAGGTAAAGCTAGTCTGTAAGCAGATGGCCCTACACGTTCCAGAATCTCGTAAGGCACTACGTATCTCGGGCTCAGCTTCCCTTTCCTTCCGAACCGTAAAATACCCTTCCACGGGGACAGCCTCAAGAAAACTCTGTCTCCGATTCTGAATTCTAAATCTCTCCTTCACTTGTCAGCATAGCTCTTTTGTCTATCCCGGGCTGTCTTCAGCTTTTCTCTGATTAATTTCACATTCTTTGAGGTAATTTGGACTAACTCTGGTCCTATCAGCTTTCTTTCTCTTGCCTCATCCCAACAAATAGGTGTTCTACATCTTCTTCCATACAATGCTTCGTATGGTGCCATTCCGATGCTAGAATGATAGCTGTTATTGTACGCAAACTCCATCAATGGTAGATAAGTCTCCCAACTTCCCTTATACTGCAATACACATGCTCAAAGCATGTCCTCCAAGGTCTAGATGGTCCTTTATGACTGACCATCAGTCTGCGGATGAAATGCAGTACTAAAGTGCAGCCTAGTTCCTAATGCCTCCTGGAGACTCGGCCAGAACTTGGAAGTAAACCTCGGATCCCTATCTAACACAAATGATACTGGGGCTCCATATTGGCTTACGATCCTATCAACATATAACTTAGCAAGTTTATCCAAAGTGAAAGTTACCTTAACGGGTAAAAATCGAGCAGTCTTGGTCAATCTGTCCACTATCACCCATATCCGGTCATAACCGCACATCGTCCGAGGAAGTCCAAAAAAGAAATCCATGGTTACGTGCTCCCACTTCCATTCGGGTATTGGGAGTGGGTTTAGAAGTCCTCCGGGTTTCTGTCATTCAGGTTTCACTTGTTGACAAATTAAACATTTAGAGCCATACTCTGCTATCTCTCATTTCATTCTTGGCCACCAATAATGACTCTTCAAGGTCCGGTACATCTTTGTACTTCCCGGATGCATAGCATAAGCTGAACTGTAAGCTTCCTCCAATATTGATTTCCTCAATGCTGTATCTTTAGGTACGCATAACCTTCCACACTTCATTAATGCTCCATCAACTCTCACCTCATAATCTGCTCTTTGCTGCAAGTTTACTTCTTCTGCTAATTTCTTGAGAACGAGGTCCCTAGCTTGATCTGAGATAACGTCATTAATTAGGGTAGGCCTTACCTGGAAATGAGCTAACAAATTTCCTTGTTCACTAATCGACATCACCTTGTTAGAACTCTTCAGTTCCTCTAACAGGATTACTCTAACAGTATTAAGTGAACCCTTAGATGGCTTCGACTTCCTGCTCAATGCATCAACTACAACATTCGCCTTCCCTGGGTGGTATTTAACCGTACAGTCGTAGTCTTTTATCAACTCGAGCCACCTCCGCTGCCTTAAATTCAATTCCTTTTGCTCAAAGATATATTTCAAACTTTCATGATCCGTGTAAATATGAAACTTCTCACCGAACAAATAATGCCTCCATATTTTCAGAGCTAACACCACCGCTGCGAGCTCTAAATCATGGGTAGGATAATTACATTCATACTTCTTCAGCTGCCTTGACGCATACACGATCACTTTCCCTTCCTGCATAAGTACACATCCAAAGCCCTGATGTGATGCGTCACAGTAGACTTCAAACTCTTTTCCGAGGTAGGAATAGTTAGTACCGGTGCTGTCACAAGCCTGTGCTTCAATTCCTGGAAACTTTTCTCACATTCATCATTCCACTCGAACTTCGTGTTCTTCTTTGTCAACCCGGTCAAGGGAAGGGCTATCTTTGAAAACCCCTCGACAAACCGTCGATAATATCCGACAAGTCCCAAAAAACTACGAACTTCAGATACTGAAGTGGGTCGTTCCCACTTGACTATAGCTTCTGTCTTCTGGGAATGTACCTGAACTCCGGCTGCTGACACCACGTGTCCCAAAAACACAACCTGATCCAACCAAAAATCACACATACTAAATTTAGCATACAGCTTCTGATCTCGTAACTTCTGTAGCACTATTCTAAGATGTTTTGCATGCGCCTCTTAATTCTCCGAATACACCAAGATGTCATCAATAAATACTATCACGAACTGATCAAGGTAGGGATGGAATACCCGATTCATGAGATCCATGAATGCTGCTGGGGCATTCGTTAAACCGAATGGCATTACTAAGAACTCGTAATGCCCATATCTTGTCCTGAAAGCTGTCTTTGGTACATCAGTCTCCTTAATCTTCAACTGATGGTACCCTGATCGTAAATCAATTTTGGAAAACACCGAAGCACCCTTTAGTTGGTGGAACAAGTCATCTATGCGGGGCAAGGGATACTTGTTACGTATTGTTACCTTATTTAGCAGCCAGTAATCAATACATAATCGTAACGTTTCATCCTTTTTTTCACAAATAACACAGGTGCTCCCCACGGAGATACACTCGGTCGGATATGACCCTTATCCACCAATTCCTGCAACTGAGTTTTCAACTCCTTCAATTCCTTCGGTGCCATCCTGTACGGGGCTTGAGATATAGGTGTCGTTCCCATAATCAAGTCTATGGTAAACTCCACCTCTCTATCAGGTGGCAACCCTAATAGCTCCTATAGGAAGACATCTAAATACTCACGTACCACCAGAATGTTCTCAGGTTTCAATTTATCTACCGGTATTGCAACTACATGCGCGAGATACGCTGTACAACCTTTACTTAGTAATTTTCTAGCTTTTATAAATGATATCACACGAGTAGGCAATATCGTCCTATATCCCTTCAACACCACTTCAGTCTCGCCTGGCTTCCTCAACACGACTTCCTTCCTATGACAGTCCATAGAGGCATAGTACTTAGACAAGAAATCCATTCCCAAGATAATGTCGAACTCTTGAAGTTCTAAGGGAATCAGTTCAGTTGTCATAGTTATACCATCCACTTCCACTGTACAATCCCTATAGACGCTACGGACTATCAACATAGCACCAACAGGAGTATAAATGCACAGTTCTTCAGATAAAGGCTCTAATTTCCCATCAATGCTAGTAGCAAATATACCAGAGATAAAAGAATGCGTAGCTCCTGAATCTAACAATGCATGCGCATGTTTACCACAAATACAAAGTGTACCCGTAATAACCTCTGGTGCATCCTCCGCCTCCTGTTGTGTCATGGCATAGATCTTCCCTTGCTGTCGGGGTCGACCTACGAGACCCTTTAGCTTAGCACCACTAGTGCCTTCTCCTCAAACTATCCCAGTCTTTTGCTGCTGGGTCACGGTCTGCGACGTGGTGCTCTGTCCTACCTTGTCTTCCTGCATCAGCTGGGGGCATTCCCTCTTGAAGTGACCTTATTGTCCACAGTTAAAACATACATTGTCCCCACTCATACATCGACCCCAATGGTACCTTCCACACGTGTTGCACAAATGTTTCCTGGCTGAACTAGCTACCGACTCACCGGGTTGTCCTGTACGAGAGTCCCTTGCTGACCATGTTGAGACACTTGATCCCTGCTACCTCTATCTCCCCCTACTTTCTCTTGTACCAGTCCTAGAGGTAGACTGCCCACCACGACGGGGTTTGAAGCTCCCTTTTCCAGAAACTCCTAGAGTGAATCTCCTACTATCTCCTCGTTGGAATCGGTCTCGTGATGAATCAACAAAGTAAGTGGTACGTCCATCGCCCATGGCTCCATTTCCCTTTCTTTCCTCTACTAGGCTTCGCTCCACTCTTAACACTGTCTCCACAAGCTTAGAGAACTCAACCCATTCTGAACTTGCTGTCACAGGCGTCCGGATCTCTGTCCATAAACCTTCCTCGAATCTCTTACAACAATCTATTTCACTTGCAACTATGGTGGTAGTGTACTTAGATAATTCTGTGAACTTCTTCTCATACTTTGCTACCGTCATCGTTCCGTGAACGAGTCCCAGAAACTCGTTCATCTTCGCGTCACGATAAGAACGCGGATAGTACTTATCTTCAAATGCCTTTCGAAACTCTTTCCAACTCCAAACTTCCCCTTTCCTGCTCACTGTTATCTTCCACCAATCATCCGCCCCTTTCTGGAGCAAAATGCTGCTAAATCAACCTTCCTGTCTTCAGAGCATCGCATGACTCTGAAACACTTCTCAATCAGATTTCACCAAACCTCAACATCAGCGGGGTCTGTGGTGCCCTCAAATGTCGTTGCACCCAATGCCTTTAGCCTTTCAATGCCATACTTCTTTTATGAGTCTACATGTGCCGACCTAACACTTTCAGCTAACTTTTGAGTAATACTTGGAAAAATTTGTTCCTCCATGTTCACCTCTGGCTGAGGATGACTAGACTCTCCCTCAGACGCCTCTCTTACTCTACTGCCGATAGCTTCTAGAGTTCCAACTTCAGCTTGCCTGCCTCGTTTGCCACCTCGAGCCATGGTCCTATATTATATCACCTTGTTAACGTAAAACAAAAAAAAAATGCTCCTATCTAAATGCATGAACCTAGTTCCTTTCCAAAACTTGGCTCTGATACCAAATTGTCACACCCCCTCCCAGCTCACTTGCCTAACCTAGGACGGAATGTGAAGACAGAGAATACTAGCCCTCTTACTAGCATTCCCAGCCTAACCTAACATCCACCTGAAACTGTACAGAACACAATATGTATGAACAAGTAAAATTGAGCACACAGTTGCACACCTGAGCAAGATACATTCAGTCTCTCATACTAGGTTTGCATACTAAGTCATAACATACTTAAGTCTATTACAACCCGGCTAGAATGCTTTAATTTCAAAACTATATACATGTAGAAGTATATACAAGGAGCTAAAGAGGCGTGGTGGCAAACATGTCTTGATGAGGCTAAACACTAGGAACTCGTTTGCTACCTGAGAAGAGAAAACATGTTGAAAACGTGAGCTGGGAAGCCCAGTGAGTGACTACTTTAATAGATTATGCGTTCAAAGATAAAGCATCAAAAGTACTTTAACAAGGCCACCAATTTACAGGATTTAAGCACCCCGAAAAGCAATGCATAAGAACTCATAAGGTAGCATCAAAATCAGAAATAGGTATTTCAAAACGTAGTAACTCATAATAAAGAAAATTTGTAGCATGGTATCCTTCCTAACCCTAGCTGTGGCACAGTCCTCTCTAAACCAACAGCTTCAATACCTCTCTCACGTGCACGTGGAATGCCATTTAAGCTCACTGGCCTCCCCTAATACCTTATCCATATCCTTCAGTATTGGGGCCAGACCAATTACCACCCAAATACCTTCTCACTGTCCTTCAATACCGGGGGTCAGGTTTTCTCTCTCCCAGGTACCTTCTCTGTGTCCTTCGATACTGGGGGTTAATAATATACAAGCCATGCTTTAAATAGTTAGAAACATAGTATGGAATCACATTCAGCAAGTTCTCAACATAACACAAACTTTCATTTTAAACAAGCTTCCAAACGTCAAATGTCATGCCAATAGTTAAGTTCATCGTACGATTAAAGGAGAACTCACTGACCAAACTCAGTTTTCATGTTCTGTACACATAAATTCTTTAACATAGCCAATCAATCGTATTTTAAGGTTTGGGCATTTCAACCATGTTTTAGAATGGATTAATGCAAGGTACTTCGAAGAAAACCTACTTCCAAACTTAGGTTTCATGCTTGAACACTGAGTAACGACTAGTTACAATTATGCTTAGCTTCCAACACCGCCATTTATTAATAGGAGTTCAATGAAAAATGAATATAAATTAGTTTAAGCATGCTTCAATATCCACCACTAGTAAGCTTTAGAATAAAGATCAAAGCATAGGTTTTCAAACAAAGTCACTCACAATCACCAGAAGACTCCCAAGGCTTATACGCTTCGCCTATCTCTGTTTGCCCTGAAAATAAATTCTATAACATTAATCCCTTTTTCTACTTGGCCCAAAATTAGATCTAATTCAGTCACATAACTCATAGCATAGTAACTGAACACACTTGGCTGTAAGGTATAACAAATTGGAAGCACATCTTCCTTACTGTCTCTCTAGCCCTTTCTCTTTTGAACCAAAAATTACAGATTCAACTTCCAGGATGGGTTTCTCAACATTTAGCAAAACAACCACCAAATTTTATTTGATAACCACAATGTCTAAACTTACTTACCTCAAAATTGGAGCTTCTAATTCGTCTTCAAGAGCTCAAAATCTCCAGATTTCTTCACCTTGTTATGCTGGCCGAGAAACTGGAACACCTCTCGATTTTCTTAAGATTTCACGATTTTATTCTTCTTATTTTCTCACAAAAATTTTCAGACCTATTATTCACTCAATTTCCGAGATTTTGGCTCAAGAATCATCGATTTTTCTCAAGTGGATTGAGAGATATGGCTGGTTGAAGTTAACCCACTTCCTAGAGCTTCCAGCTGTCTACTGCATTCACAAGAGTTGGACAGCTCATCCTTCCTCAATAGCAAACTTCAAAGATTTTGTATAATGGCCATCTCCTCCTTCTCTCTTTATACTTTAATTCCTTTTAAATTCACCTAAATTGTAAGTAAATTTTAACTAATTTAATTAGAAGTTACAGCTTTTGTATTCAACACATCATACACCTAATGTGTATCCCACTTGCTCATGACCTTAACTTACTTCAACTCAACTTTTAATATGCTTATAACAATGCCTAACCTGTCTCCTTATGAAGCGTTGTGAACGTTATCGTTCACAACTTAGGAGATTCTCAAATTCTACCACGGCATCCTTCAGTGCAACCTATACCAAGTTACATGTATCAACCTTCATGTATAAGTGCAATAAGATCAAAAGAGAGTTTAGGGCTTACAATTTACTACCCCCTTAAAGAGAACTTCATCCTCGAAATTCAGCAACGTCATTAGCTCGAAAATAGTTGTGGGTTCTTTTTGGACAAGAAAGCTTACCAAATGTTTGCTTCTTTGAAGTGTGATTTATACCTTTGATTTCTACATGAAAAGGGTATGTTTAAAGGTTTTTATAGCAGTAAAAATCTTGATTATTTTAGATAAAAAAAAACGGTAAAAATCTTGATTATTTTAGATAAAAAAAAAACCCTTGGAAAGTTTTGTTTTATGAGCAGAAATTTTTCTGGGTTATTTTTGAAGGGAATAATCGAATTAAACCCACAGCGGAAGCATAGGAATCGTCTTTGATTTATTTAGAATTAAACTAAAATACAAAGGTTAAGCAATAAATACCTTGAAAATAATATTATGGAGAATATTCTGGCGGGTCTTTATCTTTTCCACAAAGTCTTCCTGGCTATGACTCGAACACAGGACCAAGGCTTGTGGGAGCCTCTTGAAAGAAAATCCCCAAGGGATTGGAAAGGAAGAGGTCTAGAGA
Organism: Trichosanthes truncata; assembly: GCA_033996785.1. Lineage (NCBI taxonomy): Eukaryota > Viridiplantae > Streptophyta > Magnoliopsida > Cucurbitales > Cucurbitaceae > Trichosanthes > Trichosanthes truncata. The sequence continues at coordinate 52,010,820 of JAWPNB010000002.1, read as the reverse complement.
GAATTATCTAATTCTCTCTATTGAGGAGATGTCTGTTGTACAGAATGGCTCAACCCAAGGGTCCTATTTACAGTGACAAAGGGAAAATCTTTGTCATAATTAAAATATTATATTTTAATATCTAACATATTAAAATATATTTTGTATTTATTTGAATCTCATTCAAATCTCCTACGATATTTATTTATTTCAATCTTATTCAAATTCTATAAATATCTTTTATTTAATATATCAAATATACATTAATTATTTTAATATTTAATGTATCAAATACAATAAATATATTTTCCTCTTTCATATTTAATATATCTAATATATTAAATATTAATTTGAACACTTCAAATTAAATATTAAATTTGAACATTTCAACTTTTAATATTTAATGTATCAAATACAATAAATATATTTTCCTCTTTTTTATTAAATATTAATCTGAACACTTCAAATTAATATTAATTTGAACATTTCAAAATTTTCTTTCAACTAAATTAATCTTTTAGTGTCACTATGAGCTAGCAAGGGGACCTTATGGACCTACAGATTAGAAGCTCCAATGATACAAAATTAATTAATTAAACTCTTTAATTAATCAATTTTCATTCATTAACTCTAGGGTCACTCCACTATAGACCTAAAGTTGCACTCTTATGCACTGTAGGACAAGTTGTGTACATTGATATAATCACTACATGCAAGTCGATCCTTCATGAGTTGTTCGTAATTACAGCTGGGTCAAAAGTCCATTTTACCCCTATAATTACATCTTGCACCTTAAGTACCACTGATCCTCTAATGAACAATATGTTTATAATCTAATTATAAACTAAGTCCCTCTCGGGCCAATGAGAGGGTGGGGCCCCATTGTTCAAGTCCCGAAATCAGCACTTAAGGGAACTACTCATCTACTTACCCTATATGGGAATGAGTGAATTCCATCTTGTGAGATTATGTTCCCAGCTCCCTATTTGGTCAAGTCCCCAAAATGGTAGGCATATTGAATCGGCTACAAAAGCCACTCTCACCCATGCAAATCAAAGGACAAGCCCTCACAGGCAGGAGTTCATAACTCACTCAAGATTAAGATCGAGTCGCATATGATCATCCTGATGAAATATTAATCTTCTCAATTAACGGATTTATAAAGAGAGATTAAATATTTCGCGGTCCAATCTTATACAAACTCATTGTATAAGATACCCCCACTCACATGTCTCCACATGAATGATTTGGATCAAATCATTTGTAACTATTACAAAGTGGGGCGTATCAATAGTGTTACCAGGATAAGGCACCCAACCTTATCCATATACTATGACCCTTTAGGTTATTTCTTGAACGTGATCCTCTCGTATGTCAACCACATACTGTTCAAGATTACACTAATAACCTTAGATTTGTCATATAATGGATAATATTATATTGCAAATAAAATAATCAAAATTATTATTTATTATTAAATAAATTATTAATTATGAGGTTTTAGGGCATAAATCCCAACAATTTTACCATAATTTATGATAGTTTTAAATGTTTTAAAAGTTGTAGAATTGAAAAATTGTTTGATATTTTATTACATATTGAAAAGTATTGATTTTATCGATTTTAGTACGTTTTTAATTGAATTTTAAAGTATTTTTAACCCAAATTTTCAATGTTGTTTTTTTAGTTAAAGAACCCTATTTTTCCTAACTTTTTAAGCATAAAATTGTTTTGAATGAGAAAAATTGAGTAGATAAGATTGTCTAGGTTTTAGATAAGCTTTTATACATTTTTAATTGAATTTTAAAGTGTTTTTAATCCAGTTTTCAATGCTGTTTTTTTTAGTCCAAGAACCCTATTTTTCCTAACTTTTTAATCAGAAAATTGTTTTGAATGGGAAAAATTTGGTAGATAAGATTGTCTATGTTTTAGATAAAGCGTTTGGACCTTTAAGATAGAATATTGGTTTTTGATCAGTAAAGTATTTGATATGTTTGGGCTTATAGGAAAAGTTGATGATTGTTCAAGAAAGTGGAATTAGATCTAGAATTGAGATTGAGAATTGTAGGATTATCGATCGAGGTAAGTAGTTTCCGCATCCCTTCCAAGATAGACAATTTGGAATAATTTCATTTTGAATTGTTATTTGACAGATTATCTAAAACCATAATTTTTATGTGATTTGAAATTGATTGAAATTATTTTGGATGTTTTAAATTGTTTTGATAAATGAAAGTATATGTTTTTTGTTTTGAATGTTTTGAAAAGTATTTGATTGATTCGATAAGGCTATCCGAATATTTCTAATTTGTGTTTATTTGTGCCTAAATTTAAATTGATGGAATCGTTCTTGCTTATTTGTGAGAAGACACATTTGTGGTTTGGCTTTCCTTTGGAATGAAGATTCATGTGTGTGTTATTCACTCACGTGGCCTCATATTGCCTTAGCTAGAGTGATATTAATTTTGCAATTAAGCACTCATAATGTGTAAGTATACATAGTCTAATGCAACAAGTGATAAGTATATTTATATCGTTCTCCTTAGGGATTAGTCCAAGAATTTTATCAAGCTTGAGGTCACTTTTAGTGAATAAATGGGTACCCACCGAAAACAACATTCAAGGGTTTTTTAAAGAAATAAAACTAACTTATCAGCAACAAAGTAGACATAGCAGACAAAGAAGCAAAACAGATAGAATAGCAAGTAAAATCACTTGGATTAGGGGTTACTCTGTATTGATCTAAGACAAAATTGTTGAAACAAAAGTCATGCAAACTCACACTACACAACATTCTAACACGGGATCTTCCCAGATTACCCAAATTTGTAGCTAAATTCCCATTTAAACTACCTATTTTTGCTCAATGTTTTGTCTACTTTAGGTGGGTGATTATCCCTAACCTACCCAATTCACTGCAAGCATGCTTGTAATTAGTCTTAAAGTGAATTTAAGCAATTAGTTTCTTTTTCTTTTTCCCAAAAGTCAAGAAAACAATGAAGGAGAAAGCTAGCCAAACTTAATCCAAACATTTGCATTAAAACAACTTAAATTCAGTATAAAACTGTGCACAAAATTACTCAACTCAAACCTCATTACAACATAAAGGTTCCTAATCCTTGCCTATAACAACTTGGCTCATAATGAAAGAATTAAAACACCAACTATAAGAAGTTCCATTACACAGCTTCTAATTAACAGCAATAGAGAAGAAAGAGAATAATGAGAAGAGAATAATTGATAAGGAAGCAAACTTCAAAGGATTCCTCCTTCTTCTTCAGCTTCTTTCCCAAAAATGGATTAATCTCTCTTTTATTCTTCTCCAATCCATAGCTTCCTTTTTCTCTTCAGCCTCTCTTTTTTTTTTTCTTTCGAAAACAACCTTTTATATACTCCCTTTTGTTCATCAAAGTAACGGCTGACTAGACAAGGAATGAACCTTGGCAGCATTCTATTGGTCCACATCATTCCAGTTGGCTTTTTTTGGATAACTCAATTAATGAGAATATTCCTTGCACATGTGAGAGAATAGGTTTTTATGTGATGGATTGCTACAACAATTTATCTCAAAGTACTTCACTGTAGCTTCCAGCCCTTCAATCCTTAAGTCTGCTTTCACCTAAGACAAAAATTGCAACTATTAAGCTCACCATTTGCAAGAATCCAAACATCAATGAAGGTTTCCTCAATACTTAGCCAAATAAGCAAGAAATAACTAAATTAGGAACTTAAATAACCAAAAAGCTGCCCAAAATACCTCAAAGAAGCAAGGTTTAGCAAGAGAATTCAAGAGAAATAACTCTTATATGAAGAATTATCATCTCACACTTAAGTAATTATTTTGGTTGTTCTTGTCGATTTTATCAACATTTCTGATTAAAAGTTTTGACTGATTAAAGCTTATTTATGGGAAGGCACAGTTTGTGGTTTGGCATTCCCTAGGAATGAAGATTCATGTGTGTGTTTCACTCACAGGGCCTCACACTTAAGTAATTGTATTGAATGTTATGGTCGATTTTTACCGACAACTCTAATTGAATATTCTGAATAATTGATTGGTGTTACCGACAAGTAACCATCATATATGTTATGAAGGCTACCCAAATAATGCATATTCCCACTATGATATTTGAAAGTATTGATTGATTGAAAGTATTATTTGAATTGAAAGTTTTGGTTAAATGAAAATTTGTTTTGAATGTTTGTATGATTGAAAGATTTTTTTTTATGAAAGTTTTGACTTGAAAGTTTTAATAGTGTGTTAAAAATTTTGCAAGGATATTTGTATTTTGTTTACGATTGTTTTGAAAGAAAATGACTGAATGATATTTGACTTTTGATTCAACTATTGAAATGATTTGTTAAACTGAATTTCTATGTTTTGTTTTGAAGAAAATGATTTTCTGAAATTGATGTTGAAATTGCTTATTGAGTATTTATGTACTCATTTTTTCTTTTTTTTTTTTTGAAATGTTTTCAGATGAATGATGAAGCGATGGTCTCGAAATAAGTGAAGTTTAGCGTTCTAACACAAGACTTATAGAGTTGTTGTTAAGGATTCGATAGTTTATCTTAGAAATATTTGTAAGATTCTTGCTTCTACTGAATTTGTTTAAGTCTATTTTTTTTTATAATTATTACCCTTCAGCATTATTGTTAGAATTACCGTATTGGAAAATATGGGTTGTTGCAATTGTAATACGATTATATCTCGAATACCCGTCAAGAAAACAATAATAAGCTCGCACAACTATTCCATCTAACATTTGATCAATAAACGGCAGTGGGAAATGGCCTTTTCTTGTGGCTTTATTCAATCTCTGATAATCCATGTAGCTTGGAAAGATCTTGTACTGGTGTTTTGGCTGATGTGATTCGCTTATGACTTTTTCCTTTTTCTCTACAGGATAAGGAGACATATTAGTTGGAATCGTTGCCTTATGGAAGCATCACTACTTGGGAGGAATTGGCCCAAGAATTCCTAAACAAATTTTTTCCACCTGCAAAGACCACGAGACCAAGGACGAAAATTGGTACATTCAGACAACATGAAGGAGAACAAATGTTCGAGGCTTGAGAAAATTATAAAGACCTCTTAAGGAAGTGTCCATTGCATGGATACCCAAATTGGTTGCAAATCCAACTATTTTATAATGGATTAACTAGTAGTAATAAATCTCTTTTGGATGCAGCGACTGGGGGGTCTATCTTTTCCAAGACGGCAAAGGAAGCTCGTACATTACTGGAGCATATGGCAGCCACCAACTATATTTAGCCATCTAAACGGTCAATTTCGAAGAATGTGGCTAGTCTTTATGAGATTGGTGAGGCGAGTTCCCTGAAATTTCATATGGCATCTCTGACTAATGCCTTGAACAAACTTGTAGGAACATGAAATTTCCAATCCATTCCTTCGATTGCAGTTGCCAACAATTCTCAAATATGTGATGATCTTGAAATTGAGCAAGCCCAATATGTGAACAACAGGAACTTTGGATACAGAGGAAACTAGATGCACAATAAATTACCCACCCATTATCATCCATGTTTGCGCAATCATGAGAATTTCTCTTATGCCAATAATAAGAATGTTTTGTAGCCACCTCCAAGTTATATATCAACATCTCAACAACAAGAGAAGAAACCTTCCATTGAAGAACTGTTAGGAGCTTTCATTAATGAATCAAGAAATAGAACGAACCAGTTGGAAAATTCAATAAGTAGCCAGGAGAAAGCCATCAAGATCATGGGAGTACAAATTAGTCAAATGGCATCCACTCTTAATGCAATGCAAAAAGGTAAGTTTTTTAGTGACACAGAGGTGAATCCGAGGGAGCATTGCAAGGCTGTAACCCTGAGGAGTGGAAAACAGTTGGCTAGACCTGAGTAAGTGCAACCTGAAGAGAAAATCATGACTGAGGAAAAGGACAAAGTTGAGGAAGTAGCTGAGGAGGCCACAACATCTTTCATAACAGAGAAGCCTTCCAACTCTATTATTCCTATTGTGCCTAATAAAATTCGTTATCCTCAACGTTTTCAAAAGAAAAAGTTGGACTCTTAATTTTCTAAATTTCTAGAGATTTTCTAGAAACTTCATATTAACATCCCCTTTGCAGAAGCTTTAGAATATATGCCAAATTATGTGAAACAGTCAACTTAACTGAGGAATGTAGTGCACTTTTACAAAGAAAACTACCTTAAAAACTACAGGATCCAAGGAGTTTTACTATTCATTATACTATTGGTAGTATTTTTTTGTTAATAGGGCCTTATGTGATTTAGAAGCTAGTATTAACTCGATGCCTTTTTCTATTACAATAAACTATATCTTGGGGAGGTGCAGCCCACTACCATATCATTGCAATTTGCTTATTGTTCTCTCACGTATCCTAGAGGTATTATAGAAGATGTTTTAGTTAAAGTTGATAAGTTTATCTTCCTTGTAGATTTAGTTAAAGTTAGAGGTCCATATAATGGGTGACCTTTCCTAGCAACTAGTCAGGCTTTAATTGATGTACCCAAAGGTAAACTAACTTTTCAAGTGGATGACGAAAAGGTAGTCTTCAACATATTCCAATCTATGAAGTATCCATATGAGGTTAGTACTTGTAACATGATCAGTATTGTTGATGATATTGTTGATGACTTTAGGGAGTTAGTTGTATCTACTAATCATCTTGAAAAAAGCATGCTGAATTTAGTTTTTGAGAACCTATGGATCCTAGATCAAGAAACTGCTTTTTACTATGATGCACTAGATCATTTGCCCATAAGTCAATATAGGATTGAGAAAATGTTGTCACTACTTGTCCATGAAATCGAGGAAGTTAAGCCTCCTGCACTAGAACTAGAGTAATTTCTTGCACACCTTCGTTGTGCTTTCTTAAGTGATTCTTTTACCTACCCTGTCGTTATATTTGTTGATTTAAGTAAGGTAGAAGAAGAAAAATTGCTGAGAATCTTACGTACACATAAGTCTACATTCGGTTGGTCCATTAGTGATATCAGGGGTATTAGTCCATCATTGTCATGCATGAGATTCTTATAGATGATAACTTTAGCCCATCGGTAGAGCACCAAATGAGACTTAACCCAGCAATGAAAGAAGTGGTAAAATTTGAGGTGCTGAAGCTTTTAAATGCATATATTATTTATGCCATATCTGACAGTTCTTGGTTGAGTCCTGTGCAAGTTGTTCCTAATAAAGGCAGAACAACTGTTGTGAAAAATGAGAACAATGAGTTCAAGTCTATCAGGACAGTCACTAAGTGGCGTGTATGTATTGATTACAGTAAGTTGAATAAGGCTACTGGAAAATATCATTTTCCTCTTCCTTTTCGTGATCAGATGCTTGATAGATTAGCTGGCTATCCTTACTCTTGTTTTCTTCAAGGTTATTTAGGTTATAATCAAATTAACATTGCTCCTGAGGATCAAGAAAAAATGAGATTCACATGCCCATATGGAACTTATGCTTTCAGGGAATGCATTGTTGATTGTACAATGCGTCTGCCACTTTTCAATGTTGCATGATGGCCATCTTTCAGGACATGATAGAGGAGATTATGGCAGTTTTTATGGATGATTTTTCAATCTTTGGATCTTCATTTGATGCTTGTTTAATCAATCTTTCTATTGTGTTGCAAAGGTGCCAATAAACTAACCTTGTACTAAATTTGGAGAAATGTTATTTCATGGTCAAGGAAGGTATATTTTAGGACACAAAGTCTCTGAAAAGGGATTAGAGGTGGATCAAGCAAAAATTTATGCTATTGAACAACTTCCACCTCCAGTAATTGTAAAGGGAGTCCGTAGTTTTCTAGGCCATACAGGGTTTTACAGGCGCTTTATAAAGGACTTTTCCAAAATTGTGAAACCTTTGTGTAATTTACTTGAGAAGGACTCTACTTTTGAATTTTCTGATGATTGCATGCTAGCATTCAATTTATTAAAAGAAAGTTGACTTTTCACATATTATTGTTGTACCTAATTGGAGTCAACCTTTTGAAATTATGTGTGATGCTAGTGATTATCCTGTAGGAGCTATCTTAGGCCAACTTCGTGATAAAATCTTTAGGGCCATTTATTATGCATGTAGAACTCGAGACAATGCACAACAAAAGTACACTATCACTAAGAAAGAGATGCTTGCAGTTGTGTTTTCTTTTGACAAATTTAGGCCATATTTGTTAAGAACTATAGTGAATGTTCATATTGACCATGCAGCTCTTAGATATTTATTTGACAAGAAAGATGCTAAAACTCGTTTGATTAGATGGATTCTTCTTTTATAGGAGTTTGATTTTGATATCAAAGACAGGAAATGATTTGAAAATGTGGTAGGTGACCACCTAACCAGAATAGAACATGAAAGCAATCAACAAACTTTACCTACCATATAGGATTTTCCTGATGAACGATTGTATCAGGTAGAGGCAAAATTACCATGGTTTCCTGATTATGTGAACTTTCTTGCAGGAGGAGTAACGCCACTGATAATTCTCATTCATGAGAATTATTTGGCCTTTAAACTTAGTTATATTTGTGATTTTTATTCATATTATTTGATGACAAATAAAAAAATGCTTGAATTTAATCACATGATTGATGGAAGACCTTTAAATTAAGTAGGTTGAGAAAAGAAAGCAAAAGAAGAAAAAAATTCACACTTACTTAATGTTTGGATGCAGAAATTTCGTGGATTGCAACAGCAGTGCAAATTCTATGCAATTGCAATCTGGCAGAATCTGGAATTTAAGTAAAAAACGAGAATTTCGGGATTTTGAAGGAAATTTGACCCACGAATTCAGCAAGATGATTAGCCATGATTATCCATCAATCAAGAGGGAAACCCTAGCATGAGATCCCTATAAATATTGAACAAAGAAGCCAAACAAAAGGAGCTCGATTTGGAGAAGATTTTAGTTTATGTTTTTGGGTTTTCTTTACTTTCTGCAATTTTTTTATTTTTAGTTTTTCGTTGCTGTTTTGTTTTAGTTTCTTGTAGATCTCAGCCACCAGACTTGAACTCACAACAAAACAATAGATTCCTCCATGATGTGAAATTCTATCTTTGGGATGAACCCTTACTATTCAAGGTTTGCTCAAACCAACTAATAATAAGGTGTGTACCTCTTGAGGATGTAGCTAAGATCATTCATGATTTCATTCCTCTCCATATGGTAGACACTTTGGACCTACTCGTACACCTGCAAAATATTTCAATCGGGTTTTTACTGGCCTACTCTCTTGAAGGATTGTTATACTTTTGTTATGACTTGTGACAGGTGCTAGAAGATAGGTAACATTTATTGACACCATGAAGTTCCTTTAGCTCATATTCTTGAGGTAGAGTAATTTGATGCTTGGGGTATAATTTATGGGTCATTTTCCCTCTTCCCATGATTACTTATACATCGTAGTAGCTATAGATTATGTATCTAAGTGGGTAGAGGTCATTGCCACTAAGAAGAATGATGCTCCTTTTGTTGTACAATGTTTTCACAAGAATGTTTTCACAAGGCTTGGCACTCCACGGGTTATTATTACTGATGGGGATTCACATTTTTACAATAAATTGTTTGATTCAATGCTTGTTAGGTATGGACTTAAGCACATAATCTCTTTAGCATATCATCCCCAAAACCAATGGTCAAGTAGAGAATTCAAACAGGGAGATCAAGCAAATTTTTGAAGAAAACAGTTCGAACCAAAATAAAAGATTGGGCTCTAAAGTTGGATGAAGCACTTTGGGCATATTGCACAACCTTGAAAACTCCAACTGGTACATCTTCATGTAGATTGGTGTTTGGGAACAACGATTATTGCAACTCAATGAGATGGAGGAGTTTTGAGGTCAAGCATATGAGAATGCCAAGTTATACAAAGAAAGAACTGCAAAATGGCACGATCAATATATTCAAAAATAGTCTTTCTCACCCGGATAACAAGTACTTCTTTTTAACTCTCGTTTACGTTTAATTTCAGGTAAGCTAAGAATGCAATGGTCTGGCCCATTTATTGTCAAAGAGATATTTCCACGTGGAGCCATAGAGTTGCAAGCTACTGATGGACGATCCTTCAAAGTCAATGGCCAAGGTGTGAAGCACTGTTGTGGTGACGAGGAGCAGCGATTGGAGAACATCTTCCTAGATGAGCCTAAATGATGCAACTGAGCCACGTCTAGCTAAAGATGTTAAAGAAAGCACTTATTGGGAAAACAACCCAAATTTTCATTTCCCTTTTAGCTTTATTGTTCTTATTTTTATTTTTATTTTTATCGCATTTTGTTTTGTTTTGTTTTATTTATTTTTCATCATTTGAGTTTTTTCTTTTTTTCTTTTTTTAATTTAGGGTTTATTTTCGTCATTTTAGTGTGAAAAATAATAAAAATAATAAAAAAAGAAGAAGAAAATTATTATTTTATTTTATTATGTGCATGGTGTCAAAATGCCACGTTGCAGGCAGTGGTCATCCACGAGGACAACATTGAACGCTGTCGTGAAAACTGGAATTTTAAATCTTAGTTTCACACGCGAGGGGACCATTTTTTTCAAACCCTAATTGTCGCCCCCACTTTTTTCACTTCTCCCTCAAAAATATCATCAATTTTCGCTCATTCTCTCCTAATTCCACGCTTACCCACTCACATATATCCTTCTAATCCCTTTATTTTTTTAGATCTACCATCATTTGGAGGTGGATTTGGGTACATTTTCTCTGTGGGTATCAAGTTCTCCATCTAAGAATCAACTCCAACAAATCTTTTGGGTACATTTTCTCTCATTCATTTTGAGCACATTGGTTACTTGGATATGAATTAGCTAGTTTAGATTCCATTGTTGACTTCTCTTGTTGAAGCACATGGTAGGTTGGGTGCATTTCAAATTTTGTCCGTTGGAGCGTTGTGGTGTAGCAATTGGTAGTTAGAATTGTATTTCTTTGAATTGTTGGATTACGATTAGCAAATAGTTTGGGATGAGTGATCAAATGGACTATGAAGTAGCTTAGGACTACACTAGTGAATTTATCAAATTGTTATTTCTGCCCTTGTGACGTCTGATTTGAGTTGCTAGTGAATTTGTGCAAATTGTATTTGGAGTGGTGAATCGAAGTGGAGGGCTGAAAACCTTATGGTATTTTTGAGTTGGACAATTCTGTTGGGTTGCGAGGAACTTTGGAGGCATAGATTGTATTTGTTTTTGAAATTCTTGTAGTGTTCATTATGAGTTCAAAAAGGCCTAGAGCGTCGTTTGCCTCTTATTCGCGCCAAGGATTCAAAATAGTCCTAATTTATTATGCCTAAATCATGTTAGTTTGTTAGAATTCATGTGTTTATTTGTTTATTTTGTAGGTATTTGAGCAAGAAATGTAATTTGGAGCAATTGCATCCAATTAGGGTTAAAACAAGCTAAATTAGAGGTCATTTCAGCAACCAGGTGAAGAATAAAATCAAAATGACCATTTTTCCCCTGAGGAGCGTCAAGATGCCAGACGGAGGCCTTGCTCGATGATATAAGGAAGCAGCCTCCGATGCAGGATAGCATCTAGATGCTGCCTAGCAGCTTCGAGATGATGTCGCAAGTCCAGAACGCCCAGATGAAGGACAGCGTCGAGACGTTGTCCCAAGAGTCTCGACGCTGCTGAGAGCCCCCCTCGACGTTGGTCCAATTAAGGGCAACGTTGAGACGCTACTGCAATTTTTATAAAAGGAAATTTTCTCCCTTTAGGTCATTAGGTCTCGATTTTTGCCTGCCAAGAGACCATGTTAAGGCCGTTTCTCTCTATTTTTTAGTATAATAGGATAGTTTAGTAGTTTTTGGTTAATCTTTGGCGTCGGGCAACATTGTAACGATGTTGGGCTAAACTATCGACACTATTTTGGGTTGTAAACAAGGTACTATGTATTTTTCTGAGATTTATTCCATATTTCCAGTGTTTTCTAGCATGTTCTATTGTTTCTTGATTCTTTCTTGAATGCCCATAGCATGTATTCTTTGGTAGATAGATTGACAAGCTATTCACGTTGATTGAATACGTGATCATTAGTTTAGCTAACACTAGGACCAACTCATGGTTGAATCATAGAGGCTAGTCTCTCATGTAGATTGCATGATAGGACTTAAGAATCAAGAGAGATAATTAATTAAATTAGGAATGCACGAATAGTTTAATTAATTGGTCTTAATCAATCGTTCGAACTTCATGTGATTAGCTATGTTAGTATGGAATGCTATCATGCCTAACTAATTGGGACTAATTAGGCTAATTAACTTGATACTAGGTTAAGTTAATTGGGATTTAAGGGACCTAAGTTTGCTTAGGGACTTAGCCGGCTGTACCGGTGAGTCGATTAGGTATAGAGCACTAGGAAATAGCTTGCATTTAGACGTTTTGTGATCAGAAATAGCATTGAACTGAGTTTTATCCATAAACTGTGCACGAGGTTATCCATGAGAATTTATCGTACTACTTTCAGTCCTTCTGTCTATTTTATGCTTAATTCCCCCCAGTCTGTGTTAGTCCGTGTCAATAAGAAATCCAAATAATAGAAATTTAATTTATTCGGTTCCCTATGGTTCGACAAGCTCACTATCAAATTGGCACCGTTGCTGGGAATTTCATTTATTTGATTTCTCTAGCTTGCACCAATTATGATTCCGATCAAATTGGCGCCCTTGTCGAGGATTTCATTTATTTGATTTCTCTAGCTCACACCAAATCTTATTTCGATCAAATTGGATTACACAATTAAAGTGCACTATGCAAACATAAAGATAGGTTCGAGCTCATGTGCTCAAGGACTCAATCAATAAAGCTAAAGCATTCATCAATCAAAGTTCAAGTTCCAAACTAAAATACCCAGCCCCAACCTAAATCATACATTGTCCCCAATATATTGAACAAATAGAACAAGAACAAAATAAGGGAACTGAAACTTCCCTGACGCTCCAAGCACGTAAGATGGATATGGTAAGGAGGCTCTTCCTTCCAGAATGATCGTTCTCCTTTCCAAATTCGGGCCAACAAAATCCTTCAAAACAAACAGCCAACTTAAGCAAACAAACTAGAAAACTAAGAAGCAAAGAGCTAAAAAAAACTAGATAAAACAAATTAAAGTTCAATGCGTAGCTGCATCCAGGAAGTGCAAATTTCTAACGTTTGATTGCTCGACGAGCCTTGTGGCTATCCATACTCAACCAGGATCCTCCAAAATCGATCCTACTCCATCAATCGATCCTCCAAAAGATAATTCCTGCAAATCTAAATTACATGTTTCGACTAAAGAATCAACACAATCATAATAATCAACAAAATCAACAACTTTGAAGTCACAAACTGTTCCATTGAAACCAATAGAAATAGTCTCATCATGAACGTTAATATTTTTCCATAGTGGTTTTCATGAAAGGCCTACCTAAAAGAATAGATGTTGAAGCATGTCTAGGCCTATCTCCCATGTCAATCACATAAAAATCCGCATGGAACAACAACTCATTAACTTTGACAATCATATTTTCACTGATTCCTAGAGGTTTAATAGAAGAATGATTTGCTAGTTGAATCATGATATTACTTTCACGCATTCCATTCAAGCCAAGTTTCTGATACACATACAAAGGAATAACACATTTATCGATGCACCTAAATCTAACATGGCATGCTTAATTTCTTTTCCTCTGATCACACATGGTGATGTAAACATGCCAGGATCAGAACACTTTTCAGGCATAGATTTCAATGAAAGAGCATAAACACTCTTACTAACCTCCTTTTTATTCATACCTCTCGCAAACCTCTTGATAGTACACCACTTCTTCAAGAATCATGCAAACTTAAGGAGTTACCTCACAATGTCCAAAAGTGGTACATTCACCTCCACCTTGTTGAATATCTAGTAAACATCCTTCTCATACTCCTCTTCTTGAACGACATTCTCTTCTTTTCTAGGGACAAATCTAGAAGGAAAGGGGTGGATCAAATACAATACCTTTAGTGATGGATCGAATACAATACCTTCAGTGGGTCTAGGAGTGGTCTCTTCATCCTTCCTCTTCAATTTATTCTCAACATTCTTTTTCTCTTAAGAGATCACCAAGAGATCATTCAACACCTTTCTCCCATTCCTCAACATTAATGCACTTACATTTTCATGGGGTGTTTCAGGTTGAGCGGGAAGCTTTCCTAAATTCTGATTTTCAAGCTTCCAGATTGAGTTCGCCAACTGAGTGATCTGAGTACCAAGACTCTGCATACCCATCCTGATCTCCTATTGAAACTTTAACGAACTATCAGCTAAACTCTTGACCATATCCTATAAAGACATACCTGAAGAGGATGACTGTCCCTGAGTAGATACTGAAGCTTGAGGGACATAGTTTTGTTGAGGCCTCTGATGTCCTCCTCCATTCCCATAGCTGAAATTATGGTGGTCTCTCCATCCAAGATTATAATGGTTAAAATAAGGATCGTAGTTGCGTTTGTTCAAGTGATTGCTTGCATAGCCACCGATAGCATTCACCTCAGGTATCTTCCCTTATTGGACTTGGGGACATACATCTGTGGTGTGCCCAAATAATGAACCCACTCCATAGGCTTTAGAAACTTGTGTCTGACCTACTACAAGTTGTCGTACAAGAGATGTTAGTTAAGAAATTTGAGATTTAAAATCGCTTACCTCATTTACCTGACCGAGAGTAGAAGGAGATGGCCCTGTAATTCAGAACTGTTGCAAGTTCTTAGCCATATTGCAAAAGAGTTGTTTCGTCTCTGTGGACGTCTTGTTAACCAAAGCTCCACCACTTTTCGAGGTGATCATGGAGCGGTCGTTCAACTGAAGTCCCTCGTAGAAGTAAGTAATGATCAACTGATCTGAGATTTGGTGATTCGTGAAGCTCCTACACTATCTCTTAAATCACTCCCAGTATTCATGCAACGTCTCACTGGTCATCTGAGTGATTCCTTAGATTTCCTTTCTCATGTTGGTAGCTCAAGATGCTGGGAAGAACTTCTCCAGGAAAAGCTTCTTCATGGCATTCCACATTGTAATCGAACTTGGTGGAAGGAAATAAAGTTAGTCCTTGTCCTGATTTTTCAGTGAAAATGGGAATGCTTTTAGATTAATTTTCTTTGCAGTGAATCCATGTGGCTTCCAATCCGAACACACTATATTGAACTCCTTCAAATGTTTGTGCGAGTCTTCACATGCACTACCACGAAAAAGAGGGAGTAAGTGTATAAGGTCAGGTTTGAGCTCAAACTCACCTTGCGTTTTAGGATATGTGATGCACAGGGGTTGCTCATTAAGGTTTGGTGCAACAAGTTGCTTAAGTGCTGCTCCGTTATTCCTTTTTCTTTTGACAATTCTTCCAAATTTGATAATTCACCAAGATCAATGAAGATATCGCCTTCCTCTTCACACCAACTCTCTCTCATTTCTCTTCAATTAGTAGCTCTTCTCGAGTAATTTCTACGAAAAATTGAAGTCTAACTTCTTGCGAAGAGTGAGTAAACATGCACAAACACGAGAGATATCAGTAAAATAAAAAGAATCCAAATTAGACAAGAAAATACTAAAAACACATATTTGCCTCCTTGACAATGGCGAGGCATAGTTTGAGGTTATACCTGAACGTGGTATTGCCCCTGACAACTCCCATCGCCGTCAATTGTATCAGGCCATCATTCAACGGGGTTGGGAGTCATTAGTTTAGCAGTTTGAAGCTGGCGTGGTGTCAGTAGTTAAGGAACTTTGTACCAACATGCAGGAAGATGAGTCCCACTCCTTTGTGATAAGTCGCCATATTCCGTTTTACGCCATCACAATCAACATGTACTACTAGCTACCTACTTTTGATAGGGATGAATATAATATCTGTGTCAGTGGGCAGGTAGATCCAACAAGTATTATTGTA
Source organism: Trichosanthes truncata (assembly GCA_033996785.1). Lineage (NCBI taxonomy): Eukaryota > Viridiplantae > Streptophyta > Magnoliopsida > Cucurbitales > Cucurbitaceae > Trichosanthes > Trichosanthes truncata. Next base: position 51,994,927 of record JAWPNB010000002.1, on the reverse strand, counting down.
GAATTGGTAAAACCTGGAGCTGCCTGGTTGATTCAACATGGTGAGCTCCTTAAATTTAAGACCTTTAACCTCACCGCGACCTAGGTCTGGCACAATTTTATTTGTGCAAGGATACAACCAGTCGCGCATATGAGTGATGTAATGAAGGAACATTGATCTTCCTATATGCCATTGTCACTGAGAGGGCAGTAGACGTTGGGAAAGTCATTTTTCACTCCCTACGCCACGTACGACAGGGCAGCACCACATGCAGACTTGGCCATGCATCATTGATCACCGCCCTGTGTAAAAATGTTGGGGTAATCTATACCCCCGATGAGGAGTTGATTCATCCTACGGCAGTCATGGACACAAATTTCATCATGGACCTTCGATGATGGGACCCCGAGGTAGCTGATAATGGCCAGTAGCATGCGACGGTTGAGGACCACCATGAGGAGGTGGATGAGCATAACAATGAGTAGATACCAAAACTCCAGCACCCACCAACTCAGCATGACTTCCAAAGCATATACACAGTAGTGGCTTGATCAGTGTACACGCAAGCGCACGTGATCGAAGTAATAATAAAACGGTATTCCTACCAAGTATCATATCCACTGAGATTGGCTTTAATTCAATCAAGTACCATAAATACTCTCACTTAACTTTATTTAGAGAAAACAGCTAGAGAAAGAAGATAAACTAACCTAAACAACAGAAAATAAATGCAAGAATGATAAATGGGAGACACAAACCTAAAGGATAGAATTGAGTAGAGGAATGAAGTCATAAGTCATAGTTTAACTACTCAATTAAACACACAATTGCGGCTAATTAGACAGTGAACTCATAAGTCTAGATGATCTAAAGACATGGACTCTCCTGTCAATCTCATCCAATATCAAATACACTAACTAAAAGCATTAATCCCTAAATGCATGAATGATTTAAAGCCTAATTAATCACAAGCATCTATTAAACAAGTAATTAAACCAAATCATTCAACAATTAAACATAAATCCATACAATCCTCGAAATCCCAAGTAAATTTAAGGACTGATTAATATAATAACAATGATTACAACACCAAAGTCCCTAAATTAAAACCTATACAATATCTAAATTAAACGGAGAAGAGAAAGAAGTGGAAACGGAAGGTCGATCCCACGTTCTCGAGGTAATCTACTGCGAACCCGAGCTCCAAGTCTTCAATTCTGCTCACTTTTGCTCACAAATACTCCCCAAAACCTCTTAAAACAGCCTTGAATCGAGATTAGGGCTTGCCTAATTGGTTTGGACTCCTTTTCCTCGAAAAGATGAATATATATTGTCTTCGCGATAGCGTCGGAACACTAGGGACAACATCTAGACGATGTCCAAAATGCCTCGATGCTTTGAACGAAAATCCTCATATGCGCGTGTTTTGAGCGAGACACTATAGGAGAGTGTCTCGATGCTCACTCTCGGGCTTATAACTCCAAATGTAGCATCTTGGTGGCATAGTCAACATTGAGATGCCAGCCTCACAGGTTCTTATGCTCAAATAACGTCTCTACTCTTCTTGAACCTTCAATTAAGCTTCAAAAGGCTCCAATATCCACAAAAAAATGCTCACAAACACTCGGCTTTGCTCCTTCAGCTCGGTTTCTGCGAAATCAAGATAAAAGGGCATCAAATCATGCATTTTAAGCATAAAGCTAGCATAATTAACAGGAAATAAGATAATATATTTACATGCTATCATGGCTGCTGACACATGCTAGAGTAATGTGAATATTTCAGCAATAATATGGTGTCTACGAACAAGTGTACATATACATTTGTAGTAAGTGCTAAGTAAATTATCGTATCCATAGAGACCATTAATCTTCTATTTTACCAAAACTTAACTCTCAGTAAACTCAATTTGTAATCAATAAGATTCATTAGGAACCATAATAAAATGAAATAATAATGCTAGAACAAAATACTTGCTAAAACATAGTTAACGGAAGAAATATAAGTAAACAGAGAACGACTAAACTTGTACTCTTAGCTAATTAAAAGGCTTGGATTAGGGGTAATTTCTGTTTTAATCGATTCTACAACTTAAGTACATGTTCATTTCTCTCAACCCACTACATCTAACACGACATTCTCCCGAATCACTTGAAATACGCTGGTTCATTTCCATTACTATAGTGAAATTAAACCCACTGAAATTTGTATGCATTAGGTGAGTGATTATCCCTAACCTCATCACTTGGCTAGTTACTAACCCTAACACGAGGCTAATGTAGTTTTTAAGCTTTTATTCCCTCTTATTCTTCCAATAAATTAGAGAAACGCTGCTACAAATCGGTTGGCCAACCAAAAATGAGCTAACGAAATAAAAGCTCTTAAAAACCAGATTAAGCTAAATGATATGTACTCAGCTATAAAATAAATCAAAGCATGCAACCCTTAATCCTCACCTTAAGGTGATTAGTTCATAGTGCAAGAAATACAAAAAATAAATCAAAATACAGTCATAATGTAAAACAGTGCTAAGAAATCAAAAGGAAGAAGAAGAGATATCTAGAATGTTGCCCCCAGAAGGTTGCAGCAGCATTCGGCACCAGCTCCAATGGAAGATCCTTCCTCTTTTTGAAATATTTCGGCAGCTCGTCTTCCAGATAGCTTCTTCTTATGCTCTCTATGTTTTTTTTTATTTCCTCTGCTCCTTTTTTCTCTTTTCTCTCCAAAAACGGCCGTCGACTAAATATACCTTACAAATTTGTGCAAATAAGGGCTGATTAGACAGGACCCATGAAATGGAGAACTCCTATTGGCCAAATCATGTTGAGTAATCTGACATCTTCTAGCTCATTTAATGGGCTGACTTTCTTACGTGCGAAATTTGTGTTTTCTTGAACTATCAAATTTGCTTCATAAAAAGGATATAAAACTGCTGCCCTTAGCTTCAAAAGTCCTTCATCCTCAATAATTATCCAACCTTTAAGTGTATCTTGAATTAATCAAGTAAGCTAATTAATTATTTAAATCATACTCTAATAAGAATTTTACTAAATCAAAAGCAACCAAGGGAAAAGTAAATCAAAGCTAGGGGTTTTCTATGATCAAATGAAGTAAAATATGGTAATTCACTCCTAGAATGATAACCTATAACTCTTATTTTAAGAGTTATCAGCTGCTTTGGAGGAGCGAGTTCGTTGATAGGAGGAGCAAGATCGTAGGCAAGATTGTCTTGCTTTATGCCATTAACGACACAAAAAGGCATACAACCAACATCTCTATGAGTGTATATGTCATTTGGCTGGCACAGACATTTCCTTTCCACCACCCATGCCACCCTATGTTTCATCTGACTGGGATTGAGGTTGTATTCTCGACTTCATAGTAGTTTCTTTCCCCTTTATCCTTTCTTCTATCCTATTTAGCCTACTTATTTCTTCTCTTTTCTTTTGTATTCAATTATGGATAATGCTATCTTTAAAATTTGGGGGTGTTGTTTAGTTTATTGAGTTTGTACGTAATCTCTCATGACACACTTATCCACTTTACTTTGATATTATGTTGAAACTTTGTTGAACTAAATTGAGTTGAATTTGGGATAACGTAATATGTTTCTTTACTTGTTAACTTTGATAGCCTAGGAGGATATTTGATTCTCAAATGAGGGTAATTGCATTCTTTCAAGGTTTGTGATAAAAGTCTGGATTCAAGATAAAATTAAATGTATTCTTTGAGTTCCTTGCAAATTTAGAGCACTTAGCCTACCTTTCATAGTTTTGAAGGCTTAGATTTTGGTTATGTGGTTTAGATGTTTGTTGTCACCTCAAAAGGATATAGGACCGATTCAAAGGTTAACTTGTAGGATGGGTTGTAATGTTACACTTAGTAACAAAAATCAAAAAATCAAACAATTACCTTGTTGCTTTGACTTTTAAGTACTAAATGGGCTATCTACACTATGACCAGTTAGGACCACCTGTGAGTAAAATTATCATAGGTATGGGTCCCTACAGTAGATGTGTGAAAGCCAGTGTCCATCTAATAAGGAAAAATTAAAGTTTGGGGGTATTTATACCTTGTTTTTAGGCACCCTAGTGGCATACTATTTTCTTGAATGTAGGGAGACTTGACGATTGGGGTTTAAGCTAGAGCAGAAGGAAGATAAGTTGAGGTCTACATAAAATAAGTTCAGGCTTATAAAGACCAAATCAGGAAAGGCTATCATACACACACGCAATGAATGATATAATTAATTTAAAGCTTCTTCATGATAAATTTTGGTCATAAATCTTGAGTTTATGTGATTGCTCTATTTTTTAGAATTTTGTAGGCTTGAGTTACTAGTAACTTCAATACAGTTCATTAGAGGGATTGTATTTATTTATTTTGCTCGAGGGCTAGCAAATATTAAGTTTGGGGTTATTTGATAGCGCACTTTTGTGAGCGATTTTTATGGCCTACTTATTGCTTGTTTTGTTGTCTTATTGGATATTTTCATGCACTACCTGATTATTTTGTAGGAATCAAGCATTTGAATGAGGAATCAAAGATCGGGATAATTACAGTGCCAAAACAAGGTGATTTAGGCAAGAATTAGATATTTGAGGAAAGAGAGGAAGAAAAACCAACATTGGGACTCGAGAGGGCAACGTCGAGATGCCATTAGACAGTGTCTCAACGCTGCCATGATGCAGCCAGTCAATTCGTGAGGATAGCATTGAGACGTTGTCTATAACGTCTCAATGCTATAGAAGAACGCATGTTTTTACCTCCGTCCATAACGTCGAGACGCTACCCAATTTTCCTTAAATATAATGTGTTTTGGGGCGTAGTGTTGCAAAAATGACCTAACGTCTCAACGCTACCCCGGTTTTTATAAATACACATTTTTTAGGCTGCGGTGAAAGAAGGCTAATTTGGGGAGACTATGCTATTTTCGATAACTAAGTTCGAGGGACGTGAGGAGAGATTCATTAGAGCACAAATAAGAGATTTTAACGCTCGAGATCGTGATATTGCAATGGGAACAAAGCTTAACATGACAACCTAGTTCTTTCTTTTTCCCTTTTACTTAGCATTTTTGTTATAGTGACTACGAGTAGCTAAATTTGTTATCTTAGGGATAGATGTAGTCGTTAGACCAAACAATTTGTTGATGTGAATGATTTGAACTATTATACTTCTTTCCATTCATGCAATTGTGTTATTAATGCTTATGAACTCTTGATCAAAGTCTATCTGTCTAGATTGATATGAATTTATGCTTGAAAAAGAATAGTTTAGATTTGATGTCGATTGCATGACTAGTAGTTACTGTAACATGAAAGTGATTGGAGTTCCACTAGATGTCACTAAAATAAGTATTCTTAATTCAATGCATGCTTATTAAAGGCTACACAGAGATGTAGTTTTATAATCATGCATGAGATTCAATTATCTTGATAGGGCCAGTTGTTACTTGAACTTCTTGCTTTATAGAATGGATGCATATTAGTTGATCATTCTTTCAATTAAATTGTCGATCTTACTGGTGAAGTCTAGTCGCTAAGATATTCTTTCTCCTAATTGTCTCAATTTTACCTTGTCTTAGCTTTAATTATTTTTACTCATCATTTCGTTTTTATCTCTAAATAAATTTGGATGGTTAAATTTATGGTAATTAATTGAATTAAATAACTCAATCCTATGAACGATATTCGTACTCTATTTCACTATATTAAAACTTAACCCATGCACTTGCAGTCTTGCAATTTTATGCAACACTATTCTCAAGAAAATCATCTAAAACATGCTCAATATTTAACACTCTCTGTACACCCTCACATAATCTATTAGCATCAAATATGGATTTTCTTAAAGAACATTCATGAATCATGCAATTAGGGCAATCAAACGTAACAACAACATCTTTATTCACATTCAAACAAACATTCTCATTTTCATACTTCAATACATCTCCTACATTCTCTTCTCCAAATTGAATTCCAACACAAACACCATCAATGAACATCACATTTTTCGAAATAGAAAATACATCATAAGAGTTCAGCCAGACATCCTCAAAAGCAGTAGAAGAAGAAATAATAGATATCACAACATCATAAGACTAAACCATCTCTATATCCATTGGCCTATCATTCGAACTTTTATCAACAGAATGAGAAACTTTAACAAGATTAACCATACAACATGTACCATCAGTTTCAAAAGAATCAATAGGGCCGGATATGTGAAATACTACCTTCTCATCATCTACTTGCAGAGTTAACTTACCACGATGTATTCTCACCTCTGCTTTGCTTGTAGCTAAAATCGACCTCCCCAGAATAATAGGGTTCTCCTTGTTTTCCTCCATATAAAGGACAATGAAGTCTATAGGAAAAATATTAACTTTAACAAGTACATCTTCAACTATACCTTTGGATTTGCCAATTGTTAGATATGCTAGCTGAAGAGAAATATCAGTAAGGTGAATTTGCTGGAAACCAAGTTTCCTAAAAACAGACAAAGGCATGAGATTAATACTTGCTCCTAAATCACATAATGAGCTATCTATATGTAAATCATCAATTACACTAGGAACAGTGATACTCCCTAGGTCTTTTTGTTTTGTAGGCATCTTTTGCTTCAAGATGGTGTTACTCTTCTCACTTAGACTGAGCATCACACTTACCTCAAATTTTTTCTTCTTTAACAACATTTCCTTCATGAACCTCCGGTAATTAGGCATTTTTGCAAGAGCATCTGTAAGAGGGATGTTAATATGCAATTTCTTAAATGTTTCTACAAACTCAGCAAATTAAGCATCTAATTTAACACCCTTGAAACGTTAAGGAAAAGGCAACTCCATGTAATTGAATGTAGGGCATTCAACCCTTCTCCAAGGAGGACTGATGTGTGCTCTCCAAACTATTTCTCTGCATTTGGTGCCTCAATTTCCTCTCCGCTCGATAACTCCTAGAAGGTTTTTCTTATCAACTCATATTGTTGACTCATTTTCTTTTTCTCAAATTTATTTTCTTTTTTCTCATCTTTCTTCTCTGGCTCCTGGGGTTTAGTTGTCACACCCCCTCCCAGCTCACTTGCCTAATCCTAGGAAGGAATGCGAAGACAGAGAATAGCAGCTCTCTTACTGCCACTCCCTGCCCAACCTAACATTAACCTGAAATTGTATACAACGAAGCATATATGAACTAGTAAAATTGAGCGCACAGTTGCACACCTGAATAAGATGCAATCATTTTTCCATACTAGGTTTTCATAACAAGTCATAACATACTTAAGTATTACACCCCGACTAGAATGCTTTTATTTCAAAACTATATACATGTGGAAGTATATATACAAGGAGCTAAGTGGCGTGGTGGCAAACAGGTCTTTTGGAGGCTAAGCACCGGGAACTCGTTTGCTACCTGGGGAGAGAAAACATGTTGAAAATGTGAGCTGGGAAGCCCAGTGAGTGACTATTTAATAAGTTATGCGTTCATAGGTAAAGTATCAAAAGTAATTAAACAATGTCGCCAAATTATAGGCTTTAAGCACCACGATAATCAATGCATCAAAACTCATGATAAAGAAAACTTGTAGCATGATACCCTAGCTATGGTAAAGTCCTCTCTAATGATACCCTAGCTATGGTAGAGTCCTCTCTAACCAACAACTTCAATACCTCTCTCTCTCACGTGCACGTGGTATGCCATTTAGGCTCACTGGTCTCCCCTAATACCTTCTCCATGTCCTTCAGTATTGGGGTCAGACCAACTACCACCCGAATACCTTCTCACTGTCCTTCAGTATCGGGGGTCAAGTTTTCTCCCTCCCACGTACCTTATCCGTGTCCTTCAGTACCGGGGGTTAATAATATACAAGGGCATGCTTTAAATAGTTAGGAAACATGTTTTGGAATCACATTCAGCAAATTCTCAACATAAACACAAACTTTCATCATTAAACAAGCTTCCAACTTCAAGTGTAGTTCATCGTATGATTAAAAGAGAACTCATTAACCAAACTCATTTTTCGTGTTCTCAACGCATAAATTCTTTAACATAGCCAAACCATCATACTTTAAGTTTCAAGCAATTAAAACATGTTTTAGAGTGGATTAATGCATGGTACTTCCAAGAAAAACCCTACTTCCAAACTTAGGTTTCATGCTTGAATGCGGAGTAACAAACTAGTTACAATTATGCTTAACTTTCAACACCGACATTTGTTAGTAGGAATTCAATGAAAAATGAATATAACTTAGTTTAAGCATGCTTCAATATCCATCACTAGTAAGCTTTTGAATAAATAAAGATCAATGCATAGGTTTTCAAACAAAATTACTCACAAACACCGGAAGGCTTCCAAGGCTTATAAGCTTCTCCTATCTTCGTTTGCCCTGAAAATGAATTCCATAACATTAATCCCTTTTGCTACTTGGCCCAAAAAATGATCTAACTCAGTCACATAACTCATAGGATAGTAATTGCACACACTTGGCAATAGGGTATAACAAATTGGAACACAACTTCCTTAAGCTCTCTAGACCCCTCTGTTTTGGGCCAAAAATTACAGATTTGACTTCCAGCATGAGTTTCTCAAAATTTAGCAAAACAACCACCAAATTTTATTTGATAAACCTCAAGTACAACATCTTAGCTTACTTACCTCAAAGTTTCAGCTTCTAATTCCTCCTCAAAAGTTGAAAAGAAACTGATTTCTTCACACTATTCTGCTACCCGAAAACTGTTAAATTCCAGGTTCAACTTTCAGCTTGGGTTCCTCAAAATTTAGCAAAACAACCACCTAATATTTTTTGATAAACCTCAAGTACAACATCTTAGATTACTTACCTCAAAGTTTCAGCTTCTAATTCCTCCTCAAGAGTTCAAAAGAAACTGATTTCTTCACACTGTTCTGCTGGTCGAAAAAACTGGGAACACCTCTCGGTTTTCTTACATTTTCACGACCTTATTCTTCATATTTTCTCACAAAATTTTCCAGACCTAATCGTCACTCAATTTCGGAGATTTTGGCTCAAGAATCATCGAATTTGCTCAAGTGGATTGAGAGATATGACTGTTTTAAGTTTATCCACTTCCTAGAGCTTCCAGCTGTCTACTGCAGTCACAAGTGTTGGACAGCTCATCCTTCCACTATAACAAAAAAATCTCCAACGAAAATGTAACTAAAATGGCCAGCTCCTCCTTCTCTCTTTAGACTTTAAGCCCCTTTCAATCCACCTAAATTGTAAAGAAATTTTAACTAAATTAATTAGAAATTACAGCTTTTGTATTCAACACAACATACACCTAATGTGTACCCAACTTGCTCATGACCTTAACTTACTTCAACTCAACTTTTAATATGCTTATCCCAATGCGTAACCTGTCTCCTTATGAAGCTTTATGTACGTTAATATCCACAAGTTAGGAGATTCCCAAATTCTACCACGACATCGTTTAGTGCAACCTATATCAATTTGCATATGTCAAAACATCATATATGAGCACAATATGAACAAAAGAGAGTTTAGGGCTTACATTAGTTCCATAAGCATAAATAAAAAGAAAAGAAGGGGAAGTAAGCTTGCTTGATGTGGTTTTTTCTACCACAACCTCTTGTATAAATTCCTTTAATTTGTTATCTGGTGGGGGTTCGGGGGCAATGCCCCTGAAACCTAAGTGATATGGAGATTAGTTTTTTTTTCCTATAATTTTGGGCTTTTGGACCTAATATGTATTAGGGTTAGATGGATACCATATATAAACCCTCTAAACTCTTGTATGAGACATCTCTGTATTCTATATTCAGTTTTCTCAAGATAATAAAAACTCTCTCCCTCTACCCGTGGATGTAGCTAACACATCGTTAGTGAACCACGTAAATATGTGTGCCATTTTTCTTTCTGTGTTTTCTTGTTTGTCTTTTGCGTATGTTTTAGCACTCTTCACTCTCAATCTCTTTTCTCTCAACCACTACCTTCTTTGTTCGCTTGCATAACTGAGTCTCACTCATCAATGTAATTGTCTTACACTGTTCTCTTGGGTTGATCTCAGTATCACTCGAAAATTTTATTTTTTGAAGATTGTTAACGGTGGTTGCTATTTGTCCAATCTGAACCCCAAATTCTTTAACGTCATATCATGGCCACTCACCACTACAGCCAAGGTAGTGATTGAGGTCTGCAATTGCTAGTTGGTTGACATTATTGTTTAAGGGTTAGAGCACTTTTACATTTGTAATTATGCTTTAATTCATCCTATTCCCTCTTAATTACTCATTACAAATACATTCAGATGAAATGTACGTAATGGTCCTAATTAATTGGCCACTAATTAGTTGTTGTTAGTCTTAAATTGAGCTTGAAAGAGAGAATTTAGGATAGAATTAATTCACTCGATACCTATAATTTTCCTAAGTGGCATAGGGTCACTAAAGAATAGGTAAGGCTAATAATGAGTGGGCTTAGTTTGATTAATTGGCTAATTAATGATAAGGGCACTTACGTTAATGGTTAATTAAGGTCGTTTGAATGAAACCGACAGGAGATTTCAACTATTTTAGCTCTAGGTCTATGAATTAATGAGAGTTAATTAATTGGCATAATTAATTAAGCATAATTACGGTCCAAAGTGTGCTCAATCTCCTAAACATCCCTAAACCTTATTCTATCCACTTCTTTAATTTCATGCTCTATAGTTTTAATTGCTTTCAAAGTGTCTTTATATTCGTTTCCCTAAACAATTGTGGACACAATTACTCTTAATAATCAATTCAATCATGTTGGAATTTATGCCCTAAAGCCTCATAATTAATAATTTATTCAATAATTAATAATAATTTTGATTATTTTATTTGCAATATAATATTATCCGTTATATGAAAAATCCAAGGTTATTAGTGTAATCTTGAACAGTATGTGGCTGACATACGGGAGGATCATGTTCCAGAAATAACCTAAATGGTCATAGTATATGGATAAGGTTGGGTGCCTTATCCTGGTAACACTATTGATACGTTCCACTTTATAATAGTTACAAATGATTTGATCCAAATCATTCATGTGGAGAAATGTGAGTGGGAGTATCTTATACAATGAGTTTGTATAAGACTGGACCACGAAATATTTAATATCTCTTTATAAATCCGTTAATGGAGAAGATTAATATTTCATCAGGATGATCATACGTGACTCGATCTTAATCTTAAGTGAGTTATGAACTCTTGCCTGTGAGGGCTTGTCTTTTGATTTGCATGGGTGAGAGTGGCTTTTGTTGCCGATTCAATAAGCCTACCATTTTGGGGACTTGACCAAATAGGGAGCTAGGAACATAATCTCACGAGATGGAATTCCTCATTCCCTTATAGGGTAAGTAAATGAGTAGTTTCCTTAAGTGCTGATTTCGGGACTTGAACAATGGGGCCCCACCCTCTCATTGACCCAACTGTAATTACGAACAACTCGTGAAGGATCGACTTGGATGTAGTGATTATATCAATGGACAAAAGTTGTCCTACACTGCATAAGAGTGCAACTTTAGGTCTATAGTGGAGTGACCCTAGAGTTAATAAATGAAAATTTATTAATTAAAGAGTTTAATTAATTAATTTTATATCATTGGATCTTATAATTTGTAGGTCTAGAAGGTCCCCTTGCTAGCTCATAGTAACACTAAAAGATCAATTTTGTTGAAAGAAAATTTTGAAATGTTCAAATTAATATTAATTTGAAGTATTCAAATTAATATTTAATATATTAGATATATTAAATATAAAAGAGGAAAATATATTTATTGTATTTGATACATTAAATATTAAATTTGAAATGTTCAAATTTAATATTTAATTTGAAGTGTTCAAATTAATATCTAATATATTAGATATATTAAATATAAAAGAGGAAAATATAATTATTGTATTTGATACATTAAATATTAAAATAATTAATGCATATTTGATACATTAAATAAAAGATATTTATAAAATTTGAATAAGATTCAAATAAATAAATATCGTAGGAAATTTGAATGAAATTCAAATAAGTATAAGACATATTTTAATATATTAGATATTAAAATATAATATCTTAATTCTGACAAAGATTTACCCTTGGTCTCTATAAACAGGACCCTTGGGTTGAACCATTAGACATAACACATATCTCCTCAATAGAGAATTAGATAATTCTCTCTAGACCTCTTCCTCTCCAATCTCTTGTGGATTTTCTTTCAAGTGGCTCCCACAAGCCTTGGTCCTGTGTTCAAGTCATAGCCAAGAAGATTTTATGGAGGAGATAAAGATCCGCCAGAAATATCTCCATATTTTCAAGGTATGTTTTGCTTAACCTTAATTTTATTGTTTAATTCTAAAAAAAATCAAAGATGATCCAATGCTTCCGCTGCGGGATGAAGTGTTCATTCCTATCAAATCAAAAGTACAACTCCCTGAGGATTTGATACTCGATACTCAAATACCGTTTTATACTACTTGATCACGTGTGCTTGAGTGAAGTTGAACGAGTTTTTGGCACCATTGCCTGGAGTTGGCAACTTTTGATTGTTTGACATTGAGAAAAAAGTGTTCGAAATTAGTTTAGTAGTTTTTATTGCTTTTTCATTTATTTTTGTTGCTTGTTGCTTTTTGTTTTTTTATTTCTGTTTTATCTTAGGAGGTTGTTGGTGCATATGAAGTAATAAGGAGGCTAACCTTCTACCTTTAGATCTTGAGATTAATAGTATCCATCTGAAGAAAGAGAAGAAAGCTCAATCTTCAACCCTTGGTGACCAACATAATGAGGAGGAACCGAAAGCCATCTGCGACTATTTCCATCCTGTATTCTTGAAGGACCATTTTGGGATCGGGTATGCACCCATTCGGACAAATGGCGCGGGATAATTCGTTTAAAGGTCATCCATCGGAGGACCCACATTCTCACCTATACTACTTTCTTGAAATATGAAGTATGGTGAAGTTGAATGGGATGTCTTCTGATGTTATTAGACAAAGGGTTTTTACTTTTTCGTTGTAGGATAAGGCAAAAGATTGGTTTAAGTCCCTAAAGTAGAGTAGCATATCTATATGGGATGAGCTCGCTCAAGCCTTTTTTACAAAGTTCTTTCTTCCAGCGAAGACTACCAAGCTGCGCACAGAGATTGGTGCATTCCGCTAGCTTGACGGAGAGCAGTTATATGATAGCTGGAAAAGATATAAACAGATGCTGAGAAAATGGCCTCAGCACAGCTATCCAAGGTGGCTCTAGGTACAATTTTTTTACGATTGTTTATCTTCTAGTACTAAAACCATTCTTGATACGAGTGCAGGAGGAAGCTTTTTAGTGAAGATGTTGAGGATGCACGAGCACTTTTAGAAGAAATGGTCGCAATAAGCTACCAAAGGCCATCTGATCGTTCCACCTTTACTTTTAAATATGTGGATGCATCAACGAGATAGATGAGGTAAGTGCCTTAAAAGCACAAATGGCTTCGTTAACTAATGCATTGAAAAAATTATCAACTGTAGGAGCTACCCATATGATAGCCTTTCTAGCAGCATTGAATTCAAAAGGAGTTGAGGAGCAATTTGTGGAGCAATGCCAATATGTGCAGAATCATAGCTATGAATTTCAAGGAAATCAGAACCAAAATCTTCCAAATTATTATCACCCTGGTTTGCGTAACTATGAAAATTTATCCTATGATAATTAGAAAAATGTTTTGCAGCCTCCGCCAAGATTTGCAGGAACATTGATTCAGGAGAAGAAACCAAACCTAAAGGACATTATCGGAACCTTCATTACGGAGCATAGAGGAGTTAATCAGCATTTGCAAACGACGATGACCTTCCTCGCCACTACTGTCAGTGGCCACGACATTGTGCTTAAAACATGGAAGTTCAAATCGGACGGATAGCTAGCACAATTAATGCCCTTCAGAAGGGTAAGTTTCCCAGATACACTGAGGTGAACCCACGAGAGTAGTGCAAAGCTATCACGCAGAGGAGTGGGACCCAGTTATAAGGGGCATCGAAAAACGGTGTGATCATAGGAGAGACTGAAAGCCATGGGTTGTGGCAGAAAAAACCACACCAGAAAAGCCTTTTAGACATTCTCTTCCTTTTATTCCTACTGATGTTTGTTTTGATTCCAGTGATTTACGAAAGAAAAATGAAGGTCATGAGAAGAGATTTGAGAAAAAAATGAGCAAGCCTGATGAGAAGATCAAGAAATCCTTCCTAGACTTGATTGTTCAGAAGTGCAAGGAGATGGCATGAGATATCGAGGGACTCCAATCAAGACATGTTGATAGAGAAGCACACATCAGCCCTCCTAGGAGGCGTGGAGAGTGCCCTACATTTGATAGCAGGGAGCTTCCTTTTCCCCAGCTTTATAAAAATTCTAAACTTGATGAACAATTTTCTAAATTTTTAAATATGTTTAGAAAATTGCATATTAACATTTCATTTGCAGAAGTGCTGCCCAATATGCCCAATTATGGGAGGTTTATGAAAGAGATGCTCTTGAAGAAGAAGAAGTTTGAAGTTAATGTAGTGCTTAGTATCTATTAGAAGAGCACCACAATTCTTCAGAAGAAGATGCCCTCGAAACTAAGTGACCCAAGGAGTATTACCATTCCTTACACTATTGGGGATTTACACATTGATAGATGATTATGTGATTTAGGGGCGAGTATAAATTTAATGCCTTATTCTGTCTATAGAAGACTCAAATTGCAGGAAATCCAGCCCATCACCATATCCATTCAGCTAGTTGATCGGTGAATTGCAAAACCAAAAGGTATAGTTGAGGATGTACTTGTTAAAGTTAACAAGTTTATTTTTCCTATAGATCTCGTAGTTCTGGAGACGGAGAGAGATAAGAAGATCCCTATTATCTTGGGTAGGCTGTTTCTTGCCACTAGTAGAGCTGATATCAACATGTGCTGAGGTACATTGACATTGCAAGTCAACGAAGAGGTAGTAAGATTTAGCATTTTCGCCATTTATGATGCTTTTGAGAATAAAGATAGATGCTATAGGTTTGAACTTGTTGAGATTTCTCCTTTTGTTTTGGAGAATGAGTTTGATAGGCATGTCGACATTAGAATGCATGAGGCTTCTGTTGATCAATCTTTTTCTGTTTCGTCTTCTGTTGATTCTAGACATTTAGAGAATGTTAGTAGGATAATTTTGCTGTTGAGAATGCTGGAGATTTGTGGATGAATGATGATGAAAATTTTTGTTTGAATGTGAATAGGGATGATGTTATTATGTCTGATCGCCCTGACTGTTTGTTTCATGAATGTGTTTTAAGTGAATCCATATTTTATGGTAATAGATTACATGAGGGTGTTTAGAGACTTTTAAATATTTATTATGTTATAGATGATATTCTTGAGTATAGTAATTTTGTTGCAAATAAACATACTGACATGCTTAATAGGAGAGAGAATTTTGTGAAAAAATACTTTGAAGATGAAATGTTGAATAATATGACTAGATTGTGTGATGAGCTTGATAATGTTGTTCCTCCTTATTCAAATCCTATTTTTCTTGGGAATCACAAAAAGATGTCTGCTTTGGTTGTTAAAAATGGTTTTGTTTGCTTTCCTTCTTTGTATGAACCATTTTCTCAATTTTTGATTAAGCCAATTAATGATAATTCTATGGGGGATGTGTTTCTGACATTGAAAATGTAGGAAGGGGAGAGAATGTCAACTTCTTCATTTTTAAGCACCGTGAGAAGTTTTGAGAAAAACTTCAAGCTAATGACACTAAAGAAGCGCTTCTTAAGAGGAAACTCAAACTTTCAATTGTTGTTTTTGCTTGTTGTTTGCTTTGTTGATTGAATAAAGTGACTTCTGTCTTGATTCTGTTTTTCAGGAGCTCGAGAGCCATGTTGCTTTTTAGTCTCCCAAGGTCTCTTGTGCATTTTATCGTTAGTGTCTCTCGCTTTTCAGTGTAGTACCGTTACCCTTATCTTTAGATTTTCCTTTTTGCATGCTTAATTTTCTTGTTGGGGTGTAAACATTAGGGACAATGTTTAGTTTAAGTGTGGGGAGAATGGTGTTATGCCTATGTTTGGGGAGCTTGTTTTTTATGCTTAAATTTAAAGATGTTGATGTATGTTGAGTTGTTTGCTGTAGTGTTGTCTAGGTTGTTGCATTCTGAGGTGATGGTGCAATTTTCAAATTATATGATATTGTCTTAATAGTGGATTGTTTTTGCATGTTTTTTGTGAAATTTGAGCATGTTGGGATCTGAGTAAATTTGAAAATTTTTCTTTGAAATCTTTGCACATGTTGAACACTTAGCCTAACATTGAGGAGTTGAACATTTAGAGGAGTGTTATGATTTCTAGAAGTATATTGTCACTACGATAAGCACAAGGCATAGTTTGTAAGTGAACTTGCATGAGAGTTTGTAATGTCGAGCATAGGAGTATAAAAAGCTTGTTATTTTCCTGCAAAAAAAGAAAAAAAAAATTAAGCTTAGAAAAAAAATTGTGAAAGGAAAAGAAAGAAAAAAAAACTTGTGATGAGTAAAGATGTTTGGGACAAAAAGAGCTACCTTTTTTTGATCAGCCAGGCCATCCATTTAGCAAGTGCTCTGGATAAGGGTCTCTACGATAGTTGTGTAAAAGCTAGTGCCCCTGATTTAAAGTAAAAAACAAGTGTGGGGGAGTACTACCTCTTAGTGGTTCAGGCGTCTAGCTAAATTTTACATGCTTGAGTGTGAGGAAGCTAAATCGAGTCTTAGAGCTAGTGTAAGGGGGAAAATAAATGGAGAATTTCATAGCATTACTCTGGATTAGTAAATACATCAATATTTAGGCTATGCAACACAAGCTCCCAATGAATTCAAAGTTTGGTTTAAATTGCTCGTGATCTAGGCATATTCTTATTTTATTGTTCCTTGTTCTTAATTCTACTTTTGAGATCATTGAGGATTGAGTCGCCTATTTGTGCAACTTTTTAGACATTTATCTCTTTGACTCGTGGGTTTTATTTTGTTTTGCTTGAGACTAGCAAAAGATTAAGTGTAGCGGTATTTGATAGCACTAATTTAGTGCTATATTTATGCTTATTATTTAGCTAGTTTTGTTATGAATTAGTGATCTTTGATGCAGATTTCTCTTATATTTTAGGAAATCAAGCAATTAGAGGAGAATTGTGAATTTAGAGCGAATATGACCAATTTGGAGCTTAAAGGGATGCAAAATCGAGGCCAAGGATGTGAAATGGTGCTTCCAAGGGCCTTTGGGCTGAGAGGATGGCATCAATATGACACTATTGGGGTTTAAATGCCATAAATTGAGTTGCAAACTCGAGAGCTAGCATTGAGGCACTACTTTACGGCGTCACAATGCTGGAAACACGTGAAAGGAGCTTCTTCCATCTGAATCATCGAGATGTTCCCCTCAGCATCTCAATGCTGAAGGCTACGTGCTTTAATGAAACGGTGCATCGTGATGCTACCCTTAGCGCCTCCATGTTGTCGCAACACTGCCTTTAGCATCTCAATGTTGTCGAGAACCTGCTATAAATGCATCGCTTTGAGACTGAATTTAGGGAGACCAACTTTAGGATTTTTGGTCAATTCTCAATTGCATACCATCTCAAGACCTATGGAGCTTGATTTGGAGTGTTCGAAAGTGTTTTTGAGGCTCAAGATCATATAATTTGAGGCAAAAGTCGAGGATTTGGTGTTGACGGTCTCTTTATTGCTTTCTTTACTCTTTTTGATGTTCTTTACGGTTGTAATTTTGGGTTTAATGTACTATGTATTTAGACTTGTAATTATGCTTTAATTGATACTATTGCCTCCTAATTACTCTTTGTAAATTCATTTGGATGAATTGTACTTAATGTTTCTAATTAATTGGCCACTATTTAGTTGTTGTTAGTCTTAAATTGAGCTTGAAATATAGCATTTAGGATAGAATTAATTCATTCAATACCTATAATTTGCCTAAGCGACATAGGATCAACAAAGAATAGGTAAGGCTAATAATGAGTGGGTTTAGTTTATTTATTTGGCTAATTAACGCTAAGGACACTTAGGTTAATGGGTAATTAATCGTGTTTGAATGAGACCGACAGGAGATTTTAACCATTTTAGCTTTAGGTCTATGAATTAATGAGAGTTATTAATTGATAATTAATTAAGCATAATTACGGTCTAAAGTGTACTCGATCCCCTAAACATCTTTAAACGTTATTGTCTCCACTTCTTTAATTGCATGCTTTATAGTTTTAATTCCTTTCAAAGTGCCTTTATATTCGTTTTCCAAAATAATTATGGACACAACTACTCTTAATAATCAATTCAATCAAAAGTACAACTCCCTGAGGAATTGATACTCGGTACTCAAATATCGTTTTATGCTACTTGATCACGCGCGCTTGCATGACGTCGAACAACACTTGGGCTCTTTTGTCATCATAGTTCGTTCTAGGTTTGATAGGGTAATCTTAGGTTGGGGTGTGACATTATAGCTCCTGCAATGGAAAATCAGTAAAAATATTTTTATGAAGGAAATTCAACCCTACGTGCAAATCATTCAATTTAGCAGCCATAACTTTAACCTGTTTAAAAACATAATCAACGACCGACAAAAATATATAAATATCCATGGGAAGAGGGAAAGGGATCAATAAAATCAATGTTCCATGTGTCAAATAGCTCTACCCAAAAAGTAACAGTCAGGGATAACTCATGGCATCGAGAAGTACTACTTGTCCTTTGGCATTGGTTACAGATTTTAGAAAAAGTGTAATAGTGAAAAAAAAAATAGCAGGCCAATACATTTCACATTCCAATACCTATGGTGTCAGATGTGTAGCTTGGAAATGACCACCATAAGAAGAGGAATGACAATCATGCAAAATTTTAGCAATGTCCTCAAAAGGAACACTTCTTTGAATTATTTGATCTAGACATAACTTGAATAACAAAGATTTGACGTATAGGCCATAGGTAATATTTCACATCAGGTAAGAATTTCATCTTCTGAAGAGTGTTCAAGTCTAGTGGTTGCACTTCTCATGCAAAAAAATTGACAAACTCAACAAACTAAGGTATATTAGTCTCCATCGAAGAAAGCCTTCTGTAATAGGGAAGGTCTTAGGTTTATGTTCTTGGTTTATTTTAGACAGGTGATTTGCTACCGCATTCTCACAATCCCCTCTATCCGTAATCTCAAAGTCAAACTCTTGCAATAAAAGAATCCATCTAATTAAAGACGGTTTAGCATCTTTGTTATCAAATAAATAACGAAGTCTTGCATGGTCAGTGTGCACAATAACTTTAGTCCCTAACAAATAAGGCCTAAATTTGTCTGAAGTAAACACTACGACAAGCATCTCTTTTTCCATGGCAATGTAATTTTTTTGTTCATTGTCAAAAGTCTTGCTTGCATAATTTTTGCCCAAAAAAGTTTATCATGTCGTTGGCACAACATTGCTCCTATAACATAGTCACTAGCAGCATACATTATTTCAAAAGACTTGGGCCTCATTTGATAACCATTTGGTTATTTGTTTTTGGTTTTTGAAAGTAAAGCCTAAAAAATATTACTTCTACCTATGGTTTTCCTTGTTTTGTTATCTACTTTTACATATGTTTTCAAAAATCAAGCCAAGTTTTTAAAACTATACAAAGTAGTTTTCAAAAACTTATTTTTCATTTTGGAATTTGACTAGAATTCAAATGTCTTCTTAATAAAGATGAAATCATTGAAGAGAAATGATGAGAAAACAAGCACAAATTTCAAAAACCAAATGGTTATTAAATGGAACCTTAACTAGTCGAATCATGAAATACAATAACAGGTGTAGAAGTCATGTTTCCCTTCAAAATATTAAATGCTAGTAAACAATCATAAGTAAAAATAAAGGAAGTATCTTGGTACTGTAACGACCCAACTACTTATAAAGGATTTTCTAAGGATCGCTACTACATGCATGTGAAACATAAACATTTGGAAACAGTAAAGAAAAAACTCAAAAAGTCAAATGAAACTTTGCATTAATAAAAACTAGATGAAAATCAAATTACTTTTAGTTTAGGATCATGATAAAGAGTTACTTTCAAAACTGAATAATGAAGAGCATTTGAATAAATAACCAAAGAAAAAGTCATGAACTAAAAGATAGTTCTAAGATCTTAGGCATTTTGGTCCACTGCTATTTCCATAGCCTCGACAAGCTGAACGCCTTTGTCAAGCGCCTCGTAGGTCTATACACCATCTGAAAAGGGAAGTAACGTATCATGGGTGAGTATAAAAATGCTCAGTAAGTAGCCCCACTTGAGGGTTGAAGCTGCAAACATTTATATCAGTCATGAAACTTAAAACATGTGGGGTCCTGTCTAGCTCATTCATTTGAGTTTTGATACATTAGGAGCCTTAACTGTAGACATGAAAACACTATGTCGAACTGAGTTACACTATAAAGTTTTCTGGTACATTAGGAGCTTCATCTGAAAACATGAGATCATTTTAACTAAGTGAACAATTATTCCATCCCCAAAACTGAAACAACTATGATACTATGTATGTCAATCATGTAAGGAAAAGTTCCACTTGAGGTTAGTTGGCGACCCTCTAGTGGAGCTAGGCCTCTCACGACACAATACCTCTGAAAAAAAGTGCCCCTAATTACCGACTATGGTGCCTATGTGGGTCAATCTTGTAAGATTGAGAACCACTAGAGATTAGTTGGAAACACTCTAATGGAGCTAGACCTCTCCCAACATAGTACCTCATGAAAGGACACTCACTGAACAAGGAGAAGGAGCTAACCCAAAACTATACCAACTATGGTCCCTATGTGGGTTAGTCGTGCAAGGAAAAGTGCCACTAGAGGTTAGTTGGTGACCCTCTAGCAGAACTAGGCCCATCCCAACATAGTACCTCATGGAAACTTACATAAAATTAGTATGTAGTTTATCTCTCCTATATAACTAAATTGTCTTTAAAGAATCAAAACACTATAAGTGTCACCGTCATGTAAATATAGTTTAGTTCCTTAGTTGTATTATCTCTTGATTTTAAGTTCTCTAGATAAAATTAGTTGTTCGTAACTATGGTACTTAATTAAAAAAAAATTCCAATCATGTGGATGACACTCTCACTCATTCACTATACTAAAACTTGACACTATATACTTGCGATTTTGCATTCACTTAAAATCACGCAACAAGTTTTTGGGTCCGTCGCCAGGGATTTGCATATTTTTAATTTAATTGATATTGTGGTGAAAATGGTTTATGTTAATTTAGAGTGTAAATAGTGTACGTTTGTACAAATTCCTTTTGTTTATAGTTTTTGTCTTTTATTTACTTTTTAATTTTTCTTTGTTTTATTTTTGTTCATGTTCACTTGGTGTATGCCCAGAGCTAGGGATAATTTAGAACCTTTTGATCCTGAGATCGAGCTCACTTGTAGAAGAAACAATCGAATTTGAAGAGAGAATCAAAACTTACAAATGGCGAAGGAGCAAGATGAGGTGCAAAAGGCCATCAGGGATTATTTCAAGCCAGTATTTCCTACTGAAAGCTCAGGGATAGTCCACGCGCCCATAACTGCAAATAAATTTGAGCTGAAAACTATCCTAATCCAGATGGTGAGAGACAACGCTTTTCGAAGGCACCCTACAGAGGACCCAAACTCACATTTGAAATCTTTTCTTGCTTTATATGGAACTGTTAAGATTAATGGTGTGTTCAATGACTCTATTTACTTACGCTTATTCCCTTTTACCTTGCAGGATAAAGCTCGAATTGATTGGAGAGTCTGGAGCCTTAGAGCATCACCATCTGGGATGAGCTGGCCCATGCCTTCCTCACAAAATTCTTTGCACCAGCGAAGACTGTCAGATTTAGAATTAGATTGGGACATTCAAGCAGTTTGAAGGTGAGCAAATGTTTGAGGCCTGGGAGAGGTATAAGGAGTCTCTCAGACGATGCCCATAGCATGGCTATCCTAATTGGCTTTAGATTTAGCTATTTTACAAGTGTTTGAATGAACCCTAAACCCTAAACCCACAAAGACAATCCTGGATGCAGAGGCTGAAAGGACAATCTTGTCCAAGACAACCATTGAGGCAAAGACCTTACTGTAGGAGATGGCCGCCATGAGCTACCAGTGGCCTACATAGCGTTCAATGTGAAAGCCAGTAGCTGAAATCTATGAAGTCAATGAGGTAAGTGCCTGAAAGCACAGATGACTTTCTGACCCATGCTTTATCTCAATTGTAAGGTCTAGGGAACAATTCTTTGATGGCATTATTATCAGCTGCTCAAAAATCATAATATGGGGGAGATTCTAGCATGGAGCAGGTTAATTATGTGAACAATAGAGTACAACAAGGGTGGCAATCACATGCACAATTTTGTTCCTAGTCATTACCACCCAAGTTAGAGGTATCATGAGAATTTTTCCTATGCTAATAACAAAAATCTTTTGCAACCTCCTTCAGGTTTCTTCTCAAATTCCCAGCCAGTTAAAAAGAAATCCTCACTAGAGGACATGATTGGAGTATTCATTTCTGCATCAAACAAGAGGACGACTCAGTTGGTGGAGAAGATGAAGGGCATTGCTTCCGAACATGGGAAAGCTATACAGAACCTTGAACTCCATATGAGTCAGATAGCCACCTCTCTGAATGCCTTGCATAAAGGAAAATTCTCCAGTGACACAGAGGTTAATCCCAGGGAGCAGTGAAAAGTAATAAGTCTGAGGAGTGGAAGCATATGGGAGAACTTGTGAGACACCATACCGATGAGGATGATGAGTCTACTGAGCATGGAAACAAGGAAGTTGTACCTACATATGAGGCTACAAAGCCTACAACTTCATCTATTCCTTCTATGCCTAATCAGATTCATTACCTTCAACATTTCAAAAAGAAAAATCTCAATGCTGAGTTCTCTAAATTTTTTGAATTCTTTAAGAATCTTAATGTGATTATTTCTTTTGCAGATGCACTAGAGAGGGTACCAAGATACACAAAGTTCATGAAGGATATCTAAACAAATAAAAGGGAGTTCAAGACCTCTACAACTGTACACTTGATAGAAGGGTGTACTATACAAAAAGCTACCACCATAAAGCTTAAGGATCCATGGAGTTTTATTGTTCACTACACCATTGGTAGTTCTTATTTTCATAAGGCATTATGTTATTTAGGTGCCTCTATTAATTTGATGTCTTACTTTGTGTACAGAATATTGGGTCTTAAGAAATTAAAACCCACTGACATCTCTCTACAGCTTGTAGATCGTTCCATCACCTATCCTAGAGGTATAGTAAAACATGTTGTTGTAAAAGTTGATAAGTTCCTAATTCCTGTGGACTTTGTGATGCTCGACATGGAAGGCGATTATGATACTCCCATCATTATAGGACAACCTTTCCTTGCCACAGGAAAAGCCATTAAGGTTAGAGAAGGAAAGCTATCTTTTCAAGTAAACGATGAAAATGTAACTTTTGACATGAGCAAAGCAATGAAATATCCCTGTCAGGTAATCCAAGGTATGTTGTGGATGTTGTAGACAATTTGTCTAATGAATTTCATGATGTGATGTTAACCATGGACCTGTTGGAATGGGTGCTCACAAAGGAATGTTGTATGGGTCCGAGCAACAATTAATTCACCATTTGAGCCTCATCTAGCTAAAGACGTTAAAGAAAACGCTTCTTGAGAGGCAACCCAAATTTTCTATCCATCCTTGGTTTTATTCTATTTTCCTTTTTAGTTATGTTGTTTGGAGTGCCATTTAATCCATTTCCCTTTCGTGCAGATCCTCAATCATTCAGGTGTTCCTTTTGTGCCAATTATTATGCATATTCTAGAGACTACTTCCCACATATCAGGATAGTATTGTTCACCCTATCCTCTTTTTATCATTGTCCTTGTATGATTTAGCTTTATTCTTACATTTAGGACAAATGAGATTTTAAATTTTGGGGTGGGAAGTACTTTATCTTTTGCAAAGTCCTAAGTTATTGCCATGATTATTTTTAGGACAATTTTTTATTTTTTTTATGATTTTAAGCATGATCTAGAAGAATTTAATTGCATTGCTAGTCACTAGGACAACTTAGAATATGTTTGTAATAATAATATCTTGCAATGGTTGAAATATGAGAGCATACCCCTGAATTGAGTTAAATTTAAAAAAAAAAAATCATAGTTCCCTTATATAAATAGAGCACCTAGTTCTCCTGCTATTAGTTTTGAAGGCTTAGAATAGGCTTATATGGCCCGTATGTTTGTTGTCACCTTGAAAGGACTAGGAACTGATTAGAAGGCCGAATTGCATGATAATCAATAATGTTACACTTAGGAGAATTCATGTTTACATATTTGCATAGTTGATCTTCATTGTATCTATCTTACATAAAAGAAAATAAAAACAACTTGTGTACTTAAAATTAAGGACAAAAAGAGCTACCTTGATGTGATCAGTTAGGTCTCTTATTGAGCGAGTGTTCTGGAAAAGAGTCCATATAGTAGAAGTCGTTGGGTATAGAGTATGCCCTAGGATACCTGTCTCATCGGCTTTTTTGCAAGTGGGAGATTGTTTGGATTTATGCCCTAAAGCCTCATAATTAATGATTTATTTAATAATTAATTGCAATTTTGATTATTTTATTTGCAATATAATATTATCCATGATATGAAAAATCCAAGGTTATTAGTGTAATCTTAAACAGTATGTGGTTAACATACGGGAGGATCATATTCAAGAAATAACCTAAAGGGTCATAGAATATGGATAAGCTTAGGTGCCTTATCCTTGTAACAGTATTGATATAGCTCACTTTGTAATAATTACAAATGATTTGATCGAATTCGTTCATGTAGAGACATGTAAGTGGGGGTATCTTATACAATGAGTTTGTATAAGACTGGACCACGAAATATTTAATCTCTCTTTATAAATCCATTAATTGAGAAGATCAATATTTCATCAAGATGATCATAGCGGCTCGATCTTAATCCTGAATGAGTTATGAACTCCTCCTTGTGAGGGCTTATCTTTTGATTTGCATGGGTGAGAGTGGCTTTTGTAGCCAATTCAATAAGCCTACAATTTTGGGGACTTGACCAAATATTGAGCTATGAACATGACAGAAGTTGGAATTCACTCCTTCCTATATGGGGTAAGTAGATGAGTAGTTCCCTTAAGTATTGATTTTGGGACTTGAACAATGGGGCCCACCCTCTCACTAACTCGAGAGGGACTTTGTTTATGATTGGATCATAAACAAATTGTTCATTAGAGAATCAGTGTTCTTAAGGTATAAGATGTGATTATAGGGGTAAAACAGACGTTTGACCGAGTTGTAATTATGAACATCTCGTGAAAGATCAACTTGAATGTAGTGATTATATCCAAGGACACAACTTGTCCTACAGTGCATAAGAGTTCAACTTTAGGTCTATAGTAGAGTGACCTAGAGTTAATTAATAAAAACTAATTGATTAAAGATTTTAATTAATTAATTTTGTATTATTGGAGCTTATAATCTGTAAGTCCATAAGGTTCCATTTCTAGCTCATAGTGAAACTAAATGATCCATTGAGTTGAAAGAAAAATTTGAAATGTTCAAATTAATATTTAATTTACTATATATATTAAATATAAAGAGGAACATATATTTATTGTATTTAATACATGAAATATTAAAATGATTAATGTATATTAGATACATTAAAGAAAAATATATTTTTTAAATTTAAATGAGATTCAAATAGGTTAATATATACACATTAGGAGATTTGAATGAGATTCAAATAATATTTTAATATATTAGATATTAAAATATAATATTTTAATTTTGACAAAGATTTGCCCTAAGTCTCTATAAAGAAGACCCTTGGGTTGAGCCATAAGAAGACACCCTCTCCTCTATAGAGAATTATAAAATTATCTCTAGACCTCTTTTTCTCCTAATATCTTGAGAATTTTCTTTTAAAAGGTTCCCACAAGCTTGTTCCTGTGTTCGAGTCATAGGAAGTAGACTTTGTGGAATTAGTATCGAGTAAAAGACCCGTTAGACAATTCTCCATATTTACTCCAAGTAAGTTTACTTAACCTTAATTTTGTGTTTAATTCTAAATAAATAAAAGAAGATCAAATGCTTCCATTGCAGAGTGATACATTCATTCCTTCAGAAACATTAAGATAGAGCAAAAATTTCATATCATTCCATTAAAGCATATATAAGACATTAACGTTATGTAAATATAATTATGTTTGATTAACTTATTTTACCTTCATTTGAAATTTGTTTCCCTTTGCATCCACTCTTGATTCCAACTAAACTGCATATGCACATAAGAATAATATTAGTCCAGTTAAGCAATTAACCTTTCTTGACATCAAATGGGAACAGAACACCCCAAAACAAATCAAACTTTCAAAAACATGAATTCAAAATCAATCCTCCCCAATACATTTCAAAAACCAAACTACAAACAACATAAACATGGAAACAGAAAATTAAAAGATCAACATTCAATCCCATTACATTAAGTTCAAAGAGGACAAAAGAAAGAATAGGAGCAACTGCAAACCTGGTGGCTGCTGAAGTTTGAATTGGGGACTGACTCACTGAATCTGCACTACAAGAAAAAAGCTCTCCAATAGCTTCAAAAACATGATATCATAGGCTTTTTATTCCAAGAATACTACAACATGAATGATTTTAGTGAATTGATTAGCTCTTAAAGAACTAAAATATAAAAAAGGATTAGCTTGTAAAGTTTTTTGAGCTAATGGTCTTAATGATATGTAGCTACTAATTATAAAAATAGTATAAACAATGATTCATAAAAGTTAACTAGATGCACAATAGAAAAACCCTAACTTATCCAATCTACTACAACCCATTAGAAGGATGTAAAATCAAAACAAGAAATTAAAGGAAAAAGGTTATCATTGTAAAGGACAATTATAATTGTTTGGATCAAGCCAAGTGAAGAGAACTCACTAGTCAAACTAATGCTTAATTAATATTATTCATAAACTATTCATCAATGAGGGAAGAACTAACCTATAAAGCCAAAGGATTCCATCTTCCTACATGTGAAGTGAAGGCACAAACTAAAAAAGATACAATTGATGACTATGATTCTTCACAGCCATCCTATTTGAAAGTTAAAATAATAGAATAAGTTAGTCCATTTTTGGAGGCAATAAAAAGTATTTGGAAAAAACAAATAACTTCTACCCCTAAACTTAAAGTTAACAGAGTTTCAAAAACACAAAACGTTTGATCATATTGACGTATAACTGGAAGAGTCTAGATAAGGAACTTACGGCGACAAATGTTGGAACAGATGGTAAGAATCAATGGTAGACTTTTGAAAATACTTTTTTTATAAGCAGTTTTGAAAAAAGTACTTAAAAGTGGCTTAAAATGTTCTAGAATTTTTATGGCATTTTTACTTAAAATAAATTTTAGTGCTTAGAGACATAAAAAAACGCAAGGGAAGAAGATTCTAAAGTGTGAATGATAGGACCAAAAACATCATATATTATTGTACTTAATTCATGCTAGTTTGTAAGTTTTTATGTGTTTAATTGATCATTTTGTAGGTATTCAAGCACACATAGTGTTTTGGAGCGTTTGCAACAAAATGGGGTTAATTCGGTTCAATTTGAAAGTCATTTGAGCAAATGAGCAAGAATAAATAGTCAAATGACCAAAATGCCCCTGAAGAGAGCATTTCAACTCAGCCTAGGAGCATCAAGACACTGCAAAGGCAAAATGCCTCGAAACAAGACAGCTTCTAAACGCTATCGCAAGTCTGCGCACGCAAGCCTCGCTAGACGCTACAGAACACTGGGATCAACGGTTGGTAGCATCTCGACGCTACTTCGATTTCTATAAAAGCAATTTTTCCCAAATTAGGTCATTTATCTCATTTTTGTTTGTCACTATAAGACTTGTTTAGGTAATTCTTCTATGTTTTTAGTAGTTATAGGCTTAGATTAGTATTTTTTATCGATCTCGGTGTCAGGCTTCGTCGTTTCAATGGTCGACTAGACTTTCGACGTCGATTCAGGTGTAATAACAGTAACAACGTATTTTTGTGAGATTTGTACTTAATTTTTTTATGCAATTTCAGTACTTTATTGTCAATTAATTCTAGCTTAAATTATGTGCATTCTTGTAGATTAAATTGACAATTTAATTGCGTTGAGTTTGATCATGATGCTAGTTTAAGTATCAGTAGCCAAATCAATTTCAGCATGTTTATTATTTCCTAATTCTCTCTTTAATATATGAATATGTCCGTAGAATAGCCTGACAACCTATTTGCGTCGACCATGTTTCATGTATGCTATTAGTAGCAATAGGACCGGCTCATGTTTTCATAGTAGAGTCTTAGCTCTCATGTATTTGGCACGATAGGTCTTAAGAGTTAGGAGAGTGGGTTAGTTGAATTAGATTGATTCGTCTAGTTTAGTTGATTCGTCTTAGTCAATCTCTATTTGTAATGCGATTAGCCCTGTTAGCATGGAACGCTATGGTGCCCAGCTCTAATGGATTAGTTTAGAAGTTAATTCGATGCTAGGTTGGATTAGCTTGTTTAAGGGGATCCTTACGAGCTTTGTCGGTTGTTCCAGTTAAGCCGATTAAGTAATAAACTGCTAAATTGGTTCTCTTATTGGTTATTTGTGATCAAATTGACATTGTAGCTTTAAATATTCTGAATCGGTGCCTGAGGTTATATTGTTTATCTTTCTTTTTCTTTAATTTGAGTCTTTTACCGATTTATGTCTCAAACCTCTGCTTGTCCGTGTCTTTAAGAAATCCAATTAAAAGAAATCAATAATCGATTTCCTATAGTTTGACTCGGTCCACTATTAAGTACTACAAGTAATCAGGGCTTGTCGAAGGCTCATCAAATACATTTATAATACCAATCTAAAATTAACCACTTGTAGTAATTAACAGCGGACCAAGTTGAACCACAGGGAATCGAATAATTGATTTCTATTGAATGGATTTCTTATTGAACATGAACTGACAGGACTAAGGGAGAGTTTGAGATAAAGCATAGAAGCGATAGAAGGATTGAAACTAAAACAGTAAAGATAAAGATCTCACTTCGGGCACTGATTTAAGGTAAAACTAGCAACGATGTAATTTTTTATCATAGATAACCGACATGAAATCCAATATCACCAATCGACTTTACATGAACAGCTAGCGAAAGCCCCTAAGCGAACTTAGGTCCCTTAAATTAATTATCACAACCTAGCATTGAGTTGACAACTTGACTAGCTCTAATTGGTTGGGCACGACAGCGTTCCATACTAATTTTGCTAGCTGCATTATGGTCTATGGATTGATTAAAATGAGTCGATTAAACTAGATTGGCCTATCTAATTTAACTAACCCACTCTCTTAATTATAAGGTCCTATCATGCAAACTACACGAAAGACTAGCCTATACTATGCAAACATGACCTAGAGCTACTTAAACTAGCAATCATAAACTTATTTGACGTGAATAGGTTGTCAGGCTATCTACGAATAAATTCATGCTTTAGCGTTAAAGCAAGAATCAAGAAATAATAAACATGCTGGAAAGATATTCGACCTGTTTGTTACTTTAAACTAGCCTAAAGAACATACTTGATTGACTAAACTTTGTAGGTTAAAAATAAAAGAAAGAATTCAGCCCAGTGCAAGTGCACACTGTCGATGCAAGTAATATAAAATTTGAAATACTCTAAAAATATCGATCCCATAGGGAATGGGTATAATAAAATTCAAAGATAGCACAAAGATGTTCAAAAATTGCAACTTTGGTAACCAAATATAAAAAGTGAGGAAAGTGAAATGGTAGACGAAAGTTGTGAAAGCCAATAAAGAGAATGAGGAGATTCAAGCATACTTATACCTTTTTTTGGTGAAAATTGTTATTCAATTGCAATTGCAATTGCAAACGCGCCTTAACACAAAATAATTGTAAAATGAATTAAACTCCTATTCGACTTTGATTCAAAATCTTTAGGAGGCCAAGTGATTGAACCTATATGTCTATGGCCAATTGTACTTAGATGATTTTGAATTGGATTTTAGTGGTTTTGGAGATTCGTCCTATGTCTAGGATTGAGCTTTACTTATATCTAAGCATTATTTGATTTTGCAAGATCCTCCTTCCTCTAACCCTCTTTGTATTAGATTCAAACTTGAAAGCAACCCTAGTTAATCAATCAAGGCTTACTAAATAATTATTTCAACAAAAACAAACAAACTTTGTGTTTAATTGGATTGCCCTTGATTATAAGCTTCACATTCTCACCTCTAGGGCATTCGTATATACTTGAATCCCTAACAGAGATTTAGCTCATGTTGATAAAATAAAACAAAACATAATTGAATGGAACCTTGCAGCCATATGAAGCAGAACTCCAACCCATAGCAGAAAATAAAATTCTAAAATATTTGAAGCCAGAGTAGACGAAACAACTTTTAGTAATGGAATAACGAAAACCAATCCAAGATAGAAATTGCTATTGGAATATTATTGACTAATTTTGCGCGAGTAATGAAGTCTTACAACATAACTTAAAAAGACAATCCTTCGATAAACTATAACAAAACATTATGGAATTTGAACAATAAAAAACAGAGGCTAGCAAAACTTGAATCTAAAGAATTAAGAGGTGTTGTTTTCAATCTAAGGTTCTTCCTTAATCGATTCTCCTCATTCCTTTCCAAGGCGAGTCAAATCTTTACAACCCAAGGACTTCTCTCAGGTTGACTAAACTAGAAGCTAAACTCAACAATTGAAGAACATGCAGCTGAAAGTTGAAAATAAAATGCTAGAAAGTGCTCCACGCCAAAAAATAGAAAGTTTAATTGATGGAAATTTAGATTGACTTTATTAAAAAACCTTGCACACTTCAAACATTACCAAAAATTAAAATACAAAGCTGAATTAACAACTAAAAGAATAAATCTATACATAACTTAATCGAAGCAACTAAACAAAATTTAAAGCTTGAATATAATGTTGGACAAAACTGAAATTACAGAAAAAGCCTAAACTCGACAACCTCTAATCCCTTTTTCTCCAATCGAACTCACTTTAACATTTTTCAAGGTAAAGTGGGTCTTAACAATCTAAGGTTTTCACCTAGATTGGACTGAGTACGAAATGGAGAGCATGATGAAATACTGAAAAATAGATTTTCTTCTGTGGATGAATTTTTCCTTCTTCCTTAAGTTTCTCTTCATTTTATAGCCTTCAAGCATCTAGGGTGTCTTCATTTTCCATGTATGAATTGATGTAGGAAGTTGTTGCTTGGATTAAGGAGGGATTGATGCCAGAATCTTCTAATTATGGTAATTCCCGAAATTTACGTTTTTTTACTTTGCAGGTAGCAATTGTATTGCAATTCTCTCCTTCAGCTAAAATGGCATGAGAATCAAATAATTCAGCCACCTTCCTACTTGTTTAGCTCTTTTCTAGCATTTTTAAGAATTTCCAACATGCTCAAAGGTTTCTTATCAAACTTTCTCTAATTCAATAGATTTTGGACTTCAAAAAGGATAAAGTTACAAGAATAACCTTTGTTTGTGAGCTAAATAATTCTAAAAAATGATATAATTCTAAAAAATGAGAATTATCAATACTCAATGCGAATAGGTTGTTAATCTATCTACAAGCATGCACGTAATCATGCTAAAGTAAAGAAACGGCAAGTTACTGATATGCATAGAGAAATTAAGAATAAATCTCACAAAAATTACAAAGTACAGTTGTTTACACCCAAATCAGCGTCGAAAGCCTAACCGAACATCAAATTGATGTAGCCCGACACCGAGGATCGATCAAAACTCCTAATCTAAGCCCAAAACTACTGAAAATATAGAGAAAATTCTAAGGTTGCCTAATTTCAGCGAGGGAAAGGGAGACCAATGACCTAAGCGTCGAAATTTTCTTTTTATACAAATCGCAGTAGCATTGAGATGCTATAGGCAGTGGCGAGACGCTACAAGTGTCTGGCAGGGGCTCATCGTAGTGTCACGCAAGGGATGCTCGACGCTCCATTACAGCAGCATCAAGATGTTGTGGATAGTGCCTCGATGTTGTCTTTTTCTCGCACATTCTGTCTTTGATGCTCTTAGCAGCGTTGAGACACTCCTGTCAAGAGCAAAATGGTCATTTCACTTCATCTTCTTGCTCAATTGCTCAAATTACCTCCGATTTGGATCATTTTACCCCTTTTGGATGCAAACGCTCTAAAACATTTCTCTTCCTCGAATACATAGAAAAACACTGATTAAACACATCAAAACTATTGATCTAGCATGAATTACCATGAATAATATAGGACTATTTTGGTCCTATCAAATTACACCCAACTTAAATCTTGCTAGTCTTTGAGAAAGGCACAAACAAAATAGTAAATAAATCAATGATTGCACACACATGACTTTAATTTCCATGCCTAGGCATATCACGATAATCACAAAAGGGAAACATGCAAATTAGTATCCAAAATTTGAGGCACTTTTTAAAACTCTTTATCTTTTCCCGTGTGTGTGTGGCATTGGTAAAGTAATCTTTACAAGCCCGAATAAGGTTTATAAGGCTCTCAATCCATATTCCCCCTACACTAGTCCTAATAACTAGCAAGCTATAAAACAATCAAGCAAGTAATAGGTTACTAGGCGCTCGAACTACAACAGGGTAGTGCTCTCCCAAACTTGCATCACTTTGAAACCAAAGGGTACTATATTTAACACATATGTTGCGGGGACCCGTATCCAGAGCACTCCCTCAATGGATAGCCTGGCTGATCACAACAGAGGCAATTCTTTTTACCCATTGATTCATCTTTAACTATTACAAGTTTATTTTCACTTTTCACTTTTACTTTTCAATTGATTTTTCTTCTTTTCAAAGCTCAATTTTCTTTCCTTTCTTTCACATAAAATGGCATGCTTGTTATCCTCCTAAGCAACTCATTACAAGCTATCATGCAAAAAATTGACTCAATAACCAGCCCTATGCCTATCATGGTGACAACAGACATATAAGCCCAATAACTCGACCCTAAGCCTTTAGGACTACAAAAGGATAGGCTAATGTGCTCATAACATACAGGAAAGTCAAGAAAATTTTGAAAATTAGGCACAAAACAGGCTCAAAATAGAATAACATCCACACACTTCAACTAATGCAATTAAAGTAACATGTCAAGCATGTCATTAATATTCCTCATGAAGCAACAAGCAATCAAATCTTCAACCAATAATGCTTAGAATCCTCAAAACTTTCCTCAAAAACATGCTAAACATATTAATCAAAAGTTCGAACTCAGATGCTCAAGGACTCAATTAACATGCAAAGCAATCAACATTAGCTCAAAAAAAATTTAAAATTTTATAATTTGCTCAAAAGCTAAATAGTCCGAACTTAGGTACATAGGACTCAATAATAAAGCTCAAATACAACAAACTCCACCCCAACATAAACTTTACATTGTCCTCATCTCAGTGAAAGCATAAAGACAAAGAGAAAGGAGAACAGAAAAACTATCATGATAACTCAGTACGTAGATGGGTGGTGGTGCGTCTTTGGCCTCCAAGAATGATAAAATTTCTTCCCAAACGTCAATTTATTACGTACAAAAGCAAAAGAGAACTAAGCTAAGAAAAGAAAAAATAGAAACCAGTAAAAGGAAAGCAATTAAATTTAAAACCTGATAGCTTCCAGGAAGCACAAATTTTTATAGTCGATTGCTTGATTTGTTATGTGGCATGTGTTAGGGCACATAGAAATTCTCCCATTGCTTCGGCCCTTTCTTCCTTGAATCCACAAACCCCACTACACATAACAAGCTCTTCAACATCTGATAGGCTCCAGAAATGTAAGTCTTTTTGTAGTTTTTCAACTATAAAAACATAAAAATAGAAAGATCAAAGAAAACAGACTCTAACTCTAACTCGTAAGACAAAGAATAAGAACATTTGCAAAGTAAAGAGGACTCGAAAGATAGAACATATGCAGATCTTTCGACCTCCAACTCTATCATCTGGACCTTCTCATGGACTTGGACTGAGTGGATGAACTTAATGCTATGCATATTATAATATTGCATGAGAATTATTTGTCTTCAAGAGGGTCAATCATGACATAAGACTTCTAGCCCTATAGAATATTTGCATGATCAATCTTGGTTGTTTAATTAATTGAATCATTGGACTAATTGGTGAAATCAATTCCCTAAGGCATATTTTTCCTGATTTGTCTCCATATTTATCACTTTATTTTAGTCTTTATCTCTCTTCAGATTTCTTTCTCTTACTAAAATTGGCTGATAGTATTCATGGTACTTGATAGTATTCGTGGTACTTGTGTTTTATTGCTATTTTATGTTGTATTTAGTGCTTCCACATATATATTTGGCTATTTTACAGTTATTGAGCATTTGAGGTAAAACCAAGCATTTGGGAGACTTATAGAAAAAAACGAAGCAAATTGGCATCAATTGGAGCGATCAAATAAAGAGAAATTATGAATTGAGCCAAGAAACTAGAGGGATTATCCTCTCAACGACCATTGAGACATTATGTAGGTAACCAATTTAGCAAGAGGAACCGCAAGGGTTGCGTTGAGACTCTACCTTTGGGCATCTCAACCCCCAAAACATGCGCTTTGACCCTTTCCATTTGTAGTGTCTTGACGCTACTCGATTTTTGTTTATAAAATAGAATAGGAAAGACAACATCGAGGCGCTGTCCCTAGTGTCAAGATGCCGCTTCTATGCTATAAAAAGGGTGTTTTGGCTACGGATTTGGAGAGCCCAATTGAAGAGACAAAGCCTATCTTCGATTTCTACTAAGTCTTTGGACCTAGAGGAAACTCTTGAGAGCCAAGGAAGAAATTCAAGGTTCAAGATCGTGACACATCACGTCGGGAAGGAGGATTGACATGCGTTAGAGAGTTTTAATCTTTTCCATTTCTCTTTGTAGTTTATTTTATGGACTTTTTAGATAAGTTTAGGTTTTAATTGTGAATTTTGAGTGGCTAAACTCTATGCATAGGATTTATTGTTATTTGTTAAATTTATGAATGCTTAATTTAATTAGAAGTTTCTCTTTTTATTGCAATAGAATTATTCACGTGTTCTTGTGCATAGTTATATGCTTTTTGCCAAGGTATAGTTCTGAATGGTTTAAGTTTTAGCTTGGGGAAGTAAAATTTAAACATAGTTTTGAATACGTGACTATTAGTAATATCTTGCATGGGAATGAAGATTTATCTAATAGAAACCATTAAAGGAAGTGATTTATCTAATAGAAACCATTAAAGGAAGTTTCAATAATGCCTTGCTTAGTTGTAAAAAATAGACAGGAATGTTGCTTTTATAATTAAGCAAAAGAATTAATTGGGCTTAGAAAAGTCAATTAATATTAATCATCTTCATGGTTTATAATTTTTTGCATGTTAAATTTGAATTGTAAAATTAATTAAGAAATTAATATATGCAATTTATATTCTAAGACTATTCCCTCTAGTTGACTCCAATTTCTAAACAGTTAATTTTAGTTTTAATTACACCTATCATTTCGGTTCTCTAAATAAAATTAAATGTTTGTAACTATGGTGACTAATTAAACTATAAATCCAATCATGAGGACGATACTCTCACTCAATTCACTATTCTAAAACTTAACCCATACACTTGCAGTATTGCAATGCAAAATAAAGCGCATAAAGTTTTTGGTGCTGTTGCTGTGGATTGACAATTATTTAGTTTGATTGGTATTGTGGAGAAAACATTTGATTTTAATTTAGAGTGTAAATATGGTACATTTTATATATATTCTCTTTTGTTTTTATAATTGCAGTTTATGTCTATTCTCTTAATTTTGTTTTTCTCATTATTTTTGTTTTTATTTTCTTTTTAGGCTCACTTGAGTAATGCCCAAAGCACAACCCACTACAATTTCTTTGTAGCTTGCTGACCATTCTATCACATACCCTAGAGGTATAATGGAGGGCGTTATTGTTAAGGTTGACAAACTTTTTTTTCATGTAGATTTTGTGGTGCTAGATACAGAGGAAGACAAGGAGATTCCCATCATTTTGGGACGACCTTTCCTTGTCACGAGGTAAGCT
Organism: Trichosanthes truncata; assembly: GCA_033996785.1. NCBI lineage: Eukaryota > Viridiplantae > Streptophyta > Magnoliopsida > Cucurbitales > Cucurbitaceae > Trichosanthes > Trichosanthes truncata. Next base: position 51,958,796 of record JAWPNB010000002.1, on the reverse strand, counting down.
TTAATCAATCTAGAACAAGGCAAGTTATCTCTATGAGTTAATGAAGAAGAGGTACCTTTTGATATGAAAAGTTTAATGAAATACCCCAGCGAGGTAGGCCAATGCATGGTTGTAGATGTTGATAATTTGATCGATGAGTTCCAAAAGTTTATGTTGAATAAGGATCCTCTGGAGTTAGCTCTCAACGATGGTAATGATTTTTTCAGCAATTGATCTATCCATTTGAGCCTCATCTTGCTAAAGATGTTAAAAGAAAGTACTTCTTGGGAGGCAACCCAAGTTTTCTATCCTCTATCTATTATTTCATTTAGTTTTTCTTTTCTAGCTTAGGTTGTTTTGACTGTCATTTAATCTCGTTCCGACTTGAGTAGGACCTCAATCATTTGGGTGTTTTTTCTTTCCCATACATTAAGGATACTTTGGAGATTCCATCTAGCATATCAAGGCAGTATTGTTCACCCCTCATTGTCTTGCATGCTTTAGCTTTATTATTACTTTAAGGACTATGTGTGCTTTAAGGTTTGGTGGGTAGTACCTTAGCATGTCCCGATTTTTTAGCATATTTTTTGAATTTTTTAGTATGATATGGATGAATTTTTGGTACATAGCTTGTAATGAGGATTGCCTAGGATGTATGCTAGATTTTAATTTGTTGATTAAAAAAATGCTAAAATATGAGAATATAGCATGAATTTGAGTAATTTTTAATTTTTTTTTTCTTTTCATCTCTGGCGTATTTTTAGCACATAGCCACTGGTTTTTAATTTTGAAGGCTTAGAATAGGTTTATTTGACCTTTTACTTATTGTGACCGTGAAAGGTCATGGATTTGATTAGATGGTTAAATTGCATGATGGGTTGTAATGTTACACTTCGGAGAAAATGCTTGTCTTCTTTCTATTTAGTTTTGTACTCATCATAGAAAAATCAAAAGAGAGAAAAGGCAAAAAGAAAATTTGTCTTAAAATGGGACAAAAAGTTAGGGCCACCTATGAGTTGATGGGTAAAGGCTCATGCAATGGATGTGTGAACTCTAGTGTCTTAATTAATTAATTAATAAATAAATAAAAGTTCAAGTGTGGAGGTTATGTGAAGTATCTTAGTGGCATCTTAGGGGCTGTTTGGTGCGCTGTTTTGTAATCAGAAAGCCTGGGAATCACAAAACCTGGGAATCCTTGGTCGTAACCAGAAAGCCTGGGAATGCTGATTACTGTGTTTGGGGTGCAGTGTTGAGTCTGTCTGGTTTGTTGAAACCGATGTTTGGGGTGCAGGGTTGGGTTGGATTGGAGCTGTGTATGCAGATTTTTTTTTAGACAATTTTTAGTTGGTTTTTTGGATCCATTTTATTTGTACTTGATAAATTATTTGTTCAATTGCATATCCATATTTTTCCTTCTTATGTGGATCAATTGTTCCAAAGATACGAAATATATTATGTGTATTTTGTACAAGTATATTGCTATCTCAACCACAACATTCATGATCATTGAAAATGAAATAAGAACATATAATTAAAGTAGTTCGCAATGAATGTATAAAGTTGTCAAAATTACAACACATAAAACCATACAACATAATAGAAGGTTTGAAAATCATAACATCATATAACTTAAACTTAAAGGAATAATGAAAGATGATAATAGTAGTCCATTACATAACGTAATTAAAATTAAGTAGTAGATGAAGGAGACGAACGCATCGAGTTGTCATCCATTGGGGGCCGGGGTCCAGGTTCTCTCCCTAAGACTTCAACACAGTAATCATACTTTCAATCAAGGGAGAATGCAAAGAAGGAGTTTAGCATCATACTATCTGACAAAAGGGTCTTCGCAACGGCCATGCAGTCCTGCCTTGTCATCCAAGGGATTGCCTTTAATTCTTCATATAGCTCGTTCGCACGGGCCCTTTCAATGCGGTCCTTCTCAGAAGGCCAACATGCAATCCTCCCAATCTGTTCTGCTGTTAAGTGGAACCCGTTATTCAGGATGTCTGACATGTTGGACTTTGAGGATATACGCCTCCTCCTACTTGGTCGAGGCCCTCCAAACTCTCCTGTCCGACTTGTTGGTGTACCTGATGTCTCTTCCCCAATTGGTGTATCAACTGTAGGTGGATCGCGGACGAATGTATTTTCAAATTCAAGGGGAAAGTCATCATCCAGGTCAATCGCACCATCTGATGTCATCTCAGCTGGAGTCTGTGCGCCTGCCCCTGTTGCTCTATCTTTTCCAAATATTATGGCAAGATCATTAAACCAGGGGAATGGCTTGTTTCTGAGTCCTCGAGCATTGGGATGACCCTGCATGGCAGTGTGGGAACAATTAGAAGATGTGCAATAATTATTTTATCTAAACAATTAACTAGCATGATATTTGTCATACCTTCACCCAATCATCAAATAACTCTTTCTCAGCCTCGATGCATTTTCGTTCCTCATTCTATCCAAACCCACTACATGTAGGCCCCATCATCTCAGAAATTGCTTGGTATTGTCTCTTCAAAGTCCTCAATCGTGACTCCAAATTAGGGGAAACTTGCATGTCACATTCAGGCATCTTCTCCTTCATCATCTTTTGCACAGCGATCAGAAATCCAGGCCTAAAGGTGCCATTATCGGCCCGCCAACCACCGGCCTGGACGAGATGCAATAGACATTCGACGAACACAGCGTCCTCCTCCGGAGTCCATATATGTTTGGAGTTTTTATTTCGTGATGAGGATTATGCCATCTACAATAATACATAAATTTTAATAATATAGTTAATGCATTTTTTCTTTTTAAAATGTATCGATAAACGATATTATATGTTCGAATAAGCATTCACGATTATGTAATTAATTCATTAATATGAACTGAATGTTATGTACATAGCCAAAAATATATATGGGCTGATTGTCACAATTACACAGTAGTCCCACAAAAGACATATATGAACGAAATTAAAAAAAAAAAAGAAATAAAAGTCCATGTTGACATTGAGTTAATTCCCATTCCAAATCGTCCACATATGGTCCCCAAGGTTATCCCTCCATCCAGTCCAGACATCTGTTGTCTCCACAAAGCTAATGTTGTCTGCATTCATCTCATACGAGTCGGGATCACTTGGCTGCGCTGCCTCAAATATTGGGTCTGGACCCATTTCTTTAATGATTAAGTTGTGTAACAAACAACATGCAGTGATCGTTTTACACTGGACTTTGACGGGGTAATAAGATTTTCCTCGAAGGATTGCCCACCTCCCCTTCAATACACCGAATGCCCTTTCGATCACGTTTCGAGCTGATGAATGTCTCATATTGAACAACTCTTTCGGGCTGGTTGGTGGATTCCCTCCTCGCCATTCAGTTATATGGTATCGTGTTCCCCTGTATGGGGCTAGGAATCCTTCTTCATTTGGATATCCAGCATCACACAGGTAGTAGTAACCTGCCATAATGTCAGGTACATGAGTGCTAACATTGGACTAATTTGGTGATATACTAAAATGACAAGTTCGAACCATAGTAGCAGTGTGGTTACCCCTTGGGACCTTTAACCCTGTCAGTCTGGATACTGCGTCACGTAGAACCCTAGAGTCAAATGCAGATCCTTCCCATCCAGGGAGGACAAAGATGAATTCACCATTCTGAGAACATGCAACAAGATCATTCGTGGCGATCTCACCCTTCCTCGTCCTATATCGTGGGCGATCAACTGCACTAACGTTCACTCTGATGTGTGTCCCGTCTAATGCACCTAAACAATTCTGCGATGAAACAGAAGATATGGCTTCAATTTTCTAAAGTTGAAATCATATCTCCAATTGTGAGAACAGTGTAAGTGTCACTTATGTACCTCGAACCAGCGCCACCTCTCGTCCTGGTAAGTGTTGGTGACTGGTTCGGGTGACTTTAGTAACACCTCGTGCAGTCTCAGTAGCGCATCTAATACTGCATTGAAATGTCTTGACACGGTCTCACCAGATCTTGCGAAATGTCTGCGCACCACCCGATTTTTAACATCGTGGGCAACGATGTGGAGAAAGATCACAACCATTTCCTCCACGTCAACATATTGAGTCCCTGCTAACCCCCCTTTTACTTTCAGCATCTCACATAAGATGGCGAATGTTCTTATATCCATCCGCGTATTCTCACGGCAAGCCAAATCGCTTTCATGTATAAGTCGGAAGAAATTTAATTGTCTAATTTGGTGTCTTACATAGGGGGATTGGTTTTCAAGTCTTCGTTGCCCTTGCATAATTGCAGCGAACGTTGCTGCGAACTGGAATTGCGTTGCGCATATGACAGTAAGAATTGCTGTCAACTCATTCGGGTCAATATCCAGCTATCCATTTACTACTTTAGTTATGGGATCTTGAAAAAACATATTCAGGTACATAAGATTCATTGTTTCCATAGTAGGGCTCCCTACACCAACTACGAATCCTATGAAAGCATGATATGCTCCACTACAAATGGGTACACATGTACATCCTACGTGTTGACTACGGCCTATAGTAAGTCTACAATCTACAAACTTATTTAGGTTCATTTCATCCATATTGTATGCCCTATAAGGCAATTCCACCTCATCAAATGTACTATAAGACTTGTATACGACCCCACTAACGCATGATATGCGTTTATGGCATTCTACAATGTCATATAAATATCGGGTTTTATGCCCGAAGAATGGAAAGTAAAATTTTAATGATTAATCAATGGTTGACTGAATAAGTAGATATTTGGCAACAAATAAATAAATATGTATATGTGGCAACAAATTATAGGCTTTAAAATTTAGACTTCAAGAAAACATGTAAATTAAAATATGTATATTTGTATAATTTAGCATAATTTAATTATAATTTTAGCTATGAGATAAATATTTTGACTATTTAAATGCTATTTATATTTTAAATTTAATTATATATTTTAATTTTTTATTCTATCTTGATAAATACAATAAATTTTTTAACATTTGGATTTATGAAATTAATTTAATTAAATTTTATAGTGACATTTTCTATTTGATACTTATTAATATACTCATATTCTTTCATATTATTCATGTTATTGTATTATTTCTAATATATTCTAAAAAAGTTTCTTCCTGATTTTTTATCAAATAATAATCTATATTAGTACAACTTAAAAACTATATAATAATAATTTTTTTTTTTCTTTAACTCTATTGAATCATTTTTAAAAAATATTATTATCATTTAAAAGTCAATAATTTGATTATTCAAAGTGATTATTATAGGACTAAAAAGTAAGTACATTTAATATGAAGCTTTTGTTCAATAAGTTTATTAACTTACAAAACCAAAATGCCAAACTAAGTAATCATTTTATTTTTAGATTCTTATTTTTTATCACCTGCTTTTAAAAAATCCAGCCAAATTTTAAAAATTGAAAAGAATAGTTTTAAAAAATGTTGATTTTGTTTTTGAATTGTGGCTTAGAATTTAAATATGTTTTGAAGGGAGGTAAAAAGCTTAGCAAAAAAATTATGAGTGTTAGCATGCTTTTAAAAAAACAGAAAATCAAAAGCTTTTTTATTATCAACGGGAGCTCTAAGTTACTTAGGATGCTATGGTTTTGAAGTTTCCATCCCATCTTTTGTGAAATGATTTTGTATTTGAAAACTCTCTATTTCACCTTCTCTTTTTCTAATTGTCTGCATTTTATGGAATAAGAGGGGTGGATAAATTAACCAAAAAGCCAAAGAATAAAAACAAATGTAAACTCATGACCAATTATATTTATAAAGAAAATAGAGAATCATCATCGGCCACGAACAAAATAAAACAACACATATGCATACCAATCACAAGCAGAATCAAGTGTAGCAAATCAGAACCCTCATCAATTTTAAATCAGATCAAAGGATGTGAAAAAGAAAAACACAGACGTGTACATAACCTTCGGCCTCAGGAACCATCATCGGGTGGTTGGAATATGGAATATAGATGCAAGTCGACCACCACCAAGCTCAAACGAAGACAAATCATCCCCTACGAAGCCTTTTTCTCACTTCAAATCTGCCTCAAACCCAAAGACAGGACATTCGCAATCAGATTCGAGGAATAGGAGTAGAATCATCATCGGCGAAGAACAAATGAAAACAACACACATGAATACCAATCACAAGTGTAACAAATCAGAGACCCCATCAAATTTAAATCAGATCGAAGGATATGAAAAAAAATACAGACATACACATAAACTTCGGCCTCAAGAACCTGGAATAAAGATGCAAGTCGACCACCAAGCTCAAACAAAGCCAAATCATCCTCTACCAAGCCTTTGTCTACTTCGAATATGCCTTAAACCCGAAGACATGCCATTCGCTATCAGAGTCGAGGAATAATAGAAGATATCTAAGCGACGGGAAAGGCGGCAAGGGGTGCTTCTTGGAGCGGCGCTGACTGGGCTTACGGTAAAGGATGAGCGTTTCGAGAGATGGATCGAAGGTAGAAGAAGAAGTCGAAAGCATGCTGGAACCTGGAATAGAGATGCAAGTCGACCACCAAGCTCAAACGAAGCCAAATCATCCCCTACCAAGTCTTTTTCTACATGCGAATTTGCCTCAAACCCGAAGACATGCCATTCACGATCAGATTCGAGGAATAAGAGAAGATATCTAAGCGACGGGAAAGGCGGCAAGGGGTGCTTCTTGGAACGGCGATGACTGGGCTTACGGTAGAGGATGAGCGTTTCGAGAGATGGATCGAAGGTAGAAGAAGAAGTCGAAAGCATGCCGGAACCTGGAATAGAGATGCAAGTCGACCACCAAGCTCAAACGAAGCCAAATCATCCCCTACCAAGTCTTTTTCTACATTCGAATCTGCCTCAAACCCGAAGACATGCCATTCGCGATCAGATTCGAGGAATAAGAGAAGATATCTAAGCGACGGGAAAGGCGGCAAGGGGTGCTTCTTGGAACGGCGATGACTGGGCTTACGGGAGAGAGGGATCGAAGGTAGAAGAAGAAGTCGAAAGCATGCCAGAGAGCGTTTGGAAAGATGACGGAGAGCTAGGGTTTTTTCGTGGAAGTCCAGAGACCGTGTGGGAGAGGTAGCGACAAGGAGTAATTGCGAGCGTTGGAATTGGGGGCATTGGAATGGAATAAGGAAACCGATGGTTTCTTTTTTTTTAAACCAAGGCTTTCGAAATCCAGCGGGCCAAACATAGGATTGGGTTTCAAACCCAATCCAACCCATTACAAAACAAGCCTCCAAATGGCCCCTTACTTTCTTGAATGTGAGGAGACTTAATAATTGAGACTTAGAGCCAGAGTAGGGAGAATATGAGGCATAAGGCTTATACAACTATTCTGGGTTTATAAAGACTGAAATAGGAGGCTAGACACACACACACACAAAGGATAAAAAGAAATTAATTTTGAAATTTCTTAATGAATGTCTTTATTCAAATATTTTGGTGTGTTATAGATTTTATGAGATTTAGATTTATTGAGGCATGAGTCATTAGCATGTATTTATTATTTTGAAATATTGTTTTGTTTTATTTTGTTTGAGGACTAGCAAAAGGATAAGTTGGGGTATTTGATAGCACATAAAATGTGTTATCCCTAGGACTTGTTTTATTGCTAGTTTGTGTTGTATTTAAGTGTTTTCACGTATATATTTGATTATTTTACAGTTATTGAGCATTTGAGGCAAAGTCAAGCATTTGGAAGGCTTATGAATGAAAATGAAGCAAATTGGCATTGATTGGAGGCATCAAATAAAGTGAAATTATGAATTGAGCCAAGAAACCCCGAGGGACTAGCGTCTCAATGCCCAAAAGAGCGTCAAGACACTTTGTAGGCATCCAATTTAGCAAGAAGAACTGCAAGGGTGGCGTTGAGATGCTACCTTTGGGCATCTCAATGCCCAAAACACACACGCTTTTACCCTTTCTATCCATAGCGTCTTAGCGTTGCGTGTAGCATCTTAACACTATATTTTTCCGTTTATAAAATGGAATAGGAAGGACAACATCGAGATGTTGTTCCTAGTATCTCAATGTTGCCCGATGCTATAAAGTGGTGTTTTGGCTCCGGATTTGGAGATCCCAATGGAGGGAAAAACCTATTTTTTATTTTTACTCAATTTTCTTTTTCATTGTCTTGCACGCTTTAGCTTTATTATTCTTTTTCATTGTCTTGCACGCTTTAGCTTTATTATTACATTGAAGACAATGTGTCTTTTAAATTTGGGGGTGGGCAGTACCTTATCAAGTCTTGATTTTTTAGTATATTTTTAAAATTTTTAGCATCATATGGATTAATATTTGATGCAATGCTTGTGATGAGGACTGCCTAGGATATATGCTAGATTTTGGTTGTTCACAATTGCTAAAATATGAGAATATAGTATGAATTTAAGTAAATTTTAATTTTTTTTTCTTTGCATCTCATGCTCATTTTTGATCACATAGCCACCTGTTTTTAGTTTTGAAGGCTTATAATAGAATTATTCTCCTCGAAAGGTCAAGGATTTGTTTAAATGGTTAAATTGCATGATAGGTTGTAATGCTACACTCGGGAGAAAATGCTTGTCTTCTTGCTATTTAATTTTATGCTTGTCATGGAAAAAAATCAAAAGAGAGAAAAAGAAAAAATAAATAAATTTTACTCAAAATAGGACAAAAAGAGCTACCTCTATTGTGATCCGTTAGGGTCACCTATGAGTTAAAGGGTAAAGGCTCCTATAGTGGATGTGTGAAAGCTAGTGTCGTAATTAATTAGTTAATTAATTAATAAAAATTCAAGTTTGGGGGTTATGTGAAGTATCTTAATGGCATATTACTTTCTTAAATGTGAGGAGACCTAATAATTGAGACTTAGTGCAAGAGTTAGGGGAAGATGAGGCATAAAGCTTATAAAGACTGAAGAGGCTACACACACACACACAAGGGATAAAAATAAATTATTTTTGAAATTTCTTGATGAATGACTTTATTCAAATATTTTGATATGTTGAGGATTTTTTGAGATTTAGATTTATTGAGACATGAGTCACTAGCATGCATTTGTTATTTTGATTTATGGTGTTGTTTTATTTTTCTCGAGGACTATCAAAAGCTTGAGTTTGGGGCTATTTGATAAAAAAATTTATGCTAGTTTTATAGCTTTATTGTAAGCTTTCATGTTTATGTGTTTATTTATAAATTTCAAGTATTTGGAATTCAACCGAGATTTCTGAGGATTTATTGAGAAAAATGTGCTTAAATGGTCGAAAATTGAAGAGCCCATGATAAAATTAAAATAGTTAAAGAGAAAAGAAGAAAACGAGCCAAAAAGAAGTGTTGTAACAACTCCAGGCCACATGACCCGTGCCACAACGTCTTGATGCTATTAGTAGTGTCTCGAAGCTACTTGATTTTCCAAGAGCGAAACGGAATGGAAAAGGTAGCGTCAAGAAGTTGTCCTTAGAGTCTTGACACTACCCTAATTCTTGAATTTAAAAAGAATTAGGATGATGTCTTCATGAGCTATCCTGATAGTATAAAAGGGACCATTTGCCTAGAAATTGAGGGAACCAAATTAGAGAGAAAAAAGCCTATTTTCGATTTCTACTTAGTTTTTGGGACTTAGAGGATACTCTTGAAAGCTAAGGAAGAAATTCAAGGCTCAAGATTGCAACTCATTAGGACGGAAATGAGAATTGGCATGCGTCAAAGAGTTTTTTATCTTTTCCCTTTTCTTTGTAGTTTCTTTTATGAACTTTTTAGATGAGTTTAGGTTTTATCGGTGAATTTTGAGTGACTAAACTCTATTTTTAATATTTATTATCATTCGTTAAACACATGAATGTTTTAATTTAATTAACAGTCTTTTTCTTATGCAACAAAGTTATTGATATGTTCATGTATATAATTCTATGTTTTTGGCCCTGATTGGTTTAAATTTTAGCTTGAAAGACTAAAATTTAAATCTCGGTCTGAATGCATGACTGTTAATATTATCTTGCATGAGAATGACGATTTTTCTAATATAAGCCATAAAAAAGAAGTTTCGATAATGCCTTGCTTGGTTGTAGAAAATAGACAAACGTGTTGATTTTATAATTAGGCAAGAGAATTCATTCAACTTGAAAAAGTAAGTTATTATTCATCTTCTTGGTTTATAGTTTATTGCATGTAAAAATTAAGAGTTTAATTAATTCAATTATTTCCTAAGAATATTCCCTCTAATTGTCTCCACTTGTAAATATTTAGACTTAGTTACCTTATTCTTACTTTTTGGTTCTCTAAATAAAATTCAATGTTAGTAACTACGACAATCCTTTAAACTAGAAACCCAATCCTGATGATGATACCTCACTCAATTCACTATACTAAAACTTGACACTGTACACTGGTAGTTTTGCATTGTTCAACTAAAAAGTCGAGCATCAAAATCTTCATTCCCATGCAAGATGTTACTAATAGTCATGTATTCAGATCTATGTTTAAATTTTACTTTCCCATGCTAAAACTTAAACCATTCAGAACTATACCTTGGCCAAAAGCATATAATTATGCACAAGAACATATGAATAACTTTATTGCAATAAAAAGAGAAACTGCTAATTAAATTAAGCATTCATGAATTTAACAAATAACAATAAATCCTAAACATAAATTTTAGTCACTCAAACTTCACAATTAAAACCTAAACTTGTCTAAAAAATCCATAAAAGAAACTGCAAAGAGAAAGGGAAAAGATAAAAACTCTTTGACATGTGCCAATCTTTGTTCCCGACATGATGTGCCATGTTCTCGAACCTTGAATTTCTTCCTTGGCTCTCAAAATTTTTCTCTAGGTTCCAAAAACCGAATAGAAATCGAAAATAGGCCTTTTTCCTCCAATTGGACTCTCCAAATCGGTAGCCAAAATGACCTTTTTATAGCTTCAGGGGCAGGATCGAGAGGCTAGCGACAACATCTTGATGCTGTCTTTCCTATTCCATTTTATAAAAGGAAAATCGAGTAGCGTCGAAACACTACACGCAACGTCTCGATGTTACGAATGGACAAGGTCAAAGTGCGCTATTTTGGACATTGCAACTCCCAAAGGTATCATCTCAACGCCATCCTTGTTATTCATCTTGCTAAATTGGCTGCCTATAGAGTGTCTCGACGCTCTTTTGGGCATTGAGACACTAGTACCTCAAATTTCTTGGCTCAATTCATAATTTCTCTTTATTTGATGGCTCCAATTGGTGCCAATTTGCTTCTTTTTCATCCATAAGTCTCCCAAATGCTTGGTTTTTCCTCAAATGCTCGATAGCTATAAAATAACCAAATATATATGTGAAAGCACTAAAATACAATATAAGCTAGCAATAAAACAAATCCTAGGGATTACACATTTTGTGTGCTATTAGTGCTTAAGTGAATTAGAAAACCAATGTCATGGACGATACTCAAACACTCATTCACTATATTAAAACTTGACACGCACACTTGTTTGAAATCCACCAGCTTTTCCATAATCATTTTACGCAACAAAACGTTTCCTTTTTCTTCCTCTCTCTGCAAGTTCTTCCTCCATAAAAATTAATGCAAAACTTTGCTTATAAAGATCGTGCAACAAAGCATCAAATGAAAAGAAAGTTTGAAATCCAACTTTCTCTTTTTAAAAGTGTAAAGAAGTTAAGTGGAAGAAAAAAATGAAAGTTGTTTTTTAATTTTCTTTTTGCTCTCTCAGTTTGTGTTAGTGATTAGTAGGAGATTAATGTAGTTTTCAATTACAATTTCTCGACGGTGAAGGAAGAGAGGTGTAGGTTTTTTTTTTTTTTTTGGTCTTTAGAGATCAGTTACGAAAGAGGGTTATGGTTATGGATTTTGGGTTTTGGGTTTTTGGAGCTTATTTGGTCAAATTGTTGCTATGGCCTTTCAAATGCTAATAAACTTGAAGAAGGCGGGTTTGGTTCAGTTTACAATGTTAATTATCAAAAGTTTGATATGTGCTTATTTTTTTAATATTTAAAAAATGTTAGAACCACTATATGAGAATTTTTTAATTTATTTTGACTAAAATGATTTTGGAAAAGTTGGTGGGTAGTGACTAGTGAGGAAATAACAGTGAAAGGGCTATCAACAAAATCAAAACAATGACATGAAGAATTCAAGGATGAAACAAAAGTCATCTCGAAGTTTCAACTTTCAGCAGCTCATTAGTAGTATAATACTGTAAACAGAAAAGACAATTTTTTGCTTCAATAATTGTTTCGACTTTGATTGTCAGGGTATATAATGTAACATCACAACAATTTGTTGAACTCACTGGCTGCTTTAACTTCAACCATCTGATATAATTTTATTCGAATTTGGATGAGATGCAAAACCTACATAGCATCTCAGAGAAAGATGGAAATAGAGCTTTCATCTTCCATGTCTCCTTTTATTCATTACATAAATGTACACACCATATCATGAACGTGAAGGGGGCATGACACATTAAGTTGATTCTGATTCTATGATTTAGAGATGATGGTTGACCTCAGTTTTGAACCTCTTCTTCTCTTCATTCCATTACATAATAAAACAGAGGGGCAATCTTTATCCTCTCAAACCATGTATCTCAACTTGTTGAGTTCTTCATTAGCAAATCATTGGTTCAGAGTTTGTGGGAGAAGAAGGCAATTCCTATTTCCCTTAGAGCCACTGTAGGAGTTTAAGGCAGATAAAGCCCTTGAGTTTGGCCTTCATTCCCTCTAGCTCTACCCTCTTTCAATAGTTTTATATTCGTTAATTTCCTTTTTCAAGAAAAAGTATCAGTTATAGGTGATTATTAGAGAATACTCTTCCATAAATATTGCCTTAATTTATGCTGCTAATTGCAAACCCATATACCTCTCTTCTATTATGGTATTAGAGAATTAAACAACCAAATTTTTCCAATTTTTTTTTTACCTTTTTTTTAGAAATCTCTTCCTTCTTCATTATAGCAGTTTCAATGGCTACCATTATCGAATTTTTTTTATCTAAAAATGCTCCAGCAATTTTGTCACCTTTATTTCTTCTATCCTACATCTGTAATCTTGTGCCTCTTTGCTTGGATTCAAAGACTTATTGTTGCATGTATTTTTGTGCTCGGAAATAACCGTAAGTGTACGGTGCCAAGTTTTAATATAGTGATAAGTATAGAGTAGTATCTCTCCATAGGGATTAGTTTTCTTTAGACCTTAATTAAATACCATAGTTACTTTTACCCAATTTTATTTCGAGAACCAAACGTTGGAATCAAGGAAACACAAAATCTAAACTAATATATGTACATGCTTCGGAGTCCAATTTTTGAGAAACATGAATGGTTGATTAAATTAAGCTCAACTTTGATTGATTAATGAATTAAGTTATAAACCAACAATCCTAAGCCAAGAACTTCTAATGTAATCAATTGACTTTCTCAAGCCCATTTGAACTCATGCAAAGGAACAAATCAACCTCTCAGTCTATTTATATTTTTAAGCATGACATTAAGTTATTCTCTTAAGGCTTCTAGAATTAACCTACTCACTCTCATGCAATAGACTAACCTAGTCATGCATCTAATATTCTTTAACTACATGTACTCTCTCGAGCTAATTCTAGTTTAACATGCAAAATCATGACCAAAGGTTAAGACAATAAAAATGAGATGCATAAAAGACATCGATATATAAACTAAAACAACAATTCAACTAAGTGTTTAACATTACAATCATTCACACGTCTAAAACATAAATAAACAGTATATGAACAACCCACAAAAACTCCTAAATCTAAAATAAAACTAAAGGAAGTAGAGAATAAACTTAGGTCGTCTGCCAACACTCGTTCCCGACGTGATGTCCATGATCTCGAGCTTTGAGTCTCCTCCTTCGCTCTCTAAAGGCCTCCTCTAGGTTCTTAGATAGTCATTGAATCGAGTTTAAGATTTTTGGTCTCTCAAAATGACACTCATATGACGAATGAAAAACTTCCTTTTATAGGCATCTAGACAACATTGCAACGCTAGGGGAATCGTTGCAACACTGTCCCTTCGAATTTTATCAAAAAGGAATAAATCAATTTGGTTGGCGTTGCAATGCTCTAGACAACGTTGCAATGTTATGCCTGTTGGTCTCCAAGGTCGAATGGCTGCTGATAGGGTGTTGCAAAATTTAAAATTAATGGATATTCACTGATTTTTTTTTCATGGAATGACAAAACATAAAAAATGGTGAAAAGGCATGGATTTTATCTCCTATGTGTAACATTACTAATTATCATGCAATTCAACTTTCTAATTGGGTCCGGATAGGACCAAAATAGTACTATATTATTGTGCCTAATTGTTGCTTAGTAGAGTGTATACAATTTCAAAATGGAAACACCCTAAATGTGCAAGTATACACAGCCTAATGCAGCAAGTGATAAGTATTTTTACATCGTTCTCCTCAGGGACTAGTTAAGTGGATTTTTGCAATGGTTAAGCTGATTTTAGTTAGGTAACAAGCAATCAACATCAATTGGTGCAATGAACTTAAAAGAAACTAAAGAACAATATTGCTGGAATGCTTGAACAACAGGAAAACAATGAATAAAATGGGACTAAACAGATTCTGTGAAAAAGGATCAAGATTAGGGGTAGAATTTTGCTTCATCAAACTAAATGGTACAGCATATATCATGCATCAACACTCAATGCAACTAACTTGCGGATTCTTTCCATTATTCTCAAGAATCAGTGATTAACTCCCATTAACTTCTGAAATTAAGCCCTTAACTGCAAACATTAGGTGAGTTACTATCCCTAGTGTCCCCAATTACCTTAGAGCATGCTCTTAATTAGAACTAATGCTATGCCGCATTTGTTTACCCCTCATTTTCCCAAAGTTAAGATAAACACAGCTAAGACAAATTGCCCAAACAAATCCAAGCTAACATTAAGCACACAAGGCATATGAGTGAAGAATGTGCAAGTCTACTATTTCATTAAGCAAGAATCAACATTAAATCCCCCGATCCCTCACCCAAGGGGGGATTAGTTCATAATTAAAAGAAATGACAGCAAAAAAACAGTAAGGAAAGTCTTAAACAACATTCTAAAACTTGTCTTTAATATCAAAATCCTGAAAAATAAAGAAATACTGTAGAGCTAGGAGAAATGGACGAGAAAAGGATGTCGGGCAACTTCTTTATGGAAGATTTCCCTTTCTTCCAGAAGTAGGTCACCTCCCAAAAAGAGCTCTTCTCTTATTCTCGAAATCCTCTCCCTCAATTGTCTAATCTCCAAGATTCTTTTCCAAAAACGGCAAGCAAGGACTTTATATCTCTTCCTTTCTTTGAAATCAGGGCTGAGTGGACATTTGAAGACTAATGGAAGCCTCTCATTGGTTTAAATTGGTACAAATGTCATAAATTGTCCACCTCAATCAATGAAATAACCCCAGATAAATGCTCTAGCTTTGCTGATGCTTCATCAAAAGCACAACAATTGCTCCAGCAAGCTTGAATCTTCATCAACAACAAAGCTCTAGCATAACAGGTTGGATTTTTTACACTTAGCCATTTTTACCTTCAGTAATGGCCTGCACAAGTCACAAATAGCACAATTAAGTAATATTATGCACTAAAAAGCTCACAAATGCTTCTCACATAAAAAGGGACTCTTTTACTACTAAAGCATCAATTCCAATAGGCTTCTCAACACAAAAGTACCTAAGATAGTATTTTTAAGCCACAAAAACTTCACTAAAACACCCTAAATAGCTTTCATTCTAAGAGTTATCACTAATTCTTGTTAGTTCATTAGTTTTTATGTGTTTTATTGTTCATTTTGTAGGAATTCGAGCAAGAAAATTATTTTGGTGTGTTTGCATCCAATTGAGGATAATTCGAGTTAATTTGAAGGTCATTTGAGCAACTAAGTGAAGGCTAGAAGTGAAATGATCATTTTGCCCTTGACGAGAACGTCTCAACGCGACTGATGCAAGATAGAAACTTCAGATGCAGGACTACATCGAGATGTTGTCGCAAGAATGCATGCTCCAAGCCTTGCTTGACGCTGCGATGAGCCCCCTTGATGGTAGGTAACGTCTCGACGCTATTGCGATTTGTATAAAAGCAATTTTTCACCCTCTAAGTCATTTTTCTCCATTTTGGTTCATCGTAATGAGACCACCTTAGTGTTTTTCTCTTTGTTTTCCATAGTTTTAGGATAGTTTAGGTTGTTTTGATCAATTCTCGGTGTCGGGCTACATCGGTTCGATGTTCAACTAGACTTTCAACGTTGTTTTGGGTTGTAAACACAGTATTTATGAAATTATCGTGAGATTTTGAGTTATATTTCTACATAATCCAGCATGTTTTATGGATTTTAATTCTTGTTTTAATCCTAGTTATCTCTTTGTTGGTTAATCTAACAAATTAATTGATTTAGAGGTTTCTTAGCTTTGCTAGAATCAGTGATGGTGTCCTCGGTCTCTTGCTTAATTTTAGCAGTAACGAACAAGTAGCCACATCCGTGTTTAGGAGTTACTTCACTTCACTCACTATTGTATGTGGTAGGTTTTAGAATTAATTAGCACCTAATAGTTTATCTCTATGGGCTTGTCATGTTAAATTGTTACATTTCGACTTGTCCCAAGTGTTTAGCACTTCTAATTAGCTAGTATGGAACGTTTTTCCCCATATAGTGAGTTAGTTTAGAGTCGATTTAGGCATTGAAATCTGGACGTGTTTAGGGGAAGTTCCCATGGGTTTTCGAGGAGTTCAGTTGGTCTTAAAACATTGAAATTTTCCTGTTTGGTTAGTTTTCAATAATCAATTATTGCATAAGTGAATGTTTATTCTGATTCGATGCCTGAGGTGAGATCATTATCTTTATCACTTTTGGTTTAGTCCTTCCGTCTATCTTTTTAATGTTTTATCCCAAATCCCCTTAGTCTGTGTCATTAAGAAAGCCAACTAATAGAAATGAATTATTCGGTTCCATGTGGTTCGACCCAGTCCACTATTAAGTACTACAAGTATGTAATTTTAGATTGGTAATTATAAATGTATTTTATTAAGCTCCATACAACCTCAACATCAAATAGGCGTCGTTGCTGGGGAACTGCCAATTAAATTGATTTCTTGATTTTGGTTTTCTTATTTTAGGTGTTTATACCTTGTTCTTTTTAATGGCTGATAATTTTAGGAATTTTGGAGGAGCTCCCTCGCATGACAAGGAGGTTAGTGATTTAAATTTCCAAATTTCTAAACTATTCTCTCGGTGTCTCGATTCTTTGAAATGAAGGAGTGTTCATTTTCACGTCTCAACAACCGTGGAGGAGTTCTTGGCCAGCACGAGAGACGAGTCATGATTCTCACGGTTCTTAGTGGGATAATTCATATCGGCGCCAGGAGGAGTAGTAGAGCTCGAGCCTCTAGTCTTTGATATCAAGTAAGTCTTTAAAGGATTTAGTTAATAAAATTGCTAAAAATACTCTCCAGTTTTGGTAGGAAAGTCTCTAGATTCGTGAGAAGGCTCAAGCATTGAGGTAGCGCCTGGATGATCAAACCACCCAATTGGCTGGTCTAGTATCGAGATTTGAGATTCCTCAAGAGCAACCACCTATCGACATTCCTAAGGTACAAAGTTGTGAGGTTAATTTAGAAACTAACGATAGAATTTGGCTGCCATATGAAGAACAGATTGTGAGGCAATTGAGGAAGTTGAGCTTCAGTTGCAAGAGGAGCTCCAAGTGATAGAGTTGGAGGTCCAAAGGCCTCTGTCTATTATGTCCTTTGGTTCCTTTTTTATTATGTGAATGTTCTTCCTCTGTCTTATGAGTTAGAGTTAGAGTCACTTTTCTTTGATCTTTCTTTTTTTTATGTTTTTAGAGTCAGAAAATTACAAAAAAAAAACCTACATTTCTGAAGCCTATTAGATGTTAGTGAGCTTAATTGGTGGAGTGGGCTTTGTAGATTCCAATAAGAATGGCTCGAAGAAATGAGAGAATTTTTATGTGTTGTGACGTGTGCCACGAGGTAAGTCGAGCAATCGACTATAAAAATTTTCACTTCCTAGAGGCAGCGAGGCAAAAAATTGCTTGTTTTCTTTACAGCTTTATGTTTTTTTTCCTTTTCGTAGCTTAGTTTGTTTCGTTCCTATTTTGTAGGTAATAAGTTGACCTTTGAGAATAAATTTATCATTCTTGGAGGCCAGAGACACATCCCACCCACCTATGTGCTAGAAAAATCAAGGGAGTTTTCTATTCCCTTACATTTTCCCTTGCATGGTTTTAGATAAATATACATTGAGGATCATGTAGACTTTATGTTGGAGGTGGACGTTTATGATTTTTTTCTTAATGTTGAGTCCTGAGCACCTGAGTTTGGACTATTGGTCGACTGAAAACGTGTGGGCTTTTAGAAGAAAACTTTTGAATAGAAAAAGTCTCTAGTCTAGTGTAAGTGAACACTGTCAAACGAGTAATAAAGAAAATATTCCAGAGTATCGATCCCACAGAGAACATACACCACAAAATCTAAAATTAAGGCAAAGATGTTCACACAAAGTAACCTTAGTAACCAATATGGATAAATCGGGAAGGTTGTGAGTGTACTAAAAATCAAAAGATAAAAAGATGGGATTCAAACATGCTTTTGCTCCTTAGAAAAGAATTTTGACTTAAAATGCAATTGTAATCTTTACTCAAGCACCAAGAAATGTAAACCGGGTTCAACTTCTTTTTTATTTTAATGGAAAAACATTTAGAAGCCTAAGAGATTAAACCATATGTCAATGGCTAATACGAACTTAGTTTAATGAGAACACAACCCTTGGTCTTAGAAGTTTTGTCCTATGTCTAGGGTCAAAAACAAGTGCTTATGTGTAAGCCCCTTTCCTCTATTGATTTGTATGAATACGTAATCTCGTTTAACCCTTTCAGTATTAAACTCGATCTTTGTATGTTCACCTAGGTGTTCAAGCTAGATTCACAATAAGAATGATAATCAATAAAAGCAAACATTGCTATAGAATCGAGCAAAGTTACTTTTACATCTTAGGCCAAGCTTCCAATCCTTAGGGCATCCACATATTCGAATCCCAAGGATGGAATTAGCTTATGATGGAGAAAATAAATAAGAAAACATTAAACGGAAGAAAACACATACTGCTTTAAAAAGAAGGGGAAACAGAAACTGGAAAATAAATATGCAGTGAACATAAAGTTAAAGAACGTTGTGAAGAATATTGAACTTTATTAAAATAAAACTTGATTTAAGGCTAAGAACTGCAATAATTAAGGACAGATATTAGAAGTAAACTGAATTTAGAAGAATAGAAGTTAAAGTACTAGAAACTAAAACATAAATTGAATTTGCAAGACAAAGGAAAAGTCGAACTTCAAGGAGAGAACTATCACTTCTTCAATCAATAAAAACTCAACCTTTTTTAATGAGAGTAAGATCTTCACAACCCTAGACTTTTGACAGGGCCGGATTGAAGTTTGGGTGGCGTTTCTTTTCCTTTAAGTGGAGAAAACATAAAACTAAAAGTACAGAAAAGAATGGGTCTTCAATCGATTATGGCTGATCGTGGATTGCTCTTTCATGGCTTGAATCTTCATATTTATAGCCTCCAAATACTAGGGTTTTCTCCTTGGATGATTAAGGCAAGAATCGAATCTTTATTAGCTAACATGGAGAATATCTTCAAATATCAGCATAAAATCGAGCTTCCAGATGATTCCATTATTTTTCAGAATTTTGTCTCCCAAGTGAAATTGTAGTTCCAATTGGAGTCGCAATTCTGGTAGTTTAGAGTCAATTTTCAAAACTCATAAAAAAATCTATTATTTTCCTTTTATTTCCTATTTCTTAGCTCGAACAACCCCTTAACTAATTTTGGCTATTTTCTCATTAATTTTCTATATTCATTAGACATGAAAGCATGCATTTGTGCAAATAGATTAAGTAAATAGGGCTAGAATTATTTAAAATATTAGCATTATCAACTATTTAGCTTTTTGGCAAAATTTGAGCTTATATTGACTGCTTTGCATGTTGGTTAAGTCCTTTAGCACCCGAGCTCAGACTTTTAAGTGATGTGTTGAGCATGTTATTTTTGAGAAATTATGAGTTTAAATTATTGATGAGTTGGTAGCATGATGCACGATTAGGACATTCAAAGATATGTTTTCTATAACTTGATATTTGCACTTTGTTGAATTTGAGAATGTATTCTGATTTGAGCATAATTAAAAAAAAAAAATTGAATTTCTTGCATGTTTTTTAGCACATCTAGCTTATCCCTTAGGTAGTCTTGAAGGCCTAGGATAATGTTATGGGTTTAGATGTTCGTTGTCACCTCAATAGGCTTAAGGCTAGTTTGAAGGCATCCTTGCATGATGGTTTGTAATGCATTACTTAGGGAGAAAAGTGTGTTATAGGCTTGCAAGAAAAAGAAAAAAAATGTGCGTGAGCTTCAAAAGAATATCATTTTTGTGAAAAGAAAAAAGAAAAAAAAAAAAGAAAGAAGAAAATAAACTTCTAATGTGTTTAGTAAATTATAGGTAAAAAGAGAGCTGTCATTATCATGATCAGTTAGGCCACCTATGGAGTGAGTGCTCTAGGTAAGGGTCCCTATGATAGTTGTGTGAAAGCTAGTGCCCTTGGTGTTTTAAAGTGATGCAAGGTTAGCGCGGGCGAGTTTGGTTTTTAGGCACCTAGTAGTCTATTACCTTCTTGATTGTCTGGAGAGCTAAACAATTAGTTCTTAGGGCTAGTGTACAAGGAAGATGAATATGAGGATCCTCTAAACCTAGTCCTCACTTGTAAAGGCTATGTTAGGGAAGCTAAGGACATACACATGTGAGAAATGATAGGAATTTTTTTACATTTTCTCATTGATGGGCAGTGCTTCTTCTTTGTGCAAATGTTTAGCTATTTTGAGCATTGAGCTTAGAGTTGTGTGTT
The DNA here is from genome assembly GCA_033996785.1 of Trichosanthes truncata. Classification (NCBI taxonomy): domain Eukaryota; kingdom Viridiplantae; phylum Streptophyta; class Magnoliopsida; order Cucurbitales; family Cucurbitaceae; genus Trichosanthes; species Trichosanthes truncata. The sequence continues at coordinate 51,937,881 of JAWPNB010000002.1, read as the reverse complement.
TGCTACAAATGATTCATTCACTTACGGTTTTGTTTGTGTCTTGCTCGAGGATTAACAAGATTTAGGTTGGGGGTAATTAGATAAAAAAAGTCGCATATTATTGTGCCTAATTCTTGTTAGTTCATTAGTTTTTATGTGTTTTATTGTTCATTTTATAGGAAATTGAGAAAGAGAAGTATTTTGGAGTGTTTGCATCTAATTGAGGATAATTCTAGCCAATTTGAAGGTCATTTGAGAAACCGAGTGAAGACTAGAAGTGAAATGACCATTTTGCCCTTGACGAGAGGGTCTCAATGTTGCTAAGAACATCGAGACGCTAATGCAAGACATAAGCTTCAAATGCAGGATAGCGTCAAGATGCTATCAGAAGTAAGCGAGCGTCCAGCCTTGCTCGACATTGCAACGAGGCCCCTTGAGGCTGGGTAACGTCTCGACGCTACCGCGATTTGTATAAAAAAATTCGCCCTTTAGGTCATTCGTCTGCATTTTGGTCCTCTGTAATGAGACCACCTTAGTGTTTTTCTATTTTTTTCATAGTGATAGCATGCATAAGTGTGTTATTTTTAGGCTTAGTTTTATGCTAACTTTGCTATGATTGTATGTGCTTTCATATATTTTTATGTATATTTTGCAGAAATCGAGCAATTGGAACAAAATTGGAGCATTGTGAAGTATTTGGCGAATTTAGAGAATAATTGAGCTATATTTGAGGATCCAAGTGTCAAAGCATGTGAGCCTGAGAGTATAGCATTGCAACTCTACATCAGCAGCCATTCAGCCTTGGAATACAGCAAGCACAATGTTGCAAAGTTAGCCAAATTGATTTTTTCCTTTTTTTTTATAAAATTTAAGGGACATCATTGCAACGCTGTCTCAATGTATAAAAGGAAACTTTTAGTTTCATCATTTTGAGAGACCAAAAACCTTAAACTCGATTCAAGCACTAACTAAGGACTTAGAGGAGATCTTTGGAGAGCCAATGAGGAGACTCAAAGCTCGAGATCATGGACATCACGTCGGAAATGAGAATTGGCACGCGAACTAAGTTTATTCTCTATTTCCTTTCCCTTTCTCTTGAATTTAAGAGTTTTTGTGGACTGTTTACATGTTGTAGTTCTGTGTTAGGACACCATAGATGGTTGTACTTGTGTAAGATTTGAGTGATTTTTTGTTTAGTTTATAGACAACATCTTTTATGCATCTCTTTTAATTGTCTTAACCTTTGGTTGTGATTTTGCATGTTTAACTAAATTTAGCTTGAGAAAATCAATTTATTTAAAGAACACTAGATGCATGACTAGGTTTAATCTATTGCATTAGAGTGAGTAGATTAATTCTAAAAGCCTTAAGAGAATAACTTAATGCCATGTTTAGTAATAGAAATAAACCAAGAGGTTGATTTGTTGCTATACATGAGTTCATTTGGGCTTGAGAGAGTCAATTGATTATTTAGAAATTCTTGGCTTAGGATTTTTGGTATTAAATTAATTTATTAAAAAATTCAAGTTGGGCTTAATTTATTAATCAACCATTCATGTTTCTCAAAAGTGAACTCCAAGCACGTAAATAGTAGTAGGTTTTATTTGTATTTCTGATCACTTTAAAGTTTTGTTTCTCTGAATAAAAATGGGTAAAATTACCTATGGTAGTTAATTAATCTAAGAACTCCAATCTTCGTGATCGACGATGGCCACTATTATTGCAAATTTTTAGAGGTTTGGTTTATAAATTTATCTGATAGAGCCTTCGACAAGCCCTTTATCACATAGTTTTAGGATAGTTTAGGTTGTTTTGATCGATTCTCGGTGTCGGGCTACATTGATTCGAGTTTTGGCTAGACTTTTGACACCGTTTCGTGTTGTAAACACGGTATTTATGCAATTATTGTGAGATTTTTAGTTATTTCTATATAACCCAACATGTTTTATGGCTTTAAATTCTTATTTTAATCCTAGTTATCTCTTTGTTGATTAATCTGAAAAATTAATTTATTTAGAGGTTTCCTACCTTTGCTAGAATCATTGTTGGTGTCCTCGGTCTGTAGCTTAGTTTTAGTACCAACGAACCTGTAACCACATCTGTGTTTAGGAGTTACTTTACTTCACTCACTATTGTATGTGGTGGACTTTAGAATTAATTATCCCATAATAGTTTAATTCGGTGGGCCAATCGGGTTAAATTTTTACGTTTCAACCTATTCCAAGCGATTAACGCTTCTAATTAGATAGTATGGAATGTTCGCCCCCAGGTAGTGAGTTAGTTTAAAGTGGATTTAGGCATTGAAATCTCGACTTGTTTAGGGAAGGCTTCCATGGGATTCTAAGGACTCCTATTGGTATTAAAACACTGAAATTTGCTTATTTGGTTAGTTTTCAAAGATCAATTGTTGCATATGTTCTTGTTTATCCCGATTCAGTGGTCGAAGTGAGATCATTATCTTTATCATTTTTTATTTAGTCTTTCTATCTGTATTTTTAATGTTTTATCCCAAATCCCCCATAATCTGTGTCATTAAGAATACCAATTAATAGAAATCAATTATTCGATTCTCTGGGGTTCCTCCCTATCCCCTATTAAGTACTACAAGTATTTAATTTTAGATCGGTAATTATATATGTATTTGATTGAACCTTCAACAAGCTCAGCATCAATTCCTAGAGTCTTTATGACAACAAGAATCTAGACCACATAACACAGTTCTAAGCCTTCAAAATTACAAACAGATAAGCTATGTGCTCAAAAAAGTATAAGGGAATCACAAGATTTTTTTTAATTGGGCTTAAATCAAGAATACATTGTCAATAATCAACTATTGTAGATAAATGTTATCTAAAGCACATTCTAGGTTGTCCTAATAAAAAAAGATGTAACTAATTTGTCATACACATCATGCTAAAAAATTAATGCTCATGCTCAAGACAACTCAACAAATAAATCCCTACCCCAGCCTTAAATGATACATTGTCCTCAATGTATACTAAATAGAGTCTCAATCAAGAATAAACAAAAAATGAGGAGAACATAAAACTCCCCTGATTTGTGTCTAGTCCATGGCTAGTGGTGCATCTTTTTCTTAGTTCCTCTTCTCCAATAAAAATACCTACAAAAGAAAAAAAAAAGCTAAGTAATGGGAAATAAACAACTAAAAGGAAATCAAGGAAAATAAAGGAAACACTTGGGTTGCCTCTCAAAAGCAAAATTGTTTAACGTTGTTATGCTCGTAAATCTAGCAAGAAGAGCAAGAGTCCATGTATCTGGGTTGCTCCAAAGAAAAGATAGCAAGGCATGGAGTAGCGTCACCTTCATGGAAGATTTTAAGTCGTTGCTCATTAGCCTTAAAGACTTTGTCAGATTCCAAGTTTTTGATTTCAAATGCATCATAAGGAAAGACATGGGTAATAACAAATGGGTTGATCCACCCAGAACGAAACTTACCTGACATGAGCTTCAAACAAGAATTATAGCGAAGAACTTTCTGATCAATCTCAAATTGTTTCCTAATAAGCATATTATCATGAAACACTTTGAATTTCTCTTTATAAATCCTCAAATTATCATAGGCATCGAATCTCAACTCCTCCAATTATTGCAACTATAGCAGTCTTGATTCTCTAGCTTTGTCCAAGTCCATGTTGCATCGCCTTACTGCCCAATAAGCTTTGTGTTCAATCTCCACTAGAAAGTGACATGCTTTTCCAAAAAACAACATATAAGAAGACATTCCTATAAGAGTTTTGTGGGCTGTTCGGTAGGCCCACAAAACATCGTCTAAGCAAAGGCTCCAATCTTTCCTTTTTGGATTCACAATCTTCTCCATGATAAACTTGACTTCTCTGTATGGGACTTTAGCTTTCTCATTAGTTGAGAATGGTAAACAATGACTACACGGTGGTTCACTCCATATTTTTCGATCAAAGCTTCCATGGATCTGTTGCAAAAGTGGTTTCCTTGGTCAATGATAATGGCTTGTGGGATCCCAAACCTGTAAAAATCCTAGTCTTGATAAAACTTACAATAGCTTGAGGATCATTAGTCTTGGTGGTTATTGCCTCCATCTATTTAGAAACATAATCCACAACCAACAAAATATAAGTGAAACCACAAGAGAAAATCAAAGGACCATAATGTCAATACCCCAAACATCAAATATCTCACAGATAAGAATAGGAACTTGAGGAATTTCATTCCTACAAGTTATAGCCCCCACTCTTTGACATCTCTCATAAGTTTTACAAAGCTGATATACATCTTTAAACAAAGACTTCCAATATAACCCACTATCTAGCATTTTTCTAGCAGTTTGTTTAGGCCCAAAGTGTCCCCCATGTGCATAGTCATGGCAAAAAACTAGAATAGACTAGAACTCGTTCTCAGACACACATCTCCTAATAATGTAATCAGCACAGAATTTCCATAAGGCTCATCCCAAACGTTAGTATTTAGACTCACTCTTTATAACTTTCCTAGATTGATGAGGTGGTGAGATAGATTACCTGTCACAAGATAATTGATCGTATTGTTGGGATTTATGCCATAAAATTTAGTAATTAATTATTTATTATTTAATAAATAATAATTATTTTTATTATTTTATTTTGCTATAGAACATTATCCATTATATGAGAAATTCAAGGTTATTAGTGTAATCTTGAATAATAAGTGGTTGACATATGGGAGGATCATGTTCAAGAAATAACCTAAAGGGTCTATAATATATGGATAAGGTTGGATATCTTATCTTGGTAACATTATTGATACGATCTACTTTGTAATGGTTACAAATAATTTGATCCAAATCGTTTATTTTATTTGATACATGAAATATTATTAAGAATAGTATATTATGTATTAGATACATTATATTAAAATAAAAAATATATATTATATTCGAATGAGATTCAAATATATGTTGTAGGAGATTTGAATGCGATTCTAATATGTTAAATATATATATATTATAATATGTTATTTGATACAATATATATGAAATTTGAATGTGATTGAAATAGATAAATATATATTGTAGGATATTTGAACGAGATTCAAATATGTTAAATATATATTTTTCAATATAATGATATTAAAATATATTATTTGATTTTATGGCAAGGATTCTACTTTAAGTTCCTGTAAACAGAACTTTTGGGTTGAGCCAAAGAGAGATCTCCTTAATATAGAATTCTCTTTGATCTTTCCTCTCTATGGATTTCTTTCAAGAGGTTCCCACAAGCCTTAGTCCTGTATTCGAGTCATATCAAAGAAGACTTTGTGGAAATCTTGTGGAGATTCGAAATTTGCTATAACACATGGAGTTCGTTGGACTACAAAAAAAAAAAAAAAAGTAAAAAATCGCCATAAAATTTCTCCATATTTACTTCAATGTATGTTTGTTTAACCTTTAGTTATTTTAGTTTAATTCTAAATAAAGCAAAACTTGTCCCAAATTGATTTCTAAATTGTTTAGAAATCATTGTCTTTCGCTACGGGGTGAAGTCTTCAATCCTAATAGTCTGCATACCAAGGAATCATACATTGTATTTGGAACAAGTGTTCATAGCTCATCCTGTCCCTTTACAATATGCTCAAGCGATGCTCTGTGGCCCCAAACTCTCTAACCAATCCCATGCTTTATCCTGCATGGTAAATGGAAACAAACGTAAGTGTATGGCATCACTAGAAACATCGTTTATTTTAATGATGCCACAAACAACAAGAAAATATTTTAAATGTGAATTTGAGTCCTTCGAAGGGTGTCCTTTAAATGCGCCTCCCTAGCCATTTGAACCAGTCCTATTTTCAAATCAAAATTATTAACAAGGAAAGATGCATAGACCATTCTAGAATGTTCAGCAAGGAACATTGTGTAGCGACCCGACTCGGATCGCTAATTACAGCTCACTTATCTAAGAAAATGAGGGTTTAATTATAAGAAAATGACTTTAAAATATGAACAAAAAACATGCTTTCGTTGGGATCCCATTTAAACATAATACTTTTACAAACGTTTCCAAGTCAAAATCAGAGTACTTCAGCCCATGAAATAAAACGCATAATCACTTTAAAACACAAAAAGATAACTCCAAGGTCAAAGGAGAACAATGACACGTCCTCCATAGCCTAGCCAAGCCAATGCCTCGTGCCATGCCCCTCCGTAGTCTACTGACCACCTGGAAGGAAAATAGAGTAGCATCGAATGAGTATAAAACACTCAGTAAGTAGCCCACTTAAAATCCAAATCTCGCAGTCCAACACATCCAATGGTCAGCTACTCACAACTTACTCAAGCTTCTAACCTTAATCAAGTTCTACACACTTGGAACTAAGTATTCACCTAGTCTATCCCCACCTATGGTATTACCATACCCTAGAGCCATACCCTAGAGCCATGCTTCCTAAACACGGGGCTTCATCCCCCCCACAACTAGCCTATAGCAAGAAGGTCCGCCCAACCTTCAAACCACACTAGCTAGCACCTGCAATGAAGGACACACCCTCCATGCCATCATACATCTGGGTACACAACCCACTGGCCAATCACTACCATGGAGGACACCCCCTCCATGTCATCACACAGCCAGATGCCTAACTCACGAGCTCATCTCAACAACGGAGGTCACACCCTCCAAACCATCACATATCACTAGCTAGCTTTTCATAATCATCCTAGGCAAGCATGCTCCAGGTGGGGTAGTAGGTGTTACTAACTTAAAGGGGTCCTAACTCATCCCTTAACCATCTAAAGGTTCTTAAGATACTAAAACCACACTTTTCACATCATCAAAAAGGTCATAGTAGAATAATGTCTTAAGCAATAAATCACAACCACAACAAATTAGAGCTACCATTTTATAATCATAAACCATAAATTTCATGCACAAGATAGAATAGGAAATTTCACAAGCCAAACAATGCGTAGGTCACAGCTTTGAGCCCCTAATCCATATTCTACATTATCATACCAATTTCTTGTTGCAAGGTAACCTCAGAGCCAACCTATAACTATGTGTGCCAAAATCATAACTCATGCATATTTACCATAATTCTCATAATCCATATCATGATCTCAAAATTTAATTAACACTTAAAGCGGCTCAATCCAAATAGCTACTACCTCAAACAAAATAAATAATATTATTCAAAGCACCAAAGGTCTTCTCCTGTAAATAAACAATAGCTCCTAGTAATAATACAAAAAAAAAAAATCATAAATTAGTATGAGCCTTGGTTGGAAGTTACTTAGTTAAATTTAATAAATTTAACTAGGAACTTTAATTAAAATTTACTAACAAGTCTTAATTTCTGAAGTGATTTACAAGGTGGCAAAACCTTAACTTCTCGAATTTCTGGACGATAATTCAACTTCTTGAAAGTCGTGATAAATTGTCCAACCCGAACTTTTGGTCTACTGTTTGATCTTCAATAACCCAACGAAAATAAGAGTCATAAAATTTTAGAACAGTCCTTATAACTTCTTAAGGGACCTAACATGCATTCATTTAATCCATTTTATGTTTAGTCTTTATTGAGCCAGTAGCTTATCCGAAATTTACCAAGACTTAATTTTTTTTACAGTCATATTTAATAGTTTAAAGTGTCTCAAAAATTCCAAAAATGTCTTGTAAAATTATTTCGATAGCTCAAGGTCGTTTTAAAAGGGTAAAACAATCCCTTTGATTCCTTAGATCAATTTTGGTTTAGTACATAACAATCACCCAAACGAAATGAAGTCAGAAAGTGACTGTAACACGCTGAATCCTTGTTGGTTCAGTGTTGATTTTATTCAAGATTGTCGAATCGACCTCGACGCGCAATAATTTTTCCTATACTCGAATCGAAAACGCTTAGTGTAAATCTTAAATGAGCATTAATAACGAAATCAGTCCCATAAACTTAATAATTTCCCCTTAAAACAATAGTGAAACCTTACCCACGCCAAAACAAATCTGTTTACAGTTAGTATGAACACCGAATTTGCCAGAACACGACCCCGAAACACCACTTGCTGTCTGAGTAACAGAGACAAAGGAGAGTGTGGCGGCGTGTGGCCTAGTGGGACTTCAGCTACGGCGTACAACGATGGTACTATTCCTACGAAGATGACTACAGAGCGCACGAGTGGTTGCGGTTGGGCAAATCAAACCCTTGGCGTGCTATTCGATTGGGTGACAATCGAGCGGTTGGGAAACTCTGAGTGTTCCGGCGCTTGCATTTGTGAGCAGCGCTCCGATGTGAGCAACGACGTTCCAAGCGCTGTGGTGGCATGTGTGAGCTGCAGGGCCGGCAGATCTGTACACAACAATAGGGATTCACTGACTTGGTTGCTCGACGCGGGAGGAATGGATTTGTGGGTCAGACAGCAACGTGACAAGAGAGTATGGCAGCGCTGGCATGAGTTTGTCGAGCGACGACAGTGGGTTCGAATGGCAAGGGTAGAAGAATAGAGAAGAAAAAAAAAGGGGTGGGGTGCTCAGTGTCACGGTCATGTTTGTCCAAGGCGTGTTGTCTATGGTCGCATGCCCATTCCAACCCCTTTTTATCATGCTTTCATTGTATATATGTCTTATTGCTTTATAGTTAGCTTTTCTTGTATTTTCGTGGCCGTATGACTCCTCGCCATTTTCATGTGCAAGCCTGTCATAGGCATAAATCCTATAATGTACTATAGGGGGGTATGACTAGTTGTTCATCCTTCCTACCCGACATTATATGCTAATCAAGCCGTTGTTTGTCCCTTACTTGCTTATGTATGACAAAACTGTTTCTCAAATACTTTCAAAACACTTTCTCTCTCACATTTTCCAAAACCATTTTCTCCCGAGACGTGAGGGGAGGCTAGACCCTACACTGAAGTTATTCGCGACTTTCAATTTTCATACGGCTGACTTTCTTGCCGAGCTAGAACAAGTGCCGCATAATCGTCGGCTGTCCTAAAGAGTGCGATTGTGACACTCAGAACTTCCAGATTTTGGGATGAGAGAGAGAGAAAATTGGGTGTTCTATTGAGTGAGGGAGAGAGAGAATGAGAGAGAATGAGTGTGGGTGAAGATGAGTGGAAGAGGATAAATGATGGAAAAGAGGGGGAATAAAACAAGGGAATCCCACCATTTGAGGGAGAGTGAGTGATTTCAGGAAAGGGATAGAATAAAACAAATTCCTACAAGTGGGGGCATTAGTATGAAAAGGGGGAAGGAAATAGGGAGGATTGTCTCTCTATTGTCCCCCTATATTTTTTTTAAAACGTATGTGTATATATATATATATATAATGGTCTTAACTTCAAAAGCTCAAAAACAACTTCTTTCAAATTTATTTTTATCATACAGTATACCTCCAATAGTACCCAAAATTTCTGGATATTACATACTGACTTGAAATAATCCATGAGGGGCTTCTGTTTGTTAGCTGCTTGTCAGCCATTGGTGGGTTTTGGATTGTCCTTTTGGACCTGTCTATTTCTTCTACAAGTGCGCTCGATCTCAAGATCAAAAGGCACTAAATTTTTCTCCCTAGCTTTGGACATACCCCAAGTAAGCCTAAACAAAAAGAAAAAAACCAAAAAGAAAAAACATGAATATTTAACTAAAATAAAGAAATAAAAAAGGCTATACAAATATACAACTATTTACACTCTAGATTAAGATTAATTATTTTCTCCACAATATCAATCAAACTAAATACTTGTCAATCCCTAGCAACGATGCCAAAAATTTGTTGCGTGATTTAAGTGCATGCAAAATTGCAAGTGTACGGTGTCAAGTTGTAGTATAATGAATTGAGTGTCGAGTTTTGTTATTGGGATTGAGTTTCTAGTTTAATTGATTACCATAGTTGCTAACAATTAACTTTATCTAGATAACCTAAAAGAATGAATGAAATCAACTAAAACTAAATCTATATTTACAAGTGGAGACAACTAGAAGGAACATTCTTAGAACATAGATTGCATCAATTAAACTCTAGCTTAATCAATGGTTCAGTTCCACTTTAACATGCAACTAATTATAAGCCAAGAAGATGATTGATAATAATTGACTTTTTCAAGCTCAATTAATTCCCCTACTTAATTAGAAACCTAACACTTTTATCTAGATTTTCAAATCAAGTAAAAGATTAACAAAACTTCTTTTAAAAGCTTCCAAGAGAATTCTTCATTATCATGCAAGAATTTACAAATGGTCATGCATTCAGATCTAGATTTAAATCTTACTCTTTCAAGCTAAAACTTAAATCATTCAAAACCACACATTGGCCAAAAGCATAGAATTACACACAAAAACACATGAATAAGATTCTTGCAATATAAAAGTCTAAAAACAACAACTACAAGAATAATGGAATAGATTAAAACTCTCTGATGGATGCCAATCATCGTTCCCGTCATGATGTGCTATGATCTCAAGCCTTAAATTTCTTCCTTGGCTCTCAAGAGCATCCTCGAAGTCCCAAGAACTGTGTAGAAGTCGAAAATACGCTTTTTCCCTCTAATTGGCCTCCCCCAAAATTGGGAAGAAAGAAGTGTATTTACATAAAATGCTATCATAGCGCGAGAGGCTAGGGACAGCGTCGAGACGCTATGCCAAAACGCTGTCATTTTTCTTAAGTTCGTGTATCAGCGTGGAGACATTATAGACGAAAATCCTTATCTTTGAGCGAGCACATGTTTTCATACGATAGAACACCAAATTCGTAGCGTCGAGACGCTGGGGATAGCATCGAGACGTTACCCTCTCGTATAAACTGGCTTCATGGCTGTTGAATGAGAAATTTCGGCCAATCAAAAATTGCCCCATCATTAATTTAAATTAATGATAAAAATATATATTGATGAATTTGGGACCAATTACAAATCTACGTGCATCCTCAAATTAAATTAAAAGACATGAAAAAATGGTAAATCAAATAATGCCACATGTCTAGTATTGATCCCTTGGACGACTTCAGTCAGTCCAATCAAATTATGTCACATGGCAGTTGAGCCCAAAACTAGTTTAGTCCGAGATCATTAAAAAGAAATTGGGCCAAATTTAAATAATTCAAGTTTATTGAAAATGATTGAATTAAACCCAAATAAGCCTAAGTCCAAAAGTTAGGCCGAAAGTAAACCAAGCCCAAGCCCATCAAGGTCCACCAAAATCTATAAATAATGGAGGCCTCCCTTCATTTGAAGACATTTAGATGAGTCAGAATCCAGAGCATTCAGCCAGAGAGTTCAGAGTCTTCAAGAGTCATAATTTATAAGCTTTAAGTTCAGTCAGAGATTTCAGAGAATTCAGAAGATTCAACTACTGGAAGGCTTCAAGAAGATCAACAAACCAACAGACCGATCCAAGATCAACAAGCCGACAAGTTGATCCAAGATCAAGAAATCAACAGACCGATCCAAGATCAACAAGTTGACAAGAAGACTTTAAGAAATCAACAAAGCGAAAGGCCGATCGGCCAAGATCAACAAGCCAACAAGTCGATCCAAGATCATCAAACAGACTGACTGATCTAAGATCAACAAGCCAGCAAGCCAATCCAAGAGGATCAACAAGCCCACAGGCCGATCCAAGAGAATCAACAAGTCAAAGCTCAAAGATTACATATTCGAGAGAAAGAATCAAAGGATAAATATTAGAGATTGTAACACTTCACAAAATCAATAAAATCAAGTTCATTCCACGAATTAAATTTCTTTGTAGAAATCTCGTGCGAACAATGGCTGCATAATGAAGCGTGGAGACATTATAGATAAAAATCCTTGTCTTTGAGCTAGCACGTGTTTTCATTTGATCGAACATCAAATTCGTAGTGTTGGGACACTAGGGATAGCATCGAGACGCTACCCTCTTGGGAAAACTGGCTTGATGGATGTATAATGGAGCGTTTTGATGCTCCTAGAGTGTTTTGATGCTCTCCCATGAGTTCTTTGGGCTTAAACATATTCTTTTCTTCACTTGAATTTTCAATTTAGCTTATTTTAGCTCCAAAACTCTCGATTACTCCAATTTTGCTTCTTTTGTTTGAAATCTACAAAATAGCCAAATACATACGTGAAAGCATGGAAATACATCCCAATAGAGATATCCATTTAACCCAAAGGGACTTGCCCTTAACGGGGTAAGGAATCCCTGATTACACAAGAAATGGGAAAGGGAGTGGGGAGAGTTTTCTCCCAGTTGGCTAAACGGGAACGAGGATGAGGAATATATTCCCCATCCCCATTCTTGCCTCAATTCCCCGTCCTGCCCCGATTAGTTAGTATACATACATACATACATACATATATATAGCTACATATAGAAAATTAAAAAATAAAAGGCTATGTTGTAATATTGAAATTTGAATGTTTAGAAATTAAGTTGTTTTAACATTATAATATTTTTACTTATGGTATATTATTGTTTTTATCAATAAATTTTATAACCTTTTTTTAAATAGAAATTAGATTGGAACTTATTCATTTAGAACTCGTTGAAAAGAATTTCTATGATGGTTGATAATAAAATTAAAAAAAGAATGATAAAAAAATTCCCCGCGAGGAACTCGATCCCTACAAATTCCCCGCTGGGAATCCCCATCCCGATCCCCACAAAAATAAATGGGAAATTTTGTTGGGATGGAGATTGAAATAAGTGGCAGGGACGGGGACAAGGAAGCCCGCCCTGCCCCGTGGACATCTCTACATCCCAAACTAGCAATAAACAAGTCTTAAGGATAGCACATTTTGTGTGCTATCATCAAGTGTTTTGGTCCTTGGCAAAATCCATCTAAGTATCCTTGGCTTTGACTCCTTCTTTGACATGTACAACAAAAATAATTGACAAAAGCTCCTTTTCTGTTGTGGAGTAATTGCACTTGCGAGGTTTAGAGCTTAGAGGCATAATAGATAACGTGACTCTTCTTGTTAATTTTATTTCCTAGGACAACTCCAACTGCATAGTTGCTTGCACCGCGCATGATTTCAAAAGGTAGGTCCCATCGAGGTGGATGAATGATAGACACATTATGCTTAATTTGTGAGCTTTGATTCCTTTTTATGTTGATTTTGTACAATTCAAGCAATAGTGGCAAAACCAAAGTGTTTGGGAGTTTTGGAGCATTTAGGCTTAAACGAATGATATTTGAAGATTCAAGAAGGGAAAAGATGATATTTGACAAGTTGTGCTCAAGGTGAGAGAGTTGAGACGCTCTCAGGTGGTCTTAATGTTCCATTATGCAGCCAAATTGATGATAAAGCCATGAGGGTAGTGTTGAGACGCTACCTATAGTGTCTCACGCTAGAAACACGTGTGCGCTCATTTGGTTAGGTTCCGTCTGTAACACTCATTTATGAGTGTTATTTAGCCTTAAAAATTAAGTTATTTGCTTAGAAGCGAGTGCTTATTATTATATTTCATGCCATTTAGAGTAAATTTAAGTGAAAACAAGCTTAACGTGTGTTTGAGACTTTAATTTTTTTAAAATAAGTAATTAGGTGTAAAAAGAGTCACTTTTCTTAAGAACTTTTTAAGTTTTGTTGTTTTTGTGCAGAGGTATAAAAGTGGCCTAGATTTGATAAGAGTTGGAGAAGCATAAATTTGTCAAAGTGTAGAATCAGGTGAAATGCAACTACATTTGGCAGAAGGTAAATTCCAAGTGAAATAGAAATTTCAAAGAAATGTGCCCATATATGCAACTGCATTCAGACCATTTCGACAACGGAAAAATGAGCCCAGCTATGCAACCGCATTTAAACCATTTTTGGCAGATCTTCCTAGATTCATGGATTTGGCTGATTTTATCAAAGATTCTTAACCAAATCTCCTCAAATCAAGGAATCACGTCGTCATACCTTCTCACACTGATCTCGGCAAGTTTATAAAAGTCGGCTCAAGCACTACTTTCTTCCCAAAGTTCTACCATTTTCTCTTCAACTTTTAGCCGACACACTGAGTTCCCTTAGTTCTTCTCAAGCTCTATTTGGACACCCAAATTAGAAAGAATAAAGTGTAAAAACTTGCTTCATCTTGAAAAAGGTTGACAAATTAGAATATAGACGAAGGGTCAAGTGTTATTTCTTGTATATGGATAAGGTTAGGTGCCTTATCCTAGTAACACTATTGATACAGCCCACTTTGTAATAGTTACAAATGATTTGATCCAAATAATTCATGTGGAGACATGTGAGTGGGGGTATCTTATTTAATCTCTCTTTATAAATCCGTTAATTGAGAAGATTAATATTTCATCAGGATGATCATATGCGACTCGATCTTAATCCTAAGTGAGTTATGAACTCCTGCCTGTGAGGGCTTGTCCTTTGATTTGCATGGGTGAGAGTAGTTTTTATAGCTGATTCAATATGTCGACTTGACCAAATAGGGAGCTGGGAACATAATCTCATAAGATGGAATTCACTCCTTCCCAAATTAGATTATAAACATTTTGTTCCCTCATTTGCTCGAGAGGGACTTAGTTTGGGACTTGAACAATGGGGCCCCACCCTCTCATTTGCTCGAGAGGGACTTAGTTTATAATTAGATTATAAACATTTTGTTCATTAGAGGATCAGTGGTACTTAAGGTGCAAGATGTAATTATAGGGGTAAAATGGACTTTTGACCCAACTGTAATTACGAACAACTCATGAAGGATCGACTTGGATGTAATGATTATATCTATGGACACAACTTGTCCTACAATGCATAAGAGTGCAACTCTAGGTCTATAGTGGAGTGACCTATAGCTAATGAATGAAAATTAATTAATTTTGTATCATTGGAGCTTATAATCTGTAGGTCCATAAGGTCCTTTGCTAGCTCATAGTAACACTAAAAGATCAATTTAGTTGAAAGAAAATTTTGAAATGTTCAAATTAATATTTAATATAAAAAGGAAAATATATTTATTGTATTTGATACATTAAATATTAAAAATTGAAATGTTCAAATTTAATATTTAATTTGAAGTGTTCAAATTAATATTTAATATATTAGATATATTAAATATAAAAGAGGAAAATATATTTATTGTATTTGATACATTAAATATTAAAATAATTAATGTATATTTGATATATTAAATAAAAGATATTTATAGAATTTGAATAAGATTCAAATAAGTAAATATCGTAGGAGATTTAAATGAGATTCAAATAAATACAAGATATATTTTAATATATTAGATATTAAAATATAATATTTTAATTATGGCAAATGATTTTCCCTTGATTACTATAAATAGGACCCTTGGGTTGAGCCATTCTTCAAAAACACACATCTCCTCAATAGAGAGAATTCTCTTGTGGATTTTCCTCTTTAATCCCTTGTGGATTTTCTTTCAAGAGGCTCCCACAAGCCTTGGTCCTGTGTTTGAGTCATAGCTAGGAAGACTTTGTGGAAGAGATAAAGATCCGCCAAAAGATTCTCCATATTTTCAAGGTATGTTATGCTTAACCATAATATTATTATTTAATTCTAAATAAACTCAAACCGATTCCTACACTTCTGCTTGGGTTTAATTAGATTATTCCCTTCATCAATATTTTTCACGAGTTTATTTTTTGAAATTTCAGTTATAGAGCATTTGGAGCAAAATTGGAGGATTTGGGGATACCTGGTAAGTATTGATCTAATGGAACAAAATTGCAACAAGTATGGAGATACCATGGCAAGTTTGGAGATAGCATGGAAAGTTTGCCATCAGTAGCATCTAATGCCACAATTGCAGCAAAACAAGCCATGTAAACAACACAGGCAGCGTTGAGACGCTATTGGCAACATCAAGACTCCCCACTTGAGCACACCGCATCCGGAAGCTCAACCATGTATTAACTATGACTATGTCGTCGAGGCTTGCCTTCTTTGTTCAACATTCGAGGATTCTACCGACATTGTTAAGTCAGAGGCTTGACTTTGATACAACTTGTTAGGGACAACAACCCTCGACAGATCTCCACATTGGTATGATATTGTCCACTTTGGGCATAAGCCCCCATGGCTTTATTTTTGGTTTCACCCAAAATGTCTCATACCAATAGAGATAGTGTCCCTCACAAACTGTTAGAGTCTTCGTTGTTAAGTTTTTTCTTGACAAACAAAGATGTCTACCATGAATGTGAAAATCAAAATTTCACTGGGAGAAACAATTTTTGTTTATGGAAGATCAAGATGCAATCCCTGCTAGAGCAGCAGGGGGTTATGGGCACTTTTATCTAGGAATTCGAAGAAAGCAGATGTAGATGACGATGAGTATAATAGCCTAGAGGAGAAGGCTCATTCGACAATCATGCTATGTTTCGCTGATGACGTCATCATTGAGGTCGCTGATGAAGAAACTGTCGCTGGTCTCTGGTTGAAGCTAGAAAGTCTGTACATGACGAAGTCTTTAGCCAAAAAGTTGCTTCTGAACCAACGTCTGTTCAATTTGCGTATGAAGGGAGGTATGCCTCTTAGGAATCATCTAGATCAATTAAATACAATCTTGCTAAATATGTGTAATATTGATGTTGAAGTAAATGATGAGGATGCTGCATTAATTTTGTTAGTGTCTTTGCCTTTATCATATGAGAATTTTGTGGAGTTTATTGGTGGGAAAGATACTTTTTCTCTGAAAGAAGTACAAACTGATCTTCATACTAGAGAAGTTCTTCATAAGGTAGCTGGTTCAATTACAAAAAGTCAGACCTTTAGGTTAGCTCCTACAGGGGTTACGAGACAGAAGAAAATTGGCAAAAAGAAGTTAAGTTATAAAAATTCTAAGTTTAGGGGTGTGATAAGCCTTAGAAATAAGGCTTATTTAACTCCCAAGTGCTTAAAATATCCTTGTTTGTCCTAAGATCAATTGGAAATAGTGGAAGATTGCTTGAATTTAATGAAGAAATGAATGTGATAGCATTTGGAATGAAATTCTAAGTAAATTGATCATTTTTTGCAGAAATTATGGAAATTGCAAAATCAAATTGCAAAATCTGATTTTGCAATTCTGGGCAAAGAAGTTATGGAAATTAAAAAAGTTGCGCAAACGAAGAAACCCATATATGGAAGAATCAATTTTCGCACAAATTGAGGGATTGGAGCGCGATTTTTGGCAAATTTCAACCCTAGGAAGGTCTACAAAAGAGAGGAGAAGAACCTCGAAGAATCAATTCGGGTTTTTGGGAGCGATTTCAAGGATCAATTTTCGTGGGTTTTTAAGTTTTTTTTTCGAAGGCTCTGTTTTCGTTCTTCTTTTGTTTTAGCCAAGAATTTCAATTTCAATCGTAGTTTCTTCAGTTTTGTATTACGGAGAGTTGCTTGAACTCTCCCTATTCTTCTATAGATGTACTTTTGAATTAAGCTTGAGTTAATTTCAAGTTAAGTTGGTGGGTTTATTTCAAAATTGTTGCTTTGTTTTCCTGCACTTTCTTAGTTCTTTTTGTTTCACCAATGGTTACTATTTTTTTTTTCCTTCTTGAATGCCGAATAGTTGTGGGAGTTCCCGTTTTTTCTCAGTTGAATTCAAGTGTGAATTAATTTGTGGGGTAATCCAGTTTCATTTGCAAGTTTCTTTTAGACTTCCTTCTTGATTTCATCTTTATATTGATGCAAGATTGTCCAATTTAATTTCTGCACTTTTCTTCAGTTTATCCAGTCCGATTCAAGAGTTTCGTGAATCGTTAAGATCAATTGTTCCCTAAAAGTGGAGGAGATTGAATCGATTGGATTGGAATGGGTTGTGTTGATTATTGAAAAAATTTATGTTATCAATTGATGTTATCCTCTGTTTTAGTCAATTTCAATTATTCACCAATGTCAAAGGCAAAAGAAAGAATAATTAAAACTCAATTAGACACCCCTTGATTCCTTGTTTAATTTCCTTTGAGAAATCACTTCTTGAAAATCTTGTTGTTTAGCCTAGAATAGCACTACATTCATTGTTTTGACTATTCAGTTTACAAAACTTTCGAAATGAATTTTTCCTCAAAAATTAGTTGTTATATTTTTATTTTTGATATGAACTAAAACTTCTTAGGGGATTCAAGAATGTGAATTTCCTAAGAAGTAATTGTAGCCTAAATTCCAATGAAAACCAAGCCTACATCTCAATTGTTTGCTTGTGTTGATCAAATTTCTGTTGAGATTCTAGATTGCAAGCTTAGATCTAATACCGACGGGGTTAGTGATAAGCGGATTTCACACAAGTAATGGAAAAAAGAGCTTAGACATAAGCCAATCCTTACTCTAGACATAGGGATTAAGGACTCCAAAACCCATAAAATTGTTGAACCAAATAATCTAAGATAGAGGGACTATAGACATATAAGTCTCTCACTTAGCCTCCTAAAAACCTAAATTCAAGGTGAATAGGAGATGCAATTTTTGTTTACAATTGAGTGTGGAGCAGGTTGGAATTGCAATTTTGGTTTGCAATTACGACTTAGGGCAATGACATTCTTGAGCCCCATTTTTATCAAAATTTCTTTTGCAAATTTCGTTTATTAAGCTTATCTAGTTTGTTCTCAATTATTGCCAATTTTAGATTCTGCAATTCAATTCTGCAATTTTGTTATTTCAACTATTGTCATTTTTAGAGTCTGCAATTAGATTCTGCAATTTTTCTTAACACACCAACCCAACATTATTTTTGCATTTTTAGTTTTCAAAGTTGCAATTTTCCTTACACTTTGCTTTACAACATTTTTGTTACTTCGTTCCCTGTGGGATTCGATACTTGGTACTCAGATACCATTTCATATTACTTCGATCGCGTGCGCTTGCGAGTAACAGCCGATCAGGGTCCTAAACCTGATGACTAGGGGTCCTAAACCTAATGACATTTGTAACTACTGTAAAGAATAAAAGGCATTAGAATGATGACTGCCCTAAAAAAAATAAGCAGCAGCAGAAAGCGAAGGGAGTTTCTGGAGGTTCTACCGCTGTGGCAGAAATTGGCACTGATTCCGAAGGCGATTTAGCCTTAGTTGAAAATGAACAATCATATCATCAAGATGTATGAGTTCTTAATTCTGAGGCATTTTATCATGTATCCAAACAAGGAGTGGTTTTCAACCTATGAGAAGATAGATTTGTAGAAATGCGAAAGTGATATGGAGATTAGTTTATTTTTCATAATTTTGAACTTTTTGGGCCTATTTGGTAGTAGGGTTTAAGATGGGTGTCGTATATAAACCCTCTAAACTCTTATATGAGATTTCTCTGTATTCTGTATTCAGTTTCTCCTTAAGATAATAAAATTCTCTCTCCCTCTGCTCGTCGACGTAGTTAGCACACCGTTAGTGAACCACGTAAATTTGTGTGTCATTTCTTCTCTTTTTGTGTTTCTTGTTTGCTGTTTGCTTCTGTTTTAACAAATTGGTATTAGATCTCCACATTGGTATGATATTGTCCACTTTGGGCATAAGCCCTCATGGCTTTGTTTTTGGTTTCTCCCAAAAGGCCTCATACCAATGGAGATAGTGTCTCTCACTTATAAACCCATGATTTTTCCCATTATCTAGCCAATGTGGGACTTTGGTTGCACTCTCAACAATCCCAACAATCCTTCCCTCAAACAAAGTACCATCTCCAGCCTCTCTTCAAAAAGTCATTCCTCCGAATTACACATGAGCAAGCTGCTAACAACTCCTCACTAGAGTACACCATGCTGTTAACTCCCCACTGGAGGACACCGCATCCGGCATCTGAAAGCTCAACCGTGTATTCATTATGACTATGTCGTCGAAGCTTGCCTTCTTTGTTCGACATTCGAGGATTCTACCAACATTGCTAAGTTAGGGGCATGGCTCTTACCACTGGATAGGGACAACGATCCTCGACAGATCTCCACATTGGTATAATATTGTCCACTTTGGACATAAGCCTTCATGTCTTTGTTTTTGGTTTCACCCAAAAGACCTCATACCAATGGAGATAGTGTCTCTCACTTATAAACCCATGATTTTCCTCTTATTTAGCCAATGTGGGACTTTGACTGCACTCCCAACAATCCCAACAGACTTCTTAGTATTGAACATGGAGAACGATGCTGAGATCCCAATCATATTGGGGAGACCCTTCCTAACTACAAGTAAGGCAGACATTAGCATGCAAAGAGATACAGTAACCCTATGGGTGGGGGAGGAAAAGGTAGAATTTCAAATCTTTAAACTACAAAGTTTAGATGATGAGGTAAGTGCATGTTTAAGAGTTGGGTTGACAAATTCTTTGTGTTTTGATTGTGAAAAATGTGTAGTTTTGAGTGACTCTCTAAATGCAGTGTTCAATGATAAGGAGAAGATGAAGGGGGTTGAGTTCAAGGGCAAGCAACCACCCTAATGCATACATATGAGCCCCGTCTAACTAAAGTCGTTAAACAAAGCGTTTCTTGAGAGGCAACCCAAGTTTCTAGTTTTTTTTGTCATGTGTCTTTACTTGGTTTCCTGTGCTTCATGTTATAGGAGTTCAAAATCTTCCGCCTAGCTCCCTTAAGATGATGAAAATGGTGGATCTCCTTTTAATTAGGACAGTATCATTCACTCCCTCATTTTTTTCTTTGTTCTTATGCATGCTTGAATATATTATGCATTGAGGACAATGCATGTTTCGAAGTTTGGGGGTGGGAGTACTGTGTACTTATTATTATGAGTCTTGAGCATGTTCTGAATTTTTTTTCCTGATGAATCTTTTGCATATTAATGATTAGGACAACCTAGGATGTGATCTAATTAATAATTATTTTTGCAATCTTTTAAAATAAGAGAGCATGTTCTGAAGTTGAGTTAAATTTAAATTTTTCTTTGATTCCCTTTCAACTTTTGAGCACATAGCCTTCTTTCTTTTAGTTTTGAATGTTTGGAACAAGTTTATTTTGTTTAAAAGTTTGATGTCACCTCAATAGGCTTGAGAACTGATTTGATGGTCAATCTGCATGATAGTTTGTAATGATGTATCAAGAGTTTATGAGTGAAGGTTGCCTATATTTAATTTTTTTGGCATGTTGAAAAGAAAGAAAATTTTTGCATGTTTGAGTCAATATGCTGTGTTTAAAAAGATTAGGGACAAAAAGAGTTATCTTCATTGTGATCAATTAGGTCACTCATTGAGTGAGTGCTCTGGGTAAGGGTCCCAATAATGGATGTGTGAAAGCTAGAGTTCTTGATTTAAAAGTAAAAAAGAGGCAAGTTTGGGGGTTGTCCAACCCAGTTGTTAAGTGCTTCAATGAGTCATTACTTTCTTGAGTGTAGAAGGGCTTAATAATTGGAACTTAGGGCCAGTCTAGGGGAAATCAAATGGAGGACTCAATAGAATTGTTCTAGGCTAGTAATTAAAGACTAAAAAAGGGAAGGTTAGACACACACACACGCAAGAGATGAGTAGGATGAAATTTAAATTTCTTGATGAATGGTTGTGCTTGAGTTCTTTCTTTGATTGTTTGATTCTTTTAATTAGATCTCTGAGTCTCTTATGTTTATGCATTAGTGAAATCGTGATGTGGTTTTATTTTGTTTTGGTCGGGACTAGCAAAAGCTTATGTTGGGAGTATTTGATAGCACACAAAATGTGTTATCTCTAAGATTAAATTTTGTTAGTATTTATAGCCTATTTAATATTTTTCACGAGTTTATTTATTGAAATTTCAGTTATCAAGCATTTGGAGCAAATCCGAAGAATTTGGAGATACCATGGCAAGTATGGAGATAATGGAACACAATTCGAGAAGCCATGTGAAGTAACGAAGTAAAATGGACCAAGAAATTCGAGGGCATACCGTTGAGACGCCATCAGTATGAAAGAATGAACGTTTCACCTCTCAGCGGAAGCATTGGATCAGCTTTGATTTTATTTAAAATTAAACTAAAATAGTAAGATTAAGCAAATTACTTGGAGTAAATATTGAGATATTTCTGATAAGTCTTTATCTCCTTCACAAAGTCGTCCTGGCTATGACTCGAACATAGGACCAAGACTTGTGGGAGTCTCTTGAACGAAAATCCACATGGGATTGGAGAGGAAGATATTTAGAGAGAATTCTCTAATTCTCTATTTAGGAGATATGTGTTATGCCTAATGGCTCAACCCAAAGATCTTATTTATAGAGACCAAGGAAAAATCTTTATCATAATTAAAATATTATATTTTAATATCTAATATATTAAAATATATCTTATATTTATATGAATCTCATTCAAATCTCCTACGATATTTATTTATTTGAATCTTATTCAAATTTTATAAATATCTTTTATTTAATATATCTAATATACATTAATTATTTTAATATTTAATGTATCAAATACAATAAATATATTTCCCTCTTTTATATTTAATATATCTAATATATTAAGTATTAATTTGAACTCTTCGAATTATATATTAATTTGAACATTTCAAATTTTAATATTTAATGTATCAAATACAATAAATATATTTTTCTTTTTTATATTTAATATATCTAATATATTAAATAGTAATTTAAACATTTCAAAATTTTCTTTCAATTAAATTGATCTTTTAGTGTTACTACAAACTAGTAAAGAGACCTTATAGACCTAAATATTATAAGCTCCAATACAAAATTAATTAATTAAACTTTTAATTAATTAATTTTCATTCATCAACTATAGATCACTCCACTATAGAAATAGAGTTGCACTTTTATGCACTGTAAGACAAGTTGTGTCCATAGATATAATCACTACATGCAAGTCGATCATTCACGAGTTGTTCGTAATTATAGTTGGGTCAAAAATCTGTTTTACTCCTATAATTACATTTTGTACCTTAAGTACCACTGATCCTCTAATGAACAATTTGTTTATGATCTAACCATAAACTAAGTCCCTCTCGGCCAGTGAGAGGGTGGAGCCCCATTGTTCAAGTCCCGAAATCAGCACTTAAGGGAACTACTCATCTACTTATCCTATATGGGAATGAGTGAATTCCATCTTGTGAGATTATGTTCCCAGCTCCCTATTTGGTCAAGTTCCCAAAATGGTAGGCAAATTGAATCGGCTACAAAAGCCACTCTCACCTATGCAAATCAAAAGATAAGCCCTCATATGCAGAAGTTCATAACTCACTCAGGATTAAAATCGAGTCGCATATGATCATCCTGATGAAATATTAATCTTCTCAATTAACAGATTTATAAAGAGAGATTAAATGTTTCATGGTCCAATCTTATACAAACTCATTGTATAAGATACCCCCACTTACATGTCTCCACATGAATGATTTGGATCAAATTATTTGTAACTATTACAAAGTGGATCGTATCAATAGTGTTATCAAGATAAGGCACCCAACCTTATCTATATACTATGACCGTTTAGGTTATTTCTTGAACATGATCCTCCGGTATGTCAACCACATACTGTTCAAGATTACACTAATAACTTTGGATTTTTCATATAATGGATAATATTATATTATAAATAAAATAATTAAATTTATAATTAATTATTAAATCAATCATTAATTACAATGCTTTAGGGCATAAATCCTAACACAATAGCGTCTCAATGCCACAATTGCAGCAAAACAAGCCATGGAGACCGTAGAGGTAACGTTGAGACCATGCCAGTAACGTCTTAACGCCGAGGTTGTAGGGTCGCAATGCTGTGAGCTCAATGTTGTCGATTAAGCAAGGTCAACCTCGTAGTATCAAGACACTACAAACTAGTGTCTCAATGCTACCTTTCCTATTTAGAAAAGGCACGCCTTTGGAAGGACAACGTCTCAATGCTGTCACGATTTTTATAAATACTTCTTTATGAGTTGTGGAAAGAGGGAGCCCTTTTGGAGGAAAAAAAATTTAATTTTGAATTGCATTCTATCTTGGGAGCTGAGGGACACTCTTGGGAGCAAAAGAATGTGAGTTTGAAGCTTGAGATCAGGACGTGCATCGAGAACGAGGATCGACATGTGTTTTAGAGTTTTTTGTTTCTCTTTTAGTTTGTAATTCTTGTTATGGATTTTGTATAAGTCTAAATTGTAGTTCTGTGTTAATGAGTGGCTAGACTTTTATCTAGGGGATTGATGTAGCCACTAACTAGATGTTTTAGTTATTAATCTTGAATTGATTTCATGACATAGCTTTGTATGCATTTGTGCTCTTGATGCTAGTCATCTTTTGGCCAAATTTTACTTAGTTTATTGGCTTTAATTGTTGCTTGAAATAGAATCAATTAGGGCTAGAACATGAAATTGTTCTAACTTAATGCCATGCCTTTTTATTAAAGTCTAGACCGACATGTTAGATTTATAAAATTGCATGAGTTTCAATTGAGCTTGAAAAAAGTCTTTTGACCTTTTAAACTTCTTGCTCATTGTTATGCATGATCGTTCTTGAATAAAATAACTAAAACATTAGTTTAGTTGGTGAAGTCAATTCCCTAGACTTTCACTCCTTGTAATTTATCCCTTTTTAATTGCTTTGTTAGTTATTATTCTCTAAAAAACGTTATTCTTTAAATAAAATTAGATGTTAGTAACTGAAATAGTCATTTGATCTAGACAATCCATTCATGTGGACGATACTTGCACTTAACCACTATATAAAAACTTGATCTTCAATCATTTCCATGGTTTTCATCATCAAAATTGTTACTTGTTCTTCCATGAAATGTTGTTTCAGAGACAGAGTATGGTTTCCAGAAAGAGTTTTATTTTAAAAGCGATTTTCAAACCACTAGTTCTATGTACCCATGATGATTACCCGTATGCTATGTGAATGTGTTTCCATAGTATACTAGAGAGAGAGGTCTTCGGGACCCACTCTAGCATACACATAGGCTTTGGGCCATGTGTTAGGGTGCTTAGTCCCTTAGGGGATAGCTCTGCATGCAAGTATGACAGAGATTTTCTCTGCTATGTACCTGAAGATTACTCGATGCCTATTATGTCAGAGATGACAGAGATATGCTCTGCTATGTATCTAGAGATTACTCTACGGCAGTATGATGAATATTTAGGTACAAGTTTAGTGATTAAAGTATTATGTTTACGCTTTCAAGAGCTGTAATTACATGATTTCTCTATACATGTTTTTACTAGTCTGTGCTTGTACTTCAAGAGTTGTTGATTCAAGAGTTGTTGGTTCAAGTGTTGTTGTTTCAAAAGTTGTAATCTCCGTTGCTCTACTTATGTTTTCAAGAGTTATTATTAAAGATTTTACTGTGTTTTACTCGAGAGTTTCTATTTTGTTCATGATCTACATTATTTTTACAGAGTTTTGAATTGTCTTTTTATGGAAAAAGTTTTCTTGAAAGTTATTTTCTTATGAACCTACTACTCACTGGACTTTTTAGCTCATTGTTTTATCCCTATTTTCCCACTAGGTTGCTCTTGAGTTTCTTCCAGATTTAGTTATTCAAAATTTGACACTAGTCTCATTTATTGAAGGTAAAAGTGTAAATTTTGATGTGTTGTATATGGGATGTCTAGAGATGAAGTTGAGTTATAAGATAAGAGAGACTTGACAATAGATTCCATTACACGCTCGGGGTTTATTATTATCACAGTTCGTCCTGGGTTGGTAGGGTAATCTCGGCGGGGTGTGACAAATGATTTCATAAATTCTCAACATTTCTAAAAAATGTAAAACATTTATGAATTCTCAAATAACCATAAAATATTTATGAAATTGATAATTACAACTAAAATCATGAAATCATAGAAAATTCGACAATTTCTTGATATTCACTCCAATTGCTCTAAAATCATACATAATTATAGAATTCATGAAACTTCTTAATGATTATTAAATAATGAAAACATTTCGTAAAATAAACCACTCACCAAACTTTTAGCGTGAGAAATTTGGATCTTATATCGTTTCGATCTCCGCTTGCCCAAACTTGAGATCGATTTTTAATCTGTAAAATCCCCAAATTTCAAATAATTGAAGCTAAAATCCCGAAATTGAGCTTCTCTCTGCAAGTTCTCCCTCCTTCTCTCAAGCCCCGTGACTTTCATATGCTAACATGGAGAAGGTACCACTCTTATCTTTTAAGTCTTCTTAAAACCCAAACCACAAACCGACCACCTCACCCTAAAAGAAAACGACCTTCTCTTTCAATTTTTTGACAACTCACCCAACATTACCAACTCACATAGACGTGCCCACCAAATACTCCTCTCTCAAAATTATGGCAGTTTTTTTTCATTTTCCTTTTTTTTTTCCCAAAACTAACCCAATTTTAAATTTATATTTTTTTTTATCCCCAAAAGACAAGTATGTCCTTACAATTATTTCATTAGATCAATTAATATTAACTTTCTGGAGACCATTTAGAAGCCGTTTAGAAACCAATTTCAAACGCCAAAGAGAGCATAGCTCAACTGGCATATCAAATGTGTTAACGACCACAAGGTCTGTGGTTCGAATGCCCCCAATCCCTATTGTACTAAAAAAAATCAATTTCAAACTTTAAGGATTAATTAAAAATCAAATTCAAACTTTAGAGACTCAACAAATTACTTTTGAAACTTTAAAGACCAAAAAGAAGTTAAATTCAAATCTCAATAAAAAAAAATGTTAATTTTGAAAATTAAGAGATAGACTAGATAAAAACTAAGTTCAAATTTTAAAAATAAAAAAAAATATTTTACCCTAAATTAAAATATGATTATCTGTTTTTAAAAAAAAAATTGTGAAGACGAAGCGCTTAACTACACCAACATATTTTGGGAACTGCTTCTTAGTTCTTACATGATTATCCTAATTATATGGGAAAAAAAATTAATTTATACCCCTAAAATTAGTTCTATCCATTGAAACCCAAACTGATAATTGTACCAATGTAAATCCTAAACTTTCATAAGTGAATCAATTTAAACTCCATTAGTAATTTATAACTATTTTCACATGAATTTCATTTAAAATCAATTCAAATTCATATAAATAAAGTTATTATTCTTCCAAAATTCTACCAAAGTAGCAAGAAAAATTATCATGTAATTTTTTTCTAAGTAATTAAATAGAGAAACAATAGAAAAAGAATAGAAGATAAAAAACGACTCATATTAATGAAAATTGTTACTATTCATTTGATTTCAATATTTCTCTCTATAATACCTCATTAATCTTTGCATTTAAAGAAGGTTTATACATGTGTGAAAATGATGTACTAACAATTTTAAGATGAAATTCTAATAGATGGCCTAAATTGAGTCACTTTAAAGTTTAGAGGTATAAATGGATTTTTTTTTTCAAATTAAATTGTTCTATTTTGATTATTAGTCATCTTCGTGTTGTAAAGCCATTCATGATTCGTGAGCCACACCATACCAAAACCATCATATCGATCGGGTAAAAAAGTAAAGCTAAGAGAAGGGCACTGCTCTCGATTTAACTTATTACAAACCAACACATCGTCTGGCAAAAGCAACAAGCTTTCCCAAGAAACAAGAACCCATTTTAATTCGGTACAAATCCAGCAAAATCCTGCTTGAGCATCAGTTAAGAACTTTTTCGCTTCGTTATTCTACATATAATACTAATACATCATTGACGCATCATCATATGACTGTCTCCAAAGTGGCAGTGGGGGGACCTGATCGGATTAAATCACGGCGGCTTCCAGTCCCAGTGGGGCAGTTATTCTGGATGGTGGTGAGTTTCAACGGCGGCGAATCGAGGGCCAACCACTGGTCTACAGTGAACTGGGCTTGTTCGCAGGTCTTGTGGACACTCGTCGTGGTGACTTCCACGTAGTTGCAGTACCAGCTAGTGTACAAACCCGTTCCGTCGGAGGTCAGATTCAAGGAACACACTGGTCCGCTCAGGCATGGACCTCGTCCGCTGAAAATGTCCAGATTTCCCTTCTTCAAGTAATCGTAATTGGGTCCCATTAACCTGCCCCATTTCTCCAGATTCCTAATTAGGACTCCATCGCCCGCCGCTGTGTTTAGCGTCAGGCTAATCACCGAGTCTATCCCCGGTTCTGACATATACTGTATACACGCAGACTGCGTCCTACATCAACCAAAATCAAAAATGTTTCTCAGTCAATTTTATTATTATTAATTAGTATCATATTATTACTAACAATACTAAAGATACGACTACGAGACACAGGAGAAGAGCGAGAGAGAAATGAAATACATCAGATTCAGAGTGAGCAATGAGAGAGAAGGAAATGAGAATGGAGAGGGAGAGCAAGAGGGCAGGTTTTGACGCCATGGTTGTTGCTGTCGGATGAGTTATTTTCTTCTTCATCAACAATCGTTATATAGGAGACCAAAACTTGGCTGCAAGCTCGATTAAATTTATGCTGCCCAAAAACGTGGATTTTACCTTTATGCATTTTTATTTTAAATATAAAATGTAATGAATTTCATATGAGCCACCCTACTTGGTACTGTATTGACGTTCTGCCCCCTTATTTAGAGTGGTTGTTGTAATTGCACTCACACTCAATTAGTGCCTAATTGTAATTTAAAAGTGCCTACCAAATCATTGAGCTTTTAAAATTGTGTTTAACATGTGCATATATCCTATTTCGCATTTTCTAATATCGAGAGACTTATTAGACATAAAACTGAAATGTTAGAGGTTTATAAGACACAAAATTCACTTTTAAACACAAAATTGAAAGTTGCAAAACAAAATTTTAGAAACTGTTGAAGGTTAGAACAACATATTAAATACAAAATTGAAAGTTCAAAAACTTGTTAAGCACTTTTTATTGTTCAATAACCCTATCATGCATACTATTACAAATTCAAAGACTAAACTTGTAATATAACCTATCATATATGATCATGAAGTTACAAAACAAAATATTATTAATAAATTAAATTCTAAATAAAATTATTAAATAATAAGTTTTAAGGCAAAATACACTTTTGGTCCCTGAGTGATCTCTCCGCTTTCAAAAGGGACACTTTAGTTCCTGAAGTTTGAAACATGGTTCTAAATGGTCAGTGGAGTTAAGTTGATTGTTAATTGACTAATGAAAAAATGATGTGGCGTGTTGAAGTAACAATTTTTAAATAAGGTGTAAAAATTTATATTATTTTAAGATTATGTAGCTTTTTTTTAAAGGAAAAAACTTGGGTGCAGCCTCTCCATGCATCCCACATGAATTACACAACAAATTTTATTATTATTACTTTTTTTTTGTGTAGTTAAGTGGGATGCATACCTGTTGGAATAGAAATTTTGGCCAATCAGAAATTGTCACATCATTACCCAACATTGGTGACGAAATTATATTTAATTAGGGATTAATTAAATTTGCAAGGATCCCTAAATTAAATTATGGCAAATCGCAATATACAATTGGGTTATGTGAAATTTTGGCTAATTTTAGACAAAAGTCCAAAGGGTTAGGCCTAAAGTTAACCAAGCCCAGCCCAGAGATTAAGCCCAAAGTCAACCAGACCCAGTCCAAAAGCTATGCCCAAAGTCAATGGCCCAATCCGACTGACAAGCCCAAGCCAACATGGAGGCCTTTAGGAACTCTATAAATAGAGAGCTCCATCCTCCATTTCAAGGGTTCAAAAGTGGAAACTCTCCAGAGAACTTAGAGAGAATTCAAAAACAAAGATCAGAAGACTCCCTAAATTCTTGAAAATCAAACACTCTCTAAATTAGAGCCTTGAAGACTAAAAGACTTTGTATATTGAGAACAAGCTGCAAGGCCCTCGAGATGAATCTATGTTCGAGAACAAGCTGCAAAAGCCCTTGAAACAAATTCATATTCTAGAGCAAGCTGCAATGCCCTTGAAACAAATCTACATTCGAGAACAAGCTGCGAAGCCCTCGAGACGAATCTACGTTTGAGAACAAGCTACAAAACCCTTAAGACAGATTTACATTTGAGAGAAAGAATCAAAGGAACAAATTAGAGATTGTACTCTACTATATTCAAATTAATACAAATACAAGTTTATATACACGTATCTCATTTCTTTCTATTTTGAAATTGCTTGTGAACAAATTGGCACACCCAATGGGACTATCTCTACCTCTCATCTCTTTTCCTCAACTCAAGATATAAGCGAAGTGATGACATTCAAGCAGACTTCTTCAATGACCGTTGTCACAAGCAACTTGTATACAAATTCTGTTACCTATAATTGCCTTAAAGAATTGAGTCTGCAAGAAAATCAAGCTTCTATTGTTGTGAGCAAAATAATGATGCTGCTGGGGGCATCGATTCTGACGTAGTGTCCGTCATGATGAGTGAAACAAGCATTATGGAAGAAAGATTGGCAAAGATGCAGGAGAAAATCAACACCTTAGTGAAGGCGTGGAAGAAAAGGATTCTCAAATTGCATACTTAAAGAGTTAGATTGAGACTGAAAATGTTGTAGAATCAAGTCAAACTCCTGCCGTCAAAGATCGTAACAAAGAGAAGGTCAAATCAACCACAACCTTCCATGTCGATCGCTTTACCATCTGTCCAACAACTTCAAGACATGATAACGAACTCCATTAGAGCTCAATATGGTGGAGCTTTTCAAAGTTCTATCTTTTATTCTAAGCCTTATACCAAGAGAATCGATAACTTGAGAATGCCAATTGGATATCAACCACCAAAGTTCCAGCAATTCGATGGAAAAGGAAACCCTAAGCAACACATTGCGCATTTCATGCTGTCAAAATTTTGATTTTCTCATAGTTATGACGTCATGCTGTCAAAATTTCGGGCATGAGCAGGGTAACTTAGTCGTGCTTCCGCATTTAGTCTGTTGTGTTTTTAGGGTCGTTACATATTATGCCATTGACTTGATTTTATTGATACAATTTTCTCTGCTATGTTTTCACCATCACCATTAGTGTTCCCTACATTCATTTTAGGCATAATAAATGAAAAAAATTGTAAAACCTTTTTTTTTCAAGTAAAGGCAAGGGCATCCTAGGCGATTGACGAGGCTTACGGATGTGTCAAGAACCATGGAAGACTTAGTAGTAGCATGCTTTCTGAATTTTCAATTTCTTACATTCTTGCATTGAGTTTTGTTTTGTACAACTTTTGGTTGAAGTGATTTAGCTAATTTTTATGTTGTCAATGCTTTGAATTTGAGACTTATGTTTTGAAGTCTTTCTTGGGACCCCAATAAAAGTTTGTTTTTTTAAAGAGAGTTTTATTTGTTGAATGTTAAACTTTATTTGAAACTCTTGAGGTCACTATAGCATGCATGTAAGTAATGATCCAAGTTAGTTGACGGATAGACAGATCTGAACTGCAGGCATTTACAGTGTCTTGTTGTTGTGCGTAGCGTCTTGACGCTACTAGCATTTAGCTGCCTCCCTACATCGTCGAATGACTTCCTCGATGATTCTTGCTGCGTTTAGATGCCAGTTGTAGCATTTAGATGCTACTCCCACGGGTGATCTTCTAGCTTGGAAGTGTCAGCAGTAGCATTGAGATACCCAAAACATGGGTCTTGACGCTATCTTCTCGAGTCAAAGAGCTTGGTCTTCATCTTTTCTTGACTCGATTGCTCAACTTGAGTCCAACTAGCTTCTTTTTTATCTCGATTCATCCAAAGTGCTCCAAACGACTCCAAATCACTCGATCTCTATAAAACAGACAAATAAGCATGTGAGAGTAATAGAAATAGCATAAATTAAAGACATAAAATAGCGCATTTTAGGTGCTATCAAATACCCTCAAACTTAAATCTTGCTAGTCCTCAACCATGATAAAATTAAACACTTTGTTGAATCATCAGTTTCATATCAATGACTCTAACCTCAATGCTCTAGACAACAAAAAACTCACAATAGAATAATTGAACACATTCAATCAATGAGTAATTTAAAATTAGTCCTCTCATCCCTTACATGTGTGTGTGAATAGCTCCTCCCATCTTAGTTCTTATAAGAAGGAGAAGGTTTTATTCAACTCTCAACTCGTTTTCCCCTTCCCCCAAATTTAAAATTTGCTTTTATAAGGTGGACACTAGCTTTCACACATCTACTGCAAGGACCCTTACCCATGACATTTTTTCTTCATAGGTGGCCTAACTGATCACAGTAGAGACAACTCTTTTTGTCCTTTACTTTTAAAAACAAGCAATTTTGATTATTTTTATTTTGCTTGATTGATTTTTATGACAAACATGTAAACAAAGGCAAATAAATCATGCAATTACTCCTTAGTGTCACAGTACTCAATATCATGCAAGTAGACTCTCTAGTCAGTCCCTAAAACCTTTTGAGGTGCCAACAAGAATCTAGATCAAATAACACAGTCCTAAGCCTTCAAAATAACAAACATGAGGGCTATGTGCTGAAAAATTATAAGGGAATAAAAAGAAAAATTTTAAATCACCTCAAATTAAGCATGTGTTCTCTTGTTCAACTATTGCAAATAAAATTACCTAAAGCACATCCTAGATAGTCATCTAATATGCAATTAAATTGTCACACAATTCATGTTCAAATTTTTCAAAAGTTTTGTTCAAAATCCACGAAAACTTTGCCCAAAATCAATATGAAAAATCTATACTCTCCACCTCCAACCTTAAATAATACATTGTCCTCAATGTATCACTTAACAGAGTTTCATTAAAAAAAAGGTGAGGGGAACATAAAGCGTCCCTGATATTTGTATAGCTTATGGGTGGTGGTGCATCTTTTGTCCCATCTCCTTCTCTCTAGTGCAAAGACCTATGAAATAAAAACAAAACAAACTAAATAAGCAAAACAAACAACTAAAGCAAAACAAATAAAACTAACAAAACAAACTTAAAATTTTGGGTTGCCTCCTAAAAGCTCAAATTTTTAATGTCATTATGTTGTACAGGACTCCTTTCATCATTCATAAACCAGTTTATTTGGACCCCTCGCATTTTTGTAGAAAGGTGCGAATCTAGGACCATTTACTTTAAGAACTTTCTTCTAGGCTGGAGCAACTTGTATTTTAATCACATTTAACTGGCACAAAGAATGCACAACATTAGTAGGTTTCATGGCATCGATTCTAAATTTTAAGATTTTCCCCCTCAAATTCTACAGAAAGAGTTCCTTCATCTACATCAATTTTGGTTTGGGAAGTTTTCATTAATGGGCGCACTAACAAAATGAAGGTAGATATGGATGTAGATTTATCAAATAAATTAAGCACATAAAAATCATCTGGAAATACCACATCATCGATCTACAATAAGACATCCTCAACAATCCTTAGAGGTTGAACATGGGAACGGTCAGCTAATTGTATTATTATACCAGTTTCTGCAAGTCGTTTAACTTAAGCTCTTCGTAAATAGAATACGACATGATATTAATGGATG
The DNA here is from genome assembly GCA_033996785.1 of Trichosanthes truncata. NCBI lineage: Eukaryota > Viridiplantae > Streptophyta > Magnoliopsida > Cucurbitales > Cucurbitaceae > Trichosanthes > Trichosanthes truncata. Next base: position 51,904,685 of record JAWPNB010000002.1, on the reverse strand, counting down.
CACCAGATCTAGCATAGTATGCTTGAACTTCTTATAACCAATCACACAAGGTAACGAAAATATACTTGGATCCTTGATTTTTTTGGCATATTCTTCTGTAACACGACTGAGACGTTTTCATTTGCTGACTTATTTTCTTTCTCAAATTTTCTTTTGTTGGAACACAACTTCTTAAGAAACTTGGCATATTTAGGGATTCTCTTAACAACATCCAATGATATATTCACTTCTACCTTTCTAAAAATTTTCAAGATCTCTTTGTCTTGCTCATCCTTTTTGGGTTTAGCCAACTTGTTGGGAAAGGGAGCCACTGGAATGTACGAGTTTTAAAGACAAAGGTGGATCAAAATGTACCCACAAGATGTTTTAGGAGACTATTATCCTTTCTTTGTAGTGCTCTGTTCTTCGTCTTTGAGAGGAGGGGTCTTGAATGAATTTTTGTCCCCTTCCACAACATGATTGTACTAACATTCTCTCTTTAGTGCACATCTGGCTATGACGGAAATTTTCCAGAAGTTTGAGCCTCCAACTAGCTAACTGATGTGGTTAGCTGGGTGATCTGGTTTCCCAAGTTCTACATCCCAGCTCCGTCTCTTGTTGAAATTTCAAAGTGCTTTCAGCTAGACTTTTGACAATATCTTCTAGAGGTGTACCTAAGCTAGAAGACTAAGCTAGAGATATTCTATTGAAGTTCTGGAGATATCGGCCTCCTTGATTCCCATAACTGAGGTTTGGATGATCCCTCCATCCAGAATTGTATGTATTTGAATAGGGATCATACTTCCTTTTATTCTGGCCTGGGAACCCTCCCATAGCATTTACTTCCTACGTGGAATCTTGTTCATACCAACCTATAGTCATTTGATGAACAAGGGTAGTTAAATTAGATATTTGGCTTTTCAGTGCATTTACCTCTTACCTGATGGATCATTCCACCACCTCTTAATCCAAACGGTTGGGAGTTCTTAGTTGCTTAGCCTCTGTAGGAGTCTTATTCTACAGTACTTCTTCCGCTGCTGCGTCTATCATGCCCCTATCCATTTGCAATAGTTCTTCATAGAAATATTGGATTAGAAGTTGGTTAAGGATCTGGTGGTGGTGGAAACTGGCTCACAATCTACTGAATCTCTTCTAGCATTCATATAAACACTCCTCTGTGATTTGTTGGATCCCATAGATTTCCTTCCTGATGCTTGTAGCTCGAAAGCAAGGAAGAACTTTTCTAGGAAAAATTTCTTCATCTCATTCCACGTGGTAATGGACCTTGATGGCAGATAGTATAACTAGTCCTTGGACTGATCCTTCAAGGAGAAAGGAAATGCCCTCAGATTGATCTGCTTGTCTGTGATTCCATGAGATTTTATTCCCGAGCAGACAATGTAGAACTCCTTCAGATGCTTGTGAGGATCCTCACCTGCATAACCACTAAAAATAGGAAGTAAGTGGATTAGACAAGACTTAAGCTTAAAATCACCTACTAAGTAAGAAAAGGTGATGCAAAGGGACTGCTCATTCAGATAAGGTGCTGCCAGTTGTCTCAAGGTGCTCCTTAGCCATTTTTACTTCAGGTCCAACAAAGTTGGAAGATCCTCCAATGGTCCAATCAAAGTTGGATTCCTGGTTCAGTGCCCGATCTCTTTCTCTCACCTCTTTCCTTAGCCTACGTGCCTTTTATCAATCTCAGGGATAAATTGCAATTCAAAATCTCTAGAAAAGCGAGTCATGCACAAAAAGGAAGAAGAAGCAAGGAGATTTTTTTTTCTTTTTCTTTTTAAAAATTTAACAATGAGAAACTAACAATGGTTCTCCGACAATGACACCAAATTCGAGGCCCACCAAAATAGTACTGATCCCACTATTCTAACTTGTCGAACAAGTGATACCAAGTCAATATCCCAAGGAAACCAAAGTAGTTAATTTCTCAAGATTGAATTTGCCAAGAAAATAAAACAAAAAGGGAGGGGGGTTGTGTTGGTGAATAACAATGAAATAAAACAAAGCAATAAAAATAAATGAAAATAATAGTCTTACCAAACTTCCAATTCAAAGGTACAGTTATCCAATTGTAAAATTGATCATAGGCATTTAAAATGAATTAATCTTTTTATGCAAGAACTTAGTCAACTCATTACAAAAAGCCTTAAATAGTATTAATCCCTCTAAGTTAATTGACTCCAACAAAGCATTATTGTCAGTACTTTAGACCTAATCAATAGGGAATGATGACGTTCCATATTAATTAGATAAAAGATTTACGAGCAATGGGAAGACTAAGCTAATTAGATGAGATAGCTACGACCTAACCAATTTACTTCTTTAATTCCTAGAATTTATTATGTAAGCTATGTGATTATGGAAAAGCCACAAAAAAAAAACACACATGAGCCAATTCTATTGCTACTAAACTCAATCAATCATGACAAGTACATGTCATTGAAGCATGAGTAGCAAGTAAACACACAACAACAAAGAATGCATCAATTCAATTGATATTGCATGCTCACAAATTAAGAATAGAAATTAAAGAATACTTGCATTGAAAGAAAATTACAAATAAAGATCAATCCTCACAACATTACAATTGAAATACAATCAACCTTTGAATCAAAATCATGACGCCTAGCCGCTTATCGTGACTATATAGCTAGAAATCAACAATTACCAATTTTAGACTTCATCGCGATATGATGTCACGTGAATGGATATCAATATTGAGATGACCGTTTAATTCAATAATAACGATCAATATTATTAATTCCATTCATCTCGTCAGTTTTTCATTTGACTGTCACGTCACAACAATTTCACTCTAACGAAGACCATTCAAATCGAGTACTGCGTTGTCAATCAAACTACATACCGACCATGCACTAAGTTCCCCAAAACCCTAATGTTCGACTAACCAAGAAAATACCCACACCCTCCAACTAAAAACATGAATATGGATACAAATATAAAGCAAGGATCGAAAGTGAAGCTTAAGCCCAAACTATAGGATTGAAATTTAAAATGTTTAAAATAAGGAGTAAAAGTGGACAAAAATTTTTGGTAATACAATAATACATGGATCAAAAGTGATAACTTAGTTCAATTTGGCCTTTCGATAAGATCAAGTCGTTTTCAAGAAAGCTAAAATGATAATGTAATGATAAGAAATACGAAGACATTTTTATTTCAACATGCGTGGAAAAGATTTGTATGTATGATATTTGGTTCCCAAGCTTTGAGCTTTGTTTCCATTTTGTGTCTTCGAAGCCTCTATGCTTTTCATTTTATGTCTAATAAGTCATTGAATATTTGAAAACGTGAAATAGAATATATGCCCCTGTTAAACACAAATTTGAAATATCGATGATTTGGAAGACACTTTAAAATTCAAATTAGACACTTAATTGTAACTGCAATTACAACAACCACTATAAACAAAATGAAATTAAGTTTAAAAGAATGGTCGCGTACCAGCCATTCAATCGAAGAGGTATGCGAAATTTCCATAGTAGGTCTAGAAAATTTCCTCTCAATCGCTTTCAAAATAACAAGTGGAATTTTAACATGTGTCCATAACTTTTATTGCACATCGTTTGATATTTTTATGTCAAATTTAATCATATAACATTAAATAAAATTATTAATTAAGTATATTTTGTTTAATAAATTACTTCATGCTCTTATTATATATTATATATTTTTTAAATTAAAGTATTAAATAGACACAATTATAAGAAATTCATAGACTAAATTTGTAGTCTACTAAAAAAGTTTAATTTATACCTAGCATTTTTTTTTTTTGGTCATTAGTAGAATTAAAGGTTGTATAAGATTATTTAAGTTTAACTTGAATAACTTGGAATTGGAGTTGAAGGTGGAAAAAAAAAGGGCAAAAAGGGTATTGACTGTTGTGATGGTTGTGTTTTTATTCTTTTTCTTTTGTTTTTTAAAAAAAAATAGAAAAGAAAGGAAAAAGGAAAGGGTCAAATCAAATCCCTTTACTCTCTCCCCCTCACTCTCGATTTTTCCCCTCTTCTTGGCCTATCTCTCCTCTTTTTATTATTAGTATTTTTATCCCCAAATTCAAACCCACATTCCCATTCATCTCTCTCTCTCTCTCTCTCTCTCTCTCCCACCGTTTAAACCCCCCCTTCATCTTCTTCTTCGCACGCCGTCCGACTAGTGAGCCTCATCACCACCTGCACGTCTGACCAGCATTCGTCACCCCATCTGCGCGTCTGACCAGCAAGCGTCGCCGCCGCCTCTTTCTTCTTTCTCGGAGAACTGCTCGCCGGTCAGATGACATTTCAGCCGAGCCATCACTAACTAGCCGGATCTGTCACCTACACGCCGACTAGAATCTCGTCGGAGCCCGGATCTGCCCAGACCAGTCTTCACGAGCCTTCACGCGCCGCCGTCCATGTGCTCACATGCTGTCTCCTCCTGATCGACATTTTGATACCCGAATAGCGAAGCTCCCGATCGTGTTCTGATTTTTGGTAACTTTGGGTCACTGATATGATTTTTGGATTAAGAATTTTGAGATTTATTTGATCGATGAGCTAATTTTGGGTTGGGCAAATTAAATTTCAGGATACCCATTGCTAATGGGGGACAAATTGTTGAATTGGAGTTAATTCGATAAAATTCCAGCCCATATCCAGTACTGTACAGCCACCTCTTGGTTTCATTTCATTTGGGTGAGCGTTCTGTACTAAATTAACATTGGTCTAAGGAAATAAAAGGGACTCATTTACCTTTTAAAAATGACCTCAAGCCATTGGACAAATTTTACATGACACCCATTACATTTGGGGACAATTATGGGACTTTTTGAGACTTTTTTTTGACTATTGAACAGAACTGCGAACTTAAGGCTCAGTAAAATTAAAACAAAGTGCTGGCACAGTAAAGGTTAAAAAAAATTGGATTATTTGGGAGCCATAATTAAGAAAGTACAAGGAAACTGGTCTAAAGTTATAACTCTTTTCTTATATGGGTTATTGAAGGTTAATAGGAGGCCAAGTTGGGATTGGAGGATTTGTCACAGATTTCAAGGAATTGTGTTATTGACCAGAAATTTGAAAGGTGAGATTTTCACCACCTTTTAATTAAAACCCCAAAAGTCAAATATGGAGTCCTTGATTATGTTTATTTAAATTTAATTAGTCTGTTTGTTAGGATATTGCGTTATTGCCAGTGGTGCTTATATTTCAGCAAGTGATTTTTAGGGCTTGTGCTATTATAATTTGTTTCTGTCTTGAGGTAAGTAGCTTTTGGATTAAGCCCTTTGTGATTATTATTTTAAGCATGGACCAAGTTGGAGATGAATGCAAATGTATGTAAAATGTCTAGAATCTTTTTGTTATTGAGAATGTATTACTGGGTGGTCAGTTCTGAATTGCATCTTGAGTTGATAGTTACTTGAGAATGTGGTAGATGGATTCAGGGGCTTAAATTTATGAGATAAATAGTTTAGCATGTGTATAACCTTGATTGCCATTATGTTTGAAACTCCTATGTTGTGCTTGAATTCGTGATTAGCTCTGATTGATGTGGATGGAAAGTTAATCCTGAGACCCTAATTACCCTGACCTTCGGGTTGATGTGGTTGTGTTGTTGTAAAGTCTTGAGAACCTTGGTAGGCTTAGGGAATAACTTAGGACCGTTAGGCTAGTGACACTTACCACCCCACCTGGAGCATGCTTGCTGTGATGATTATGTGATATGATAGATGAGGGGTTGTGTACCCTATTTTGTGATGGAATGAAGGGAGGGTCCTTCATTGCAGGTGCTGGCCAGTGTGGCTCGAGGGTTGTGGACTCTCTTGCTGTATGCTAGCTGTGGGGATGAAGCCCACTAAGTGATAGGTGCTGGCCAGTGTGGCTTAAAGGTCGTGGACTCTCCTGCTATATGCTAGCAGTGGGGATGAAGCCCACGGATCAGAAGTATGGCTCTGAGGTTTTAGTAGTGAAACTATACTATAGGTGAAGGAGGTTAGGTGGTCATTTAGCTGAGATAGTGTAGACCTGAAGTAAGATCAGGAGTTGAACGTCTGTGAGGTGGTCAGTGAACCTTGGATTTAAGTGGGCTACTTACTGAGTATTTTTATACTGATTCAATGCTACTTTTTTTTCCTTTCAAGTGGCCAGTAGACTCTGGAGACGCGTGGCACGAGGCATTGGCATGGCTAGACAATGGAGAACCGTCTTCCTGTTCCTTAGTATCGTAGAGTTGTTCTGGTTGTTTTGATTCTTTGATTTATTTGTTTTTATTTTTTTATTTTATTTTATTTTCACGTCTAGTTTATTTTTGATGTGAAACTCTGGTCTTGCAATAAAAGTATTAGGAGTTGTGGTTTTCAATTTGTATTTATTGAAACGGGATCCCAGGTTGAGATTTGTTTCTGAACGTATTAGCATGAAGTTTAGTTTTTTTTTGTTTTGTTAATTTTGTTTTAAAACTCTCCTTTACATGACTACGCAAGCTTCAAGTAGCGATCCAAGGTGCGTCGTTACAGTAGGTCTAGAAATTTTTCCCTCAATCGCTTTCAAAACAACAAGTGGAAGTATCCATAACTTTTATTGCACATGGTTTAATATTTTTATGTCAAATTTAATCATATAACATTAAATAAAATTATTAATTAACTATATTTTGTTTAATAAATTACTTCATGATCTTATTATGTATTATATATATTTTAAACTAAAGTATAAAATAGACACAATAATAAGAAATTAATAGACTAATTTTGTAGTCTAATAAAAAAGTTTAATTAATACAAAAAGATTTTTTTTTTTTATTGTAGATATTTTAAAAACAATAGTACTTGTACCAACATTATTCAATAATTCATTCGATGCAACTTCCGCAGATAAATTCTTTTAATTAATTTATCAATAAATGACGTGGATGCATCTTGGGTGTTTGGAAGGTGAAATTTTTATTGACATAATGGAAGGGACAACCTTAAAAAAATCTTTGTATAACAAATATTCAAAACTATGATTGTGGATAAGAATGAGTGATAAATGACATGACAAACAACACCATAATAGATATGTTATCTTATTTCTTTATAAATGATCATGGCATAGGTTGCATAAAAATATAATTTAATGGGTAAAAAAGAAAGTACAATTCCAAGTTTAATTAGAAATGTAGATAAAATTCTTCAGTTTTCATAAACGAAATATACACCGTACGTGTTTGGAGATATAAAGACATTTTGTAATTTTTAATGTTCTAAAATTTAATAGTTTATCAAGACAAATGAAGATTAAGCCCAAACCATCGGATTGAAATTTAAAATGTTTAAAATAAGGAGCAAAAGTGGACCAAAAATTTTGGTCGTACAATAATACGTGGATCAAAAGTGATCACTTGGTTCAATTTGGCTTTGAGATAAGACCAAGTCGTTTTCAAGACAGATAGAACGATAATGTAATGATAAGAAATACGATGACGTTTGTATTTCATCATTCGTGGAAAAGATTTATATGTAAGATATTTGGTTGCCAAGGTTTGAGCTTTGTTTCAATTTCGTGTCTTCTAAGCCTCTGAGCGTTTCATTTTATGTCTAATAAGTCATTTAATTTTAGAAAATGTAAATTAGCATATATGCCCCGGTTAAACATAAATTTGAAATCTCGATGATTTAGTAGACAATCTGAAATTGAAATTATACACTTGAATGTAACTGCAATTACAACACCCACTACAAATTAGGGAGAGGTTGTACCATTTACACACTATGTCAGGACTAACATCAATATAGTGCCGAGTTCGATGGCTTATATGAGACGAAAGTTTTTCCTACCTCCCCATTGAATGGTTGCCACGTATCCATCATTTATCTAAACTAAATTTTGATGTGGGTTCTACCAATTTAAATGGCATCCATTCCTTAATTTTAAATTTCTCTCTCCCTCATTTCTCTCTCTATCAAACGGTGGAGGAAGATTTTACATGCTAAGCTTTTGCTTGTACAAACCTACAAATGAACACTTCCTTCTCTGATTTTGCTGGAAGGATTGAAGCTTTTTTTATTGTAGATTATTCCCAAAGAATTTGCAGAGAAATACTTACCTATTGAGTTAGGAATAATCAAACTTCAAACCTCAAATAGTAGAAATTGGCCACTTTTGTACAAATGTAGTTGAAATCGAGGAAGTTTTGTATACATTTCAACTAGGTGGAAGCGTTTTGTAGTGGAAATCTTTCGAAAGATAAGGATTGTGGATTCTTCCAATTCATTAAGAAAGGCAAATTTTTATTCATGAAATTACAAGATATCCCTCCCTCTCATTCCCCTTCACTAGTTTCCATTCCATCAAAATGGGAAAATTTCTAGTCCTAAACTACCTCTAGTTCACCCATGTCAAAAGAGAAGAAGGATAAGTACCTTGAGAGACAGAAACGAAAGAGACAAAAGGAAAATTAAAGAATCAATTACATTTAAATTTGTGGGGCCACCATCATAATTAAGTGAAAGTAATGGATGCATAGAAGCCATTCAATCGAAGATGTATACAAAACTTCTATATATATAGTAGGTCTACAAATTTTCCCCTCAATCGCTTTCAAAACAACAAGTGGAATTTTAACATCTGTCCATAAATTTTTTTGGACATGGTTTGATATTTTTATGTTAAATTTAATCATATAACATTAAAAAAAATTACTAATTAAGTATATTTTGTTTAATAAATTACTTCATGATTTTATTATATATTATATATTTTTTAAACTAAACTATAAAATAGACACAATTATAATAAATTAATAGACTAATTTTGTAGTCTAATAAAAAAGTTTAATTAATACAAAAAGATATATTTTTTTACTGTAGATATTTTAAAAATAATAGTAATTGTACCAACATTATTCAAGAATTCATTCGATGCAACTTCCGCAGATAAATTCTTTTAATTAATTTATCAATAAATGACGTGGATGCATCTTGGGTGTTTGGAAGGTGAAATTTTTACTCACATAATGGAAGGGACAACCTTAAAAAAATCTTTGTATAACAAATATTCAAAACTATGATTGTGGATAAGAATGAGTGATAAATGACATGACAAACAACACCATAATAGATGTGTTATATTATTTCTTTATAAATGATCATGGCATAGGTTGCATAAAAATATAATTTAATGGGTAAAAAAGAAAGTACAATTCCAAGTTTAATTAGAAACGTAGATAAAATTCTTCAGTTTTCATAAACGAAATGTACACCCTACGTGTTTGGAGACATAAAGACATTTTGTAATTTTTAATGTTCTAAAATTTAATAGTTTATCAAGACAAATGAAGATTAAGCCCAAACCATCGGATTGAAATTTAAAATGTTTAAAATAAGGAGCAAAAGTGGACCAAAAATTTTGGTCGTACAATAATACGTGGATCAAAAGTGATCACTTGGTTCAATTTGGCTTTGAGATAAGACCAAGTCGTTTTCAAGACAGATAGAACGATAATGTAATGATAAGAAATACGATGACGTTTGTATTTCATCATTCGTGGAAAAGATTTATATGTAAGATATTTGGTTGCCAAGGTTTGAGCTTTGTTTCAATTTCGTGTCTTCTAAGCCTCTGAACGTTTCATTTTATGTCTAATAAGTCATTTAATTTTAGAAAATGTAAATTAGCATATATGCCCCGGTTAAACATAAATTTGAAATCTCGATGATTTAGTAGACAATCTGAAATTGAAATTATACACTTTGAATGTAACTGCAATTACAACATCCACTACAAATTAGGGAGAGGTTGTACCATTTACACACTATGTCAGGACTAACATCAATATAGTGCCGAGTTCGATGGCTTATATGAGACGAAAGTTTTTCCTACCTCCCCATTGAATGGTTGCCACGTATCCATCATTTATCTAAACTAAATTTTGATGTGGGTTCTACCAATTTAAATGGCATCCATTCCTTAATTTTAAATTTCTCTCTCCCTCATTTCTCTCTCTATCAAACGGTGGAGGAAGATTTTACATGCTAAGCTTTTGCTTGTACAAACCTACAAACGAACACTTTCTTCTCTGATTTTGTTGGAAAGATTGAAGCTTTTTTTATTGTAGATTATTCCCAAAGAATTTGCAGAGAAATATTTACCTAATGAGTTAGGAATAATCAAACTTCAAACCTCAAATGGTAGAAATTGGCCACTTTTGTACAAATGTAGTTGAAATCGAGGAAGTTTTGTACACATTTCAACTGGGTGGAAGCGTTTTGTAGTGGAAAATCTTTCGAAAGATAAGGATTATGGATTCTTCCAATTGATTAAGAAAAGCAAATTTTTATTCATGAAATTACAAGATATCCCCCCCTCTCCTTCCACTTCACTAGTTTCCATTCCATCAAAATGGGAAAATTTCTAGTCCTAAACTACCTCTAGTTCACCCATGTCAAAAGAGAAGAAGGATAAGTAACATGAGAGACAGAAACGAAAGAGACAAAAGGAAAATTAAAGAATCAATTACATTTAAATTTGTGGGGCCAGCATCATAATTAAGTGAAAAGAATGGATGCATAGAAGCCATTCAATCGAAGATGTATGCAAAATTTCTATATATAGTAGGTCTACAAATTTTCCCCTCAATCGCTTTTAAAACAACAAGTGGAATTTTAACATATGTCCATAAATTTATTTGGACATGGTTTGATATTTTTATGTCAAATTTAATCATATAACATTAAATAAAATTATTAATTAAGTATATTTTGTTTAATAAATTACTTCATGATTTTATTATATATTATATCTTTTTTAAACAAAAGTATAAAATAGACACAATAATAAGAAATTAATAGACTAATTTTGTAGTCTAATAAAAAAGTTTAATTAATACAAAAAGATTTTTTTATTGTAGATATTTTAAAAATAATAGTAATTGTACCAACATTATTCAAGAATTCATTCTATGCAACTTCCGCAGATAAATTATTTTAATTAATTTATCAATAAATGACGTGGATGCATCTTGGGTGTTTGGAAGGTGAAATTTTTATTGACATATTGGAAGGGACAACCTTAAAAAAATCTTTGTATAACAAATATTCAAAACTATGATTGTGGATAAGAATGAGTGATAAATGACATGACAAACAACACCATAATAGATGTGTTATCTTATTTCTTTATAAATGATCGTGGCATAGGTTGCATAAAAATATAATTTAATGGGTAAAAAAGAAAGTACAATTCCAAGTTTAATTAGAAACGTAGATAAAATTCTTCAGTTTTCATAAACGAAATGTAAACCGTACGTGTTTGGAGATATAAAGACATTTTGTAATTTTTAATGTTCTAAAATTTAATAGTTTATCAAGACAATTGAGGATTAAGCCCAAACCAACGGATTGAAATTTAAAATGTTTAAAATAAGGAGCAAAATTGGACCAAATTTTTTGGTCGTACAATAATATGTGGATCAAAAGTGATCACTTGGTTCAATTTGGCTTTGAGATAAGACCAAGTCGTTTTCAAGACAAATAGAACAATAATGTAATGATAAGAAATACGATGACGTTTGTATTTCATCATTCATGGAAAATATTTATATGTAAGATATTTGGTTGCCAAGGTTTGAGCGTTGTTTCAATTTCGTTTGTTCTAAGCCTCTAAACGTTTCATTTTATGTCTAATAAGTCATTTAGTTTTAGAAAATGTAAATTAGGATATATGCCCCGGTTAAACATAAATTTGAAATCTCAATGATTTAGTAGACAGTCTGAAATTGAAATTAGACACTTGAATGTAACTGCAATTACAACATCCACTACAAATTAGGGAGAGGTTGTACCATTTGTACACTATGTCAGGACTAACATCAATATAGTGTCGAGTTCGATGGCTTATATGAGACGAAAGTTTTTCCTACCTCTTCATTGAATGGTTGCCACGTATCCATCATTCTTTTAAACTAAATTTTGATGTGGGCTCTACCAATTTAAATGGCATCTATTCCTTAATTTTAAATTTCTCTCTCCCTCGTTTCTCTCTCTATCGAACGGTGGAGGAAGATTTTACATGCTAAGCTTTTGCTTGTACAAACCTACAAACGAACACTTCCTTCTCTGATTTTGCTGGAAAGATTGAAGCTTTTTTTTATTGTAGATTATTCCCAAAGAATTTGAAGAGAAATACTTACCTAATAAGTTAGGAATAATCAAACTTCAAACCTCAAATGGTAGAAATTGGCCACTTTTGTACAAATGGAGTTGAAATCGAGGAAGTTTTGCATACATTACAAGTTGGTGGAAACATTTTGTAGAGGAAAATCTTTCGAAAGAAAAGGATTGTGGATTCTTCGAATTGATTAAGAAAGGAAAATTTTTATTCTCGAAATTACAAGATATCCCTCCCTCTCCTTCCCCTTCACTAGTATCCATTCCATCAAAACGGGAAAATTTCTAGTCCTAAACTACCTCTGGTTCATGCATGGCAAAAGAGAAGAAGGAGAAGTACCTTGAGAGACAGAAACGAAGGAGAGAAAAGGAAAATTAAAGAATCAATTACATTTAAATTTGTGGGTCCCACATCAAATTAAGTTTAAAAGAATGGACGCGTAGCAACCATTCAATCGAAGAGGTATGCATAATTTCAATAGTAGGTCTACAATATTTTCCGTTGATTGCTTTCAAAACAACAAGTGGAATTTTAACTTGTTTCCATAACTTTTATTGCACATGGTTTGATATTTTTGTGTCAAATTTAATTGTATAAAAAGTTTAATTTATACAAACAGATTTTTTTTATTGTAGATATTTTAAAAATAATTATAATTGTACCAATATTATTCTAGAATTTATTCGATGCAACTTCCCTAAATAATTTTTTTAATTTAATTAATCAATAAATGATGTGGAGGTGTCTTGGGGGTATGAAAGGTGAACATTTTTTTGACCTAATCAGTGGCGAATTTAGAACTTTATGAAAATGGGGCTTGATATATTTGGATTTTCGTTTGTTCACTACTATAAATGTGGGATTTCATGACTTTCAAAAATTGTCTTAACCACATTCCATTATTCTTTTTTTCAATCTTTGAATCAACCATCAAAGAAAGAGTATCAATGACACAGCAAAAAAATTGTCATTATTTTGTGTTTTATGACTGTTTTTGCAGTCAACAATAAACAATTACTTGCATTCATAAATTGTTACTATCAAATTTTCTATGACAATTCATCATTGTCAATAAATAACTCAAGAATTTGACTTTTCTTTCAAGGTATAGATATTAACGACAGTAAATAACCATCAACAAAATGTTTATATTGACATTGCGCCATCGTCACAGAACGTTAATAATGTCACCTTTTTAGTATCAAGAATACCTTAATCAGGACACCTTTTTTACGTCACATGTCTTCCTTGGTTGACTATATATCTTATTGTCAAAAAAAAGTTCATACGATGACACCTATCTATCGTCACAGAAATTTGGTTGATGACAGTATTACATTGTCAAATAAATAAATCTCATGATTGTTTTGTTAAATGTCAAAGAAATTCTTATAATGATGGAAATTATTAGTTTGATACCTTATAGCATGCAAAATAGTGCTATCTCGTGGCTTATATTTATGCTAGTTTTGCCATGCTTTTGTGTGCTTTCATGTATTTTTATGTTTATTTTTCAGAAATCGAGCATTTGGAGCAAAACCGGAGAATTGTAAGATAATTGAACAAATTTGAGCAACTTAAGGCTATATTTGAGGATTCAAGTGTTGAAGAGAAAGGACAAGGTAATTCGACCCGAGAGTATAGCATTGCAACGCCATTTGAGAATCATGTCAACCTTGAAAACTCAAAGGCATAGTGTTACAACACTGCTTATAATGTTGCAACGCTAGTCGAAGAAGATTTTTTCTTTCTTTGCAAAAGTTTAAGGACAGCGTTGCAACGCTTTCTCGACTCTATTTAAGAAACTTTTTCATTCGAGCAAAGAGAATCGTTTTGAGAGCCTAAAACCCTAATTTCAATAAGCAGCATTGTTTTGGGACCTAGAGAGCACTTTGGAGAGCTAAGGAGGAGACTCAAGGCTCAAGATCGTGGGACATCATGAAGAGAACGAGTGTGACAAGAGTCGTCAAGTTTTTCTTTTTTCCCTTTACTTTGTTTCCTTCAATTTTAGGATTCTTTTGAGCTAAACCTCTTGTATTAATTTGAGTATTTCAAACTCTTGGATGGTTGTGATTGTAGAACTTGCATTTGATTTTGAGTTGTTATATATCGTAACGTTATTTGTGCACCCTTGTGTTTATGCTCATAACTTTTAGTCAAAGTTAGTTTTTAGAATTTGAGTTTTAGCTTGAAAGAGTAGAACTTGAATTGAGATGTGGTTGCATAACTAATAAAAGAGTATTGCATGAGAATGAATATTTTGTTATTAGATGTCGTTATAGAAACCTGTTAATGCCATGCATGAGTAGTAAAAATAGACTGTAGGGGTGATTTATTACTTATTGATGAGATCAATTGAGCTTGAAAAGGCCAATTAGATAGATTAGAAATTCTTGACTTATAGTGTTGCATGTTATAACTTTTCTTAGTCAAATTAAGTTTGTGTTTCATATTAATTCAATCTTTAATGTCTCTCTAAATGGACTCCAACCTTGTAAATATTTAGCTTAGTTTTATATTCTTGTTTCAATCTAAGTTTAGGTTCTCTAAATAGAATTAGGTGTGAGAAACTATGGTCTTTAATTAAATCTAAGAACTCCAATCGCTATGGATGACCCTAGCCACTATTATTGCAAAATATTTTGAGGCTTGTTTTATAAATTAATATGATAAGAGCCTTCGACAAGTCATTCATCAAATTGGCGCCGTTGCCGGGGATTGGCATATTTTAATTTAATTAATATCATGGTGAACGTGCTTGATCTTAATTTAAAGTGTAAATAATGTATATGTGTATAATTTTCTTCTTTTGTTTTTCCTTGTATATGTGAATAGTTGTGTAGTGTTTATTTTTCTTGTTTTAATTGTATTTCTCTTATTTTAGTTTTTTTTTGTTGTGTAAATTATGTATATTTTGTGTATTAGTGTATTTTTTTTTGTTTTGTTGTATATTTTGTTGTATATTATCCTTGTATAATTTTTGTAGATTATGTATTTTAAGTGTAAAATATGTATACTATTTCTCTTGTGTTTTTCCTTGTTGTTTGGTTGAATTTCCTATACTCTATAAAATACTTTATTTCCTTGTTTTTGTTTTGATTTTGTTAAGTTCCTTTGTTCATTTTGTGTGTAGTTTTTTTTTAGTTAGTTTCGTTTTAGTTTTTCTTTCTACTTGTTTTTGTTACTAGGCTCACTTGCATTGCGCCTGAAACAAGAAGAATGCCTCACAAACCTGATAGCGTAAATATGGGTATTGTAAACCAAGAAGTAAATTTTATTTATAATGCATTAGGGTAAATTAATGATAGAGCAAGATGATATGTTAGATGACACTTTGGATGATGATTTTGATAAAACTGAAATGATAGAATCACGTGCATTAGAGTTTAAACATTTACCTGAGCATCTTTGTTATGCTTTCCTAGGCAAGTTTTCAACTTTTCGTGTCATTATTTCTGCCAAATTAAATAAAGAGGAAGAAGAAAAGTTTATAAAAGTCTTAAGTAAGCATAAGTTTGCATTAGGGTAGTCCATCAATGACATTAAAGGTATTAGTTCATCCATAGTCATGGATAAGAAACTGATGGAAGATACCTTTAATCCATCAGTAGAAGCCTAGAGGGCACTTAATCTTGCAATGAAAGACATTATGAAGGCTGACGTATTGAAACTCTTAAATGCAAGGATTATTACGTGATTTCTGACAGTTCTTGGGCGAGTCTTGTGCAAGTAGTCCCCAAAAAATGAGGCAGGACAGTGGTGAAAAATAACAAAGATGATTCCTCTCCACTAGGACAGTGGCGGGTTGGCGTGTGTGCATTGATTACAAGAAGTTGAATAAGGCTACAAGAAAAGATCACTTCCCTCTTCCTTTTATTGATCAAATGCTTGACAGATTAGCTGGCTTCCCTTATTATTGTTTTCTTGATGGTTACTCAGGCTATAATAAGACTGTTATTGCTCTAGAGGACTAGGAGAAAACGACCTTTATATGCCTTTATGGGATGTATGCGTTTAGGAGGATGTCCTTCGAACTATGTAATGCACCTACTATTGTTCAGCGTTGCATGATGGCCACCTTTCATGACATGATAGAGGAGATTATGGAGGATTTATGGATGATTTCTCAATCTTTGGATCTTCATTTGATTCTTGTTTGCATAATCTTTCTCTTGTGTTGCAGAGGTGCCAAGAAACTCACTTTGTTCTTAATTGGGAAAAGTGTCATTTTATGGCAAAAGAAGGTATAGTTTTGGGGCATAAGGTATCAGAAAAGTGGCTTGAGGTAGATCGAGCCAAGATTTCTGCAATTGAACAACTTCCACCCCCAGTAAATGTGCAGGGAGTCCGTAGTTTTCTAGGTCATGTAGGGTTTATAGGCATTTTATAAAAGATTTTTCAAAGATTGTGAAACCCTTATGCAACTTGTTAGAAAATGATTATGTTATTGTATTTTTTTAGGAATGCATGCTAGCCTTTAAATTGTTGAAGAAAAAATTAACTTCTGCACCCATTATTGTTACACCTGATTAGAGTCAGTCCTTCTAAGTTATGTGTGATGCTAGTGATTATGCAATAGAGGCAGTCTTAGGTCAGTGTAGAGCTAAATTATTTAGAGTCACCTATTATGCAAGTAGGACTTTACATTCTGCACAGCAAAATTACACTACCACTGAAAAGGAAATGCTTGTTGTTGTATTATCTTTTGACAAGTTTAGACCATACCTATTAGGGACTAGGGTGATTGTTCTTATTGATCATGCAACCCTCAAGTACTTGTTCAATAAGAAGGATGCTAAGCCCAAATTCATAAGATGGATTCGTCTTTTGCAGGAGTTTGATTTTGAGGTAAAAGACAGGAAAGGGTGTGAAAACGTAGTTGCTGACCACCTGTCCAGGATAGAGCATGAAGGAAATCGATAGACCAATCCCATCATAGAGGACTTCCCTAATGAGAAGCTGTATCAGGTAGAAGCTAATGTACCATGGTTTGCTAATTATGTTAATTTTCTTGTGATGCCACCAAAGTTGAATTCTCAACAAAATAAAAGATTCCTCCATGATGTAAGATTTTATCTTTGGGACGATCCCCTACTACTCAAGGTTTGTTCAAACCAAATCATTCAAAGGTGCGTATCACTTGAAGAAATATCTAAGATTATACATGATTGTCATTCTTCACCATATGGTGGGCACTTTGGCCTACTTGTACAGCTGCAAAGGTATTACAATCTGGATTTTATTGGCCTGCTTTATTTAAAGATTGTTACACTTTTGTGAAAACGTGTGACAGGTGCCAAAGGACAAGTAATATTTCCTAACACCATGAACTTCCTTTAACTCCTATTCTCGAAGTAGAGTTATTTGATGTTTGGGGTATTGATTTTATGGGTTCCTTTCCCTCTTCCCATGATTGTTTGTACATTCTGGTTGCTTTTGATTATATGTTTCTAAGTGGGTCGAGGCTATTTCTACTAAAAAGAATGATACACGTGCAGTCTTAAAGTTTTTGCACAAAAACATTTTCATACAATTTTGCTACTAAAAAGAATGATGCACGTGCAGTCTTTGTACTTTCAATAAATCATAAATTAGTTCTTATCGTTAGTTTAAAGTTAATTTTTTTAACTTGGCAAAATAATAATAATGATTTCCATTCAAAAAAAGACACAATATGAATATGTTTTCAAAATTTATAGAGGGAACATTAACAGAGACTAAATATTTATGTTGGAAATGTGAACAATAAACTAACAGTAGAGACTAATTTTAAGATTTATTAAATATATAGAAAAAAATGAAACTTGAAATAATAATTATAATTTTTTTTCTTTTTAATAATTATAATTTTATATTTTATACTAATTACAGTTTCTTATAGAATTAAGTATTAAGACATAATTTACTAATATTTAAAAATATTTGTATTCATTCCATTTATATTTTATTTCTAAGAAAAAAAATTAAATGTAAAGGAGAAATTAAAACAAAAATATTATATTTTAAATTGATAAATGGTAAATACTTTGTAAATAAAAGAAAATCACGGAAAATTTTTCTTCCCAGGATTCGAACTTGGGAATGGACGTGTTGTTTTTAAAAAAATATATCATACACAAAAAAAATAAAAATAAAAATAAAAAAGCAAAATGCAAAAAATAAAATGCCCTTCACATGATTCGAATATGGCAAGGAGGGGGCTTGAAGCATGATTGCCATTTGGGACAAAATACAATTTCTAAAATTTGTGTACTAAAGTTCAAAGGACTCGAGCCCTTGGACCTAATGGAAAGGACAATCTTAAAATTTTTTTGGTATAATAAGTATTTAAGACTATAATAAGGGAATGTGAATAAGAATGAAGGATAAATGAAGCGGCAAACAACACTATAATAGATGTGTTATGTTATTGTTTTATAAAGGTTACATTATCAAAAATACCCTTGAACTATGGGATTGATTTCAATTATACTCCTAAACTTTGAAAAGTTTCATTTTAACCATTGAACTTTGAAGTTTGTTTCAAAACAACCCTTAAAGGTTTTTTTTCATTAAATTCATTAACAGAAAATGATGTTTTTGCATTTATATTGTTGCTTATGTGAACATATTTGAACATGTACGTTGAAAAAAAAAACAAAACATATGCAAATACATCATTTTTCGTCCATAAATTTAACGGAAAAAATCTTCAAGGGTTGTTTTGAAACAAACTTCAAAGTTCAAAGGTTAAAATGAAACTTTTCAAAGTTCAAGAGTATAATTGAAACCAACCCCATAGTTTAGGAGTATTTTTGATAATTTAGCCTTTTATAAATGACGATGACATAGATTACATAAAAATATAATTTAATAGGTAAAAAAAAAAAAGTGAATTAAGAAACATAAATAAAATTCTTCACATTTCATAAACTAAATGGCACCGTGTTTAGAAATATAAAAATATTTTGTAATTTTTAATGTTTTAAATTTTATTAGTATATTATTTAAAGTTTAATTAAAATTTTATGTATTAATTAATTGTTCAAAGTTAAAATAATTTTTTATCTACATTATTCAAATAAATCTCGAGAAAATGGAAAAACGGGCCTTTTTCCATAAAAATTGAAATCCATTACACTTTATATTTAAAATAAAAATGCATAAAGGTAAAATCCACGTTTTTGGGCTGCATAAATTTAATCCGGCTTGCAAGTTGCAGCAGTTTTGGTCTCCTATATATAATGATTGTTGATGAAGAAGAAAATAACTCATTCGACAAGACAACCATGGCGTCAAAATCTGCCCTCTTGCTCTCTCTCTGCGTTCTTCTTTTCTTCTCTATCATCGCTCACTCTGAATCTGATGTATTTCTCTCCCACTCTTCTCCTCTAGTCTCGTATCTTCAGCCTGAAATGAAGATACTGCAGGACACTGCAGACTGCGTGTATACAATGTATGTCAAAACCGGGAATAAGGAATTTGCAGGGACGGACTCGGTGATTAGCGTGACGCTATACACGGCGGCCGGCGACGGAATCCTGATTAAGAATCTGGAGAAATGGGGAGGGTTAATGGGACCCAAGTACGATTACTTCGAGAAGGGAAATCTGGACATTTTCAGCGGAAGAGGTCCATGCCTGAGCAGACCGGTGTGTTACTTAAATCTGACCTCCGACGGAACGGGTCCGTTACCTGACTGGTACTGCAACTACGTGGATGTGACCACGGCGGGTAACAAAAAGACCTGCACACAAATCCATTTCTCGGTGGAACAGTGGTTGGCCCCCAATAAACTCACGGCCATCGTGGATGACTGCCTACTAGTGACTGGAAGCCGCCGTGATTTAGTCCGATCAGGTCCCCTCATTGCCACTGCCACTTTGAAGACCGTCATATGATGATGTGTCAATGATATGTATGTATTAGTATTATGGAGAATAAGGAAGCGAAAGAGTACTTAATCATCGATTAAGCAGGACTTTGCTGGATATGTACCAAATTAAAATGGGTTTCTTGTTTCTTGAGATAGCTTTTTGCTTTGCCAGACTGTGTTTGTGTTGGTGTGTAATAGTTAAATCAAGAGCAGTGCCCTTTTCTTAGCTTTTCTGTTTGAACCGATTGATTTATGGTTTTGCACCTCACGAATCATGAATGGCTTTTACAACACCAAAAGGACTATTAATCAAAATAGTGCAATTTAATTTGGAAAAAAAAAATCAATTTATACTCCTAAACTTTGAGATTGTATATCCATTAAAACCTAAAACTATAACAATTGTATCAACTAAAACTATATAGTGAATCAATTTAGACCCACCATTAGAATCTCATCTTAAAACTTGTAATACATATAAAACTTCCTTAAATGTATTAATCAACAAAATATTATAGAGAAATGTTGACGTCAAATAAATAGTAGTGAGTTTCATTGATATGAGTGGTTTTTTTATCTCCTCTTTTTTCTCTATTTTTCTTTACTTTATTTAGAAAAAAATGCGTGATAATGTTTCTTTCTATTTTAGTAGAATTTTGGAAGAAGAAAAATTTTATTTCGATGATTTTGAGTTGATTTTAAATGAAATCATGTTGTTCACAATTGATTTCAACAAAGAAATATAACACGTGTAATAAATTTGAATTTGTATTAATTTGAATGTAGTGGAGTACAATCTCTAATTTGTTTATCTAATTTTTTCTCTCTCACGTACAAATGCCTCGAGGGCTGAATAATTTGTTCTCGAGCACGTTGGTCTTTTAGATCAGCCTTCTGGCTTGTTGGATCAGCCCTTGAATTATTGATCTTCTTGGAGGATCGACCATTTGGCTTATTGATTGTTGGATCGGCCCTTGGCTTGTTGATCTTGTTGGATCGATCTTTGGCTTGTTCATCCTTAAAGAATTTATCGAAGTCTTGAAGTCTTTGTGCTTCAAATGCTTTCAACTTGTCTTCAAAGTCTTCGGACCTTCAAAAATATTTTTGGTCTTCAAAGTCTTCTAATCTTCAAGGTCTTCCAGTCTTGAAGCCTTCTGATCTTCAAAGAGTCTTTAGTCTTCGAAAACTCTTCAATCTTTAAGAGAGAGTTTTCTAACTGAATTTTTTCTTTTGTACGTGTGTTTCACTTGAGGGCTGGAGCGCTTGTTCTCAAGGTTGCAGCTTCAATAAATCTTTAGATCTCAAAGTCTTCAAGTCTTAAAGAGTCTTTGGTCTTCAATGAGTGTTTAACACCTAAGGACTTCAAGGAGTGTTCAACACCTAAGGACTGCAAGGAGAGTTCAACACCTAAGGACTTAAAGGAGTTTTCTGACCTTCTTTGTTCTGAGTTATCCTTAGATTCTCTACTCTCTTTGGAGAATTTAATTTTTGAACCTTTCAAATGAAGGAGAGGTCTTCTATTTATAGAGTTTTCCGGAGGCATGAAGGGTTGGGCTTTGGTCTTTGGGGTCAACCATTGGACTTGGGCTTTGTTGGCATTTGGGCCCAACCATTGGACTTGAGTTTTGTTTAACTTTGATCCAAATTCCATATAATCAATTTGACCAAATTAAGTTTAATTATTTGGTCAAATGATTATAATGAAGACATGTGACCTTTTAATTTTAGAGTTTGTCAATTTTTGTCTTCAAATTAAATTTGGGGCACATGTAAATTTATAATTTGTCCCAAATTTAATTATTTGTAATTTTGTGAAAATATTGAATCATTATGACAAATTGATTCAATCACTTATGAAAGTATAGAGTTTAAATTGTTAGGTTTATGAGCTGAAACCACACCATATGTTTTAATGATATCAAACCTTTAAATTGCTAATGATTTTATTGTTTTAAAGCATGCATACTATAGAGCTCGAAAAGATGATTTCAACGCATTTTTAATAGCTCAAATTGAACATCAAATGAAAATTTATAACCAAAAAAAAATTGAAAAGAAATATACTGGGTGGTGATGATGTAGACAAGTAAGGTGACGACACATGACAACATTCCTTCCTTCATTGAGTGTGGATTTCTTTGTTTTTTACCGTTGGAACTTTTATTTTTTGATTTTAATTAAAGTTTTTTCTTCATTAAATCTCCACATTTCATCCATTTTACCTAAGATCTAATGGCCCAAAATTTATCCAAATTTTGAACCTTATTTAAATATTTTCCACTCTTTTCAAACACCCCTCCTCTCCCAAATTTGCTAAAAATTTCTCCAAAATTCTCAATGGATGATTTTCTCTGAAAGCTTAATCTTTTTCTTTTTTTTTTTTTTTTTTTTTTTGTGGGAGAAAATTTTATGTGAGAAATTAAATGGTTTCTTTTGTGATCAAAATTTGTAAATATCCACTCAGTTAGCTCGTGGGTTTTTCAAATTCTATTCTTCTCCTTAATTGTCTATAAATTTCTGAAATGTTATGGTTTACGCAGCTTCTTCATTCTCCTCCTCTTCATCTTCGACGCTTCATGGCTATCCGACATATAATTCGCGGCGTTCAGTAGGATGAAAGGTGGGTTCGTTGTTTGTTCTGAATGATCTAGTGCTTTGCGGTGTACTGGTTTCTGACATTGTGTTTTTTTGGGAAATTTTCAATTTATAGTCTACTCTTTTGGTCTAAACTTTTTGATTTGGTAGTTTGTCTTTCTTTTTATCCATCAAAGTGATAGTTGAATTAGTGATTTTGGAAAAAGAGATTTAGTTACAATTGATTTTGTAAAATTGATTTTCATGCAATCATATTGATTTTTTGGTTCCAAACTTTTAAAAGTGATTTTCATATATTTAGAAGTCATTTTGAATTATTACATTTGGTTTTAAAAGTGATTTTAGAATTATCAGATTACTAAGAAGGACATTTTATATTAGAGAAATTATTTAACTAAATAATTATGATAAATACTTATTTTTATTAATTTATTTTTTCATTTGTTTTATTATTAAATTTCTATAGGCATGATTAATATGTTAATATGTTAAGTAAGAAAAATAAACATAATAAATATCAAAAGAAAAATTCAAAATTACAATCATTGAAATGAAACAAACAAACAAACCCATGAATCATAATTATGAGAAATGGAGTTCTTCTGTGTTGAAGATTGTAAAGAATCGCAATTCACATATACATAAATTATACAATACAAAATTTGAGGTTGCTTCTTTAGAAGGCTTTTATTTGGCATCTTCATGAGGTAGAAAGAAAAAAATAACCAAATGAGGAAGAAGAAGAAAAAAATTCATGAGTTAAAAATCAAATCAAATCAAAGGGGGTTCATTTTCACTAATATTCACAACCCAAATGATAAACAAAAAAAAAAATCCCAAGTTTACAAATTCAAAAAAGTTCAATTCAGAACTCGGACGAGTTCGCAGTGGACCTGTCCATGCCAGAGGCCGAAACAACCAAAGTCAAGCAACACTACAAGAATTTTGGGTTTTTTCGACGTTAAAAATTGTTGGGAAAAGTCCAAAAACTGTCAGGAATACCTTTTCTGTCGAAAAAAAGTGCGTCGGGACAATCGTCGGCATATCCCCATCAGGGAAAGCTTTTGCCAACCAAATTTTGGTGGCGTCGGCATTTCCTAAAAATTCTAGGAATTTCTAGGAAATGCCGACGCCACTTTATAATCAGCAATTAAAGGATTTGTCGACCAAAATGCATTTGGTCAGCAATGCCTTGAATTGCCGACCACATTATTCATTTGGTCAACGGAATTTATGAGTTTGGTCAGCAATTTGGTCGGCAATTCCCATAAAGGCCAACCAAACCACAAATTTGGCCGGCATTGCTTTATCTTTGATATTTTAGAAATTTTAAGAGATTTTTGTCTAGATTTTCACTATAATTTAAACATGTTGTACTTATAATAAATTGTACACAAAATAAATCAAATAATACTTTATATTAAACCAAATTTGATTACACTTTGTTCATAAATTCAAATACGATAAAAATAAAACTTTTACACAAATAAATCTAATCTAGAAACAAAATTTAATAAATATAAGTTCTCATCATCTTCATGGTAAATCTTTGTCCTGCAACAGAATAATGTCAACTCAACCCACCTATGAAAAACAAAGACATGAACATAAGATTGAAACTATAAATACATAACAACTAAACTAATATTTCAAAAGTATCAAAATTTAATTAGTTACAAAACTATATAAGCAAAACACCAAATTTGAGAAAGCAACCAAGTTCTAAAGCAAAATACCATATAACTTATAACGAATTATAAGGAACTAAAAAACTTAAATTTAACAAAAAAATAAAAACTTTCTACTAACTCCTAAAGTTACAAAACCCATGAATATAATGAAGTAAAACGATTAAAACAACAAAATTAATCTAACTTACTAAGTATACTAATAATAAACTCATCAAATTATTATATCGAACTAAAACAATCAAAACAACTATACTAATCTAACTTTACTAAGTAAACAAATAATAAACTCATCAAACTATAACAACACAAATCTTTATAAGTATAACACCACATTTAGCAAAATCAACCAAATTAATTAAACTTTACCAAGTAAACAAAAGTTATAAAACTACGTAAGTAACTTTTCCAAAATCAAAATTACAAACATATTTACCAAAAACTTAACTTAGACTTATCAAAAAAAGTTACAAAACATATGTGAGTATTACCTAAAACTTTTCAATAGACATGCATAGCATCTAAACCTCAACTATCATGACCATAAGCTCAAAGAAACCAAATAATCAACACATCAAATTTATAACCAACTAAAACCAAAGTTAGAAACTTACAAGTAACTTTTTCAAAACAAAAATTACAAACACACTTAAAACTTAACTTTACTTTGTCAAAAGCTACAAACATATATATGAGTTTTGACTAAGCTTCTCAATACACATGCATAGCATCTAAAAATCCATCATGAACATAAGCTCAAAGAAACCATATAATCAACCCATCAAATTTATAATCAACTAAGAGAATGAAGACTTCATAAGTATAACACCAAATTTAACAATACACAACCAAATCTATATTTGCCCACCCACAACCTAATCCTTAGTGTAGCTTAGTTTAGTTTAGTGAATGCAAATAATGGACGTTTGTATCGAGGCAACCGGCTCCACTAAGCAGGGATGCCGATTCAGAGGTGATCGTTGGGATTTACTTGTAACCCCATGAGGTTTTTTTATTAATGCAATTTCATTTCAGCTTGTTTATCTTTTACCTCTTTGATTTCATTCCTATGCGTATTCGTAGTTGGGATTGACAACCTTTAACACGTCAAATTAGCTTAGCTTTGCTATGCATGTTTTGCCTCTATCTTAGCATGTGTTTAAGTAAGCATTAGGAGTTAGAATTGGTGAGTTTGTGAGCTGTGAGCGGTCATGAACGACTAAAAGATTCTATAGCCTAAAGAGGTAGTAAGTGTAAGAGCTAATCTAAACTTGCCACTTAGGTTAGTACGAGCAATTCATTGTTTCTAATTAACTTGAGAGTTTAAATGATTGGTTTAAAGTATGGCACGTGACAATCTCAGTTGGAATTAGTATCGTCCTCAGTTCTAAATTGATTTTGGGTTTAATTAGCACTTGATTGATTAAATTGCACTAGGATTAATTAGAAGTTCGTTTGTGCTTAATTTGAACGTGTGAGTATAATCAAGCATGAAATTACTTTATCTTTTGTTACTAATGATTGGTGTTACTAAATCTCATCCCGACGTGATTCTATGAATCGGTATTTGGTTAGTTTGTTAATTTTCACTACTTTTATTCTCATTCTCTTTCATTCATTTTATTTTCCCTCGCATTAATTATTTAATGAAGCACCAACCCCCCTTTTTGGTTACTCTAAATCCAAATTAAGCAAGCTAGCCACTAAAATTGCGCTCACGCCTCCCTGTGGATCGACCTAGCCACTATATTGCAAAATATTAGTTGGTTTAGTTTATAAATTTTATTTGACGAGTCTGACAAATATTTTTGTTGAACGACCATATCTCATATCAGTTGCTCATTACTTACTTCTATGAGAGACTTCCGTTGAACGACCGCTCCATGATCGTGTTGCAAGTGGTGGAGCTTTGGTTAACAAGATGCCCACAAATGCGAAGAAACTCATTGGCAATATGGCTAAGAACTCACAATATTTTTGAACTAGAGGGCCATCTCCTTCGACGCTCAGTCAAGTAGAGGAGGTAAGCGATCTTAAATCTCAAATTTCTGAACTAACATCTCTTGTACAACAACTTGCAGTAGGTTAGGCACAAGTTTCTAAAGCCTGTGGAGTGTGTTCATTATTTGGGCACACTGCGGATGCATGTCCTTAAGTTCAACAAGGGAATATGCCTGAGGTAAACGCCATTGGTGGCTATGCGAGCAATCACCAGAACTAACGCAACTACGATCCTTATTCCAACCATTATAACCCTGGATGGAGAGGCCACCCTAACTTCAACTATGCAAGTGGAAGAGGACATCAGAAGCCTCAACATAACTATCGCCCTCTAGCTTCAGTACCTACTCAGTGACAGTCGTCTTCTTCATGTATGTCCTTAGAGGATATGGTTAAGAGTTTAGCTAACAGATCGTTAAAATTTCAATAGGAGATTAGGACAGGTATGTAGAGTCTTGGTACTCATATCACTCAACTGGTAAACTCAGTCAGGATGAAAATCAGAATTTAGGAAAGCTTCCAGCTCAACCTGAAACACACCATGAAAATGCAAGTGCATTAACGCTGAGGAGTGGGAAAAAGATGTTGAATGATCCCGTGGTGATCTCTCAAGAGAAAGAAGAAGAGAAGAAAATTGTTGAGAAGAATTTGGAGAAGAATGAGGAAGAGACCACTCCTAGACCCACTAAAGGTATTGCATTTGATCCACCCCTTAGTTTAAACACTTACGTGCCTTGAGCACCCTTTCCTTCTAGACTTGCCCCTAGAAAAGAAGAGAAGATCGTTCAAGAAGAGAAGTATGAAAACAATGTTAATGAGATATTCAGCAAGGTGGAGATGGATGTACCGCTTTTGGATATTGTGAGGCAAATCCCTAAGTTTGCACAGTTCCTAAAGAAGTTGTGTATTATCAAAAGGTCCACGAGAGGTAAGAATAAAAAGGAAGTTAGTAAGAATATTTCTGCTATTTCATTGAAATCTATGCCTGAGAAGTGTTCTGATCATGGCATGTTTACATTACAATGTGTGATCGGAGGAAACGAAATAAAGCATGCCATGTTAGATTTAGGTGCATCGATAAATTGTTAGGATTTATGCCCTAAAGCCTCGTAATTAATAATTTATTTAATAATTAATAATAATTTTGATTATTTTATTTGCAATATAATATTATCTATTATATGAAAAATCCAAGGTTATTATTGTAATCTTGAATAGTATGGGGTTGACATACGAGAGGATCATGTTCAAGAAATAACCTGAAGGGTCATAGTATATGGATAAGGTTGGGTGTCTTATCCTGGTAACACTATTGATATGGCCCACTTTGTAATAGTTACAAATGATTTGATCCAAATCATTCATGTGGGGACATATGAGTGGGAGTATCTTATACAATGAGTTTGTATAAGACTGGACCACGAAATATTTAATCTCTCCTTATAAATCCGTTAATTTAGAAGATTAATATTTCATTAGGATGATCATATGCGACTCAATCTTAATCCTGAATGAGTTATGAACTCCTGCCTGTGAGGTCTTGTCCTTTGATTTGCATGGGTGAGAGTGGCTTTTGTAGCCGATTCAATATGCCTACCATTTTGGGGACTTGACCAAATAGGGAGCTAGGAACATAATCTCATAAGATGGAATTCACTCCTTCTCATATAGGGTATGTAGATGAGTAGTTCCTTTAAGTGCTAATTTCGGGACTTGAACAATGGGGCCCCACCCTCTCACTGGCCCGAGAGGGACTTAGTTTATAATTAGATTATAAACAGATTATTCATTAGATGATCAGTGGTACTTAAGGTGCAAGATGTAATTATAGGGGTAAAACGGACTTTTGACCCAGCTGTAATTACGAACAACTCGTGAAAGATCGACTTGCATGTAATTATTATATCTATGGACACAATTTATCCTACGGTGCATAAGAGGGCAACTCTAAGTCTATAGTAGAGTGACCTAGAGTTAATGAATGAAAATTAATTAATTAAACTGAAAATTAATTAATTAAAGAGTTTAATTAATTAATTTTATATCATTGGAGCTTATAATCTGTAGGTCCATAAGGTCTCATTGCTAGCTCATAATAACACTAAAAAGATCAATTTAGTTGAAAGAAAAATTTGAAGTGTTCAAATTAATATTTAATATATTAGATATATTAAATATAAAAGAGGAAAATATATTTATTGTATTTGATACATTACATATTAAAATTTGAAATGTTAAAATTAATATTTAATTTGAAATGTTCAAATTAATATTTAACATATGAGATATATTAAATATAAAAGGAGAAAATATATTTATTGTATTTGATACATTAAATATTAAAATAATTAATGTATATTAGATATATTAAATAAAAGATATTTATTAAATTTGAATTGGATTCAAATTAGGAAATAAATGTTGTAGGAGAATTTTAAACGGTTTAAATAAGATTCAAATTGATTAGATAAATGTATTTTAATATATTAGATATTAAAATATATTATTTAATTATTTTTCCTAGACCACTATAAATAGGACCCTAAGAGTGAGCGATTGTGCATTCTTCATAGCACACATCTCCTTAATAGAGAGAATTAGAGAATTCTCTCTAGACCTCTTGTTTTCCAATCCCTTGTGGATTTTCTTTCAAGATGCTCTCACAAGCCTTGGTCCTATGTTCGAGTCATAGCTAGGAAGACATTGTGGAAGAGATAAAGATCTGCCAGAATGTTCTCCATATTTATCTCAAAAGTAAGTTTTATTAATCAATATTATTTTTAGTTTAATTTTAAATAAAATCAAAGACGATCCAATGCTTCTTCTGCGGGATGAAAAGTTTATTCCCATCAATTGGTATCATAGCGGTCTTTGAATTTTATTTAGAATTAAGGTTTTATATGGTGGGTATTTTAATTTTTCATATATGAGATATGTGGTTTGCAAAATGACTATTTAGGCATTTTGGCATTAGAATTTTATCGTTTTGATTAGATCAAATTGTGAAACCCATAAGGGTTAGGGTTTGTTGTAATTATTAATTTTTGGAAAATTAGTTTTTAATATATATGTATATAATTTTAAGAGAGATAGTACTTCAATCCATTTGCTGGAGGTTTTGATTCCTAAATCAAGTTGAATTTCTAAGCATGTGGGTCGCCATCTCATAAGGCTAGTGGATTTTGTATTTGTTTTGTGTGTGGCTATGTGTAAATTTGTTTTGCAATTTTTGAATTTAAGTGTATGAATTCAAGATTGGGCTTTGGATGAAGGCCCATATTGCATTAACTCTAGCCATTTGATGGTAAATCTTCAAGCAAATCCATGCATCAGACGGTAACTTCACAAGAATTTCCATAAATTCAATTTTTGCATTGGTGCTTGTATTCACATAGAGAGAGAAACATTTCACAAGAAGACGAGATAGTATACCAACTTTGACTTTGACTGTTTGAGAATTTTGGTGTTTGGCTTTTGGTGGAAAAATGAAGACTTGCCAGCAGGACAATAAGTTCCAATTTTTAAATTCAATTTTATGAAATGGTTCAAACAAAGAAAGATATTGAAGACTAAGATATGTCTTAGATTTAAATTATTGTAATTTTAATTGTTTTCAATTTCTTAGGTTATGCCAAATATGCCGGTCAATTTTCTATTTTTAATTTAATTATGCATGAGATATATATTTTAAATTGTTTGATTGTTGCATAAAGTATGTCATTTAGATTTAAAATCCCACCATAGATTAAGCATGATCATGCATCTTATCTTATTTTTTAATATAATTGTTATATTTGAAAATTTTGATTAGGTTGTTTCCTAATAGAATTAAGATTAATTTTTTAATATAATTGTTATATTGAAATTTTTGATTAGGATGTTTCCTAATAAAATTGAGATATTTTCCTAATATGTTTATATTTTCCACATCTTTGAATATAATTGTTATATTTGGAAAATTGAATTAGGATATTTTCTTTAATAATTATTGGAATCCATATTTCCTAATAGGATTAGGATATTTCTTATT
Source organism: Trichosanthes truncata (assembly GCA_033996785.1). Taxonomy (NCBI): domain Eukaryota; kingdom Viridiplantae; phylum Streptophyta; class Magnoliopsida; order Cucurbitales; family Cucurbitaceae; genus Trichosanthes; species Trichosanthes truncata. Next base: position 51,874,376 of record JAWPNB010000002.1, on the reverse strand, counting down.
GAGAATAGGTTTTCTTTAATTAAAGATATTCTTGATTCTTGTTTTAAATAGTTTAAAATTTGAATTTAATTTATATTTATTGGTTTCTAATGGGATTAGAATATAGGATAATCTTTTATTTTAAAAGGGTTTAAAATGATAGAATTTTAAGATTATCCTTGAAGTGAATTATTTTTTTAATAGGATTAAAAATATTTATGTTCATTAATCTAAAATTAATAGTTAATTAAAGATTAATAAATTTGAAATAAAACTTGACTATAAGGGAACTCTGTCTATGGAAGGTTCTATCTAGATTGGGGTATTTAAGCTGACCGAAAGGGAACACCTCTAACTGGGAACCGACCTAGGAGTTTAATTAGTCAAATTTTATTTAATTTCACTAAGCATGCTCATAATGTGATTATTATTATTTTTAAAAAAAAAAACTTAGTAATTCATATTAAAATCAATCTAACAACATAAGGATTATGAAAGGTAGATTGAGGAACTTAGATAAATGAGATTAGCCTAATTTGTCTAAGTAAGAGAAAACCCTATTTAAAAATAGTAAGTGGGAGAAGGAAATGTGTCAACATATCCTACGGTCTCCATCATTGGTTCACATTGTGAGATTCATGTGGGGCCTCGTGGCGGCTTTTGGACCCCCTATGGAAGGTATTTGCATGGGTCAATATCAGGGTGAACTCCTGAGAAGGATAGGATTGTAGTTTTGTTTCCAATACTTGACCTACCCTACGACGGCATTTGTTGGGATAAAACTACGAGATTTAAAATTATGGGTCACAATTACAAATGGCTCATTAAAGTTGTTAATGATGTCTTTGACCAAACTAATGGTAACTAAATATTATAGGAATAAGAGTTATTCTGGTATAATACTTGGTTGAGATTGTCTCAGTTTAGTGAAGGAATACTTGACCTACCTTACGGCGGCACTTGTTCTAACTCACTAAAGTACCATAGCATTAGAAATTATTTATAGGGTTCATTTTTTCAAATTGTTTGATTTCTATGCTAAAATTGAATAGATAATTATTTGCATGGTGTTAAATAATATATATATTTTAATATTATGTCAGTTTCTCTCATAATTTTAATTTTATTACTAATAAGTCAAAATTGGAAAAATTTTATTACTTGGAAAAAGTAACATTAACACTATAATGGCGATGTAAAATATTTATTTGTCTTTATTGAGAAATGTGCTCCAAACCTATTGCTAATGCTATTCGAATTGTTCATGAAGCACATGATTATGAATCACAAGTAAAAGAGATAGCTTGTACGTATTCTCCTAGTTGACATGTTAGATGTCAAGTTTAGAAGATAAAGAAAATGACAACAACATATGAGATGTTGAAGTCAACATAAGCTAAATTTAGAAAATTGTCTAAATGATCTCAAAATTAAATATTACAAAAATCCAAGTAAAAAAACCAAATGATTGAAGCTATATATAAGGAAATAGTTCCTAAATTAGCTAAGATAGTCATAATAAGAGGAATTTTTGAAATGCCTCTAGGAAGAAAAATATAAATGAAAGTAAATTTGATTTACTAGATTTTGGTGGAATATAAATAATGCCACATAGATAGTCGATATAAGATCTACTATTAAGATTTATTCTTCATTATATTTAATATGCAATTCTTGAAAAATACTTAACGTGTAGCATAGTTTCTACAAGTTAGCACCAGGAAGCCTATCTCAGTTAGTGTAGTCGGAGACATTAAGATGTCATTAAGTAAAAATTGTTACATAATGCTGAATATGGTGTTTTTACTAACTATAAGAGAAATTTAATTTCTCGAACTTTATTACAAAAATGTTCATATAGTATGAATTACTTTTAAGTATGAAAGTTTATATTTTCAAAATTGTTTGAAAACACATTCAGCTGAAAATAAAAACAATTTGTATATGTAAAACTGTTGACATATACTATACTACAAAATACTGAGATATTCAGGATTATAAAATCTAGAATAGAAAGGCATATTGTTTTCTCCTAAAAGACGATACTTGACTTTGGCATTTAAGGTTGATTAACATCAACTTGAATGAAATGAAAAAACTAGTAAGAGGTAATTCTCTAAAAGTTAGAATTAATTACTTTACATGTCTGTAGATCTTGCCTTTCATGCAAGATAATCGTTGGGGCTTTATTAGATAAGGCTACAAGGCCAAAGAATACTTTGGGCTTACACATTCTGACCCAAGTGGTCTGGTGAATGTAAAGGCCAAATAAAGTCATGAATATTTTGTTACTCTAGTTGATGATTATTCAAGGTACAAGTATCTTTACCTAATACAACATAAGTCTAAATTTTTTTAAAAGTTCAAGAAAATTAAGATTAAAGTTAAAAATCGATTACGTAATTAAATCTATCAAGACATTATGATTAGATCATAATAGAAAATACAGGAACCTTACGTACGAAAACTAATTGATAGAAAATGGGTTTTATCCCAATTATCTTAATACCAGGAACAATTTTGTGAAATTGTGCTGCAAGAGGATAAACAAGACATTGTTAGACATGGTCACATCAATAATGAGTTATACACCATTACCAAACTCCGATTAGGAAATGTAATAGATATTGCATGGTGAACATGATTTCCTCCTCTACGAGACAATTTTAAAGATTATAGAAGAGTAGTAAAGCTGGTTTACAACACTTCACTATTTGGGAATGTTAAGTTCACGTGCTGAAACAAGTCTAAAATGCTTGTATATGTTCAAAGATAAGCCTAAGTGTAGGTCACCCCTAAGGAGAATAAAATGGTCTTTTATGTAGTCCTAAAACGAATAAGGTATTTGTATGACAAATATCATTTTTATAAGAAATGTCAAATAAAATACTACAAACTTTTAATAAGGTGAGCTAGTGTTAATAAATTGGTTCCAAGTGAAGCCACTAAATAATTAACAAAACTTGTTAACAATTTAATTACATTTGAAAGTCAAATGAATCCTAGTCATGAATTGGATAACCCTCATCGTAGTGGGAGAGTTATGAGATGACTCAACCTTTACAAGGTCTTAATTGAAGCCCAAATTGTCATATTAGATGACAAAGTTGAAGGCTTATTACCTACAAAGTGAGACTAATGGCAAAGGGCTAAACCTAATAGGAGAAAGTAGACTGCGAGTAAATTTTCTCATTTGTTGCCAAACTGAAGTCTGTAAGCATTATTTAATTCATTGTTGTATATGTGATATAAAAAAAATGAATGTTTAGAATTCTTTTATGAAAAGAAATCTTAGATAATGCATCTACACAAATCAATCAGATATGTTTATTTTCAAAGATCAAAAGCAAAAAGTTTGCGAAATAGTAAAAGTTCATTTATGAAATGAATTTTACCATTAGATCTGTGAATATAAGGTTTGATAAAAGTATCAAAATCTATGACTTTGGATAAATATTAATGAAGCTTGTATAGACAAGAAAATCATTAATTGCTTAGTAGATTTTTCTCATGTTTTATGTTGGTGATATTTTTACCCATTATGAATGATGTAAGATGTCTAACATAAAACGTTGATTAAGTAACCAATTCCAAATAAGTAATTTGGAATGACTTAGTAAATTTTACATGTCCAAAATGAAGATTTTAAGGACAAAATGTTAATTTTGTCTCAAACATTTTTTATTGACAAAATTGTTGTCAAATATTTGATATTTATGTCTAAGGAAGTGTATCATAAGACACCTCAAATGTTGAGAGTATATGGTATGCATAAATGAGACTGCACATTTAATATATAATTGGTTAGCATGTATTAGTTAAACGAATGGTATGACCATTGAGTAAAAAATTAAAAACTTTCTCAAATTATCTATGAATGATGAGAAATTGTTGTGTATGGATTTAAAGATTTGATCTTTATAAGATACACTGGTTATTGCAAAGATTTAGGAAATCTATGTAAAAATAAATTTTACCCTAAGTGGTGGAGTATGGTATATAAGTTAAATTGTTTTGCTTGTGAAGCAACAAAAGGACTTGTATGACTCAAATAGTTTCTTGAAGATCTGAAAGGTGTTTCAGATATGATTTAGTCTATCCTCTTTATTATGATAATAGTGGTGCAAAGACTAATATTAAAGAAATTAGAAAACACCAATGTATAGGGAATCATATTGAGAGAGAGAAAGCATCATGGTAGTGACTAAGATGGCTTTTAACGGCAGTTCTTTAAATCTATATAAAGAGACTCTCCAGGCTAAAGTGTTTGGGGGTCACTTAGAATGTCTAGGATTACGAGACATGTCTCATCTTTGCTAGGGCAACTGGGAGAACATGTTGGGTATAGAGTATGCCCTAGGATACATGTCTCGTCGGCTTTAGTGCAAGTGGGAGATTGTTGGGATTTATGCCATAAAGCCTCATAATTAATAATTTATTTAATAATTAATAATAATTTCGATTATTTTATTTGCAATATAATATTATCCATTATATGAAAAATCCAAGGTTATTATTGTAATCTTAAACAGTATGTGGTTGACATACGAGAGGATCATGTTCAAGAAACAACCGGAAGGGTCATAGTATATGGATAAGGTTGGGTGCCTTATCTTGGTAACAGTATTGATACGGCCCACTTTGTAATAGTTACAAATTATTTGATCCAAATCATTCATGTGGAGACATATGAGTGGGGGTATCTTATACAATGAGTTTGTATAAGACTGGACCACGAAATATTTAATCTTTCCTTATAAATCGGTTAATTGAGAAGATTAATATTTCATCAGGATGATCATATGCGACTCGATCTTAATCCTCAATGAGTTATGAGCTCTTGCCTGTGAGGGCTTGTCCTTTGATTTGCATGGGCGAGAGTGACTTTTGTAGCCTACCATTTTGGGCAGTGGCGAATCCAGGAATTTTATACAGGGGGGGCACAATATACATACAAGTTCAATAAAAGGAATCTATAATGAAAATTTAAAAAATATGCATAGCTTCATAAATGAACTAATTTAATAGTTCAACAAACTCAATATTGGAGTGCACATCAACAATGTAATTTTGAAGTTGATCCTCAAGCACAGAAAGTTCAATAGTTGAAAAGTCTCTTGGATAAAATTGAGCAAGCCGACTAAGTTATTGTCTATCAAAAACAGCAAATGAGTTACTTAAAAACTTCAACACGATAATGATGCAAACTTGTAATTGGTTGAGATTTTCGCTTTTTTCGTCCTCGAACCAAAAACATATCATCCATCTTAAGCACTTGAATATCATGGCTATTGCAGAAATTAGAAACTACATCCAACAATGAATCCCAACTAGATTCCTTTGTGGTTTGCAGTCTTTTTTTTTTACAAATTTTGACTAAATTAATTGCATTCACAATGTCCTAATCTTTTTTTTGTAATGCTTGAGACAACTCATTTGTGATTCCCAAGACAATTTTTGTAAAATGTATATCAATGGTATATTATGTATATCCCGACGAGTGATGCAAAATTATACTTCCTAGTAATAGCTCTGAAAGTAAAGAAAAATACAAAATCAATTATGTAAATCAAAAGAAAAAAATTACTCGCAAATAAAACAATAAACGATAACTTTTGAGTTTATTGATTACAATTTCCTAGATTAAAAATTATAAAACCTAAAAGTCTAAAAAGAATTCAAATCCTACTTGTCAAATGCCAATGATATATTTATTATGTATATCCCGACGAGCGACGCAAAATTATACCTCCTAGTAAAAACTCTGAAAGTGATGAAAAATACAAAATCAATTATGTAATCAAAAGTAAGAAATTACTCACAAATAAAACAATAAATGATACGTTTTTAGCTTTTTGATTACAATTTCCTAGATTAAAAATTATAAAAACTAAAAGTCTAGAAAGAATTTGAATCTTACTTGTCAAATGCCAATGGTATATTATGTATATCCTGATTAGTGACGCAAAATTATACCTCCTAGTAATAACTCTAAAAATAATGAAAAATACAAAATCAATTATGTAAATTGAAAGTAAGAAGTTACTTGTAAATAAAAAAAATAAACGATACCTTTTAGCTTTTGATAGAACTGAATGCATTATTTAGAGGGTTAAAATATTTCTAAATTAAAAAAAAAAAAGAAAAAAAATACTATGGCTAGTATTGTGTTGGTTTTAAATAAAAAACTTACTTACCTTATACAAAATATTATATGAGAGATTTGAAACTTGGAAGAGGGGGGACATGCAAGCCCATGTGGAGAGAAAGCCCATCATTTGCAAGAAGAGAATATAAGGTGGAAAATCGAAAATAAAATTGCATCCCGCGTGTTTTGATCCCAAGTTCTCATAGGATAGTTGGTGCCCCTCCTACCAACTCTTCCAACTTCAGTTTTGATACTCATTATGTATCTATATATTTATATTATTAAATAGCTCTTATAATTTATATTAAAAATATAAAGACGAGATAATTTGAGGGGGGGCACGTGCCCCTCCTGGCCCCTACATGGATCCGCCCCTGATTTTGGGGACTTGACCAAATAGGGAGCTAGGAACATAATCTCATAAGATGGAATTCACTCATTCTCATATAGGGTAAGTAGATGAGTAGTTCCCTTAAGTGCTGATTTCGGGACTTGAACAATGGGGCCTCACCATCTCACTGGCTCGAGAGGGACTTAGTTTCTAATTAGATTATAAACAGATTGTTCATTAGAGGATCAGTGGTACTTAAGGTGCAAGATGTAATTATAGGGGTAAAACGGACTTTTGACCCAGTTGTAATTACGAACAACTCGTGAAGGATCGACTTACATGTAATGATTATATCTATGGACACCTACAGTGCATAAGAGTGCAACTCTAAGTCTATAGTGGAGTGACCTAGAGTTAATGAATGAAAATTAATTAATTAAAGAGTTTAATTAATTAATTTTATATCATTTGAGCTTATAATCTGTAGGTCCATGAGGTCCCATTGCTAGCTCATAGTAACACTAAAAATATCAATTTAGTTGAAAGAAAAATTTGAAGTGTTCAAATTAATATTTAATATATTAGATATATTAAATATAAAAGAGGAAAATATATTTATTGTATTTGATACATTAAATATTAAAATTTGAAATGTTAAAATTAATATTTAATTTGAAGTGTTCAAATTAATATTTAATATATGAGATATATTAAATATAAAAGAGGAAAATATATTTATTGTGTTTGATACATTAAATATTAAAATAATTAATGTATATTAGATACATTAAATAAAAGATATTTATTAAATTTGAATTGGATTCAAATTAGGAAATAAATGTCGTAGGAGAATTTTAAACGATTTGAATAAGATTCAAATGGATTAGATAAATGTATTTTAATATATTAAATATTAAATTATATTATTTAATTATTTTTCCTAGACCACTATAAATAGGACCCTAGGGGTGAGCCATTGTGCGTTCGTTCTTCATAGCACACATCTTCTCAATAGAGAGAATTAGATAATTCTCTCTAGACCTCTTCCTCTCCAATCCCTTGTGGATTTTCTTTCAAGATGCTCCCACAAACCTTAGTCTTGTGTTCGAGTCATAACTAGGAAGACTTTGTGGAAGAGATAAAGATCCAACAAAATATTCTCCATATTTATCTCAAAAGTAAGTTTTCTTAATTAATATTATTTTTAGTTTAATTTTAAATAAAATCAAAGATGATCCAATGCTTCCGCTGCGGGATGAAAAGTTCATTTCTATCATAAATGTTATGCCTTTGTCTGTGTATCATGAACTAGGCTTGAATGGAATGCATGAAAGTAATATCATGATTCAATTAGCAGATCGTTCTTCCATTAAACCTCTAAGAATCATTGAAAATTTGCTTTTCAAAGTTAATGAGTTGTTGTTCCCTACGAATTTTTATGTGGTTGACATGGGAGATAGGCCTAGACATGCTTCAACATCTATTTTGTTATGTAGGCCTTTCATGAAAACCACTAGAACAAATATTAACGTTGATGATGTGATTGTTTCTGCTGGTTTTAATGGAAAAATTTGTGAGTTCAAAGTTGTTGATTTTGTTGATTATTATGATTATGTTGATTCTTTGGCTGGGATAGATGATTTAGATTTGTAGAAATTATCTTTTGGACGATCGCTTGATGGAGTAAGGTCGAGTTTGGAGGATCCTGGCTGAGTATGGATAGCCACTAGACCCGTCGTGCAATCGCCGTTAAAAATTTGCACTTCGTGGAGGTAACCAGGGATTGAACTTTAATTTGCTTTCTCTAGCATTTCTTAGCTCTTTGCTTCTTAGTTTGTATGTTTAAGTTGCCTGTTTGTTTTGAATGACTTTTTTTGCCCGAATTTTGAAAGGATAATGACCATTCTCAAAGGAGGAGTCGCCTTACCGCACCTACTTACGTGCTTGGAACATCAGGGAAGTTTTAGTTCCCTTGTTTTGTTCTTGTTATATTTATTCAATACATTAGGGATAATGTATGATTTAGGTTGGCGGTGGGTAGTTTAGTTTGGAACTTGAGCTTTGATTGATGAATGCTTTAGCTTTGTTGATTGAGTCCTTGAGCACCTGGGCTCAGACCTATCTTTAGGTTTGCATAGTGCTCTTTGATTGTGTAGTCCATGAGCACCTGAGCTTGGACTTTTGATTGACTAAGCTAAGCATGTTCTTTTGGATGATTTGAATGTTGTTTTGTTTTGTATTGAGCTTTTATTGAAAATCTTGAAAATTTTAAAATTCTTGAGCTTAATTTGAAGGAGAAATTGGATGTGTGTTGCATGATTAGGACAATCTATGAGATGCTCTCCATAGTGTTGTTATTTGCAAATTGATGAAGCATGATTATCATGTCCTGATTTCAGCAAATTCAAAACATTTCCTTGAGTTTCTTGTATGTTTTGAACACCTTAGCTTCCCTTTTGATGTCTTGAAGGCCTAGGGTAATGTTATGGGATTCATATGTCTGTTGTCACCCGGATAGGCTTAGGCATTAGTTTGACGATGATCGAGCATGATAGCTAGTAATGTGTTGCTTAGGAAGAAAAAGTGTTTAATTTGCCTGCAAGGAAAAGAACAGAAAGTGAGCTCAAAAGAAAAATCATTTTAACGAAAGAAAATAAATGAAAGAAAAAAGAAAAAAAAGAAAATAAACTTGTAATATGTTGAAAAGAGTTGAAGGTAAAAAAAGATGCCACTGTCGTGATCAGTTAGGCCACCTATCGAGCGAGTGCTCTAGGTATGGGTCCCTACGATAGTTGTACGAAAGCTAGTGCCTTTGACATTAAAGTGATGCAAGTTTGCCCCAAGGATAGTTTTTCAAGCACTTAGTAGCTTATTACTTTCTTAAGTGTTAGGAAGTCCAAATAATTGGTGTCTAGAGCTAGTGTAGGGGGAAAATAGATTGAGAACCCTGTAAACTTACCCCACACTTGTACAGTCCTCGCTATGTAAGCTAACTGCACACACTCACGCAAGAAATGCTTGGAAAAGTTTTTCAATATGCTATTGATGGCGTGTTTGATTGTGCTATATCCTTTTGCATTTAATTTTCTATCTTGAGCATCGAGGTTAGAGTCATGTTTCTTGCATCCATTGAATATTTTATTCTTGAGTTTATTCTAGTCTTGCTCGAGGACTAGCAAGCTTAGGTTGGGGGTATTTGATAAGACTCAAAAAGTCCTAAATTTCTATCCTTAAATCTTGTGGTATTAACTGATTTAACGTGCTTAATTCCCTATTTTGTAGATAAATTAGTCTGAGGTGCAATTCGGAGTTTATTGGACTTTTTTGGAGCCTTTTGGAGTGTTCAGGATTGATTCACGCTTATCCAGAGGTCATGCAAGCCCTAATTGAGTAATTGGAGAAGAAATGACCAAGTTGTCCAGGGAGCAGCATTGAGACGCTCCATGAAGCCCTTGCTCGACGCTGAAAGACAGAATGTGAAGGTGTAGGGCAACGTCGAGATGCTGTCCCCAGCGTTTAGATGTTGTCCCAAGTCTAGAACGCGCAGATGTAGGGTAGTGTTGAGACGCTATCCCTAGCATCGATAGTGTCTCGACGCTTGAATAGTGAGCACAGGTTGACGCTATGGCGAGTCCCAAAGACGCTCGTCTAATTAAGGACAGCATCGAGACACTGCCTGTAGTGTCTTAACGCTACATCGACTTTTATAAAAGCATATTTTCCATTTAGGGCAAATGAGCCATTGGTGAACATCCCCATTTTTTCTATCTTCTCACCTCTTTTTCTCTGTATTTTTTCATTCTAAATCCTTAGTTTAGCTTAGTTTAGTTTAGTGAATGCAAATAATGGACGTTTGTATTGAGGCAACCAGCTTCGGCTAAGCAGTAAAGCTGATTAAGGCGTGCTCATCAGGATTTACTTGTAACACCATGAGGTTTCGTTATTAATTCAATTTCATTTCAGCTTGTTTATCTTTTACCTCTTTGATTTCATTCCTAAGCATATTCGTAGTTGGGATTGATAACCCTTAACACGTCGAATTAGCTTAGCTTTGCTATGCATGTTTTGCCTTTATCTTAGCATGTGTTTAAGTAGCATTAGGTGTTAGAATCAGTGAGTTTGTGAGCTGTGAGTGATCATGAATGACTTAAAGATATAGCCTAAAGAGGTAATAAGTGTAAGAGTTAATCTAAACTTGCCACTTAGGTTAGTATGAGAAATTCACTGTTTCTAATTAACTCTAGAGTTTAAAAGATTGATCTAAAGTATGGCACGTGACAATCTCAGGCTGGAATTAGTACCGTCCCCAACTCTAGATTGATTTTAGGTTTAATTAGCACTAGATTGATTAAACTGCACTAGGATTAATTAGAAGTTTGTTTGTGCTTAATTTGAACGTGTGAGTATAATCAAGCATGAAATTACTTTATCTTTTGTTACTAATGATTGGTGTTACTAAATCCCATCCCAACGTGATCCTACGAATCAGTATCCGGTTAGTTTGTTAATTTTCACTGCTTTTATTCTCATTCTCTTTCATGTATTTTATTTTCCCTCGAATTAATTATTTAATGAAGCACCAACCCCCCTTTTTGGTTATTTTGAATCCAAATTAAGAGAGCTAGCTACTAGAATTGCGCTCATGCCTCCCTGTGGATCGACTTGGCCACTATATTGCAAAATATTAGTTGGTCCAGTTTATAAATTTTATTTGATGAGTCTGACAAGCTTTGTGTTAGTACTCTTGTGTCGTTTTATTATTACTTCAATCATGTGCACTTGCATGTACACCCATCAAGTATGTTGTCCTAATTTTAGCATATTTAAAAAAATATCTTTGTTTTTCTTGCATGTTATAAGGACATTAGCTTACCTTTTGTTGTCTTGAATGCCTAAGGTAGCTTTATGGGGTCTAGATATTTGTTGTCACCCCAATAAGCTTAAGGACTAGGTTGATGGTCGTTTTTTGCATGAAAGTCTATAATGCCTTACTTAGGGAAAAAAATGTGTATTTGTGATAAAGAGCTTGTCGAAGGCTCTATCAAATATATTTATAACCTAAACCTATAAAATTTATAGTAATAGTGGCCAGGATTGGTCATAGGGACTGAATTTCTTAATTTAACTAAATACCATTGTTATTAATGCTCAATTTTATCTAGAGAATCGAAGTTTGAGATAGAATTAGATTATAATATAAAATATATATTTACAAGATTGGAGACAATTTTAGAGAAAATACATGCGAATAATGTTTTATCCATGAAGCATCACTTGGTTTAAATTAGGAAAAATAAATACACGCAACAATCATAAAGCCAAAAAGATCACTAAACTGGTTAAATGATTTTTCCAAGCCCAAATAAAATCATGCCAAATTGAGTCATTAACCTTTCAGTCTAAATCTTCAATTAAGCATGCCAACAAGTAAATCTTTTATCACTTCTAATAATAAATCATTCATTCCCATGCAATAATAAACTATTAGTCATGCATCCACACTAAAATTCAAGTTCTACTTTCCCAAGCTAAAACTCAAATTAAAGACAACCAAACTTTGGCCACAAGTTCAGACATAGAAACATGAATACCATTGCAATGTAATATGAGTCAAAATTTAAGCCAAGTCTCAACAATTGCAAGTTCCCAGAGTTCAACTATGCAAAGTTTACTATAAAAAAATCTAAACTTTAACGAGTAGTCTAAAAACATCAACAAAGTATGAAGGAAGGAGAGAGAAACTTTAGGACGCCTGCCAATCCTAGTCCCCGTCGTGATGTCCCGCGATCTTGAGCTCAGACTCCCATCTTGCTCTCAAAAGTTCTCCCTAAGTCCCAAATAATTGTTGTGAATCGAAACTAAGGTGAATTTTCTCTAAAATGCCTCTCTTAATCAGCATCCAAAAGGATATTTTTATAATAATCCAGACTGCGTCGAGATGTTGTACACTAGTTCGCATAGTAAAGAAGGACAATTGGGTAGCGTTGAGATGCTACAAGCAATGTCTCAATGCTACGGACGAAAAGAGCCTGGAGCACGTGTTTATAGCGTCTCGACGCTATAAAATAGCATCTCGATGCTATGCGTGCAGAAATTCTAACTTGTAAAGCAGCACATACAGCGTCTCAATGCTACAGAGAGCGTCTCAACACTCTGGCCTCTGGTTCTCTGACTCAATTCTCTTATCTTCTTCACTTGATAGCTCCAATTGAAGTTAAATTGCTTCATTTTCACATTAACACTTGCCTTTTGCTTGGTTTTGCTTTGTTAGCTCAAAATCTACAAAGTATACACAAAAAGCATTAATAGCATATTTTAAAACCATAAACTAGCATTAATCTAGGTCCAAGTAATAGCACACTTTTGTGCACTATCAATTTGCCTTCAAAAAAAGAGAGAAAAGAAAAGAATAATTGAGTTGAGAAAGAAAAATATTTTTAGAAAGAAAAGAGAAGAAAAAGAAAGAAAGAAAATAAGTTTGTAATGAGTAGAATGATTAGGGGTAAAAAGAGTTGTCACTGTTGTGATCAGTTCGGCCACCCATTGAGCAAGTGCTCTAGGTAAGGGTCCTTGCAACAGTTGTGTGAAAGCTAGTGTCATTAAGTCAAACTGATGCAAGTTTAGCCCAGGTTTATTTTTCAAGCACTTAAGTAAAACATTGCTTTCTTGATTGTTTTTATGGCTTGATAGCTAATTCTTAGGGTCAGTGTAGGGGAAAGATAGATTGAGGACCCCATAAACCTATCCCACACTTGTGAAGATTACATTAGGGTGGCTAAGCACACACACACGAAATAAATGATAAGAAAAGTTTTTAAAATTCTCATGGATGGTTTGTGCATTGGCTTTGCTTCTTCTTTTGAGAATGATTTGTTATCATAAGCATGGAGGTTAGGGTCATGATCTTGCATCCAACGAGTCTTATCTTTATTGTTTGTTTGTTCCTTGCTCAAGGACTAGCAAGATTTAGGTTGGGGGTAATTTGATAAAACAAGAAAAGTCCTATATTATTGTGCTTAATTCATGCTAGTTTGCAAGTTTTTATGTGCTTAATTGATCATTTTGTTGGTATTCGAGCACACAACGTGTTTTGGAGCATTTTCATCCAAATGGGCTTAATTCGGTTCAATTTGGAGGTCATTTGAATAACCGAGCAAGAAGAATCAGTGAAATGACCAAAATGCCCCTAAAGAGAGCATCTCAACCTTGCCCAAGAGCATGCAAAGGCAGAATGTCTCACAAAAGAACAGCGTCGAGACACTGTCCATAGCGCCTAGACGCCACCGCAAGTCCGCGTGCGTAAGCCTCACTCGACACTATGAAACACTGGGATCAACACTAGTAGGCAGCGTCTCAATACTATTTCGATTTCTATAAAAGTAATTTTTCCCTCATTAGGTCATTTACCTCGTTTTTGCCTGCTCCTATGAGACTTGTTTAGGCGATTTCTCTATGTTTTTAGTAGTTTTAGGCTTAGATTAGTGTTTTTGATCGATCCTCGATGTTGGGCTTTGCCATTTTTATGGCCGACTAGACTTTTGATGCCCATTCAGGTGTAATAACAATAACAATAACAATGTATTTTTGTGAGATTTGTACTTAATTTCTTTATACAATTTTAGTAGCTTATTGTCTTTTATTTCTATATTAAATTACTTGCATTCTCATAGATTAAATTGATGACTTAATCGCATTGAGTTTGCTCATTACGCTAGCAAGTAGCCAAATCAATTTCAGCATGTTTGTTATTTCCTAATTCTCACTTTAATGTATGAATATGTTCATATAATAGCTTGACAACCTATTTGCGTCGACCACGTTTCATGTATGCTATTAGTAGCAATAGGACCGGCTCGTGTTTGCATAATAGAGTTTTAGAAAAACTAATCACCAACCATTCAATTAGAAAAATATAATTTATGTTTCTTTAACACAGACATGGAAGTTGAATTGCAGAAACATATCCCGAAGTAATTAATAAGCACTGTTACACAAGATAAGGACGGACAGCAGGATGCTACTAAGGTCAAATAGCAAAAAATACGTAAGGAGTAAGAACAATGCAATAAAGACTAGTTTGGTATCTCGTGTTGGCTGCATCTATATATATCAATCAAAATAAAAGAAATTGATTAATCTTCTCTTTGACATCCTCTGTCAATCCAAGGCAAAAGAGAATTATTGTAGGCTTCATTCTTGGGATTCCATGACAGAAAATTACTCCAACGGTCACTAAAGAAGCTGCTATTGGAAAGCCTTTGCTATTTTTGGAATAATCTCCACCAATTGATTTTTCCTTCTAATACAAGAAGTCTCTGCTCATAAAGAAGGAAACCAAATAATACTCCAGCCACTCAAGAAGAACATCAACTCCTTATTTTGTGTTGATGGTTAGCTCACAATAACTACACCTTTACCTTCCTTCCATACGTGTAAAGGTACTTAACTCCCAATTTTTTAATATAATGTTGGATTAATTTTTTTCTTATTTAATTTTATATTCAATGTTGGAGCTTGCTTAATTGAAAAATTGGAAGTTGAAAGAAGAAAAGAGGATTTAAAACGATTTGGGACATTTTTATTAATATTGTGAGTTTAAGTCAAACCAAGCCAAGAGGGAAGCTAATCCTAGTTTTCTCTTATATTTAGCTAAGCCAAGCCGTTTGAGCCGCACGCAATTTCAGGTACTTCATCTTCTTCCTCAATTGTCTCCCTCTTTCACAATTTCAAGCACCCACCAAAGACCCATCTTCTTTTTCTTCTCTTTGCTTCACAATAGACCATCACCCATCTTCCTCTTCGCCGACATCTACTTCCGGCAGCAAACCAGTGGCGGCGAAACCCCACTCCGGAGGCAACCAGACCCACGACGTTGCTTCTTCGATAGC
The DNA here is from genome assembly GCA_033996785.1 of Trichosanthes truncata. NCBI lineage: Eukaryota > Viridiplantae > Streptophyta > Magnoliopsida > Cucurbitales > Cucurbitaceae > Trichosanthes > Trichosanthes truncata. Next base: position 51,859,030 of record JAWPNB010000002.1, on the reverse strand, counting down.
GGATCCAGCGGCAGTCCCTTCTTATCGCACGACTTTCCCCTGTTATGGGAGTTGCAGCAGCGCTCGAGCGGTGTCTCAAACCCAATGAAGACCGGCGGTGCGTCTGATCGACAGCGACGTTCCGACAGCTTCTTCGTTTGGCGTCAATTTGCAGTGGGTAAGTATTCCGACAACGGATCAAGGTGGGTTTTAAATTTTAAAGTTAGTTTCAAGTGTTGTTTTGTGGTTTGGAGGTTAACTCATTGTTTTTGGGACTTTATTTTATAACATCCATTACGTTTGGAGGTCGAATTATCGAAATCGGATTAATTTGACATCAAAACCAACAAGCTTAGGTGCTGTTTTGGTAAGTTTTGATGAGTAATTTTCATTCTCAAGCCAATTGAACTCATGCTTACTAAATGCTAATGTTTATGGACTTGTTTGTGTAGTTTTGGATGAATTATTCAAGGTTCGAGGTTAGCTTTAATTGTTGGCTTATTTGGGCATTTTTTCCCTTGATTTTCTTGGGCAATTTCTCAACCTTAAAGAACTAAGTTTGGGTTGTTTGTTAAATGATTATTGATTATCGGAAGATTTGGTTAAAAAGTTGTTAATGTCAAGCATTAATTTTCGGGACAACTACATAAAAGGACTTTATTAGTGACCCTTATTTCACTTTTGTCCTAATACATCAAATATTACATTTTTGTCTAGTAAAATCAATATATTGGAGTCTAATTATTAATGTAGTCTTCATTGAATGACATATGATATTTAATAATAATAATAATAAATATAGAAAAAAGGTAATTTTAAAAAATCTCAAATTCTTTCCTTAAAATCTTGGGGAGAATTGCACATATGACCTAAATTCTAGGGTGGTAATGGCGATTGACCCTGAATTTCAAAATAAGGATATCTATTCTTTTTGCTTATGTCACCAAACACTATTCACCCACGTGAATACCTCATTCTACCCATGCATTGATTTATTACCTTCTAACGATCACATGCATTGTGGATTAATTGCGAGCGTTACAGTAAGTGGGATTATGAATGCGATGATGATCGAGAACATTAGTGTGATCGGGTACGCGAATTTTTGGTTTTAAATCATGATCGTGACTTAAAATAGATATCACAGTTGCAGTCGCCCTCACGCTCGCGCCTATAATGTTGATTATATCGCGAGCGCGAGCGTGAATGAGACCACAAATGCGAGCATTAATGCGAGAACGAAAAGGGTATTAATGAGTATTCATGCTCTTAACGGTGTTTGGTGACATCAACAAAATGATATCCTTCATTATTTTCAAAATCTGGGTCAATCGCCATTTTTTTAATAGAATTCAGGGCATCCGTACAAAAACCTCAAAATCTTGCCCCATTCCATAATTTTAATCATTATTCTTTCCAAAAACCTTGCCCCAAAATCTCTAACAAGCAAAATCATGATTTCTATTTTTTTCCACTGTGCATCATTTCTTCTACTGAGAAGTTTCTTCTACATGCAACCTCCATTGTTGACCTAAGAAGAAGCGAGTGCCTTATCATTAAGGGGGAAGCGATGCCTGCATTAGTGAGGTTCTGTACCACCAATATTTTTTTAAGTAGTTAAATCAATTTTTGGTAAGTTTTTAACTTCTAAAGTAATGAAATCAATTTTGGGTATATTTTTGTTTGGTGAAATTTGGTTGTTTTATTTTTTTTTTCGCTTCTAAAGTTGTGAAGAGGTTCTTTTGAGATCAATTCAACCATTGTAGCTATTGTTATGTGAAAGTGATTCAACCTTATTTCAATTTTTTTAGCAATTTTGTTTGGCGAACGGTTCAACCATTGTAACTATGTTTCTATGAATTGATTTTCTAGATATATTTATTTCATATATCGGGTATATTCTGGTATATTATATGTAACAACCCGTATTTTCCAATACAGTCATTCTAATGGTAAATGCGGAAGCGATTAAACAGATACTAAAAAGTAGAAAATCAAACGTAAAATACTTCCACTTAACTGAAAAACAACAGTTTAAAAAAAATAAAGCTAAATCCAATACTTTCAAAAAAAAAAAAAACCAACTAGAAGAACTTTGAACATACGACAAGTCCAACAAAAACCTAAATGCTAAAAACCTAAAGACAAAAAATAACTCCTCAACAGTTTTCCCAGAACGCTAGACCTCAATCACTGTTAGAACTATATCATGCTCCTTCATCTGAAAACATTTTAGGAAAACAAAAATGAGTACAAAAATACTCAATAAGCAATCTCAACATCAAGTTCAGAAATTCATTTTCTTCAAAACAAAAACATAGAAATTCAGTTTAAAAAATCATTTCAATAGTTGAATCAAAAATCAAATATTCATTCGGTCATTTTCTTTTAAAACAGTCATAAACAAAATACAAATATCCTTGCAAAACTTTTAATACAACTATTAAAACGTTCAGTCAAAACTTTCGAAAAACAAAAATCTTTCAATTGAACAAAACTTTCATTTAACCAAACTTTCAAATATCGAAACTTTCAATTCAAACAGTACTTTCAATCAATCATTACTTTCAAATATCAAAGTGGGAACATGCATTATTTGGGTAGCCTTCATAATATATATGATGGTTACCCGTCGGTAACACCAATCAATCAATCAGAACATTCAATCAGAGTTGTGGATAAAAATCGACTAGAACATTCAAATCAATTACTTAAATGTTAGGCCGTGTGAGTGAAACACGCACATGAATCTTCATTCCAAAGGAATGCCAAACCATAAACTGTGTCTTCCCACAAATAAGTTTCAATAAGTAGGAGATGTCGATAAAATCGACCAGAACAATCAATATAATTACTTAAGTGTAGAGGTCACGTGAGTGAATAACACACACATGAATCTTCATTCCAAAGGAATGCCAAACCACAAATGTGTCTTCTGACAAATAAACCAGAACAATTCCATCAATTCCAATTTAGGCTACTACCACAAATAAGCAAAACATTCCCAAAACATAAAATTTGGCATATCTAGATAGCCCTTATCAAAACGATAAAAAATTCTTTCGTAAACATTTGAAACAAAACATGTAGTTTCAAATAACAATTTCAATAAACATTCATCAAATCAACCATTCAAACTCGGAACCAAAACAAACTTACTTTCACTTTGAAATCAATCAAAATACATTTATTTCAAATTATCCAAAATAGAAAAAATACTTTCAAATAGCAAAACACTTCAAAGCATATAAAACAATTTTGACCAATTTCAAATCATACAAAACATTATTTCAAACATTTGTCAAATAAACAATATTAAAAACATAATTGTACCAAAATTGCTATTTTGGAAGGGATGTGGAAATTACTTACCTCGATTCATAATCATACAATTCTCAATCTCAATTTCAATTTTCCACAATACCAACTCCTTGAACTAAGGTCAATCTTCTAGAAGTGTAAACATATCCAATGCTTCATTGATCAGAAACTAAAATTCTATCTTAAAGGTCCAAAAGCATATCTAAAATATAGACAATCTTATCTACCAAATTTTTCCCATTCAAAACAATTTTATGCATAAAAAGTTAGGAAAAAAATAGGGTTTTTGGACTAAAAAAACAGCACTGAAAACTGGGTTAAAAACACTTTAAAATCCAATTAAAAACATATTAAAATCAATAAAATCAATGTTTTTTAATGCGTAATAAAATACCAAACAATTTTAAAATTTTAAAATTTTAAAATTTTAAAACCTTTAAAACTATCACAAATTATGGTCAAATAACCCAGAAAAATTTCTGCTCATAAAACAAAACTTTCCAAGATTTTAACATCAAAAGAATCAAAATTTGTCACTTTTTAACCCAAAAAAAAAGATCTGAAATGCTTGATAAAACTGCTGTAAAAAACATAAAAACATACAATTTTCATGTAAAAATCAAAACTATCATTATACTTTAAAATGCAATCATTTGGTAAACTTTTGGGGCAAAAAGAATCCAAAATACACTTAAAACAGTCCCAATTTTTAAGAAATTTAAAGCTGAAAAATTCTGAAAAATCTTCCATTATCAAAACCTTTAATTTAATTTAAAAGACCTAATTAAAAAAACTTTGATAAAAATTAGGGCAAAAGATTTCAAGAATCTTTTCTTTCTAACAATCAAGAACGAAGCCAAAAAGAAATCAAAACCCAAAACTTTGCAAGAAAACTTCAATAATCAAGAAAAGAAAAGAAATCAACCAGAGCAAAAAAGAAAACTTATTGACTTCCTTGTTGGAGAAGAATGTCAAGAGCGTTTCTTCTTTTCTCTCTCTTTTTTTTCTTTTTGTTTTTTTTTTGCCGTCAAAACTTTTGATAAAAAATGTTAGGGGTTAAGAGACTGTTGCGTAATTTTTGCGCAATATCGCAAGTGTACGGGTCAGGTTTTAATATAGTGAAAGAGTGTTCGAGTAACGTCCTCAAGATTGGTTTTCTAATTCACTTAAGTACTATGAATATTATCGCCCAATTTTATTTAGAGAATATAATTGAATGATGGATGCAAGATTTAAATAAAACAATTATAACAAAAATTGAAACAATCAGAAGAGAGAATATCCTAGGGAGTTGATTTCACCTATTAGACTAAAATAAATAAATTACTTAAACATCCAAGATTGATCAAACAAATATTTCATAAGTCTAGAAGTATTTTATCATGAATGACTCTTTCGAGGACAAACAATTCTTATGCAATAAGGTAAAACCTACATCTCTGATGATTTTTAACGTTATGCATAACATTAACTTCCTTCATTAACAACTTTGAAATGAGCCCTAATAATTATCAAGTTAGAACTACCTTTAGTCATGCAATTAGGATCTAATCTAAATTACCTTTCTCAAGCGTGAATTTAGACCAACATAACATTTAATCTGTAATCAAAAGATTAAAAGCATTAAGAATATAAAGGCATGAATGAAATTAATGACAATCAATCATGGAATTTAAATAATTAAAACACAAGGTCTAATGGCTACATCAATCCCTAGAATAAGAAAAGAGTTTAGCCACTTATGTTCACTATCACAAAATCTAAACTCTTAAACAACATTTAAATACTAAATAAAAAGAAAGACGAGAAAAACTATGCTGGTGTGTTGATTTTCCATCTCCGTATGATCTCCACAACTTGGCCTTGAATATATCTCTCAAGTCTCTTCTCACTCTTGTATGTAGAAATTTAGAGTTGTGCTCTCCAAAAATTGAATGCCTTGAAGTGAAGAGAATGTGGGTATTTATAATGGGTTAATCCATATCCTAATCTAATTAGGAATTCATTATTTAATTAAATTAAGAATCCAAAATCTAATCAAATTAGGAATCCATAACCTAATTAAATTAGGAATATTTTTCTTCTCCAAAAATTGTCTCCAAAATTGGTTGCTTAATTAGCTCACTTATCACCATATTTCTTCTAAAATATTCATTTTGCTCCAAATGCTCAATTTCTACAAAATAATCAATTATGAAAGTGAAAAGCATATTTTTAAGTCTCAAGAGTAGCATAAAATGAAGCCTAAAGATAACACATATTGTGTGCTATCAAATACCCCCAAACTTAAGCTTTTGCTAGTCCTCGAGCAAAATAAAACAAAACCACTTTATGAATCAACAATTGCATGTAAGCGATTTGAGCCTTAATGTTATACATAACAAATAATGCACAATAGCATAATTTAATCAAGCATATCATATCTTCAAGAAATTTAAATTTAATTCTCTTTATCCCTTGCGTGTGTGTGTGCTTAGCCTTTCCTATCTTAGTTTTTATAGGCTCGAAATAGTTTTATACAATCACCAACTTGTTTTCCCTCTACTCTGGCCCTAAGTTCCAATTATTAAGTTTGCTTACACTCAATAAAGTAATATGCCACTAGGGTGCCTGAAAACTGGGGTAGGCCTACCCCAAACTTGATTTTTTATTATTTTATTTTATTATTATTTTTTTATAGTTTGGTGGACACTAGTTTTCACACATCCACTGTAGGGACCCTTACCCATCAACTCACAGGTGATCCTAACTGATCACAGCAAAGGTAGATCTTTTTGTCCTTTTTTTTTCTTTTTTTTTTCTTTTTTTTTTTGTAGAACAAGTTATTGTAGTTTTCCTTGAATGAATAGTGATACAATGAAAGCAAATAGGCAAGTAAATAGAAAAGAATTTTCTCCTAAGTGTAACATTACTAACCATCATACAAGTTAACTCTCTAATTAGTTTTTAAGCCTTTCGAGGTGACAATCAATATCCAAATCATATAACCCAATTCTGAGCCTTCAAAACCATAAATAGGAAGACTATATGCTCTAAAAGTGCAAGAGAATCAAAGAAAAAATTTAAAATCTACTCAATTCAAGGATATGTTGTCATATTTCAATAATTGCAAACATCATTATTTAAAACTTATCCTAGGCTGTCTTAATCATAACAATGCAACTGGTTCCTCATACAAATTATAACGCCCGATTTATTTATGGGCGTTAATTTCGAATTTTGGAAATTAAGTTGGAATGATTTTCATTAGGTAATTTAAATTTTGAGGTTAATTTGGAATTTGGAATGAGAAAAGGGGCATATTTGGAAATGAATAAGTTAGTTGGGGGCATTTTTGGAAAAAAAAAATATTAATAAAATAAACAAATATTTTTTCCTTCATCCTTATCTTCTTCTCCAACTTCTTCTTCTTCATTCCCTTTCCTCTCTCTCTCTAAACCTCTCCCTCCCATTGGTCTCTCTCTCTCTCTCTCCTCGTCGAACTGCAGGACACACGAACCACCGGGCTTCCCTCACCGCTGCAGCTTCTCCTTCTTCTTCTTCCTCGTGCTGTCGCCGCCGCACGCCGATGCCCAACTCGCTGCCGACCACGTGAACTCCCCTCACCGCAGTCTGTCGCCGCTGCACGTTGATGCCCAGCTCTGTCGTCGCTTTTCTCTCTCTCCCTCTCGGTTCTGTATAGACAACAAGGAGTAGGAATGTTTCAGATCGAATTTCGGCATGCTCGGTGTTCGTACAAGCTGTGTAAAGTTTTGTTTTGTAGTGGGTAAGTATCCCGAGTTTTGATTTCAAGCTAATGGTTGGTTATAATTGTGATTTAGGGATTACCCATAAAGTGTTATTTAGATTTTAGATTGCCCAAACTATTTGGGTCTTGGATTCACGAAATTAAAACATTTGGAGTTACATTCGGCAGCGATTCGAGTTCGAAATCTAAGGCGAGATCATGGGTAAGTGTTTTGACATTAGTTTGTGGTGGATTATGAGTTTAAATGTTGATTTTTGATGCTGATGGAGTAATTTTGGGACTAAACCACAGTATTTTGGATTTATTATAGATTGTGAAATTCGATTGAAGGCCGATTAGGACGAAATTGAAACCTTCGGACTGTTGTATAGCACTGTATTGAGGTCATTTTTATGTGGGTATCGAATTTTCCAACATAATTGAGGCTAATCATGAGTTGGGTTTTTAAATAGCCATGATTAAAGACTTTTTGTGGAGTTTAGGGGCTATTTTAGAGTTTTAAAATTTCCCATAATGCGTAGGCCTTTGTTTGATGATTCAAGATCAAGTATTCGAATTCGAGCCGACTTGAACATTGGAGTAAATTGTAAGTAGTCATTGGGATTTAAGCCCTTTAAGTTTTTGTTTGATTTGGATGTAGGTTTGATAATTTTTGATTTGTGAAAGTATGCTTAGAAATCGTATTTAGGAAGCATGCAATGGTTAATGAATCCGTTCAGATATAGTTTTGAACTAAAATGGTCTAAGTATGTGGCTTTAATGGAAATAGGGGCTTAAAGCTTTGAGTTATTGTAGTTAGCATGTGTACAACATTAAGAGTTTGCCAAGGTTGGATTTAAATGAGTTTGGTTCATGTTTGTGATGTTTGTGACTAAATATGCATGTCCATATGAATATGTGGGTCATGGTGTGAATGGCTGAATCATCCTGAATTGTCGTTGAGTTTAAGTTGCTTGAGCACGTATTAAAATGTTAATAGGGGCTTAAGAAAACCCAAGTTCATTATATATAGCAAGAGTAGTACTTTACAAGTATGCCTATGATAGTGATTGGATTTGCAACATCCCTTAACATTGTTGTGATATTTAGAAGGGTCGCGATTATGTATTTGTTGTTGCAAGTAATCAATTTGGAAGAACTTGTCGAGCGTGGTAATGGAGTTGAATCTTGAATTAGTTTGTGCTCAAGGTTTAGGAATGGTGATTGTGTTTGATCACAATGTTTATGAGCTTATCGTGTTTCTTTAAAAGTTTTGCACATAGATTATTGATTTACTCAGAATGCTTGAAACTCTTGAATTATTGGTTGAGGTATAGTTTCTTGGGGTGGTGATGAACTGACTGAGCGCAGGGCGCTGGAGTGTTTGGTTTGGGTTAAAGGCTGATGTAGAATACCTTAAGGGTTTTAGTGGGTAGGACGGTGGTTAGTGCTTCGTGTGTTTAGAATGAGCAGAAGATTGAGCAGGTTTAAGATGTTTCAGATGGGTCCGAATGTGAGTGGAGGGTTGTTGGTCGATCTGATTTTTAGTGTGGTTAGGAAACTGAATTCTGGATTAAAGGGATGGAGGACTATATGTCATTAGCACATGAATGTGCTTGTGAACTTCGGATTAGGTTGTGAATGTGTTTCGAAAATGATGAACGATTTTGGTAAGGTGGATGCCCGGATGATTCCAAAATCGTAGTGAAAGTACAAAGACCCGTTAGATTTGTGCTATACACCCTGTCTCTATCGTTTCGTGCGAGTTTGTAAGCCTAGAACATATGTGATGTGGTGAGCATAAGGGATGCGTTCCTTATTGTCGATGGGCTAGCTTAGGGGTGATTTCCCTATTATGATGAGCATAGGGGATGCGTTCCCTATTGCCGTATGCTAGCTTAGAGGTGTTTTTCCCATTATGTTGAGCATAGGGAATGCGTTCCTTAGCGCCTGTGTGCTAGCCTAGGGGTGATTTCTCTATTGATATCAGTGGAGGGTTATAGACCTTCACAGGTGTGGGTTCTAGGTTACAGGACTCGCAGGTATGACATGAAGTTAGGGTCAGGGAGTGGTGAATGTTGAGGAAGGTTAAATGGACTTTTAGAATAACTGAATGAAGTATTTGAAATTTAAGCACGAGTGTGAGTAAGGGCAGTTTTCTTCTTGGTATGATTTCTTTAAATGTTGGACCCTTAAGTGGGCTACTTACTGAGTATGTTTATACTCATCCTTGCTACTTTGTTTGTTTTGCAGATTGTGCACATTCTCGGGGCGGATGATGCAAGCGACGACTTGACGAGACTATGGAGACTCCACCAAATTTCTTTTCTCTATTTAGCTTTTAGTTTTGTTTCTTTGTTCCCTATTGTTTGTTGGTTTGTAAAGTTTAAATTTCTTTCTCTTTCGTGTATTTAGTTAGAAGTTCTTAAGTTCTTTTGTCTGTTGATTGAGCTCAACATCATTTATCGTAGTTTGGTGGATGTTGGGTTTGTTTTCTGAAACATAGAAGTGTTTATGTCTCTTTCCAGGTATTTGAAAATTTTGGTTGTCTCCTAGTTACGTCGTTATGCAGCCGAAATTTCGGGCATGAGCGAGGTAACTAGGTCGTGCTTCGGCTTTAGAGAGTCGTAGTAGGTTCGGGTCTTTACACAAATAATGCTTAAAAAATATTAAAATTTTCATATTCAAGGCTTAGCATTAGTATTCCGCACCCCCAAACTTGAAAACATGCATTGTCCTCAATGTATAAATTACACACTAAAGTTAAGCATGCATAAGGACAAGAAAAAATAAGAGAGTGAACAATACTGTCCTGATAAGTGAGAGAATCATCATGTTCATCAATGTAGAGGAAGAAGACTATGGCAATAGTGGTCAAGTACCTACAAAAAAATCAATAGAGACATGATAACAAAGACAAAAAAAAAAAACTAATGAAAAACTAAAAATGAAGAAAAATGGGTTGCCTCCCAAGAAGCGTTTGGTTTAACGTCTCTAGCTAGACCAAATGGTGTGTATGCATCAAGGTGGTTGAAACTCATGTAGTCTAACATCATCTTCTTTGCATGTATCATCTTTTAACAAATTCACCTCATCTATTTTACTCAATATAACTGGAAAAAAAAAAACTTATGATAAGTAGAAGAGTCTTCCAAAATAAAATTTCTAAGGTGCACAAGCATATGATTCAATTTCATTAAGGATACTTCGTCATGCGTAAAATCATTTACAGATAAATTCACTATTTTTCATCACTATAGTGTCCTATAGGAAGGTTATTTAGATTATCAAAATTAATATCTTTTATCTGATCGATTAGCTCTAGATTCTCAACTTCTAAATTAAACACGAAGTTTTTTAGAGGCTCAGCAGGTACAATTTTCTCATTAAACTTATTAAGAGTAGTATCAACAACATCAATCCTATGGCATTTACTAACCTCGTCTAAAGAATTTATAGAACCAAATATGTTGAACTCTACCTTTTCATCATTCACTTGCAGAGCTAGTTTACCTTTATGTACACAAATTCCAGCCTGTCCAGTGGCTAAAAAGGGCCTCCCCAGGATGATCGAGATCTCAGAGTCTTCCTCCATGTCTAGGACCACAAAATCTACAAGAAAAATAAACTTATCAACTTTAACCAACACATCCTCAACAATACCTCTTGGATAAGTCAGAGAGCGATCAGCTAATTGAAGAGAGATGGTGGTAGGCTGTACTTCCCCTAAACCAAGTTTCCTGTAGACAGAAAGATGCATTAAATTAATACTTGCCCCAAGATCACATAAAGCTTTGTCAATAGAAATACTACCAATAGTACAAGGAATAGTAATACTCCCTGAATCTTTTAATTTCTGAGGTAGTTTCTTCTGAAGTATTGCACTGCATTCCTCAGTCATGTTGACAATCTCAAAATTTTCAAATTTTTTCTTCTTTGATAGCATTTTCTTCATAAACTTCACATAATTTGGCATTTGTTCTAAGGCATCTGCAAAAGGAATATTTGTATGAAGTTTCTTAAATATATCCAAAAAATTTAGAAAATTGAGAATCAAGCTTTTTCTTTTGAAATAGTTGAGGATAAGGAATAGAGTTAGGAATAATAGAATTAGTAGAGTTAGAAAGCTTCTCTGTTGTAGGCAAAAATGTTGCCTCCTGCTCTACTTCTTTTGTTGTTTCTTGGTTTTTAATAATGCTTGGTTCCTCAGCTGGTCTCTTTTCAAGCTCCTTTAGTTGCTTTCCACTTCTTAAGGTCACAGCCTTGCAGTGTTCTCTAGGATTTACCTCAGTGTCAATAGGAAACTTACCTTTCTGCATGGCGTTCATGGAAGATGCCATCTGACTAAGTTGGACTTCCATATTTTTTATAGCAACTCCATGTCCACTTACCGTATTTTCTAGTTGGGTAGTTCTATTTCTGGATTCAATAATAAATGCTCCCAATAGGTCTTCTAATGATGGCTTTTTCTCTTGCTGTTGTGAAGTGGATGCATATCCTGGAGGAGGCTGCAAAACATTTTTATTATTAGCATAAGAAAAATTTTCATGATTCCTCAAACTTGGGTGATAGTGGGTGGGCAATGAATTTTGCATCCGATTGCTCTTGTAGCAAAAATTGCGATTGTTTATATATTGGGCTTCCTCAATATCAAGTTCTTCATATAATTGAGGATTGTTGGCAGCTACAATTGATGCAATTGATTGGGAGTTCCCTATTCCTGCAAGTTTATTTAAAGCATGAGTCAAAGAAGCCATTTGAGCCTTCAGGGAACTTACCTCATCAACCTCATATGAACTAGCAACTGTTCTAGAAGTGGAACGTTTAGAAGGCCATTGGTAGCTTGTAGTTGCCATCTCTTCCAATAATGTGGGGCATCCTCAACAGTTTTAGCTAAGAAGTTACCCCCAGTTGCAGCATCTAAGATCGTTTTAGTGTTACTAGTCAAACCATCGTAGAAAAGTTGAATTTGGAGCCAGTTTGGATATCCATGCTGAGGGCACTTAACATTTCCTTGTAGTGTTCCCATGCCTCAAACAACTGCTCACCATTGTGTTGTCTAAATGTGCCAATTTCTGTTCTGAGCCTAGTTGTTTTGGCAGGTGGGAAAAAATTTGTAAGGAATGCCTGAGCTAATTCCTCCCATGTGGTAATGCTTCTAGGTGATAAAGACTCAAGCCAATCCTTAGCTTTATCCTGCAGAGAAAAAGGAAAAAGACGTAAGCGAATTGCATCAGCAGAAACGCCATTTATCTTTACAGTTCCACAAATTTCAAGAAAAGATCTAAGGTGAGAGTGTGGATCCTCTAAAGGATATTCTTCAAAAGCATTGTCTCTAGCCATTTGAATGAGTCCTATCTTAAGCTCAAAGTTGTTGGCATTTATTGGTCCATAGACTATTCCAGAGTGTTCTGTAGGGAACACAGGCTGGAAGTAGTCTCTGATGGCCTTTGGCTTTTCCTGCTCAGCCATGGATTTAGACTGATCTCTTTTTTTCTTTCGAATTTTTCTGCTCGTTCTTTCTATCTCAGGATCAAATGAGACGATTTCCTTGTTTCTTCGTATAAACAACCCAAATCTAAAAAGATGAAAATTAAACAAAAATTAGTAAAATAAAATAAAAATAAAAATAAAAATAAATAAAACTCTAAATTAAGACCAAGTGATTTCTCCACAATATTAAGTGAATTAAATAGTCTCCAATCACCGGAAATGGAGCCCATAACTTGTTGCGTAATTTTTGCGCAATACCACAAGTGTACGGGTCAAGTTTTAATATAGTGAAAGAGTGTTCAAGTATCGTCCTCAGGATTGGTTTTCTAATTCACTTAAGTACTATGAATATTATCGCCCAATTTTATTTAGAGAATAGAATTGAATGATGGATGCAAGATTTAAATAAAACAATTATAATAAAAATTGAAACAATCAGAAGAGAGAATATCCTAGGGAGTTGATTTCACCTATTAGACTAAAATAAATAAATTACTTAAACATCCAAGATTGATCAAACAAATATTTCATAAGTCTAGAAGTCTTTTATCATGAATGACTCTTTCATAAGTCTAATGATTTTTAACGTTATGCATAGCATTAAGTTCCTTCATTAACAACTTCAATAGGAGCCCTAATCATTATCAAGTTAGAACTACCTTTAGTCATGCAATTAGGATCTAATCTAAATTACCTTTCTCAAGCGTGAATTTAGACCAACATAACATTTAATCTGTGATCAAAAGATTAAAAACATTAAGAATATAAAGGCATGAATGAAATTAATGACAATCAATAATGGAATTTAAATAATTAAAACACAAGGTCTAATGGCTACATCAATCCCTAGAATAAGAAAAGAGTTTAGCCACTCATGTTTACTATCACAAAATCTAAACTCTTAAACAACATTTAAATACTAAATAAAAAGAAAGAAGAGAAAAACTATGCTGGTGTGTCGATTTTCCGTCTCCGTATGATCTCCACAACTTGGCCTTGAATATATCTCTCAAGTCTCTTCTCACTCTTGTATGTAGAAATTTAGATTTGTGCTCTCCAAAAATTGAATGCCTTGAAGTGAAGAGAATGTGAGTATTTATAATGGGTTAATCCATATCCTAATCTAATTAGAAATTCATTATTTAATTAAATTAAGAATCCAAAATATAATCAAATCAGGAATCCATAACCTAATTAATTAGGAATCCATAACCTAAGTAAATTAGGAATCCATAACCTAATTAAATTAGGAATATTTTTCTTCTCCAAAAATTGTCCCCAAAATTGGTTGGTTAACTAGCTCACTTATCACCATATTTCTTCTAAAATATTCATTTTGCTCCAAATACTTAATTTCTACAAAATAAACATTTATGAACGTGAAAAGCATAGTTTTAAGTCTCAAAACTAGCATACAATGAAGCTTAAAGATGTCACATATTGTGTGCTATTAGAGACCCTTTTTAAAAGAACTCTAATCAAAACCCTTAAAAGAGTATCTTCTCTTTTTGAAAAAGAAAAAGAAAATAAAGGTTTATCTCCTAATTTAAAAAGAAGATACAATCCTAATTCAAAGAGGTTTTTAAAAAAAATCAATAAAACAAATAAAAATATAAACATATAAAATAGAATAAAATAATTTTTTTTTCCGATTGTTACAAACACCCCACCTAATAGGAATTTTGTCCTCGAAATTTTCATACCTGGCTAAGAGAATAACTCAAGATATCTTTCCCTCATGTCCTTTTCAGTTTCCCAAGTAGCTTCTTCAAGAGACTGGTTCCTCCATAAAACCTTCACAAGAGGCATCATCTTGTCACGTAAAACTCGATCCTTGTGATCCAAAATTTGAAATGAAACCTCCTCATAAGTCAAATATTCCTTCACTTGTAGTGGTTCATAGCTTAACACGTGGAATGTATCTGCAATATACTTTCGAAGCATGGAAGCATGGAAAGTATTATGGATTCGATCTAAGGCAGGAGGTAAGGCCAAACGATATGCCACTACACCCACCTTTTCCAAAATCTCAAAGGGTCCAATGAACTTGGACTAAGCTTCCCTTTCTTCCCAAACCTCAAAATTCCTTTCAATGGCGAAACTTTCAGAAACACCATGTCTCCAACTTCAAAACTCAATTTCTTAAACTTTGCATATAATCTCTTTTCTCTTAACACTTCCAATGTTTTTCTTAGGTGTAACTCATGTTCTAGCTTCGTCTTGGAATAAACTAGGATGTCATCAATAAAGACAATGACAAACTTATCCAAGAAATCACTAAACATTCTGTTCATCAAATCCATAAAGGCGGCATGAGCATTAATTAGTCCAAAAGGCATTACCAACAACTCATAATGTCCATAACGTGTTCTAAATGCACTCTTCTGTATGTCATAGTTGATAATTCTCATTTATGAGGATTATTTAACCCTAAAACTAAGTTGTTCTTGCCATTTTTGCATGCTTTATTGATTACCGAGCAAGCCAAAGATAGTGTTTATAAGATAAATTCATGCAAACTTGTTGGAATATGATAAAAGAAGGAATTAAGTGAAAAGATGCAAAAAAGTTGGCTTAAGTTGAGTTTTTTTTGTACAGAATTGAAGAAGTGAAGACATTGCAAATGAAAATGCAATTGCATTCCCTTGGGAAGGCAAGGTGAAGAACAAGGAAGAAGAATGCAATTGCAATGCAAATTGCATTCTCTGGACTTACAAGTCAAGTACGGAATTCGCGAAAAATCACCAAGATTCACGTGAGTTGCTCGATTTATGGAGAAATTCCAGCTTGAATATCACACCCAAAATCTACCCAATAATCAAGGAGCCAAAGATGGAAGGAGGAGGCCTCGGATTATCTTTAAAAAGAGAGGAAGGTCGAAGAAGAAGAGGCATTTTTTCCTGGGGAGAGTTCAATTTCTTTGGGTTTTATTTTTCTGTTTATTTTTCTTCGACAGCATCAACAATTAAGTTCATTATTTTTATTAGTTCTGTTTTGTTTCGATTATTTGTTGTTTTAGCAATTCCTTCTTACAGTTTAGCTCAATGAATTTCTGAATTTAACTTTAGTCAACGAGAATTCAAGTGCTGCGCTTATTTTCATGGGTTTTTCTGTTTGCCTTCAACACAGCAACAAGCCAACAATTCATTTTCTGTTTTTTTCTTTTTATTAGTTCATGATTTGGTTTACTCCTTAAATCCCGAAGTAAGATCTCTCCTCAACGAAGGTTTGAAGAGGTTAAGATTCAAGTTTTTGAAAGAATTTTGAATCGATCGCATTAAGGGATTTTGAGTAGCACTTCGCTATTGAGTCCGTTGAGTTATTTTCTGGATTTTGCTTTGGTTAAGTTCTAAATCTTGTAGGTGGTGAGATGGAAGAGTAATGTTGAATTCTATATTCAAAATTCTTCAATTCCATATATAAGCTTATTTACCCGTGGGTTTTTCTTTGGTAAAAAAAAAATTGAATTCCAGTAACATACTTTGGGACCTTTGATTTTCTTAGTGGGCATTCTTAATTGGTGATTCAAATAGGTTTTCCTTGAGATTAATTACCTCTTTCTTTTGTTAGCTATGAAATTTTTAACAAATAATTTTTGGTTTTTCATTTCTTCCATAATGAGCTAAATTTTCTCTAGGAGTTCAAGTTGGTGAAGGCCCTAAGGAAAAATGTAAAAGCTCTAAAGCATAACCAATCTAGATAGCATGTGAACTTAGTTTGCTTTTGTTGAGTTTAGATTTGGGTAAACCTAGACGGCCAACTAGTGATTGCTTGTCAAGCTTGAACTTAATATCGAAAGAGTTAAGGGAAAGTCGATGTCACAAAAGAAATGGAGGAAAAGGCTTAGAAATAAGTTCTGAACATCGACCCTAGACATATGGCGAGACTCCAAAACCACTAGAGTTGTGTACGAAAGTATCTAAGTTAGATTAGCCATAGACATATAGGTTTAATCACTTAGTCTCCTAAAGATTTTGAATCAAAATTGAATAGGAGTTGAACTCGGTTTACTTAGTCTTCACATGTTTAGTCAAGATTGCAATTGCATTTGAATCGCATTTTTTCAAAGGTGCTTGAATCACTTGAATCCCTATGTTAACTCATTGATTTTTCACTCATTCTTTGTCAACAAACCAACCTCTTAAATTTTTACATCTTCGATTACCCCAATTGCATTTTGTAAGCAAATTTGTGTCGCCTTCATAAGATTTTGTTAAAATCCGTTCCCTTGGGTACGATACTCTAGAATACTTCCAGTTTCTTTATTACTTCGATCACGTGCACTTGCGTGTTGTAGCAAAGCATAGCGATCAACAGTCTTTAATCCTTAGCTGGTGGTAGCCTGACCTCAAATCAATCTTTGAGAAAACAGTGGCACCTTGAAGCTGGTCAAATAAATCTTCAATTCGAGGGAGTGGGTACTTGTTCCTTATAGTCACACGATTAAGCTCCCTATAATCAATGCATAGGCGAAGAGATCCATCCTTCTTTTTAACAAAAAGGATCGGAGCACCCCAAGGAGAAACACTTGGGCTAATAAAACCTTTGTCCAATAACTCCTGGATTTGTTCCTTAAGCTCTCGAAGTTCAGCAGGGGCCGTTCGGTAGGGTGCTTTGGATAAGGGTGCAGTTCCTAATACTACATCAATAGATAATTCTATCTCTCTATCAGGAGGCAACCCCAATAAATCTTCTGGAAAGACATTAGTGAAATCACGCACTACAGGTATTTCCTCAATCAGCTTACTTGTCTTCTCAGTATTGACTACACTAGCTAAGTACCCCCAACATCCATTCTCAATTAGCTTCGATGCTTTAAGTTATGATATAATCTTTGGAGGAGGGTGCACCTTCATTCCCTTAAAACGAAACTTTGGTTGGTCTGGAGGGGCATGCAAAACCTCTTTTTCATGGAAAATAATGTTAGCATGATTTACTGACAACCAATCCATTCCCAATATTGCATCAAAATCAGTCATCTCAAAATGTATTAAATCAGCAATCAAATTTCTATCAGAAATACTCAACTGACAAGACTTAACTACCTTATCAGTTTGTAACACATTTCCAGAAGGAGTAGATACCTTAAGTACATATTTCAAATCCACAGGTACTAACCCAAACTCTTTAACAAAAGCAGCAGATATGAAAGAGTGCGTTGAACCAGAGTCAATTAGTATAAAAGTAGTAATTCCGGCTATGAGAATGGTACCTAACACAACGTTAGGTGCATCATCAGCCTCCTACTTAGTCATGGCAAAAACTTTGCCTTTCAATTTTTGTTTCTTATCTTGAATTCTCACAGCATCACTCTTCTGACTCGAAGGACAATTATTGATGAAATGTCCTACCTTTCCACATCGAAAACAAGCCCCCGACATTTTGTAGCACGTCCCTAAATGTTTCTTTCCACACGTCTTGCACTATGCCAACTGCCCACTGGTGCTTAGACCTACCTTCTTCTGCGGTTGGCTTGAACCTTCTCCAACATAAAACTTTCTTTTGGAACTTCCTTCTTTGGTTGAAGGTTTGATGAGAGCAGCAACTTGTGACAAAGTGTGTGTAGTCTGCAACACATCAGCATAGGTACTCAGCCTAAAAGCAGCAACATGCTTTCTTAATTTTGGTCTCAAGCGTTTCTCAAACTGTCTTGCTTTCCTCCAATCAGTGTCTACCAAATGAGGGGCATATTACGAAAGTTCATCAAATTTTCTCTCATACTCCAACAAACATAGTCTTCCTTGCTCCAACTTTATGAACTCAGCCTCTTTATCCTGTCTAGCAGTGGGGGGGAAAGAACTTCTCAAAGAAGAGTTTCTTGAACCTTTCCCAGCTCAAAGGGTTCTGTGCCACATTCCATGTTCTACGGGTTAAGTTCCACCACTTGTTCGCTCCTCTCTTCAGCATGTAAGCAGCACAAGCCACCTTTTGTCGATAGTTGCATTCCACGAAATCAAATTTTTTTTCGACTTCCTCGATCCATTCATCTTCAACGATTGGGTCTGTGCTTATACCATCAAAAGTGAGTGGTTGAAGCTTCCGAAATTGCTCCACCACACAATTGATTCCATCATTGGTTGGAGCATGCATGTTAGTTCTTGGGTTTCGCGGAATGTTGATGTTTTGATCCTGTTGCTCTTCAACATTTCTACCTCTACGATTAATCGCTCTTCGGGGTGGCATTGTTCTACAAAGCATCAACTAACCAACTTTTAGGAGCCAAAAACAAAAAAAAAAAAAACTAATAATAATAACAATATGGTGACTAACACCTAGAGACATCAAAATCTCTACTTAACAAACAAACCTAATGTTCTAGCATGAACTTTCATTCTAACAAAACACTACAAAAATTATAAAGTCTACAGAACCTCAAGCCATTGCTCTGATACCAACTGTAACAACCCGTATTTTCCAATACGATCATTCTAATGGTAAATGCGGAAGCAATTAAACAGATACTAAAAAGTAGGAAATCAAACGTAAAATAATTCCACTTAACTAAAAAACAAGGCTTTAAAAAAAATAAAGCCAAATCCAATACTTAAAAAAAACCAACTAGAAGAACTTTGAATGTCACGCCCTCTCCCGAACCACCTGCTAACTTAGCCCGGAAGATGGTGTGAAGCCAACAGGCATCGTTTCACTGCTTAACGATATGTATGACCCTTTTAATTCCTGATAAACAAACCACACCTGTAAACGAAATACTTTACCTATTACACAGCGGAACCCTGGACAATTTCTACATATGCACACGGAGCAGTTTTAGTTAAAACCTCACTTGAACAATCAAAACACAACCACTCGTTGTTTACACAAACAAGACCACTAGTTTCATACACGAACATAACTACACGTCCCTTTTAAGTTATCTACACTACGAGCAGACTCGCTATATAATACCACCCACGTACAAAGTATCTAACTCAGAGAACCCTCGGCGGCGATGGCAGGATCTCAGGCACTGGGAGCTCGATCTCTACCTGAAAAGTTGGAAAACATTGAAAGTATGAGCTGGGAAGCTCAGTGAGTGACTGAGTTTAAAACTATTAACTCGTAAATCATAACATATAACATCAATAGCTTTTACAGAAGTCCAGCAATCGTGTCAAAAGTATTAACCATTTTAAACATATGACAAATTAGTTGTGTAAGATTCGCCCGGTACAAACAATGTTCATACTACGATGTAGTGGGCCCGCCCAGCACTCCCATCGTCTTTGTCGTAGTGGGGCTCGCCCAGCACTCACGACAGCATTGTTGTCACGGAGTACACTCAATGTCGACAACAGAAAATGACCTGTGTGCACACGGTACTATACAACCTCGGGCTCAGTATCTCAACCATTAACTCATTCAGGTCTCAGAGAAACACATGAAAACCTTTAACAGTTCTTGCTAACACATGTAGACTTGGAATTAAGGTATTTCTTCTAGTTTCAGAAAATCAGTAAACATATGCTCACAACGAACAATTTAAATCATTTTTAGGAAACCATATATGCTTATGAATATGTGTTCAAGAGACCATAAATCTTTAAACTACATCATTCTTAGGAAGTCTTTTCTTTTATGAACACAAGTTCAAGCATAGAATTTATTTTTCAGAATTCATTTTGTCACTCACAGCGTTAATATTAGATTCTCGGTCCGTAAATTTGTCCTATTCCTTCTTGGCCTACCAAATAAACAAAACCAAGCATCAGAATCTTGACCTCACGAACTTAAGGCCTAGGGTTGCAAAAACCACTCCATAAATTCCTAGCATTTCACATGGTTAACACCCTAAACTCGCACACTCATAACTTTTCCATTACTTGGTCAAAATTTATGTTCTTTATACCAAACCCTTGATTTTTGAACCCTCTAAAACATATCTGAAGGAATGAAATCGAAATTCCTAAAGGATGTGTCTGTAACTACCTTGAAAGCCATTTTCCCCCAAACACGTTTCTGCTAAATCAGAACTATTTTTCTGCTGCAACCCGAAACTAACCTAGAATTTAAAGCAACTTCAAATCAATTTCTAACCACGACTTCTTCATGAAAGTTATAGGAAATTAAATCAGCTTTCCGTACATACCTAATAAAGCTTCTAATTCGAAGTCTACATATCAACATATCCCAAAAACCAGAGGTTCCCCGGATTTGACAGCAAAAACACTCCTCTGACTTCCCCTTCAAAAACCCATAACATAAATTCAGATTTTGCTCGATCTTCCTTCACAACAATTGTTCTAAAATGAGTTAAATTTCAGAAGAATCAAACTTTACCTCTTAATTCTTCCTGTGGAGCTCGGTATGATCAAAAAACCAGACGTTGGCAGAATTGAACACCAGAATTTACCATGCAACTTGGACTGTGTTTCCCCCTTTTCTTCTTCAATTCCACCTTCAAAATCTCCTTCTTCTTCTTTTTCAGACTCTCTCCCTCGAAACCCCTCTGTTTTCCTTTGGTAAATGAAACTCTAAATTGGGTGGGAGTGTGTGAGAGGGTTTTAAGAAAAGGAGGTGAGTGAAAATTCCACCTTTCCACTTTCTTTTTTTTTTATTTTAAAACAAAACATACACCTTCCACCTTTCTTTCTTCTTTTTTTTAACACGCTTACCAATACATTTTTCTTAAGAATTTTCAAGGAGGGATTCCGGGTTTACATTGAACATACGACAAGTCCAACAAAAACCTAAATGCTAAAAACCTAAAGACAAAAAATAACTCCCCAATAGTTTTTCCAGAACACTAGACCTCAATCATTGTCAGAACTATCACCTGCTCCTTCATCTAAAAACATTTTAGGAAAACAAAAATGTGTACAAAAATACTCAATAAGCAATCTCAACATCAAGTTCAGAAATTCATTTTCTTCAAAACAAAAACATAGAAATTCAGTTTAACAAATCATTTCAACAGTTGAATCAAAAGTCAAATATTCATTCGATCATTTTATTTTAAAACAATCATAAACAAAATACTAATATCCTTGCAAAACTTTTAATACAACTATTAAAACGTTCAGTCAAAACTTTCGAAAAACAAAAATCTTTCAATTGACAAAACTTTCATTTAACCAAACTTTCAAATATCAAAACTTTCAATCCATCATAACTTTCAATCCATCATTACTTTCAATAACAGAGTGAGAATATGCATATTTGGGTAGCCTTCATAACATATATGATGGTTACCCGTTGGTAACACCGATCAATCAATCAGAATATTCAATCAGAGTTGTCGATAAAAATCGACCATAACATTCAAATCAATTACTTAAGTGTGAGGTCATGTGAGTGAAACACACACATGAATATTCATTCCAAAGGAATGCCAAACCACAAACTGTGACTTCCCACAAATAAGCTTGAATCAGTCAGAGATGTCGATAAAGTTGACCAGAACAATCAATATAATTACTTAAGTGTGAGGCCACGTGAGTGAATAACACACACATGAATCTTTATTCCAAAGGAATGTCAAACCACAAATGTGTCTTCTCACAAATAAGCCAGAACAATTCCATCAATTCTAATTCCATCAATTCCAATTTAGGCTACTACCACAAATAAGCAAAGCATTCCCAAAACATAAAATTTGGCATATCCGGATAGCCCTTATCAAAACAATCAAAAATTCTTTCGTAAACATTTGAATCAAAACATGTAGTTTCAAATAACAATTTCAATAAAGATTCATCAAATCAACCATTCAAACTCATAACCAAAACAAACTTACTTTCACTTTGAAATCAATCAAAATACATTTATTTCAAATTATCCAAAATGGCAAAAATACTTTCAAATAGCAAAACACTTCAAAGCATATAAAACAATTTCGACCAATCTCAAATCATACAAAACATTCTTTCAAACATTTGTCAAATAAACAATATTAAAAACATAATTGTACCAAAATTTCTATTTTGGAAAGGACGTGGAAATTACTTACCTCGATCGATAATCCTACAATTCTCAATCTCAATTTCAATTTTCCACAATACCAATTCGTTGAACTAAGGTCAATCTTCTAGAAGCATAAACATATCCAATACTTCATTGATCAGAAACCAAAATTCTATCTTAAAGGTCCAAAACCATATCTAAAATATAGACAATTTTATCTACCAAAATTTTCCCATTCAAAACAATTTTCTGCATAAAAAGTTAGGAAAAAATAGAAAAAAACAGCACTGAAAATTGGGTTAAAAACACTTTAAAATCCAATTAAAAACGTATTAAAATCGATAAAATCAATGTTTTTTAGTACGTAATAAAATACCAAACAATTCTTCAATTTAAAAAATTTTAAAACCTTTAAAACTATCATAACTTATGGACAAATAACCCAGAAAAATTTCTGCTCATAAAACAAAACTTTCCAAGATTTTAACATCAAAAGAATCAAGACTTGTCACTTTTTAACCCAAAAAAACATATATGAAATGCTTGATAAAACTGCAGTAAAAAACATAAAAACGTACAATTTTCATGAAAAACTCAAAACTATCCATTATACTTTAAAATTGTAACGACCCGACTTATCCTATTAGACTTTCTAGGGACGTTACTACATGCATGCTAATGGAATTTAGAAATCTTTGGTAAAAGATAGAAAGAATTAAACTTTTTTGCTAAACAATCAAAATCTTTTAGTCCGGGATCCCTTTAAAAATCAATGCAAAACATAATGTGAATCAAAACGTTAAATCAAATGAAATAGTTTCACTTCAATTAAGTTTACTTAACAAAATATTTTTAAATAAAACATAAACTAGTTGCGGAAGCTATACTCCTCATGACACCCATGACCCTTTCAGCAAACTACCTTGTCACTCGCCTAAGATATGTCCTTGCCATTACCTAAAAAGAAAAACATTTTGAAAAAGGATGAGTATTTAAAATACTTAGTAAGTGACCTCACTACCGGGTCAGGATATGCATACACATACATAATGAGTTTTCGAAAACATTTTCTTTCTTTCCTTTGGTGGGACCTAAATTCCTTTCATAGCGGAAACGTTTCTCTTTCAACTTTTCTCTTCGGCTTAATGTGGACAATTAACCCAACCTAACCTTTCCTTTTCATTTAACCTTTTCAGGTTCCTTTTCATCTAACCTTTTCAGGTTCCTTTTTATATAGCCTCGTAAGGCTCCTTTTCATATAGATGTACATCAATAATTTTAGGGGGTAATTGCCACAGCCTTCGAAATCATTTTTATCATGAAAACATAATGTATGCATGAGGTCCCAAAGCATTTTAAATTTTCATTTCATGATGCAACATAAAACAAAGTTCTCATGTCATTCCTCATATCATAAATCATATAACATGCATCACATTCACAAGAATATTTGGCAATCAACAAGTGAAAATCCATTTTCATATATATTAAAGCATTTTAAAATTCATCAAAAATCGTAATAAAAAATTTATAAAAGCTTTTCATTTCAAATATAGTTTTTCAATTCAGTTCCTAACTTGCATTTAAGCATACCGGCATAAAGTCCCTTACCTTGGCTAAGCTCAAGATTCCAAATCACCCAATTGCTCACCAAAATTCCTTCTCTTTGAACCTCAGTCAAACAATTTGGAGCCTAATTCAAACCATCCCTAAGGTTAGAAAAAATTCCTAAAATTCATAATTAAATCCCAAAGTTCCTTCCACCAAACTAAAGTTCCAAAATTAGAAACAATTTCTTAGCATTTACTTAATCGCAAATTGGTGGGTAAAACTGAATTTAAGTCATAAGATCCATAGATTAATCTTATTTTCAATTGATCTACCATACATCCCAAAACTCAAGGATCTTCGTGACTTACCGAAAATTTCGCTCCAACAGTCCAAATCCTACTGGATAGAGACACGCTCGTGAGTTTGATGCCGGAACGGAATGGGTATCCTTGAAACAAAGTCAAGATTCATGAATTAAATCTTACCCAACTAAGATCATCAAAGAACTATGTAGAAACCAATTGCTTACCCACAATTGAAGGCTCGTCGGATTGGAAAAGGCTGATCGGAACGGCGGCGGCGTGAACAGTGATGGTTTGAACAGTACCCGCGGTATGAACAGTACGGCCTGGGAACAGTGCCGCGATAAACAGTATTGCGGTATGAACAGTATGCGTCGTGACCAGTATCGCCGTGAACAGTAATCGCGCCGTGAATAGTACCCGCGCGTGAAGGAAAAATCTGGCGATGGACGTTTGTTGAAGAAGAAGAAGAAACTTTCGAATGGATGAGTCTTTTGGTAGTGAAAGAGAGAGAAAGGGGGATTGATGGTGGAGACTGTTTTTCATGGAGGAAGAGGAGAAGGTTGGAGAAGATGACGGCTTGGCTTGACCTAGGGCTGCATGCAGTATAAAAATAGTAGAGACGAATATTAGGGTTTGGCTAAAACATGGGCTTGAGCTTGGCTTAGTGACTCTTAATTTACAAGAATGCCCCAAACATTAATTAAATCCCATTTTTCCTTCTTTCTTCCCATTCTACCCTCCAATTTTTCTAATTTCAAATATGATAATTCTAAAATTAAATTCCAACACAACTTTAAGCATGCAATTGGCCTTACAATAAATTCATATCTCAAAATTAAAACTTTAATTAAAACCTAAAAATGTCGGTCATTACAAAAATGCAATCATTTGGTAAACTCTTGGTGCAAAAAGAATCTAAAATACACTTAAAACAGTCCCAATTTTTAAGAAATTCAAAGCTAAAAAATTTTGGAAAATCTTCCATTATCAAAACCTTTAATTTAATCTTAAAGACCTAATTAGAAAAACTTTGATAAAAATTAAGCAAATAAAAACTAAAAACTTTTTAGAACAAAAGATTTTAAGAATCTTTTCTTTCTAACAATCAAGAACGAAGCCAAAAAGAAATCAAAATACAAAAGCTTGCAAGAAAACTTCAATAATCAAGAAAAGAAAAGAAATCACCAAGAGCAAAAAAGAAAACTTACTGACTTCCTTGTTGGAGAAGAAGGTCCAGAGCGTTTCTTCTTTTCTCTCTCTCTTTTTTTTTTTTTTTTTTGCCGTCCAAACTTTTGATAAAAAATGTTAGGGCTTAAGAGACCATTTTTAAAAGAACTCTAATCAAAACCCTTACAAGATTATCTTCTCTTTTTTAAAAAGAAAAAGAAAATAAAGGTTTGTCTCCTAATTTAAAAAGAAGATACAATCCTAATTCAAAAAGGTTTTGAAAAAAAAATCAATAAAACAAATAAAAATATAAACATATAAAATAAAATAAAATAAAAATTCTTTTTTTTTTCCAATTGTTACATTATAGTTTCAACAAAATAAACTTATATTATTACCCTAAATTTTAAAAACAAAAACAAAAGGGTTATGGGATGATTCATGGTCTGATTTGTTTATAGTTCTCCACAATTTTTACATAGTGACATTGTCATAGAAATTAATCTATAATTTTTTTCTTAAAAAAATGATAGTATGATAGGTTATTGATAGTTGTATATATTGTATACTAGACAATGGTTAGAGTAAAGCATATTGCAAATTGAACAAGGTATATTTTATATAGAGGCAAATGTTTTATTAGGATAAAAATGCTGGAAAAAAAAATAATTGCAAAACAAAGGACAAGGAGATGAGGAATTCATTGGGACACGAATAATCTCATACATATATGTATTATATATACTCCTTGTGTTGGTTTAACTTATCTATATATCTCTATTTTACTAGAATAAACAATTTATATTTTATATATAGTTATATATTATAGATAAAGTATGAGTATTTAATAGCATGTAGTAAAACTATTTGGTCTGAATTGATCCTATCCTAATTGCAAATTAATTAATACTAAGTTTATTAAAAAGAAAAAGAAAGCTAGATGATAAAAGTGCAATGGTATGTATAAATAATATATCAATGTATATACATGTTGTGAGTGTTTTATTTTACATGGGAGTATACATGTAATATACATGTGTATGTATAATATATATGCATATTTTGTAGCTAAGAGTGACGAATATGTTTAGAAAGAAGCAAAATAAGATGAAAGATATGAAATTTGTTAATCCAAAGACAACCAATTGAAAAGGACCGAACGTAGAGTTGTCATACGTCAAAGATATTGAGATCGCCCTTCACTTCGAAGTTTAGTTTTGCAAAGTGAGTCAACGTTCAATATTTTTATCCCAGATGTAGCAATGTGGATATGGTGGTGGGCTTTTGCGTGACCATTAAATTCTTCCATCCTGTCTTCAAACCCACATCCTAAAATCACCATTGTAGTTTCTTTCTTAAATTTTATATTTTCTAACAACATTAGATTTTTTTTGTAAAGATATATGATTGACTATTGACTATTGATTTATATAAAAATATGAGGTACATATTACATAATAATTACAATAAAACACTATTGAATTAAGGAATTGAATGAAGATATTACGTAACAGTCATAATAAACAATATTAGTTTAAGACTCAACATAACTTTTTCTTTATGGTATAAAAAATATGAGGTATATATTATGTAACACTGAAAATAATGAATATAGATAAGAAGAATAAATGGACGAAGAATACAAATAAATGGAGAGAAAAAGTGAAGTAGAAACTTGAAGAAGATGTAAGAAGACGATGCAATTTATAGTGGATTAGATTTTGTAAAAAAAAAAAGATGGAATGATTATTTAAAAAGAAAAATTAATAGGCCAAAAATGTTAAATTGTGTAATAATGATGAAATATTATGTGCAAAAAAATAATCAAAATGAGAAAAATCTTCTTTTAAATTAGATCTATAATAAATGTCATGTATCTTAAAAAATGACTAAAGAAGAGAATCATTTTTGGACTATTTTGTCCAAACTCTTATTATATAATACTTAAATTGTCCTTACTTCAAAATTTAAAAAATATATATTAATTAAATTAAATACCAACTCTCCAAATTCTTTCTTTTTGAGTTTCATTTCTCTCTCCCCCTATCTAGAGATGTCCATTTAACCCACGAGGCCGGAGCCCCGCCGGACCGGCCCCAAACGAGGCGGGGAATCCCCGATTACAAGGGGAATGGGAGAGGAAGCGGGGAGATTTTTTTTCTCTGTTGGCTAAACGGGGACGGGAATATATTCCCCATCCCCATCCCCGACCTCGACCCTGCCCCGCCTCGATTAGTAATATATATATATATATATATATATATATATATATATTAATTATTACCTATAAATAGAATTTTTTTTATAAAAAAAACTATTGTAGGAATTAGTTTAAAATTGTTTTGTTATAAAATAAATTAAAGACTATGTTGTAATATTGAAATTTGAATTTTTAGAAATTAAGTTGTTTCGACATTATAATATTTTTATTTATGGTATATTATTATTTTTATTATGAAAATTTATAACATTTTCTTTAAATAGAATTGTATTGAAACCTATTCATTTAGAAATAATTTTTATTATGGTTGAGAATAAATTTAAAAAAAAAAGATTAAAAAAAAAAAGAACGGGGAAAAATTTCCAGCGAGGAACTCGATCCCCTCGAATTCCCAGCGGGGAATCTCCACTCCGATCCTCGCAAAATTAAATAGAGAATTTCGCTGGAATGGAAAATGAAATGGGGGGCAGGGACGGGGATGGGGACGGGAAATTCATTCCCTGACCCCGCCCCGCCCCGTGGACATCTCTACCTATCTTACCTCCCCTCCCCACTCACGAAAATTCTAACCAAATTCTACTAAATTCCACTTTCTCTCTTCATTAAAACACACACCCCCACCAATTGAAATTAAACCACTTAAAGACATATTATAACTCACACATTATTTTCAAATAATAATAATAATAATAACTCGCACACTCACATAAAGTAACTCCATTTAACTCTCTACCTTAAATTCTCTCCATCATTTCAACGTAAGGAAATAAGATACTTTTGAGGGAAAGAATGAAAGAGATTTTAATTTTAATTTTTTGAAAAAAATAACTAATTAAAACCCACCCCACCACTACTTAAACCCCACTTAAAAGATATTAAAACTCACACACCCTCATGTAAATTATAAACTCAATATGGTTTTTCTCAAGCTTTCCATCTTCCTCAAGTTTTTAACTACATACTTTTCATTTGCTCACTTCATCACTATAAGTATGGACATTTTCTAGGTTAGAACCAAATAGCGTTCATCAGTTTCTCTAGATTCTCTATTCAATTTACAACTTTATTATTTCTATTGCAATTGTTATATCATCATGTCTTTAGAAGTTTATATCTTTTGGTTATGTTTCAAAAGGAATGGATTGTAAAAATCATGGTAATTTGAAGATGAACAATAGATCAAACATATACAAACCATCAAGATCCACTACACATGTCGGATTCTTCTCTGATTCATGAAGAGGTTTTTCTCCCAAAAGAATGAAGAGGTATTATATGTTCATAATATATTATTTTTGTTTCAATTCTTTTTTATGGATTTTAGAGTATCAAATTTCAAAAAATTTTAAAAAATGTTCGTAGTGCTTTTTTTTGTCATGCACTGATTAGTTGTATCTCGAAGGCAAAAAAAAAAAAAGATAGTAAATCATGTATTATATATCTAATTCGTCATCAAACTATACTTCATAAAAATTATCTCAAATATTATATCTATTACTCTACAGTTTGGAGATTTGTAAACTAATATATTATGTTTTCTTTTTAGGTTTGATTTATGTTGGAGACAATATGTATTAATGTATTCAAAGTTCATTTGTTTAAGGTTCATTTTCTCATGTGCCGGAAATTCTAAGAATGTTGAAATTAATTGAAGGAATACTTATTAAATGAGATGATGGAGGGTGTGAATGATTTGTGTTCATATGATTGAAATTCATGGCAACAATTTATTGGGTTGTATATATTTCTTGATAAATTGGAACTTGAAACAATGCGTTTAAAAAAAAAAAACCTAAATTTTGGACAAAGAAGATACCATATAGAGACACTCAATCAATAGAAGGTTTCAACCTCAATCTAATGCAATAATTTTGAAAATAATTCTATAAGAATTCAAAAATCTATGAAAACTTTTATATTCTATATTTTTTTTAAAAATCTTATATTTTTAATTTTCCATAACACTCTAATTACAAGAAAATGCAAATAATTTTTTTAATAAATCCGGAAACTTTTAATTAAAAAAAAATCCTAAAATACTAATTAATAAATTAATGGAATGAATTAGTCTAATTTTGTTAACTAATATTAATTAAAAATAATCAAATATGTCATATATTGTGACAATCTTTTGGGTGCTCACTCTCTTTGAATTAGAACTATTTCATTTTTAGAAAAAAAAAAGACTATTTTCTTTAATAATCAAACATTTAGGGTGTATAGTTTATCTAAGTCATTTCAACTTCAACTCCTTTTCAATAAAGTAAATAATGAGAATAATTCTTTGGTTGCTCTCTCTTAATTATAATGTTATAACATCTTTTTAAGAACATCTATCTTTCAATAAAGTGAGATGACAATAAGAAAATAACTTACAATAAATAAATAAATAAATAAATAAATAAATATATATATATATATATATATATATATATATATATATATATATATATATATATATATATATATATAGCACAACAATGTCAACTTGTTCTTCATATATAATAAAACAAAACAAAAAAAAAAACAAATATACTCTCCTTCAATATAATAAAACAAAACAAAAAAAAACAACAATGAGAATAATTTTATGTATTTTCATGATAAAATGATTTCGAAGGCTGTGGAAATTACCCCTTAAAATTATTGATGTACATCTATATGAAAAGGAGCCTTACGAGGCTATATGAAAATGAGCCTTACGAGGCTATATGAAAAGGAGCCTTACGAGGCTATATGAAAAGGAACTTGAAAATGTTAAATGAAAAGGAACCTGAAAAGGTTAAATGAAAATGAAATGTTAGGTTGGGTTAATTGTCTACATTAAGCCGAAGAGAAAAGTTGAAAGAGAAACGTTTCCGCTATGAAAGGAATTTAGGTCCCACCAAAGGAAAGAAAGGAAAATGTTTTCGAAAACTTATTATGTATGTGTATGCATATCCTGACCCGGTAGTGAGGTCACTTACTAAGTATTTTAAATACTAATCCTGTTTCAAAATGTTTTTCTTTTCAGGTAAAGGCAAGAACATATTTTAGGCAAGTGGCAAGGTGGTTTGCTGAAAAGGTCATGGGTGTCATAAAGAGTATAGCTTCCGCATCTAGTTTATGTTTTATTTAAAAATATTTTGTTAAGTAAACTTAATTGAAGTGAAACTATTTAACGTTTTGATTCACATTATGTTTTGCAATGATTTTTAAAGGGATCCCGGACTAAAAGATTTTGATTGTTTAGCAAAAAAGTTTAATTCTTTCTGTCTTTTACCAAAGATTTCTAAATTCCATTAGCATGCATGTAGTAACGTCCCTAGAAAGTCTAATAGGATAAGTCGGGTCGTTACAAATAAAGTGAGATGTCAATAAGAAAATAACTTACAATATATATATATATATATATATATATATATATATATAGCACAACAATGTCAACTTGTTCTTCATATATAATAAAAAAAAAAAAAAAAACACAAATATGTTAAACCTTTTTACTCACTTTAGGATTAATTCCAATATTGTAAATACAAAAAAAAAAAAAAAAAAAACAATTATAGTGTTCAATCAGTTATCCATTATCTTTATCTTCCCTCTCTAATATCTCTCTTATTTTCTCATTTAATTGTTCTTAATCAACCATTCTGATTTTTAAATTTCATTATGACTTTTCATTTCTTAGTGATGGAACTATAGGTGCATCAATAACAAATTTTTAATAATAATAAACAAAAGTTTACTCAATATATTAATAGTTAATTAATTTAGTTTTACAAGTAGTATTAACTATTTTGTCTAATAACTTTTTCACCAATTTGAACATAATTCAAATGGTCAGTCTATATTTTTATAAATATTTAATGACAAAATTGTAATTCATAATTATATTGTTATGTTAAATTATATAATAATATAATTTTATACTATTAAAATTAAATTTTAAAATAGAAAAAACACGTGCAACGCATGTGTGAGAAATCTAGTCTAATAAAACATGGTTAGATTAAAAATGGAGGGGTGTAAACGTAGAAATAGAGCTACTGTTATATATAGGAAACTATCTAATAAAACGTGGTTTAGATTGAAAATGAAGGGGTATAAACATAGTAATAGAGCTGGAAATGGAGCGTTGAAATACAAAGCAATAAAGTTACACAACAACGTAAAACACATACAAAAAATGGAAAAAAATTGAAATAAAAACATACTCAACTGTGCGGCCATGAGTGACAAATGAAGAATAAGACGAACAATAAAAATGGAGGGAAAGACGAACAACGAAAAATGAAGGAAGAATAACACCGTGGTCGGCAAAATGAAATGGGATTAAACAAAAAGTAATAATAATGATAAATCAAAATCAAAATTAAAATCCGGAAGCATCAATTAAGGAGAATAAAATCACAATTTGAATGGAAAAATCAATATTGGTTATAGTTTATTAGCAACATAAAAATCACATTAATTATCATTGCAATTTTCTTTTTTGAATAACGTAAGAACATTAAATAAAAAAAAAATAACTATAATCTATAATATATATTAAAAAGCCAAAATCTTTGAAAAACTTTTTTGTACTACATTACCCTTTATGAAATTTTATAATTACAAAGCATGTCATTATTGAAATAGAAATTTCGACCAACCCAAAATTGCCACGTCATTACCCAATATTGATGACAAAATTATATTTAATTAGGGATTAATTAAATTTTCAAAGATTTCTAAATTAAATTATGGCAAATCCAAGTACACAATTGAGTTATTTGAAATTTTGAAGACAAAAACCCGAATTGAAGGCCCAGTCCAGAGGCTAGACCTAAAGGCAGCCAAACCCACACTACTACAAATTTGAGTTTCCATGATAGTGAAACATTGTCAAAAACGTATTTCTTGACTTTTTTTAGTCATTGAATCGACCCTCAATGAAACTCAATACATGACAGAACGGAAAAAACCGTCACAAATATATAGATTATGACAGTTCAAAACTATCAAAAAGCTAACTCTTTTTGACATATTTTTAATGTCACACATTGTTTTAATGACAATTCTATAATATCTTCAAAACACTAATAAAAACTATTTTACTGTCAATATATATATATATATTAATGATAGTTCACTACCATTAATAAAAAGTTAATAATAACATTTTAAAATGTCACACTAATCTTTATCATGACAATTCTAGTCAACCAAAAATTAATAAAAATTATTTTACTATCAAGATATATATATTAATGACTGTTCATTACCATCAATAAAAAGTTAATAATGACATGTTTAAAATGTCACACCAATCTTTATCATGATAATTCTAGAATGTCAACCAAAAAATTATAAAAATTATTTTACTGTCAACATAAAACTAACAACCACAGTCTAACACTGTCAAGAACAAAGATATAACGACTAAATTTCATCATGAACATAAATTTTATAACATCAATGTTTTACTATCAATAATAAGTTTATAATGTCAAGAAAAGTAACATTTGTAGTCACATCAATATTTTTAATGACGATATATTTGTCAACAGAATACTTTCAACCACTATTTTGAACCATCATACAAATGAAATTCGATACTTTCAAACCATCATATTATAGTGAGGACTTGTCATAGATGTTTCAAAAATTGTCAAACCACATACATCAATTTTCAAAATATGTTACTTCAAATGTACATTTGAATTAGTATATACATATGTTTATGTAAATTGTCAAAATAAAACAACTTATATATCATTGGACCAAATAAGATCAAAGACTCCATATATGCATATAATTTTAGTTTGTACATTAAATCAACTTTTACACAAAGCTATAAGTATAATGGTAGAATAATATATCATATGTTTAGCCATTAACCTAACAAAAATCCCATATGAATCTATTGGTTGCAAATAGTAGGCTCCTTGGCTCCTCTACGTTCTTGCAAGACCTAACCAAGTAAACAATATTTAATTACAATTAACAAATTTTAAAGCCGTAATCAATTGTAGTATTTATGATTTCTAAAAATGGTACAACACTTATTAAAGTAGATGAGTAGTTCTCTTAAGTACTAATTTCACCCTCTCACTGGCCTGAGAGAAACTTAGTTTATAATTAGATTATAAACATATTGTTCATTAGAGGATCAGTGGTACTTAAGGTGCAAGATGTAATTATAGGGGTAAAACGGACTTTTGACCTAGCTGTAATTACGAACAACTCGTGAAAGATCGACTTACATGTAATGATTATATCTATGTACACAACTTGTCCTACAGTACATAAGAGTGCAACTCTAGGTCTATAGTGGAGTGACCTAGAGTTAATGAATGAAAATTAATTAATTAAAGAGTTTAATTAATTGATTTTGTATCATTGGAGCTTATAATCTGTAGGTCCATAAGGTCCCCTTGCTAGCTTATAGTAACACTAAAAGATCAATTTAGTTTAAATAAAATTTTGAAATGTTCAAATTAATATTTAATATATTAGATATATTAAATCTATAAGAGGAAAATATATTTATTGTATTTGATACATTAAATATTAAAATAATTAATGTATATTAGATACATTAAATAAAAGATATTTATAGAATTTGAATAAGATTCAAATAAATAAATATCATAGGAGATTTGAATGAGATTCAAATAAATATAAGATATATTTTAATATATTAGATATTAAAATATAATATTTTAATTATGACAAAAATTTTCACTTGGTCTCTATAAATAGGACCCTTTGGTTGAGCCATTAGACACAACACATATCTCCTCAATAGAAAATTAGAGAATTCTCTGTAGACCTCTTCCTCTCGAATCCCTTGTGGATTTTATTTCAAGAGGCTTCCACAAGCTTTGGTCCTGTGTTCGAGTCATAGCCATGAAAATTTTATGGAGGAGATAAAGATCCGTAAAAAATATCTCCATATTTACTCCAAATAAGTTTGCTTAATCATATTTTTTTAGTTTAATTTTAAATAAAATCAAAGACAATCCAATGGATCTGTTGTGCAGTGAAACGTTCATTCCTTCATAAACTATATGTCTATGGCTAATACGAACTTAGTTTAATGAAAACACAACCCTTGGTCTTACAAGTTTCGCCCTATGTCTAGGGTAAAAAACAAGTGCTTCGGTGTAAGCCCTTTCCTCTATTGATTTTTATGAATATGTAATCTCATTTAACCCTTTCAGTATTAAACTCCATCTTTGTATGTTCACAGTGATCAAACTAGATTCACAAAAAGAATGATAATCAATAAAAGCAAACAATGTTATGGAATAAAGCAAAGTTACTTTTACATCTTAGGCCAAGCTTCCAATCCTTAGGGCATCCACATATCCGAATCCCAAGGATGGAATTAGCCCATGATGGAGAAAATAAATAAGAAAACATTAAAAGGAAGAAAACACATACTGCTTTAAAAAGAAGGGAAAACAAAAACTGGAAAATAAATATGTAGTGAACTTAAAGTTAAAGAACGTTGTGAAGAAAGAGTATTGAACTTTATTAAAATCAAACTTGATGTAAGGTAAAGAACTACAATAATGAAGGACAAAGACTAGAAGTAAATTGAATTTAGAAAAACAAAAGTTAAAGTACTGGAAACTAAAACATAAATTGAACTTGCGATACAAAGGAAAAGTCGAACTTCAAAGAGAGAACTATCACTTCTTCAATCGATATAAACCCAACCTTTTTCAAGGAGAGTAAGATCTTCACAACCCCAGACTTTCGACAGGGCTAGATTGAAGTTTGGGTGGCGTTTCTTCTCCTTTAAGTGGAGAAAATAGAAAACTAAAAGTGAAGAAAAGAATGGGTCTTTAATCGATTATGACCAATCATGGACTGCTCTTTGATGGCTTGAATCTTCATATTTATAACCTTCAAATACTAGGGTTTGGATGATTAAGGCAAGAATCGAATCTTTATTAGCTTGATACGTGAAGAATATCTACAAATATCAGCATAAAATCGAGCTTCCAGATTTTTCCCTTATTTTTCAGAATTCTGTCTCCCAGGTGAACTAGCAGTTGCAATTGGAGTCGCAATTCTAGCAATTTAGAGTCAATTTTCAAAACTCATAAAAAATCAACTTTTTTCCTCGTATTCCCTATTTCTTAGCTCAAAACAACCCGTTACCTAATTTTGGCTATTTTTTCATTAATTTGCTATATTTATTAGACATAAAAGCATGCATTTGTGCAAATAGATTAAGTAAAAAGGGCTAGAAATATGTAAAATATCAGCATTATCAACTATTTAGCTTTTGAGCAAAATTTGAGCTTATATTGATTCCTTTGCATGTTGGTTGAGTCCTTGATCACTTGAGCTCAGACTTTTAATTGATGTGTTGAGCATGTTATTTTTGAGAAATTATGAGTTTAAATTGTTGATGAGTTGGTAGCATGATGCACTATTAGAACATTCAAAGATATGTTTTCTATAACTTGATATTTGCACTTTTTTTGATTTTGAGAATGTGTTCTAGTTTAAGCATAATTAAAAAAAAAATTCTTGAATTTCTTGTGCGTTTTTAAGCACATCTAGCTTGTCCATTAGGTAGTCTTGAAGGCCTAGGATAATGTTATGAGTATAGATGTTCGTTGTCACCTCGATAGGCTTAAGGGTAGTTTGGAGGCATCATTGCATGATAGCTTGTAATGCATTACTTAGGGAGAAAAGTGTGTTATAGGCTTGCAAGAAAAAAAAAAAAGAAAAAGAATATGTGTGTGAGCTTTAAAAGAATATCATTTTTGTGAAAAGAAAAAAGAAAAAAAAAGAAAGAAGAAAATAAACTTGTAATGTGTTTAGTAAATCAGAGGTAAAAAGAGACATGCCATTTTCGTGATCAGCGATAGCATGAAATTATGTTATCTTATTTCCTATTATTTTGGCTAGTTTTGCCATGATTTTGTGTGTTTTGATGCCTATTTGTGTTTAATTTGTAGAAACCGAGCTAAAGAGCAAAATCAGAATGTTCAAGGGTATGGTCATTTTGGACCTATTTTGGGCCAATTTGGAGAGTCAAGAAGAGAAGAGATGAAGAAGTTAGCATTTGGGGCCGAGAAGACGGTGTTGCAATGTTTGAAATGGCATTGCAACGCCCAATTGTATTGTGCAAACCCGAGAGCTAGCATTGCAACGCTACCCTGTGACGTTGCAACGCTAGAAACACGCTGATGTGAAGATTTCCGTCCGTAGCGTTGCAACGCTGTCTCTATAGATACTATTTATTCATTGCTTCATCTTCGTCCAAGGGGAAGCCATTTTGATAGGGAAATCCCTAATCTTGATTTAGAGCTGTTCTTGAGAGTTTTGGGGAGGATTTGTGAGCGTTTTGGAGCAGAATTGAAGACCTTGGAGCTCGGTTTAGAAATTCATCACCTTGGGAACGTGGGATCGTCCTTCGTTTGCACTTTCTTTCCTTTTTTTTTTTCATTTATAGTTATTCCAGTAGGCTATAGTTAGGAATTTTTTATTTGTATTTGATAAACATGTTTAGTTAATTCCTAAATTCTATGGGTTGTTGTAGTTTTTGGACCATTGCACTTAATTTGACTCTTTAAGTAGTAATTGTGCTTGATTAAGTGTTTTTATTCATTTATGCATTGGGTTCTTAATGCCTTTAACAAAGCAAGGAATATGGGTTAAATGATCATTAGTTTAATTGAGCTCGACAGAGTAGATTAAACTTAGAAAAACAGTGCATGACAATTAAATTCCCTCAAAGTGACATAGGGACAACGAAAATTAATCGAGGTTTAAAATGAAGATTCGATAATGCCGGGTGAGGATTAATTAATGAGACGAACATGAGATTTAATTAATTACACCCGAGGTTTGGAGAAGACCGACAGGAGATTCCATAATTTTAGGCTTCTAGACTTATGAATCAAACACTTAGGTTTGCCTAATTGCTCGCTTAATTAAGTAAATTAAGGTCCAAGAATGCAATTAACACCCATAGAATTACCTATCGACTTGTGTCTCCCATTTATTTGCTTTCTAGAATTATAATTTATTTTCTTATCAACTCTTGTGTTCTGTTCTCTAAATAAAGTAAAGTGAAACTATTCGCAGTACTTAATTGAATTAAAAACTAATCTCAGTGGATACGTTACTCGGTAGCAATACCATTTTATTATTACTTCGATCGCATGCGCTTGCGTGTACACTGATCAATTAGTTAGACTACCTATTGAGCGAGTGCTCTAGGTAAGGGTCCCTATAATAGTTGTGCAAAAGCTAGTGCCCTTGGTGTTTTAAAGTGATGCAAGCTTAGCGCGGGTGAGTTTGTTTTTTAGGCACCTAGTAGTCTATTACCTTCTTGATTGTTTGGAAAGCTGAACAATTAGTTCTTAGGGCCAGTGTGCAGGAAAGATGAATATGAGGGTCCTATAAACCTACTCCTCACTTGTAAAGGCTATGTTAGGGAAGCTAAGCACATACACGTGTGAGAAATGATAGGAATTGTTTTAAATTTTCTCATTGATGGGCAGTGCATGTGTAGTGCTTCTTCTTTGTGCAAATGTTTAGCTATTTTGAGCATTGAGTTTAGAGTTGTGTGTTTGCTACCAAGGATTCATTTACTTACTATTTTGTTTGTGTCTTACTCGAGGACAAACAAGATTTAGGTTGGGGTAATTTGATAGGACCAAAATAGTCCTATATTATTGTGCCTAATTCTTGTTACTTCATTAGTTTTTATGTGTTTTATTGTTCATTTTGTAGGAATTTGAGAAAGAGAAGTATTTTGGAGAGTTTGCATCTAATTGGGGATAATTCTACCCAATTTGAAGGTCATCTGAGCAACCGAGTGAAGACTAGAAGTGACATGACCATTTTGCCTCTGACGAGAGGGTCTTAATGTGACTGTGAGCATCAAGACGTTGATGCAAGACAGAAGCTTCAGATGCAGGATAGCGTCAAGATGCCATCGCAAGTATGTGTGCGCCAAGCCTTGCTCGACATTGCAGCGAGGCCCTTTGATGTTGGGTAGCATCTGAAAGGAATAATCTAATTAAACCCAAGCAGAAGCATAGGAATCAGTTTGAGTTTATTTAGAATTAAATAATAATATTAGGAAGCATAACATACCTTGAAAATATGGAGATTCTTTTGATGTTCTTGATCTCTTCCACAAGATCTTCTTAGCTATGGCTCGAACAAAGGACTAAAGAAGTTTGTGGGAACCTTCTTGAAAATAGTGAGAGAGGGAGTGGGAGGAGAATTTTTAGAGTTATTTTCTCTTATTTGTGATGTCTACAATGGCTCACCCTTAGGGTTCTATTTATATTGGCTTAGGGTAAATAATTAAATAATATATTTTAATATCTAATATATTAAAATATATTTATCTAACCGATTTGAATCAAATTCAAACTTTTCCAAATTCTCTAATGGCATCTATTTCCTT
Source organism: Trichosanthes truncata (assembly GCA_033996785.1). Lineage (NCBI taxonomy): Eukaryota > Viridiplantae > Streptophyta > Magnoliopsida > Cucurbitales > Cucurbitaceae > Trichosanthes > Trichosanthes truncata. The sequence goes on along the minus strand of JAWPNB010000002.1, from coordinate 51,819,953 downwards.
ATTTGAATCTAATTTAAAATTAAGAAATATTTTTTTAATGTATCTTAATACATTAATAATTTATTTGATATTTAATGTATCATATACAATAAATATATTTTCCCTCATTTAATATATCACATATATAAAATTTAATTTGAACATTTCAAAAAAGTTCTCTCAACGAAATTGATTCTTATGTGTTCATATGAGCTAGCAAGGGGATCTTATGAATCTACAGATTATAAGCTCCAATGATATAAAATCAATTAATTAAACTTTTTAATCAATTAATTTTCATTCATTAACTATAGTTCACTCCACTATAGACCTAGAGTTGCACTTTTATGCACTGTAGGACAAGTTGTGTCCATCAATCTAACCATTCATTACATGCAAGTCGATCATTCACAAGTTATTCGTAATTACAGCTGGGTCAAAGTCTGTTTTACCCCTATAATTACATATTATACCTTAAGTACCACTGATCATCTAATGAACAATTTGTTTATGATCCAACCATAAACTAAGTCCCTCTCGGGCAAGTGAGAGGGTGGGGTCCCATTATTCAAGTCCCGAAATCAGCACTTGAGGGAACTACTCATCTACTCTCTTTATATGGGCAGGAGTGAATTCCGTCTCGTAAAATTATGTTCTCACTTCCCTATTTGGTCAAGTCCCCAAAATGGTACACTTATTAAATTGACTACAAAAGTCATTCTCACCCATGCAAATCAAAGGACAAGCCCTCATAGGCAGGAGTTCATAACCCACTCAGGATTAAGATCAAGTTGCATATGATCATCCTGTAAAATATTAATCTTCTCAATTAATGGATTTATAAAGAGAGATTAAATATTTCGTTGTCCAGTCTTATACAAACTCATTGTATAGGATACCCCCACTCACATGTCTCCACATGAATGATTTGGATCAAATCATTTGTAACAATTACAAAGTGGGTCGTATCAATAGTGTTACCGGGATAAGACATCTAATCTTATCCATGTACTATAAACTCTTTAGGTTATTTCTTGAACACGATCCTCCTGTATGTCAACTACGTATTGTTCATGATTACAATAATAACCTTGGATTTTACACAATATTGGATAATGTTATACACAATGTAAAATAATAAATTATTTTATTAATAAAAGAGAAAATGTTTAATTACAAAAAACAAGCTTTAGGGCACAAATCCTAACAACGTCTCGACGCTACCGCGATTTGTATAAAAAATAATTTTTGCCCTTTAGGTCATTCATCTCCATTTTGGTCCTCCGTAATGAGACCACCTTAGTGTTTTTCTCTCTGTTTTTCATAGTGATAGCATGCATAAGTGTGCAATTTTTAGGCTTAGTTTTACACTAGTTTTGCTATGATTGTGTTTGCTTTCATGTATTTTTATGTATATTTTGTAGAAACCGAGCAATTGGAGCAAAACCGGAGCATTGTGAAGTATTTGGCAAATGTGGAGCATAATTGAGCTATATTTGAGAATCCAAGTGTTGAAGAGAAGTAACAAAGCTTGTGAGCCCGAGAGTATAGCATTACAACTCTACATCAGCAGCCCTTTAGCCTTGGAATGCAGCAGGCACAACATTGCAATGCTAGCCAAATTTGATTTTTTCGTTTTTTTATAAAATTTGAGAGACATTGTTGCGATGATGTCTCAATGTATAAAGGAAAAATTTTAGTTTCATGTAAGGAGAGTCGTTTTGAGAGACTAAAAACCTTAAACTCAATTCAAGCATTGTCTAAGGAATTAGAGGAGACCTTTGGAGAGCCAAGGAGGAGACTCAAAGCTCGAGATCGTGGACATCGTGTCGGAAATGAGAATTGGCACGCGAACTAAGTTTATTCTCGATTTCCTTTCCTTTTCTCTTGAATTTAGGAGTTTTTGTGGATTGTTTACATGTTGTAATTCTGTGTTAGGACACCATAGATGGTTGTACTTATGTAAGATTTGAGTGATTTTTTGTTTAGTTTATATATCAACATGTTTTATGCATGTCTTTTAATTGTCTTAACCTTTGGTCGTGGTTTTGTATGTTTAACTAAGTTTAGCTTGAGAAAGTCAGTTTAGTTAAAGAACACTAGATGCATGACTAGGTTTAATCTATTGCATTAGAGTGAGTAGATTAATTCTAGAAACCTTAAGAAAATAATTTAATGTGTTTAGTAATAGAAATAGATCGAGAGGTTGATTTGTTGCTATACATGAGTTCAATTGGGCGTGAGAGAATCAATTGATTATTTAGAAATTCTTGGCTTAGGATTTTTGGTATTAAATTAATTTATTAAAAAATTCAAGTTGGGCTTAATTTATTAATCAACCATTCATGTTTCTCAAAATTGGACTCCAACCACGTAAATAGTAGTTTAGGTTTTATTTGTATTTTTTATCACTTTAAAGCTTTGTTTCTCTAAATAAATTTGAGTATAATTAATTATGGTAGTTAATTAATCTAAGAACTCCAATTTCTATGATCGACCATGGCCACTATTATTGCAAATTTTTAGAGGTTCGATTTATAAATTTATTTGATAGAGCCTTCGACAAGCCCTTTATCACATAGTTTTAGGATACTTTAGGTTGTTTTGATAGATTCTCAGTGTCGGGTTACATCAGTTCGAGTTTTGGCTAGACTTTCGACATCGTTTCGAGTTGTAAACATGGTATTTATGCAATTATTCTGAAATTTTGAGTTATTTCTATATAATCCAGCATGTTTTATGGCTTTTAATTCTTATTTTAATCCTAGTTATCTCTTTGTTGATTAATTTGACAAATTAATTTATTTAGAGGTTTCTTACCTTTGCTAGAATCATTATTGGTGTCCTCGGTCTGTAGCTTAATTTTAGTATCAACGAACATGCAGCCACATCCATCTTTAGGAGTTACTTCACTTCACTCACTATTGTATGTGGTAGACTTTAGAATTAATTATCCAATACTAGTTTAATTCGGTGGGCCCGTCGAGTTAAATTGTTACGTTTCGACCTATTCCAAGCGCTTAACACTTTTAATTAGATAGTATGGAACGTTCGCCCCTAACTAGTGAGTTAGTTTAGAGTCAATTTAGGCATTGAAATCTTGACTAGGGAAGGTTTCCATGGGATTCTGAGGAGTCCTGTTGGTCTTAAAACACTGGAATTTGCCTATTTGATTAGTTTTCAAAGATTAATTATTGCTTATGTTCCTGTTTATCCCGATTCAGTGCTCGAAGTGAGATTATTATCTTTATCATTTTTTATTTAGTCTTTCTGTCTGTCTTTTTAATGTTTTATTCCAAATGCCCCCTAATTAGTGTCATTAAGAAGACCAATTAATATAAATCAATCATTCAGTTCTCTGTTGGTCCTCCCAGTCCACTATTAAGTACTACATGTATTTAATTTTTGATCGATAATTATAAATGTATTTGATTGAACCTTCAACAAGCTCAGCATCAGTTCCTAGAGCCTTTAGACGTGACAACAAGAATCTAGACCACATAACACAGTTCTAAGCCTTCAAAACTACAAACAGGTAAGTTATGTGCTCAAAAAAGTATTATATTTTTTTTTTAATTCGGCCTAAATCAAGAATACATTCTCAATAATCAACCATTGCAAATAAATGTTGTCTAAAGCACATTCTAGGTTGTCCTAATAAAAAAAGATGCAACTAATTTGTCATACACATCATGCTAAAAACTTAATGCTCATGCTCAAGACAACTCAAAAACTCAACAATTAAATCCCCACCCCAACCTTAAATGATACATTGTCCTCAATGTATACTAAATAGAGTCTCAATCAAGAATCAACAAAAATGAGGAGAACAGAAAACTCCCCTGATTTGTGTCTAGTCCATGGCTTGTGGTGCATCTTTTTCTTAGTTCCTCTTCTCCAGTGCAAACACCTATGAAAGAACAAAAAAAAAAGCTAAGTAATGGAAAATAAATAACTAAAAGGAAATCAAGGAAAATAAAGGAAACACTTGGGTTGCCTCCCAAAAGCACAATTGTTTAATGTCGTTATGCTCGTAAATCTAGCAAGAAGAGCAAGAGTCCATGTGTGTGGGTTGCTCCAAAGATAAGCTAGCAAGGCATGGAGCAACGTCACCTTCATGGTAGATTTTCAGTCGTTGCCCATTGACCTTAAAGACTTTGTTAGATTCCAAGCTTTTGATTTCAACTGCACCATAAGGAAAGACATGGGAAATAACAAATGGGCCGATCCACCTAGAACCAAACTTACCTTACATGAGCTTCAAACAAGAATTGTAGAGAAGAACTTTCTGATCAATCTAAAATTGTTTCCTAATAAGCATGTTATCATGAAACACTTTGAATTTCTCTTTATAAATCCTCAAATTATCATAGGCATTGAATCTTAGCTCCTCCAATTCTTGCAAATGTAGCGGTCTTGATTCTCTAGCTTTGTCCAAGTCCATGTTGCATTGCCTTACTAACCAATAAGCTTTGTGTTCAATCTCCACTGATAAGTGACATGCTTTTCCAAAAACCAACATATAAGAAAACATTCCTAAAGGAGTTTTGTAGGCTGTGCGGTAGGCCCACAAAACATTGTCTAAGCAAAGCTCCAATCTTTCCTTTTTGGATTCACAATCTTCTCCATGATAGACTTGACTTCTATGTATGGGACTTTAGCTTTCTCGTTGGTTTGAGAATGGTAGGCAGTGACTACACGAGGGTTCACCCCATATTTTCCGATCAAAGCTTCCACGGATCTGTTGCAAAAGTGGTTTCCTTGGTCAATGATAATGGCTTGTGGGATCATGTTGATAAAACTTACAATAGCTTGAGAATTATCAGTCTTTGTGGTTATTGCCTCCACCTATTTAGAAACATAATCCACAACCAACAAAATATAAGAAAACCGACAAGAGAAAAACAAAGGACCATAATGTCAATACTCCAAACATCAAATATCTCACAGATAAGAATAGGAACTTGAGGAATTTCATTCCTACAAGTTATAGCCCCCACTCTTTGACATCTCTCATAAGTTTTACAAAACGGATATACATCTTTAAACAAAGAATTCCAATACAACCCACTATCTAGGACTTTTCTAGCAGTTCGTTTAGGCCCAAAATGTCCCCCACGTGCATAGTCATGGCAAAAAGCTAGAAAAGACTGGAACTCATTCTCAAACACACATTTCTTAATAATCTAATCAGCACAAATTTTCTATAAGTCTCATCCCAAACATAGTATTTAGATTCACTCTTTATGACTTTCCTAGATTTACTGAGGTGGTGAGATAGATTACCTGTCACAAGATAATTGATCATATTGTTGGAATTTATGCCATAAAACCTAGTAATTAATGATTTATTATTTAATAAATAATAATAATTTTGATTATTTTATTTTGCAATATAACATTATCCATTATATGAGAAATTCAAGGTTATAACTGTAATCTTGAACAATATGTGGTTGACATATGGGAGAATCATGTTCAAAAAATAACCTAAAGGATCTATAATATATGGATAAGGTTGGATGTCTCATCTTGGTAACATTATTGATATGGTCCACTTTGTAATGGTTACAAATAATTTGATCCAAATCGTATATTTTATTTGATACATTAAACATTATTAAGAATAATATATTATGTATTATATACATTATATTAAAATAAAAAAATATATATTATATTTGAATGAGATTCAAATAAGTAAATATATGTTGTAGGAGATTTGAATGAGATTCAAATATGTTAAATATATATATATTATAATATGTTATTTGATACAATATATATGAAATTTGAATGTGATTGAAATAGATAAATATGTATTGTAAGATATTTGAAAGAGATTCAAATATGTTAAATATATATTTTTTAATATAATGATATTAAAATATATTATTTGATTTTATGGCAAAGATTCTACTTTAAGTCTCTATAAATAGGACTTTTGAGTTGAGCCAAAGAGAGATCTCCTCAATAAAGAATTCTCTATGATTTTTCCTCTCTATGGATTTCTTTCTAGAGGTTCCCACAAGCCTTGGTCTTGTGTTCGAGTCATATCAAATAAGACTTTGTGGAAATCTTATGGAGATTCGAAATTTGCTGGAACACATGGAGTTCGTTGGACTACAAAAAAAACTAAAGAACCGCCATAAAATTTCTCCATATTTAATTCGATGTAAGTTTGCTTAACCCTTAGTTATTTTAGTTTAATTCTAAATAAATCAAAACTGATCCCAAATTGATTACTAAATTGTTTAGAAATCATTGTCTTTTGCTGCGAGGTGAAGTCTTCATTCCTAACAGTCTGCATACCAAGGAATCATACATTGTATTTGCAACAAGTGTTCACCAAAGAAGTCATCATTGAATGGCAGCTCATCATCTCAATTTACAATATGCTCAAGCGAGGCTTTGTGGCTCCAAACTCTCTAACCAATCTCATGCTTTGTCCTGCAAGGTAAATGGAAACAAACGTAAGTGTATGGCATCACTAGAAACATCGTTTATCTTAGTGGTCCCACAAATAGCAAGAAAAGATTTTAAATGTGAATTTGAGTCCTCCAAAGGGTGTCCTTTAAATGTGCTTCCCTAGCCATTTGGACCAGTTTTGTTTTCAGCTCAAAATTATTGGCAAGGATAGGTGCATAGACTATTCTAGAATGTTCAGCAGGGAACACTGTGTAACGACCCGACCCAAATCGCTACTTATGGCTCACTTACCTAAGAAAATGAGGGTTTAATTATAAGAAAACGACTTTAAAATACGAACAAAAAACATGCTTTTGTTGAGATCCCATTTCAACGGAATGCTTTTACAAACATTTCCAAGTTTTAATACAAAATCAGAGTACTTCAGCCCATGAAATAAAACGCATTATAACTTTAAAACACAACAAGATAACTCCAAGGTACAAGGGGAACAGTGACACGTCCTTCATAGCTTAGCCAAGCCAATGCCTTATGCCATGCACCTCTGGAGTCTACTGGCCACCTGAAAGGAAAATATAGTAGTATCGAATGAGTATAAAATACTTAGTAAGTAGCCCAAATCTCACAATCCAACACATCTAATGGTCAACTCACAACCTACTCAAGCTTTTAACCTTAATAAAGTTCTACACTCTTGGAACTAAGTATTCACCTAGCCTAACCCCACCTATGGTATTACCATACCCTAGAGTCATGCTTCCTAAACACGAGGCTTCATCCCCCACCACTAGCATACAACAAGAAGGTCAACGCAACCTTCAAACCACACTGGTTAACACTTGCAATGAAGGACACACCCTTTATGCCATCATACATCTGGGTGCACAACCCACTGGCCAGTCACTACCATGGAGGACACCCCCTCCATGTCATCACACATCTGGATGCCTAACTCACGAGCTTGTCTCAACAACAGAGGCCACACCCTCCACACCATCACATACCACTAACTAGCTTTCCATAATCATCCAAGGCAAGCATGCTTTAGGTGGGGTAGTATGTGTTACTAACCTAAAGGGGTCCTAACTCATCCCTTAACCATCTCAAGGTTCTTAAGATACTAAAACCACACTTTTCACATCATCAAAAAGGTCAGAGTAGAATAATGCCTTAAGCAATAATTCGCAATCACAACAAATAAGAGCTACCATTTTATAATCATAAACCATAAATTTCATGCACAAGATAGAACAAGAAATTTCACATGCCAAACAATGCGTAGCTCATAGCTTTAAGCCCCTAATCCATATTCTACATTCTCAGACCAATTTCTCGTTGCAAGGTAATCTTAGAGCCAACCAATAATTATGTGTGCCAAAATCATAACTCATGCATATTTACCATAATTCTCATAATCCATATCATGATCTCAAAATTCAATTAACACTTAAAGGGGCTTAGTCCAAATAGTTACTTACCTCAAACAGAATAAATAATATTATTCCAAGCACTTAGTTAAATTTAATAAATTTAACTAGCAACTTTAATTAAAATTTACTCTAACAAGTCTCAATTTCTAAAGTGATTTACAAGGTGGCAAAACCTTACCTTCTTCAATTTTTAGACCATAATTCAGCTTCTCGAAAGTCGTGATAAATTGTCCAGCATCAACTTTTGGTCTATTGTTTAATCTTCAATAACCCAACGAAAATAAGAGTCATAAAGTTTTATAACATCCCTTATAACTTCTTAAGGGACCTAACACACATTCATTTAATCTATTTTATGTTTAGTCTTTTCTGAGCCAGCCCCTTATCCAAAATTCACCAAGACTTAATTTTTTTTTACAGTCCTATTTAATAGTTTAAAGTGTCTCAAAAGTTTTGAAAATGGTCTCCAATTGCAATGGATGTCTTGTAAAACTAGTTCAATAGCTCAACGTCGTTTTAAAAGGGTAAAATAGTCCATTTGATTTCTTAGATCAATTTTGGTTTAGTACGAACACTCACCCAAACGAAATGAAGTCATAATTGTAACACACTGAATCCTGGTTGGTTTGGTGTTGATTTTATTCAAGATTGTCGAATCATGATAAAATTTCCTATACTCAGAATCCAAAACGCTTAGGGTTAATCTTAAATGGGCAACCTTACACACGCCAAAACGAATCTGTTTATGGTTAGTATGAATACCGAACTTGCCGGAACACGACCCCAAAACACCCCTTGCTGTTTGAGTAACCAAGAGGAAGGAGAGTGTGGCGGCGCGTGGCCTAGTGGGACTATAGTGGTGTCATACAACGATGGTACTATTCCAGCGAAGATGACTACAGTGCACACGAGTGGTTGCGGTTGGGCAAATCGAACCCTTGGCATGTGTTCGGTTCGGTGACAGTCGCGCGGTTGGGAAAATCTGAGCTTTCCAGCGCGTTGCGTTTGCAAGCGGCGCTCCAATGTGAGCAACGACGTTCTAGGTGCTGTGGTGGCATGTGAGGTGCAAGGCCGATAGATCTGTACACAACAATAGGGATTCACGGACTTGGTTGCTCGATGGGGGAGGAATGGATTTATGGGTCAGACGGCGGCATGAAGAGCGGGTATGCCGGCGCCAGCATGCATTGGGCGAGCGACGATAGTGGGTTCAAACGGCAAGGGCATAAGAAAAGAGAAGAAAAAAAAAGGGGTGGGTTGCTCGGAACTTCCAGATTCGGGGAGGAGAGAGAGAGAAAATTGGTTATTCTGTCGAGAGAGGGAGGGAGAGAAAGAGAGAGAATGAGTGTGGGTGAAAATGAGTGGAAGAGCATAAATGATGGAAAAGAGGGGGAATAAAACAAGAGAATCCCACCATTTGAGGGAGAGTGAGTGATTTCGGGAGAGGGATAAAATAAAACAAATTCCTACAAGTGGAGGCATTACTATGAAAAGGGGGAGGGAAATAGGGAGGATTGTCTCTCTCTTGTCCCCCTATATATATATTTTTTAAAACGTATGTATATATATATATATATATATATATATATATATATATATATATAATGGTTTTAACTTCAAAAGCTCAAAAACAACTTCTTTCAAATTTATTTTTATCATACGATATACATCCAATAGTACACAAAATTTTGGATATCACATACTGACTTGAAATAATCCATGAGGGGCTTCTGTTTGTTAGCTGCTTGTCAGCCATTGGTGGGTTTTGGATTGTCCTTTGGACCTGTCTATTTCTTCTACAAGTGCGCTCAATCTCAGGATCTAAAGGCACTAAAATTTTCTCCCTAGCTTTGGACATACATCAAGTGAGCCTAAACAAAAAGAAAAAAACCAAAAAAAAAAAAACCTAAATATTGAACTAAAATAAAGAAATAAAAGAGGCTATACAAATATACAACTATTTACACTCTAGATTAAGATTAATTATTTTCTCCACAATATCAATCAAACTAAATACTTGCCAATCCCCAGCAACGACGCAAAAAATTTGTTGCGTGATTTAAGTGCATGCAGAACTGTAAGTGTATGGTGTCAAGTTGTAGTATAATGAATTGAGTGTCGAGTGTTGTTCTTGGGATTGAGTTTCTAGTTTAATTGATTACCATAGTTGCTAACACTTAATTTTATCTAGAGAACCTAAATGAATGAATGAAATAAACTAAAACTAAATCTATATTTACAAGTGGAGACAACTAGAAGGAACATTCTTAGAACATAGATTGCATCAATTAAACTCTAGCTTAATCAATTGTACAATTCCATTTTAACATGCAACTAATTATAAGCCAAGAAGATGATTAATAATAATTGACTTTTTCAAGCTCAATTAATTCCCCTACTTAATTAGAAACCTAACACTTTTATCTAGATTTTCAAATAAAGTAAAAGATTAACAAAACTTCTTTTAAAGGCTTCCAAGAGAATTCTTCATTATCATGCAAGAATTTACAAATGGTCACGCATTCAGATCTAGATTCAAATCTTCCTCCTTCGAGCAAAAATTTAAATCATTCAAAACTACACATTGGCCAAAAGCATAGAATTACACACAAAAACACATGAATAACATTCTTGCAATATAAAAGTCTAAAAAATCAAATTATGCCACATGGCAATTGAGCCCAAAACTAGTTTAGTCCGAGATCATTAAAAAGAAATTGGGCCAAATTTAAATAATTCAAGTTTATTGAAAATGATTGAATTAAACCCAAATAAGCCCAAGTCCAAAAGTTGGGCCTAAAGTAAACCAAGCTCAATCCCATACAAGGTCCACCAAACTCTATAAATAGAGGAGGCCACCCTTCATTTGAAGACATTCAGATGAGTCAGAATCCAGAGCATTTAGCCAGAGAGTTTAGAGTCTTCAAGAGTCAGAATTTAGAAGCTTCAAGTTCAGTCGAGAGTCTAGAGAATTCAGAAGATTCAAGATTCAGAATTCAGAAGATTCAACAACTGGAAGGCTTCAAGAAGATCAACAAACAGACAGGCCGATCCAAGATCAACAAGCCGACAAGTCGATCCAAGATCAACAAGCTGACAAGAAGACTTTAAGAAGATCAACAAACCGAAAGGCCGATCGGCCAAGATCATCAAGCGGACAAGTCAATCCAAGATCATCAAACCGACAGGCTGATCTAAGATCAACAAGCCAACAAGTCAATCCAAGAGGATCAACAACCCCACAGGCCGATCCAAGAAAATCAACAAGTCAGAGCTCAAAGACTACATATTTGAGAGAAAGAATCAGATGATAATATTAGAGATTGTAACACTTCACAAAAATCAATAAAATCAAGTTCATTCTACGAATTAAATTTTTTTTGTAGAAATCTAGTGCGAACAATGGCTGCATAATGAAGCGTGGAGACATTATAGATGAAAATTTTCGTCTTTGAGTGAGTGCGTGTTTTCATCTGATCGAACATCAAATTCGTAGTGTTGAGACACTAGGGATAGCATCGAGACGCTACCCTCTTGGGGAAACTGGCTTGATGGCTACATAATGGAGCGTTTTGATGCTCCTAGAGTGTTTTGACTCTCTCCCATGAGTTCTTTGGGCTTAAACATATTCTTTTCTTCACTTGAATTTTCAATTTAGCTTATTTTAGCTCCAAAACTCTCGATTACTCCAATTTTGCTCCTTTTGCTCGAAATCTACAAAATAGCCAAATAAATACGTGAAAGCACGGAAATACATCCCAATAGAGACATCTATTTAACTTGCAGGGACCCGCCCCGAACGGGGTAGGGAATCCCTAATTACACAAGAAATGGGAGAGGGAATGAGGAGAGTTTTCTCCCTGTTGGCTAAATGGGAACGAGGATGAGGAATATATTCCCCATCCCCATTCCTGCCTCGATTCCCCGCCCCGCCCAGATTAGTTAGTATACATACATACATACATACATCCATACATACATACATACAGACATACATACATACATACATACATACATACATATAGCTATAAATATAAAATTAAAAATAAAGGCTATGTTGTAATATTGAAATTTGAATGTTTAGAAATTAAGTTGTTTTAACATTATAATATTTTTACTTATGGTATATTATTATTTTTATCAAGAAATTTTATAACCTTTTTTTAAATAGAAATTATATTGGAACTTATTCATTTAGAACTCGTTGAAAAGAATTTCTATTATGGTTGATAATAAATTTTTAAAGACAAAAGAATGATAAAAAAATTCCCCGCGGGAAACTCGATCCCTGCAAATTCCTCGCTGGGAATCCCCATCCCGATCCCCTAAAAAATAAATGGAAAATTTCGCCGGAATGGAGATTGAAATAAGTGGCAGGGACGGGGACAGAGAAGCTCGCCCTGCCCCGTGGACATCTCTACATCCCAAACTAGCAATAAAACAAGTCTTAAGGATAGCACATTTGGTGTGCTATCATCAAGTGTTTTGGTCCTTGGCAAAACCCATCTAAGTAGTCTTGGCTTTGACTCCTTCTTTGACATGTGCCGCAAAAATAATTGACAAGAGCTCCTTTTATGTTGTGGAGTAATTGTACTGAGCGGGGTTTAGAGCCTAGAGACATAATAGATAACATGACTCTTCTTGTCAATTCTTTTTCCTAAGACTGCTCCAACTGCATAGTTGCTTGCGCTGCGCATGATCTCAAAAGGTAGGTCCGATCGAGGTGGATGAATGATAGACCCATTATGCTTAATTTGTGAGCTTTGATTCCTTTTTATGTTGATTTTGTACAATTCAAGCAATTAAGGAAAAACCAGAGTGTTTTGGAGTTTTGGAGCATTTGGGCTTAAACGAATGATATTTGAAGATCCAAGAAGGGAAAAGATGATATTTGACAAGTTGAGCTCAAGGTGAGAGAGTTGAGATGCTCTCAGGTGGTCTCAATGTTCCATTATGCAGCCAAATTGATGGTAAAGCTGCGAGGGTAGTGTTGAGATGTTGCCTATAGTGTCTCAAAGCTAGAAACACGTGTGAGCTCATTTGGTGAGGTTCCATCTGTAACACTCATTTATGAGTGTTATTTAGCCTTAAAAACTAAGTTATTTGCTTAGAAGCAAGTGCTTATTGTTATATTTCATACCATTTAGAGTGAATTTAAGTGAAAACAAGCTTAACGTGTGTTTGAGACTTTGATTTTGTAAAAATAAGTAACTAGGTGTAAAAAGAGTCATTTTTCTTAAGAATTTTTTAAGTTTTGTTGTTTTTGTGTAGAGGTATAAAAGTGGCCTAGATTCGATAGGATTTGGAGAAGCATAAATTTGTCAAAGTGTAGAATAAGGTGAAATGCAATTGTATTTGAAGGCAGCATGTAAATTCCAAGTGAAGTAGAAATTTCAAAGAAATGTGCCCATATATGCAACCGCATTCAAACCATTTCGACAAAGGAAAAATGAGCCTAGCTATGCAACCCCATTTAAACCATTTTTGGCAAATCTTCCTAGATTCATGGATTTGGCTTATTTTATCAAAGATTCTTAACCAAATCTTCTCAAATCAAGGAATCACACCGTCATACCTTCTCACATTGATCTCAACAAGTCTATAAAAGTCGGCTAAAGCACTACTTTCTTCCCAAAGTTCTACCATTTTCTCTTCAACTTTCAGCCGCACACTGAGTTCCCTTAGTTCTTCTCAAGCTCTATTTGGACACCCAAATTCGAAAGAATAAAGTTTAAAAACTTGCTTCATCTTGAAAAAGGTTGACAAATTAGAATATAGACAAAGGGTCAAATGTTATTTCTTGTACTTGTTAAGTTTTGTTTCTGTTTTTTTCTTTTAATCCTTAGTTGTCGTGTTAGGTTTGTTACAACTTTGTAAGTTCCTATTTTTACATTTGAATTCAAGATTCCAAGTTGTAGTTTCATTTGTTCTTAATTCAAGTTGTTCTATCTTTGTTTTTCATACTTCAAAGAGTATGCATTAAGTTTCTCATTCTAGTTTTTTCTTTACTTTCTGCACTTCTACTTTCTTTTCTATGAGTAGCTAAACTCCTTTTATAGGATTCAATGAAGTGGATATCCTAAGAAGGAGATAATCCCCACCATGTGAGTTAGCAACTTTGCTTAACATTTAGCATCGTTTGCTTTTACTAAGTTTAAGTTTCATTGTTAGCTTAAGTTGATCACTTGACTTAGCATAATTTATGTTTTATGTGAGATTCAATAGTGAAAAGGTTGGATCGAGCACTTTATTTTATAAAAGAAATCTAAGAGAAAAGTCTAGAAATAGAACTTCGCTTTTTGTACCTAGAGATATGACAAAAATCTTTAGAGTCAATAGAGTTGTGTTCTTTATTTACCTAAGTTAAAATTAGCCATAGACGTATGTGTTTAATTTCTTAGATTCCTAAAACCACTTAGAAAAGGGTTGAATAGGTGTTGAATTCATGGTGTTAAGTGTCAATTATGGTAGGTTGGGGGCGCATCTTGGTAGCATTTTGTTTGAACTTTACAAAGCTCGAAAGAGCCAGATGCGGGCTCAAATAGGCAAAAATCTCCAGATGTACTTCACCTAGTTGGGAAAAATGCGGGCGCATGGTGGGTTGATAGCACACAAAATGTGTTATCCCTAGGCTTTACTTTTGTTAGTCTTTATAGCCTATTCAATATTTTCACGAGTTTATTTTTTGAAATTTCAGTTATAGAGCATTTGGAGCTAAACTGGAGAATTTGGGATACCATGGTAAGTATGGATCTAATGGAACAAAATTGCAACAAGTATGGAGATACCATGGCAAGTATGGAGATATCATGGCAAGTATGCCATCAGTAACATCTAATGCCACAATTGCAACAAAACAAGCCACGTAGACAACACATGCAACGTTGAGACGCTATTGGCAACATCAAGACTCCCCACTTGAGCACAGCTCATCCAGAAGCTCAACCATGTATTCACTATGACTATGTCGTCGAGGCTTGCCTTTTTTGTTCGACATTCGAGGGTTCTACCAACATTGCTAAGTCAGAGGCTTGACTTTGATACAACTTGTTAGGGACAACAACCCTCAACAGATCTCCACATTGGTATGATATTGTCCACTTTGGGCATAAGCCCCCATGGCTTTATTTTTTGTTTCACCCAAAATGCCTCATACCAATAGAGATAATTTCCCTCACAAACTGTTAGAGCCTTGGTTGTTAAGT
The DNA here is from genome assembly GCA_033996785.1 of Trichosanthes truncata. Lineage (NCBI taxonomy): Eukaryota > Viridiplantae > Streptophyta > Magnoliopsida > Cucurbitales > Cucurbitaceae > Trichosanthes > Trichosanthes truncata. The sequence goes on along the minus strand of JAWPNB010000002.1, from coordinate 51,804,910 downwards.
TTTTTCTTGACAAACAAAGATGTCTACCGTTAATGTGAAAATCAAAAATTCATCGAGAGAAACAATTTTTGTTTATGGAAGATCAAGATGTGATCCCTGGTAAAGCAGCAGGGGTTATGGGCGTTGTTATCTGGAAAATCGAAGAAAGCAAATGTAGATGATGATGAGTAGAATAGCCTAGAGGAGAAGGCTCATTCGACAATCATGCTATGTTTGGTTGATGACATCATCATTGAGGTCGCTGATGTAGAAATTGCCGCTGGTCTCTGGTTGAAACTAGAAAGTCTGTACATGACGAACTCTTTATCCAAAAAGTTGCTTCTGAACCAACGTCTGTTCAGTTTGTGTATGAAGGAAGGTATGCCTCTTAGGGATCATCTAGGTCAATTAAATACAATCTTGCTAAATATGTGTAATATTGATATTAAAGTAGATGATGAGGATGCTGCATTAATTCTGTTAGTGTCTTTGCCTTTATCATATGAGAATTTTGTGGAGTTTATTGGTGGGAAAGATACTTTGTCTCTGGAAGAAGTACAAACTGATCTTCATACTAGAGAAGTTCTTCATAAGGTAGCTGGTTCAATTACAAAAAGTCGGACCTCTGGGTTAGCTGCTACAGGGTTTATGAGACAGAAGAAAATTGGTAAAAAGAAGTTAAGTTATAAAAATTTGAAGTTTAGGGGTCCTAAACCTGATGACATTTGTAACTACTGTAAAGAAAAAAAGGCATTGGAAGGATGACTGCCCTAAGAAAAATAAGCAGCAACAGAAAGCGAAGGGAGTTTCTAGAGGTTTTGCCGCTGTGGCAGAAATTGACACCGATTCCGAAGGCGATTTAGCCTTAGTTGAAAATGAACAATCATATCATAAAGATGTGTGGGTTCTTGATTATGCGGCATCTTATCATATATCCAAACAAGGAGTGATTTTTAACCTATGAGCAGATAGATTTGAAGAAATGCGTAAGTGATATGGAGATTAGTTTATTTTTTGTAATTTTGAACTTTTTGGGCCTATTTTGTATTAGGGTTTAAGATGGGTGCCATATATAAACCCTCTAAACTCTTATATGAGATTTCTCTGTATTTTGTACTCAGTTTCTCCTTAAGATAATAAAATTCTCTCTCCCTCTACTCGTCAACGTAGTTAGCACACCGTTAGTGAACCACATAAATCTGTGTGTGATTTCTTCTCTTTTTGTGTTTCTTGTTTGTTGTTTGCTTCTGTTTTAACAAATTGGTATAAGATCTTCACATTGGTATGATATTGTCCACTTTGGGCATAAGCCCTCATGACTCTGTTTTTGGTTTCTCCCAAAAGGCCTCATACCAATGGAGATAGTGTCTCTCACTTATAAACCCATGATTTTCGCCTTATCTAGCCAATGTGGGACTTTGGTTGCACTCTCAACAATCCCAACAAGCCTCCCCTCAAACAAAGTACCACCTCCAACCTCCCTTCAAATAGTCATCCCTTCGAATTACATTTGAGCAAACTGCTAAGAACTCCTCACTAGAGTACACCACGCTGTCAACTCCCCACTAGAGGACACCACATCCTGCATCCGAAAGCTCAACCGTGTATTCTCTACGACTATGTCGTCGAAGCTCGCCTTCTTTGTTCGACATTCGAGGATTCTACCAAAATTACTAACTTAGGGGCCTGACTCTTATACCACTTGATAGGGACAACGATCCTTGACAGATCTCCACATTGATATAATATTGTCCACTTTGGGCATAAGCCCTCATGGCTTTTGGTTTCACCCAAAAGACCTCATACCAATGGAGATAGTGTCTCTCACTTATAAACCCATGATTTTCCTCTTATCTAGCCAATGTGGGACTTTGATTGCACTCCCAACAATCTCAACAGACTTCTTAGTATTGGACATGGAGAAGGATGCTGAGAACCCAATCATATTGAGGAGACCCTTCCTAACTACCAATAAGGCAGACATTAGCATGCAAAGAGGTACAGTAACCCTATGGGTGGGGGAGGAAAAGGTAGAATTTCAAATCTTTAAACTACAAAGTTTAGATGATGAGGTGAGTGCATGTTTAAGAGTTGAGTTGACAATTCTTTGTGTTTTGACTGTGAAAAATGTGTAGTTTTGAGTGACTCTCTAAATGCAGTGTTCAATGATAAGGAGAAGGTGAAGGGGGTTGAGTTCAAGGGCAAGCAACCACCCTAATGCATACATATGAGTCCCGTCTTGCTAAAGTCGTTAAACAAAGCGCTTCTTGAGAGGCTACCCAAGTTTCTAGTTTTTTTTTGTCATGTGTATTTACTTGGTTTCCTGTGCTTTATGTTGTAGGAGTTCAAAATCTTCCGCTAGCTCCCTTAAGATGATGAAAATGGTAGATCTCCTCTTAATTAGAACAGTATCATTCACTCCCTCATTTTTTCTTTGTTCTTATGAATGCTTGAATATATTATGCATTGAGGACAATGCATGTTTTGAAGTTTGGGGGTGGGAGTACTGTGTACATATTATTATGAGTCTTGAGCATGTTCTGAATTTTTTTTTTTTCTGATGAATCTTTTGCATATTAATGATTAGGACAACCTAGGATGTGATCTACTTAATAATTGTTTTTGCAATCTTTTAAAGCAAGATAGCATGTTCTGAAGTTGAGTTAAATTTAAATTTTTCTTTGATTCCCTTTCAACTTTTGAGCACATAGCCTTCTTCCTTTTAGTTTTGAATGTTTGGAACAAGTTTATGTTGTTTAAAAGTTTGATGCCACCTCAATAGGCTTGAGAACTGATTTTATGGTCAATCTGCATGATAGTTTGTAATGATGTATCAAGTGTTTATGAGTGAATGTTGCCTATATTGAATCTTTTTGGCATGTTGAAAAGAAAGAAATTTTTACATGTTTAAGTCAATATGTTGTGTTTAAAAAGACCAGGAACAAAAAGAGCTATCTTCATTGTGATCAATTAGGCCACTCATTGAGTGAGTACTCTAGGTCAGGGTCCTAATAGTGGATGTGTGAAAGTTAGGGTCCTTGATTTAAAAGTAAAAAAGAGGCAAGTTTGGGGGTTGTCCAACTCAATTGTTAAGTGTTTCAATGAGTCATTACTTTCGTGAGTGTAGAAGGGCTTAATAATTGGAACTTATGGCCAGTCTAGGGGAAATCAAATGGAGGACTCGATAAAATTGTTCTAGGCTAGTCTAGGCGCACACACACGCAAGAGATGAGTAGGATGAAATTTAAATTTCTTGATGAATGGTTGTGCTTGAGTTCTTTCTTTGATTGTTTGATTCTTTTAATTAGATGTTTGAGTCTCTTATGTTTATGTATTAGTGAAATCATGACGTGGTTTTATTTTGATTTGCTCGGGACTAGCAAAAGCTTATGTTGGGGGTATTTGATAGCACACAAAATGTGTTATCTCGAAGCTTAACTTTGTTAGTCTTTATAGCCTAGTTAGTATTTTTCACGAGTTTATTTATTGAAATTTCAGTTATCGAGCATTTAGAGCAAATTCGAATAATTTGGAGATACCATGGCAAGTATGGAGATAATGGAACACAATTCGAGAAGCCATGTGAAGTAAAGAAGTAAAATGGACCAAGAAATTCGAGGGCATACCGTTGAGGCGCCATCAGTATGAAAGAATGAACATTTCACTTCTCAGCAGAAGCATTGGATCGACTTTGATTTTATTTCAAATTAAACTAAAAATAATAAGATTAAGAAAATTACTTGGAGTAAATATTGAGATATTTCTGGCAAGTCTTTATCTCCTCCACAAAGTCTACCTAGCTATGACTCGAACATAAGACCAAGACTTGTGGGAGTCTCTTGAAAGAAAATCCACATAGGATTGGAGAGGAAGAGATCTAGAGAGAATTCTCTAATTCTCTATTGAAGAGATATGTGTTATGTCTAAAGGCTCAACCCAAGGATCTTATTTATAGCGACCAAGGAAAAATCTTTGTCATAATTAAAATATTATATTTTAATATCTAATATATTAAAATATATCTTATATTTATATGAATCTCATTCAAATCTCCTATGATATTTATTTATTTGAATCTTATTCAAATTTTATAAATATATTTTATTTAATATATCTAATATACATTAATTGTTTTAATATTTAATGTATCAAATACAATATATATATTTTCCTCTTTTATATTTAATATATCTAATATATTAAGTATTAATTTGAACATTTCAAATTTTAATATTTATTGTATCAAATACAATAAATATATTTTCTTTTTTTTATATTTAATATATCTAATATATTAAATATTAATTTAAACATTTCAAATTTTTCTTTCAACTAAATTGATTATTTAGTGTTACTATGAGCTAGTAAAGAAACCTTATAGACCTAAATATTATAAGCTCCAATGATACCAAATTAATTAATTAAACTTTTTAATTAATTAATTGTCATTCATTAACTATAGGTCACTCCACTATAGACCTAGAGTTGCACTTTTATGCACTGTAGGACAAGTTGTGTCCATAGATATAATCACTACATGCAAGTCGATTCTTCACGAGTTGTTCGTAATTATAGTTGGGTCAAAAATTTGTTTTACCCCTATAATTACATTTTGCACCTTAAGTACCACTGATCCTCTAATGAACAATTTGTTTATCATCTAACCATAAACTAAGTTCCTTTCGGGCCAATGAGAGGGTTGGGCCCCATTGTTCAAGTCCCGAAAATAGTACTTAAGGGAACTACTCATCTACTTATCCTATATGGGAAGGAGTGAATTTCATCTTGTGAGATTATGTTCCTAGCTCCCTGTTTGGTCAAGTCCCCAAAATGGTAGGCATATTGAATCGACTACAAAAGCCACTCTCACCTATGCAAATCAAAGGACAAGCCCTCATAGGTAGAAGTTTGTAACTCACTCAGGATTAAGATCGAGTCGCATATGACCATCTTGATGATATATTAATCTTCTCAATTAACAGATTTATAAAGAGAGATTAAATGTTTCGTGGTCCAATCTTATACAACTCATTGTATAAGATACCCCCACTCACATGTCTCCACATGAACGAATTGGATCAAATTATTTGTAACTATTACAAAGTGGGCCGTATCAATAGTGTTACCAAGATAAGGCACCCAACCTTATCCTTGTACTATGACCGTTTAGGTTATTTATTGAACATGATCTTCCCATATGTCAACCACATACTGTTCAAGATTACACTAATAATCTTGGATTTTTCATATAATGGATAATATTATATAATAAATAAAATAAATAAAATTATTATTAATTATTAAATAAATCATTAATTACAACGCTTTAGGGCATAAATACTAACATAATAGCATCTCAATGCCACAATTGCAGCAAAACAAGCCAGGGAGACCGTAGAGGTAACGTTGAGACCCTGCTAATAACATCTTAATGTCGGGGTTGTAAGGTCGTAATGTTGTGAGCTCAATGTTGTGGATTAAGCAAGGTCAACCTCGTAGTGTCGAGACACTGCAAACTAGTGTCTCAATGCTACCTTTCCTATTTCGAAAAGGCACGCTAAGGACAGCGTCTTAACGCTGTCATGATTTTTATAAATACTTCTTTATGAGTTGCGGAAAGAGGGGCCCTTTTGGAGGAAAAAAAATTTAATTTTGAATTGCATTTAATCTTGAGAGCTGAGGGACACTCTTGGGAGCGAAAGAATGTTAGTTTGAAGTTTGAGATCGTGACGTGCATCGAGAACGACGATCGACATGTGTTTTAGAGTTTTTTCTTTCTCTTTTAGTTTGCAATTCTTGTTATGGATTTTGTATAAGTCTAAATTTTAGTTCTGTGTTAATGAGTGGCTAGACATTTATCTAGGGGATTGATGTAGCTACTAACTAGATGTATTAGTTATTAATCTTGAATTGATTTCATGACATAGCTTTGTATGCATTTGTTCTCTTGATGCTAGTAACCTTTTGGCCAAAATTTACTTAGTTTATTGGCTTTAATTGTTGCTTGAAATAGAATCAATTAGGGCTAGAACATGAAATTGCATATGTATTTGTTAATCCTTGCATGAGAGTGAAAGGTTCTCTTAGAAGCATCATAGGAAGTAACTTAATGCCATGCCTTTTTATTAAAGTCTAGACCGACATGTTAGATTTATAAAATTGCATGAGTTTCAATTGAGCTTGAAAAAAGTCTTTTGACCTTTTAAACTTCTTGCTCATTGTTATGCATGATCGTTGTTGAATAAAATAACTGCATTAGTTTCTTTGGTGAAGTCAATTCCCTAGACTTTCACTCCTTGTAATTCATCCCTTTTTAATTGCTTTGTTAGTCATTATTCTCTAAAAAAATTTATTCTCTAAATAAAATTGGATGTTAGTAGTTGAAATAGTCATTTGATCTAGACAATCCATTCCTGTGGACAATACTTGCTCTTAACCACTATATAAAAACTTGATCTTCCATCATTTCCATGGTTTTCATCATCAAAATTGTTACTTGTTCTTCCATGAAATGTTGTTTCAGAGAAAGAGTATGATTTCCATAAAGAGTTTTATGTTAAAAGGGATTTTCAAACCACTAGATCTATGTACCCATGATGATTACCCGTATGCTATGTGAATGTGTTTCCATAGTATACTAGAGAGAGAGGTCTTTGGGACCCACTCTAGCATACACATAGGCTTTGGCCCATGTGTTAGGGTGCTTAGTCCCTTAGGGGATAGCTATGCATGCAAGTATGACAAAGATTTTCTCTGCAATGTACCTAAAGATTACTCGATGCATAGTATATTAGAGATGACAGAGATATGCTCTGCTATGTATCTAGAGATTACTCTATTGTGCATATCGAGATTACTCTATTGTGCATATCGAGATTACTCTACGTCAGTATGACGAAGATTTAGGTACAAGTTTAGTGATTAAAGTATCATGTTTACACTTTCAAGAGTTGTAATTACATGAATTCTCTATATATGTTTTTACTAGCCTGTGCTTGTATTTCAAGAGTTGTTGATTCAAGAGTTGTTGGTTCAAGAGTTGTTGTTTCAAGAGTTGTAATCTTTGTTGCTCTACTTATGTTTTCAAGAGTTATTATTAAAGATTTTACTGTGTTTTACTCAAGCGTTTCTATTTTGTTCATGATCTACATTATTTTTACAGAGTTTTGAATTGTCTTTTTATGAAAAAAGTTTTCTTGAAAGTTATTTTCTTATGAACCGACTACTCATTGGATTTTTTAGCTCATTGTTTTATCCCTATTTTCCCACTAGGTTGCTCTTGAGTTTCTTCCAGATTTAGTTATTTAAAATCTGACACCAGTCTCATCTATTGAAGGTAAAAGTGTAAATTTTGTTCTGTTGTATATGGGATGTCTAAAGATAAAGTTAAGTTATAAGATCAAAGAGACTTGACAATAGATTCCATTACACGCTTGGGGTTTATTATTGTCACAACTCGTCCTGGGTTGGTAGGGTAATCTCGGCGGGGTGTGACAAATGATTTCATAAATTCTCAACATTTCTAAAAAATGTAAAACATTTATGAATTCTTAAATAACCATAAATAATTTATGAAATCAACAATTACAACTAAAATCATGAAATCATAGAAAATTCGACAATTTCTTGATATTCACACCAATTGTAACGACCCGACTTTTTCTATTAGACTTTCTAGGGACGTTACTACATGCATGCTGAAGAAATTTAAAAATCTTTGGTAAAAGACAGAAAGAATTAAACTTTTTGCTAAACAATCAAAAATCTTTATGCTCAGGATCCCTTTAAAAATCATTTCAAAACATAATATGAAATATAACGTTCAATTAGTTGAAATAGTTTCACAACACATTGTTTACTAAACAAAATATGTTTTAATTAACACACTATCTAAATACGGAAGTCATGATCCTCAAAGCCACCCATGACCCTTTCAACAAACTGCCTTGTCAATCGCCTAAGATATGTCTTTGTCTTTGCCTGAAAAGAAAAACATTTTTGAAAAGGGTGAGTATTTAAAATATTCAGTAAGTGACCTCACTACCGGGGTCAGGATATGTAAACACATACAAAGTGATTTTTAAAACCTTTTTCCTCTAATGGGACCTAAAACATTTTCATAGTGGAAATGTTTCCCTTTAACTTTTCTCTTCGGCTTAATGTGGACAATTATCCCAACCTAATCTTTCCTTTTCATTTAACCTTTTTAGGTTCCTTTTCATTTAACCCTTTCAGGTTCCTTTTCATTTAACCTTTTCAGGTTCCTTTTCATTTAGATGAACATCTAAAATTTTAGGAGGGTAATTGCCACAACCTTCGAAATCATTTCAGCATGAAAATACACATGTATGCATGAGGTCCCAAAGTATTTTAAATTTTCATTCAATGATGCAACACAAGGCAACATTCTCATATCATTCATCATAAATCATAAACCATAACTCATGCATCACATTCACAAGAATATTTGGCAATCAACAAGTGAAAATCCATTTTCATATATAATAAAGCATTTTAAAATTCATCAAAAATCATAATAAAACATTTATAAAAGTTTTTCATTTCAAATGTAGTTTTTCAATTCAGTTCCTAACTTGCATTTAAGCATACCGGCATAAAGTCCCTTACCTTGGCTCCATTAGTTTGCTTTCTCCTTTTATGGAGTTCTTTCACCTCAACCTATAATAATTTAAAAGAACTTATCACTTGACCTACTCAACTCATGAACCTTAGGCAAACTACTCAAATTACTGTATACGCACATGAACCCACCATGAATTTGACTACATTAAATTCTTCAACAAGAATATTCACCTACCTAGGTAGCTAAGTTTACCCCCAACTAGTTACCAAGATAACATAATTTCATTCCTCTATTATTTCAAGTAAGTCCTTTTGATAATACACATGATTCTCCAAATCTTTAAGCCTTCTATTCCAACATAGCCATAAACTTAGTCAAAATTTAATTCTAATTTACCCATAGTAAGATTTCTCTAAATATGGCATGCTTCCTAATTATGAATTTCATGCTTTCCTTCTAAAATTCATAATAATAACCAAGTCACAAGTAACTTAAAGGGCTTAATCCAAAATTGAATCGGAGTCGAAATTTACCAAAATCATAACACAATCGTGGCATTGTTTGGGATTCGAAATGCTGATCGGGAGACGACAGTGTGAACAGTGACGGCTGTGTGAACAGTGCGCGTGGCGTGAACAGTACCCCCCGTAGTGTGAACAGTCGCGACGTGAACAATAATCGAGGCGTGAACAGTAATCGCCGCATGAACAGTATCGCGGCATGAACAGTACCCCCCCGCGTGAAGGACAAATCCAACGATGGATGTTTGTTGAAGAAGAAGAAGCTTTCGAATGGATGGGTCTCTTTGTAGTGAAAGGGAGAGAGAGGGCTTGATGGTGGAGGCTGTTTTTCATGGAGGAAGAGGAGAAGGTTGGAAAAGATGACGGCTTGGCTTGACCTAAGGCTGCGTGCAGTATAAAAATAATAGAGAGGGATATTTGGGTTTGGCTTCTCCTTGGTCTTGGGCTTGGGCTTGGTTCAAAGTCACCTAATTAAACAAAATTGCCCCCAAACCAATTAATTCCCTTTTTCCCTTCTTTCTTCCCAATTCACCCTCCAATTTCTCAAATTTCAATTATGCAAATCTCTAAAATTAACTTTCAACACAACTTTAAACATGAAATTGGCCTTACAATTAATTCAAATCTCAAAATTAAAACTTTAATTAATACCTAAAAATGTCGGTCGTTACACCAATTGCTCTAAAATCATACATAATTATAGATTTCATGAAACTTCTTAATGATTATTAAATAATGAAAACATTTCGTAAAATAAACTTCTCACTGAACTTTTAGCATGAGAAATTTGGATCTTATATCGTTTCGATCTCCGCTTGCCCGAACTTGAAATTTTTAATCTATAAAAATCTTCAACCTCCAAATTTCAAATAATTGAAGCTAAAATCCCCAAATTGAGCTTCTCTCTACAAGTTCTCCCTCCTTCTCTCAAGCTCCATGACTTTCATACTAACAAGGAGAAGATACCACTCTTATCTTTTAAGTCTTCCTAAAAGCCAAACCACAAACCGGCCACCTCACCCTAAAAGAAAAACGACCTTCTCTTTCAATTTTTTGACAACCCACCCAACACTACCAGCTCACATACACGTGCCCACCAAATACTCCTCTCTCAAAATTATGGCAGTTTTTTTTCATTTTCCTTTTTTTTCCCAAAACTAACCCAATTTTAAATTTATATTTTTTTTATCCCCAAAAGACAAATATGTCCTTACAATTATTTCATTAAATCAATTAACATTAACTTTTTGGAGACCATTTAGAAGCCGTTTAGAAACAAATTTCAAACGTCAAAGGGAACATAGCTCAACTGGCATATCGAATGTGTTAACGACCACGAGGTCTGTGGTTCCAATGCCCCCAATCCTCCCTATTGTACTAAAAAAAAATCAATTTCAAGCTTTAAGGATTAATTAAAAATCAAATTCAAACTTTAGAGACTCAACATATTACTTTTGAAACTTTAAAGACCAAAAAGAAATTAAATTCAAATCTCAATAAAAAAAAATGTTAATTTTGAAAATTAAGAGATAGACTAGATAAAAACTAGGTTCAAATTTTAAAAATAAAAATAAAAATATTTTACCCTAAATTAAAATATGATTTTTTGTTTTAAAAAAAAATTGTCAATATGAAGACGAAGCGCTTAACTACACCAACATACGCTGGTAACTACTTCTTAGTTCTTACATGATTATCCTAATTATATGGAAAAAAAAATTAATTTATACCCCTAAAATTAGTTCTATCCATTAAAACCCAAACTGATAATTGTAACAATGTAAATCTTAAACTTTCATAAGTGAATCAATTTAAACTCCATTAGTAATTTATAACTACTTTCACATGAATTTCATTTAAAATCAATTCAAAATCATATAAATAAAGTTATTCTTCTTCCAAAATTCTACCAAAGTAGCAAGAAAAATTATCATGTAATTTTTTTCTAAGTAATTAAATAGAGAAACAATAGAAAAAGAATAGAAGATAAAAAACAACTCATATTAATGAAAATCGTCACTATTCATTTGATTTCAATATTTCTCCCTATAATACCTCATTAATCTTTGCATTTAAAGAAGGTTTATACATGTGTGAGAATGATGTACTGACAATTTTAAGATGAAATTATAATAGAGGGCCTAAATTGAGTCACTTTAAAGTTTAGAGGTATAAATGGATTTTTTTTTTCAAATTAAATTGTTGTATTTTGATTATTAGTCATCTTCGTGTTGTAAAGCCATTCATGATTCGTGAGCCACACCATACCAAAACCATCATATCGATCGGGTAAAAAAGTAAAGCTAAGAGAAGGGCACTGCTCTCGATTTAACTTATTACAAACCAACACATCGTCTAGCAAAGCAACAAGCTTTCCCGAGAAACAAGATCCTGCTTGATCGTCAGTTAAGCACTTTTTCGCTTCGTTATTCTACATATAATACTAATACATCATTGACGCATCATCATATGACGGTCTCCAAAGTGGCAGTGGCAGTGGCAGGGGGGGACCTGATCGGATTAAATCACGGCGGGTTCCAGTCCCAGTGGGGCAGTTATTCTGGATGGCGGTGAGTTTAAACGGTGGAGAATCGAGGGCCAACCACTGGTCTACAGTGAACTGGGCTTGTTCGCAGGTCTTGTGGACACTCGTCGTGGTGACTTCCATGTAGTTGCAGTACCAGCCAGGGTACGAACTCGTTCCGTCGGAGGTCAGATTCATAGAACACACCGGTCCGCTCAGGCATGGACCTCGTCCGCTGAAAATGTACAGATTTCCCTTCTCCAAGTAATCGTAATTGGGTCCCATTAACCCGCTCCATTTCTTCAGATTCCTAATCAGGACTCCGTCGCCCGCCGCCGTGTTTAGCGTCAGGCTAATCACCGAGTCTATCCCCGGTTCTGACATATACTGTATACACGCAGACTGCATCCTACATCAACCAAATCAAAAATGTTTCTCAGTCAATTTTATTATTAATAATTAATATCATATTATTATTAACAGTACTGAAGATACGACTACGAGACAGAGGAGAAGAGCGAGAGAGAAATGAAATACATCAGATTCAGAGTGAGCAATGAGAGAGAAGGAAATGAGAATGGAGAGGGAGAGGGAGAGCAAGAGGGCAGATTTTGACGCCATGGTGGTTGCTGTCGGATGACTTATTTTCTTCTTCATCAACAATCGTTATATAGGAGACCAAAACTTGGGTGCAAGCTGGATTAAATTTATGCTGCCCAAAAACGTGGATTTTACCTTTATGCATTTTTATTTTAATTATAAACTGTAATGAATTTCATATGAACCACCCTACATGGTACTGTATTGACGTTAGTCCTCACATAATATACAAATTGTACAATCTGCCCCCTAATTTAGAGTGGTTGTTGTAATTGCACTCACACTCAAGTAGTGCCTAACTGTAATTTAAAAGTGCCTACCAAATCATTGAGCTTTTAAAATTGTGTTTAACATGTGCATATATCATATTTCGCATTTTCTAATATCGAGAGACTTATTAGACATAAAACTAAAACGTTAGAGGTTTGTAAGACACAAAATTCACTTTTAAACACATAATTGAAAGTTGCAAAACAAAATTTTAGAAACTGTTGAAGGTTAGAACAACATATTAAATACAAAATTGAAAGTTCAAAAACTTGTTAAGCACTTTTTATTGTTCAATAACCCTATCATGCATACTATTACAAATTCAAAGACTAAACTTGTAATAAAACCTATCATATATGATCATGAAGTTACAAAACAAAATATTATTAATAAATTAAATTCTAAATAAAAGTATTAAATAATAAGTTTTAAGGAAAAATACACTTTTGGTCCTTGAGTGGTCTCTCTGCTTTCAAAAGGGACACTTTAGTTCTTGAAGTTTGAAACATGGTTCTAAATGGTTAGTGGAGTTAAGTTGATTGTTAATTGACTAATGAAAAAATGATGTGGCATGTTGAAGTAACAATTTTTAAATGAGGTGTAAAAAATTTATATTATTTTAAGATTATGTAGCTTTTTTTTAAAGGAAAAAACTTGGGTGCAGCCTCTCCATGCATCCCACATGAATTACACAACAAATTTTATTATTATTACTTTTTTTTTTTTGTAGTTCAAGTGGGATGCATACCTGTTGGAATAGAAATTTTGGCCAATCAGAAATTGTCACATCTTTACCCAACATTGGTGACGAAATTATTTTTAATTAGGGATTAATTAAATTGGCAAGGATTCCTAAATTAAATTATGGAAAATACCAATATACAATTGGGTTATTTGAAATTTTGGCTAATTTTAGACGAAAGTCCAAAGGGCTAGGCCTAAAGTCAGTCATGCCCAGCCTATAAATTAAGCCCAAAGTCAGTCAGGCCCAGCCTAGAGATTAAGCCCAAAGTCAACCAGGCCCGGTCTAAAAGCTAGGCCTAAAGTGAACTGGCCCAATCCGACTGACAAGCCCAAGCCCACTTGGAGTCCTTTAGGAACTCTATAAATAAAGAGCTTCCTCCTCCATTTCCAGGGTTCATAAGTGGAAACTCTCCAAAGAACTTAGAGAGAATTCAGAAACAAAGATCATAAGACTCTCTAAACTCTTGAATATCAAACACTTTCTAAATCAGAGCCTTGAAAACTAGAAGACTATGTAGATAAAGAACAAGCTGCAAGGCCCTCGAGACGAATCTACATTCGAGAACAAGCTGCAAAAGCCATCGAGACAAATTCACATTTGAGAACAAGCTGCAAAGCCCTCGAAACAAATCCACATTGGAGAATAAGCTACAAGGCCCTCGAAACAAATCCATATTCGAGAACAAAACTGTAAAACGCTCGAGACAAATCTACATTCGAGAATAAGCTGCAAAGCCCTCAATATGAATCTACGTTCTAGAACAAGTTGCAAAACCCTCGAGACAGATGTACATTTGACAGAAAGAATCAGATGAACAAATTAGAGATTGTACTCCACTATATTCAGATGAATACAAATACAAGTTTATATACACGTGTCTCATTTCTTTCTATTTTGAAATTACGGGTGAACAAATTGGCATGCCTAGTGGGACCATCTCTACCTCTCATCTCTTTCCCTCAACTCAAGATATAAGTGAAGTGATGAAATTCAAGCAGACTTCTTCAATTACCGTTGTCACAAGCAACTTGTATACAAATTTTGTTACCCATAGTTGCCCCAAAGAATTGAGGCTGCAAGAAAATCAAGCTTCTATTGTTGCGAGCAAAATAATGACGCTGTTGGGGGCATTGACTAACAATAAGTTTTCTATTAAGTGTAACCCCTTATTCGAGCTCGATTTTGACATAGTGTTCGTCATAATGACTGAAACAAGCACTATGGAAGAAAGATTGGCAAAGATGCAAGAGAAAATCAACACCTTGGTAAAGGCGATCGAAGAAAAAGATTCTCATATTGCATACTTAAAGAGCCAGATTGAGAGTCAAAATGTTGCTGAATCAAGTCAAAGTCCTGCCGTCAAAGACCGTAACAAAGAGAAGGTCATTGTGTAGGAAAATCAACCACAACCCTCCATGTCGATCGCTTCACTATCTGTCCAACAACTTTAAGACATGATAATGAACTCAGTTAGAGCTCAATATGGTGGAGCTTCTCAAAGTTCTCTCTTATATTCTAATCCTTACACTAAGAGAATCGATAACTTGAGAAGGCCAACTGGATATCAACCACCAAAGTTCCAACAATTCGATGGAAAAGAGGAACATATTGCACAGTTCATGCTGTCAAAATTTTGATTTTCTCATAGTTATGTCGTCATGCTGTCGAAATTTTGAGCATGAGCAGGGTAACTCAGTCGTGCTTCCGCATTTAGTCTGTTGTGTTTTTATGGTTGTTACATATTATGCCATTGACTTCATTTTGTTGATACCATTTTCTCTGCTATTTCCTCACCATTACCATTAGCATTCCCTGAATTCATTTTCGGCATAATAAATGAAAAAAAATTGTAAAACCTTTTTTTTTTTAAGGTAAAGGCAAGGGCATCCTAGGCGATTGACGAGACTTACAAAGGTGTTAAGAACCATGGAAGACTTAGTATAACATGCTTTCTGAACTTTGATTTCTTACATTCTTTCATTGAGTTTTATTTTGTACAACTTTTGGTTGAAGTAATTTAGCTAATTTTTATGTTTTCAATGTTTTGAATTTGAGACTTATATTTTGAAGTTTTTCTTGGGACCCCAAATAAAAGTTTGTTTTTTAAAGAGAGTTTTATTTGTTGAATGTTAAACTTTATTTAAAACTTTTGAGGCCACTATAGCATGCATGTAAGTAATGATCCAAGTTAGTTGAAGGACAAAAAGATCTGAACTGCAGACGTTTACAGTGTCTTGATGTTGTGGGTAGCGTCTCGACGCTACTATCATTTAGCTGTCCTCCCCACATTGTCAAATGAGGCTTCCTCGATGATTCTTGCTGCATTTAGATACCAGTTGTAGTGTCTAGACGTTACTCCCACGGGTGATCTTCTGGCTTGGAAGTGTCTGCAGCAGCATTGAGATACCCAAGACAGGGTCTCGACGCTATCTTGTCAGGTCAAAGAGCTTGGACTTCATCTTTTCTTGACTTTATTGCTCAACTTGAGTCCAACTAGCTTCTTTTTTATCTCGATTCATCCAAAGTGCTCCAAACAACTCCAAATCACTCGATCTCTATAAAAGAGACAAATAAGCATGTGAGAGTATTAGAACTAGCATAAATTGCACATTTTAGGTGATATCAAATACCCTCCAACTTAAATCTTGCTAGTCCTCAAGCATGGTAAAATTAAACAATCTATTGAATCATCAGTTTCATATCAATGACTCTAACCTCAATGCTCTAGACAACAAAAAACTCACAATAGAAGAAGACAATTGAACACATTCAATCAATGAATAATTTAAAATTAGTCCTCTCATCCCTTACATGTGTGTGTGCATAGCTCCTCCCATCTTAGTTCTTATAAGAACATGAAGGTTTTATTCAACCCTCAAATCGTTTTCCCCTTCCCCCAAATTTATATTTTGCTTTAATAAGGTGGATACTAGCTTTCACACATCTACTACAAGGACCCTTATCCATGACATTTTTTCTTCACGGGTAGCCTAACTGATCACAGTAGAGACAACTCTTTTTGTCCTTTACTTTTAAAAACAAGCAACTTTGATTATTTTTATTTTGCTTGATTGATTTTTATGCAAACTTGTAAACAAAGGCAAATAAATCATGCAATTACTCCTTAGTGTCACGTTACTCAATATCATGCAAGTAGATTCTCTAGTCAATCCCTAATACCTTTTGAGGTGACAACAAGAATCTAGACCAAATAACATAGTCCTAAGCCTTCAAAATAACAAACAAGAGGGCTATGTGCTGAAAAAGTATAAGAGAATAAAAAGAAAAAATTTAAATCACCTCAAATTAAGCATGTGTACTCTTGTTCAGCTATTGCAAATAAAATTACCTAAAGCACATCCTAGATAGTCATCTAATATGAAATTAAATTGTCACACAATTCATGTTCAAATTTTTCAAAAATTTTACTCAAAATCCACAAAAACTTTGCCCAAAATCAATATGAAAAATCTATACTCTCCACCCCCCCAACCTTAAATAATATATTGTCCTCAATGTATCACTTAACAGAGTTTCATTAACAAAAAGGTGAGGGGAACAGAAAATCTCCCTGATATTTGTATAGCTTATGGGTGGTGGTGCATCGTTTGTCCTATCTCCTTCTCTCTAGTGCAAAGACCTATGAAATAAAAACAAAACAAAGTAAATAAGCAAAACAAACAACTAAAAGCAAAACAAATAAAACTAACAAAAGAAACTAAAAATTTTGGGTTGCCTCCTAAAAGCTCAATTTTTTAACATCATTATGCTCTACGAGACTCCTTTCATCATTCATAAACCAATTTATTTGGACCCCTCAAATTTTTGTAGAAGGGTGCGAATTTAGGACCATTTACTTTAAGAACTTTCTTCTAGGCTGGAGCAACTTGTAATTTAATCACATTTAACTGGCACAAAGAATGCACAACATTAGTAGGTTTCATGGCATCGATTCTGAATTTTAAGATTTCCCCCCTTAAATTCTACAGAAAGAGTTCTTTCATCTACGTCAATTTTGGTTTTGGTAATTTTCATTAATGGGCGCACTAACAAAATGAATGTAGATATGGGTGTAGAATTATCATATAAATTAAGCACATAAAATCAGTTGGAAATACCACATCATCGATCTGCAATAAGACATCCTCAACTATCCTTAGAGGTCGAACATGGGAATGGTCAGCTAATTGTATTATTATACCAGTCTTCTGCAAGTAAGCTCTTTGTAAATAGAATACGACATGATATTAATGGATGAACAGATCTAGCATAGCATGCTTGAACTTCTTATAACCAATCACACAAGGTAACGAAAACATATCTGGATCCTTGCATTTTTCTGGCATATTCTTTTGTAACACGACTGAGACGTTTTCGTTTGCTGACTTATTTTCTTTCTCCTTCAATTTTCTTTTGTTGGAACACAACTTCTTAAGAAACTTTGCTTAGTTAGGGATTCTATTGACAACATCCAACAATGATATATTCACTTATACCTTTCTAAAAGTTTCTAGGATCTCTTTGTTTGCCCATCCTTTTTGGGTTTAGCCAACCTGTTGGGAAAGGGAGCCACTGGAATGTAAGAGTTTAAAGACAAAGGTGGATCAAAATGTACCCATAAGATGTTTTAGGAGATTGTTACCCTTTCTTTATAGTGCTCTATTCTTCGTCTTTGAGAGGAGGGGTCTTGAATGAATTTTTGTCCCATATCACAACGTGATTGTACTAACATTCTCTCTTAGGTGCACATCTGGTTATGACGGCAATTTTTCGGAAGTTTGAGCCTCCACCAGCTAACTGATGTGGTTAGCTAAGTGATCTGGTTTACCAAGTTCTACATCCCAGCTCTCGTCTCTTGTTGAAATTTCAAAGTGCTTTCAGCTAGACTTTTGACAATATCTTCTAGAGGCATACCTAAACTAGAAGATTGAGCTAGAGATATTCTATTGAAGTTCTGGAGATACTAACCTCCTTAATTCCCATAACTGAGGTTTGGATGATCCCTTCATCCAGGATTGTATGTATTTGAATAAGGATCATACTTCCTTTGATTCTGGCCTGGGAACCCTCCCATAGCATTTACTTCCTACGTGGAATCTTGTTGATACCAACCTACAGTCATTTGATGAACAAGGGCAGTTAAATTAGATATTTGGCTTTTCAGTGCATTTACCTCTTTTACATGATGGATCATTCCACCACCTCTTACTCCAAACGGTAGGGAGTTCTTAGTTGCTTAGCCTCTATAGGAGTCTTATTCTACAGTGCTTCTTTAGCTGCTGCATCTATCATGCCCCTATCCGTTTGCAATAGTTCTTCATAGAAATATTGGATCAGAAGCTGGTTAGGGATTTTATGGTGGTGGAAATTGGCTCACAATCTACTAAATCTCTTATAGTATTTGTATAAATACTCCTCTGTGATTTGTTGGATCCCATAGATTTCCTTCCTGATGCTTGCAACTCGCAAGCAAAGAAGAAATTTTCTAGGAAAAATTTCTTCATCTCATTCCGCTTGGTAATGGACCTTGATGGCAGATAGTACAACTAGTCCTTTGCCTGATCCTTAAAGGAGAAAGGAAATTCCCTCAGATTGATCTGATTGTCTGTGATTCTGTGAGGCTTTATTCCCGAGCAAACAATGTAGAACTCCTTCAGATGTTTGTGAGGGTCCTCACCTACATAACGACTATAAATAGGAAGTAAGTGGATTGGACCAGACTTAAGCTTAAAATCACCTGCTGAGTAAGAAAAGGTGATACAAAGGGACTGCTCATTCAGATAAGGTGCTGCCAGTTGTCTCAAAGTGCTCCTCAGCCATCTTTACTTCAAGTCCAACAAAGATGGAAGATCCTCCAATGGTCCAATCAAAGTTGGATTCTTCATTCAATGCCCGATCTCTTTCTCTCGCCTCTTTCCTTAGCCTACGTGCCTTTATTTCAATCTCAGGGATAAATTGCAAGTCAAAACCTCCCGAAAAGCGAGTCATGCACAAAAAGGAAGAAGAAGCAAGGGATTTTTTTTCTTTTTCTTTTTAAAAATTTAACAATGAGAAACTAACAATGGTTCTTCGACAACGACACCAAATTCGAGGCCCACCAAAATTATACTGATCTCATTATTCTAACTTGTAGAACAAGTGGTACCAAGTCAATATCCCAAGGAAACCAAAGTAGTTAATTTCTCAAGATTAAATTTGCCAAGAAAATAAAACAAAAAGGGAGGGGGTTGTGTTGGTGAATAACAATGAAAAAAAACAAAGCAATAGAAATAAAAGAAAATAATAGTCTTACCAAACTTCCAATTCAAAGGTACATTTATCCAATTGTAAAATTGATCATAGGCATTCAAAACGAATTAATCTTTTCATGCAAGAACTTAGTCAACTCATTACGAAAAGCCTTAAATAGTATTAATCCCTCTAAGTTAATTGACTCCAACAAAGCATTATTGACAGTACTTCAGACCCAATTGATAGGGCACACATTCCATATTAATTAGATAAATGAATTACGAGCAATGGGAAGATTAAGATAAACTAATTAGATGAGATAGCTATGACTTGTAGGATCGGTATGGCAACCCTAGAGGGGGGTGAATAGGGTTTATTTAAACTTTATAAAAAAAATTAACTAAGGTGGGCCCAATTAAACAAATTAACACACTTTTTGCAATAATTAATTTAAACAATAAACATGCAAATAAGATCACTCCAAAATAAAACAAGAAATTAAAACCAACAATTTTTGTCACACCCCCTCCCAGCTCACTTGCCTAATCCAAGGAAGGAATGCGAAGACAGAGAATAGCAGCCCTCTTACTGCCACTCCCTGCCCAACCTAACATTAACCTGAAATTGTATACAACGAAGCATATATGAACTAGTAAAATTGAGTGCACAGTTGCACACCTGAATAAGATGCAATCATTTTTCCATACTAGGTTTTCATAACAAGTCATAACATACTTAAGTATTACACCCCGACTAGAATGCTTTTATTTCAAAACTATATACATGTGGAAGTATATATACAAGGAGCTAAGTGGCGTGGTGGCAAACAGGTCTTGTCGAGGCTAAGCACCGGGAACTCGTTTGCTACCTGGGGAGAGAAAACATGTTGAAAATGTGAGCTGGGAAGCCCAGTGAGTGACTATTTAATAAGTTATGCGTTCATAGGTAAAGTATCAAAAGTAATTAAACAATGTCGCCAAATTATAGGCTTTAAGCACCACGATAATCAATGCATCAAAACTCATGATAAAGAAAACTTGTAGCATGATACCCTAGTTATGGTAAAGTCCTCTCTAATGATACCCTAGCTATGGTAGAGTCCTCTCTAACCAACAACTTCAATACCTCTCTCTCACGTGCACGTGGTATGCCATTTAGGCTCACTAGTCTCCCCTAATACCTTCTCCATGTCCTTCAGTATTGGGGTCAGACCAACTACCACCCGAATACCTTCTCACTGTCCTTCAGTATCGGGGGTCAAGTTTTCTCCCTCCTAGGTACCTTCTCCGTGTCATTCAGTACCGGGGGTTAATAATATACAAGGGCATGCTTTAAATAGTTAGGAAACATGTTTTGGAATCACATTCAGCAAATTCTCAACATAAACACAAACTTTCATCATTAAACAAGCTTCCAACTTCAAGTGTAGTTCATCGTATGATTAAAAGAGAACTCATTAACCAAACTCATTTTTCGTGTTCTCAACGCATAAATTCTTTAACATAGCCAAACCATTATACTTTAAGTTTCAAGCAATTAAAACATGTTTTAGAGTGGATTAATGCATGGTACTTCCAAGAAAAGCCCTACTTCCAAACTTAGGTTTCATGCTTGAACGCGGAGTAACAAACTAGTTACAATTATGCTTAACTTTCAACACCGACATTTGTTAGTAGGAATTCAATGAAAAATGAATATAACTTAGTTTAAGCATGCTTCAATATCCATCACTAGTAAGCTTTTGAATAAATAAAGATCAACGAATAGGTTTTCAAACAAAATTACTCACAAACACCGGAAGGCTTCCAAGGCTTATAAGCTTCTCCTATCTTCGTTTGCCCTGAAAATGAATTCCATAACTTAATCCTTTTTGCTACTTGGCCCAAAAATTGATCTAACTCAGTCACATAACTCATAGGATAGTAATTGCACACACTTGGCAATAGGGTATAACAAATTGGAACACAACTTCCTTAAGCTCTCTAGACCCCTCTGTTTTGAGCCAAAAATTACAGATTTAACTTCCAGCATGAGTTTCTCAAAATTTAGCAAAACAACCACCAAATTTTATTTGATAAACCTCAAGTACAACATCTTAGCTTACCTACCTCAAAGTTTCAGCTTCTAATTCCTCCTCAAAAGTTGAAAAGAAACTGATTTCTTCACACTGTTCTGCTACCCGAAAACTGTTAAATTCCAGGTTCAACTTTCAGCTTGGGTTCCTCAAAATTTAGCAAAACAACCACCTAATATTTTTTGATAAACCTCAAGTAAAACATCTTAGATTACTTACCTCAAAGTCTCAGCTTCTAATTCCTCCTCAAGAGTTGAAAATAAACTGATTTCTTCACACTGTTCTGCTTCCCGAAAACTGTTAAATTCCAGGTTCAACTTTCAGCTTGGGTTCCTCAAAATTTAGCAAAACAACCACCTAATATTTTTTGATAAACCTCAAGTACAACATCTTAGCTTACTTACCTCAAAGTTTCAGCTTCTAATTCCTCCTCAAGAGTTGAAAATAAACTGATTTCTTCACACTGTTCTGCTACCAGAAAACTGGGAACACCTCTCGGTTTTCGTACATTTTCACGACCTTATTCTTCATATTTTCTCACAAAATTTTCCAGACCTAATCTTCATTCAATTTCGGAGATTTTGGCTCAAGAATCATCGAAATTGCTCAAGTGGATTGAGAGATATGACTGTTTTAAGTTTATCCACTTCCTAGAGCTTCCAGCTGTCTACTGCAATCACAAGTGTTGGACAGCTCATCCTTCCACTATAACAAAAAAAATCTCGAACGAAAATGTAATTAAAATGGCCAACTCCTCCTTCTCTCTTTAGACTTTAAGCCCCTTTCAATCCACCTAAATTGTAAAGAAATTTTAACTAAATTAATTAGAAATTACAGCTTTTGTATTCAACACAACATACACCTAATGTGTACCCAACCTGCTCATGACCTTAACTTACTTCAACTCAACTTTTAATATACTTATCCCAATGCGTAACCTGTCTCCTTATGAAGCTTTGTGTACGTTAATATCCACAACTTAGGAGATTCCCAAATTCTACCACGACATCGTTTAGTGCAACCTATATCAATTTGCATATGTCAAAACATCATATATGAGCACAATATGAACAAAAGAGAGTTTAGTGCTTACAATTTTGAACACCCTATTTAATTCAAAAAACAACATTGGTAAAGCATATGTAAAGATAAATTATACCAACCAAAATAGACATACAAGAACAATTGATTTTATGTAATATAATATGACAACAAATTAATTGCAAAAATGAAATAAGATAGGGATAGAGAAATTGACACTGGGAATTTTATAGTGGTTTGGCACAACCCAGCCTACTCCACTCACCAAGCTCCTCTTGGGTATTTCACTAGAAAAATGAAAGACCCTTTCCATGGCTCAAAGTCTAACCGCTACACCGTTCCTTTTGCGGGAGCAAGAACAAACTCGACCCTTTCCACGGTTCAGGATCAAACCATTACGAAGTCTCTTTTTCGGGATCAAGAAAAACCCTTACAATAGATTAGAAAGTGAAAGAACAAGATGGAAGAACTCTCTCAAAGAGTAGATACACAAAGTTTAGCTCAAAATCTTTTGTAAGAAAGAATTCTTACAAACTGAAGCCCTCAAATGGCTAAAGAGAATAAAAATAGAAGCTCAAAAGTTGCTCAAAAATAGTGGAAATGCTCTCCAAGAATAGTAGAATTTTTCATCATTTTTTTCAATTTTTTTCGAGCCTTAAATTGAAAGAAAACAAAAAGTAGCCGTTTCTGCCACGTGTCAGCTTCTGATTGACTGCAAAAAAGAAATTCAAAATTAATAATATTATAATAATAAAATAATATTATTATATTATTGTAATAATAAAATAATATTATAATAATAATAAATTCAAAAATTGACCGTTGGATTTCTTTTTTTAAATATTAAATTCTTTTTCTTTTCTTTTTTTTTTAAAACTCAAATGTGTCACATGTCATGTAACGACCCAAATTCCTACAACTCTCTAAATGCGGAAGCACGACCTAGTTACCTCGCTCATGCCCAAAATTTCGACAACATGACGGCGTAACTAGGAGAAAACCAAAATTTACAACGACCTAAAAAGAGGCATAAACACTTCTATGTTTCAGATAACAGACTCAGCATCCACCAAACTACTATAAATGATGCTAAGCTCAACCAACAGACAATCAAACCTAAGAACTTCTAACTAAATACACGAAAGCAAAAGAATATTTAGAATTTATAGACCAACAAACAACAGGGAACAAGGAATAAAACTAAAGGCTAAAACAGGGACAAGGGATTTTGTGGAGTCTCCATAGTCTCGTCAAGTCGTCGTCTGCGTCATCCACCTCGAGAATGTGCACAATCTGAAAAACAAACAAAGTAGCAAGAATGAGTATAAACATACTCAGTAAGTAGCCCACTTAAGAGTCCAATGTTTAAAGAAACCATACCACGAAGGAAACTGCTCTACTCACACTTGTGCTTAAATTTCAAATACTTCCTTCAGTTATTCTAAAAGTCCATTTAACCTTCCACAACATTCACTACTACCCGAACCTAACTTCGTGTCATACCTGCGAGTCCTGTAACCTATAACCCAAATCTGTGAAGGTTTGTAACCCTCACACTCATCTCAATAGATAAATCACCCCTAGGCTAGCACACAGGCACTAGGGATCGCATTCCCTATGCTCAACATAATGGGGAATCAGCTAGCACACGGCAATAGGAAACGCATCCCTATGCTTAACACGGTGGGGAGTCACCCCTAGGTTAGCTCCCAGGCAATAGGGAAACGCATCCCCTATGCTCAACACATCACAATAGCCACACAGGCAACCAGGGAACCAATCCCCTCAGCTAGCATACAGGCAATAGGGAACGCATCCCCTATGCTCAACACGATGGGGAATCACTCCTAAGCTAGCACAAGGCAATAAGGAACGCATTCCTTATGCTCATCACATCACATACGTTCTAGACTTACAAACTCGCACGAAAGGACAGAATTAGGGTAGGTATCACCAATCTAACGGGCCTTTGTACTTTCACAACCATTTTGGAACCTTTTGGGTCAATTCACCTTACCACGTTCATCCATCATACCCAAATCACAAACACAAGCTGGCCTAAAGGTTTCAAACACTTTTAATGGGAAACCACCCCCTAATTCACATAATCAAAGAGGAAAGGCAACCCTTAAGCCTTTCCAACTTCTATAACGTCTTACGCTTCATACATATTTATAGGCGAGACAAAATCCTAACGAACCAATCCAAAAGGCTACCTTCTTCTTAGGCCAGCACCATGGAAATCTATTTCTCTTCCTTTTAGGAAATCATTAGTAGCATATGACCCAGGCCCACAACTGAATGAACAGCCTCAATCTCATCATAATGATTTTTCGTCATAGATCACAAGCACGAGTCTCAAGTAAGATCTTATATCCTAGTTCGATGGCACTTCTAAACAAAGCTTTACTTAATCAAAACCCATATGTGTACTAGTAGCATAAAGCCATCAACCATTTAACTCAGAAATCGGCCCCTAGTTCGTCTCAAACAAGTTAAACACAACTCGTCATTCCAAATACTTCAAACACAAGGATTACTAGACCATTTAGTCCTATGACTCAACGTTCGAGGTTTTATAGCCACTCTAAATTCCATCTCAAGCCACAGATCACAACAATCCCGATATGCGTGTTTATACAACCTAAACTAACTTCCCCGTATGTTCTTACTTTATAAGGTACAATAAGGCAAAACCTCATTTTCGAACTATTTACCAAGCGGCACCTCCACGACCAACATGGTCATACCTATACTTCATACTTGAAAGAATTACACCCCCCGACCACTTAACATACACCAATTCGAACAACTACTCTCTTAAAGTGCTACTCATGCTAAATCATAAGCCATTTGAAAAACATTAAGCCTCTAATTTCCATTTTAACCATATAAAAGACCATTTACAACTCAAGCAACACCTACACCAATCCACAAATCACTACAAACTTCATAAATATGATTTTCAAGCATGCTTTCACAATTTCCAACTTATCAAACATATATCAATTTAAATGGAACTTAAAGGGGCTAATAACCAAATAACTACTTTCTTAAACCGAATAAGTAATTTACGAGCTTGATTCTTGCCCAAATTTAGACTCCAAAGCTTGCTGAAAATTATAGCAAGTTAATCAAAAATTTAACAATTAGTTCTCCAATCACAATGGGCTTTCTAAAATTACATCCAACAAATCCAATTTAATTCCAAAGGCTATAACAGTACCAAAACATACTTATAATCTAAAATAACGCCTTGAATCAACACCGAAACACTTACCCACGATAAAACGAACCGAAAGCTTGCTGAAATGACTCCGAATTAACTTGATTTTTTCAAATCCAAGACCCAAATGCTATGGGTAATCTAAAATTAAAACCAAAACTTTATGGGTAATCTTCAAATCACATACATAGCCAACCATTAGCTTGAAATCAACATTGAAATGCTTACCCACTCCAAATCGAGGTCGTATTCGGCTGTACGAACACCGAGCTTGCTGGAAATAACTCCAAAACGCTCCTCTTCCTTGCTGTCTATGCAGAAACCGAGAGGAGAGGGAGAGAAAATTGGAGGCGGAGCTGGGCGTCGGCGTGCGGCAGTGCAACCTGCTACAAGAGGTGAGGGTGGCTGGTCGTGCAACGGCGGAGCTGTCGCGTTCACAGCAGATTTGGGCTGCGTGGGCGGAATTGCTGCAGGGCGACGGGTGGACGAGCTGAAGCGAGAGACAAAGGGGCTGGGCAGCACGGCGGCGGTTCAGCTGAAGCCTCTGTGCGGCCGGCGTTCACGTGAGAGAGAGAGAGGGAGAGATCGGGGAGGGAGAGAGGGAGGGAAAAATAGGAAAAAGAAGAAGAAAGAAATGGAGAAAAGATAGGGATGAGGGAAATTTTTTTAAAAAAATTTACAAAAATGCCCTTTTTAAACTCTATATCTCAAATTAACCCAAGCAAAAATACTTATTTGAGAAACGTTCAAATTAAATTCCAAAATTTTAAAATTAATGCATCTAAATAAACCGGACGTTACATGTCATATTTTTGTTTGTCCACGTCATCATCCATGTCACCTGCCACGTCAGCAATTATGATCATTTTGAAGTGACACATCATCAGCCACGTTGGTGCCACATCACTGCCATGTCATCAATGTTGACCGTTGACCTTCCACGTCATCCATATATGCCACGTGTCATGCCATGTAGGATTTTTCCTTCAATTTTATTTTCCCATAATTGCTTCGTTTGAGCTCCGATTTGAACGATTCAAGATGCGTTTGAATCGTCTTTTCGAGATCTATGCTATGGACACTTCAAAACATTAAAATTGTTAATAAATAAAATCAGATTTGTTATCATCAAAACATTACTTAATTAATTAATTAAAATTAATTAATTTGAGATGAAGGGCCAAAAAGCCAACACTAACCAATTTATTTCTTTAATTCCTAGAATTTATTATGTAAGCTATGTGATTATGGAAAGGCCACAAAAAAACACACATGAGCCAATCCTATTGCTACTAAACTCAATCAATCATGACAATTACATGTCATTGAATCATGAGTAGCAAGTAAACACACAACAACAACGAAGGCATCAATTCAATTGATATTGCATGCTCACAAATTAAGAATAGAAATTAAAGAATACTTGCATTGAAAGAAAATTACAAATAAAGATCAATCCTCACAACATTACAGTTGAAATACAATCAACCTTTGAATTGAAATTGTGACGCCTAGCTGCTTATCGTGACTATATAGCCAGAAATCAACATTGGTTCCATTGGTAACAAAGTAAGATAATAAAAGTAAAAGGAAAACACTTTAACCTTGTTTCAAACAATAGCCTCCAAAACATAATTCGAATTTCCCTAGTAGAAAAAGATGGACGCAACCCTCTCAAAGAAGGAAAATATAGCCGAATATGTGGTAGCGTTGAGACGCAAGGGGTAGTGTCGAGATGCTACAGATGGAAAGGACTGACTGCATGCGTTTACAGCATCTTGATATTGTGGGTAGTGTCTTCACATTGCTAGCGTTTAGCTGGCCTCCTCGCAACACCGAGCAAGGCTTAAGATGGATGCAACCCTCTCAAAGAAGGAAAATATAGCCGAATATGTGGTAGCGTTGAGACGCAAGGGGTAGTGTCGAGATGCTACAGATGGAAAGGACTGACTGCATGCGTTTACAGCATCTTGATATTGTGGGTAGTGTCTTGACATTGCTAGCGTTTAGCTGGCCTCCTCGCAACGTCGAGCAAGGCTTCCTTAATGATTCTTGCAGCATTTTGACTCCGATTGTAGCGTCTAGATGCTACTCCCACGGGTCTTCTTGCTTAGGAGTGTCTTCAACATTGTTGAGACACCCAAAACGAGGGCTCGACGCTATCCTCTCGAGTTAAATAGCTTGGACTTCATCTTTTCTTGATTTGGTTGCTCAACTTGAGTCCAACTTCTTTTTTATCTTGATTCATCCAAAGTGCTTCAAATGGCTCTAAATCGCTTGATCTCTATAAAAGAGACGAATAAACATGTGAGAGTAATAGAACTAGCATAAATGAAAGACATAAAATAGCACATTTTAGGTGCTATCAGTCCCTTAGAGCTGATTGGGCCGTTACAGTGGTTCTAACACTTCTTAAATATTTTTTAAAAATCACATATCAAACTTTTGAATAATTAATCTCTTAAATTGGACCAAACTTGTAACATACGGTCAGCTGCCATACAGCCTCACTGCCCCGTATGCCAGGTCTGCAGCTCGATACACCCCAACCCCTCTCCAGCTGCCTACGGCCTGGCTGGTGGGTTGTTGACATTACTAGGGATCGAACCCCAGACCTGCCCTTTAATACCAAAGCCTTGCGCTAAGGTATCACCATCTGAGCCCTCAGATGGTGATACCTTAGCGCAAGGCTTTGGTATTAAAGGGCAGGTCTGGGGTTCGATCCCTAGTAATGTCAACAACCCACCAGCCAGGCCGTAGGCAGCTGGAGAGGGGTTGGGGTGTATCGAGCTGCAGACCTGGCATACGGGGCAGTGAGGCTGTATGGCAGCTGACCGTATGTTACAAAACTTGCCTTCTTCTAGTTTATTAGCATTTGAAAAATCATCTTTAGCAATCTCTAGTTTATCGCATTCAAATGTTTATTCCTCAAACTAAACTTCATAATAATATAGAAAACAGCATATTCAAAATGAATGCTAGAAAGATAATATGAAAACAATATAATTTATTAGAAAGAAGACTAGGCAAGGAAAAGGGAAAAAAAATCCTCAATTACTATCAATTTGACCAAATAAACTCAAAGAACCCAAAATCCATAACTATAGCTCTCTCTCGTAACTCTTTAAAGGAAAAAAAAAAAAAAACTTACTCCTTTTCTCCTTCACCACTCACTCATCGTAATTAACACTAGCATTAGTCTTCGGCTTATTATCACTAACACACACAAATAGAAAGAGGGAAAAGAAAAAAAAAAAAACTTATGCTTTTTTCTCCCACTTATCTTCTTTACACTTTTAAAAAGAGAAAACTCGATTTGAAATTAAATTATGTTTTCATTTAGTGTTCTAATGCAACCTTTATAGGCAGAGCTTCTCATTAATTTTCATGGAAGAAGAATTTGCAGAGAGAGGAAGGAGAAGAAACGTTTTTCAATAAAGGTATTTTTGAAATTTCTTGAAAAGGTCAAAGGTAGGGGTGAGCAAACTAAACCAAAAGATCGACCAAACTAGTTGAATTGACGTCGACCAATCGGTTTAGATGGTTGTATAGTCAGTGTTGATTTTTTTAATAAAAATCGATGGCTGGTCGGTCATAGTGGCTAAAACCCACAACTTCGACCTACCGACTGACTTATTGTTATTTTTGCACATTTGTTTTTGCAAGCTGCATTCAGTCTGCAAAATCACCTTGAGAAAACCATGGGCTGCTAGTTTTCTCAAGGTGGTTTTGTACTTTAATATTAAAAAATTATACTTTTTTTACTTCTTCCTTCTCTCTTCCTTCCTTTCTTCTTTGTCTTTTCATATCATTTTTCCTCTCTCTATTTTCTTTTCTCCTCTTCCCTTTCTTCTCTTCTCCTCTCTCTCTTCTTTATTTTTCCTTTTCTCTCTTCTCCTCTCCCCTTCTTTCTTCTTCCACTTTGCTTTTCTTCCATACCTTCGAACATGAAAAGTAGACGAACAACTCTTGGTTTTGGTTTTGGTTTTAGTTTTTGATTGACAACTCTTGAACATGAAAGGTCAGTTTTGGTTTCCCTCTTCCCTTTTTTCTTTCTTCTACCACAACTCTCCCTTAATCTTGCATCAAAGACTAATCGATTGTCATTGTGTTCTGCCGGTCGACGTTCCAAACCCTCTCAAAATCGATTATCACAGAACGATATGAATCGATAAGTCTGTTTTTGGCACCAAATTGAGCCTAAAACTGATGCAGACCAATCGATGTACACCCCTATTTAAGGGTATTAATGAAACTTTAACATTTTTCATCCAAAAATTAACATTAAGGGTATTTTTGAAAGTTTTTAAAAGGTCAATGTTATTAATGAAAATTTAAAGTCCAAGATATTATTGAAACGAGGGACAAAGTTCATGAGTATTTTCTAATTTTTCCTTGAGATAAAACACTTTTTTGTAATTATTATTTTAGTCTCTAATGTTAGTTCTTTATTAGCCACTTTAAAAAGGGGAGGAGATAGGCTATTATGTCCAAAGAATTAATTGAAGCTCAAATATTATATTAGGGAATAACAAGGTATATTTATCCTTTCTTTACTAGTGTACTTAGCTAAGTGAAAGGTAATGTATAATATGAGTAGATAAATGATAGTGAGTAAAATTTAAGATAACTTTTTCAATCTTAGTTTCAGCACAAAACACACACACACATATTGAACAATTTGTGAAGTTTAACAAAACCATAGAGAATAAGTTGAAACTTTTAGAACTATAAGGACCAAAGGAAGATTAAGCCCAAACTATAGGAATTAAACGTAAAATTTTTAAAAATCATGAGCAAAAGTGTTAACAAAATTTTGATAGTACAATAGTATATGGATCAAAAAATTTACAAAAAATTTGTAGCAATCCAACGTGCGCCTCCTTTGTACCCTCACTGTGTATACATGTGTAATCTTCCAAGGTGCTCTCAAGAGATGTGGCTTAACTTCGTACACTTTACAAGATTGGAGTAAAGATGGGATGGTGTGTGACAGGGGTTCAAGATGTTTCACAACGTCCTTCATGTTGATATAATCAGGCATGGATTCATGGATAAGAATCTTCCCATTATTCATGTCGAGTGTGCATAACAACCAATGCTCGCTGAAGTTGAGAGGACTATATATGAAGTCTACGTCTGTCCAAGCTGGCATATAATCAGCGCACCCACCCAATACTTAATCCATATAAGATTGGTCAGCATGCCACACCGTTGAGGCTTCCTCATGCGTCGCATGGAGAATTAATTTATATACCCCGTTTTGGGTATTCAGATGTTCCTAATAATCAAATGAACAAAATATTAGTTACACGAATGAAATAACCATATTTACAAACACATCATGTAAGGTACTCACTACCAATGCAACGTTTATCACAGTGAACGTATGTCGATAGAATTATGGTTTGGACATGAGCTTCACTTTTTTGAACAGTAAGAGGATGTTCATCACCTACATGGAAGAGAATAAACATGTTACTAGTGTTCACACATCACACTCGACCCAGGAACTCTCTCAGAGGAAGTCATTGAGAAACTGCTTCGACAATTTATGCGTGTGGGACCATGGAGACTACACATTCCCTGCATCGATCATGGGATCGATCAACCATTTGTGAAACTGTGCGATGGTCGGGGGGATTCGATGTAGTGAATCATATCTCAAAAGTTGTTCCTCTACAATGTCCATGGTCTATGGTTGGGGGGTTAGAGTCACCATTTATCGTCTTGTTGATAAAAAGGCTTGTCGAAAGCTCTATCACATAATATTTATAAATTGGACCCCTAAAAAATTGCAATAATAGTGGCCAGGGTTGATCACAGGGATTGAGGTTCTTAGATTAATTAAGTACCGTAGTTAATTATGCCCAATTTTATATAGAGAAACAAAATTTTAAAATCAAGGAGAAATAAAATCTAAACTAATATGTACATGCTTCAAAGTCCAATTTTGAGAAACATGCATGGTTGATTACCTTAAGCCCAACTTGAATTAATAATGATTTTATACTAACAGTCTTAAGCCAAGAATTCTAAATAATCAATTGACTCTCTCAAGCCCAATTGAACTCATGCATAGCAACAAATCAACCTCTTGGTTTATTTCTATCACTAAACGTGGCATTAAGTTCTTCTCTTAAGGCTTCTAGAATTAATCTACTCACTTTCGTGCAATAGATTAAACCTAGTCATGCATCTAGTGTAAATAACTAAAATTTCTCTCTCAAGCTAAATTTAGTTAAACATGCAAAACCATAACCAAAGGTTACGACAATAAAGAGAGATTCATAAAAGGCGTCAATATATAGACTAAGTTTAAAGTCAACCAAATGTTCAACAACTACAACTAAGCTAGAGTCTAAACACATATTTACAACATAAGTACAACCCACAAAAACTCCTAAATTCAAGAGAAAAAGAAAGAAAATAGAGAATAAACTTAGGTCGTGTGCCAACACTCGTCCCCGACGTGATGTCCACGATCTCGAGCTTTGAGTCTCCTCCTTGGCTCCCTATAGGTCTCCTTTAAGTCCTTAAACCGTGCTTGAATAGAGTTCAGAGTTTTTAGTCTCTCATAATTTCTCCTTTTGCTTGAATTAAAAGTTCCCTTTTATAGAGTCGAGACAGCGTTGCAACGCTGTCCTTAGCATTTTGCAAAAAAGGAAAAAAATCTTCTTCGGCCAGCGTTGCAACGTTATAAGCAGAGTTGCAACGTTGTGCCCTGGGGTCTTCAAGGTTGATAGGCTTCTCAAATGGCATTGCAACGCTATACTCTCGGGTCCAATTTCATTGTCCTTCCTCTTCAACACTTGAATCCTCAAATATAACCTTAAGTTGCTCGAATTTGTCCGAATATCTCACAATTCTTCAATTTTGCTCCAAATGCCCAATTTCTGAGAAATATACATAAAAATACATGAAAGCACACATAATCATAGTAAAACTAGCATAAAGCTAAGCTATGAAATAGTACTATTTTTCCCACTATCACTTGTGCTTACCTTTGCCGATCTTTGCATTTTTTAGGGGGATTTTTGGTGGTGTAAAAGCCTTGACCGACGTCCGTTTCTGCCCATCCTATGCAATTGGTCCTCTTACAAGTGACCCTAAATTATGTAATAGTACATGAGTAACACATGTATGGTGTAATGAGCAGAGTGGTACCGTATACATTACCATTTCATGTACAGGCATATTAACAATCTCCTTAACCATGGCTGCTGACTCCCCCGCTGATGTGCTGGAGGGTAGGCACTCTATCACGGTGCATTTGGGTGTAGGTGTACTAAGTTGGATAATGAGGTTCGTTGGAATAGGGGGAGGAGTGGGAAGTTCCAACGGGACGAGCAAATAGAGCCACTATGAGAAGTGAGTCCATAATGGCCTATACAAGACCATGATGAGATTGGAGGTGGGATCCAATATGGGAATTGGATTCGAAGTGGCCATCATCGTTTCAACCAGGGTTCCTAATGGAAGATGTGTGGGGCAGACAATTAGTAGATCTGGAGGATCTACTGTGCTTGACCTCAATTCTCCATCACCAAGAACGTCACTGTACGTGATGGTGAGGGGAATGGACTAACACCATCAAGTTTGTCATCAGTGGGATTTGGCCTATCCTTAAATACATCCTTGCCTTATTCAAAACATAATACTCACGTCACATACTGTAACACATGTACTTGTGTATGAAATAATCACATAGTAAGAGACTGTACCACATAGAACCGATGCATGAAGTTCGCTATTGTCTTCAACTCTGACCAGACCTCACATAGCTCGTCTTTCACCCCCTAAAGACCATTCTCCACCCACAAAGACGGTCCTCGATGGGTTGACCATGTGCAGATGATGGGGCAAGAAAACCATTTGCCTAGGGGACCGACGATTGTACTTCGTCAATTCAACCTGGATTGGGGCTTATGAGTCCGGATGTGGGCACGTGCAAACCAACCTCGATGTTAGCCGCACCACTCGCACGAAAGTTTATGGACAATTGATCAATGCCCCTGAAGAAATCTTGATCAACGATGTCATCCTGAAAATAACATGGGGGGTCTACACGCTTGGTGGTGAGGATGGGGCAACTGGTGCTATAGGTGTAGAAAGGGCAGGAGAGGGAGAACGATCACCTGCAACAACGTAAATCGATCTACGGTCGACTGGGGTGCTTTAGTACTCCTGCTCAATGGTACTCCAGCTCAATGTCTAAAATTTTAAGCAACGAGGTTACAATCGTCTGCATAAAAGCACAAAAACATTAAGCTAAGGTATAATATAGGAACCTACTTGTAGTTTTTACAAGTGAAAGCATGACTTACTAAACCGAAATTGAAAATCTTCTCTAGCATTGTTCATTGAGGGATCGGTCGACTGCAGGACCATCGAAGCATTCCGGGTACTAAGGTGTGATTTAGTCTGGTTGTAATCAACCCTTCAACTATCGACATGGACTTGTAACCTACGAGTTCTTTTGTTGAAATAAGGAAAAGGACGGTGTCATTATAGTACAAACTTCGCAGACATCCAACCTACATAAGGGTAGTGAAAGTACTTGAAAAGAAAGCTGGAATCTAGGCAAACTATACTTGACGACGTAGAATGCCTTTTGTGCGACACTATCACAATGCTCCACATCTCTACTAATGAGCGCCCTTTAATGACCCTTCAAGGTCCTATCCTAGAGTGTTGTACCCTCATCGAGACTGTTGATGTACTCCAAGTCCTCAACGTTCGTATAAGGACGTGTCAAAGAATGTATACTTGTCGTTACCCATCATCATCATCTCCATTTAGTAGACAGAGAAGACTTTCACTTCATCACCATCGCAATTGAAGACGCACTTTTGGTACCCTTCCTCCAACTCAATAAGGCAGAGGTCACCAAGTGTGTCCCAATATCTCTCACGCAAATATGAAGTTTTATCTTGGTTATGTTCTACAGGATCTTGGGACGACCACAACCTAGTGATTAATAGGAAGTCATCCTTTGAGAAGGTGAGTATAATACCCCATACGTCGATTGTCATGACATCTCTCTGGTCATCTATAACCTCCATCATCAACAGTTCATGAACCAACGAACTGTTGAACACAAGGTTTAAGTCAACGAACTGCCTGAATATGTTGTGTCGCCTGAACATATCAAGGTTGGCAGGACTTAGCTTCTCCTTTATTATCTTGTTGGCATGCTTAATGTGAGCCAAATTGGTGATCTGGGTGGAGTTAGCCTCAATCAGCTTGAATGCGCGTGCCATTGACTGTTGCATGAAATATGAAAATAATCATAGTCGGAATAATTTGTTTGATTCGAACAGACATACAGTCAAATG
Organism: Trichosanthes truncata; assembly: GCA_033996785.1. Classification (NCBI taxonomy): domain Eukaryota; kingdom Viridiplantae; phylum Streptophyta; class Magnoliopsida; order Cucurbitales; family Cucurbitaceae; genus Trichosanthes; species Trichosanthes truncata. Next base: position 51,769,777 of record JAWPNB010000002.1, on the reverse strand, counting down.
TTGGGATTTATGCCCTAAAGCCTCGTAATTAATAATTTATTTAATAATAATAATAATTTTGATTATTTTATTTGCAATATAATATTATCCATTATATGAAAAATCCAAGGTTATTAGTGTAATCTTGAACAGTATGTGGTTGACATACGAGAGGATCATGTTCAAGAAATAACCTAAAGGGTCATAGTATATGGATAAGATTGGGTGCCTTATCCTGGTAACACTATTGATACGACCCACTTTGTAATAGTTACAAATGATTTGATCCAAATCATTCATGTGGAGACATTTGAGTGGGGGTATCTTATACAATGAGTTTGTATAAGACTGTACCGCGAAATATTTAATCTCTCTTTATAAATCCGTTAATTGAGAAGATTAATATTTCATCAGGATGATCATATGCGACTCAATCTTAATGTTGAGTGAGTTATGAACTCCTGCCTGTGAGGGCTTGTCCTTTGATTTGCATGGGTGAGAGTGGCTTTTGTAGCCGATTCAATATGCCTACCATTTTGGGGACTTGACCAAATAGGGAGCTGGGAACATAATCTCACAAGATGGAATTCACTCATTCACATATAGGGTAAGTAGATGAGTAGTTCCCTTAAGTGCTGATTTTAGGACTTGAACAATAGGGCCCCACCCTCTCATTGGCCCGAGAGGGACTTAGTTTATAATTAGATTATAAACATATTGTTCATTAGAGGATCAGTGGTACTTAAGGTGCAAGATGTAATTATAGGGGTAAAACGGACTTTTGACCCAACTGTAATTACGAACAACTCATGAAGAATCGACTTGCATGTAGTGATTATATCAATGGACACAACTTGTCCTACAGTGCATAAGAGTGCAATTTTAGGTCTATAATGGAGTGACCCTAGAGTTAATGAATGAAAATTGATTAATTAAAGTGTTTAATTAATTAATTTTGTATCATTGGAGCTTATAATTGGTAGGTCTATAAGGTCCCCTTGCTAGCTCATAGTGACACTAAAAGATCAATTTAGTTGAAAGAAAATTTTGAAATGTTCAAATTAATATTAATTTGAAGTGTTCAAATTAATATTTAATATAAAAGAGGAAAATATATTTATTGTATTTGATACATTAAATATTAAAAGTTGAAATGTTCAAATTTAATATTTAATTTGAAGTGTTCAAATTAATAGTTAATATATTAGATATATTAAATATAAAAGAGGAAAATATATTTATTATATTTGATACATTAAATATTAAAATAATTAGTGTATATTTGATATATTAAATAAAATATATTTATAGAATTTGAATAAGATTCAAATAAATAAATATCGTAGGAGATTTGAATGAGATTCAAATAAATACAAGATATATTTTAATATATTAGATATTAAAATATAATATTTTAATTATGGCAAAGATTTTCCCTTTGTCACTATAAATAGGACCCTTAGGTTGAGCCATTTTACACAACACACATCTCCTCAATAGAGAGAATTTAGAATTCTCTCTAGTCCTCTTCCTCTCTAATCCCTTGGAGATTTTCTTTCAAGAGGCTCCCACAAGCCTTGGTCCTGTGTTCGAGTCATAGCTAGGAAGACTTTGTGGAAGAGATAAAGACCCGCCAGAAAGATCTCCATGATAATCCTAAGGTATGTTTGCTTAACCTTGTAATTTAGTTTAATTCTAAATAAATCAAAGACGATCCAATGCTTCCGCTGCGGGATGAAAAGTTCATTCCTTCATCAAAATGATAATTCAGAATCGTAAGTGATAATCGAATCCTGACTTGCGTTCTTGATTATCGATTTTCTACTTCATATCAATATGGATGGAAAAATCATTAATCGATATTGAATACTAAATAATGATCTCAATTACTGATTTTAGACTTCATCGTGATATTTATGTCACGTGTATCGATATCAATATTTAGTTGGCCGTTTAATTCAATACTAAGGATCAATATTGTTAATTCCACTCATCTTGTCAGTTTTTCATTTGACTGTCACCTCACAACAATTTCACTCTGACGAAGACCATACAAATCTAGTACTGCATTGTCAATCAAACTGCATACTGAGCATGCACTAAGTTCCCCAAAACCCTAAATTTTGATTAACAAAGAAAATACCCACACCCTCCAACTAAAAACATCAACATGGATGCAAATATAAAACAAGGATCGAAACTGAAGATTAGGTCCAAACTATAGAATTGAAATTTAAAATGTTTAAAATAAGGAGTAAAAGTGGACAAAAAATTTTGGTAATACAATAATACATGGATCAAAAGTGATAACTTGGTTGAATTTGGCCTTTAGATAAGATCAAGTCATTTTCAAGAAAGCTAAAGTGATAATGTAATGATAAGAAATACAAAGACATTTGTATTTCAACACATGAGTGGAAAAGATTTTTATGTATGATATTTGGTTCCCAAGGTTTGAGCTTTGTTTCCATTTTGTGTCTTCTAAGCCTATAAGCTTTTCATTTTATGTCTAATAAGTCATTGAATTTTAGAAAATTTGAAATAGGATATATACCCCTATTAAACACAAATTTGAAATAACAATGATTTGGTAGACACTTTGAAATTCCAATTAGACACGTGATTGCAACTGCAATTACAACAACCACTATAAACAAAATGAAATTAAGTTAAAAAGAATGGACGCGTAGCTGCCATTCAATCAAAGAGGTATGAAAATTTTCCATAGTAGGTCTAGAAATTTTCTTCTCGATGGCTTTCAAAACAACAAGTGAAATTTTAACATGTGTCCATAACTTTTATTGCACATGGTTTGATATTTTTATGTCAAATTTAATCATATAACATTAAATAAAATTATTAATTAAGTATATTTTGTTTAATAAATTACTTCATGCTCTTATTATATATTATATATTTTTTAAAATTAAAGTATAAAACAGACACCATTATAAGAAATTCATAGACTAAATTTGTAGTCTACTAAAAAAAGTTTAATTTATACAAAAAGAATTTTTTGTTGTAGATATTTTAAAAATAATAGTAATTGTATCAACATTATTCAAGAATTCATTCAATGCAACTTCCGCAAATAAATTATCTTATTTTATTAATAAATAAATGACATGGAGGTGTCTTGGGGGTTTGGAAGGTGAAATTTTTATCGACCTAATGGAAGGGACATAGCCTTAAAAAAAATTTCTTATATCAAATATTCAAAATTATGATTGTGGATAAGAATGAGTTATAAATGACATGGCAAACAACATCATAATAGATGTGTTATCTTAATGCGTTATAAATGATCCTGGCCAGATTGCATAAAAATATAATTTAATGTGTAAAAAAGTGTCACAACCGACCCCTGATTAACTCTACTAAACCTAGGATGAGTTGTGACGGCAGTAGACCCCAACTGTGCAAAGGAACTTATTGCCGAGTCTTTATCTCTTCCTCATTATCTAACATTATCTATAAATATCCCATAAACGACTTAAACAAGATTCCTCTCTTTTCTTACAAAAGATGATATGCAATGACTTGACAAGACTGGTGGTAGATTCTGATTAACTAACTCCGGTTGAAACTCAAGAGCAACCTGGTGGAAAATTAAAAACAAAAGAATGAGCTAAAAAGCCCAATGAGTAGTAAGTCAATAAGAAAAATTAACTTTCAGAAAAATTTCTTTAGATGGAAAACATAATTCAAACTCTATAAAAAATATATATAAATCATAAAAGTTTTTGAACTTCTCAAGATCATGAAAATAGAGTGAAATTTGTAACAATGTCACTGTTACGAAATCTCTTAGAAACATAAGCTGCACAAACCGAGATTTCAACTCTTGGAAACAACAACTCTTTAAACAAGAACTCTTGATGCATAAATACGGGCTAATAAAAACGTGTATAAAGAAATCTCATAATTTCAACTCCTGAAATATAAGCATAAATTCTAATCACCAAATTTGTACCCAAAACTCTGTCATATTGGTGTAGAGTAATCTCCATACGCACAGTAGAGTAATCTCCATTATACGTGCTTACAGAGTAAACTCTATCATCTGTAATGCTTCAGGACCAGGATTTGGACCAGGATTCGGCACCTAATGGCCTCGACAATCCCCTGCATCCCCTGCGGCCTGAGCACACAAGCATACTATGGAAACACATTCTCATAGCATACCGGTTAATCACCATGGGTACAAAGATCTAGTGGTTTAAAAATCCACTTTTAACATAAAACGTCTCTTAATTCTCAAACTCTTTCTGAAAACCATGCTCTTTCTCTAAACATCTCATAAACTTGAGAGATTTTCAAATAACATTAAACATGTATAAATTCTCAAATAATAATCAAATCTCTCAATACTATAAAACATTTCTAAAGTCATATTTTCTCTAAATACACATCTCATAAATTTCATACATTTCTCAGTAAACATTAAAACTCTTCAAATTTCTCAAATATGCCAAATCATGAATTCAATTTAGTGATCATATGTCAAATTCTCATCAAATTAGTAAATCATCAATCTCAATAATAATCAATTTGTGAAATACAAGTAATTTCCTCCAAATTTTCAAATAACTAAATCATTTGCATTAACATTAATTGCAATTGATTTCAAATCTCACAAAAATATCATCAATTACTAAAATAATTGAAATGCTTTATAAAATAACCACTCACAGAAATATCAACGTTAGCTCTTTAGATCATATGCTAGTCCAATTTCTGTCTAATCTGAAATTTCCAATAACCATACCATAGATTATGAATTATTTCCAAGATAAATAAACATAAACTTCCTATTAATCAATTAAATTAATTTCCAATTTCTTTCTCTTCCATCTTAATCCAAATTCTCAAATTAAATTTTCTCTCTCATTCCAATAATGTAGACAACATATTTGTCTCTTCTCCAATCAACTAATATTTTCTTCTCTCTCTCTTCCACAATCCATCTTTTTCTTAAAATCAAATAAGATTTATTTATTTATTTATTTCCAAACTACCTCTCTCCTCATTTACATCTCCTTCTTTCATATTACAAATTATCAATTGAATAATCGTTTATGTACTCCAATTCAATTCTCTCTCTCACGTGGGCACCCATCTCAACCAAAACTTTCTCCCTCTTCATAATACCCTTGTACTAACCATCAAATTCTTCTAATTTCTTTTATTACCAATGTACCTTTAATGATAAAATAATCTATCACTTCTTTTCACTATTCATCATCTTCTTCCTTAAACTCACAAAACGTTTCTTCCCTTTCACAAATCTACAACTTCCAATCTAACCCTTTCATTTCTTTCTTTTCATGATTATAAAATTTTCCATTGATCTTTCCACACCAACTATTCCTTTCTTGGAAATCTCTCTCTCTCTCTAGAATTTATACTACAATAGTCTACCAAAAACAACATGATTTGCTCATTCACAAATTTCTTCATACAACCAAACCGAGCAAGAACAATATAAATTAGTAAACCTCATACAAGCTTTCAAAACGTAGAAGAAATCAAAGAGATCCACAACATAAATCTCAGCCTTTCATGGTCATCCTTGTACAAATACTCCACAAAGAAAATTCATGGGAACTTTTAAACAAAAGGAATCAAAACCCCACCTTAAAAAGTGTCCAATACTTCAACATTTATTAATCTTTCAACTTTTAGAGAAAACAAAACTTACCCGGCTTGAAATCTTGCCTAATAAACTCTCTCTTCTTATGTAACTCTCCTTCTCTTTCTCTTTCTCTTTTCCTTCTTTTCCTCACCTCCTTCTCTGTTTTTCGTGAACCCTTTTTTTTTTTTTTTTTTTTTTTGAGTTCTCAAAGACATAAAGAGTGTTATAAAAAGAAAGTAAAATTCCAAGTTTAATTAGAAACGTAGATAAAATTCTTCAGATTTCATAAACTAAATGTACACCGTACGGGTTTAAAGATATAAAAACATTTAGTAATATTTAATGTTCTAAAATTTATTGTTTGTCAAGACAAATGAAGATTAAGCCCAAAATATGGATTGAAATTTAAAATTTTGAAAATAAAGAGCAAAAGTCGACAAAAAATTATGGTAGTACAATAATACATGGATCGAAAGTGATCACTTGGTTCAATTTGGCCTTTAGATAAGACCAAGCCATTTTCAAGAAAGCTAGAATGATTATGTGATGATAAGAAATACGAAGACATTTGTATTTTAACATGCGTGGAAAAGATATATATGTATGATATTTGGTACCCAAGGTTTGAGCTTTGTTTCAATTTAGTGTCTTCTAAGCCTCTAGGCTTTTCATTTTATGTCTAATAAGTCATTGAATTTTAGAAAATGTGAAATAGGATATATGCCCCTGTTAAACACAAATTTAAAATCTCAATGATTTGGTAGACACTTTGAAATTGCAATTACACACTTGATAGTAACTGCAATTACAACAACCACTATAAATTAGGGAGAGATTGTACCATTTGTATACTGTGTCAGAATTGACTTCAATATAGTGCTGAGTTCGACAGATTATATGAGAGGAAAATTGTTCCTACCTCCCCATTGAAAGGTTGCCACGTATCCATTATTCTTTTAAAATAAATTTTCATGTGGGCTCTACCAATTTAAATGGCATCCATTCCTTAATTTTGATTTTCTCTCTCCCTCGTTTTTCTCTCTATCAAACGGTAGAGGAAAATTTTTCATGGTAAGCTCTTGCTTGTACAAACCCACAAACGAACACTTCTCTGATTTTGCTGGAAAGATTAAAGCTTTTTTTTTTCATTGTAGATTGATCCCAAAGAATTTGCAGAGAAATATTCACCTAATGAGTTTGGAATAATCAAACTTCAAACCACAAATGGTAGAAATTGGCCACTTTTGTACAAATGGAGTCGAAATCGAGGAAATTTTGCATACATTTCAACTGGGTGGAAGCATTTTGTAGAGGAGAATCTTTCGAAAGAAAAGGATTACGGATTCTTCCAATTGATTAAGAAAGGCAAATTTTTATTCACGAAATTACAAGAGATCCCTCCCTCCCCTTCTCCTTCACTAGTTTCTATTCCATCAAAACCGAAAAATTTCTAGTCCAAAACTACCCCCGGTTCGCCCATGGAAAAAGAGAAGAACGAGAAGTACCTTGAGAAAGAAAACGAAAGAGAGAAAAGGAAAATTAAGGAATCAATTACATTTAAATTTGTGGGGCCCACATCAAAATTAACTTTAAAAGAATGGACACATAGCAACCATTCAATCAAAGAGGTATGCAAAATTTCCATAGTAGGTCTAGAAATTTTTGAAAGAGTTAATATGAAGAATGCGGAAGCAATTTTGGATCTTAAGCTCTCTAATTTGATCAATTTTATCAAACAAAAAACATGCTCAAAACTGGAAAAACAGAGAATAAGAACACAAACCTTTGTAGCTCAAAATTCTCTTAATCCTTTGCAAATCTTGGATCACCAACACTACTTGGACCACCACTAGAGTCTTCCCTACTATTCTCAGCCCTTGGAATGGATTGTGGGATCATTTGTTTAGAGAATTTTTGAAGAGAAGGAAGAGAGCTCAAGACAGTTTTTTAAAAAAAACTATCAAAGAAATTCTACTCAATCCTTTTGTGTTTCATCCCAATTATAGGCACTAATCAAACTTCATTAGGCTTTCTATGGAAGACAACATTTGGTTTCCTATGGAAGACAACACTTGGTTGGATAGGATTAGTCAAGTTTCAATTAAATCAAAATTAATTTTAAAAAAACTTGATTAATTAATTAAACCATTTAATTATTTAATTTAATATCAAATATTAATTAAATAATTAGACCAATCCCTCTCTTTTATGACCAATCGTTTGTACATGAATCCATATTCACGTATTAAACCGAACAAATATTTAAATCACATTTAAATATGTTCTTCTCTCTTCCTTGTAGTTTTAATTCATAATTAAATTATAGTACGTTAAGTATATCGCATATAATTAACGTTTATTCCCAAAACCGAATTTGAACAATTCAAATTCTTTTCTCTCAAATTATTCCAAGGCTTAGTCTGAGCTAGTAAGGAGACCTAATGGACCTACAGATCATGAGCTCCAACGATACGAGATTAACCGGCCAAACTCTTTAGCCTAGCTAATCAACATTCGTTAACCACCGGGACACTCCACTAAAGCCCAGTGGCTGCACTCTCCTCACTGTAGATATATTTCTGTCCACTCGATATAACCATGATTAGTAAGTCGATCCTTCACAGGTCGTTCGTAATTACAGCTGGGTCAAATAAACCGTTTTACCCCTGTAATTACTTCTTGTTCCTTAAGTCCCACTGATCCTCTAATGAACAATTTGGTTTTTGGTCCAACAAACAAACTGAATCCCTCTCGGGCCAATGAGAGGGTGGGCCCATTGTTAAAGACCCGGAGTCAGTACTTAAGAGAACAACCTCTCTACTAAACCCTAAAGCGGGTAGGAGTGAATTCCATCTCGCATGACTATGTTCCCAACTATCTATCTGGTATTATCTCCAAAATGGGAGGCTTATTGAGTCGGCGATCTCGGGCCACTCTCACCCATGGAAATCTAAGGATAATCTCGAATAAACAGGACTTCATAGCACGCTCGGGATTAAGATCGAGTTACCTAGGTCATCGTATAAATATAGTCAGTTAAAACAGTAAACGGAGTTATAAAGTCTAAGTGACTATTTCGCGGTCCAGTCTTATGCAAACTCATTGCATAGGACTCCCCCACTAGCATGTCTCCACATGAACGATTCGGGATCACATCGTTAGTACTATACAAAGTGGGCCGCGTCCATAGTGTCCCCATAATAAGGTACCCAGCCTTATCCTTATACTATAGACCATTTTGGCTATTACTCGAACTTGATCCACTTTCATGTCATACATAAAGTTCAAGTATACATACTATAGCCAAGGGTTCTTAGTTCATTGGATTTGGGTTATAGAATACACAATTCACTTTATTCAATAACACATTTACTGAATAAACCTCAATAACATCTTTATAGTAGAATAGAATATACATCCAGTTTACAAAACCACGAGTTTTAGGACATAAAACCCAACAAACTCCCACTTGGACTAAAACGTCAGTGGAGTCAAACATGTTGAGGTAAAAAACTGCCCTACTGTACAATCCGTAGTCCTAGACTCTCTAGGTGTCCCTCAAACACTTTAACCGTGAGGGGCTTTGTAAACGGATCAGCAATGTTGTGCTCCGAAGGGATCTGTGTGGCGATCACGTCTCCTCATTGCACAATCTCTCTAATGAGATGATATTTGCGCTCTATATGCTTTCCGCGCTTATGGCTTCTAGGTTCTTTAAAATTTGCCACTGCACCACTATTATCACAATAAAGGGTGATAGGCAAATAAATATTTGGAACAACTTCCAAATCAGTAAAGAATTTCCTAAGCCATACAACCTCCTTCGCTGCTTCGCAAGCTGCGACATACTCATCCTCCATGGTGGAGTCAGCAATACAACCTTGCTTTATACTCCTCCAAACTATTGCTCCTCCATTAAGAGTGAACACTGATCCTGATGTGGATTTCCTCGAATCTAAATCGGTCTGAAAATCAGAGTCAGTGTATCCTGCAAGGATTAGATCCTTCGCATCATACACAAGCATATAGTCCCTCGTTCTCCTAAGATACTTGAGGATGTTTTTAACGGCAATCCAATGATCATATCCTGGATTGGACTGATACCTGCTGACAATTCCCACTGCATAGCATATGTCGGGTCGAGTACATAGCATGGCATACATCAGACTGCCGACAGCTGATGCATAGGGAATGCGTCTCATATCCTCAACTTCTTGAGGTGTCTTAGGACACTGTTCCTTCGACAAATGAATTCCATGTCTGAAAGGTAATGAACCCTTCTTGGAATTCTGCATCTTATATCTAACCAACATTTTGTCAATATAAGATGCCTGAGACATTGCTAGCGTTTTGTTCTTGCGATTCCGAACAATTTGGATTCCAATGACAAACTGAGCCTCTCCCAAATCTTTCATTTGGAATTGGGTCGCTAGCCATTGCTTTACGTCAGTCAGGAATCCTACATCATTCCCAATGAGTAGGATATCATCTACGTACAAGACTAAGAAAGCTACAGTAGTATTGACTATCTTCTTGTAAACACAAGGTTCGTCAATATTCTGTTCAAAGCCATAAGATTTAATCGCAGTATTAAATCTTATATTCCAGGATCTAGATGCTTGCTTCAATCCATAGATGGATCGTTCAAGCTTGCAAACCTTTTGCTCTTGACCCTTAATTATGAACCCCTCTGGTTGAACCAAATAGATACTCTCTTTAGGATTGCCATTCAGAAAGGTTGTCTTGACATCCATTTGCCAAATTTCATAATCATAAAATGTGGCAATGGACAAGAGTATTCTAATCGACTTAAGCATGGCAACAGGGGAGAAGGTTTCTTCATAGTCCACCCCTTCTCGTTGGGAATAACCCTTTGCCACCAGTCTAGCTTTAAAGGTTTGCACCTTACCGGCTTGGTCTCGTTTCTCTCTCTATCAAACGGTGGAGGTAAATTTTTCATGGTAAGCTCTTGCTTGTACAAACCCACAAACGAACACTTCTATGATTTTGCTGGAAAGATTGAAGCTTTTTTTTTTTCATTATAGATTGATCCCAAAGAATTTGCAGAGAAATATTCATCTAATGAGTTTGGAGTAATCAAACTTCGAACCACAAATGGTAGAAATTGGCCACTTTTGTACAAATAGAGTCGAAATCGAGTAAGTTTTGCATACATTTCAACTGGGTGGAAACATTTTGTAGAGGCAAATCTCTCGAAAGAAAAGGATTATGGATTCTTCCAATTGATTAAGAAAGGCAAATTTTTATTCACGAAATTGCAAGAGATCCCTCCCTCCCCTTCTCCTTCACTAGTTTCTATTCCATCAAAATCGAAAAATTTCTAGGCCAAAACTACCCCCGGTTCGCCCATGGAAAAAGAGAAGAACGATACGTACCTTGAGAGAGAAAACGAAGGAGAGAAAAGGAAAATTAAGGAATCAATTACATTTAAATTTGTGGGGCCCACATCAAAATTAACTTTAAAAAGAATGGACACATAGCAACCATTCAATCAAAGAGGTATGCAAAATTTCCATAGTAGGTCTAGAAAATTTTCCCTCTATCACTTTCAAAACAAGTGGAGTTTTAACATGTGTCCATAACTTTTATTGCACATGGTTTGTTAGCATGCTTAATTGAAGACTTAGACTGGAAGGTTAAACATTCATTTTGGCATGATCTTATTTGGGCTTGGAAAAGCCAAATAACTAATTTAGTGATTCTTTTGGCTAATAATTGTTGCATATGTTATTTATCATAATCACACCAAGTTGGGCATCATGGCTGAACATTGCTTGCATGTATCCTCTCCAAAATTGTCTCCAATTTTGTAAATTGTATTTTAGGTTTTAAATTGCCTTTATCTCGAGTTCTAGCTCTCTAAATAAAATTGAGTAGTAGTAATAATGGTCTTAGTTAAATTAAGAAATCCAGTCCCTGTGATCGACCATGGCCACTATCATTGCAAAACTTTAGAGGTCTAGGTTTATAAATATATTCGATAGAGCTTTCGACAAGCTCTTTATCAATGACATATGCAATATCAGGTCTAGTATAATTCATCAGAAACATAACACTACCTATAATTTTTGCATATTCAAGTTGAGATACACTATCTTCCTTATTTTTCTTAAGTCTCATACTAGCATAATAAGATGTTCTTACTGGAATATCATCAAAACAAGCAACTCTCTTTAACATCTTTTCAATGTAGTGTGATTGACATGATGAGAACCCATTTCAGTTTCTTATTTTAACACCAAGTATCACATCAGCCTCACCTAAATCTTTCATTTCAAAGTGTGAGGATCAAAATAGATTGGTATTATTAATCACATCTAGAATTGTACTGAAAATAAGCATATCATCAACATATAAACATATAATCACACAATCAATACCAAACAACTTCGAGTAAACACACGTGTCAAAAGAGTTAACTTTAAAATCGTTGTTTACTAAGTTACTATTAAATTTCTCATACTATTGTCTAGGAGATTGTTTAAGGCCATAAAGAGATTTTTTAAGCTTGCATACCTTGTTCTCTTGACCAGTAACTACAAAGCCTTCAGGTGTGTCATATATATCTCCTCCTCTAAATCACCATTAAGGAATGTTGTTTTTATATCAATCTGTTGTATTAATAGGCCACAAATAGCTGCAAAAGCGATCAAAGATCTAATAGTAGCTATTTTGGTCACAGGAGAATATGTATCAAAATAATCAATATCTTGTTTTTTTGTATAGCCCACAACCACTAATCTAGCTTTAAATTTTTCGATTGAACCATATGGTCTAATTTTCTTTTTGAAAATCCATTTACACCTAATAAGTTTATTTCCCTTAGGTAGATCTACCAAGTCCCACGTTTGATTCGTAATTAAAGAGTATAGTTCACTCTTAATTGTTTCTTTCTAGAAACTAGAATCTATAGAATTTAAAGCCTTTTGATAGGTTTTAGGATCTTCATCTATCAAGTACATGCAAGCAAATTGATCATCTATCTTATTAGAATTCTTAAGTAGAAAAACAGTTAAAAAATTAGGTCCAAATTTTTTTTCAATCTTTTGTTTCTTACTTCTTCTAGGTTTAGACTCATATACAACATCAGAAGTAGATGGAAAAGATACAAATACTTGATCAGTGTGTGTGGTACCAACTAACTCATCAACAACCTTAATCATAGAAAAATGTGTTCGAAGAATACAACATCTCTATACTCACTAATTGAGTTATCACTTACACACACAAATCTGTAAGCAACACTATGATGAGTATATCCAATAAATACTTAGTCAAAGGTTTTAGATCCAGTCGTAGGTTTCTTGAATGTCAATTATGCTACTTTGGCTAAGTACCCACTGTAACGACCGACACTTTCAGGTATTAATTAAGGCATTAGATTTCTGATTTAATTTAATTGAAAGGTCAATTTTATGTTTGAGGTGTATTGGTGTTTAATTCTTAAGATTTGCATTTTTGAAATTAGAGAATTTGAGGGTAAAATTGGAAGAAAGAAGAAAAAAGGGAATTAATTGAAGTTTGGGGCATTCTTGTAATTCAAGAGTGATTAAGCCAAGCCCAAGCCCATAGTAAGCCAAGCCCCAATTAACTTTCTCTCTTATTTTAATAGGCACGCAACCCTAGGTCAAGCCAAGCTCTTGAAGCCACTCCCAAAGCCAGCCATCATCTTCATCTTCTTCCTCTTCCCCTTGATTTTCGACAAGCACCCTTTTGAAGCAAGCAGAAAAAATTTTCCAGCAGCTCTCACCACCACCTCGGACCGCCGATCACCGCTCACACCACGTCGCCGCTGCAAACCCGACCGCCCAAACGCCGGCGCCACGAACCAACCGACGTGCAGATCCGTGAACCGCCCGACTCCGCACGAACGTGCCGCTCGAATCCGTGAAGCCTCAGACCGCCACCTGTCATTCGTGAATCGCTCGCCGTCGCCGCAAACCGCTGCCGAACTCCATGAACCGCCGCCGATCTGCTGCAGTTTGGTTTTTTTGGCTGATTTTTGGTGCTGCACAGCGCTGTTTCGGCTCCTTTTGCACGTGGGTAAACTTATTTTTGCTATAATTTTACGGTTTTCAAATAATAGATGTAGTTTTGGGCATCGATATGGATGTTTGGAGATTTACCCATTAATTTTTGGGCTTTATTTTGGAATACCCATTGTAGGTGGAGGTTGGTATGACAAGATCGAATCAAACCACCATTTATTTAGTAAAGCTTGGGTCGATTTGGAGAAAGAACGGAGATAAATTTTCCATCCTAAAATCAAGCAAATCCTTGGAGTTTTGGATTTTTGGTAGATTAAATTTGAGAGTTCAATTAAATCAAGAACCTTGTGTTTTGAATTGAGTTTAACCACCAATTTGAGATTAAATTAAATGTCAAGGAATTTATTCTAAATTTTGGAACTTTAGTTGGTGGAAGGAACTTTGGGATTTAATTATGGATTAGGAATTGTTTCTAACCTTAGGGATGGTTTGATTTAGGCTCCAAATTATTTGGTTGAGGTTCAAGGCGAAGGAATTTTGGTGAGCAATTCGGGGATTGGATTCTTGAGCTTAACCAAGGTAAGGGACTTTATGCCGGTATGCTTAAATGCAAGTCGAGAACTGAATTTAAAAAAAAAAAAATTACTTTTGAAATAAAAAGATTTCCATGAATGTTTTGGTTATGATTGTTGATGAATTTTGAAAGGCTATGTATGAAAATAATTCTCACATGTATGTTCTTATGAATATGATGCATGTTATATGATTTATGATATGAGGAATGACATGAAAACTTTGTTTTATGTTGCATCATGAAATGAAAAATTGAAAATGCTTTGGGACCTCATGCATACATTGTGTTTCCATGATAAAAAAATGATTTCGAAGGCTGTGGCAATTACCCCCTAACATTATTGACGTACATCTATATGAAAAGGAGCCTTGCGAGGCTATATGAAAAGGAACCTGAAAATGTTAGATGAAAAGGAACCTGAAAAGGTTAAATGAAAAGGAAATGTTAGGTTGGGTTAATTGTCCACATTAAGCCGAAGAGAAAAGTTGAAACAGGAACATTTCCGCTACGAAAGGAATTTAGGTCCCATCAAAGAAAAGAAAGAAAATGTTTTGAAAACTCATTATGTGTGTGTATGCATATCCTAACCCGGTAGTGAGGTCACTTACTGAGTATTGAAAAATACTCACCCTTTTCAAAAATATTTTTCTTTTTAGGTAAAGGCAAGGGCATCATGGGCGAATGACTTGGTAGTTGTTGCAGAGGCCATGGGTGACATAGAAAAGTTTTACTTCCGCAAAACTCTTATAGGCTAGCATTTTAATTAGATTATTTTTTTTTCATGACCTTTTAACTGTTGGGTTCTACAAATTCTTTTTGATTTTAAACGTTTTGGTTTATTCTTATGTTTTGAAATAAAGGGATCCCGAGCTAAAGTTTTTGATTGTTTTAGTAAATGATTGGATCTTTTATGTTCTTTTTAAAGATTTCTAAATTTATAATAGAATGTATGTGGTAGCGTCCCTAGGGAGTCTAATTTGATATGTAGGGTCGTTACACCCACACTCCCAAATAGCTTAGGTTAGGTGAATAGCCTCTCCAAAGCTCGTATGGTGTCTTATCCAGCCTTTTGTGAGGAACCCTGTTATGAATAAAACAAGAAGGAAGCACAACTTCCCGCCACAAATTTAAAAATTTGTCTTTAACTACAGTTACTTATAAATTTTTTGTTAAAATACTATTTTGGTTCTAGTACTTTGGGTTTCATTCCATTTTGGTCATTGTACTTTCAAATATCTAAATTTAGTCCTCGTACTTTCAACAAAGCTTAAAATTGGTCATTGCTATTATTTTGAAGTTTTTTTTTTATTGAAATTAGTTAAATAATAATAATAATTTTCATGCAAGAAAACACACAATGTGAACATAGTTTCAAAATTTATAGAGAAAACAAAATTGGACTTCTGAAATAGGAACCTTCCAATTTCTCAAAATTGCATTTTGGCAACAAAAGTTTGAAATAAAACAAGTTTGCCTGTTTTAAATTTGGATTTCTGAAATAAGAACGTTCCAATTTCTCAAAGTTGCATTTTGGCAACAAAAGTTTGAAATAAAACAAGTTTGCTTGTTTTAAAATTGGATTTCTGACATAAGAACCGTCCAATTCTCAAAATTGCATTTTGGCAACAAAAGTTTGAAATAAAACAAGTTGGCCCCTTTTAAAATTGGAATTCTGAAATAAGAACCTTCCAATTTCTCAAAATTGCATTTTGGCAACAAAAGATTGAAATAAAATAAGTTTCCCCCTTTTAATATTGGACTTTTGAAATAAGAACCTTCCAATTTCTCAAATTTGCATTTTGGCAACAAAAGTTTGAAATAAAACAAGTTTGCCCCTTTTAATATTGGATTTTTGAAATAAGAACCTTCCAATTTCTCAAAATTGCATTTTGGCAACAAAAGTTTGAAATAAAACGAGTTTGCCGCTTTTAATATTGGATTTCTGAAATAAGAACCTTCCAATTTTTCAAAATTGCATTTTGGCAACAAAAGTTTGAAATAAAACAAGTTTGTCCCTTTTAAAATTGGATTTCTGAAATAAGGACCCTCCATTTTTTCAAAATTAAATTTTGGTAATGAAATTTAAAATAAAATAAATTGCCTCCTTTTAAAAATGAATTTCTGAAATAAGAACCCTCCGTTTTTAAAATTATTTTCATAAATAATTTATGTTTTTTATAAAATAAGGAATTTGTTTTGAAATATCAAAATAAATTCCATGTCTTTCTAATGCCCTTGAGCCACTCATAGTTATTAGTTTATATTTTATTTTTAAAATGTGAATTAATAAATTTTGGGACATTCAAAATAAAGTATAAAAATATTTTTCTTTGAACTAATAAATAAAAGGATTATTTTGAAACAAAATGTGGTAACCGTTTTTTCTAAAACGGGTGTTGTAGGGGTGCTAACACCTTCCCTACACTCAATCAACTCCCGGGCCTAATTTCTAGTTTCATAGACAACATTTTTCCTCTAAAATGGGTGACCAATCACACCCTATGATGATTGGTGGCCCAAATCTTTTATCTTGAAAGAGACTCCTAGTTAGGATGTCGGCCGCTCCGCGTGGCGATGACGTTGCGACAGCTTGGCGACTCCACTGGGGACTTTAGAGAGTCAAGCCACTTAAAATTTATTTTTCTATTCTCGTTTTATTAGATTGTTTGGTCCATTGTTTATTTTATTTTGAAATTTATTTCTATAATTTTATTTTGTATATTATCATGCAATTCCACACACCTATTACAGCTCTATACCTGAGCTTTACCCTTCAGGATTAGAATTGAGGATGTAGTACTGTCGACCTTCGAGGGGATTGCGAATGCCCCCGTGTAGGCACACAAAAAATCCTCGCTCAAGTTGATTTATTTGTTATTTTATAACATTTTAATTAATTTGGGGGCCTTTGTCTTCTTGGATTAGAATTCCATCCTCACATCACGTTTATCATTCAATTTTTTTTAAACGTTCTTTGTTTTCTTTTTGTTTGTTCGTTATTCTCATTTTTTATTTTTTTGTAAAATCTTTTGTTTTAAGTAAAATTTAGTTTCTTCTCATTAGTACAATCTCGGTGATTTTTTTTAAAAAAGAAAGGGAGAAATTTTGAAATAATTTTTGACAAAAAGGATTTACTTTTCCTTTTAAGATTAAAGTCTCTATGTTTATTTTATTTATTTATATTTTTTAGTTTTATTTATTTATTATTATTTTTTTTTTCTCTCTTTTCTTTTGAGACATAGCGTTGCATATTTAGTAAAGTTGTATCTTAGGGTCACACGTGCATTAAAAGTATGTTTTAGGATCATTATATCTTAAGATTAGTAGTGTCGACTTTCGAGAGGATTGCGAATGCCTCCGTGCAGGCACATGAAGATCTTTGCTAGTTTATTTTCTCACGTTTATCTCATCATTTTTTTTTGTTTTTGTGTGTTTTTCCTTATATTCTCTCTTTACTTTGTCGTTTAGTAGTAAATGGTTAGGTGGAGTAATGTCGACCTTCGAGGGGATTGTGAATGCCCCCGTGTAGGCGCATGAAAGTCTACACATCTTTCTTTTTCTAAAATAGTTTAGTTTTCTTTTTTGAAAGGGAACAAAATGAGTGCCAATGTACCTATTGAGTCAATACGGTCTGATGAGCCAATAATTGTGCTACAATGGGCAGACCAGCTGCAACTAAGACACAGGAACACTCTATCCTCATTTAGTGAAGTATCATTACCTTCTTCATGTTAAGTCCAATTAATTCCTAATGAGCTAGGGAAATTGAAGACGATTTGGGAATGCTTCATACCAGAACATCGACTTTTGTTCTCAAGAAAATACGATCATATAGCATATCTGATGTACATTCCAATTAATTGTTTCGCCGTACAAGCTTTGGTGGACTTCTGGGCTCCTGCGTATAGATGCTTCACATTCAAAGACATGGATCTAGTACCTACCATACAAGAATAACAAACAATGTTAGGTACTCCAGTGAAGGTCGGGGATACAGTCTATGGTTTTAATCCTTAACTCACAGTAGGAAGGGACTTATCTAACTTACTTTCAGTACAGGCAACCGAAAAACATACAGTTAGGACATTTCTACGAGAAGGAATTCGTGCAAACGACTATTTCCCAAATATCTGAGATGCTCCGGAGAGTACCACAAACATCTGTAATGTATAGACAAATTTTATATAGCTACCTCACATCATAGTCTTTTGAACATACTACTTTTTGTGTCCATAAGGACTCGAAAAAAAAAACATACAATTAGGAAATTACAATGAGAAGGAATTGGTGCATACTTCTATTTCTCAAACATCCGAGAACCTCCAGAATGTACAACAAACATCCGAAATGTCTTGTCAAATTTTATGAAACTTCCTCGGAACTTACTCTTTTGAACATACCACTTTTGGTGTTTATCAGGTTTCGATAGAAAAACATACAGTTAGGACAATCCTACGAGAAGGAATTCGTGCAAACGACTATTTCCCAAATATCCGGGATGCTTCGGAGAGTACCACAAACATCTGTAATGTATAGACAAATTTTATATAGCTACCTCACATCATACTCTTTTGAACATACTACTTTTTGTGTCCATAAGGACTTGAAAAAAAAAAACATACAATTAGGTAATTACAATGAGAAGGAATTGGTGCATACTTCTATTTCTCAGACATCCGGGATCCCCCAGAATGTACAACAAACATTCGAAATGTCTTGTCAAATTTTATGAAACTTCCTCGGAACTTACTCTTTTGAACATACCACTTTTGGTGTCTATCAGGTTTCGATAGAAAAAAATACAGTTAGGACAATCCTACGAGAAGGAATTCCTGCAAACGACTATTTCCCAAATATCCGGGATGCTCCGGAGAGTACCACAAACATCTGTAATGTATAGACAAATTTTATATAGCTACCTCACATCATACTCTTTTGAACATACTACTTTTTGTGTCCATAATGACTCGAAAAAAAAAACATACAATTAGGTAATTACAATGAGAAGGAATTGGTGCATACTTCTATTTCTCAAACATCAGGGATCCTCCAGAGAGTACAACAAACATCCGAAGTGTCATGTCAAAGTTTATGAAACTTCCTTGGATCTTACTCTTTTTAACCTACCACTTTTGGTGTCTATTAGGTTTCGATATAAAAACATACGGTTAGGACATTTCTACGAGAAGGAATTCGTGCAAACTACTATTTCTCAAATATCCGGGATGCTCCGGAGAGTACCACAAACATCTGTAATGTATAGACAAATTTTATATAGCTTCCTCACATGATACTCTTTTGAACATACTACTTTTTGTCTCCATAAGGACTCGAAAAAAAAACATACAATTAGGTAATTTCGATGAGAAGGAATTGGTGCATACTTCTATTTCTCAAACATCCGGGATCCATCAGAGAGTACAACAAACATCCGAAATGTCTTGTCAAATTTTATGAACCTTCCTCGGAACTTACTCTTTTGAACATACCACTTTTGGTGTCTATTAGGTTTCGATAATAAAAACATACAGTTAGGACCTTTCTACGAGAAGGAATTCGTGCAAACTACTATTTCCCAAATATCCGAGATGCTCCGGAGAGTACCACAAACATATGTAATGTATAGACAAATTTTATATAGCATCCTCACATCATACTCTTTTGAACATACTACTTTTTGTGTCCATAAGGACTCGAAAAAAAAAACATACAATTAGGTAATTCCAATGGGAAGGAATTGGTGCATACTTCTATTTCTCAAACAGCCGGGATCCTCCAGAGATTACAACAAACATCCGAAATGTCACGTCAAATTTTATGAAACTTCCTAAGAACTTACTCTTTTGAACATACCACTTTTGGTGTCTATCAGGTTTCGATAGAAAAACATACAGTTAGCACATTTCTAACGAGAAGTAATTCGTGCAAACTACTATTTCCCAAATATCTGGGATGCTCCGGAGAGTACCACAAACATCTGTAATGTATTGACAAATTTTATATAGCTTCCTCACATGATACTTTTTTGAACATACTACTTTTTGTCTCCATAAGGACTCGAAAAAAAAAACATACAATTAGGTAATTCCAATGAGAAGGAATTGGTGCATACTTCTATTTCTCAAACATCAGGGATCCTCCAGAGAGTACAACAAACATCCGAAATGTCATGTCAAATTTTATGAAACTTCCTCGAATCTTACTCTTTTTAACATACCAGTTTTGGTGTCTATCAGGTTTCGATATAAAAACATACAGTTAGGACATTTCTACAAGAAGGAATTCGTGCAAACTACTATTTTCCAAATATCCGGGATGCTCCGGAGAGTACCACAAACATCTGTAATGTATAGACAAATTTTATATAACTTCCTCACATGATACTCTTTTGAACATACTACTTTTTGTCTCCATAAGGACTCGAAAAAAAAAACATACAATTAGGTAATTTCGATGAGAAGGAATTGGTGCATACTTCTATTTCTCAAACATCCGGGATCCTCCAGAGAGTACAACAAACATCCGAAATGTCTTGTCAAATGTCTTGTAAGTTCCGAGGAAGGTTCATAAAATTTGACAAGACATTTCGGATGTTTGTTGTACTCTTTGGAGGATCCCGGATGTTTGAGAAATAGAAGTATGCACCAATTCCTTCTCATCGAAATTACCTAATTGTATGTTTTTTTTCGAGTCCTTATGGAGACAAAAAGTAGTATGTTCAAAAGAGTATCATGTGAGGAAGCTATATAAAATTTGTCTATACATTACAGATGTTTGTGGTACTCTCCGGAGCATCTCGGATATTTGGGAAATTGTAGTTTGCATGAATTCTTTCTCGTAGAAATGTCCTAACTGTATGTTTTAAGATCGAAACCTGATGACACCAAAAGTGGTATGTTAAAAAGAGTAAGATTCGAGGAAGTTTCATAAAATTTGACATGACATTTCGGATGTTTGCTGTACTCTCTGGAGGATCCCGGATGTTTGAGAAATAGAAGTATGCACCAATTCCTTCTCATTGTAATTACCTAATTGTATAACATAATATATAGGCTAAATTATAGAAAATACCCCTAAATTATGGGTTTTGTTTCAATAATACCCTTAAACTTTAAAAAGTTTAAATAATACCCCTAATTTTAAAAAAATGTTCAAAAATTCCCTTACTATTAAGTTTTGGATGGAAAACGTTAAAGTTTCGTTTCAATAATACCTATGAACTTTAAAAAGTTTCAAACATACCCCTGACCTTTCACAATTTATAGAGAAAACACTTTGGGAGAGATTGTACCATTTGTACATTGTGACAGGACTAACATCAATATAGTGCCGAGTTCGATGGCTTATATGAGAGGAAAAATTTTCCTACGTCGCCATTGAATGGTTGCCATGTACCATTATTCTTTCAATGAAACTAGATTTTCATGTGGGCTCTACCAATTTAAAAGGCATCCATTCCTTAATTTTGATTTTCTTTGTCCCTCGTTTCTCTCTCTATCAAACGGTGGAGGAAGATTTTTCATGGTAAGCTCTTGCTTGTACAAACCACAAACGAACACTTCCTTCTCTGATTTTGCTGGAAAGATTGAAGCTTTTTTCTTTATTGTAGATTATTCCCAAAGAATTTGCAGAGAAATATTTACCTAATGAGTTTGGTATAATCAAACTTCAAACCACAAATGGTAGAAATTGGCTACTTTTGTACAAATGGAGTCGAAATTGAGGTAGTTTTGCTTACATTTCAACTGGGTTGAAGCATTTTGTAGAGGAGAACTTTCGAAAGAAAAGGATTATGGATTCTTCCAATTGATTAACTAAGGAAAATTTGTATTCATGAAATTACAAGAGATCCCTCCCTCCCCTTCCACTTCACTAGTTTCCATTCCATCAAAATGGAAAAATTTCTAGTCCTGAACTACTTCCGGTTCGCCCATGGAAAAAGAGAAGAACGAGAAGGACCTTGAGAGAGAGAAACGAAGGAGAGAAAAGGAAAAATTAAGGAATCAATTACATTTAAAATTGTGGGGCCCACATCAAAATTAACTTTAAAATAATGGATACATAGCAACCAATCAATCAAAGTGGTATGCAAAATTTCCATAGTAGGTCTAGAAAATTTCCCCTCAATCGCTTTCAAAACAACAAGTGAAATTTTAACATGTGTCCATAACTTTTATTGCACACGGTTTAATACTTTTATGTCAAATTTAATCATATAGCTTTAGATAAAATTATTAATTAAGTATATTTTGTTTAATAAATTACTTCATGATCTTATTATATATTATATATTTTTTAAATTAAAGTATAAAAAAGACACAATTATAAGAACTTAATAGACTAAATTTGTTGTCTAATAAAAAAGTTTAATTAATGCAAAAAGATTTTTTTTATTGTAGATATTTTAAAAATAATAGTAATTGTACCAACATTATTCAAGAATTCATTCGATGCAACTTCCGCAAATAAATTATTTTATTTAATTTATCAGTAAATGACGTGGAGGTATCTTGGGGATTTGGAAGGTGACATTTTTATTGACCTAATGGAAGGGACAATCTTAAAAAAATCTTTGTATAACAAATATTCAAAACTATGATTGTGGATAAGAATGAGTGATAAATGACATGACAAAAAACACCATAATAGATGTGTTATCTTATTTCTTTATATATGATCATGGCATAGATTGCATAAAAATATAATTTAATGGATAAAAAAGAAAGTACAATTCCAAGTTTAATTAGAAACGTAGATAGAATTCTTCAAATTTAATAAACGAAATGTACACCGTACGTGTTTAGAGATATGAAAATATTTTCTAATTGTTAATGTTCTAAAATTTATTAGTTTATCAAGACAAATGAAGATTAAGCCCAAACCATACGATTGAAATTTAAAATGTTTAACATAAGGAGCAAAGTAGACAAAAAATTTTGGTAGTACAATAATACGTGGATCAAAAGTGATCACTTGGTTCAATTTGGCCTTTAGATAAGACCAAACCGTTTTGAAGAAAGCTAGAACAATAGTGTAATGATAAGAAATACGATGACATTTGTATTTCAACATGCGTGGAAAAGATTTATATGTATGATATTTGGTTCCCAAGGTTTGAGCTTTGTTTCAATTTTTTGTTTTCTAAGCCTTGAAGCTTTTCATTTTATGTCTAATAAGTCATTGAATTTTCGAAAATGTGAAATAGGATATATGCCCCTGTTAAACACAAATTTGAAATCTCGATGATTCGGTAGACACTTTGAAATATCTATTAGACACTTGATTGTAATTGCAATTACAACAACCACTATAAATTAGGGAGAGATTGTACCATTTGTACATTATTTCAGGACTAACATCAATACAGTGCCAAGTTCGATGGATTATATGAGAGGAAATTTTTTCCTACCTCCCATTTAATGGTTGCCACGTATCCATTATTCTTTTAAACTAAATTTTTATGTGGGCTCTACCAATTTAAATGACATCCATTCCTTAATTTTCATTTTCTCTCTCCCTCGTTTCTCTCTCTATCAAACGGTGGAGGAAGATTTTACATGGTAAGCTCTTGCTTGTACAAACCCACAAACGGACACTTCCTTCTCTGATTTTTCTAGAAAGATTGAAGCTTTTTTTTCTAATTGTAGATTATTCCCAAAGAATTTGCAGAGAAATATTTACCTAATGAGTTTGGAATAATCAAACTTCAAACCTCAGATGGTAGAAATTGGCAGCTTTTGTACAAATGGAGTCGAAATCGAGGAAGTTTTGCATACATTTCAGCTGGGTGGAAGCGTTTTGTAGATGAAAATCTTTCAAAAGAAAAGGATTATGGATTCTTCCAATTGATTAAGAAAAGTAAATTTTTATTCACGAAATTACAAGAGATCCCTCCCTCTCCTTCCCCTTCAATGGTTTCCATTCCATCAAAATGGAAAAATTTCTAGTCCAAAACTACCTCTAGTTCGCCCATGTCAATAGAGAAGAAGGAGAAGTACCTTGAGAGAGAGAAACGAAGAAGATAAAAGGAAAATTAAGGAATCAATTACAGTTCATTTTGTGGGGCCCACATCAAAATTAAGTTTAAAAGAATGGACGTGTAGCAAGCATTCAATCATAGAGGTATGCAAAATTTCCATAGTAGGTCTACAAATTTTCCCCTCAATCACTTTCAAACATGTTAACATGTGTCCATAACTTTTATTGCACATGGTTTGATATTTTTATGTCAAATTTAATCATATAAAAAGTTTAATTTATACAAAAAGATTTTTTTATTGTAGATATTTTAAAAACAATTATAATTGTACCAACATTATTCAAGAATTTATTCGATTCAACTTCCCCAAATATATTTTATTTATTTAATTAATCAATAAATGACGTGGAGGTGTCTTGGGGGTATGAAAGGTGAAATTTTATTTGACATAATCAGTGGCAAATCTAGAACTTTATGTAAATGGGGCTTGATATATTTTGAATTTCGTTTGTTCACTACTATAAATGTGGGATTTCATGACTTTAAAAAATGGTTGTAACCACATTCTGTTATTCTTTTTTTCAAACTTTGAATCAACCATCAAAGAAAGAGTATCAATGCACCTCAAAAAAAAATTCATTATTTTGTGTTTTATGATTGTTTCTTGCAGTCAACAATAAACTATTACTAGCATTCATAAACTGTTACTGTCAAATTTTCTATGACAATTTATCATTGTCAATAAATAACTCAAGAATTTGACTTTTCTATCAAGATATAGATATTAACAACAGTAAATAACCATCAACAAAATGTTTGTATTGACATTGCGCCATTGTCACATAAAACATTAATAATGTTACCTTTTTAGTACCAAGAATACCTTAATTAGGACACGTTTTTTACGTCACATGTCTTTCTTGGATTACTATATATCTTATTGTAAAAAAAAAAAATTCATACGATGACACCTATCTATCGTCATAGAAGTTCGATTGATGACAATATTACATTGTCAAGTAAATACATCTCACGATAGTTTTGTTAAATGTCAAAGAAATGCTTATAATGATGGAAATTATTTGTTTGATACCTCATAGCATGCAAAATAGTGCATGGCTTAGTTTTATGCTAGTTTTGCTATGATTTTGTGTGCTTTCATGTATTTTTATGTTTATTTCTTAGAAATCAAGCATTCAGAGCAAAACCGCAGAATTGTAAGATAATTGGACAAATTTGATAAACTTAAGGCTATATTTGAGGATTCAAGTGTTGAAGAGAAAGGACAAGGTAATTCGACGCGAGAGTATAGCGTTGCAATGCCATTTGAGATGCATGTCAACCTTGAAAACTCAAAGGCACAGAGTTGCAACACTGCTTATAGCGTTGCAACGCTGGTTGAAGAAGATTTTTTCCTTCTTTGCAAAATTTAAGGACAGCGTTGCAACGCTTTCTTCGACTCTATTTAAGGAACTTTTTCATTCGAGCAAAGAGAGCCGTTTTGAGAGCCTAAAACCCTAATTTCAATAAGGAGCATTGTTTTGGGACTTAGAGAGCAGTTTGGAGAGCTAAAGAGGAGACTCAATGCTATAGATCGCGGGACATCATGACAAGAACGAGTGTGAAAAGCGTCGTCCAATTTTTCTTTTTTCCCTTTACTTTGTTTCTTTCAATTTTAGGATTCTTTTGAGCTGAACCTTTTGTATTAATTCGAGTATTTCAAAATCTTGGATGGTTGTGACAGTAGAACTTACATTTGATTTTGAGTTGTTATATATCTTAACGTTATTTATGCATCCTTATGTTTATGCTCGTAACTTTTGGCTAAAGTTAGTTTTTAGAATTTGAGTTTAGCTTGAAAGAGTAGAACTTGAATTGAGATGTGGTTGCATAACTAATAACAGAGTATTGCATGAGAATGAGTACTTTGTTATTAGATGTCGTTATAGAAACCTGTTAATGCCATGCATGAGTAGTAAAAATAGACCGAAAGGGTGATTTATTACTTATCGATGAGTTCAATTGAGCTTGAAAAGGCCAACTAGATAGATTAGAAATTCTTGACTTATAGTGTTGCATGTTATAACTTTTCTTAGTCAAATTAAGTTTGTGTTTCATGTTAATTCAATCACCAATGTCTCTCTAGCTAAATGGACTCCAACCTTGTAAATATTTAGCTTACTTTTATATTCTTGTTTCAATCTAAGTTTAGGTTCTCTAAATAAAATTAGGTGTGAGTAACTATGGATGACCCTGGCCACTATTGTTGCAAAATATTTTGAGGTATGTTTTATAAATTAATATGATAAGAGCCTTCGACAAGCCATTCATCAAATTGACGCTGTTGCCGGGGATTGACATATTTTAATTTAATTAATATCATGGTGAACGTGCTTGATCTTAATTTAGAGTGTAAATAATGTATGTGTGTATAATTTTCTTCTTTTGTTTTTCCTTGTATATGTGAATAGTTGTGTAGTGTTTATTTTTCTTGTTTTAATTGTAGTTCTCTTATTTTATTTTTTGTTGTTGTGTAAATTATGTATATTTTGTGTATTAGAGTTTTTTTTTTTTTGGGTTTTGTTGTATATTATGTTGTATATTATCCTTGTATAATTTTTGTAGATTATGTATTTTAAGTGTAATATATGTATACTATTTCTCTTGTGTTTTTTCTTGTTGTTTAGTTGAATTTTCTATACTCTATAAAATACTTTGTTTCCTTGTTTTTGTTTTGCTTTTGTTAAGTTCCTTTGTTTCATTTTGTGTGTAGTTTTTTTTAGTTAGTATCGTTTTAGTTTTTCTTTCTACTTGTTTTTGTTACTAGGCTCATTTGGATTGTGCTTGAAACAACAAGAATGCCTCACAAACCTGATAGCGTAGGTATTGTAAACCAGGAAGTAAATTTCATTTGTAATGCATTAGATTAATTAATTATAGAGCAAGATGATATGTTAGATGCCACTTTAGATGATGATTTTGATAAATCTAAAATGATAGAATCACTTGCATTAGAGTTTAAACATTAACCTGAACATCTTTGTTATGCTTTCCTAGGCAAGTTTTCAACTTTTCCTGTCATTATTTCTACTAAATTAAATAAAGAGGAAGAAGAAAAGTTGATAAAAGTCTTAAGTAAGCATAAGTCTGCATTAGGATGATCCATCAATGACATTAAATGTATTAGTCCATCCATAGTCATGCATAAGATACTTATGGAAGATACCTTTAATCCATCAGTAGAAGCCTAGAGGGGACTTAATCTTGCAATGACAGACATTGTGAAGGCTGGTGTATTGAAACTCTTAAATGCAAGGATTATTTATGCGATTTTTGATAGTTCTTTGGTGAGTCTTGTGCAGTTTTGTTAGGATATGTTTGGGAATGATTTTAGAAATATTGATTTTAGTACAATTGATTAGTTTATAATTCATTTATTAAAAGTGATTTTCATATAATCATTTTAATGTTTGGTTCTACACTTCCAATAGTGATTTTCATACAATTAAAAGTGATTTTCAAAAGGCATGTTTGGGAATGACTTTAAAATAATTGTTTTGAGTTAAGTGATTTAATTATAATCATTTGTTTTAAGTATTTAGTTAAAAATCATTTTAATATTTGATTCAACACTTGTAAAAGTGATTTAAATTTAATTAAAAGTATTTTTTTAAAAATTTATTAATGTTTGTTTTCAAAGGTGATTTTAGAATCATCAAGTTACTAAAAAAAGTATTGGATTTGAGATTTAAAAAAAAAATAGAAGGTACTAGACAAAAGTTATACTGAGAGAACTAAAAATTAAGAGAGAAAATATATAGAGAGAAAATTTTCACAGAGAAAAAAAAATGTTAGAGACACGGAGAGATAAAAATTTTAGAGGGAGGGACAAAAAATTTAGGAAGAGAAAATTTTAATAAAGAGAGCGAAATTCAAAGATAGAGAGATAAACAAAAAAAAATTGGGCAGACTGATAAAAAACTTAGGAAAAAAAGTTTAATGAAGAGAAAAAAAGTTAAGAGTTAGGGACAAAAAAGTAGAGCAAGAAGTAAAAAATTAGAGAGAAAAAAGTTAAAAAGATACAAAAATTATAGAGAGGAACAAAAAAAAATGGAAATAAAAAAAAGTCAAAGAGAGTTTAAACCATTAGAGAGAAAAAAAGTGAGAAAAATGAATAAAAATTTAAAAAGATAATAAAATTAGAAATACACATTATAAAAACTTTAGAGAGAGAAAATTTGTGATTTTGTAAACAATGATGGATGAACTCAATGGTAACTATTTTGAGAAAACACAATTTTTAATGGAAATTTAAATTTTTACAAACAATGACGGTTTTTACCATTCAGCAAAGGTATATTTTTTTAAAATGAAATAATAGTCATTTTAAATCACAATCAATTGACAAATTTCACTTGGAAATCACCTCCCAAGTGATTGACATGGAATCACTTCAAGTGATTTTGGATACTTCTAAAATCACTTGCTCACCATTGCAAAACATCACAATTTTGAAAGATAAGTGATTTTAGGCATGTCAAAAGTGATTTTGGCAATTCCAAAATCACTCCCAAACATGCCCGTAATATATTTCAAAAAATCATTTTATCTTTAATTTCAAAATGAAAATTTAACAGTTTTAGAATTTTAAGTATTTAGAACTTCTACAACAATATAAAAAACTCTCTTATCTATTTTTTTGTTATGAAAGTTTGTGCCTCCTCTTAGTTGGGTTTTTCTTCATTTCTTAATTATCCTCTCCCTAGAGAAAAATAGTTTAGCACACTTAAATTTTGAGTGAATAGTGTTGTTTCAAAAATCACATATCACTGTATAAATAATCTATTCAATTGTAAGTATGAATTATCACCATATTTATTACATATTCAACTATTTTTTTAGAAAAAAATCAATTTCAATATAAAATAAAATGAAAAGAAAATATTATCAATATGATAAAATAATTATTAAAAATACCACGTGCAAGGTGAGTAGTATCTTTTAAAAGCTTAAAAAACAAACCGTCAAGTTTGGATTGTACTCCAATTTTATTTTAAAATGTAAAAACCGGTTACCAAACAGATTTCTAACAAATTCCGTGATTTTTTGTTGTTTTTTTAAAACTAAATATTATTTTTAGATTTTCTACCCAACGCCACCTTAATTTTAACTGTGAATCAAATGTTATATAAAGGAAGCAATGGAAGAAGATGGGAAAACACACGTAGAAAAAATGGCATCAATTAGTTTCAAAATGCTTTTGGGAACCTGTGCTATGATACTCCTAGGGTTCCATCCTATGGTCTACCAAACAGATGCTATAAAAGTTGTTGTAGCTGATGTAGGCAAAGACGAATTCGCCATTTTAGAAAAGAAATCAAGCGCCAGCTTTGGAATGCATCGGAAAAGAGTAAAGTTTTCTTCGTTTAGGCCGAATCATTGGAGATCAAATTCATCACCTCCTCCACCATTCACCATTTCAAAGATGAAATCAAGGCCGCCCTATTTTATAATGAAACCAAAAGGTGCACCCCTTGTTTTTTCTAGGCCAAGTCAAAGAACATCGAATTCATTACATCCTTTACCGCGTTTTTCCTCCACGCTTTTAAGTCAGAAATCTAGGTCTGATTATGTAATGCATCCACAAGGCATACCTCGTCCTCCTTCTGAGTCAAATCAAAGGACATCAAATATACCACCTCCTCTACCATGCGTTGCATCCTTCATTTTAAAGAAGGAACCTAAAATGAACTTTTGGATGTTACCAAAAGGTGTACATATTCCTCCATCTGACCCAAGTCAAAGGACCTCGGACTATCAATCTCCTCCACTGCATGCTCCATCTGTCATTATAAAGAAGGAATCTAGGGTAAATTTTGGAATGTTATCAAAAGATGTACGTATTCCTCCTTTTGGGCTGAGTCAAGGTACATCAAACTATCCACCTTCCCCTCCCTGTTCTCCATCCATTTTAAAGAAGGAATCAAAGATCAACTTTGGAATGTTACCAAAAGGTGTACGTATTCTTCCATCAGAGGCTAGTGAAAGGACATGAAGCTATCCACCTCTTCAACCACATACTCCTTTTGTTATTTTAGAGTAAGAGTCAAAGTTTAATTTTGGAATGTATCCTAGAACACCCATTCCACCATCTGCACCAGGTGGAACGATACCAGAATTATTACCTCATCAACCCCCACTATCATCCCAATCAACTCAATTTAGAGCTCCTATTACTACTTTTAATACAAGTGTTGAGGATATTTTAAGTCACCCTCCTTCAATGTGGAATAAGAAAAATGGAGATTTACAAGTTTATATGGAAAAAATTGTGAGGTGATAGATATTTTATAATTTTACACAGAGAGTTGTAATAAATCACATAGAGTGTATATTATCTTCATTTAAAATCTTTATTGCCGCGGAATCTTTTTTTAAATTAATAAATAATTGATTTTGATTTAATAAATCAATAATGTTAATTACTTAAGTGTCTTAAAAATAAATAATATTTACATTTATTTTCAGTTTGTTTTATGTGAGTAAAGTTTAATTAAAAATAAATAATTTGTAAAGATATTTATATAAGGACAACGACTTGATCATCTCTTTAAAAAATAAATATAATTCATAGTATTGATCGAACAAGAAATTAATTTGAGTGTTGGGAAAAGAATGCTTCTCCAATATTTAACTTTTTAATATAAATTATGTATATACAATCATAAATACTAATGGGGAACGTAATAGGTACGAACAATTCATCCACAACGAAAGATTTTGACTATTAAACAGTTTAGAAATCAAATATTGAATCGACATTAAATTTGATTTTGACTATGAAACAATTTAGAAATCAAATATTGAATCGACATTAAATTTTGGTTAAATTGTAAGTTGAGTCACTGAACTTTCAGGTTTGAGTATATTTGGCACCTGGACTTTAAAAAATGTCTAATAAGTCTCTGAACTTTTGGTTTTGTCAATCCCTGAACTTTAAAAAGTGTCTAATAGATTTTTAAATTTTCAATTTTGTGTCCAATAGGTCTTTGAATATGTCAGGGACCTATTAATCTCAAAATTGAAAGTTCAGGGACCTATTAGATACAAAATTGAAAGTTTAGAGACTTATTAGATACTTTTTAAAGTTTAGAGACCAAATAGACAAACCTGAAAATTTAGGTGTAAAAGCCGCTTTTCATCTTCTAACATTTGGTTATATATATAGTATATTGGTGATTTGATTTTAAAATATTTTGATGGAGAAGAAAGCTTGGAATAAAATAAAAGTAAAAGAAAAATGAAAAACTATAGAATGCAGCTTGTTTAAGAAAGTAATTTGGAAAATAAGTGAAAGGAAATTAGATGTATATATTAGAAAATGGGTAATTTGGAAAAAAGAAAGCTTAAGCTTCCCACGGAAGATTTGAGTAAAAAAAAGGAAATACAAGAAAAGCGGTGAAGCCACACAAAAAGGGGGAAAAAATAATAAAAAGAAAGAAGCAAATAAAAAATATAGAGAAAAAGAGGGAGAAGGAATGGGGAGAAACCCATCACCACATTTGGAAACACAAAAGAGAGAGAGAAAAAAAAAAAAAAAAAAAAAAAAAAAAAAGAGAAGACAAAACAAGAGAAAGGAAGAAAAGGATAGTTCAAGGGAGGATGGTCGAAAAATCGTCGGAAAAGCCGTGGGTAACACAGTTCAAATAAATTTTTGAGCATTGAACTTGGTAAGTCTTT
Source organism: Trichosanthes truncata (assembly GCA_033996785.1). Lineage (NCBI taxonomy): Eukaryota > Viridiplantae > Streptophyta > Magnoliopsida > Cucurbitales > Cucurbitaceae > Trichosanthes > Trichosanthes truncata. The sequence continues at coordinate 51,737,861 of JAWPNB010000002.1, read as the reverse complement.
TTTTTTTTAAAGAAGAGCTTGGAAAAAAAAAACTAGGAAACTTAGATGATAATTTCATGAGTTTATTTTCTTTCTATCGAAAAATTCTTTAGGGTCTTCTTATGGTTCAAGAAATTTCATAGATCTTTGTCAGTATTATTTGTTTGGTGTTGGCTCATGTAAAAGAGAGAAAAGGAAATAGAAAATCAAATTTTTTGTTAGAAATAAAAAATAAGAAAAGGGATGTTGAATAAGAAATTTTGGCCAATCCTAAATTGCCACGTCATTATTCTAAATTAATGACAATATTACAAATAATTAAATTTGGGATTAATTATAAATTGACATGTGTCCCAAATTTAATTTGAAGATAAAAATTGACGAATCCTAAATTTTAAGGCCACATGTCTTCATTATGACCCGTTGACCAAATAATTAAATTAAATTTAGTCAAATTGGGTCCTTTGGTATTTGGGTCATGCTTAAATAAAGTTCAAAGGGATAGACCCTAAGCCGACAAAGTCCAAGCCCATAGGACTAGGCCCAAAGTCAACAATGTTCAAATCTAGGGGTTGGGTCTAAGAGCTATTAAAGCCCAATCCAACAAGCCCATGGAAAGCTCTAAAATAGGATAGCTCTCCTTTATTTGAAGGTTTCATAAATTAAACTCTCCAAAAGAGAACAAAAGAATTCAAAGAGACTTCATAAGCAAATAAGGTCAGAAGGCTCCCTGAAATCCTTAGGTACTGAACACTTCTTAAAGACTAAAGACTCTTCAAGACTTGAAGACTTGAAGACTCTAAAGATCAATTGAAGGTTCAACCTCAAGAACAAGTTGCAAAGCCCTTGAGGCAAATCCACATTTGATAACAAGCTACAAAGCCCTCGAGACAAATTCACATTCAAGAACAAAGATGCATAGCTCTCAAGTTAAATCTACGTTCGAGGTAAAGCCCTCGAGACATTTGTATATTTGAGAGAAAGAATTATAGGATAAACACATAAGATATTGTACTCCCACACAAAATCAATATAAATACAAGTTCTTTACACGTGTCAAATTTCTTTCTTTGTTGAAATTACGTGTGAACAAATTAGCATTCCTAGTGGGACAATCTCTATCTTTCATCCCTTTCCCTCCCAAAACACTAGTGATGTGTTGACGTTCAAAAGGACTTCTTCCATGACCGATGTCATGAGCAACTTGTACACGAGTTATGTTACCCATAGTTTCTCTAATGAATTGAGGTTGCAAGAAGATAAAACTCTTATTATAGCAAGCGAAGTAAGGATGCTACTGTGAGCATATGCTAATGACAAGTTTTTTTTTGTTAAGCGTAACCCCTTATTCGATCTCGCTTCTAACATAGATTCCGTCATGACAAATAAAACAAGCACTGTAGAAGAAAGAGTGGCAATTGAAGAAAGAAATTCTCAAGAACGAAATTCTCAAATTGCATTCCTAAAGGACATGGAGAAATATCATCAACATATTCAAGCTCACTAACACTAGACAACGAAAAAGTGAACCCGTTGTTGATTATATAAATCGTTGGAGAACCATGAGTCTCGATTGCAAAGATCGTCTCACTGAGTTATCTGTTGTCAAAATGTGCATTCAAGGCATGCATTAAGGACTTCTGTACATCCTCCAAGGTATAAAACCTCACACATTTAAAGAGCTAGCAACTCGCGCCCACGACATGGAGCTAAGTATTGCTAGTTGGGGAGACAAAGACCTTCTAGCCCTTAACATAAGGAAAGAAGGAGAGAACATCAAAGCAACTTCAGAAGACTCTATGGTTGTCACTACAATCCTTCTCGAGTTTTCTTCAAAGGGAAAAAACATAAGAAGATTGATAAGCGACAAGAAAATGAAAGGTATCGCTTAACTTTGAAGGAAAGACAGAAAAAAGTCATCCTTTTACTGATTCTGACATTCTTGACATGTTAGAAAAACTACTAGACACACGACAAATCAAACTTATCGAGTGTATGTCGATGGAAGAGATGGAAAAATTAAATGATCCCAACTACTGCAAGTATCATCGAATTGTCAGTCACCCGATGAAGAATGGTTTTTTCCTAAAAGAGCTAATTCTAAGGTTAGCTAAAGAAGGAGGAATTGAGCTAGACCTTCATGAAATTGCTTAGTCAAATCATGTTACAGTAACAACAAATACATGCAGTAAAATACGCTCTAGTCTGCTTTGTTATCAGGGAGTGCGAATAGTCCAATTTGGAACTTTAAAACCTATAGGAATTTGGTTTCAACATGAGGTGTGACTAAAAATAAATCTCAAGTTGAGATAGAACCTACCAATGATAAAGACAAAGATCAAGCTCTTGTCACACATCTGAAGAAGCAAATGAAAAATTTAGCCTCAAACGAGTCTTTCCCAATTTAGAAGTCACAGAGAAAAAACAAGCATCAAAGAAAGAAGAATCCAATCCAAGGAAACTTAAACCAAAGTGGAAGGAAAAAATATTTTTTTTCAACATCGACAACCAGTGACCTTAAAAGAATTATTCTCAGGGAATTTCTTTTCCATAGAAAAAGAAGAAGAAAACTATGCAAGTTTGTATTGCATTAATGTGGAAGAAGTTGATGATTCAAAAGCAGTCGAGCAAAGAACTTCTATCTTCAACTGCATCAAGCCTTCAATTATTTGACCTTCAGTCTTCTAAAGGATGAGTATGACTATGACAAAAGAAGAAAACCAATGTCTAACTTTTGTCTCCACTTGACCTTTAGCCTTCCAAAGGCTAGGCATCTCCACATCGAGGAAATGCTAACCTTCAACGTCTGTTTTGTTCATCTCAAAGAAGCAAGCAATTAACATGAAAGAAAGATGAACACCTTGAAGATGGAACTATTCGATGAAGTAAATAAAGACATAAAGATTTATAGTCTTGTCCCTTCAAGTATGAAAAGGAAGTTCTTCGTTCTCATAAGTACAAAGGGTTCCATAAAAGTGAAGAAAAATCTCATCATTATAAAAAACCCTACATATGAAGGATCTGATCAAGACTATGATGATGATAAGGGAATTTAAAATGTAAAAGCTCCTTATCACAAGAGTCTAAACTGCATGGTGTTCCTGGCCTACATCAGCTTAAATGGTGAAAGACCCTAATTTTTATTTTATTTTATTATGTTATAACTTGATCCCTTTTGCTCGAAGGCTACGTAAGCAACCTTAAACAAAGCTTTAGGTTTAGTCTTCAAAAAATAAAAGAACAAACATTTTCACCCCTAGGAAACAAGACATCACACGTTGGATGCATAAAAGAGGGCTTCGCTCACTTTAAGTTCTAGATTCGTTCCCTTTAAGTTCGGTTCTTCACTCTCTCCCCAAAAGTTTGAGCTTCGCTCACCTTATGTTCATGTCGTGACTTGTTTTCCTTAAGTTCAGGTTTTGCTTTGCTCGCCTCAAGTGTAGGTTGTCACTCATTTTCCTCATATCCCAATTGTCACTTCAAGTTCGAGTTTGAAGCTTCGCTCACTTCAAATTCAACTTTGAGCATCGGATGCTTCAAGTTCAAGATAGAGTGTCCATTGCTTCAAGTTCAAGTTTGTGATTTAGTTTTCTTTAAATTCACGTTCAAGCGTTACTTGCTTCAAGTTCAAGTTCAAGGATTCTCTCGCTTCGAGCTCGAGTTTGAATCTTCAATTACTTCAAGTTCAAGTTTGGAGCTTCGCTCCTGTAATGACCCAACTTCTTAAACTTTATTTCTTAGGGTTGCTACTACATGCATGCAAAACATGGACTTTTAAAAGTAAAGTGAAAGCTCAAGAAAACCAAATACAAAAATTTCATTAAAATAAAAACTTGTTGAATTTCAAAGGTGGTTTGAATTCGAGATCCCAACAAACAATAATTTACACAACTTAATGAATATGGAATATTTGAATAATTACAAAACCAGAAAGTTAAAGAAATGATCATAAAACATGACCTAGGAATTTCTATATATGATCCTATGAAGCTCTGATCAGACACTATTTCCATAGCCTTGCCAAGATGAACACTCTTGCCACATGCTCCGTAAGTCATGTACCATCTGAAAAGAAAATAAGGTTAGCATGGGTGAGTATAAAAATATACTCAGTAAGTAGCCTTACTCGAGGGCTGAAACTGTGAACATTTAAAACATGATTGGTACTGAATCATGTGAAATCCTGACTAATTTGTTCATTCATGTTCTAATACATAAGGGCCTTAACTGATAACATGAAAACATTCTATCTAACTGATTTACACTATAAAATGTTCTGATACATAAGACCCTTAACTGATAACATGAGAACATGAAAACATGAGAACATTATGTCTAAGTGTACGATTAGCATATACCCCAAAACTGAACCAACTATGGTGCCTATGAGGGTCAATCCTGTAAGGCCAAGCGTCACTAAATGTTAGTTGGTGATTCCCTAGTGGTACTAAACCTATCCTAACACAATACCTCATGAAAAAATGTGCCCGACCAACTATGGTCCCTATGCGGATCAATCTTGTAAGATTAAGCACCACTAGAGGTTAGTTGGCAATATAGTATTGCATGAAAATCACTCACTGAATATATAGGGGAGCTACCCTAAAGCTGTACCAACTATGGTGCCTTTGTGGGTCAGTCCTGTAAGGCAAAGTGCCAGTTGAGGTTCGTTGGTGACTTTCTAGCAGAACTAGGCCTATCCCAACATAGTACCTCATGAAAACATACATGAAAATATACATGACGTGAGGGAAGGTAATTGTCACTAGGAACATGAGTCTTAAGAACAAACATACATTTCACTGAGGCCTTCTAAACATGCTAGAAATTATAGTATTATTTACTATTTCATTCCATATTATAGACCCCTCTAAAACATGCTAAACATCAAAAGCCATCTTATGCCATTCTGGTCACACTATACATGAATAGTAATATGAACATGCTATATTTTAAAAGTAGTCTAAACTACCACCAACCAGTCAAACAACTCAAGTATTATGTATACTTAATCAACTTATCAAACATCAAAGTAATCTATACACAATCAACTATTCAAATATTTTAGGTATACTGTACTCAATCATTCAGTCAAATAACTCAAGCATACTGAACTCTATAGCTAAATAAACATTTCCAAAGATTCATGTTTATTTAGTTCTAAATCAACTGCCCAAATATTCATACTTAAGAGAAATTATAAACATAGTCATACATACATTCCATATCTCACATACTCCATTTCTAAGACTTGAGTGAATCCAATTTGGCTACTTACCTTAAAAGCGACTACAAAGCGAACTTGGCTTATGCAATAAACGTTCTTGCCCAACCTCAACAATTTCTAACATTAATCAATAATTAACAACTTGACATTTCAAACATGTTATTCGATCAACAAATGTTGTTAGCCTACCCAATAAGTACTAAGAAGAAAATATCTCAAAGAGTTGGCACCCAAAGCAACCTTAACCTTAGTTAATTTGTTTGAACCTCAACATTTGGAAAAAATTTCAAATAGATTTCGAATGAACCTTACCCACTGATTTTCTCCAAAACTTATTGTTGGTTCCATTTCACAAATCCATGACCCAAAGATTATGGGTATTTTGAAACAATGTCCAAAAAATTCATAGGTCAACTCAAACATCAAAAGCTCACACAAAACCAACATGAAATGAACGTCACCTCTCACTAGAAACAAAACCCGCTGGAAAACATGTCTAATCTAACGTCATGTTGCCGCTCACCGTCAGGTATTGTTGCACAAAGAGGAAACTAGCCGTCGGAGAAAAGAACGAGATAGAAAGAAAATCGAGCTACACTCGCGTGAACAATACGATCTTGTCGGATTTTTCGAACGCTGCAACCCATGAAGGATCGCTACATCACATGCATCTAGGAGGGAAGAAATGCGTGGGTCACACAGCCATAACCACCAATAAGAGAATGCAGCTTGCAAAAAGTTGTGGCATCGCCGTAGTCGCGAACCTGCGAGGGCTATGTTAGACATGGAAGCCGCTTGCATTGTTGTACAAGCCGTGAGCCACCTGTCGATCGAAGCTCGAGCGTTATTAGATTGATGGGTCGTGGATTTTTCCAAATGCTACCGCTGGAGTCGTGGAGGAGTTCGTTGGAATAAAGAGGTTGAAGAAGAAGAAGATGGAGGATGATGGCTGTTGTTCATAAAGTGGGAGAGGTTGAAAAAGAAGACACAAGGGATTTTATGGTTTTCTTTTCTTTTTCTTTTTTTCCTTCTATATGACCTCACCCTAACCTCATCTCCCCTTTTTCAACACACTTTAGCCAAAAATTAGGCCCAAACCCTCAGATTAAATTATAACAAAAACTCTAACAAACCCAAAGCACAAGGTTTACTCCAAAATTAACAAATCAATCTCACCTAGAGACATGGGGCATTGCTCTGCTCAAGCTCAAATTTGAGGCTTCGCTTGCTTCAAGTTCTGGTTAGAGGCTTAGCTCAATTCAAGTTTAAGTTCTAGCTTCACTTGTCTTAAGGTTCAAGTTCTAGTTTTACTTGCTTGAAGTTTAAGTTCGAGCATTGCTCATCTTTAAGTTTGAGTTTGAGCTTTGCCTGTTACAAATTCAAGTTCTATCATTGCTCGCTTCAAGTTTAAGCTTTACTTGCTTGAAGTTCAGGTTTGAGCTTACTTCACTTCAAGCTCAAGTTCGAGTTTTCCTCCCTTCAAGTTCAAGTTTGTGCTTCTCTCTCTTAAAGTTCAAGGTCGAGCGTCAGTCACTTTAAGTTCAAGATCAGGACTTCAATCCCTTCAAGTCCAAATTTGAGCATCGCTCGATTCAAATTTGAAGATCGAGTTTTGCTTGCTTTACATTCAAGATTGATCAAGCATTGCTCAAGTTCAAGATTGAGTGTCGATCGATTCAAGTTCAAGATTGAGCTTCACTCGCTCCAAGGTCAGCGTTCTGCTCATTCAAGGTTCAGTGTTTCGCCTCTAAGTACTGCGTTATGCCTCCAAGTTTAGTATTTTGCCTCCAAGTTCAATGTTCTGCTTGTTCCAAGTTCGACATTTCAACTCCAAGTACGACGTTCCACCTTCAAGTTTGGTATTCTTCCTCCAAGTTCGGCGCTTTGTTCATTCCAAGTTTGGCGTTCCACCTCCAAGTTTGGTGCTTCGCCTTCAAGTTCGAGGTTCCACCTCTAAGTTCGGCATTCCACCTCCAAGTTTGGCACTCCAACTTCAAGTTAAGCATTTGATCAGTGTACACACAGGCACACGTCATCGAAGTAATAATAAAACGACACAAGAATACCGAGTATCATATCTCACAGATATTGGTTTTCAATTCATTTAAGTACCACGAATAATCTCAATTTACTTTATTTAGAGAACATAAACAAAAGAAAATAGGAAATAACGACTAATCCTAGAAAGCAAGATAAATGGGAGACACAAATCAATAGTTAATTATATGGGTGTTGTTGCATTTTTGGACCTTAATTTACTTAATTAAGCTAACAATTAGGCACAATCAAATGTCGATTCATAAGTCTAGAAGCCTAAGGTCATGAAATCTCCTGTCGGTCTCCTCCACTCTCAAGTACTAATTAACTAACCTAGGAGTCCCTAGCACTAGCTAACTCCTACAAGGCATTACGACTCTTTAGTACAGACCTTAATTGATTAATTATTACTCTTGCTGTCACATAGGTAATTAATCAGTAATCATGCATTTGATTCTCGCCTAAGCTTATATCTATCGAGTTTCCATTTAGAAAACTAATCAATTAAATAGTGTTAAATTAATTAAACTTCAACACCAACTATAATTAATTAATCTCTAATCTCATTGTCACTTGGGTAGCTAATTAACTGTGCATTAAGCTAACTAAGTATCCTCCGTCGAGCTCAACCTAGTTCTACCTCAATTAATTAATGAACACTAATTAAAAGCATTAAGTCCTAAATGCATGAATGAATTCATAAGCCAAAAAGTCATAAACATTCATCAAACTCATAATCTAATCCATGTAATTCAACAATTAAGCATTAATTTAAGACAAACCAATAAATCCCAAGTATTTAAGAGCTAATTAGTACATATGCAACTATTGCAGCACAAGAGTCTATAAATTTAAGCCTGTACAATAGCTGAATTGAAAGGAAAAGAGAAAGAAATGCAAATGAAAGATCGATCCCGCGTTCCCGAGGCAATTTACTGCGAACTCAAGCTCTACGTCTTTAATTCCGCACACTTCCGCTCAAATGCTCCCCAAAACCTCCAAAATAGCCTTAAATCGAGATTAGGGCTTTCCCAATCAGTTTGGCCTCCCTTTGAACGAAGAAGAAGCGAAGAATAAATATTGCCTATTGAAGCAGCGTTGAGACGCTACACCTAAACGACATCTTTCTCCATGCTCATGTGCGTCCAGCCTCAAGACGCTAAAGGCAGCGTCTCAATATTCTATACGAAACTCCACTGATGCGTGCATTTTGAGTGTCAAGATGCTATAGGACAGCGTCTCGACGCTTGCTCTTGGGTATGGCACTTCAAATGTGGCATTTAGACTCCATTTTCAGGGTCTAAACCTCTCCCCTTGGTTTATTTTGTCAAAACACCACATATTCTCTTCTTTGATCTTCAATATTTCTCCAAAAGGCTCCAATATTCTTCATATTACTCCATAACACTCGGTTTTGCTTCTCAAGCTCAATTTCTACGAAATCAAGATAAAAAAACATCAAAGCAATCATTTTAAGCATCAAACTAGCATAATTAATAGAAAAGATAGCATAATTACATGCTATCAAATATCCTCACACTTAAACCTTTGCTAGTCTCCAGCAAAGCTAAAACAAAATCGGCATACATTAATCAACCAATTGCATCATAATGACTAAAACCTCAAAGTTCTAAATAGAAAAATAATCATAGTTCAAGGAAACACTAAAACACATCAAATCATCAAACAACTTTAAATTTAAACTTTTCATTCCTTGCAAATATGTGGATAGCCTCCCTTATTTTGATCTCTACTAGCTAGAAAGATTTATAGAATCCTCCGTTCATCTTCCCCCTACACTGGCCTTAAGCACCAATTATCCAACATTCAACACACAAGAAAGGAATATCTAACTAGGTTGCCTGACACTACGGGGGTAACGCTCCCCCAAACTTGCATTTTCCTTTAAAACTCAAGGACACTAGCTTTCACACAACTGTTGTAGGGACCCTTACCCATAGCACTCACTTAATGAGTGACCTAACTGATCACAATAGTGACAGCTCTTTTTGTCCTTGATCAATAAACACAACAAGTTATTTTATTCAATTTTTTCTTCTTTTCTTCAATCTTTTTCTTCTCTTTCCTTCCACTTTATTTTTCTTTTTCTTCTCCTTTTCTTTTCTTTTTCTTTTAGTAGGTAAATAGACAAGATTTTCCCTCCTAAGCACGACATTACAAACTATCATGCAAGACAACCTTCAAACCATAACTTAAGCCTATCGGGGTGACAACGAACATCTAGATAAAATAAATCTATTCTAGGCATTCAAAACAATTAATAAGTAGGCTAATTGCTCCACAAGTGCAAGGAATTCTAAGAAATTTTTTAAAAATAACTTGAATCCTAGACATGCTCTCATATTTCACAAAAAAAATGCAAAAATTACACTATTTAGAACACATCATAGGTTTTCCTTATCGTACACAATGCAATATAATCATCATATAGGTCATACAATTTTCAATTAAAGCTCATATTAGAACAACACACATCTCCACACACTTAAAAAATACATTGTCCTCAATGTATAAACTAATCAAACTAATTCAGCATGTTGACAGAGCTTGTTGAAGACTCGCCAAATTTTATTTATAATTCCACACCCACAAATACTGTAGTATTAGAGGTCGGGTCGGTCATAGGGAAGCAAGTTGACTACATTCTAATATAATTTAAACTAAACAAACAAAAAGGGGTTTGTGCTTTTAAACGTAATAAAAATAATAGAAAATAAATGCACGAGAGTTGAATGCATGAAGTAAACGAAAGAAGGCTATAATTGCTTACTAAACATCGGTTTTGGGTTTCATTGGATCAAGTCTTATACTTTGGTCATTGGTTTTCAACTGATCAATGCAAATTTCCTAGATAAGCAATTAACCGACTAATTTGGTAAAGCCAGAGTAGCCCCTAATTGACCTTTTGAGCTAGGCACGATAGCATTCCATGCTTGGTAGATCAATTGCACTAAACTCTGGAGTTGGTTAAACCAGGATAGCTAATTTAGTGAGCATAAACTAATTAAATAATTGCTTGGGTCTCAAGACCTATTATGCAAACTACATGAAGAGGTTAATCCCCATTCTATGCAGGCACAAGCCAGTCTAAATGCTACTAAATTAAGCCAATGTATTAAGTGATGAATTCCATACACAAGCATAGCAATAAATGAAATAGACATATAAGATTCATCAAGTATAATATGCAAATTCCATTCAATGAGATAAATAAGAGTCCCAAACATGCTTAAGAAAGAAAATAAGCAGTAAAATTAAAGACCAAAACCTCCCAAAGTACAAGCTCAATCTGAATTGGCCCCGAAACGACATTACAAACTAGCCAGTAGCTTCGAAATCTGCTTCTGACGACATTAATCAATACCAATTCAACCCTAAAAATATAAAGGGTTGGAAATGGGTATTAAATAGGGGAGAGTGTATGAAGATTAGGTGTTAGAAGGAAGAAGACCGCTGCCCTAGAAGGAAAATTCCTTATATAGTTCTTGAAGCAGCGTATCGACGTTGTCGCCTAAAAGACAAGCATCATAGGGGCTTTCCACAGCGTCAACCTACACTTACTATTATAGCATCTAGATGATGTGTACAACATCTCGACATTGTCCTGTATCCATGCATTTTTGACTTGCGACAGCATCTCGACGTCAGTGGGCAGCATCTAGACGATGTCCTGCATTCAAGGCTACTGTTTTCAGCATCAAGCAGGGTTCCGTAGAGCGTCTCGACACTCCTCTCTGGGGCAGTTTGGTCATTTGGTCTCCATATCTTCAATTCGGGCTTGAATGACCTCCGATCAAGCCCAAATCATCTTTGAACGCTACCAAAAGCTCCAAAAGCTTTGAAAATACTCCAGAATGCCCTTCGAACTAATTTACCTACAAAATAGGGAGCCCCAAGGTTTAGACATAGAAAATTAGGACTATTTTAGTCCTATCACATGCTTAAGGACAATTAAAAATGTAAAGGGAAGAATAAAACTATCCTAGAGTGCGAGAGAAACTTCAATTCAGCTTGTTCAATTGAGGTACATGATGGAAGAGATAATTTGAATCTTGAGCTCCTATAAACATCAACCAACGGAATCTTGAGCTCCTATAAACATCAACCAACGGTTACATGAAATCAACACAAAACAACAAAAGAGAAAAACAAAAAAAAAAAACAAAAAACAACGAGAAGAAAATTAAAAGAACGATAACAAAGGAAAGAAGCTTGGGTTGCCTCCCAATAAGAGCTTATTTAATGTCTTTAGCTAGATGGGGCTCATGTGGGCTCTCAAGGTATGTAAAAATTCTCTCATTTCATCGGGCCTCTATTCCTAGAATCCACAAAGCATACTAGAGCTAGCAAGATTACTAGTTCCTCGTGGGACCTTGAAGAAAAAATATTTTTTGTATTTTTCAATAAGAAACAGACTCTGACATGGACTCATGAGAACAAGAAAATGAACACTCAGGATAAAGAAAACTATCAAAAGATAAATCATAACAAGGTTGTACAACCTCAAACTCTACCCCCTAAACAGACTAGTCTAAAAAATAAGGTTCATCCTTTTTTTCTTCCTCACTGACTTGATCTCAGTGTGCATCTAAACTCCTTAATTCTTCCCCATTCTCAACACAATTCTTCCTCAACTGCCCAAACTCAATAGAATCGAAAGAATCATGTTCATGATAAGCTATCAATGAATTAATGATCAGTTGACTCACAGGACATCCTATGGAAGTGGGTTGCACTTCATTAACCTCCCTAGGGGTCTAAAGTCTCTCATTTGAATCTTCTAAATGCACATGAATAGCTCTAGAATCCTCCAAATTTTTTTGAAATAAGCTACCTAAGGGGGGTTCTTCCTCTACATGGCTACTTGAGGTTTTACTACGCAATTATCCAACTCAAGCATTGAGCTCTAAAATAAAAAATACAATCTTGCAATAACTGGTCTAAAGGAGACCTCTCCTCATTGAGCCTAACAAAGGGATAATCCATAGAGAAGGAACTAGAAGGTGGTGTTGGTTCTTAGGGCTCAAACTCCCTAAAGGGCACCCAAATCTATCAGAAGCCATCTAAAAATAATAAAATAACCACATACAAGCTAAAAAATAACACCAAATAATCCACACAATCAAAAAACAAAGGACAAGGACTTAAAGCAGAAAATACAAACAAGATAAAACAAAAATAACCTCTAAATTAAAGCAAACAATTTCTTCACAATATTAACTGAATTAAAATACACCAATCCCCATCAATGGTGCCTAAAACTTGATTAGATGTGCACTCATGCACATGTGATTGAAGTAATAATAAAACGGTATTCCTCTCGAGTATTATATCCACTGAGATTGGTTTTAATTAAATAAGTACTGTAAATACTCTCACTTAGTATTTAGAAAACAAAAACATAAAAGAAGATAAACTAAACTAAGAACAAAAAGTATATGAAAAAAGATAAATGGGAGACACAAACCTAAGGGATAGACTTGGGAATATCATTAATTACTAATTGAACAGATAAATATGACTAACTTGACAATGAACTCATAAGTCTAGAAGCCTAGGGATGTGGAATCTCCTGTCAGTCTCCTTCACTATCAAGTATTAATTAACTACCCTAGGCGTCCCTAGCGCTAGCTAACTACTACAAGGCATTACAACTCTTCATTACATGCCTCAGTTGATTAATTATTACTCCTGTTGTCTCTCAAGTAATTAATCAACAGTCATGCATTCGGTTCTCTCCTAAGCTTCTATTAGTTGAGTTTCCACTTAGAAAACTAATCAATTAACTAGTTTTCAATTAATTAAACTTAAGCACTAACTACAATTAATTAATCTCTAATGTCGTTGTCACTCGGGTAGCTAATTAACCCTGCATTAAGCTAACGAAGTATCTTTCATCGAGCGCAACCTAGTTCTGCCTCAATTAATTAACAAACACTAATTAAAAGCATTAAGTCCTAAATGCATGAATGAATTCATAAGCCAAAAAGCCATAAACATCCATCAAACTTATAATTAAACCCATGTAACTCAATAATTAAGCATTAATTTAATACAAACCAATAAATTCCAAGTATTTAAGGGCTAATCAGTACATATCCAACTATTATAGCACAAGAGTCCATAAATTTAAGCCTATACAACAACTGCATTGAAAGGAAAAGAGAAAGAAATGCAAATAAAAGGTCGATCCTATGTTCTCGAGGAAATCTACCGTGAACTCGAGCTCCAAGTCTTCAATTCCACTCACTTTTTCTCACAAATGCTCCTTAAATCCGTAAAAACAACATTGAATTTAGATCAGGGCTTTCCCTATCGATTTGACCTCCTTTAAGATGAAAAAGAAGAGGAGAATAAATACTGCCTATCGAAGCAGCGTTAAGACACTAGGGGCAATGTTGAGATGCTGCACCTAAACAACATCGTTCTTGATGTGCACCCGCATCCAGTTTCGAGACGCTGAAGGCAGCGCCTCGACGCTCCGAACAGAACTCCACTTATTACCACGTTTTCAATGTCGATATGCTACAAGATAGCGTCTCGACGCTTGCTCTCGCGTTTGGCACTCCGAATGTGGCATCTAGACTCCATTTTTAGGGTCTAAACGCTCTTTTCTTGGGTTCTTTTGCCAAAACACCACATCTTCTCTTCTTTGATCTTCAACATGGCTCCAAAAGGCTCCAATATTCATCATATTACTCCCAAACACTCAATTTTGCTTCTAAAGGCTGGCTTTTGCAAAATCAAGCCAACAAGGCATCAAAGCATAAATTTTAAGCATAAAGCTAGCATAATTAATAGGAAAATAAGATAGCATAATTACATGCTATCAATACCATAGACCTCGTTAGGGTCGAGTGTCCTTATGCTAACACCGAAGAGCAGTGTAGCTGTAGGAACACCATAAGCCTCATTAGGGTTGAGTGTCATTAAGCTAACATCGAAGAGCAACATAGCTGCAGGAACATCATAGGCCTCGTTAGGTGATAACCTATAAAAACAAGTTATTGAGAGGTCTTAATTTGGCTAATATTGACCTCAAGGCAGTGAAACAAAAGCATAAATGGAGAAAATAGACCAATAATTGTATAAGTATGTGCGATGGTCGCATTTCATGTTTAACGCACTGAATTCCTTGTAAATCTTTAAAATCATTTATCAATACATCATTCTTAACAAGTGGTTGTGCTGGTGAAGTTCAAATTCTGTGTGCCGAAAGCTGAACGAGTTGACGAAAAAAAAGATAAGTTGTACGATAGAAGCTCTATTTCACTGTGCCATCACATTCATTATTAGTTTTTCTCACTATCTTATTTTAGTTTTAGTCGTTCATTGTGTTTTTTAACATTATGCCTTCTATTCAAGTTGTATTGTCTTTATTTTCTAGTATGAGCTAAATTTCCTTTCAAGACTTGACTTAGACCATTTTGTTGCACTTATGTCTCAGCATACTACTTAATGAAGTATAGTTTTGAATCTTGTTGCCTAGCAAAGTTAATGCAATTTTTCAATAAAAACACTCCTAATGTACAAACGTACACAATCTAATGCAGCAAGTGATAAGTATATGTTATATCGTTCTCCTCAAGGGTTAATTAAATGAAATTTACAATGCATGGGTTTGTTTTAGTGAGGTGATAGGTAACCAACATAAATTTGTGCAAAGAAACTTAATTGACATAAAGTAAACAAAATGCTCAAAAGTATGCTTGACTAGCTAAAGAGAGTATAGGCAGTAACACAAGTTTTAAACCAAAACAATAAAAAGGGGATTGAATTAGGTGTGGAATTATGCTTCATCAAACTTAATGCTAGAGCTCTAAACTTTCTTCAACACCCAAAAAAGCTAAACTCATAGAATCTTCCCAATTTTCCTTGCAAATGGATGATTAATTCCCATTAAACTCCCTAAATCAGCTCCTAGCTGTAAACACTAGGTGAGGGACTATCCCTAATCTCCTCAATCACATGATAGCAAGCTCTTCCTTTTCCAAGTTGGAATAAATAATGCTAAGATGAGGTGGCCAAACAAATCTCAGCTAAACAGTAAAAACAACAAAGAGTGAAGAAATTGCAAGAAATTACTCCTTCATTAAACTTGTATCAACATAACATCCCCTAATTCTGACCCTCAAGGTGATTATTTCATACTAAACATAAAAGAAGGCAATAAAACAATGATTATAGCTTCCAACATAATTAAAAACACAAGTTTCAATGTAAAACAATATAATAGAAAAGAAAATGGAGAAATAACAGATGGGGAAACCTACGATAGTTCTTGCTTGATGTTTCCAGCTCCCTTCCAGAAGAGGAACACCTCCCAATATGGATCTTCTTCTCATTTGTCGAAATTCTCCCCAAAGTTGTTTCTCCCTCTCGACCCTAAAATGTCAAAGCTAGCTTTTATATTCATTTCTTACTGAAATAAGGGCTGAATAGACAGGCAAGGAGGTCTACCAGCTTCTCATTGGCTCTCAACAGCTCACATGGCGAAAAATGGTCCAACTCAATTAATGAACTATTTCACCGTGCCTAATATGCAATCTGCTATCAGAAAATGCTCCAGCTAGCTTGATCCTTCAACATTTGTGTAGGTCTAGTACTCCAAAGTTTAACTTTCCACACTTAGCCATTTCACCCACCAAAAGCTCCTGTTAAGGTCAAAAACGGTGTAATTCAGCAAGGAAATGCACTTCAATGGCCTAAAGGTACTTCACAATTACTTTGTGACAATTAATACATGAAAGCACCAAATCATGGGGTTTCTAAAAGCTATCATAGTAAAAAATGCATAAGATATCAAGGAATAATCACATTAAAAGCTCAATCGTAGCTCTTATTTTAAGAGCTAACAAACCCCCAAACTTAGATCATTACTCGTCCTTGAGTAATGCTTAATCAGCCTAATCAAACACTAAAATAACAACCACCAACTATATACAAGAAAGAATGGTTATGCACTCAATTGACAAAAATAGTTATTGATATACCAGTCCACTTTTTTTTTCAAGTTTGTCATCAAAGTTCAGCTCACCACAATCATTTCCCTCTCAAAGCAAAGGTAGTAACCTTCACTCCTAACACAACCCCACATCTCAACTACTACCTAATGCATCTTTGAATTCACTATGCATCCCTTAAACTCATAAAAAGGAGAACGAGTTCAAGTGTTTTCAGCTCTTCAATTTTTTTTTTAAAACCAGTTTAGTTAAGAGTTATCACTCCTAAGAATCCTACAATGGTAACCTTGTGCAAAAGTAGACAAACATTCATTCCCCTAGGTTTCTCATAGCCATTTAACGTTGTGCAAATTTCTCCTTAGTTCTTAGAATGGCCACATTAGTGATGCAACTCACCTAAGCAACGAGAAACCTAATACACTAGGCTCTAAATCTCCTCTTTCTTGAGGTAAAGACTTATTTCACTAAAAAAATATAGAGAAGACCCTTTTTATAATCAGCACCTTTGACTTAAGTACCAACATTTGTGATGAAGGTTGCCTAACAAGGAGTTTTGCTACTAAATTGGGTTGCCAAAGCATATTCATACCCTTTTACTGTTCAACTCAAAGAAAAACATGGGTATCATGTCCAGGTCTGATTTAATAGGCAACTTGGACCGAGGAATAACTCTCATACATCATTCTCTTTTGTTTTTCTTTTTCTCTTTTTTTTTCTTTGATCTTTTTTTTACCAACTAGGAGGAGGCACGAGTCCTAAAGAGAAGAGTGATAACTCTTAATACATATTTTTTTTTTTTACCAAGGATACCTTACCCACCCCCAAACTTGAATTACTCATTGTCCCCAATGAGTGAAGAAGCAAGGTAAGGCATCCCCTAAACTTATTTTTAAAACAAAAGCTAAAGACAGTGATAATCCAAACTCCTTAATCTAAGTTTAATGGACCAAATTCTCAAGAATTGGCAACTAGCAAGCTTGGGGCACAAAAAAATGCAACGACCATTGGCTTAGAATTAAAGGATTATGGAAAGGGCTTTAATCATAGTTGAGCTCAACATAACAATGAAGAAAAAAAAATTTTAAAACATACCAAACAAAACTATTGATTTCTTCCAAATAAGGTGGCAACAAAAGACTTACAACCTCTTTTTCTTTTTTTTTCTCTTCCAAATTCACTATTCAGGCAACTATAAGACAGGATTCAGATTACAAAAGCAGCCTAACCAAAAACAAAGCAAGGAAAATTAACCTAACCACTAAGTACTTAACTTAAACTAAAACAACAAAAAACAAGCATTGGCAAGTTAGCAAGAATAGACATCAACAACTTTTTCACAACCAACTACATAAATAACATAAACTTCCCTTCCTCTTCAATCTTCATCTCCATGCACATGCTTTTGGTCATCCTCTTCTTCCTCTCCATCTGGTGATGACAAAAGTACAATCTCTTTCCTTTTAGTCCTTTGCATATGCTTAAAAAGCTCCAGCAACCATCTTGCATGCACTTCTCGAGTTGTGCAATACCACTGTCATGTCCTTTCTTTTCTTTCTTAAAATGTCCAATCGTTGACTGAAAATTATACTCTTCTGATTTAATGTTTTGAAATTTTGTTGTTCCTAGACTTACCTAAAACAAAAATTATTAGAGCTTAAGCAAGCAAAATGTAAAGAAAACGAGAGCAACTAAACAAAAATTAATTGGGAGTGCTTAAAATGCAATAATTAAACATAATTCCTTTATTTATTTTCTTTTTTTGTTTTGTTTTTTCAACTCAGTTCAACTATCCAACAGCGTCCTTGAGGCTATACTCCTTTGAAATTCTTCCCCCTAATAGTGCTTCGACCTTTGACCATTGAATTTAAATTCCCTTCCATCTTTCTCATCTCTAATCATTAAAGCATCATGAGGAAAAACTTCCGTAACAGTAAAGTGGCCAGACCACTTAGATTTTAATTTTCTAGGGAATAATATTATACAACAAAACCCATTGCCCTCTTTCAAACTGTTTAGGCAGTATTTTTCTATCATGCCAAGCATTGGTTTTCTCCTTATACATTTTGGCATTTTCATAGGAAAGTTGTCTAAACTCATCCATTTCATTAAGCTATAGCATTCTGAGGGCTCCAGCTGCTGAATTATCTAGATATAGTTATTTTAATGCCAAAAGGAATTATGCTCAAGCTCAAGGGGCAAATGGAAAGCTTTTCCATAAAAAATTCGATAGGGGGGCATACTTAAAGAAGTCTTAAATGATGTCCTATATGCCCACAAGGAATCCTCCAACCTAAATGACTAGTCATTTCTCTTAGGATTCACTACTTTTTCAAGGATTCCCTTAATCTCCCTATTAGAAATCTATGCTTGCCCATTCGCTTGTGGGTGGTATGGAGTGGAGACTTTATGTTTGACATTATACTTAGCTAAGAGGGAATTCATTGTCTTATTCACAAAATGAGATCACTTATTAGCACTCTAAGAGTTCCAAACCTAGTGAAGATATGCTGATGCAAGAACCTCATGACTGTTTTGGCATCATTCATTGGGCAAGCCATTGCCTCAACCCATTTTGAGACATAACCCACACCACTAAAATATATAGGTTCCCTTTTGAAGGGGGAAATAGGCCCATGAAGTCTAACCCCCAAACATCAAACAACTCAAGTTCTAAAATGCATGTGAGGGGCATCTCACCTCTTTTCCCAATATTTCCTTTCCTTTTAAACCTATCACAAGCCTTACTAAACATATGAGTATCTTTAAAGATTGAAGGCATTTAATATCAAGATTGGAAAACTTTGGTTGTTATCCTTTGGCCACCAAAATGACCTCTATAAGGTGAAGCATGGCAATGTTCCAAGATGGAATGAATTTCACTTTTAGTAGCACATCTACTCAAAACCCCATCATCACATTGCTTATAAAGGTATGGATCATCCAAAAAATAAGCTTTTGAGTCATGAATAAACTTTTTCATTTGTTGTCCTGTCAAATCCAAAGGTAGAATATCACTGGCTGCATAGTTCACAAAGTCTGCATTCCAAGGAATTTCAACTTCCTGAACTTGAGCAACTATAAACAGCTGCTCATCAGAGAATTCATCTCTGATTTCAGATTGCTGAGGCATTGTTTTTGCTGGTTCAGGCCTTGAGAGATGGTCTGCTACCTGATTCTCAGAACCTTTCCTATCTTTAATATCCATATCAAATTCTTGCAATAGCAGTACCCATCCAATCAACCTAGGCTTTGCCTATTTTTTAGCCAAAAGGTATTTTATAACAACATGATCAATGAAAATGGTGACTCTAGTTCCAACCAAGTAAGCATTGAATTTCTCAAGGGCAAACACTATGGCTAGCAACTATTTTTTTTTGTTGTTGTATAATTCAACTAAGCATCATTGAGAGTTATGCTAGCATAGTATATAAGATGAATAAGCTTCTCATGCCTTTGACCCAACATGGCTCCAACTGCATAATCAGTTGCATCAGTCATAACCTCAAAAGGCAATAGCCAATTAGGGCCTAACATGATGGGGGTTGTGGTTAAAGTAGTTTTTAAAGCCTTGAAAGCAGGTAAACATTCAAAACTGAATTCAAAAGGTCTGTTTGCTTCCAAAAGAGTACACAAAGGCTTGGATATCTTAGAAAAATCCTTGATAAACCTTCTGTAAAAACCTGCATGCCCTAAAAAACTCCTTATGCCCTTAACTGATGTTGGTGGCTCAAGTTTCCCAATAATCTCGACTTTTGCTCTATGAACTTCAATGCCCTTTTCTAAAATCCTATGGCCTAACATAATGCTTTCTCTCACTAGAAATTGACATTTCTCCCAATTCAGAACCAAATTAGTCTCTTCACACCTATTTAACACTTTTCTCAAATTCACAAGGCAAGCGTAAGAGGACTCCCCAAAGACTGAGAAGTCATCCATGAAAACTTCCATGATATTCTCAACTAAATAAAAAAAAGAGCCAACATACACCTTTGAAAGGTTGCAGGGGCATTGCAAAGACCAAAAGCCATCCTCCTAAAGGAAAAAGTCCCATAAGGGCAAGTAAAAGTAGTATTTTCTTGATCGTGTGGGGCTATTGTGATTTTATTATAGCCACTGTACCCAACCAAAAAGAAATAGTAAGCTTGGCCAGCTAACTTATCCAACATTTGGTCAATGAAAGGTAAGAGAGAGTGCTTTGTTAAGCCTTTTGTAGTCCATGCACACTTTCCACGCATTTACTGTCCTTGTGGGAATTAATTCATTAGCTGCATTAGTTACTATTGTTATCCCACCTTTCTTAGGGACACATTGGACAAGACTAACTCAGCTACTACTAGAGATAGGGTATATGATACAAGCATCCAACAATTTAATGATTTATTTTTTTATAACCTCCTTCACAGCTGGATTGAGCCTTCTTTACTGCTCAATAGACTTGAAGTTTCCTTCCTCCAAATTAATTTTTTGCATCCAAAAGGAAGGGCTTATACCTTGAATATTAGCCAAAGTCCAGCCTATGGTCTTTTTGTGTTGCTTTAACAAGTTTAGCAACATCTCCTCATCCTTGAGTAGTAAACTTGCTGACATGATAACAGGCAGTGTCTCTCTTTCTTCCAAAAATGCATATTTCAAATGGTTTGGCAAAGGCTTTAGCTCGAGGGTGGGAAGATCTTTTATAGATGGTTGCATGGGTTGTGTTTTCCTCTTCCCCAAATCTAAAGACACAAACACTCTATTGAAGCTAGTTACTTCAGCTAGGTTTTCACACTCATCTTTTAATTCACAAAATTTCAAGTCTTCCCCTATAATCTGTCCAAAAAACTGATTGTGATGCTATAACAATTCTTGCTCAGTAGACTCACTGATTACTTCTTCCAACACCCGAATCACATAACATTCTTCCAAGGAAGTGGAATACTTCATTGTGTCATAAATGTTGAATTTCACTTGTTGATCATTCATTTTCAAGGTAATGGTTCCTTCATAAACATCCACGACTGTTCTCCTTGTTTTTAGGAAAGGTCTCCCTAATATTATTGGCACTTCTTTGTCTACTTCATAATCTAAGATTATGAAATCAACAGGGAAAATGAACTAGAATGTCCTATATTTTTCCTTCAGGGTGGCTTATGGACCTATCAACTAGTTGTAGGGTGACAGTTGTGGGTCTAGCTTCACCTATGCTTAATTTCTTGAAAATGGATAAGGGCATAGGGTTAATATTAGCTCCTAGGTCACACAAAGCTCATCCAAGTTCTTTTTCTCTTATAGAAACAAGTATGGTGAAGGATCCAAGTTCTTTCTCCTTGTTTGGGATCATTTTTTCTCAAAATGGCACTACGCTCCTCATTTAAGGATACTACCTTAAATTCCTCAAACCTTTCTCTTCCAGTCAAGACATCTTTCATAAATTTCATATATTTAGGCAATTTCCTCAAAGCATCCACCAATGGTATGTTTATATGAATTTCCTTTAAAATGTCCATGGACTTTTCAAAGTGAACTTCTTCTTTTCTCTTTCTCAACCTTTGAGGAAAAGGTGGAGGAGGTGGCTAAACTCATGAATGGGGATAGCTACACACTGTTTTCTTTTAGAAAATTAAGCTCTAGGTAGTATCTCAACTTCCTCCTCTTTCTCTATCCTTTTAGGTTCCAACTGCTCTTCTTTCTTTTCTTCCTCATCTTGGACAACAGTGTCTTTCACTTTATATTTTCTCTTGTTAACCTCTACTTCCTTAACTAATGGCCTCCCACTTCTCAATTCTATGGCCTACACTTGCTCTTTCCCCCCTTTTTTTGGATTTTTAGTATTAGAGGGTAGCTTACCTTGAGGCCTTGACCTTGGCTCATTAGCTAGTTGACCCATTTTCAATTTTAGATTTCTTAATGAGGCTTGCTAACTTTGAATAACAACATCATTTTTTGCCATATATTCCTTCATTAAGCTCTCAAGAGATGTACTTGGAATATGTTGAGGGGGCATTGCTTTTTGCTGCTGTTGGGGCATGGGTTGTTGATTTCCAAAGGCTTGGTAACCTTGATGTCCAAAACATGGTGGGTAATTCACCTTTTTCTATACTTGAGGGGCTTGAGAATTACTTCCTTGGCCTCCTTAAGCAAAATTTCGGTGATTCCTCCAACCCGAGTTATAGGTATTGGAGTAGGGATTGTTCCTTTGTCTGTTTTTGGTTTCCTATGTAGCAGACTGAAGATGATTCGTGCAACATGGTTTATAGGTATTGGAGTAGGGATTGTTCCTTTGTTGGTTTTTGGTTTCCTATGTAGCAGATTGTAGCAGGATTTCCCTGTTGGGGCAAAATTCAAAAGTATGGCCATCACCACAGTAAACACATGAGTCAATACTTGGTTTACAACAGCTCCATTTTGCACATTAGGAGCATTTTGGGGCACATTTCCCACAGTCAAATTCTTCAACATGTTGGCCATGGATAAGATTGGGGCATTTTTAGTAGTTACGGCATCCAATTCTAAAACTCCTTTGTGTTTTCTTACTTGGGTTACTTCTTGAATCATCCCACTGAAAGTTGTTTGATGATACCCTTTCAAGGATTTCATGGGCTTCATTCTAGGTCTTTGATAAAAGAGCCCCATTAGCTGAAGCATCAACAACTGTTAACTTATGGTAAAATGTCTCCATTTGTATACAGTGAGAGAGTCCATGGTGAGGGAATTTCCTAAGAAATTCTTTGAATCTCTCCCATGCCTCACTTAAGGTCTCATCCTCAAACTGTTGAAAAGCCACAATCTCATTTATAAATCTAACATTCCTAATAGGTGGGAAGTATTTAACAAGAAATATTTCGACAAGAGTGTTCCAAGAGTCTAGTGCCCATGGAGGTAGTGCATTCAACCATGTCTTGGCTACATCTCAAGGGAGCAAGGAAACAAACTCAACCTTAGGGCATCCATAGACACTCTTGGCATGATAAAAGAATCACTAACCCATAGGAAGGATTTCAAATGAAAATGAGGATCCTCGATGTTAATCCATGGAATTGACCTATAGTTTGGAGCATTTAAAACTTGATTGGTTTAAGATCAAAAGCAGGGGCTTGAATTTCAAGTCTAATTATCCCTAGATTTAACTCATCAACCAAGGGATTGGCATAAAACCTAATGGCTCTCTCTCTGTCATCTGTTAAAACAATAACATTATCAAGAACCATAGCCTGAGGTTCAACTAATGGTTGTCTAAGTCCTTCAGGATCTTGTGGCTGGTTTTTAGGATTCTTTTGAGGATTGTTAGGATCTAAGGGACCTCCATGTAAATCTTCCATTCTTTCCCTCTAAACCTTCATTCTATGAAATGTTCTCTCAGGCTCGGGATCAAAAAAAAAAAAATCTAACCCTAGAAAGTCATTCATGCACAATTACAACACCTGAAAAATAGAGAAATCACTTTAGTTAGACCTTTCTTTATGCTCAAAATCACTAAAAACAACCGAACAAAGTAAAAATCTCACTAATCCCCAGCAATGATGCCAAAAACTTATTGTCTAGAAGAGTGAATGGAATTTTTCAATAAAAACACTCCTAATGTGCAAGTGTATACAGTCTAATGCAGCAAGTGATAAGTATATTTTATATCGTTCTCCTTAGGGATTAGTTAAATGAAATTTACAATGCTGGGTTGGTTTTAGTGAGGTGATAGGAAACCAACATAAATTTGTGCAACTAAACTTAAATGACATAAAGTAAACAAAATGCTCAAAAGTATGCTTGAATAGCTAAAGAGACAGTAGAGGCAGTAACACAAGTTTTAAACCAAAGCAGTAAAAAGGGGATTGAATTAGGGTTGAAATTATGCTTCATTAAACTTAATGTTGGAGCTCTAAACTTGCTTCAACACCCAAAACAACGAAACTCACGAAATCTTCCCAGATTTTCTTACAAATGGATGATTAATTCCCATTAAAAACCCTAAATCAGCTCCTATCTATAAACACTAGGTGAGTGACTATCCCTAATCTCCTCAATCACCTGAGAGCAAGCTCTTAATCAGAACTAGTGTATGCTTTAAAATTGGTTTACTCTTCCCTTTCCTAAGTAGGAATAAACAATGCTACGATGAGGTGGCCAAACAAATCTCAACTAAACAATAAAAACACAAAGCATAAGAGTGAAAAAATTACAAGAAATTACTCCTTCATTAAACTTGAATCAACATAACATCCCCTAATTCCCACCCTAAGGGTGATTAGTTCATACTAAACATAAAAGAAAGCAACAAAACATTGATTACAACTTCTAACATAATTAAAAACCCTAGTTGCAATGTAAAACAGTACAATAGAAAAGAAAAGTGAGAAATAATAGATGGGGAAAGCTCCAATAGCTCTTCCTTGATGTTTCCAACTCATTTCTAGAAGAGGAACACTGCCCAATATGGATCTTCTTCTCCTTTCTTGAAATTCTCCCCAAAGTTGTCTCTCCCTCTCTACCTTAAAAAGGCAAAGCCAACTTTTATATTCCTTCCTTATTGAAATATGGGCTAAATAGACAGGCAAGGAGGTTTGGTAGCTTCTCATTGGCTCTCAACAGCTCACATGGCGAAAAAATGTCCAGCTCAATTAATGAACTATCTCACACATGCCTAATCTGCAATCTGCTATCATAAAATGCTCTAGCTAGCTTGATCCTTCAACATTTGTATAGTTCCAGTACTCCAAAGCTTAGCTTTCCACACTTAGCCATTTTCAACCCACCAAAAGCTCCTTTTAAGGTAAAAAACAGTGTAATTCAGCAAGGAAATGCACTGTAATGGCCTAAAGGTACTTCACAATTACTTTGTGACAATTAATACATGAAAGCACCAAATCATGGGGTTTCTAAAAGCTAACATAGTAAAAAATGCATAAGATACCAATGACTAATCACATTAAAAGCTCAATCATAGCTCTTAGTCATCGTTAGCATGCATAGGAACACCCACTTTCTTACACAACATAGAAATGGTATTGGGGAAGAATAGTTTGCCTACCTTTTTGCTGTAACATATCCCAATTGGTTTTGCGATGATTTTTCTGATGTTTATACTCAATCCTTTAATGTAGCAAAGGTTAGCAAAACTCTCCCCATTGAGATGGAAGAATCGTGGGTAGTAGGAATCAACCTTAACTTGATGAAAGACAACAAAGCATTTGCCTCGTTTTTCAGGTATGCAGCTTGGAAAGATCTGGTACTAGCATTAGAGATGTGCCATTATGCTCTAGCGATCCCCACTTCTTTGACCGCAACATTGAGCTGCTCATTTGATGGGGTAATGAGAATTTCATTAAAAAGAGCGTGAGGGACATCTTCTGCCTGGTATAAATCATTGATTGCTTCAGTAGACAAGTCGACAGGTTGACCACAAACTATCGCCATATGCCCTTCCTTCTTATCTATGTTTGTCACACCCCCTCCCAGCTCACTTGCCTAATCCTAGGAAGGAATGCGAAGACAGAGAATAGCAGCCCTCTTACTGCCACTCTCTGCCCAACCTAACATTAACCTGAAATTGTATACAACGAAGCATATATGAACTAGTAAAATTGAGCGCACAGTTGCACACCTGAATAAGATGCAATCATTTTTCCATACTAGGTTTTCATAACAAGTCATAACATACTTAAGTATTACACCCCGACTAGAATGCTTTTATTTCAAAACTATATACATGTGGAAGTATATATACAAGGAGCTAAGTGGCGTGGTGGCAAACAGGTCTTGTCGAGGCTAAGCACCGGGAACTCGTTTGCTACCTGGGGAGAGAAAACATGTTGAAAATGTGAGCTGGGAAGCCCAGTGAGTGACTATTTAATAAGTTATGCGTTCATAGGTAAAGTATCAAAAGTAATTAAACAATGTCGCCAAATTATAGGCTTTAAGCACCACGATAATCAATGCATCAAAACTCATGATAAAGAAAACTTGCAGCATGATACCCTGGCTATGGTAAAGTCCTCTCTAATGATACCCTAGCTATGGTAGAGTCCTCTCTAACCAACAACTTCAATACCTCTCTCTCACGTGCACGTGGTATGCCATTTAGGCTCACTGGTCTCCCCTAATACCTTCTCCATGTCCTTCAGTATTGGGGTCAGACCAACTACCACCCGAATACCTTCTCACTGTCCTTCAGTAGCGGGGGTCAAGTTTTCTCCCTCCCAGGTACCTTCTCCGTGTCCTTCAGTACCGGGGGTTAATAATATACAAGGGCATGCTTTAAATAGTTAGGAAACATGTTTTGGAATCACATTCAGCAAATTCTCAACATAAACACAAACTTTCATCATTAAACAAGCTTCCAACTTCAAGTGTAGTTCATCGTATGATTAAAAGAGAACTCATTAACCAAACTCATTTTTCGTGTTCTCAACGCATAAATTCTTTAACATAGCCAAACCATCATACTTTAAGTTTCAAGCAATTAAAACATGTTTTAGAGTGGATTAATGCATGGTACTTCCAAGAAAAACCCTACTTCCAAACTTAGGTTTCATGCTTGAACGCGGAGTAACAAACTAGTTACAATTATGCTTAACTTTCAACACCGACATTTGTTAGTAGGAATTCAATGAAAAATGAATATAACTTAGTTTAAGCATGCTTCAATATCCATCACTAGTAAGCTTTTGAATAAATAAAGATCAACGCATAGGTTTTCAAACAAAATTACTCACAAACACCGGAAGGCTTCCAAGGCTTATAAGCTTCTCCTATCTTCGTTTGCCCTGAAAATGAATTCCATAACTTAATCCCTTTTGCTACTTGGCCCAAAAATTGATCTAACTCAGTCACATAACTCATAGGATAGTAATTGCACACACTTGGCAATAGGGTATAACAAATTGGAACACAACTTCCTTAAGCTCTCTAGACCCCTCTGTTTTAAGCCAAAAATTACAGATTTGACTTCCAGCATGAGTTTCTCAAAATTTAGCAAAACAACCACCAAATTTTATTTGATAAACCCCAAGTACAACATCTTAGCTTACTTACCTCAAAGTTTCAGCTTCTAATTCCTCCTCAAAAGTTGAAAAGAAACTGATTTCTTCACACTGTTCTGCTACCCGAAAACTGTTAAATTCCAGGTTCAACTTTCAGCTTGGGTTCCTCAAAATTTAGCAAAACAACCACCTAATATTTTTTGATAAAACTCAAGTACAACATCTTATATTACTTACCTCAAAGTCTCAGCTTCTAATTCCTCCTCAAGAGTTGAAAAGAAACTGATTTCTTCACACTGTTCTGCTACCTAAAAACTGTTAAATTCCAGGTTCAACTTTCAGCTTGGGTTCCTCAAACTTTAGCAAAACAACCACCTAATATTTTTTGATAAACCACAAGTACAACATCTTAGCTTACTTACCTCAAAGTTTCAGCTTCTAATTCCTCCTCAAGAGTTGAAAAGAAACTGATTTCTTCACACTGTTCTGCTACCCGAAAACTGGGAACACCTCTCGGTTTTCTTACATTTTCACGACCTTATTCTTCATATTTTCTCACAAAATTTTCCAGACCTAATCTTCATTCAATTTCGGAGATTTTGGCTCAAGAATCATCGAATTTGCTCAAGTGGATTGAGAGATATGACTGTTTTAAGTTTATCCACTTCCTAGAGCTTCCAGCTGTCTACTGCAGTCACAAGTGTTGGACAGCTCATCCTTCCACTATAACAAAAAAATCTCCAACGAAATTGTAACTAAAATGGCCAGCTCCTCCTTCTCTCTTTAGACTTTAAGCCCCTTTCAATCCACCTAAATTGTAAAAAAATTTTAACTAAATTAATTAGAAATTACAGCTTTTGTATTCAACACAACATACACCTAATGTGTACCCAACTTGCTCATGACCTTAACTTACTTCAACTCAACTTTTAATATGCTTATCCCAATGCGTAACCTGTCTCCTTATGAAGCTTTGTGTACGTTAATATCCACAACTTAGGAGATTCGCAAATTCTACCACGACATCGTTTAGTGCAACCTATATCAATTTGCATATGTCAAAACATCATATATGAGCACAATATGAACAAAAGAGAGTTTAGGGCTTACAATGTTTGCATAAAACTCATGGATGATTTGCACCACAACAGGCCCAAGTTGCTAGCCAAAGTAATGCCATCCATGGTGTTCGATGCCTTCCTTAAAAAAGGCAGGCAACTTACTCAAATTCACATAAAATCCCCTTTCTGCTATGAGGTCTTGCTTTCTGACTTCTTCGTATACACTTCTTGCATGTTCATTGATGAATCTCTCCCAGGGGTAATCGACTGGCTTTTCCACTTCAACTTCAATCTTTTCCTTTTCCTTTTTCTTCATACTTTTATGAACTGTTTGCTCCTCCTCATCATAATGCTCTGTTGGAGCCTCTTTATCTGCATGCCTTTTTCTCCTTTGATTTTCTTTTTTTTTCTTTGTTGAGGTCTCTGCCATCTCTTCCTCGCTCACTTTCTCAGTCCAATCCTCTTGTTGGTCTTTCTCTGGAGTCTTTTCCTCATCAGTTCGCTTGAGCTTCTTTTTGGGAGTTCTCTCTTGCTTCCCAATTGCTCTAATTATTCTGCTTCATTCGACATTTCTTCTGGAACTTCTTCAATGATAGTTTGGTTCAAAACCTTGCTTACTTCCACTTCCTTGACTTTTTTCTGTTTGGTCTTCTTCGGGGACTTCTTTGGCATTTCTTTGCTCGACGATGTAGCTTCCTCTACTTCTTTCATCCTTCCCATTCACATCTTTGTAGGCATGAATTTTTACTCATTGAAGAAGAAAATAAATAGAAGAGAGAGAGAGAGAGAGATTAACTGCTCGAGGGTTTTGCAAAACTGTTGTGATTCTCCTTGTGAAGTGGTATTTTCCATTTTAAAAACAACTATGGGGGAAATTTGGTCTTTTGCAGCCTTTTCGAATTCACAAATATCTCCCTATCAAAACAATTTCCTTAAAAAAATGGACAAATTTTCGAAAATGAAGTGAGAATAAAATTTTAATTTTATTTTCTCCCTGTTTCACTTCGTTTCCTAAAATGGATTTCCCATTTGTCCTATTGCTTTCCGCATCCAAGCAACAAAGAAATAAATATTCTTGAATACAATATTCTACTTCTCTCTCCCTTTTTAATTTTTCTCAACCACGTTTCCTTCAAATAAATACAAATGCAAGATTTTCTCCTTATCCTCTTCCTTCCTTTATTACCTTTATTTTTTAATAAAAAAAATACAAAAACCCTAGAAAACTTTCAGAAAAATAAACAAAAATTCGAAAAACTTCTCCTAATCCATAAGAACCTCTAGAAGCGTAAATAATACTTTGTGAAACCCATTTTCTTCCACACTTCCTTATGTTCTTTCATCTGTCCAACAATTTTAGTGAAGCAAGTTTCCTCTTAAATTCTTCTCCCTAGTAATATTTAATTCTTTGCCCATTCATAGTAAATTTGTAAGCCCTAAACTCTCTTTTGATCTTATTGCACTTATACATGAAGGTTGATACATGTAAGTTGGTATAGGTTGCACTGAAGGATGCCGTGGTAGAATTTGGAAATCTCCTAAGTTCTGGACTATAACGTGCACAAAGCTTCATAAGGAGACAGGTTAGGCATTGAGATAAGCATATTAAAAGTTGAGTTGAAGTAAGTTAAGGTCATGAGCAAGTGGGGTACATAGTAGATGTATGATGTGTTGAATGCAAAAGCTTTAATTTCTAGTTAAATTAGTTAAAGTTGTTTTACAATTTAGGTGGATTTAAAAAGGGAATTAAGGTCTAAAGGAAGAAGGAGGAGCTGGCCATTATACAAGAATTCCTGGATTTTGTTATTAAGGAAGTATGAGCTGTCCAACTCTTGTGAATTCAGCAGACAGTTGGAAGCTCTAGGAAATGGGTTAATTTCAAACAGCCATATCTCTCAATTCACTTAAGAAAATTCGATGATTCTTGAGCCAAAATCTTAGAAATTGAATGAAGAAGTCTAGAGGAGGTTGTGAGAAAATACAAAGAGGAAGGTTGTGAAAATTTAAAGAAACCGAGAGGTGTTCCCAATTCTCGGCCAGCAGACCAGGGTGAAGAAATCTAGAGATTTTGATCTCTTGAGGACGAATTAGAAGCTAAAATTTTGAGGTAAGTAAGTTTAGACATTTTATTTCAGGGTTATCAAGTAAAATTGGGTGGTTGTCTTGCAAAATTTTGAGAAACCCATGCTGGAAGTCGAATATGTATTTTTTTGGGTCAAAAGAGAAGGGGCTAGAGAAAGGAAGGAGGATGTGCTTTCAAATTGGTTATACCATACAACCAAGTGCGTGCAGTTACTATGCTATGGGTTATGTGACTAAATTAGATCTATTTTTGGGCCAGGTAGCAAAAGGGATTAATGTTTTGGAATTCATTTTTTTTCAGGGCAAACAGAGATAGGAGAAGCTTATAAGTCTTGTTTGGAAACCTACGCTTTGATCTTTATTTCTTCAAAAGCTTACTAATGATAGATATTGAAGCATGCTTAACCTACTTTATATTCATTTTTCATTGAAATCCTAATAATAAATGTTGGTGTTGACGGTTCAGCATAATTTTAACTAGTTTGTTACCCCGCGTTCAAGCATGAAAATTAAGTTTTGGAAGTTAGTTTTTCTTAGAAGTACCCTGCATTAATCTATTCCAAAACATGTTTCTAACTATTTAAATCATGCCTTGTATATTATTAACCCTTGGTACCGAATAACATAGAGAAGGTACTTGGGAGGGAGAAAATTCGACCCCCGATACTGAAGGACAGTGAGAAGGTATTTGGGCTGTAGTTGGTCTGGCCCCAATACTGAAGGACATGGATAAGGTATTAGGGAAGGCCAAAGAGCTTAAATGGCATTTCATGTGCACGTGAGAGAGGTGTTGAAGCTGTTGATTTAGAGGGACTCTGCCACAGCTAGAGTTTGGAAGGGTACTATGCTACGAGTTTTCTTTGTCATGAGTTACTACGTTTTGAAATACCTATTCTTGATTTTGATGCTACATTATGAGTTCTTATGCTTTGCTCTTCGTGGTGCTTAAAGCCTGTAATTTGGTGGCCTTGTTTAATTACTTTTGATGCTTTATCTTTGAACTCGTAACTTATTAAAATAGTCACTCACTGGGATTCCCAGCTCACGTTTTCAACATGTTTTCTCTTTTCAGGTAGCAAACGAGTTCCCGATGCTTAGCCTCAACAAGACCTATTTGCCACCACGCCTCTTAGCTCCGTGTATATATACTTTCACATGTCCATAGTTTTGAAATCAAAACATTCTAGCCGGGTTGTAATAGATTTAAGTATGTTATAACTGGTTATGCAAACCTAGTATGGGAGAATGATTGCATCTTGCTCAGGTGTTCAACTGTGCGCTCAATTTTTTTTTACTTGTTCATATATGCTACGTGGTGTACAGTTTCATTTGAGGTTGGGTTGGGGAGGGAGTGCTGGTAAGAGGACTGGTATTCTCTATCTTCGCATTCATTCCTAGGTTAGGCAAGTGAACTGGGAGGGGGTGTGACGATTGGTATCATAGCAAAGATTTTGGGAAAGAAACTAGGTTCGTGCATTTAATTAGGGGCATATCTTTCTTTTATTTACGTTAACAAGATGTTATAATATAGGACCATGGTACGAGATGGCAAACGAGGCAGGCAAGTGGAAGCCGGAACTCAAGAAGCTACCGGAGGTAGAGGAAGAGAGGCGTTTGAGGGAGAGTCTAGTCATCCTCAGCCGGAGGTGAACATGGAGGAACAAATTTTTGCAAGAATTACTCAAAGGTTAGCCGAAAGTGTTAGGTCGGCACATACAGACCCATAAAAGAAGTATGGCATCGAAAGGCTAAAGGCCTTGGGTGCAACGACATTTCTAGGGCACCACAGACCCCGCTGATGCCGAGCTTTGGTTAAATTTGATTGAGAAATGTTTCAGGGTCATGCGATACCCTGAAGACAGAAAGGTTGATTTAGCAGCATTCTTGCTCCAGAAAGCGGCGGATGATTGGTGAAAGATAATAGAGAGCATGAAAGGAGAAGCTTGGAGTTGGAGAGAGTTTCGGAACGCATTTGAAGATAAGTACTATCTGAGTTCTTGTCGTGATGCGAAGAGGAACGAGTTTCTGAGACTCGTTCAGGGATCGATGACGGTAGCAGAGTATGAGAAGAAGTTCTCAGAATTATCTAAGTACGCTACCACCATAGTTGCAAGTGAAATAGATCACTGCAAGAGGTTCCAGGAAGGTTTTCGGATAGAGATCCGGAAGCCTATGACTGCCAGTTCAGAGTGGGCTGAGTTCTCCAAGCTTATGGAGACAGTGCTAAGAGTGGAGCGAAGCCTAGCAGAGGAAAGAAAGGGAGTTGTAGGTGATGGACGTACCACTTACTATGTTGGTTCATCACGAGACCGGTTCCGACAAGGAGATAGTAAGAGATTCAGTCCAGGAGTTTCTAGAAAAAGGAGCTTCAAACCCCATCGTGGTGGGCAGTCTACCTCTAGGACTGGTACAAGTGGAGGTAGGGAGAGATAGAGACAGTAGGGATCGAGTTTCTCGACAGGGTCAGCAAGGGACTCTCGTACTGGACAACCCGACGAGTCGATAGCTAGTTCAGCCAGGACACCTTTGTGCAACACTTGTAGAAGGTACCATTGGGGTCGATGTATGAGTGGGGACAATGTATGTTTTAACTGTGGACAAAAAGGTCACTTCAAGAGGGAATGCCCTCAGCTGATGCAGGAAGACAAGGTAGGACAGAGAACCACGTCGCAAACCGTGACCCAGCAGCAAAAGACGGGGGTAGTTGGAGGAGAAGGCACTAGTAGTGCTAAGAAGAAGGGACCCATAGGTCGACCCCGACAGCAAGGGAAAATCTATGCCATGACACAACAGGAGGCGGAGGATGCACCAGAAGTTATTACGGGTACACTTTGTGGTAAACCTGCAAATGCATTGTTAGATCCAGGAGCTACACATTCTTTTATTTCTAGTATATTTGCTACTAGCATTGATGGGGAGTTAGAACCTTTATTTGAAGAACTGTGCATTTATACTCCTGTTGGTGGTATGTTAATAGTCTGTAGCGTCTATAGGAATTGTATAGTGGAAGTGGATGGTATGACTATGAGAGCTGAACTGATTCCCTTAGATCTTCAAGAGTTCGACATTATCTTGGGAATGGATTTCTTATTTATGTACTGTGCCTCTATGGACTATCATAGGAAGGAAGTCGTTTTGAGGAAGCCAGGCGAGACTGAAGGTGTGTTTAAGGGATATAGGAAGGTATTGCCTACTTGTGTGATATCATCTATAAAAGCTAGAAAATTACTGAGTAGAGGTTGTACAGCATATCTTGCGCATGTAGTTGGAATACCGGCAAATAAGTTGAAACCTAAGAACATTCCGGTGGTATGTGAGTATTTAGATGTCTTTCTAGAGGAGCTATCAGGGTTGCCATCTGATAGAGAAGTGGATTTTACCATAGACTTGATTATGTGAACGACACCTATGTCTCAAGCCCCGTACATGATGGCACCGAAGGAATTGAAGGAGTTGAAAACCCAGTTGGAGGAATTGGTGGATAAGGATTATATCCGACCGAGTGTATCTCTGTGGGGAGCACCTGTGTTGTTTGTAAAAAAGAAGGATGGGACATTACGATTATGTATTGATTACCGGCAGCTAAATAAGGTAACCATACGTAACAAGTATCCCTTGCCCCGCATAGATGACTTGTTCGACCAACTAAAGGGTGCTTCGGTGTTTTCCAAAATTGATTTGCTATCAGGGTACCATTAGTTGAAGATTAAGGAAATTGATGTACCAAAGACAGCTTTCAAGACAAGGTATGGGCATTATGAGTTCTTAGTAATGCCATTCGGTTTAACAAATGCCTTAGCAGCATTCATGGATCTCATGAATCTGGTATTCCATCCCTACCTTGATCAGTTCATGATAGTATTTATTAATGACATATTGATGTATTCAGAGAATAAAGAGGCGCATGCCAAACATCTCAGAATAGTGCTACAGACGTTATGGGATCGGAAGCTGTATGCTAAATTTAGTAAGTGTGAGTTTTGGTTGGATCAAGTTGTGTTTTTGGGACACGTGGTGTCAGCAGCCGGAGTTCGGGTAGATTCCCAGAAGACAGAAGCTATAGTCAAGTGGGAACGACCCACTTCAGTATCTGAAGTCCGTAGTGTTCTGGGACTTGCCTGCTATTATCGACTTTTTGTCGAGGGGTTTTCAAAGATAGCCCAACCCTTGACCGGGTTGGAAAAGAAGAACACGAAGTTCGAGTGGAATGATGAATGTGAGAAGAGTTTCTAGGAGTTGAAGATCAGACTTGTTACAGCACCGGTACTAACTCTTCCTACCCCGGGAAAAGACTTTGAGGTTTACTGTCACGCATCACATTAGGGCCTTGGATGTGTACTTGTGCAGGAAGGGAAAGTGATCGCGTATGCTTCAAGGCAACTGAAGAAGCATGAAGGTAATTATCCTACCCATGATTTAGAGCTTGCAGCGGTGGTGTTAGCTCTGAAAATATGGAGGCATTATTTGTTTGGTGAGAAGTGTCATATTTACACGGATCATAAGAGTTTGAAATATATCTTTGAGCAGAGGGAGTTGAATTTAAGGCAACGAAGGTGGCTCGAGTTGATAAAAGATTACGACTGTACGGTTGAGTACCACCCAGGGAAGGCTAATGTTCTAGCCAATGCATTGAGCAGGAAGTCGAAGCCATCTAAGGGTTCACTTAATACTGTTAGAGTGACCTTGTTAGAGGAACTGAAGAGTTCTAACGCGGTAGTGTCGGTTAGTGACAAAGGGAATTTGTTAGACCATTTCCAAGTAAGGCCTACCCTAATTAATGACGTTATCTCAGGTCAAGCTAGGGACCCATTTCTCAAGAAGTTAGCATACGAAGTGAACTTGCAGCAGAGAGAAGATTATGAGGTGAGAGTTGATGGAGCGTTAATGAAGTGTGGAAGGTTATGCGTACCTAAAGATACAACTTTGAGGCATGCAATATTGGAGGAAGCGCATAGTTCAGCTTATGCTATGCATCTAGGAGGTACAAAGATTTATAGGACCTTGAAGAGTCATTATTGGTGGTCGGGAATGAAACGAGAGATAGCAGAGTATGTCTCTAAATGTTTGATTTGTCAACATGTGAAACCTGAATGACAGAAGCCAGGAGGGCTTCTAAACCCAGTCGCAGTACCAGAATGGAAGTGGGACCACGTAATCATGGATTTCCTATTTGGACTTCCTCGGACGACGTGTGGTTATGACGAGATTTGGGTGATAGTGGACAGACTGACCAAGACTGCTCGATTTCTACCCGTTAAGGTAACTTTCACTTTGGATAAACTTGCTAGGTTATATGTCGACAAGATCGTAAGCCAATACAAAGCCCTAGTATCAATTGTGTCAGATAGGGGTTCGAGGTTTACTTCCAAGTTCTGGCAGAGTCTCCAGGAGGCATTAGGAACTAAGCTGCACATCAGTATGACATTTCATCCGTAGACTGATGATCAGTCAGAAAGGACCATCCAGACCCTTGAGGACATGCTTCGGGCATGTGTATTATAGTATATGGGAAGTTGGGAGACTTACTTACCGTTGATGGAGTTTCCGTACAATAACAGCTATCATTCCAGCATCAGAATGGCACCATACGAAGCATTGTATAGGAGAAGATGTAGAACCATGGTTGTTTGGGACGAGGTGGGAGAAAGAAAGCTGATAGGACTAGAGTTAGTCCAAGTTACCTCGGACAATGTTAAATTAATCAGAGAAAAGTTGAAGACAACCCAGGATAGACAAAAGAGCTTTGCTGACAAGCGAAGGAGAGATTTAGAATTTGAATCGGAGACAGAGTTTTCTTAAGGTTGTCCTCGTGGAAGGGTATTTTACGGTTCGGAAGGAAAGGGAATCTGAGCCCAAGATACATAGGGCCTTACGAGATTCTGGAACGTGTAGGGCCATCCGCTTAAAGACTAGTTTTACCTATGGATTTGTCATCAGTACATGATGTGTTCCATGTATCAATGCTAAGAAAATACGTTCCGGACCCATCCCATGTGCTCAAGGCACAACCAGTGCAATTCAAAGAGAATTTAACTTATGAGGAGGAACCTACACAAATACTTGATAGGAAGAAGCAGGTACTTAGGAATAAGACGATACCATTGGTGAAGGTATTGTGGAGAAACCACGGGGTCGAGGAAGCC
The DNA here is from genome assembly GCA_033996785.1 of Trichosanthes truncata. NCBI lineage: Eukaryota > Viridiplantae > Streptophyta > Magnoliopsida > Cucurbitales > Cucurbitaceae > Trichosanthes > Trichosanthes truncata. The sequence goes on along the minus strand of JAWPNB010000002.1, from coordinate 51,701,396 downwards.
ACATGGGAGAGTGAAGATCAAATGAAAGAAAAGTACCCACAACTATTCTCGAGCTAGTGACATTGCTGAATTTCGAGGACGAAATTCTCTTTAAGGGGGTACTAAATTGTAAGCCCTAAACTCTCTTTTGATCTTATTGCACTTATACATGAAGGTTGATACGCGTAACTTGGTATAGGTTGCACTGAAGGATGTCGTGATAGAATTTGGGAATCTCCTAAGTTGTGGACTATAGCGTGCACAAAGCTTCATAAGGAGACAGGTTAGGCATTGAGATAAGCATATTAAAAGTTGAGTTGAAGTAAGTTAAGGTCATGAGCAAGTGGGGTACATAGTAGATGTATGATGTGTTGAATGCAAAAGCTTTAATTTCTAGTTAAATTAGTTAAAGTTGTTTTACAATTTAGGTAGATTTAAAAAGGGAATTAAGGTCTAAAAGGAAGAAGGAGGAGTTGGCCATTATACATGAATTCCTGGATTTTGTTATTAAGGAAGTATGAGCTGTCCAACTCTTGTGAATTTAGCAGACAACTGGAAGCTATAGGAAATGGGTTAATTTCAAACAACCATATCTCTCAATTCACTTAAGAAAATTCGATGATTCTTGAGACAAAATCTTAGAATTTGAATGAAGAACAAGTCTAGAGGAGGTTGTGAGAAAATACAAAGAGGAAGGTTGTGAAAATTTAAGGAAATCGAGAGGTGTTCTCAGTTCCCAGCTAGAAGAACAAGGTGAAGAAATATGGAGATTTTGAGCTCTTTAGGACGAATTAGAAGCTAAAATTTTGAGGTAAGTATGTTTAGACATTTTATTTGAGGGTTATCAAATAAAATTGGGTGGTTGTCTTGTAAAATTTTGAGAAACCCATGCTGGAAGTCGAATCTGTATTTTTTTGGGTCAAAAGAGAAGGGGCTTGAGAAAGGAAGGAGGATGTGCTTACAAATTGGTTATACCATACAGCCAAGTGCGTGCAGTTACTATCCTATGGGTTATGTGACTGAATTAGATCTATTTTTTGGGCCAAGTAGCAAAAGGGATTAATGTTATGGAATTCATTTTTTTTAGGGCAAACGGAGATAGGAGAAGCTTATAAGTCTTGGGAGTCTTCCGGTGATTGTGAGTGATTTTGTTTGGAAACCTACGCTTTGATCTTTGTTTCTTCAAAAGCTTACTAATGATAGATATTGAAGCATGTTTAACCTACTTTATATTCATTTTTCATTGAACTCCTAGTAATAAATGTCGGTGTTAACGGTTCGGTATAATTTTAACTAGTTTGTTACCTCGCGTTCAAGCATGAAAATTAAGTTTTGGAAGTAAGTTTTTCTTATAAGTACCCTGCATTAATCTATTCCAAAACATGTTTCTAACTATTTAAAGCATGCCTTGTATATTAATAACCCCCGGTACCGAAGGACACGAAGAAAATACCTGGGAGGAAGAAAATTTGACGCCCGATACTGAAGGACAGTGAGAAGGTATTCGGGCGGTAGTTGGTCTCGCCCACTACTGAAGGACATGGATAAGGTATTAGGGAAGGCCAAAGAGCTTAAATGGCATTCCACGTGCACGTGAGAGATGTGTTGAAGCTGTTGGTTTAGAGAGGACTCTGCCACAACTAGGGTTTGAAAGGGTACCATGCTACGAGCTTTCTTTGTCATGAGTTACTACGTTTTGAAATACCTATTCTTGATTTTGATTCTAAATTATGAGTTCTTATGTTTTGCTCTTCGTGGTGCTTAAATCCTGTAATTTGGTGGCCTTGTTTAATTACTTTTGATGCTTTATCTTTGAACGCGTAACTTATTAAAATAGTCACTCACTAGGCTTCCCAGCGTATGTTTTCAACATATTTTCTCTTCTCAGGTAGCAAATAAGTTCCCAGTGCTTAGCCTTAACAAGACCTATTTGCCACCACGCTTCTTAGCTCCTTGTATATATACTTTCACATGTCTATAGTTTTGAAATAAAAGCATTCTAGCCGGGTTGTAATAGATTTAAGTATGTTATAACTGGTTATGCAAACCTAGTATGGGAGAATGAATGCATCTTGCTCAGGTGTGCAACTGTGTGCTCAATTTTTTTTACTTGTTCATATATGCTACGTGGTGTACAGTTTCATTTGAGGTTGGGTTGGGCAGGGAGTGCCGGTAAGAGGACTGGTATTCTCTGTCTTCGCATCCCTTCCTAGGTTAGGAAAGTGAACTGGGAAAGGGGTGACAAAATTCTCTTCCATCCTTCTCATCTCTTAATGTCACTGCTCCATACAAAAATACCACAACAACTAAGAAAGGACTAGACCACCTAAACTTCAATTTCCCTATAAATAACTCAAGCATAGAATTGACAATAAAACACACTATCCCTTCTCAAATTGCTTTGGTATTATCCTATTGTCATGCCACATTTTTGTTTTCTCTTTGTATATCTTAGAACTTTCATATGCTGAATGTCTCTGCTCATCCAACTCATTAAGCTATAGCATTTGCATTGCTCCATTTTTTTTCTCGATCAAAATTCAAATACTTTAAAGCCTAGAATGCTCTATCCACCAACTCCACTGGGAGATGACAAGCCTTGCCAAAAACAAGCCTATAAGGTGACATACCGAATGACATTTTGTAGGCTATTCTATATGCCCATAGTCCATCATCTAACCTAGAAGACCAATCTTTCCTATTTGGGTACACTACCTTCTCTATTATGCTCTTAATCTTTGTATTTCACAACTCATTCTGGCCATTTGGTTGAGGATGATAAAGTGTAGACACTTTATGTTTAAAATCATACTTAGTTAATATATCATTAATCATTCTAGTGACGAAATGTGAACCCTCATCACTGCTCAACACTCTAGGCTTGCCAAATATCATTAAAATGTTTTTTTGTAGAAATTTCATAACAGTTCTAGCATCATTAAGAGGACAAGCAATTGCTTCAACCCATTTTGACACATAACCTACATCCGTCAATATATAAAGGTTACCAAAAGAAGGAGGAAAGGGGCCCATAAAATCTATACACCAAACATCGAATCATTCAACTTTTATGATATAGTTTAGAGACATCTCATCCTTTTTCCCTATGGTACCCTTTCATTGACATTTATCACAGGTTTTGCTAAAGAAATATGCGTCTTTAAAATTTGTAGGCCAGTAAAAACCTAATTGAAAGATTTTTGTGGTTGTTCTCTATCCTCCAAAATGTCCTCCATAAAGAGAAACATGGCAATGTTCTAAAATTGACTTCATTTTATCACCAAAAACACATCTCCGATACATATTATCAGCACAATGTCTAAACATATAAGGAGCATGCCAAAAGTTAAATTTTACCTCATGCATAAATATTTTCAATTGTTGTTTAGACAAATTAGCAGGTAATATGTTTGCAGCCAAATAATTAGCAAAATTAGCGTACTAGGGGGTTTCATCATCCACCATTTTCAAAATTACCAACAATTGCTCATCTATGAATGCATCTCGTATCTCGAATTGCTGGATTGATCCCTTTTGCTGGGAAATTATGGAGAGATGATTTGCAACCTGATTCTATGATCCCTTATTATTTCGTATTTCCAACTTAAATTCCTGCAAAAGTAACACCCAACGAATTAGCCTAGGCTTTGGATATTTTTCTTCTAATAAATATTTTAATGCAGCATGGTTAATATGGACTACCACTTGGTCCCAACCAAATAAGGTCGAAATTTGTCCAATGCAAAAATCACTGCTAAAAGCTCTTTTTTAGTAGTTGTATAGTGTAGTTGCGCTTCATTTTGTGTTATGCTTGAATAATAAATTGGATGAATTATCTTTTCACTCTTTTGCACCAGCATAGCTCCTACGGCATAATCACTTGCATCTCTCATTACTTTGAATGGTAGGCTCCAATTTAGTGCAATGATAGGCTTATAAAGTTTTATTTAATCACACATAACTCTTGTTACTTTGATATTGTTTATGTGTTTTCATGTTTATTTTGTAGGGATTCGAGAAAATGCATATTTTGAGACTCTATGTCGAATAACGATTCAAACGAACTGAATCGGAGGTCATTCGGACACCTAAGCGAAAAGTTAGAGCAAAATTACCAAATATGTCTAGGGAGCAATGTCTCAACGTTGCTCAACGCTATGCTCAACGTTAGCAGCGTCTCAACCTCAGACTTGACGATGCGCAATGCAAAGCTACTGTTTTTGCTCAACGTTGCTCGACGCTGCGGTTTGGCTTGCTTAATGCTAGTAGTCTTGGTGCCGCTCAACGCCACACAAAATAAGCAATTATTCTTTCCTTAATCGCAAAGACAGCGTCTCGACGCCACCCTTGGTGTCTCATCGCTGCCCAAGTCCTATTTATAGCACTTTTTCACTTTAGGTCAGGGACTTTTGCCTCCTTTGCTTAGACTTTTAGACTGAGCTTTTGAGAGCTTTTCTCCTTCTACTTTTACACTTTTATTGTAGCAAATCGAACCATATTTAACAGGAGATATACTATCACGATGCTTGGCTAAACTCCACGTTTCCAGTCCAGAGGTCGATTGTAATCAATTGCAATGTTGTGAGGCTTGGACCTTAATGTAGTTTTCTTTCAATTGCAAGTATTCTTTGATTCCTATGTTAATTTTATAAGCATGTATTTTTTATTGAATTGACGCCTCGATCGCTTTGCATGTTTGATTGCTAATCACGATGCATGATCCATAATTGTCATGTTGATTGAACTGTTAGCATTAGAATTATTACATGTGTATGTTTTGTGGGTTTCCATATTACATGGCTTGCATGTTTAATTCTAGGAATTAAAGGAGCATCTTAATTAGATTATAGTTATTTCACCTAATTGGTTGTCTTGGTCCTTCCAAAGAACTTAATGCCTTTATCTAAATAATTTGGACCGGTTTCGTCAAAATTGTTTAGGTAATGAGCATTAACTTGACGTTTGTTGGAGTTAATGACCTTATGGAACTTGCAACTTTTTGGGGTTTCCTAATAAGTTGACCACGTGCTTGCATTTTTAAGTTTAAATATTTGGAGTGCCTATGATCAATTATTGCAATTGAGTAGAACCGCACCTTTGGATTGGAATTTGGTAAGATTTGATTTATCTTTATTTTATTAATAAAAATACAAACCCATTTTTAATTGTTTTCTCCTTTGCAAATTTAATTTGAGAAATTGATATTCGGTTTCCTAAGATCGACCTGGTCCACTCAATGCTACAAGTATCTTAGGATCAATTTATAAATTGTAATTTGACGAGCCCTCGACAAGCTCGTGTCAAATTTGCTGCCGTTGCTAGGGAACCATTATTAGTTTCTCTATGTTAAATTTACTTTTTTTAAAAAAATTATTGTTTGAGTTTTATTGTTTTTCACATGTTCTTTAATGGCAAAGGAATCTTGCCACATACGTTGATGAGGTTAGTAAACTTAAATCTCAAATTTCTGATTTAACCTCCTTAGTTCTTCAAGTGGTTGTAGGGAAGTGGAGGCATGTAGAATTTGTTCGTTTCAAGGACACCCCACTGAAGCATGTCTCAATTGCAGCGGGATTTCATGCATAATGCCTACACTATAAGAGGATTTCCTGGTCATCAAATGAACTACGAGCCTTACAGTCCCTATCTTGATTGGGATCAATCTAGCTTTGCCTATGGATATCAGGAGGACTAGCTGAGCTAGTACTTTCAAACTTCAGACTTACGTACGTCTTTAGAGGTTATAGTTTACAAAATTGCTAATAATACTCTTCAATTTCAGCAAGAAAATCTCAAATTTCAAAAGGAAAATCTCCAATTTCAAGAGAAGACTCACGCTGGAATGCAAAGACTGAGTGACAAAATTATCCAGTTGGTTGAATCAGTGAGGAGACTAGAAAGTCTACAAGAGCAACACTCTTTTGACATCACTGAAGAAAGATTTTTTGAGGAAATTGACACCGACAATGACGAGGACATTTTGAATTTCGTGCCATGCCAAGAACATATAATTTGTGAGGTTAAGGAGGAGTTCGAGCTTACACCCGAAGAGGAGATTCATGTGATAGAGTTGGAGGCTGAATAGCCTTCACTTGTTCTATTCCCTAGCTCTCCTTTTAATTTTGAATTGCCTTTTCTTTATTCTCATGAGTCCTTAAAGCCTTTTGTTTCTTTTGAGTCAGTTAAGTTAGTTGAGTCTTACTTTTTGCCTTTCATTCTTATATAAAAAATAACAAAAATAATGATCTGTTTGGTACCTTAAAGAAACAGGAAAGCCTTCTAAACTTGGAAGGTTACATTGATTCAAGCAAGAAGGGACCGAAGAAAGTAGAAGAATTTTACGTGCCCTGACACTTACGAACCCTGTCGAGCATAACGACGTTAAAAATTTGCACTTCTTAGGAGGCAACCCAAGTGCTTTAATTATTTTACTTGTTTTCCTTTCATTATATATTTCCTTTTCTTAGCTTCTTTTTTCTTTTTTCTTTTGTAGGTGTTGCACTTGGGAGGAGAAATTGAGAATAAAGATGCACCACCACCTACAAGCCATCCAAAAACTAGGGGATTTTTTATGTTCCTCTTTCTTTTTGTTTGTGTAACTCTATTTAGCTATGCATTGGGGAGAATGTATCAATTAAGGTTGGGGGTGGAGAACGTTAGATTTGCATGTTTAGGGTTATTCATGAGCATGTTAAGCAGTGAGCGTTAATTTAAAAAAGATTGAGCTTAAATTGCATGATGAGTTAGTTGCATATTAGGTGATTATGACAATCTAGGAGGTTCTTTAGGTAATTCCATTTGCAATGGTTGAAACTTGAAGATGCATGCTTGATTTAAGCCTATTTTAAAATTTTCCTTCTGATTCACTTATACTTTTTGTGCACTTAGCCCTCTTGTCTATGGTTTTGAAGGCTTAAGATTGGGTTATTTGGTCTAGATTCGTGTTGTCACCTTGAAAGATTTTAAGAACTAGTTTAAGAGTCTACTTGCATGATGTTGAATAACGTAAAACTTAGGAGTAACTGCATGTTTTATTTGCCTTTATTACTACGATAAAATGAAAACTAGAGTTAAAAAAAAAATGGTTGCATGTTTTTAAAAGTCTAAGGGCAAAAAGAGCTACCTCTACTGTGATCAGTTAGGCCATCCATCGAGCAAGTGCTCTGGATAAGGGTCCCTATAGTGGATGTGTGAAAGCTAGCGCTCATCCAAACAAGCAAAAATCTAAGTTTGGGAGAGGCCTACCCTGGAGCACCTTAGTTTATTGTTATCCATTTGAGTGTAGGGAAGCTTGAGAATTGGTCTTAAAGTTAGAAGTAGGGAGAAAACGAGTTGAGGATCGAATAAAACTTTATCGGGCTTATAAAGACTTAGATAAGGGGAGCTATACTCACACACACATAAGGGATAAAGGGATTAGTTTTAAAATTCTCATTGATTGAATGTTTGATTGTTTTCTTCCATTGCAAATGTTTTTTTGCCAAAAACATTGAGATTAGAGTCATTGATAAGCAACTAACTAGTCATAAGATTGTTTATTTTTACCTTGCTCGAGGACTAGCAAGATTTAGGTTGGGGGTTGGGGTAGGACGTATAAAATTTATTTAATCACACATAACTCTTGTTAGTTGGATAGTTTTTTTGTGTTTTCATGTTTATTTTATAGGGATTCAAACAAAGATGTATTTTGAGACTCTATGTCGAATAAGGATTCAAACGAGCCAAACTGGAGGTCATTCGGACACTTGAGCAAAAAGTTAGAGCAAAATTACCAAATCTATCTATGGAGCAGCGTCTCAACGCCGCTCAATGCTATGCTTAACACCAGCATCGTGGACCTTGCTCAACGCTAAGCTACTGTTTTTGCTCAACGTTGCTCGACGCTGTGGTTTGGCTTGCTCAACGCTAGTAGCGTCTCGACGCCATACTCGACGCCGTTCAATGCCACACAAAATAAGCAATTATTCTTTCCTTAATCGCAAGGGCAGTGTCTCAACGCCACCCTTGGCGGCTCAACGCTGCCCAAGTCCTATTTATAACACTTTTTCACTTTAGGTTAGGGACTTTTGCCTCTTTTGCTTAGACTTTTAGACAGAGCTTTTGAGAGCTTTTCTCCTTCTACTTTTACACGTTTATTGTAGCAAATCGAACCATGTTTAACAAGAGATATACCATCGCGATGCTTGGCTAAACTCCACGTTTCCAGTTCAGAGGTCGATTGTAATCAATTGCAATGTTGTGAGGCTTGGACCTTAATGTAGTTTTCTTTCAATTGCAAGTATTCTTTGATTCCTATGTTAATTTTATAAGCATGTATTTTTGATTGAATTGATGCCTCGATCACTTTGCAGTTTGATTGCTAATCATGATGCATGATCCGTAATTGTCATGTTGACTGAACTGATAACGTTAGGATTATTACATGTGTATGTTTTGTGGGTTTCCATATTACGTGGCTTGTGTCACACCCCCTCCCAGCTCACTTGCCTAACCTAGGAAGGAATGTGAAGACAGAGAATACCAGCCCTCTTACTAGCACTCCCAACCCAGCCTAACATCCACATGAAACTGTACACAACGCAATATGTATGAACAAGTAAAATTGAGCATACAGTTGCACACCTGGGCAAGATACATTTAGTCCCTCATACTAGGTTTACATACTAAGTCATAACATACTTAAGTCTATTACAACCCGGCTAGAATGCTTTAATTTCAAAACTATATACAGGTAGAAGTATATACAACGAGCTAAAGAGACGTGGTGGGAAATAGGTCTTGATGAGGCTAAGCACCGGGAACTCGTTTGCTACCTAAGAAGAGAAAACATGTTGAAAACGTGAGCTGGAAAGCCCAGTGAGTGACTACTTTAATAAGTTACGCATTCAAAGATAAAGCATCAAAAGTAATTAAACAAGGCCACCAAATTACAGGCTTTAAGCACCACGAAGAGCAAAGCATAAGAACTCATAATGTAGCATCAAAATCAAGAATAGGTATTTCAAAACGTAGTAACTCATAATAAAGAAAATTTGTAGCATGGTATCCTTTCTACCCCTAGCTGTGGCAGAGTCCTCTCTAAACCAACAGCTTCAATACCTCTCTCACGTGCATGTGGAATGCCATTTAAGCTCACTGGCCTCCCCTAATACCTTATCCATGTCCTTCAGTATTGGGGCCAGACCAACTACCACCCGAATACCTTATCACTGTCCTTTAATATCGGGGGTCAGGTTTTCTCTCTCCCAGGTACCTTCTCTGTGCCCTTCGGTACCGGGGGTTAATAATATACAAGGCATGCTTTAAATAGTTAGAAACATAGTATGGAATCACATTCAGCAAGTTCTCAACATAACACAAACTTTCATTTTAAACAAGCTTCCAAATGTTGAGAGTCATGCCAATAGTTAAGTTCATCGTACGGTTAAAGGAGAACTCAGTGACCAAACTCATTTTTCATGTTTTGTACACATAAATTCTTTAACATAGCCAACCAATCGTATTTTAAGGTTTGGGCATTTCAACCATGTGTTAGAATGGACTACTGCAAGGTACTTCAAAGAAGCATACTTCCAAACTTAGGTTTCATGCTTGAACGCGGAGTAACAACTAGTTACAATTATGCTTAGCTTTCAACACCGCCATTTATTAATAGGAGTTCAATGAAAAATGAATATAAATTAGTTTAAGCATGCTTCAATATCCATCACTAGTAAGCTTTCGAATAAAGATCACAGCATAGGTTTTCAAACAAAGTCACTCACAATCACCAGAAGACTCCCAAGGCTTATAAGCTTCGCCTACCTCCGTTTGCCCTGAAAATAAATTCTATAACATTAATCCCTTTTTCTACTTGGCCCAAAATTAGATCTAATTCAGTCACATAACTTATAGCATAGTAACTGAACACACTTGGCTGTAAGGTATAACAAATTGGAAGCACATCTTCCTTACTCTCTCTCTAGCACTTTCTCTTTTGAACAAAAAATTACAGATTCAACTTCCAGGATGGGTTTCTCAACATTTAGCAAAATAACCACCAAATTTTATTTGATAACCCTCAACTAAAATGTCTAAAATTACTCACCTCAAAATTGGAGCTTCTAATTCGTCCTCAAGAGCTCAAAATCTCCAGATTTCTTCACCTTGTTCTGCTGGCCGAGAAACTGGAATACTTCTCGGTTTTCTTACATTTTCACGGCTTATTCTTCTTATTTTCTCACAAAATTTTCTAGACTTATTCTTCACTCAATTTCTGAGATTTTGGCTCAAGAATCATCGAATTCTCTCAAGTGGATTGAGAGATAAGGCTGGTTGAAGTTAACCCACTTCCTAGAGCTTCCAGTTGTCTACTGCATTCACAAGAGTTGGACAGCTCATCCTTCCTCAATAGCAAACTTCAAAGAAATTGTGTATAATGGCCATCTCCTCCTTCTCTCTTTATACTTTAATTCCTTTTAAATCCACCTAAATTGTAAGTAAATTTTAACTAATTTAATTAGAAGTTACAGCTTTTATATTCAAAACAACATACACCTAATGTGTATCCAACTTGCTCATGACCTTAACTTACTTCAACTCAACTTTTAATATGCTTATAGCAATGCCTAACCTGTCTCCTTATGAAGCTTTGTGCACGTAATCGTTCACAACTTAGGAGATTCTCAAATTCTACCACGACATCCTTCAATGCAACCTATACCAAGTTACATGTATCAACCTTCATGTATAAGTGCAATAAGATCAAAAGAGAGTTTAGGGCTTACAATTTACTACCCCCTTAAAGAGAACTTCGTCCTCGAAATTCAGCAACGTCATTAGCTCGAAAATAGTTGTGGGTACTTTTCCTTCATCTAATCTTCACTCTCCCATGTGGCTTCCTCAACCCGGTGGTTTCTCCACAATACCTTTACCAATGGTATCGTCTTATTCCTGAGTGCCTACTCCTTCCTATCAAGTATTTGTGTAGGTTCCTCCTCATAAGTTAAATTCTCTTTAAACTGCACTGATTGTGCCTTGAGCACATGGGTTAGATCCAGAACGTATTTCCTTAGCATTGATACATGGAACACATGATGTACTGATGACAACTCCATAGGTAAAGCTAGTCTGTAAGCAGATGGCCCTACACGTTCCAGAATCTCGTAAGGCCCTATGTATCTCGAGCTCAGCTTCCCTTTCCTTCCGAACCGTAAAATACCCTTCCACTGGGACAGCCTCAAGAAAACTCTATCTCCGATTCCGAATTCTAAATCTCTCCTTCACTTGTCAGCATAGCTCTTTTGTCTATCCCGGGCTGTCTTCAGCTTTTCTCTGATTAATTTCACATTCTCTGAGGTAACTTGGACTAACTCTGGTCCTATCAGCTTTCTTTCTCCTGCCTCATCCCAACAAATAGGGGTTCTACATCTTCTTCCATACAATGCTTCGTTTGGTGCCATTCCGATGCTAGAATGATAGCTGTTATTGTACGCAAACTCCATCAACGGTAGATAAGTCTCCCAACTTCCCTTATACTGCAATACACATGCTCAAAGCATGTCCTCCAAGGTCTGGATGGTCCTTTCTGACTGACCATCAGTCTGCGGATGAAATGCCGTACTAAAGTGCAGCCTAGTTCCTAATGCCTCCTGGAGACTCGGCCAGAACTTGGAAGTAAACCTCGGATCCCTATCTAACACAATTGATACTGAGGCTCCATATTGGCTTACGATCCTATCAACATATAACTTAGCAAGTTTATCCAAAGTGAAAGTTACCTTAACGGGTAAAAATCAAGCAGTCTTGGTCAATCTGTCCACTATCACCCATATCTTGTCATAACCGCACATCGTCCGAGGAAGTCCAAAAAAGAAATCCATGGTTACGTGCTCCCACTTCCATTCGGGTATTGGGAGTGGGTTTAGAAGTCCTCCGGGTTTCTGTCATTCAGGTTTCACTTGTTGACAAATTAAACATTTAGAGACATACTCTGCTATCTCTCATTTTATTCTTGGCCACCAATAATGACTCTTCAAGGTCCGGTACATCTTTGTACTTCCCGGATGCATAGCATAAGCTGAACTGTGAGCTTCCTCCAATATTGCTTTCCTCAAAGCTGTATCTTTAGGTACGCATAACCTTCCACACTTCATTAATGCTCCATCAACTCTCACCTCATAATCTGCTCTTTGCTGCAAGTTTACTTATTCTGCTAATTTCTTGAGAACGGGGTCCCTAGCTTGATCTGAGATAACGTCATTAATTAGGGTAGGCCTTACCTGGAAATGAGCTAACAAATTTCCTTGTTCACTAACCGACATCACCATGTTAGAACTCTTCAGTTCCTCTAACAGGGTTACTCTAACAGTATTAAGTGAACCCTTAGATGGCTTCGACTTCCTGCTCAATGCATCAACTACAACATTCGACTTCCCTGGGTGGTATTTAACCGTACAGTCGTAGTCTTTTATCAACTCGAGCCACCTCCGCTGCCTTAAATTCAATTCCTTTTGCTCAAAGATATATTTCAAACTTTTATGATCCGTGTAAATATGAAACTTCTCACCGAACAAATAATGCCTCCATATTTTCAGAGCTAACACCACCGCTGCGAGCTCTAAATCATGGGTAGGATAATTACATTCATGCTTCTTCAGCTGCATTGACGCATACACGATCACTTTCCCTTCCTGCATAAGTACACATCCAAAGCCCTGATGTGCTGCGTCACAGTAGACCTCAAACTCTTTTCCGAGGTAAGAAGAGTTAGTACCGGTGCTGTCACAAGCCTGTGCTTCAATTCCTGGAAACTTTTCTCACATTCATCATTCCACTCGAACTTCGTGTTCTTCCTTGTCAACCCGGTCAAGGGAACGGCTATCTTTGAAAACCCCTCGACAAACCGTCGATAATATCCGGCAAGTCCCAGAAAACTACGAACTTCAGATACTGAAGTGGGTCGTTCCCACTTGACTATAGCTTCTGTCTTCTGGGAATGTACCTGAACTCCGGCTGCTGACACCACGTGTCCCAAAAATACAACCTGATCCAACCAAAAATCACACTTACTAAATTTAGCATACAGCTTCTGATCTCGTAACTTCTGTAGCACTATTCTAAGATGTTTTGCATGCGCCTCTTAATTCTCCGAATACACCAAGATGTCATCAATAAATACTATCACGAACTGATCAAGGTAGGGATGGAATACCCGATTCATGAGATCCATGAATGCTGCTGGGGCATTCGTTAAACCGAATGACATTACTAAGAACTCGTAATGCCCATATCTTGTCCTGAAAGCTGTCTTTGGTACATCAGTCTCCTTAATCTTCAACTGATGGTACCCTGATCGTAAATCAATTTTGGAAAACACCGAAGCACCCTTTAGTTGGTGGAACAAGTCATCTATGCGGGGCAAGGGATACTTGTTACGTATTGTTACCTTATCATCCTTTTTTTCACAAATAACACAGGTGCTCCCCACGGAGATACACTCGGTTGGATATGACCCTTATCCACCAATTCCTGCAACTGAGTTTTCAACTCCTTCAATTCCTTCGGTGCCATCCTGTACGGGGCTTGAGATATAGGTGTCGTTCCCATAATCAAGTCTATGGCAAACTCCACCTCTCTATCAGGTGGCAACCCTAATAACTCCTATAGGAAGACATCTAAATACTCACGTACCACCATAATGTTCTCAGGTTTCAATTTATCTACCGGTATTGCAACTACATGCGCGAGATACGTTGTACAACCTTTACTTAGTAATTTTCTAGCTTTTATAAATGATATCGCACGAGTAGGCGATATCGTCCTATATCCCTTAAACACCACTTCAGTCTCGCCTGGCTTCCTCAACACGACTTCCTTCCTATGACAGTCCATAGAGGCATAGTACTTAGACAAGAAATCCATTCCCAAGATAATGTCGAACTCTTGAAGTTCTAAGGGAATCAGTTCAGTTGTCATAGTTATACCATCCACTTCCACTATACAATCCCTATAGACGCTACGGACTATCAACATAGCACCAACAGGAGTATAAATGCACAGTTCTTTAGATAAAGGCTCTAATTTCCCATCAATGCTAGTAGCAAATATACCAGAGATAAAAGAATGCGTAGCTCCTGAATCTAACAATGCATGCGCATGTTTACCACAAATAGAAAGTGTACCCGTAATAACCTCTGGTGCATCCTCCGCCTCCTGTTGTGTCATGGCATAGATCTTCCCTTGCTGTCGGGGTCGACCTATGGGACCCTTTAGCTTAGCACCACTAGTGCCTTCTCCTCAAACTATCCCAGTCTTTTGCTGCTGGGTCACGGTCTGCGACGTGGTGCTCTATCCTACCTTGTCTTCCTGCATCAGCTGGGGGCATTCCCTCTTGAAGTGACCTTATTGTCCACAGTTAAAACATACATTGTCCCCACTCATACATCGACCCCAATGGTACCTTCCACAAGTGTTGCACAAATGTTTCCTGGCTGAACTAGCTACCGACTCGCCGGGTTGTCCTGTATGAGAGTCCCTTGCTGACCATGTTGAGAAACTTGATCCCTGCTACCTCTATCTCCCCCTACTTCCTCTTGTACCAGTCCTAGAGGAAGACTGCCCACCACGACGGGGTTTGAAGCTCCCTTTTCCAGAAACTCCTAAAGTGAATCTCCTACTATCTCCTCGTTGGAATCGGTCTCGTGATGAATCAACAAAGTAAGTGGTACGTCCATCGCCCACAGCTCCATTTCCCTTTCTTTCCTCTGCTAGGCTTTGCTCCACTCTTAACATTGTCTCCACAAGCTTAGAGAACTCAAGCCATTCTGAACTTGCTGTCACAAGCGTTCGGATCTCTGTCCGTAAACCTTCCTCGAACATCTTACAACGATCTATTTCACTTGCAACTATGGTGGTAGTGTACTTAGATAATTCTGTGAACTTCTTCTCATATTCTGCTACTGTCATCGTTCCCTGAACGAGTCCCAGAAACTCGTTCATCTTCGCGTCACGATAAGAACGCGGATAGTACTTATCTTCAAATGCCTTTCGAAACTCTTTCCAACTCCAAGCTTCCCCTTTGTTGCTCACTGTTATCTTCCACCAATCATCCGCGCCTTTCTGGAGCAAAATGCTGCTAATCAACCTTCTTGTCTTCAGGGCATCGCATGACTCTAAAACACTTCTCAATCAGATTTCACGAAACCTCAGCATCAACGGGGTCTGTGGTGCCCTCAAATGTCGCTGCACCCAGTGCCTTTAGCCTTTCAATGTCATACTTCTTTTCTGAGTCTACATGTGCTGTCCTAACACTTTTTGCTAACCTTTGAGTAATCCTTGCAAAAATTTGTTCCTCCATGTTCACCTCCGGCTGAGGATGACTAGACTCTCCCTCAGACGCCTCTCTTACTCTACTGCCGGTAGCTTCTAGAGTTCCGACTTCAGCTTGCCTGCCTCGTTTGCCACCTCGAGCCATGGTCCTATATTATATCACCTTGTTAACGTAAAACAAAAAAAAAATGCTCCTATCTAAATGCATGAACCTAGTTCCTTTCCAAAACTTGGCTCTGATACCAAATTGTCACACCCCCTCCCAGCTCACTTGCCTAACCTAGGACGGAATGTGAAGACAGAGAATACTAGCCTTCTTACTAGCATTCCCAGCCCAGCCTAACATCCACCTGAAACTGTACAGAACGCAATATGTATGAACAAGTAAAATTAGGCACACAGTTGCACACCTGAGCAAGATACATTCAGTCTCTCATACTAGGTTTGCATACTAAGTCATAACATACTTAAGTCTATTACAACCTGGCTAGAATGCTTTAATTTCAAAATAATATACAGGTAGAAGTATATACAAGGAGCTAAAGAGGCGTGGTGGCAAACATGTCTTGATGAGGCTAAGCACTAGGAACTCGTTTGCTACCTGAGAAGAGAAAACATGTTGAAAACGTGAGCTGGGAAGCCCAGTGAGTGACTACTTTAATAGATTATGCGTTCAAAGATAAAGCATCAAAAGTACTTTAACAAGGCTGCCAATTTACAGGATTTAAGCACCCCGAAAAGCAATGCATAAGAACTCATAAGGTAGCATCAAAATCAGAAATAGGTATTTCAAAACGTAGTAACTCATAATAAAGAAAATTTGTAGCATGGTATCCTTCCTAACCCTAGTTGTGGCACAGTCCTCTCTAAACCAACAGCTTCAATACCTCTCTCACGTGCACGTGGAATGCCATTTAAGCTCACTGGCCTCCCCTAATACCTTCTCCATATCCTTCAGTATTGGGGCCAGACCAACTACCACCCGAATACCTTCTCACTGTCCTTCAATATCGGGGGTCAGGTTTTCTCTCTCCCAGGTACCTTCTCTGTGTCCTTCGATACTGGGGGTTAATAATATACAAGGCATGCTTTAAATAGTTAGAAACATAGTATGGAATCACATTCAGCAAGTTCTCAACATAACACAAACTTTCATTTTAAACAAGCTTCCAAACGTCAAATGTCATGCCAATAGTTAAGTTCATCGTATGGTTAAAGGAGAACTCACTGACCAAACTCAGTTTTCATGTTCTGTACACATAAATTCTTTAACATAGCCAACCAATCGTATTTTAAGGTTTGGGCATTTCAACCATGTTTTAGAATGGATTAATGCAAGGTACTTCGAAGAAAACCTACTTCCAAACTTAGGTTTCATGCTTGAACGCTGAGTAACGACTAGTTACAATTATGCTTAGCTTCCAACACCGCCATTTATTAATAGGAGTTCAATGAAAAATGAATATAAATTAGTTTAAGCATGCTTCAATATCCACCACTAGTAAGCTTTAGAATAAAGATCAAAGCATAGGTTTTCAAACAAAGTCACTCACAATCACCGGAAGACTCCCAAGGCTTATACGCTTCGCCTATCTCTGTTTGCCCTGAAAATAAATTCTATAACATTAATCCCTTTTTCTACTTGGCCCAAAATTAGATCTAATTCAGTCACATAACTCATAGCATAGTAACTGAACACACTTGGCTGTAAGGTATAACAAATTGGAAGCACATCTTCCTTACTCTCTCTCTAGCCCTTTCTCTTTTGAACCAAAAATTACAGATTCAACTTCCAGGATGGGTTTCTCAACATTTTGCAAAACAACCACCAAATTTTATTTGATAACCACAATGTCTAAAATTACTTACCTCAAAATTGGAGCTTCTAATTCGTCTTCAAGAGCTCAAAATCTCCAGATTTCTTCACCTTGTTATGCTGGCCGAGAAACTGGAACACCTCTCGATTTTTATAAGTTTTCACGATCTTATTCTTCTTATTTTCTCACAAAATTTTTCAGACCTATTATTCACTCAATTTCTGAGATTTTGGCTCAAGAATCATCGAATTTTCTCAAGTGGATTGAGAGATATGGCTGGTTGAAGTTAACCCACTTCCTAGAGCTTCCAGCTGTCTACTGCATTCACAAGAGTTGGACAGCTCATCCTTCCTCAATAGCAAACTTCAAAGAAATTGTGTATAATGGCCAACTCCTCCTTCTCTCTTTATACTTTAATTCCTTTTAAATCCACCTAAATTGTAAGTAAATTTTAACTAATTTAATTAGAAGTTACAGCTTTTGTATTCAACACATCATACACCTAATGTGTATCCCACTTGCTCATGACCTTAACTTACTTCAACTCAACTTTTAATATGCTTATAGCAATGCCTAACCTGTCTCCTTATGAAGCGTTGTGAACGTTATCGTTCACAACTTAGGAGATTCTCAAATTCTACCACGGCATCCTTCAGTGCAACCTATACTAAGTTACATTTATCAACCTTCATGTATAAGTGCAATAAGATCAAAGGAGAGTTTAGGGCTTACAGCTTGCATGTTTAATTCTAGGAATTAAAGGAGCATTTTAATTAGATTAAAGTTATTTCACCTGATTGGTTGTCTTGGTCCTTCCAAAGAACTTAACGCCTTTATCTAAATAATTTGGAGCGGTTTCGTCAAATTTTTTTAGGTAATTAGCATTAACTTGATGTTTGTTAGAGTTAATGACCTTACGGAATTTGCTACTTTTTGGGGTGTTTTAATAAGTTGACCAAGTGCTTGCATTGTTAAGTTTAAATATTTTGAGTGCCTATAATCAATTTTTGCAATTGAGTAGAACCGCACCTTTAGATTGGAATTTGGTAAGATTTGATTTATCTTTGTTTTATTAACAAAAATACAAACTCCCCCCCTTTTTAATTGTTCTCTCCTTTGCAAATTTAATTTGAGAAATTGATATTTGGTTTCCTAAGATCGACCGGGTCCACTCAATGCTACAAGTAGCTTAGGATCGATTTATAAATTGTGATTTGACGAGCCCTCGACAAGCTCGCATCATGCAATAATGAACGCCAGTCACTAATGTTGTCTTCAAAGTGTTAAACACTATCACACATTCCTAAAAAAACTGGAATGTTTAGTTCACTTCAAGTAAAGAGAACTATCTTCAACAAATCTTAGTCTTTTGTAAAATCTTGTGTGACCCAAGAAGCTTCGTATTCACTTGCCTAATGATGGTGGGCTCCAATTTCACAATTATCTCCACTTTTACCCAATCAACTTCTATTCCAGTGTTCGAAGTTTTATGCCCCATGACTATTCCTTCCATGACCATGAAGTGACACTTTTTTCACTTTAATAGTAGGTTTGTCTCTTCACATCTCTACAAGACTTTTTCAAAACTCCCCAAACATGCTTGAAAGGACTCTCCAAAGACTGAGAAGTTGTCCATAAAACCTGCATTAAGGATTCCACCATACCTTAAAATATTGTCATCATACAATGTTGAAATGTAGCAGAAGCATTGTAGAGCCCAAAAAGCATCATTTTGAAAGCAAATGTTCCGTATGGGCATGTGAATGTTGTTCTTTCCTGATCTTGAGGGGCTATTGTTGTAACAACTGGAAAAAAAAAAAGAATTCTTTTATTTTTTTTATTAATATCTAAAACCTTTTTAAATTGAAATTTTATCTTCTTTTTAAATTATGAGATAAATCTTTATTATCTTTTCCTTTTTTTTAAAAAAAAAAAAGATAAGATAATCTTTTAAGGATTTTAATTAGGGTTCTTTTTAAAAGATCTTTTAAATTCTAACTTTTTGACAAAACGTTTTGACGACAAAAGAGAGAGAAAAGAAGAAGACGTTCTGCAGTTTCCTCTATAAAGAAAAAGCAATAAGTTTTCTTCCCTTCTATTTTCAAGTTTGTTTTCTTTCTTTCTTGGAATATTTTGGTTTTTGTTTTCATTCTTGATTGTTTAGAATGAAAGGTTCTTGAATTCTTTTTCCCTAAAATGTTTTTAGGATTTTGGTTTGTTTAATTCTTTATCATAGTTTTTAATTTTATGGCATTTTGATTAATTTGAAGGTTTTGATAAGGATTTTTTTTTTCAGAATTTTTCAGCTTTTAATTTCTTTAAAAATTGGGACTATTTTTAGTGTCTTTGGGTTCTTTTTGGACAAGAAAGCTTACCAAATGTTTGCTTCTTTGAAGTGTGATTTATACCTTTGATTTCTACATGAAAAGGGTATGTTTTAAAGGTTTTTATAGCAGTTTTAGGCACTTTTTCAGATCTGGTTTTATTTGTAAAACGGTAAAAATCTTGATTATTTTAGATTAAAAAAAACCCTTGGAAAGTTTTGTTTTATGAGCATAAATTTTTCTGGGTTATTTTTGAAGGGAATAATCGAATTAAACCCACAGCGGAAGCATAGGAATCGTCTTTGATTTATTTAGAATTAAACTAAAATACAAAGGTTAAGCAATAAATACCTTGAAAATAATATTATGGAGAATATTCTGGCGGGTCTTTATCTTTTCCACAAAGTCTTCCTGGCTATGACTCGAACACAGGACCAAGGCTTGTGGGAGCCTCTTGAAAGAAAATCCCCAAGGGATTGGAAAGGAAGAGGTCTAGAGAGAATTATCTAATTCTCTCTATTGAGGAGATGTCTGTTGTACAGAATGGCTCAACCCAAGGGTCCTATTTATAGTGACCAAAGGAAAATCTTTGCCATAATTAAAATATTATATTTTAATATCTAACATATTAAAATATATTTTGTATTTATTTGAATCTCATTCAAATCTCTTACAATATTTCTTTATTTGAATCTTATTCAAATTCTATAAATATCTTTTATTTAATATATCAAATATACATTAATTATTTTAATATTTAATGTATCAAATACAATAAATATATTTTCCTCTTTCATATTTAATATATCTAATATATTAAATATTAATTTTAACACTTCAAATTAAATATTAAATTTGAACATTTCAACTTTTAATATTTAATGTATCAAATACAATAAATATATTTTCCTCTTTTTTATTAAATATTAATTTGAACACTTCAAATTAATATTAATTTGAACATTTCAAAATTTTCTTTCAACTAAATTGATCTTTTAGTGTCACTATGAGCTAGCAAGGGGACCTTATGGACCTACGGATTATAAGCTCCAATGATACAAAATTAATTAATTAAACTCTTTAATTAATCAATTTTCATTCATTAACTCTAGGGTCACTCCACTATAGACCTAAAGTTGCACTCTTATGCACTGTAGGGCAAGTTGTGTACATTGATATAATCACTACATGCAAGTCGATCCTTCATGAGTTGTTCGTAATTACAGCTGGGTCAAAAGTCCATTTTACCCCTATAATTACATCTTGCACCTTAAGTACCACTGATCCTCTAATGAACAATATTTTTATAATCTAATTATAAACTAAGTCCCTCTCGGGCCAATGAGAGGGTGGGGCCCCATTGTTCAAGTCCCGAAATCAGCACTTAAGGGAACTACTCATATACTTACCCTATATGGGAATGAGTAAATTTCATCTTGTGAGATTATGTTCCCAGCTCCCTATTTGGTCAAGTCCCCAAAATGGTAGGCATATTGAATCGGCTACAAAAGCCACTCTCACCCATGCAAATCAAAGGACAAGCCCTCACAGGCAGGAGTTCATAACTCACTCAAGATTAAGATCGAGTCGCATAAGATCATCCTGATGAAATATTAATCTTCTCAATTAACGGATTTATAAAGAGAGATTAAATATTTCGCGGTCCAATCTTATACAAACTCATTGTATAAGATACCCCCACTCACATGTCTCCACATGAATGATTTGGATCAAATCATTTGTAACTATTACAAAGTGGGCCGTATCAATAGTGTTACCAGGATAAGGCACCCAACCTTATCCATATACTATGACCCTTTAGGTTATTTCTTGAACGTGATCCTCTCGTATGTCAACCACATACTGTTCAAGATTACACTAATAACCTTAGATTTTTCATATAATGGATAATATTATATTGCAAATAAAATAATCAAAATTATTATTTATTATTAAATAAATTATTAATTACGAGGCTTTAGGGCATAAATCCCAACAATTTTACCATAATTTATGATAGTTTTAAATATTTTAAAAGTTGTAGAATTGAAAAATTGTTTGATATTTTATTACATATTGAAAAGTATTGATTTTATCGATTTTAGTACGTTTTTAATTGAATTTTAAAGTATTTTTAACCCAATTTTTCAATGTTATTTTTTTAGTCAAAGAACCCTATTTTTCCTAACTTTTTAAGCATAAAATTGTTTTGAATGAGAAAAATTGGGTAGATAAGATTGTCTAGGTTTTAGATAAGCTTTTATACGTTTTTAATTGAATTTTAAAGTGTTTTTAATCCAGTTTTCAATGCTGTTTTTTTTAGTCTAAGAACCCTATTTTTCCTAACTTTTTAATCAGAAAATTGTTTTGAATGGGAAAAATTGGGTAGATAAGATTGTCTATGTTTTAGATAAAGCTTTTGGACCTTTAAGATAGAATATTGGTTTTTGATCAGTAAAGTATTTGATATGTTTGGGCTTATAGGAAAAGTTGATGATTGTTCAAGAAAGTGGAATTAGATCTAGAATTGAGATTGAGAATTGTAGGATTATCGATCGAGGTAAGTAGTTTCCGCATCCCTTCCAAGATAGAAAATTTGGAATAATTTCATTTTGAATTGTTATTTGACAGATTATCTAAAACCATAATTTTTATGTGATTTGAAATTGATTGAAATTATTTTGGATGTTTTAAATTGTTTTGCTAAATGAAAGTATATGTTTTTTGTTTTGAATGTTTTGAAAAGTATTTGATTGATTCGATAAGGCTATCCGGATATTTCTAATTTGTGTTTATTTGTGCCTAAATTTAAATTGATGGAATCGTTCTTGCTTATTTGTGAGAAGACACATTTGTGGTTTGGCTTTCCTTTGGAATGAAGATTCATGTGTGTGTTATTCACTCACGTGGCCTCATATTGCCTTAGCTAGAGTGATATTAATTTTGCAATTAAGCACTCATAATGTGTAAGTATACATAGTCTAGTGCAACAAGTGATAAGTATATTTATATCGTTATCCTTAGGGATTAGTCCAAGAATTTTACCAAGCTTGAGGTCACTTTTAGTGAATAAATGGGTAACCAACCGAAAACAACATTCAAGGGTTTTTTAAAGAAATAAAACTAACTTATCAGCAACAAAATAGACATAGCAGACAAAGAAGCAAAACAGATAGAATACCAAGTAAAATCACTTGGATTAGGGGTTACTCTGTATTGATCTAAGACAAAATTGTTGAAGCAAAAGTCATGCAAACTCACACTACACAACATTCTAACATGGGATCTTCCCAGATTACCCAAATTTGTAGCTAAATTCTCATTTAAACTACCTATTTTTGCTCAATGCTTTGTCTACTTTATGTGGGTGATTATCCCTAACCTACCCAATTCACTGCAAGCATGCTTGTAAATAGTCTTAAAGTGAATTTAAGCAATCAGTTTCTTTTTCTTTTTCCCAAAAGTCAAGAAAACAATGAAGGAGAAAGCTAGCCAAACTTAATCCAAACATTTGCATTAAAACAACTTAAATTCAGTATAAAACTGTGCACAAAATTACTCAACTCAAACCTCATTACAACATAAAGGTTCCTAATCCTTGCCTATAACAACTTAGCTCATAATGAAAGAATTAAAACACCAACTATAGGAAGTTCCATTACACAGCTTCTAATTAATAGCAATAAAGAAGAAAGAGAACAATGAGAAGAGAATAATTGATAAGGAAGCAAACTTCAAAGGATTCCTCCTTCTTCTTCAGCTTCTTTCCCAAAAATGGATTAATCTCTCTTTTATTCTTCTCCAATCCATAGCTTCCTTTTTCTCTTCAGCCTCTCTCTTTTTTTTTTCTTTCGAAAACAACCTTTTATATACTCCCTTTTGTCCATCAAAGTAAGGGCTGACTAGACAATGAATGAACCTTGGCAGCATTCTATTGGTCCACATCATTCCAGTTGGCTTTTTTTGGATAACTCAATTAATGAGAATATTCCTTGCACATGTGAGAGAATAGGTTTTTATGTGATGGATTGCTACAACAATTTAGCTCAAAGTACGTCACTGTAGCTTCCAGCCCTTCAATCCTTAAGTCTGCTTTCACCTAAGACAAAAATTGCAACTATTAAGCTCACCATTTGCAAGAATCCAAACATTAATGAAGGTTTCCTCAATACTTAGCCAAATAAGCAGGAAATAACTAAATTAGGAACTTAAATAACCAAAAAGCTGCCCAAAATACCTCAAACAAGCAAGGTTTAGCAAGAGAATTCAGGAGAAATAACTCTTATATGAAGAATTATCATCTCACACTTAAGTAATTATTTTGGTTGTTCTTGTCGATTTTATCAACATTTCTGATTAAAAGTTTTGACTGATTAAAGCTTATTTATGGGAAGGCACAGTTTGTGGTCTGGCATTCCCTAGGAATGAAGATTCATGTGTGTGTTTCACTCACATGGCCTCACACTTAAGTAATTGTATTGAATGTTCTGGTCGATTTTTACCGACAACTCTAATTGAATATTCTGAATAATTGATTGGTGTTACCGACAAGTAACCATCATATATGTTATGAAGGCTACCCAAATAATGCATATTCCCACTATGATATTTGAAAGTATTGATTGATTGAAAGTACTGTTTGAATTGAAAGTTTTGGTTAAATGAAAATTTGTTTTGAATGTTTGTATGATTGAAAGATTTTTTTTTATGAAAGTTTTGACTTGAAAGTTTTAATAGTGTGTTAAAAATTTTGCAAGGATATTTGTATTTTGTTTACGATTGTTTTGAAAGAAAATGACCGAATGATATTTGACTTTTGATTCAACTATTGAAATGATATGTTAAACTGAATTTCTATGTTTTGTTTTGAAGAAAATGATTTTATGAAATTGATGTTGAAATTGCTTATTGAGTATTTATGTACTCATTTTTTCTTTTTTTTTTTTTGAAATGTTTTCAGATGAATGATGAAGCGATGGTCTCGAAATAAGTGAAGTTTAGCGTTCTAACACAAGACTTAGAGAGTTGTTGTTAAGGATTCGATAGTTTATCTTATAAATATTTGTAAGATTCTTGCTTCTACTGAATTTGTTTAAGTCTATTTTTTTTTATAATTATTACCCTTCAGCATTATTGTTAGAATTACCGTATTGGAAAATATGGGTTGTTGCAATTGTAATACGATTATATCTCGAATACCCGTCAAGAAAACAATAATAAGCTCGCACAACTATTCCATCTAACATTTGATCAATAAACGGAAGTGGGAAATGGCCTTTTCTTGTGGCTTTATTCAATCTCTGATAATCCATGCAGCTTGGAAAGATCTGGTACTGGTGTTTTAGCTGATGTGATTCGCTTATGACTTTTTCCTTTTTCTCTACAGGATAAGGAAAAATATTAGCTGGAATCGTTGCCTTATGGAAGCATCACTACTTGGGAGGAATTGGCCCAAGAATTCCTAAACAAATTTTTTCCACCTGCAAAGACCACGAGACTGAGGACGAAATTTGGTACATTCAGACAACATGAAGGAGAACAAATGTTCGAGGCTTGAGAAAATTATAAAGACCTCTTAAGGAAGTGTCCATTGCATGGATACCCAAATTGGTTGCAAATCCAACTATTTTATAATGGATTAACTAGTAGTAATAAATCTCTTTTGGATGCAGCTACTGGGGGGTCTATCTTTTCCAAGACGGCAAAGGAAGCTCGTACATTACTGGAGCATATGGCAGCCACCAACTATATTTAGCCATCTAAACGATCAATTTCAAAGAATGTGGCTAGTCTTTATGAGATTGGTGAGGCGAGTTCCCTGAAATTTCATATGGCATCTCTGACTAATGCCTTGAACAAACTTGTAGGAACATGAAATTTCCAATCCATTCCTTCGATTGCAGCTGCCAACAATTCTCAAATATGCGATGATCTTGAAATTGAGCAAGCCCAATATGTGAACAACAGGAACTTTGGATACAGAGGAAACTAGATGCACAATAAATTACCCACCCATTATCATCCATGTTTGCGCAATCATGAGAATTTCTCTTATGCCAATAATAAGAATGTTTTGTAGCCACCTCCAAGTTATATATCAACATCTCAACAACAAGAGAAGAAACCTTCCATTGAAGAACTGTTAGGAGCTTTCATTAATGAATCAATAAATAGAACGAACCAGTTGGAAAATTCAATAAGTAGCCAGGAGAAAGCCATCAAGATCGTGGGAGTACAGATTAGTCAAATGGCATCCACTCTTAACGCAATGCAAAAAGGTAAGTTTTTTAGTGACACAGAGGTGAATCCGAGGGAGCATTGCAAGGCTGTAACCCTGAGGAGTGGAAAACAGTTGGCTAGAGCTGAGTAAGTGCAACCTGAAGAGAAAATCATGACTGAGGAAAAGGACAAAGTTGAGGAAGTAACTGAGGAGGCCACAACATCTTTCATAACAGAGAATCCTTCCAACTCTATTATTCCTATTGTGCCTAATAAAATTCGTTATCCTCAACGTTTTCAAAAGAAAAAGTTGGACTCTTAATTTTCTAAATTTCTAGAGATTTTCTAGAATCTTCATATTAACATCCCCTTTGCAGATGCTTTAGAATATATGCCAAATTATGTGAAACAGTCAACTTAACTGAGGAATGTAGTGCACTTTTACAAAGAAAACTACCTTAAAAACTACAGGATCCAAGGAGTTTTACTATTCATTATACTAGTGGTAGTATTTTTTTGTTAATAGGGCCTTATGTGATTTAGAAGCTAGTATTAACTCGATGCCTTTTTCTATTACAATAAACTATATCTTGGGGAGGTGCAGCCCACTACCATATCATTGCAATTTGCTTATTGTTCTCTCACGTATCCTAGAGGTATTATAGAAGATGTTTTAGTTAAAGTTGTTAAGTTTATCTTCCTTGTAGATTTAGTTAAAGTTAGAGGTCCATATAATGGGTGACCTTTCCTAGCAACTAGTCAGGCTTTAATTGATGTACCCAAAGGTAAACTAACTTTTCAAGTGGATGAAGAAAAGGTAGTCTTCAACATATTCCAATCTATGAAGTATCCAGATGAGGTTAGTACTTGTAACATGATCAGTATTGTTGATGATATTGTTGATGACTTTAGGGAGTTAGTTGTATCTACTAATCATCTTGAAAAAAGCATGCTGAATTTAGTTTTTGAGAACCCATGGATCCTAGATCAAGAAACTGCTTTTTACTATGATGCACTAGATCATTTGCCCATAAGTCAATATAGGATTGAGAAAATGTTGTCACTACTTGTCCATGAAATTGAGGAAGTTAAGCCTCCTGCACTAGAACTAGAGTAATTTCTTGCACACCTTCGTTATGCTTTCTTAAGTGATTCTTTTACCTACCCTGTCGTTATATCTGCTGATTTAAGTAAGGTAGAAGAAGAAAAATTGCTGAGAATCTTACGTACACATAAGTCTACCTTAGGTTGGTCCATTAGTGATATCAGGGGTATTAGTCCATCATTGTCATGCATGAGATTCTTATAGATGATAACTTTAGCCCATCGGTAGAGCACCAAATGAGACTTAACCCAGCAATGAAAGAAGTGGTAAAATTTGAGGTGCTGAAGCTTTTAAATGCATATATTATTTATGCCATATCTGACAGTTCTTGGTTGAGTCCTGTGCAAGTTGTTCCTAATAAAGGCAGAACGACTGTTGTGAAAAATGAGAACAATGAGTTCAAGTCTACCAGGACAGTCACTAAGTGGCGTGTATGTATTGATTACAGTAAGTTGAATAAGGCTACTGGAAAATATCATTTTCCTCTTCCTTTTCGTGATCAGATGCTTGATAGATTAGCTGGCTATCCTTACTCTTGTTTTCTTCAGGGTTATTTAGGTTATAATCAAATTAACATTGCTCCTGAGGATCAAGAAAAAATGAGATTCACATGCCCATATGGAACTTATGCTTTCAGGGAATGTATTGTTGATTGTACAATGCGTCTGCCACTTTTCAATGTTGCATGATGGCCATCTTTCAGGACATGATAGAGGAGATTATGGCAGTTTTTATGGATGATTTTTCAATCTTTGGATCTTCATTTGATGCTTGTTTAATCAATCTTTCTATTGTGTTGCGAAGGTGCCAATAAACTAACCTTGTACTAAATTTGGAGAAATGTTATTTCATGGTCAATGAAGGTATATTTTAGGACACAAAGTCTCTGAAAAGGGATTAGAGGTGGATCAAGCAAAAATTTATGCTATTGAACAACTTCCACCTCCAGTAATTGTAAAGGGAGTCCGTAGTTTTCTAGGCCATACAGGGTTTTACAGGCGCTTTATAAAGGACTTTTCCAAAATTGTGAAACCTTTGTGTAATTTACTTGAGAAGGACTCTACTTTTGAATTTTCTGATGATTGCATGCTAGCATTCAATTTATTAAAAGAAAGTTGACTTTTCACATATTATTGTTTTACCTAATTGGAGTCAACCTTTTGAAATTATGTGTGATGCTAGTGATTATCCTGTAGGAGCTATCTTAGGCCAACTTCGTGATAAAATCTTTAGGGCCATTTATTATGCATGTAGAACTCGAGACAATGCACAACAAAAGTACACTATCACTAAGAAAGAGATGCTTGCAGTTGTGTTTTCTTTTGACAAATTTAGGCCATATTTGTTAAGAACTATAGTGAATGTTCATATTGACCATGCAGCTCTTAGATATTTATTTGACAAGAAAGATGCTAAAACTCGTTTGATTAGATGGATTCTTCTTTTATAGGAGTTTGATTTTGATATCAAAGACAGGATATGATTTGAAAATGTGGTAGGTGACCACCTAACCAGAATAGAACATGAAAGCAATCAACAAACTTTACCTACCATATAGGATTTTCCCGATGAACGAATGTATCAGGTAGAGGCAAAATTACCATGGTTTCCTGATTATGTGAACTTTCTTGCATGAGGAGTAACGCCACCAGACTTGAACTCACAACAAAACAATAGATTCCTCCATGATGTGAAATTCTACCTTTGGGATGAACCCTTACTATTCAAGGTTTGCTCAAACCAACTAATAATAAGGTGTGTACCTCTTGAGGATGTAGCTAAGATCATTCATGATTTCATTCCTCTCCATATGGTAGACACTTTGGACCTACTCGTACACCTGCAAAGTATTTCAATCGGGTTTTTACTGGCCTACTCTCTTGAAGGATTGTTATACTTTTGTTATGACTTGTGACAGGTGCTAGAAGATAGGTAACATTTATTGACACCATGAAGTTCCTTTAGCTCATATTCTTGAGGTAGAGTAATTCGATGCTTGGGGTATCATTTTATGGGTCATTTTCCCTCTTCCCATGATTACTTATACATCGTAGTAGCTATAGATTATGTATCTAAGTGGGTAGAGGTCATTGCCACTAAGAAGAATGATGCTCCTTTTGTTGTACAATGTTTTCACAATAATGTTTTCACAAGGCTTGGCACTCCACGGGTTATTATTACTGATGGGGATTCACATTTTTACAATAAATTGTTTGATTCAATGCTTGTTAGGTATGGACTTAAGCACATAATCTCTTTAGCATATCATCCCCAAAACCAATGGTCAAGCAGAGAATTCAAACAGGGAGATCAAGCAAATTTTTGAAGAAAACAGTTCGAACCAAAATAAAAGATTGGGCTTTAAAGTTGGATGAAGCACTTTGGGCATATTGCACAGCCTTGAAAACTCCAACTGGTACATCTTCATTTAGATTGGTGTTTGGGAACAACGATTATTGCAACTCAATGAGATGGAGGAGTTTTGAGGTCAAGCATATGAGAATGCCAAGTTATACAAAGAAAGAACTGCAAAATGGCACGATCAATATATTCAAAAATAGTCTTTCTCACCCAGATAACAAGTACTTCTTTTTAACTCTCGTTTACGTTTAATTTCAGGTAAGCTAAGAATGCGATGGTCTGGCCCATTTATTGTCAAAGAGATATTTCCACATGGAGCCATAGAGTTGCAAGCTACTAATGGACGATCCTTCAAAGTCAATGGCCAAGGTTTGAAGCACTGTTGTGGTGACGAGGAGCAGCGATTGGAGAACATCTTCCTAGATGAGCCTAAATGATGCAACTGAGCCACGTCTAGCTAAAGATGTTAAAGAAAGCACTTATTGGGAGAACAACCCAAATTTTCATTTCCCTTTTAGCTTTATTGTTCTTATTTTTATTTTTATTTTTTATCACATTTTGTTTTGTTTTGTTTTATTTATTTTTCATCATTTGAGTTTTTTCTTTTTTTCTTTTTTTAATTTAGGGTTTATTTTCGTCATTTTAGTGTGAAAAATAATAAAAATAATAAAAAAAGAAGAAGAAAATTATTATTTTATTTTATTATGTGCATGGTGTCAAAATGCCACGTTGCAGGCAGTGGTCATCCACGAGGACAACGTTGAATGCTGTCGTGAAAACTGGAATTTTAAATCTTAGTTTCACACGCGAGGGGACCATTTTTTTTCGAACCCTAATTGTCGCCCCCACTTTTTTCACTTCTCCCTAAAAAATATCATCAATTTTCGCTCATTCTCTCCTAATTCCACGCTTACCCACTCACATATATCCTTCTAATCCCTTTATTTTTTTAGATCTAGCATCATTTGGAGGTGGATTTGGGTACATTTTCTCTGTGGGTATCAAGTTCTCCATCTAATAATCAACTCCAACAAATCTTTTGGGTACATTTTCTCTCATTCATTTTGAGCACATTGGTTACTTGGATATGAATTAGCTAGTTTAGATTCCATTGTTGACTTCTCTTGTTGAAGCACATGGTAGGTTGGGTGCATTTCAAATTTTGTCCGTTGGAGCGTTGTGGTGTAGCAATTGGTACCTAGAATTGTATTTCTTTGAATTGTTGGATTACGATTAGCAAATAGTTTGGAATGAGTGATCAAATGGACTATGAAGTAGCTTAGGACTACACTAGTGAATTTATCAAATTGTTATTTCTGCCCTTGTGACGTCTGATTTGAGTTGCTAGTGAATTTGTGCAAATTGTATATGGAGTGGTGAATCGAAGTGGAGGGCTGAAAACCTTATGGTATTTTTGAGTTGGACAATTCTGTTGGGTTGCTAGGAACTTTGGAGGCATAGATTGTATTTGTTTTTGAAATTCTTGTAGTGTTCATTATGAGTTCAAAAAGGCCTAGAGCGTCGTTTGCCTCTTATTCGCGCCAAGGATTCAAAATAGTCATAATTTATTATGCCTAAATCATGTTAGTTTGTTAGAATTCATGTGTTTATTTGTTTATTTTGTAGGTATTTGAGCAATAAATGTAATTTGGAGCAATTGCATCCAATTAGGGTTAAAACAAGCTAAATCATAGGTCATTTGAGCAACCAAGTGAAGAATAAAATCAAAATGACCATTTTTCCCCTGAGGAGCGTCAAGATGCCAGACGGAGGCCTTGCTCGATCAAAATGACCATTTTTCCCCTGAGGAGCGCCAAGATGCCAGACGGAGGCCTTGCTCGATGATAAAAGGAAGCAGCCTCGGATGCCGGATAGCATCTAGATGCTGCCTACCAGCTTCGAGATGATGTCGCAAGTCCAGAACGCCCAGATGAAGGATAGCGTCGAGACGTTGTCCCAAGAGTCTCGACGCTGCTGAGAGCCCCCCTCGACGTTGGTCCAATTAAGGGCAACGTTGAGACGCTACTGCAATTTTTATAAAAGGAAATTTTCTCCCTTTAGGTCATTAGGTCTCGATTTTTGCCTGCCAAGAGACCATGTTAAGGCCGTTTCTCTCTATTTTTTAGTATAATAGGATAGTTTACTAGTTTTTGGTTAATCTTTGGCATCGGGCAATATTGTAACGATGTTGGGCTAAACTATCGACACTGTTTTGGGTTGTAAACAAGGTACTATGTATTTTTCTGAGATTTATTCCATATTTCCAGTGTTTTCTAGAATGTTCTATTGTTTCTTGATTCTTTCTTGAATGCCCATAGCATGTATTCTTTGGTAGATAGATTGACAAGCTATTCACGTCGATTGAATACGTGATCATTAGTTTAGCTAACACTAGGACCAACTCATGGTTGAATCATAGAGGCTAGTCTCTCATGTAGATTGCATGATAGGACTTAAGAATCAAGAGAGATAATTAATTAAATTAGGAATGCACGCATAGTTTAATTAATTGGTCTTAATCAATCGTTCGAACTTCATGTGATTAGCTATGTTAGTATGGAATGCTATCATGCCTAACTAATTGGGACTAATTAGGCTAATTAACTTGATACTAGTTTAAGTTAATTGGGATTTAAGGGACCTAAGTTTGCTTAGGGACTTAGCCGGCTGTACCGGTGAGTCGATTAGGTAATAGAGCACTAGGAAATAGCTTGCATTTAGGCGTTTTGTGATCAGAAATAGCATTGAACTGAGTTTTATCCATAAACTGTGCACGAGGTTATCCATGAGCATTTATCGTACTACTTTCAGTCCTTCTGTCTATTTTATGCTTAATTCCCCCCAGTTTGTGTTAGTCCGTGTCAATAAGAAATCCAAATAATAGAAATTTAATTTATTCGGTTCCCTGTGGTTCGACAAGCTCACTATCAAATTGGCACCGTTGCTGGGAATTTCATTTATTTGATTTCTCTAGCTTGCACCAATTATGATTCCGATCAAATTGCCGCCCTTGTCGAGGATTTAATTTATTTGATTTCTCTAGCTCACACCAAATTTGATTTCGATCAAATTGGATTACACAATTAAAGTGCACTATGCAAACATAAAGGTCCGAGCTCAGGTGCTCAAGGACTCAATCAATAAAGCTAAAGCATTCATCAATCAAAGTTCAAGTTCCAAACTAAAATACCCAGCCCCAACCTAAATCATACATTGTCCCTAATATGTTGAACAAATAGAACAAGAACAAAATAAGGGAACTGAAACTTCCCTGACGCTCCAAGCACATAAGATGGGTACGGTAAGGAGGCTCTTCCTTCCAGAATGATCGTTCTCCTTTCCAAATTCGGGCCAACAAAATCCTTCAAAACAAACAGCCAACTTAAGCAAACAAACTAGAAAACTAAGAAGCAAAGAGCTAAGAAAAACTAGATAAAACAAATTAAAGTTCAATGCTTAGCTGCATCCAGGAAGTGCAAATTTCTAACGTTCGATTGCTCGACGGGCCTTGTGGCTATCCATACTCAACCAGGATCCTCAAAATCGATCCTACTCCATCAATCGATCCTCCAAAAGATAATTCCTGCAAATCTAAATTACCTGTTTCGACTAAAGAATCAACACAATCGTAATAATCAACAAAATCAACAACTTTGAAGTCACAAATTGTTCCATTGAAACCAATAGAAATAGTCTCATCATGAACGTTAATATTTTTCCATAGTGGTTTTCATGAAAGGCCTACCTAAAAGAATAGATGTTGAAGCATGTCTAGGCCTATCTCCCATGTCAATCACATAAAAATCCGCAGGGAACAACAACTCATTAACTTTGACAATCATATTTTCAATGATTCCTAGAGGTTTAATAGAAGAATGATTTGCTAGTTGAATCATGATATTACTTTCATGCATTCCATTCAAGCCAAGTTTATGATACACATACAAAGGAATAACACATTTATCGATGCACCTAAATCTAACATGGCATGCTTAATTTGTTTTCCTCTGATCACACATGGTGATGTAAACATGCCAGGATCATAACACTTTTCAGGCATATATTTCAATGAAAAAGCATAAACACTCTTACTAACCTCCTTTTTATTCATACCTCTCGCAAACCTCTTGATAGTACACCAGTTCTTCAAGAATCACGCAAACTTAAGGAGTTACCTCACAATGTCCAAAAGTGGTACATTCACCTCCACCTTGTTGAATATCTAGTAAACATCCTTCTCATACTCCTCTTCTTGAACGACCTTCTCTTCTTTTCTAGGGACAAATTTAGAAGGAAAGGGCTGGATCAAATACAATACCTTTAGTGATGGATCGAATACAATACCTTCAGTGGGTCTAGGAGTGGTCTATTCATCCTTCCTCTTCAATTTATTCTCAACATTCTTTTTCTCTTAAGAGATCACCAAGAGATCATTCAACACCTTTCTCCCATTCCTCAACATTAATGCACTTACATTTTCATGGGGTGTTTCAGGTTGAGCGGGAAGCTTTCCTAAATTCTGATTTTCAAGCTTCCAGATTTAGTTCGCCAACTGAGTGATCTGAGTATCAAGACTCTGCATACCCGTCCTGATCTCCTATTGAAATTTTAACGAACTATCAGCTAAACTCTTGACCATATCCTATAAAGACATACCTGAAGAGGATGACTGTCCCTGAGTAGGTACTGAAGCTTGAGGGAGATAGTTTTGTTGAGGCTTCTGATGTCCTCCTCCATTCCCATAGCTGAAATTAGGGTGGCCTCTCCATCCAAGATTATAATGGTTAAAATAAGGATCGTAGTTGCGTTTGTTCAAGTGATTGCTCGCATAGCCACCGATAGCATTCACCTCAGGTATCTTCCCTTATTGGACTTGGGGACATACATCTGTGGTGTGCCGAAATAATGAACCCACTCCATAGGCTTTAGAAACTTGTGTCTGACCTACTACAAGCTGTCGTACAAGAGATGTTAGTTAAGAAATTTGAGATTTAAAATCGCTTACCTCATTTACCTGACCGATAGTAGAAGGAGATGGCCCTGTAATTCAGAACTGTTGCAAGTTCTTAGCCATATTGCAAAAGAGTTGTTTCGTCTCTGTGGACGTCTTGTTAACCAAAGCTCCACCACTTTTCGAGGTGATCATGGAGCGGTCGTTCAACTGAAGTCCCTCATAGAAGTAAGTAATGATCAACTGATCTGAGATTTGGTGATTCGCGAAGCTCGTACACTATCTCTTAAATCACTCCCAGTATTCATGCAACGTCTCACTGGTCATCTGAGTGATTCCATAGATTTCCTTTCTCATGTTGGTAGCTCAAGATGATGGGAAGAACTTCTCCAGGAAAAGCTTCTTCATGGCATTCCACATTGTAATCGAACTTGGTGGAAGGAAATAAAGTTAGTCCTTCTCCTGATTTTTCAGTGAAAATGGGAATGCTTTCAGATTAATTTTCTTTGCGGTGAATCCATGTGGCTTCCAATCCAAACACACTATATTGAACTCCTTCAAATGTTTGTGCGAGTCTTCACATGCACTACCACGAAAAATAGGGAGTAAGTGTATAAGGTCAGGTTTGAGCTCAAACTGACCTTGCGTTTTAGGATATGTGATGCACAGGGGTTGCTCATTAAGGTTTGGTGCAACAAGTTGCTTAAATGTTGCTCCGTTATTCCTTTTTCTTTTGACAATTCTTCCAAATTTGATAATTCACCAAGATCAATGAAGATATCGTCTTCCTCTTCACACCAACTCTCTCTCATTTCTCTTCAATTAGTCGCTCTTCTCGAGTAATTTCTACGAAAAATTGAAGTCTAGCTTCTTGCGAAGAGTGAGTAAACATGCACAAACATGAGAGATATCAGTAAAACAAAAAGAATCCAAATTAGACAAGAAAATACTAAAAACACATATCTGCCTCCCTGACAATGGCGAGGCATAGTTTGAGGTTATACCTGAACGTGGTATTGGCCCTAACAACTCCCATCACCGTCAATTGTATCAGGCCATCATTCAACGGGGTTGGGAGTCATTAGTTTAGCAGTTTGAAGCTGGCGTGGTGTCAATAGTTAAGGAACTTTGTACCAACATGCGGGAAGATGAGTCCCACTTCTTTGTGATAAGTCGCCATATTCCGTTTTACGCCATCACAATCAACATGTACTACTAGCTACCTACTTTTGATAGGGATGAATATAATATATGTGTCAGTGGACAGGTAGATCAAACAAGTATTATTGTAGAATTGGTAAAACCTGGAGCTGCCTGGTTGATTCAACATGGTGAGCTCCTTAAATTTAAGACCTTTAACCTCACCGCGACCTAGGTCTGGCACAATTTTATCTGTGCAAGGATACAACCAGTGGCGCATATGAATGATGTAATGAAGGAACATTGATCTTCCTATATGCCATTGTCACTGAGAGGACAGTAGACGTTGGGAAAGTCATTTTTCACTCCCTACGCCACGTACGACAGGGCAGCACCACATGCAGACTTGGTCATGCATCATTGATCACCGCCCTGTGTAAAAATGTTGGGGTAATCTATACCCCCGATGAGGAGTTGATTCATCCTACGGCAGTCATGGACACAAATTTCATCATGGACCTTCGATGATGGGACCCCGAGGTAGCTGATAATGGCCAGTAGCATGCGACGGTTGAGGACCACCATGAGGAGGTGGATGAGCATAACAATGAGTAGATACCAAAACTCCAGCACCCACCAACTCAGCATGACTTCCAAAGCATATACACAGTAGTGGCTTGATCAGTGTACACGCAAGCGCACGTGATCGAAGTAATAATAAAACGGTATTCCTACCAGTATCATATCCACTGAGATTGGCTTTAATTCAATCAAGTACCATAAATACTCTCACTTAACTTTATTTAGAGAAAACAGCTAGAGAAAGAAGATAAACTAACCTAAATAACAGAAAATAAATGCAAGAATGATAAATGGGAGACACAAACCTAAAGGATAGACTTGAGTATAGGAATGAAGTCATAAGTCATAGTTTAACTACTCAATTAAACACACAATTGCGGCTAATTAGACAGTGAACTCATTAGTCTAGATGATCTAAAGACATGGACTCTCCTGTCAATCTCATCCAATATCAAATACACTAATTAAAAGCATTAATCTCTAAATGCATGAATGATTTAAAGCCTAATTAGTCACAAGCATCTATTAAACAAGTAATTAAACCAAATCATTCAACAATTAAACATAAATCCATACAATCCTCGAAATCCCAAGTAAATTTAAGGACTGATTAATATAATAACAATGATTACAACACCAAAGTCCCTAAATTAAAACCTATACAATATCTAAATTAAACGGAGAAGAGAAAGAAGTGGAAAAGGAAGGTCGATCCCACGTTCTCGAGGTAATCTACTGCGAACCCGAGCTCCAAGTCTTCAATTCTGCTCACTTTTGCTCACAAATACTCCCCAAAACCTCTAAAAACAACCTTGAATCGAGATTAGGGCTTGCCCAATTGGTTTGGACTCCTTTTCCTCGAAAAGATGAATATATATTGTCTTCGCGATAGCGTCGGAACACTAGGGACAACATCTAGACAATGTCCAAAATGCCTCGATGCTCTGAACGAAAATCCTTATATGCGCGTGTTTTGAGCGAGACACTATAGGAGAGTGTCTCGATGCTCATTCTCGGGCTTATAACTCCAAATGTAGCATCTTGGTGGCATAGTCAACATTGAGATGCCAGCCTCACAGGTTCTTATGCTCAAATAACGTCTCTACTCTTCTTGAATCTTCAATTAAGCTTCAAAAGGCTCCAATATCCACAAAAAAATGCTCACAAACACTCGGCTTTGCTCCTTCAGCTCAGTTTCTGCGAAATCAAGATAAAAGGGCATCAAAGCATGCATTTTAAGCATAAAGCTAGCATAATTAATAGGAAATAAGATAATATATTTACATGCTATCATGGCTGCTGACACATGCTATAGTAATGTGAATATTTCAGCAATAATATGGTGTCTATGAACAAGTGTACATATACATTTGTAGTAAGTGCTAAGTAAATTATCGTATCCATAGAGACCATTAATCTTCTATTTTACCAAAACTTAACTCTCAGTAAACTCAATCTGTAAACAATAAGATTCATTAGGAACCATAATAAAATGAAATAATAATGCTAGAACAAAATACTTGCTAAAACATAGTTAACGGAAGAAATATAAGTAAACAGAGAACGGCTAAACTTGTACTCTTAGCTAATTAAAAGGCTTGGATTAGGGGTAATTTCTGTTTTAATCGATTCTACAACTTAAGTACATGTTCATTTCTCTCAACCCACTACATCTAACACAACATTCTCCCGAATCACTTGAAATACGCTGGTTCATTTCCATTACTATAGTGAAATTAAACCCACTGAAATTTGTATGCATTAGGTGAGTGATTATCCCTAACCTCATCACTTGGCTAGTTACTAACCCTAACACGAGGCTAATGTAGTTTTTAAGCTTTTATTCCCTCTTATTCTTCCAAGAAATTAGAGAAACGCTGCTACAAATCGGTTGGCCAACCAAAAATGAGCTAACGAAATAAAAGCTCTTAAAAACCAGATTAATCTAAATGATATGTACTCAGCTATAAAATAAATCAAAGCATGCAACCCTTAATCCTCACCTTAAGGTGATTAGTTCATAGTGCAAGAAATACAAAAAAATAAATCAAAATACAGTCATAATGTAAAACAGTGCTAACAAATCAAAACGAAGAAGAAGAGATAGCTAGAATGTTGCCCCAAGAAGGTTGCAGCAGCATTCGGCACCAGCTCCAATGGAAGATCCTTCCTCTTTTTGAAATATTTCGGCAGCTCATCTTCTAGATAGCTTCTTCTTATGCTCTCTATGTTTTTTTTGATTTCCTCTACTCCTTTTTTCTCTTTTCTCTCCAAAAACGGCCGTCGACTAAATATACCTTACAAATTTGTGCAAATAAGGGCTGATTAGACAGGACCCATGAAATGGCGAACTCCTATTGGCCAAATCATGTTGAGTAATCTGACATCTTCTAGTTCATTTAATGAGCTGACTTTCTTACGTGCGAAATTTGTGTTGTCTTGAACTATCAAATTTGCTTCATAAAAAGGATATAAAACTGCTGCCCTTAGCTTCAAAAGTCCTTCATCCTCAATAATTATCCAACCTTTTAAGTATATCTTGAATTAATCAAGTAAGCTAATTAATTATTTAAATCATACTCTAATAAGAATTTTACTAAATCAAAAGCAACCAAGGGAAAAGTAAATCAAAGCTAGGGGTTTTCTATGATCAAATGAAGTAAAATATGGTAATTCACTCCTAGAATGATAACCTATAACTCTTATTTTAAGAGTTATCAGCTGCTTTGGAGGAGCGAGTTCGTTGATAGGAGGAGCAAGATCGTAGGCAAGATTGTCTTGCTTTATGCCATTAACGACACAAAAAGGCATACAACCAACATCTCTATGAGTGTATATGTCATTTGGCTGGCACAGACATTTCCTTTCCACCACCCATGCCACCCTATGTTTCCTCTGACTGGGATTGAGGTTGTATTCTCGACTTCATAGTAGTTTCTTTCCCCTTTATCCTTTCTTCTATCCTATTTAGCCTACTTATTTCTTCTCTTTTCTTTTGTATTCAATTATGGATAATGCTATTTTTAAAATTTGGGGGTGTTGTTTAGTTTATTGAGTTTGTACGTAATCTCTCATGACACACTTATCCACTTTACTTTGATATTATGTTGAAACTTTGTTGAACTAAATTGAGTTGAATTTAGGATAACGTAATATGTTTCTTTACTTGTTAACTTTGATAGCCTAGGAGGATATTTGATTCTCAAATGAGGGTAATTGCATTTTTTCAAGGTTTGTGATAAAAGTCTGGATTCAAGATAAAATTAAATGTATTCTTTGAGTTCCTTGCAAATTTAGAGCACTTAGCCTACCTTTCATATTTTTGAAGGCTTAGATTTTGGTTATGTGGTTTAGATGTTTGTTGTCACCTCAAAAGGATATAGGACCGATTCAAAGGTTAACTTGTAGGATGCGTTGTAATGTTACACTTAGTAACAAAAATCAAAAAATCAAACAATTACCTTGTTGCTTTGACTTTTAAGTACTAAATGGGCTATCTACACTATGACCAGTTAGGACCACCTGTGAGTAAAATTATCATAGGTATGGGTCCCTACAGTAGATGTGTGAAAGCCAGTGTCCATCTAATAAGGAAAAATTAAAGTTTGGGGGTATTTATACCTTGTTTTTAGGCACCCTAGTGGCATACTATTTTCTTGAATGTAGGGAGACTTGACGATTGGGGTTTAAGCTAGAGTAGAGGGAAGATAAGTTGAGGTCTACATAAAATAAGTTCAGGCTTATAAAGACCAAATCAGGAAATGCTATCATACACACACGCAATGAATGATATAATTAATTTAAAGCTTCTTCATGATAAATTTTGGTCATAAATCTTGAGTTTATGTGATTGCTCTATTTTTTAGAATTTTGTAGGCTTGAGTTACTAGTAACTTCAATACAGTTCATTAGAGGGATTGTATTTATTTATTTTGCTCGAGGGCTAGCAAATATTAAGTTTGGGGGTATTTGATAGCGCACTTTTGTGAGCGATTTTTATGGCCTACTTATTGCTTGTTTTGTTGTCTTATTGGATATTTTCATGCACTACCTGATTATTTTGTAGGAATCAAGCATTTGAATGAGGAATCAAAGATCGGGATAATTACAGTGCCAAAACAAGGTGATTTAGACAAGAATTAGATATTTGAGGAAAGAGAGGAAGAAAAACCAACATTGGGACTCGAGAGGGCAACGTCGAGATGTCATTAGACAGTGTCTCAACGCTGCCATGATGCAGCCAGTCAATTCGTGAGGATAGCATTGAGACGTTGTCTATAACGTCTCAATGCTATAGAAGAACGCATGTTTTTACCTCCGTCCATAATGTCGAGACGCTACCCAATTTTCCTTAAATATAATGTGTTTTGGGGCGTAGTGTTGCAAAAATGACCTAACGTCTCAATGCTACCCCGGTTTTTATAAATACACATTTTTTAGGCTGCGGTGAAAGAAGGCTAATTTGGGGAGACTATGCTATTTTCGATAGCTAAGTTCGAGGGACGTGAGGAGAGATTCATTAGAGCACAAAGAAGAGATTTTAACGCTCGAGATCGTGATATTGCAATGGGAACAAAGCTTAACATGACACCCTAGTTCTTTCTTTTTCCCTTTTACTTAGCATTTTTGTTATAGTGACTACGAGTAGCTAAATTTGTTATCTTAGGGATAGATGTAGTCGTTAGACCAAACAATTTGTTGATGTGAATGATTTGAACTATTATACTTCTTTCCATTCATGCAATTGTGTTATTAATGCTTATGAACTCTTGATCAAAGTCTATCTGTCTAGATTGATATGAATTTATGCTTGAAAAAGAATAGTTTAGATTTGATGTCGATTGCATGACTAGTAGTTACTGTAACATGAAAGTGATTGGAGTTCCACTAGATGTCACTAAAAGAAGTATTCTTAATGCAATGCATGCTTATTAAAGGCTACACAGAGATGTAGTTTTATAATCATGCATGAGATTCAATTATCTTGATAGGGCCAGTTGTTACTTGAACTTCTTGATTTATAGAATGGATGCATATTAGTTGATCATTATTTCAATTAAATTGTCGGTCTTATTGGTGAAGTCTAGTCGCTAAGATATTCTTTCTCCTAATTGTCTCAATTTTACCTTGTCTTAGCTTTAATTATTTTTACTCATCATTTCGTTTTTATCTCTAAATAAATTTGGATGGTTAAATTTATGGTAATTAATTGAATTAAATAACTCAATCCTATGAACGATATTCGTACTCTATTTCACTATATTAAAACTTAACCCATGCACTTGTAGTCTTGCAATTTTATGCAACACTATTCTCAAGAAAATCATCTAAAACATGCTCAATATTTAACACTCTCTGTACACCCTCACATAATCTATTAGCATAAAATATGGATTTGCTTAAAGAACATTCATGAATCATGCAATTAGGGCAATCAAACGTAACAACAACATCTTTATTCACATTCAAACAAACATTCTCATTTTCATACTTTAATACATCTCCTACATTCTCTTCTCCAAATTGAATTCCAACACAAACACCATCAATGAACATCACATTTTTCGAAATAGAAAATACATTATAAGAGTTCAGCCAGACATCCTAAAAAGCAGTAGAAGAAGAAATAATAGATATCACAACATCAAAAGACTAAACCATCTCTATATCCATTGGCCTATCATTCGAACTTTTATCAACAGAATGAGAAACTTTAACAAGATTAACCATACAACATGTACCATCAGTTTCAAAAGAATCAATAGGGCCGGATATGTGAAATACTACCTTCTCATCATCTACTTGCAGAGTTAACTTACCACGATGTATTCTCACCTCTGCTTTGCTTGTAGCTAAAATCGACCTCCCCAGAATAATAGGGATCTCCTTGTTTTCCTCCATATCAAGGACAACGAAGTCTATAGGAAAAATATTAACTTTAACAAGTACATCTTCAACTATACCTTTCGATTTGCCAATTGATAGATCTGCTAGCTGAAGAGAAATATTAGTAAGGTGAATTTGCTGGAAACCAAGTTTCCTAAAAACAGACAAAGGCATGAGATTAATACTTGCTCCTAAATCACATAATGAGCTATCTATATGTAAATCATCAATTACACTAGGAACAGTGATACTCCCTAGGTCTTTTTGTTTTGTAGGCATCTTTTGCTTCAAGATGGTGTTACTCTTCTCACTTAGACTGAGCATCACATTTACCTCAAATTTTTTCTTCTTTAACAACATTTCCTTCATGAACCTCCGGTAATTAGGCATTTTTGCAAGAGCATCTGTAAGAGGGATGTTAATATGCAATTTCTTAAATGTTTCTACAAACTCAGCAAATTAAGCATCTAATTTAACACCCTTGAAACGTTAAGGAAAAGGCAACTCCATGTAATTGAATGTAGGGCATTCAACCCTTCTCCAAGGAGGACTGATGTGTGCTCTCCAAACTATTTCTCTGCATTTGGTGCCTCAATTTCCTCTCTGCTCGATAACTCCTAGAAGGTTTTTCTTATCAACTCATATTGTTGACTCATTTTCATTTTCTCAAATTTATTTTCTTTTTTCTCATCTTTCTTCTCTGGCTCCTGGGGTTTAGTTCCATAAGCATAAATAAAAAGAAAAGAAGGGGAAGTAAGCTTGCTTGATGTGGTTTTTTCTACCACAACCTCTTGTATAAATTCCTTTAATTTGTTATCTGGTGGGGGTTCGGGGGAAATGCCCCTGAAACCTAAGTGATATGGAGATTAGTTTTTTTTTCCTATAATTTTGGGCTTTTGGGCCTAATATGTATTAGGGTTAGATGGATACCATATATAAACCCTCTAAACTCTTGTCTGAGACATCTCTGTATTCTATATTCAGTTTTCTCAAGATAATAAAAACTCTCTCCCTCTGCTCGTGGATGTAGCTAACACATCGTTAGTGAACCACGTAAATATGTGTGCCATTTTTCTTTATGTGTTTTCTTGTTTGTCTTTTGCGTATGTTTTAGCACTCTTCACTCTCAATCTCTTTTCTCTCAACCACTACCTTCTTTGTTCGCTTGCATAACTGAGTCTCACTCATCAATGTAATTGTCTTACACTGTTCTCTTGGGTTGATCTCAGTATCACTCGGAAATTTTATTTTTTGAAAATTGTTAACGGTGGTTGCTATTTGTCCAATCTGAACCCCAAATTCTTTAACGTCATATCATGGCCACTCACCACTACAGCCAAGGTAGTGATTGAGGTCTGCAATTGCTAGTTGGCTGAATTTATTGTTTAAGGGTTAGAGCACTTTTACATTTGTAATTATGCTTTAATTCATCCTATTCCCTCTTAATTACTCATTACAAATACATTCAGATGAAATGTACGTAATGGTCCTAATTAATTGGCCACTAATTAGTTGTTGTTAGTCTTAAATTGAGCTTGAAAAAGATAATTTATGATAGAATTAATTCACTCGATACCTATAATTTTCCTAAGTGGCATAGGGTCACTAAAGAATAGGTAAGGCTAATAATGAGTGGGCTTAGTTTGATTAATTGGCTAATTAATGCTAAGGGCACTTACGTTAATGGTTAATTAAGGTCGTTTGAATGAAACCGACAGGAGATTTCAACTATTTTAGCTCTAGGTTTATGAATTAATGAGAGTTAATTAATTGGCATAATTAATTAAGCATAATTACGGTCCAAAGTGTGCTCAATCTCCTAAACATCCCTAAACCTTATTCTATCCACTTCTTTAATTTCATGCTCTATAGTTTTAATTGCTTTCAAAGTGTCTTTATATTCGTTTCCCTAAACAATTGTGGACACAATTACTCTTAATAATCAATTCAATCATGTTGGGATTTATGCCCTAAAGCCTCATAATTAATAATTTATTCAATAATTAATAATAATTTTGATTATTTTATTTGCAATATAATATTATCCGTTATATGAAAAATCCAAGG
Organism: Trichosanthes truncata; assembly: GCA_033996785.1. Classification (NCBI taxonomy): domain Eukaryota; kingdom Viridiplantae; phylum Streptophyta; class Magnoliopsida; order Cucurbitales; family Cucurbitaceae; genus Trichosanthes; species Trichosanthes truncata. The sequence continues at coordinate 51,657,656 of JAWPNB010000002.1, read as the reverse complement.
TTATTAGTGTAATCTTGAACAGTATGTGGCTGACATACGGGAGGATCATGTTCCAGAAATAACCTAAATGGTCATAGTATATGGATGAGGTTGGGTGCCTTATCCTGGTAACACTATTGATACGTTCCACTTTATAATAGTTACAAATGATTTGATCCAAATCATTCATGTGGAGACATGTGAGTGGGAGTATCTTATACAATGAGTTTCTATAAGACTGGACCACGAAATATTTAATATCTCTTTATAAATCCGTTAATGGAGAAGATTAATATTTCATCAGGATGATCATAGGTGACTCGATCTTAATCTTAAGTGAGTTGTGAACTCTTGCCTGTGAGGGCTTGTCTTTTGATTTGCATGGGTGAGAGTGGCTTTTGTTGCCGATTCAATAAGCCTACCATTTTGGGGACTTGACCAAATAGGGAGCTAGGAACATAATCTCACGAGATGGAATTCACTCATTCCCTTATAGGGTAAGTAAATAAGTAGTTTCCTTAAGTGCTGATTTCTAGACTTGAACAATGGGGCCCCACCCTCTCATTGACCCAACTGTAATTACGAACAACTCGTGAAGGATCGACTTGGATGTAGTGATTATATCAATGGACAAAAGTTGTCCTACACTGCATAAGAGTGCAACTTTAGGTCTATAGTGGAGTGACCCTAGAGTTAATAAATGAAAATTTATTAATTAAAGAGTTTAATTAATTAATTTTATATCATTGGAGCTTATAATTTGTAGGTCTAGAAGGTCCCCTTGCTAGCTCATAGTAACACTAAAAGATCAATTTAGTTGAAAGAAAATTTTGAAATGTTCAAATTAATATTAATTTGAAGTATTCAAATTAATATTTAATATATTAGATATATTAAATATAAAAGAGGAAAATATATTTATTGTATTTGATACATTAAATATTAAATTTGAACTGTTCAAATTTAATATTTAATTTGAAGTGTTCAAATTAATATCTAATATATTAGATATATTAAATATAAAAGAGGAAAATATATTTATTGTATTTGATACATTAAATATTAAAATAATTAATGCATATTTGATACATTAAATAAAAGATATTTATAAAATTTGAATAAGATTCAAATAAATAAATATCGTAGGAAATTTGAATGAAATTCAAATAAGTATAAGATATATTTTAATATATTAGATATTAAAATATAATATTTTAATTCTGGCAAAGATTTACCCTTGGTCTCTATAAACAGGACCCTTGGGTTGAACCATTAGACATAACACATATCTCCTCAATAGAGAATTAGAGAATTCTCTCTAGACCTCTTCCTCTCCAATCTCTTGTGGATTTTCTTTCAAGTGGCTCCCATAAGCCTTGGTCCTGTGTTCAAGTCATAGCCAAGAAGATTTTATGGAGGAGATAAAGATCCGCCAGAAATATCTCCATATTTTCAAGGTATGTTTTGCTTAACCTTAATTTTATTGTTTAATTCTAAAAAAAATCAAAGATGATCCAATGCTTCCGCTGCGGGATGAAGTGTTCATTCCTATCAAATCAAAAGTACAACTCCCTGAGGATTTGATACTTGATACTCAAATATCGTTTTATACTACTTGATCACGTGTGCTTGAGTGAAGTTGAACGAGTTTTTGGCACCATTGCCTGGAGTTGGCAACTTTTGATTGTTTGACATTGAGAAAAAAGTGTTCAAAATTAGTTTAGTAGTTTTTATTGCTTTTTCATTTATTTTTGTTGCTTGTTGCTTTTTGTTTTTTTATTTATGTTTTATCTTAGAAGGTTGTTGGTGCATATGAAGTAATAAGGAGGCTAACCTTCTACCTTTAGATCTTGAGATTAATAGTATCCATCTGAAGAAAGAGAAGAAAGCTCAATCTTCAACCCTGGGTGACCAACATAATGAGGAGGAACCGAAAGCCATCTGCGACTATTTCCATCCTGTATTCTTGAAGGACCATTTTGGGATCGGGTATACACCCATTCAGAAGAACAATTTCCAGCTAAAGACTGGGTTAATACAAATGGAGCGGGATAATTCGTTTAAAGGTCATCCGTCGGAGGACCCACATTCTCACCTATACTATTTTCTTGAAATATGAAGTATGGTGAAGTTGAATGGGATGTCTTCTGATGTTATTAGACAAAGGGTTTTTACTTTTTCGTTGTAGGATAAGGCAAAAGATTGGTTTAAGTCCCTAAAGTAGAGTAGCATATCTATATGGGACGAGCTCGCTCAAGCCTTTTTTACAAAGTTCTTTCTTCCAGGGAAGACTACCAAGCTGCGCACAGAGATTGGTGCATTCCACTAGCTTGACGGAGAGCAGTTATATGATAGCTGGAAAAGATATAAACAGATGCTGAGAAAATGGCCTCAGCATAGCTATCCAGAGTGGCTCTAGGTACAATTTTTTTACAATGGTTTATCTTCTAGTACTAAAACCATTCTTGATACGAGTGCAGGAGGAAGCTTTTTAGTGAAGATGTTGAGGATGCACGAGCCTTTTTAGAAGAAATGGTCGCAACAAGCTACCAAAGGCCATCTGATCATTCCACCTTTACTTTGAAATATGTGGATGCATCAACGAGATAGATGAGGTAAGTGCCTTAAAAGCACAAATGGCTTCGTTAACTAATGCATTGAAAAAATTATCAACTGTAGGAGCTACCCATATGATAGCCTCTTTAGCAGCATTGAATTCAAAAGGAGTTGAGGAGCAATTTGTGGAGCAATGCCAATATGTGCAGAATCATAGCTATGAATTTCAAGGAAATCAGAACCAAAATCTTCCAAATTATTATCACCCTAGTTTGCGTAACTATGAAAATTTATCCTATGATAATTAGAAAAATGTTTTGCAGCCTCCGCCAAGATTTGCAGGAACATTGATTCAGGAGAAGAAACCAAACCTAAAGGACATTGTCGGAACCTTCATTATGGAGCATAGAGGAGTTAATCAGCATTTACAAATGACGATGACCTTCCTCGCTACTACTGTCAGTGGCCACGACATTGTGCTTAAAACATGGAAGTTCAAATCGGACAAATAGCTAGCACAATTAATGCCCTTCAGAAGGGTAAGTTTCCCAGATACACTGAGGTGAACCCACGAGAGTAGTGCAAAGCTATCACGCAGAGGAGTGGGACCCAGTTATAAGGGGCATCGAAAAACGGTGTGATCATAGGAGAGACTGAAAGCCATGGGTTGTGGCAGAAAAAACCACACCAGAAAAGCCTTTTAGACATTCTCTTCCTTTTATTCCTGTTGATGTTTGTTTTGATTCCAGTGATTTACGAAAGAAAAATGAAGGTCATGAGAAGAGATTTGAGAAAAAAATGAGCAAGGCTGATGAGAAGATCAAGAAATCCTTCCTAGACTTGATTGTTCAGAAGTGCAAGGAGATGGCATGAGATATCGAGGGACTCCAATCAAGACATGTTGATAGAGAAGCACACATCAGCCCTCCTAGGAGGCGTGGAGAGTGCCCTACATTTGATAGCAGGGAGCTTCCTTTTCCCCAGCTTTATAAAAATTCTAAACTTGATGAACAATTTTCTAAATTTTTAAATATGTTTAGAAAATTGCATATTAACATTTCATTTGCAGAAGTGTTGCCCAATATGCCCAATTATGGGAGGTTTATGAAAGAGATGCTCTTGAAGAAGAAGAAGTTTGAAGTTAATGTAGTGCTTAGTATCTATTAGAAGAGCACCACAATTCTTCAGAAGAAGATGCCCTCGAAACTAAGTGACCCAGGGAGTATTACCATTCCTTACACTATTGGGGATTTACACATTGATAGATGATTATGTGATTTAGGGGCGAGTATAAATTTAATGCCTTATTCTGTCTATAGAAGACTCAAATTGCAAGAAATCCAGCCCATCACCATATCCATTCAGCTAGTTGATCGGTGAATTGCAAAACCAAAAGGTATAGTTGAGGATGTACTTGTTAAAGTTAACAAGTTTATTTTTCCTATAGATCTCATAGTTCTTGAGACGGAGAGAGATAAGAAGATCCCTATTATCTTGGGTAGGCTGTTTCTTGCCACTAGTAGAGCTGATATCAACATGTGCTGAGGTATGTTGACATTGCAAGTCAACGAAGAGGTAGTAAGATTTAGCATTTTCGCCATTTATGATGCTTTTGAGAATAAAGATAGATGCTATAGGTTTGAACTTGTTGAGATTTCTTCTTCTGTTTTGGAGAATGAGTTTGATAGGCATGTCGACATTAGAATGCATGAGGCTTCTGTTGATCAATCTTCTTCTGTTTCGTCTTCTGTTGATTCTAGACATTTAGAGAATGTTAGTAGGATAATTTTGCTGTTGAGAATGCTGGAGATTTGTGGATGAATGATGATGAGAATTTTTGTTTGAATGTGAATAGGGATGATGTTATTATGTCTGATCGCCCTGACTGTTTCTTTCATGAATGTGTTTTAAGTGAATCCATATTTTATGGTAATAGATTACATGAGGGTGTTTAGAGACTTTTAAATATTTATTATGTTATAGATGATATTCTTGAGTATAGTAATTTTGTTGCACATAAACATAATGACATGCTTAATAGGAGAGAGAATTTTGTGAAAAAAGACTTTGAAGATGAAATGTTGAATAATATGACTAGATTGTGTGATGAGCTTGATAATGTTGTTCCTCCTTATTCAAATCCTATTTTTCTTGGGAATCACAAGAAGATGTCTGCTTTGGTTGTTAAAAATGGTTTTGTTTGCTTTCCTTCTTTGTATGAACCATTTTCTCAATTTTTGATTAAGCCAGTTAATGATAATTCTATGGGGGATGTGTTTCTGACATTGAAAATGTAGGAAGGGGAGAGAATGTCAACTTCTTCATTTTTAAGCACCGTGAGAAGTTTTGAGAAAAACTTCAAGCTAATGACACTAAAGAAGCGCTTCTTAAGAGGAAACTCAAACTTTCAATTGTTGTTTTTGCTTGTTGTTTGCTTTGTTGATTGAATAAAGTGACTTCTGTCTTGATTCTGTTTTTCAGGAGCTCGAGAGCCATGTTGCTTTTTAGTCTCCCAAGGTCTCTTGTGCATTTTATCGTTAGTGTCTCTCGCCTTTCAGTGTAGTACCGTTACCCTTATCTTTAGATTTTCCTTTTTGCATGCTTAATTTTCTTGTTGGGGTGTAAACATTAGGGACAATGTTTAGTTTAAGTGTGGGGAGAATGGTGCTATGCCTATGTTTGGGGAGCTTGATTTTTATGCTTAAATTTAAAGATGTTGATGTATGTTGAGTTGTTTGCTGTAGTGTTGTCTATGTTGTTGCATTCTGAGGTGATGGTGCAATTTTGAAATTATATGATATTGTCTTAATAGTGGATTGTTTTTGCATGATTTTTGTGAAATTTGAGCATGTTGGGATCTGAGTAAATTTGAAAATTTTTCTTTGAAATCCTTGCACATGTTGAACACTTAGCCTAACATTGAGAAGTTGAACATTTAGAGGAGTGTTATGATTTCTAGAAGTATATTGTCACTACGATAAGCACAAGGCATAGTTTGTAAGTGAACTTGCATGAGAGTTTGTAATGTCGAGCATAGGAGTAAGAAAAGCTTGTTATTTTCCTGCGAAAAATGAAAAAAAAAATTAAGCTTAGAAAAAAAAATTGTGAAAGGAAAAGAAAGAAAAAAAAACTTGTGATGAGTAAAGATGTTTGGGACAAAAAGAGCTACCTTTTTTTGATCAGCCAGGCCATCCATTTAGCAAGTGCTCTGGATAAGGGTCTCTACGATAGTTGTGTAAAAGCTAGTGCCCTTGATTTAAAGTAAAAAACAAGTGTGGGGGAGTACTACCTCTTAGTGGTTCAGGCGTCTAGCTAAATTTTACATGTTTGAGTGTGAGGAAGCTAAATAGAGTCTTAGAGCTAGTGTAAGGGGGAAAATAAATGGAGAATTTCATAGCATTACTCTGGATTAGTAAATACATCAATATTTAGGCTATGCAACACAAGCTCCCAATGAATTCAAAGTTTGGTTTAAATTGCTCGTGATCTAGGCATGTTCTTATTTTATTGTTCCTTGTTCTTAATTCTACTTTTGAGATCATTGAGGATTGAGTCGCCTATTTGTGCAACTTTTTAGACATTTATCTCTTTGACTGGTGGGTTTTATTTTGTTTTGCTTGAGACTAGCAAAAGATTAAGTGTAGCGGTATTTGATAGCACTAATTTAGTGCTATATTTATGCTTATTATTTAGCTAGTTTTGTTATGAATTAGTGATCTTTGATGCAGATTTCTCTTATATTTTAGGAAATCAAGCAATTAGAGGAGAATTGTGAATTTAGAGCGAATATGACCAATTTGGAGCTTAAAGGGATGCAAAATCGAGGCCAAGGATGTGAAATGGTGCTTCCAAGGGCCTTTGGGCTGAGAGGATGGCATCAATATGACACTATTGGGGTTTAAATGCCATAAATTGAGTTGCAAACTCGAGAGCTGGCATTGAGGCACTACTTTATGGCGTCACAATGCTGGAAACACGTGAAAGGAGCTTCTTCCGTCTGAATCATCGAGATGTTCCCCTCAGCATCTCAATGCTGAAGGCTGCGTGCTTTAATGAAACGGTGCATCGTGATGCTACCCTTAGCGCCTCCATGTTGTCGCAACACTGCCTTCAGCGTCTCAATGTTGTCGAGAACCTGCTATAAATGCATCGCTTTGAGACTGAATTTAGGGAGACCAACTTTAGGATTTTTGGCCAATTCTCAATTGCATACCATCTCAAGACCTATGGAGCTTGATTTAAAGTGTTCGAAAGTGTTTTTGAGGCTCAAGATCATATAATTTGAGGCAAAAGTCGAGGATTTGGTGTTGACGGTCTCTTTATTGCTTTCTTTACTCTTTTTGATGTTCTTTACGGTTGTAATTTTGGGTTTAATGTACTATGTATTTAGACTTGTAATTATGCTTTAATTGATACTATTGCCTCCTAATTACTCTTTGTAAATTCATTTGGATGAATTGTACTTAATGTTTCTAATTAATTGGCCACTATTTAGTTGTTGTTAGTCTTAAATTGAGCTTGAAATATAGCATTTAGGATAGAATTAATTTATTCAATACCTATAATTTGCCTAAGCGACATAGGATCAACAAAGAATAGGTAAGGCTAATAATGAGTGGGTTTAGTTTATTTATTTGGCTAATTAACGCTAAGGACACTTAGGTTAATGGGTAATTAATCGTGTTTGAATGAGACCGACAGGAGATTTTAACCGTTTTAGCTTTAGGTCTATGAATTAATGAGAGTTATTAATTGATAATTAATTAAGCATAATTACGGTCTAAAGTGTACTCGATCCCTAAACATCTTTAAACGTTATTGTATCCACTTCTTTAATTGCATGCTTTATAGTTTTAATTCCTTTCAAAGTGCCTTTATATTCGTTTTCCTAAATAATTATGGACACAACTACTCTTAATAATCAATTCAATCAAAAGTACAACTCCCTGAGGAATTCATACTCGATACTCAAATATCGTTTTATGCTACTTGATCACGTGCACTTGCATGACGTCGAACAACACTTGGGCTCTTTTGTCATCATAGTTCGTTCTAGGTTTGATAGGGTAATCTTAGGTTGGGGTGTGACATTATAGCTCCTGCAATGGAAAATCAGTAAAAATATTTTTATGAAGGAAATTCAACCCTACGTGCAAATCATTCTTTCTAGCAGCGATAACTTTAACCTGTTTAAAAACATAATCAACGACCAACAAAAATAAATAAATATCCATGGGAAGAGGGAAAGGGATCAATAAAATCAATGTTCCATGTGTCAAATAGCTCTACCCAAAAAGTAACAGTCAGGGATAACTCATGGCATCGAGAAGTACTACTTGTCCTTTGGCATTGGTTACAGATTTTAGAAAAAGTGTAATAGTGAAAAAAAAAAATAGCAGGCCAATACATTTCAGATTCCAATACCTATGGTGTCAGATGTGTAGCTTGGAAATGACCACCATAAGAAGAGGAATGACAATCATGCAAAATTTTAGCAATGTCCTCAAAAGGAACACTTCTTTGAATTATTTGATCTAGACATAACTTGAACAACAAAGATTTGACGTATAGGCCATAGGTAATATTTCACATCAGGTAAGAATTTCATCTTCTGAAGAGTGTTCAAGTCTAGTGGTTGCACTTCTCATGCAAAAAAATTGACAAACTCAACAAACTAAGGTATATTAGTCTCCATCGAAGAAAGCCTTTTGTAATAGGGAAGGTCTTAGGTTTATGTTCTTGATTTATTTTAGACAAGTGATTTGCTACCGCATTCTCACAATCCCCTTTATCTGTAATCTCAAAGTCAAACTATTGCAATAAAAGAATCCATCTAATTAAAGACGGTTTAGCATCTTTGTTATCAAATAAATAACGAAGTCTTGCATGGTCAGTGTGCACAATAACTTTAGTCCCTAACAAATAAGGCCTAAATTTGTTTGAAGTAAACACTACGACAAGCATCTCTTTTTCCATGGCAATGTAATTTTTTTGTTCATTGTCAAAAGTCTTGCTTGCATAATTTTTGCCCAAAAAAGTTTATCATGTCGTTGGCACAACATTGCTCCTATAACATAGTCACTAGCAGCATACATTATTTCAAAAGACTTGGGCCTCATTTGATAACCATTTGGTTTTTTGTTTTTGGTTTTTGAAAGTAAAGCCTAAAAAATATTACTTCTACCTATGGTTTTCCTTGTTTTGTTATCTACTTTTACATATGTTTTCAAAAATCAAGCCAAGTTTTTAAAACTATACAAAGTAGTTTTCAAAAACTTATTTTTCATTTTGGAATTTGACTAGAATTCAAATGTCTTCTTAATAAAGATGAAATCATTGAAGAGAAATGATGAGAAAACAAGCACGAATTTCAAAAACCAAATGGTTATTAAATGGAACCTTAACTAGTCGAATCATGAAATACAATAACAGGTGTAGAAGTCATGTTTCCCTTCAAAATATTAAATGCTAGTAAACAATCATAAGTAAAAATAAAGGAAGTATCTTGGTACTGTAACGACCCAACTACTTATAAAGGATTTTCTAAGGATCGCTACTACATGCATGTGAAACATAAACATGTGGAAACATTAAAGCAAAAACTCAAAAGTCAAATGAAACTTTGCATTAATAAAAACTAGATGAAAATCAAATTACTTTTAGTTTAGGATCATGATAAAGAGTTACTTTCAAAACTGAATAATGAAGAGCATTTGAATAAGTAACCAAAGAAAAAGTCATGAACTAAAAGATAGTTCTAAGATCTTAGGCATTTTGGTCCACTACTATTTCCATAGCCTTGACAAGCTGAACGCCTTTGTCAAGCGCCTCGTAGGTCTATACACCATCTGAAAAGGGAAGTAACGTATCATGGGTGAGTATAAAAATGCTCAGTAAGTAGCCCCACTTGAGAGTTGAAGCTGCAAACATTTATATCAGTCATGAAACTTAAAACATGTGGGGTCCTGTCTAGCTCATTCATTTGAGTTTTGATACATTAGGAGCCTTAACTGTAGACATGAAAACACTATGTCGAACTGAGTTACACTATAAAGTTTTCTGGTACATTAGGAGCTTCATCTGAAAAAATGAGATCATTTTAACTAAGTGAACAATTATTCCATCCCCAAAACTGAAACAACTATGATACTATGTATGTCAATCATGTAAGGAAAAGTGCCACTTGAGGTTAGTTGGCGACCCTCTAGTGGAGCTAGGCCTCTCACGACACAATACCTCTGAAAAAAAGTGCCCCTAATTACCGACTATGGTGCCTATGTGGGTCAATCTTGTAAGATCGAGAACCACTAGAGATTAGTTGGAAACACTCTAATGGAGCTAGACCTCTCCCAACATAGTACCTCATGAAAGGACACTCACTGAACAAGGAGAAGGAGTTAACCCAAAACTATACCAACTATGGTCCCTATGTGGGTTAGTCGTGCAAGGAAAAGTGCCACTAGAGGTTAGTTGGTGACCCTCTAGCAGAACTAGGCCCATCCCAACATAGTACCTCATGGAAACTTACATAAAATTAGTATGTAGTTTATCTCTCCTATATAACTAAATTGTCTTTAAAGAATCAAAACACTATAAGTGTCACCGTCATGTAAATATAGTTTAGTTCCTTAGTTGTATTATCTTGACTTTAAGTTCTCTAGATAAAATTAGTTGTTCGTAACTATGGTACTTAATTAAAAAAAATTCCAATCATGTGGATGACACTCTCACTCATTCACTATACTAAAACTTGACACTATATACTTGCGATTTTGCATTCACTTAAAATCACGCAACAAGTTTTTGGGTCCGTCGCCATGGATTTGCATATTTTTAATTTAATTGATATTGTGGTGAAAATGGTTTATGTTAATTTAGAGTGTAAATAGTGTACGTTTGTACAAATTCCTTTTGTTTATAGTTTTTGTCTTTTATTTACTTTTTAATTTTTCTTTGTTTTATTTTTGTTCATGTTCACTTGGTGTATGCCCAGAGCTAGGGATAATTTAGAACCTTTTGATCCTGAGATCGAGCTCACTTGTAGAAGAAACAATCGAATTTGAAGAGAGAATCAAAACTTACAAATGGCGAAGGAGCAAGATGAGGTGCAAAAGGCCATCAGGGATTATTTCAAGCCTGTATTTCCTACTGAAAGCTCAGGGATAGTCCACGCGCCCATAACTGCAAATAAATTTGAGCTGAAAACTAGCCTGATCCAGATGGTGAGAGACAACGCTTTTCGAAGACACCCTACAGAGGACCCAAACTCACATTTGAAATCTTTTCTTGCTTTATATGGAACTGTTAAGATTAATGGTGTGTTCAATGACTCTATTTACTTACGCTTATTCCCTTTTACCTTGCAGGATAAAGCTCGAATTGATTGGAGAGTCTGGAGCCTTAGAGCATCACCATCTGGGATGAGCTGGCCCATGCCTTCTTCACAAAATTCTTCGCATCAGCGAAGACTGTCAGATTTAGAATTTGATTGGGACATTCAAGCAGTTTGAAGGTGAGGAAATGTTTGAGGCCTGGGAGAGGTATAAGGAGTCTCTCAGACGATGCCCATAGCATGGCTATCCTAATTGGCTTTAGATTTAGCTATTTTACAAGTGTTTGAATGAACCCTAAACCCTAAACCCACAAAGACAATCCTGGATGCAGAGGCTGAAAGGACAATCTTGTCCAAGACAACCATTGAGGCAAAGACCTTACTGTAGGAGATGGCCGCCATGAGCTACCAGTGGCCTACAGAGCGTTCAATGTGAAAGCCAGTAGCTGGAATCTATGAAGTCAATGAGGTAAGTGCCTGAAATCACAGATGACTTTCTGACCCATGCTTTATCTCGATTGTAAGGTCTAGGGAACAATTCTTTGATTGCATTATTATCAGCTGCTCAAAAATCATAATATGGGGGAGATTCTAGCATGGAGCAGGTTAATTATGTGAACAATAGAGGATACAACAAGGGTGGCAATCACATGCACAATTTTGTTCCTAGTCATTACCACCCAAGTTAGAGGTATCATGAGAATTTTTCCTATGCTAATAACAAAAATCTTTTGCAACCTCCTTCAGGTTTCTTCTCAAATTCCCAGCCAGTTAAAAAGAAATCCTCACTAAAGGACATGATTGGAGTATTCATTTCTGCATCAAACAAGAGGACGACTCAGTTGGTGGAAAAGATGAAGGGCATTGCTTCCGAACATGGGAAAGCTATACAGAACCTTGAACTCCATATGAGTCAGATAGCCACCTCTCTGAATGCCTTGCATAAAGGAAAATTCTCTAGTGACACAGAGGTTAATCCCAGGGAGCAGTGAAAAGTAATAAGTCTGAGGAGTGGAAGCATATGGGAGAACTTGTGAGACACCATACCGATGAGGATGATGAGTCTACTGAGCATGGAAACAAGGAAGTTGTACCTACATATGAGGCTACAAAGCCTACAACTTCATCTATTCCTTCTATGCCTAATCAGATTCGTTACCTTCAACATTTCAAAAAGAAAAATCTCAATGCTGAGTTCTCTAAATTTTTGAATTCTTTAAGAATCTTAATGTGATTATTTCTTTTGCAGATGCACTAGAGAGGGTACCAAGATACACAAAGTTCATGAAGGATATCTAAACAAATAAAAGGGAGTTCAGGACCTCTACAACTGTACACTTGATAGAAGGGTGTACTACACAAAAAGCTACCACCATAAAGCTTAAGGATCCATGGAGTTTTATTGTTCCCTACACCATTGGTAGTTCTTATTTTCATAAGGCATTATGTTATTTAGGTGCCTCTATTAATTTGATGTCTTACTCTGTGTACAGGATATTGGGTCTTAAGAAATTAAAACCCACTGACATCTCTCTACAGCTTGTAGATCGTTCCATCACCTATCCTAGAGGTATAGTAAAACATGTTGTTGTAAAAGTTGATAAGTTCCTAATTCCTGTGGACTTTGTGATGCTCGACATGGAATGCGATTATGATACTCCCATCATTCTAGGACAACCTTTCCTTGCCACAGGAAAAGCCATTAAGGTTAGAGAAGGAAAGCTATCTTTTCAAGTAAACGATGAAAATGTAACTTTTGACATGAGCAAAGCAATGAAATATCCCTGTCAGGTAATCCAAGGTATGTTGTGGATGTTGTAGACAATTTGTCTAATGAATTTCATGATGTGATGTTAACCATGGACCTGTTGGAATGGGTGCTCACAAAGGAATGTTGTATGGGTCCGAGCAACAATTAATTCACCATTTGAGCCTCATCTAGCTAAAGACGTTAAAGAAAACGCTTCTTGAGAGGCAACCCAAATTTTCTATCCATCCTTGGTTTTATTCTATTTTCCTTTTTAGTTATGTTGTTTGGAGTGCCATTTAATCTCTTTCTCTTTCGTGCAGATCCTCAATCATTCAGGTGTTCCTTTTGTGCCAATTATTATGCATATTCTAGAGACTACTTCCCACATATCAGGATAGTATTGTTCACCCTATCCTCTTTTTATCATTGTCCTTGTATGATTTAGCTTTATTCTTACATTTAGGACAAGTGAGATTTTAAATTTTGGGGTGGGAAGTACTTTATCTTTTGCAAAGTCCTAAGTTATTGCCATGATTATTTTTAGGACAATTTTTTATTTTTTTATGATTTTAAGCATGATCTAGAAGAATTTAATTGCATTGCTAGTCACTAGGACAACTTAGACTATGTTTGTAATAATAATATCTTGCAATGGTTGAAATATGAGAGCATACCCCTGAATTGAGTTAAATTTTTAAAAAAAAAATCATAGTTCCCTTATATAAATAGAGCACCTAGTTCTCCTGCTATTAGTTTTGAAGGCTTAGAATAGGCTTATATGGCCCGTATGTTTGTTGTCACCTTGAAAGGACTAGGAACTGATTAGAAGGCCGAATTGCATGATAATCAATAATGTTACACTTAGGAGAATTCATGTTTACATATTTGCATAGTTGATCTTCATTGTATCTATCTTACATAAAAGAAAATAAAAACAACTTGTGTACTTAAAATTAAGGACAAAAAGAGCTACCTTGATGTGATCAGTTAGGTCTCTTATTGAGCGAGTGTTCTGGAAAAGAGTCCATATAGTAAAAGTCGTTGGGTATAGAGTATGCCCTATGATACCTGTCTCACCGGCTTTATTGCAAGTGGGAGATTGTTCGGATTTATGCCCTAAAGCCTCATAATTAGTGATTTATTTAATAATTAATTGCAATTTTGATTATTTTATTTGCAATATAATATTATCCATGATATGAAAAATCCAAGGTTATTAGTGTAATCTTAAACAGTATGTGGTTAACATACGGGAGGATCATGTTCAAGAAATAACCTAAAGGGTCATAGTATATGGATAAGCTTAGGTGCCTTATCCTTGTAACACTATTGATACAGCTCACTTTGTAATAATTACAAATGATTTGATCGAAATCGTTCATGTGGAGACATGTAAGTGGGGGTATCTTATACAATGAGTTTGTATAAGACTGGACCACGAAATATTTAATCTCTCTTTATAAATCCATTAATTGAGAAGATCAATATTTCATCAAGATGATCATAGCGGCTCGATCTTAATCCTGAATGAGTTATGAACTCCTTCTTGTGAGGGCTTATCTTTTGATTTGCATGGGTGAGAGTGGCTTTTGTAGCCAATTCAATAAGCCTACAATTTTGGGGACTTGACCAAATATGGAGCTATGAACATGACAGAAGTTGGAATTCACTCCTTCCTATATGGGGTAAGTAGATGAGTAGTTCCCTTAAGTATTGATTTTGGGACTTGAACAATGGGGCCCACCCTCTCACTGGCTCGAGAGGGACTTTGTTTATGATTGGATCATAAACAAATTGTTCATTAGAGAATCAGTGTTCTTAAGGTATAAGATGTGATTATAGGGGTAAAACAGACGTTTGACCGAGTTGTAATTATGAACATCTCGTGAAAGATCAACTTGAATGTAGTGATTATATCCAAGGACACAACTTGTCCTACAGTGCATAAGAGTTCAACTTTAGGACTATAGTAGAGCGACCTAGAGTTAATTAATAAAAACTAATTGATTAAAGATTTTAATTAATTAATTTTGTATTATTGGAGCTTATAATTTGTAAGTCCATAAGGTTTCATTTCTAGCTCATAGTGAAACTAAATGATCCATTGAGTTGAAAGAAAAATTTGAAATGTTCAAATTAATATTTAATTTACTATATATATTAAATATAAATAGGAACATATATTTATTGTATTTAATACATTAAATATTAAAATGATTAATGTATATTAGATACATTAAAGAAAAATGTATATTTTAAATTTAAATGAGATTCAAATAGGTTAATATATACACATTAGGAGATTTGAATGAGATTCAAATAATATTTTAATATATTAGATATTAAAATATAATATTTTAATTTTGACAAAGATTTGCCCTAAGTCTCTATAAAGAATACCCTTGGGTTGAGCCATAAGAAGACACCCTCTCCTCTATAGAGAATTATAAAATTCTCTCTAGACCTCTTTTTCTCCTAATATCTTGAGAATTTTCTTTTAAAAGGTTCCCACAAGCCTGTTCCTGTGTTCGAGTCATAGGAAGTAGACTTTGTGGAATTAGTATCGAGTAAAAGACCCGTTAGACAATTCTCCATATTTACTCCAAGTAACTTTACTTAACCTTAATTTTTTGTTTAATTCTAAATAAATAAAAGAAGATCAAATGCTTCCATTGCAGAGTGATACATTCATTCCTTCAGAAACATTAAGATAGAGCAAAAATTTCATATCATTCCATTAAAGCATATATAAGACATTAACGTTATGTAAATATAATTATGTTTGATTAACTTATTTTACCTTCATTTGAAATTTGTTTCCCTTTGCATCCACTCTTGATACCAACTAAACTGCATATGCACATAAGAATAATATTAGTCCAGTTAAGCAATTAACCTTTCTTGACATCATTTGGGAACAGAACACCCCAAAACAAATCAAACTTTCAAAAACATGAATTCAAAATCAATCCTCCCCAATACATTTCAAAAACCAAACTACAAACAACATAAACATGGAAACAGAAAATTAAAAGATCAACATTCAATCCCATTACATTAAGTTCAAAGAGGACAAAAGAAAGAATAGGAGCAACTGCAAACCTGGTGGCTGCTGAAGTTTGAATTGGGGACTGACTCACTGAATCTGCACTACAAGAGAAAAGCTCTCCAATAGCTTAAAAAACATGATATCATAGGCTTTTTATTTCAAGAATACTACAACATGAATGCTTTTAGTGAATTGATTAGCTCTTAAAGAACTAAAATATAAAAAAGGATTAGCTTGTAAAGTTTTTTGAGCTAATGGTCTTAATGATATGTAGCTACTAATTATAAAAATAGTATAAACAATGATTCATAAAAGTTAACTAGATGCACAATAGAATAACCCTAACTTATCCAATCTACTACAACCCATTAGAAGGATGTAAAATCAAAACAAGAAATTAAAGGAAAAAGGTTATCATTGTAAAGGACAATTATAGTTGTTTGGATCAAGCCAAGTGAAGAGAACTCACTAGTCAAACTAATGCTTAATTAATATTATTCATAACCTATTCATCAATGAGGGAAGAACTAACCTATAAAGCCAAAGGATTCCATCTTCCTACATGTGAAATGAAGGCACAAACTAAAAAAGATACAATTGATGACTATGATTCTTCACAGCCATCCTATTTGAAAGTTAAAATAATAGAATAAGTTAGTCCATTTTTGGAGGCAATAAAAAGTATTTGGAAAAAACAAATAACTTCTACCCCTAAACTTAAAGTTAACAGAGTTTCAAAAACACAAAACGTTTAATCATATTGACGTATAACTGGAAGAGTCTAGATAAGGAACTTACGGCAACAAATGTTGGAACAGATGGTAAGAATCAATGGTAGACTTTTGAAAATACTTTTTTTATAAGCAGTTTTGAAAAAAGTACTTAAAAGTGGCTTAAAATGTTCTAGAATTTTTATGGCATTTTTACTTAAAAGAAATTTTAGTGCTTAGAGACATAAAAAAAAGCAAGGGAAGAAGATTCTAAAGTGTGAATGATAGGACCAAAAACATCATATATTATTGTACTTAATTCATGCTAGTTTGTAAGCTTTTATGTGTTTAATTGATCATTTTGTAGGTATTCAAGCACACATAGTGTTTTGGAGCGTTTGCATCAAAATGGGGTTAATTCGGTTCAATTTGAAGGTCATTTGAGCAAATGAGCAAGAAGAAATAGTCAAATGACCAAAATGCCCCTGAAGAGAGCATTTCAACTCAGCCTAGGAGCATCAAGACACTGCAAAGGCAAAATGCCTCGAAACAAGACAGCTTCTAAACGCTATCGCAAGTCTGCGCACGCAAGCCTTGCTAGACGCTACAGAACACTGGGATCAACGGTTGGTAGCATCTCGACGCTACTTCGATTTCTATAAAAGCAATTTTTCCCAAATTAGGTCATTTATCTCATTTTTGTCCGTCACTATAAGACTTGTTTAGGTAATTCTTCTATGTTTTTAGTAGTTATAGGCTTAGATTAGTATTTTTTATCGATCTCGGTGTCAGGCTTCGTCGTTTCAATGGTCGACTAGACTTTCGACGTCGATTCAGGTGTAATAACAGTAACAATGTATTTTTGTGAGATTTGTACTTAATTTTTTTATGCAATTTCAGTAGTTTATTGTCAATTAATTCTAGCTTAAATTATGTGCATTCTTGTAGATTAAATTGACAATTTAATTGCGTTGAGTTTGATCATGATGCTAGTTTAAGTATCAGTAGCCAAATCAATTTCAGCATGTTTATTATTTCCTAATTCTCTCTTTAATATATGAATATGTCCGTAGAATAGCCTAACAACCTATTTGCGCCGACCATGTTTCATGTATGCTATTAGTAGCAATAGGACCGGCTCATGTTTGCATAGTAGAGTCTTAGCTCTCATGTATTTTGCACGATAGGTCTTAAGAGTTAGGAGAGTGGGTTAGTTGAATTAGATTGATTCGTCTAGTTTAGTTGATTCGTCTTAGTCAATCTCTATTTGTAATGCGATTAGCCCTGTTAGCATGGAACACTATGGTGCCCAGCTATAATGGATTAGTTTAGAAGTTAATTCGATGCTAGGTTGGATTAGCTTGTTTAAGGGGATCCTTACGAGCTTTGTCGGTTGTTCCAGTTAGGCTGATTAAGTAATAAACTGCTAAATTGGTTCTCTTATTGGTTATTTGTGATCAAATTGACATTGTAGCTTTAAATATCCTGAATCGGTGCCTGAGGTTATATTGTTTATCTTTCTTTTTCTTTAATTTGAGTCTTTTACCGCTTTATGTCTCAAACCTCTGCTTGTCCGTGTCTTTAAGAAATCCAATTAAAAGAAATCAATAATCGATTTCCTATAGTTTGACTCGGTCCACTATTAAGTACTACAAATAATCAGGGCTTTTCGAAGGCTCATCAAATACATTTATAATACCAATCTAAAATTAACTACTTGTAGTAATTAACAGCGGACCAAGTTGAACCACAGGGAATCGAATAATTGATTTCTATTGAATGGATTTCTTATTGAACATGAACTGACAGGACTAAGGGAGAGTTTGAGATAAAGCATAGAAGCGATAGAAGGACTGAAACTAAAACAGTAAAGATAAAGATCTCACTTCAGTCACTGATTTAAGGTAAAACTAGCAACGATGTAATTTTTTATCATAGATAACCGACATGAAATCCAATATCACCAATCGACTTTACATGAACAGCTAGCGAAAGCCCCTAAGCGAACTTAGGTCCCTTAAATTAATTATCACAACCTAGCATTGAGTTGACAACTTGACTAGCTCTAATTGGTTGGGCACGACAGCGTTCCATACTAATTTTGCTAGCTGCATTATGGTCTATGGATTGATTAAAATGAGTCGATTAAACTAGATTGGCCTATCTAATTTAACTAACCCACTCTCTTAATTCTAAGGTCCTATCATGCAAACTACACGAAAGACTAGCCTATACTATGCAAACATGACCTAGAGCTACTTAAACTAGCAATCATAAACTTATTTGACGTGAATAGGTTGTCAGGCTATCTACGAATAAATTCATGCTTTAGCGTTAAAGCAAGAATCAATAAATAATAAACATGCTGGAAAGATATTCGACCTGTTTGTTACTTTAAACTAGCCTAAAGAACATACTTGATTGACTAAACTTTGTAGGTTAAAAATAAAAGAAAGAATTCAGCCCAGTGCAAGTGCACACTGTCGATGCAAGTAATATAAAATTTGAAATACTCTAAAAGTATCGATCCCATAGGGAATGGGTATAATAAAATTCAAAGATAGCACAAAGATGTTTAAAAATTGCAACTTTGGTAACCAAATATAAAAAGTGAGGAAAGTGAAATGGTAGACGAAAGTTGTGAAAGCCAATAAAGAGAATGAGGAGATTCAAGCATACTTATACCTTTTTTGGTGAAAATTGTTATTCAATTGCAATTGCAATTGCAATCGCGCCTTAACACAAAATAATTGTAAAATGAATTAAACTCCTATTCGACTTTGATTCAAAATATTTAGGAGGCTAAGTGATTGAACCTATATGTCTATGGCCAATTGTACTTAGATGATTTTGAATTGGATTTTAGTGGTTTTGGAGATTCGTCCTATGTCTAGGATTGAGCTTTACTTATATCTAAGCATTATTTGATTTTGCAAGATCCTCCTTCCTCTAACCCTCTTTGTATTAGATTCAAACTTGAAAGCAACCCTAGTTAATCAATCAAGGCTTCCTAAATAATTATTTCAACAAAAACAAACAAACTTTGTGTTTAATTGGATTGCCCTTGATTATAAGCTTCACATTCTCACCTCTAGGGCATTCGTATATACTTGAATCCCTAACAGAGATTTAGCTCATGTTGATAAAATAAAACAAAAAATAATTGAATGGAACCTTGCAGCCATACGAAGCAGAACTCCAACCCATAGCATAAAATAAAATTCTAAAATATTTGAAGCCAGAGTAGACGAAACAACTTTTAGTAATGGAATAACGAAAACCAATCCAAGATAGAAATTGCTATTGGAATATTATTGACTAATTTTGCGCGAGTAATGAAGTCTTACAACATAACTTAAAAAGACAATCCTTTGATAAACTATAACAAAACATTATGGAATTTGAACAATAAAAAACAGAGGCTAGTAAAACTTGAATCTAAAGAATTAAGAGGTGTTGTTTTCAATCTAAGGTTCTTCCTTAATCGATTCTCCTCATTCCTTTCCAAGGCGAGTCAAATCTTTACAACCCAAGGACTTCTCTCAGGTTGACTAAACTAGAAGCTAAACTCAACAATTGAAGAACATGCGGCTGAAAGTTGAAAATAAAATGCTAGAAAGTGCTCCACGCCAAAAAATAGAAAGTTTAATTGATGGAAATTTAGATTGACTTTATTAAAAAACCTTGCACACTTCAAACATTACCAAAAATTAAAATACAAAGCTGAATTAACAACTAAAAGAAAAATAAATCCGTACATAACTTAATCGAAGCAACTAAACAAAATTTAAAGCTTGAATATAATGTTGGACAAAACTGAAATTACAGAAAAAGCCTAAACTCGACAACCTCTAATCCCTTTTTCTCCAATCGAACTCACTTTAACATTTTTCAAGGTAAAGTGGGTCTTAACAATCTAAGGTTTTCACCTAGATTGGACTGAGTACGAAATGGAGAGCATGATGAAATACAGAAAAATAGATTTTCTTCTGTGGATGAATTTTTCCTTCTTCCTTAAGTTTCTCTTCATTTTATAGCCTTCCAGCATCTAGGGTTTCTTCATTTTCCATGTATGGATTGATGTAGGAAGTTGTTGCTTGGATTAAGGAGGGATTGATGCCAGAATCTTCTAATTATGGTAATTCCCGAAATTTACGTTTTTTTACTTTGCAGGTTGCAATTGTCTTGCAATTCTCTCCTTCAGCTAAAATGGCATGAGAATCGAATAATTCAGCCACCTTCCTACTTGTTTAGCTCTTTTCTAGCATTTTTAAGAATTTCAAACATGCTCAAAGGTTTCTTATCAAACTTTCTCTAATTCAATAGATTTTGGACTTCAAAAAGGATAAAGTTACAAGAATAACCTTTGTTTGTGAGCTAAATAATTCTAAAAAATGAGAATTATCAATACTCAATGCGAATAGGTTGTTAATCTGTCTACAAGCATGCACGTAATCATGCTAAAGTAAAGAAACGGCAAGTTACTGATATGCATAGAGAAATTAAGAATAAATCTCACAAAAATTACAAAGTACAGTTGTTTACACCCAAATCAGCGTTGAAAGCCTAACCGAACATCAAATTGATGTAGCCCGACACCGAGGATCGATCAAAACTCCTAATCTAAGCCCAAAACTACTGAAAATATAGAGAAAATTCTAAGGTTGCCTAATTTCAGCGAGGGAAGGGAGACCAATGACCTAAGCGTCGAAATTTTCTTTTTATACAAATCGCAGTAGCATTGAGATGCTATAGGCAGTGGCGAGACGCTACAAGTGTCTGGCAGGGGCTCATCGTAGTGTCATGCAAGGGATGCTCGACGCTCCATTACAGCAGCATCAAGATGTTGTGGATAGTGCCTGATGTTGTCTTTGTCTCGCGCATTCTGTCTTTGACGCTCTTAGCAGCGTTGAGACACTCCTGTCAAGAGCAGAATGGTCATTTCACTTCATCTTCTTGCTCAAATGACCTCCGATTTGGATCATTTTACCCCTTTTGGATGCAAACGCTCTAAAACATTTCTCTTCCTCGAATACCTAGAAAAACACTGATTAAACACATCAAAACTATCGATCTAGCATGAATTACCATGAATAATATAGGACTATTTTGGTCCTATCAAATTACACCCAACTTAAATCTTGCTAGTCTTTGAGAAAGGCACAAACAAAATAGTAAATAAATCAATGATTGCACACACATGACTTTAATTTCCATGCCTATGCATATCACGATAATCACAAAAGGGAAACATGCAAATTAGTATCCAAAATTTGAGGCACTTTTTAAAACTCTTTATCTTTTCCCGTGTGTGTGTGGCATTGGTAAAGTAATCTTTACAAGCCCGAATAAGGTTTATAAGGCTCTCAATCCATATTCCCCCTACACTAGTCCTAATAACTAGCTATCAAGCTATAAAACAATCAAGCAAGTAATAGGTTACTAGGCGCTCGAACTACAACAGGGTAGTGCTCTCCCGAACTTGCATCACTTTGAAACCAAAGGGTACTATATTTAACACATATGTTGTGGGGACCCGTATCCAGAGCACTCCCTCAATGGATAGCCTGACTGATCACAACAGAGGCAATTCTTTTTACCCATTGATTCATCTTTAACTATTACAAGTTTATTTTCACTTTTCACTTTTACTTTTCAATTGATTTTTCTTCTTTTCAAAGCTCAATTTTCTTTCCTTTCTTTCACATAAAATGGCATGCTTGTTATCCTCCTAAGCAACTCATTACAAGCTATCATGCAAAAAATTGACTCAATAACCAGCCCTATGCCTATCATGGTGACAACAGACATATAAGCCCAATAACTCGACCCTAAGCCTTTAGGACTACAAAAGGATAGGCTAATGTGCTCATAACATACAGGAAAGTCAAGAAAATTTTGAAAATTAGGCACAAAACAGGCTCAAAATAGAATAGCATCCACACACTTCAACTAATGCAATTAAAGTAACATGTCAAGCATGTCATTAATATTCCTCATGAAGCAACAAGCAATCAAATCTTCAACCAATAATGCTTAGAATCCACAAAACTTTCCTCAAAAACATGCTAAACATATCAATCAAAAGTTCGAACTCAGATGCTCAAGGACTCAATTAACATGCAAAGCAATCAACATTAGCTCAAAAAAATTTAAAAATTTTAAAATTTGCTCAAAAGCTAAATAGTCCGAACTTAGGTACATAGGACTCAACAATAAAGCTCAAATACAACAAACTCCACCCCCAACATAAACTTTACATTGTCCTCATCTCAGTGAAAGCATAAAGACAAAGAGAAAGGAGAACAGAAAAACTATCATGATAACTCAGTACGTAGATGGGTGGTGGTGCGTCTTTGGCCTCCAAGAATGATAAAATTTCTTCCCAAATGTCAAAGAGAACTAAGCTAAGAAAAGAAAAAATAGAAACCAGTAAAAGGAAAGCAATTAAATTTAAAACTTGATAGCTTCCAGGAAGCACAAATTTTTATAGTCGATTGCTTGATTTGTTATGTGGCATGTGTTAGGGCACATAGAAATTCTCCCATTGCTTCAGCCCTTTCTTCCTTGAATCCACAAACCCCACTACACATAACAAGCTCTTCAACATCTGATAGGCTCCAGAAATGTAAGTCTTTTTGTAGTTTTTCAACTATAAAAACATAAAAATAGAAAGATCAAAGAAAACAGACTCTAACTCTAACTCGTAAGACAAAGAATAACAACATTCGCAAAGTAAAGAGGACTCGAAAGATAGAACATATGCAGATCTTTCGACCTCCAACTCTATCATCTGGACCTTCTCATGGACTTGCACTGAGTGGATGAACTTAATGCTATGCATATTATAATATTGCATGAGAATTGTTTGTCTTCAAGAGGGTCAATCATGATATAAGACTTCTAGCCCTATAGAATATCTGCATGATCAATCTTGGTTGTTTAATTAATTGAATCATTGGACTAATTGGTGAAATCAATTCCCTAAGGCATATTTTTCCTGATTTGTCTCCATATTTATCATTTTATTTTAGTCTTTATCTCTCTTCAGATTTCTTTCTCTTACTAAAATTGGCTGATAGTATTCATGGTACTTGATAGTATTCATGGTACTTGTGTTTTATTGCTATTTTATGTTGTATTTAGTGCTTCCACATATATATTTGGCTATTTTACAGTTATTGAGCATTTGAGGTAAAACCAAGCATTTGGGAGACTTATAGAAAAAAACGAAGCAAATTGGCATCAATTGGAGCGATCAAATAAAGAGAAATTATGAATTGAGCCAAGAAACTAGAGGGATTATCCTCTCAACGACCATTGAGACGTTATGTAGGTAGCCAATTTAGCAAGAGGAACCGCAAGGGTTGCGTTGAGACTCTACCTTTGGGCATCTCAACCCCCAAAACATGCGCTTTGACCCTTTCCATTTGTAGTGTCTTGACGCTACTCGATTTTTGTTTATAAAATAGAATAGGAAAGACAACATCGAGGCGCTGTCCCTAGTGTCAAGATGCCGCTTCTATGCTATAAAAAGGGTGTTTTGGCTACGGATTTGGAGAGCCCAATTGAAGAGACAAAGCCTATCTTCTATTTCTACTAAGTCTTTGGACCTAGAGGAAACTCTTGAGAGCCAAGGAAGAAATTCAAGGTTCAAGATCGTGACACATCACGTCGGGAAGGAGGATTGACATGCGTTAGAGAGTTTTAATCTTTTCCATTTCTCTTTGTAGTTTATTTTATGGACTTTTTAGATAAGTTTAGGTTTTAATTGTGAATTTTGAGTGGCTAAACTCTATGCATAGGATTTATTGTTATTTGTTAAATTTATGAATGCTTAATTTAATTAGAAGTTTCTCTTTTTATTGCAATAGAATTATTCACGTGTTCTTGTGCATAGTTATATGCTTTTTGCCAAGGTATAGTTCTGAATGGTTTAAGTTTTAGCTTGGGGAAGTAAAATTTAAACATAGTTTTGAATACGTGACTATTAGTAATATCTTGCATGGGAATGAAGATTTATCTAATAGAAACCATTAAAGGAAGTGATTTATCTAATAGAAACCATTAAAGGAAGTTTCAATAATGCCTTGCTTAGTTGTAAAAAATAGACAGGAATGTTGCTTTTATAATTAAGCAAAAGAATTAATTGGGCTTAGAAAAGTCAATTAATATTAATCATCTTCATGGTTTATAATTTTTTGCATGTTAAATTTGAATTGTAAAATTAATTAAGAAATTAATATATGCAATTTATATTCTAAGACTATTCCCTCTAGTTGACTCCAATTTTTAAACAGTTAATTTTAGTTTTAATTACACCTATCATTTCGGTTCTCTAAATAAAATTAAATGTTTGTAACTATGGTGACTAATTAAACTATAAATCCAATCATGAGGACGATACTCTCACTCAATTCACTATTCTAAAACTTAACCCATACACTTGCAGTATTGCAATGCAAAATAAAGCGCATAAAGTTTTTGGTGCTGTTGCTGTGGATTGACAAATATTTAGTTTGATTGGTATTGTGGAGAAAACATTTGATTTTAATTTAGAGTGTAAATATGGTACATTTTATATATATTCTCTTTTGTTTTTATAATTGCAGTTTATGTCTATTCTCTTAATTTTGTTTTTCTCATTATTTTTGTTTTTATTTTCTTTTTAGGCTCACTTGAGTAATGCCCAAAGCACAACCCACTACAATTTCTTTGTAGCTTGCTGACCATTCTATCACATACCCTAGAGGTATAATGGAGGGCGTTATTGTTAAGGTTGACAAACTTTTTTTTCATGTAGATTTTGTGGTGCTAGATACAGAGGAAGACAAGGAGATTCCCATCATTTTGGGACGACCTTTCCTTGTCACGAGGTAAGCTTTAATCAATCTAGAACAAGGCAAGTTATCTCTATGAGTTAATGAAGAAGAGGTACCTTTTGATATGAAAAGTTTAATGAAATACCCCAGCGAGGTAGGCCAATGCATGGTTGTAGATGTTGATAATTTGATCGATGAGTTCCAAAAGTTTATGTTGAATAAGGATCCTCTGGAGTTAGCTCTCAACGATGGTAATGATTTTTTCAGCAATTGATCTATCCATTTGAGCCTCATCTTGCTAAAGATGTTAAAAGAAAGTACTTCTTGGGAGGCAACCCAAGTTTTCTATCCTTTATCTATTATTTCATTTAGTTTTTCTTTTCTAGCTTAGGTTGTTTTGACTGTCATTTAATCTCGTTCCGACTTGAGTAGGACCTCAATCATTTGGGTGTTTTTTCTTTCCCATACATTAAGGATACTTTGGAGATCGCATTTAGCATATCCAGGCAGTATTGTTCACCCCTCATTGTCTTGCATGCTTTAGTTTTATTATTACTTTAAGGACTATGTGTGCTTTAAGGTTTGGTGGGTAGTACCTTAGCATGTCCCGATTTTTTAGCATATTTTTTGAATTTTTTAGTATGATATGGATGAATTTTTGGTACATAGCTTGTAATGAGGATTTCCTAGGATGTATGCTAGATTTTAATTTGTTGATTAAAAAAATGCTAAAATATGAGAATATAGCATGAATTTGAGTAATTTTTATTTTTTTTTTCTTTTCATCTCTGGCGTATTTTTAGCAGATAGCCACTGGTTTTTAATTTTGAAGGCTTAGAATAGGTTTATTTGACCTTTTACTTATTGTGACCTTGAAAGGTCATGGATTTGATTAGATGGTTAAATTGCATGATGGATTGTAATGTTACACTTCAGAGAAAATGCTTGTCTTCTTTCTATTTAGTTTTGTACTCATCATAGAAAAATCAAAAGAGAGAAAAGGAAAAAAGAAAATTTGTCTTAAAATGGGACAAAAAGTTAGGGCCACCTATGAGTTGATGGGTAAAGGCTCATGCAGTGGATGTGTGAACTCTAGTGTCTTAATTAATTAATTAATAAATAAATAAAAGTTCAAGTGTGGAGGTTATGTGAAGTATCTTAGTGGCATCTTAGGGGCTGTTTGGTGCGCTGTTTTGTAATCAGAAAGCCTGGGAATCACAAAACCTGGGAATCCTGGGTCGTAACCAGAAAGCCTGAGAATGCTGATTACTGTGTTTGGGGTGCAGTGTTGAGTCTGTCTGGTTTGTTGAAACCTATGTTTGGGGTGCAGGGTTGGGTTGGATTGGAGCTGTGCATGCAGATTTTTTTTTAGACAATTTTTAGTTGGTTTTTTGGATCCATTTTATTTGTACTTGATAAATTATTTGTTCAATTGCATATCCATATTTTTCCTTCTTATGTGGATCAATTGTTCCAAAGATACGAAATATATTATGTGTATTTTGTACAAGTATATTGCTATCTCAACCACAACATTCATGATCATTGAAAATGAAATAAGAACATATAATTAAAGTAGTTCGCAATGAATGTATAAAGTTGTCAAAATTACAACACATAAAACCATACAACATAGTAGAAGGTTTGAAAATCATAACATCATATAACTTAAACTTAAAGGAATAATGAAAGATGATAATAGTAGTCCATTACATAGCGTAATTAAAATTAAGTAGTAGATGAAGGAGACGAACGCATCGAGTTGTCATCCATTGGGGGCCGGGGTCCAGGTTCTCTCCCTAAGACTTCAACACAGTAATCATACTTCCAATCAAGGGAGAATGCAAAGAAGAAGTTTAGCATCATACTATCTGACAAAAGGGTCTTCGCAACGGCCATGCAATCCTGCCTTGTCATCCCAGGGATTGCCTTTAATTCTTCATATAGCTCGTTCGCACGGGCCCTTTCAGTGCGGTCCTTCTCAGAAGGCCAAGATGCAATCCTCCCAATCTGTTCTGCTGTTAAGTGGAACCCGTTATTCAGGATGTCTGACATGTTGGACTTTGAGGATATACGCCTCCTCCTACTTGGTCGAGGCCCTCCAAACTCTCCTGTCCGACTTGTTGGTGTACCTGATGTCTCTTCCCCAATTGATGTATCAACTGTAGGTGGATCGCGGACGAATGTATTTTCAAATTCAAGGGGAAAGTCATCATCCAGGTCAATCGCACCATCTGATGTCATCTCAGCTGGAGTCTGTGCACCTGCCCCTGTTGCTCTATCTTTTCCAAATATTATGGCAAGATCATTAAACCAGGGGAATAGCTTGTTTCTGAGTCCTCGAGCATTGGGATGACCCTGCATGGCAGTGTGGGAACAATTAGAAGATGTGCAATAATTATTTTATCTAAACAATTAACTAGCATGATATTTGTCATACCTTCACCCAATCATCAAATAACTCTTTCTCAGCCTCGATGCATTTTCGTTCCTCATTCCATCCAAACCCACTACATGTAGGCCCCATCATCTCAGAAATTGCTTGGTATTGTCTCTTCAAAGTCCTCAATCGTGACTCCAAATTAGGGGAAACTTGCATGTCACATTCAAGCATCTTCTCCTTCATCATCTTTTGCACAGCGATCAAAAATCCAAGCCTAAAGGTGCCATTATCTGCCCGCCAACCACCGGCCTGGACGAGATGCAATAGACATTCGACGAACACAGCGTCCTCCTCAGGAGTCCATATATGTTTGGAGTTTTTATTTCGTGATGAGGATTATGCCATCTGCAATAATACATAAATTTTAATAATATAGTTAATGCATTTTTTCTTTTTAAAATGTATCGATAAACGATATTATATGTTCGAATAAGCATTCACGATTATGTAATTAATTCATTAATATGAACTGAATGTTATGTACATAGCCAAAAATATATATGGGCTGACTGTCACAATTACACAGTAGTCCCACAAAAGACATATATGAACGAAATTAAAAAATAAATAAATAAAAGTCCATGTTGACATTGAGTTAATTCCCATTCCAAATCGTCCACATATGGTCCCCAAGGTTATCCCTCCATCCAGTCCAGACATCTGTTGTCTCCACAAAGCTAATGTTGTCTGCATTCATCTCATACGAGTCGGGATCACTTGGGTGCGCTGCCTCAAATATTGGGTCTGGACCCATTTCTTTAATGATCAAGTTGTGTAACAAACAACATGCAGTGATCGTTTTACACTGGACTTCGACGGGGTAATAAGATTTTCCTCGAAGGATTGCCCACCTCCCCTTCAATACACCGAATGCCCTTTCGATCACGTTTCAAGCTGATGAATGTCTCATATTGAACAACTCTTTCGGGCTGGTTGGTGGATTCCCTCCTCGCCATTCAGTTAGATGGTATCGTGTTCCCCTGTATGGGGCTAGGAATCCTTCTGCATTTAGATATCCAGCATCACACAGGTAGTAGTAACCTGCCATAATGTTAGGTACATGAATGCTAACGTTGGACTAATTTGGTGATATACTAAAATGACAAGTTCGAACCATAGTAGCAGTGTGGTTACCCCTTGGGACCTTTAACCCTGTCGGTCTGGATACTGCGTCACGTAGAACCCTAGAGTCAGATGCATATCCTTCCCATCCAGGGAGGACAAAGATGAATTCACCATTCTGAGAACATACAGCAAGAACATTCGTGGCGATCTCACCCTTCCTCGTCCTATATCGTGGGCAATCAACTGCACTAACGTTCACTCTGATGTGTGTCCCGTCTAATGCACCTAAACAATTCTGCGATGAAACAAAAGATATGGTTTCAATTTTCTAAAGTTGAAATCATATCTCCAATTGTGAGGACAGTGTAAGTGTCACTTATGTACCTCGAATCAGCGCCACCTCTCGTCCTGGTAAGTGTTGGTGACTGGTTCGGGTGACTTTAGTAACACCTCGTGCAGTCTCAGTAGCACATCTAATACTGCATTGAAATGTCTTGACACAGTCTCACCAGATCTTGCGAAATGTCTGCGCACCACCCGATTTTTAACATCGTGAGCAACGATGTGGAGAAAGATCGCAACCATTTCCTCCACGTCAACATATTGAGTCCCTGCTAACCCCCCTTTTACTTTCAGCATCTCACATAAGATGGCAAATGTTCTTATATCCATCCGCGTATTCTCACGGCAAGCCAAATCGCTTTCATGTATAAGTCGGAAGAAATTTAATTGTCTAATTTGGTGTCTTACATAGGGGGATTTGTTTTCAAGTCTTCGTTGCCCTTGCATAATTGCAGCGAACGTTGCTGCGAACTGGAATTGCGTTGCGCATATGACAATAAGAATTGCTGTCAACTCATTCAGGTCAATATCCAGTCTGTCCATTTACTACTTTAGTTATGGGATCCTGAAAAAACATATTCAGGTACATGAGATTCATTGTTTCCATAGTAGGGCTCCCTACACCAACTACGAATCCTATGAAAGCATGATATGCTCCACTACAAATGGGTACACATGTACATCCTATGTGTTGACTACGGCCTATAGTAAGTCTACAATCTACAAACTCATTTAGGTTCATTTCATCCATATTGTATGCCCTATAAGGCAATTCCACCTCATCAAATGTACTATAAGACTTGTATACGACCCCACTAACGCATGATATGCGTTTATGGCATTCTACAATGTCATATAAATATCGGGTTTTATGCCCGAAAAATGGAAAGTAAAATTTTAATGATAAATCAATGGCTGACTGAATAAGTAGATATTTGGCAACAAATAAATAAATATGTATATGTGGCAACAAATTATAGGCTTTAAAATTTAGACTTCAAGAAAACATGTAAATTAAAATATGTGTATTTGTATAATTTAGCATAATTTAATTATAATTTTAGCTATGAAATAAATATTTTGACTATTTAAATGCTATTTATATTTTAAATTTAATTATATATTTTAATTTTTTATTCTATCTTGATAAATACAATAAGTTTTTTAACATTTGGATTTATGAAATTAATTTAATTAAATTTTATAGTGACATTTTCTATTTGATACTTATTAATATACTCATATTCTTTCATATTATTCATGTTATTGTATTATTTCTAATATATTCTAAAAAAGTTTCTTCCTGATTTTTTATCAAATAATAATCTATATTAGTACAACTTAAAAACTATATAATAATATTTTTTTTTTCTTTAACTCTATTGAATCATTTTTAAAAAATATTATTATCATTTAAAAGTCAATAATTTGATTATTCTAAGTGATTATTATAGGACTAAAAAGTAAGTACATTTAATATGAAGCTTTTGTTCAATAAGTTTATTAACTTACAAGACCAAAATGTCAAACTAAGTAATCATTTTATTTTTAGATCATTTAAAAGTCGATAATTTGATTATTCAAAGTGATTATTATAGGACTAAAAAGTAAGTACATTTAATATGAAGCTTTTGTTCAATAAGTTTATTAACTTACAAAACCAAAATGCCAAACTAAGTAATCATTTTATTTTTAGATTCTTATTTTTTATCACCTGCTTTTAAAAAATCCAGCCAAATTTTAAAAATTGAAAAGAATAGTTTTAAAAAAGGTTGATTTTGTTTTTGAATTGTGGCTTAGAATTTAAATATGTTTTGAAGGGAGGTAAAAAGCTTAGCAAAAAAATTATGAGTGTTAGCATGCTTTTAAAAAACAGAAAATCAAAAGCTTTTTTATTATCAACGGGAGCTCTAAGTTACTTAGGATGCTATGGTTTTGAAGTTTCCATCCCATCGTTTGTGAAATGATTTTGTATTTGAAAACTCTCTATTTCACCTTCTCTTTTTCTAATTGTCTGCATTTTATGGAATAAGAGGGGTGGATAAATTAACCAAAAAGCCAAAGAATAAGAACAAATGTAAACTCATGACCAATTATATTTATAAATGATAGCTTTTTTAGGTTATGTTTGAAAGTTATTTTCATTATTAATATTGATATTGTTTTTAAGATTTATACTATTATTTATATGTTTATTATCTCTATTGATGGCTCAAGAAACAACCATACTAATAATTTTCTTCTCTAAAGCATTAAAAAAACATTTTTTGAAATAAGCTATATGAGTTTTTATTTTTCAATTGTAATTGACGTGATCGTTTGGGACACTTCATTGCCAAAAATTTGTTGACTTAAGAACTTACATAATAATAAATGAATTCATCTAAAAATAAACCATTGTTTTGTTCGAGTCCTACTTTTAAACCAAAACCAAAATACTAATATAGGTCAGCAAACAAGCATGGATGAAACTCATATAACAATATAAACTGTTCGAAAACAAAAAAAAAATACAGAAAAAAAAACGTATATACAAATTGACATTTACTTCAAAATTTCCGTGTGAGAATGAGCAACACAAATCCTGTAAAAAAAGAATAAAGGAAAACACAACGTATAAGGTATTGGCATCTTCAGTGCATAATGAAGAGAAAAAGAAAAATGAAGGAAATACATGTTGGTAGTGCGTGTACCACCTATTGAACAGAGTTACACACTGTGCGAACTCCTTCTAACCTCGACCACCTCATAACCCACCAACAAAAAGAACAAAAGGGATTAGTTCATGAATGATAAGGAAAAAAAAAAGGCCAAATGTGAAGAGATAAATATGAGAGAATGCATTTTCAGCACCCATACCAATTGTCTAAAGGAGAAGGGTTGATTAACGTAAAGGGATGGGTTGTTGTTTAAATAGAAATTGAGATGGAGTGATATAATAAGTTCACAACCACCCAACTACCCAATTAATACAAGTGAAGTGAGATGACAAGCCATTAATACAAGTGAAGTGATATGGCAATTTAATAAATGGAAGTTAATGACAGTATGTATGGGTGAGACAACCCTCTTTATTTAAAAAAACGTGAACTTATTACACAATAACTGTGGCCTCAGATCTATATTTTGAACTCAACAGGAAATGAATTCGAATAGGATGTGACAATCTGGTTAGTTCTGAACTAAACAGTGGCAACATAGTTGAAGTTAGCATCATTCAAAGTAGCATAACATCATGTATGTCAGTTTATATAACATAATAATCACCTATCTTCAACCATTAACAACAAGATAATCCCAAAATATGCATACTAATCAGAAGCCAAAGAATCACACTCCAGATCAAGAAAATCGTGGCCTTAGGGTAATAAACACAGTGTAGTAATCGATTCATACAGGAAAATAGAATAAGGAATCATCATCGGCCATGAACAAAGAAACCAAATTATATGCATATCAATCAGAAAGCAAATAATCAGGCCATATCAAGTGTAGTATCCCATGGGCCTGAAAATAATCCTCACAATTGTAGTAACGATTCATATAGGTAAAGAAAATAGAGAATCATCATCGGCCACGAACAAAATAAAACAACACATATGCATACCAATCACAAGCAGAATCAAGTGTAGCAAATCAGAGCCCTCATCAATTTTAAATCAGATCGAAGGATGTGAAAAAGAAAAATACAGACGTGTACATAACCTTCGGCCTCAGGAACCATCATCGGCCGGTTGGAATATGGAATATAGATGCAAGTCGACCACCACCAAGCTCAAACGAAGACAAATCATCCCCTACGAAGCCTTTTTTTCACTTCAAATCTGCCTCAAACCCAAAGACAGGACATTCGCAATCAGATTCGAGGAATAGGAGTAGAATCATCATCGACGAAGAACAAATGAAAACAACACACATGAATACCAATCACAAGTGTAACAAATCAGAGACCCCATCAAATTTAAATCAGATCGAAGGATATGAAAGAAAATACAGACATACACATAAACTTTGGCCTCAGGAACCTGGAATAAAGATGCAAGTCGACCACCAAGCTCAAACGAAGCCAAATCATCCCCTACCAAGCCTTTGTCTACTTCGAATCTGCCTTAAACCCGAAGACATGCCATTCGCGATCAGAGTCGAGGAATAAGAGAAGATATCTAAGTGACGGGAAAGGCGGCAAGGGGTGCTTCTTCGAGCGGCGATGACTGGGCTTACGGTAGAGGATGAGCGTTTCGAGAGATGGATCGAAGGTAGAAGAAGAAGTCGAAAGCATGCCGGAACCTGGAATAGAGATGCAAGTCGACCACCAAGCTCAAACGAAGCCAAATCATCCCCTACCAAGTCTTTTTCTACATTCGAATCTGCCTCAAACCCAAAGACATGCCATTCGCGATCAGATTCGAGGAATAAGAGAAGATATCTAAGCGACGGGAAAGGCGGCAAGGGGTGCTTCTTGGAACGGCGATGACTGGGCTTACGGGAGAGAGGGATCGAAGGTAGAAAAAGAAGTCGAAAGCATGCCAGATAGCGTTTGGAAAGATGACGGAGAGCTAGGGTTTTTTCGTGGAAGTCCAGAGACCGTGTGGGAGAGGTAGCGACAAGGAGTAATTGGGGGCGTTGGAATTGGGGGCGTTGGAATGGAATAAGGAAACCGATGGTTTATTTTTTTTTAAACCAAGGCTTTCGAAATCCAGCGGGCCAAACATAGGATTGGGTTTCAAACCCAATCCAACCCATTACAAAACAAGCCTCCAAACGGCCCCTTACTTTCTTGAATGTGAGGAGACTTAATAATTGAGACTTAGAGCCAGAGTAGGGAGAATATGAGGCATAAGGCTTATACGACTATTCTGGGTTTATAAAGACTGAAATAGGAGGCTAGACACACACACACACAAAGGATAAAAAGAAATTAATTTTGAAATTTCTTAATGAATGTCTTTATTCAAATATTTTGGTGTGTTATAGATTTTATGAGATTTAGATTTATTGAGGCATGAGTCATTAGCATGTATTTATTATTTTGAAATATTGTTTTGTTTTATTTTGTTTGAGGACTAGCAAAAGGATAAGTTGGGGTATTTGATAGCACATAAAATGTGTTATCCCTAGGACTTGTTTTATTGCTAGTTTGTGTTGTATTTAAGTGTTTTCACGTATATATTTGATTATTTTACAGTTATGGAGCATTTGAGGCAAAGTCAAGCATTTGGAAGGCTTATGAATGAAAATGAAGCAAATTGGCATTGATTGGAGGCATCAAATAAAGTGAAATTATGAATTGAGCCAAGAAACCCCGAGGGACTAGCATCTCAATGCCCAAAAGAGCGTCGAGACACTTTGTAGGCATCCAATTTAGCAAGAAGAACTGCAAGGGTGGCGTTGAGATGCTACCTTTGGGCATCTCAATGCCCAAAACACACACGCTTTTACCCTTTCTATCCATAGCGTCTTAGCGTTGCGTGTAGCATCTTAACACTATATTTTTCCGTTTATAAAATGGAATAGGAAGGACAACATCGAGATGTTGTTCCTAGTATCTCAATGTTGCCCGATGCTATAAAGTGGTGTTTTGGCTCCGGATTTGGAGAGCCCAATGGAGGGAAAAACCTATTTTTTATTTTTACTCAATTTTCTTTTTCATTGTCTTGCACGCTTTAGCTTTATTATTATTTTTCATTGTCTTGCACGCTTTAGCTTTATTATTACATTGAAGACAATGTGTCTTTTAAATTTGGGGGTGGGCAGTACCTTATCAAGTCTTGATTTTTTAGTATATTTTTAAAAATTTTAGCATCATATGGATTAATATTTGATGCAATGCTTGTGATGAGGACTGCCTAGGATATATGCTAGATTTTGGTTGTTCACAATTGCTAAAATATGAGAATATAGTCTGAATTTAAGTAAATTTTAATTTTTTTTTTCTTTGCATCTCATGCTCATTTTTGATCACATAGCCACCTGTTTTTAGTTTTGAAGGCTTATAATAGAATTATTCTCCTCGAAAGGTCAAGGATTTGTTTAAATGGTTAAATTGCATGATAGGTTGTAATGTTACACTCGGGAGAAAATGCTTGTCTTCTTGCTATTTAATTTTATGCTTGTCATGGAAAAAAATCAAAAGAGAGAAAAAGAAAAAATAAATAAATTTTACTTAAAATAGGACAAAAAGAGCTACCTCTATTGTGATCAGTTAGGGTCACCTATGAGTTAAAGGGTAAAGGCTCCTATAGTGGATGTGTGAAAGCTAGTGTCATAATTAATTAATTAATTAATTAATAAAAATTCAAGTTTGGGGGTTATGTGAAGTATCTTAATGGCATATTACTTTCTTAAATGTGAAGAGACCTAATAATTGAGACTTAGAGCAAGAGTTAGGGGAAGATGAGGCATAAAGCTTATTAAGACTGAAGAGGCTACACACACACACACAAGGGATAAAAATAAATTATTTTTGAAATTTCTTGATGAATGACTTTATTCAAATATTTTGATATGTTGAGGATTTTTTGAGATTTAGATTTATTGAGACATGAGTCACTAGCATGCATTTTTTATTTTGATATATGGTGTTGTTTTATTTTTCTCGAGGACTATCAAAAGCTTGAGTTTGGGGCTATTTGATAACAAAATTTATGCTAGTTTTATAGCTTTATTGTAAGCTTTCACGTTTATGTGTTTATTTATAGATTTCAAGTATTTGGAATTCAACCGAGATTTCTGAGGATTTATTGAGAAAAATGTGCTTAAATGGTCGAAAATTGAAGAGCCCGTGATAAAATTAAAATAGTTAAAGAGAAAAGAAGAAAACGAGCCAAAAAGAAGTGCTGTAACAACTCCAGGCCACATGACCCGTGCCACAACATCTTGATGCTATTAGTAGTGTCTCGATGCTACTTGATTTTCCAAGAGCGAAACGGAATGGAAAAGGTAGCGTCAAGAAGTTGTCCTTAGAGTCTTGACACTACCCTAATTCTTGAATTTAAAAAGAATTAGGATGATGTCTTCATGAGCTATCCTGATAGTATAAAAGGGACCATTTGCCTAGAAATTGAGGGAACCAAATTAGAGAGAAAAAAGCCTGTTTTCGATTTCTACTTAGTTTTTGGGACTTAGAGGATACTCTTGAAAGCTAAGGAAGAAATTCAAGGCTCAAGATTGCAACTCATTAGGACGGAAATGAGAATTGGCATGCGTCAAAGAGTTTTTTATCTTTTCCCTTTTCTTTGTAGTTTCTTTTATGAACTTTTTAGATGAGTTTAGGTTTTATCGATGAATTTTGAGTGACTAAACTCTATTTTTAATATTTATTATCATTCGTTAAACACATGAATGTTTTAATTTAATTAACAGTCTTTTTCTTATGCAACAAAGTTATTGATATGTTCATGTATATAATTCTATGTTTTTGGCCCGATTGGTTTAAATTTTAGCTTGAAAGAGTAAAATTTAAATCTCGATCTGAATGCATGACTGTTAGTATTATCTTGCATGAGAATGACGATTTTTCTAATATATGCCATAAAAAAGAAGTTTCGATAATGCCTTGCTTGGTTGTAGAAAATAGACAAACGTGTTGATTTTATAATTAGGCAAGAGAATTCATTCAACTTGAAAAAGTAAGTTATTATTCATCTTCTTGGTTTATAGTTTATTGCATGTAAAAATTAAGAGTTTAATTAATTCAATTATTTCCTAAGAATATTCCCTCTAATTGTCTCCACTTGTAAATATTTAGACTTAGTTACCTTTTTCTTACTTTTTGGTTCTCTAAATAAAATTCAATGTTAGTAACTACGACAATCCTTTAAACTAGAAACCCAATCCTGATGATACCTCACTCAATTCACTATACTAAAACTTGACACTGTACACTGGTAGTTTTGCATTGTTCAACTAAAAAGTCGAGCATCAAAATCTTCATTCCCATGCAAGATGTTACTAATAGTCATGTATTCAGATCTATGTTTAAATTTTACTTTCCCATGCTAAAACTTAAACCATTCAGAACTATACCTTGGCCAAAAGCATATAATTATGCACAAGAACATATGAATAACTTTATTGCAATAAAAAGAGAAAATGCTAATTAAATTAAGCATTCATGAATTTAACAAATAACAATAAATCCTAAACATAAATTTTAGTCACTCAAACTTCACAATTAAAACCTAAACTTGTCTAAAAAATCCATAAAAGAAACTGCAAAGAGAAAGGGAAAAGATAAAAACTCTTTGACATGTGCCAATCTTTGTTCCCGACATGATGTGCTATGTTCTTGAACCTTGAATTTCTTCCTTGGCTCTCAAAATTTTTCTCTAGGTTCCAAAAACTGAATAGAAATCGAAAATAGGCCTTTTTCCTCCAATTGGACTCTCCAAATCGGTAGCCAAAATGACCTTTTTATAGCTTCGGGGGCAGGATCGAGAGGCTAGGGACAACATCTTGATGCCGTCTTTCCTATTCCATTTTATAAAAGGAAAATCGAGTAGCGTCGAAACACTACAAGCAACGTCTCGAGGTTACGAATGGACAAGGTCAAAGTGCGCTATTTTGGACATTGCAACTCCCAAAGGTATCATCTCAACGCCATCCTTGTTATTCATCTTGCTAAATTGGCTGCCTATAGAGTGTCTCGACGCTCTTTTGGGCATTGAGACACTAGTACCTCAAATTTCTTGGTTCAATTCATAATTTCTCTTTATTTGATGGCTCCAATTGGTGCCAATTTGCTTCTTTTTCATCCATAAGTCTCCCAAATGCTTGGTTTTTCCTCAAATGCTCGATAGCTATAAAATAACCAAATATATATGTGAAAGCACTAAAATACAATATAAGCTAGCAATAAAACAAATCCTAGGGATTACACATTTTGTGTGCTATCAGTGCTTAAGTGAATTAGAAAACCAATGTCATGGACGATACTCAAACACTCATTCACTATATTAAAACTTGACACGCACACTTGTTTGAAATCCACCAGCTTTTCCATAATCATTTTACGCAACAAAACGTTTCCTTTTTCTTCCTCTCTCTGCAAGTTCTTCCTCCATAAAAATTAATGCAAAACTTTGCTTATAAAGATCGTGCAACAAAGCATCAAATGAAAAGAAAGTTTGAAATCCAACTTTCTCTTTTTAAAAGTGTAAAGAAGTTAAGTGGAAGAAAAAAATGAAAGTTGTTTTTTAATTTTTTTTTTGCTCTCTCAGTTTGTGTTAGTGATTAGTAGGAGATTAATGTAGTTTTCAATTACAATTTCTCGACGGTGAAGGAAGAGAGGTGTAGGTTTTTTTTTTTTTTTGGTCTTTAGAGATCAGTTACGAAAGAGGGTTATGGTTATGGATTTTGGGTTTTGGGTTTTTGGAGCTTATTTGGTCAAATTGTTGCTATGGCCTTTCAAATGCTAATAAACTTGAAGAAGGCGGGTTTGGTTCAGTTTACAATGTTAATTATCAAAAGTTTGATATGTGCTTATTTTTTTAATATTTAAAAAATGTTAGAACCACTATATGAGAATTTTTTAATTTATTTTGACTAAAATGATTTTGGAAAAGCTGGTGGGTAGTGACTAGTGAGGAAATAACAGTGAAAGGGCTATCAACAAAATCAAAACAATGACATGCAGAATTCAAGGATGAAACAAAAGTCATCTCGAAGTTTCAACTTTCAGCAGCTCATTAGTAGTATAATACTGTAAACAGAAAAGACAATTTTTTTGCTTCAATAATTGTTTCAACTTTGATTGTTAGGGTATATAATGTAACATCACAACAATTTGTTGAACTCACTGGCTGCTTTAACTTCAACCATCTGATATAATTTTATTCGAATTTGGATGAGATGCAAAACCTACATAGCATCTCAGAGAAAGATGGAAATAGAGCTTTCATCTTCCATGTCTCCTTTTATTCATTACATAAATGTACACACCATATCATGAACGTGAAGGAGGCATGACACATTAAGTTGATTCTGATTCTATGATTTAGAGATGATGGTTGACCTCAATTTTGAACCTCTTCTTCTCTTCATTCCATTGCATAATAAAACAGAGGGGCAATCTTTATCCTCTCAAACCATGTATCTCAACTTGTTGAGTTCTTCATTAGCAAATCATTGGTTCAGAGCTTGTGGGAGAAGAAGGCAATTCCTATTTCCCTTAGAGCCACTGGAGGAGTTTAAGCCAGATAAAGCCCTTGAGTTTGGCCTTCATGCCCTCTAGCTCTACCCTCTTTCAATAGTTTTATATTCGTTAATTTCCTTTTTCAAGAAAAAGTATCAGTTATAGGTGATTATTAGAGAATACTCTTCCATAAATATTGCCTTAATTTATGCCGCTAATTGTAAACCCATATACCTCTCTTCTATTATGGTATTAGAGAATTAAACAACCAATTTTTTCCAATTTTTTTTTTACCTTTTTTTTAGAAATCTCTTCCTTCTTCATTATAGCAGTTTCAATGGCTACCATTATCGAATTTTTTTAATCTAAAAATGCTCCAGCAATTTTGTCACCTTTATTTCTTCTATCCTACATCTGTAATCTTGTGCCTCTTTGCTTGGATTCAAAGACTTATTGTTGCATGTATTTTTGTGCTCGGAAATAACCGTAAGTGTACGGTGCCAAGTTTTAATATAGTGATAAGTATAGAGTAGTATCTCTCCATAGGGATTAGTTTTCTTTAGACCTTAATTAAATACCATAGTTACTTTTACCCAATTTTATTTCGAGAACCAAACGTTGGAATCAAGGAAACATAAAATCTAAACTAATATATGTACATGCTTCGGAGTCCAATTTTTGAGAAACATGAATGGTTGATTAAATTAAGCTCAACTTTGATTGATTAATGAATTAAGTTATAAACCAACAATCCTAAGCCAAGAACTTCTAATGTAATCAATTGACTTTCTCAAGCCCATTTGAACTCATGCAAAGGAACAAATCAACCTCTCAGTCTATTTATATTACTAAGCATGACATTAAGTTATTCTCTTAAGGCTTCTAGAATTAACCTACTCACTCTCATGCAATAGACTAACCTAGTCATGCATCTAATATTCTTTAACTACATGTACTCTCTCGAGCTAATTCTAGTTTAACATGCAAAATCATGACCAAAGGTTAAGACAATAAAAATGAGATGCATAAAAGACGTCGATATATAAACTAAAACAACAATTCAACTAAGTGTTTAACATTACAATCATTCACACGTCTAAAACATAAATAAACAGTATATGAACAACCCACAAAAACTCCTAAATCTAAAATAAAACTAAAGGAAGTAGAGAATAAACTTAGGTCGTCTGCCAACACTCGTTCCCGACGTGATGTCCATGATCTTGAGCTTTGAGTCTCCTCCTTCGCTCTCTAAAGGCCTCCTCTAGGTTCTTAGATAGTCATTGAATCGAGTTTAAGATTTTTGGTCTCTCAAAATGACACTCATTTGACGAATGAAAAACTTCCTTTTATAGGCATCTAGACAACATTGCAACGCTAGGGGAATCGTTGCAACACTGTCCCTTCGAATTTTATCAAAAAGGAATAAATCAATTTGGTTGGCGTTGCAATGCTCTAGACAACGTTGCAATGTTATGCCTGTTGGTCTCCAAGGTCGAATGGCTGCTGATAGGGTGTTGCAAAATTTAAAATTAATGGATATTCACTGATTTTTTTTTCATGGAATGACAAAACATAAAAAATGGTGAAAAGGCATGGATTTTATCTCCTATGTGTAACATTACTAATTATCATGCAATTCAACTTTCTAATTGGGTCCGGATAGGACCAAAATAGTACTATATTATTGTGCCTAATTGTTTCTTAGTAGAGTGTATACAATTTCAAAATGGAAACACCCTAAATGTGCAAGTATACACAGCCTAATGCAGCAAGTGATAAGTATTTTTACATCGTTCTCCTCAAGGACTAGTTAAGTGGATTTTTGCAATGGTTAAGCTGATTTTAGTTAGGTAACAAGCAATCAACATCAATTGGTGCAATGAACTTAAAAGAAACTAAAGAACAATATTGCTGGAATGCTTGAACAACAGGAAAACAATGAATAAAATGGGACTAAACAGATTCTGTGAAAAAGGATCAAGATTAGGGGTAGAATTTTGCTTCATCAAACTAAATGCTACAGCATATATCATGCATCAACACTCAATGCAACTAACTTGCGGATTCTTTCCATTATTCTCAAGAATCAGTGATTAACTCCCATTAACTTCTGAAATTAAGCCCTTAACTGCAAACATTAGGTGAGTTACTATCCCTAGTGTCCCCAATTACCTTAGAGCATGCTCTTAATTAGAACTAATGCTATGCCGCATTTGGTTTACCCCTCATTTTCCCAAAGTTAAGATAAACACAGCTAAGACAAGTTGCCCAGACAAATCCAAGCTAACATTAAGCACACAAGGCATATGAGTGAAGAATGTGCAAGTCTACTATTTCATTAAGCAAGAATCAACATTAAATGCCTTGATCCCTCACCCAAGGGGGGATTAGTTCATAATTAAAAGAAATGACAGCAAAAAAACAGTAAGGAAAGTCTTAAACAACATTCTAAAACTTGTCTTTAATATCAAAATCCTGAAAAATAAAGAAATATTGTAGAGCTAGGAGAAATGGACGAGAAAAGGATGTCAGGCAACTTCTTTATGGAAGATTTCCCTTTCTTCCAGAAGTAGGTCACCTCCCAAAAAGAGCTCTTCTCTTATTCTCGAAATCCTCTCCCTCAATTGTCTAATCTCCAAGATTCTTTTCCAAAAACGGCAAGCAAGGACTTTATATCTCTTCCTTTCTTTGAAATCAGGGCTGAGTGGACATTTGAAGACTAATGGAAGCCTCTCATTGGTTTAAATTGGTACAAATGTCATAAATTGTCCACCTCAATCAATGAAATAACCCCAGATAAATGCTCTAGCTTTGCTGATGCTTCATCAAAAGCACAACAATTGCTCCAGCAAGCTTGAACCTTCATCAACAACAAAGCTCTAGCATAACAGGTTGGATTTTTTACACTTAGCCATTTTTACCTTCAGTAATGGCCTGCACAAGTCACAAATAGCACAATTAAGTAATATTATGCACTAAAAAGCTCACAAATGCTTCTCACATAAAAAGGGACTCTTTTACTACTAAAGCATCAATTCCAATAGGCTTCTCAACACAAAAGTACCTAAGATAGTATTTTTAAGCCACGAAAACTTCACTAAAACACCCTAAATAGCTTTCATTCTAAGAGTTATCACTAATTCTTGTTAGTTCATTAGTTTTTATGTGTTTTATTGTTCATTTTGTAGGAATTCGAGCAAGAAAATTATTTTAGTGTGTTTGCATCCAATTGAGGATAATTCGAGTTAATTTGAAGGTCATTTGAGCAACTAAGTGAAGGCTAGAAGTGAAATGATCATTTTTCCCTTGACGAGAACGTCTCAACGCAACTGATGCAAGATAGAAACTTCAGATGCAGGACTACATCGAGATGCTGTCGCAGGAATGCATGCGCCAAGCCTTGCTTGACGATGCGATGAGCCCCCTTGATGGTAGGTAACGTCTCGACGCTATTGCGATTTGTATAAAAGCAATTTTTCACCCTCTAAGTCATTTTTCTCCATTTTGGTTCATCGTAATGAGACCACCTTAGTGTTTTTCTCTTTGTTTTCCATAGTTTTAGGATAGTTTAGGTTGTTTTGATCAATTCTCAGTGTCGGGCTACATCGGTTCGATGTTCAACTAGACTTTCAATGTTGTTTTGGGTTGTAAACGCAGTATTTATGAAATTATCGTGAGATTTTGAGTTATATTTCTACATAATCCAGCATGTTTTATGGATTTTAATTCTTGTTTTAATCCTAGTTATCTCTTTGTTGGTTAATCTAACAAATTAATTGATTTAGAGGTTTCTTAGCTTTGCTAGAATCAGTGATGGTGTCCTCGGTCTCTTGCTTAATTTTAGCAATAACGAACAAGTAGCCACATCCATGTTTAGGAGTTACTTCACTTCACTCACTATTGTATGTGGTAGGTTTTAGAATTAATTAGCACCTAATAGTTTTTCTCTGTGGGCTTGTCATGTTAAATTGTTACATTTCGACTTGTCCCAAGTGTTTAGCACTTCTAATTAGCTAGTATGGAACGTTTTTCCCCATATAGTGAGTTAGTTTAGAGTCGATTTAGGCATTGAAATCTCGACGTGTTTAGGGGAAGTTCCCATGGGTTTCTGAGGAGTCCAGTTGGTCTTAAAACATTGGAATTTTCCTGTTTGGTTAGTTTTCAATAATCAATTATTGCATAAATGAATGTTTATCCTGATTCGATGCCTGAAGTGAGATCATTATCTTTATCACTTTTGGTTTAGTCCTTCCGTCTATCTTTTTAATGTTTTATCCCAAATCCCCTTAGTCTGTGTCAATAAGAAAGCCAACTAATAGAAATGAATTATTCGGTTCCATGTGGTTCGACCCAGTCCACTATTAAGTACTACAAGTATGTAATTTTAGATTGGTAATTATAAATGTATTTTATTAAGCTCCATACAACCTCAACATCAAATAGGCGTCATTGCTGGGGAACTGCCAATTAAATTTATTTCTTGATTTTGGTTTTCTTATTTTAGGTGTTTATACCTTGTTCTTTTTAATGGCTGATAATTTTAGGAATTTTGGAGGAGCTCCCTCGCATGACAAGGAGGTTAGTGATTTAAATTTCCAAATTTCTAAACTATTCTCTCGGTGTCTCGATTCTTTAAAATGAAGGAGTGTTCATTTTCACGTCTCAACAACCGTGGAGGAGTTCTTGGCCAGCACGAGAGACGAGTCATGATTCTCATGGTTCTTAGTGGGATCATTCATATCGGCGCTAGGAGGAGTAGTAGAGCTCGAGCCTCTAGTCTTCGATATCAAGTAAGTCTTTAAAGGATTTAGTTAATAAAATTGGTAAAAATACTCCCCAGTTTTGGTAGGAAAGTCTCTAGATTCGTGAGGAGGCTCAAGCATTGAGGTAGCGTCTGGATGATCAAACCACCCAATTGGCTGGTCTAGTATCGAGATTTGAGATTCCTCAAGAGCAACCACCTATCGACATTCCTAAGGTACGAAGTTGTGAGGTTAATTTAGAAACTAGCGATAGAATTTGGATGCCATATGAAGAACAGATTGTGAGGCAATTGAGGAAGTTGAGCTTCAGTTGCAAGAGGAGGTCCAAGTGATAGAGTTGGAGGTCCAAAGGCCTCTGTCTATTATGTCCTTTGGTTCCTCTTTATTATGTGAATGTTCTTCCTCTATCTTATGAGTTAGAGTTAGAGTCACTTTTCTTTGATCTTTCTTTTTTTTATGTTTTTAGAGTCAGAAAATTACAAAAAAAAACCTACATTTTTGAAGCCTATTAGATGTTAGTGAGCTTAATTGGTGGAGTGGGCTTTGTAGATTCCAATAAGAATGGCTCGAAGAAATGAGAGAATTTCTATGTGCTGTGACGTGTGCCACGAGGTAAGTCGAGCAATCGACTATAAAATTTTTCACTTCCTAGAGGCAGCGAGGCAAAAAAATTGCTTGTTTTCTTTACAGCTTTATGTTTTTTTTCCTTTTCGTAGCTTAGTTTGTTTCGTTCCTATTTTGTAGGTAATAAGTTGACCT
This sequence comes from Trichosanthes truncata, assembly GCA_033996785.1. Classification (NCBI taxonomy): domain Eukaryota; kingdom Viridiplantae; phylum Streptophyta; class Magnoliopsida; order Cucurbitales; family Cucurbitaceae; genus Trichosanthes; species Trichosanthes truncata. The sequence continues at coordinate 51,612,951 of JAWPNB010000002.1, read as the reverse complement.
TTGAGAAGAAATTTATCATTCTTGGAGGCCAGAGACACATCCCACCCACCTATGTGCTAGAAAAATCAGGGGAGTTTTCTATTCCCTTACATTTTCCCTTGCATGGTTTTAGATAAATATACATGGAGGATCATGTAGACTTTAGGTTGGAGGTGGACATTTATGATTTTTTTCTTAATGTTGAGTCCTGAGCACCTGAGTTTGGACTATTGGTCGACTGAAAACGTGTGGGCTTTTAGAAGAAAACTTTTGAATAGAAAAAGTCTCTAGTCTAGTGTAAGTGAACACTGTCAAACGAGTAATAAAGGAAATATTCCAGAGTATCGATCCCACATAGAACATATACCACAAAATCTAAAATTAAGGCAAAGATGTTCACACAAAGTAACCTTAGTAACCAATATGGATAAATCAGGAAGGTTGTGAGTGTACTAAAAATCAAAAGATAAAAAGATGGGATTCAAACATGCTTTTGCTCCTTAGAAAAGAATTGTGACTTAAAATGCAATTGTAATCTTTACTCAAGCACCAAGAAATGTAAACCGGGTTCAACTTCTTTTTTATTTTAATGGAAAAACATTTAGAAGCCTAAGAGATTAAACCATATGTCAATGGCTAATACGAACTTAGTTTAATGAGAACACAACCCTTGGTCTTAGAAGTTTTTCCCTATGTCTAGGGTCAAAAACAAGTGCTTATGTGTAAGCCCCTTTCCTCTATTGATTTGTATGAATACGTAATCTCGTTTAACCCTTTCAGTATTAAACTCGATCTTTGTATGTTCACCTAGGTGTTCAAGCTAGATTCACAATAAGAATGATAATCAATAAAAGCAAACATTGCTATAGAATCGAGCAAAGTTACTTTTACATCTTAGGCCAAGCTTAAAATCCTTAGGGCATCCACATATTCGAATCCCAAGGATGGAATTAGCTTATGATGGAGAAAATAAATAAGAAAACATTAAACGGAAGAAAACACATACTGCTTTAAAAAGAAGGGGAAACAGAAACTGGAAAATAAATATGCAGTGAACTTAAAGTTAAAGAACGTTGTGAAGAATATTGAACTTTATTAAAATAAAACTTGATTTAAGGCTAAGAACTGCAATAATTAAGGACAGATATTAGAAGTAAACTGAATTTAGAAGAATAGAAGTTAAAGTACTAGAAACTAAAACATAAATTGAATTTGTAGGACAAAGGAAAAGTCGAACTTCAAGGAGAGAACTATCACTTCTTCAATCAATATAAACTCAACCTTTTTTAATGAGAGTAAGATCTTCACAACCCTAGACTTTTGACAGGGCCGGATTGAAGTTTGGGTGGCGTTTCTTTTCCTTTAAGTGGAGAAAACATAAAACTAAAAGTACAGAAAAGAATGGGTCTTCAATCGATTATGGCCGATCGTGGATTGCTCTTTCATGGCTTGAATCTTCATATTTATAGCCTCCAAATACTAGGGTTTTCTCCTTGGATGATTAAGGCAAGAATCGAATCTTTATTAGCTAACGTGGAGAATATCTTCAAATATCAGCATAAAATCGAGCTTCCAGATGATTCCATTATTTTTCAGAATTTTGTCTCCCAAGTGAAATTGTAGTTCCAATTGGAGTCGCAATTCTGGTAGTTTAGAGTCAATTTTCAAAACTCATAAAAAAATCTATTCTTTTCCTTTTATTTCCTATTTCTTAGCTCGAACAACCCCTTAACTAATTTTGGCTATTTTCTCATTAATTTTCTATATTTATTAGACATGAAAGCATGCATTTGTGCAAATAGATTAAGTAAATAGGGCTAGAATTATTTAAAATATTAGCATTATCAACTATTTAGCTTTTTGGCAAAATTTGAGCTTATATTGACTGCTTTGCATGTTGGTTAAGTCCTTTAGCACCCGAGCTCAGACTTTTAAATGATGTGTTGAGCATGTTATTTTTGAGAAATTATGAGTTTAAATTATTGATGAGTTGGTAGCATGATGCACGATTAGGACATTCAAAGATATGTTTTCTATAACTTGATATTTGCACTTTGTTGAATTTGAGAATGTATTCTGATTTGAGCATAATTAAAAAAAATCTTGAATTTCTTGCATGTTTTTTAGCACATCTAGCTTATCCCTTAGGTAGTCTTGAAGGCCTAGGATAATGTTATGGGTTTAGATGTTCGTTGTCACCTCAATAGGCTTAAGGCTAGTTTGAAGGCATCCTTGCATGATGGTTTGTAATGCATTACTTAGGGAGAAAAGTGTGTTATAGGCTTGCAAGAAAAAGAAAAAAAAATGTGCGTGAGCTTCAAAAGAATATCATTTTTGTGAAAAGAAAAAAGAAAAAAAAAAGAAAGAAGAAAATAAACTTCTAATGTGTTTAGTAAATTATAGGTAAAAAGAGAGCTGTCATTATCATGATCAGTTAGGCCACCTATGGAGTGAGTGCTCTAGGTAAGGGTCCCTATGATAGTTGTGTGAAAGCTAGTGCCCTTGGTGTTTTAAAGTGATGCAAGGTTAGCGCGGGCGAGTTTGGTTTTTAGGCACCTAGTAGTCTATTACCTTCTTGATTGTCTGGAGAGCTAAACAATTAGTTCTTAGGGCTAGTGTACAAGGAAGATGAATATGAGGATCCTCTAAACCTAGTCCTCACTTGTAAAGGCTATGTTAGGGAACCTAAGGACATACACATATGAGAAATGATAGGAATTGTTTTACATTTTCTCATTGATGGGCAGTGCTTCTTCTTTGTGCAAATGTTTAGCTATTTTGAGCATTGAGTTTAGAGTTGTGTGTTTGCTACAAATAATTCATTTACTTACGGTTTTGTTTGTGTCTTGCTTGAGGATTAACAAGATTTAGGTTGGGGGTAATTAGATAAAAATAGTCGCATATTATTGTGCCTAATTCTTGTTAGTTCATTAGTTTTTATGTGTTTTATTGTTCATTTTATAGGAAATTGAGAAAGAGAAGTATTTTGGAGTGTTTGCATCTAATTGAGGATAATTCTAGCCAATTTGAAGGTCATTTAAGAAATCGAGTGAAGACTAGAAGTGAAATGACCATTTTGCCCTTGATGAGAGGGTCTCAATGTTGCTAAGAACATCGAGACGCTAATGCAAGACATAAGCTTCAGATGCAGGATAGCGTCAAGATGCTATCAGAAGTAAGCGAGCGTCCAACCTTGATCGACATTGCAGTGAGGCCCCTTAAGGCTGGGTAACGTCTCGACGCTACCGCGATTTGTATAAAAAAAATTCGCCCTTTAGGTCATTCGTCTGCATTTTGGTCCTCTGTAATGAGACCACCTTAGTGTTTTTCTATTTTTTTCATAGTGATAGCATGCATAAGTGTGTTATTTTTAGGCTTAGTTTTATGCTAACTTTGCTATGATTGTATGTGCTTTCATATATTTTTATGTATATTTTGCAGAAATCGAGCAATTGGAACAAAATTGGAGCATTGTGAAGTATTTGGCGAATTTAGAGAATAATTGAGCTATATTTGAGGATCCAAGTGTCAAAGCTTGTGAGCCTGAGAGTATAGCATTGCAACTCTACATCAGCAACCCTTCAGCCTTGGAATACAGCAAGCACAATTTTGCAACGTTAGCCAAATTGATTTTTTCCTTTTTTTTTATAAAATTTAAGGGACATCATTGCAACGCTGTCTCAATGTATAAAAGGAAACTTTTAGTTTCATCATTTTGAGAGATCAAAAACCTTAAACTCGATTCAAGCACTAACTAAGGACTTAGAGGAGATCTTTGGAGAGCCAATGAGGAGACTCAAAGCTCGAGATCGTGGACATCACGTCGGAAATGAGAATTGGCACGCGAACTAAGTTTATTCTCTATTTCCTTTCCCTTTCTCTTGAATTTAAGAGTTTTTGTGGACTGTTTACATGTTGTAGTTCTGTGTTAGGACACCATAGATGGTTGTACTTGTGTAAGATTTGAGTGATTTTTTGTTTAGTTTATAGACAACATCTTTTATGCATCTCTTTTAATTGTCTTAACCTTTGGTTGTGATTTTGCATGTTTAACTAAATTTAGCTTGAGAAAATCAATTTATTTAAAGAACACTAGATGCATGACTAGGTTTAATCTATTGCATTAGAGTGAGTAGATTAATTCTAAAAGCCTTAAGAGAATAACTTAATGCCATGTTTAGTAATAGAAATAAACCAAGAGGTTGATTTGTTGCTATACATGAGTTCAATTGGGCTTGAGAGAGTCAATTGATTATTTAGAAATTCTTGGCTTAGGATTTTTGGTATTAAATTAATTTATTAAAAAATTCAAGTTGGGCTTAATTTATTAATCAACCATTCATGTTTCTCAAAAGTGGACTCCAAGCACGTAAATAGTAGTAGGTTTTATTTGTATTTCTGATCACTTTAAAGTTTCGTTTCTCTGAATAAAACTGGGTACAATTAACTATGGTAGTTAATTAATCTAAGAACTCCAATCTTCGTGATCGACGATGGCCACTATTATTGCAAATTTTTAGAGGTTTGGTTTATAAATTTATCTGATAGAGCCTTCGACAAGCCCTTTATCACATAGTTTTAGGATTGTTTAGGTTGTTTTGATCGATTCTCGGTGTCGGGCTACATTGATTCGAGTTTTGGCTAGACTTTTGACACCGTTTCGTGTTGTAAACACGGTATTTATGCAATTATTGTGAGATTTTTAGTTATTTCTATATAATCCAACATGTTTTATGGCTTTAAATTCTTATTTTAATCCTAGTTATCTCTTTGTTGATTAATCTGAAAAATTAATTTATTTAGAGGTTTCCTACCTTTGCTAGAATCATTGTTGGTGTCCTCGGTCTGTAGCTTAGTTTTAGTACCAACGAACCTGTAACCACATCTGTGTTTAGGAGTTACTTTACTTCACTCACTATTGTATGTGGTGGACTTTAGAATTAATTATCCCATAATAGTTTAATTCGGTGGGCCAGTCGGGTTAAATTTTTACGTTTCAACCTATTCCAAGCGATTAACGCTTCTAATTAGATAGTATGGAATGTTCGCCCCCAGGTAGTGAGTTAGTTTAAAGTGGATTTAGGCATTGAAATCTCGACTTGTTTAGGGAAGGCTTCCATGGGATTCTGAGGACTCCTGTTGGTATTAAAACACTGAAATTTGCTTATTTGGTTAGTTTTCAAAGATCAATTGTTGCATATGTTCTTGTTTATCCCGATTCAGTGGTCGAAGTGAGATCATTATCTTTATCATTTTTTATTTAGTCTTTCTATCTGTATTTTTAATGTTTTATCCCAAATCCCCCAAATCTGTGTCATTAAGAAGACCAATTAATATAAATCAATTATTCGATTCTTTGTGGTTCCTCCCTATCCCCTATTAAGTACTACAAGTATTTAATTTTAGATCGGTAATTATATATGTATTTGATTGAACCTTCAACAAGCTCAGCATCGATTCCTAGAGTCTTTATGACAACAAGAATCTAGACCACATAACACAGTTCTAAGCCTTCAAAATTACAAACAGATAAGCTATGTGCTCAAAAAAGGATAAGGGAATCACAAGATTTTTTTTAATTGGGCTTAAATCACGAATACATTGTCAAGAATCAACTATTGTAGATAAATGTTATCTAAAGCACATTCTAGGTTGTCCTAATAAAAAAAGATGCAACTAATTTGTCATACACATCATGCTAAAAAATTAATGCTCATGCTCAAGACAACTCAACAAATAAATCCCTACCCCAGCCTTAAATGATACATTGTCCTCAATGTATACTAAATAGAGTCTCAATCAAGAATAAACAAAAAAGGAGGAGAACATAAAACTCCCCTGATTTGTGTCTAGTCCATGGCTAGTGGTGCATCTTTTTCTTAGTTCCTCTTCTCCAATAAAAATACCTACAAAAGAAAAAAAAAAGCTAAGTAATGGGAAATAAACAACTAAAAGGAAATCAAGGAAAATAAAGGAAACACTTGGGTTGCCTCCCAAAAGCAAAATTGTTTAACGTTGTTATGCTCGTAAATCTAGCAAGAAGAGCAAGAGTCCATGTATCTGAGTTGCTCCAAAGAAAAGATAGCAAGGCATGGAGTAGCGTCACCTTCATGGAAGATTTTAAGTCGTTGCTCATTAGCTTTAAAGACTTTGTCAGATTCCAAGTTTTTGATTTCAAATGCATCATAAGGAAAGACATGGGTAATAACAAATGGGTTGATCCACCCAGAACGAAACTTACCTGACATGAGCTTCAAACGAGAATTGTAGCGAAGAACTTTCTGATCAATCTCAAATTGTTTCCTAATAAGCATATTATCATGAAACACTTTGAATTTCTCTTTATAAATCCTCAAATTATCATAGGCATCGAATCTCAGCTCCTCCAATTATTGCAACTATAGCAGTCTTGATTCTCTAGCTTTGTCCAAGTCCATGTTGCATCGCCTTACTGCCCAATAAGCTTTGTGTTCAATCTCCACTAGAAAGTGACATGCTTTTCCAAAAAACAACATATAAGAAGACATTCCTATAAGAGTTTTGTGGGCTGTTCGGTACGCCCACAAAACATCGTCTAAGCAAAGGCTCCAATCTTTCCTTTTTGGATTCACAATCTTCTCCATGATAGACTTGACTTCTCTGTATGGGACTTTAGCTTTCTCATTAGTTGAGAATGGTAAACAATGACTACACGGTGGTTCACTCCATATTTTTCGATCAAAGCTTCCATGGATCTGTTGCAAAAGTGGTTTCCTTGGTCAATGATAATGGCTTGTGGGATCCCAAACCTGTAAAAATCCTAGTCTTGATAAAACTTACAATAGCTTGAGGATCATTAGTCTTGGTGGTTATTGCCTCCATCTATTTAGAAACATAATCCACAACCAACAAAATATAAGTGAAACCACAAGAGAAAATCAAAGGACCATAATGTCAATACCCCAAACATCAAATATCTCACAGATAAGAATAGGAACTTGAGGAATTTCATTCCTACAAGTTATAGCCCCCACTCTTTGACATCTCTCATAAGTTTTACAAAGCTGATATACATCTTTAAACAAAGACTTCCAATATAACCCACTATCTAGCATTTTTCTAGCAGTTTGTTTAGGCCCAAAGTGTCCCCCATGTGCATAGTCATGGCAAAAAACTAGAATAGACTAGAACTCGTTCTCAGACACACATCTCCTAATAATGTAATGAGCACAGAATTTCCATAAGGCTCATCCCAAACGTTAGTATTTAGACTCACTCTTTATAACTTTCCTAGATTTGATGAGGTGGTGAGATAGATTACCTGTCACAAGATAATTGATCGTATTGTTGGGATTTATGCCATAAAATCTAGTAATTAATTATTTATTATTTAATAAATAATAATTATTTTTATTATTTTATTTTGCAATATAACATTATCCATTATATGAGAAATTCAAGGTTATTAGTGTAATCTTGAATAATATGTGGTTGACATATGGGAGGATCATGTTCAAGAAATAACCTAAAGGGTCTATAATATATGGATAAGGTTGGATATCTTATCTTGGTAACATTATTGATACGATCTACTTTGTAATAGTTACAAATAATTTGATCCAAATCGTTTATTTTATTTGATACATGAAATATTATTAAGAATAGTATATTATGTATTAGATACATTATATTAAAATAAAAAATATATATTATATTCGAATGAGATTCAAATATATGTTGTAGGAGATTTGAATGCGATTCAAATATGTTAAATATATATATATTATAATATGTTATTTGATACAATATATATGAAATTTGAATGTGATTGAAATAGATAAATATATATTGTAGGATATTTGAACGAGATTCAAATATGTTAAATATATATTTTTCAATATAATGATATTAAAATATATTATTTGATTTTATGGCAAGGATTCTACTTTAAGTTCCTATAAACAGAACTTTTGGGTTGAGCCAAAGAGAGATCTCCTCAATACAGAATACTCTATGATCTTTCCTCTCTATGGATTTCTTTCAAGAGGTTCCCACAAGCCTTAGTCCTGTATTCGAGTCATATCAAAGAAGACTTTGTGGAAATCTTGTGGAGATTCGAAATTTGCTATAACACATGGAGTTCGTTGGACTACAAAAAAAAAAAAAGTAAAAAATCGCCATAAAATTTCTCCATATTTACTTCAATGTATGTTTGTTTAACCTTTAGTTATTTTAGTTTAATTCTAAATAAAGAAAAACTTGTCCCAAATTGATTTCTAAATTGTTTAGAAATCATTGTCTTTCGCTACGGGGTGAAGTCTTCAATCCTAATAGTCTGCATACCAAGGAATCATACATTGTATTTGGAACAAGTGTTCATAGCTCATCCTGTCCCTTTACAATATGCTCAAGCGATGCTCTGTGGCCCCAAACTCTCTAACCAATCCCATGCTTTATCCTGCATGGTAAATGGAAACAAACGTAAGTGTATGGCATCACTAGAAACATCGTTTATTTTAATGATGCCACAAACAACAAGAAAATATTTTAAATGTGAATTTGAGTCCTTCGAAGGGTGTCCTTTAAATGCACCTCCCTAGCCATTTGAACCAGTCCTATTTTCAAATCAAAATTATTGACAAGGAAAGATGCATAGACCATTCTAGAATGTTCAGCAAGGAACACTGTGTAGCGACCCGACTCGGATCGCTAATTACAGCTCACTTATCTAAGAAAATGAGGGTTTAATTATAAGAAAATGACTTTAAAATATGAACAAAAAACATGCTTTCGTTGGGATCCCATTTAAACATAATACTTTTACAAACGTTTCCAAGTCAAAATCAGAGTACTTCAGCCCATGAAATAAAACGCATAATAACTTTAAAACACAGAAAGATAACTCCAAGGTCAAAGGAGAGCAATGACACGTCCTCCATAGCCTAGCCAAGCCAATGCCTCGTGCCATGCCCCTCCGGAGTCTACTGGCCACCTGGAAGGAAAATAGAGTAGTATCGAATGAGTATAAAACACTCAGTAAGTAGCCCACTTAAAATCCAAATCTCGTAGTCCAACACATCCAATGGTCAGCTACTCACAACTTACTCAAGCTTCTAACCTTAATCAAGTTCTACACACTTGGAACTAAGTATTCACCTAGTCTATCCCCACCTATGGTATTACCATACCCTAGAGCCATACCCTAGAGCCATGCTTCCTAAACACGGGGCTTCATCCCCCCCACAACTAGCCTATAGCAAGAAGGTCCGCCCAACCTTCAAACCACACTGGCTAGCACCTGCAATGAAGGACACACCCTCCATGCCATCATACATCTGGGTACACAACCCACTGGCCAATCACTACCATGGAGGACACCCCCTCCATGTCATCACACAGCCAGATGCCTAACTCACGAGCTCATCTCAACAACGGAGGTCACACCCTCCACACCATCACATATCACTAGCTAGCTTTTCATAATCATCCTAGGCAAGCATGCTCCAGGTGGGGTAGTAGGTGTTACTAACTTAAAGGGGTCCTAACTCATCCCTTAACCATCTAAAGGTTCTTAAGATACTAAAACCACACTTTTCACATCATCAAAAAGGTCATAGTAGAATAATGTCTTAAGCAATAAATCACAACCACAACAAATTAGAGCTACCATTTTATAATCATAAACCATAAATTTCATGCACAAGATAGAATAGGAAATTTCACAAGCCAAACAATGCGTAGGTCACAGCTTTGAGCCCCTAATCCATATTCTACATTATCATACCAATTTCTTGTTGCAAGGTAATCTCAGAGCCAACCTATAACTATGTGTGCCAAAATCATAACTCATGCATATTTACCATAATTCTCATAATCCATATCATGATCTCAAAATTTAATTAACACTTAAAGCGGCTCAATCCAAATAGCTACTACCTCAAACAAAATAAATAATATTATTCAAAGCACCAAAGGTCTTCTCCTGTAAATAAACAATAGCTCCTAGTAATAATACAAAAAAAAAAATCATAAATTAGTACGAGCCTTGGTTGGAAGTTACTTAGTTAAATTTAATAAATTTAACTAGGAACTTTAATTAAAATTTACTAACAAGTCTTAATTTCTGAAGTGATTTACAAGGTGGCAAAACCTTAACTTCTCGAATTTCTGGACGATAATTCAACTTCTTGAAAGTCGTGATAAATTGTCCAACCCAAACTTTTGGTCTACTGTTTGATCTTCAATAACCCAACGAAAATAAGAGTCATAAAATTTTAGAACAGTCCTTATAACTTCTTAAGGGACCTAACATGCATTCATTTAATCCATTTTATGTTTAGTCTTTATTGAGCCAGTAGCTTATCCGAAATTTACCAAGACTTAATTTTTTTTACAGTCCTATTTAATAGTTTAAAGTGTCTCAAAAATTCCAAAAATGTCTTGTAAAATTATTTTGATAGCTCAAGGTCGTTTTAAAAGGGTAAAACAGTCCCTTTGATTCCTTAGATCAATTTTGGTTTAGTACATAACAATCACCCAAACGAAATGAAGTCAGAAAGTGACTGTAACACGCTGAATCCTTGTTGGTTCAGTGTTGATTTTATTCAAGATTGTCGAATCGACCTCGACGCGCAATAATTTTTCCTATACTCGAATCCAAAACGCTTAGCGTAAATCTTAAATGAGCATTAATAACGAAATCATTCCCATAAACTTAATAATTTCCCCTTAAAACAATAGTGAAACCTTACCCACGCCAAAACAAATCTGTTTACAGTTAGTATGAACACCGAACTTGCCAGAACACGACCCCGAAACACCACTTGCTATCTGAGTAACAGAGACGAAGGAGAGTGTGGCGGCACGTGGCCTAGTGGGACTTCAGCTACGGCGTACAACGATGGTACTATTCCTGCGAAGATGACTACAGAGCGCACGAGTGGTTACGGTTGGGCAAATCAAACCCTTGGCGTGCTATTCGATTGGGTGACAATCGAGCGGTTGGGAAAATATGAGTGTTCCGGTGCTTGCATTTGTGAGCAGTGCTCCGATGTGAGCAACGACGTTCCAAGCGCTGTGGTGGCATGTGAGCTGCAGGGCCGGCAGATCTGTACACAACAATAGGGATTCACTGACGTGGTTGCTCGACGCAGGAGGAATGGATTTGTGGGTCAGACAGCAACGTGACAAGCGAGTATGGCAGCGTTGGCATGAGTTTGTTGAGCGAAGATAGTGGGTTCGAATGGCAAGGGCAGAAGAAGAGAGAAGAAAAAAAAAGGGGTGGGGTGCTCAGTGTCACGGTCATGTTTGTCCAAGGCGTGTTGTCTATGGTCGCATGCCCATTCCAACCCCTTTTTATCATGCTTTCATTGTATATATGTCTTATTGCTTTATAGTTAGCTTTTCTTGTATTTTCGTGGTCGTATGACTCCTCGCCATTTTCATGTGCAAGCCTGTCATAGGCATAAATCCTATAATGTACTATAGGGGGGTATGACTAGTTGTTCATCCTTCCTACCCGACATTATATGCTAATCAAGCTGTTGTTTGTCCCTTACTTGCTTGTGTATGACAAAACTGTTTCTCAAATACTTTCAAAACACTTTCTCTCTCACATTTTCCAAAACCATTTTCTCCCGAGACGTGAGGGGAGGCTAGACCCTACACTGAAGTTATTCGCGACTTCCGATTTTCATACGGCTGACTTCTTGCCGAGCTAGAACAAGTGCCGCATAATCGTCGGCTGTCCTAAAGAGTGCGATTGTGACACTCAGAACTTCCAGATTTTGGGATGAGAGAGAGAGAAAATTGGGTGTTCTGTTGAGAGAGGGAGGGAGAGAAAGAGAGAGAATGAGTGTGGGTGAAGATGAGTGGAAGAGGATAAATGATGGAAAAGAGGGGGAATAAAACAAGGGAATCCCACCATTTGAGGGAGAGTGAGTGATTTCAGGAAAGGGATAGAATAAAACAAATTCCTACAAGTGGGGGCATTAGTATGAAAAGGGGGAGGGAAATAGGGAGGATTGTCTCTCTATTGTCCCCCTATATTTTTTTTAAAACGTATGTGTATATATATATATATATATAATGGTCTTAACTTCAAAAGCTCAAAAACAACTTCTTTCAAATTTATTTTTATCATACAGTATACCTCCAATAGTACACAAAATTTCTGGATATTACATACTGACTTGAAATAATCCATGAGGGGCTTCTGTTTGTTAGCTGCTTGTCAGCCATTGGTGGGTTTTGGATTGTCCTTTTGGACCTGTCTATTTCTTCTACAAGTGCGCTCGATCTCAAGATCAAAAGGCACTAAATTTTTCTCCCTAGCTTTGGACATACCCCAAGTAAGCCTAAACAAAAAGAAAAAAACCAAAAAAAAAAAAACATGAATATTTAACTAAAATAAAGAAATAAAAAAGGCTCTACAAATATACAACTATTTACACTCTAGATTAAGATTAATTATTTTCTCCACTATCAATCAAACTAAATACTTGTCAATCCCTAGCAACGACGCCAAAAATTTGTTGCGTGATTTAAGTGCATGCAAAATTGCAAGTGTACGGTGTCAAGTTGTAGTATAATGAATTGAGTGTCGAGTTTTGTTATTGGGATTGAGTTTCTAGTTTAATTGATTACCATAGTTGCTAACACTTAATTTTATCTAGATAACCTAAAAGAATGAATGAAATCAACTAAAACTAAATCTATATTTACAAGTGGAGACAACTAGAAGGAACATTCTTAGAACATAGATTGCATCAATTAAACTCTAGCTTAATCAATGGTTCAGTTCCACTTTAACATGCAACTAATTATAAGCCAAGAAGATGATTGATAATAATTGACTTTTTCAAGCTCAATTAATTCCCCTACTTAATTAGAAACCTAACACTTTTATCTAGATTTTCAAATCAAGTAAAAGATTAACAAAACTTCTTTTAAAGGCTTCCAAGAGAATTCTTCATTATCATGCAAGAATTTACAAATGGTCATGCATTCAGATCTAGATTGAAATCTTACTCTTTCAAGCTAAAACTTAAATCATTCAAAACTACACATTGGCCAAAAGCATAGAATTACACACAAAAACACATGAATAAGATTCTTGCAATATAAAAGTCTAAAAACAACAACTACAAGAATAATGGAATAGATTAAAACTCTCTGATGGATGCCAATCATCGTTCCCGTCATGATGTGCTATGATCTCAAGCCTTAAATTTCTTCCTTGGCTCTCAAGAGCATCCTCGAAGTCCCAAGAACTGTGTAGAAGTCGAAAATACGCTTTTTCCCTCTAATTGGCCTCCCCCAAAATTGGGAAGAAAGAACTGTATTTACATAAAATGCTATCATAGCGTCGAGAGGCTATGGACAACGTCGAGATGCTATGCCAAAACGCTGTCATTTTTCTTAAGTTCGTGTATCAGCGTGGAGACATTATAGACGAAAATCCTTATCTTTGAGCGAGCACATGTTTTCATAGGATAGAACACCAAATTCGTAGCGTCGAGACGCTGGGGATAGCATCGAGACGTTACCCTCTCGTATAAACTGGCTTCATGGCTGTTGAATGAGAAATTTCGGCCAATCACAAATTGCCCCATCATTAATTTAAATTAATGATAAAAATATATATTGATGAATTTGGGACCAATTACAAATCTACATGCATCCTCAAATTAAATTAAAAGACATGAAAAAATGGCAAATCAAATAATGCCACATGTCTAGTATTGATCCCTTGGACGACTTCAGTCAGTCCAATCAAATTATGTCACATGGCAGTTGAGCCCAAAACTAGTTTAGTCCGAGATCATTAAAAAGAAATTGGGCCAAATTTAAATAATTCAAGTTTATTGAAAATGATTGAATTAAACCCAAATAAACCTAAATCCAAAAGTTGGGCCGAAAGTAAACCAAGCCCAAGCCCATCAAGGTCCACCAAAATCTATAAATAATGGAGGCCTCCCTTCATTTGAAGACATTTAGATGAGTCAGAATCCAGAGCATTCAGTCAGAGAGTTCAGAGTCTTCAAGAGTCAGAATTTATAAGCTTTAAGTTCAGTCAGAGATTTCAGAGAATTCAGAAGATTCAACTACTGGAAGGCTTCAAGAAGATCAACAAACCAACAGACCGATCCAAGATCAACAAGCCGACAAGTTGATCCAAGATCAACAAATCGACAGACCGATCCAAGATCAACAAGTTGACAAGAAGACTTTAAGAAATCAACAAACCGAAAGGCCGATCGGCCAAGATCAACAAGCCAACAAGTCGATCCAAGATCATCAAACAGACTGACTGATCTAAGATCAACAAGCCAGCAAGCCAATCCAAGAGGATCAACAAGCCCACAGGCTGATCCAAGAGAATCAACAAGTCAAAGCTCAAAGATTACATATTCGAGAGAAAGAATCAGAGGATAAATATTAGAGATTGTAACACTTCACAAAATCAATAAAATCAAGTTCATTCCACGAATTAAATTTCTTTGTAGAAATCTCGTGCGAACAATGGCTGCATAATGAAGCGTGGAGACATTATAGATGAAAATCCTTGTCTTTGAGCGAGCACGTGTTTTCATTTGATCGAACATCAAATTCGTAGTGTTGGGACACTAGGGATAGCATCGAGACGCTACCCTCTTGGGAAAACTGGCTTGATGGATGTATAATGGAGCGTTTTGATGCTCCTAAAGTGTTTTGATGCTCTCCCATGAGTTCTTTGGGCTTAAACATATTCTTTTCTTCACTTGAATTTTCAATTTAGCTTATTTTAGCTCCAAAACTCTCGATTACTCCAATTTTGCTTCTTTTGTTTGAAATCTACAAAATAGCCAAATACATACGTGAAAGCATGGAAATACATCCCAATAGAGATATCCATTTAACCCAAAGGGACCTGCCCTGAACGGGGTAAGGAATCCCTGATTACACAAGAAATGGGAGAGGGAGTGGGGAGAGTTTTCTCCCAGTTGGCTAAACGGGAACGAGGACGAGGAATATATTCCCCATCCCCATTCTTGCCTCAATTCCCCGCCCTGCCCCGATTAGTTAGTATACATACATACATACATACATATATATAGCTACATATAGAAAATTAAAAAATAAAAGGCTATGTTGTAATATTGAAATTTGAATGTTTAGAAATTAAGTTGTTTTAACATTATAATATTTTTACTTATGGTATATTATTGTTTTTATCAAGAAATTTTATAACCTTTTTTTAAATAGAAATTAGATTGGAACTTATTCATTTAAAACTCGTTGAAAAGAATTTCTATGATGGTTGATAATAAAATTAAAAAAAGAATGATAAAAAAATTCCCCGCGAGGAACTCGATCCCTACAAATTCCCCGCTGGGAATCCCCATCCCGATCCCCACAAAAATAAATGGGAAATTTTGTTGGGATGGAGATTGAAATAAGTGGCAGGGACGGGGACAAGGAAGCCCGCCCTGCCCCGTGGACATCTCTACATCCCAAACTAGCAATAAAACAAGTCTTAAGGATAGCACATTTTGTGTGCTATCATCAAGTGTTTTGGTCCTTGGCAAAATCCATCTAAGTATCCTTGGCTTTGACTCCTTCTTTGACATGTACAACAAAAATATTTGACAAAAGCTCCTTTTCTGTTGTGGAGTAATTGCACTTGCGAGGTTTAGAGCTTAGAGGCATAATAGATAACGTGACTCTTCTTGTTAATTTTATTTCCTAGGACAACTCCAACTGCATAGTTGCTTGCACCACGCATGATTTCAAAAGGTAGGTCCCATCGAGGTGGATGAATGATAGACACATTATGCTTAATTTGTGAGCTTTGATTCCTTTTTATGTTGATTTTGTACAATTCAAGCAATAGTGGCAAAACCAAAGTGTTTGGGAGTTTTGGAGCATTTAGGCTTAAACGAATGATATTTGAAGATCTAAGAAGGGAAAAGATGATATTTGACAAGTTGTGCTCAAGGTGAGAGAGTTGAGACGCTCTCAGGTGGTCTTAATGTTCCATTATGCAGCCAAATTGATGATAAAGCCATGAGGGTAGTGTTGAGACGCTACCTATAGTGTCTCACGCTAGAAACACGTGTGCGCTCATTTGGTGAGGTTCCGTCTGTAACACTCATTTATGAGTGTTATTTAGCCTTAAAAATTAAGTTATTTGCTTAGAAGCGAGTGCTTATTATTATATTTCATGCCATTTAGAGTAAATTTAAGTGAAAACAAGCTTAACGTGTGTTTGAGACTTTAATTTTTTTAAAATAAGTAATTAGGTGTAAAAAGAGTCATTTTTCTTGAGAACTTTTTAAGTTTTGTTGTTTTTGTGCAGAGGTATAAAAGTGGCCTAGATTTGATAGGAGTTGGAGAAGCATAAATTTGTCAAAGTGTAGAATCAGGTGAAATGCAACAGCATTTGGTAGAAGGTAAATTCCAAGTGAAGTAGAAATTTCAAAGAAATGTTCCCATATATGCAACCGCATTCAGACCATTTCGACAATGGAAAAATGAGCCCAGCTATGCAACCGCATTTAAACCATTTTTGGCAGATCTTCCTAGATTCATTGATTTGGCTGATTTTATCAAAGATTCTTAACCAAATCTCCTCAAATCAAGGAATCACGTCGTCATACCTTCTCACACTGATCTCGGCAAGTCTATAAAAGTCGGCTCAAGCACTACTTTCTTCCCAAAGTTCTACCATTTTCTCTTCAACTTTTAGCCATCACACTGAGTTCCCTTAGTTCTTCTCAAGCTCTATTTGGACACCCAAATTAGAAAGAATAAAGTGTAAAAACTTGTTTCATCTTGAAAAAGGTTGACAAATTAGAATATAGACGAAGGGCCAAGTGTTATTTCTTGTATATGGATAAGGTTGGGTGCCTTATCCTAGTAACACTATTGATACAGCCCACTTTGTAATAGTTACAAATGATTTGATCCAAATAATTCATGTGGAGACATGTGAGTGGGGGTATCTTATTTAATCTCTCTTTATAAATCCATTAATTGAGAAGATTAATATTTCATCAGGATGATCATATGCGACTCGATCTTAATCCTAAGTGAGTTATGAACTCCTGCCTGTGAGGGCTTGTCCTTTGATTTGCATGGGTGAGAGTAGCTTTTATAGCTGATTCAATATGTCGACTTGACCAAATAGGGAGCTAGGAACATAATCTCATAAGATGGAATTCACTCCTTCCCATATAGGGTAAGTAGATGAGTAGTTCCCTTAAGTGCTGATTTTGGGACTTGAACAATGGGGCCCCACCCTCTCATTTGCTCGAGAGGGACTTAGTTTATAATTAGATTATAAACATATTGTTCATTAGATGATCAGTGGTACTTAAGGTGCAAGATGTAATTATAGGGGTAAAATGGACTTTTGACCCAACTGTAATTACGAACAACTCATGAAGGATCGACTTGGATGTAATGATTATATCTATGGACACAACTTGTCCTACAACGCATAAGAGTGCAACTCTAGGTCTATAGTGGGGTGACCTATAGCTAATGAATGAAAATTAATTAATTTTGTATCATTGGAGCTTATAATCTGTAGGTCCATAAGGTCCTTTGCTAGCTCATAGTAACACTAAAAGATCAATTTAGTAGAAAGAAAATTTTGAAATGTTCAAATTAATATTTAATATAAAAGAGGAAAATATATTTATTGTATTTGATACATTAAATATTAAATTATATTAAAAATTGAAATGTTCAAATTTAATATTTAATTTGAAATGTTCAAATTTAATATTTAATTTGAAATGTTCAAATTTAATATTTAATTTGAAATGTTCAAATTTAATATTTAATTTGAAGTGTTCAAATTAATATGTAATATATTAGATATATTAAATATAAAAGAGGAAAATATATTTATTGTATTTGATACATTAAATATTAAAATAATTAATGTATATTTGATATATTAAATAAAAGATATTTATAGAATTTGAATAAGATTCAAATAAGTAAATATCATAGGAAATTTAAATGAGATTCAAATAAATACAAGATATATTTTAATATATTAGATATTAAAATATAATATTTTAATTATGGCAAAGATTTTCCCTTGATTACTATAAATAGGACCCTTGGGTTGAGCCATTCTTCAAAAACACACATCTCCTCAATATTCGAGAATTCTCTTGTGGATTTTCCTCTTTAATCCCTTGTGGATTTTCTTTCAAGAGGCTCCCACAAGCCTTGGTCCTGTGTTTGAGTCATAGCTAGGAAGACTTTGTGGAAGAGATAAAGATCCGCCAAAAGATTCTACATATTTTCAAGGTATGTTATGCTTAACCATAATATTATTATTTAATTCTAAATAAACTCAAACTGATTCCTACACTTCTGCTTGGGTTTAATTAGATTATTCCCTTCATCAATATTTTTCACGAGTTTATTTTTTGAAATTTCAGTTATAGAGCATTTGGAGCAAAATTGGAGGATTTGGGGATACCATGGTAAGTATTGATCTAATGGAACAAAATTGCAACAAGTATGGAGATACCATGACAAGTTTGGAGATAGCATGGAAAGTTTGCCATCAGTAGCATCTAATGCCACAATTGCAGCAAAACAAGCCATGTAAACAACACAGGCAGCGTTGAGACGCTATTGGCAACATCAAGACTCCCCACTTGAGCACACCGCATCCGGAAGCTCAACCATGTATTAACTATGACTATGTCGTCGAGGCTTGCCTTCTTTGTTCGACATTCGAGGATTCTACCGACATTGCTAAGTCAGAGGCTTGACTTTGATACAACTTGTTAGGGACAACGACCCTCGACAGATCTCCACATTTGTATGATATTGTCCACTTTGGGCATAAGCCCCCATGGCTTTATTTTTGGTTTCACCCAAAATGTCTCATACCAATAGAGATAGTGTCCCTCACAAACTGTTAGAGTCTTCGTTGTTAAGTTTTTTCTTGACAAACAAAGATGTCTACCATGAATGTGAAAATCAAAATTTCACTGGGAGAAACAATTTTAGTTTATGGAAGATCAAGATGCAATCCCTGCTAAAGCAGCAGGGGTTATGGGCACTTTTATCTAGGAATTCGAAGAAAGCAGATGTAGATGACGATGAGTATAATAGCCTAGAGGAGAAGGCTCATTCGACAATCATGCTATGTTTGGCTGATGACGTCATCATTGAGGTCGCTAATGAAGAAACTGTCGCTGGTCTCTGGTTGAAGCTAGAAAGTCTGTACATGACGAAGTCTTTAGCCAAAAAGTTGCTTCTGAACCAACGTCTGTTCAATTTGCGTATGAAGGGAGGTATGCCTCTTAGGAATCATCTAGATCAATTAAATACAATCTTGCTAAATATGTGTAATATTGATGTTGAAGTAAATGATGAGGATGCTGCATTAATTTTGTTAGTGTCTTTGCCTTTATCATATGAGAATTTTGTGGAGTTTATTGGTGGGAAAGATACTTTTTCTCTGGAAGAAGTACAAACTGATCTTCATACTAGAGAAGTTCTTCATAAGGTAGCTGGTTCAATTACAGAAAGTCAGACCTTTAGGTTAGCTCCTACAGGGGTTACGAGACAGAAGAAAATTGGCAAAAAGAAGTTAAGTTATAAAAATTCTAAGTTTAGGGGTGTGATAAGCCTTAGAAATAAGGCTTATTTAACTCCCAAGTGCTTAAAATATCCTTGTTTGTCCTAAGATCAATTGGAAATAGTGGAAGATTGCTTGAATTTAATGAAGAAATGAATGTGATAGCATTTGGAATGGAATTCTAAGTAAATTGATCATTTTTTGCAGAAATTATGGAAATTACAAAGTCAAATTGCAAAATCTGATTTTGCAATTTTGGGCAAAGAAGTTATGGAAATTAAAAAAGTTGCGCAAACGAAGAAACCCATATATGGAAGAATCAATTTTCGCACAAATTGAGGGATTGGAGCGAAATTTTTGGCAAATTTCAACCCTAGGAAGATCTACAAAAGAGAGGAGAAGAAGCTCGAAGAATCAATTCGGGTTTTTGGGAGCGATTTCAAGGATCAATTTTCGTGGGTTTTTAAGTTTTTTTTTCGAAGGCTCTGTTTTCGTTCTTCTTTTGTTTTAGCCAAGAATTTCAATTTCAATCGTAGTTTCTTCAGTTTTGTATTGCGGAGAGTTGCTTGAACTATCCCTATTCTTCTATAGATGTACTTTTGAATTAAGCTTGAGTTAATTTCAAGTTAAGTTGGTGGGTTTATTTCAAAATTGTTGCTCTGTTTTCCTGCACTTTCTTAGTTCTTTTTGTTTCACAAATGGTTACTATTTTTTTTTCCTTCTTGAATGCCGAATAGTTGTTGGAGTTCCCATTTTTTCTCAGTTGAATTCAAGTGTGAATTAATTTGTGGGGTAATCCAGTTTCATTTGCAAGTTTCTTTTAGACTTCCTTCTTGATTTCATCTTTATATTGATGCAAGATTGTCCAATTTAATTTATGCACTTTTCTTCAGTTTATCTAGTTCGATTCAAGAGTTTCGTGAATCGTTAAGATCAATTGTTCCCTAAAAGTGGAGGAGATTGAATCGATTGGATTGGAATGGGTTGTGTTGATTATTGAAAGAATTTATGTTATCAATTGATGTTATCCTCTGTTTTAGTCAATTTCAATTATTCACCAATGTCAAAGGCAAAAGAAAGAATAATTAAAACTCAATTAGACACCCCTTGATTCCTTGTTTAATTTCCTTTGAGAAATCACTTCTTGAAAATCTTGTTCTTTAGCCTAGAATAGCACTACATTCATTGTTTTAACTATTCAGTTTACAAAACTTTCGAAATGAATTTTTCCTCAAAAATTAGTTGTTATATTTTTATTTTTGATATGAGCTAAAACTTCTTAGGGGATTCAAGAATGTGAATTTCCTAAGAAGTAATTGTAGCCTAAATTCCAATGAAAACCAAGCCTACATCTCAATTGTTTGCTTGTGTTGATCAAATTTCTGTTGAGATTCTAGATTGATCAACTAGGGTAGCAACTCAAGCTTAGATATAATACCGACGGGGTTAGTGATAAGCAGATTTCACACAAGTAATGGAAAAAATAGCTTAGACATAAGTCAATCCTTACTCTAGACATAGGGATTAAGGACTCCAAAACCCATAAAATTGTTGAACCAAATAATCTAAGATAGAGGGACTATAGACATATAAGTCTCTCACTTAGCCTCATAAAAACCTAAATTCAAGGTGAATAGGAGATGCAATTTTGGTTTACAATTGAGTGTGGAGTAGGTTGGAATTGCAATTTTGGTTTGCAATTACGACTTAGGGCAATGACATTCTTGAGCCCCATTTTTATCAAAATTTCTTTTGCAAATTTCGTTTATTAAGCTTATCTAGTTTGTTCTCAATTATTGCCAATTTTAGATTCTGCAATTCAATTCTGCAATTTTGTTATTTCAACTATTGTCATTTTTAGAGTCTGCAATTAGATTCTGCAATTTTTCTTAACACACCAACCCAACATTATTTTTGCATTTTTAGTTTTCAAAGTTGCAATTTTCCTTACACTTTGCTTTACAACATTTTTGTTACTTCGTTCCCTGTGGGATTCGATACTTGGTACTCAGATACCATTTCATATTACTTCGATCGCGTGCGCTTGTGAGTAACAGCCGATCAGGGTCCTAAACCTGATGACTAGGGGTCCTAAACCTAATGACATTTGTAACTACTGTAAAGAATAAAAGGCATTGGAATGATGACTGCCCTAAAAAAAATAAGCAGTAGCAGAAAGCGAAGGGAGTTTCTGGAGGTTCTACCGCTGTGGCAGAAATTGGCACTGATTCCGAAGGCGATTTAGTCTTAGTTGAAAATGAACAATCATATCATCAAGATGTATGAGTTCTTGATTCTGAGGCATTTTATCATGTATCCAAACAAGGAGTGGTTTTCAACCTATGAGCAGATAGATTTGTAGAAATGCGAAAGTGATATGGAGATTAGTTTATTTTTCATAATTTTGAACTTTTTGGGCCTATTTTGTATTAGGGTTTAAGATGGGTGTCGTATATAAACCCTCTAAACTCTTATATGAGATTTCTCTGTATTCTGTATTCAGTTTCTCCTTAAGATAATAAAATTCTCTCTCCCTCTGCTCGTCGACGTAGTTAGCACACCGTTAGTGAACCACGTAAATTTGTGTGTCATTCTTCTCTTTTTGTGTTTCTTGTTTGTTGTTTGCTTCTGTTTTAACAAATTGGTATTAGATCTCCACATTGGTATGATATTGTCCACTTTGGGCATATGCCCTCATGGCTTTGTTTTTGGTTTCTCCCAAAAGGCCTCATACCAATGGAGATAGTGTCTCTCACTTATAAACCCATGATTTTTCCCTTATCTAGCCAATGTGGGACTTTGGTTGCACTCTCAACAATCCCAACAATCCTCCCCTCAAACAAAGTACCACCTCCAGCCTCTCTTCAAAAAGTCATTCCTCCGAATTACACTTGAGCAAGCTGCTAACAACTCCTCACTAGAGTACACCATGCTGTTAACTCCCCACTGGAGGACACCGCATCCGGCATCTGAAAGCTCAACCGTGTATTCATTATGACTATGTCGTCGAAGCTTGCCTTCTTTGTTCGACATTCGAGGATTCTACCAACATTGCTAAGTTAGGGGCATGGCTCTTACCACTTGATAGGGACAATGATCCTCGACAGATCTCCACATTGGTATAATATTGTCCACTTTGGACATAAGCCTTCATGTCTTTGTTTTTGGTTTCACCCAAAAGACCTCATACCAATGGAGATAGTGTCTCTCACTTATAAACCCATGATTTTCCTCTTATTTAGCCAATGTGGGACTTTGACTGCACTCCCAACAATCCCAACAGACTTCTTAGTATTGAACATGGAGAAGGATGCTGAGATCCCAATCATATTGGGGAGACCCTTCCTAACTACAAGTAAGGCAGACATTAGCATGCAAAGAGATACAGTAACCCTATGGGTGGGGGAGGAAAAGGTAGAATTTCAAATCTTTAAACTACAAAGTTTAGATGATGAGGTAAGTGCATGTTTAAGAGTTGGGTTGACAAATTCTTCGTGTTTTGATTGTGAAAAATGTGTAGTTTTGAGTGACTCTCTAAATGCAGTGTTCAATGATAAGGAGAAGATGAAGGGGGTTGAGTTCAAGGGCAAGCAACCACCCTAATGCATACATATGAGCCCCGTCTAACTAAAGTCGTTAAACAAAGCATTTCTTGAGAGGCAACCCAAGTTTCTAGTTTTTTTTGTCATGTGTCTTTACTTGGTTTCCTGTGCTTCATGTTATAGGAGTTCAAAATCTTCCGCCTAGCTCCCTTAAGATGATGAAAATGGTGGATCTCCTTTTAATTAGGACAGTATCATTCACTCCCTCATTTTTTCTTTGTTCTTATGCATGCTTGAATATATTATGCATTGAGGACAATGCATGTTTTGAAGTTTGGGGGTGGGAGTACTGTGTACTTATTATTATGAGTCTTGAGCATGTTCTGAATTTTTTTTCCTGATGAATCTTTTGCATATTAATGATTAGGACAACCTAGGATGTGATCTAATTAATAATTATTTTTGCAATCTTTTAAAATAAGAGAGCATGTTCTGAAGTTGAGTTAAATTTAAATTTTTCTTTGATTCCCTTTCAACTTTTGAGCACATAGCCTTCTTTCTTTTAGTTTTGAATGTTTGGAACAAGTTTATTTTGTTTAAAAGTTTGATGTCACCTCAATAGGCTTGAGAACTGATTTGATGGTCAATCTGCATGATAGTTTGTAATGATGTATCAAGAGTTTATGAGTGAAGGTTGCCTATATTTAATTTTTTTGGCATGTTGAAAAGAAAGAAAATTTTCGCATGTTTGAGTCAATATGTTGTGTTTAAAAAGATTAGGGACAAAAAGAGTTATCTTCATTGTGATCAATTAGGCCACTCATTGAGTGAGTGCTCTGGGTAAGGGTCCCAATAATGGATGTGTGAAAGCTAGACTTCTTGATTTAAAAGTAAAAAAGAGGCAAGTTTGGGGGTTGTCCAACCCAGTTGTTAAGTGCTTCAATGAGTCATTACTTTCTTGAGTGTAGAAGGGCTTAATAATTGGAACTTAGGGCCAGTCTAGGGGAAATCAAATGGAGGACTCAATAGAATTGTTCTAGGCTAGTAATTAAAGACTAAAAAATGGAAGGTTAGACACACACACACGCAAGAAATGAGTAGGATGAAATTTAAATTTCTTGATGAATGGTTGTGCTTGAGTTCTTTCTTTGATTGTTTGATTCTTTTAATTAGATCTTTGAGTCTCTTATGTTTATGCATTAGTGAAATCGTGATGTGGTTTTATTTTGTTTTGCTCGGGACTAGCAAAAGCTTATGTTGGGAGTATTTGATAGCACACAAAATGTGTTATCTCTAAGATTAACTTTTGTTAGTATTTATAGCCTATTTAATATTTTTCACGAGTTTATTTATTGAAATTTCAGTTATCAAGCATTTGGAGCAAATCCGAAGAATTTGGAGATACCATGGCAAGTATGGAGATAATGGAACACAATTCGAGAAGCCATGTGAAGTAACGAAGTAAAATGGACCAAGAAATTCGAGGGCATACCGTTGAGACGCCATCAGTATGAAAGAATGAACGTTTCACCTCTCAGCGGAAGCATTGGATCGGCTTTGATTTTATTTAAAATTAAACTAAAATAGTAAGATTAAGCAAATTACTTGGAGTAAATATTGAGATATTTCTGGTAAGTCTTTATCTCCTTCACAAAGTCGTCCTGGCTATGACTCGAACATAGGACCAAGACTATGTTCGAGTCTCTTGAACGAAAATCCACATGGGATTGGAGAGGAAGATATTTAGAGAGAATTCTCTAATTCTCTATTTAGGAGATATGTGTTATGCCTAATGGCTCAACCCAAAGATCTTATTTATAGAGACCAAGGAAAAATCTTTATCATAATTAAAATATTATATTTTAATATCTAATATATTAAAATATATCTTATATTTATATGAATCTCATTCAAATCTCCTACGATATTTATTTATTTGAATCTTATTCAAATTTTATAAATATCTTTTATTTAATATATCTAATATACATTAATTATTTTAATATTTAATGTATCAAATACAATAAATATATTTCCCTCTTTTATATTTAATATATCTAATATATTAAGTATTAATTTGAACTCTTCGAATTATATATTAATTTGAACATTTCAAATTTTAATATTTAATGTATCAAATACAATAAATATATTTTTCTTTTTATATTTAATATATCTAATATATTAAATATTAATTTAAACAATTCAAAATTTTCTTTCAACTAAATTGATCTTTTAGTGTTACTACAAACTAGTAAAGAGACCTTATAGACCTAAATATTATAAGCTCCAATACAAAATTAATTAATTAAACTTTTAATTAATTAATTTTCATTCATCAACTATAGATCACTCCACTATAGAAATAGAGTTGCACTTTTATGCACTGTAAGACAAGTTGTGTCCATAGATATAATCACTACATGCAAGTCGATCATTCACGAGTTGTTCGTAATTATAGTTGGGTCAAAAATCTGCTTTACTCCTATAATTACATTTTGTACCTTAAGTACCACTGATCCTCTAATGAACAATTTGTTTATGATTTAACCATAAACTAAGTCCCTCTCGGCCAGTGAGAGGGTGGAGCCCCATTGTTCAAGTCCCGAAATCAGCACTTAAGGGAACTACTCATCTACTTATCCTATATGGGAAGGAGTGAATTCTATCTTGTGAGATTATGTTCCCAGCTCCCTATTTGGTCAAGTTCCCAAAATGGTAGGCATATTGAATCGGCTACAAAAGCCACTCTCACCTATGCAAATCAAAGGATAAGCCCTCATATGCAGAAGTTCATAACTCACTCAGGATTAAAATCGAGTCGCATATGATCATCCTGATGAAATATTAATCTTCTCAATTAACAGATTTATAAAGAGAGATTAAATGTTTCATGGTCCAATCTTATACAAACTCATTGTATAAGATACCCCCACTTACATGTCTCCACATGAATGATTTGGATCAAATTATTTGTAACTATTACAAAGTGGACCGTATCAATAGTGTTATCAAGATAAGGCACCCAACCTTATCTATATACTATGACCGTTTAGGTTATTTCTTGAACATGATCCTCCGGTATGTCAACCACATACTGTTCAAGATTACACTAATAACTTTGGATTTTTCATATAATGGATAATATTATATTATAAATAAAATAATTAAATTTATTATTAATTATTAAATAAATCATTAATTACAATGCTTTAGGGCATAAATCCTAACACAATAGCGTCTCAATGCCACAATTGCAGCAAAACAAGCCATGGAGACCGTAGAGGTAACGTTGAGACCATGCCAGTAACATCTTAACGCCGGGGTTGTAGGGTCGCAATGTTGTGAGCTCAATGTTGTGGATTAAGCAAGGTCAACCTCGTAGTATCAAGACACTACAAACTAGTGTCTCAATGCTACCTTTCCTATTTCGAAAAGGCACGCCTTTGGAAGGACAACGTCTCAATGCTGTCACGATTTTTATAAATACTTCTTTATGAGTTGTGGAAAGAGGGAGCCCTTTTGGAGGAAAAAAAATTTAATTTTGAATTGCATTCTATCTTGGGAGCTGAGGGACACTCTTGGGAGCAAAAGAATGTGAGTTTGAAGCTTGAGATCGGGACGTGCATCGAGAACGAGGATCGACATGTGTTTTAGAGTTTTTTGTTTCTCTTTTAGTTTGTAATTCTTGTTATGGATTTTGTATAAGTCTAAATTTTAGTTCTGTGTTAATGAGTGGCTAGACTTTTATCTAGGGGATTGATGTAGCCACTAACTAGATGTTTTAGTTATTAATCTTGAATTGATTTCATGACATAGCTTTGTATGCATTTGTGCTCTTGATGCTAGTCATCTTTTGGCCAAATTTTACTTAGTTTATTGGCTTTAATTGTTGCTTGAAATAGAATCAATTAGGGCTAGAACATGAAATTGTTCTAACTTAATGCCATGCCTTTTTATTAAAGTCTAGACCGACATGTTAGATTTATAAAATTGCATGAGTTTCAATTGAACTTGAAAAAAGTCTTTTGACCTTTTAAACTTCTTGCTCATTGTTATGCATGATCGTTCTTGAATAAAATAACTAAAACATTAGTTTAGTTGGTGAAGTCAATTCCCTAGACTTTCACTCCTTGTAATTTATCCCTTTTTAATTGCTTTGTTAGTTATTATTCTCTAAAAAACGTTATTCTCTAAATAAAATTAGATGTTAGTAACTGAAATAGTCATTTGATCTAGACAATCCATTCATGTGGACGATACTTGCACTTAACCACTATATAAAAACTTGATCTTCAATCATTTCCATGGTTTTCATCATCAAAATTGTTACTTGTTCTTCCATGAAATGTTGTTTCAGAGACAGAGTATGGTTTCCAGAAAGAGTTTTATTTTAAAAGGGATTTTCAAACCACTAGTTCTATGTACCCATGATGATTACCCGTATGCTATGTGAATGTGTTTCCATAGTATACTAGAGAGAGAGGTCTTCAGGACCCACTCTAGCATACACATAGGCTTTGGGCCATGTGTTAGGGTGCTTAGTCCCTTAGGGGATAGCTCTGCATGCAAGTATGACAGAGATTTTCTCTGCTATGTACCTGAAGATTACTCGATGCCTATTATGTCAGAGATGACAGAGATATGCTCTGCTATGTATCTAGAGATTACTCTACGGCAGTATGATGAATATTTAGGTACAAGTTTAGTGATTAAAGTATTATGTTTACGCTTTCAAGAGCTGTAATTACATGATTTCTCTATACATGTTTTTACTAGTCTGTGCTTGTACTTCAAGAGTTGTTGATTCAAGAGTTGTTGGTTCAAGTGTTGTTGTTTCAAAAGTTGTAATCTTCGTTGCTCTACTTATGTTTTCAAGAGTTATTATTAAAGATTTTACTGTGTTTTACTCGAGAGTTTCTATTTTGTTCATGATCTACATTATTTTTACAGAGTTTTGAATTGTCTTTTTATGGAAAAAGTTTTCTTGAAAGTTATTTTCTTATGAACCTACTACTCACTGGACTTTTTAGCTCATTGTTTTATCCCTATTTTCCCACTAGGTTGCTCTTGAGTTTCTTCCAGATTTAGTTATTCAAAATCTGACACTAGTCTCATTTATTGAAGGTAAAAGTGTAAATTTTGATGTGTTGTATATGGGATGTCTAGAGATGAAGTTGAGTTATAAGATAAGAGAGACTTGACAATAGATTCCATTACACGCTCGGGGTTTATTATTATCACAGTTCGTCCTGGGTTGGTAGGGTAATCTCGGCGGGGTGTGACAAATGATTTCATAAATTCTCAACATTTCTAAAAAATGTAAAACATTTATGAATTCTCAAATAACCATAAAATATTTATGAAATTGATAATTACAACTAAAATCATGAAATCATAGAAAATTCGACAATTTCTTGATATTCACACCAATTGCTCTAAAATCATACATAATTATAGAATTCATGAAACTTCTTAATGATTATTAAATAATGAAAACATTTCGTAAAATAAACCACTCACCAAACTTTTAGCGTGAGAAATTTGGATCTTATATCGTTTCGATCTCCGCTTGCCCAAACTTGAGATCGATTTTTAATCTGTAAAATCCCCAAATTTCAAATAATTGAAGCTAAAATCCCGAAATTGAGCTTCTCTCTGCAAGTTCTCCCTCCTTCTCTCAAGCCCCATGACTTTCATATGCTAACATGGAGAAGGTACCACTCTTATCTTTTAAGTCTTCTTAAAACCCAAACCACAAACCGACCACCTCACCCTAAAAGAAAACGACCTTCTCTTCCAATTTTTTGACAACTCACCCAACATTACCAACTCACATAGACGTGCCCACCAAATACTCCTCTCTCAAAATTATGGCAGTTTTTTTTCATTTTCCTATTTTTTTTTTCCCAAAACTAACCCAATTTTAAATTTATATTTTTTTTTATCCCCAAAAGACAAGTATGTCCTTACAATTATTTCATTAGATCAATTAATATTAACTTTCTGGAGACCATTTAGAAGCCGTTTAGAAACCAATTTCAAACGCCAAAGAGAGCATAGCTCAACTGGCATATCAAATGTGTTAACGACCACAAGGTATGTGGTTCGAATGCCCTCAATCCCTATTGTACTAAAAAAAATCAACTTCAAACTTTAAGGATTAATTAAAAATCAAATTCAAACTTTAGAGACTCAACAAATTACTTTTGAAACTTTAAAGACCAAAAAGAAGTTAAATTCAAATCTCAATAAAAAAAAATGTTAATTTTGAAAATTAAGAGATAGACTAGATAAAAACTAAGTTCAAATTTTAAAAATAAAAAAAAATATTTTACCCTAAATTAAAATATGATTATCTGTTTTAAAAAAAAAAATTGTGAAGACGAAGCGCTTAACTACACCAACATATTTTGGGAACTGCTTCTTAGTTCTTACATGATTATCCTAATTATATGGGAAAAAAAATTAATTTATACCCCTAAAATTAGTTCTATCCATTAAAACCCAAACTGATAATTGTACCAATGTAAATCCTAAACTTTCATAAGTGAATCAATATAAACTCCATTAGTAATTTATAACTATTTTCACATGAATTTCATTTAAAATCAATTCAAATTCATATAAATAAAGTTATTATTCTTCCAAAATTCTACCAAAGTAGCAAGAAAAATTATCATGTAATTTTTTTCTAAGTAATTAAATAGAGAAACAATAGAAAAAGAATAGAAGATAAAAAACGACTCATATTAATGAAAATTGTTACTATTCATTTGATTTCAATATTTCTCTCTATAATACCTCATTAATCTTTGCATTTAAAGAAGGTTTATACATGTGTGAGAATGATGTACTAACAATTTTAAGATGAAATTCTAATAGATGGCCTAAATTGAGTCACTTTAAAGTTTAGAGGTATAAATGGATTTTTTTTTTCAAATTAAATTGTTCTATTTTGATTATTAGTCCTCTTCGTGTTGTAAAGTCATTCATGATTCGTGAGCCACACCATACCAAAACCATCATATCGATCGGGTAAAAAAGTAAAGCTAAGAGAAGGGCACTGCTCTCGATTTAACTTATTACAAACCAACACATCGTCTGGCAAAAGCAACAAGCTTTCCCAAGAAACAAGAACCCAATTTAATTCGGTACAAATCCAGCAAAATCCTGCTTGATCATCAGTTAAGCACTTTTTCGCTTCGTTATTCTACATATAATACGAATACATCATTGACGCATCATCATATGACTGTCTCCAAAGTGGCAGTGGGGGGACCTGATCGGATTAAATCACGGCGGCTTCCAGTCCCAGTGGGGCAGTTATTCTGGATGGTGGTGAGTTTCAACGGCGGCGAATCGAGGGCCAACCACTGGTCTACAGTGAACTGGGCTTGTTCGCAGGTCTTGTGGACACTCGTCGTGGTGACTTCCACGTAGTTGCAGTACCAGCTAGGGTACAAACCCGTTCCGTCGGAGGTCAGATTCAAGGAACACACTGGTCCGATCAGGCATGGACCTCGTCCGCTGAAAATGTTCAGATTTCCCTTCTCCAAGTAATCGTAATTGGGTCCCATTAACCCGCCCCATTTCTCCAGATTCCTAATCAGGACTCCATCGCCCGCCGCTGTGTTTAGCGTCAGGCTAATCACCGAGTCTATCCCCGGTTCTGACATATACTGTATACACGCAGACTGCGTCCTACATCAACCAAATCAAAAATGTTTCTCAGTCAATTTTATTATTATTAATTAGTATCATATTATTACTAACAATTTTGAAGATACGACTATGAGACACAGGAGAAGAGCGAGAGAGAAATGAAATACATCAGATTCAGAGTGAGCAATGAGAGAGAAGGAAATGAGAATGGAGAGGGAGAGCAAGAGGGCAGGTTTTGACGCCATGGTTGTTGCTGTCGGATGAGTTATTTTCTTCTTCATCAACAATCGTTATATAGGAGACCAAAAATTGGCTGCAAGCTCAATTAAATTTATGCTGCCCAAAAACGTGGATTTTACCTTTATGCATTTTTATTTTAAATAAAAATGTAATGAATTTCATATGAGCCACCCTACTTGGTACTGTATTGACGTTCTGCCCCCTTATTTAGAGTGGTTGTTGTAATTGCACTCACACTCAATTAGTGCCTAATTGTAATTTAAAAGTGCCTACCAAATCATTGAGCTTTTAAAATTGTGTTTAACATGTGCATATATCCTATTTCGCATTTTCTAATATCGAGAGACTTATTAGACATAAAACTGAAATGTTAGAGGTTTATAAGACACAAAATTCACTTTTAAACACAAAATTGAAAGTTGCAAAACAAAATTTTAGAAACTGTTGAAGGTTAGAACAACATATTAAATACAAAATTGAAAGTTCAAAAACTTGTTAAGCACTTTTTATTGTTCAATAACCCTATCATGCATACTATTACAAATTCAAAGACTAAATTTGTAATATAACCTATCATATATGATCATGAAGTTACAAAACAAAATATTATTAATAAATTAAATTCTAAATAAAATTATTAAATAATAAGTTTTAAGGCAAAATACACTTTTGGTCCCTGAGTGATCTCTCCGCTTTCAAAAGGGACACTTTAGTTCCTGAAGTTTGAAACATGGTTCTAAATGGTCAGTGGAGTTAAGTTGATTGTTAATTGACTAATGAAAAAATGATGTGGCATGTTGAAGTAACAATTTTTAAATGAGGTGTAAAAATTTATATTATTTTAAGATTATGTAGCTTTTTTTAAAAGGAAAAAACTTGGGTGCAGCCTCTCCATGCATCCCACATGAATTACACAACAAATTTTATTATTATTACTTTTTTTTTGTGTAGTTCAAGTGGGATGCATACCTGTTGGAATAGAAATTTTGGCCAATCAGAAATTGTCACATCATTACCCAACATTGGTGGCGAAATTATATTTAATTAGGGATTAATTAAATTTGCAAGGATCCCTAAATTAAATTATGGCAAATCGCAATATACAATTGGGTTATGTGAAATTTTGGCTAATTTTAGACAAAAGTCCAAAGGGTTAGGCCTAAAGTCAACCAAGCCCAGCCCAGAGATTAAGCCCAAAGTCAACCAGGCCCAGTCCAAAAGCTATGCCCAATGTCAATGGCCCAATCCGACTGACAAGACCAAGCCCACATGGAGGCCTTTAGGAACTCTATAAATAGAGAGCTCCATCCTCCATTTCAAGGGTTCAAAAGTGGAAACTCTTCAGAGAACTTAGAGAGAATTCAAAAACAAAGATCAGAAGACTCCCTAAATTCTTGAAAATCAAACACTCTCTAAATTAGAGCCTTGAAGACTAAAAGATTTTGTATATTGAGAACAAGCTGCAAGGCCCTCGAGATGAATCTATGTTCGAGAATAAGCTGCAAAATCCCTTGAAACAAATTCATATTCTAGAGCAAGCTGCAATGCCTTCGAAACAAATCTACATTTGAGAACAAGCTGCAAAGCCCTCGAGACGAATCTACGTTTGAGAACAAGCTACAAAACCCTTAAGACAGATTTACATTTGAGAGAAAGAATCAAAGGAACAAATTAGAGATTGTACTCTACTATATTCAAATTAATACAAATACAAGTTTATATACACGTATCTCATTTCTTTCTATTTTGAAATTGCGTGTGAACAAATTGGCACACCCAATGGGACTATCTCTACCTCTCATCTCTTTCCCTCAACTCAAGATATAAGCGAAGTGATGACATTCAAGCAGACTTCTTCAATGACCGTTGTCACAAGCAACTTGTATACAAATTCTGTTACCTATAATTGCCTTAAAGAATTGAGTCTGCAAGAAAATCAAGCTTCTATTGTTGCGAGCAAAATAATGATGCTGCTGGGAGCATCGATTCTGACGTAGTGTCCGTCATGATGAGTGAAACAAGCATTATGGAAGAAAGATTGGCAAAGATGCAGGAGAAAATCAACACCTTGGTGAAGGCGTGGGAGAAAAGGATTCTCAAATTGCATACTTAAAGAGTTAGATTGAGAGTGAAAATGTTGTAGAATCAAGTCAAACTCCTGCCGTCAAAGATCGTAACAAAGAGAAGGTCAAATCAACCACAACCTTCCATGTCGATCGCTTTACTATCTGTCCAACAACTTCAAGAAATGATAACGAACTCCATTAGAGCTCAATATGGTGGAGCTTTTCAAAGTTCTATCTTTTATTATAAGCCTTATACCAAGAGAATCGATAACTTGAGAATGTCAATTGGATATCAACCACCAAAGTTCCAGCAATTCGATGGAAAAGGAAACCCTAAGCAACACATTGCGCATTTCATGCTGTCAAAATTTTGATTTTCTCATAGTTATGACGTCATGCTGTCGAAATTTCGGGCATGAGCGGGGTAACGTAGTCGTGCTTCCGCATTTAGTCTGTTGTGTTTTTAGGGTCGTTACATATTATGCCATTGACTTGATTTTATTGATACAATTTTCTCTGCTATTTTCTCACCATCACCATTAGTGTTCCCTACATTCATTTTAGGCATAATAAATGAAAAAAATTGTAAAACCTTTTTTTTTCAAGTAAAGGCAAGGGCATCCTAGGCGATTGACGAGGCTTACGGATGTGTCAAGAACCATGGAAGACTTAGTAGTAGCATGCTTTCTGAATTTTCAATTTCTTACATTCTTGCATTGAGTTTTGTTTTGTACAACTTTTGGTTGAAGTGATTTAGCTAATTTTTATGTTGTCAATGCTTTGAATTTGAGACTTATGTTTTGAAGTTTTTCTTGGGACCCCAATAAAAGTTTGTTTTTTTAAAGAGAGTTTTATTTGTTGAATGTTAAACTTTATTTGAAACTCTTGAGGTCACTATAGCATGCATGTAAGTAATGATCCAAGTTAGTTGACGGATAGAAAGATCTGAACTGCAGGCATTTATAGTGTCTTGTTGTTGTGCGTAGCGTCTTGACGCTACTAGCATTTAGCTGCCTCCCTACATCGTCGAATGACTTCCTCGATGATTCTTGCTGCGTTTAGATGCCAGTTGTAGCATTTAGATGCTACTCCCACGGGTGATCTTCTAGCTTGGAAGTGTCAGCAGTAGCATTGAGATACCCAAAACATGGGTCTTGACGCTATCTTCTCGAGTCAAAGAGCTTGGTCTTCATCTTTTCTTGACTCGATTGCTCAACTTGAGTCCAACTAGCTTCTTTTTTATCTCGATTCATCCAAAGTGCTCCAAACGACTCCAAATCACTCGATCTCTATAAAACAGACAAATAAGCATGTGAGAGTAATAGAAATAGCATAAATTAAAGACATAAAATAGCGTATTTTAGTTGCTATCAAATACCCTCAAACTTAAATCTTGCTAGTCCTCAACCATGATAAAATTAAACACTTTGTTGAATCATCAGTTTCATATCAATGACTCTAACCTCAATGCTCTAGACAACAAAAAACTCACAATAGAATAATTGAACACATTCAATCAATGAGTAATTTAAAATTAGTCCTCTCATCCCTTACATGTGTGTGTGAATAGCTCCTCCCATCTTAGTTCTTATAAGAAGGAGAAGGTTTTATTCAACTCTCAACTCGTTTTCCCCTTCCCCCAAATTTAAAATTTTCTTTTATAAGGTGGACACTAGCTTTCACACATCTACTGCAAGGACCCTTACCCATGACATTTTTTCTTCACAGGTGGCCTAACTGATCACAATAGAGACAACTCTTTTTGTCCTTTACTTTTAAAAACAAGCAATTTTGATTATTTTTATTTTGCTTAATTGATTTTTATGACAAACATGTAAACAAAGGCAAATAAATCATGCAATTACTCCTTAGTGTCACAGTACTCAATATCATGCAAGTAGACTCTCTAGTCAGTCCCTAAAACCTTTTGAGGTGCCAACAAGAATCTAGATCAAATAACACAGTCCTAAGCGTTCAAAATAACAAACATGAGGGCTATGTGCTGAAAAATTATAAGGGAATAAAAAGAAAATTTTAAATCACCTCAAATTAAGCATGTGTTCTCTTGTTCAACTATTGCAAATAAAATTACCTAAAGCACATCCTAGATAGTCATCTAATATGCAATTAAATTGTCACACAATTCATGTTCAAATTTTTCAAAAGTTTTGTTCAAAATCCACGAAAACTTTGCCCAAAATCAATATGAAAAATCTATACTCTCCACCTCCAACCTTAAATAATACATTGTCCTCAATGTATCACTTAACAGAGTTTCATTAAAAAAAAGGTGAGGGGAACATAAAACGTCCCTGATATTTGTATAGCTTATGGGTGGTGGTGCATCTTTTGTCCCATCTCCTTCTCTCTAGTGCAAAGACCTATGAAATAAAAACAAAACAAACTAAATAAGCAAAACAAACAACTAAAGCAAAACAAATAAAACTAACAAAACAAACTTAAAATTTTGGGTTGCCTCCTAAAAGCTCAAATTTTTAATGTCATTATGTTGTACAGGACTCCTTTCATCATTCATAAACCAGTTTATTTGGACCCCTCACATTTTTGTAGAAAGGTGCGAATCTAGGACCATTTACTTTAAGAACTTTCTTCTAGGCTGGAGCAACTTGTATTTTAATCACATTTAACTGGCACAAAGAATGCACAACATTAGTAGGTTTCATGGCATCGATTCTAAATTTTAAGATTTTCCCCCTCAAATTCTACAGAAAGAGTTCCTTCATCTACATCAATTTTGGTTTGGGAAGTTTTCATTAATGGGCGCACTAACAAAATGAAGGTAGATATGGATGTAGATTTATCAAATAAATTAAGCACATAAAAATCATCTGGAAATACCACATCATCGATCTACAATAAGACATCCTCAACAATCCTTAGAGGTTGAACATGGGAACGGTCAGCTAATTGTATTATTATACCAGTTTCTGCAAGTCGTTTAACTTAAGCTCTTCGTAAATAGAATACGACATGATATTAATGGATGCACCAGATCTAGCATAGTATGCTTGAACTTCTTATAACCAATCACACAAGGTAACGAAAATATACTTGGATCCTTGATTTTTTT
This sequence comes from Trichosanthes truncata, assembly GCA_033996785.1. Classification (NCBI taxonomy): domain Eukaryota; kingdom Viridiplantae; phylum Streptophyta; class Magnoliopsida; order Cucurbitales; family Cucurbitaceae; genus Trichosanthes; species Trichosanthes truncata. The sequence goes on along the minus strand of JAWPNB010000002.1, from coordinate 51,576,792 downwards.
GGCATATTCTTCTGTAACACGACTGAGACGTTTTCATTTGCTGACTTATTTTCTTTCTCAAATTTTCTTTTGTTGGAACACAACTTCTTAAGAAACTTGGCATATTTAGGGATTCTCTTAACAACATCCAATGATATATTCACTTCTACCTTTCTAAAAATTTTCAAGATCTCTTTGTCTTGCTCATCCTTTTTGGGTTTAGCCAACTTGTTGGGAAAGGGAGCCACTGGAATGTACGAGTTTTAAAGACAAAGGTGGATCAAAATGTACCCACAAGATGTTTTAGGAGACTATTATCCTTTCTTTGTAGTGCTCTGTTCTTCGTCTTTGAGAGGAGGGGTCTTGAATGAATTTTTGTCCCCTTCCACAACATGATTGTACTAACATTCTCTCTTTAGTGCACATCTGGCTATGACGGAAATTTTCCAGAAGTTTGAGCCTCCAACTAGCTAACTAATGTGGTTAGCTGGGTGATCTGGTTTCCCAAGTTCTACATCCCAGCTCCGTCTCTTGTTGAAATTTCAAAGTGCTTTCAGCTAGACTTTTGACAATATCTTCTAGAGGTGTACCTAAGCTAGAACACTAAGCTAGAGATATTCTATTGAAGTTCTGGAGATATTGGCCTCCTTGATTCCCATAACTGAGGTTTGGATGATCCCTCCATCCAGAATTGTATGTATTTGAATAGGGATCATACTTCCTTTTATTCTGGCCTGGGAACCCTCCCATAGCATTTACTTCCTACGTGGAATCTTGTTCATACCAACCTACAGTCATTTGATGAACAAGGGTAGTTAAATTAGATATTTGGCTTTTTAGAGTATTTACCTCTTACCCGATGGATCATTCCACCACCTCTTACTCCAAACAGTTGGGAGTTCTTAGTTGCTTAGCCTCTGTAGGAGTCTTATTCTACAGTACTTCTTCCGCTGCTGCATCTATCATGCCCCTATCCATTTGCAATAGTTCTTCATAGAAATATTGGATTAGAAGTTGGTTAAGGATCTGGTGGTGGTGGAAACTGGCTCACAATCTACTGAATCTCTTCTAGCATTCGTATAAACACTCCTCTGTGATTTGTTGGATCCCATAGATTTCCTTCCTGATGCTTGCAGCTCGAAAGCAAGGAAGAACTTTTCTAGGAAAAATTTCTTCATCTCATTCCACGTGGTAATAGACCTTGATGGCAGATAGTACAACTAGTCCTTGGACTGATCCTTCAAGGAGAAAGGAAATGCCCTCAGATTGATCTGCTTGTCTGTGATTCCATGAGGTTTTATTCCCGAGCAGACAATGTAGAACTCCTTCAGATGCTTGTGAGGGTCCTCACCTGCATAACCACTAAAAATAGGAAGTAAGTGGATTAGACAAGACTTAAGCTTAAAGTCACCTACTAAGTAAGAAAAGGTGATGCAAAGGGACTGCTCATTCAGATAAGGTGCTGCCAGTTGTCTCAAGGTGCTCCTTAGCCATTTTTACTTCAGGTCCAACAAAGTTGGAAGATCCTCCAATGGTCCAATCAAAGTTGGATTCCTCGTTCAGTGCCCGATCTCTTTCTCTCACCTCTTTCCTTAGCCTACGTGCCTTTTATCAATCTCAGGGATAAATTGCAATTCAAAATCTCTAGAAAAGCGAGTCATGCACAAAAAGGAAGAAGAAGCAAGGAGATTTTTTTTTCTTTTTCTTTTTAAAAATTTAACAATGAGAAACTAACAATGGTTCTCCGACAATGACACCAAATTTGAGGCCCACCAAAATAGTATTGATCCCACTATTCTAACTTGTCGAACAAGTGATACCAAGTCAATATCCCAAGGAAACCAAAGTAGTTAATTTCTCAAGATTGAATTTGCCAAGAAAATAAAACAAAAAGGGAGGGGGGTTGTGTTGGTGAATAACAATGAAATAAAACAAAGCAATAAAAATAAATGAAAATAATAGTCTTACCAAACTTCCAATTCAAAGGTACAGTTATCCAATTGTAAAATTGATCATAGGCATTTAAAATGAATTAATCTTTTTATGCAAGAACTTAGTCAACTCATTACAAAAAGCCTTAAATAGTATTAATCCCTCTAAGTTAATTGACTCCAACAAAGCATTATTGTCAGTACTTTAGACCTAATCAATAGGGAATGATGACGTTCCATATTAATTAGATAAAAGAATTACGAGCAATGGGAAGACTAAGATAAACTAATTAGATGAGATAGCTACGACCTAACCAATTTACTTCTTTAATTCCTAGAATTTATTATGTAAGCTATGTGATTATGGAAAAGCCACAAAAAAAAAAACACACATGAGCCAATTCTATTGCTAATAAACTCAATCAATCATGACAAGTACATGTCATTGAATCATGAGTAGCAAGTAAACACACAACAACAAAGAATGCATCAATTCAATTGATATTGCATGCTCACAAATTAAGAATAGAAATTAAAGAATACTTGCATTGAAAGAAAATTACAAATAAAGATCAATCCTCACAACATTACAATTGAAATACAATCAACCTTTGAATCAAAATCATGACGCCTAGCCGCTTATCGTGACTATATAGCTAGAAATCAACAATTACCAATTTTAGACTTCATCGCGATATGATGTCACGTGAATGGATATCAATATTGAGATGACCGTTTAATTCAATAATAACGATCAATATTATTAATTCCATTCATCTCGTCAGTTTTTCATTTGACTGTCACGTCACAACAATTTCACTCTAACGAAGACCATTCAAATCGAGTACTGCGTTGTCAATCAAACTACATACCGAGCATGCACTAAGTTCCCCAAAACCCTAATGTTCGACTAACCAAGAAAATACCCACACCCTCCAACTAAAAACATGAATATGGATACAAATATAAAGCAAGGATCGAAAGTGAAGCTTAAGCCCAAACTATAGGATTGAAATTTAAAATGTTTAAAATAAGGAGTAAAAGTGGACAAAAATTTTTGGTAATACAATAATACATGGATCAAAAGTGATAACTTAGTTCAATTTGGCCTTTCAATAAGATCAAGTCGTTTTCAAGAAAGCTAAAATGATAATGTAATGATAAGAAATACGAAGACATTTTTATTTCAACATGCGTGGAAAAGATTTGTATGTATGATATTTGGTTCCCAAGCTTTGAGCTTTGTTTCCATTTTGTGTCTTCTAAGCCTCTATGCTTTTCATTTTATGTCTAATAAGTCATTGAATATTTGAAAACGTGAAATAGAATATATGCCCCTGTTAAACACAAATTTGAAATATCGATGATTTGGAAGACACTTTAAAATTCCAATTAGACACTTAATTGTAACTGCAATTACAACAACCACTATAAACAAAATGAAATTAAGTTTAAAAGAATGGTCGCGTACCAGCCATTCAATCGAAGAGGTATGCGAAATTTCCATAGTAGGTCTAGAAAATTTCCTCTCAATCGCTTTCAAAATAATAAGTGGAATTTTAACATGTGTCCATAACTTTTATTGCACATGGTTTGATATTTTTATGTCAAATTTAATCATATAACATTAAATAAAATTATTAATTAAGTATATTTTGTTTAATAAATTACTTCATGCTCTTATTATATATTATATATTTTTTAAATTAAAGTATTAAATAGACACAATTATAAGAAATTCATAGACTAAATTTGTAGTCTACTAAAAAAGTTTAATTTATATAAAATGATTCTTTTGTTGTAGATATTTTAAAAATAATAGTAATTGTACCAACATTATTCAAGAATTCATTGGATGCAACTTCTACAAATAGATTCTTTTATTTAATTAATAAATAAATGACGCGGAGGTGTCTTAGGGGGTTTGACAGGTGAAATTTTTATTGACCTAATAGAAGGGACATACCTTAAAATTTTTTGGTTATAACAAATATTAATACTATGATTGTGGATAAGAATGTGTCATAAATGACGTGACAAATAACATCATAATAGATGTGTTATCTTATTGCTTTATAAATGATCATGGCACAGATTGCATAAAAATATAATTTAATGGGTAAAAAAGAAAGTACAATTCCAAGTTTAATTAGAAACGTACATAAAATTCTTCAGATTTCATAAACTAAATGTACACCGTACGGGTTTATAGATATGAAAACATTTTGTAATATTTAATGTTCTAAAATTGATTAGTTTATCAAGACAAAAGAAGATTAAGCCTAAAATATAGGATTGGAATTTAAAATGTTGAAAATAAGGAGCAAAAGTGGACAAAAAATTATGGTAGCACAATAATACGTGGATCAAAAGTGATCACTTGGTTCAATTTGGCCTTTAGGTAAGACCAAGCCGTTTTCAAGAAAGCTAGAACGATGATGTAATGATAAGAAATACGAAGACATTTGTATTTCAACATGCGTGGAAAAGATTTATATGTATGATATTTGGTTCCGAAGGTTTGAGCTTTGTTTCAATTTTGTGTCTTCTAAGCCTCTAAGCTTTTCATTTTATGTCTAATAAGTCATTGAATTTTAGAAAATGTGAAATAGGATATGTGCCCCTGTTAAACACAAAATTCAAATCTCGATTATTTGGTAGACAGTTTGATATTGCAATTAGACACTTGATAGTAACTGCAATTACAAAAACCACTATAAATTAGCGAGAGATTGTACTATTTGTACACTGTGTCAGGATTGACATCAATATAGTGCTGAGTTCGAAGGCTTATATGAGAGGAAAAATTTTCCTACCTCTCCATGGAATGGTTGCCACGTATAGATTATTCTTTTAAACTAAATTTTGATGTAAGCTCTACCAATTTAAATGGCATACACTCCTTAATTTTCATTTTCTCTCTCCCTCGTTTCTCTCTCTATCAAATGATGGAGGAAGATTTTATATGGTAAGCTCTTGCTTGTCAATTCCTTCTTTGATTTTGCTGGAAAGATTGAAGCTTTTTTTTTATTGTAGATTATTCTCGAATAATTTGCAAAGAAATATTTACCTAATGAGTTTGGAATAACCAAACTTCAAACCTCAAATGGTAGAAATTGGCCACTTTTGTACAAATGGAGTCGTAATCGAGGACGTTTTGCATACATTTCAACTGGGTGGAAGCGTTTTGTAGAGGAGAATCTTTCGACAGAAAAGGATTATGGATTCTTCCAATTGATTAAGAAAGGAAAATTTTTATTCACAAAATTACAAGAGGTGCCTCCCTCCCCTTCCCGTTCACTAGTTTCCATTCCATCAAAATGGGAAAATTTCTAGCCCTAAACTATCTTTGGTTCGCCAATAGAAAAGTAGAAGAACAAGAATTACCTTGAGAGAGAGAAACGAAGGAGAGAAAATGAAAATTAAGGATCAATTACATTTACATTTGTGGGGACCATATCAAAATTAAGTTTAAAAGAATGGATGCATAGCAACCATTCAATCATAGAGGTATGCAAAATTTCCAAAGTAGGTCTAGAAATTTTCCCCTCAATCGCTTTCAAAACAACAAGTGGAATTGTAACATGTGTCCTTAACTTTTATTGCATATGGTTTGATATTTTTATGTCAAATTTAATCATATAACATTAAATAAAATTATTAATTCAGTATATTTTGTTTAATAAATTACTTCATGATCTTATTATATATTATATATTTTTTAAAGTAAAGTATAAAATAGACACAATTATAAGAAATTAATAGACGAATTTTGTACACCGTATAGGTTTCTAGATATAAAAACATTTTGTAATATTTAATGTTCTAAAATTGATTAGTTTATCAAGACAAATGAAGATTAAGCCCAAACCATAGGATTGAAATTTTAAATGTTCAAAATAAGGAGCAAAAGTGGACAAAAAAATTTGGTAGTACAAGAATACGTGGACCAAAAGTGATCACATGGTTCAATTTGGCCGTTAGATAAGACCAAGTCGTTTTCAAGAAAGCTAGAACGATAATGTAATGATAAGAAATACGAAGACATTTGAATTTCAACATGGGTAAAAAAGATTTATATGTATGATATTTGGTTCCCAAGGTTTAAGCTTTGTTTAATTTTTGTGTCTTTTAAGCCTCTAAGCTTTTCATTTTATGTCTAATAAGTCATTGAATTTTAGAAAATGTGAAATAGGATATATGCCCCTGTTAAACACAAAATTCAAATCTCGATGATATGGTAGACACTTTGAAATTGTAATTAGACACTTGATTGTAACTGCAATTACAACAGTCACTATAAATTAAGGAGAGATTTTACCATTTGTACACTGTGTCAGGACTGACATCAATATAGTGCCGAGTTCGACGGCTTATATGAGAGGAAAATTTTTCCTACCTCCCCATTTAATGGTTGCCACGTATCAATTATTCTTTTAAACTAAATTTTGATGTGGGCTCTACCAATTTAAATGGCATCCATTCCTTGATTTTCATTTTCTCTCCCTCGTTTTTCTCTCTATCAAAGGTGTGGAGGAAGATTTTTGTAATGACCCGAATTCCTACGACACTCTAGATGCGGAAGCACGACCTAATTACCTCGCTCATGCCCGAAAATTCCAGCAGCATGACGGCGTAACTAGGAGAAAACCAAAATTTACAACAACCTGATAAGAATGAAAACACTTCAATAACTCAGATAATACGCTCAGCATCCAACAAACTACGACAAATATGCTGAGCTTCACATTCAACACAGGATTCTAAGAAACTCTAACCAAATACACGATAACTAAAGAATATTTAAAATTTACAGACCCAACATACATCAAGGTACAAGGAAACAAAACTAAGAATGAAAAACAAGGAAAGAGAATTGGATGGAGTCTCCATAGCCTCGTCAAGTCATCACCTACGTCACCGCCTCGAGAATGTGCTCAAATCTGCAAAACAGACAAAGTAGCAAGGATGAGTATAAACATACTCAGTAAGTAGCCCACTTAAGTGTCCAAAACTTCAAGATAACCTACCACGAAGGCAAACTTTCTTTACTTACACACGTTCTTATACTTCAAATATTTACCTCGAATATTTACTTCAGTTATTTAAATCCTCATTCAACCAACTTCGACTTATACACCTCCTGACTCTAATTTTGTGTCACATCTGCGAGTCCTGTTACCTAGAACCCAAACCTGTGCAGGTATATAACCCTCACACTCATCTCAATAGATAAATCACCCCTAGGTTAGCACACAGACGCTAGGGAACGCATTCCCTACGCTCAACATAATGGGGAATCATCTCTCAGCTAGCACACAGCAATAGGAAACATATCCCTATGCTCAACACAGTGGGGAATCACCCCTAAGCTAGCTCACAGGCACTAGGGAACGCCTTCCCTATGCTCAACATAAATCTCTGGGGTCCTCGCCCCTATGCTAGCACCCACGGCAATAAGGATCGTAACCCTATGCTAGCACCCTCACTCTCATCACATCTAGTCAACCTAGAGTTACAGACTCGCCCAAGAGAGACATAAGATCAAGTGGCTCTTATTTTATCAAGCTCCTTGCATTTTCGCACTACTTTTGGAATCTCTAAGGTAGTCTACCATACCAAAATCATTTGTTATTTCCGGGCCACATTCACAACCTGGCCCAAAGTTCACAAGCACATACTTGTGCTACCGACACATAGCCTTTTATCCCTTTATTCCATAATTCATTTCCATAACCACCCTAGAATTCAAGACGACCAGTAACCCTCTACTCACATTCGGGACCAACTGAAATACGTTTAACATGCCCAATCATTTGCTCATTCTAAACCCACGAAGCACTAACCATGACCCTGCCCACTGAAAACCCTTAAGGTGTTTCAAATCAGTCTCCAGTCCAAATCAATCACCCCAACACCCTATGCTCAGTCAGCTCAACCATAACTTGAGAAAAACTAAACTTCATCCAACTACTTAAGTGTTTCCAAGCATTTCGAGTAAATAAAAAACCCATGCGTAAGCACTTTTAGGGGACTACATTATGATCGTGAACTTTGCAGGCTAATCACAATCACCATTTAAGAATCTCGAGTATAAGCTAATTTAAGGTGCTATACACTGGCCACAATGATCAATCTTTAGTTTACAATCTTAATTCCTTTAACTAGAACAACTACACATTTAGGTCACCTTAAACTCATCACAATAATTCATATTAATTTAACCAATCACGCCATCTTCCATATACTCATATTTACGCAAAAATAACTATTCACAAATATCCACAATCATGTCCAAACTCTTCCATTTACAACCTTGGACAAATTCATAAAGTATTTCATATGCTAACATAATGATCTTGAACTTTAAGCCTCTAATTCCTTTATTCCCACAACTTAGGCCGTTTTAGCTCAAGGCTACTTCTAGACATATCTACTAACCATTTCATACTTCTTAAACATAGTTTTCAAGCATTCTTTCACAATTATCACACTATCAAACTTACATTTCAATCAAAAAGGAATTTGAAAGGCTTAAATCCAAATGACCACTTACCTCGAATATAATAATTAATATTATTCTAGCTGTGAGAATCTCTTCCAAACTCTGGTCTTCCTGCTTAACCTTCAATAATCCAATAAAAATAAGGATTATAAAACTTGGTCCAAGATTCTTGAAATTTCATAATTGAGCTCCATTTAGTCCTTTTTATTTCCTTAGACCGATTTTAATTTAGCACAATATCTCACCCAAATAAAAATGACCGTGCCGAACCTTTAACCTTGCTGGAAATTAACACTTTGCCTCCAATTCGATAGTTTGATCCTCCAATCGATATCCTCAAAATTAAGTGCATTGATTAACGATCGATCCCATTTAAAGTCCTTAATTAAAAACAATTGAGTAACGAAATTACCCAAGTCAGAACACGATCGTAACCGGGATTGTCGAGGCTCAAAAATTGGAATCGGAGACTGCGGCTCGTGCTGCGGCAAACGGCGGCGCGTGGGCGTGCGTGGCCGACGCGTGAGGACTCCAGTTAGCGCGTGGCTCACGGATCTGGACAGATCCAGTCTCGGCGGGTCGAATTTGAGCTTCGTGCAGCATTTTTCGGTGAGGTCTGAGCTGCGCAGCTTCGGGTTGGATGGAAACGGCTTCTGGCGACTGCGTCTTGCTCAGTTGGAGATCGGGCTACACGGCAGTGAGCGAGGAAGAAGGAGAAGACAGACGGATGGGGGGTTCGACTGTGGCTGTCGACAGAGGAAGAAAACGAAGAAGAAGAAGAAGCCGGCAGTGGGTGGGTGCTCTTCGTGAGTTGCAGCAAACGAAGAAGAAGAAGCCAGCGGCGAGGACGCGAAGAATTGGCCGGCGGCGTGTTGCACAGAGACCGACGATGATCTCTGTAAATTGCCGTCCGACGGGAGAGAGAGAGAGAGAGAGAGTTTCGGTGAGGGAGAGGGGCTGTCGGGAGGAAGAAGAAGAGAAAGAAAAAAAATAAAAATAAAAATAAAAATAAAATAATAAATAAATAAATAAATAAAATATATAGTGGATAAGGATGGGGGAGATTATTTTATAAAAAAAAAATCAACTTCCAATTTTGCCCTTCTTCTCTTCTCTAATCCTCCATTTAATCCTAAAAATTAATTTTAAATAATCAAACAATAAGGATTAAAACCTCCCAAACATACCGGCCGTTACAATTTTACATGGTAAGCTTTTGCTTGTACAAACCCATAAATGAACACTTCCTTCTTTTATTTTAATGGAAAGGTTGAAGTTTTTTTTTTTTATTGTAGATTATTCCCAAACCTTTCCAGAGAAATATTTACCTAATGAGTTTGGAACAATCAAACTTCAAAGCTCAAATGGTAGAAATTGGCCACTTTTGTACAAATGGAGTCGAAATCGAGGAAGTTTTGTATACATTTCAACTGGGTGGAAGCGTTTTGTAGAGGAGAATCTTTCGAAAGAAAAGGATTATGGATTCTTCCAATTGATTAAGAAAGGAAAATTTTTATTCACGAAGTTACAAGAGATCCCTCCCTCCCTTCCCCTTCACTAGTTTCCATTCCATCAAAAAGGAAAAATTTTCTAGTCCTAAACTACCTCCGATTCGCCCATGGCAAAACAGAAGAACGAGAAGTACCTTGAGAAAGAGAAATGAAGGAAGGAAAAGGAAAATTAAGGAATTTATTACATTTAAATTTGATAGGCCCACATCAAAATTAAGTTTAAAAGAATGGACGAATAGCAGCCATTCAATCACAGAGGTATGCAAAATTTCCATAGTAGGTCTACAAATTTTCTGCTCGATTGCTTTCAAAAAAACAAGTGGAATTTTAACATGTGTCCATAACTTTTATTGCACACGGTTTGATATTTTTATGTCAAATTTAATCATATAACATTAAATAAAATTATTAATTACATATATTTTGTTTAAAATTTTAATTAATACAAAAAGATTTTTTTTTATTGTAGATATTTTAAAAATAATAGTAATTGTACCAACATTATTCTAGAATTCATTCGATGCAACTTCCGCAAATAAATTCTTCTAATTAATTTATCAGTAAATGACGTGGATGTATCTTGGGTGTTTGGAAGGTGAAATTTTTATTGACATAATGGAAGGGACAACCTTAAAAAAATCTTTGTATAACAACTATTCAAAACTATGATTGTGGATAAGAATGAGTGATAAATTACATGACAAACAACACCATAATAGATGTGTTATCTTATTTCTTTACGAATGATCATGGCATAGATTACATAAAAACATAATTTAATGCGTAAAAAAGAAAGTACAATTCCAAGTTCAATTAGAAACGTAAATTAAATTCTTCAGATTTCATAAACGAAATGTACTCCGTACGTATTTAGAGATATAAAAACATTTTGTAATTTTAATGTTCTAAAATTTATTAGTTTATCAAGACAAAAAAGATTAAGCCCAAACCATAGGATTGAAATTTTAAATGTTCAAAATAAGGAGCAAAAGTGGACAAAAAATTTTGGTAGTACAATAATACGTGGATCAAAAGTGATCACTTGGTTCAATTTGGCCTTGAGATAAGACCAATCCGTTTTCAAAAAAGCTAGAACGATAATGAAATGATAAGAAAGACGAAGACATTTGTATTTCAACATGCGTGTAAAAGATTTATATGTATGATATTTGGTTCCCAAGGTTTGTGCTTTGTTTCAATTTTGTGTCTTCTAAGCCTCTAAGCTTTTCATTTTATGTCTAATAAGCCATTGAATTTTAGAAAATGTGAAATAGGATATATGCCCCAGTTAAACACAAATTTCAAATCCCTATGATTTGGTAGACACTTTGAAATTGCAATTAGACACTTGATTGTAACTGCAATTACAACAACCACTATAAATTAGGGAGAGATTGTACCATTTGTACACTGTGTCAGGACTGACATCAATATAGTGTCGTGACAGCTTATATGAGAGGAAAAATTTTCCTATCTCCCCATTTAATGGTTGCCACGTATCCATTATTCTTTTAAACTAAATTTTGATGTGGGCTCTACGGCATTCATTCCTTAATTTTCATTTTCTCTCTCCCTTGTTTCTCTCTCTATCAAACGGTGGAGGAAGATTTTACATGGTAAGCTCTTGCTTGTACAAACCCACAAACGAACATTTTCTTCTCTTATTTTGCTGGAAAGATTGAAGCTTTCTTTTTCTTTTTAGATTATTCCTGAAGAATTTGCAGAGAAATTTTTACCTAATGAGTTTGGAATAATCAAACTTCAAACCTCAAATGGTAGAAATTGACCACTTTTATACAAATGGAGTCGAAATAGAGGAAGTTTTGCATAAATTTAAACTGGGTGGAAGCGTTTTGTAGAGGAAAATCTTTCGAAAGAAAAGGATTATGGATTCTTCCAATTGATTAAGAAAGACAAATTTTTATTGACGAAATTCCAAGAGATCCCTTCCTCCCCTTCCCCTTCATTAGTTTTTATTCCATCAAAACGGGAAAATTTAGTCCTAAACTACCTCCAGTTCGCCCACAGCAAAAGAGAAGAACAAGAAGTACCTTGAGAGAGATAAACGAATAAGAGGAAAGGAAAATGAAGGAATCACTTGCATTTAAATTTGTGGGGCCCACATCAAAATTAAGTTTAAAAGAATGGATGCGTAGCAGCCATTCAATCGAAGAGGTATGCAAAATTTCCATAGTAGGTGTCATACCTAGCATTTTTTTTTTTTTGGTCATTAGTAGAATTAAAAGTTGTATAAGATTATTTAAGTTTAACTTGAATAACTTGGAATTGGAGTTGAAGGTGGAAAAAAAAAGGGCAAAAAGGGTATTGACTGTTGTGATGGTTGTGTTTTTATTCTTTTTCTTTTGTTTTTTAAAAAAAAATAGAAAAGAAAGGAAAAAGGAAAGGGTCAAATCAAAACCCTTTACTCTCTCCCCCTCACTCTCGATTTTTCCCCTCTTCTTGGCCTATCTCTCCTCTTTTTATTATTAGTATTTTTATCCCCAAATTCAAACCCACATTCCCATTCATCTCTCTCTCTCTCTCTCTCTCTCTCTCTCACCGTTTAAACCCCCCCTTCATCTTCTTCTTCGCACGCCGTCCGACTAGTGAGCCTCATCACCACCTGCACGTCTGACCAGCATTCGTCACCCCATCTGCGCGTCTGACCAGCAAGCGTCGCCGCCGCCTCTTTCTTCTTTCTCGGAGAACTGCTCGCCGGTCAGATGACATTTCAGCCGAGCCATCACTAACTAGCCGGATCTGTCACCTACACGCCGACTAGAATCTCGTCGGAGCCCGGATCTGCCCAGACCAGTCTTCACGAGCCTTCACGCGCCGCCGTCCATGTGCTCACATGCTGTCTCCTCCTGATCGACATTTTGAAACCCGAATAGCGAAGCTCCCGATCGTGTTCTGATTTTTGGTAACTTTGGGTCACTGATATGATTTTTGGATTAAGAATTTTGAGATTTATTTGATCGATGAGCTAATTTTGGGTTGGGCAAATTAAATTTCAGGATTCCCATTGCTATTGGGGACAAATTGTTGAATTGAAGTTAATTCGATAAAATTCCAGCCCATATCCAGTACTGTACAGCCACCTCTTGGTTTCATTTCATTTGGGTGAGCGTTCTGTACTAAATTAACATTGGTCTAAGGAAATAAAAGGGACTGATTTACCTTTTAAAAATGACCTCAAGCCATTGGACAAATTTTACATGACACCCATTACATTTGGGGACAATTATGGGACTTTTTGAGACTTTTTTTAGACTATTGAACAGAACTGCGAACTTAAGGCTCAGTAAAATTAAAACAAAGTGCTGGCATAGTAAAGGTTAAAAAAAATTGGATTATTTGGGAGTCATAATTAAGAAAGTACAAGGAAACTGGTCTAAAGTTATAACTCTTTTCTTATATGGGTTATTGAAGGTTAATAGGAGGCCAAGTTGGGATTGGAGGATTTGTCACAGATTTCAAGGAACTGTGTTATTGACCAAAAATTTGAAAGGTGAGATTTTCACCACCTTTTAATTAAAACCCCAAAAGTCAAATATGGAGTCCTTGATTATGTTTATTTAAATTTAATTAGTCTGTTTGTTAGGATATTGCGTTATTGCCAGTGGTGCTTATATTTCAGCAAGTGATTTTTAGGGCTTGTGCTATTATAATTTGTTTCTGTCTTGAGGTAAGTAGCTTTTGGATTAAGCCCTTTGTGATTATTATTTTAAGCATGGACCAAGTTGGAGATGAATGCAAATGTATGTAAAATGTCTAGAATCTTTTTGTTATTAAGAATGTATTACTGGGTGGTCAGTTCTGAATTGCATCTTGAGTTGATAGTTACTTGAGAATGTGGTAGATGGATTCAGGGGCTTAAATTTATGAGATAAATAGTTTAGCATGTGTATAACCTTGATTGCCATTATGTTTGAAACTCCTATGTTGTGCTTGAATTCGTGATTAGCTCTGATTGATGTGGATGGAAAGTTAATCCTGAGACCCTAATTACCCTGACCTTCGGGTTGATGTGGTTGTGTTGTTGTAAAGTCTTGAGAACCTTGGTAGGCTTAGGGAATAACTTAGGACCGTTAGGCTAGTGACACTTACCACCCCACCTGGAGCATGCTTGCTGTGATGATTATGTGATATGATAGATGAGGGGTTGTGTACCCTATTTTGTGATGGAATGAAGGGAGGGTCCTTCATTGCAGGTGCTGGCCAGTGTGGCTCGAGGGTCGTGGACTCTCTTGCTGTATGCTAGCTGTGGGGATGAAGCCCACTAAGTGATAGGTGCTGGCCAGTGTGGCTTAAAAGTCGTGGACTCTCCTGCTATATGCTAGCAGTGGGGATGAAGCCCACGGATCAGAAGTATGGCTCTGAGGTTTTAGTAGTGAAACTATACTATAGGTGAAGAAGGTTAGGTGGTCATTTAGCTGAGATAGTGTAGACCTGAAGTAAGATCAGGAGTTGAACGTCTGTGAGGTGGTCAGTGAACCTTGGATTTAAGTGGGCTACTTACTGAGTATTTTTATACTGATTCAATGCTACTTTTTTTCCTTTCAAGTGGCCAGTAGACTCTGGAGATGCGTGGCACGAGGCATTGGCATGGCTAGACAATGGAGAACCGTCTTCCTGTTCCTTAGTATCGTAGAGTTGTTCTGGTTGTTTTGATTCTTTGATTTATTTGTTTTTATTTTTTTATTTTATTTTATTTTCGTGTCTAGTTTATTTTTGATGTGAAACTCTGGTCTTGCAATAAAAGTATTAGGAGTTGTGGTTTTCAATTTGTATTTATTGAAACGGGATCCCAGGTTGAGATTTGTTTCTGAACGTATTAGCATGAAGTTTAGTTTTTTTTTGTTTTGTTAATTTTGTTTTAAAACTCTCCTTTACATGACTACGCAAGCTTCAAGTAGCGATCCAAGGTGCGTCGTTACAGTAGGTCTAGAAAATTTTCCCTCAATCGCTTTCAAAACAACAAGTGGAAGTATCCATAACTTTTATTGCACATGGTTTAATATTTTTATGTCAAATTTAATCATATAACATTAAATAAAATTATTAATTAACTATATTTTGTTTAATAAATTACTTCATGATCTTATTATGTATTATATATATTTTAAACTAAAGTATAAAATAGACACAATAATAAGAAATTAATAGACTAATTTTGTAGTCTAATAAAAAAGTTTAATTAATACAAAAAGATATTTTTTTTTTATTGTAGATATTTTAAAAACAATAGTACTTGTACCAACATTATTCAATAATTCATTCGATGCAACTTCCGCAGAAAAATTCTTTTAATTAATTTATCAATAAATGACGTGGATGCATCTTGGGTGTTTGGAAGGTGAAATTTTTATTGACATAATGGAAGGGACAACCTTAAAAAAATCTTTGTATAACAAATATTCAAAACTATGATTGTGGATAAGAATGAGTGATAAATGACATGACAAACAACACCATAATAGATATGTTATCTTATTTCTTTATAAATGATCATGGCATAGGTTGCATAAAAATATAATTTAATGGGTAAAAAAGAAAGTACAATTCCAAGTTTAATTAGAAATGTAGATAAAATTCTTCAGTTTTCATAAACGAAATATACACCGTACGTGTTTGGAGACATAAAGACATTTTGTAATTTTTAATGTTCTAAAATTTAATAGTTTATCAAGACAAATGAAGATTAAGCCCAAACCATCGGATTGAAATTTAAAATGTTTAAAATAAGGAGCAAAAGTGGACCAAAAATTTTGGTCGTACAATAATACGTGGATCAAAAGTGATCACTTGGTTCAATTTGGCTTTGAGATAAGACCAAGTCGTTTTCAAGACAGATAGAACGATAATGTAATGATAAGAAATATGATGACGTTTGTATTTCATCATTCGTGGAAAAGATTTATATGTAAGATATTTGGTTGCCAAGGTTTGAGCTTTGTTTCAATTTCGTGTCTTCTAAGCCTCTGAGCGTTTCATTTTATGTCTAATAAGTCATTTAATTTTAGAAAATGTAAATTAGCATATATGCCCCGGTTAAACATAAATTTGAAATCTCGATGATTTAGTAGACAATCTGAAATTGAAATTATACACTTGAATGTAACTGCAATTACAAAATCCACTACAAATTAGGGAGAGGTTGTACCATTTACACACTATGTCAGGACTAACATCAATATAGTGCCGAGTTCGATGGCTTATATGAGACGAAAGTTTTTCCTACCTCCCCATTGAATGGTTGCCACGTATCCATCATTTATCTAAACTAAATTTTGATGTGGGTTCTACCAATTTAAATGGCATCCATTCCTTAATTTTAAATTTCTCTCTCCCTCATTTCTCTCTCTATCAAACGGTGGAGGAAGATTTTACATGGTAAGCTTTTGCTTGTACAAACCTACAAACGAACACTTTCTTCTCTGATTTTGTTGGAAAGATTGAAGCTTTTTTTATTGTAGATTATTCCCAAAGAATTTGCAGAGAAATATTTACCTAATGAGTTAGGAATAATCAAACTTCAAACCTCAAATGGTAGAAATTGGCCACTTTTGTACAAATGTAGTTGAAATCGAGGAAGTTTTGTACACATTTCAACTGGGTGGAAGCGTTTTGTAGTGGAAAATCTTTCGAAAGATAAGGATTATGGATTCTTCCAATTGATTAAGAAAAGCAAATTTTTATTCATGAAATTACAAGATATCCCCCCCTCTCCTTCCACTTCACTAGTTTCCATTCCATCAAAATGGGAAAATTTCTAGTCCTAAACTACCTCTAGTTCACCCATGTCAAAAGAGAAGAAGGATAAGTACCTTGAGAGACAGAAACGAAAGAGACAAAAGGAAAATTAAAGAATCAATTACATTTAAATTTGTGGGGCCACCATCATAATTAAGTGAAAGTAATGGATGCATAGAAGCCATTCAATCGAAGATGTATACAAAACTTCTATATATATAGTAGGTCTACAAATTTTCCCCTCAATCGCTTTCAAAACAACAAGTGGAATTTTAACATCTGTCCATAAATTTTTTTGGACATGGTTTGATATTTTTATGTTAAATTTAATCATATAACATTAAAAAAAATTATTAATTAAGTATATTTTGTTTAATAAATTACTTCATGATTTTATTATATATTATATATTTTTTAAACTAAACTATAAAATAGACACAATTATAATAAATTAATAGACTAATTTTGTAGTCTAATAAAAAAGTTTAATTAATACAAAAAGATATATTTTTTTATTGTAGATATTTTAAAAATAATAGTAATTGTACCAACATTATTCAAGAATTCATTCGATGCAACTTCCGCAGATAAATTCTTTTAATTAATTTATCAATAAATGACGTGGATGCATCTTGGGTGTTTGGAAGGTGAAATTTTTACTCACATAATGGAAGGGACAACCTTAAAAAAATCTTTGTATAACAAATATTCAAAACTATGATTGTGGATAAGAATGAGTGATAAATGACATGACAAACAACACCATAATAGATGTGTTATATTATTTCTTTATAAATGATCATGGCATAGGTTGCATAAAAATATAATTTAATGGGTAAAAAAGAAAGTACAATTCCAAGTTTAATTAGAAACGTAGATAAAATTCTTCAGTTTTCATAAACGAAATGTACACCCTACGTGTTTGGAGACATAAAGACATTTTGTAATTTTTAATGTTCTAAAATTTAATAGTTTATCAAGACAAATGAAGATTAAGCCCAAACCATCGGATTGAAATTTAAAATGTTTAAAATAAGGAGCAAAAGTGGACCAAAAATTTTGGTCGTACAATAATACGTGGATCAAAAGTGATCACTTGGTTCAATTTAGCTTTGAGATAAGACCAAGTCGTTTTCAAGACAGATAAAACGATAATGTAATGATAAGAAATACGATGACGTTTGTATTTCATCATTCGTGGAAAAGATTTATATGTAAGATATTTGGTTGCCAAGGTTTGAGCTTTGTTTCAATTTCGTGTCTTCTAAGCCTCTGAGCGTTTCATTTTATGTCTAATAAGTCATTTAATTTTAGAAAATGTAAATTAGCATATATGCCCCGGTTAAACATAAATTTGAAATCTCGATGATTTAGTAGACAATCTGAAATTGAAATTATACACTTGAATGTAACTGCAATTACAAAATCCACTACAAATTAGGGAGAGGTTGTACCATTTACACACTATGTCAGGACTAACATCAATATAGTGCCGAGTTCGATGGCTTATATGAGACGAAAGTTTTTCCTACCTCCCCATTGAATGGTTGCCACGTATCCATCATTTATCTAAACTAAATTTTGATGTGGGTTCTACCAATTTAAATGGCATCCATTCCTTAATTTTAAATTTCTCTCTCCCTCATTTCTCTCTCTATCAAACGGTGGAGGAAGATTTTACATGGTAAGCTTTTGCTTGTACAAACCTACAAACGAACACTTGCTTCTCTGATTTTGTTGGAAAGATTGAAGCTTTTTTCATTGTAGATTATTCCCAAAGAATTTGCAGAGAAATATTTACCTAATGAGTTAGGAATAATCAAACTTCAAACCTCAAATGGTAGAAATTGGCCACTTTTGTACAAATGTAGTTGAAATCGAGGAAGTTTTGTACACATTTCAACTGGGTGGAAGCGTTTTGTAGTGGAAAATCTTTCGAAAGATAAGGATTATGGATTCTTCCAATTGATTAAGAAAAGCAAATTTTTATTCATGAAATTACAAGATATCCCCCCCTCTCCTTCCACTTCACTAGTTTCCATTCCATCAAAATGGGAAAATTTCTAGTCCTAAACTACCTCTAGTTCACCCATGTCAAAAGAGAAGAAGGATAAGTACCTTGAGAGACAGAAACGAAAGAGACAAAAGGAAAATTAAAGAATCAATTACATTTAAATTTGTGGGGCCACCATCATAATTAAGTGAAAGTAATGGATGCATAGAAGCCATTCAATCGAAGATGTATACAAAACTTCTATATATATAGTAGGTCTACAAATTTTCCCCTCAATCGCTTTCAAAACAACAAGTGGAATTTTAACATCTGTCCATAAATTTTTTTGGACATGGTTTGATATTTTTATGTTAAATTTAATCATATAACATTAAAAAAAATTATTAATTAAGTATATTTTGTTTAATAAATTACTTCATGATTTTATTATATATTATATATTTTTTAAACTAAACTATAAAATAGACACAATTATAATAAATTAATAGACTAATTTTGTAGTCTAATAAAAAAGTTTAATTAATACAAAAAGATATATTTTTTTATTGTAGATATTTTACAAATAATAGTAATTGTACCAACATTATTCAAGAATGCATTCGATGCAACTTTCGCAGATAAATTCTTTTAATTAATTTATCAATAAATGACGTGGATGCATCTTGGGTGTTTGGAAGGTGAAATTTTTACTCACATAATGGAAGGGACAACCTTAAAAAAATCTTTGTATAACAAATATTCAAAACTATGATTGTGGATAAGAATGAGTGATAAATGACATGACAAACAACACCATAATAGATGTGTTATATTATTTCTTTATAAATGATCATGGCATAGGTTGCATAAAAATATAATTTAATGGGTAAAAAAGAAAGTACAATTCCAAGTTTAATTAGAAACGTAGATAAAATTCTTCAGTTTTCATAAACGAAATGTACACCCTACGTGTTTGGAGACATAAAGACATTTTGTAATTTTTAATGTTCTAAAATTTAATAGTTTATCAAGACAAATGAAGATTAAGCCCAAACCATCGGATTGAAATTTAAAATGTTTAAAATAAGGAGCAAAAGTGGACCAAAAATTTTGGTCGTACAATAATACGTGGATCAAAAGTGATCACTTGGTTCAATTTAGCTTTGAGATAAGACCAAGTCGTTTTCAAGACAGATAAAACGATAATGTAATGATAAGAAATACGATGACGTTTGTATTTCATCATTCGTGGAAAAGATTTATATGTAAGATATTTGGTTGCCAAGGTTTGAGCTTTGTTTCAATTTCGTGTCTTCTAAGCCTCTGAGCGTTTCATTTTATGTCTAATAAGTCATTTAATTTTAGAAAATGTAAATTAGCATATATGCCCCGGTTAAACATAAATTTGAAATCTCGATGATTTAGTAGACAATCTGAAATTGAAATTATACACTTGAATGTAACTGCAATTACAAAATCCACTACAAATTAGGGAGAGGTTGTACCATTTACACACTATGTCAGGACTAACATCAATATAGTGCCGAGTTCGATGGCTTATATGAGACGAAAGTTTTTCCTACCTCCCCATTGAATGGTTGCCACGTATCCATCATTTATCTAAACTAAATTTTGATGTGGGTTCTACCAATTTAAATGGCATCCATTCCTTAATTTTAAATTTCTCTCTCCCTCATTTCTCTCTCTATCAAACGGTGGAGGAAGATTTTACATGGTAAGCTTTTGCTTGTACAAACCTACAAACGAACACTTTCTTCTCTGATTTTGTTGGAAAGATTGAAGCTTTTTTTATTGTAGATTATTCCCAAAGAATTTGCAGAGAAATATTTACCTAATGAGTTAGGAATAATCAAACTTCAAACCTCAAATGGTAGAAATTGGCCACTTTTGTACAAATGTAGTTGAAATCGAGGAAGTTTTGTACACATTTCAACTGGGTGGAAGCGTTTTGTAGTGGAAAATCTTTCGAAAGATAAGGATTATGGATTCTTCCAATTGATTAAGAAAAGCAAATTTTTATTCATGAAATTACAAGATATCCCCCCCTCTCCTTCCACTTCACTAGTTTCCATTCCATCAAAATGGGAAAATTTCTAGTCCTAAACTACCTCTAGTTCACCCATGTCAAAAGAGAAGAAGGATAAGTAACATGAGAGACAGAAACGAAAGAGACAAAAGGAAAATTAATGAATCAATTACATTTAAATTTGTGGGGCCAGCATCATAATTAAGTGAAAAGAATGGATGCATAGAAGCCATTCAATCGAAGATGTATGCAAAATTTCTATATATAGTAGGTCTACAAATTTTCCCCTCAATCGCTTTTAAAACAACAAGTGGAATTTTAACATATGTCCATAAATTTATTTGGACATGGTTTGATATTTTTATGTCAAATTTAATCATATAACATTAAATAAAATTATTAATTAAGTATATTTTGTTTAATAAATTACTTCATGATTTTATTATATATTATATCTTTTTTAAACTAAAGTATAAAATAGACACAATAATAAGAAATTAATAGGCTAATTTTGTAGTCTAATAAAAAAGTTTAATTAATACAAAAAGATTTTTTTATTGTAGATATTTTAAAAATAATAGTAATTGTACCAACATTATTCAAGAATTCATTCTATGCAACTTCCGCAGATAAATTATTTTAATTAATTTATCAATAAATGACGTGGATGCATCTTGGGTGTTTGGAAGGTGAAATTTTTATTGACATATTGGAAGGGACAACCTTAAAAAAATCTTTGTATAACAAATATTCAAAACTATGATTGTGGATAAGAATGAGTGATAAATGACATGACAAACAACACTATAATAGATGTGTTATCTTATTTCTTTATAAATGATCGTGGCATAGGTTGCATGAAAATATAATTTAATGGGTAAAAAAGAAAGTACAATTCCAAGTTTAATTAGAAACGTAGATAAAATTCTTCGGTTTTCATAAACGAAATGTAAACCGTACGTGTTTGGAGATATAAAGACATTTTGTAATTTTTAATGTTCTAAAATTTAATAGTTTATCAAGACAAATGAGGATTAAGCCCAAACCATCGGATTGAAATTTAAAATGTTTAAAATAAGGAGCAAAATTGGACCAAAATTTTTGGTCGTACAGTAATACGTGGATCAAAAGTGATCACTTGGTTCAATTTGGCTTTGAGATAAGACCAAGTCGTTTTCAAGACAAATAGAACAATAATGTAATGATAAGAAATACGATGACGTTTGTATTTCATCATTCATGGAAAATATTTATATGTAAGATATTTGGTTGCCAAGGTTTGAGCGTTGTTTCAATTTCGTTTGTTCTAAGCCTCTAAGCGTTTCATTTTATGTCTAATAAGTCATTTAGTTTTAGAAAATGTAAATTAGGATATATGCCCCGGTTAAACATAAATTTGAAATCTCGATGATTTAGTAGACAGTCTGAAATTGAAATTAGACACTTGAATGTAACTGCAATTACAACATCCACTACAAATTAGGGAGAGGTTGTACCATTTGTACACTATGTCAGGACTAACATCAATATAGTGTCGAGTTCGATGGCTTATATGAGACGAAAGTTTTTCCTACCTCTTCATTGAATGGTTGCCACGTATCCATCATTCTTTTAAACTAAATTTTGATGTGGGCTCTACCAATTTAAATGGCATCTATTCCTTAATTTTAAATTTCTCTCTCCCTCGTTTCTCTCTCTATCGAACGGTGGAGGAAGATTTTACATGGTAAGCTTTTGCTTGTACAAACCTACAAACGAACACTTCCTTCTCTGATTTTGCTGGAAAGATTGAAGCTTTTTTTTATTGTAGATTATTCCCAAAGAATTTGAAGAGAAATACTTACCTAATAAGTTAGGAATAATCAAACTTCAAACCTCAAATGGTAGAAATTGGCCACTTTTGTACAAATGGAGTTGAAATCGAGGAAGTTTTGCATACATTACAAGTTGGTGGAAACATTTTGTAGAGGAAAATCTTTCGAAAGAAAAGGATAGTGGATTCTTCGAATTGATTAAGAAAGGAAAATTTTTATTCTCGAAATTACAAGATATCCCTCCCTCTCCTTCCCCTTCACTAGTATCCATTCCATCAAAACGGGAAAATTTCTAGTCCTAAACTACCTCTGGTTCATGCATGGCAAAAGAGAAGAAGGAGAAGTACCTTGAGAGACAGAAACGAAGGAGACAAAAGGAAAATTAAAGAATCAATTACATTTAAATTTGTGGGTCCCACATCAAATTAAGTTTAAAAGAATGGACGCGTAGCAACCATTCAATCGAAGAGGTATGCATAATTTCAATAGTAGGTCTACAATATTTTCCGTTGATTGCTTTCAAAACAACAAGTGAAATTTTAACGTGTTTCCATAACTTTTATTGCACATGGTTTGATATTTTTGTGTCAAATTTAATTGTATAAAAAGTTTAATTTATACAAACAGATTTTTTTTATTGTAGATATTTTAAAAATAATTATAATTGTACCAATATTATTCTAGAATTTATTCGATGCAACTTCCCCAAATAATTTTTTTAATTTAATTAATCAATAAACGATGTGGAGGTGTCTTGGGGGTATGAAAGGTGAACATTTTTTTGACCTAATCAGTGGCGAATTTAGAACTTTATGAAAATGGGGCTTGATATATTTGGATTTTCGTTTGTTCACTACTATAAATGTGGGATTTCATGACTTTCAAAAATTGTCTTAACCACATTCCGTTATTCTTTTTTTCAATCTTTGAATCAACCATCAAAGAAAGAGTATCAATGACACATCAAAAAAATTGTCATTATTTTGTGTTTTATGACTGTTTTTGCAGTCAACAATAAACAATTACTTGCATTCATAAATTGTTACTATCAAATTTTCTATGACAATTCATCATTGTCAATAAATAACTCAAGAATTTGACTTTTCTTTCAAGGTATAGATATTAACGACAGTAAATAACCATCAACAAAATGTTTATATTGACATTGCGCCATCGTCACAAAACGTTAATAATGTCACCTTTTTAGTATCAAGAATACCTTAATCAAGACACCTTTTTTACGTCACATGTCTTCCTTGGTTGACTATATATCTTATTGTCAAAAAAAAGTTCATACGATGACACCTATCTATCGTCACAGAAATTTGGTTGATGACAGTATTACATTGTCAAATAAATAAATCTCATGATTGTTTTGTTAAATGTCAAAGAAATTCTTATAATGATGGAAATTATTAGTTTGATACCTTATAGCATGCAAAATAGTGCTATCTCGTGGCTTAGATTTATGCTAGTTTTGCCATGCTTTTGTGTGCTTTCATGTATTTTTATGTTTATTTTTCAGAAATCGAGCATTTGGAGCAAAACCGGAGAATTGTAAGATAATTGGACAAATTTGAGCAACTTAAGGCTATATTTGAGGATTCAAGTGTTGAAGAGAAAGGACAAGGTAATTCGACCCGAGAGTATAGCATTGCAACGCCATTTGAGAATCATGTCAACCTTGAAAACTCAAAGGCATAGTGTTACAACACTGCTTATAATGTTGCAACGCTAGTCGAAGAAGATTTTTTCTTTCTTTGCAAAAGTTTAAGGACAGCGTTGCAACGCTTTCTCGACTCTATTTAAGAAACTTTTTCATTCGAGCAAAGAGAATTGTTTTGAGAGCCTAAAACCCTAATTTCAATAAGCAGCATTGTTTTGGGACCTAGAGAGCACTTTGGAGAGCTAAGGAGGAGACTCAAGGCTCAAGATCGTGGGACATCATGAAGAGAACGAGTGTGACAAGAGTCGTCAAGTTTTTCTTTTTTCCCTTTACTTTGTTTCCTTCAATTTTAGGATTCTTTTGAGCTAAACCTCTTGTATTAATTTGAGTATTTCAAACTCTTGGATGGTTGTGATTGTAGAACTTGCATTTGATTTTGAGTTGTTATATATCGTAACGTTATTTGTGCACCCTTGTGTTTATGCTCATAACTTTTAGCCAAAGTTAGTTTTTAGAATTTGAGTTTTAGCTTGAAAGAGTAGAACTTGAATTGAGATGTGGTTGCATAACTAATAAAAGAGTATTGCATGAGAATGAATATTTTGTTATTAGATGTCGTTATAGAAACCTGTTAATGCCATGCATGAGTAGTAAAAATAGACTGAATGGGTGATTTATTACTTATTGATGAGATCAATTGAGCTTGAAAAGGCCAATTAGATAGATTAGAAATTCTTGACTTATAGTGTTGCATGTTATAACTTTTCTTAGTCAAATTAAGTTTGTGTTTCATATTAATTCAATCTCCAATGTCTCTCTAAATGGACTCCAACCTTGTAAATATTTAGCTTAGTTTTATATTCTTGTTTCAATCTAAGTTTAGGTTCTCTAAATAAAATTAGGTGTGAGAAACCATGGTCTTTAATTAAATCTAAGAACTCCAATCGCTATGGATGACCCTAGCCACTATTATTGCAAAATATTTTGAGGCTTGTTTTATAAATTAATATGATAAGAGCCTTCGACAAGTCATTCATCAAATTGGCGCCGTTGCCGGGGATTGACATATTTTAATTTAATTAATATCATGGTGAACGTGCTTGATCTTAATTTAAAGTGTAAATAATGTATATGTGTATAATTTTCTTCTTTTGTTTTTCCTTGTATATGTGAATAGTTGTGTAGTGTTTATTTTTCTTGTTTTAATTGTATTTCTCTTATTTTAGTTTTTTTTTTGTTGTGTAAATTATGTATATTTTGTGTATTAGTGTATTTTTTTTTTGTTTTGTTGTATATTTTGTTGTATATTATCCTTGTATAATTTTTGTAGATTATGTATTTTAAGTGTAAAATATGTATACTATTTCTCTTGTGTTTTTCCTTGTTGTTTGGTTGAATTTCCTATACTCTATAAAATACTTTATTTCCTTGTTTTTGTTTTGATTTTGTTAAGTTCCTTTGTTCATTTTGTGTGTAGTTTTTGTTTAGTTAGTTTCGTTTTAGTTTTTCTTTCTACTTGTTTTTGTTACTAGGCTCACTTGCATTGTGCCTGAAACAAGAAGAATGCCTCACAAAACTGATAGCGTAAATATGGGTATTGTAAACCAAGAAGTAAATTTTATTTATAATGCATTAGGGTAAATTAATGATAGAGCAAGATGATATGTTAGATGACACTTTGGATGATGATTTTGATAAAACTGAAATGATAGAATCACGTGCATTAGAGTTTAAACATTTACCTGAGCATCTTTGTTATGCTTTCCTAGGCAAGTTTTCAACTTTTCGTGTCATTATTTCTGCCAAATTGAATAAAGAGGAAGAAGAAAAGTTCATAAAAGTCTTAAGTAAGCATAAGTTTGCATTAGGGTAGTCCATCAATGACATTAAAGGTATTAGTTCATCCATAGTCATGGATAAGAAACTGATGGAAGATACCTTTAATCCATCAGTAGAAGCCTAGAGGGCACTTAATCTTGCAATGAAAGACATTATGAAGGCTGACGTATTGAAACTCTTAAATGCAAGGATTATTACGTGATTTCTGACAGTTCTTGGGCGAGTCTTGTGCAAGTAGTCCCCAAAAAATGAGGCAGGATAGTGGTGAAAAATAACAAAGATGATTCCTCTCCACTAGGACAGGGGCGGGTTGGCGTGTGTGCATTGATTACAAGAAGTTGAATAAGGCTACAAGAAAAGATCACTTCCCTCTTCCTTTTATTGATCAAATGCTTGACAGATTAGCTGGCTTCCCTTATTATTGTTTTCTTGATGGTTACTCAGGCTATAATAAGACTGTTATTGCTCTAGAGGACTAGGAGAAAACGACCTTTATATGCCTTTATGGGATGTATGCGTTTAGGAGGATGTCCTTCGAACTATGCAATGCACCTACTATTGTTCAGCGTTGCATGATGGCCACCTTTCATGACATGATAGAGGAGATTATGGAGGATTTATGGATGATTTCTCAATCTTTGGATCTTCATTTGATTCTTGTTTGCATAATCTTTCTCTTGTGTTGCAGAGGTGCCAAGAAACTCACTTTGTTCTTAATTTAGCCTTTTATAAATGACGATGACATAGATTACATAAAAATATAATTTAATAGGTAAAAAAAAAAAGTGAATTAAGAAACATAAATAAAATTCTTCACATTTCATAAACTAAATGGCACCGTGTTTAGAAATATAAAAATATTTTGTAATTTTTAATGTTTTAAATTTTATTAGTATATTATTTAAAGTTTAATTAAAATTTTATGTATTAATTAGTTGTTCAAAGTTAAAATAATTTTTTATCTACATTATTCAAATAAATCTCGAGAAAATGGAAAAACGGGCCTTTTTCCATAAAAATTGAAATCCATTACACTTTATATTTAAAATAAAAATGCATAAAGGTGAAATCCACGTTTTTGGGCTGCATAAATTTATTCCGGCTTGCAAGTTGCAGCCAAGTTTTGGTCTCCTATATATAATGATTGTTGATGAAGAAGAAAATAACTCATTCGGCAAGACAACCCATGGCGTCAAAATCTGCCCTCTTGCTCTCTCTCTGCGTTCTTCTTTCCTTCTCTATCATCGGTCACTCTGAATCTGATGTATTTCTCTCCCACTTTTCTCCTCTAGTCTCGTATCTTCAGCCTGAAATGAATAATACTAAAATTCACTGATAAACACTATATTTTTTATTTGGTTGATGCAGGGCACTGCAAACTGCGTGTATACAATGTATGTCAAAACCGGGGATATCATATTTGCAGGGACGGGCTCGGTGATTAGCGTGACGCTATACACGAAGGCCGGCGACGGAATCTTGATTAAGAATCTGGAGAAATGGGGAGGGTTAATGGGACCCGGTTACAATTACTTCGAGAAGGGAAATCTGGACATTTTCAGCGGAAGAGGTCCATGCCTGAGCGGACCGGTGTGTTACTTAAATCTGACCTCCGACGGAACGGGTCAGTTAGCTGACTGGTACTGCGACTACGTGGATGTGACCACGACGGGTAACGACAAGACTTGCACACAAGCCCATTTCTCGGTGGAACGGTGGTTGGCCCTCAATTTACCGCCGTATAATCTCACGGCCATCGTGAATAACTGCCCCCCTAAGACTGGAAGCCGCCGTGATTTAATCCGATCAAGTCCCCTCATTGCCACTGCCACTTTGGAGACAGTCATATGATGATGTGTCAATGATATGTATGTATTAGTATTATGGAGAATAAGGAAGCGAAAGAGTACTTAATCATCGATTAAGCAGGACTTTGCTGGATATGTACCAAATTAAAATGGGTTTCTTGTTTCTTGAGATAGCTTTTTGCTTTGCCAGACTGTGTTTGTGTTGGTGTGTAATAGTTAAATCAAGAGCAGTGCCCTTTTCTTAGCTTTTCTGTTTGAACCGATTGATTTATGGTTTTGCACCTCACAAATCATGAATGGCTTTTACAACACCAAAAGGACTATTAATCAAAATAGTGCAATTTAATTTGGAAAAAAAAAATCAATTTATACTCCTAAACTTTGAGATTGTATATCCATTAAAACCTAAAACTATAACAATTGTATCAACTAAAACTATATAGTGAATCAATTTAGACCCACCATTAGAATCTCATCTTAAAACTTGTAATACATATAAAACTTCCTTAAATGTATTAATCAACAAAATATTATAGAGAAATGTTGACGTCAAATAAATAGTAGTGAGTTTCATTGATATGAGTGGTTTTTTTATCTCCTCTTTTTTCTCTATTTTTCTTTACTTTATTTAGAAAAAAATGCGTGATAATGTTTCTTTCTATTTTAGTAGAATTTTGGAAGAAGAAAAATTTTATTTCGATGATTTTGAGTTGATTTTAAATGAAATCATGTTGTTCACAATTGATTTCAACAAAGAAATATAACACGTGTAATAAATTTGAATGTAGTGGAGTACAATCTCTAATTTGTTTATCTAATTCTTTCTCTCTCACGAACAAATGCCTCGAGGGCTGAATAATTTGTTCTCGAGCACGTTGGTCTTTTAGATCAGCCTTCTGGCTTGTTGGATCAGCCCTTGAATTATTGATCTTCTTGGAGGATCGACCATTTGGC
Source organism: Trichosanthes truncata (assembly GCA_033996785.1). NCBI lineage: Eukaryota > Viridiplantae > Streptophyta > Magnoliopsida > Cucurbitales > Cucurbitaceae > Trichosanthes > Trichosanthes truncata. The sequence goes on along the minus strand of JAWPNB010000002.1, from coordinate 51,547,989 downwards.
TTATTGATTGTTGGATCGGCCCTTGGCTTGTTGATCTTGTTGGATCGATCTTTGGCTTGTTCATCCTTAAAGAATTTATCGAAGTCTTGAAGTCTTTGTGCTTCAAATGCTTTCAACTTGTCTTCAAAGTCTTCGGACCTTCAAAAATATTTTTGGCCTTCAAAGTCTTCTAATCTTCAAGGTCTTCCAGTCTTGAAGCCTTCTGATCTTCAAAGAGTCTTTAGTCTTCGAAAACTCTTCAATCTTTAAGAGAGAGTTTTCTAACTGAATTTTTTCTTTTGTACGTGTGTTTCACTTGAGGGCTGGAGCGCTTGTTCTCAAGGTTGCAGCTTCAATAAATCGTTAGATCTCAAAGTCTTCAAGTCTTAAAGAGTCTTTGGTCTTCAATGAGTGTTTAACACCTAAGGACTTCAAGGAGTGTTCAACACCTAAGGACTTCAAGGAGAGTTCAACACCTAAGGACTTAAAGGAGTTTTCTGACCTTCTTTGTTCTGAGTTATCCTTAGATTCTCTACTCTCTTTGGAGAATTTAATTTTTGAACCTTTCAAATGAAGGAGAGGTCTTCTATTTATAGAGTTTTCCGGAGGCATGAAGGGTTGGGCTTTGGTCTTTGGGGTCAACCATTGGACTTGGGCTTTGTTGGCATTTGGGCCCAACCATTGGACTTGAGTTTTGTTTAACTTTGATCCAAATTCCATATAATCAATTTGACCAAATTAAGTTTAATTATTTGGTCAAATGATTATAATGAAGACATGTGACCTTTTAATTTTAGAGTTTGTCAATTTTTGTCTTCAAATTAAATTTGGGGCACATGTAAATTTATAATTTGTCCCAAATTTAATTATTTGTAATTTTGTGAAAATATTGAATCATTATGACAAATTGATTCAATCACTTATGAAAGTATAGAGTTTAAATTGTTAGGTTTATGAGCTGAAACCACACCATATGTTTTAATGATATCAAACCTTTAAATTGCTAATGATTTTATTGTTTTAAAGCATGCATACTATAGAGCTCGAAAAGATGATTTCAACGCATTTTTAATAGCTCAAATTGAACATCAAATGAAAATTTATAACCAAAAAAAAATTGAAAAGAAATATACTGGGTGGTGATGATGTAGACAAGTAAGGTGACGACACATGACAACATTCCTTCCTTCATTGAGTGTGGATTTCTTTGTTTTTTACCGTTGGAACTTTTATTTTTTGATTTTAATTAAAGTTTTTTCTTCATTAAATCTCCACATTTCATCCATTTTACCTAAGATCTAATGGCCCAAAATTTATCCAAATTTTGAACCTTATTTAAATATTTTCCACTCTTTTCAAACACCCCTCCTCTCCCAAATTTGCTAAAAATTTCTCCAAAATTCTCAATGGATGATTTTCTCTGAAAGCTTAATCTTTTTCTTTTTTTTTTTTTTTTTTTTTTTGTGGGAGAAAATTTTATGTGAGAAATTAAATGGTTTCTTTTGTGATCAAAATTTGTAAATATCCACTCAGTTAGCTCGTGGGTTTTTCAAATTCTATTCTTCTCCTTAATTGTCTATAAATTTCTGAAATGTTATGGTTTACGCAGCTTCTTCATTCTCCTCCTCTTCATCTTCGACGCTTCATGGCTATCCGACATATAATTCGCGGCGTTCAGTAGGATGAAAGGTGGGTTCGTTGTTTGTTCTGAATGATCTAGTGCTTTGCGGTGTACTGGTTTCTGACATTGTGTTTTTTTGGGAAATTTTCAATTTATAGTCTACTCTTTTGGTCTAAACTTTTTGATTTGGTAGTTTGTCTTTCTTTTTATCCATCAAAGTGATAGTTGAATTAGTGATTTTGGAAAAAGAGATTTAGTTACAATTGATTTTGTAAAATTGATTTTCATGCAATCATATTGATTTTTTGGTTCCAAACTTTTAAAAGTGATTTTCATATATTTAGAAGTCATTTTGAATTATTACATTTGGTTTTAAAAGTGATTTTAGAATTATCAGATTACTAAGAAGGACATTTTATATTAGAGAAATTATTTAACTAAATAATTATGATAAATACTTATTTTTATTAATTTATTTTTTCATTTGTTTTATTATTAAATTTCTATAGGCATGATTAATATGTTAATATGTTAAGTAAGAAAAATAAACATAATAAATATCAAAAGAAAAATTCAAAATTACAATCATTGAAATGAAACAAACAAACAAACCCATGAATCATAATTATGAGAAATGGAGTTCTTCTGTGTTGAAGATTGTAAAGAATCGCAATTCACATATACATAAATTATACAATACAAAATTTGAGGTTGCTTCTTTAGAAGGCTTTTATTTGGCATCTTCATGAGGTAGAAAGAAAAAAATAACCAAATGAGGAAGAAGAAGAAAAATATTCATGAGTTAAAAATCAAATCAAATCAAAGGGGGTTCATTTTCACTAATATTCACAACCCAAATGATAAACAAAAAAAAAATCCCAAGTTTACAAATTCAAAAAAGTTCAATTCAGAACTCGGACGAGTTCGCAGTGGACCTGTCCATTCCAGAGGCCGAAACAACCAAAGTCAAGCAACACTACAAGAATTTTGGGTTTTTTCGACGTTAAAAATTGTTGGGAAAAGTCCAAAAACTGTCAGGAATACCTTTTCTGTCGAAAAAAAGTGCGTCGGGACAATCGTCGGCATATCCCCATCAGGGAAAGCTTTTGCCGACCAAATTTTGGTGGCGTCGGCATTTCCTAAAAATTCTAGGAATTTCTAGGAAATGCCGACGCCACTTTATAATTAGCAATTAAAGGATTTGTCGACCAAAATGCATTTGGTCAGCAATGCCTTGAATTGCCGACCACATTATTCATTTGGTCAACGGAATTTATGAGTTTGGTCAGCAATTTGGTCGGCAATTCCCATAAAGGCCTACCAAACCACAAATTTGGCCGGCATTGCTTTATCTTTGATATTTTAGAAATTTTAAGAGATTTTTGTCTAGATTTTCACTATAATTTAAACATGTTGTACTTATAATAAATTGTACACAAAATAAATCAAATAATACTTTATATTAAACCAAATTTGATTACACTTTGTTCATAAATTCAAATACGATAAAAATAAAACTTTTACACAAATAAATCTAATCTAGAAACAAAATTTAATAAATATAAGTTCTCATCATCTTCATGGTAAATCTTTGTCCTGCAACAGAATAATGTCAACTCAACCCACCTATGAAAAACAAAGACATGAACATAAGATTAAAACTATAAATACATAACAACTAAACTAATATTTCAAAAGTATCAAAATTTAATTAGTTACAAAACTATATAAGCAAAACACCAAATTTGAGAAAGCAACCAAGTTCTAAAGCAAAATACCATATAACTTATAACGAATTATAAGGAACTAAAAAACTTAAATTTAACAAAAAAATAAAAACTTTCTACTAACTCCTAAAGTTACAAAACCCATGAATATAATGAAGTAAAACGATTAAAACAACAAAATTAATCTAACTTACTAAGTATACTAATAATAAACTCATCAAATTATTATATCGAACTAAAACAATCAAAACAACTATACTAATCTAACTTTACTAAGTAAACAAATAATAAACTCATCAAACTATAACAACACAAATCTTTATAAGTATAACACCACATTTAGCAAAATCAACCAAATTAATGAAACTTTACCAAGTAAACAAAAGTTATAAAACTACGTAAGTAACTTTTCCAAAATCAAAATTACAAACATATTTACCAAAAACTTAACTTAGACTTATCAAAAAAAGTTACAAAACATATGTGAGTATTACCTAAAACTTTTCAATAGACATGCATAGCATCTAAACCTCAACTATCATGACCATAAGCTCAAAGAAACCAAATAATCAACACATCAAATTTATAACCAACTAAAACCAAAGTTAGAAACTTACAAGTAACTTTTTCAAAACAAAAATTACAAACACACTTAAAACTTAACTTTACTTTGTCAAAAGCTACAAACATATATATGAGTTTTGACTAAGCTTCTCAATACACATGCATAGCATCTAAAAATCCATCATGAACATAAGCTCAAAGAAACCATATAATCAACCCATCAAATTTATAATCAACTAAGAGAATGAAGACTTCATAAGTATAACACCAAATTTAACAATACACAACCAAATCTACATTGGCCCACCCACAACCTAATCCTTAGTGTAGCTTAGTTTAGTTTAGTGAATGAAAATAATGGACGTTTGTATCGAGGCAACCGGCTCCACTAAGCAGGGATGCCGATTCAGAGGTGATCGTTGGGATTTACTTGTAACCCCATGAGGTTTTTTTATTAATGCAATTTCATTTCAGCTTGTTTATCTTTTACCTCTTTGATTTCATTCCTATGCGTATTCGTAGTTGGGATTGACAACTTTTAACACGTCAAATTAGCTTAGCTTTGCTATGCATGTTTTGCCTCTATCTTAGCATGTGTTTAAGTAAGCATTAGGAGTTAGAATTGGTGAGTTTGTGAGCTGTGAGCGGTCATGAACGACTAAAAGATTCTATAGCCTAAAGAGGTAGTAAGTGTAAGAGCTAATCTAAACTTGCCACTTAGGTTAGTACGAGCAATTCATTGTTTCTAATTAACTTGAGAGTTTAAGCGATTGGTTTAAAGTATGGCACGTGACAATCTCAGTTGGAATTAGTATCGTCCTCAGTTCTAAATTGATTTTGGGTTTAATTAGCACTTGATTGATTAAACTGCACTAGGATTAATTAGAAGTTCGTTTGTGCTTAATTTGAACGTGTGAGTATAATCAAGCATGAAATTACTTTATCTTTTGTTACTAATGATTGGTGTTACTAAATCTCATCCCGACGTGATTCTATGAATCGGTATTTGGTTAGTTTGTTAATTTTCACTACTTTTATTCTCATTCTCTTTCATTCATTTTATTTTCCCTCGCATTAATTATTTAATGAAGCACCAACCCCCCTTTTTGGTTACTCTAAATCCAAATTAAGCAAGCTAGCCACTAAAATTGCGCTCACGCCTCCCTGTGGATCGATCTAGCCACTATATTGCAAAATATTAGTTGGTTTAGTTTATAAATTTTATTTGACGAGTCTGACAAATATTTTTGTTGAACGACCATATCTCATATCAGTTGCTCATTACTTACTTCTATGAGAGACTTCCGTTGAACGACCGCTCCATGATCGTGTTGCAAGTGGTGGAGCTTTGGTTAACAAGATGCCCACAAATGCGAAGAAACTCATTGGCAATATGGCTAAGAACTCACAATAGTTTTGAACTAGAGAGCCATCTCCTTCGACGCTCAGTCAAGTAGAGGAGGTAAGCGATCTTAAATCTCAAATTTCTGAACTAACATCTCTTGTACAACAACTTGCAGTAGGTTAGGCACAAGTTTCTAAAGCCTGTGGAGTGTGTTCATTATTTGGGCACACTGCGGATGCATGTCCTTAAGTTCAACAAGGGAATATGCCTGAGGTAAACGCCATTGGTGGCTATGCGAGCAATCACCAGAACTAACGCAACTACGATCCTTATTCCAACCATTATAACCCTGGATGGAGAGGCCACCCTAACTTCAGCTATGCAAGTGGAAGAGGACATCAGAAGCCTCAACATAACTATCGCCCTCTAGCTTCAGTACCTACTCAGTGACAGTCGTCTTCTTCATGTATGTCCTTAGAGGATATGGTTAAGAGTTTAGCTAACAGATCGTTAAAATTTCAATAGGAGATTAGGACAGGTATGTAGAGTCTTGGTACTCATATCACTCAACTGGTAAACTCAGTCAGGATGAAAATCAGAATTTAGGAAAGCTTCCAGCTCAACCTGAAACACACCATGAAAATGCAAGTGCATTAACGCTGAGGAGTGGGAAAAAGGTGTTGAATGATCCCGTGGTGATCTCTCAAGAGAAAGAAGAAGAGAAGAAAATTGTTGAGAAGAATTTGGAGAAGAATGAGGAAGAGACCACTCCTAGACCCACTAAAGGTATTGCATTTGATCCACCCCTTAGTTTAAACACTTACGTGCCTTGAGCACCCTTTCCTTCTAGACTTGCCCCTAGAAAAGAAGAGAAGATCGTTCAAGAAGAGAAGTATGAAAACAATGTTAATGAGATATTCAGCAAGGTGGAGATGGATGTACCGCTTTTGGATATTGTGAGGCAAATCCCTAAGTTTGCACAGTTCCTAAAGAAGTTGTGTATTATCAAAAGGTCCACGAGAGGTAAGAATAAAAAGGAAGTTAGTAAGAATATTTCTGCTATTTCATTGAAATCTATGCCTGAGAAGTGTTCTGATCATGGCATGTTTACATTACAATGTGTGATCGGAGGAAACGAAATAAAGCATGCCATGTTAGATTTAGGTGCATCGATAAATTGTTAGGATTTATGCCCTAAAGCCTCGTAATTAATAATTTATTTAATAATTAATAATAATTTTGATTATTTTATTTGCAATATAATATTATCTATTATATGAAAAATCCAAGGTTATTATTGTAATCTTGAATAGTATGGGGTTGACATACGAGAGGATCATGTTCAAGAAATAACCTGAAGGGTCATAGTATATGGATAAGGTTGGGTGTCTTATCCTGGTAACACTATTGATATGGCCCACTTTGTAATAGTTACAAATGATTTGATCCAAATCATTCATGTGGGGACATATGAGTGGGAGTATCTTATACAATGAGTTTGTATAAGACTGGACCACGAAATATTTAATCTCTCCTTATAAATCCGTTAATTTAGAAGATTAATATTTCATTAGGATGATCATATGCGACTCAATCTTAATCCTGAATGAGTTATGAACTCTTGCCTGTGAGGTCTTGTCCTTTGATTTGCATGGGTGAGAGTGGCTTTTGTAGCCGATTCAATATGCCTACCATTTTGGGGACTTGACCAAATAGGGAGCTAGGAACATAATCTCATAAGATGGAATTCACTCCTTCTCATATAGGGTATGTAGATGAGTAGTTCCTTTAAGTGCTAATTTCGGGACTTGAACAATGGGGGCCCACCCTCTCACTGGCCCGAGAGGGACTTAGTTTATAATTAGATTATAAACAGATTATTCATTAGATGATCAGTGGTACTTAAGGTGCAAGATGTAATTATAGGGGTAAAACGGACTTTTGACCCAGCTGTAATTATGAACAACTCGTGAAAGATCGACTTGCATGTAATTATTATATCTATGGACACAACTTATCCTACGGTGCATAAGAGGGCAACTCTAAGTCTATAGTAGAGTGACCTAGAGTTAATGAATGAAAATTAATTAATTAAAGAGTTTAATTAATTAATTTTATATCATTGGAGCTTATAATCTGTAGGTCCATAAGGTCTCATTGCTAGCTCATAATAACACTAAAAAGATCAATTTAGTTGAAAGAAAAATTTGAAGTGTTCAAATTAATATTTAATATATTAGATATATTAAATATAAAAGAGGAAAATATATTTATTGTATTTGATACATTACATATTAAAATTTGAAATGTTAAAATTAATATTTAATTTGAAATGTTCAAATTAATATTTAACATATGAGATATATTAAATATAAAAGGAGAAAATATATTTATTGTATTTGATACATTAAATATTAAAATAATTAATGTATATTAGATATATTAAATAAAAGATATTTATTAAATTTGAATTGGATTCAAATTAGGAAATAAATGTTGTAGGAGAATTTTAAACGGTTTAAATAAGATTCAAATTGATTAGATAAATGTATTTTAATATATTAGATATTAAAATATATTATTTAATTATTTTTCCTAGACCACTATAAATAGGACCTTAAGAGTGAGCGATTGTGCATTCTTCATAGCACACATCTCCTTAATAGAGAGAATTAGAGAATTCTCTCTAGACCTCTTGTTTTCCAATCCCTTGTGGATTTTCTTTCAAGATGCTCTCACAAGCCTTGGTCCTATGTTCGAGTCATAGCTAGGAAGACATTGTGGAAGAGATAAAGATCTGCCAGAATGTTCTCCATATTTATCTCAAAAGTAAGTTTTATTAATCAATATTATTTTTAGTTTAATTTTAAATAAAATCAAAGACGATCCAATGCTTCTTCTGCGGGATGAAAAGTTTGTTCCCATCAATTGGTATCATAGCGGTCTTTGAATTTTATTTAGAATTAAGGTTTTATATGGTGGGTATTTTAATTTTTCATATATGAGATATGTGGTTTGCAAAATGACTATTTAGGCATTTTGGCATTAGAATTTTATCGTTTTGATTAGATCAAATTGTGAAACCCATAAGGGTTAGGGTTTGTTGTAATTATTAATTTTTGGAAAATTAGTTTTTAATATATATGTATATAATTTTAAGAGAGATAGTACTTCAATCCATTTGCTGGAGGTTTTGATTCCTAAATCAAGTTGAATTTCTAAGCATGTGGGTCGCCATCTCATAAGGCTAGTGGATTTTGTATTTGTTTTGTGTGTGGCTATGTGTAAATTTGTTTTGCAATTTTTGAATTTAAGTGTATGAATTCAAGATTGGGCTTTGGATGAAGGCCCATATTGCATTAACTCTAGCCATTTGATGGTAAATCTTCAAGCAAATCCATGCATCAGACGGTAACTTCACAAGAATTTCCATAAATTCAATTTTTGTATTGGTGCTTGTATTCACATAGAGAGAGAAACATTTCACAAGAAGACGAGATAGTATACCAACTTTGACTTTGACTATTTGAGAATTTTGGTGTTTGGCTTTTGGTGGAAAAATGAAGACTTGCCAGCAGGACAATAAGTTCCAATTTTTAAATTCAATTTTATGAAATGGTTCAAACAAAGAAAGATATTGAAGACTAAGATATGTCTTAGATTTAAATTATTGTAATTTTAATTGTTTTCAATTTCTTAGGTTATGCCAAATATGCCGGTCAATTTTCTATTTTTAATTTAATTATGCATGAGATATATATTTTAAATTGTTTGATTGTTGCATAAAGTATGTCATTTAGATTTAAAATCCCACCATAGATTAAGCATGATCATGCATCTTATCATATTTTTTAATATAATTGTTATATTTGAAAATTTTGATTAGGTTGTTTCCTAATAGAATTAAGATTAATTTTTTAATATAATTGTTATATTGAAATTTTTGATTAGGATGTTTCCTAATAAAATTGAGATATTTTCCTAATATGTTTATATTTTCCACATCTTTGAATATAATTGTTATATTTGGAAAATTGAATTAGGATATTTTCTTTAATAATTATTGGAATCCATATTTCCTAATAGGATTAGGATATTTCTTATTGAGAATAGGTTTTCTTTAATTAAAGATATTCTTGATTCTTGTTTTAAATAGTTTAAAATTTGAATTTAATTTATATTTATTGGTTTCTAATGGGATTAGATTATAGGATAATCTTTTATTTTAAAAGGGTTTAAAATGATAGAATTTTAAGATTATCCTTGAAGTGAATTATTTTTTTAATAGGATTAAAAATATTTATGTTCATTAATCTAAAATTAATAGTTAATTAAAGATTAATAAATTTGAAATAAAACTTGACTATAAGGGAACTCTGTCTATGGAAGGTTCTATCTAGATTGGGGTATTTAAGCTGACCGAAAGGGAACACCTCTAACTGGGAACCGACCTAGGAGTTTAATTAGTCAAATTTTATTTAATTTCACTAAGCATGCTCATAATGTGATTATTATTAATTTTTTTTAAAAAAAACTTAGTAATTCATATTAAAATCAATCTAACAACATAAGGATTATGAAAGGTAGATTGAGGAACTTAGATAAATGAGATTAGCCTAATTTGTCTAAGTAAGAGAAAATCCTATTTAAAAATAGTAAGTGGGAGAAGGAAATGTGTCAACATATCCTACGGTCTCCATCATTGGTTCACATTGTGAGATTCATGTGGGGCCTCGTGGCGGCTTTTGGACCCCCTATGGAAGGTATTTGCATGGGTCAATATCAGGGTGAACTCCTGAGAAGGATAGGATTGTAGTTTTGTTTCCAATACTTGACCTACCCTACGACGGCATTTGTTGGGATAAAACTACGAGATTTAAAATTATGGGTCACACTTACAAATGGCTCATTAAAGTTGTTAATGATGTCTTTGACCAAACTAATGGTAACTAAATATTATAGGAATAAGAGTTATTCTGGTATAATACTTGGTTGAGATTGTCTCAGTTTAGTGAAGGAATACTTGACCTACCTAACGGCGGCACTTGTTCTAACTCACTAAAGTACCATAGCATTAGAAATTATTTATAGGGTTCATTTTTTCAAATTGTTTGATTTCTATGCTAAAATTGAATAGATAATTATTTGCATGGTGTTAAATAATATATATATTTTAATATTATGTCAGTTTCTCTCATAATTTTAATTTTATTACTAATAAGTCAAAATTGAGAAAATTTTATTACTTGGAAAAAGTAACATTAACACTATAATGGCGATGTAAAATATTTATTTGTCTTTATTGAGAAATGTTCTCCAAACCTATTGCTAATGCTATTCGAATTGTTCATGAAGCACATGATTAATGAATCACAAGTAAAAGAGATAGCTTGTATGTATTCTCCTAGTTGACATGTTAGATGTCAAGTTTAGAAGATAAAGAAAATGACAACAACATATGAGATGTTGAAGTCAACATAAGCTAAATTTAGAAAATTGTCTAAATGATCTCAAAATTAAATATTACAAAAATCCAAGTAAAAAAACCAAATGATTGAAGCTATATATAAGGAAATAGTTCCTAAATTAGCTAAGATAGTCATAATAAGAGGAATTTTTGAAATGCCTCTAGGAAGAAAAATATAAATGAAAGTAAATTTGATTTACTAGATTTTTGGTGGAATATAAATAATGCCACATAGATAGTCGATATAAGATCTACTATTAAGATTTATTCTTCATTATATTTAATATGCAATTCTTGAAAAATACTTAACGTGTAGAATAGTTTCTACAAGTTAGCACCAGGAAGCCTATCTCAGTTAGTGTAGTGGGAGACATTAAGATGTCATTAAGTAAAAATTGTTACATAATGCTGAATATGGTGTTTTTACTAACTATAAGAGAAATTTAATTTCTCGAACTTATTACAAAAATGTTCATATAGTATGAATTACTTTTAAGTATGAAAGTTTATATTTTCAAAATTATTTGAAAATACATTCAGCTGAAAATAAAAACAATTTGTATATGTAAAACTGTTGACATATACTATACTACAAAATACTGAGATATTCAGGATTATAAAATCTAGAATAGAAAGACATATTGTTTTCTCCTAAAAGACGATACTTGACTTTGGCATTTAAGGTTGATTAACATCAACTTGAAATGAAAAGACTAGTAAGAGGTAATTATCTAAAAGTTAGAATTAATTACTTTACATGTCTGTAGATCTTGCCTTTCATGCAAGATAATCGTTGGGGCTTTATTAGATAAGGCTACAAGGCCAAAGAATACTTTGGGCTTACACATTCTGACCCAAGTGGTCTGGTGAATGTAAAGGCCAAATAAAGTCATGAATATTTTGTTACTCTAGTTGATGATTATTCAAGGTACAAGTATCTTTACCTAATACAACATAAGTCTAAATTTTTTTAAAAGTTCAAGAAAATTAAGATTAAAGTTAAAAATCGATTACGTAATTAAATCTATCAAGACATTATGATTAGATCATAATAGAAAATACAGGAACCTTACGTACGTAAACTAATTGATAGAAAATGGGTTTTATCCCAATTATCTTAATACCAGGAACAATTTTGTGAAATTGTGCTGCAAGAGGATAAACAAGACATTGTTAGACATGGTCACATCAATAATGAGTTATACACCATTACCAAACTCCGATTAGGAAATGTAATAGATATTGCATGGTGAACATGATTTCTTCCTCTACGAGACCATTTTAAAGATTATAGAAGAGTAGTAAAGCTGGTTTACAACACTTCACTATTTGGGAATGTTAAGCTCACGTGCTGAAACAAGTCTAAAATGCTTGTATATGTTCAAAGATAAGCCTAAGTGTAGGTCACCCCTAAGGAGAATAAAATGGTCTTTTATGTAGTCCTAAAACGAATAAGGTATTTGTATGACAAATATCATTTTTATAAGAAATGTCAAATAAAATACTACAAACCTTTAATAAGGTGAGCTAGTGTTAATAAATTGGTTCCAAGTGAAGCCACTAAATAGTTAACAAAACTTGTTAACAATTTAATTACATTTGAAAGTCAAATGAATCCTAGTCATGAATTGGATAACCCTCATCGTAGTGGGAGAGTTATGAGATGACTCAACCTTTACAAGGTCTTAATTGAAGCCCAAATTGTCATATTAGATGACAAAGTTGAAGGCTTATTACCTACAAAGTGAGACTAATGGCAAAGGGTTAAACCTAATAGGAGAAAGTAGACTGCGAGTAAATTTTCTCATTTGTTGCCATACTGAAGTCTGTAAGCATTATTTAATTCATTGTTGTATATGTGATATAAAAAAAATGAATGTTTAGAATTCTTTTATGAAAAGAAATCTTAGATAATGCATCTACACAAATCAATCAGATATGTTTATTTTCAAAGATCAAAAGCAAAAAGTTTGCGAAATAGTAAAAGTTCATTTATGAAATGAATTTTACCATTAGATCTGTGAATATAAGGTTTGATAAAAGTATCAAAATCTATGACTTTGGATAAATATTAATGAAGCTTGTATAGACAAGAAAATCATTAATTGCTTAGTAGATTTTTCTCATGTTTTATGTTGGTGATATTTTTACCCATTATGAATGATGTAAGATGTCTAACATAAAACGTTGATTAAGTAACCAATTCCAAATAAATAATTTGGAATGACTTAGTACATTTTACATGTCCAAAATGCAGATTTTAAGGACAAAATGTTAATTTTGTCTCAAACATTTTTTATTGACAAAATTGTTGTCAAATATTTGATATTTATGTCTAAGGAAGTGTATCCTAAGACACCTCAAATGTTGAGAGTATATGGTATGCATAAATGAGACTGCGCATTTAATATATAATTGGTTAGCATATATTAGTTAAACGAATGGTATGACCATTGAGTAAAAAATTAAAAACTTTCTCAAATTATCTATGAATGATGAGAAATTGTTGTGTATGGATTTAAAGATTTGATCTTTATAAGATACACTGGTTATTGCAAAGATTTAGAAAATCTATGTAAAAATAAATTTTACCCTAAGTGGTGGAGTATGGTATATAAGTTAAATTGTTTTGCTTGTGAAGCAACAAAAGGACTTGTATGACTCAAATAGTTTCTTGAAGATCTGAAAGGTGTTTCAGATATGATTTAGTCTATCCTCTTTATTATGATAATAGTGGTGCAAAGACTAATATTAAAGAAATTAGAAAACACCAATGTATAGGGAATCATATCGAGAGAGAGAAAGCATCATGGTAGTGACTAAGATGGCTTTTAACGGCAGTTCTTTAAATCTATATAAAGAGACTCTCCAGGCTAAAGTGTTTGGGGGTCACTTAGAATGTCTAGGATTACGAGACATGTCTCATCTTTGCTAGGGCAACTGGGAGAACATGTTGGGTATAGAGTATGCCCTAGGATACATGTCTCGCCGGCTTTAGTGCAAGTGGGAGATTGTTGGGATTTATGCCATAAAGCCTCATAATTAATAATTTATTTAATAATTAATAATAATTTCGATTATTTTATTTGCAATATAATATTATCCATTATATGAAAAATTCAAGGTTATTATTGTAATCTTAAACAGTATGTGGTTGACATACGAGAGGATCATGTTCAAGAAACAACCGGAAGGGTCATAGTATATGGATAAGGTTGGGTGCCTTATCTTGGTAACAGTATTGATACGGCCCACTTTGTAATAGTTACAAATTATTTGATCGAAATCATTCATGTGGAGACATATGAGTTGGGGTATCTTATACAATGAGTTTGTATAAGACTGGACCACGAAATATTTAATCTTTCCTTATAAATCCGTTAATTGAGAAGATTAATATTTCATCAGGATGATCATATGCGATTCGATCTTAATCCTCAATGAGTTATGAGCTCTTGCCTGTGAGGGCTTGTCCTTTGATTTGCATGGGCGAGAGTGACTTTTGTAGCCTACCATTTTGGGCAGTGGCGGATCCAGGAATTTTATACAGGGGGGGCACAATATACATACAAGTTCAATAAAAGGAATCTATAATGAAAATTTAAAAAATATGCATAGCTTCATAAATGAACTAATTTAATAGTTCAACAAACTCAATATTGGAGTGCACATCAACAATGTAATTTTGAAGTTGATCCTCAAGCACAGAAAGTTCAATAGTTGAAAAGTCTCTTGGATAAAATTGAGCAAGCCGACTAAGTTATTGTCTATCAAAAGCAGCAAATGAGTTACTTAAAAACTTCAACACGATAATGATGCAAACTTGTAATTGGTTGAGATTTTCATTTTTTTCGTCCTCGAACCAAAAACATATCATCCATCTTAAGCACTTGAATATCATGGCTATTGCAGAAATTAGAAACTACATCCAACAATGAATCCCAACTAGATTCCCTTGTGGTTTGCAGTCTTTTTTTTTACAAATTTTGACTAAATTAATTGCATTCACAATGTCCTAATCTTTTTTTTGTAATGCTTGAGACAACTCAATTGTGATTCCCAAGACAATTTTTGTAAAATGTATATCAATGGTATATTATGTATATCCCGACGAGTGATGCAAAATTATACTTCCTAGTAATAGCTCTGAAAGTAAAGAAAAATACAAAATCAATTATGTAAATCAAAAGAAAAAAATTACTCGCAAATAAAACAATAAACGATAACTTTTGAGTTTATTGATTACAATTTCCTAGATTAAAAATTATAAAACCTAAAAGTCTAAAAAGAATTCGAATCCTACTTGTCAAATGCCAATGATATATTTATTATGTATATCCCGACGAGCGACGCAAAATTATACCTCCTAGTAAAAACTCTGAAAGTCATGAAAAATACAAAATCAATTATGTAATCAAAAGTAAGAAATTACTCACAAATAAAACAATAAATGATACGTTTTTAGCTTTTTGATTACAATTTCCTAGATTAAAAATTATAAAAACTAAAAGTCTAGAAAGAATTTGAATCTTACTTGTCAAATGCCAATGGTATATTATGTATATCCTGATTAGTGACGCAAAATTATACCTCCTAGTAATAACTCTAAAAATAATGAAAAATACAAAATCAATTATGTAAATTGAAAGTAAGAAGTTACTTGTAAATAAAAAAAATAAACGATACCTTTTAGCTTTTGATAGAACTGAATGCATTATTTAGAGGGTTAAAATATTTCTAAATTAAAAAAAAAAGAAAAAAAATACTATGGCTAGTATTGTGTTGGTTTTAAATAAAAAACTTACTTACCTTATACAAAATATTATATGAGAGATTTGAAACTTGGAAGAGGGGGGACATGCAAGCCCATGTGGAGAGAAAGCCCATCATTTGCAAGAAGAGAATATAAGGTGGAAAACCGAAAATAAAATTGCATCCCGCGTGTTTTGATCCCAAGTTCTCATAGGATAGTTGGTGCCCCTCCTACCAACTCTTCCAACTTCAGTTTTGATACTTATTATGTATCTATATATTTATATTATTAAATAGCTCTTATAATTTATATTAAAAATATAAAGACGAGATAATTTGAGGGGGGGCACGTGCCCCTCTTGGCCCCTACGTGGATCCGCCCCTGATTTTGGGGACTTGACCAAATAGGGAGCTAGGAACATAATCTCATAAGATGGAATTCACTCATTCTCATATAGGGTAAGTAGATGAGTAGTTCCCTTAAGTGCTGATTTCGGGACTTGAACAATGGGGCCTCACCATCTCACTGGCTCGAGAGGGACTTAGTTTATAATTAGATTATAAACAGATTGTTCATTAGAGGATCAGTGGTACTTAAGGTGCAAGATGTAATTATAGGGGTAAAACGGACTTTTGACCCAATTGTAATTACGAACAACCCGTGAGGGATCGACTTACATGTAATGATTATATCTATGGACACCTACAGTGCATAAGAGTGCAACTCTAAGTCTATAGTGGAGTGACCTAGAGTTAATGAATGAAAATTAATTAATTAATTTTATATCATTTGAGCTTATAATCTGTAGGTCCATAAGGTCCCATTGCTAGCTCATAGTAACACTAAAAATATCAATTTAGTTGAAAGAAAAATTTGAAGTGTTCAAATTAATATTTAATATATTAGATATATTAAATATAAAAGAGGAAAATATATTTATTGTATTTGATACATTAAATATTAAAATTTGAAATGTTAAAATTAATATTTAATTTGAAGTGTTCAAATTAATATTTAATATATGAGATATATTAAATATAAAAGAGGAAAATATATTTATTGTGTTTGATACATTAAATAAAAGATATTTATTAAATTTGAATTGGATTCAAATTAGGAAATAAATGTCGTAGGAGAATTTTAAACGGTTTGAATAAGATTCAAATGGATTAGATAAATGTATTTTAATATATTAAATATTAAAATATATTATTTAATTATTTTTCCTAGACCACTATAAATAGGACCCTAGGGGTGAGCCATTGTGCGTTCGTTCTTCATAGCACACATCTTCTCAATAGAGAGAATTAGAGAATTCTCTCTAGACCTCTTCCTCTCCAATCCCTTGTGGATTTTCTTTCAAGATGCTCCCACAAACCTTAGTCTTGTGTTCGAGTCATAACTAGGAAGACTTTGTGGAAGAGATAAAGATCCGACAAAATATTCTCCATATTTATCTCAAAAGTAAGTTTTCTTAATTAATATTATTTTTAGTTTAATTTTAAATAAAATCAAAGATGATCCAATGCTTCCGCTGCGGGATGAAAAGTTCATTCCTATCATAAATGTTATGCCTTTGTCTGTGTATCATGAACTAGGCTTGAATGGAATGCATGAAAGTAATATCATGATTCAATTAGCAGATCGTTCTTCCATTAAACCTCTAAGAATCATTGAAAATTTGCTTTTCAAAGTTAATGAGTTGTTGTTCCCTGCGAATTTTTATGTGGTTGACATGGGAGATAGGCCTAGACATGCTTCAACATCTATTTTGTTATGTAGGCCTTTCATGAAAACCACTAGAACAAATATTAACGTTGATGATGTGATTGTTTCTGCTGGTTTTAATGGAAAAATTTGTGAGTTCAAAGTTGTTGATTTTATTGATTATTATGATTATGTTGATTCTTTGGCTGGGATAGATGATTTAGATTTGTAGGAATTATCTTTTGGACGATCGCTTGATGGAGTAAGGTCGAGTTTGGAGGATCCTGGCTGAGTATGGATAGCCACTAGACCCGTCGTGCAATCGCCGTTAAAAATTTGCACTTCGTGGAGGTAACCAGGCATTGAACTTTAATTTGCTTTCTCTAGCATTTCTTAGCTCTTTGCTTCTTAGTTTGTATGTTTAAGTTGCATGTTTGTTTTGAATGACTTTTTTTGCCCGAATTTTGAAAGGATAATGACCATTCTCAAAGGAGGAGTCGCCTTACCGCACCTACTTACGTGCTTGGAACATCAGGGAAGTTTTAGTTCCCTTGTTTTGTTCTTGTTATATTTATTCAATACATTAGGGATAATGTATGATTTAGGTTGGCGGTGGGTAGTTTAGTTTGGAACTTGAGCTTTGATTGATGAATGCTTTAGCTTTGTTGATTGAGTCCTTGAGCACCTAGGCTCAGACCTATCTTTAGGTTTGCATAGTGCTCTTTGATTGTGTAGTCCATGAGCACCTGAGCTTGGACTTTTGATTGACTAAGCTAAGCATGTTCTTTTGGATGATTTGAATGTTGTTTTGTTTTGTATTGAGCTTTTATTGAAAATCTTGAAAATTTTAAAATTCTTGAGCTTAATTTGAAGGAGAAATTGGATGTGTGTTGCATGATTAGGACAATCTATGAGATGCTCTCCATAGTGTTGTTATTTGCAAATTGATGAAGCATGATTATCTTGTCCTGATTTCAGCAAATTCAAAACATTTCCTTGAGTTTCTTGTATGTTTTGAGCACCTTAGCTTCCCTTTTGATGTCTTGAAGGCCTAGGGTAATGTTATGGGATTCATATGTCTGTTGTCACCCGGATAGGCTTAGGCATTAGTTTGACGATGACCGAGCATGATAGCTAGTAATGTGTTGCTTAGGAAGAAAAAGTGTTTAATTTGCCTGCAAGGAAAAGAACAGAAAGTGAGCTCAAAAGAAAAATCATTTTAACGAAAGAAAATAAATGAAAGAAAAAAGAAAAAAAAGAAAATAAACTTGTAATATGTTGAAAAGAGTTGAAGGTAAAAAAAGATGCCACTGTCGTGATCAGTTAGGCCACCTATCGAGCGAGTGCTCTAGGTATGGGTCCCTACGATAGTTGTACGGAAGCTAGTGCCTTTGACATTAAAGTGATGCAAGTTTGCCCCAAGGATAGTTTTTCAAGCACTTAGTAGCTTATTACTTTCTTGAGTGTTAGGAAGTCCAAATAATTGGTGTCTAGAGCTAGTGTAGGGGGAAAATAGATTGAGAACCCTGTAAACTTACCCCACACTTGTACAGTCCTCGCTATGTAAGCTAACTGCACACACTCACGCAAGAAATGCTTGGAAAAGTTTTTCAATATGCTATTGATGGCGTGTTTGATTGTGCTTTATCCTTTTGCATTTAATTTTCTATCTTGAGCATCGAGGTTAGAGTCATGTTTCTTGCATCCATTGAATATTTTATTCTTGAGTTTATTCTAGTCTTGCTCGAGGACTAGCAAGCTTAGGTTGGGGGTATTTGATAAGACTCAAAAAGTCCTAAATTTCTATCCTTAAATCTTGTGGTATTAACTGATTTAACGTGCTTAATTCCCTATTTTGTAGATAAATTAGTCTGAGGTGCAATTCGGAGTTTATTGGACTTTTTTGGAGCCTTTTGGAGTGTTCAGGATTGATTCACGCTTATCCAGAGGTCATGCAAGCCCTAATTGAGCAATTGGAGAAGAAATGACCAAGTTGTCCAGGGAGCAGCATTGAGACGCTCCATGAAGCCCTTGCTCGACGCTGAAAGACAGAATGTGAAGGTGTAGGGCAACGTCGAGATGCTGTCCCCAGCGTTTAGATGTTGTCCCAAGTCTAGAACGCGCAGATGTAGGGTAGTGTTGAGACGCTATCCCTAGCATCGATAGTGTCTCGACGCTTGAATAGTGAGCGCAGGTTGACGCTATGGCGAGTCCCAAAGACGCTCGTCTAATTAAGGACAGCGTCGAGACACTGCCTGTAGTGTCTTAACGCTACATCGACTTTTATAAAAGCATATTTTCCATTTAGGGCAAATGAGCCATTGGTGAACATCCCCATTTTTTCTATCTTCTCACCTCTTTTTCTCTGTATTTTTTCATTCTGAATCCTTAGTTTAGCTTAGTTTAGTTTAGTGAATGCAAATAATGGACGTTTGTATTGAGGCAACCAGCTTCGGCTAAGCAGTAAAGGTGATTAAGGCGTGCTCATCAGGATTTACTTGTAACACCATGAGGTTTCGTTATTAATTCAATTTCATTTCAGCTTGTTTATCTTTTACCTCTTTGATTTCATTCCTAAGCATATTCGTAGTTGGGATTGACAACCCTTAACATGTCGAATTAGCTTAGCTTTGCTATGCATGTTTTGCCCTTATCTTAGCATGTGTTTAAGTAGCATTAGGTGTTAGAATCGGTGAGTTTGTGAGCTGTGAGTGATCATGAATGACTTAAAGATATAGCCTAAAGAGGTAATAAGTGTAAGAGTTAATCTAAACTTGCCACTTAGGTTAGTATGAGAAATTCACTGTTTCTAATTAACTCTAGAGTTTAAAAGATTGATCTAAAGTATGGCACGTGACAATCTCAGGCTGGAATTAGTACCGTCCCCAACTCTAGATTGATTTTAGGTTTAATTAGCACTAGATTGATTAAACTGCACTAGGATTAATTAGAAGTTCGTTTGTGCTTAATTTGAATGTGTGAGTATAATCAAGCATGAAATTACTTTATCTTTTGTTACTAATGATTGGTGTTACTAAATCCCATCCCACGTGATCCTACGAATCAGTATCCGGTTAGTTTGTTAATTTTCACTGCTTTTATTCTCATTCTCTTTCATGTATTTTATTTTCCCTCGAATTAATTATTTAATGAAGCACCAACCCCCCTTTTTGGTTATTTTGAATCCAAATTAAGAGAGCTAGCTACTAGAATTGCGCTCATGCCTCCCTGTGGATCGACTTGGCCACTATATTGCAAAATATTAGTTGGTCCAGTTTATAAATTTTATTTGATGAGTCTGACAAGCTTTGTGTTAGTACTCTTGTGTCGTTTTATTATTACTTCAATCATGTGCACTTGCATGTACACCCATCAAGTATGTTGTCCTAATTTTAGCATATTTAAAAAAATATCTTTGTTTTTCTTGCATGTTATAAGCACATTAGCTTACCTTTTGTTGTCTTGAATGCCTAAGGTAGCTTTATGGGGTCTAGATATTTGTTGTCACCCCAATAAGCTTAAGGACTAGGTTGATGGTCGTTTTTTGCATGAAAGTCTATAATGCCTTACTTAGGGAAAAAAATGTGTATTTGTGATAAAGAGCTTGTCGAAGGCTCTATCAAATATATTTATAACCTAAACCTATAAAATTTATAGTAATAGTGGCCAGGATTGATCATAGGGACTGAATTTCTTAATTTAACTAAATACCATTGTTATTAATGCTCAATTTTATCTAGAGAATCGAAGTTTGAGATAGAATTAGATTATAATATAAAATATATATTTACAAGATTGGAGACAATTTTAGAGAAAATACATGCGAATAATGTTTTATCCATGAAGCATCACTTGGTTTAAATTAGGAAAAATAAATACATGCAACAATCATAAAGCCAAAAAGATCACTAAACTGGTTAAATGATTTTTCCAAGCTCAAATAAAATCATGCCAAATTGAGTCATTAACCTTTCAGTCTAAATCTTCAATTAAGCATGCCAACAAGTAAATCTTTTATCACTTCTAATAATAAATCATTCATTCCCATGCAATAATAAACTATTAGTCATGCATCCACACTAAAATTCAAGTTCTACTTTCCCAAGCTAAAACTCAAATTAAAGACAACCAAACTTTGGCCACAAGTTCAGACATAGAAACATGAATACCATTGCAATGTAATATGAGTCAAAATTTAAGCCAAGTCTCAACAATTGCAAGTTCCCAGAGTTCAACTATGCAAAGTTTACTATAAAAAAATCTAAACTCTAAGGAGTAGTCTAAAAACATCAACAAAGTATGAAGGAAGGAGAGAGAAACTCTAGGACGCCTGCCAATCCTCGTCCCCGTCGTGATGTCCCTCGATCTTGAGCTCAGAATCCCATCTTGCTCTCAAAAGTTCTCCCTAAGTCCCAAATAATTGTTGTGAATCGAAACTAAGGTGAATTTTCTTTAAAATGCCTCTCTTAATCAGCATCCAAAAGGATATTTTTATAATAATCAAGACTGCGTCGAGACGTTGTACACTAGTTCGCATAGTAAAGAAGGAAAATTGGGTAGCGTTGAGATGCTACAAGCAATGTCTCAATGCTACGGATGAAAAGAGCCTGGCGCACGTGTTTATAGCGTCTCGACGCTATAAAATAGCATCTCGATGCTATGCGTGCAGAAATTCTAACTTGTAAAGCAGCACATACAGCGTCTCAATGCTACCGAGAGACACTGTCCATAGCGCCTAGACGCTACCGCAAGTCCGCGTGCGTAAGCTTCACTCGACACTATGAAACACTGGGATCAACACTAGTAGGCAGCGTCTCAATACTATTTCGATTTCTATAAAAGTAATTTTTCCCTCATTAGGTCATTTACCTCGTTTTTGCCTGCTCCTATGAGACTTGTTTAGGCGATTTCTCTATGTTTTTAGTAGTTTTAGGCTTAGATTAGTGTTTTTGATCGATCCTCGATGTTGGGCTTCGCCATTTTTATGGCCGACTAGACTTTTGATGCCCATTCAGGTGTAATAACAATAACAATAACAATGTATTTTTGTGAGATTTGTACTTAATTTCTTTATACAATTTTAGTAGCTTATTGTCTTTTATTTCTATATTAAATTACTTGCATTCTCATAGATTAAATTGATGACTTAATCGCATTGAGTTTGCTCATTACGCTAGCAAGTAGCCAAATCAATTTCAGCATGTTTGTTATTTCCTAATTCTCACTTTAATGTATGAATATGTTCATATAATAGCTTGACAACCTATTTGCGTCGACCACGTTTCATGTATGCTATTAGTAGCAATAGGACCGGCTCGTGTTTGCATAATAGAGTTTTAGAAAAACTAATCACCAACCATTCAATTAGAAAAATATAATTTATGTTTCTTTAACACAGACATGGAAGTTGAATTGCAGAAACATATCCCGAAGTAATTAATAAGCACTGTTACACAAGATAAGGACGGACAGCAGGATGCTACTAAGGTCAAATAGCAAAAAATACGTAAGGAGTAAGAACAATGCAATAAAGACTAGTTTGGTATCTCGTGTTGGCTGCATCTATATATATCAATCAAAATAAAAGAAATTGATTAATCTTCTCTTTGACATCCTCTGTCAATCCAAGGCAAAAGAGAATTATTGTAGGCTTCATTCTTGGGATTCCATGACAGAAAATTACTCCAACGGTCACTAAAGAAGCTGCTATTGGAAAGCCTTTGCTATTTTTGGAATAATCTCCACCAATTGATTTTTCCTTCTAATACAAGAAGTCTCTGCTCATAAAGAAGGAAACCAAATAATACTCCAGCCACTCAAGAAGAACATCAACTCCTTATTTTGTGTTGATGGTTAGCTCACAATAACTACACCTTTACCTTCCTTCCATACGTGTAAAGGTACTTAACTCCCAATTTTTTAATATAATGTTGGATTAATTTTTTTCTTATTTAATTTTAAATTCAATGTTGGAGCTTGCTTAATTGAAAAATTGGAAGTTGAAAGAAGAAAAGAGGATTTAAAACGATTTGGGACATTTTTATTAATATTGTGAGTTTAAGTCAAACCAAGCCAAGAGGGAAGCTAATCCTAGTTTTCTCTTATATTTAGCTAAGCCAAGCCGTTTGAGCCACACGCAATTTCAGGTACTTTATGTTCTTCCTCAATTGTCTCCCTCTTTCACAATTTCAAGCACCCACCAAAGACCCATCTTCTTTTTCTTCTCTTTGCTTCACAATAGACCCTCACCCATCTTCCTCTTCGCCGACATCTACTTCCGGCAGCAAACCAGTGGCGGCGAAACCCCAATCCGGAGGCAACCAGACCCACGACGTTGCTTCTTCGATCGCGGATCCAGCGGCAGTCCCTTCTTATCGCACGACTTTCCCCTGTTATGGGAGTTGCAGCAGCGCTCGAGCGGTGTCTCAAACCCAATGAAGACCGGCGGTGCGTCTGATCGACAGCGACGTTCCGACAGCTTCTTCGTTTGGCGTCAATTTGCAGTGGGTAAGTATTCCGACAACGGATCAAGGTGGGTTTTAAATTTTAAAGTTAGTTTCAAGTGTTAGTTTTGTGGTTTGGAGGTTAACTCATTGTTTTTGGGACTTGATTTTATAACATCCATTACGTTTGGAGGTCGAATTATCGAAATCGGATTAATTTGACATCAAAACCAACAAGCTTAGGTGCTGTTTTGGTAAGTTTTGATGAGTAATTTTCATTCTCAAGCCAATTGAACTCATGCTTACTAAATGCTAATGTTTATGGACTTGTTTGTGTAGTTTTGGATGAATTATTCAAGGTTCGAGGTTAGCTTTAATTGTTGGCTTATTTGGGCATTTTTTCCCTTGATTTTCTTGGGCAATTTCTCAACCTTAAAGAACTAAGTTTGGGTTGTTTGTTAAATGATTATTGATTATCGGAAGATTTGGTTAAAAAGTTGTTAATGTCAAGCATTAATTTTCGGGACAACTACATAAAAGGACTTTATTAGTGACCCTTATTTCACTTTTGTCCTAATACATCAAATATTACATTTTTGTCTAGTAAAATCAATATATTGGAGTCTAATTATTAATGTAGTCTTCATTGAATGACATATGATATTTAATAATAATAATAATAAATATAGAAAAAAGGTAATTTTAAAAAATCTCAAAATCTTTCCTTAAAATCTTGGGGAGAATTGCACATATGACCTAAATTCTAGGGTGGTAATGGCGATTGACCCTGAATTTCAAAATAAGGATATCTATTCTTTTTGCTTATGTCACCAAACACTATTCACCCACGTGAATACCTCATTCTACCCATGCATTGATTTATTACCTTCTAACGATCACATGCATTGTGGATTAATTGCGAGCGTTACAGTAAGTGGGATTATGAATGCGATGATGATCGAGAACATTAGTGTGATCGGGTACGCGAATTTTTGGTTTTAAATCATGATCGTGACTTAAAATAGATATCACAGTTGCAGTCGCCCTCACGCTCGCGCCTATAATGTTGATTATATCGCGAGCGCGAACGTGAATGAGACCACAAATGCGAGCATTAATGCGAGAACGAAAAGGGTATTAATGAGTATTCATGCTCTTAACGGTGTTTGGTGACATCAACAAAATGATATCCTTCATTATTTTCAAAATCTGGGTCAATCGCCATTTTTTTTAATAGAATTCAGGGCATCCGTATAAAAACCTCAAAATCTTGCCCCATTCCATAATTTTAATCATTATTCTTTCCAAAAACCTTGCCCCAAAATCTCTAACAACCAAAATCATGATTTCTATTTTTTTCCACTGTGCATCATTTCTTCTACTGAGAAGTTTCTTCTACATGCAACCTCCATTGTTGACCTAAGAAGAAGCGAGTGCCTTATCATTAAGGGGGAAGCGATGCCTGCATTAATGAGGTTCTGTACCACCAATATTTTTTTAAGTAGTTAAATCAATTTTTGGTAAGTTTTTAACTTCTAAAGTAATGAAATCAATTTTGGGTATATTTTTGTTTGGTGAAATTTGGTTGTTTTATTTTTTTTTTCGCTTCTAAAGTTGTGAAGAGGTTCTTTTGAGATCAATTCAACCATTGTAGCTATTGTTATGTGAAAGTGATTCAACCTTATTTCAATTTTTTTAGCAATTTTGTTTGGCGAACGGTTCAACCATTGTAACTATGTTTCTATGAATTGATTTTCTAGATATATTTATTTCATATATCAGGTATATTCTGGTATATTATATGTAACAACCCGTATTTTCCCATACAGTCATTCTAATGGTAAATGCGGAAGCGATTAAACAGATACTAAAAAGTAGAAAATCAAACGTAAAATACTTCCACTTAACTGAAAAACAACAGTTTAAAAAAAATAAAGCCAAATCCAATACTTTCAAAAAAAAAAAAACCAACTAGAAGAACTTTGAACATACGACAAGTCCAACAAAAACCTAAATGCTAAAAACCTAAAGACAAAAAAATAACTCCTCAATAGTTTTCCCAGAACGCTAGACCTCAATCACTGTTAGAACTATATCATGCTCCTTCATCTGAAAACATTTTAGGAAAACAAAAATGAGTACAAAAATACTCAATAAGCAATCTCAACATCAAGTTCAGAAATTCATTTTCTTCAAAACAAAAACATAGAAATTCAGTTTAAAAAATCATTTCAATAGTTGAATCAAAAATCAAATATTCATTCGGTCATTTTCTTTTAAAACAATCATAAACAAAATACAAATATCCTTGCAAAACTTTTAATACAACTATTAAAACGTTCAGTCAAAACTTTCGAAAAACAAAAATCTTTCAATTGAACAAAACTTTCATTTAACCAAACTTTCAAATATCGAAACTTTCAATTCAAACAGTACTTTCAATCAATCATTACTTTCAAATATCAAAGTGGGAACATGCATTATTTGGGTAGCCTTCATAATATATATGATGGTTACCCGTCGGTAACACCAATCAATCAATCAGAACATTCAATCAGAGTTGTCGATAAAAATCGACTAGAACATTCAAATCAATTACTTAAATGTTAGGCCGTGTGAGTGAAACACGCACATGAATCTTCATTCCAAAGGAATGCCAAACCATAAACTGTGTCTTCCCACAAATAAGTTTCAATAAGTAGGAGATGTCGATAAAATCGACCAGAACAATCAATATAATTACTTAAGTGTAGAGGTCACGTGAGTGAATAACACACACATGAATCTTCATTCCAAAGGAATGCCAAACCACAAATGCGTCTTCTGACAAATAAACCAGAACAATTCCATCAATTCCAATTTAGGCTACTACCACAAATAAGCAAAACATTCCCAAAACATAAAATTTGGCATATCCAGATAGCCCTTATCAAAACGATAAAAAATTCTTTCGTAAACATTTGAAACAAAACATGTAGTTTCAAATAACAATTTCAATAAACATTCATCAAATCAACCATTCAAACTCGGAACCAAAACAAACTTACTTTCACTTTGAAATCAATCAAAATACATTTATTTCAAATTATCCAAAATAGAAAAAATACTTTCAAATAGCAAAACACTTCGAAGCATATAAAACAATTTTGACCAATTTCAAATCATACAAAACATTCTTTCAAACATTTGTCAAATAAACAATATTAAAAACATAATTGTACCAAAATTGCTATTTTGGAAGGGATGTGGAAATTACTTACCTCGATTCATAATCCTACAATTCTCAATCTCAATTTCAATTTTCCACAATACCAACTCCTTGAACTAAGGTCAATCTTCTAGAAGTGTAAACATATCCAATGCTTCATTGATCAGAAACTAAAATTCTATCTTAAAGGTCCAAAAGCATATCTAAAATATAGACAATCTTATCTACCAAATTTTTCCCATTCAAAACAATTTTATGCATAAAAAGTTAGGAAAAAAATAGGGTTCTTGGACTAAAAAAAAAGCACTGAAAACTGGGTTAAAAACACTTTAAAATCCAATTAAAAACATATTAAAATCAATAAAATCAATGTTTTTTAATGTGTAATAAAATACCAAACAATTTTTCAATTTTAAAATTTTAAAATTTTAAAACCTTTAAAACTATCACAAATTATGGACAAATAACCCAGAAAAATTTCTGCTCATAAAACAAAACTTTCCAAGATTTTAACATCAAAAGAATCAAAATTTGTCACTTTTTAACCCAAAAAAACAGATCTGAAATGTTTGATAAAACTGCTGTAAAAAACATAAAAACATACAATTTTCATTTAAAAATCAAAACTATCATTATACTTTAAAATGCAATCATTTGGTAAACTTTTGGGGCAAAAAGAATCCAAAATACACTTAAAACAGTCCCAATTTTTAAGAAATTTAAAGCTGAAAAATTCTGAAAAATCTTCCATTATCAAAACCTTTAATTTAATTTAAAAGACCTAATTAAAAAAACTTTGATAAAAATTAAGCAAATAAAAACTAAAAACTTTTTAGGGCAAAAGATTTCAAGAATCTTTTCTTTCTAACAATCAAGAACGAAGCCAAAAAGAAATCAAAACCCAAAACTTTGCAAGAAAACTTCAATAATCAAGAAAAGAAAAGAAATCAACTAGAGCAAAAAAGAAAACTTATTGACTTCCTTGTTGGAGAAGAATGTCAAGAGCGTTTCTTCTTTTCTCTCTCTTTTTTTTCTTTTTGTTTTTTTTTTTGCCGTCAAAACTTTTTATAAAAAATGTTAGGGGTTAAGAGACTGTTGCGTAATTTTTGCGCAATATCGCAAGTGTACGGGTCAGGTTTTAATATAGTGAAAGAGTGTTCGAGTAACGTCCTCAAGATTGGTTTTCTAATTCACTTAAGTACTATGAATATTATCGCCCAATTTTATTTAGAGAATATAATTGAATGATGGATGCAAGATTTAAATAAAACAATTATAACAAAAATTGAAACAATCAGAAGAGAGAATATCCTAGGGAGTTGATTTCACCTATTAGACTAAAATAAATAAATTACTTAAACATCCAAGATTGATCAAACAAATATTTCATGAGTCTAGAAGTATTTTATCATGAATGACTCTTTCGAGGACAAACAATTCTTATGCAATAAGGTAAAACCTACATCTCTGATGATTTTTAACGTTATGCATAACATTAAGTTCCTTCATTAACAACTTTGAAATGAGCCCTAATAATTATCAAGTTAGAACTACCTTTAGTCATGCAATTAGGATCTAATCTAAATTACCTTTCTCAAGCGTGAATTTAGACCAACATAACATTTAATCTGTAATCAAAAGATTAAAAGCATTAAGAATATAAAGGCATGAATGAAATTAATGACAATCAATCATGGAATTTAAATAATTAAAACACAAGGTCTAATGGCTACATCAATCCCTAGAATAAGAAAAGAGTTTAGCCACTTATGTTCACTATCACAAAATCTAAACTCTTAAACAACATTTAAATACTAAATAAAAAGAAAGACGAGAAAAACTAGAAAAACTATGCTGGTGTGTTGATTTTCCGTCTCCGTATGATCTCCACAACTTGGCCTTGAATATATCTCTCAAGTCTCTTCTCACTCTTGTATGTAGAAATTTAGAGTTGTGCTGTCCAAAAATTGAATGCCTTGAAGTGAAGAGAATGTGGGTATTTATAATGGGTTAATCCATATCCTAATCTAATTAGGAATTCATTATTTAATTAAATTAAGAATCCAAAATCTAATCAAATTAGGAATCCATAACCTAATTAAATTAGGAATATTTTTCTTCTCCAAAAATTGTCCCCAAAATTGGTTGCTTAATTAGGTCACTTATCACCATATTTCTTCTAAAATATTCATTTTGCTCCAAATGCTCAATTTCTACAAAATAATCAATTATGAAAGTGAAAAGCATATTTTTAAGTCTCAAGAGTAGCATAAAATGAAGCCTAAAGATAACACATATTGTGTGCTATCAAATACCCCCAAACTTAAGCTTTTGCTAGTCCTCGAGCAAAATAAAACAAAACCACTTTATGAATCAACAATTGCATGTAAGCGATTTGAGCCTTAATGTTATACATAACAAATAATGCACAATAGCATAATTTAATCAAGCATATCATATCTTCAAGAAATTTAAATTTAATTCTCTTTATCCCTTGCGTGTGTGTGTGCTTAGCCTTTCCTATCTTAGTTTTTATAGGCTCGAAATAGTTTTATACAATCACCAACTTGTTTTCCCTCTACTCTGGCCCTAAGTTCCAATTATTAAGTTTGCTTACACTCAATAAAGTAATATGCTACTAGGGTGCCTGAAAACTGGGGTAGGCCTACCCCAAACTTGATTTTTTATTATTTTATTTTATTATTATTTTTTTATAGTTTGGTGGACACTAGCTTTCACACATCCACTGTAGGGACCCTTACCCATCAACTCACAGGTGATCCTAACTGATCACAACAAAGGTAGATCTTTTTGTCCTTTTTTTTTCTTTTTTTTTTCTTTTTTTTTTGTAGAACAAGTTATTGTAGTTTTCCTTGAATGAATAGTGATACAATGAAAGCAAATAGGCAAGTAAATAGAAAAGAATTTTCTCCTAAGTGTAACATTACTAACCATCATGCAAGTTAACTCTCTAATTAGTTTTTAAGCCTTTCGAGGTGACAATCAATATCCAAATCATATAACCCAATTCTGAGCCTTCAAAACCATAAATAGGAAGACTATATGCTCTAAAAGTGCAAGAGAATCAAAGAAAAAATTTAAAATTTACTCAATTCAAGGATATGTTGTCATATTTCAATAATTGCAAACATCATTATTTAAAACTTATCCTAGGCTGTCTTAATCATAACAATGCAACTGGTTCCTCATACAAATTATAACGCCCGATTTATTTATGGGCGTTAATTTCGAATTTTGGAAATTAAGTTGGAATGATTTTCATTAGGTAATTTAAATTTTCAGGTTAATTTGGAATTTGGAATGAGAAAAGGGGCATATTTGGAAATGAATAAGTTAGTTGGGGGCATTTTTGGAAAAAAAAAATATTAATAAAATAAACAAATATTTTTTCCTTCATCCTTATCTTCTTCTCCAACTTCTTCTTCTTCATTCCCTTTCCTCTCTCTCTCTAAACCTCTCCCTCCCATTGGTCTCTCTCTCTCTCTCTCTCTCCTCGTCGAACTGCAGGACACACGAACCACCGGGCTTCCCTCACCGCTGCAGCTTCTCCTTCTTCTTCTTCCTCGTGCTGTCGCCGCCGCACGCCGATGCCCAACTCGTTGCCGACCACGTGAACTCCCCTCACCGCAGTCTGTCGCCGCTGCACGTTGATGCCCAGCTCTGTCGTCGCTTTTCTCTCTCTCCCTCTCGGTTCTGTATAGACAACAAGGAGTAGGAATGTTTCAGATCGAATTTCGGCATGCTCGGTGTTCGTACAAGCTGTGTAAAGTTTTGTTTTGTAGTGGGTAAGTATCCCGAGTTTTGATTTCAAGCTAATGGTTGGTTATAATTGTGATTTAGAGATTACCCATAAAGTGTTATTTAGATTTTAGATTGCCCAAACTATTTGGGTCTTGGATTCACGAAATTAAAACATTTGGAGTTACATTCGGCAGCGATTCGAGTTCGAAATCTAAGGCGAGATCATGGGTAAGTGTTTTGACATTAGTTTGTGGTGGATTATGAGTTTAAATGTTGATTTTTGATGCTGATGGAGTAATTTTGGGACTAAACCACAGTATTTTGGATTTATTATAGATTGTGAAATTCGATTGAAGGCCGATTAGGACGAAATTGAAACCTTCGGACTGTTGTATAGCACTGTATTGAGGTCACTTTTATGTGGGTATCGAATTTTCCAACATAATTGAGGCTAATCATGAGTTGGGTTTTTAAATAGCCATGATTAAAGACTTTTTGTGGAGTTTAGGGGCTGTTTTAGAGTTTTAAAATTTCCCATAATGCGTAGGCCTTTGTTTGATGATTCAAGATCAAGTATTCGAGTTTGAGCCGACTTGAACATTGGAGTAAATTGTAAGTAGTCATTGGGATTTAAGCCCTTTAAGTTTTTGTTTGATTTGGATGTAGGTTTGATAATTTTTGATTTGTGAAAGTATGCTTAGAAATCGTATTTAGGAAGCATGCAATGGTTAGTGAATCTGTTCAGATATAGTTTTGAACTAAAATGGCCTAAGTATGTGGCTTTAATGGAAATAGGGGCTTAAAGCTTTGAGTTATTGTAGTTAGCATGTGTACAACATTAAGAGTTTGCCAAGGTTGGATTTAAATGAGTTTGGTTCATGTTTGTGATGTTTGTGACTAAATATGCATGTCCATATGAATATGTGGGTCATGGTGTGAATGGCTGAATCATCCTGAATTGTCGTTGAGTTTAAGTTGCTTGAGCACGTATTAAAATGTTAATAGGGGCTTAAAAAAACCCAAGTTCATTATATATAGCAAGAGTAGTACTTTACAAGTATGCCTATGATAGTGATTGGATTTGCAACATCCCTTAACATTGTTGTGATATTTAGAAGGGTCGCGATTATGCATTTGTTGTTGCAAGTAATCAATTTGGAAGAACTTGTCGAGCGTGGTAATGGAGTTGAATCTTGAATTAGTTTGTGCTCAAGGTTTAGGAATGGTGATTGTGTTTGATCGCAATGTTTATGAGCTTATCGTGTTTCTTTAAAAGTTTTGCACATAGATTATTGATTTACTCAGAATGCTTGAAACTCTTGAATTATTGGTTGAGGTATAGTTTCTTGGGGTGGTGATGAACTGACTGAGCGCAGGGCGCTGGAGTGTTTGGTTTGGGTTAAAGGCTGATGTAGAATACCTTAAGGGTTTTAGTGGGTAGGACGGTGGTTAGTGCTTCGTGTGTTTAGAATGAGCAGAAGATTGAGCAGGTTTAAGATGTTTCAGATGGGTCCAAATGTGAGTGGAGGGTTGTTGGTCGATCTGATTTTTAGTGTGGTTAGGAAACTGAATTTTGGATTAAAGGGATGGAGGGCTATATGTCGTTAGCACATGAATGTGCTTGTGAACTTCGGATTAGGTTGTGAATGTGTTTCGAAAATGATGAACGATTTTGGTAAGGTGGATGCCCGGATGATTCCAAAATCGTAGTGAAAGTACAAAGACCGGTTAGATTTGTGCTATACACCCTGTCTCTATCGTTTCGTGCGAGTTTGTAAGCCTAGAACGTATGTGATGTGGTGAGCATAAGGGATGCGTTCCTTATTGTCGATGGGCTAGCTTAGGGGTGATTTCCCTATTATGATGAGCATAGGGGATGCGTTCCCTATTTCCGTATGCTAGCTTAGGGGTGTTTTTCCCATTATGTTGAGCATAGGGAATGCGTTCCCTAGCGCCTGTGTGCTAGCCTAGGGGTGATTTCTCTATTGATATCAGTGGAGGGTTATAGACCTTCACAGGTGTGGGTTCTAGGTTACAGGACTCGCAGGTATGACATGAAGTTAGGGTCAGGGAGTGGTGAATGTTGAGGAAGGTTAAATGGACTTTTAGAATAACTGAAGGAAGTATTTGAAATTTAAGCACGAGTGTGAGTAAGGGCAGTTTTCTTCTTGGTATGATTTCTTTAAATGTTGGACCCTTAAGTGGGCTACTTACTGAGTATGTTTATACTCATCCTTGCTACTTTGTTTGTTTTGCAGATTGTGCACATTCTCGGGGCGGATGATGCAAGCGACGACTTGACGAGACTATGGAGACTCCACCAAATTTCTTTTCTCTATTTAGCTTTTAGTTTTGTTTCTTTGTTCCCTATTGTTTGTTGGTTTGTAAAGTTTAAATTTCTTTCTCTTTCGTGTATTTAGTTAGAAGTTCTTAAGTTCTTTTGTCTGTTGATTGAGCTCAACATCATTTATCGTAGCTTGGTGGATGTTGGGTTTGTTTTCTGAAACATAGAAGTGTTTATGTCTCTTTCCAGGTATTTGAAAATTTTGGTTGTCTCCTAGTTACGTCGTTATGCTGCCGAAATTTCGGGCATGAGCGAGGTAACTAGGTCGTGCTTCGGCTTTAGAGAGTCGTAGTAGGTTCGGGTCTTTACACAAATAATGCTTAAAAAATATTAAAATTTTCATATTCAAGGCTTAGCATTAGTATTCCGCACCCCCAAACTTGAAAACATGCATTGTCCTCAATGTATAAATTACACACTAAAGTTAAGCATGCATAAGGACAAGAAAAAATAAGAGAGTGAACAATACTGTCCTGATAAGTGAGAGAATCATCATGTTCATCAATGTAGAGGAAAAAGACTATGGCAATAGTGGTCAAGTACCTACAAAAAAATCAATAGAGACATGATAACAAAGACAAAAAAAGAAAACTAATGAAAAACTAAAAATGAAGAAAAATGGGTTGCCTCCCAAGAAGCGTTTGGTTTAACGTCTCTAGCTAGACCAAATGGTGTGTATGCATCAAGGTGGTTGAAACTCATGTAGTCTAACATCATCTTCTTTGCATGTATCATCTTTTAACAAATTCACCTCATCTATTTTACTCAATATAACTGGAAAAAAAAACGTATGATAAGTAGAAGAGTCTTCCAAAATAAAATTTCTAAGGTGCACAAGCATATGATTCAATTTCATTAAGGATACTTCGTCATGCGTAAAATCATTTACAGATAAATTCACTATTTTTCATCACTATAGTGTCCTATAGGAAGGTTATTTAGATTATCAAAATTAATATCTTTTATCTGATCGATTAGCTCTAGATTCTCAACTTCTAAATTAAACACGAAGTTTTTTAGAGGCTCAGCAGGTACAATTTTCTCATTAAACTTATTAATAGTAGTATCAACAACATCAATCCTATGGCATTTACTAACCTCGTCTAAAGAATTTATAGAACCAAATATGTTGAACTCTACCTTTCCATCATTCACTTGCAGAGCCAGTTTACCTTTATGTACACAAATTCCAGCCTGTCCAGTGGCTAAAAAGGGCCTCCCCAGGATGTTCGAGATCTCAGAGTCTTCCTCCATGTCTAGGACCACAAAATCTACAAGAAAAATAAACTTATCAACTTTAACCAACACATCCTCAACAATACCTCTTGGATAAGTCAGAGAGCGATCAGCTAATTGAAGAGAGATGGTGGTAGGCTGTACTTCCCCTAAACCAAGTTTCCTGTAGACAGAAAGACGCATTAAATTAATAATTGCCCCAAGATCACATAAAGCTTTGTCAATAGAAATACTACCAATAGTACAAGGAATAGTAATACTCCCTGAATCTTTTAATTTCTGAGGTAGTTTCTTCTGAAGTATTGCACTGCATTCCTCAGTCATGTTGACAATCTCAAAATTTTCAAATTTTTTCTTCTTTGATAGCATTTTCTTCATAAACTTCACATAATTTGACATTTGTTCTAAGGCATCTGCAAAAGGAATATTAGTATGAAGTTTCTTAAATATATCCAAAAAATTTAGAAAATTGAGAATCAAGCTTTTTCTTTTGAAATAGTTGAGGATAAGGAATAGAGTTAGGAATAATAGAATTAGTAGAGTTAGAAAGCTTCTCTGTTGTAGGCAAAAATGTTGCCTCCTGCTCTACTTCTTTTGTTGTTTCCTGATTTTTAATAATGCTTGGTTCCTCAGCTGGTCTCTTTTCAAGCTCCTTTAGTTGCTTTCCACTTCTTAAGGTCACAGCCTTGCAGTGTTCTCTAGGATTTACCTCAGTGTCAATAGGAAACTTACCTTTCTGCATGGCGTTCATGGAAGATGCCATCTGACTAAGTTGGACTTCCATATTTTTTATAGCAACTCCATGTCCACTTACCGTATTTTCTAGTTGGGTAGTTCTATTTCTGAATTCAATAATAAATGCTCCCAATAGGTCTTCTAATGATGGCTTTTTCTCTTGCTGTTGTGAAGTGGATGCATATCCTGGAGGAGGCTGCAAAACATTTTTATTATTAGCATAAGAAAAATTTTCATGATTCCTCAAACTTGGGTGATAGTGGGTGGGCAATGAATTTTGCATCCGATTGCTCTTGTAGCAAAAATTGCGATTGTTTATATATTGGGCTTCCTCAATATCAAGCTCTTCATATAATTGATGATTGTTGGCAGCTACAATTGATGCAATTGATTGGGAGTTCCCTATTCCTGCAAGTTTATTTAAAGCATGAGTCAAAGAAGCCATTTGAGCCTTCAGGGAACTTACCTCATCAACCTCATATGAACTAGCAACTGTTCTAGAAGTGGAACGTTCAGAAGGCCATTGGTAGCTTGTAGTTGCCAACTCTTCCAATAATGTGGGGCATCCTCAACAGTTTTAGCTAAGAAGTTACCCCCAGTTGCAGCATCTAAGATCGTTTTAGTGTTACTAGTCAAACCATCGTAGAAAAGTTGAATTTGGAGCCAGTTTGGATATCCATGCTGAGGGCACTTAACATTTCCTTGTAGTGTTCCCATGCCTCAAACAACTGCTCACCATTGTGTTGTCTAAATGTGCCAATTTCTGTTCTGAGCCTAGTTGTTTTGGCAGGTGGGAAAAAATTTGTACGGAATGCCTGAGCTAATTCCTCCCATGTGGTAATGCTTCTAGGTGATAAAGACTCAAGCCAATCCTTAGCTTTATCCTACAGAGAAAAAGGAAAAAGACGTAAGCGAATTGCATCAGCAGAAACGCCATTTATCTTTACAGTTCCACAAATTTCAAGAAAAGATCTAAGGTGAGAGTGTGGATCCTCTAAAGGATATTCTTCAAAAGCATTGTCTCTAGCCATTTGAATGAGTCCTGTTTTAAGCTCAAAGTTGTTGGCATTTATTGGTCCATAGACTATTCCAAAGTGTTCTGTAGGGAACACAGGCTGGAAGTAGTCTCTGATGGCCTTTGGCTCTTCCTGCTCAGCCATGGATTTAGACTGATCTCTTTTTTTCTTTCGAATTTTTCTGCTCGTTCTTTCTATCTCAGGATCAAATGAGACGATTTCCTTGTTTCTTCGTATAAACAACCCAAATCTAAAAAGATGAAAATTAAACAAAAATTAGTAAAATAAAATAAAAATAAAAATAAAAATAAAAAAAACTCTAAATTAAGACCAAGTGATTTCTCCACAATATTAAGTCAATTAAATAGTCTCCAATCACCGGAAATGGAGCCCATAACTCGTTGCGTAATTTTTGCGCAATACCACAAGTGTACGGGTCAAGTTTTAATATAGTGAAAGAGTGTTCAAGTATCGTCCTCAGGATTGGTTTTCTAATTCACTTAAGTACTATGAATATTATCGCCCAATTTTATTTAGAGAATAGAATTGAATGATGGATGCAAGATTTAAATAAAACAATTATAATAAAAATTGAAACAATCAGAAGAGAGAATATCCTAGGGAGTTGATTTCACCTATTAGACTAAAATAAATAAATTACTTAAACATCCAAGATTGATCAAACAAATATTTCATGAGTCTAGAAGTCTTTTATCATGAATGACTCTTTCATAAGTCTAATGATTTTTAACGTTATGCATAGCATTAAGTTCCTTCATTAACAACTTCAATAGGAGCCCTAATCATTATCAAGTTAGAACTACCTTTAGTCATGCAATTAGGATCTAATCTAAATTACCTTTCTCAAGCGTGAATTTAGACCAACATAACATTTAATCTGTGATCAAAAGATTAAAAACATTAAGAATATAAAGGCATGAATGAAATTAATGACAATCAATAATGGAATTTAAATAATTAAAACACAAGGTCTAATGGCTACATCAATCCCTAGAATAAGAAAAGAGTTTAGCCACTCATGTTTACTATCACAAAATCTAAACTCTTAAACAACATTTAAATACTAAATAAAAAGAAAGAAGAGAAAAACTATGCTGGTGTGTCGATTTTTCGTCTCCGTATGATCTCCACAACTTGGCCTTGAATATATCTCTCAAGTCTCTTCTCACTCTTGTATGTAGAAATTTAGAGTTGTGCTCTCCAAAAATTGAATGCCTTGAAGTGAAGAGAATGTGGGTATTTATAATGGGTTAATCCATATCCTAATCTAATTAGAAATTCATTATTTAATTAAATTAAGAATCCAAAATATAATCAAATTAGGAATCCATAACCTAATTAATTAGGAATCCATAACCTAAGTAAATTAGGAATCCATAACCTAATTAAATTAGGAATATTTTTCTTCTCCAAAAATTGTCCCCAAAATTGGTTGGTTAACTAGCTCACTTATCACCATATTTCTTCTAAAATATTCATTTTGCTCCAAATACTTAATTTCTACAAAATAAACATTTATGAACGTGAAAAGCATATTTTTAAGTCTCAAAACTAGCATACAATGAAGCCTAAAGATATCACATATTGTGTGCTATTAGAGACCCTTTTTAAAAGAACTCTAATCAAAACCCTTAAAAGAGTATCTTCTCTTTTTGAAAAAGAAAAAGAAAATAAAGGTTTATCTCCTAATTTAAAAAGAAGATACAATCCTAATTCAAAGAGGTTTTTAAAAAAAATCAATAAAACAAATAAAAATATAAACATATAAAATAAAATAAAATAATTTTTTTTTCCGATTGTTACAAACACCCCACCTAATAGGAATTTTGTCCTCGAAATTTTCATACCTGGCTAAGAGAATAACTCAAGATATCTTTCCCTCATGTCCTTTTCAGTTTCCCAAGTAGCTTCTTCAAGAGACTGGTTCCTCCATAAAACCTTCACAAGAGGCATCGTCTTGTCACGTAAAACTCGATCCTTGTGATCCAAAATTTGAAATGGAACCTCCTCATAAGTCAAATATTCCTTCACTTGTAGTGGTTCATAGCTTAACACGTGGGATGTATCTGCAATATACTTTCGAAGCATGGAAGCATGAAAAGTATTATGGATTCGATCTAAGGCAGGAGGTAAGGCCAAACGATATGCCATTACACCCACCTTTTCCAAAATCTCAAAGGGTCCAATGAACTTGGACTAAGCTTCCCTTTCTTCCCAAACCTCAAAATTCCTTTCAATGGCGAAACTTTCAGAAACACCATGTCTCCAACTTCAAAACTCAATTTCTTAAACTTTGCATATAATCTATTTTCTCTTAACACTTCCAATGTTTTTCTTAGGTGTAACTCATGTTCTAGCTTCGTCTTGGAATAAACTAGGATGTCATCAATAAAGACAATGACAAACTTATCCAAGAAATCACTAAACATTCTGTTCATCAAATCCATAAAAGCGGCATGAGCATTAATTAGTCCAAAAGGCATTACCAACAACTCATAATGTCCATAACGTGTTCTGAATGCACTCTTCTGTATGTCACAGTTGATAATTCTCATTTATGAGGATTATTTAACCCTAAAACTAAGTTGTTCTTGCCATTTTTGCATGCTTTATTGATTACCGAGCAAGCCAAAGATAGTGTTTATAAGATAAATTCATGCAAACTTGTTGGAATATGATAAAAGAAGGAATTAAGTGAAAAGATGCAAAAAAGTTGGCTTAAGTTGAGTTTTTTTTGTACAGAATTGAAGAAGTGAAGACATTGCAAATGAAAATGCAATTGCATTCCCTTGGGAAGGCAAGGTGAAGAACAAGGAAGAAGAATGCAATTGCAATGCAAATTGCATTCTCTGGACTTACAAGTCAAGTACGGAATTCGCGAAAAATCACCAAGATTCACGTGAGTTGCTCGATTTATGGAGAAATTCCAGCTTGAATATCACACCCAAAATCTACCCAATAATCAAGGAGCCAAAGATGGAAGGAGGAGGCCTCGGATTATCTTTAAAAAGAGAGGAAGGCCGAAAAAGAAGAGGAATTTTTTCCTGGGGAGAGTTCGATTTCTTTGGGTTTTATTTTTCTGTTTATTTTTCTTCGACAACAGCAACAATTAAGTTCATTATTTTTATTAGTTCTGTTTTGTTTCGATTATTTGTTGTTTTAGCAATTCCTTCTTACAGTTTAGCTCAATGAATTTCTGAATTTAACTTTAGTCAACGAGAATTCAAGTGCTGCACTTATTTTCATGGGTTTTTCTGTTTGCCTTCAACACAGCAACAAGCCAACAATTCATTTTCTGTTTTTTTCTTTTTATTAGTTCATGATTTGGTTTACTCCTTAAATCCCGAAGTAAGATCTCTCCTCAACGAAGGTTTGAAGTGGTTAAGATTCAAGTTTTTGAAAGAATTCTGAATCGATCGCATTAAGGGATTTTGAGTAGCACTTCGCTATTGAGTCCGTTGAGTTATTTTCTGGATTTTGCTTTGGTTAAGTTCTAAATCTTGTAGGTGGTGAGATGGAAGAGTAATGTTGAATTCTATATTCAAAATTCTTCAATTCCATATATAAGCTTATTTACCCGTGGGTTTTTCTTTGGTAAAAAAAAAATTGAATTCCAGTAACATACTTTGGGACCTTTGATTTTCTTAGTGGGCATTCTTAATTGGTGATTCAAATAAGTTTTCCTTGAGATTAATTACCTCTTTCTTTTGTTAGCTATGAAATTTTTAACAAATAATTTTTGGTTTTTCATTTCTTCCATAATGAGCTAAATTTTCTCTAGGAGTTCAAGTTGGTGAAGGCCCTAAGGAAAAATGTAAAAGCTCTAAAGCATAACCAATCTAGATAGCATGTGAACTTAGTTTGCTTTTGTTGAGTTTAGATTTGGGTAAACCTAGTCGGCCAACTAGTGATTGCTTGTCAAGCTTGAACTTAATATCGAAAGAGTTAAGGGAAAGTCGATGTCACAAAAGAAATGGAGGAAAAGGCTTAGAAATAAGTTCTGAACATCGACCCTAGACATAGGGCGAGACTCCAAAACCACTAGAGTTGTGTACGAAAGTATCTAAGTTAGATTAGCCATAGACATATAGGTTTAATCACTCAGTCTCCTAAAGATTTTGAATCAAAATTGAATAGGAGTTGAACTCGGTTTACTTAGTCTTCACATGTTTAGTCAAGATTGCAATTGCATTTGAATCGCATTTTTTCAAAGGTGCTTGAATCACTTGAATCCCTATGTTAACTCATTGATTTTTCACTCATTCTTTGTCAACAAACCAACCTCTTACATTTTTACATCTTCGGTTACCCAATTGCATTTTGTAAGCAAATTTGTGTCGCCTTCATAAGATTTTGTTAAAATCCGTTCCCTTGGGTACGATACTCTGGAATACTTCCAGTTTCTTTATTACTTTGATCACGTGCACTTGCGTGTTGTAGCAAAGCATAGCGATCAACAGTCTTTAATCCTTAGCTGGTGGTAGCCTGACCTCAAATCAATCTTTGAGAAAACAGTGGCACCTTGAAGCTGGTCAAATAAATCTTCAATTCGAGGGAGTGGGTACTTGTTCTTTATAGTCACACGATTAAGCTCCCTATAATCAATGCATAGGCGAAGAGATCCATCCTTCTTTTTAACAAAAAGGATCGGAGCACCCCAAGGAGAAACACTTGGGCTAATAAAACCTTTGTCCAATAACTCCTGGATTTGTTCCTTAAGCTCTCGAAGTTCAGCAGGGGCCATTCGGTAGGGTGCTTTGGATAAGGGTGCAGTTCCTAATACTACATCAATAGATAATTCTATCTCTCTATCAGGAGGCAACCCCAATAAATCTTCTGGAAAGACATTAGTGAAATCACGCACTACAGGTATTTCCTCAATCAGCTTACTTGTCTTCTCAGTATTGACTACACTAGCTAAGTACCCCCAACATCCATTCTCAATTAGCTTCGATGCTTTAAGTTATGATATAATCTTTGGAGGAGGGTGCACCTTCATTCCCTTAAAACGAAACTTTGGTTGGTCTGGAGGGGCATGCAAAACCTCTTTTTCATGGAAAATAATGTTTGCATGATTTACTGACAACCAATCCATTCCCAATATTGCATCAAAATCAGTCATCTCAAAATGAATTAAATCAGCAATCAAATTTCTATCAGAAATACTCAACTGACAAGACTTAACTACCTTATCAGTTTGTAACACATTTCCAGAAGGAGTAGATACCTTAAGTACATAATTCAAATCCACAGGTACTAACCCAAACTCTTTAACAAAAAGCAGCAGATATGAAAGAGTGCGTTGAACCAGAGTCAATTAGTATAAAAGTAGTAATTCCGGCTATGAGAATGGTACCTAACACAACGTTAGGTGCATCATCAGCCTCCTACTTAGTCATGGCAAAAACTTTGCCTTTCATTTTTTGTTTCTTATCTTGAATTCTCACAGCATCACTCTTCTGACTCGAAGGACAATTATTGATGAAATGTCCTACCTTTCCACATCGAAAACAAGCCCCCGACATTTTGTAGCACGTCCCTAAATGTTTCTTTCCACACGTCTTGCACTATGCCAACTGCCCACTGGTGCTTAGACCTACCTTCTTCTGCGGTTGGCTTGAACCTTCTCCAACATAAAACTTTCTTTTGGAACTTCCTTCTTTGGTTGAAGGTTTGATGAGATCAGCATCTTGTGACAAAGTGTGTGTAGTCTGCAACACATCAGCATAGGTACTCAGCCTAAAAGCAGCAACATGCTTTCTTAATTTTGGTCTCAAGCGTTTCTCAAACTGTCTTGCTTTCCTCCAATCAGTGTCTACCAAATGAGGGGCATATTACGAAAGTTCATCAAATTTTCTCTCATACTCCAACAAACATAGTCTTCCTTGCTCCAACTTTATGAACTCAGCCTCTTTATCCTGTCTAGCAGTGGGGGGGAAAGAACTTCTCAAAGAAGAGTTTCTTGAACCTTTCCCAGCTCAAAGGGTTCTGTGCCACATTCCATGTTCTACGGGTTAAGTTCCACCACTTGTTCGCTCCTCTCTTCAGCATGTAAGCAGCACAAGCCACCTTTTGTCGATCGTTGCATTCCACGAAATCAAAATTTTTTTCGACTTCCTCGATCCATTCATCTTCAACGATTGGGTATGTGCTTATACCATCAAAAGTGAGTGGTTGAAGCTTCCGAAATTGCTCCACCACACAATTGATTCCATCATTGGTTGGAGCATGCATGTTAGTTCTTGGGTTTCGCGGAATGTTGATGTTTTGATCTTGTTGCTCTTCAACATTTCTACCTCTACGATTAATCGCTCTTCGGGGTGGCATTGTTCTACAAAGCATCAACTAACCAACTTTTAGGAGCCAAAAACAAAAAAAAAAAACTAATAATAATAACAATATGGTGACTAACACCTAGAGACATCAAAATCTCTACTTAACAAACAAACCTAATGTTCTAGCATGAACTTTCATTCTAACAAAACACTACAAAAATT
The DNA here is from genome assembly GCA_033996785.1 of Trichosanthes truncata. Lineage (NCBI taxonomy): Eukaryota > Viridiplantae > Streptophyta > Magnoliopsida > Cucurbitales > Cucurbitaceae > Trichosanthes > Trichosanthes truncata. The sequence continues at coordinate 51,505,564 of JAWPNB010000002.1, read as the reverse complement.
ATAAAGTCTACAGAACCTTAAGCCATTGCTCTGATACCAACTGTAACAACCCGTATTTTCCAATACGGTCATTCTAATGGTAAATGCGGAAGCAATTAAACAGATACTAAAAAGTAGGAAATCAAACGTAAAATAATTCCACTTAACTAAAAAACAAGGCTTTAAAAAAAATAAAGCCAAATCCAATACTTAAAAAAAACCAACTAGAAGAACTTTGAATGTCACGCCCTCTCCCGAACCACCTGCTAACTTAGCCCGGAAGATGGTGTGAAGCCAACAGGCATCGTTTCACTACTTAACGATACGTATGACCCTTTTAATTCCTGATAAACAAACCATACCTGTAAACGAAATACTTTACCTATTACACAGCGGAACCCTGGACAATTTCTACATATGCACACGGAGCAGTTTTAGTTAAAACCTCACTTGAACAATCAAAACACAACCACTCGTTGTTTACACAAACAAGACCACTAGTTTCATACACGAACATAACTACACGTCCCTTTTAAGTTATCTACACTACGAGCAGACTCGCTATATAATACCACCCACGTACAAAGTATCTAACTCAGAGAACCCTCGGCGGCGATGGTAGGATCTCAGGCACTGGGAGCTCGATCTCTACCTGAAAAGTTGGAAAACATTGAAAGTATGAGCTGGGAAGCTCAGTGAGTGACTGAGTTTAAAACTATTAACTCGTAAATCATAACATATAACATCAATAGCTTTTACAGAAGTCCAGCAAGCGTGTCAAAAGTATTAACCATTTTAAACATATGACAAATTAGTTGTGTAAGATTCGCCCAGTACAAACAATGTTCATACTACGATGTAGTGGGGCCCGCCCAGCACTCCCATCGTCTTTGTCGTAGTGGGGCTCGCCCAGTACTCACGACAGCATTGTTGTCACGGAGTTCACTCAACGTCGACAACAGAAAATGACCTGTGTGCACACGGTACTATACAACCTCAGGCTCAGTATCTCAACCATTAACTCATTCAGGTCTCAGAGAAACACATGAAAACCTTTAACAGTTCTTGCTAACACATGTAGACTTGGAATTAAGGTATTTCTTCTAGTTTCAGAAAATCAGTAAACATATGCTCACAACGAACAATTTAAATCATTTTTAGGAAACCATATATGCTTATGAATACGTGTTCAAGAGTCCATAAATCTTTAAACTACATCATTCTTAGGAAGTCTTTTCTTTTATGAACACAAGTTCAAGCATAGAATTTATTTTTCAGAATTCATTTTGTCACTCACAGCGTTAATATTAGATTCTCGGTCTGTAAATTTGTCCTATTCCTTCTTGGCCTACCAAATAAACAAAACCAAGCATCAGAATCTTGACCTCACGAACTTAAGGCCTAGGGTTGCAAAAACCACTCCATAAATTCCTAGCATTTCACATGGTTAACACCCTAAACTCACACACTCATAACTTTTCCATTACTTGGTCAAAATTTATGTTCTTTATACCAAACCCTTGCTTTTTGAACCCTCTAAAACATATCTGAAGGAATGAAATCGAAATTCCTAAAGGATGTGTCTGTAACTACCTTGAAAGCCATTTTCCCCCAAACACGTTTCTGCTAAATCAGAACTGTTTTTCTGCTGCAACCCGAAACTAACCTAGAATTTAAAGCAACTTCCAATCAATTTCTAACCACGACTTCTTCATGAAAGTTATAGGAAATTAAATCAGCTTTCCATACATACCTAATAAAGCTTCTAATTCGAAGTCTACATATCAAAATATCCCAAAAACTAGAGGTTCCCCGGATTTGACAGCAAAAACACTCCTCTGACTTCCCCTTCAAAAACCCATAACATAAATTCAGATTTTGCTCGAGCTTCCTTCACAACAATTGTTCTAAAATGAGTTAAATTTCAGAAGAATCAAACCTTACCTCTTAATTCTTCCTGTGGAGCTCGGTATGATCAAAAAACCAGACGTTGGCAGAATTGAACACCAGAATTTACCATGCAACTTGGACTGTGCTTCCCCCTTTTCTTCTTCAATTCCACCTTCAAAATCTCCTTCTTCTTCTTTTTCAGACTCTCTCCCTCGAAACCCCTCTGTTTTCCTTTGGTAAATGAAACTCTAAATTGGGTGGGAGTGTGTGAGGGGGTTTTAAGAAAAGGAGGTGAGTGAAAATTCCACCTTTCCATTTTCTTTTTTTTATTTTAAAACAAAACATACACCTTCCACCTTTCTTTCTTCTTTTTTTTAACACGCTTACCAATACATTTTTCTTAAGAATTTTCAAGGAGGGATTCCGGGTTTACATTGAACATACGGCAAGTCCAACAAAAACCTAAATGCTAAAAACCTAAAGACAAAAAATAACTCCCCAATAGTTTTTCTAGAACACTAGACCTCAATCATTGTCAGAACTATCACCTGCTCCTTCATCTAAAAACATTTTAGGAAAACAAAAATGTGTACAAAAATACTCAATAAGCAATCTCAACATCAAGTTCAGAAATTCATTTTCTTCAAAACAAAAACATAGAAATTCAGTTTAACAAATCATTTCAACAGTTGAATCAAAAGTCAAATATTCATTCGATCATTTTATTTTAAAACAATCATAAACAAAATACTAATATCCTTGCAAAACTTTTAATACAACTATTAAAACGTTCAGTCAAAACTTTCGAAAAACAAAAATCTTTCAATTGACAAAACTTTCATTTAACCAAACTTTCAAATATCGAAACTTTCAATCCATCATAACTTTCAATAACAGAGTGAGAATATGCATATTTGGGTAGCCTTCATAACATATATGATGGTTACCCGTTGGTAATACCGATCAATCAATCAGAATATTCAATCAGAGTTGTTGATAAAAATCGACCATAACATTCAAATCAATTACTTAAGTGTGAGGTCATGTGAGTGAAACACACACATGAATATTCATTCCAAAGGAATGCCAAACCACAAACTGTGACTTCCCACAAATAAGCTTGAATCAGTCAGAGATGTCGATAAAGTTGACAAGAACAATCAATATAATTACTTAAGTGTGAGGCCACGTGAGTGAATAACACACACATGAATCTTTATTCCAAAGGAATGCCAAACCACAAATGTGTCTTCTCACAAATAAGCCAGAACAATTCCATCAATTCTAATTCCATCAATTCCAATTTAGGCTACTACCACAAATAAGCAAAGCATTCCCAAAACATAAAATTTGGCATATCCGGATAGCCCTTATCAAAACAATAAAAAATTCTTTCGTAAACATTTGAATCAAAACATGTAGTTTCAAATAACAATTTCAATAAAGATTCATCAAATCAACCATTCAAACTCATAACCAAAACAAACTTACTTTCACTTTGAAATCAATCAAAATACATTTATTTCAAATTATCCAAAATGGCAAAAATACTTTCAAATAGCAAAACACTTCAAAGCATATAAAACAATTTCGACCAATCTCAAATCATACAAAACATTCTTTCAAACATTTGTCAAATAAACAATATTAAAAACATAATTGTACCAAAATTGCTATTTTGGAAAGGACGTGGAAATTACTTACCTCGATCGATAATCCTACAATTCTCAATCTCAATTTCAATTTTCCACAATACCAACTCGTTGAACTAAGGTCAATCTTCTAGAAGCGTAAACATATCCAATACTTCATTGATCAGAAACCAAAATTCTATCTTAAAGGTCCAAAACCATATCTAAAATATAGACAATTTTATCTACCAAAATTTTCCCATTCAAAACAATTTTCTGCATAAAAAGTTAGGAAAAAATAGAAAAAAACAGCACTGAAAATTGGGTTAAAAACACTTTAAAATCCAATTAAAAACGTATTAAAATCGATAAAATCAATGTTTTTTAGTACGTAATAAAATACCAAACAATTCTTCAATTTAAAAATTTTAAAACCTTTAAAACTATCATAACTTATGGACAAATAACCCAGAAAAATTTCTGCTCATAAAACAAAACTTTCCAAGATTTTAACATCAAAAGAATCAAGACTTGTCACTTTTTAACCCAAAAAAACATATCTGAAATGCTTGATAAAACTGCAGTAAAAAACATAAAAACGTATAATTTTCATGTAAAAATCAAAACTATCCATTATATTTTAAAATTGTAACGACCCGACTTATCCTATTAGACTTTCTAGGGACGTTACTACATGCATGCTAATGGAATTTAGAAATCTTTGGTAAAAGATAGAAAGAATTAAACTTTTTTGCTAAACAATCAAAATCTTTTAGTCCGGGATCCCTTTAAAAATCAATGCAAAACATAATGTGAATCAAAACGTTAAATCAAATGAAATAGTTTCACTTCAATTAAGTTTACTTAACAAAATATTTTTAAATAAAACATAAACTAGTTGCGGAAGCTATACTCCTCATGACACCCATGACCCTTTCAGCAAACTACCTTGTCACTCGCCTAAGATATGTCCTTGCCATTACCTGAAAAGAAAAACATTTTGAAAAAGGATGAGTATTTAAAATACTCAGTAAGTGACCTCACTACCGGGTCAGGATATGCATACACATACATAATGAGTTTTCGAAAACATTTTCTTTCTTTCCTTTGGTGGGACCTAAATTCCTTTCATAGCGGAAACGTTTCTCTTTCAACTTTTCTCTTCGGCTTAATGTGGACAATTAACCCAACTTAACCTTTCCTTTTCATTTAACCTTTTCAGGTTCCTTTTCATCTAACCTTTTCAGGTTCCTTTTTATATAGCCTCGTAAGGCTCCTTTTCATATAGATGTACATCAATAATTTTAGGGGGTAATTGCCACAGCCTTCGAAATCATTTTTATCATGAAAACATAATGTATGCATGAGGTCCCAAAGCATTTTAAATTTTCATTTCATGATGCAACATAAAACAAAGTTCTCATGTCATTCCTCATATCATAAATCATATAACATGCATCACATTCACAAGAATATTGGGCAATCAACAAGTGAAAATCCATTTTCATATATATTAAAGCATTTTAAAATTCATCAAAAATCGTAATAAAAAATTTATAAAAGCTTTTTGTTTCAAATATAGTTTTTCAATTCAGTTCCTAACTTGCATTTAAGCATACCGTCATAAAGTCCCTTACCTTGGCTAAGCTCAAGATTCCAAATCACCCAATTGCTCACCAAAATTCCTTCTCTTTGAACCTCAGTCAAACAATTTGGAGCCTAATTCAAACCATCCCTAAGGTTAGAAAAAATTCCTAAAATTCATAATTAAATCCCAAAGTTCCTTCCACCAAACTAAAGTTCCAAAATTAGAAACAATTTCTTAGCATTTACTTAATCGCAAATTGGTGGGTAAAACTGAATTTAAGTCATAAGATCCATAGATTAATCTTATTTTCAATTGATCTACCATACATCCCAAAACTCAAGGATCTTCGTGACTTATCGAAAATTTCGCTCCAACAGTCCAAATCCTACTGGATAGCGACACGCTCGTGATTTTGATGCCGGAACGGAATGGGTATCCTTGAAACAAAGTCAAGATTCATGAATTAAATCTTACCCAACTAAGATCATCAAAGAACTATGTAGAAACCAATTGCTTACCCACAATTGAAGGCTCGTCGGATTGGAAAAGGCTGATCGGAACGGCGGCGGCGTGAACAGTGATGGTTTGAATAGTACCCGCAGTATGAACAGTACGCCCGGGAACAGTGCCGCGATAAACAGTATTGCGGTATGAACAGTATGCGTCGTGACCAGTATCGCCGTGAACAGTAATCGCGTCGTGAATAGTACCCGCGCGTGAAGGAAAAATCTGGCGATGGACATTTGTTGAAGAAGAAGAAACTTTCGAATGGATGAGTCTTTTGGTAGTGAAAGAGAGAGAAAGGGGGATTGATGGTGGAGACTGTTTTTCATGGAGGAAGAGGAGAAGGTTGGAGAAGATGACGGCTTTGCTTGACCTAGGGATGCATGCAGTATAAAAATAGTAGAGACGAATATTAGGGTTTGGCTAAAACATGGGCTTGAGCTTGGCTTAGTGACTCTTAATTTACAAGAATGACCCAAACATTAATTAAATCCCATTTTTCCTTCTTTCTTCCCATTCTACCCTCCAATTTTTCTAATTTCAAATATGATAATTCTAAAATTAAATTCCAACACAACTTTAAGCATGCAATTGACCTTACAATTAATTCATATCTCAAAATTAAAACTTTAATTAAAACCTAAAAATGTCGGTCGTTACAAAAATGCAATCATTTGGTAAACTCTTGGTGCAAAAAGAATCTAAAATACACTTAAAACAGTCCCAATTTTTAAGAAATTCAAAGCTGAAAAATTTTGGAAAATCTTCCATTATCAAAACCTTTAATTTAATCTTAAAGACCTAATTAGAAAAACTTTGATAAAAATTAAGCAAATAAAAACTAAAAACTTTTTAGAACAAAAGATTTTAAGAATCTTTTCTTTCTAACAATCAAGAACGAAGCCAAAAAGAAATCAAAATACAAAAGCTTGCAAGAAAACTTCAATAATCAAGAAAAGAAAAGAAATCACCAAGAGCAAAAAAGAAAACTTACTGACTTCCTTGTTGGAGAAGAAGGTCCAGAGCGTTTCTTCTTTTCTCTCTCTCTTTTTTTTTTTTTGCCGTCCAAACTTTTGATAAAAAATGTTAGGGCTTAAGAGACCATTTTTAAAAGAACTCTAATCAAAACCCTTACAAGATTATCTTCTCTTTTTTAAAAAGAAAAAGAAAATAAAGGTTTGTCTCCTAATTTAAAAAGAAGATACAATCCTAATTCAAAAAGGTTTTGAAAAAAAAATCAATAAAACAAATAAAAATATAAACATATAAAATAAAATAAAATAAAAATTCTTTTTTTTTTCCAATTGTTACATTATAGTTTCAACAAAATAAACTTATATTATTACCCTAAATTTTAAAAACAAAAACAAAAGGGTTATGGGATGATTCATGGTCTGATTTGTTTATAGTTCTCCACAATTTTTACATAGTGACATTGTCATAGAAATTAATCTATAATTTTTTTCTTAAAAAAATGATAGTATGATAGGTTATTGATAGTTGTATATATTGTATACTAGACAATGGTTAGAGTAAAGCATATTGCAAATTGAACAAGGTATATTTTATATAGAGGCAAATGTTTTATTAGGATAAAAATGCTGGAAAAAAAAATAATTGCAAAACAAAGGACAAGGAGATGAGGAATTCATTGGGACACGAATAATCTCATACATATATGTATTATATATACTCCTTGTGTTGGTTTAACATATCTATATATTTCTATTTTACTAGAATAAACAATTTATATTTTATATATAGTTATATATTATAGATAAAGTATGAGTATTTAATAGCATGTAGTAAAACTATTTGGTCTGAATTGATCCTATCCTAATTGCAAATTAATTAATACTAAGTTTATTAAAAAGAAAAAGAAAGCTAGATGATAAAAGTGCAATGGTATGTATAAATAATATATCAATGTATATACATGTTGTGAGTGTTTTATTTTACATGGGAGTATACATGTAATATACATGTGTATGTATAATATATATGCATATTTTGTAGCTAAGAGTGACGAATATGTTTAGAAAGAAGCAAAATAAGATGAAAGATATGAAATTTGTTAATCCAAAGACAACCAATTGAAAAGGACCGAACGTAGAGTTGTCATACGTCAAAGATATTGAGATCGCCCTTCACTTCGAAGTTTAGTTTTGCAAAGTGAGTCAACGTTCAATATTTTTATCCCAGATGTAGCAATGTGGATATGGTGGTGGGCTTTTGCGTGACCATTAAATTCTTCCATCCTGTCTTCAAACCCACATCCTAAAATCACCATTGTAGTTTCTTTCTTAAATTTTATATTTTCTAACAACATTAGATTTTTTTTTGTAAAGATATATGATTGACTATTGACTATTGATTTATATAAAAATATGAGGTACATATTACATAATAATTACAATAAAACACTATTGAATTAAGGAATTGAATGAAGATATTACGTAACAGTCATAATAAACAATATTAGTTTAAGACTCAACATAACTTTTTCTTTATGGTATAAAAAATATGAGGTATATATTATGTAACACTGAAAATAATGAATATAGATAAGAAGAATAAATGGACGAAGAATACAAATAAATGGAGAGAAAAAGTGAAGTAGAAACTTGAAGAAGATGTAAGAAGACGATGCAATTTATAGTGGATTAGATTTTGTAAAAAAAAAAAGATGGAATGATTATTTAAAAAGAAAAATTAATAGGCCAAAAATGTTAAATTGTGTAATAATGATGAAATATTATGTGCAAAAAAATAATCAAAATGAGAAAAATCTTCTTTTAAATTAGATCTATAATAAATGTCATGTATCTTAAAAAATGACTAAAGAAGAGAATCATTTTTGGACTATTTTGTCCAAACTCTTATTATATAATACTTAAATTGTCCTTACTTCAAATTTTAAAAAATATATATTAATTAAATTAAATACCAACTCTCCAAATTCTTTCTTTTTGAGTTTCATTTCTCTCTCCCCCTATCTAGAGATGTCCATTTAACCCACGAGGCCGGAGCCCCGCCGGACCCGCCCCAAACGAGGCGGGGAATCCCCGATTACAAGGGGAATGGGAGAGGAAGTGGGGAGATTTTTTTTCTCTGTTGGCTAAACGGGGACGGGAATATATTCCCCATCCCCATCCCCGACCCCGACCCTGCCCCGCCTCGATTAGTAATATATATATATATATATTAATTATTACCTATAAATAGAATTTTTTTTATAAAAAAAACTATAGTAGGAATTAGTTTAAGATTGTTTTGTTATAAAATAAATTAAAGACTATGTTGTAATATTGAAATTTGAATTTTTAGAAATTAAGTTGTTTCGACATTATAATATTTTTATTTATGGTATATTATTATTTTTATTATGAAATTTTATAGCATTTTCTTTAAATAGAATTGTATTGAAACCTATTCATTTAGAAATAATTTTTATTATTGTTGAGAATAAATTTAAAAAAAAAGATTAAAAAAAAAAGAACGGGGAAAAATTCCCAGCGAGGAACTCGATCCCCTCGAATTCCCAGCGGGGAATCTCCACTCCGATCCTCGCAAAATTAAATGGAGAATTTCGCTGAAATGGAAAATGAAATGGGGGGCAGGGACGGGGATGGGGACGGGAAATTCATTCCCTGACCCCGCCCCGCCGCGTGGACATCTCTACCTATCTCACCTCCCCTCCCCACTCACGAAAATTCTAACCAAATTCTACTAAATTCCACTTTCTCTCTTCATTAAAACACACACCCCCACCAATTGAAATTAAACCACTTAAAGACATATTATAACTCACACATTATTTTCAAATAATAATAATAATAATAACTCGCACACTCACATAAAGTAACTCCATTTAACTCTCTACCTTAAATTCTCTCTATCATTTCAACGTAAGGAAATAAGATACTTTTGAGGGAAAGAATGAAAGAGATTTTAATTTTAATTTTTTGAAAAAAATAACTAATTAAAACCCACCCCACCACTACTTAAACCCCACTTAAAAGATATTAAAACTCACACACCCTCATGTAAATTATAACCTCAATATGGTCTTTCTCAAGCTTTCTATCTTCCTCAAGTTTTTAACTACATACTTTTCATTTGCTCACTTCATCACTATAAGTATGGACATTTTCTAGGTTAGAACCAAATAGCGTTCATCAGTTTCTCTAGATTCTCTATTCAATTTACAACTTTATTATTTCTATTGCAATTGTTATATCATCATGTCTTTAGAAGTTTATATCTTTTGGTTATGTTTCAAAAGGAATAGATTGTAAAAATCATGGTAATTTGAAGATGAACAATAGATCAAACATATACAAACCATCAAGGGAATGGATTGTAAAAATCATGGTAATTTGAAGATGAACAATAGATCAAACATATACAAACCATCAAGATCCACTACAATTGTCGGATTCTTCTCTGATTCATGAAGAAGTTTTTCTCCCAAAAGAATGAAGAGGTATTATATGTTCATAATATATTATTTTTGTTTCAATTCTTTTTTATGGATTTTAGAGTATCAAATTTCAAAAAATTTTAAAAAATGTTCGTAGTGCTTTTTTTTGTCATGCACTGATTAGTTGTATCTCGAAGGCAAAAAAAAAAAAGATAGTAAATCATGTATTATATATCTAATTCGTCATCAAACTATACTTCATAAAAATTATCTCAAATATTATATCTATTACTCTACAGTTTGGAGATTTGTAAACTAATATATTATGTTTTCTTTTTAGGTTTGATTTATGTTGGAGACAATATGTATTAATGTATTCAAAGTTCATTTGTTTAAGGTTCATTTTCTCATGTGCCGGAAATTCTAAGAATGTTGAAATTAATTGAAGGAATACTTATTAAATGAGATGATGGAGGGTGTGAATGATTTGTGTTCATATGATTGAAATTCATGGCAACAATTTATTGGGTTGTATATATTTCTTGATAAATTGGAACTTGAGACAATGCGTTTAAAAAAAAAAAACCTAAATTTTGGACAAAGAAGATACCATATAGAGACACTCAATCAATAGAAGGTTTCAACCTCAATCTAATGCAATAATTTTGAAAATAATTCTATAAGAATTCAAAAATCTATGAAAACTTTTATATTCTATATTTTTTTTAAAAATCTTATATTTTTAATTTTCCATAACACTCTAATTACAAGAAAATGCAAATAATTTTTTTAATAAATCCGGAAACTTTTAATTAAAAAAAAAATCCTAAAATACTAATTAATAAATTAATGGAATGAATTAGTCTAATTTTGTTAACTAATATTAATTAAAAATAATCAAATATGTCATATATTGTGACAATCTTTTGGGTGCTCACTCTCTTTGAATTAGAACTATTTCATTTTTAGAAAAAAAAAAAAAGACTATTTTCTTTAATAATCAAACATTTAGGGTGTATAGTTTATCTAAGTCATTTCAACTTCAACTCCTTTTCAATAAAGTAAATAATGAGAATAATTCTTTGGTTGCTCTCTCTTAATTATAATGTTATAACATCTTTTTAAGAACATCTATCTTTCAATAAAGTGAGATGACAATAAGAAAATAACTTACAATAAATAAATACATAAATAAATAAATAAATAAATAAATAAATAAATAAATAAATAAATAAATATATATATATATATATATATATATATATAGCACAACAATGTCAACTTGTTCTTCATATATAATAAAACAAAACAAAAAAAAAAACAAATATACTCTCCTTCAATATAATAAAACAAAACAAAAAAAAACAACAATGAGAATAATTTTATGTATTTTCATGATAAAATGATTTCGAAGGCTGTGGAAATTACCCCTTAAAATTATTGATGTACATCTATATGAAAAGGAGCCTTACGAGGCTATATGAAAATGAGCCTTACGAGGCTATATGAAAATGAGCCTTACGAGGCTATATGAAAAGGAACTTGAAAATGTTAAATGAAAAGGAACCTGAAAAGGTTAAATGAAAATGAAATGTTAGGTTGGGTTAATTGTCCACATTAAGCCGAAGAGAAAAGTTGAAAGAGAAACGTTTCCGCTATGAAAGGAATTTAGGTCCCACCAAAGGAAAGAAAGGAAAATGTTTTCGAAAACTTATTATGTATGTGTATGCATATCCTGACCCGGTAGTGAGGTCACTTACTGAGTATTTTAAATACTAATCCTGTTTCAAAATGTTTTTCTTTTCAGGTAAAGGCAAGAACATATTTTAGGCAAGTGGCAAGGTGGTTTGCTGAAAAGGTCATGGGTGTCATAAAGAGTATAGCTTCCGCATCTAGTTTATGTTTTATTTAAAAATATTTTGTTAAGTAAACTTAATTGAAGTGAAACTATTTAACGTTTTGATTCACATTATGTTTTGCAATGATTTTTAAAGGGATCCCGGACTAAAAGATTTTGATTGTTTAGCAAAAAAGTTTAATTCTTTCTGTCTTTTACCAAAGATTTCTAAATTCCATTAGCATGCATGTAGTAACGTCCCTAGAAAGTCTAATAGGATAAGTCGGGTCGTTACAAATAAAGTGAGATGTCAATAAGAAAATAACTTACAATATATATATATATATATATATATATATATATATATATATATATATATATATATATATATATATATATATATATATATATATATAGCACAACAATGTCAACTTGTTCTTCATATATAATAAAAAAAAAAAAAAAAACACAAATATGTTAAACCTTTTTACTCACTTTAGGATTAATTCCAATATTGTAAATACAAAAAAAAAAAAAAAAAAACAATTATAGTGTTCAATCAGTTATCCATTATCTTTATCTTCCCTCTCTAATATCTCTCTTATTTTCTCATTTAATTGTTCTTAATCAACCATTCTGATTTTTAAATTTCATTATGACTTTTCATTTCTTAGTGATGGAACTATTGGTGCATCAATAACAAATTTTTAATAATAATAAACAAAAGTTTACTCAATATATTAATAGTTAATTAATTTAGTTTTACAAGTAGTATTAACTATTTTGTCTAATAACTTTTTCACCAATTTGAACATAATTCAAATGGTCAGTCTATATTTTTATAAATATTTAATGACAAAATTGTAATTCATAATTATATTGTTATGTTAAATTATATAATAATATAATTTTATACTATTAAAATTAAATTTTAAAATAGAAAAAACACGTGCAACGCATGTGTGAGAAATCTAGTCTAATAAAACATGGTTAGATTAAAAATGGAGGGGTGTAAACGTAGAAATAGAGCTACTGTTATATATAGGAAACTATCTAATAAAACGTGGTTTAGATTGAAAATGAAGGGGTATAAACATAGTAATAGAGCTGGAAATGGAGCGTTGAAATACAAAGCAATAAAGTTACACAACAACGTAAAACACATACAAAAAATGGAAAAAAATTGAAATAAAAACATACTCAACTGTGCGGCCATGAGTGACAAATGAAGAATAAGACGAACAATAAAAATGGAGGGAAAGACGAACAACGAAAAATGAAGGAAGAATAACACCGTGGTCGGCAAAATGAAATGGGATTAAACAAAAAGTAATAATAATGATAAATCAAAATCAAAATTAAAATCCGGAAGCATCAATTAAGGAGAATAAAATCACAATTTGAATGGAAAAATCAATATTGGTTATAGTTTATTAGCAACATAAAAATCACATTAATTATCATTGCAATTTTCTTTTTTGAAAAACGTAAGAACATTAAATAAAAAAAAATAACTATAATCTATAATATATATTAAAAAGCCAAAATCTTTGAAAAACTTTTTTGTACTACATTACCCTTTATGAAATTTTATAATTACAAAGCATGTCATTATTGAAATAGAAATTTCGACCAACCCAAAATTGCCACGTCATTACCCAATATTGATGACAAAATTATATTTAATTAGGGATTAATTAAATTTTCAAAGATTTCTAAATTAAATTATGGCAAATCCAAGTATACAATTGAGTTATTTGAAATTTTGAAGACAAAAACTCGAATTGAAGGCCCAGTCCAGAGGCTAGACCTAAAGGCAGCCAAACCCACACTACTACAAATTTGAGTTTCCATGATAGTGAAACATTGTCAAAAACGTATTTCTTGACTTTTTTTAGTCATTGAATCGACCCTCAATGAAACTCAATACATGACAGAACGGAAAAAACCGTCACAAATATATAGATTATGACAGTTCAAAACTATCAAAAAGCTAACTCTTTTTGACATATTTTTAATGTCACACATTGTTTTAATGACAATTCTATAATATCTTCAAAACACTAATAAAAACTATTTTACTGTCAATATATATATATTAATGATAGTTCACTACCATTAATAAAAAGTTAATAATAACATTTTAAAATGTCACACTAATCTTTATCATGACAATTCTAGTCAACCAAAAATTAATAAAAATTATTTTACTATCAAGATATATATATTAATGACTGTTCATTACCATCAATAAAAAGTTAATAATGACATGTTTAAAATGTCACACCAATCTTTATCATGATAATTCTAGAATGTCAACCAAAAAATTATAAAAATTATTTTACTGTCAACATAAAACTAACAACCACAGTCTAACACTGTCAAGAACAAAGATATAACGACTAAATTTCATCATGAACATAAATTTTATAACATCAATGTTTTACTATCAATAATAAGTTTATAATGTCAAGAAAAGTAACATTTGTAGTCACATCAATATTTTTAATGACGATATATTTGTCAACAGAATACTTTCAACCACTATTTTGAACCATCATACAAATGAAATTCGATACTTTCAAACCATCATATTATAGTGAGGACTTGTCATAGATGTTTCAAAAATTGTCAAACCACATACATCAATTTTCAAAATATGTTACTTCAAATGTACATTTGAATTAGTATATACATATGTTTATGTAAATTGTCAAAATAAAACAACTTATATATCATTGGACCAAATAAGATCAAAGAGTCCATATATGCATATAATTTTAGTTTGTACATTAAATCAACTTTTACACAAAGCTATAAGTATAATGGTAGAATAATATATCATATGTTTAGCCATTAACCTAACAAAAATCCCATATGAATCTATTGGTTGCAAATAGTAGGCTCCTTGGCTCCTCTACGTTCTTGCAAGACCTAACCAAGTAAACAATATTTAATTACAATTAACAAATTTTAAAGCCGTAATCAATTGTAGTATTTATGATTTCTAAAAATGGTACAACACTTATTAAAGTAGATGAGTAGTTCTCTTAAGTACTAATTTCACCCTCTCACTGGCCTGAGAGAAACTTAGTTTATAATTAGATTATAAACATATTGTTCATTAGAGGATCAGTGGTACTTAAGGTGCAAGATGTAATTATAGGGGTAAAACGGACTTTTGACCTAGCTGTAATTACGAACAACTCGTGAAAGATCGACTTACATGTAATGATTATATCTATGTACACAACTTGTCCTACAGTACATAAGAGTGCAACTCTAGGTCTATAGTGGAGTGACCTAGAGTTAATGAATGAAAATTAATTAATTAAAGAGTTTAATTAATTGATTTTGTATCATTGGAGCTTATAATCTGTAGGTCCATAAGGTCCCCTTGCTAGCTTATAGTAACACTAAAAGATCAATTTAGTTTAAATAAAATTTTGAAATGTTCAAATTAATATTTAATATATTAGATATATTAAATCTATAAGAGGAAAATATATTTATTGTATTTGATACATTAAATATTAAAATAATTAATGTATATTAGATACATTAAATAAAAGATATTTATAGAATTTGAATAAGATTCAAATAAATAAATATCATAGGAGATTTGAATGAGATTCAAATAAATATAAGATATATTTTAATATATTAGATATTAAAATATAATATTTTAATTATGGCAAAAATTTTCACTTGGTCTCTATAAATAGGACCCTTTGGTTGAGCCATTAGACACAACACATATCTCCTCAATAGAAATTTAGAGAATTCTCTGTAGACCTCTTCCTCTCCAATCCCTTGTGGATTTTATTTCAAGAGGCTTCCACAAGCTTTGGTCCTGTGTTCGAGTCATAGCCATGAAAATTTTATGGAGGAGATAAAGATCCGTAAAAAATATCTCCATATTTACTCCAAATAAGTTTGCTTAATCTTATTTTTTTAGTTTAATTTTAAATAAAATCAAAGACAATCCAATGGATCTGTTGTGCAGTGAAACGTTCATTCCTTCATAAACTATATGTCTATGGCTAATACGAACTTAGTTTAATGAAAACACAACCCTTGGTCTTACAAGTTTCGCCCTATGTCTAGGGTAAAAAACAAGTGCTTCGGTGTAAGCCCTTTCCTCTATTGATTTTTATGAATATGTAATCTCATTTAACCCTTTCAGTATTAAACTCCATCTTTGTATGTTCACGGTGATCAAACTAGATTCACAAAAAGAATGATAATCAATAAAAGCAAACAATGTTATGGAATAAAGCAAAGTTACTTTTACATCTTAGGCCAAGCTTCCAATCCTTAGGGCATCCACATATCCGAATCCCAAGGATGGAATTAGCCCATGATGGAGAAAATAAATAAGAAAACATTAAAAGGAAGAAAACACATACTGCTTTAAAAAGAAGGGAAAACAAAAACTGGAAAATAAATATGTAGTGAACTTAAAGTTAAAGAACGTTGTGAAGAAAGAGTATTGAACTTTATTAAAATCAAACTTGATGTAAGGTAAAGAACTACAATAATGAAGGACAAAGACTAGAAGTAAATTGAATTTAGAAAAACAAAAGTTAAAGTACTGGAAACTAAAACATAAATTGAACTTGCGATACAAAGGAAAAGTCGAACTTCAAAGAGAGAACTATCACTTCTTCAATCGATATAAACCCAACCTTTTTCAAGGAGAGTAAGATCTTCACAACCCCAGACTTTCGACAGGGCTAGATTGAAGTTTGGGTGGCGTTTCTTCTCCTTTAAGTGGAGAAAATAGAAAACTAAAAGTGAAGAAAAGAATGGGTCTTTAATCGATTATGACCAATCATGGACTGCTCTTTGATGGCTTGAATCTTCATATTTATAACCTTCAAATACTAGGGTTTGGATGATTAAGGCAAGAATCGAATCTTTATTAGCTTGATACGTGAAGAATATCTACAAATATCAGCATAAAATCGAGCTTCCAGATTTTTCCCTTATTTTTCAGAATTCTGTCTCCCAGGTGAACTAGCAGTTGCAATTGGAGTCGCAATTCTAGCAATTTAGAGTCAATTTTCAAAACTCATAAAAAATCAACTTTTTTCCTCGTATTCCCTATTTCTTAGCTCAAAACAACCCGTTACCTAATTTTGGCTATTTTTTCATTAATTTGCTATATTTATTAGACATAAAAGCATGCATTTGTGCAAATAGATTAAGTAAAAAGGGCTAGAAATATGTAAAATATCAGCATTATCAACTATTTAGCTTTTGAGCAAAATTTGAGCTTATATTGATTCCTTTGCATGTTGGTTGAGTCCTTGATCACTTGAGCTCAGACTTTTAATTGATGTGTTGAGCATGTTATTTTTGAGAAATTATGAGTTTAAATTGTTGATGAGTTGGTAGCATGATGCACTATTAGAACATTCAAAGATATGTTTTCTATAACTTGATATTTGCACTTTTTTTGATTTTGAGAATGTGTTCTAGTTTAAGCATAATCAAAAAAAAAATTCTTGAATTTCTTGTGCGTTTTTAAGCACATCTAGCTTGTCCATTAGGTAGTCTTGAAGGCCTAGGATAATGTTATGAGTATAGATGTTCGTTGTCACCTCGATAGGCTTAAGGGTAGTTTGGAGGCATCATTGCATGATAGCTTGTAATGCATTACTTAGGGAGAAAAGTGTGTTATAGGCTTGCAAGAAAAAAAAAAGAAAAAGAATATGTGTGTGAGCTTTAAAAGAATATCATTTTTGTGAAAAGAAAAAAGAAAAAAAAAGAAAGAAGAAAATAAACTTGTAATGTGTTTAGTAAATCAGAGGTAAAAAGAGACATGCCATTTTCGTGATCAGCGATAGCATGAAATTATGTTATCTTATTTCCTATTATTTTGGCTAGTTTTGCCATGATTTTGTGTGTTTTGATGCCTATTTGTGTTTAATTTGTAGAAACCGGGCTAAAGAGCAAAATCAGAATGTTCAAGGGTATGGTCATTTTGGAGCTATTTTGGGCCAATTTGGAGAGTCAAGAAGAGAAGAGATGAAGAAGTTAGCATTTGGGGCCGAGAAGACGGTGTTGCAATGTTTGAAATGGCATTGCAACGCCCAATTGTATTGTGCAAACCCGAGAGCTAGCATTGCAACGCTGCCCTGTGACGTTGCAACGCTAGAAACACGCTGATGTGAAGATTTCCGTCCGTAGCATTGCAACGCTGTCTCTATAGATACTATTTATTCATTGCTTCATCTTCGTCCAAGGGGAAGCCATTTTGATAGGGAAATCCCTAATCTTGATTTAGAGCTGTTCTTGAGAGTTTTGGGGAGGATTTGTGAGCGTTTTGGAGCAGAATTGAAGACCTTGGAGCTCGGTTTAGAGATTCATCACCTTGGGAACGTGGGATCATCCTTCGTTTGCACTTTCTTTCCTTTTTTTTTTTCATTTATAGTTATTCCAGTAGGCTATAGTTAGGAATTTTTTATTTGTATTTGATAAACATGTTTAGTTAATTCCTAAATTCTATGGGTTGTTGTAGTTTTTGGACCATTGCACTTAATTTGACTCTTTAAGTAGTAATTGTGCTTGATTAAGTGTTTTTATTCATTTATGCATTGGGTTCTTAATGCCTTTAACAAAGCAAGGAATATGGGTTAAATGATCATTAGTTTAATTGAGCTCGACAGAGTAGATTAAACTTAGAAAAACAGTGCATGACAATTAAATTCCCCCAAAGTGACATAGGGACAACAAAAATTAATCGAGGTTTAAAATGAAGATTCGATAATGCCGGGTGAGGATTAATTAATGAGACGAACATGAGATTTAATTAATTACACCCGAGGTTTGGAGAAGACCGACAGGAGATTCCATAATTTTAGGCTTCTAGACTTATGAATCAAACACTTAGGTTTGCCTAATTGCTCGCTTAATTAAGTAAATTAAGGTCCAAGAATGCAATTAACACCCATAGAATTACCTATCGACTTGTGTCTCCCATTTATTTGCTTTCTAGAATTATAATTTATTTTCTTATCAACTCTTGTGTTCTGTTCTCTAAATAAAGTAAAGTGAAACTATTCGCAGTACTTAATTGAATTAAAAACTAATCTCAGTGGATACGTTACTCGGTAGCAATACCATTTTATTATTACTTCGATCGCATGCGCTTGCGTGTACACTGATCAATTAGTTAGACTACCTATTGAGCGAGTGCTCTAGGTAAGGGTCCCTATAATAGTTGTGCAAAAGCTAGTGCCCTTGGTGTTTTAAAGTGATGCAAGCTTAGCGCGGGTGAGTTTGTTTTTTAGGCACCTAGTAGTCTATTACCTTCTTGATTGTTTGGAAAGCTGAACAATTAGTTCTTAGGGCCAGTGTGCAGGAAAGATGAATATGAGGGTCCTATAAACCTACTCCTCACTTGTAAAGGCTATGTTAGGGAAGCTAAGCACATACACGTGTGAGAAATGATAGGAATTGTTTTAAATTTTCTCATTGATGGGCAGTGCATGTGTAGTGCTTCTTCTTTGTGCAAATGTTTAGCTATTTTGAGCATTGAGTTTAGAGTTGTGTGTTTGCTACGAAGGATTCATTTACTTACTATTTTGTTTGTGTCTTACTCGAGGACAAACAAGATTTGGGTTGGGGTAATTTGATAGGACCAAAATAGTCCTATATTATTGTGCCTAATTCTTGTTACTTCATTAGTTTTTATGTGTTTTATTGTTCATTTTGTAGGAATTTGAGAAAGAGAAGTATTTTGGAGAGTTTGCATCTAATTGGGGATAATTCTACCCAATTTGAAGGTCATCTGAGCAACCGAGTGAAGACTAGAAGTGACATGACCATTTTGCCTCTGACGAGAGGGTCTTAATGTGACTGTGAGCATCAAGACGTTGATGCAAGACAAAAGCTTCAGATGCAGGATAGCGTCAAGATGCCATCGCAAGTATGTGTGCGCCAAGCCTTGCTCGACATTGCAGCGAGGCCCTTTGATGTTGGGTAGCATCTGAAAGGAATAATCTAATTAAACCCAAGCGGAAGCATAGGAATCAGTTTGAGTTTATTTAGAATTAAATAATAATATTAGGGTTAAGCATAACATACCTTGAAAATATGGAGATTCTTTTGATGTTCTTGATCTCTTCCACAAGACCTTCTTAGCTATGGCTCGAACAAAGGACTAAAGAAGTTTGTGGGAACCTTCTTGAAAATAGTGAGAGAGGGAGTGGGAGGAGAATTTTTAGAGTTATTTTCTCTTATTTGTGATGTCTACAATGGCTCACCCTTAGGGTTCTATTTATATTGGCTTAGGGTAAAAAATTAAATAATATATTTTAATATCTAATATATTAAAATATATTTATCTAACCGATTTGAATCAAATTCAAACTTTTTCAAATTCTCTAATGGCATCTATTTCCTTATTTGAATCTAATTTAAAATTAAGAAATATTTTTTTAATGTATCTTAATACATTAATAATTTATTTGATATTTAATGTATCATATACAATAAATATATTTTCCCTCATTTAATATATCACATATATAAAATTTTAATTTGAACATTTCAAAAAAGTTCTCTCAACGAAATTGATTCTTATGTGTTCATATGAGCTAGCAAGGAGATCTTATGAATCTACAGATTATAAGCTCCAATGATATAAAATCAATTAATTAAACTTTTTAATCAATTACTTTTCATTCATTAACTATAGTTCACTCCACTATAGACCTAGAGTTGCACTTTTATGCACTGTAGGACAAGTTGTGTCCATCAATCTAACCATTACATGCAAGTCGATCATTCACAAGTTATTCGTAATTACAGCTGGGTCAAAGTCTGTTTTACCCCTATAATTACATATTATACCTTAAGTACCACTGATCATCTAATGAACAATTTGTTTATGATCCAACCATAAACTAAGTCCCTCTCGGGCAAGTGAGAGGGTGGGGTCCCATTATTCAAGTCCCGAAATCAGCACTTGAGGGAACTACTCATCTACTCTCTTTATATATGCAGGAGTGAATTCCGTCTCGTAAAATTATGTTCTCACTTCCCTATTTGGTCAAGTCCCCAAAATGGTACACTTATTAAATTGACTACAAAAGTCATTCTCACCCATGCAAATCAAAGGACAAGCCCTCATAGGCAGGAGTTCATAACCCACTCAGGATTAAGATCGAGTTGCATATGATCATCCTGTAAAATATTAATCTTCTCAATTAATGGATTTATAAAGAGAGATTAAATATTTCGTTGTCCAGTCTTATACAAACTCATTGTATAGGATACCCCCACTCACATGTCTCCACATGAATGATTTGGATCAAATCATTTGTAACAATTACAAAGTGGGTCGTATCAATAGTGTTACCGGGATAAGACATCTAATCTTATCCATGTACTATAAACTCTTTAGGTTATTTCTTGAACACGATCCTCCTGTATGTCAACTACGTATTGTTCATGATTACAATAATAACCTTGGATTTTACACAATATTGGATAATGTTATACACAATGTAAAATAATAAATTATTTTATTAATAAAAGAGAAAATGTTTAATTACAAAAAACAAGCTTTAGGGCACAAATCCTAACAACGTCTTGACGCTACCGCGATTTGTATAAAAAATAATTTTTGCCCTTTAGGTCATTCATCTCCATTTTGGTCCTCCGTAATGAGACCACCTTAGTGTTTTTCTCTCTGTTTTTCATAGTGATAGCATGCATAAGTGTGCAATTTTTAGGCTTAGTTTTACACTAGTTTTGCTATGATTGTGTTTGCTTTCATGTATTTTTATGTATATTTTGTAGAAACCGAGCAATTGGAGCAAAACCGGAGCATTGTGAAGTATTTGGCAAATGTGGAGCATAATTGAGCTATATTTGAGAATCCAAGTGTTGAAGAGAAGTAACAAAGCTTGTGAGCCCGAGAGTATAGCATTACAACTCTACATCTGCAGCCCTTTAGCCTTGGAATGCAGCAGGCACAACATTGCAATGCTAGCCAAATTTGATTTTTTCGTTTTTTTATAAAATTTGAGAGACATTGTTGCGATGATGTCTCAATGTATAAAGGAAAAATTTTAGTTTCATGTAAGGAGAGTCGTTTTGAGAGACTAAAAACCTTAAACTCAATTCAAGCATTGTCTAAGGAATTAGAGGAGACCTTTGGAGAGCCAAGGAGGAAACTCAAAGCTCGAGATCATGGACATCGTGTCGGAAATGAGAATTGGCACGCGAACTAAGTTTATTCTCGATTTCCTTTCCTTTTCTCTTGAATTTAGGAGTTTTTGTGGATTGTTTACATGTTGTAATTCTGTGTTAGGACACCATAGATGGTTGTACTTATGTAAGATTTGAGTGATTTTTTGTTTAGTTTATATATCAACATGTTTTATGCATGTCTTTTAATTGTCTTAACCTTTGGTCGTGGTTTTGTATGTTTAACTAAATTTAGCTTGAGAAAGTTAGTTTAGTTAAAGAACACTAGATGCATGACTAGGTTTAATCTATTGCATTAGAGTGAGTAGATTAATTCTAGAAACCTTAAGAAAATAATTTAATGTGTTTAGTAATAGAAATAGATCGAGAGGTTGATTTGTTGCTATACATGAGTTCAATTGAGCGTGAGAGAATCAATTGATTATTTAGAAATTCTTGGCTTAGGATTTTTGGTATTAAATTAATTTATTAAAAAATTCAAGTTGGGCTTAATTTATTAATCAACCATTCATGTTTCTCAAAATTGGACTCCAACCACGTAAATAGTAGTGTAGGTTTTATTTGTATTTTTTATCACTTTAAAGCTTTGTTTCTCTAAATAAATTTGGGTATAATTAATTATGGTAGTTAATTAATCTAAGAACTCCAATTTCTATGATCGACCATGGCACTATTATTGCAAATTTTTAGAGGTTCGATTTATAAATTTATTTGATAGAGCCTTCGACAAGCCCTTTATCACATAGTTTTAGGATACTTTAGGTTGTTTTGATAGATTCTCAGTGTCAGGTTACATCAGTTCGAGTTTTGGCTAGACTTTCGACATCGTTTCGAGTTGTAAACATGGTATTTATGCAATTATTCTGAAATTTTGAGTTATTTCTATATAATCCAGCATGTTTTATGGCTTTTAATTCTTATTTTAATCCTAGTTATCTCTTTGTTGATTAATTTGACAAATTAATTTATTTAGAGGTTTCTTACCTTTGCTAAAATCATTATTGGTGTCCTCGGTCTGTAGCTTAATTTTAGTATCAACGAACATGCAGCCACATCCATCTTTAGGAGTTACTTCACTTCACTCACTATTGTATGTGGTAGACTTTAGAATTAATTATCCAATACTAGTTTAATTCGGTGGGCCCGTCGAGTTAAATTGTTACGTTTCGACCTATTCCAAGCGCTTAACACTTTTAATTAGATAGTATGGAACGTTCGCCCCTAACTAGTGAGTTAGTTTAGAGTCAATTTAGGAATTGAAATTTTGACTTGTTTAGGGAAGGTTTCCATGGGATTCTGAGGAGTCCTGTTGGTCTTAAAACACTGGAATTTGCCTATTTGATTAGTTTTCAAAGATTAATTATTGCTTATGTTCCTGTTTATCCCGATTCAGTGCTCGAAGTGAGATTATTATCTTTATCATTTTTTATTTAGTCTTTCTGTCTGTCTTGCCCCCTAATTAGTGTCATTAAGAAGACCAATTAATATAAATCAATCATTCAGTTCTCTGTTGGTCCTCCCAGTCCACTATTAAGTACTACATGTATTTAATTTTTGATCGATAATTATAAATGTATTTGATTGAACCTTCAACAAGCTCAGCATCAGTTCCTAGAGCCTTTAGACGTGACAACAAGAATCTAGACCACATAACACAGTTCTAAGCCTTCAAAACTACAAACAGGTAAGTTATGTGCTCAAAAAAGTATAAGGGAATCACAATATTTTTTTTTTAATTCGGCCTAAATCAAGAATACATTCTCAATAATCAACCATTGCAAATAAATGTTGTCTAAAGCACATTCTAGGTTGTCCTAATAAAAAAAGATGCAACTAATTTGTCATACACATCATGCTAAAAACTTAATGCTCATGCTCAAGACAACTCAAAAACTCAACAATTAAATCCCCACCCCAACCTTAAATGATACATTGTCCTCAATGTATACTAAATAGAGTCTCAATCAAGAATCAACAAAAATGAGGAGAACAGAAAACTCCCCTGATTTGTGTCTAGTCCATGGCTTGTGGTGCATCTTTTTCTTAGTTCCTCTTCTCCAGTGCAAACACCTATGAAAGAACAAAAAAAAAAGCTAAGTAATGGAAAATAAATAACTAAAAGGAAATAAAGGAAAATAAAGGAAACACTTGGGTTGCCTCCCAAAAGCACAATTGTTTAACGTCGTTATGCTCGTAAATCTAGCAAGAAGAGCAAGAGTCCATGTATGTGGGTTGCTCCAAAGATAAGCTAGCAAGGCATGGAGCAACGTCACCTTCATGGTAGATTTTCAGTCGTTGCCCATTGACCTTAAAGACTTTGTTAGATTCCAAGCTTTTGATTTCAACTGCACCATAAGGAAAGACATGGGAAATAACAAATGGGCCGATCCACCTAGAACCAAACTTACCTTACATGAGCTTCAAACAAGAGTTGTAGAGAAGAACTTTCTGATCAATCTAAAATTGTTTCCTAATAAGCATGTTATCATGAAACACTTTGAATTTCTCTTTATAAATCCTCAAATTATCATAGGCATTGAATCTTAGCTCCTCCAATTCTTGCAAATGTAGCGGTCTTGATTCTCTAGCTTTGTCCAAGTCCATGTTGCATTGCCTTACTAACCAATAAGCTTTGTGTTCAATCTCCACTGATAAGTGACATGCTTTTCCAAAAACCAACATATAAGAAAACATTCCTAAAGGAGTTTTGTAGGCTGTGCGGTAGGCCCACAAAACATTGTCTAAGCAAAGCTCCAATCTTTCCTTTTTGGATTCACAATCTTTTCCATGATAGACTTGACTTCTATGTATGGGACTTTAGCTTTCTCGTTGGTTTGAGAATGGTAGGCAGTGACTACACGATGGTTCACCCCATATTTTCCGATCAAAGCTTCCACGTATCTGTTGCAAAAGTGGTTTCCTTGGTCAATGATAATGGCCTGTGGGATCGTCTTGATAAAACTTACAATAGCTTGAGAATTATCAGTCTTTGTGGTTATTGCCTCCACCTATTTAGAAACATAATCCACAACCAACAAAATATAAGAAAACCGACAAGAGAAAAACAAAGGACCATAATGTCAATACTCCAAACATCAAATATCTCACAGATAAGAATAGGAACTTGAGGAATTTCATTCCTACAAGTTATAGCCCCCACTCTTTGACATCTCTCATAAGTTTTACAAAACGGATATACATCTTTAAACAAAGAATTCCAATACAACCCACTATCTAGGACTTTTCTAGCAGTTCGTTTAGGCCCAAAACGTCCCTCACGTGCATAGTCATGGCAAAAAGCTAGAAAAGACTGGAACTCATTCTCAAACACACATTTCTTAATAATCTAATCAGCACAAATTTTCTATAAGTCTCATCCCAAACATAGTATTTAGATTCACTCTTTATGACTTTCCTAGATTTAGTGAGGTGGTGAGATAGATTACCTGTCACAAGATAATTGATCATATTGTTGGAATTTATGCCATAAAACCTAGTAATTAATGATTTATTATTTAATAAATAATAATAATTTTGATTATTTTATTTTGCAATATAACATTATCCATTATATGAGAAATTCAAGGTTATAACTGTAATCTTGAACAATATGTGGTTGACATATGGGAGGATCATGTTCAAGAAATAACCTAAAGGATCTATAATATATGGATAAGGTTGGATGTCTCATCTTGGTAACATTATTGATATGGTCCACTTTGTAATGGTTACAAATAATTTGATCCAAATCGTATATTTTATTTGATACATTAAACATTATTAAGAATAATATATTATGTATTATATACATTATATTAAAATAAAAAAATATATATTATATTTGAATGAGATTCAAATAAGTAAATATATGTTGTAGGAGATTTGAATGAGATTCAAATATGTTAAATATATATATATTATAATATGTTATTTGATACAATATATATGAAATTTGAATGTGATTGAAATAGATAAATATGTATTGTAGGATATTTGAAAGAGATTCAAATATGTTAAATATATATTTTTTAATATAATGATATTAAAATATATTATTTGATTTTATGGCAAAGATTCTACTTTAAGTCTCTATAAATAGGACTTTTGAGTTGAGCCAAAGAGAGATCTCCTCAATAAAGAATTCTCTATGATTTTTCCTCTCTATGGATTTCTTTCTAGAGGTTCCCACAAGCCTTGGTCTTGTGTTCGAGTCATATCAAATAAGACTTTGTGGAAATCTTATGGAGATTCGAAATTTGCTGGAACACATGGAGTTCGTTGGACTACAAAAAAAACTAAAGAACCGCCATAAAATTTCTCCATATTTAATTCGATGTAAGTTTGCTTAACCCTTAGTTATTTTAGTTTAATTCTAAATAAATCAAAACTGATCCCAAATTGATTACTAAATTGTTTAGAAATCATTGTCTTTTGCTGCGGGGTGAAGTCTTCATTCCTAACAGTCTGCATACCAAGGAATCATACATTGTATTTGCAACAAGTGTTCACCAAAAAAGTCATCATTGAATGGCAGCTCATCATCTCAATTTACAATATGCTCAAGCGAGGCTTTGTGGCTCCAAACTCTCTAACCAATCTCATGCTTTGTCCTGCAAGGTAAATGGAAACAAACGTAAGTGTATGGCATCACTAGAAACATCGTTTATCTTAATGGTCCCACAAATAGCAAGAAAAGATTTTAAATGTGAATTTGAGTCCTCCAAAGGGTGTCCTTTAAATGTGCTTCCCTAGCCATTTGGACCAGTTTTGTTTTCAGCTCAAAATTATTGGCAAGGATAGGTGCATAGACTATTCTAGAATGTTCAGCAGGGAACACTGTGTAACGACCCGACCCAAATCGCTACTTATGGCTCACTTACCTAAGAAAAGGAGGGTTTAATTATAAGAAAACGACTTTAAAATACGAACAAAAAACATGCTTTTGTTGAGATCCCATTTCAACGGAATGCTTTTACAAACATTTCCAAGTTTTAATACAAAATCAGAGTACTTCAGCCCATGAAATAAAACGCATTATAACTTTAAAACACAACAAGATAACTCCAAGGTACAAGGGGAACAGTGACACGTCCTTCATAGCCTAGCCAAGCCAATGCCTTATGCCATGCACCTCTGGAGTCTACTGGCCACCTGAAAGGAAAATAGAGTAGTATCGAATGAGTATAAAATACTTAGTAAGTAGCCCAAATCTCACAATCTAACACATCTAATGGTCAACTCACAACCTACTCAAGCTTTTAACCTTAATAAAGTTCTACACTCTTGGAACTAAGTATTCACCTAGCCTAACCCCACCTACGGTATTACCATACCCTAGAGTCATACCCTAGAGTCATGCTTCCTAAACACGAGGCTTCATCCCCCACCACTAGCATACAACAAGAAGGTCAACGCAACCTTCAAACCACACTGGTTAACACTTGCAATGAAGGACACACCCTTTATGCCATCATACATCTGGGTGCACAACCCACTGGCCAGTCACTACCATGGAGGACACCCCCTCCATGTCATCACACATCTGGATGCCTAACTCACGAGCTTGTCTCAACAACGGAGGCCACACCCTCCACACCATCACATACCACTAACTAGCTTTCCATAATCATCCAAGGCAAGCATGCTTTAGGTGGGGTAGTATGTGTTACTAACCTAAAGGGGTCCTAACTCATCCCTTAACCATCTCAAGGTTCTTAAGATACTAAAACCACACTTTTCACATCATCAAAAAGGTCAGAGTAGAATAATGCCTTAAGCAATAATTCGCAATCACAACAAATAAGAGCTACCATTTTATAATCATAAACCATAAATTTCATGCACAAGATAGAACAAGAAATTTCACATGCCAAACAATGCGTAGCTCATAGCTTTAAGCCCCTAATCCATATTCTACATTCTCAGACCAATTTCTCGTTGCAAGGTAATCTTAGAGCCAACCAATAATTATGTGTGCCAAAATCATAACTCATGCATATTTACCATAATTCTCATAATCCATATCATGATCTCAAAATTCAATTAACACTTAAAGGGGCTTAGTCCAAATAGTTACTTACCTCAAACAGAATAAATAATATTATTCCAAGCACTTAGTTAAATTTAATAAATTTAACTAGCAACTTTAATTAAAATTTACTCTAACAAGTCTCAATTTCTAAAGTGATTTACAAGGTGGCAAAACCTTACCTTCTTCAATTTTTAGACCATAATTCAGCTTCTCGAAAGTCGTGATAAATTGTCCAGCATCAACTTTTGGTCTATTGTTTAATCTTCAATAACCCAACGAAAATAAGAGTCATAAAATTTTATAACATCCCTTATAACTTCTTAAGGGACCTAACACACATTCATTTAATCTATTTTATGTTTATTCTTTTCTGAGACAGCCCCTTATCCAAAATTCACCAAGACTTAATTTTTTTTTACAGTCCTATTTAATAGTTTAAAGTGTCTCAAAAGTTTTGAAAATGGTCTCCAATTGCAATGGATGTCTTGTAAAACTAGTTCAATAGCTCAACGTCGTTTTAAAAGGGTAAAATAGTCCATTTGATTTCTTAGATCAATTTTGGTTTAGTACGAACACTCACCCAAACGAAATGAAGTCATAATTGTAACACACTGAATCCTGGTTGGTTTGGTGTTGATTTTATTCAAGATTGTCGAATCATGATAAAATTTCCTATACTCAGAATCCAAAACGCTTAGGGTTAATCTTAAATGGGCAACCTTACACACGCCAAAACGAATCTGTTTATGGTTAGTATGAATACCGAACTTGCCGGAACAAGACCCCAAAACACCCCTTGCTGTTTGAGTAACCAAGAGGAAGGAGAGTGTGGCGGCGCGTGGCCTAGTGGGACTATAGTGGTGTCATACAACGATGGTACTATTCCTGCGAAGATGACTATAGTGCACACGAGTGGTTGCGGTTGGGCAAATCGAACCCTTGGCATGTGTTCGGTTCGGTGACAGTCGCGCGGTTGGGAAAATCTGAGCTTTCCAGCGCGTTGCGTTTGCAAGCGGCGCTCCAATGTGAGCAACGACGTTCCAGGTGCTGTGGTGGCATGTGAGGTGCAAGGCCGGTAGATCTGTACACAACAATAGGGATTCACGGACTTGGTTGCTCGATGGGGGAGGAATGGATTTATGGGTCAGACGGCGACATGAAGAGCGGGTATGCCGGCGCCAGCATGCATTGGGCGAGCGACGACAGTGGGTTCAAACGGCAAGGGCATAAGAAAAGAGAAGAAAAAAAAAGGGGTGGGTTGCTCGGAACTTCCAGATTCGGGGAGGAGAGAGAGAGAAAATTGGTTATTCTGTCGAGAGAGGGAGGGAGAGAAAGAGAGAGAATGAGTGTGGGTGAAAATGAGTGGAAGAGCATAAATGATGGAAAAGAGGGGGAATAAAACAAGAGAATCCCACCATTTGAGGGAGAGTGAGTGATTTCGGGAGAGGGATAAAATAAAACAAATTCCTACAAGTGGAGGCATTACTATGAAAAGGGGGAGGGAAATAGGGAGGATTGTCTCTCTCTTGTCCCCTTATATATATATTTTTTAAAACGTATGTGTATATATATATATATATATATATATATATATATATATATATATATATAATGGTTTTAACTTCAAAAGCTCAAAAACAACTTCTTTCAAATTTATTTTTATCATACGATATACATCCAATAGTACACAAAATTTTGGATATCACATACTGACTTGAAATAATCCATGAGGGGCTTCTGTTTGTTAGCTGCTTGTCAGCCATTGGTGGGTTTTGGATTGTCCTTTGGACCTGTCTATTTCTTCTACAAGTGCGCTCAATCTCAGGATCTAAAGGCACTAAAATTTTCTCCCTAGCTTTGGACATACATCAAGTGAGCCTAAACAAAAAGAAAAAAACCAAAAAAAAAAAACATAAATATTGAACTAAAATAAAGAAATAAAAGAGGCTATACAAATATACAACTATTTACACTCTAGATTAAGATTAATTATTTTCTCCACAATATCAATCAAACTAAATACTTGCCAATCCCCAGCAACGACGCAAAAAATTTGTTGCGTGATTTAAGTGCATGCAGAACTGTAAGTGTATGGTGTCAAGTTGTAGTATAATGAATTGAGTGTCGAGTGTTGTTCTTGGGATTGAGTTTCTAGTTTAATTGATTACCATAGTTGCTAACACTTAATTTTATCTAGAGAACCTAAATGAATGAATGAAATAAACTAAAACTAAATCTATATTTACAAGTGGAGACAACTAGAAGGAACATTCTTAGAACATAGATTGCATCAATTAAACTCTAGCTTAATCAATTGTACAATTCCATTTTAACATGCAACTAATTATAAGCCAAGAAGATGATTAATAATAATTGACTTTTTCAAGCTCAATTAATTCCCCTACTTAATTAGAAACCTAACACTTTTATCTAGATTTTCAAATAAAGTAAAAGATTAACAAAACTTCTTTTAAAGGCTTCCAAGAGAATTCTTCATTATCATGCAAGAATTTACAAATGGTCACGCATTCATATCTAGATTCAAATCTTCCTCCTTCGAGCAAAAATTTAAATCATTCAAAACTACACATTGGCCAAAAGCATAGAATTACACACAAAAACACATGAATAACATTCTTGCAATATAAAAGTCTAAAAAATCAAATTATGCCACATGGCAATTGAGCCCAAAACTAGTTTAGTCCGAGATCATTAAAAAGAAATTGGGCCAAATTTAAATAATTCAAGTTTATTGAAAATGATTGAATTAAACCCAAATAAGCCCAAGTCCAAAAGTTGGGCCTAAAGTAAACCAAGCTCAATCCCATACAAGGTCCACCAAACTCTATAAATAGAGGAGGCCACCCTTCATTTGAAGACATTCAGATGAGTCAGAATCCAGAGCATTTAGCCAGAGAGTTTAGAGTCTTCAAGAGTTAGAATTTAGAAGCTTCAAGTTCAGTCGAGAGTCTAGAGAATTCAGAAGATTCAAGATTCAGAATTCAGAAGATTCAACAACTGGAAGGCTTCAAGAAGATCAACAAACAGACAGGCCGATCCAAGATCAACAAGCCGACAAGTCGATCCAAGATCAACAAGCTGACAAGAAGACTTTAAGAAGATCAACAAACCGAAAGGCCGATCGGCCAAGATCATCAAGCGGACAAGTCAATCCAAGATCATCAAACCGACAGGCTGATCTAAGATCAACAAGCCAACAAGTCAATCCAAGAGGATCAACAACCCCACAGGCCGATCCAAGAAAATCAACAAGTCAGAGCTCAAAGACTACATATTTGAGAGAAAGAATCAGATGATAATATTAGAGATTGTAACACTTCACAAAAATCAATAAAATCAAGTTCATTCTACGAATTAATTTTTTTTTGTAGAAATCTAGTGCGAACAATGGCTGCATAATGAAGCGTGGAGACATTATAGATGAAAATTTTCGTCTTTGAGTGAGTGCGTGTTTTCATCTGATCGAACATCAAATTCGTAGTGTTGAGACACTAGGGATAGCATCGAGACGCTACCCTCTTGGGGAAACTGGCTTGATGGCTACATAATGGAGCGTTTTGATGCTCCTAGAGTGTTTTGACTCTCTCCCATGAGTTCTTTGGGCTTAAACATATTCTTTTCTTCACTTGAATTTTCAATTTAGCTTATTTTAGCTCCAAAACTCTCGATTACTCCAATTTTGCTCCTTTTGCTCGAAATCTACAAAATAGCCAAATAAATACGTGAAAGCACGGAAATACATCCCAATAGAGACATCTATTTAACTTGCAGGGACCCGCCCCGAACGGGGTAGGGAATCCCTAATTACACAAGAAATGGGAGAGGGAATGAGGAGAGTTTTCTCCCTGTTGGCTAAATGGGAACGAGGATGAGGAATATATTCCCCATCCCCATTCCTGCCTCGATTCCCCGCCCCGCCCAGATTAGTTAGTATACATACATACATACATACATCCATACATACATACATACATACATACATACATGCATACATACATACATACATATAGCTATAAATATAAAATTAAAAATAAAGGCTATGTTGTAATATTGAAATTTGAATGTTTAGAAATTAAGTTGTTTTAACATTATAATATTTTTACTTATGGTATATTATTATTTTTATCAAGAAATTTTATAACCTTTTTTTAAATAGAAATTATATTGGAACTTATTCATTTAGAACTCGTTGAAAAGAATTGCTATTATGGTTGATAATAAATTTTTAAAGACAAAAGAACGATAAAAAAATTCCCCGCGGGAAACTCGATCCCTGCAAATTCCTCGCTGGGAATCCCCATCCCGATCCCCTAAAAAATAAATGGAAAATTTCGCCGGAATGGAGATTGAAATAAGTGGCAGGGACGGGGACAGAGAAGCTCGCCCTGCCCCGTGGACATCTCTACATCCCAAACTAGCAATAAAACAAGTCTTAAGGATAGCACATTTGGTGTGCTATCATCAAGTGTTTTGGTCCTTGGCAAAACCCATCTAAGTAGTCTTGGCTTTGACTCCTTCTTTGACATGTGCCGCAAAAATAATTGACAAGAGCTCCTTTTATGTTGTGGAGTAATTGTACTGAGCGGGGTTTAGAGCCTAGAGACATAATAGATAACATGACTCTTCTTGTCAATTCTTTTTCCTAAGACTGCTCCAACTGCATAGTTGCTTGCGCTGCGCATGATCTCAAAAGGTAGGTCCCATCGAGGTGGATGAATGATAGACCCATTATGCTTAATTTGTGAGCTTTGATTCCTTTTTATGTTGATTTTGTACAATTCAAGCAATTAAGGAAAAACCAGAGTGTTTTGGAGTTTTGGAGCATTTGGGCTTAAACGAATGATATTTGAAGATCCAAGAAGGGAAAAGATGATATTTGACAAGTTGAGCTCAAGGTGAGAGAGTTGAGATGCTCTCAGGTGGTCTCAATGTTCCATTATGCAGCCAAATTGATGGTAAAGCTGCGAGGGTAGTGTTGAGATGTTGCCTATAGTGTCTCAAAGCTAGAAACACGTGTGAGCTCATTTGGTGAGGTTCCATCTGTAACACTCATTTATGAGTGTTATTTAGCCTTAAAAACTAAGTTATTTGCTTAGAAGCGAGTGCTTATTGTTATATTTCATATCATATAGAGTGAATTTAAGTGAAAACAAGCTTAACGTGTGTTTGAGACTTTGATTTTGTAAAAATAAGTAATTAGGTGTAAAAAGAGTCATTTTTCTTAAGAATTTTTTAAGTTTTGTTGTTTTTGTGTAGAGGTATAAAAGTGGCCTAGATTCGATAGGATTTGGAGAAGCATAAATTTGTCAAAGTGTAGAATAAGGTGAAATGCAATTGTATTTGAAGGCAGCATGTAAATTCCAAGTGAAGTAGAAATTTCAAAGAAATGTGCCCATATATGCAACCGCATTCAGACCATTTCGACAAAGGAAAAATGAGCCTAGCTATGCAACCCCATTTAAACCATTTTTGGCAAATCTTCCTAGATTCATGGATTTGGCTTATTTTATCAAAGATTCTTAACCAAATCTTCTCAAATCAAGGAATCACACCGTCATACCTTCTCACATTGATCTCAACAAGTCTATAAATGTCGGCTAAAGCACTACTTTCTTCCCAAAGTTCTACCATTTTCTCTTCAACTTTCAGCCGCACACTGAGTTCCCTTAGTTCTTCTCAAGCTCTATTTGGACACCCAAATTCGAAAGAATAAAGTTTAAAAACTTGCTTCATCTTGAAAAAGGTTGACAAATTAGAATATAGACAAAGGGTCAAATGTTATTTCTTGTACTTGTTAAGTTTTGTTTCTGTTTTTTTCTTTTAATCCTTAGTTGTCGTGTTAGGTTTGTTACAACTTTGTAAGTTCCTATTTTTACATTTGAATTCAAGATTCCAAGTTGTAGTTTCATTTGTTCTTAATTCAAGTTGTTCTATCTTTGTTTTTCATACTTCAAAGAGTATGCATTAAGTTTCTCATTCTAGTTTTTTCTTTACTTTCTGCACTTTTACTTTCTTTTCTATGAGTAGTTAAACTCCTTTTAGAGGATTCAATGAAGTGGATATCCTAAGAAGGAGATAATCCCCACCATGTGAGTTAGCAACTTTGCTTAACATTTAGCATCGTTTGCTTTTACTGAGTTTAAGTTTCATTGTTAGCTTAAGTTGATCACTTGACTTAGCATAATTTATGTTTTATGTGAGATTCAATAGTGAAAAGGTTGGATCGAGCACTTTATTTTATAAAAGAAATCTAAGAGAAAAGTCTAGAAATAGAACTTCGCTTTTTGTACCTAGAGATATGACAAAAATCTTTAGAGTCAATAGAGTTGTGTTCTTTATTTACCTAAGTTAAAATTAGCCATAGACGTATGTGTTTAATTTCTTAGGTTCCTAAAACCACTTAGAAAAGGGTTGAATAGGTGTTGAATTCATGGTGTTAAGTGTCAATTATGGTAGGTTGGGGGCGCATCTTGGTAGCATTTTGTTTGAACTTTACAAAGCTCGAAAGAGCCAGATGCGGGCTCAAATAGGCAAAAATCTCCAGATGTACTTCGCCTAGTTGGGAAAAATGCGGGCGCATGGTGGGTTGATAGCACACAAAATGTGTTATCCCTAGGCTTTACTTTTGTTAGTCTTTATAGCCTATTCAATATTTTCACGAGTTTATTTTTTGAAATTTCAGTTATAGAGCATTTGGAGCTAAACTGGAGAATTTGGGATACCATGGTAAGTATGGATCTAATGGAACAAAATTGCAACAAGATGGAGATACCATGGCAAGTATGGAGATATCATGGCAAGTATGCCATCAGTAACATCTAATGCCACAATTGCAGCAAAACAAGCCACGTAGACAACACATGCAACGTTGAGACGCTATTGGCAACATCAAGACTCCCCACTTGAGCACAGCTCATCCAGAAGCTCAACCATGTATTCACTATGACTATGTCGTCGAGGCTTGCCTTTTTTGTTCGACATTCGAGGGTTCTACCAACATTGCTAAGTCAGAGGCTTGACTTTGATACAACTTGTTAGGGACAACAACCCTCAACAGATCTCCACATTGGTATGATATTGTCCACTTTGGGCATAAGCCCCCATGGCTTTATTTTTTGTTTCACCCAAAATGCCTCATACCAATAGAGATAATGTCCCTCACAAACTGTTAGAGCCTTGGTTGTTAAGTTTTTTCTTGACAAACAAAGATGTCTACCGTTAATGTGAAAATCAAAAATTCATCGAGAGAAACAATTTTTGTTTATGGAAGATCAAGATGTGATCCCTGGTAAAGCAGCAGGGGTTATGGGCGTTGTTATCTGGAAAATCGAAGAAAGCAGATGTAGATGATGATGAGTAGAATAGCCTAGAGGAGAAGGCTCATTCGACAATCATGCTATGTTTGGTTGATGACATCATCATTGAGGTCGCTGATGTAGAAATTGCCGCTGGTCTCTGGTTGAAGCTAGAAAGTCTGTACATGACGAACTCTTTATCCAAAAAGTTGCTTCTGAACCAACGTCTGTTCAGTTTGTGTATGAAGGAAGGTATGCCTCTTAGGGATCATCTAGGTCAATTAAATACAATCTTGCTAAATATGTGTAATATTGATGTTAAAGTAGATGATGAGGATGCTGCATTAATTCTGTTAGTGTCTTTGCCTTTATCATATGAGAATTTTGTGGAGTTTATTGGTGGGAAAGATACTTTGTCTCTGGAAGAAGTACAAACTGATCTTCATACTAGAGAAGTTCTTCATAAGGTAGCTGGTTCAATTACAAAAAGTCGGACCTCTGGGTTAGCTGCTACAGGGTTTATGAGACAAAAGAAAATTGGTAAAAAGAAGTTAAGTTATAAAAATTTGAAGTTTAGGGGTCCTAAACCTGATGACATTTGTAACTACTGTAAAGAAAAAAAGGCATTGGAAGGATGACTGCCCTAAGAAAAATAAGCAGCAACAGAAAGAGAAGGGAGTTTCTAGAGGTTTTGCCGCTGTGGCAGAAATTGACACCGATTCCGAAGGCGATTTAGCCTTAGTTGAAAATGAACAATCATATCATAAAGATGTGTGGGTTCTTGATTCTGAGGCATCTTATCATATATCCAAACAAGGAGTGATTTTTAACCTATGAGCAGATAGATTTGAAGAAATGCGTAAGTGATATGGAGATTAGTTTATTTTTTGTAATTTTGAACTTTTTGGGCCTATTTTGTATTAGGGTTTAAGATGGGTGCCATATATAAACCCTCTAAACTCTTATATGAGATTTCTCTGTATTTTGTACTCAGTTTCTCCTTAAGATAATAAAATTCTCTCTCCCTCTACTCGTCAACGTAGTTAGCACACCGTTAGTGAACCACATAAATCTGTGTGTGATTTCTTCTCTTTTTGTGTTTCTTGTTTGTTGTTTGCTTCTGTTTTAACAAATTGGTATAAGATCTTCACATTGGTATGATATTGTCCACTTTGGGCATAAGCCCTCATGACTCTGTTTTTGGTTTCTCCCAAAAGGCCTCATACCAATGGAGATAGTGTCTCTCACTTATAAACCCATGATTTTCGCCTTATCTAGCTAATGTGGGACTTTGGTTGCACTCTCAACAATCCCAACAAGCCTCCCCTCAAACAAAGTACCACCTCCAACCTCCTTTCAAATCGTCATCCCTTCGAATTACATTTGAGCAAACTGCTAAGAACTCCTCACTAGAGTACACCACGCTGTCAACTCCCCACTAGAGGACACCACATCCTGCATCCGAAAGCTCAACCGTGTATTCTCTACGACTATGTCGTCGAAGCTCGCCTTCTTTGTTCGACATTCGAGGATTCTACCAACATTACTAACTTAGGGGCCTGACTCTTATTCCACTTGATAGGGACAACGATCCTTGACAGATCTCCACATTGATATAATATTGTCCACTTTGGGCATAAGCCCTCATGACTTTTGGTTTCACCCAAAAGACCTCATACCAATGGAGATAGTGTCTCTCACTTATAAACCCATGATTTTCCTCTTATCTAGCCAATGTGGGACTTTGATTGCACTCCCAACAATCTCAACAGACTTCTTAGTATTGGACATGGAGGAGGATGCTGAGAACCCAATCATATTGAGGAGACCCTTCCTAACTACCAGTAAGGCAGACATTAGCATGCAAAGAGGTACAGTAACCCTATGGGTGGGGGAGGAAAAGGTAGAATTTCAAATCTTTAAACTACAAAGTTTAGATGATGAGGTGAGTGCATGTTTAAGAGTTGAGTTGACAATTCTTTGTGTTTTGACTGTGAAAAATGTGTAGTTTTGAGTGACTCTCTAAATGCAGTGTTCAATGATAAGGAGAAGGTGAAGGGGGTTGAGTTCAAGGGCAAGCAACCACCCTAATGCATACATATGAGCCCCGTCTTGCTAAAGTCGTTAAACAAAGCGCTTCTTGAGAGGCTACCCAAGTTTCTAGTTTTTTTTTGTCATGTGTATTTACTTGCTTTCCTATGCTTTATGTTGTAGGAGTTCAAAATCTTCCGCCTAGCTCCCTTAAGATGATGAAAATGGTAGATCTCCTCTTAATTAGAACAGTATCATTCACTCCCTCATTTTTTCTTTGTTCTTATGAATGCTTGAATATATTATGCATTGAGGACAATGCATGTTTTGAAGTTTGGGGGTGGGAGTACTGTGTACATATTATTATGAGTCTTGAGCATGTTCTGAATTTTTTTTTTTTCTGATGAATCTTTTGCATATTAATGATTAGGACAACCTAGGATGTGATCTACTTAATAATTGTTTTTGCAATCTTTTAAAACAAGATAGCATGTTCTGAAGTTGAGTTAAATTTAAATTTTTCTTTGATTCCCTTTCAACTTTTGAGCACATAGCCTTCTTCCTTTTAGTTTTGAATGTTTGGAACAAGTTTATGTTGTTTAAAAGTTTGATGCCACCTCAATAGGCTTGAGAACTGATTTTATGGTCAATCTGCATGATAGTTTGTAATGATGTATCAAGTGTTTATGAGTGAATGTTGCCTATATTGAATTTTTTTGGCATGTTGAAAAGAAAGAAATTTTTACATGTTTAAGTCAATATGTTGTGTTTAAAAAGACCAGGAACAAAAAGAGCTATCTTCATTGTGATCAATTAGGCCACTCATTGAGTGAGTACTCTGGGTCAGGGTCCTAATAGTGGATGTGTGAAAGCTAGGGTCCTTGATTTAAAAGTAAAAAAGAGGCAAGTTTGGGGGTTGTCCAACTCAATTGTTAAGTGCTTCAATGAGTCATTACTTTCGTGAGTGTAGAAGGGATTAATAATTGGAACTTATGGCCAATCTAGGGGAAATCAAATGGAGGACTCGATAAAATTGTTCTAGGCTAGTCTAGGCGCACACACACGCAAGAGATGAGTAGGATGAAATTTAAATTTCTTGATGAATGGTTGTGCTTGAGTTATTTCTTTGATTGTTTGATTCTTTTAATTAGATGTTTGAGTCTCTTATGTTTATGTATTAGTGAAATCATGACGTGGTTTTATTTTGATTTGCTCGGGACTAGCAAAAGCTTATGTTGGGGGTATTTGATAGCACACAAAATGTGTTATCTCGAAGCTTAACTTTGTTAGTCTTTATAGCCTATTTAGTATTTTTCACGAGTTTATTTATTGAAATTTCAGTTATCGAGCATTTAGAGCAAATTCGAAGAATTTGGAGATACCATGGCAAGTATGGAGATAATGGAACACAATTCGAGAAGCCATGTGAAGTAAAGAAGTAAAATGGACCAAGAAATTCGAGGGCATACCATTGAGGCGCCATCAGTATGAAAGAATGAACATTTCACTTCTCAGCAGAAGCATTGGATCGACTTTGATTTTATTTCAAATTAAACTAAAAATAATAAGATTAAGAAAATTACTTGGAGTAAATATTGAGATATTTCTGGCAAGTCTTTATCTCCTCCACAAAGTCTACCTAGCTATGACTCGAACATAGGACCAAGACTTGTGGGAGTCTCTTGAAAGAAAATCCACATAGGATTGGAGAGGAAGAGATCTAGAGAGAATTCTCTAATTCTCTATTGAAGAGATATGTGTTATGTCTAAAGGCTCAACCCAAGGATCTTATTTATAGCGACCAAGGAAAAATCTTTGTCATAATTAAAATATTATATTTTAATATCTAATATATTAAAATATATCTTATATTTATATGAATCTCATTCAAATCTCCTATGATATTTATTTATTTGAATCTTATTCAAATTTTATAAATATATTTTATTTAATATATCTAATATACATTAATTGTTTTAATATTTAATGTATCAAATACAATATATATATTTTCCTCTTTTATATTTAATATATCTAATATATTAAGTATTAATTTGAACATTTCAAATTTTAATATTTATTGTATCAAATACAATAAATATATTTTCTTTTTTTTATATTTAATATATCTAATATATTAAATATTAATTTAAACATTTCAAATTTTTCTTTCAACTAAATTGATTATTTAGTGTTACTATGAGCTAGTAAAGAGACCTTATAGACCTAAATATTATAAGCTCCAATGATACCAAATTAATTAATTAAACTTTTTAATTAATTAATTGTCATTCATTAACTATAGGTCACTCCACTATAGACCTAGAGTTGCACTTTTATGCACTGTAGGACAAGTTGTGTCCATAGATATAATCACTACATGCAAGTCGATTCTTCACGAGTTGTTCGTAATTATAGTTGGGTCAAAAATTTGTTTTACCCCTATAATTACATTTTGCACCTTAAGTACCACTGATCATCTAATGAACAATTTGTTTATCATCTAACCATAAACTAAGTTCCTTTCGGGCCAATGAGAGGGTTGGGCCCCATTGTTCAAGTCCCGAAATCAGTACTTAAGGGAACTACTCATCTACTTATCCTATATGGGAAGGAGTGAATTTCATCTTGTGAGATTATGTTCCTAGCTCCCCGTTTGGTCAAGTCCCCAAAATGGTAGGCATATTGAATCGACTACAAAAGCCACTCTCACCTATGCAAATCAAAGGACAAGCCCTCATAGGTAGAAGTTTGTAACTCACTCAGGATTAAGATCGAGTCGCATATGACCATCTTGATGATATATTAATCTTCTCAATTAACAGATTTATAAAGAGAGATTAAATGTTTCGTGGTCCAATCTTATACAACTCATTGTATAAGATACCCCCACTCACATGTCTCCACATGAACGAATTGGATCAAATTATTTGTAACTATTACAAAGTGGGCCGTATCAATAGTGTTACCAAGATAAGACACCCAACCTTATCCTTGTACTATTGAACATGATCTTCCCATATGTCAACCACATACTGTTCAAGATTACACTAATAATCTTGGATTTTTCATATAATGGATAATATTATATTATAAATAAAATAAATAAAATAATTATTAATTATTAAATAAATCATTAATTACAACGCTTTAGGGCATAAATACTAACATAATAACATCTCAATGCCACAATTGCAGCAAAACAAGCCAGGGAGACCGTAGAGGTAACGTTGAGACCCTGCTAATAACATCTTAATGTCGGGGTTGTAAGGTCGTAATGTTGTGAGCTCAATGTTGTGGATTAAGCAAGGTCAACCTCGTAGTGTCGAGACACTGCAAACTAGTGTCTCAATGCTACCTTTCCTATTTCGAAAAGGCACGCTAAGGACAACGTCTTAACGCTGTCATGATTTTTATAAATACTTCTTTATGAGTTGCGGAAAGAGGGGCCCTTTTGGAGGAAAAAAAAATTAATTTTGAATTGCATTTAATCTTGAGAGCTGAGGGACACTCTTGGGAGCGAAAGAACGTTAGTTTGAAGTTTGAGATCGTGACGTGCATCGAGAACGACGATCGACATGTGTTTTAGAGTTTTTTCTTTCTCTTTTAGTTTGTAATTCTTGTTATGGATTTTGTATAAGTCTAAATTTTAGTTCTGTGTTAATGAGTGGCTAGACATTTATCTAGGGGATTGATGTAGCTACTAACTAGATGTATTAGTTATTAATCTTGAATTGATTTCATGACATAGCTTTGTATGCATTTGTTCTCTTGATGCTAGTAACCTTTTGGCCAAAATTTACTTAGTTTATTGGCTTTAATTGTTGCTTGAAATAGAATCAATTAGGGCTAGAACATGAAATTGCATATGTATTTGTTAATCCTTGCATGAGAGTGAAAGGTTCTCTTAGAAGCATCATAGGAAGTAACTTAATGCCATGCCTTTTTATTAAAGTCTAGACCGACATGTTAGATTTATAAAATTGCATGAGTTTCAATTGAGCTTGAAAAAAGTCTTTTGACCTTTTAAACTTCTTGCTCATTGTTATGCATGATCGTTGTTGAATAAAATAACTGCATTAGTTTCTTTGGTGAAGTCAATTCCCTAGACTTTCACTCCTTGTAATTCATCCCTTTTTAATTGCTTTGTTAGTCATTATTCTCTAAAAAAATTTATTCTCTAAATAAAATTGGATGTTAGTAGTTGAAATAGTCATTTGATCTAGACAATCCATTCCTGTGGACAATACTTGCTCTTAACCACTATATAAAAACTTGATCTTCCATCATTTCCATGGTTTTCATCATCAAAATTGTTACTTGTTCTTCCATGAAATGTTGTTTCAGAGAAAGAGTATGATTTCCATAAAGAGTTTTATGTTAAAAGGGATTTTCAAACCACTAGATCTATGTACCCATGATGATTACCCGTATGCTATGTGAATGTGTTTCCATAGTATACTAGAGAGAGAGGTCTTTGGGACCCACTCTAGCATACACATAGGCTTTGGCCCATGTGTTAGGGTGCTTAGTCCCTTAGGGGATAGCTATGCATGCAAGTATGACAAAGATTTCTCTGCAATGTACCTAAAGATTACTCGATGCATAGTATATCAGAGATGACAGAGATATGCTCTGCTATGTATCTAGAGATTACTCTATTG
The DNA here is from genome assembly GCA_033996785.1 of Trichosanthes truncata. Classification (NCBI taxonomy): domain Eukaryota; kingdom Viridiplantae; phylum Streptophyta; class Magnoliopsida; order Cucurbitales; family Cucurbitaceae; genus Trichosanthes; species Trichosanthes truncata. Next base: position 51,463,446 of record JAWPNB010000002.1, on the reverse strand, counting down.
TGCATATCGAGATTACTCTACGTCAGTATGACGAAGATTTAGGTACAAGTTTAGTGATTAAAGTATTATGTTTACACTTTCAATAGCTATAATTACATGAATTCTCTATATATGTTTTTACTAGCCTGTGCTTGTATTTCAAGAGTTGTTGATTCAAGAGTTGTTGGTTCAAGAGTTGTTGTTTCAAGAGTTGTAATCTTTGTTGCTCTACTTATGTTTTCAAGAGTTATTATTAAAGATTTTACTGTGTTTTACTCAAGCGTTTCTATTTTGTTCATGATCTACATTATTTTTACAGAGTTTTGAATTGTCTTTTTATGAAAAAAGTTTTCTTGAAAGTTATTTTCTTATGAACCGACTACTCATTGGATTTTTTAGCTCATTGTTTTATCCCTATTTTCCCACTAGGTTGCTCTTGAGTTTCTTCCAGATTTAGTTATTTAAAATCTGACACCAGTCTCATCTATTGAAGGTAAAAGTGTAAATTTTGTTCTGTTGTATATGGGATGTCTAAAGATAAAGTTAAGTTATAAGATCAAAGAGACTTGACAATAGATTCCATTACACGCTTGGGGTTTATTATTGTCACAACTCGTCCTGGGTTGGTAGGGTAATCTCGGCGGGGTGTGACAAATGATTTCATAAATTCTCAACATTTCTAAAAAATGTAAAACATTTATGAATTCTCAAATAACCATAAATAATTTATGAAATCAATAATTACAACTAAAATCATGAAATCATAGAAAATTCGACAATTTCTTGATATTCACACCAATTGTAACGACCCGACTTTTTCTATTAGACTTTCTAGGGACGTTACTACATGCATGCTGAAGAAATTTAAAAATCTTTGGTAAAAGACAGAAAGAATTAAACTTTTTGCTAAACAATAAAAAATCTTTATGCTCAGGATCCCTTTAAAAACCATTTCAAAACATAATATGAAATATAACGTTCAATTAGTTGAAATAGTTTCACAACACATTGTTTACTAAACAAAATATGTTTTAATTAACACACTATCTAAATACGGAAGTCATGATCCTCAAAGCCACCCATGACCCTTTCAACAAACTGCCTTGTCAATCGCCTAAGATATGTCTTTGTCTTTGCCTGAAAAGAAAAACATTTTTGAAAAGGGTGAGTATTTAAAATACTCAGTAAGTGACCTCACTACCGGGGTCAGGATATGTAAACACATACAAAGTGATTTTTAAAACCTTTTTCCTCTAATGGGACCTAAAACATTTTCATAGTGGAAATGTTTCCCTTTAACTTTTCTCTTCGGCTTAATGTGGACAATTATCCCAACCTAATCTTTCCTTTTCATTTAACCTTTTTAGGTTCCTTTTCATTTAACCCTTTCAGGTTCCTTTTCATTTAACCTTTTCAGGTTCCTTTTCATTTAGATGAACATCTAAAATTTTAGGAGGGTAATTGCCACAGCCTTCGAAATCATTTCAGCATGAAAATACACATGTATGCATGAGGTCCCAAAGTATTTTAAATTTTCATTCAATGATGCAACACAAGGCAACATTCTCATATCATTCATCATAAATCATAAACCATAACTCATGCATCACATTCACAAGAATATTTGGCAATCAACAAGTGAAAATCCATTTTCATATATAATAAAGCATTTTAAAATTCATCAAAAATCATAATAAAACATTTAAAAAAGTTTTTCATTTCAAATGTAGTTTTTCAATTCAGGTCCTAACTTGCATTTAAGCATACCGGCATAAAGTCCCTTACCTTGGCTCCATTAGTTCGCTTTCTCCTTTTATGGAGTTCTTTCACCTCAACCTATAATAATTTAAAAGAACTTATCACTTGACCTACTCAACTCATGAACCTTAGGCAAACTACTCAAATTACTATATACGCACATGAACCCACCATGAATTTGACTACATTAAATTCTTCAACAAGAATATTCACCTACCTAGGTAGCTAAGTTTACCCCCAACTAGTTACCAAGATAACATAATTCCATTCCTCTATTATTTCAAGTAAGTCCTTTTGATAATACACATGATTCTCCAAATCTTTAAGCCTTCTATTCCAACATAGCCATAAACTTAGTCAAAATTTAATTCTAATTTACCCATAGTAAGATTTCTCTAAATATGGCATGCTTCCTAATTATGAATTTCATGCTTTCCTTCTAAAATTCATAATAATAACCAAGTCACAAGTAACTTAAAGGGCTTAATCCAAAATTGAATCGGAGTCGAAATTTACCAAAATCATAACACAATCGTGGCATTGTTTGGGATTCGAAATGCTGATCGGGAGACGACGATGTGAACAGTGACGGCTGTGTGAACAGTGCGCGTGGCGTGAACAGTACCCCCCGTAGTGTGAACAGTCGCGACGTGAACAATAATCGAGGCATGAACAGTAATCGCCGCATGAACAGTATCGCGGCATGAACAGTACCCCCCGGCGTGAAGGACAAATCCAACGATGGATGTTTGTTGAAGAAGAAGAAGCTTTCGAATGGATGGGTCTCTTTGTAGTGAAAGGGAGAGAGAGGGCTTGATGGTGGAGGCTGTTTTTCATGGAGGAAGAGGAGAAGGTTGGAAAAGATGACGGCTTGGCTTGACCTAAGGCTACGTGCAGTATAAAAATAATAGAGAGGGATATTTGGGTTTGGCTTCTCCTTGGTCTTGGGCTTGGGCTTGGTTCAAAGTCACCTAATTAAACAAAATTGCCCCCAAACCAATTAATTCCCTTTTTCCCTTCTTTCTTCCCAATTCACCCTCCAATTTCTCAAATTTCAATTATGCAAATCTCTAAAATTAACTTTCAACACAACTTTAAACATGAAATTGGCCTTACAATTAATTCAAATCTCAAAATTAAAACTTTAATTAATACATAAAAATGTCGGTCGTTACACCAATTGCTCTAAAATCATACATAATTATAGATTTCATGAAACTTCTTAATGATTATTAAATAATGAAAACATTTCGTAAAATAAACTTCTCACTGAACTTTTAGCATGAGAAATTTGGATCTTATATCGTTTCGATCTCCGCTTGCCCGAACTTGAGATTTTTAATCTATAAAAATCTTCAACCTCCAAATTTCAAATAATTGAAGCTAAAATCCCCAAATTGAGCTTCTCTCTACAAGTTCTCCCTCCTTCTCTCAAGCTCCATGACTTTCATACTAACAAGGAGAAGATACCACTCTTATCTTTTAAGTCTTCCTAAAAGCCAAACCACAAACCGGCCACCTCACCCTAAAAGAAAAACGACCTTCTCTTTCAATTTTTTGACAACCCACCCAACACTACCAGCTCACATACACGTGCCCACCAAATACTCCTCTCTCAAAATTATGGCAGTTTTTTTTCATTTTCCTTTTTTTTCCCAAAACTAACCCAATTTTAAATTTATATTTTTTTTATCCCCAAAAGACAAATATGTCCTTACAATTATTTCATTAAATCAATTAACATTAACTTTTTGGAGACCATTTAGAAGCCGTTTAGAAACAAATTTCAAACGTCAAAGGGAACATAGCTCAACTGGCATATCGAATGTGTTAACGACCACGAGGTCTGTGGTTCCAATGCCCCCAATCCTCCCTATTGTACTAAAAAAAAATCAATTTCAAGCTTTAAGGATTAATTAAAAATCAAATTCAAACTTTAGAGACTCAACATATTACTTTTGAAACTTTAAAGACCAAAAAGAAATTAAATTCAAATCTCAATAAAAAAAATGTTAATTTTGAAAATTAAGAGATAGACTAGATAAAAACTAGGTTCAAATTTTAAAAATAAAAATAAAAATATTTTACCCTAAATTAAAATATGATTTTTTGTTTTAAAAAAAAATTGTCAATATGAAGACGAAGCGCTTAACTACACCAACATACGCTGGTAACTACTTCCTAGTTCTTACATGATTATCCTAATTATATGGAAAAAAAATTAATTTATATCCCTAAAATTAGTTCTATCCATTAAAACCCAAACTGATAATTGTAACAATGTAAATCTTAAACTTTCATAAGTGAATCAATTTAAACTCCATTAGTAATTTATAACTACTTTCACATGAATTTCATTTAAAATCAATTCAAAATCATATAAATAAAATTATTCTTCTTCCAAAATTCTGCCAAAGTAGCAAGAAAAATTATCATGTAATTTTTTTCTAAGTAATTAAATAGAGAAACAATAGAAAAAGAATAGAAGATAAAAAACAACTCATATTAATGAAAATCGTCACTATTCATTTGATTTCAATATTTCTCTCTATAATACCTCATTAATCTTTGCATTTAAAGAAGGTTTATACATGTGTGAGAATGATGTACTGACAATTTTAAGATGAAATTATAATAGAGGGCCTAAATTGAGTCACTTTAAAGTTTAGAGGTATAAATGGATTTTTTTTTTCAAATTAAATTGTTCTATTTTGATTATTAGTCGTCTTCGTGTTGTAAAGCCATTCATGATTCGTGAGCCACACCATACCAAAACCATCATATCGATCGGGTAAAAAAGTAAAGCTAAGAGAAGGGCACTGCTCTCGATTTAACTTATTACAAACCAACACATCGTCTGGCAAAGCAACAAGCTTTCCCGAGAAACAAGATCCTGCTTGATCGTCAGTTAAGCACTTTTTCGCTTCGTTATTCTACATATAATACTAATACATCATTGACGCATCATCATATGACGGTCTCCAAAGTGGCAGTGGCAGTGGCAGGGGGGGACCTGATCGGATTAAATCACGGCGGGTTCCAGTCCCAGTGGGGCAGTTATTCTGGATGGCGGTGAGTTTAAACGGCGGCGAATCGAGGGCCAACCACTGGTCTACAGTGAACTGGGCTTGTTCGCAGGTCTTGTGGACACTCGTCGTGGTGACTTCCATGTAGTTGCAGTACCAGCCAAGGTACGAACTCGTTCCGTCGGAGGTCAGATTCATAGAACACACCGGTTCGCTCAGGCATGGACCTCGTCCGCTGAAAATGTACAGATTTCCCTTCTCCAAGTAATCGTAATTGGGTCCCATTAACCCGCTCCATTTCTTCAGATTCCTAATCAGGACTCCGTCGCCCGCCGCCGTGTTTAGCGTCAGGCTAATCACCGAGTCTATCCCCGGTTCTGACATATACTGTATACACACAGACTGCATCCTACATCAACCAAATCAAAAATGTTCCTCAGTCAATTTTATTATTAATAATTAATATCATATTATTATTAACAGTACTGAAGATACGACTACGAGACAGAGGAGAAGAGCGAGAGAGAAATGAAATACATCAGATTCAGAGTGAGCAATGAGAGAGAAGGAAATGAGAATGGAGAGGGAGAGGGAGAGCAAGAGGGCAGATTTTGACGCCATGGTTGTTGCTGTCGGATGACTTATTTTCTTCTTCATCAACAATCGTTATATAGGAGACCAAAACTTGGGTGCAAGCTGGATTAAATTTATGCTGCCCAAAAACGTGGATTTTACCTTTATGCATTTTTATTTTAATTATAAACTGTAATGAATTTCATATGAACCACCCTACATGGTACTGTATTGACGTTAGTCCTCACATAATATACAAATTGTACAATCTGCCCCCTAATTTAGAGTGGTTGTTGTAATTGCACTCACACTCAAGTAGTGCCTAATTGTAATTTAAAAGTGCCTACCAAATCATTGAGCTTTTAAAATTGTGTTTAACATGTGCATATATCATATTTCGCATTTTCTAATATCGAGAGACTTATTAGACATAAAACTAAAACGTTAGAGGTTTGTAAGACACAAAATTCACTTTTAAACACATAATTGAAAGTTGCAAAACAAAATTTTAGAAACTGTTGAAGGTTAGAACAACATATTAAATACAAAATTGAAAGTTCAAAAACTTGTTAAGCACTTTTTATTGTTCAATAACCCTATCATGTATACTATTACAAATTCAAAGACTAAACTTGTAATATAACCTATCATATATGATCATGAAGTTACAAAACAAAATATTATTAATAAATTAAATTCTAAATAAAAGTATTAAATAATAAGTTTTAAGGCAAAATACACTTTTGGTCCTTGAGTGGTCTCTCTGCTTTCAAAAGGGACACTTTAGTTCTTGAAGTTTGAAACATGGTTCTAAATGGTTAGTGGAGTTAAGTTGATTGTTAATTGACTAATGAAAAAATGATGTGGCATGTTGAAGTAACAATTTTTAAATGAGGTGTAAAAAATTTATATTATTTTAAGATTATGTAGCTTTTTTTTAAAGGAAAAAACTTGGGTGCAGCCTCTCCATGCATCCCACATGAATTACACAACAAATTTTATTATTATTACTTCTTTTTTTTTGTAGTTCAAGTGGGATGAATACCTGTTGGAATAGAAATTTTGGCCAATCAGAAATTGTCACATCTTTACCCAACATTGGTGACGAAATTATTTTTAATTAGGGATTAATTAAATTGGCAAGGATTCCTAAATTAAATTATGGCAAATACCAATATACAATTGGGTTATTTGAAATTTTGGCTAATTTTAGACGAAAGTCCAAAGGGCTAGGCCTAAAGTCAGTCATGCCCAGCCTAGAAATTAAGCCCAAAGTCAGTCAGGCCCAGCCTAGAGATTAAGCCCAAAGTCAACCAGGCCCGGTCTAAAAGCTAGGCCTAAAGTGAACTGGCCCAATCCGACTGACAAGCCCAAGCCCACTTGGAGTCCTTTAGGAACTCTATAAATAAAGAGCTTCCTCCTCCATTTCCAGGGTTCATAAGTGGAAACTCTCCAAAGAACTTAGAGAGAATTCAGAAACAAAGATCGTAAGACTCTGTAAACTCTTGAATATCAAACACTTTCTAAATCAGAGCCTTGAAAACTAGAAGACTATGTAGATAAAGAACAAGCTGCAAGGCCCTCGAGACGAATCTACATTCGAGAACAAGCTGCAAAAGCCATCGAGACAAATTCACATTTGAGAACAAGCTGCAAAGCCCTCGAAACAAATCCACATTCGAGAATAAGCTACAAGGCCCTCGAAACAAATCCATATTCGAGAACAAAACTGTAAAACGCTCGAGACAAATCTACATTCGAAAATAAGCTGCAAAGCCCTCAATACGAATCTACGTTCTAGAACAAGTTGCAAAACCCTCGAGACAGATGTACATTTGACAGAAAGAATCAGATGAACAAATTAGAGATTGTACTCCACTATATTTAGATGAATACAAATACAAGTTTATATACACGTGTCTCATTTCTTTCTATTTTGAAATTACGGGTGAACAAATTGGCATGCCTAGTGGGACCATCTCTACCTCTCATCTCTTTCCCTCAACTCAAGATATAAGTGAAGTGATGAAATTCAAGCAGACTTCTTCAATTACCGTTGTCACAAGCAACTTGTATACAAATTTTGTTACCCATAGTTGCCCCAAAGAATTGAGGCTGCAAGAAAATCAAGCTTCTATTGTTGCGAGCAAAATAATGACGCTGTTGGGGGCATCGACTAACAATAAGTTTTCTATTAAGTGTAACCCCTTATTCGAGCTCGATTTTGACATAGTGTTCGTCATAATGACTGAAACAAGCACTATGGAAGAAAGATATGCAAAGATGCAAGAGAAAATCAACACCTTGGTAAAGGCGATCGAAGAAAAAGATTTTCATATTGCATACTTAAAGAGCCAGATTGAGAGTCAAAATGTTGCTGAATCAAGTCAAAGTCCTGCCGTCAAAGACCGTAACAAAGAGAAGGTCATTGTGTAGGAAAATCAACCACAACCCTCCACGTCGATCGCTTCACTATCTGTCCAACAACTTTAAGACATGATAATGAACTCAGTTAGAGCTCAATATGGTGGAGCTTCTCAAAGTTTTCTTTTATATTCTAATCCTTATACTAAGAGAATCGATAACTTGAGAAGGCCAACTGGATATCAACCACCAAAGTTCCAACAATTCGATGGAAAAGAGGAACATATTGCACAGTTCATGCTGTCAAAATTTTGATTTTCTCATAGTTATGTCATCATGCTGTCGAAATTTTGAGCATGAGCAGGGTAACTCAGTCGTGCTTCCGCATTTAGTCTGTTGTGTTTTTATGGTTGTTACATATTATGCCATTGACTTCATTTTGTTGATACCATTTTCTCTGTTATTTCCTCACCATTACCATTAGCATTCCCTGAATTCATTTTCGGCATAATAAATGAAAAAAAATTGTAAAACCTTTTTTTTTTTAAGGTAAAGGCAAGGGCATCCTAGGCGATTGACGAGACTTACAAAGGTGTTAAGAACCATGGAAGACTTAGTATAACATGCTTTCTGAACTTTGATTTCTTACATTCTTTCATTGAGTTTTATTTTGTACAACTTTTGGTTGAAGTAATTTAGCTAATTTTTATGTTTTCAATGTTTTGAATTTGAGACTTATATTTTGAAGTTTTTCTTGGGACCCCAAATAAAAGTTTGTTTTTTAAAGAGAGTTTTATTTGTTGAATGTTAAACTTTATTTAAAACTTTTGAGGCCACTATAGCATGCATGTAAGTAATGATCCAAGTTAGTTGAAGGACAAAAAGATCTGAACTGCAGACGTTTACAGTGTCTTGATGTTGTGGGTAGCGTCTCGACGCTACTATCATTTAGCTGTCCTCCCCACATCGTCAAATAAGGCTTTCTCGATGATTCTTGCTGCATTTAGATACCAGTTGTAGTGTCTAGACGCTACTCCCACGGGTGATCTTCTGGCTTGGAAGTGTCTGCAGCAGCATTGAGATACCCAAGACAGGGTCTCGACGCTATCTTGTCAGGTCAAAGAGCTTGGACTTCATCTTTTCTTGACTTTATTGCTCAACTTGAGTCCAACTACCTTCTTTTTTATCTCGATTCATCCAAAGTGCTCCAAACAACTCCAAATCGATATCAAATACCCTCCAACTTAAATCTTGCTAGTCCTCAAGCATGGTAAAATTAAACAATCTATTGAATCATCAGTTTCATATCAATGACTCTAACCTCAATGCTCTAGACAACAAAAAACTCACAATAGAAGAAGACAATTGAACACATTCAATCAATGAATAATTTAAAATTAGTCCTCTCATCCCTTACATGTGTGTGTGCATAGCTCCTCCCATCTTAGTTCTTATAAGAACATGAAGGTTTTATTCAACCCTCAAATCGTTTTCCCCTTCCCCCAAATTTATATTTTGCTTTAATAAGGTGGACACTAGCTTTCACACATCTACTACAAGGACCCTTATCCATGACATTTTTTCTTCACGGGTAGCCTAACTGATCACAGTAGAAACAACTCTTTTTGTCCTATACTTTTAAAAACAAGCAATTTTGATTATTTTTATTTTGCTTGATTGATTTTTATGACAAACTTGTAAACAAAGGCAAATAAATCATGCAATTACTCCTTAGTGTCACGTTACTCAATATCATGCAAGTAGATTCTCTAGTCAATCCCTAATACCTTTTGAGGTGACAACAAGAATCTAGACCAAATAACACAGTCCTAAGCCTTCAAAATAACAAACAAGAGGGCTATGTGCTGAAAAAGTATAAGAGAATAAAAAGAAAAAATTTAAATCACCTCAAATTAAGCATGTGTACTCTTGTTCAGCTATTGCAAATAAAATTACCTAAAGCACATCCTAGATAGTCATCTAATATGAAATTAAATTGTCACACAATTCATGTTCAAATTTTTCAAAAATTTTACTCAAAATCCACAAAAACTTTGCCCAAAATCAATATGAAAAATCTATACTCTCCACCCCCCCAACCTTAAATAATATATTGTCCTCAATGTATCACTTAACAGAGTTTCATTAACAAAAAGGTGAGGGGAACAGAAAATGTCCTTGATATTTGTATAGCTTATGGGTGGTGGTGCATCGTTTGTCCCATCTCCTTCTCTCTAGTGCAAAGACCTATGAAATAAAAACAAAACAAAGTAAATAAGCAAAACAAACAACTAAAAGCAAAACAAATAAAACTAACAAAAGAAACTAAAAATTTTGGGTTGCCTCCTAAAAGCTCAATTTTTTAACGTCATTATGCTCTACGAGACTCCTTTCATCATTCATAAACCAATTTATTTGGACCCCTCAAATTTTTGTAGAAGGGTGCGAATTTAGGACCATTTACTTTAAGAACTTTCTTCTAGGCTGGAGCAACTTGTAATTTAATCACATTTAATTGGCACAAAGAATGCACAACATTAGTAGGTTTCATGGCATCGATTCTAAATTTTAAGATTTCCCCCCTTAAATTCTACAGAAAGAGTTCTTTCATCTACGTCAATTTTGGTTTTGGTAATTTTCATTAATGGGCGCACTAACAAAATGAATGTAGATATGGGTGTAGAATTATCATATAAATTAAGCACATAAAATCAGTTGGAAATACCACATCATCGATCTGCAATAAGACATCCTCAACTATCCTTAGAGGTCGAACATGGGAATGGTCAGCTAATTGTATTATTATACCAGTCTTCTGCAAGTAAGCTCTTTGTAAATAGAATACGACATGATATTAATGGATGAACCAGATCTAGCATAGCATGCTTGAACTTCTTATAACCAATCACACAAGGTAACGAAAACATACCTGGATCCTTGCATTTTTCTGGCATATTCTTTTGTAACACGACTGAGACGTTTTCGTTTGCTGACTTATTTTCTTTCTCCTTCAAATTTCTTTTGTTGGAACACAACTTCTTAAGAAACTTTGCTTAGTTAGGGATTCTCTTGACAACATCCAACAATGATATATTCACTTATACCTTTCTAAAAGTTTCTAGGATCTCTTTGTTTGCCCATCCTTTTTGGGTTTAGCCAACCTGTTGGGAAAGGGAGCCACTGGAATGTAAGAGTTTAAAGACAAAGGTGGATCAAAATGTACCCATAAGATGTTTTAGGAGATTGTTACCCTTTCTTTGTAGTGCTCTATTCTTCGTCTTTGAGAGGAGGGGTCTTGAATGAATTATTGTCCCATATCACAACGTGATTGTACTAACATTCTCTCTTAGGTGCACATCTGGTTATGTCACACCCCTTCCCAGCTTACTTGCCTACCCTAGGAAGAGATGTAAAGACATAGACAATCAACCCTTTTACTAGCTCTCTCTGACCATCCCAACATATATCTGAAAATGAAGGTAACACAACACGTTTGAACAAGTAAGTTTGGAACGCTCAAATACACATATGAGCAAGCCATTAACTTTCAGTACTATGTTCTTTAACAAGTCATAACATTTTATAGTTATTACAACCCCGCTAAAATGCTTTTACTACAAACTATATACATAAGAAAGTGTATATACAAGGAGCTAAAACGGCGTGGTGGCAAACAGGTCTTGTCAAGGCTAAGCACCGGGAACTCGTTTGCTACCTGGGAAGAGAAAACATAATAAAAACGTGAGCTGGGAAGCCCAGTGAGTGTCTATCTTAAAAACATTATAAGCTCAAAGATGAAACATAATGATGGACAAGCTACAAGTTAGAGATAACTTATCACTTATTTGTAAACATAATCAAACCATGCTACCCATTTACAGGTTTAAGTCACCACATTATGTATAGCATAGAAACTCATACTGTAGTATCATACTGAAGAATAGACATTTCAAAAGCGTAGAAGCTCATAACAATAAAACTCATATCATGATACCACTTTCGAACCTTAGCTGTGGTAGAGTCATCTCTATACCAACAACGTTCATACCTCTCTCTCGTGCACGTGGAATTCCATTGACACACTGGTCTTCCATAATACCTTCTCTATGTCCTTCAGTATTGGGTTAGACCAGTTACTACCCGAATACCTTCTCTTTGTCCTTCAGTATCGGGAAATCATAATTCCTCCCTCCCAAGTACCTTCTCAATGTCCTTCAGTACTGGGGGTTAACAACATATCGGGGCATACTTTGATTACCTTGGAAATCATGTTTTGATAACACAAACAACAAATTCTCAACATTTGCACTTTTCCTTTCTAAACATGTTTCCAAGTGGATTTACACAAAGCATTTTCTAAAGGAAGTCATACTTCCATAATTTAGTTTCCATGTTTGAATGTATAGTTACAAACTAATTCAAATCATGCTTAAGTTTCATCAATGACATTCTATTAAAAGCTCCATGAAAAGTATACAAAAGTAAGTCAAGCATGTTTCAATGATCAACATTTATGCTTTTGAAGCAAAACAAAGGTCAAGCATAGTTCTAAAATAGATTCACTCACAATCACCAAAAGGGTTCCAAGGATTATAAGCTATTCCTATCTCCGTTTGCCCTGAAAAAAGAAATTAATAACATTAATTCCTTTCCTTATATACCTTAAAAACATATCTAATTCAGTCCATAACTCAATTCATAATAACCATATGCACTTGGGTGTAAGGTATAAAGAAATGGAAGCACATCTCCTTCAATCTCTTGCTAGCAGTTTTTTTTTTTCTTGCACCTAAAATTTCAGGTTCAACTTTCAGCTTGGTTTCCTCAAAATTTAGCAAAACAACCACCTAATATTTTTTGATAAACCTCAAGTACAACATCTTAGCTTACTTACCTCAAAGTGTCAGCTTCTAATTCCTCCTCAAGAGCTCAAAAGAAACAGATTTCTTCACACTGTTCTGCTACCCGAGAACTATGTACCCTAAAATTCCAGGTTCAACTTTCAGCTTGGGTTCCTCAAAATTTAGCAAAACAACCACCTAATATTTTTTGATAAACCTCAAGTAAAACATCTTAGCTTACTTACCTCAAAGTTTCAGCTTCTAATTCCTCCTCAAGAGCTCAAAAGAAACGGATTTCTTCACACTGTTATGCTACCCGAGAATTATGTACCCTAAAATTTCAGGTTCGACTTTCAGCTTGGGTTCCTCAAAATTTAGCAAAACAACCACCTAATATTTTTTGATAAACCTCAAGTAAAACATCTTAGCTTACTTACCTCAAAGTTTCAGCTTCTAATTCCTCCTCAAGAGCTCAAAAGAAACGTATTTCTTCACACTGTTCTGCTACCCGAGAATTATGTACCCTAAAATTTCAGGTTCGACTTTCAGCTTGGGTTCCTCAAAATTTAGCAAAACAACCACCTAATATTTTTTGATAAACCTCAAGTACAACATCTTAGCTTACTTACCTCAAGTTTCAGCTTCTAATTCCTCCTCAAGAGCTCAAAAGAAACGGATTTCTTCACACTGTTCTGCTACCCGAGAACTGTGAACACCTCTCGGTTTTCTGCTATTTTCTCCTCCTTCCTCTTCCTATTTTCAAAACAGCCACCCACTTTCGTATTCTACACTCAATTTATGAGAGTTTGACTCAAAAATCATCGAATTTGGTGCAGTAAATTAAGAGATATGGCTGTTTGAAGTTGATCCTCTTCCAGAAGCTTCGAGCTGGACAGCACCCACTTGTCAAAGACAAAATCGTGGCTCCACAAATTTTTGCCACCTCCTACTTCCTTATTTACATCTTAATCCCCCTTTTTTAAAAAAAAAAAAAAACAAAACAAAGACAATATATTCACCTATCACATTTAGTCAACTTTACTTAAGTTTGTGAGAAATAAGAACTTTCATTCAATACATAATGCACCTAAAATTTACCCAACTTGTTTTTAGCAAAACAACCACCTAATATTTTTTGATAAACCTCAAGTACAACATCTTAGCTTACTTACCTCAAGTTTCAGCTTCTAATTCCTCCTCAAGAGCTCAAAAGAAACGGATTTCTTCACACTGTTCTGCTACCCGAGAACTGTGAACACCTCTCGGTTTTCTGCTATTTTCTCCTCCTTCCTCTTCCTATTTTCAAAACAGCCACCCACTTTCGTATTCTACACTCAATTTATGAGAGTTTGACTCAAAAATCATCGAATTTGGTGCAGTAAATTAAGAGATATGGCTGTTTGAAGTTGATCCTCTTCCAGAAGCTTCGAGCTGGACAGCACCCACTTGTCAAAGACAAAATCGTGGCTCCACAAATTTTTGCCACCTCCTACTTCCTTATTTACATCTTAATCCCCCTTTTTAAAAAAAAAAAAAAAACAAAACAAAGACAATATATTCACCTATCACATTTAGTCAACTTTACTTAAGTTTGTGAGAAATAAGAACTTTCATTCAATACATAATGCACCTAAAATTTACCCAACTTGTTAATGACCTTAACTTACTTCAATTTAACTCTTAATATGCTTATTCAATGGCTTACCTATCTCCTTATGAAGCTTTATACACATTATAGTTCACAATCCAAAAGATTCCCAAATCTCATCACGACATCTTTTAGTGCAACCTATATCAATTTGCATATGTCAAAACTTCAAATATGAGCACAATATGATCAAAAGAGAGTTTAGGGCTTACAATTTACTACCCCGTTAAGAGGAATTTCGCCCTCGAAATTCAGCAACATCATTTGTACGAGAAAAGTTGTGGGTACTTTTCTTTCATTTGATCTTCGCTCTCCCATGTTGCTTCCTCGACCTCGTGATTTCTCCACAATACTTTTACCAACGCTATTGTCTTGTTCCTAAGTACCTGTTCCTTCCGATCAAGTACTTGTAGAGGTTCTTCCTCATAAGATAGATTCTCCTTAAGTTGTACTGGTTCCGCCGTGAGCACATGTGATGGGTCAGAAATGTATTTCCTCAACATTGATACATGGAAAACATTATGTACCCGAGACAACTCTATAGGTAAAGCTAATCTGTAAGCTGATGGCCCTACACGTTCCAGAATCTCGTAAGGACCTATATATCTCGGGCTCAGCTTCCCTTTCCTTCTGAACCGTAAAATACCCTTCCACGGGGACAGTCTCAAGAAAACTTTGTCTCCGATTTTGAATTCTAAATCTCTCCTTCGCTTATCAGCGTAACTCTTTTGCCTATCTTGCGCTGTCTTCAGCCTTTCCCTGATAAACTTAACATTTTCTGAAGTAACTTGGACTAACTCTGGCCCTATTAGCTTTCTTTCCCCTACCTCACCCCAACATATAGGGGTTCTACATCTTCTTCCATACAATGCTTCGTACGGTGCCATTCCAATGCTAGAATGATAGTTGTTATTGTATGCAAACTCCATCAATGATAGATGAGTTTCCCAACTTCCTTTATACTGCAACACGCATGCTCGAAGCATGTCTTCAAGGGTTTGGATGGTCCTTTCTGACTGACCATCAGTCTGTGGATGAAATGTTGTACTGAAGTGCAGTTTAGTTTCTAAGGCCTCTTGAAGGCTCGGCCATAACTTGGAAGTGAACCTCGAGTCCTTATCTGACACAATTGATACTGGGGCTCCGTATTGGCATACAATCCTGTCAACATACAATTTAGCAAGTTTATCCAAGGTGAAAGTTACCTTAACTGGTAAAAATCGAGCAGTCTTGGTAAGTCTATCAACTATCACCCAAATCCCATCATAACCGCTCGGTGTCCGAGGAAGTCCAAAAAGGAAATCCATGGTTATATGCTCCCACTTCCATTCAGGTACTGGGAGTGGGTTTAGAAGTCCTCCTAGTTTCGGTCGTTCAGGCTTCACCTGCTGACAGATAAGACATTTAGAGACATACTCTGCTATCTCTCGTTTCATTCCTGGCCACCAATAATGGCTCTTCAATGTCCGGTACATCTTTGTCCCTCCTGGATGCATCGCATAAGCCGAACTATGTGCTTCCTCCAGTATTGTGTTTCTCAAAGCTTCATCTTTAGGTACACAAAACCTACCGCACTTCATCAACGCCCCATCATGCCTTATTTCGTAATCTGCTCTCTGCTTCAAGTTCACCTCTTCCATCAATTTCTTGAGGACAGGGTCTCTAGCTTGACTTGAGATAACCTCATTAATTAAAGTAGGTCTTACCTGAAAATAAGCTAACAAATTCCCTTTTTCACCAACTGACACTTCTGCATTAGAACTCTTGAGTTCCTCAAACAGAGTCACTCTAACAGCATTAAGTGAACTCTTAGGTTGCTTCGACTTCCTACTAAGTGCATCAGCTACAACATTAGCCTTCCCTGGGTGATACTCGATTGTACAGTCATAGTCTTTTATCAACTCGAGCCACCTCCGCTGCCTCAAATTCAACTCTTTCTGCTCAAAGATATATTTTAAACTTTTATGATCTGTGTAGATATGACATTTCTCACCAAACAGATAATGCCTCCAAATTTTTAAAGCTAACACAACTGCTGCGAGTTCCAGATCATGAGTAGGATAGTTACACTCATGTTTTTTCAGTTGTCTTGATGCATAAGCGATCACTTTCCCATCCTGCATAAGAACACATCCAAGGCCCTGATGTGATGCATCACAGTAAACCTCAAACTCTTTTCCCGTGGTAGGTAGAGTTAATACCGGTGCTGTCACAAGTCTGTTCTTTAACTCTTGAAAACTTTTTTCACACCCTTCACCCCACTCGAACTTCGTGTTTTTCTTTGTCAAACTGGTTATTAGAAGAGCTATCTTTGAAAACCCCTCGATAAAACGTCAGTAGTATCCTGCAAGTCCCAGAAAACTACGGACTTCTGATACTGAAGTGGGTCGTTCCCACTTGACTATAGCTTCTGTCTTCTGAGGATCCACTTGAACTCCGGTTGCTGACACTACGTGTCCCAAAAACACAACCTGCTCAAGCCAAAACTCACACTTACTAAATTTAGCATACAACTTCTGATCTCGTAATGTCTGTAGCACTATTTTGAGATGTTCCGCATGCTTCTCCTTACTTTCTGAATACACTAATATGTCATCAATAAATACTATCACGAACTGATCAAGGTAAGGATGGAAAATTCGATTCATGAGATCCATGAATGCTGCTGGGGCATTTGTTAACCCGAATGGCATTACCAAGAACTCGTAATGCCCATACCTTGTCCTAAAAGCTGTCTTTGGTACATTAAAGTCATTAATCTTCAATTGATGGTACCCCGATCGCAAATCAATTTTGGAAAACACCGAGGCACCCTTTAGTTGGTCGAACAAGTCATCTATACGGGGTAAGGGATACTTATTACGTATTGTTACTTTATTTAATTGTCGGTAATCAATACATAATCGTAATGTCCCATCTTTCTTTTTCACAAATAACACAGGTGCTCCCCACGGAGATACGCTTGGTCGGATATAACCCTTATCCACCAACTCCTGCAACTGAGTTTTCAACTCCTTCAATTCCTTCGGTGCCATTCTGTACGGTGCTTGAGATATTGGCGCCGTTCCTGGAATCAAGTCTATGGTAAACTCCACCTCTCTATCAGGTGGCAACCCTGGTAGCTCCTCTGGGAAAACATCTAAAAACTCACATACTACTAGAATGTCCTCAGGTATCAATTTACTCGCCGGTGCACAAACTACATATGCGAGATATGCTGTACAACCTTTATTCAATAATTTTCTAGCTTTAATAGTTGATATTATACAAGTAGGGAATATCTTCCTATAGCCCTTAAACATGACTTCAATGTCGCCTGGCTTTCTGAACACAACTTCCTTCTTATGACAATCCATAGAGGCATGATACCTAGACAAGAAATCCATCCCCAAGATAACATCGAACTCTTGAAGATCTAAGGGAATCAGTTCGGCTGTCATAGTCATACCATCTACTTCTACCATACAATTCCTATAGAAGCTACGGACTATCAACATAGCACCAATAGGAGTATATATGCACAGTTCTTCAGATAGAGGTTCTAATTCGCCCTCAATATTAGTAGCAAACATATAAGAGATAAAAGAATGTGTAGCTCCTGGATCTAATAACACATGCGCAAGTTTACCACAAATAGAAAGTCTACCAGAAACAACTTCTGGTGCATCATCTGCCTCCTGCTGTGTCATGGCATAGATCTTCCCCTGCTGTCGGGGTCGGCCTACAGGTCCCTTCTGCATAGCCCTACTAGTGCCTTCTCCTCCAGCTACCCCAATCGTTTGCTGTTGGTTCACAGTCTGCGACGCAGTTCTCTGTCCTACCTTGTTCTCCTGAATTAGCTGGGGGCATTCCATCTTGAAATGACCTTTTTGCCCACAATTAAAACATACATTACTCCCACTCAAACATCGACCCCAATGATACTTTCCACAAGTGTTGCACAATGGTTTCCTAGCTGAACTAGCTACCGACTCACTGGGTTGTCCTGTACGAGAGTCTCTTGCTGATCCTGTCGAAAAACTCGATCCCTGCTGTCTCTGTCTCTCCCTACCTCTACTCGTACCAGTCTTGGAAGTAGACTGCCCACCACGATGAGATTTGAAGCTCCCTTTTCCAGAAACTCTTGGGGTGAATCTCCTACTATCTCCTGGTTGGAGCCGATCTCGTGATGAACTAACCGAATAGCTGGTACGTCCATCACCTATAACACCTCTTCCCGATCTTTCCTCTACTAGGCTTCGCTCCACCCTTAGCGCTGTCTCCACTAGTTTGGAAAACTCAACCCACTCTGAACTTGCTGTCACAGGCGTTCGGATCTCTGTTCGTATACCATCCTCGAACCTTTTGCATCGATCTATCTCACTTGCAACAATAGTGCTAGCATACTTTGATAACTCTGTGAACTTCTTCTCATATTCTGCTATTGTCATTGATCCCTGAACAAGCCCCAGAAACTCGTTCCTCTTCGCATCACGGTAAGAACTCGGATAATACTTATCTTCAAATGCCTTTCGAAACTCTTTCCAACTCCATGCTTCCCCTTTTCTGCTCTCTGTTATCTTCCACCAATCATCTGCTCCTTTCTGGAACAAGAATGCTGCTAAATCAACCTTTCTTTCCTCAGGGCATCGCATAACCCTGAAACACTTCTCAATCTGATTTAACCAAACCTCAGCATCAGCGGGATCTGTCGTGCCCTCAAATGCTGTTGCACCCAAGGCCTTTAGTCTTTCAATGCCATACTTTTTTTTCTGGGTCTGTTTGTGTTGATCTAACACTTTCAGCTAATCTTTGAGTTATCCTCGTAAAAATCTGTTCCTCCAGATTCACCTCTTGCTGAGGATGACTAGACTCTCCCTCTGATACCTCTCTTCCTCTATCGCCAGTAGCTTCTTGAGTTCCGGCCTCCACTCGCCTGCCTCGTTTGCCACCTCGAGCCATGGTCCTAAATTATACAATCTTGTTAAAATAATTAAGACAACAAGCTCCTAGTTTAATGCATGAACTTAGTTCCCTTCCCAAAACCTTTTGCTCTGATACCAAGTTGTCACACCCCTTCCCAGCTTACTTGCCTACCCTAGGAAGAGATGTAAAGACATAGACAATCAACCCTTTTACTAGCTCTCTCTGACCATCCCAACATATATCTGAAAATGAAGGTAACACAACACGTTTGAACAAGTAAGTTTGGAACGCTCAAATACACATATGAGCAAGCCATTAACTTTCAGTACTATGTTCTTTAACAAGTCATAACATTTTATAGTTATTACAACCTCGCTAAAATGCTTTTACTACAAACTATATACATAAGAAAGTGTATACACGAGGAGCTAAAACGACGTGGTGGCAAACAGGTCTTGTCAAGGCTAAGCACCGGGAACTCATTTGCTACCTGGGAAGAGAAAACATAATAAAAACGTGAGCTGGGAAGCCCAGTGAGTGTCTATCTTAAAAACATTATAAGCTCAAAGATGAAACATAATGATGGACAAGCTACAAGTTAGAGATAACTTATCACTTATTTGTAAACATAATCAAACCATGCTACCCATTTACAGGTTTAAGTCACCACATTATGTATAGCATAGAAACTCATACTGTAGTATCATACTGAAGAATAGACATTTCAAAAGCGTAGAAGCTCATAACAATAAAACTCATATCATGATACCACTTTCGAACCTTAGCTGTGGTAGAGTCATCTCTATACCAACAACGTTCATACCTCTCTCTCGTGCACGTGGAATTCCATTGACACACTGGTCTTCCATAATACCTTCTCTATGTCCTTCAGTATTGGGTTAGACCAGTTACTACCCGAATACCTTCTCTTTGTCCTTCAGTATCGGGAAATCATAATTCCTCCCTCCCAAGTACCTTCTCAATGTCCTTCAGTACTGGGGGTTAACAACATATCGGGGCATACTTTGATTACCTTGGAAATCATGTTTTGATAACACAAACAACAAATTCTCAACATTTGCACTTTTCCTTTCTAAACATGTTTCCAAGTGGATTTACACAAAGCATTTTCTAAAGGAAGTCATACTTCCATAATTTAGTTTCCATGTTTGAATGTATAGTTACAAACTAATTCAAATCATGCTTAAGTTTCATCAATGACATTCTATTAAAAGCTCCATGAAAAGTATACAAAAGTAAGTCAAGCATGTTTCAATGATCAACATTTATGCTTTTGAAGCAAAACAAAGGTCAAGCATAGTTCTAAAATAGATTCACTCACAATCACCAAAAGGGTTCCAAGGATTATAAGCTATTCCTATCTCCGTTTGCCCTGAAAAAAGAAATTAATAACATTAATTCCTTTCCTTATACACCTTAAAAACATATCTAATTCAGCCCATAACTCAATTCATAATAACCATATGCACTTGGGTGTAAGGTATAAAGAAATGGAAGCACATCTCCTTCAATCTCTTGCTAGCAGTTTTTTTTTTTCTTGCACCTAAAATTTCAGGTTCAACTTTCAGCTTGGTTTCCTCAAAATTTAGCAAAACAACCACCTAATATTTTTTGATAAACCTCAAGTACAACATCTTAGCTTACTTACCTCAAAGTTTCAGCTTCTAATTCCTCCTCAAGAGCTCAAAAGAAACAGATTTCTTCACACTGTTCTGCTACCCGAGAACTATGTACCCTAAAATTCCAGGTTCAACTTTCAGCTTGGGTTCCTCAAAATTTAGCAAAACAACCACCTAATATTTTTTGATAAACCTCAAGTAAAACATCTTAGCTTACTTACCTCAAAGTTTCAGCTTCTAATTCCTCCTCAAGAGCTCAAAAGAAACGGATTTCTTCACACTGTTCTGCTACCCGAGAATTATGTACCCTAAAATTTCAGGTTCGACTTTCAGCTTGGGTTCCTCAAAATTTAGCAAAACAACCACCTAATATTTTTTGATAAACCTCAAGTACAACATCTTAGCTTACTTAACTCAAGTTTCAGCTTCTAATTCCTCCTCAAGAGCTCAAAAGAAACGGATTTCTTCACACTGTTCTGCTACCCGAGAACTGTGAACACCTCTCGGTTTTCTGCTATTTTCTCCTCTTTCCTCTTCCTATTTTCAAAACAGCCACCCACTTTCGTATTCTACACTCAATTTATGAGAGTTTGACTCAAAAATCATCGAATTTGGTGCAGTAAATTAAGAGATATGGCTGTTTGAAGTTGATCCTCTTCCAGAAGCTTCGAGCTGGACAGCACCCACTTGTCAAAGACAAAATCGTGGCTCCACAAATTTTTGCCACCTCCTACTTCCTTATTTACATCTTAATCCCCCTTTTTAAAAAAAAAAAAAAAAACAAAACAAAGATAATATATTCACCTATCACATTTAGTCAACTTTACTTAAGTTTGTGAGAAATAAGAACTTTCATTCAATACATAATGCACCTAAAATTTACCCAACTTGTTAATGACCTTAACTTACTTCAATTTAACTCTTAATATGCTTATTCAATGGCTTACCTATCTCCTTATGAAGCTTTATACACATTATAGTTCACAATCCAAAAGATTCCCAAATCTCATCACGACATCTTTTAGTGCAACCTATATCAATTTGCATATGTCAAAACTTCAAATATGAGCACAATATGATCAAAAGAGAGTTTAGGGCTTACAGGTTATGGCGGCAATTTTTCGGAAGTTTGAGCCTCCACCAGCTAACTGATGTGGTTAGCTAGGTGATCTGGTTTACCAAGTTCTACATCCCAGCTCTCGTCTCTTGTTGAAATTTCAAAGTGCTTTCAGCTAGACTTTTGACAATATCTTCTAGAGGCATACCTAGACTAGAAGATTGAGCTAGAGATATTCTATTGAAGTTCTGGAGATACTAACCTCCTTAATTCCCATAACTGAGGTTTGGATGATCCCTTCATCCAGGATTGTATGTATTTGAATAAGGATCATACTTCCTTTGATTCTGGCCTGGGAACCCTCCCATAGCATTTACTTCCTACGTGGAATCTTATTGATACCAACCTACAGTCATTTGACGAACAAGGGCAGTTAAATTAGATATTTGGCTTTTCAGTGCATTTACCTCTTTTACATGATGGATCATTCCACCACCTCTTACTCCAAACGGTAGGGAGTTCTTAGTTGCTTAGCCTCTATAGGAGTCTTATTCTACAGTGCTTCTTCCGCTGCTGCATCTATCATGCCCCTATCCGTTTGCAATAGTTCTTCATAGAAATATTGGATCAGAAGCTGGTTAGGGATTTTATGGTGGTGGAAATTGGCTCACAATCTACTAAATCTCTTATAGTATTTGTATAAATACTCCTCTGTGATTTGTTGGATCCCATAGATTTCCTTCCTGATGCTTGCAGCTCGCAAGCAAAGAAGAAATTTTCTAGGAAAAATTTCTTCATCTCGTTCCGCTTGGTAATGGACCTTGATGGCAGATAGTACAACTAGTCCTTTGCCTGATCCTTAAAGGAGAAAGGAAATTCCCTCAGATTGATCTGATTGTCTGTGATTCTGTGAGGCTTTATGCCCGAGCAAACAATGTAGAACTCCTTCAGATGTTTGTGAGGGTCCTCACCTGCATAACGACTAGAAATAGGAAGTAAGTGGATTGGACCAGACTTAAGCTTAAAATCACCTGCTGAGTAAGAAAAGGTGATACAAAGGGACTGCTCATTCAGATAAGGTGCTGCCAGTTGTCTCAAAGTGCTCCTCAGCCATCTTTACTTCAAGTCCAACAAAGATGGAAGATCCTCCAATGGTCTAATCAAAGTTGGATTCCTCATTCAATGCCCGATCTCTTTCTCTCGCCTCTTTCCTTAGCCTACGTGCCTTTATTTCAATCTCAGGGATAAATTGCAAGTCAAAACCTCCCGAAAAGCGAGTCATGCACAAAAAGGAAGAAGAAGCAAGGGATTTTTTTTCTTTTTCTTTTTGAAAATTTAACAATGAGAAACTAACAATGGTTCTTCGACAACGACACCAAATTCGAGGCCCACCAAAATTATACTGATATCATTATTCTAACTTGTAGAACAAGTGGTACCAAGTCAATATCCCAAGGAAACCAAAGTAGTTAATTTCTCAAGATTAAATTTGCCAAGAAAATAAAACAAAAAGGGAGGGGGTTGTGTTGGTGAATAACAATGAAAAAAAACAAAGCAATAGAAATAAAAGAAAATAATAGTCTTACCAAACTTCCAATTCAAAGGTACATTTATCCAATTGTAAAATTGATCATAGGCATTCAAAACAAATTAATCTTTTCATGCAAGAACTTAGTCAACTCATTACGAAAAGCCTTAAATAGTATTAATCCCTCTAAGTTAATTGACTCCAACAAAGCATTATTGACAGTACTTCAGACCCAATTGATAGGGCACACATTCCATATTAATTAGATAAATGAATTACGAGCAATGGGAAGATTAAGATAAACTAATTAGATGAGATAGCTATGACCTAACGGTAGGATCGGTATGGCAACCCTAGAGGGGGGTGAATAGGGTTTATTTAAACTTTATAAAAAAAATTAACTAAGGTGGGCCCAATTAAACAAATTAACACACTTTTTGCAATAATTAATTTAAACAATAAACATGCAAATAAGATCACTCCAAAATAAAACAAGAAATTAAAACCAACAATTTTGAACACCCTATTTAATTCAAAAAACAACATTGGTAAAGCATATGTAAAGATAAATTATACCAACCAAAATAGACATACAAGAACAATTAATTTTATGTAATATAATATGACAACAAATTAATTGCAAAAATGAAATAAGATAGGGATAGAGAAATTGACACTGGGAATTTTATAGTGGTTCGGCACAACCCAGCCTACTCCACTCACCAAGCTCCTCTTGGGTATTTCACTAGAAAAATGAAAGACCATTTCCATGGCTCAAAGTCTAACCGCTACACCGTTCCTTTTGCGGGAGCAAGAACAAACTTGACCCTTTCCACGGTTCAGGATCAAACCATTACAAAGTCTCTTTTTCGGGATCAAGAAAAACCCTTACAATAGATTAGAAAGTGAAAGAACAAGATGGAAGAACTCTCTCAAAGAGTAGATACACAAAGTTTAGCTCAAAATCTTTTGTAAGAAAGAATTCTTACAAACTGAAGCCCTCAAATGGCTAAAGAGAATAAAAATAGAAGCTCAAAAGTTGCTCAAAAATAGTGGAAATGCTCTCCAAGAATAGTAGAATTTTTCATCATTTTTTTCAATTTTTTTCGAGCCTTAAATTGAAAGAAAACAAAAAGTAGCCGTTTCTGCCACGTGTCAGCTTCTGATTGACTGCAAAAAAGAAATTCAAAATTAATAATATTATAATAATAAAATAATATTATTATATTATTGTAATAATAAAATAATATTAAAATAATAATAAATTCAAAAATTGACCGTTGGATTTCTTTTTTTAAATATTAAATTCTTTTTCTTTTCTTTTTTTTTTTTAAACTCAAATATGTCACATGTCATGTAACGACCCGAATTCCTACAACTCTCTAAATGCGGAAGCACGACCTAGTTACCTCGCTCATGCCCAAAATTTCGACAACATGACGGCGTAACTAGGAGAAAACCAAAATTTACAACGACCTAAAAAGAGGCATAAACACTTCTATGTTTCAGATAACAGACTCAGCATCCACCAAACTACTATAAATGATGCTAAGCTCAACCAACAGACAATCAAACCTAAGAACTTCTAACTAAATACACGAAAGCAAAAGAATATTTAGGATTTATAGACCAACAAACAACAGGGAACAAGGAATAAAACTAAAGGCTAAAACAGGGACAAGGGATTTTGTGGAGTCTCCATAGTCTCGTCAAGTCGTCGTCTGCGTCATCCACCTCGAGAATGTGCACAATCTGAAAAACAAACAAAGTAGCAAGAATGAGTATAAACATACTTAGTAAGTAGCCCACTTAAGAGTCCAATGTTTAAAGAAACCATACCACGAAGGAAACTGCTCTACTCACACTTGTGCTTAAATTTCAAATACTTCCTTCAGTTATTCTAAAAGTCCATTTAACCTTCCACAACATTCACTACTACCCGAACCTAACTTCGTGTCATACCTGCGAGTCCTGTAACCTATAACCCAAATCTGTGAAGGTCTGTAACCCTCACACTCATCTCAATAGATAAATCACCCCTAGGCTAGCACACAGGCGTTAAGGAACGCATTCCCTACGCTCAACATAATGGGGAATCAGCTAGCACACGGCAATAGGAAACGCATCCCTATGCTTAACACGGTGGGGAGTCACCCCTAGGCTAGCTCCCAGGCAATAGGGAAACGCATCCCCTATGCTCAACACATCACAATAGCCACACAGGCAACCAGGGAACCAATCCCCTCAGCTAGCATACAGGCAATAGGGAACGCATCCCCTATGCTCAACACGATGGGGAATCACTCCTAAGCTAGCACAAAGCAATAAGGAACACATTCCTTATGCTCATCACATCACATACGTTCTAGACTTACAAACTCGCACGAAAGGACAGAATTAGGGTAGGTATCACCAATCTAACGGGCCTTTGTACTTTCACAACCGTTTTGGAACCTTTTGGGTCAATTCACCTTACCACGTTCATCCATCATACCCAAATCACAAACACAAGCTGGCCTAAAGGTTTCAAACACTTTTAATGGGGAACCACCCCCTAATTCACATAATCAAAGAGGAAAGGCAACCCTTAAGCCTTTCCAACTTCTATAACGTCTTACGCTTCATACATATTTATAGGCGAGACAAAATCCTAACGAACCAATCCAAAAGGC
Source organism: Trichosanthes truncata (assembly GCA_033996785.1). NCBI lineage: Eukaryota > Viridiplantae > Streptophyta > Magnoliopsida > Cucurbitales > Cucurbitaceae > Trichosanthes > Trichosanthes truncata. Next base: position 51,437,455 of record JAWPNB010000002.1, on the reverse strand, counting down.
TACCTTCTTCTTAGGCCAGCACCATGGAAATCTATTTCTCTTCCTTTTAGGAAATCATTAGTAGCATATGACCCAGGCCCACAACTGAATGAACAGCCTCAATCTCATCATAATGATTTTTCGCCATAGATCACAAGCACGAGTCTCAAGTAAGATCTTATATCCTAGTCGATGGCACTTCTAAACAAAGCTTTACTTAATCAAAACCCATATGTGTACTAGTAGCATAAAGCCATCAACCATTTAACTCAAAAATCGGCCCCTAGTTCGTCTCAAACAAGTTAAACACAACTTGTCATTCCAAATACTTCAAACACAAGGATTACTAGACCATTTAGTCCTATAACTCAACGTTCGAGGTTTTATAGCCACTCTGAATTCCATCTCAAGCCACAGATCACAACCATCCCGATATGCGTGTTTATACAACCTAAACTAACTTCCCGTATGTTCTTACTTTATAAGGTACAATAAGGCAAAACCTCATTTTCGAACTATTTACCAAGCGGCACCTCCACGACCAACATGGTCATACCTATACTTCATACTTGAAAGAATTACACCCCCCGACCACTTAACATACACCAATTCGAACAACTACTCTCTTAAAGTGCTACTCATGCTAAATCATAAGCCATTTGAAAAACATTAAGCCTCTAATTTCCATTTTAACCATATAAAAGACCATTTACAACTCAAGCAACACCTACACCAATCCACAAATCACTACATACTTCATAAATATGATTTTCAAGCATGCTTTCACAATTTCCAACTTATCAAACATATATCAATTTAAATGGAACTTAAAGGGGCTAATAACCAAATAACTACTTTCTTAAACCGAATAAGTAATTTACGAGCTTGATTCTTGCCCAAATTTAGACTCCAAAGCTTGCTGAAAATTATAGCAAGTTAATCAAAAATTTAACAATTAGTTCTCCAATCACAATGGGCTTTCTAAAATTACATCCAACAAATCCAATTTAATTCCAAAGGCTATAACAGTACCAAAACATACTTATAATCTAAAATAACGCCTTGAATCAACACCGAAACACTTACCCACGATAAAACGAACCGAAAGCTTGCTGAAATGACTCCGAATTAACTTGATTTTTTCAAATCCAAGACCCAAATGCTATGGGTAATCTAAAATTAAAACCAAAACTTTATGGGTAATCTTCAAATCACATACATAGCCAACCATTAGCTTGAAATCAACATCGAAATGCTTACCCACTCCAAATCGAGGTCGTATTCGGCTGTACGAACATCGAGCTTGCTGGAAATAACTCCAAAACGCTCCTCTTCCTTGCTGTCTATGCAGAAACCGAGAGGAGAGGGAGAGAAAATCAGAGGCGGAGCTGGGCGTCGGCGTGCGGCGGTGCAACCTGCTACAAGAGGTGAGGGTGGCTGGTTGTGCAACGGCGGAGCTGTCGCGTTCACAGCAGATTTGGGCTGCGTGGGCGGAATTGCTGCAGGGCGACGGGCGGACGAGCTGAAGCGAGAGACAAAGGGGCTGGGCAGCACGGCGGTGGTTCAGCTGAAGCCTCTGTGCGGCCAGCGTTCACGTGAGAGAGAGAGAGGGAGAGATCGGGGAGGGAGAGAGGGAGGGAAAAATAGGAGAAATAGGAAAAAGAAGAAGAAAGAAATGGAGAAAAGATAAGGATGAGGGAAATTTTATTAAAAAAAATTTACAAAAATGCCCTTTTTAAACTCTATATCTCAAATTAACCCAAGCAAAAATACTTATTTGAGAAACGTTCAAATTAAATTCCAAAATTTTAAAATTAATGCATCTAAATAAACTGGACGTTACATGTCATATTTTTGTTGGTCCACGTCATCATCCATGTCACCTGCCACGTCAGCAATTATGATCATTTTGAAGTGACACATCATCAGCCACGTTGGTGCCACATCACTGCCATGTCATCAATGTTGACCGTTGACCTTCCACGTCATCCATATATGCCACGTGTCATGCCATGTAGGATTTTTCCTTCAATTTTATTTTCCCATAACTGCTTCGTTTGAGCTCCGATTGGAACGATTCAAGATGCGTTGGAATCGTCTTTTCGAGATCTATGCTATGGACACTTCAAAACATTAAAATTGTTAATAAGTAAAATCAGATTTGTTATCATCAAAACATTACTTAATTAATTAATTAAAATTAATTAATTTGAGATGAAGGGCCGAAAAGCCAACACAAACCAATTTATTTCTTTAATTCCTAGAATTTATTATGTAAGCTATGTGATTATGGAAAGGCCACAAAAAAACACACATGAGCCAATCCTATTGCTACTAAACTCAATCAATCATGACAGTTACATGTCATTGAATCATGAGTAGCAAGTAAACACACAACAACAACGAAGGCATCAATTCAATTGATATTGCATGCTCACAAATTAAGAATAGAAATTAAAGAATACTTGCATTGAAAGAAAATTACAAATAAAGATCAATCCTCACAACATTACAGTTGAAATACAATCAACCTTCGAATTGAAATTTTGACGCCTAGCCGCTTATCGTGACTATATAGCCAGAAATCAACATTGGTTCCATTGGTAACAAAGTAAGATAATAAAAGTAAAAGGAAAACACTTTAACCTTGTTTCAAACAATAGCCTCCAAAACATAATTCGAATTTCCCTAGTAGAAAAAGATGGACGCAACCCTCTCAAAGAAGGAAAATATAGCCGAATATGTGGTAGCGTTGAGACGCAAGGGGTAGTGTCGAGATGCTACAGATGGAAAGGACTGACTGCATGCGTTTACAACATCTTGATATTGTGGGTAGTGTCTTGACATTGCTAGCGTTTAGCTGGCCTCCTCGCAACGCCGAGCAAGGCTTAAGATGGATGCAACCCTCTCAAAGAAGGAAAATATAGCCGAATATGTGGTAGCGTTGAGACGCAAGAGGTAGTGTCGAGATGCTACAGATGGAAAGGACTGACTGCATGCGTTTACAGCATCTTGATATTGTGGGTAGTGTCTTGACATTGCTAGCGTTTAGCTGGCCTCCTCGCAACGTCGAGCAAGGCTTCCTTAATGATTCTTGCAGCATTTTGACTCCGATTGTAGCGTCTAGACGCTACTCCCACGGGTCTTCTTGCTTAGGAGTGTCTTCAACATTGTTGAGACACCCAAAACGAGGGCTCGACGCTATCCTCTCGAGTTAAATAGCTTGGACTTCATCATTTCTTTATTTGGTTGCTCAACTTGAGTCCAACTTCCTTTTTATCTTGATTCATCCAAAGTGCTTCAAATAGCTCTAAATCGCTTGATCTCTATAAAAGAGACGAATAAACATGTGAGAGTAATATAACTAGCATAAATTAAAGACATAAAATAGCACATTTTAGGTGCTATCAGTCCCTTAGAGCTGATTGGGCCGTTACAGTGGTTCTAACACTTCTTAAATATTTTTTAAAAATCACATATCAAACTTTTGAATAATTAATCTCTTAAATTGGACCAAACTTGCCTTCTTCTAGTTTATTAGCATTTGAAAAATCATCTTTAGCAATCTCTAGTTTATCACATTCAAATGTTTATTCCTCAAACTAAACTTCATAATAATATAGAAAACAGCATACTCAAAATGAATGCTAGAAAGATAATATGAAAACAATATAACTTATTAGAAAGAAGACTAGGCAAGGAAAAGGGAAAAAAATCCTCAATTACTATCAATTTGACCAAATAAACTCAAAGAACCCAAAATCCATAACTATAGCTCTCTCTCGTAACTCTTTAAAGGAAAAAAAAAAAAAACTTACTCCTTTTCTCCTTCACCACTCACTCATCGTAATTAACACTAGCATTAGTCTTCGGCTTATTATCACTAACACACACAAATAGAAAGAGGGAAAAGAAGAAAAAAAACTTATGCTTTTTTCTCCCACTCATCTTCTTTACACTTTTAAAAAGAGAAAACTCGATTTGAAATTAAATTATGTTTTCATTTAGTGTTCTAATGCAACCTTTATAGGTAGAGCTTCCCATTAATTTTCATGGAAGAAGAATTTGCAGAGAGAGGAAGGAGAAGAAACGTTTTTCAATAAAGGTATTTTTGAAATTTCTTGAAAAGGTCAAAGGTAGGGGTGAGCAAACTAAACCAAAAGATCGACCAAACTAGTTGAATTGACGTCGACCAATCGGTTTAGATGGTTGTATAGTCAGTGTCGATTTTTTTAATAAAAATCGATGGCTGGTCGATCATAGTGGCTAAAACCCACAACTTCGACCCACCGACTGACTTATTGTTATTTTTGCACATTTGTTTTTGCAAGCTGCATTCAGTCTGCAAAATCACCTTGAGAAAACCATGGGCTGCTAGTTTTCTCAAGGTGGTTTTGTACTTTAATATTAAAAAATTATACTTTTTTTACTTCTTCCTTCTCTCTTCCTTCCTTTCTTCTTTGTCTTTTCATATCATTTTTCCTCTCTCTATTTTCTCTTCTCCTCTTCCCTTTCTTCTCTTCTCCTCCCTCTCTTCTTTATTTTTCCTTTTCTCTCTTCTCCTCTCCCCTTCTTTCTTCTTCCACTTTGCTTTTCTTCCATACCTTCGAACATGAAAAGTAGACCAACAACTCTTGGTTTTGGTTTTGGTTTTAGTTTTTGATTGACAACTCTTGAACATGAAAGGTCAGTTTTGGTTTCCCTCTTCCCTTTTTTCTTTCTTCTACCACAACTCTCCCTTAATCTTGCATCAAAGACTAATCGATTGTCATTGTGTTCTGCCGGTCGAAGTTCCAAACCCTCTCAAAATCGATTATCACCGAACGATATGAATCGATAAGTATGTTTTTGGCATCAAATTGAGCCTAAAACTGATGCAGACCAATCGATGTACACCCCTATTTAAGGGTATTAATGAAACTTTAACATTTTTCATCCAAAAATTAACATTAAGGGTATTTTTGAAAGTTTTTAAAAGGTCAATGTTATTAATGAAAATTTAAAGTCCAAGATATTATTTAAACGAGGGACAAAGTTCATGAGTATTTTCTAATTTTTCCTTGAGATAAAACACTTTTTTGTAATTATTATTTTAGTCTCTAATGTTAGTTCTTTATTAGCCACTTTAAAAGGGGAGGAGATAGGCTATTATGTCCAAAGAATTAATTGAAGCTCAAATATTATATTAGGGAATAACAAGGTATATTTATCCTTTCTTTACTAGTGTACTTAGCTAAGTGAAAGGTAATATATAATATGAGTAGATAAATGATAGTGAGTAAAATTTAAGATAACTTTTTCAATCTTAGTTTCAGCACAAAACACACACACACATATTGAACAATTTGTGAAGTTTAACAAAACCATAGAGAATAAGTTGAAACTTTTAGAACTATAAGGACCAAAGGAAGATTAAGCCCAAACTATAGGAATTAAACGTAAAATTTTTAAAAATCATGAGCAAAAGTGTTAACAAAATTTTGATAGTACAATAGTATGTGGATCAAAAAATTTACAAAAAATTTGTAGCAATCCAACGTGCGCCTCCTTTGTACCCTCACTGTGTATACATGTGTAATCTTCCAAGGTGCTCTCAAGAGATGTGGCTTAACTTCGTACACTTTACAAGATTGGAGTAAAGATGGGATGGTGTGTGACAGGGGTTCAAGATGTTTCACAACGTCCTTCATGTTGATATAATCAGGCATGGATTCATGGATAAGAATCTTCCCATTATTCATGTCGAGTGTGCATAACAACCAATGCTCGCTGAAGTTGAGAGGACTATATATGAAGTCTACGTCTGTCCAAGCTGGCATATAATCAGCGCACCCACCCAATACTTAATCCATATAAGATTGGTCAGCATGCCACACCGTTGAGGCTTCCTCATGCGTCGCATGGAGAATTAATTTATATACCCCGTTTTGGGTATTCAAATGTTCCTAATAATCAAATGAACAAAATATTAGTTACACGAATGAAATAACCATATTTACAAACACATCATGTAAGGTACTCACTACCAATGCAACGTTTATCACAGTGAACGTATGTCGATAGAATTATGGTTTGGACATGAGCTTCACTTTTTTGAACAGTAAGAGGATGTTCATCACCTACATGGAAGAGAATAAACATGTTACTAGTGTTCACACATCACACTCGACCCAGGAACTCTCTCAGAGGAAGTCATTGAGAAACTGCTTCGACAATTTATGCATGTGGGACCATGGAGACTACACATTCCCTGCATCGATCATGGGATCGATCAACCATTTGTGAAACTGTGCGATGGTCGGGGGGATTCGATGTAGTGAATCATATCTCAAAAGTTGTTCCTCTACAATGTCCATGGTCTATGGTTGGGGGGTTAGAGTCACCATTTATCGTCTTGTTGATAAAAAGGCTTGTCGAAAGCTCTATCACATAATATTTATAAATTGGACCCCTAAAAAATTGCAATAATAGTGGCCAGGGTTGATCACAGGGATTGAGGTTCTTAGATTAATTAAGTACCGTAGTTAATTATGCCCAATTTTATATAGAGAAACAAAATTTTAAAATCAAGGAGAAATAAAATCTAAACTAATATGTACATGCTTCAAAGTTCAATTTTGAGAAACATGCATGGTTGATTACCTTAAGCCCAACTTGAATTAATAAAGATTTTATACTAACAATCTTAAGCCAAGAATTCTAAATAATCAATTGACTCTCTCAAGCCCAATTGAACTCATGCATAGCAACAAATCAACCTCTTGGTTTATTTCTATCACTAAACGTGGCATTAAGTTCTTCTCTTAAGGCTTCTAGAATTAATCTACTCACTTTCGTGCAATAGATTAAACCTAGTCATGTATCTAGTGTAAATAACTAAAATTTCTCTCTCAAGCTAAATTTAGTTAAACATGCAAAACCATAACCAAAGGTTACGACAATAAAGAGAGATTCATAAAAGGCGTCAATATATAGACTAAGTTAAAAGTCAACCAAATGTTCAACAACTACAACTAAGCTAGAGTCTAAACACATATTTACAACATAAGTACAACCCACAAAAACTCCTAAATTCAAGAGAAAAAGAAAGAAAATAGAGAAGAAACTTAGGTCGTGTGCCAACACTCGTCCCCGACGTGATGTCCAAGATCTCGAGCTTTGAGTCTCCTCCTTGGCTCCCTATAGGTCTCCTTTAAGTCCTTAAACCGTGCTTGAATAGAGTTCAGAGTTTTTAGTCTCTCATAATTTCTCCTTTTGCTTGAATTAAATTTCCCTTTTATAGAGTCGAGACAGCGTTGCAACGCTGTCCTTAGCATTTTGCTAAAAAGGAAAAAAATCTTCTTCGGCCAGCGTTGCAACATTATAAGTAGAGTTGCAACGTTGTGCCCTGGGGTCTTCAAGGTTGATAGGCTTCTCAAATGGCATTGCAACGCTATACTCTCGGGTCCAATTTCCTTGTCCTTCCTCTTCAACACTTGAATCCTCAAATATAACCTTAAGTTGCTCGAATTTGTCCGAATATCTCACAATTCTTCAATTTTGCTCCAAATGCCCAATTTCTGAGAAATATACATAAAAATACATGAAAGCACACATAATCACAGTAAAACTAGCATAAAGCTAAGCTATGAAATAGTACTATTTTTCCCACTATCACTTGTGCTTACCTTTGCCGATCTTTGCATTTTTTAGGGGGATTTTTGGTGGTGTAAAAGCCTTGACCGACGTCCGTTTCTGCCCATCCTATGCAATTGGTCCTCTTACAAGTGACCCTAAATTATGTAATAGTACATGAGTAACACATGTATGGTGTAATGAGCAGAGTGGTACCGTATACATTACCATTTCATGTACAGGCATATTAACAATCTCCTTAACCATGGCTGCTGACTCCCCCGCTGATGTGCTGGAGGGTAGGCACTCTATCACGGTGCATTTGGGTGTAGGTGTACTAAGTTGGATAATGAGGTTCGTTGGAATAGGGGGAGGAGTGGGAAGTTCCAACGGGACGAGCAAATAGAGCCACTATGAGAAGTGAGTCCATAATGGCCTATACGAGACCATGATGAGATTAGAGGTGGGATCCAATATGGGAATTGGATTCGAAGTGGCCATCATCCTTTCAACCAGGGTTCCTAATGGAAGATGTGTGGGGCAGACAATTAATAGATCTGGAGGATCTACTGCGCTTGACCTCAATTCTCCATCACCAAGAACGTCACTGTACGTGATGGTGAGGGGAATGGACTAACACCATCAAGTTTGTCATCGGTGGGATTTGGCCTATCCTTAAATACATCCTTGCCTTATTCAAAACATAATACTCACGTCACATACTGTAACACATGTACTTGTGTATGAAATAACCACATAGTAAGAGATTGTACCACATAGAACCGATGCATGAAGTTCGCTATTGTCTTCAACTCTGACCAGACCTCACATAGCTCGTCTTTCACCCCCTAAAGACCATTCTCCACCCACAAAGATGGTCCTCGATGGGTTGACCATGTGCCGATGATGGGGCAAGAAAACCATTTGCCTAGGGGACCGACGATTGTACTTCGTCAATTCAACCTGGATTGGGGCTTATGAGTCCGGATGTGGGCACGTGCAAACCAACCTCGATGTTAGCCGCACCACTCGCACGAAAGTTTATGGACAATTGATCAATGCCCTTGAAGAAATCTTGATCAACGATGTCATCCTGACAATAACATGGGGGGTTTACACGCTTGGTGGTGAGGATGGGGCAACTGGTGCTATAGGTGTAGAAAGGGCAGGAGAGGGAGAACGATCACCTGCAACAACGTAAATCGATCTACGGTCGACTGGGGTGCTTTAGTACTCCTGCTCAATGGTACTCCAGCTCAATGTCTAAAATTTTAAGCAACGAGGTTACAATCGTCTGCATAAAAGCATAAAAACATTAAGCTAAGGTATAATATAGGAACCTACTTGTAGTTTTTACAAGTGAAAGCATGACTTACTAAACCGAAATTGAAAATCTTCTCTAGCATTGTTCATCGAGGGATCGGTCGACTGCAGGACCATCGAAGCATTCCGGGTACTAAGGTGTGATTTAGTCTGGTTGTAATCAACCCTTCAACTATCGACATGGACTTGTAACCTACGAGTTCTTTTGTTGAAATAAGGAAAAGGACGGTGTCATTATAGTACAAACTTCGCAGACATCCAACCTACATAAGGGTAGTGAAAGTACTTGAAAAGAAAGCTGGAATCTAGGCAAACTATACTTGACGACGTAGAATGCCTTTTGTGCGACACTGTCACAATGCTCCACATCTCTACTAATGAGCGCCCTTTAATGACCCTTCAAGGTCCTATCCTAGAGTGTTGTACTCTAATCGAGACTGTTGATGTACTCCAAGTCCTCAACGTTCGTATAAGGACGTGTCAAAGAATGTATGCTTGTCGTTACCCATCATCATCATCTCCATTTAGTAGATAGAGAAGACTTTCACTTCATCACCATCGCAATTGAAGACGCACTTTTGGTACCCTTCCTCCAACTCAATAAGGCAGAGGTCACCAAGTGTGTCCCAATATCTCTCACGCAAATATGAAGTTTTATCTTGGTTATGTTCTACAGGATCTTGGGACGACCACAACCTAATGATTAATAGGAAGTCATCCTTTGAGAAGGTGAGTATAATACCCCATACATCGATTGTCATGACATCTCTCTGGTCATCTATAACCTCCATCATCAACAGTTCATGAACCAACGAACTGTTGAACACAAGGTTTAAGTCAACGAACTGCCTGAATATGTTGTGTCGCTTGAACATATCAAGGTTGGCAGGACTTAGCTTCTCCTTTATTATCTTGTTGGCATGCTTAATGTGAGCCAAATTGGTGATCTGGGTGGAGTTAGCCTCAATCAGCTTGAATGCGCGTGCCATTGACTGCTGCATGAAATATGAAAATAATCATAGTCGGAATAATTTGTTTGGTTCGAACAGACATACAGTCAAATGTAGGGATTTATGCCCTAAAGCCTCATAATTAATAATTTATTTAATAATAATAATAATTTTGATTATTTTATTTGCAATATAATATTATCCATTATATGAAAAATCCAAGGTTATTAGTGTAATCTTGAACAGTATGTGGTTGACATACGAGAGGATCATGTTCAAGAAATAACCTAAAGGGTCATAGTATATGGATAAGATTGGGTGCCTTATCCTGGTAACACTATTGATACGACCCACTTTGTAATAGTTACAAATGATTTGATCCAAATCATTCATGTGGAGACATATGAGTGAGGGTATCTTATACAATGAGTTTGTATAAGACTGGACCACGAAATATTTAATCTCTCTTTATAAATTCGTTAATTGAGAAGATTAATATTTCATCAGGATGATCATATGCGACTCAATCTTAATGTTGAGTGAGTTATGAACTCCTACATGTGAGGGCTTGTCCTTTGATTTGCATGGGTGAGAGTGGCTTTTGTAGCCGATTCAATATGTCTACCATTTTGGGGACTTGACCAAATAGGGAGCTGGGAACATAATCTCACAAGATGGAATTCACTCATTCACATATAGGGTAAGTAGATGAGTAGTTCCCTTAAATGCTGATTTTAGGACTTGAACAATGGGGCCCCACCCTCTCATTGGCCCGAGAGGGACTTAGTTTATAATTAGATTATAAACATATTGTTCATTAGAGGATCAGTGGTACTTAAGGTGCAAGATGTAATTATAGGGGTAAAACGGACTTTTGACCCAACTGTAATTACGAACAACTCATGAAGAATCAACTTGCATGTAGTGATTATATCAATGGACACAACTTGTCCTACAGTGCATAAGAGTGCAACTTTAGGTCTGTAATGGAGTGACCCTAGAGTTAATGAATGAAAATTGATTAATTAAAGAGTTTAATTAATTAATTTTGTATCATTGGAGCTTATAATCTGTAGGTCTATAAGGTCCCCTTGGTAGCTCATAGTGACACTAAAAGATCAATTTAGTTGAAAGAAAATTTTGAAATATTCAAATTAATATTAATTTGAAGTGTTCAAATTAATATTTAATATAAAGTAGGAAAATATATTTATTGTATTTGATACATTAAATATTAAAAGTTCAAATGTTCAAATTTAATATTTAATTTGAAGTGTTCAAATTAATATTTAATATATTAGATATATTAAATATAAAAGAGGAAAATATATTTATTATATTTGATACATTAAATATTAAAATAATTAGTGTATATTTGATATATTAAATAAAAGATATTTATAGAATTTGAATAAGATTCAAATAAATAAATATCGTAGGAGATTTGAATGAGATTCAAATAAATACAAGATATATTTTAATATATTAGATATTAAAATATAATATTTTAATTATGGCAAAGATTTTCCCTTTGTCACTATAAATAGGACCCTTAGGTTGAGCCATTTTACACAACACACATCTCCTCAATAGAGAGAATTTAGAATTCTCTCTAGTCCTCTTCCTCTCTAATCCCTTGGGAATTTTCTTTCAAGAGGCTCCCACAAGCCTTGGTCCTGTGTTCGAGTCATAGCTAGGAAGACTTTGTGGAAGAGATAAAGACCCGCCAGAAAGATCTCCATGATAATCCTAAGGTATGTTTGCTTAACCTTGTAATTTAGTTTAATTCTAAATAAATCAAAGACGATTCAATGCTTCCGCTGCGGGATGAAAAGTTCATTCCTTCATCAAAATGATAATTCAGAATCGTAAGTGATAATCGAATCCTGACTTGCGTTCTTGATTATCGATTTTCTACTTCATATCAATATGGATGGAAAAATCATTAATCGATATTGAATACTAAATAATGATCTCAATTACTGATTTTAGACTTCATCGTGATATTTATGTCACGTGTATCGATATCAATATTTAGATGGCCGTTTAATTCAATACTAAGGATCAATATTGTTAATTCCACTCATCTTGTCAGTTTTTCATTTGACTGTCACCTCACAACAATTTCACTCTGACGAAGACCATACAAATCTGGTACTGCATTGTCAATCAAACTGCATACTGAGCATGCACTAAGTTCCCCAAAACCCTAAATTTTGATTAACAAAGAAAATACCCACACCCTCCAACTAAAAACATCAATATGGATGCAAATATAAAACAAGGATCGAAACTGAAGATTAGGTCCAAACTATAGAATTGAAATTTAAAATGTTTAAAATAAGGAGTAAAAGTGGACAAAAAATTTTGGTAATACAATAATACATGGATCAAAAGTGATAACTTGGTTGAATTTGGCCTTCAGATAAGATCAAGTCATTTTCAAGAAAGCTAAAGTGATAATGTAATGATAAGAAATACAAAGACATTTGTATTTCAACACATGAGTGGAAAAGATTTTTATGTATGATATTTGGTTCCCAAGGTTTGAGCTTTGTTTCCATTTTGTGTCTTCTAAGCCTCTAAGCTTTTCATTTTATGTCTAATAAGTCATTGAATTTTAGAAAATTTGAAATAGGATATATATCCCTATTAAACACAAATTTGAAATAACAATGATTTGGTAGACACTTTGAAATTCCAATTAGACACGTGATTGTAACTGCAATTACAACAACCACTATAAACAAAATGAAATTAAGTTAAAAAGAATGGACGCGTAGCTGCCATTCAATCGAAGAGGTATGAAAATTTTCCATAGTAGGTCTAGAAATTTTCTTCTCGATGGCTTTCAAAACAACAAGTGAAATTTTAACATGTGTCCATAACTTTTATTGCACATGGTTTGATATTTTTATGTCAAATTTAATCATATAACATTAAATAAAATTATTAATTAAGTATATTTTGTTTAATAAATTACTTCATGCTCTTATTATATATTATATATTTTTTTTAAATTAAAGTATAAAACAGACACCATTATAAGAAATTCATAGACTAAATTTGTAGTCTACTAAAAAAAGTTTAATTTATACAAAAAGAATTTTTTGTTGTAGATATTTTAAAAATAATAGTAATTGTATCAACATTATTCAAGAATTCATTCAATGCAACTTCCGCAAATAAATTATCTTATTTTATTAATAAATAAATGACATGGAGGTGTCTTGGGGGTTTGGAAGGTGAAATTTCTATCGACCTAATGGAAGGGACATAGCCTTAAAAAAAATTTCTTATATCAAATATTCAAAATTATGATTGTGGATAAGAATGAGTTATAAATGACATGGCAAACAACATCATAATAGATGTGTTGTCTTAATGCGTTATAAATGATCCTGGCCAGATTGCATAAAAATATAATTTAATGTGTAAAAAAGTGTCACAACCCGCCCCTGATTAACTCTACTAAACCTAGGATGAGTTGTGACGGCAGTAGACCCCAACTGTGCAAAGGAACTTATTGCCGAGTCTTTATCTCTTCCTCATTATCTAACATTATCTATAAATATCCCATAAACGACTTAAACAAGATTTCTCTCTTTTCTTACAAAAGATGATATGCAATGACTTGACAAGACTAGTGGTAGATTCTGATTAACTAACTCCGGTTGAAACTCAAGAGCAACCTGGTGAAAATTAAAAACAAAAGAATGAGCTAAAAAGCCCAATGAGTAGTAAGTCAATAAGAAAAATTAACTTTCAGAAAAATCTCTTTAGATGGAAAACATAATTCAAACTCTATAAAAAATATATATAAATCATAAAAGTTTTTGAACTTCTCAAGATCATGAAAATAGAGTGAAATTTGTAACAAGGTCACTGTTACGAAATCTCTTAGAAACATAAGCTGCACAAACCGAGATTTCAACTCTTGGAAACAACAACTCTTTAAACAAGAACTCTTGATACATAAATACGGGCTAATAAAAACGTGTATAAAGAAATCTCATAATTTCAACTCCTGAAATATAAGCATAAATTCTAATCACCAAATTTGTACCCAAAACTCTGTCATATTGGCGTAGAGTAATTTCCATACGTACAGCAGAGCAATCTCCATTATACGTGCTCACAGAGTAAACTCTATCATCTGTAATGCTTCAGGACCAGGATTTGGACCAGGATTCGGCACCTAATGGCCTCGGCAATCCCCTGCATCCCCTGCTGCCTGAGCACACAAGCATACTATGGAAACACATTCTCATAGCATACCGGGTAATCACCATGGGTACAAAGATCTAGTGGTTTAAAAATCCACTTTTAACATAAAACGTCTCTTGATTCTCAAACTCTTTCTGAAAACCATGCTCTTTGTCTAAACATCTCATAAACTTGAGAGATTTTCAAATAACACTAAACATGTATAAATTCTCAAATAATAATCAAATCTCTCAATACTATAAAACTTTCTAAAGTCATATTTTCTCTGAATACACATCTCATAAATTTCATACATTTCTCAGTAAACATTAAAACTTTTCAAATTTCTCAAATATGCCAAATCATGAATTCAATTTAGTGATCATATGTCAAATTCTCATCAAATTAGTAAATCATCAATCTCAATAATAATCAATTTGTGAAATACAAGTAATTTCCTCCAAATTTTCAAATAACTAAATCATTTGCATTAACATTAATTGCAATTGATTTCAAATCTCACAAAAATATCATCAATTACTAAAACAATTGAAATGCTTTATAAAATAACCACTCACAGAAATATCAACGTTAGCTCTTTAGATCATATGCTAGTCCAATTTCTGTCTAATCTGAAATTTCCAATAACCATACCATAGATTATGAATTATTTCCAAGATAAATAAACATAAACTTCCTATTAATCAATTAAATTAATTTCCAATTTCTTTCTCTTCCATCTTAATCCAAATTCTCAAATTAAATTTTCTCTCTCATTCCAATAATGTAGACAACATATTTGTCTCTTCTCCAATCAACTAATATTTTCTTCTCTCTCTCTTCCACAATCCATCTTTTTCTTAAAATCAAATAACATTTATTTATTTATTTATTTCCAAACTACCTCTCTCCTCATTTACATCTCCTTCTTTCATATTACAAATTATCAATTGAATAATTGTTTATGTACTCCAATTCAATTCTCTCTCTCACGTGGGCACCCATCTCAACCAAAACTTTCTCCCTCTTCATAATACCCTTGTACTAACCATCAAATTCTTCTAATTTCTTTTATTACCAATGTACCTTTAATGATAAAATAATCTATCACTTCTTTTCACTATTCATCATCTTCTTCCTTAAACTCACAAAACGTTTCTTCCCTTTCACAAATCTACAACTTCCAATCTAACCCTTTCATTTCTTTCTTTTCATGATTATAAAATTTTTCATTGATCTTTCCACACCAACTATTCCTTTCTTGGAAATCTCTCTCTCTCTCTAGATTTTATACTGCAATAGTCTACCAAAAACAACATGATTTGCTCATTCACAAATTTCTTCATACAACCAAACCGAGCAAGTACAATATAAATTAGTAAACCTCATACAAGCTTTCAAAACGTAGAAGAAATCAAAGAGATCCACAACATAAATCTCAGCCTTTCATGGTCATCCTTGTACAAATACTCCACAAAGAAAATTCATGGGAACTTTTAAACGAAAGGAATCAAAACCCCACCTTAAAAAGTGTCCAATACTTCAACATTTATTAATCTTTCAACTTTTAGAGAAAACAAAACCTACCCGGCTTGAAATCTTGCCTAATAAACTCTCTCTTCTTATGTAACTCTCCTTCTCTTTCTCTTTCTCTTTTCCTTCTTTTCCTCACCTCCTTCTCTGTTTTTCGTGAACCCTTTTTTTTTTTTTTTTTTTTTGAGTTCTCAAAGACATAAAGAGTGTTATAAAAAGAAAGTAAAATTCCAAGTTTAATTAGAAACGTAGATAAAATTCTTCATATTTCATAAACTAAATGTACACCGTACGGGTTTAAAGATATAAAAACATTTAGTAATATTTAATGTTCTAAAATTTATTGTTTGTCAAGACAAATGAAGATTAAGCCCAAAATATGGATTGAAATTTAAAATTTTGAAAATAAAGAGCAAAAGTCGACAAAAAATTATGGTAGTACAATAATACATGGATCGAAAGTGATCACTTGGTTCAATTTGGCCTTTAGATAAGACCAAGCCATTTTCAAGAAAGCTAGAATGATTATGTGATGATAAGAAATACGAAGACATTTGTATTTTAACATGCGTGGAAAAGATATATATGTATGATATTTGGTACCCAAGGTTTGAGCTTTGTTTCAATTTAGTGTCTTCTAAGCCTCTAGGCTTTTCATTTTATGTCTAATAAGTCATTGAATTTTAGAAAATGTGAAATAGGATATATGCCCCTGTTAAACACAAATTTAAAATCTCAATGATTTGGTAGACACTTTGAAATTGCAATTACACAATTGATAGTAACTGCAATTACAACAACCACTATAAATTAGGGAGAGATTGTACCATTTGTATACTGTGTCAGGATTGACTTCAATATAGTGCTGAGTTCGACAGATTATATGAGAGGAAAATTGTTCCTACCTCCCCATTGAAAGGTTGCCACGTATCCATTATTCTTTTAAACTAAATTTTCATGTGGGCTCTACCAATTTAAATGGCATCCATTCCTTAATTTTCATTTTCTCTCTCCCTCGTTTTTCTCTCTATCAAACGGTAGAGGAAAATTTTTCATGGTAAGCTCTAGCTTGTACAAACCCACAAACGAACACTTCTCTGATTTTGCTGGAAAGATTAAAGCTTTTTTTTTTTCATTGTAGATTGATCCCAAAGAATTTGCAGAGAAATATTCACCTAATGAGTTTGGAATAATCAAACTTCAAACCACAAATGGTAGAAATTGGCCACTTTTGTACAAATGGAGTCGAAATCGAGGAAATTTTGCATACATTTCAATTGGGTGGAAGCATTTTGTAGAGGAGAATCTTTCGAAAGAAAAGGATTATGGATTCTTCCAATTGATTAAGAAAGGCAAATTTTTATTCACGAAATTACAAGAGATCCCTCCCTCCCCTTCTCCTTCACTAGTTTCTATTCCATCAAAACCGAAAAATTTCTAGTCCAAAACTACCCCCGGTTCGCCCATGGAAAAAGAGAAGAACGAGAAGTACCTTGAGAAAGAAAACGAAAGAGAGAAAAGGAAAATTAAGGAATCAATTACATTTAAATTTGTGGGGCCCACATCAAAATTAACTTTAAAAGAATGGACACATAGCAACCATTCAATCAAAGAGGTATGCAAAATTTCCATAGTAGGTCTAGAAATTTTTGAAAGAGTTAATATTAAGAATGCGGAAGCAATTTTGGATCTTAAGCACTCTAATTTGATCAATTTTATCAAACAAAACACATGCTCAAAACTGGAAAAACAGAGAATAAGAACACAAACCTTTGTAGCTCAAAATTCTCTTAATCCTTTGCAAATCTTGGATCACCAACACTACTTGGACCACCACTAGAGTCTTCCCTACTATTCTCAGCCCTTGGAATGGATTGTGGGATCCTTTGTTTAGAGAATTTTTGAAGAGAAGGAAGAGAGCTCAAGACAGTTTTTTAAAAAAAACTATCAAAGAAATTCTACTCAATCCTTTTGTGTTTCATCCCATTTATAGGCACTAATCAAACTTCATTAGGCTTTCTATGGAAGACAGCATTTTGGCTTCCTATGGAAGACAACATTTGGTTTCCTATGGAAAACAACACTTGGTTGGATAGGATTAGTCAAGTTTCAATTAAATCAAAATTAATTTTAAAAAAACTTGATTAATTAATTAAACCATTTAATTATTTAATTTAATATCAAATATTAATTAAATAATTAGACCAATCCCTCTCTTTTATGACCAATCGTTTGTACATGAATCCATATTCACGTATTAAACCGAACAAATATTTAAATCACATTTAAGTATGTTCTTCTCTCTTCCTTGTAGTTTTAATTCATAATTAAATTATAGTACGTTAAGTATATCGCGTATAATTAACGTTTATTCCCAAAACCGAATTTGAACAATTCAAATTCTTTTCTCTCGAATTATTCCAAGGCTTAGTCTGAGCTAGTAAGAAGACCTAATGGACCTACAGATCATGAGCTCCAACGATACGAGATTAACCGACCAAACTCTTTAGCCTAGCTAATCAACATTCGTTAACCACCGGGACACTCCACTAAAGCCCAGTGGCTGCACTCTCCTCACTGTAGATATATTTCTGTCCACTCGATATAACCATGATTAGTAAGTCGATCATTCACAGGTCGTTCGTAATTACAGCTGGGTCAAATAAACCGTTTTACCCCTGTAATTACTTCTTGTTCCTTAAGTCCCACTGATCCTCTAATGAACAATTTGGTTTTTGGTCCAACCAACAAACCGAATCCCTCTCGAGCCAATGAGAGGGTGGGCCCATTGTTAAAGACCCAGAGTCAGTACTTAAGAGAACAACCTCTCTACTAAACCCTAAAGCGGGTAGGAGTGAATTCCATCTCGCATGACTATGTTCCCAACTATCTATCCGGTATTATCTCCAAAATGGGAGGCTTATTGAGTCGGCGATCTCGGGCCACTCTCACCCATGCAAATCTAAGGATAATCTCGAATAAATAGGACTTCATAGCACGCTCGGGATTAAGATCGAGTTACCTAGGTCATCGTATGAATATAGTCAGTTAAAACAGTAAATGGAGTTATAAAGTCTAAGTGACTATTTCGCGGTCCAGTCTTATGCAAACTCATTGCATAGGACGCCCCCACTAGCATGTCTCCACATGAACGATTCGGGATCACATCGTTAGTACTATACAAAGTGGGCCGCGTCCATAGTGTCCCCATAATAAGGTACCCAGCCTTATCCTTATACTATAGACCATTTTGGCTATTACTCGAACTTGATCCACTTTCATGTCATACATAAAGTTCAAGTATACATACTATAGCCAAGGGTTCTTAGTTCATTGGATTTGGGTTATAGAATACACAATTCACTTTATTCAATAACACATTTACTGAATAAACCTCAATAACATCTTTATAGTAGAATAGAATATACATCCAGTTTACAAAACCACGAGTTTTAGGACATAAAACCCAACAAACTCCCACTTGGACAAAAACGTCAGTGGAGTCAAACATGTTGAGGTAAAAAACTGCCCTACTGTACAATCCGTAGTCCTAGACTCTCTAGGTGTCCCTCAAACACTTTAACCGTGAGGAGCTTTGTAAACGGATCAACAATGTTGTGCTTCGAAGGGATCTGTGTGGCGATCACGTCTCCTCATTGCACAATCTCTCTAATGAGATGATATTTGCGCTCTATATGCTTTCCGCGCTTATGGCTTCTAGGTTCTTTAGAATTTGCCACTGCACCACTATTATCACAATAAAGGGTGATAGGCAAATAAATATTTGGAACAACTTCCAAATCAATAAAGAATTTCCTAAGCCATACAGCCTCCTTCGCTGCTTCGCAAGCTGCGACATACTCAGCCTCCATGGTGGAGTCAGCAATACAACCTTGCTTTATACTCCTCCAAACTATTGCTCCTCCATTAAGAGTGAACACTGATCCTGATGTGGATTTCCTCGAATCTAAATCGGTCTGAAAATCAGAGTCAGTGTATCCTGCAAGGATTAGATCATTCGCATCATACACAAGCATATAGTCCCTCGTTCTCCTAAGATACTTGAGGATGTTTTTAACGGCAATCCAATGATCATATCCTGGATTGGACTGATACCTGCTGACAATTCCCACTGCATGGCATATGTCGGGTTGAGTACACAGCATGGCATACATCAGACTGCCGACAGCTGATGCATAGGGAATGCGTCTCATATCCTCAACTTCTTGAGGTGTCTTAGGACACTGTTCCCTCGACAAATGAATTCCATGTCTGAAAGGTAATGAACCCTTCTTGGAATTCTGCATCTTATATCTAACCAACATTTTGTCAATATAAGATGCTTGAGACATTGCTAGCGTTTTGTTCTTGCGATTCCGAACAATTTGGATTCCAATGACAAACTGAGCCTCTCCCAAATCTTTCATTTGGAATTGGGTCGCTAGCCATTGCTTTACGTCAGTCAGGAATCCTACATCATTCCCAATGAGTAGGATATCATCTACGTACAAGACTAAGAAAGCTACAGTAGTATTGACTATCTTCTTGTAAACACAAGGTTCGTCAATATTCTGTTCAAAGCCATAAGATTTAATCGCAGTATTAAATCTTATATTCCAGGATCTAGATGCTTGCTTCAATCCATAGATGGATCGTTTAAGCTTGCAAACCTTTTGCTCTTGACCCTTAATTATGAACCCCTCTGGTTGAACTAAATAGATACTCTCTTCAAGATTGCCATTCGAAAAGGCTGTCTTGACATCCATTTGCCAAATTTCATAATCATAAAATGTGGCAATGGACAAGAGTATTCTAATCGACTTAAGCATGGCAACAGGGGAGAAGGTTTCTTCATAGTCCACCCCTTCCCGTTGGGAATAACCCTTTGCCACCAGTCTAGCTTTAAAGGTTTGCACCTTACCGGCCTGGTCTCGTTTCCTCTTGTAGATCCACTTACAACCGATAGGTCTTTCACCATCTGGTTGGTCTACAAGTTCCCAAACTGAATTGAAGTACATTGACTCCATTTCGAGGTCCATGGCTTTAATCCACTAGTCCTTATCTATGTCATTCATTGCCTGTTTATAGGTCAATGGATCCTCAATGCCATCATCAGGTATGACGACCTGGGTTTCAGCCAAACCCATGTAACTGTCGGGTTGTCTAACATCCCTCCCACTACGTCGAGGCATTCTCAACTCTTGAGAAGGACCAGCTTGATCAACAACTTTTGTTGATTTATCTGTAGCTTCCCCAGAAAGTTCGCTCAATACAATTCTACTTCGAGGCCGATGATCTCTCATTTGGTCTTCCTCTAGGAACATGGCGTTTGTCGATACAAGCACCTTGTCCTCTTGAGGATCGCAAAACAGACCACCTTTCGTTTCCTTGGGGTATCCTACGAATAGGCATAATTTTGAACGTCGTTCCAATTTCTTTGGGTTTGGCACCAGCACATGTGTCGGGCACCCCAAATTCTGAAGTGACGTAAACTTCATTTATGCCCTCTCCATAACTCATAAGGTGTTTATGAAACACTCTTAGAGGGAACCATGTTCAAAATATATGCAGCAGCCTCTACTGCATATCCCCAAAACGAACTAGGCAGTTGAGCATAGCTCATCATGGACCGAACCATGTCTAACAGGGTTCTGTTTCTCCTCTCAGATACACCATTCTGCTGAGGTGTACCGGGCGCTGAGAGTTGGGATACGATTCCATGTTCTATCATATAGTCCTAGAATCTCAAATCCGTATACTCTCCACCTCGATCTGATCGAAGTGTTTTAATCGTCTTACCTAATATGTTCTCAACCTCTGTCTTATACTCCTTGCACTTTTCAAGGGCTTCGGACTTATGATATATTAGGTAAAGATAGCCGTACCTTGAGTAATTATCGATGAAACCGATGAAGTATTCATACCCTCCTCGAGCTTTGACATTCATTGGACCACAGAGATGCGAATGTACAAGTTCTAAGGGTTCTTTGGCCCTATAACCTTTTTCAGAAAAAGGTCGTTTTGTCATTTTTCACTCAAGACAAGACTCACATGGTGGTAAGGAGTTGTCTTCTAACTGACTTAGGAGACCACTCTTAACCAATCTCCCAATCCTATTGAGATTAATGTGGCCTAGTCTCAAATGCCAAAGATAGGTACTTGGAGAAAATTTCTGCCTTTTATTTTGAGTATCAGCTGTTTTAAACATCTCGGTGTTCAAAATAGCTTTTACATCTGTTGGTCTTAACACATATAAGTTGTTTTCAAGTTTAGCAGAACATATTTGTACACCTCTTTTGCAAATGAACACTTCATTATAATCAAAAGATACTTTATACATTTGTTCAATCAAACAAGAGATAGATACAAGATTTCTTTTGATTCCAGGAACCAAAAGTACATTTTCTAGTAAAATGAATCTATCTCTAAACAACAGCTTCACTGCTCCCTTTGCTCTGGTTGAGACAACCTCTCATGTTCCAACCTTGAGAGTTATCTCACCATCTGCTAGCTGCCTCCAGGAACTAGTTTCCTGAAAAGAAGAACACACATGGTTAGTGGCTCCTGAATCTAATATCCAGGCTGAATCATCGTGTTCCACTAAATATGTTTCAACAACAAGTAAATCATATTTACCTTGTCTTGCCTTCTCAGCTTTCTTTTCTGCAAGGTACTTTGGGCAATTCCTTTTCCAGTGCCCATCTTCACCACAGTGGAAACATTTTCCTTTATCTGCGGCTTTAGCCTTGCATTTACTCATGACGAGAGCTTTTCCCTTCCCATTATCCTTCTTCTTCTTTTGAATACCCTTATTCTTAGAAAAAGAAGAACCAGACTTTGTCCCAGAGGACGATCCTCTTGGGAATTTCTTCGAAGTGACAACATTTGCCTCCTTCTTTTTTCCCTTTGTTTTCATCAGGGAATCGAAAGTCTGTAGCTCGTTGAGGAGAGTAGTCAGATTATACTCTATCTTGTTCATCATCACATTGGTGCGGAACTGTAGGAAGCTCTTCGGAAGAGATTCCATTATAAAGCTAACCTGACTATTCTCATTTATGACAGCTCCGTTTACTTCTGCCCCGTTGAAGTGGACCATCATGTTAAAGACATGCTCCCTAACAGAAGTTCCCTCCTTCATACGGGAGTTGTAAACATTCTTGAGACCATCATGACGGATCGATGAGGACGGTTGTCCAAACATCGCCTGTAATGATCCCATGATCTCCTTAGCGGTAATCATGCTCTCATGTTTCTTAGATAGCACATCAGATATGCTGGCTAAGATATAGACTCGGGCTTTATCATTAGCCCTAGTCCATCTGTCAAATGCATCCTGAATAATTCGGTTTGCAGATGAGCCGGGAGGGGGAGGACATTCCTCCGTTAAGACAAACCTTAGATCATCGATAACTAGAATCGTATTCAAGTTCGATTTCTAGGTTGCGTAGTTATCGCCGTTTAATTTATCAGAGGCTAGTAACTGAATTAAAGAGTTCGACATGCTGAAAAATAGAACATATTCTATTAGTGAATTGTTTATAACCCATTGTATCCAATTAAGAAATTTAGCAAAAGTAATAATGTACCCATAAACCCATTATTGTTTTTGCAACGATACTTCAGTGAGTCAAAGCAACTGCTACCGAGGGGCAGTCAATCACTCCTTCACTGAACCAAGACATTCTTGACTAAATGCTAATACGAGAATAACTCTTATTCCTATAGCATTCTAGTTATCGCTACTTTGGTCAAGAATTCACTAACACTTAGTAATTCTTGTAAGTGTGACCTGCCATTTTCAGACCTCAGAGGTCGGCCCCAACAATGCTACCGAATTAGAAAGTCAAAGCTGGGAATGGACCTAGGAAACCCTATCCATTTCTGGAGTTTGAGTTGTTTCGATTCCCATGTTACATCCCTCCGAATGGATAGTGCTACTACGGGCAACCTGCAGGCGGAACATGGGAATCTCACGGTCCAACCTAATGGAGGAGACTGTAGGATGTGTTGACACACTTCCTTCTCCCACTTACTATAAATACTTTCTCCATTCACCTTGCTCTTGATTTATGCAAACACCATCCGAATGGGGATGCCCTATTGACATCACGAGACCGAGCATAAATCTCACGGTGTGAACTTCGTAGAGAGCGTAAGAGGAAATTGATATATCATATATACCTTTTCACTCCCACTAAGTATTTTAGACGGTTTGGGTATAATTTTACTTAGGCATATTCCGGCTATTAATATACCTAAGTCTATTAATATAACGATTATATTGATATTACCTAAGTCTATTAACCCTTTAAAAAACTTAGGTCTACGAGTTTAATTAAACTTTTTAATTAACGTCGCTCACGATGAATAATTTATAAACCTCTGGATTAAATTCACTCCCAGGTCGGTTCCCAGGTAGGGGTGTTCCGTTTCCGTCATCTTAAATACCCCAGCCTAGCCAGAACCTTCCTTAGACAGAGTCCCTCTTTAATCATAGTTTATAAATTATCGGATGCCTAATTCTAATCTTATTAGAACTAGATAACCTATGGTCTAATTATTTTAATTATAAACCATTTTAAAACTAAATAATTAAACCCTAGGTTTGTATGCATTTCTATGTTTGAGTGCTTGATCATTCATCACATGAACAATTAAATAAACATAGAGTAAAAATTCATCACATGAATTATGCATGGAAATGCTTTGATGCATTTAATATAACAATTATATTATACTAAGGCAACTATATGTTGTATGCTTTATTTTTAATTAATATAACATTTATATTAATTATACTTAAACATACAACATCTATTTCATAAAATTAATACAACTCTTATATTAATACTTATGAAATGCTAAACATGCATACTATACATTATAACACTTATAACATACTTTCAATGCATGGAGCATGCTTCCTATGGTGGGATTTTAAAATCTATATGCCATACTTTATGCACATACAAACATGGATTTAATTAAAACATACACTCATAATGCATAAATAATTAAACACACTAAAGTGGACCGGTTTTGGCATCACGGGCAAGCAAACAACTAAATTATTACAAGAATAATTTAATAACTAGGTTGAGACGCTTCCGAACAATTCGAACCGCCAAGAACCAGCTTGAAAAAACTTGAACCGAGCTTCAATACAGCAAAACCGGATTGAACCCCTTTGAACCGGACCAGACAGCTCCAAACAGGCAAAACCGGGGCCAAACATACCTGAACCGGACCGAACCAAGGATGAACCGAACCCCAAGAGGCTGGAGAGTGAGGAACCGGTCTGAACCAAGCCCGAACTGGACCAAAAACGACCGAAACAGACCGCTTCTTCAACCTCTGCTTGAACCGGTTTTTGCTGGAAAAAAACAGCAGCTTCTGCTCTGTTTTCCAGCTTGACCTTTCGAGCTTCTTTCTACAAATTGAAGGCCTTCCCGGACTCCGATCGACTTTAAAATTTTACAGACTCTTCTTAACACAATAAAGCTCAAACACTCTTGAGGAATTACAAAACGGACTACAAATTGAAACTCAATTTTGATGCCAAAACCGAAAGTACACTTTAGACCCCCAGAAAATTCGATTTCAAAAATATGCCCACCAATCTCAAATTGAATCAAATTGAGTGCTCAAAATTGCTCTGATACCAATTGAAAGAGTTAATATTAAGAATGCGGAAGCAATTTTGGATCTTAAGCACTCTAATTTGATCAATTTTATCAAACAAAAAACATGCTCAAAACTGGAAAAACAGAGAATAAGAACACAAACCTTTGTAGCTCAAAATTCTCTTAATCCTTTGCAAATCTTGGATCACCAACACTACTTGGACCACCACTAGAGTCTTCCCTACTATTCTCAGCCCTTGGAATGGATTGTGGGATCCTTTGTTAAGAGAATTTTTGAAAAGAAGGAAGAGAGCTCAAGACAGTTTTTAAAAAAAAAACTATCAAAGAAATTCTACTCAATCCTTTTGTGTTTCATCCCATTTATAGGCACTAATCAAACTTCATTAGGCTTTCTATGGAAGACAACATTTTGGCTTCCTATGGAAGACAACACTTGGCTTCATATGGAAGACAACATTTAGTTTCCTATGGAAGACAACACTTGGTTGGATAAGATTGGTCAAGTTTCAATTAAATCAAAATTAATTTTAAAAAAACTTGATTAATTAATTAAACCATTTAATTAAACCATTTAATTATTTAATTTAATATCAAATATTAATTAAATAATTAGACCAATCCCTCTCTTTTATGACCAATCGTTTGTACATGAATCCATATTCACGTATTAAACCGAACAAATATTTAAATCACATTTAAATATGTTCTTCTCTCTTCCTTGTAGTTTTAATTCATAATTAAATTACAGTACGTTAAGCATATCGCATATAATTAACGTTTATTCCCAAAATCGAATTTGAACAATTCAAATTCTTTTCTCTCAAATTATTCCAAGGCTTAGTCTGAGCTAGTAAGGAGACCTAATGGACCTACAGATCATGAGCTCCAACGATACGAGATTAACCGGCCAAACTCTTTAGCCTAGCTAATCAACATTCGTTAACCACCGGGACACTCCACTAAAGTCCAGTGGCTGCACTCTCCTCACTGTAGATATATTTCTGTCCACTCGATATAACCATGATTAGTAAGTCGATCCTTCACAGGTCGTTCGTAATTACAGCTGGGTCAAATAAACCGTTTTACCCCTGTAATTACTTCTTGTTCCTTAAGTCACACTGATCCTCTAATGAACAATTTGGTTTTTGGTCCAACCAACAAACCGAATCCCTCTCGGGCCAATGAGAGGGTGGGCCCATTGTTAAAGACCCGGAGTCAGTACTTAAGAGAACAACCTCTCTACTAAACCCTAAAGCGGGTAGGAGTGAATTCCATCTCGCATGACTATGTTCCCAATTATCTATCCGGTATTATCTCCAAAATGGGAGGCTTATTGAGTCGGCGATCTCGGGCCACTCTCACCCATGCAAATCTAAGGATAATCTCGAATAAACAGGACTTCATAGCACGCTCGGGATTAAGATCGAGTTACCTAGGTCATCGTATGAATATAGTCAGTTAAAACAGTAAACGGAGTTATAAAGTCTAAGTGACTATTTCGCGGTCCAGTCTTATGCAAACTCATTGCATAGGACGCCCCCACTCGCATGTCTCCACATGAACGATTCGGGATCACATCGTTAGTACTATACAAAGTGGGCCGCGTCCATAATGTCCCCATAATAAGGTACCCAGCCTTATCCTTATACTATAGACCATTTTGGCTATTACTCGAACTTGATCCACTTTCATGTCATACATAATGTTCAAGTATACATACTATAGCCAAGGGTTCTGAGTTCATTGGATTTGGGTTATAGAATACACAATTCACTTTATTCAATAACACATTTACTGAATAAACCTCAATAACATCTTTATAGTAGAATAGAATATACATTCAGTTTACAAAACCACGAGTTTTAGGACATAAAACCCAACAAACTCCCACTTGGACTAAAACGTCAGTGGAGTCAAACATGTTGAGGTAAAAAACTGCCCTACTGTACAATCTGTAGTCCTAGACTCTCTAGGTGTCCCTCAAACACTTTAACAGTGAGGGGCTTTGTAAACGGATCAGCAATGTTGTGCTCTGAAGGGATCTGTGTGGCGATCACGTCTCCTCATTGCACAATCTCTCTAATGAGATGATATTTGCGCTCTATATGCTTTCCGCGCTTATGGCTTCTAGGTTATTTAGAATTTGCCACTGCACCACTACTATCACAATAAAGGGTGATAGGCAAATAAATATTTGGAACAACTTCCAAATCAGTAAAGAATTTCCTAAGCCATACAGCCTCCTTCGCTGCTTCGCAAGCTGCGACATACTCAGCCTCCATGGTGGAGTCAGCAATACAACCTTGCTTTATACTCCTCCAAACTATTGCTCCTCCATTAAGAGTGAACACTGATCCTGATGTGGATTTCCTCGAATCTAAATCGGTCTGAAAATCAGAGTCAGTGTATCCTGCAAGGATTAGATCATTCGCATCATACACAAGCATATAGTCCCTCGTTCTCCTAAGATACTTGAGGATGTTTTTAACGGCAATCCAATGATCATATCCTGGATTGGACTGATACCTGCTGACAATTCCCACTGCATGGCATATGTCGGGTTGAGTACACAGCATGGCATACATCAGACTGCCGACAGCTGATGCATAGGGAATGCGTCTCATATCCTCAACTTCTTGAGGTGTCTTAGGACACTGTTCCCTCGACAAATGAATTCCATGTCTGAAAGGTAATGAACCCTTCTTGGAATTCTGCATCTTATATCTAACCAACATTTTGTCAATATAAGATGCTTGAGACATTGCTAGCGTTTTGTTCTTGCGATTCCGAACAATTTGGATTCCAATGACAAACTGAGCCTCTCCCAAATCTTTCATTTGGAATTGGGTCGCTAGCCATTGCTTTACGTCAGTCAGGAATCCTACATCATTCCCAATGAGTAGGATATCATCTACGTACAAGACTAAGAAAGCTACAGTAGTATTGACTATCTTCTTGTAAACACAAGGTTCGTCAATATTCTGTTCAAAGCCATAAGATTTAATCGCAGTATTAAATCTTATATTCCAGGATCTAGATGCTTGCTTCAATCCATAGATGGATCGTTTAAGCTTGCAAACCTTTTGCTCTTGACCCTTAATTATGAACCCCTCTGGTTGAACCAAATAGATACTCTCTTTAGGATTGCCATTCAGAAAGGCTGTCGTGACATCCATTTGCCAAATTTCATAATCATAAAATGTGGCAATGGACAAGAGTATTCTAATCGACTTAAGCATGGCAATAGGGGAGAAGGTTTCTTCATAGTCCACCCCTTCCCGTTGGGAATAACCCTTTGCCACAAGTCGAGCTTTAAAGGTTTGCACCTTACCGACTTGGTCTCGTTTCTCTCTCTATCAAACGGTGGAGGGAAATTTTTCATGGTAAGCTCTTTCTTGTACAAACCCACAAACGAACACTTCTCTGATTTTGCTGGAAAGATTGAAGCTTTTTTTTTTCATTATAGATTGATCCCAAAGAATTTGCAGAGAAATATTCACCTAATGAGTTTGGAGTAATCAAACTTCGAACCACAAATGGTAGAAATTGGCCACTTTTGTACAAATGGAGTCGAAATCGAGTAAGTTTTGCATACATTTCAACTGGGTGGAAACATTTTGTAGAGGCAAATCTCTCGAAAGAAAAGGATTATGGATTCTTCCAATTGATTAAGAAAGGCAAATTTTTATTCACGAAATTGCAAGAGATCCCTCCCTCCCCTTCTCCTTCACTAGTTTCTATTCCATCAAAACTGAAAAATTTCTAGCCCAAAACTACCCCCGGTTAGCCCATGGAAAAAGAGAAGAACGAGAAGTACCTTGAGAGAGAAAACGAAGGAGAGAAAAGGAAAATTAAGGAATCAATTACATTTAAATTTGTGGGGCCCACATCAAAATTAACTTTAAAAGAATAGCAACCATTCAATCAAAGAGGTATGCAAAATTTCCATAGTAGGTCTAGAAAATTTTCCCTCTATCACTTTCAAAACAAGTGGAGTTTTAACATGTGTCCATAACTTTTATTGCACATGGTTTGTTAGCATGCTTAATTGAAGACTTAGACTGGAAGGTTAAACATTCATTTTGGCATGATCTTATTTGGGCTTGGAAAAGCCAAATAACTAACTTAGTGATTCTTTTGGCTAATAATTGTTGCATATGTTATTTATCATAATCACACCAAGTTGGGCATCATGGCTGAACATTGCTTGCATGTATCCTCTCCAAAATTGTCTCCAATTTTGTAAATTGTATTTTAGGTTTTAAATTGACTTTATCTCGAGTTCTAGCTCTCTAAATAAAATTGAGTAGTAGTAATAATGGTCTTAGTTAAATTAAGAAATCCAGTCCCTGTGATCGACCATGGCCACTATCATTGCAAAACTTTAGAGGTCTAGGTTTATAAATATATTCGATAGAGCTTTCGACAAGCTCTTTATCAATGACATATGCAATATCAGGTCTAGTATAATTCATCAGAAACATAACACTACCTATAATTTTTGCATATTCAAGTTGAGATACACTATCTTCCTTATTTTTCTTAAGTCTCATACTAGCATCATAAGATGTTCTTACTGGAATATCATCAAAACAAGCAACTCTCTTTAACATCTTTTCAATGTAGTGTGATTGACATGATGAGAACCCATTTCAGTTTCTTATTTTAACACCAAGTATCACATCAGCCTCACCTAAATCTTTCATTTCAAAGTGTGAGGATCAAAATAGATTGGTATTATTAGTCACATCTAGAATTGTACTGAAAATAAGCATATCATCAACATATAAACATATAATCACACAATCAATACCAAACAACTTCGAGTAAATACACGTGTCAAAAGAGTTAACTTTAAAATCGTTGTTTACTAAGTTACTATTAAATTTCCCATACTATTGTCTAGGAGATTGTTTAAGGCCATAAAGAGATTTTTTAAGCTTGCATACCTTGTTCTCTTGACCAGTAACTACAAAGCCTTCAGGTGTGTCATATATATCTCCTCCTCTAAATCACCATTAAGGAATGTTGTTTTTATATCAATCTGTTGTATTAATAGGCCACAAATAGCTGCAAAAGAGATCAAAGATCTAATAGTAGCTATTTTGGTCACAGGAGAATATGTATCAAAATAATCAATATCTTGTTTTTTTGTATAGCCCACAACCACTAATCTAGCTCTAAATTTTTCGATTGAACCATATGGTCTAATTTTCTTTTTGAAAATCCATTTACACCTAATAAGTTTATTTCCCTTAGGTAGATCTACCAAGTCCCACGTTTGATTCATAATTAAAGAGTATAGTTCACTCTTAATTGTTTCTTTCTATAAACTAGAATCTATAGAATTTAAAGCCTTTTGATAGGTTTTAGGATCTTCATCTATCAAGTACATGCAAGCAAATTGATCATCTATCTTATTATAATTCTTAAGTAGAAAAACGGTTAAAAAATTAGGTCCAAATTTTTTTTCAATCTTTTGTTTCTTAATTCTTCTAGGTTCAGACTCATATACAACATCAGAAGTAGATGGAAAAGATACAAATACTTGATCAGTGTGTGTGGTACCAACTAACTCATCAACAACCTTAATCATAGAAAAATGTGTTCGAAGAATACAACATCTCTATACTCACTAATTGAGTTATCACTTACACACACAAATCTGTAAGCAACACTATGATGAGTATATCCAATAAATACTTAGTCAAGGGTTTTAGATCCAGCCGTAGGTTTCGTGAATGTCAATTATGCTACTTTGGCTAAGTACCCACTGTAACGACCGACACTTTCAGGTATTAATTAAGGCATTAGATTTCTGATTTAATTTAATTGAAAGGTCAATTTTATGTTTGAGGTGTATTGGTGTTTAATTCTTAAGATTTGCATTTTTTAAATTAGAGAATTTGAGGGTAAAATTGGAAGAAAGAAGAAAAAAGGGAATTAATTGAAGTTTGGGGCATTCTTATAATTCAAGAGTGATTAAGCCAAGCCAAAGCCCATAGTAAGCCAAGCCCCAATTAACTTTCTCTCTTATTTTAATAGGCACGCAGCCCTATGTCAAGCCAAGCTCTTGAAGCCACTCCCAAAGCCAGCCATCATCTTCATCTTCTTCCTCTTCCCCTTGATTTTCGACAAGCACCCTTTTGAAGCAAGCAGAAAAAATTTCCCAGCAGCTCTCACCACCACCTCGGACCGCCGATCACCGCTCACACCACGTCGCCGCTGCAAACCCGACCGCCCAAATGCCGGCGCCACGAACCAACCGACGTGCAGATCCGTGAACCACCCGACTGCCGCACAAACGTGCCGCTTGAATCCGTGAAGCCTCAGACCGCCGCCTGTCATTCGTGAACCGCTCGCCGCCGGACTCCCAGTGGCACAAACCTCCCCGTCGTCACGCCGCCCCACGGACCCAGACCGACCGCAGCTCGCCGTCGCCGCAAACTGCTGCCGAACTCCATGAACCGCTGCCGATCTGCTGCAGTTTGGTTTTTTTGGCTGATTTTTGGTACTGCACAGCACTGTTTCGGCTCCTTTTGAACGTGGGTAAACTTATTTTCGCTATAATCTTACGGTTTTCAAATAATAGATGTAGTTTTGGGCATCGATATGGATGTTTGGAGATTTACCCATTAATTTTTGGGCTTTATTTTGGAATACCCATTGTAGGTGGAGGTTGGTATGACAAGATCGAATCAAACCACCATTTATTTAGTAAAGCTTGGGTCGATTTGGAGAAAGAACGGAGATAAATTTTCGATCCTAAAATCAAGAAAATCCTTGGAGTTTTGGATTTTTGGTAGATTAAATTTGAGAGTTCAATTAAATCAAGAACCTTGTGTTTTGAATTGAGTTTGCCACCAATTTGAGATTAAATTAAATGTCAAGGAATTTATTCTAAATTTTGGAACTTTAGTTGGTGGAAGGAACTTTGGGATTTAATTATGGATTAGGAATTGTTTCTAACCTAAGGGATGGTTTGATTTAGGCTCCAAATTATTTGGTTGAGGTTCAAGGCGAAGGAATTTTGGTGAGCAATTCGGGGATTGGATTGTTGAGCTTAACCAAGGTAAGGGACTTTATGCCGGTATGCTTAAATGCAAGTCGAGAACTGAATTTAAAAAAAAAAAAAATACTTTTGAAATAAAAAGATTTCCATGAATGTTTTGGTTATGATTGTTGATGAATTTTGAAATGCTATGTATGAAAATAATTCTCACATGTATGTTCTTATGAATATGATGCATGTTATATGATTTATGATATGAGGAATGACATGAAAACTTTGTTTTATGTTGCATCATGAAATGAAAAATTGAAAATGCTTTGGGACCTCATGCATACATTGTGTTTCCATGATAAAAAAATGATTTCGAAGGCTGTGGCAATTACCCCCTAACATTATTGACGTACATCTATATGAAAAGGAGCCTTACGAGGCTATATGAAAAGGAACCTGAAAATGTTAGATGAAAAGGAACCTGAAAAGGTTAAATGAAAAGGAAAGGTTAGGTTGGGTTAATTGTCCACATTAAGCCGAAGAGAAAAGTTGAAAGAGGAACGTTTCCGCTATGAAAGGAATTTAGGTCCCATCAAAGAAAAGAAAGAAAATGTTTTGAAAACTCATTATGTGTGTGTATGCATATCCTAACCCGGTAGTGAGGTCACTTACTGAGTATTGAAAAATACTCACCCTTTTCAAAAATATTTTTCTTTTCAGGTAAAGGCAAGGGCATCATGGGCGAATGACTTGGTAGTTGTTGCAGAGGCCATGGGTAAAATAGAAAAGTTTTACTTCCGCAAAACTCTTATAGGCTAGCATTTTAATTAGATTATTTTTTTTTCATGACCTTTTAACTGTTGGGTTCTACAAATTCTTTTTGATTTTAAAAGTTTTGGTTTATTCTTATGTTTTGAAATAAAGGGATCCCGAGCTAAAGTTTTTGATTGTTTTAGTAAATGATTGGATCTTTTATGTCCTTTTTAAAGATTTCTAAATTTATAATAGAATGTATGTGGTAGCGTCCCTAGGGAGTCTAATTTGATAAGTAGGGTCGTTACACCCACACTCCCAAATAGCTTAGGTTAGGTGAATAGCCTCTCCAAAGCTCGTATGGTGTCTTATCTAGCCTTTTGTGAGGAACCCTGTTATGAATAAAACAAGAAGGAAGCACAACTTCCCGCCACAAATTTAAAAATTTGTCTTTAACTACAGTTACTTATAAATTTTTTGTTAAAATACTATTTTGGTTCTAGTACTTTGGGTTTCATTCCATTTTGGTCATTGTACTTTCAAATATCTAAATTTAGTTCTTGTACTTTGAACAAAGCTTAAAATTGGTCATTGCTATTATTTTGAAGTTTTTTTTTATTGAAATTAGTTAAATAATAATAATAATTTTCATGCAAGAAAACACACAATGTGAACATAGTTTCAAAATTTATAGAGAAAACAAAATTGGACTTCTGAAATAGGAACCTTCCAATTTCTCAAAATTGCATTTTGGCAACAAAAGTTTGAAATAAAACAAGTTTGCCTGTTTTAAATTTGGATTTCTGAAATAAGAACGTTCCAATTTCTCAAAGTTGCATTTTGGCAACAAAAGTTTGAAATAAAACAAGTTTGCTTGTTTTAAAATTGGATTTCTGACATAAGAACCGTCCAATTCTCAAAATTGCGTTTTGGCAACAAAAGTTTGAAATAAAACAAGTTTGCCCCTTTTAAAATTGGAATTATGAAATAAGAACCTTCCAATTTCTCAAAATTGCATTTTGGCAACAAAAGTTTGAAATAAAATAAGTTTCCCCCTTTTAATATTGGATTTTTGAAATAAGAACCTTCCAATTTCTCAAAATTGCATTTTGGCAACAAAAGTTTGAAATAAAACAAGTTTGCCCCTTTTAATATTGGATTTTTGAAATAAGAACCTTCCAATTTCTCAAAATTGCATTTTGGCAACAAAAGTTTGAAATAAAACGAGTTTGCCGCTTTTAATATTGGATTTTTGAAATAAGAACCTTCCAATTTCTCAAAATTGCATTTTGGCAACAAAAGTTTGAAATAAAACAAGTTTGTCCCTTTTAAAATTGGATTTCTGAAATAAGGACCCTCCATTTTTTCAAAATTAAATTTTGGTAATGAAATTTAAAATAAAATAAATTGCCTCCTTTTAAAAATGAATTTCTGAAATAAGAACCCTCCGTTTTTAAAATTATTTTCATAAATAATTTATGTTTTTTATAAAATAAGGAATTTGTTTTGAAATATCAAAATAAATTCCATGTCTTTCTAATGCCCTTGAGCCACTCATAGTTATTAGTTTATATTTTATTTTTAAAATGTGAATTAATAAATTTTGGGACATTCAAAATAAAGTATAAAAATATTTTTCTTTGAACTAATAAATAAAAGGATTATTTTGAAACAAAATGTGGTAACCGTTTTTTCTAAAACGGGTGTTGTAGCGGTGCTAACACCTTCCCTACACTCAATCAACTCCCGGGCCTAATTTCTAGTTTCATAGACAGCATTTTTCCTCTAAAATGGGTGACCAATCACACCCTATGATGATTGGTGGCCCAAATCTTTTATCTTGAAAGAGACTCCTAGTTAGGATGTCGGCCGCTCCGCGTGGCGATGACGTTGCGACAGCTTGGCGACTTCACTGGGGACTTTAGAGAGTCAAGCCACTTAAAATTTATTTTTCTATTCTCCTTTTATTAGATTGTTTGGTCCATTGTTTATTTTATTTTGAAATTTATTTCTATAAATTTATTTTGTATATTATCATGCAATTTCACACACCTATTACAGCTCTATA
The DNA here is from genome assembly GCA_033996785.1 of Trichosanthes truncata. NCBI lineage: Eukaryota > Viridiplantae > Streptophyta > Magnoliopsida > Cucurbitales > Cucurbitaceae > Trichosanthes > Trichosanthes truncata. Next base: position 51,402,382 of record JAWPNB010000002.1, on the reverse strand, counting down.
CCTGAGCTTAACCCTTCAGGATTAGAATTGAGGATGTAGTAGTGTCGACCTTCGAGGGGATTGCGAATGCCCCCGTGTAGGCACACAAAAAATCCTCGCTCAAGTTGATTTATTTGTTATTTTATAACATTTTAATTAATTTGGGGGCCTTTGTCTTCTTGGATTAGAATTCCATCCTCACATCACGTTTATCATTCAATTTTTTTTAAACGTTCTTTGTTTTCTTTTTGTTTGTTCGTTATTCTCATTTTTTATTTTTTTGTAAAATCTTTTGTTTTAAGTAAAATTTAGTTTCTTCTCATTAGTACAATCTCGGTGATTTTTTTTTTTTAAAAGAAAGGGAGAAATTTTGAAATAATTTTTGACAAAAAGGATTTACTTTTCCTTTTAAGATTAAAGTCTCTATGTTTATTTTATTTATTTATATTTTTTAGTTTATTTATTTATTATTATTATTATTTTTTCTCTCTTTTCTTTTGAGACATAGCGTTGCATATTTAGTCAAGTTGTATCTTAGGGTCGCACGTGCATTAAAAGTATGTTTTAGGATCATTATATCTTAAGATTAGTAGTGTCGACTTTCGAGAGGATTGCGAATGCCTCCGTGCAGGCACATGAAGATCTTTGCTAGTTTATTTTCTCACGTTTATCTCATCATTTTTTTTGTTTTTGTGTGTTTTTCCTTATATTCTCTCTTTACTTTGTCGTTTAGTAGTAAATGGTTAGGCGGAGTAATGTCGACCTTCGAGGGGATTGTGAATGCCCCCGTGTAGGCGCATGAAAGTCTACACATCTTTCTTTTTCTAAAATAGTTTAGTTTTCTTTTTTGAAAGGGAACAAAATGAATGCCAATGTACCTATTGAGTCAATACGGTCTGATGAGCTAATAATTATGCTACAATGGGCAGACCAGCTGCAACTAAGACACAGGGACACTCTATCCTCATTTAGTGAAGTATCATTACCTTCTTCATGTTAAGTCCAATTAATTCCTAATGAGCTAGGGAAATTGAAGACGATTTGGGAAGGCTTCATACCAGAACATCGACTTTTGTTCTCAAGAAAATACGGTCATATAGCACATCTGATGTACATTCCAATTAATTGTTTCGCCGTACAAGCTTTGGTGGACTTCTGGGCTCCTGCGTATAGATGCTTCACATTCAAAGACATGGATCTAGTATCTACCATACAAGAATAACAAACAATGTTAGGTACTCCAGTGAAGGTCGGGGATACAGTCTATGGTTTTAATCCTTAACTCACAGTAGGAAGGGACTTATCTAAATTACTTTCAGTACAGGCAATCGAAAAATCATACAGTTAGGACATTTCTACGAGAAGGAATTCGTGCAAACGACTATTTCCCAAATATCCGAGATGCTCCGGAGAGTACCACAAACATCTGTAATGTATAGACAAATTTTATATAGCTACCTCACATCATAGTCTTTTGAACATACTACTTTTTGTGTCCATAAGGACTCGAAAAAAAAATACAATTAGGAAATTACAATGAGAAGGAATTGGTGCATACTTCTATTTCTAAAACATCCGAGAACCTCCAGAATGTACAACAAACATCCGAAATGTCTTGTCAAATTTTATGAAACTTCCTCGGAACATACTCTTTTGAACATACCACTTTTGGTGTTTATCAGGTTTCGATAGAAAAACATACAGTTAGGACAATCCTACGAGAAGGAATTCGTGCAAACGACTATTTCCCAAATATCCGGGATGCTTCGGAGAGTACCACAAACATCTGTAATGTATAGACAAATTTTATATAGCTACCTCACATCATACTCTTTTGAACATACTACTTTTTGTGTCCATAAGGACTCGAAAAAAAAAACATACAATTAGGTAATTACAATGAGAAGGAATTGGTGCATACTTCTATTTCTCAAACATCCGGGATCCTCCAGAGAGTACAACAAACATCCGAAATGTCATGTCAAATTTTATGAAACTTCCTCGGATCTTACTCTTTTGAACATACCACTTTTTTTTTATCAGGTTTCGATAATAAAACATACAGTTAGGACATTTCTACAAGAAGGAATTCGTGCAAACTACTATTTCCCAAATATCGGGATGCTCCGGAGAGTACCACAAACATCTGTAATGTATAGACAAATTTTATATAGCTTCCTCACATCATACTCTTTTGAACATACTACTTTTTGTGTTCTTAAAGACTCGAAAAAAAAAACATACAAATAGGTAATTTCAATGAGAAGGAATTGGTGCATACTTCTATTTCTCAGACATCCGGGATCCCCCAGAATGTACAACAAACATCCGAAATGTCTTGTCAAATTTTATGAAACTTCCTCCGAACTTACTCTTTGGAACATACCACTTTTGGTGTCTATCAGGTTTCGATAGAAAAACATACAGTTAGGACAATCCTACGAGAAGGAATTCGTGCAAACGACTATTTCCCAAATATCCGGGATGCTCCGGAGAGTACCACAAACATCTGTAATGTATAGACAAATTTTATATAGCTACCTCACATCATACTCTTTTGAACATACTACTTTTTGTGTCCATAATGACTCGAAAAAAAAAACATACAATTAGGTAATTACAATGAGAAGGAATTGGTGCATACTTATATTTCTCAAACATCAGGGATCCTCCAGAGAGTAAAACAAACATTCGAAATGTCATGTCAAAGTTTATGAAACTTCCTCGGATCTTACTCTTTTTAACATACCACTTTTGGTGTCTATTAGGTTTCGATATAAAAACATACAGTTAGGACATTTCTACGAGAAGGAATTCGTGCAAACTACTATTTCTCAAATATCTGGGATGCTCCGGAGAGTACCACAAACATCTGTAATGTATAGACAAATTTTATATAGCTTCCTCACATGATACTCTTTTGAACATACTACTTTTTGTCTCCATAAGGACTCGAAAAAAAAACATACAATTAGGTAATTTCGATGAGAAGGAATTGGTGCATACTTCTATTTCTCAAACATCCGGGATCCATCAGAGAGTACAACAATTATCCGAAATGTCACGTCAAATTTTATGAAACTTCCTAAGAACTTACTCTTTTGAACATACCACTTTTGATGTCTATCAGGTTTCGATAGAAAAACATACAGTTAGCACATTTCTAACGAGAAGGAATTCGTGCAAACTACTATTTCCCAAATATCTGGGATGCTCCGGAGAGTACCACAAACATCTGTAATGTATTGACAAATTTTATATAGCTTCCTCACATGATACTTTTTTGAACATACTACTTTTTGTCTCCATAAGGACTCGACAAAAAAAACATACAATTAGGTAATTACAATGAGAAGGAATTGGTGCATACTTCTATTTCTCAAACATCAGGGATCCTCCAGAGAGTACAACAAACATCCGAAATGTCATGTCAAATTTTATGAAACTTCCTCGGATGTTACTCTTTTTAACATACCAGTTTTGGTGTCTATCAGGTTTCGATATAAAAACATACAGTTAGGACATTTCTACAAGAAGGAATTTGTGCAAACTACTATTTTCCAAATATCCGGGATGCTCCGGAGAGTACCACAAACATCTGTAATGTATATACAAATTTTATATAGCTGCCTCACATGATACTGTTTTGAACATACTACTTTTTGTCTCCATAAGGACTCGAAAAAAAAAAACATACAATTAGGTAATTTCGATGAGAAGGAATTGGTGCATACTTCTATTTCTCAAACATCCGGGATCCTCCAGAGAGTACAAAAAACATCCGAAATGTCTTGTCAAATGTCTTGTAAGCTCCGAGGAAGGTTCATAAAATTTGACAAGACATTTCGGATGTTTGTTGTACTCTCTGGAGGATCCCGGATGTTTGAGAAATAGAAGTATGCACCAATTCCTTCTCATTGAAATTACCTAATTGTATGTTTTTTTTTCGAGTCCTTATGGAGACAAAAAGTAGTATGTTCAAAAGAGTATCATGTGAGGAAGCTATATAAAATTTGTCTATACATTACAGATGTTTGTGGTACTCTCCGGAGCATCTCGGATATTTGGGAAATAGTAGTTTGCATGAATTATTTCTCGTAGAAATGTCCTAACTGTATGTTTTAATATCGAAACCTGATGACACCAAAAGTGGTATGTTAAAAAGAGTAAGATCCGAGGAAGTTTCATAAAATTTGACATGACATTTCGGATGTTTGTTGTACTCTCTGGAGGATCCCGGATGTTTGAGAAATAGAAGTATGCACCAATTCCTTCTCATTGTAATTACCTAATTGTATAATATATAATATATAGGCTAAATTATAGAAAATACCCCTAAATTATGGGTTTTGTTTCAATAATACCCTTAAACTTTAAAAAGTTTAAATAATACCCCTAATTTTAAAAAAATGTTCAAAAATTCCCTTACTATTAAGTTTTGGATGGAAAACGTTAAAGTTTCGTTTCAATAATACCTATGAACTTTAAAAAGTTTCAAACATACCCCTGACCTTTCACAATTTATAGAGAAAACACTTTGGGAGAGATTGTACCATTTGTACATTGTGTCAGGACTGACATCAATATAGTGCCGAGTTCGATGGCTTATATGAGAGGAAAAATTTTCCTACGTCGCCATTGAATGGTTGCCACGTACCATTATTCTTTCAATGAAACTAGATTTTCATGTGGGCTCTACCAATTTAAAAGGCATCCATTCCTTAATTTTGATTTTCTCTGTCCCTCGTTTCTCTCTCTATCAAACGGTGGAGGAAGATTTTTCATGGTAAGCTCTTGCTTGTAAAAACCACAAACGAACACTTCCTTCTCTGATTTTGCTGGAAAGATTGAAGCTTTTTTTCTTTATTGTAGATTATTCCCAAAGAATTTGCAGAGAAATATTTACCTAATGAGTTTGGAATAATCAAACTTCAAACCACAAATGGTAGAAATTGGCTACTTTTGTACAAATGGAGTCGAAATTGAGGTAGTTTTGCTTACATTTCAACTGGGTTGAAGCATTTTGTAGAGGAGAACTTTCGAAAGAAAAGGATTATGGATTCTTCCAATTGATTAACTAAGGAAAATTTTTATTCATGAAATTACAAGACATCCCTCCCTCCCCTTCCACTTCACTAGTTTCCATTCCATCAAAATGGAAAAATTTCTAGTCCTGAACTACTTCCGGTTCGCCCATGGAAAAAGAGAAGAACGAGAAGGACCTTGAGAGAGAGAAACAAAGGAGAGAAAAGGAAAATTAAGGAATCAATTACATTTAAAATTGTGGGGCCCACATCAAAATTAACTTTAAAATAATGGATACACAGCAACCAATCAATCAAAGTGGTATGCAAAATTTCCATAGTAGGTCTAGAAAATTTCCCCTCAATCGCTTTCAAAACAACAAGTGAAATTTTAACATGTGTCCATAACTTTTATTGCACACGGTTTAATACTTTTATGTCAAATTTAATCATATAGCTTTAGATAAAATTATTAATTAAGTATATTTTGTTTAATAAATTACTTCATGATCTTATTATATATTATATAGTTTTTAAATTAAAGTATAAAAAAGACACAATTATAAGAACTTAATAGACTAAATTTGTTGTCTAATAAAAAAGTTTAATTAATGCAAAAAGATTTTTTTTTATTGTAGATATTTTAAAAATAATAGTAATTGTACCAACATTATTCAAGAATTCATTCGATGCAACTTCCGCAAATAAATTATTTTATTTAATTTATCAGTAAATGACGTGGAGGTATCTTGGGGATTTGGAAGGTGACATTTTTATTGACCTAATGGAAGGGACAATCTTAAAAAAATCTTTGTATAACAAATATTCAAAACTATGATTGTGGATAAGAATGAGTGATAAATGACATGACAAAAAACACCATAATAGATGTGTTATCTTATTTCTTTATATATGATCATGGCATAGATTGCATAAAAATATAATTTAATGGATAAAAAAGAAAGTACAATTCCAAGTTTAATTAGAAACGTAGATAGAATTCTTCAAATTTAATAAACGAAATGTACACCGTACGTGTTTAGAGATATGAAAATATTTTCTAATTGTTAATGTTCTAAAATTTATTAGTTTATCAAGACAAATGAAGATTAAGCCCAAACCATAGGATTGAAATTTAAAATGTTTAACATAAGGAGCAAAGTAGACAAAAAATTTTGGTAGTACAATAATACGTGGATCAAAAGTGATCACTTGGTTCAATTTGGCCTTTAGATAAGACCAAACCGTTTTGAAGAAAGCTAGAACAATAGTGTAATGATAAGAAATACGATGACATTTGTATTTCAACATGCGTGGAAAAGATTTATATGTATGATATTTGGTTCCCAAGGTTTGAGCTTTGTTTCAATTTTTTGTTTTCTAAGCCTCGAAGCTTTTCATTTTATGTCTAATAAGTCATTGAATTTTCGAAAATGTGAAATAGGATATATGCCCCTGTTAAACACAAATTTGAAATCTCGATGATTCGGTAGACACTTTGAAATATCTATTAGACACTTGATTGTAATTGCAATTACAACAACCACTATAAATTAGGGAGAGATTGTACCTTTTGTACATTATTTCAGGACTAACATCAATACAGTGCCAAGTTCGATGGATTATATGAGAGGAAACTTTTTCCTACCTCCCATTTAATGGTTGCCACGTATCCATTATTCTTTTAAACTAAATTTTTATGTGGGCTCTACCAATTTAAATGACATCCATTCCTTAATTTTCATTTTCTCTCTCCCTCGTTTCTCTCTCTATCAAACGGTGGAGGAAGATTTTACATGGTAAGCTCTTGCTTGTACAAACCCACAAACGGACACTTCCTTCTCTGATTTTTCTAGAAAGATTGAAGCTTTTTTTTCTAATTGTAGATTATTCCCAAAGAATTTGCAGAGAAATATTTACCTAATGAGTTTGGAATAATCAAACTTCAAACCTCAGATGGTAGAAATTGGCCAATTTTGTACAAATGGAGTCGAAATCGAGGAAGTTTTGCATACATTTCAGCTGGGTGGAAGCGTTTTGTAGATGAAAATCTTTCAAAAGAAAAGGATTATGGATTCTTCCAATTGATTAAGAAAAGTAAATTTTTATTCACGACATTACAAGAGATCCCTCCCTCTCCTTCCCCTTCAATGGTTTCCATTCCATCAAAATGGAAAAATTTCTAGTCCAAAACTACCTCCAGTTCGCCCATGTCAATAGAGAAGAAGGAGAAGTACCTTGAGAGAGAGAAACGAAGAAGAGAAAAGGAAAATTAAGGAATCAATTACAGTTCATTTTGTGGGGCCCACATCAAAATTAAGTTTAAAAGAATGGACGTGTAGCAAGCATTCAATCATAGAGGTATGCAAAATTTCCATAGTAGGTCTACAAATTTTCCCCTCAATCACTTTCAAACATGTTAACATGTGTCCATAACTTTTATTGCACATGGTTTGATATTTTTATGTCAAATTTAATCATATAAAAAGTTTAATTTATACAAAAAGATTTTTTTATTGTAGATATTTTAAAAACAATTATAATTGTACCAACATTATTCAAGAATTTATTCGATTCAACTTCCCCAAATATATTTTTTTTATTTAATTAATCAATAAATGACGTGGAGGTGTCTTGGGGGTATGAAAGGTGAAATTTTATTTGACATAATCAGTGGCAAATCTAGAACTTTATGTAAATGGGGCTTGATATATTTTGAATTTCGTTTGTTCACTACTATAAATGTGGGATTTCATGACTTTAAAAAATGGTTGTAACCACATTCTGTTATTCTTTTTTTCAAACTTTGAATCAACCATCAAAGAAAGAGTATCAATGCACCTCAAAAAAAAATTCATTATTTTGTGTTTTATGATTGTTTCTTGCAGTCAACAATAAACTATTACTAGCATTCATAAACTGTTACTGTCAAATTTTCTATGACAATTTATCATTGTCAATAAATAACTCAAGAATTTGACTTTTCTATCAAGATATAGATATTAACAACAGTAAATAACCATCAACAAAATGTTTATATTGACATTGCGCCATTGTCACATAAAACATTAATAATGTTACCTTTTTAGTACCAAGAATACCTTAATTAGGACACGTTTTTTACGTCACATGTATTTCTTGGATTACTATATATCTTATTGTAAAAAAAAAAATTCATACGATGACACCTATCTATCGTCATAGAAGTTCGATTGATGACAATATTACATTGTCAAGTAAATACATCTCACGATAGTTTTGTTAAATGTCAAAGAAATGCTTATAATGATGAAAATTATTTGTTTGATACCTCATAGCATGCAAAATAGTGCATGGCTTAGTTTTATGCTAGTTTTGCTATGATTTTGTGTGCTTTCATGTATTTTTATGTTTATTTCTTAGAAATCAAGCATTCAGAGCAAAACCGCAGAATTGTAAGATAATTGGACAAATTTGATAAACTTAAGTCTATATTTGAGGATTCAAGTGTTGAAGAGAAAGGACAAGGTAATTTGACGCGAGAGTATGGCGTTGCAATGCCATTTGAGATGCATGTCAACCTTGAAAACTCAAAGGCACAGAGTTGCAACACTGCTTATAGCGTTGCAACGCTGGTTGAAGAAGATTTTTTCCTTCTTTGCAAAATTTAAGGACAGCGTTGCAACGCTTTCTTCGACTCTATTTAAGGAACTTTTTCATTCGAGCAAAGAGAGCCGTTTTGAGAGCCTAAAACCCTAATTTCAATAAGGAGCATTGTTTTGGGACTTAGAGAGCAGTTTGGAGAGCTAAAGAGGAGACTCAAGGCTAGAGATCGCGGGACATCATGACAAGAACGAGTGTGAAAAGCGTCGTCCAATTTTTCTTTTTTCCCTTTACTTTGTTTCTTTCAATTTTAGGATTCTTTTGAGCTGAACCTTTTGTATTAACTCGAGTATTTCAAAATCTTGGATGGTTGTGATAGTAGAACTTACATTTGATTTTGAGTTGTTATATATCTTAACGTTATTTATGCATCCTTATGTTTATGCTCGTAACTTTTGGCTAAAGTTAGTTTTTAGAATTTGAGTTTTAGCTTGAAAGAGTAGAACTTGAATTGAGATGTGGTTGCATAACTAATAACAGAGTATTGCATGAGAATGAGTACTTTGTTATTAGATGTCGTTATAGAAACCTGTTAATGCCATGCATGAGTAGTAAAAATAGACCGAAAGGGTGATTTATTACTTATCGATGAGTTCAATTGAGCTTGAAAAGGCCAACTAGATAGATTAGAAATTCTTGACTTATAGTGTTGCATGTTATAACTTTTCTTAGTCAAATTAAGTTTGTGTTTCATGTTAATTCAATCACCAATGTCTCTCTAGCTAAATGGACTCCAACCTTGTAAATATTTAGCTTACTTTTATATTCTTGTTTCAATCTAAGTTTAGGTTCTCTAAATAAAATTAGGTGTGAGTAACTATGGATGACCCTGGCCACTATTATTGCAAAATATTTTGAGGTATGTTTTATAAATTAATATGATAAGAGCCTTCGACAAGCCATTCATCAAATTGACGCTGTTGCCGGGGATTGACATATTTTAATTTAATTAATATCATGGTGAACGTGCTTGATCTTAATTTAGAGTGTAAATAATGTATGTGTGTATAATTTTCTTCTTTTGTTTTTCCTTGTATATGTGAATAGTTGTGTAGTGTTTATTTTTCTTGTTTTAATTGTAGTTCTCTTATTTTAATTTTTTTTGTTGTGTAAATTATGTATATTTTGTGTATTAGAGTTTTTTTTTTTTTTTGGGTTTTGTTGTATATTATGTTGTATATTATCCTTGTATAATTTTTGTAGATTATGTATTTTAAGTGTAATATATGTATACTATTTCTCTTGTGTTTTTTCTTGTTGTTTAGTTGAATTTCCTATACTCTATAAAATACTTTGTTTCCTTGTTTTTGTTTTGCTTTTGTTAAGTTCCTTTGTTTCATTTTGTGTGTAGTTTTTTTTAGTTAGTATCGTTTTAGTTTTTCTTTCTACTTGTTTTTGTTACTAGGCTCATTTGGATTGTGCTTGAAACAACAAGAATGCCTCACAAACCTGATAGCGTAGGTATTGTAAACCAGGAAGTAAATTTCATTTGTAATGCATTAGATTAATTAATTATAGAGCAAGATGATATGTTAGATGCCACTTTAGATGATGATTTTGATAAATCTAAAATGATAGAATCACTTGCATTAGAGTTTAAACATTTACCTGAACATCTTTGTTATGCTTTCCTAGGCAGGTTTTCAACTTTTCCTATCATTATTTCTACTAAATTAAATAAAGAGGAAGAAGAAAAGTTGATAAAAGTCTTAAGTAAGCATAAGTCTGCATTAGGATGATCCATCAATGACATTAAATGTATTAGTCCATCCATAGTCATGCATAAGATGTCACACCCCCTCCCGAACTACCTGTTATCTTAGCTCGGAGGAAGGCGTGAAGCCAACAGGCATCGTTTCACTTCTTAACGATACCTATGACCCTTTTAATTCCTGATAAACAACCATACCTATAAACGAAATACTTTACATATCACACAGCGGAACCCTGGAAAATTTCTACATATGCACACGGAGCAGATATAGTTCAAAACCTCACTTGAACAATCCAAACACAACCACTCGTTGTTTACACAACCACGACCACTAGTGCATACACAAATGAAACTATACGTTCCTTTTAAGTTATCTACACTACGAGCAGACTCGCTATATAATACCACCCACGTACAAAGTATCTAACTCTGAGAACCCTCGGCGGCGATGGCAGGATCTCAGGCACTGGGAGCTCGATCTCTACCTGAAAAGTTGGAAAAGCATTGAAAGAATGAGCTGGGAAGCTCAGTGAGTGACTGAGTTTAAAACTATTAACTCGTAAATCATAACATATAACATCAATAGCTTTTACAAAAGTCCAGCAAATGTGTCAAAAATATTAACCATTTTAAACATATGACAAATTAGTTGTGTAAGACTAGCCCAGTACAATCAATGTTCATTTTACGATGTAGTGGGGCCCGCCTAGCACTCCCATCGTCTTTGTCGTAGTGGGGCTCGCCCAGCACTCACGACAGCATTGTTGTCACGGAGTACACTCAACGTCGACAACAGAAAATGACCTGTGTGCACACGGTACTATACAACCTCGGGCTCAGTATCTCAACCATTAACTCATTCAGGTCTCAGAGAAACACATGAAAACCTTTAACAGTTCTTGCTAACACATGTAGACTTGGAATTAAGGTATTTCTTCTAATTTCAGAAAATCAGTAAACATATGCTCACAACGAACAATTTAAATCATTTTTAGGAAACCATATATGCTTATGAATATGTGTTCAAGAGACCATAAATTTTTAAGCTACATCATTCTTAGGAAGTCCTTTCTTTTCATGAACACAAGTTCAAGCATAGAACTTATTTTCAGAATTCATTTTGTCACTCACAGCGTTAATATTAGATTCTCGGTCCGTAAATTTGTCCTATTTCTTCTTGGCCTGCCAAATAAACAAAACCAAGCATTAGAATCTTGACCTCACGAACTTAAGGCCTAGGGTTGCAAAAAACCCTCCCATCTATTTCCTGCACTTTACAGATTTTATACCCTAAACTCACACACCTATAACTTTTCCACTACTTGCTCAAAAATGATGTTATTTATAAAAAACTCTTCCTTTTTGAACCCTCTAAAACTTATCTGAAGGAATGAAATTGAAATTCCTAAAGGATATGTCCGTAAATACCTCGAAAGCTACTTCCTACAAAATAGGTTTCTGCACTTTCCAGACTCGTTTCCCTGCTGCACCCTGAACTTAACATGAATTTTAAAGCAACTTCTAGTCAATGTATAACCACGACTTCTGCATGAAAGTTATAGGAAATTAAATCATCTTTCCAACCATACCTAATACAGCTTCTAATTCGAAGTCCACAGATCAGAACATCCAAAAAAAATAGAGGTTCCCCGGATTTGACAGCAAAAACATTCCTTCAAATCCCTCTTCACAAATCATTAACATAACATCAGATTTTGCTCGATCTTCCTTCACGCAATTTGTTTGAAAATGAGTTAACTTTCCAGAAAATCAAACCTCACCTCTTAATTCTTCTTGTGGAGCTCAAAACAACCCAAATATCAGCAGTGAGCAGGATTGATCACCAAATCTGCCATGCAACCTTGAATTGAATCTTCTCCCTTTCTTTTTTAACTTCAAAACTAAGAAAATCCTCCTTCCTCTCTTTCTCTCATCCTCTTCCACGAAATGCCCTGTTTTTCTTTAATAAAAAAGAAGCAAATGGGAGAAAATGGGTTAAAAAAAACTTATTTAATTATTTTTTGGTGGTGAGTGCTCCAAAGTTTATCCATTCCCACATTTCTTTTTCCTTTTCTTTTCTTTTTTTTTTTTTTTTAAACAAAACATACACCTTCCACTTTCCATTTCTCTTTTGTTTTAGTTTCTTCTTTTTCTTTTTTTTTTTTTTTTTTTTAGAAAAAGCAATACAACACATTCCACCTTTCTTTCTCTTTTTTTTTATTTTAACAAGCTTACCAATACATTTTTTTCTTAAGAATTTTCAAGGAGGGATTCCGGGTTTACAACTTACCTCCCTCTTAAGAAATTTCGTCCTCGAAATTGAGTAGTTCTTAGATGAAAAGCGTCGGGTAACTCTTCCTCATTTGGTCTTCTGGTTCCCAGGTTGCCTCCTCCACTCCGTGATGTCTCCAAAGAACCTTCACGAGTGGGATCGTCTTGTTTCTCAGAACCTGTTATTTCCTATCAAGGATTTAAACTGCATCCTCTATGTAGCTCAAATCTTCCTCCAGCTCAACTGGTTGTGCTTGCAACACATGTGTCGAATCTGGAATATACTTCCTCAACATGGACACATGGAAGACATCATGCACTCGAGATAGTTCTGCTGGCAACTCAAGTCCGTACGCTGCTGGCCCAACTCGTTTTGTTATCTGATAAGGACCAATATACCTAGGGCTCAGCTTACCCTTCCGACCAAAACGAAGGACACCTCTCCACGGAGATAATTTCAAGAAAACTTCATCCCCGACCTGGAATTCTAAGTCTCTTCGCCGCTTATCTGCATAGCTCTTCTGACGATCTTGAGCTACTTTAAGATTTTCTCTAATCATCTTCACATTGTCTGTCGTAACCTGTACCAACTCAGGTCCGATTAGCTTCCGTTCCCCCACTTCGTTCCAACACACGGGAGTTCTACATGGTCTTCCATACAAAGCCTCAAACGGTGCCATGCCGATACTAGTCTGATAGCTGTTATTATAAGCGAACTCCATAAGTGATAAGTGGGTATCCCAACTTCCTTTAAACTGAAGGACACATGCTCTCAACATGTCCTCTAAGGTCTGGATGGTCCTCTCTGACTGACCATCTGTTTGGGGGTGGAACGCTGTGCTGAAATTCAATTTCGTCCCCATAGCTTTCTGTAAACTAGGCCAGAACTTAGATGTAAATCTCGGATCTCTATCTGAAACTATGGACACTGGCACTCCGTACTGACTCACAATCTTGTCGACGTATAGCTTAGCAAGCTGATCAAGTGTATACGTTGCTTTAATCGGTATAAACCGTGCTGTCTTAGTGAGTCTATCCACTATTACCCAAATACCATCATGTCCACCAGAACTACGTGGTAATCCAAAAAGGAAATCCATAGTGATATGCTCCCATTTCCACTCCGGCACTGGCAGTGGATTAAGGAGTCCCCCTGGCCTCTGTCTAACTGGTTTAACCTGTTGGCAAATTAAACATTTATCAGCATAATTAGCTATCTCCCGCTTCATCCCAGGCCACCAAAACGATCCCTTTAAAGTTTTGTACATCTTGGTGCTTCCTGGATGCATAGCGTAAGCTGAACTGTGAGCTTCCTCTAGTAAAGCATCTTTAAGCTCACTAATATTCGGAACGCATAGTCTTCCTTGCTTCAATATAGCTCCATCTGCTCCTATCAGAAACTCCCCCTCTGGGTCCTGTTTGGACTTCCCAAACCTCTTCTGCAAGTCCCTATCCTCGGCCTGTTTCCTCACAATCTCTGCTATAAGCGAAGGCCTGACATGAAATTGAACCAAGAGACTTCCTGAATCCTCTGCAGTCACAACCGCCTTTGAACCTCTTAGCGTACTTAAGAAGGTTGCTCGCATACCACATAAAGCATCCCTAGGAAGTCTCGACTTCCTACTTAATGCATCTGCTACTACGTTTGCCTTACCTGGATGGTATTCTATAGTACAATCATAATCTTTAATCAGTTCTAGCCATCGTCTCTGTCTCATATTCAACTCTTTCTGATCAAAGGTATATGTCAGACTCTTATGATCCGTGAAAATGTGGCACTTCTCACCGAACAAATAATGCCTCCAGATCTTCAATGCTAAAACAACTGCTGCTAGTTCAAGATCATGGGTAGGGTAAGTACACTCGTGCTTTTTCAATTGCCTTGACGCATAAGCTATTACCTTTCCTTCTTGCATGAGCACACACCCTAATCCTTGCCTCGAAGCGTCACAGTAAATCACATACTCTTTCCCCGTTACCGGAAGTGCCAGGATAGGTGCTGTTACTAATCTCTTCTTCAGCTCCTGAAAACTCTGTTCACACTTATCTGACCACTCAAACTTAGCATTCTTCCTTGTCAAAGCTGTTAAGGGTAATGCTAGTCGTGAGAAATCCTCAACAAACCGTCTGTAGTATCCTGCCAAGCCTAGGAAACTACGTACCTCTGTCGCACTAGCTGGTCTCTCCCAGTTGACCACAGCTTCCACTTTCTGCGGATCCACACTAACTCCATTTGCCGAAACAATATGCCCTAAAAACACTACCTGATTCAACCAAAACTCACATTTGCTAAATTTAGCGTACAACTGTTTATCACGTAGTGTTTGTAGAACAATCCTCAGATGTTTCTCATGGGCTTCCCTGTCAATTGAGTAAACTAGTATGTCATCGATGAACACTATCACAAACTGATCCAAATACTGATGGAAAATCCTGTTCATGAGATCCATGAAAACTGCTGGCGCATTTGTTAAACCGAATGGCATTACTAAAAATTCATAATGCCCGTACCTCGTTCTGAATGCCGTCTTAGGAATGTCTGATTCCCTAACCTTTAACTGATGGTATCCTGATCTTAAATCAATCTTAGAGAACACTGATGCTCCCCTTAACTGGTCAAACAAGTCATCTATGCGTGGTAGAGGATACTTGTTACGTATCGTAACCTTGTTTAACTGCCTATAGTCAATGCATAATCTTAGAGTACCATCTTTCTTCTTTACGAATAACACTGGAGCTCCCCAAGGCGATACACTAGGTCTGATGTATCCCTTGTCAACTAGTTCTTGTAATTGTATCTTCAGTTCCTTGAGCTCGCTTGGTGCCATTCTATACGGCGCTCGCGAAATAGGTGCTGATCCTGGTAACAAATCGACAGTGAACTCAACTTCCCTATCAGGTGGCAAACCCGACAGATCAGCTGGAAAAACATCAAGAAACTTGTTCACGACAAGAACATCTTCTGGTTTTAGCTTTCCTTCCTGCACTTCTACTACGTGTGCAAGAAACGCCGTGCAACCCTTTCTCAACAACTTTTATGCTTTTAAAGCTGAAATTAAACTCGTAGGAATAATCTTTCTTTCGCCCCTGAAAACCACTTCAGCCAAACCTGGTTTCCTGAAAATCACTTCCTTTCTATGGCAATCCATGGAAGCATAATGAGTAAATAAGAAATCCATCCCTAAAATTACATCTAACACCTGCAGCTCTAATGGAAGAAGATCCACTAACATACTGAGACCTTCTACTAAAACCTCACAATCCCGCAGCACTTCATTGACTAGTAAAGCATCACCAACTGGAGTGTATATAACTAACTTCTCAAATAAAGGCTATAGCTTCCTATTTAGTTTCTTTAGGAACATACTAGAAACAAAGGAATGCGTAGCACCTGAATCTACTAAAACACGTGCAGGTACATTACAAATAGAAATCGTACCAGTAATAACATCTGGTGCATCCTCTGCTTCTTGCTGAGTCATAGCGTAAACCTTTCCTTGCTGTCTAGGTCTCCCTACAACTCCTTTCTATCTAGCACCACTGGTGCCCTCCCCTGCAGCTACTGGAACCCTCGGCTGCTCAACCGTCTGGGACTCAACCCCAGGTCTCTCTGTGCGACCACTCTCAGCTGTGGACAATCTCTCTTGAAATGCCCTGGTTGTCCGCACTGGTAGCACACACCGGCACCAACAAGACAATGGCCCCGATGATTCTTGCCACAATTCATACATGGGGTTCTCCTCGTCACACTGGCAATAGACTCTTGCCCTGCCTGCGGTCTTGTTACAAATCTAGCAGACTGATTGGGTGCTCTCTAACTCTGCCTCTGATAGGTACTACCCATACTCGTATGCCTCGATGCCTGGCCACCAGATCGGTTCTTAAAGTCCTGACGACTTGAAACATTCACCCCAGGTGTGAACCTTCGCTGCTCACGACCTCGGAAGCTACTAGCCGTCGAAGCCCCACGACTAGGCTCCACTACTGACTTCAATTCTGCTATACTCTGCTCCACACGTAGGGCAGTCTCTACTAGCTGGGAAAAGTCCGTCCATTTTGCGATAGCTGTGACCGGGGTACGTATCTCAAAACGCAACCCTCTTTCAAACCTTCGACACCTGTCACTCTTAGATGCCACAATCACATCAGCATACCGGGACAACTCGGTATACTTCCTCTCATACTCGGCCACTGAAAGCGACCCTTGCTTCAACTCTAAGAACTCATCCCTCTTTGCCTCACGATACGTGATAGGGTAATACTTGTCTTCGAATATGCCTCTAAAAGAATTCCAATCCATGGTACGTGCATCATTACGCCTGGCTAGTATCGATTTCCACCATCCTTCTGCCTCCTTCTACAGCAGAAATGTTGCCAACTTGACCTTTCGCTCCTCAGGACAAGTCATCACATCAAAGCATTTCTCCAGCATATTCAACCAAACCTCGGCATCAGCTGGGTCTGTGGAACCCTCAAACACTGTGGCTCCTAGTTTCTTCAGGCGTTCTATTCCATATGTTTTCTCTGGATCACTTGGCCATGCTCTCTCTGGCCTACCTTCCTCCTGTGAGGAACTAGCATGCTGCTCGTTTCCTGCCCTAGTCTGAACTCTCGGGGCACTAGATCCCCTCACAGATTGGCCTTGGGTAGGATCCTGCGTCCCATCCTGATCCTGCCTGCGTTGTCTACTAGTACGTGGTGGCATGACTCCTATAACATATCAATATATTAGACATGCTATGGATACTTAACTCAAATGCACAATACTTAACTCAAATGCACAATACTAAACTTCTACTCATTTTCTAGTCCTGATTGGACTTACTCTTGTCCTTACTTGGACCATGCTTTACTAGTTCTATCTGAACTAATTCATTAACATGCCCTCTACTTCCTAATTTTTCCTTAGAGTTAACTCGCTCTATCTCGTTTCCCACGGAGCTAACTGCTCTGATACCAAGTTTGTCACACCCCCTCCCGAACTACCTGTTATCTTAGCCCGGAGGAAGGCATGAAGCCAACAGGCATCGTTTCACTTCTTAACGATACCTATGACCCTTTTAATTCCTGATAAACAACCATACCTGTAAACGAAATACTTTACATATCACACAGCGGAACCCTGGAAAATTTCTACATATGCACACGGAGCATATATAGTTCAAAACCTCACTTGAACAATCCAAACACAACCACTCGTTGTTTACACAACCACGACCACTAGTGCATACACAAATGAAACTATACGTTCCTTTTAAGTTATCTACACTACGAGTAGACTCGCTATATAATACCACCCACGTACAAAGTATCTAACTCTGAGAACCCTCTGCGGCGATGGCAGGATCTCAGGCACTGGGAGCTCGATCTCTACCTGAAAAGTTGGAAAAGCATTGAAAGAATGAGCTGGGAAGCTCAGTGAGTGACTGAGTTTAAAACTATTAACTCGTAAATCATAACATATAACATCAATAGCTTTTACAAAAGTCCAGCAAATGTGTCAAAAATATTAACCATTTTAAACATATGACAAATTAGTTGTGTAAGACTAGCCCAGTACAATCAATGTTTATTCTACGATGTAGTGGGGCCCGCCTAGCACTCCCATCGTCTTTGTCGTAGTGGGGCTCGCCTAGCACTCACGACAGCATTGTTGTCACGGAGTACACTCAACGTCGAAAACAGAAAATGACCTGTGTGCACACGGTACTATACAACCTCGGGGTCAGTATCTCAACCATTAACTCATTCAGGTCTCAGAGAAACACATGAAAACCTTTAACAGTTCTTGCTAACACATGTAGACTTGGAATTAAGGTATTTCTTCTAATTTCAGAAAATCAGTAAACATATGCTCACAACGAACAATTTAAATCATTTTTAGGAAACCATATATGCTTATGAATATGTGTTCAAGAGACCATAAATCTTTAAGCTACATCATTCTTAGGAAGTCTTTTCTTTTCATGAACACAAGTTCAAGCATAGAATTTATTTTCAGAATTCATTTTGTCACTCACAGCGTTAATATTAGATTCTCGGTCTGTAAATTTGTCCTATTTCTTCTTGGCCTGCCAAATAAACAAAACCAAGCATTAGAATCTTGACCTCACGAACTTAAGGCCTAGGGTTGCAAAAAACCCTCCCATCTATTTCCTGCACTTTACAGATTTTATACCCTAAACTCACACACCTATAACTTTTCCACTACTTGCTCAAAAATGATGTTCTTTATACCAAACTCTTCCTTTTTGAACCCTCTAAAACTTATCTGAAGGAATGAAATTGAAATTCCTAAAGGATATGTCCGTAAATACCTCGAAAGCTACTTCCTACAAAATAGGTTTCTGCACTTTCCAGACTCGTTTCCCTGCTGCACCCTGAACTTAACATGAATTTTAAAGCAACTTCTAGTCAATGTATAACCACGAATTCTTCATGAAAGTTATAGGAAATTAAATCATCTTTCCAACCATACCTAATACAGCTTCTAATTCGAAGTCCACAGATCAGAACATCCAAAAAAAACAGAGGTTCCCCGGATTTGACAGCAAAAACATTCCTTCAATTCCCTCTTCACAAATCATTAACATAACATCAGATTTTGCTCGAGCTTCCTTCACGAAATTTGTTTGAAAATGAGTTAAATTTCCAGAAAATCAAACCTCACCTCTTAATTCTTCTTGTGGAGCTCAAAACAACCCAAATATCAGCAGTGAGCAGGATTGATCACCAAATCTGCCATGCAACCTTGAATTGAATCTTCTCCCTTTCTTTTTCAACTTCAAAACTAAGAAAATCCTCCTTCCTCTCTTTCTCTCATCCTCTCCCACGAAATGCCCTGTTTTTCTTTAATAAAAAAGAAGCAAATGGGAGAAAATGGGTTAAAAAAAACTTATTTAATTATTTTTTGGTGGTGAGTGCTCCAAAGTTTATCCATTCCCACATTTCTTTTTCCTTTTCTTTTTTTTTTTTTTTTAAACAAAACATACACCTTCCACTTTCCATTTCTCTTTTGTTTTAGTTTCTTCTTTTTTTTTTTTTTTTTTTTTTTAGAAAAAACAATACAACACATTCCACCTTTCTTTCTCTTTTTTTTTTTTAACAAGCTTACCAATACATTTTTTTCTTAAGAATTTTCAAGGAGGGATTCCGGGTTTACATAAGATACTTATGGAAGATACCTTTAATCCATCAGTAGAAGCCTAGAGGGGACTTAATCTTGCAATGATAGACATTGTGAAGGCTGGTGTATTGAAACTCTTAAATGCAAGGATTATTTATGCGATTTTTGATAGTTCTTTGGTGAGTCTTGTGCAGTTTTGTTAGGATATGTTTGGGAATGATTTTAGAAATATTGATTTTAGTACAATTGATTAGTTTATAATTCATTTATTAAAAGTGATTTTCATATAATCATTTTAATGTTTGGTTCTACACTTCCAATAGTGATTTTCATACAATTAAAAGTGATTTTCAAAAGGCATGTTTGGGAATGACTTTAAAATAATTGTTTTGAGTTAAGTGATTTAATTATAATAATTTGTTTTAAGTATTTAGTTAAAAATCATTTTAATATTTGATTCAACACTTGTAAAAGTGATTTAAATTTAATTAAAAGTATTTTTTTAAAAATTTATTAATGTTTGTTTTCAAAGGTGATTTTAGAATCATCAAGTTACTAAAAAAAGTATTGGATTTGAGATTTAAAAAAAAAATAGAAGGTACTAGACAAAAGTTATACTGAGAGAACTAAAAATTAAGAGAGAAAATATATAGAGAGAAAATTTTCACAGAGAAAAAAAAATGTTAGAGACACGGAGAGATAAAAATTTTAGAGGGAGGGACAAAAAATTTAGGAAGAGAAAATTTTAATAAAGAGAGCAAAATTCAAATATAGAGAGATAAACAAAAAAAATTGGGCAGAATGATAAAAAACTTAGGAAAAAAAGTTTAATGAAGAGAAAAAAAGTTAAGAGTTAGGGACAAAAAAGTAGAGCAAGAAGTAAAAAATTAGAGAGAAAAAAGTTAAAAAGATACAAAAATTATAGAGAGGAACAAAAAAAAATGGAAATAAAAAAAAGTCAAAGAGAGTTTAAACCATTGGAGAGAAAAAAAGTGAGAAAAATGAATAAAAATTTAAAAAGATAATAAAGTTAGAAATACACATTATAAAAACTTTAGAGAGAGAAAAATTGTGATTTTGTAAACAATGATGGATGAACTCAATGGTAACTATTTTGAGAAAACACAAATTTTAATGGAAATTTAATTTTTTACAAATAATGACGGTTTTTACCCTTCAGCAAAGGTATATTTTTTTAAAATGAAATAATAGTCATTTTAGATCACAATCAATTGACAAATTTCACTTGGGAATCACCTCCCAAGTGATTGATCGGGAATCACTTCAAGTGATTTTGGATACTTCTAAAATCACTTGTTCACCATTGCAAAACATCACAATTTTGAAATATAAGTGATTTTAGGCATGTCAAAAGTGATTTTGGCAATTCTAAAATCACTCCTAAACATGCCCGTAATATATTTCAAAAAATCATTTTATCTTTAATTTCAAAATGAAAATTTAACAGTTTTAGAATTTTAAGTATTTAGAACTTCTACAACAATATAAAAAACTCTCTTATCTTTTTTTTTTTGTTATGAAAGTTTGTGCCTCCTCTTAGTTGGGTTTTTCTTCATTTCTTAATTATCCTCTCCCTAGAGAAAAATAGTTTAGCACACTTAAATTTTGAGTGAATAGTGTTGTTTCAAAAATCACATATCACTTTATAAATAATCTATTCAATTGTAAGTATGAATTATCACCATATTTATTACATATTCAACTATTTTTTTTAGAAAAAAATCAATTTCAATATAAAATAAAATGAAAAGAAAATATTATCAATATGATAAAATAATTATTAAAAATACCACGTGCAAGGTGAGTAGTATCTTTTAGGGGCTGTTTGGCGCGCTGGATTGGAATCAGAAACCCTGGGGTTTCTGATTCCTGTGTTTGGGGTGCAGGGTTGTGTTGGGCTGGTTTACTGAAACCTGTGTTTGGGATGCAGGGTTGGGTTGGGCTGGGTTTGTTTAGTCTGTTTTTTTTTTTTTTTTAATTTTTCAAACTGTTTATTATTTTTTAAAAAAATCTTACACTTTTTGTTCCTACTCCATTTTTTTAACTTCATAATTTTTTTGGTGTGTTACATACCAACTATTTAACCAATTATGTAGAGCAATTGTTACAACTATAGTTCAATTTGAATTATACTATGTGTAGTTTGTATAACTATATGTTATCTCATTCACTCCACTCATGATGACATAAAATTGAAGATTATGCGTAGCAACAGATAATTAATAGTGCAATGTAAGAATGGTGTTGCCAATGGTAAAGTAAAACCAAAAATTAGAACTAAGATCTAGTTTTAAAAATATCATAACACACATTCCAGATGAAATGACAAGAAAATAGAAGTAGTTGTCCAAACACAAATGTAAGTCATAAGAGTGGTAGATGAAAGTGATGAAAAGAGAGTCAGGTTCTAGGTGCTTTCTCCAAAATTTTCACGTAGTAATCATACGTCCAATCTGGGGTGAATGTAAAGAAGGAGTTCAACGTCATACTATCCGAGAGAATAGTCTTTGCAACAGCCATTCAGTCTTGCCTTGTCATCCCTGGGATCGCCTTTAGTTTTGCATATAGCTCATCCACACTGGCCCTTTTAAAATATTGACTAGGTGGTTGGGTCGCTAGGGTGATTGTTGGAGTGGTCGTTGGGGTGGTTGGATTGATGGGGTGTTTGGGTATGCCGAGGTGGTCGCCGGTGGTGATTGCACTGTGGTCAGGTCGCCGGAATGGTCATTGGGTGGTTTTCAACAGTAGTTGTCGGTTCAGCAGTAGTTGTCGGGTCGCTGGAGTGGTCATCAAGGTGGTCATGTAGCCGGAGTGGTCGCTGGAGTGGTCATCAAGGTGGTCATGTAGCCGGAGTGGTCGTTGGGAGGTTGTGGCAGTGGTTGGGTTGTTGGAGTCACCAGGGTGGTCACCAAGTGGTCGTCAACAGTGGTTTTGGGTGGTTGGGTTATCAGATCGTCGGGGTAATCGCCGAAGTAGTCATCATGGTGGTCAAGTCATCAGAGTGGTCACTAGGTCGTTGTCTACGGTGGTTGCTAGGTGGTCAGGTTTTGGAGGTGATCGTCAACTATGGTTGTTGGGTGATCGGGTCATTGAAGTGGTTGTTGTAGGTGGTTCGGGCAAGTCGGGTTGTTTGAGTGGTTGGGTTATCGGGGTGTCTAGTTGTTGGGGTGGTCGAGTCGCAGGGGTAATCGTCAGACTGGTCTCTCGAGTTCTCATCGCAGTGGTTGTCTGAGGTAATCGTCAACGGTGGTCGGGTCACTGATGTAGTCGTCAGAGTTGTTGTTATCGGTGGTTGTTGGGTGGTCGCCGGAGTTGTCATCAGAGTTGTTGTCGAAGTAGTCGCTAGAAATGGAGAATGGTAAATGGAACTGGTCTCTAAAGTTCTCATCGCAGTGGTCGTCAGAGGTAATCATTAGAGGTGATCGGGTCGCCGATGTGGTCGCTGGAGTTGTTATCGGAGTGGTCGCCGGAGTTGTCATCGGAGTGGTCGCCGGAGTTGTCATCGGAGTGGTCGCTGGAGTTGTTGTCGGAGTGGTCGCTGGAGTTGTTGTCGAAGTGGTCGCTGCAGTTGTCATCGGAGTGGTCGTCGAAATTGTTGTCGGAGTGGTCGCAGGAGTTGTCATCATAGTGGTCGCCGGAGTTGTTGTCGGAGTGGTCGCCGGAAATGGAAAACGACAAATGGAAGAGGAAAACATGGCACAAACCCCATGGGGTTGCACTGTTGTAACCCATGGGGTTGTGTTTCAAAACCAAGGGTTTTGAAACACCTTGTGCCAAACATGGTTTTGGGTTTGGAACCCAAACCCATCCCAACCCAAACCCATGGGCCAAACAGCCCCTTAAAAGCTTAAAAAACAAACCGTCAAGTTTGGATTGTACTCGCATTTTATTTTAAAATGTAAAAACCGGTTACCAAACAGATTTCTAACAAATTCCGTGATTTTTTGTTGTTTTTTTAAAACTAAATATTATTTTTAGATTTTCTACCCAACGCCACCTTAATTTTAACTGTGAATCAAATGTTATATAAAGGAAGCAATGGAAGAAGATGGGAAAACACACGTAGAAAAAATGGCATCAATTAGTTTCAAAATGCTTTTGGAACCTGTGCTATGATACTCCTAGGGTTCCATCCTGTGGTCTACCAAACAGATGCTATAAAAGTTGTTGTAGCTGATGTAGGCAAAGACGAATTTGCCATTTTAGAAAAGAAATCAAGCGCCAGCTTTGGAATGCATCGGAAAAGAGTAAAGTTTTCTTCGTTTAGGCCGAATTATTGGAGATCAAACTCATCACCTCCTCCACCATTCACCATTTCAAAGATGAAATCAAGGCCGCCCTATTTTATAATGAAACCAAAAGGCGCACCCCTTGTTTTTTCTAGGCCAAGTCAAAGAACATTGAATTCATTACATCCTTTACCGCGTTTTTCCTCCACGCTTTTAAGTCAGAAATCTAGGTCTGATTATGTAATGCATCCACAAGGCATACCTCGTCCTCCTTCTGAGTCAAATCAAAGGACATCAAATATATCACCTCCTCTACCATGCGCTGCATCCTTCATTTTAAAGAAGGAACCTAAAATGAACTTTGGGATGTTACCAAAAGGTGTACGTATTCCTCCATCTGACCCAAGTCAAAGGACCTCGGACTATCAATCTCCTCCACTGCATGCTCCATCTGTCATTATAAAGAAGGAATCTAGGGTAAATTTTGGAATGTTATCAAAAGGTGTACGTATTCCTCCTTCTGGGCTGAGTCAAGGTACATCAAACTATCCACCTTCCCCTCCCTGTTCTCCATCCATTTTAAAGAAGGAATCAAAGATCAACTTTGGAATGTTACCAAAAGGTGTACGTATTCTTCCATCAGAGGCTAGTGAAAGGACATGAAGCTATCCACCTCTTCAACCACATACTCATTTTGTTATTTTAGAGTAAGAGTCAAAGTTTAATTTTGGAATGTATCCTAGAACACCCATTCCACCATCTGCACCAGGTGGAACGATACCAGAATTATTACCTCATCAACCCCCACTATCATCCCCATCAACTCAATTTAGAGCTCCTATTACTACTTTTAATACAAGTGTTGAGGATATTTTAAGTCACCCTCCTTCAATGTGGAATAAGAAAAATGGAGATTTACAAGTTTATATGGAAAAAATTGTGAGGTGATAGATATTTTATAAATCACATAGAGTGTATATTATCTTCTTTTAAAATCTTTATTGCCGCGGAATCTTTTTTTAAATTAATAAATAATTGATTTTGATTTAATAAATCAATAATGTTAATTACTTAAGTGTCTTAAAACTAAATAATATTTACATTTATTTTCAGTTTGTTTTATGTGAGTAAAGTTTAATTAAAAATAAATAATTTGTAAAGATATTTATATAAGGACAACGACTTGATCATCTCTTTAAAAAATAAATATAATTCACAGTATTGATCGAACAAGAAATTAATTTGAGTGTTGGGAAAAGAATGCTTCTCCAATATTTAACTTTTTAATATAAATTCTGTATATACAATCATAAATACTAATGGGGAACGTAATAGGTACGAACAATTCATCCACAACGAAAGATTTTGATTATTAAATAGTTTAAAAATCAAATATTGAATCGACATTAAATTTTGGTTAAATTGTAAGTTTAGTCACTGAACTTTCAGGTTTGAGTATATTTGGCACCTGAACTTTAAAAAATGTCTAATAAGTCCCTGAACTTTTGGTTTTGTCAATCCCAGAACTTTAAAAAGTGTCTAATAGATCCTTAAATTTTCAATTTTGTGTCCAATAGGTCTTTGAATATGTCAGGGACCTATTAATTTCAAAATTGAAAGTTCAGGGACCTATTAGACACAAAATTGAAAGTTTAGAGACTTATTAGATACTTTTTAAAGTTCAGAGACCAAATAGACAAATCTGAAAATTTAGGTGTAAAACCCGCTTTTCATCTTCTAACATTTTGGTTATATATATAGTATATTGGTGATTTGATTTTAAAATATTTTGATGGAGAAGAAAGCTTGAAATAAAATAAAAGTAAAAGAAAAATGAAAAACTATAGAATGCAGCTTGTTTAAGAAAGTAATTTGGAAAATAAGTGAAAGGAAATTAGATGTATATATTCGAAAATGGGTAATTTGGAACAAAGAAAGCTTAAGCTTCCCACGGAAGATTTGAGTAAAAAAATAGTTCAAGGGAGGATGGTCGAAAAATCGTTGGAAAAGCCGTGGGTAACACCGGAAGTAGTTCAAAGAAATTTTTGAGCATTGAACTCGGTAAGTCTTTTTTTTTTTAAAGAAGAGCTTGGAAAAAAAACTAGGAACTTAGATGATAATTTCATGAGTTTCTTTTCTTTCTATCCAAAAATTATTTAGGGTCTTCTTATGGTTCAAGAAATTTCATAGATCTTTGTCAGTATTCTTTGTTTGGTGTTGGCTCATGTGAAAGAGAGAAAAGGAAATAGAAAATCAAATTTTTTGTTAGAAATAAAAAATAAGAAAAGGGATGTTGAATAAGAAATTTTGGCCAATCCTAAATTGCCATGTCATTATTCTAAATTAATGACAATATTACAAATAATTAAATTTGGGATTAATTATAAATTGACATGTGTCTCAAATTTAATTTAAAAATAAAAATTGACGAATCCTAAATTTTAAGGCCACATGTCTTCATTATGACCCTTTGACCAAATAATTAAATTTAATTTAGTCAAATTGGGTCCTTTGGTATTTGGGTCATGCTTAAATAAAGTTCAAAGGGATAGACCCTAAGCCGACAAAGTCCAAGCCCATAGGACTAGGCCCAAAGTCAACAAAGTTCAAGTATAGGGGTTGGGTCTAAGAGCTATTGAAGCTCAATCCAACAAGCCCATGCTCTAAAATAGGATAGCTCTCCTTTATTTGAAGGTTTCATAAATGAAACTCTCCAAAAGAGAACAAAAGAATTCAAAGAGACTTCATAAGCAAATAAGGTCAAAAGGCTCCCTGAAATCCTTAGGTACTGAACACTTCTTAAAAACTAAAGACTTTTCAAGACTTGAAGACTTGAAGACTTGAAGACTTGAAGACTCTAAAGATCAATTGAAGGTTCAACCTCAAGAACAAGTTGCAAAGTCCTTGAGACAAATCCACATTTGGTAACAAGCTACAAAGCCCTCGTGACAAATTCACATTCAAGAACAAAGCTGCATAGCCCTCAAGTTAAATCTACGTTCGAGGTAAAGCCCTCGAGACATTTGTATATTTGAGAGAAAGAATTATAGGATAAACACATTAGATATTGTACTCCCACACAAAATCAATATAAATACAAGTTCTTTACACGTGTCAAATTTCTTTCTTTGTTGAAATTACGTGTGAACAAATTAGCATTCCTAGTGGGACAATCTCTATCTCTCATCCCTTTCCCTCCCAAAACACTAGTGATGTGTTGACATTCAAAAGGACTTCTTCCATGACCGATGTCATGAGCAACTTGTACACGAGTTATGTTACCCATAGTTTCTCTAATGAATTGAGGTTGCAAGAAGATAAAACTCTTATTATAGCAAGCAGAGTAAGGATGCTACTGTGAGCATATGCTAATGACAAGTTTTTTTTGTTAAGCGTAACCCCTTATTCGATCTCGCTTCTAACATAGATTCCGTCATGACAAATAAAACAAGCACTGTGGAAGAAAGAAATTCTCAAGAACGAAATTCTCAAATTGCATTCCTAAAGGACCAGATGGAGAAATATCATCAACATATTCAAGCTCACTAACACTAGACAATGAAAAAGTGAACCCATTGTTGATTATATAAATCGTTGGAGAACCATGAGTCTCGATTGCAAAGATCGTCTCACTGAGTTATCTGTTGTCAAAATGTGCATTCAAGGCATGCATTAAGGACTTCTGTACATCCTCCAAGGTATAAAACCTCACACATTTAAAGAGCTAGCAACTCGCGCCCACGACATGGAGCTAAGTATTGCTACTTGGGGAGACAAAGACCTTCCAGCCCTTAACATAAGGAAAGAAGGAGAGAACACCAAAGCAACTTCAGAAGACTCTATGGTTGTCACTACAATCCTTCTCGAGTTTTCTTCAAAGAGAAAAAACATAAGAAGATTGATAAGCGACAAGAAAATGAAAGGTATCGCTTAACTTTGAAGGAAAGACAGAAAAAAGTCATCCTTTTACTGATTCTGACATTCATGACATGTTAGAAAAACTACTAGACACACGACTAATCAAACTTACCGAGTGTATGTCGATGGAAGAGATGGAAAATTAAATGATCCCAACTACTGCAAGTATCATCGAATTGTCAGTCACCTGGTGAATAATGGTTTTTTCCTAAAAGAGCTAATTCTAAGGTTAGCTAAAGAATGAGGAATTGAGCTAGACCTTCATGAAATAGCTCAGTCAAATCATGTTACAGTAACAACAAATACATGCAGTGAAATACGCTCTAGTCTGCTTTGTTATCAAGGAGTGAGAATAGTCCATTTTGGAACTTTAAAACCTATAGGAATTTGGTTTCAACATGAGGTGTGACTAAAAATAAATCTCAAGTTGAGATAGAACCTACCAATGATAAAGACAAAGATCAAGCTCTTGTAACTCATCTGAAGAAGCAAATGAAAAATTTAGCCTCAAACGAGTCTTTCCCAATTTAGAAGTCACAAAAGAAAAAACAAGCATCAAAGAAAGAAGAATCCAATCCAAGGAAACTTAAACCAAAGTGGAAGGAAAATATATATTTTTTCAACATCGACAACCAGTGACCTTAAAAGAATTATTCTCAGGGAATTTCTTTTCCATAGAAAAAGAAGAAGAAAACTATGCAAGTTTGTATTGCATTAATGTGGAAGAAGTTGATGATTCAAAAGAAGTCGAGCAAAGAACTTCTATCTTCAACTGCATCAATCCTTCAATTATTTGACCTTCAGTCTTCTAAAGGATGAGTATGACTATGACAAAAGAAGAAAACCAATGTCTAACTTTTGTCTCCACTTGACCTTCAGCCTTCCAAAGGCTAGGCATCTCCACATCGAGGAAATGCTAACCTTCAACGTCTGTTTTGTTTGTCTCAAAGTAGCAATCAATCAACATGAAAGAAAGATGAACACCTTGAAGATGGAACTATTCGATGAAGTAAATAAAGACAAAAAGATTTATAGTCTTGTCCTTTCAAGTATGAAAAGGAAGTTCTTCGTTCTCATAAGTACAAAGGGTTCCATAAAGGTGAAGAAAAATCTCATCATTATAAAAAAAACCCTACATATGAAGGATCTGATCAAGACTGTGATGATGATAAGGGAATTTAAAATGTAAAAGCTCCTTATCACAAGAGTCTAAACTGCATGGTGTTCCTGGCCTACATCAACTTAAATGATGAACGACCCCAATTTTTATTTTATTTTATTATGTTATAACTTGATCCCTTTTGCTCGAAGGCTACGTAAGCAACCTTAAACAAAGCTTTACGTTTAGTCTTCAAAAAATAAAAGAACAAACATTTTCATCCCTAGGAAACAAGATATCACACGTTGGATGCATAAAAGAGGGCTTTGCTCACTTTAAGTTCTTCGTTCCCCTTAAGTTCGGTTCTTCACTCTCTCCCCAAAAGTTTGAGCTTCGCTCATCTTATGTTCATGTCGTGACTTGTTTGCCTTAAGTTCAGGTTTTTCTTTGCTCGCCTCGAGTGTAGGTTGTCACTCATTTTCCTCATATCCCAATTGTCACTTCAAGTTTGAGTTTGAAGCTTCGCTCACTTCAAATTCAACTTTGAGCATCGGATGCTTCAAGTTCAAGATAGAGTGTCCATTGCTTCAAGTTCAAGTTTATGATTTAGTTTTCTTTAAATTCACGTTCAAGCGTTACTTGCTTCAAGTTCAAGTTCAAGGATTCTCTCGCTTCGAGTTCGAGTTTGAGTCTTCAATTACTTCAAGTTCAAGTTTGGAGCTTCGCTCCTGTAATGACCCAACTTCTTAAACTTTATTTCTTAGGGTTGCTACTACATGCATGCAAAACATGGACTTTTAAAAGTAAAGTGAAAGCTCAAGAAAACCAAATACAAAAATTTCATTAAAATAAAAACTTGTTGAATTTCAAAGGTGGTTTGAATTCGAGATCCCAACAAACAATAATTTACACAACTTAATGAATATGGAATATTTGAATAATTACAAAACCAAAAAGTTAAAGAAATGATCATAAAACATGAGCTAGGAATTTCTATATATGATCCTATGAAGCTCTGATCAGACACTGTCTCCATAGCCTTGCCAAGATGAACACTCTTGCCACATGCTCTGTAAGTCATGTACCATCTGAAAAGAAAATAAGGGTAGCATGGGTGAGTATAAAAATATACTCAGTAAGTAGCCTTACTCGAGGGCTGGAACTGTGAACATTTAAAACATGATTGGTACTGAATCATGTGAAGTCCTGAAAATTTTTTTCATTCATGTTCTAATACATAAGGGCCTTAACTAATAACATGAAAACATTCTATCTAACTGATTTACACTATAAAGTGTTTTGATACATAAGACCCTTAACTGATAACATGAGAACATGAAAACATGAGAACATTATGTCTAAGCGTACGATTAGCATATACCCCAAAACTGAACCCACTATGGTGCCTATGCGGGTCAATCTAGTAAGGCCAAGTGTCACTAAATGTTAGTTGGCAATTCCCTAGTGGTACTAAACCTATACTAACACAGTACCTCATGAAAAAATGTGCCCGACCAACTATGGTCCCTATGCGGATCAATCTTGTAAGATTAAGCGCCACTAGAGGTTAGTTGGCAATATAGTATTGCATGAAAATCACTCACTGAACATATAGGGGAGCTACCCAAAAGTTGTACAACCTATGGTGCCTTTGTGGGTCAGTCCTGTAAGGCATAGTGCCAGTTGAGGTTCGTTGGTGACTTTCTAGCAGAACTAGGCCTATCCCAACATAGTACCTCATGAAAACATACATGAAAATATACATCACATGTGGGAAGGTAATTGTCACTAGGAACATGAGTCTTAAGAACAAACATACATTTCACTGAGGCCTTCTAAACATGCTAGAAATTATAGTATTATTTACTACTTCATTCCATATTCTAGACCCCTCTGAAACATGCTAAACATCAAAAGCCATCTTATGCCATTATGGTCACACTATACATGAATAGTAATCTGAACATGCTATATTTTAAAAGTAGTCTAAACTACCACCAAATAGTCAAACAACTCAAGTATTATGTATACTTAATCAACTTATCAAACATCAAAGTAATCTATACACAATCAACTATTCAAATATTTTAGGCATACTGTACTCAATCATTCAGTCAAATAACTCAAGCATATTGAACTTTATAGCTAAATAAACATTTCCAAAGATTCATGTTTATTTAGTTCTAAATCAACTGCCCAAATATTCATACTTAAGAGAAATTATAAACATAGTCATACATACATTCCAGATCTCACATACTCCATTTCTAAGACTTGAGTGAATCCAATTTGGCTACTTACCTTAAAAGCGACTACAAAGCGAACTTGGCTTATGCAATAAACGTTCTTGCCCAACCTCAACAATTTCTAACATTAATCAATAATTAACAACTTTACATTTCAAACATGTAATTCTATCAACAAAGGTTGTTAGCCTACCCAATAAGTACTAAGAAGAAAATAGTTGGCAATATAGTATTGCATGAAAATCACTCACTGAACATATAGGGGAGCTACCCTAAAGTTGTACAACCTATGGTGCCTTTGTGGGTCAGTCCTGTAAGGTATAGTGCCAGTTGAGGTTCGTTGGTGACTTTCTAGCAGAACTAGGCCTATCCCAACATAGTACCTCATGAAAACATACATGAAAATATACATGACATGAGGGAAGGTAATTGTCACCAGGAACATGAGTCTTAAGAACAAACATACATTTCACTGAGTCCTTCTAAACATGCTAGAAATTATAGTATTAATTACTACTTCATTCCATATTCTAGACCCCTCTGAAACATGCTAAACATCAAAAGCCATCTTATGCCATTATGGTCACACTATACATGAATAGTAATCTGAACATGCTATATTTTAAAAGTAGTCTAAACTACCACCAAATAGCCAAACAACTCAAGTATTATGTATACTTAATCAACTTATCAAACATCAAAGTAATCTATACACAATCAACTATTCAAATATTTTAGGCATACTGTACTCAATCATTCAGTCAAATAACTCAAGCATATTGAACTCTATAGCTAAATAAACATTTCCAAAAATTCATGTTTATTTAGTTCTAAATCAACTGCCCAAATATTCATACTTAAGAGAAATTATAAACATAGTCATACATACATTCCAGATCTCACATACTCCATTTCTAAGATTTGAGTGAATCCAATTTGGCTACCTACCTTAAAAGCGACTACAAAGCGAACTTGGCTTATGCAATAAACGTTCTTGCCCAACCTCAACAATTTCTAACATTAATCAATAATTAACAACTTTACATTTCAAACATGTAATTCTATCAACAAAGGTTGTTAGCCTACCCAATAAGTACTAAGAATAAAATAGTTGGCAATATAGTATTGCATGAAAATCACTCACTGAACATATAGGGGAGCTACCCTAAAGTTGTACAACCTATGGTGCCTTTGTGGGTCAGTCCTGTAAGGCATAGTGCCAGTTGAGGTTCGTTGGTGACTTTCTAGCAGAACTAGGCCTATCCCAACATAGTACCTCATGAAAACATACATGAAAATATACATGACATGAGGGAAGGTAATTGTCACCAGGAACATGAGTCTTAAGAACAAACATACATTTCACTGAGGCCTTCTAAACATGCTAGAAATTATAGTATTATTTACTACTTCATTCCATATTCTAGACCCCTCTGAAACATGCTAAACATCAAAAGCCATCTTATGCCATTATGGTCACACTATACATGAATAATAATCTGAACATGCTATATTTTAAAAGTAGTCTAAACTACCACCAAATAGTCAAACAACTCAAGTATTATGTATACTTAATCAACTTATCAAACATCAAAGTAATCTATACACAATCAACTATTCAAATATTTTAGGCATACTGTACTCAATCATTCAGTCAAATAACTCAAGCATATTGAACTCTATAGCTAAATAAACATTTCCAAAAATTCATGTTTATTTAGTTCTAAATCAACTGCCCAAATATTCATACTTAAGAGAAATTATAAACATAGTCATACATACATTCCAGATCTCACATACTCCATTTCTAAGACTTGAGTGAATCCATATTGGCTACGTACCTTAAAAGCGACTACAAAGCGAACTTGGCTTATGCAATAAACGTTCATGCCCAACCTCAACAATTTATAACATTAATCAATAATTAACAACTTTACATTTCAAACATGTAATTCTATCAACAAAGGATGTTAGCCTACCCAATAAGTACTAAGAAGAAAATAGTTGGCAATATAGTATTGCATGAAAATCACTCACTGAACATATAGGGGAGCTACCCTAAAGTTGTACAACCTATGGTGCCTTTGTGGGTCAGTCCTGTAAGGCATAGTGCCAGTTGAGGTTCGTTGGTGACTTTCTAGCAGAACTAGGCCTATCCCAACATAGTACCTCATGAAAACATACATGAAAATATACATGCCATGAGGGAAGGTAATTGTCACTAGGAACATGAGTCTTAAGAACAAACATACATTTCACTGAGGCCTTCTAAACATGCTAGAAATTATAGTATTATTTACTACTTCATTCCATATTCTAGACCCCTCTGAAACATGCTAAACATCAAAAGCCATCTTATGCCATTATGGTCACACTATACATGAATAGTAATCTGAACATGCTATATTTTAAAAGTAGTCTAAACTACCACCAAATAGTCAAACAACTCAAGTATTATGTATACTTAATCAACTTATCAAACATCAAAGTAATCTATACACAATCAACTATTCAAATATTTTAGGCATACTGTACTCAATCATTCAGTCAAATAACTCAAGCATATTGAACTCTATAGCTAAATAAACATTTCCAAAGATTCATGTTTATTTAGTTCTAAATCAACTGCCCAAATATTCATACTTAAGAGAAATTATAAACATAGTCATACATACATTCCAGATCTCACATACTCCATTTCTAAGACTTGAGTGAATCCATATTGGCTACTTACCTTAAAAGCGACTACAAAGCGAACTTGGCTTATGCAATAAACGTTCTTGCCCAACCTCAACAATTTCTAACATTAATCAATAATTAACAACTTTACATTTCAAACATGTAATTCTATCAACAGAGGTTGTTAGCCTACCCAATAAGTACTAAGAAGAAAATAGCTGGCAATATAGTATTGCATGAAAATCACTCACTGAACATATAGGGGACCTACCCTAAAGTTGTACAACCTATGGTGCCTTTGTGGGTCAGTCCTGTAAGGCATAGTGCCAGTTGAGGTTCGTTGGTGACTTTCTAGCAGAACTAGGCCTATCCCAACATAGTACCTCATGAAAACATACATGAAAATATACATGCCATGAGGGAAGGTAATTGTCACTAGGAACATGAGTCTTAAGAACAAACATACATTTCACTGAGGCCTTCTAAACATGCTAGAAATTATAGTATTATTTACTACTTCATTCCATATTCTAGACCCCTCTGAAACATGCTAAACATCAAAAGCCATCTTATGCCATTATGGTCACACTATACATGAATAGTAATCTGAACATGCTATATTTTAAAAGTAGTCTAAACTACCACCAAATAGTCAAGCAACTTAAGTATTATGTATACTTAATCAACTTATCAAACATGAAAGTAATCTATACACAATCAACTATTCAAATATTTTAGGCATACTGTACTCAATCATTCAGTCAAATAACTCAAGCATATTGAACTCTATAGCTAAATAAACATTTCCAAAGATTCATGTTTATTTAGTTCTAAATCAACTGCCCAAATATTCATACTTAAGAGAAATTATAAACATAGTCATACATACATTCCAGATCTCACATACTCCATTTCTAAGACTTGAGTGAATCCATATTGGCTACTTACCTTAAAAGCGACTACAAAGCGAACTTGGCTTATGCAATAAACGTTCTTGCCCAACCTCAACAATTTCTAACATTAATCAATAATTAACAACTTTACATTTCAAACATGTAATTCTATCAACAGAGGTTGTTAGCCTACCCAATAAGTACTAAGAAGAAAATAGCTGGCAATATAGTATTGCATGAAAATCACTCACTGAACATATAGGGGACCTACCCTAAAGTTGTACAACCTATGGTGCCTTTGTGGGTCAGTCCTGTAAGGCATAGTGCCAGTTGAGGTTCGTTGGTGACATTCTAGCAGAACTAGGCCTATCCCAACATAGTACCTCATGAAAACATACATGAAAATATACATGCCATGAGGGAAGGTAATTGTCACTAGGAACATGAGTCTTAAGAACAAACATACATTTCACTGAGGCCTTCTAAACATGCTAGAAATTATAGTATTATTTACTACTTCATTCCATATTCTAGACCCCTCTGAAACATGCTAAACATCAAAAGCCATCTTATGCCATTATGGTCACACTATACATGAATAGTAATCTGAACATGCTATATTTTAAAAGTAGTCTAAACTACCACCAAATAGTCAAGCAACTTAAGTATTATGTATACTTAATCAACTTATCAAACATGAAAGTAATCTATACACAATCAACTATTCAAATATTTTAGGCATACTGTACTCAATCATTCAGTCAAATAACTCAAGCATATTGAACTCTATAGCTAAATAAACATTTCCAAAGATTCATGTTTATTTAGTTCTAAATCAACTGCCCAAATATTCATACTTAAGAGAAATTATAAACATAGTCATACATACATTCCAGATCTCACATACTCCATTTCTAAGACTTGAGTGAATCCATATTGGCTACTTACCTTAAAAGCGACTACAAAGCGAACTTGGCTTATGCAATAAACGTTCTTGCCCAACCTCAACAATTTCTAACATTAATCAATAATTAACAACTTTACATTTCAAACATGTAATTCTATCAACAAAGGTTGTTAGCCTACCCAATAAGTACTAAGAAGAAAATAGTTGGCAATATAGTATTGCATGAAAATCACTCACTGAACATATAGGGGAGCTACCCTAAAGTTGTACCAACTATGGTGCCTTTGTGGGTCAGTCCTGTAAGGCAAAGTGCCAGTTGAGGTTCGTTGGTGACTTTCTAGCAGAACTAGGCCTATCCCAACATAGTACCTCATGAAAACATACATGAAAATATACATGACATGAGGGAAGGTAACTGTCACTAGAAACATGAGTCTTAATAACAAACATACATTTCACTGAGGCCTTCTAAACATGCTAGAAATTATAGTATTATTTACTACTTCATTCCATATTCTAGACCCCTCTGAAACATGCTAAACATCAAAAGCCATCTTATGCCATTATGGTCACACTATACATGAATAGTAATCTGAACATGCTATATTTTAAAAGTAGTCTAAACTACCACCAAATAGTCAAACAACTCAAGTATTATGTATACTTAATCAACTTATCAAACATCAAAGTAATCTATAAAAAATCAACTATTCAAATATTTTAGGCATACTGTACTCAACCATTCAGTCAAATAACTCAAGCATATTGAACTCCATAGCTAAATAAACATTTCCAAAGATTCATGTTTATTTAGTTCTAAATCAACTGCCCAAATATTCATACTTAAGAGAAATTATAAACACTGTCATACATACATTCCATATCTCACATACTCCATTTCTAAGACTTGAGTGAATCCAATTTGGCAACTTACCTTAAAAGCGACTACAAAGCGAACTTGGCTTATGCAATAAACGTTCTTGCCCAACCTCAACAATTTCTAACATTAATCAATAATTAAAAACTTTACATTTCAAACATGTAATTCTATCAACAAAGGTTGTTAGCCTACCCAATAAGTACTAAGAAGAGAATAGTTGGCAATATAGTATTGCATGAAAATCACTCACTGAACATATAGGGGAGCTACCCTAAAGTTGTACCAACTATGGTGCCTTTGTGGGTCAGTCCTGTAAGGCAAAGTGCCAGTTGAGGTTCGTTGGTGACTTTCTAGCAGAACTAGGCCTATCCCAACATAGTACCTCATGAAAACATACATGAAAATATACATGAGATGAGGGTAGGTAATTGTCACTAGGAACATGAGTCTTAAGAACAAACATACATTTCACTGAGGCCTTCTAAACATGCTAGAAATTATAGTATTATTTACTACTTCATTCCATATTCTAGACCCCTCTGAAACATGCTAAACATCAAAAGCCATCTTATGCCATTATGGTCACACTATACATGAATAGTAATCTGAACATGCTATATTTTAAAAGTAGTCTAAACTACCACCAAATAGTCAAACAACTCAAGTATTATGTATACTTAATCAACTTATCAAACATCAAAGTAATCTATAAAAAATCAACTATTCAAATATTT
The DNA here is from genome assembly GCA_033996785.1 of Trichosanthes truncata. Lineage (NCBI taxonomy): Eukaryota > Viridiplantae > Streptophyta > Magnoliopsida > Cucurbitales > Cucurbitaceae > Trichosanthes > Trichosanthes truncata. Next base: position 51,365,020 of record JAWPNB010000002.1, on the reverse strand, counting down.
TAGGCATACTGTACTCAACCATTCAGTCTAATAACTCAAGCATATTGAACTCCATAGCTAAATAAACATTTCCAAAGATTCATGTTTATTTGTTATAAATCAACTGCCCAAATATTCATACTTAAGAGAAATTATAAACATTGTCATACATACATTCCATATCTCACATACTCCATTTCTAAGACTTGAGTGAATACAATTTGGCAACTTACCTTAAAAGCGACTACAAAGCGAACTTGGCTTATGCAAGAAACGTTCTTGCCCAACGTCAACAATTTCTAACATTAATCAATAATTAACAACTTTACATTTCAAACATGTAATTCTATCAACAAAGGTTGTTAGCCTACCCAATAAGTACTAAGAAGAGAATAGTTGGCAATATAGTATTGCATGAAAATCACTCACTGAACATATAGGGGAGCTACCCTAAAGTTGTACCAACTATGGTGCCTTTGTGGGTCAGTCCTGTAAGGAAAAGTGCCAGTTGAGGTTCGTTGGTGACTTTCTAGCAGAACTAGGCCTATCCCAACATAGTACGTCATGAAAACATACATGAAAATATACATGACATGAGGGAAGGTAACTGTCACTAGGAACATGAGTCTTAAGAACAAACATACATTTCACTGAGGCCTTCTAAACATGCTAGAAATTATAGTATTATTTACTACTTCATTCCATATTCTAGACCCCTCTGAAACATGCTAAACATCAAAAGCCATCTTATGCCATTATGGTCACACTATACATGAATAGTAATCTGAACATGCTATATTTTAAAAGTAGTCTAAACTACCACCAAATAGTCAAACAACTCAAGTATTATGTCTACTTAATCAACTTATCAAACATCAAAGTAATCTATAAAAAATCAACTATTCAAATATTTTAGGCATACTGTACTCAACCATTCAGTCAAATACCTCAAGCATATTGAACTCCATAGCTAAATAAACATTTCCAAAGATTCATGTTTATTTAGTTCTAAATCAACTGCCCAAATATTCATACTTAAGAGAAATTATAAACATTGTCATACATACATTCCATATCTCACATACTCCATTTCTAAGACTTGAGTGAATCCAATTTGGCAACTTACCTTAAAAGCGACTACAAAGCGAACTTGGCTTATGCAATAAACGTTCTTGCCCAACCTCAACAATTTCTAACATTAATCAATAATTAACAACTTTACATTTCAAACATGTAATTCTATCAACAAAGGTTGTTAGCCTACCCAATAAGTACTAAGAAGAGAATAGTTGGCAATATAGTATTGCATGAAAATCACTCACTGAACATATAGGGGAGCTACCCTAAAGTTGTACCAACTATGGTGCCTTTGTGGGTCTGTCCTGTAAGGCAAAGTGCCAGTTGAGGTTCGTTGGTGACTTTCTAGCAGAACTAGGCCTATCCCAACATAGTACCTCATGAAAACATACATGAAAATATACATGACATGAGAGAAGGTAATTGTCACTAGGAACATGAGTCTTAAGAACAAACATACATTTCACTGAGGCCTTCTAAACATGCTAGAAATTATAGTATTATTTACTACTTCATTCCATATTCTAGACCCCTCTGAAACATGCTAAACATCAAAAGCCATCTTATGCCATTATGGTCACACTATACATGAATAGTAATCTGAACATGCTATATTTTAAAAGTAGTCTAAACTACCACCAAATAGTCAAGCAACTTAAGTATTATGTATACTTAATCAACTTATCAAACATGAAAGTAATCTATACACAATCAACTATTCAAATATTTTAGGCATACTGTACTCAATCATTCAGTCAAATAACTCAAGCATATTGAACTCTATAGCTAAATAAACATTTCCAAAGATTCATGTTTATTTAGTTCTAAATCAACTGCCCAAATATTCATACTTAAGAGAAATTATAAACATAGTCATACATACATTCCAGATCTCACATACTCCATTTCTAAGACTTGAGTGAATCCATATTGGCTACTTACCTTAAAAGCGACTACAAAGCGAACTTGGCTTATGCAATAAACGTTCTTGCCCAACCTCAACAATTTCTAACATTAATCAATAATTAACAACTTTACATTTCAAACATGTAATTCTATCAACAAAGGTTGTTAGCCTACCCAATAAGTACTAAGAAGAAAATAGTTGGCAATATAGTATTGCATGAAAATCACTCACTGAACATATAGGGGAGCTACCCTAAAGTTGTACCAACTATGGTGCCTTTGTGGGTCAGTCCTGTAAGGCAAAGTGCCAGTTGAGGTTCGTTGGTGACTTTCTAGCAGAACTAGGCCTATCCCAACATAGTACCTCATGAAAACATACATGAAAATATACATGACATGAGGGAAGGTAACTGTCACTAGAAACATGAGTCTTAATAACAAACATACATTTCACTGAGGCCTTCTAAACATGCTAGAAATTATAGTATTATTTACTACTTCATTCCATATTCTAGACCCCTCTGAAACATGCTAAACATCAAAAGCCATCTTATGCCATTATGGTCACACTATACATGAATAGTAATCTGAACATGCTATATTTTAAAAGTAGTCTAAACTACCACCAAATAGTCAAACAACTCAAGTATTATGTATACTTAATCAACTTATCAAACATCAAAGTAATCTATAAAAAATCAACTATTCAAATATTTTAGGCATACTGTACTCAACCATTCAGTCAAATAACTCAAGCATATTGAACTCCATAGCTAAATAAACATTTCCAAAGATTCATGTTTATTTAGTTCTAAATCAACTGCCCAAATATTCATACTTAAGAGAAATTATAAACACTGTCATACATACATTCCATATCTCACATACTCCATTTCTAAGACTTGAGTGAATCCAATTTGGCAACTTACCTTAAAAGCGACTACAAAGCGAACTTGGCTTATGCAATAAACGTTCTTGCCCAACCTCAACAATTTCTAACATTAATCAATAATTAAAAACTTTACATTTCAAACATGTAATTCTATCAACAAAGGTTGTTAGCCTACCCAATAAGTACTAAGAAGAGAATAGTTGGCAATATAGTATTGCATGAAAATCACTCACTGAACATATAGGGGAGCTACCCTAAAGTTGTACCAACTATGGTGCCTTTGTGGGTCAGTCCTGTAAGGCAAAGTGCCAGTTGAGGTTCGTTGGTGACTTTCTAGCAGAACTAGGCCTATCCCAACATAGTACCTCATGAAAACATACATGAAAATATACATGAGATGAGGGTAGGTAATTGTCACTAGGAACATGAGTCTTAAGAACAAACATACATTTCACTGAGGCCTTCTAAACATGCTAGAAATTATAGTATTATTTACTACTTCATTCCATATTCTAGACCCCTCTGAAACATGCTAAACATCAAAAGCCATCTTATGCCATTATGGTCACACTATACATGAATAGTAATCTGAACATGCTATATTTTAAAAGTAGTCTAAACTACCACCAAATAGTCAAACAACTCAAGTATTATGTATACTTAATCAACTTATCAAACATCAAAGTAATCTATAAAAAATCAACTATTCAAATATTTTAGGCATACTGTACTCAACCATTCAGTCTAATAACTCAAGCATATTGAACTCCATAGCTAAATAAACATTTCCAAAGATTCATGTTTATTTGTTATAAATCAACTGCCCAAATATTCATACTTAAGAGAAATTATAAACATTGTCATACATACATTCCATATCTCACATACTCCATTTCTAAGACTTGAGTGAATACAATTTGGCAACTTACCTTAAAAGCGACTACAAAGCGAACTTGGCTTATGCAAGAAACGTTCTTGCCCAACGTCAACAATTTCTAACATTAATCAATAATTAACAACTTTACATTTCAAACATGTAATTCTATCAACAAAGGTTGTTAGCCTACCCAATAAGTACTAAGAAGAGAATAGTTGGCAATATAGTATTGCATGAAAATCACTCACTGAACATATAGGGGAGCTACCCTAAAGTTGTACCAACTATGGTGCCTTTGTGGGTCAGTCCTGTAAGGAAAAGTGCCAGTTGAGGTTCGTTGGTGACTTTCTAGCAGAACTAGGCCTATCCCAACATAGTACGTCATGAAAACATACATGAAAATATACATGACATGAGGGAAGGTAACTGTCACTAGGAACATGAGTCTTAAGAACAAACATACATTTCACTGAGGCCTTCTAAACATGCTAGAAATTATAGTATTATTTACTACTTCATTCCATATTCTAGACCCCTCTGAAACATGCTAAACATCAAAAGCCATCTTATGCCATTATGGTCACACTATACATGAATAGTAATCTGAACATGCTATATTTTAAAAGTAGTCTAAACTACCACCAAATAGTCAAACAACTCAAGTATTATGTCTACTTAATCAACTTATCAAACATCAAAGTAATCTATAAAAAATCAACTATTCAAATATTTTAGGCATACTGTACTCAACCATTCAGTCAAATACCTCAAGCATATTGAACTCCATAGCTAAATAAACATTTCCAAAGATTCATGTTTATTTAGTTCTAAATCAACTGCCCAAATATTCATACTTAAGAGAAATTATAAACATTGTCATACATACATTCCATATCTCACATACTCCATTTCTAAGACTTGAGTGAATCCAATTTGGCAACTTACCTTAAAAGCGACTACAAAGCGAACTTGGCTTATGCAATAAACGTTCTTGCCCAACCTCAACAATTTCTAACATTAATCAATAATTAACAACTTTACATTTCAAACATGTAATTCTATCAACAAAGGTTGTTAGCCTACCCAATAAGTACTAAGAAGAGAATAGTTGGCAATATAGTATTGCATGAAAATCACTCACTGAACATATAGGGGAGCTACCCTAAAGTTGTACCAACTATGGTGCCTTTGTGGGTCTGTCCTGTAAGGCAAAGTGCCAGTTGAGGTTCGTTGGTGACTTTCTAGCAGAACTAGGCCTATCCCAACATAGTACCTCATGAAAACATACATGAAAATATACATGACATGAGAGAAGGTAATTGTCACTAGGAACATGAGTCTTAAGAACAAACATACATTTCACTGAGGCCTTCTAAACATGCTAGAAATTATAGTATTATTTACTACTTCATTCCATATTCTAGACCCCTCTGAAACATGCTAAACATCAAAAGCCATCTTATGCCATTATGGTCACACTATACATGAATAGTAATCTGAACATGCTATATTTTAAAAGTAGTCTAAACTACCACCAAATAGTCAAGCAACTCAAGTATTATGTATACTTAATCAACTTATCAAACATCAAAGTAATCTATACACAATCAACTATTCAAATATTTTAGGCATACTGTACTCAATCATTCAGTCAAATAACTCAAGCATATTGAACTCTATAGCTAAATAAACATTTCCAAAGATTCATGTTTATTTAGTTCTAAATCAACTGCCCAAATATTCATACTTAAGAGAAATTATAAACATAGTCATACATACATTCCAGATCTCACATACTCCATTTCTAAGACTTGAGTGAATCCAATTTGGCTCCTTACCTTAAAAGCGACTACAAAGCGAACTTGGCTTATGCAATAAACGTTCTTGCCCAACCTCAACAATTTCTAACATTAATCAATAATTAACAACTTTACATTTCAAACATGTTATTCTATCAACAAAGGTTGCTAGCCTACCCAATAAGTACTAAGAAGAGAATAGTTGGCAATATAGTATTGCATGAAAATCACTCACTGAACATATAGGGGAGCTACCCTAAAGTTGTACCAACTATGGTGCCTTTGTGGGTCAGTCCTGTAAGGAAAAGTGCCAGTTGAGGTTCGTTGGTGACTTTCTAGCAGAACTAGGCCTATCCCAACATAGTACGTCAGGAAAACATACATGAAAATATACATGACATGAGGGAAGGTAATTGTCACTAGGAACATGAGTCTTAAGAACAAACATACATTTCACTGAGGCCTTCTAAACATGCTAGAAATTATAGTATTATTTACTACTTCATTCCATATTCTAGACCCCTCTGAAACATGCTAAACATCAAAAGCCATCTTATGCCATTATGGTCACACTATACATGAATAGTAATCTGAACATGCTATATTTTAAAAGTAGTCTAAACTACCACCAACCAGTCAAACAACTCAAGTATTATGTATACTTAATCAACTTATCAAACATCAAAGTAATCTATACACAATCAACTATTCAAATATTTTAGGCATACTGTACTCAATCATTCAGTCAAATAACTCAAGCATATTGAACTCTATAGCTAAATAAACATTTCCAAAGATTCATGTTTATTTAGTTCTAAATCAACTGCCCAAATATTCATACTTAAGAGAAATTATAAACATAGTCATACATACATTCCAGATCTCACATACTCCATTTCTAAGACTTGAGTGAATCCAATTTGGCTCCTTACCTTAAAAGCGACTACAAAGCGAACTTGGCTTATGCAATAAACGTTCTTGCCCAACCTCAACAATTTCTAACATTAATCAATAATTAACAACTTTACATTTCAAACATGTTATTCTATCAACAAAGGTTGTTAGCCTACCCAATAAGTACTAAGAAGAGAATAGTTGGCAATATAGTATTGCATGAAAATCACTCACTGAACATATAGGGCAGCTACCCTAAAGTTGTACCAACTATGGTGCCTTTGTGGGTCAGTCCTGTAAGGAAAAGTGCCAGTTGAGGTTCGTTGGTGACTTTCTAGCAGAACTAGGCCTATCCCAACATAGTACGTCAGGAAAACATACATGAAAATATACATGACATGAGGGAAGGTAATTGTCACTAGGAACATGAGTCTTAAGAACAAACATACATTTCACTGAGGCCTTCTAAACATGCTAGAAATTATAGTATTATTTACTACTTCATTCCATATTCTAGACCCCTCTGAAACATGCTAAACATCAAAAGCCATCTTATGCCATTATGGTCACACTATACATGAATAGTAATCTGAACATGCTATATTTTAAAAGTAGTCTAAACTACCACCAACCAGTCAAACAACTCAAGTATTATGTATACTTAATCAACTTATCAAACATCAAAGTAATCTATACACAATCAACTATTCAAATATTTTAGGCATACTGTACTCAATCATTCAGTCAAATAACTCAAGCATATTGAACTCTATAGCTAAATAAACATTTCCAAAGATTCATGTTTATTTAGTTCTAAATCAACTGCCCAAATATTCATACTTAAGAGAAATTATAAACATAGTCATACATACATTCCAGATCTCACATACTCCATTTCTAAGACTTGAGTGAATCCAATTTGGCTCCTTACCTTAAAAGCGACTACAAAGCGAACTTGGCTTATGCAATAAACGTTCTTGCCCAACCTCAACAATTTCTAACATTAATCAATAATTAACAACTTTACATTTCAAACATGTTATTCTATCAACAAAGGTTGTTAGCCTACCCAATAAGTACTAAGAAGAGAATAGTTGGCAATATAGTATTTCATGAAAATCACTCACTGAACATATAGGGGAGCTACCCTAAAGTTGTACCAACTATGGTGCCTTTGTGGGTCAGTCCTGTAAGGAAAAGTGCCAGTTGAGGTTCGTTGGTGACTTTCTAGCAGAACTAGGCCTATCCCAACATAGTACGTCAGGAAAACATACATGAAAATATACATGACATGAGGGAAGGTAATTGTCACTAGGAACATGAGTCTTAAGAACAAACATACATTTCACTGAGGCCTTCTAAACATGCTAGAAATTATAGTATTATTTACTACTTCATTCCATATTCTAGACCCCTCTGAAACATGCTAAACATCAAAAGCCATCTTATGCCATTATGGTCACACTATACATGAATAGTAATCTGAACATGCTATATTTTAAAAGTAGTCTAAACTACCACCAACCAGTCAAACAACTCAAGTATTATGTATACTTAATCAACTTATCAAACATCAAAGTAATCTATACACAATCAACTATTCAAATATTTTAGGCATACTGTACTCAATCATTCAGTCAAATAACTCAAGCATATTGAACTCTATAGCTAAATAAACATTTCCAAAGATTCATGTTTATTTAGTTCTAAATCAACTGCCCAAATATTCATACTTAAGAGAAATTATAAACATAGTCATACATACATTCCAGATCTCACATACTCCATTTCTAAGACTTGAGTGAATCCAATTTGGCTCCTTACCTTAAAAGCGACTACAAAGCGAACTTGGCTTATGCAATAAACGTTCTTGCCCAACCTCAACAATTTCTAACATTAATCAATAATTAACAACTTTACATTTCAAACATGTTATTCTATCAACAAAGGTTGTTAGCCTACCCAATAAGTACTAAGAAGAGAATAGTTGGCAATATAGTATTGCATGAAAATCACTCACTGAACATATAGGGGAGCTACCCTAAAGTTGTACCAACTATGGTGCCTTTGTGGGTCAGTCCTGTAAGGAAAAGTGCCAGTTGAGGTTCGTTGGTGACTTTCTAGCAGAACTAGGCCTATCCCAACATAGTACGTCAGGAAAACATACATGAAAATATACATGACATGAGGGAAGGTAATTGTCACTAGGAACATGAGTCTTAAGAACAAACATACATTTCACTGAGGCCTTCTAAACATGCTAGAAATTATAGTATTATTTACTACTTCATTCCATATTCTAGACCCCTCTGAAACATGCTAAACATCAAAAGCCATCTTATGCCATTATGGTCACACTATACATGAATAGTAATCTGAACATGCTATATTTTAAAAGTAGTCTAAACTACCACCAACCAGTCAAACAACTCAAGTATTATGTATACTTAATCAACTTATCAAACATCAAAGTAATCTATACACAATCAACTATTCAAATATTTTAGGCATACTGTACTCAATCATTCAGTCAAATAACTCAAGCATATTGAACTCTATAGCTAAATAAACATTTCCAAAGATTCATGTTTATTTAGTTCTAAATCAACTGCCCAAATATTCATACTTAAGAGAAATTATAAACATAGTCATACATACATTCCAGATCTCACATACTCCATTTCTAAGACTTGAGTGAATCCAATTTGGCTACTTACCTTAAAAGCGACTACAAAGCGAACTTGGCTTATGCAATAAACGTTCTTGCCCAACCTCAACAATTTCTAACATTAATCAATAATTAACAACTTTACATTTCAAACATGTTATTCTATCAACAAAGGTTGTTAGCCTACCCAATAAGTACTAAGAAGAGAATAGTTGGCAATATAGTATTGCATGAAAATCACTCACTGAACATATAGGGGAGCTACCCTAAAGTTGTACCAACTATGGTGCCTTTGTGGGTCAGTCCTGTAAGGAAAAGTGCCAGTTGAGGTTCGTTGGTGACTTTCTAGCAGAACTAGGCCTATCCCAACATAGTACGTCAGGAAAACATACATGAAAATATACATGACATGAGGGAAGGTAATTGTCACTAGGAACATGAGTCTTAAGAACAAACATACATTTCACTGAGGCCTTCTAAACATGCTAGAAATTATAGTATTATTTACTACTTCATTCCATATTCTAGACCCCTCTGAAACATGCTAAACATCAAAAGCCATCTTATGCCATTATGGTCACACTATACATGAATAGTAATCTGAACATGCTATATTTTAAAAGTAGTCTAAACTACCACCAACCAGTCAAACAACTCAAGTATTATGTATACTTAATCAACTTATCAAACATCAAAGTAATCTATACACAATCAACTATTCAAATATTTTAGGCATACTGTACTCAATCATTCAGTCAAATAACTCAAGCATATTGAACTCTATAGCTAAATAAACATTTCCAACGATTCATGTTTATTTAGTTCTAAATCAACTGCCCAAATATTCATACTTAAGAGAAATTATACACATAGTCATACATACATTCCAGATCTCACATACTCCATTTCTAAGACTTGAGTGAATCCAATTTGGCTCCTTACCTTAAAAGCGACTACAAAGCGAACTTGGCTTATGCAATAAACGTTCTTGCCCAACCTCAACAATTTCTAACATTAATCAATAATTAACAACTTTACATTTCAAACATGTTATTCTATCAACAAAGGTTGTTAGCCTACCCAATAAGTACTAAGAAGAGAATAGTTGGCAATATAGTATTGCATGAAAATCACTCACTGAACATATAGGGGAGCTACCCTAAAGTTGTACCAACTATGGTGCCTTTGTGGGTCAGTCCTGTAAGGAAAAGTGCCAGTTGAGGTTCGTTGGTGACTTTCTAGCAGAACTAGGCCTATCCCAACATAGTACGTCAGGAAAACATACATGAAAATATACATGACATGAGGGAAGGTAATTGTCACTAGGAACATGAGTCTTAAGAACAAACATACATTTCACTGAGGCCTTCTAAACATGCTAGAAATTATAGTATTATTTACTACTTCATTCCATATTCTAGACCCCTCTGAAACATGCTAAACATCAAAAGCCATCTTATGCCATTATGGTCACACTATACATGAATAGTAATCTGAACATGCTATATTTTAAAAGTAGTCTAAACTACCACCAACCAGTCAAACAACTCAAGTATTATGTATACTTAATCAACTTATCAAACATCAAAGTAATCTATACACAATCAACTATTCAAATATTTTAGGCATACTGTACTCAATCATTCAGTCAAATAACTCAAGCATATTGAACTCTATAGCTAAATAAACATTTCCAAAGATTCATGTTTATTTAGTTCTAAATCAACTGCCCAAATATTCATACTTAAGAGAAATTATAAACATAGTCATACATACATTCCAGATCTCACATACTCCATTTCTAAGACTTGAGTGAATCCAATTTGGCTACTTACCTTAAAAGCGACTACAAAGCGAACTTGGCTTATGCAATAAACGTTCTTGCCCAACCTCAACAATTTCTAACATTAATCAATAATTAACAACTTTACATTTCAAACATGTTATTCTATCAACAAAGGTTGTTAGCCTACCCAATAAGTACTAAGAAGAGAATAGTTGGCAATATAGTATTGCATGAAAATCACTCACTGAACATATAGGGGAGCTACCCTAAAGTTGTACCAACTATGGTGCCTTTGTGGGTCAGTCCTGTAAGGAAAAGTGCCAGTTGAGGTTCGTTGGTGACTTTCTAGCAGAACTAGGCCTATCCCAACATAGTACGTCAGGAAAACATACATGAAAATATACATGACATGAGGGAAGGTAATTGTCACTAGGAACATGAGTCTTAAGAACAAACATACATTTCACTGAGGCCTTCTAAACATGCTAGAAATTATAGTATTATTTACTACTTCATTCCATATTCTAGACCCCTCTGAAACATGCTAAACATCAAAAGCCATCTTATGCCATTATGGTCACACTATACATGAATAGTAATCTGAACATGCTATATTTTAAAAGTAGTCTAAACTACCACCAACCAGTCAAACAACTCAAGTATTATGTATACTTAATCAACTTATCAAACATCAAAGTAATCTATACACAATCAACTATTCAAATATTTTAGGCATACTGTACTCAATCATTCAGTCAAATAACTCAAGCATATTGAACTCTATAGCTAAATAAACATTTCCAAAGATTCATGTTTATTTAGTTCTAAATCAACTGCCCAAATATTCATACTTAAGAGAAATTATAAACATAGTCATACATACATTCCAGATCTCACATACTCCATTTCTAAGACTTGAGTGAATCCAATTTGGCTACTTACCTTAAAAGCGACTACAAAGCGAACTTGGCTTATGCAATAAACGTTCTTGCCCAACCTCAACAATTTATAACATTAATCAATAATTAACAACTTTACATTTCAAACATGTTATTCTATCAACAAAGGTTGTTAGCCTACCCAATAAGTACTAAGAAGAGAATAGTTGGCAATATAGTATTGCATGAAAATCACTCACTGAACATATAGGGGAGCTACCCTAAAGTTGTACCAACTATGGTGCCTTTGTGGGTCAGTCCTGTAAGGCAAAGAGCCAGTTGAGGTTCGTTGGTGACTTTCTAGCAGAACTAGGCCTATCCCAACATAGTACGTCATGAAAACATACATGAAAATATACATGACATGTGGGAAGGTAATTGTCACTAGGAACATGAGTCTTAAGAACAAACATACATTTCACTGAGGCCTTCTAAACATGCTAGAAATTATAGTATTATTTACTACTTCATTCCATATTCTAGACCCCTCTGAAACATGCTAAACATCAAAAGCCATCTTATGCCATTATGGTCACACTATACATGAATAGTAATCTGAACATGCTATATTTTAAAAGTAGTCTAAACTACCACCAACCAGTCAAACAACTCAAGTATTATGTATACTTAATCAACTTATCAAACATCAAAGTAATCTATACACAATCAACTATTCAAATATTTTAGGCATACTGTACTCAATCATTCAGTCAAATAACTCAAGCATATTGAACTCTATAGCTAAATAAACATTTCCAAAGATTCATGTTTATTTAGTTCTAAATCAACTGCCCAAATATTCATACTTAAGAGAAATTATAAACATAGTCATACATACATTCCAGATCTCACATACTCCATTTCTAAGACTTGAGTGAATCCAATTTGGCTCCTTACCTTAAAAGCGACTACAAAGCGAACTTGGCTTATGCAATAAACGTTCTTGCCCAACCTCAACAATTTCTAACATTAATCAATAATTAACAACTTTACATTTCAAACATGTTATTCTATCAACAAAGGTTGTTAGCCTACCCAATAAGTACTAAGAAGAGAATAGTTGGCAATATAGTATTGCATGAAAATCACTCACTGAACATATAGGGGAGCTACCCTAAAGTTGTACCAACTATGGTGCCTTTGTGGGTCAGTCCTGTAAGGCAAAGTGCCAGTTGAGGTTCGTTGGTGACTTTCTAGCAGAACTAGGCCTATCCCAACATAGTACCTCATGAAAACATACATGAAAATATACATGACATGAGGGAAGGTAATTGTCACTAGGAACATGAGTCTTAAGAACAAACATACATTTCACTGAGGCCTTCTAAACATGCTAGAAATTATAGTATTATTTACTACTTCATTCCATATTCTAGACCCCTCTGAAGCATGCTAAACATCAAAAGCCATCTTATGCCATTATGGTCACACTATACATGAATAGTAATCTGAACATGCTATATTTTAAAAGTAGTCTAAACTACCACCAACCAGTCAAACAACTCAAGTATTATGTATACTTAATCAACTTATCAAACATCAAAGTAATCTATACACAATCAACTATTCAAATATTTTAGGCATACTGTACTCAATCATTCAGTCAAATAACTCAAGCATATTGAACTCTATAGCTAAATAAACATTTCCAAAGATTCATGTTTATTTAGTTCTAAATCAACTGCCCAAATATTCATACTTAAGAGAAATTATAAACATAGTCATACATACATTCCAGATCTCACATACTCCATTTCTAAGACTTGAGTGAATCCAATTTGGCTACTTACCTTAAAAGCGACTACAAAGCGAACTTGGCTTATGCAATAAACGTTCTTGCCCAACCTCAGCAATTTCTAACATTAATCAACAATTAACAACTTTACATTTCAAACATGTTATTCTATCAACAAAGGTTGTTAGCCTACCCAATAAGTACTAAGAAGAAAATAGTTGGCAATATAGTATTGCATGAAAATCACTCACTGAACATATAGGGGAGCTACCCTAAAGTTGTACCAACTATGGTGCCTTTGTGGGTCAGTCCTGTAAGGCAAAGTGCCAGTTGAGGTTCGTTGGTGACTTTCTAGCAGAACTAGGCCTATCCCAACATAGTACCTCATGAAAACATACATGAAAATATACATGACATGAGGGAAGGTAATTGTCACTAGGAACATGAGTCTTAAGAACAAACATACATTTCACTGAGGCCTTCTAAACATGCTAGAAATTATAGTATTATTTACTACTTCATTCCATATTCTAGACCCCTCTGAAGCATGCTAAACATCAAAAGCCATCTTATGCCATTATGGTCACACTATACATGAATAGTAATCTGAACATGCTATATTTTAAAAGTAGTCTAAACTACCACCAACCAGTCAAACAACTCAAGTATTATGTATACTTAATCAACTTATCAAACATCAAAGTAATCTATACACAATCAACTATTCAAATATTTTAGGCATACTGTACTCAATCATTCAGTCAAATAACTCAAGCATATTGAACTCTATAGCTAAATAAACATTTCCAAAGATTCATGTTTATTTAGTTCTAAATCAACTGCCCAAATATTCATACTTAAGAGAAATTATAAACATAGTCATACATACATTCCAGATCTCACATACTCCATTTCTAAGACTTGAGTGAATCCAATTTGGCTACTTACCTTAAAAGCGACTACAAAGCGAACTTGGCTTATGCAATAAACGTTCTTGCCCAACCTCAGCAATTTCTAACATTAATCAACAATTAACAACTTTACATTTCAAACATGTTATTCTATCAACAAAGGTTGTTAGCCTACCCAATAAGTACTAAGAAGAAAATAGTTGGCAATATAGTATTGCATGAAAATCACTCACTGAACATATATGGGAGCTACCCTAAAGTTGTACCAACTATGGTGCCTTTGTGGGTCAGTCCTGTAAGGCAAAGTGCCAGTTGAGGTTCGTTGGTGACTTTCTAGCAGAACTAGGCCTATCCCAACATAGTACCTCATGAAAACATACATGAAAATATACATGACATGAGGGAAGGTAATTGTCACTAGGAACATGAGTCTTAAGAACAAACATACATTTCACTGAGGCCTTCTAAACATGCTAGAAATTATAGTATTATTTACTACTTCATTCCATATTCTAGACCCCTCTGAAGCATGCTAAACATCAAAAGCCATCTTATGCCATTATGGTCACACTATACATGAATAGTAATATGAACATGCTATATTTTAAAAGTAGTCTAAACTACCACCAACCAGCCAAACAACTCAAGTATTATGTATACTTAATCAACTTATCAAACATCAAAGTAATCTATACACAATCAACTATTCAAATATTTTAGGCATACTGTACTCAATCATTCAGTCAAATAACTCAAGCATATTGAACTATATAGCTAAATAAACATTTCCAAAGATTCATGTTTATTTAGTTCTAAATCAACTGCCCAAATATTCATACTTAAGAGAAATTATAAACATAGTCATACATACATTCCAGATCTCACATACTCCATTTCTAAGACTTGAGTGAATCCAATTTGGCTACTTACCTTAAAAGCGACTACAAAGCGAACTTGGCTTATGCAATAAACGTTCTTGCCCAACCTCAGCAATTTCTAACATTAATCAACAATTAACAACTTTACATTTCAAACATGTTATTCTATCAACAAAGGTTGTTAGCCTACCCAATAAGTACTAAGAAGAAAATAGTTGGCAATATAGTATTGCATGAAAATCACTCACTGAACATATAGGGGAGCTACCCTAAAGTTGTACCAACTATGGTGCCTTTGTGGGTCAGTCCTGTAAGGCAAAGTGCCAGTTGAGGTTCGTTGGTGACTTTCTAGCAGAACTAGGCCTATCCCAACATAGTACCTCATGAAAACATACATGAAAATATACATGACATGAGGGAAGGTAATTGTCACTAGGAACATGAGTCTTAAGAACAAACATACATTTCACTGAGGCCTTCTAAACATGCTAGAAATTATAGTATTATTTACTACTTCATTCCATATTCTAGACCCCTCTGAAGCATGCTAAACATCAAAAGCCATCTTATGCCATTATGGTCACACTATACATGAATAGTAATATGAACATGCTATATTTTAAAAGTAGTCTAAACTACCACCAACCAGCCAAACAACTCAAGTATTATGTATACTTAATCAACTTATCAAACATCAAAGTAATCTATACACAATCAACTATTCAAATATTTTAGGCATACTGTACTCAATCATTCAGTCAAATAACTCAAGCATATTGAACTATATAGCTAAATAAACATTTCCAAAGATTCATGTTTATTTAGTTCTAAATCAACTGCCCAAATATTCATACTTAAGAGAAATTATAAACATAGTCATACATACATTCCAGATCTCACATACTCCATTTCTAAGACTTGAGTGAATCCAATTTGGCTACTTACCTTAAAAGCGACTACAAAGCGAACTTGGCTTATGCAATAAACGTTCTTGCCCAACCTCAGCAATTTCTAACATTAATCAACAATTAACAACTTTACATTTCAAACATGTTATTCTATCAACAAAGGTTGTTAGCCTACCCAATAAGTACTAAGAAGAAAATAGTTGGCAATATAGTATTGCATGAAAATCACTCACTGAACATATAGGGGAGCTACCCTAAAGTTGTACCAACTATGGTGCCTTTGTGGGTCAGTCCTGTAAGGCAAAGTGCCAGTTGAGGTTCGTTGGTGACTTTCTAGCAGAACTAGGCCTATCCCAACATAGTACCTCATGAAAACATACATGAAAATATACATGACATGAGGGAAGGTAATTGTCACTAGGAACATGAGTCTTAAGAACAAACATACATTTCACTGAGGCCTTCTAAACATGCTAGAAATTATAGTATTATTTACTACTTCATTCCATATTCTAGACCCCTCTGAAGCATGCTAAACATCAAAAGCCATCTTATGCCATTATGGTCACACTATACATGAATAGTAATCTGAACATGCTATATTTTAAAAGTAGTCTAAACTACCACCAACCAGTCAAACAACTCAAGTATTATGTATACTTAATCAACTTATCAAACATCAAAGTAATCTATACACAATCAACTATTCAAATATTTTAGGCATACTGTACTCAATCATTCAGTCAAATAACTCAAGCATATTGAACTCTATAGCTAAATAAACATTTCCAAAGATTCATGTTTATTTAGTTCTAAATCAACTGCCCAAATATTCATACTTAAGAGAAATTATAAACATAGTCATACATACATTCCAGATCTCACATACTCCATTTCTAAGACTTGAGTGAATCCAATTTGGCTACTTACCTTAAAAGCGACTACAAAGCGAACTTGGCTTATGCAATAAACGTTCTTGCCCAACCTCAACAATTTCTAACATTAATCAACAATTAACAACTTTACATTTCAAACATGTTATTCTATCAACAAAGGTTGTTAGCCTACCCAATAAGTACTAAGAAGAAAATAGTTGGCAATATAGTATTGCATGAAAATCACTCACTGAACATATAGGGGAGCTACCCTAAAGTTGTACCAACTATGGTGCCTTTGTGGGTCAGTCCTGTAAGGCAAAGTGCCAGTTGAGGTTCGTTGGTGACTTTCTAGCAGAACTAGGCCTATCCCAACATAGTACCTCATGAAAACATACATGAAAATATACATGACATGAGGGAAGGTAATTGTCACTAGGAACATGAGTCTTAAGAACAAACATACATTTCACTGAGGCCTTCTAAACATGCTAGAAATTATAGTATTATTTACTACTTCATTCCATATTCTAGACCCCTCTGAAGCATGCTAAACATCAAAAGCCATCTTATGCCATTATGGTCACACTATACATGAATAGTAATATGAACATGCTATATTTTAAAAGTAGTCTAAACTACCACCAACCAGCCAAACAACTCAAGTATTATGTATACTTAATCAACTTATCAAACATCAAAGTAATCTATACACAATCAACTATTCAAATATTTTAGGCATACTGTACTCAATCATTCAGTCAAATAACTCAAGCATATTGAACTATATAGCTAAATAAACATTTCCAAAGATTCATGTTTATTTAGTTCTAAATCAACTGCCCAAATATTCATACTTAAGAGAAATTATAAACATAGTCATACATACATTCCAGATCTCACATACTCCATTTCTAAGACTTGAGTGAATCCAATTTGGCTACTTACCTTAAAAGCGACTACAAAGCGAACTTGGCTTATGCAATAAACGTTCTTGCCCAACCTCAGCAATTTCTAACATTAATCAACAATTAACAACTTTACATTTCAAACATGTTATTCTATCAACAAAGGTTGTTAGCCTACCCAATAAGTACTAAGAAGAAAATAGTTGGCAATATAGTATTGCATGAAAATCACTCACTGAACATATAGGGGAGCTACCCTAAAGTTGTACCAACTATGGTGCCTTTGTGGGTCAGTCCTGTAAGGCAAAGTGCCAGTTGAGGTTCGTTGGTGACTTTCTAGCAGAACTAGGCCTATCCCAACATAGTACCTCATGAAAACATACATGAAAATATACATGACATGAGGGAAGGTAATTGTCACTAGGAACATGAGTCTTAAGAACAAACATACATTTCACTGAGGCCTTCTAAACATGCTAGAAATTATAGTATTATTTACTACTTCATTCCATATTCTAGACCCCTCTGAAGCATGCTAAACATCAAAAGCCATCTTATGCCATTATGGTCACACTATACATGAATAGTAATCTGAACATGCTATATTTTAAAAGTAGTCTAAACTACCACCAACCAGCCAAACAACTCAAGTATTATGTATACTTAATCAACTTATCAAACATCAAAGTAATCTATACACAATCAACTATTCAAATATTTTAGGCATACTGTACTCAATCATTCAGTCAAATAACTCAAGCATATTGAACTATATAGCTAAATAAACATTTCCAAAGATTCATGTTTATTTAGTTCTAAATCAACTGCCCAAATATTCATACTTAAGAGAAATTATAAACATAGTCATACATACATTCCAGATCTCACATACTCCATTTCTAAGACTTGAGTGAATCCAATTTGGCTACTTACCTTAAAAGCGACTACAAAGCGAACTTGGCTTATGCAATAAACGTTCTTGCCCAACCTCAGCAATTTCTAACATTAATCAATAATTAACAACTTTACATTTCAAACATGTTATTCTATCAACAAAGGTTGTTAGCCTACCCAATAGGTACTAAGAAGAAAATATCTCAAAGAGTTGGCACCCAAAGCAACCTTAATCTTAGTTAATGTGTTTGAACCTCAACATTTGGAAAAAATTTCAAATAGATTTCGAATGAACCTTACCCACTGATTTTCTCCGAAACTTATTGTTGGTTCCATTTCACAAATTCATGACCCAAAGATTATGGGTATTTTGAAACAATGTCCAAAAATTCATAGGTCAACTCAAACATCAAAAGCTAACACAAAACCAACGTGAAACGAACCTCACCTCTCACTAGAAACAAAACCCGCTGGAAAACATGTCTAATCTAACGTCATGCTGCTGCTCACCGTCAGGTATTGTTGCACAAAGAGGAAACCAGCCGTCAGAGAAAATAACGAGATAGAAAGAAAATCGAGCTACACTCGCAGGAACAATACGATCTCGTCGGATTTGTCGAACGCTGCAACCCATGAAGGATCGTTGCATCACATGCATCTAGGAGGGAAGAAACGTGTGGGTCACACAGCCAGAACCACCAATAAGAGAATGCATCTTGCAAAAAGTTGTGGCATCGCCATAGTCGCGAACCTGGGAGGGCTATGTTGGACATGGAAGCCGCTTGCATTGTTGTACAAGCCGTGAGCTACCTGTCGATCGAAGCTCGAGCGTTATTAGATTGATGGGTCGTGGATTTTTCCAAATGCTACTGCTCGAGTCGTGGAGGAGTTCCTTGGAATAAAGAGGTTGAAGAAGAAGAAGATGGAGGATGATGGTTGTTGTTCATAAAGTGGGAGAGGTTGAAAAAGAAGACAAAAGGGATTTTATGGTTTTCTTTTCTTTTTCTTTTTTTCCTTCTTTATGACCCCACCCTAACCTCATCTCCCCTTTTTCAACATACTTTAGCCCAAAATTAGGCCCAAACCCTCATATTAAATTATAACAAAAACTCTAACAAACCCAAAGCACAAGGTTTACTCCAAAATTAACAAATCAATCTCACCTAGAGACATGGGGCATTGCTCTCCTCAAGCTCAAATTTGAGGCTTCGCTTGCTTCAAGTTCTGGTTAGAGGCTTAGCTCAATTCAAGTTTAAGTTCTAGCTTCACTTGTCTTAAGGTTCAAGTTCAAGTTTTACTTGCTTGAAGTTTAAGTTCGAGCATTGCTCATCTTTAAGTTTGAGTTTGAGCTTTGCCTGTTACAAATTCAAGTTCTATCATTGCTCGCTTCAAGTTCAAGCTTTACTTGCTTGAAGTTCAGGTTTGAGCTTACTTGCCTTCAAGCTCAAGTTCGAGTTTTCCTCCCTTCAAGTTCAAGTTTGTGCTTCGCTCTCTTAAAGTTCAAGTTCAAGCGTCAGTCACTTCAAGTTCAAGCTCAGGACTTCAATCCCTTCAAGTCCAAATCTGATCATCGCTTGATTCAAGTTTAAAGATCGAGTTTCGCTTGCTTTATGTTCAAGATTGATCAAGCATTGCTCAAGTTCAAGATTGAGTGTCGATCGATTCAAGTTCAAGATTGAGCTTCACTCGCTCCAAGGTTAGTGTTTTGCTCATTCAAAGTTCAGTCTCTAAGTACTGCGCTATGCCTCTAAGTTTAGTATTCTGCCTCCAAGTTCAATGTTCTGCTTGTTCCAAGTTCGACATTTCAACTCCAAGTACGACGTTCCACCTTCATGTTTGGTATTCTTCCTCCAAGTTCGGCGCTTTGTTCATTCCAAGTTTGGCGTTCCACCTCCAAGTTTGGTGCTTTGCCTTCAAGTTCAAGGTTCCACCTCTAAGTTCGGCATTCCACCTCCAAGTTTGGCACTCCAACTTCAAGTTAAGCATTTGATCAGTGTACACACAGGCACACGTCATCGAAATAATAATAAAACGACACAAGAATACCGAGTATCATATCTCACAGATATTGGTTTTCAATTCAATTAAGTACCACGAATAATCTCAATTTACTTTATTTAGAAAACATAAACAAAAGAAAATAGGAAAATAGCGACTAATCCTAGAAAGCAAGATAAATGGGAGACACAAATCAATAGTTAATTATATGGGTGTTGTTGCATTTTTGGACCTTAATTTACTTAATTAAGCTAACAATTAGGCACAATCAAATGTCGATTCATAAGTCTAGAAGCCTAAGGTCATGAAATCTCCTATCGGTCTCCTCCACTCTCGAGTACTAATTAACTAACCCAAGAGTCCCTAGCACTAGCTAACTCCTACAAGGCATTACGACTCTTTAGTACAGACCTTAATTGATTAATTATTACTCTTGCTGTCACACAAGTAATTAATCAGTAATCATGCATTTGATTCTCGCCTAAGCTTATATCTGCCGAGTTTCCATTTAGAAAACTAATCAATTAAATAGTGTTAAATTAATTAAACTTCAGCACCAACTATAATTAATTAATCTCTAATCTCACTGTCACTTGCGTAGCTAATTAACTGTGCATTAAGCTAACTAAGTATCCTCCGTTGAGCTCAACCTCGTTCTACCTCAATTAATTAATGAACACTAATTAAAAGCATTAAGTCCTAAATGCATGAATGAATTCATAAGCCAAAAAGTCATAAACATTCATCAAACTCATAATCTAATCCATGTAATTCAACAATTAAGCATTAATTTAATACAAACCAATAAATCCCAAGTATTTAAGAGCTAATAAGTACATATGCAACTATTGCAGCACAAGGGTCTGTAAATTTAAGCCTGTACAATAGCTGAATTGAAAGGAAAAGAGAAAGAAATGCAAATGAAAGATCGATCCCGCGTTCCCGAGGTAATCTACTGCGAACTGAAGCTCCAAGTCTTTAATTCTGCACAGTTCCGCTAAAATGCTCCCCAAAACCTCCAAAATAGCCTTAAATCGAGATTAGGGCTTTCTCAATCAGTTTGGCCTCCCTTTGAACGAAGAAGAAGCGAAGAATAAATATTGCCTATTGAAGCATCGTTGAGACGCTACACCTAAACGACGTCGTTCTCCATGCTCATGTGCGTCTAGCCTCTAGACACTAAAGGCAGCATCTCAATATTCTAGACGAAACTCCACTGATGCGTGCATTTTGAGTGTCAAGATGCTATAGGACAGCGTCTCGACGCTTGCTCTTGGGTATGGCACTTCAAATGTGGCATTTAGACTCCATTTTCAGGGTCTAGACCTCTCCCCTTGGGTTATTTTGTCAAAACACCACATATTATTTTCTTTGATCTTCAATATGGCTCCACAAGGCTCCAATATTCTTCATATTACTCCATAACACTCGGTCTTGCTTCTCAAGCTCAATTTCTGCGAAATCAAGATAAAAAAACATCAAAGCAATCATTTTAAGCATCAAACTAGCATAATTAATAGAAAAGATAGCATAATTACATGCTATCAAATACCCTCACACTTAAACATTTGCTAGTCTCGAGCAAAGCTAAAACAAAATCGGCATACATTAATCAACCAATTGCATCATAATGACTAAAACCTCAAAGTTCTAAATAGAAAAATAATCATAATTCAAGGAAACACTAAAACACATCAAATCATCAAACTTTAAATTTAAACTTTTCATTCCTTGCAAATATGTGGATAGCCTCCCTTATTTTGATCTCTACTAGCTAGAAAGATTTATAGAATCCTCCGTTCATCTTCCCCCTACACTGGCCTTAAGCACCAATTATCCAACATTCAACACTCGAGAAAGGAATATCTAACTAGGTTGCCTGACACTGCGGGGGTAACGCTCCCCCAAACTTGCATTTTTCTTTAAAACTCAAGGACACTAGCTTTCACACAACTATTGTAGGGACCCTTACCCATAGCACTCGCTTAATGAGTGGCCTAACTGATCACCATAGTGGCAGCTCTTTTTGTCCTTGATCAATAAACACAACAAGTTATTTTATTCAATTTTTTTTTCTTTTCTTCAATCCTTTTCTTCTCTTTCCTTCGACTTTATTTTTCTTTTTCTTCTCGTTTTCTTTTCTTTTTCTTTTAGTAGGTAAATAGACAAGATTTTACCTCCTAAGCAAGACATTACAGACTATCATGCAAGACAACCTTCAAACCATAACTTAAGCCTATCGGGGTGACAACGAACATCTAGATAAAATAAATCTATTTTAGGCATTCAAAACAATTAATAAGTAGGCTAATTGCTCCACAAGTGCAAGGAATTCTAAGAAATTTATTTAAAATAACTTGAATCCTAGACATACTCTCATATTTCACAAAAAAAATGCAAAAATTACACTATTTAGAACACATCATAGGTTGTCATTATCATACACAATGCAATATAATCATCATATAGGTCATACAATTTTCAATTAAAGCTCATATTAGAACAACACACATCCCTGCACACTTAAAAAATACATTGTCCTCATTGTATAAACTAATCAAACTAATTTAGCATGCTGACAGAGCTTGTTGAAGACTCGCCAAATTTTATTTATAATTCCACACCCACAAATACTGTAGTATTAGAGGTCGGGTCGGTCATAGGGAAGCAAGTTGACTACATTCTAATCTAATTTAAACGAAACAAACAAAAAGGGGTTTGTGCTTTTAAACTTAATAAAAATAATAGAAAATAAATGCACGAGAGTCGAATGCATAAAGTCAACGAAAGAAGGCTATAATTGCTTACTAAACACCGGCTTTGGGTTTCATTGGATCGAGTCTTATACTTTGGTAATTGGTTTTCAACTGATCAATGCAAATTTCCTAGATAAGCAATTAACCGACTAATTTGGTAAAGCTAGAGTAGCCCTTAATAGCTCCAAATTCTAAACTATGTCAACCTAACATCTAATAGCCCCTAATTGACCTTTTGAGCTAGGCATGATAGCATTCCATGCTTGGTAGATCAATTGCACTAAACTCTGGAGTTGGTTAAACCTGGATAGCTAATTTAGTAAGCATAAATTAATTAAATAATTGCTTGGGTCTCAAGACCTATTATGCAAACTACATGAAGAGGTTAATCCCCATTCTATGCAGGCACAAGCCAGTCTAAATGCTACTAAATTAAGCCAATGTATTAAGTGATGAATTCCATACACATGCATAGCAATAAATGAAATAGACATATAAGATTCATCAAGTATAATATGCAAATTCCATTCAATGAGATAAATAAAAGTCCCAAACATGCTTAAGAAAGAAAATAAGCAGTAAAATTAAAGACCAAAACCTCCCAAAGTACAAGCTCAATCTGAATTCGCCCCAAAACGGCATTACAAAGTAGCCAGTAGTTTCGAAATCTGCTTTTGACGACATTAATCAATACAATTTCAACGTTAAAAATATAAAGGGTTGGGAATGGGTATTAAATAGGGGAGAGTGTCTCAAGATTAGGTGTTAGAAGGAAGAAGACCGCTGCCCTAGAAGGAAAATTCCTTATATAGTTCTTGAAGCAGCGTCTCGACGTTGTCGCCTAAAAGACAAGCATCATAGGGGCTTTCCGCAGTGTCAACCTACATTTACTATTATAGCATCTAGATGATGTGTACAACATCTCGACATTGTCCTGTATCCATGCATTTTTGACTTGCGACAGCGTCTCGACGTCGGTGGGCAGCATCTAGATGATGTCCTGCATTCGAGGCTACCGTCTTCAGTATCAAGCAGGGTTCCGTAGAGTGTCTCGATACTCCTCTCTGGGGCAGTTTGGTCATTTGGTCTCCATTTCTTCAATTAGGGCTTGAATGACCTCCGATTAAGCCCAAATCATCTCCGAACGCTCCCAAAAGCTCCAAAAGCTTCGAAAATACTCCAAAATGCCCTTCGAACTAATTTACCTACAAAATAGGGAGCCCCAAGGTTTAGACATAGAAAATTGGGACTATTTTAGTCCTATCACATGCTTAAGGACAATTAAAAATGTAAAGGGAAGAATAAAACTATCCTGGAGTGCGAGAGAAACTTTAATTCAGCTTGTTCAATTGAGGTACATGATGGAAGAGATAATTTGAATCTCGAGCTCCGATAAACATCAACCAATGGTTCCATGAGATCAACACAAAACAACAAAAGAGAAAAACAAAAAAAAAAAACAAAAAACAACGAGAAGAAAATTAAAAGAACGATAACAAAGGAAAGAAGCTTGGGTTGCCTCCCAAGAAGCGCTTATTTAATGTCTTTAGCTAGATGGGGCTCGTGTGGGCTCTCAAGGTATGTAAAAATTCTCTCATTTCATCGGGCCTCTATTCCTAGAATCCACAAAGCATACCAGAGCTAGCAAGATTACTAGCTCCTCGTGGGACCCTGAAGAAAAAATATTTTTTGTATTTTTCAATAAGAAACAGACTTTGACATGGACTCGTGAGAACAAGAAAATGAACACTCAGGATAAAGAAAACTATCAAAAGATAAATCATAACAAGGCTGTACAACCTCAAACTCTACCCCCTGAACAGACTAGTCTAAAAAATAAGGTTCATCCTTTTTTTCTTCCTCACTGACTTGATCTCGGTGTGCATCTAAACTCCTTAATTCTTCCCCATTCTCAACACAATTCTTCCTCAACTGCCCAAACTCAATAGAATCGAAAGAATCATGTTCATGATAGACTATCAGTGAATCAATGATCAGTTGACTCACAGGACATCATATGGAAGTGGGTTGCACTTCATTAACCTCCCCAGGGGTCTAAAGTCTCTCATTTGAATCTTCTAAATTCACACGAATAGCTCTAGAATCCTCCAAAATTTTTTGAAATAAGCTACCTAAGGGGGGTTCTTCCTCTACATGGCCACTTGAGGTTTTACTACCCAATTATCCAACTCAAGCGTTGAGCTCTAAAATAAAAAATACAATCTTGCAATAACTGGTCTAAATGAGACCTCTCCTCATTGAGCCTAACAAAGGGATAATCCATAGAGAAGGAACTAGAAGGTGGTGTTGGTTCTTCGGGCTCAAACTCCCTAAAGGGCACCCAAATCTATCAAAAGCCATCTAAAAATAATAAAATAACCACATACAGGCTAAAAAATAACACCAAATAATCCACACAATTAAAAAACAAAGGACAAGGACTTAAAGCAGAAAATACAAACAAGATAAAACAAAAATAACCTCTAAATTAAAGCAAACAATTTCTTCACAATATTAACTGGATTAAAATACACCAATCCCTAGCAATGGTGCCTAAAACTTGATTAGACGTGCACTCATGCACATGTAATTGAAGTAATAATAAAACGGTATTCCTCTCGAGTATTGTATTCACTGGGATTGGTTTTAATTAAATAAGTATTGTAAATACTCTCACTTAGTATTTAGAAAACAAAAACATAAAAGAAGATAAACGAAACTAAGAACAAAAAGTATATGAAGAAAGATAAATGGGAGACACAAACCTAAGGGATAGACTTGGGAATATGATTAATTACTAATTCAACAGACAAATATGACTAACTTGACAATGACTCATAAGTCTAGAAGCCTAGGGATGTGGAATCTCTTGTCAGTCTCCTTCACTATCAAGTATTAATTAACTACCCTAGGCGTCCCTAGTGCTAGCTAACTACTACAAGGCATTACAACTCTTCATTACACTCCTCAGTTGATTAATTATTACTCCTGTTGTCTCTCAGGTAATTAATCAACAATCATGCATTTGGTTCTCTCCTAAGCTTCTATCAGTTGAGTTTCCACTTAGAAAACTAATCAATTAACTAGTTTTCAATTAATTAAACTTAAGCACTAACTACAATTAATTAATCTCTAATGTCGTTGTCACTCGGGTAGCTAATTAACCCTGCATTAAGCTAACGAAGTATCTTTCATCGAGCGCAACCTAGTTCTGCCTCAATTAATTAACGAACACTAATTAAAAGCATTAAGTTCTAAATGCATGAATGAATTCATAAGCCAAAAAGCCATAAACATCCATCAAACTCATAATTAAACCCATGTAACTCAATAATTAAGCATTAATTTAATACAAACCAATAAATTCCAAGTATTTAAGGGCTAATCAGTACATATCCAACTATTATAGCACAAGAGTCCGTAAATTTAAGCCTATACAACAACTGAATTGAAAGGAAAAGAGAAAGAAATGCAAATAAAAGGTCGATCCTATGTTCTCGAGGAAATCTACCGTGAACTCGAGCTCCAAGTCTTCAATTCCACTCACTTTTTCTCACAAATGCTCCTTAAAACTGTAAAAACAGCCTTGAATTTAGATCAGGGCTTTCCCTATCGATTTGACCTCCTGTAAGATGAAAAAGAAGCGGAGAATAAATACTGCCTATCGAAGTAGCTTCAAGACGCTAGGGGCAACGTTGAGACGGTGCACCTAAACAACATTGTTCTTGATGTGCACCCGCATCCAGTTTCGAGATGCTGAAGGCAACGCCTCGACGCTCCGAACAGAACTCCACTTATTACCACGTTTTCAATGTCGAGATGCTATCAGATAGCGTCTCAACGCTTGCTCTCAAGTTTGACACTTCGAATGTGGCATCTAGACTCCATTTTTAGGGTCTAAACGCTCTCTTCTTGGGTTCTTTTGCCAAAACACCACATCTTCTCTTCTTTGATCTTCAATATGGCTCCAAAAGGCTCCAATATTCATCATATTACTCCCAAACACTCAATTTTTCTTCTAAAGGCTGGCTTTTGTAAAATCAAGCCAAAAAGGCATCAAAGCATAAATTTTAAGCATAAAGCTAGCATAATTAGTAGGAAAATAAGATAGCATAATTACATGCTATCAATACCATAGACCTCGTTAGGGTCGAGTGTCCCTATGCTAACACCGAAGAGCAGTGTAGCTGTAGGAACACCATAAGCCTCATTAGGGTCGAGTGTCATTAAGCTAACATCGAAGAGCAGCACAGCTGCAGGAACATCATAGGCCTCGTTAGGTGATAACCTATAAAAACAAGTTATTGAGAGGCCTTAATTTGGCTAATATTGACCTCAAGGCAGTGAAACAAAAGCATAAATGGAGAAAATAGACCAATAATTGTATAAGTATGTGCGATGGTCGCATTTCATGTTTAACGCACTGAATTCCTTGTAAATCTTTAAAATCCGTTATCAATACATCATTCTTAACAAGTGTTTGTGCTGGTGAAGTTCAAATTCTGTGTGCCGAAAGCTGAACGAGTTGAAGAAAAAAAAGATAAGTTGTACGATAGAACCTCTATTTCACTGTGCCATCACATTCATTATTAGTTTTTTCTCACTGTCTTATTTTAGTTTTAGTCGTTCATTGTATTTTTTAACATTATGCCTTCTATTCAAGTTGTATTGTCTTTATTTTCTAGTATGAGCTAAATTTCCTTTCAAGACTTGTCTTAGACCATTTTGTTGCACTGATGTCTCAGCATACTACTTAATGAAGTATAGTTTTGAATCTTGTTGCCTAGCAAAGTTAATGGAATTTTTCAATAAAAACACTCCTAATGTACAAGCGTACACAATCTAATGCAGCAAGTGATAAGTATATGTTATATCGTTCTCCTCAAAGGCTAATTAAATGAAATTTACAATGCATGGGTTTGTTTTAGTGAGGTGATAGGTAACCAACATAAATTTGTGCAAATAAACGTAATTGACATAAAGTAAACAAAATGCTCAAAAGTATGCTTGACTAGCTAAAGAGAGTATAGGCAGTAACACAAGTTTTAAACCAAAACAATAAAAAGGGGATTGAATTAGGGGTGAAATTATGCTTCATCAAACTTAATGCTAGAGCTCTAAACTTTCTTCAACACCCAAAAAAGCTAAACTCATAAAATCTTCCCAATTTTCCTTACAAATGGATGATTAATTCCCATTAAACACCCTAAATCAGCTCCTAGCTGTAAACACTAGGTGAGTGACTATCCCTAATCTCCTCAATCACCTAATAGCAAACTCTTCCCTTTTCCAAGTTGGAATAAATAATGCTAAGATGAGGTGGCTAAACAAATCTCAGCTAAACAGTAAAAACAGCATATGAGTGAAGAAATTGCAAGAAATTACTCATTCATTAAACTTGAATCAACATAACATCCCCTAATTCCCACCCTCAGGGTGATTATTTCATACTAAACATAAAAGAAAGCAATAAATCAGTGATTATAGCTTCCAACATAATTAAAAACACAAGTTTCAATGTAAAATAATACAATAGAAAATAAAATGGAGAAATAACAGATGGGGAAACCTACAATAGTCATTTCTTGATGTTTCGAGCTCCCTTCCAGAAGAGGAACACCTCCCAATATGGATCTTCTTCTCATTTGTCAAAATTCTCCCCAAAGTTGTTTCTCCCTCTCGACCCTAAAATGTCAAAGCTAGCTTTTATATTCATTTCTTACTGAAATAAGGGCTGAATGGACAGGCAAGGAAGTCTACCAGCTTCTCATTGGCTCTCAACAGCTCACATGGCGAAAAATGGTCCAACTCAATTAATGAACTATTTCAAACGTGCCTAATATGCAATCTGCTATCAGAAAATGCTTCAGCTAGCTTAATCCTTCAACATTTGTGTAGCTTTAGAACTCCAAAGTTTAGCTTTCCACACTTAGCCATTTCACCCACCAAAAGCTCCTGTTAAGGTCAAAAACAGTGTAATTCAGCAAGGAAATGCACTTCAATGGCCTAAAGGTACTTCACAATTACTTTGTGACAATTAATACATGAAAGCACCAAATCATGGGGTTTCTAAAAGTTAAAATGCATAAGATATCAAGGAATAATCACATTAAAAGCTCAATCATAGCTCTTATTTTAAGAGCTAACAAACCCCCAAACCTAGATCATTACTCGTCCTTGAGTAATGCTTAATCATCTTAATCAAACACTAAAATAACAACCACCAACTATATACAAGAAATAATGGTTATGCACTCAATTGACAAAAATAGTTATTGATATACCAGTCCACTTTTTTTTTTCAAGTTTGTCATCAAAGTTCAGCTCACCACAATCATTTCCCTCTCAAAGCAAAGGTAGCAACCTTCACTCCTAACACAACCCCACATCTCAACTACTACCTAATGCATCTTTGAATTTACTATGCATCCCTTAAACTCATAAAAAGGAGAACGAGTTCTACTGTTTTCAGCTCTTCAATTTTTTTTAAAACCAGCTTAGTTAAGAGTTACCACTCCTAAGAATCCTACAAGGGTAACCTTGTGCTAAAGTAGACAAACATTCATTCCCCTAGGTTTCTCATAGCCATTTAACGTTGTGCAGATTTCTCCTTAGTTCTTAGAATGGCCACATTGGTGATGCAACTCACCTGAGCAACGAGAAACCTAATACACTAGGCTCTAAATCTCCTCTTTCTTGAGATAAAGACTTATTTCACTAAAAAATATAGAGAGGACCCTTTTTATAATCAGCACCTTTGACTTAAGTACCAACATTTGTGATGAAGGTTGCCTAACAAGGAGTTTTGCTACTAAATTGGGTTGCCAAAGCATATTCATACCCTTTTACTGTTCAACTCAAAGAAAAACATGGGTATCATGTCCAGGTCTGATTTAATAGGCAACTTGGATCGAGGAATATCTCTCATACATCATTCTCTTTTCTTTTTCTTTTTTACTTTTTTTTTCTTCGATCTTTTTTTTACCAACTAGGAGGAGGCCCGAGTCCTAAAGAGAAGAGTGATAACTCTTAATACAATTTTTTTTTTACCAAGGATACCTTACCCACCCCCAAACTTGAATTACTCATTGTCCCCAATGAGTGAAGAAGCAAGGTAAGGCGTCCCCTAAACTTATTTTTAAAACAAAAGCTAAAGACAGTGAGAATCCAAACTCCTTAATCTAAGTTTAATGGACCAAATTCTCAAGAATTGGCAACTAGCAAGCTTGGGGCACAAAAAAAATGCAACGACCATTGGCTTAGAATTAAAGGATTATGGAAAGGGCTTTAATCATAGTGAGCTTAACATAACAATGAAGAAAAAAAAAATTAAAACATACCAAACAGAACTATTGATTTCTTCCAAATAAGGTGGCAACAAAAGACTTACAACCTCCTTTTCTTTTTTTTCTCTTCCAAATTCACTTTCAGGCAACTATAAGACAGGATTCAAATTACAAAAGCAGCCTAACCAAAAACAAAGCAAGGAAAATTAACCTAACCACTAAGTACTTAACTTAAACTAAAACAACAAAAAACAAGCATTGGCAAGTTAGCAAGAATAGACATCAGCAACTTTTTCACAACCAACTTCATAAATAACATAAACTTCCCTTCCTCTTCCATCTTCATCTCCATGCACATGCTTTTGGTCATCCTCTTCTTCCTCTCCATCTGGTGATGACAATAGTACAACCCCTTTCCTTTCAGTCCTTTGCATCTACTTAAAAAACTCCAACAACCATCTTGCATGCACTTCTCGAGTTGTGCAATACCACTGTCATGTCCTTTCTTTTCTTTCTTAAAATGTTCAATCGTTGATTGAAAATTATACTCTTATGATTTAATGTTCTGAAATTTTGTTGTTCCTAGACTTACCTAAAACAAAAATTATTAGAGCTTAAGCAAGCATAATGTAAAGAAAACGAGAGAAACTAAACAAAAATCAATTGGGAGTTCTTAAAATGCAACAATTAAACATAATTCTCTTATTTATTTTTCTTTTTTTGTTTTGTTTTTTCAACTCAGTTCAACTATCCAACAGCGTCCTTGAGACTATACTCCTTTGAACTTCTTCCCCCCAATAGTGCTTCGACCTTTGACCATTGAATTTAAATTCCCTTCCATCTTTCTCATCTCTAATCATTAAAGCACCATGAGGAAAAACTTCCATAACAGTAAAGGAGCCAGACCACTTAGATTTTAATTTTCTAGGGAATAATATTATACAACAAAACCCTTTGCCCTCTTTCAAACTGTTTAGGCAGTATTTTCCTATCATGCGAAGCATTGGTTTTCTCCTTATACATTTTGGCATCCAGCTGCTGCATTATCCAGATATAGTTATTTTAATGCCAAAAGGCATTATGCTCAAGCTGAAGGGGCAAATGGAAAGCTTTTCCAAAAAAAATTCGATAGGGGGACATACCTAAAGAAGTCTTAAATGATGTCCTATATGCCCACAAGGAATCCTCCAACCTAAATGACTGTCCTTTCTCTTAGGATTCACTACTTTTTCAAGGATTCCCTTAATCTCCCTGTTAGAAATCTATGCTTGCCCATTAGCTTGTGGGTGGTATGGAGTGGAGACTTTATGTTTGACATTATACTTAGCTAAGAGGGAATTCATTGTCTTATTCACAAAATGAGATCACATATTAGCACTCTAAGAGTTCCAAACTTAGTGAAGACATGCTGATGCAAGAACCTCATGACTGCTTTGGCATTGTTCACTGGGCAAGCCATTGCCTCAACCCACAACCACTAAAATATATATGTTCCCTTTTGAAGGGGGAAATAGGCCCATGAAGTCTATCTCCCAAACATCAAACAACTCCAGTTCTAAAATGCATGTGAGGGGCATCTCACCTCTTTTCCCAATATTTCCTTTCCTTTGAAACCTATCACAAGCCTTACTAAACATATGAGTATCTTTAAAGATTGAAGGCAATTAATATCAAGATTGGAAAACTTTGGCTGTTGTCCTTTGGCCACCAAAATGACCTCTATAAGGTGAAGCATGGCAATGTTCCAAGATGGAATGAATTTCACTTTCAGTAGCACATCTACTCAAAACCCCATCATCACATTGCTTATAAAGGTATGGATCATCCAAAAAATAAGCTTTTGAGTCATGAATAAACTTTTTCATTTGTTGCCCTGTCAAATCCAAAGGTAGAATATCACTGGCTGCATAGTTCACAAAGTCTGCATTCCAAGGAATTTCAACTTCCTGAACTTGAGCATCTATAAACAGCTGCTCATCAAAGAATTCATCTCTGATTTCAGATTGCTGAGGCATTGTTTTTGCTGGTTCAGGCCTTGAGAGATGGTCTGCTACCTGATTCTCATAACCTTTCCTATCTTTAATATCCATATCAAATTCTTGCAATAACAGTACCCATCTAATCAACCTAGGCTTTGCCTATTTTTAAGCTAAAAGGTATTTTATAGCAACATGATCAGTGAAAATGGTGACTCTAGTTCCAACCAAGTAAGCATTGAATTTCTCAAGGGCAAAAACTATGGCTAGCAACTATTTTTTTGTTGTTGTTGTATAATTCAACTAAGCATCATTGAGAGTTTTGCTAGCATAGTATATAGGATGAATAAGCTTCTCATGCCTTTGACCCAACATGGCTCCAACTGCATAATCACTTGCATCAGTCATAACCTCAAAAGGCAATTGCCAATTAGGTCCTAACATGATGGGGGCTGTGGTTAAAGCGGTTTTTAAAGCCTTGAAAGCAGGTAAACATTCAAAACTGAATTCAAAAGGTCTATTTGCTTCCAAAAGAGTACACAAAGGCTTGGATATCTTAGAAAAATCCTTGATAAAACTTCTGTAAAAACCTGCATGCCCTAAAAAACTCCTTATGCCCTTAACTGATGTTGGTGGCTCAAGTTTCCCAATAATCTCAACTTTTGCTCTATGAACTTCAATGCCCTTTTCTGAAATCCTATGGCCTAACATAATGCCCTCTCTCACCAAAAATTGACATTTCTCCCAATTCAGAACCAAATTAGTCTCTTCACACCTTTTTTAACACTTTTCCCAAATTCACAAGCCAAGCATCAGAGGACTCCCCAAAGACTGAGAAGTCATCCATGAAAAATTCCATGATATTCTCAACTAAATAAAAAAAAGAGCCAACATACACCTTTGAAAGGTTGCAGGGGCATTTCAAGGACCAAAAGCCATCCTCCTAGAGAAAAAGTCCCATAAGGGCAAGTAAAAGTAGTATTTTCTTGATCGTGTGGGGCTTTGTTAAGCCTCTTGTAGTCCATGCACACTTTCCACCCATTTAATGTCCTTGTGGGAATTAATTCATTAGCTACATTAGTTACTATTGTTATCCCACCTTTCTTAGGGACACATTGGACAGGACTAACTCAGCTACTACTAGAGATAGGGTATATGATACCAGCATCTAACCATTTAATGATTTATTTTTTTACAACCTCCTTCACAGCTGGATTGAGCCTTCTTTACTGCTCAATGGACTTGAAGTTTCCTTCCTCCAAATTAATTTGTTTGCATCCAAAAGGAAGGGCTTATACCTTGAATATTAGCCAAAGTCCAGCCTATGGTCTTTTTGTGTTTCTTTAACAGGTTTAGCAACATCTCCTCATCATTGAGCAGTAAACTTGTTGACATGATAACAAGCAGTGTCTCTCTTTCTCCCAAAAATGCATATTTCAAATGGTTTGGCAAAGGCTCTAGCTCGAGGGTGGGAGGATCTTTTATAGATGGTTGCATGGGTGGTGTTTTCCTCTTCCCCAATTCTAAAGACTCGAACACTCTTTTGAAGCTAGTTACTACAGCTAGGTTTTCACACTCAACTTTTAATTCACAAAATTTCAAGTCTTCCCCTGTAATCTGTCCAAAAAATTGATTGTGATGCTACAACAATTCTTGCTCAGCAGACTCACTGATTACTTCTTTCAACACCCGAATCACATAACATTCTTCCAAGAAAGTGGGATACTTCATTGTGTCATAGATGTTTAATTTCACTTGTTGATCATTCATTTTCAAGGTAATGGTTCCTTCATAAACATCCACGACTGTTCTCCTTGTTTTTAGGAAAGGTTTTCCTAAGATTATTGGCACTTCTTTGTCTACTTCATAATCTAAGATTATGAAATCAGCAGGGAAAATGAACTAGAATGTCCTATATTTTTCCTTCAGGGTGGCTTATGGACCTATCAGCTAGTTGTAGGGTGACAGTTATGGGTCTAGCTTCACCTATGCTTAATTTCTTGAAAATGGATAAGGGCATAGGGTTAATATTAGCTCCTAGGTCACACAAAGCTCATCCAAGTTCTTTTCCTCTTATAGAAACAGGTATGGTGAAGGATCCAGGTTCTTTCTCCTTGTTTGGGATCATTTTTCTCAAAATGGCACTACGCTCCTCATTTAAGGATACTACCTTAAATTCCTCAAACCTTTCTCTTCCAATCAAGACATCTTTCATAAATTTAATATTTTTAGGAAATTTCCTCAAAGCATCCACCAATGGTATGTTTATATGAATTTCCTTTAAAATGTCCATGGACTTTTCAAAGTGAGCTTCTTCTTTTTTCTTTCTCAACCTTTGAGGAAAGGGTGGAGGAGGTGGTTTAAACTCAAGAATGGGGATAGCTACACACTGTTGTCTTTTAGAAAATTAAGCTCTAGGTAGTATCTCAACTTCCTTCTCTTTCTCTATCCTTTTAGGTTCCAACTGCTCTTCTTTCTTTTCTTCCTCATCTTGGACATCAGTGTCTTTCACTTTATATTTCCTCTTGTTAACCTCTACTTCCTTAACTAATGGCCTCCCACTTCTCAATTCTATGGCCTACACTTGCTTTTCCCTCCATCTTTTTGGATTTTTAGTATTAGAGGGTAGCTTACATTGAGGCCTTGACCTTGGCTCATTAGCTAGTTGACCCATTTTCAATTTCAGATTTCTTAATGAGGCTTGCTAACTTTGAATAACAACATCATTTTTTGCCATATATTCATTCATTAAGCTCTCAAGAGATGTACTTGGAATATGTTGAGGGGGCATTGCTTTTTACTGCTGTTGGGGCATGGGTTGTTGATTTCCAAAGGCTTGGTAACGTTGATGTCCAAAACCTGGTGGGTAATTCACCTTTTTCTATACTTGAGGGGCTTGAGAATTACTTCCTTGTCCTCCTTAAGCAAAATTTTGGTGATTCCACCAACCCGGGTTATAGGTATTGGAGTAGGGATTGTTCCTTTGTCTGTTTTTGGTTTCCTATGTAGCAGACTGAAGATGATTCTTCCAACATGGTTTATAGGTATTGGAGTAGGGATTGTTCCTTTGTTGATTTTTGGTTTCCTATGTAGCAGATTGTAGCAGGATTGCCCTGTTGGGGAAAAATTCAAAAGTATGGCCCTCACCACAATAAACACATGAGTCAATACTTACTTGGTTTACACCAGCTCCATTTTGCACATTAGGAGCATTTTGGGCCACATTTCCCACAGTCAAATTCTTCAACATGTTGGCCATGGATAAGATTGGGGCATTTTTAGCAGTTACGACATCCAATTCTAAAACTCCTTTGTGTTTTCTTAATTGGGTTACTTCTTGAATCATCCCACTAAAAGTTGTTTGATGATACCCTTTCAAGGATTTCATGGGCTTCATTCTAGGTCTTTGATAAAAGAGCCCTATTAGCTGAAGCATCAACAACTTGCTTAGTGGCTGTGTTTAACCTATGGTAAAATGTCTCCATTTGTATACAGTGAGAGAGTCCATGGTGAGGGAATTTCCTAAGAAATTCTTTGAATCTCTCCCATGTCTCACTTAAGGTCTCATCCTCAAACTGTTGAAAAGCCACAATCTCATTTCTAAATCTAACATTCCTAGTAGGTGGGAAGTATTTAACAAGAAATATTTCGACAAGAGTGTTCCAAGAGTCTAGTGCCCATGGAGGTAGTGCATTCAACCATGTCTTGGCTACATCTCAAGTGAGTAAGGCAACAAACTCAACCTTAGGGCATCCATAGAAACTCTTGGCATGATAAAAGAATCACTAACCCATAGGAAGGATTTCAAATGCAAATAAGGATCCTCAATGTTAATCCATGGAATTTACCTATAGTTTGGAGCATTTAAAACATGATTGGTTTAAGATCAAAAGTAGGGGCTTGAATTTCAAGTCTAATTATCCCTAGATTTAACTCATCAACCAAGGGATTGACATAAAACCTAATGGCTCTCTCTCTGTCATCTGTTAAAACAATAACATTATCAAGAACCATAGCCTGAGGTTCAACTAATGGTGGTCTAAGTCCTCCAAGATCTTGTGGCTGGTTTTCAGGGTTATTTTGAGGATTGTTAGGATCTAAGGGACCTCCATGTAAATCTTCCATTCTTTCCCTCTGAACCCTCATTCTATGAAATGTTCTCTCAGGCTCGGGATAAAAAAAAAAATCTAACCCTAGAAAGTCATTCATGCACAATTACAACACCTGAAAATTAGAGAAATCACTTTAGTTAGACCTTTCTCTATGCTCAAAATCACTAAAAACAACCGAACAAAGTAAAAATCTCACTAATCCCCAGGAATGATGCCAAAAACTTGTTGTCTAGCAGAGTGAATGGAATTTTTCAATAAAAACACTCCTAATGTGCAAGTGTATACAGTCTAATGCAGCAAGTGATAAGTATATTTTATATCGTTCTCCTCAGGGATTAGTTAAATGAAATTTACAATGCTGGGTTGGTTTTAGTGAGGTGATAGGAAACTGACATAAATTTGTGCAACTAAACTTAAATTACATAAAGTAAACAAAATGCTCAAAAGTATGATTGAATAGCTAAAGAGACAGTAGAGGCAGTAACACAAGTTTTAAACCAAAGCAGTAAAAAGGGGATTGAATTAGGGTTGAAATTATGCTTCATTAAACTTAATGCTGGAGATCTAAACTTGCTTCAACACCCAAAACAGCGAAACTCACGATATCTTCCCAGATTTTCTTGCAAATGGATGATTAATTCCCATTAAAAACCCTAAATCAGCTCCTATCTATAAACACTAGGTGAGTGACTATCCCTAATCTCCTCAATCACCTGAGAGCAAGCTCTTAATCAGAACTAGTGTTATGCTTTAAAATTGGTTTACTCTTCCCTTTCCTAAGTAGGAATAAACAATGCTACGATGAGG
This sequence comes from Trichosanthes truncata, assembly GCA_033996785.1. NCBI lineage: Eukaryota > Viridiplantae > Streptophyta > Magnoliopsida > Cucurbitales > Cucurbitaceae > Trichosanthes > Trichosanthes truncata. Next base: position 51,327,160 of record JAWPNB010000002.1, on the reverse strand, counting down.
TGGCCAAACAAATTTGAACTAAACAGTAAAAACACAAACCATAAGAGTGAAAAAACTGCAAGAAATTACTTCTTCATTAAACTTGAATCAACATAACATCCCCTAATTCCCACCCTAAGGGTGATTAGTTCATACTAAACATAAAAGAAAGCAACAAAATAGTGATTACAACTTCTAACACAATTAAAAACCATAGTTACAATGTAAAACAGTACAATAGAAAAGAAAAGTGAGAAATAATAGATGGGGAAAGCTCCAATAGCTCTTCCTTGATGTTTCCAACTCATTTCTAGAAGAGGAACACTGCCCAATATGGATCTTCTTCTCATTTCTTGAAATTCTCCCCAAAGTTGTCTCTCCCTCTCTACCTTAAAACGACAAAGCCAACTTTTATATTCCTTCCTTATTGAAATACGGGCTAAATAGAAAGGCAAGGAGGTTTGGCAGCTTCTCATTGGCTCTCAACAGCTCACATGGCGAAAAATTGTCCAGCTCAATTAATGAACTATCTCACACGTGCCTAATCTGCAATCTGCTATCGGACAAGGCTCCAGCTAGCTTGATCCTTCAACATTTGTATAGCTCCAGTACTTCAAAGCTTAGCTTTCCACACTTAGCCATTTTCAACCCACCAAAAGCTCCTGTTAAGGTAAAAAATAGTGTAATTCAGCAAGGAAATGCACTGTAATGGCCTAAAGGTACTTCACAATTACTTTGTGACAATCAATACATGAAAGCACCAAATCATGGGGTTTCTAAAAGCTAACATAGTAAAAAATGTATAAGATACCAAGGAATAATCACATTAAAAGCTCAATCATAGCTCTTAGTCATCGTTAGCATGCATAGGAACACCCACTTTCTTACACAACATAGAAATGGTATTGGGGAAGAATAGTTTGCCTACCTTTTTGCTATAACAAATCCCAATTGGTTTTGCGATGATTTTTTCGATGTTTATACTCAATCCTTTAATGATAGCAAAGGTTAGAAAAACTCTTCCCATTGAGATGGAAGAATCGTGGGTAGTAGGAATCAACCTTAACTTGATGAAAGACAACAAAACATTTGCCTCGTTTTTCATGTATGCAGCTTGGAAAGATCTGGTACTAGCATTAGAGATGTGCCATTATGCTCTAGCGATCCCCACTTCTTTGACAGCAACATTGAGCACTCATTTGATGGGGTAACGAGCATTTTATTAAAAAGAGCGTGAGGGACATCTTCTGCCCGGTATAAATCATTGATTGCTTCAGCAGACAAGTCGACAAGTTGACCATGAACTATCGCCATATGCCCTTCCTTCTTATCTATGTTTGCATAAAACTCATGGACGATTTGCACCACAACAGGCCCAAGTTGCTAGCCAAAGTAATGCCATCCATGGTGTTCGATGCCTTCCTTAATAAAGGCAGGCAGCTTACTCAAATTCACATCAAATCCCCTTTCTACTATGAGGTCTTGCTTTCTGACTTCTTCGTATACACTTATTGCATATTCATTGATGAATCTCTCCCAGGGGTAATCAACTGGCTTTTCCACTTCAACTTCAATCCTTTCCTTTTCATTTTTCTTCATACTTTTATGAATTGTTTACTCCTCCTAATCATAATGCTGTGTTGGAGCATCTTTATCTGCATGCTTTTTTCTCCTTTGATTTTCTTTTTTTTTTCTTTGTTGATGTCTCTGCCATCTCTTCCTCGCTCACTTTCTCAGTCAAATCCTCTTGTTGGTCTTTCTCTGGAGTCTTTTCCTCATTAGTTCGCTTGAGCTTATTTTTGGGAGTTTTCTCTTGCTTCCCCAATTGCTCTAATTATTCTGCTTCATTCGACATTTCTTCTGGAACTTCTTCAATGACAGTTTGGTTCAAAACCTTGCTGGCTTCCACTTCCTTGACTTTTTTCTTTTTGGTCTTCTTCGGGGACTTCTTTGGCATTTCTTTGCTCGATGATGTAGCTTCCTCTACTTCTTTCATCCTTCCCCTTCTCATCTTTGCAGGCATGACTTTTTACTCATTGAAGAAGAAAATAAATAGAAGAGAGAGAGAGAGAGAGAGAGAGATTAACTGCTTGAGGGTTTTGCAAAACTGTTGTGATTCTCCTTGTGAAGTGGTATTTTCCATTTTAAAAACAACTATGGGGGAAATTTGGTCTTTTGCAGCCTTTTCGAATTCACAAATATCTCCCTATCAAAACAATTTCCTTAAAAAAATGGACAAATTTTTGAAAATGAAGTGAGAATAAAATTTTAATTTAATTTTCTCCCTGTTTCACTTCGTTTCCTAAAATGGATTTCCCATTTGTCCTATTGCTTTCCGCATCCCAGCAACAAAGAAATAAATATTCTTGAATACAATATTCTACTTCTCTCTCCCTTTTTAATTTTTCTCAACCACGTTTCCTTCAAATAAATACAAATGCAAGATTTTCTCCTTATTCTCTTCCTTGCTTTCGTACCTTTATTTTTTAATAAAAAAATACAAAAACCCTAGAAAACCTTCAGAAAAACAAACAAAAATGCGAAAAACTTCTCCTAATCCCTAACAACCTCTAGAAGAGTAAATAATACTTTGTGAAACCCATTTGCTTCCACACTTCCTTATGTTCTTTCATCTGTCCAACAATTTTAGTGAATCAAGTTTCCTCTTAAATTCTTCTCCCCAGTAATATTTAATTCTTTGCCCATTCACAGTAAATTTGTAGCCATAAACTCTCTTTTGATCTTATTGCACTTATACATGAAGGTTGATACATGTAACTTGGTATAGGTTGCACTGAAGGATGTCATGGTAGAATTTGGGAATCTCCTAAGTTGTGGACTATAACGTGCACAAAGCTTCATAAGGAGATAGGTTAGGCATTGAGATAGGCATATTAAAAGTTGAGTTGAAGTAAGTTAAGGTCATGAGCAAGTGGGGTACATAGTAGATGTATGATGTGTTGAATGTAAAAGCTTTAATTTCTAGTTAAATTAGTTAAACTTGTTTTACAATTTAGGTGGATTTAAAAAGGGAATTAAGGTCTAAAGGAAGAAGGAGGAACTGGCCATTATACATGAATTCCTGGATTTTGTTATTAAGGAAGTATGAGCTGTCCAACTCTTGTGAATTCAGCAGACAGCTAGAAGCTCTAGTAAATGGGTTAATTTCAAATAGCCATATCTCTCAATTCTCTTAAGAAAATTCGATGATTCTTGAGCCAAAATCTTAGAAATTGAATGAAGAAGTCTAGAGGAGGTTGTGAGAAAATACAAAGAGGAAGGTTGTGAAAATTTAAGGAAACCGAGAGGTGTTCCCAGTTCTCGGCCAGCAGACCAAGGTGAAGAAATCTGGAGATTTTGAGCTCTTGAGGACGAATTAGAAGCTAAACTTTTGAGGTAAGTAAGTTTAGACATTTTATTTGAGGGTTATCAAGTAAAATTGGGTGGTTGTCTTGCAAAATTTTGAGAAACCCATGCTGGAAGTCGAATTCGTATTTTTTTGGGTCAAAAGAGAAGGGGTTAGAGAAAGGAAGGAGGATGTGCTTTCAAATTGGTTATACCATACAACCAAGTGCGTGCAGTTACTATGCTATGGGTTATGTGACTGAATTAGATCTATTTTTTGGCCAGGTAGTGATAACTCTTAAATTAAGAGTTATATGCTTGTATTTTTTTGGACTAAATTGCCATATTTTATCTCATTATATCTTGGAAATTCCCTAGCTTGGAGTCATTTTGCTCTAGGACTGGTTTTGATATAGTAATATTTTTATTAGAGCAAATTTATCTTAATTAAGGTGTTTTATGTGATCAATTTAGGATGGATTAATGACGACTCAAGAAGCCAAGAACAACAGTTTTACAACTAATTGCTGCAGCAAATTTCGCGATTCAGGCTTTTACGAAATTCGCACGTGGGAGCTGTTATTCATTAATTGAGCTGGCAACTATCAGTCCAGTCACTCGTTTTCAACCAACCAGAGCCTGCCACGTCGAAGGAATTGTCTAATCAGCCCTCGTTTTCATAAAGGGTGACTATTATAATGGGTCAGCTGTTTTTTGTAAAAGAGAAGGGAGGAGGAGAAGCAGAGATCCCGAAATAACAGACGAGAGGAAGCAGCAGGCGAGAGACGCGTCGACTAGGGGGCCACCACCGGAGTTTTGTCAAAAACGGAAGGTTTCTAGTCGGAAGGATGCCGATGCTGGGTCAAGAAACTTGGGGCAGCATTTCGATTTCTCCTGCTATATTTTCTTTTGTCATTTAATCGTTTTCTGTATTTAGCTTCGTTATGTCTACCTTTCTACTGTTTTTCCGTTTTTCCTGTAGCATGAACTAATCACCATAAGGTGTGGATTAGAGGATGAGTGTTTTTAGTTAAAGTTATAGTTTATTAGACTTCATCTCCTTCGATTTCGTTTTTAAGGGGTTTTATTCTTAGTTTGTTTCCGCTTGGGCAGCCGTTATGAACAACGTCCTTCTGATTTCTGGGAAGAATAGGAGGGGCTGAAAACTTGAAAACCACGTTAGCCTCTTGTTAAGGTTAGTAGCTAACTAAGTGGGTAGGTTAAGGATAGCCACTCGCCTAACGCACGTAAAATACAGTGGGTTTATCGTGCTGAAGTAATTTAATTGCGACAGCATATATTCGGTGATTCGAGAGAATACCATATAGTATGTAGTGAATCGAATGGAATGAATGTGTACTCAGTTTGAAACTTAACTAATGCATGACTTACCTCTAATCCGAGCCTTTCGTTTAATTAAAGCACAAGTTAATCGTTCTCTGTTTTCTGAATCTTTACTCTGTTTTTCATGCTTTAGCATTAATTTTGTTCCAGCATTTGTGATTTATTTTATTTCATTTCCATTGATTATTTTGAATGGTTACCAATTGAGTTACTAAGAATTAATTTAGGATAATTAGAAGGATTAATAGTCTATGTGGATACGATAATTTTACTTGCCACTTGCTATAAAATGAATGTGTACACTTGCGCATTGACACTCTAATTTGCACACTTATTCACATCGCTTTAGCAAAGTCATCAAGTTTTTGGTGCCGTTGCCGGAGACTAGTATCATTTTCTTTTTACTTAAATTGATTCTCAGTGAACTGGTGCTTTATTGAATCTGAATTAACTGTTTGGTTTCATTTTCAGGTGTGTTAGTGGTGTATGAACAAGTCTTATGACTTGGAATTTTGAATTGATCCAGAAATTGAGAGAACATTTCATTTAAGAAGAATAGCTCAAAGAGCTGGTCAACGAGATAGGCGATATCTAATGAAAAGACAAGATCCACTTATACCGCCTGGACCCCGAGTAGGACCTGCTATCGATGAAAACCAACCACAACCTGAACTGAGAGGAAATCGACCAGTTAATCAGGGAAACATGGCTGAAAACCCTGTTCTTTTAGCCAATGGCAGGGAAAGAGCTATCAGGGCTTATGCAGTACCCACATTTGATGAATTATATCCTGGAATTGCTGGACCAGAAATTGAAGCAGCAAATTTTGAGATGAAGCCAGTTATGTTTCAAATGTTACAAATGGTGGGACAATTCCATGGCTTACGTTATGAAGATCCACATTTGCATCTTAAGTCTTCTAAGTGTGAGTGATTCGTTTAAAAAACAAGGAGTATCAAAAGACGCACTTAGGATGATATTATTTCCATATTCTCTTAGAGATGCAGCAAAGGCATGGTTGAATACTTTTCCACCTGGATCTATCACTTTGTGGAACGATTTGGCAGAAAAATTTTTGATAAAGTATTTTCCACCAACGAAGAATGCTAAGTATAGAGCTGAAATAGTAGCATTCAGGCAGTATGATGATGAGACATTTAGTGAAGCTTGGGAACGGTTCAAAGAATTATTAAGAAAGTGCCCGCACCATGGTCTACCACATTGCATCCAAATGGAGACACTATACAATGGATTGAATTTGGATACTCAGAACATGGTAAATGCTTCAGCAAATGGAGCTCTGCTTTCAAAGACTTTTAATGAAGCCTTTGAGATTTTGGAGAGAATTTCTACCAATAGTTCTCAGTGGGCAGACGTAAGAAGCAACCCTGGGAAGAAGAAGCAAGGAGTGTTGGAAGTTGATGCATTATCATCATTAAGTGCCCAAATTGCTGCCATGGCGAATATTTTGAAGAATATGTCAATGGGGAATGTGTCACAAAATGCTGCTTCAGTTAATCAAGTCACAGCAGAATCATGTGTTTACTGTGGGGAAGCGCATACTTTTGAATTCTGTCCTGGAAATTCAGCTTCGGTAAATTATGTTGGAAATCAAAACATGCGGCAGAACAATCTATATTCCAACACGTATAACCCAGGATGGAGAAACCACCCAAATTTTTCTGGGAGTGGTTAAGGAAGCAATGCTGTAGCAAATCAAAGTCATCAAAAAATGCAGTACCCTCCCGAATTTTCACAGCAGCAAAATCAGCAATTTCCACATCAAAAGCCTGTTAATCAATCAATTCCTGGAACCTCTTTGGAGAGCCTCATGAAGGAGTATATGGCCAAGAATGATGCGTTTATTCAAAGCCAACAAGCCTCCTTGAGGAATTTAGAAATTCAAATGGGACAATTAGCAAGTGAGTTGAAGGCCAGACCCCAAGAAAAACTTCCTTCAGACACTGAGACTCCAAAAAGAGAAGGTAAAGAGCAAGTACAAGCGATTGAGTTGTGGAGTGGAAGACCTCTTGCTGTAACCGAAAATTTGAGCAAGCAAAAACATAAAAGTAAAGAATCAGCAGTGCAGACAGAGGAAGGCATAGTTGAGCCTGAAAATATGATTCTGGAAGAAACAAAGAATGTTGAGAAAATAGAGGATGTTGAAAATATAGGGGATACTAAGAATGCTGAAGTAGAAGACAGTGCTGGAGCAAAACGCTCAGCAGTAACACAGAAGACAGCTACTGTGAGTCCAGCATTTGTGCCACCACCACCACCATTTCCTCAGCGATTAAAGAAGAAAAATCAAGATCAGCAGTTCAAGAAGTTCTTCGATATCTTTAAATAGCTTCATATAAACATTCATTTGGTAAAAGCTCTGGAGCAAATGCCAAAGTATGCAAAATTCCTTAAAGATATCCTAACCAAGAAGAAGAGACCAATGGAATTTGAGGTTGTGCCTTTGTCAGGGGAATGTAGTGCTATAGTTGCAATCCTATTCCTCCCAAACTTTGAGATCCTGGATCATTTATAATACCAGTGTCAATTGGAGGAAAAGAAGTAGGAAGAGCCCTCTGTGATTTAGGTGTCAGCATAAATCTTATGCCATTGTCTATTTTTCAGAAATAGGCATCGGAGAGGCAAGACCAACTACTGTGACATTGCAGTTAGCTGATAGATCAATCACATATCCTGAGGGGAAGATTGAAGATATATTGGTGCAAGTGGATAAATTTATTTTTCCAGCTGATTTCATCATTTTGGACTATGAAGCAGACAAAGAGGTACCAATCATTTTAGGGAGACATTTCTTGGCAACTGGAGGTACAGTAGTTGATGTGGCTAAGGGAACAATTACATTGACTGTGGATGATCAGGAGGTGAAATTTAATGTGTTAGATGCTATGAAATGCCCAGCGGAGAGAGAACAGTGTTCAGCTATTCACATCCTTAATGATGTGATAAAAGCAAATTTTGAGCTTAATTTGCTAGAGCAGCATGATTTAAGGTTTGGAGAGATTCCAGCAGAAGATTTAGACAGCTGCAGCAAAACATCTGAAGTGAATAGTGTGACAGAATTTCCAGGGTATAGGAGGTTATTTGAATCATTGGAGCTTGCAGATAGAGAATCTCCACCAATTCAACCATTAATCAAGGTGCCTCATAAGTTAGAATTGAAACCCCTCCCTACACATTTAAAGTATGCATATCTGGGAGAAAAAGGAACTCTGCCAATCACTATTTCACCAAATCTTTCACCCGAGGATGAGCTACTGGTTTTAGAATTGCTGAAGCAATACAAGAAGGCAATTGGATGGACATTGGCAGATATACAGGGTATAAGTCCTTCCTTTTGCATGCATAAAATTAATTTGGAGGATGGAAATTTCAGAACCATTGAATATCAAAGAAGGCTTAATCCTGCAATGAAGGAAGTGGTTAAAAAGGAAGTGATCAAATGGTTGGATGCTGGAATCATTTATCCAATTGCTTATAGCAATTGGGTAAGTCCTGTGCAGTGTGTTCCTAAAAAGGGAGGTATGACTGTGACTGTTAATGAAGCCAATGAGTTGATTCCAACTAGAATAGTAACAAGTTGGCGGATTTGTATGGATTATAGGAGATTGAACAAAGCCACCAAGAAGGATCATTTTTCATTGCCGTTTATTGATCAGATGTTGGATAGGTTGGCAGGGCAAGCTTATTATTGCTTTCTTCATGGGTATTCGGGGTATAATCAAATCACCATTTCTCCTCAAGACCAGGAGAAGACAACATTTACTTGCCCCTATGGAACATTTTCCTTTAGAAGAATGCCTTTCAGGCTGTGTAATGCTCCAGCAACCTTTCAACGCTGCATGATGGCCATATTTTCAGATATGGTGGAGTCTATAATGGAGGTATTCATGGATGATTTTTCAGTATTTGGAGAATCTTTTAAATCTTGTTTAAAAAATTTGGGTAAGGTATTGCAGAGATGTGAAGAGACTAACCTGGTGTTAAACTGGGAAAAGTGTCACTTCATGGTCAAGGAAGGAATTGTCCTTGGGCACAAAATTTCTAAGGCAGGAATTGAAGTTGATAGAGCAAAAGTAGAGATTATCGAAAAATTGGAGCCACCATCATTAGTCAAAGGAGTATGGAGTTTTCTTGGGCATGCGGGATTTTATCGAAGATTCATCAAGGATTTTTCAAAAATATCCAAGCCGCTTTGTACTTTACTCGAAGTCAATCGACCATTCCAATTTTCTGAGGAATGTGTAAGGGCATTTAACACCTTGAAGACAGCATTAGTTTCTGCACCAATCATTGCTGCACCAAATTGGAGCATGCCATTTGAAGTAATGTGTGATGCAACTGACTACGCGGTAGGAGCTATGCTGGGGCAAAAAAGTGGCAGAACCATCCATCCAATTTATTACGCCAGCAAAACCTTGAATGAAGCTCGGTTGAATTATACCACTACAGAGAAAGAGCTCCTAGCTGTGGTATTCGCTTTGGAGAAATTCAGATCGTATCTCATTGGGACCAAAGTGGTGGTTTACACCGATCATGCGGCATTAAAATACTTGTTGGCGAAAAAAGATGCTAAGCCAAGGCTAATAAGATGGGTGTTGCTTTTGCAGGAGTTTGACCTAAAGATAAAAGACAAAAAAGGGTCTGAGAATCAAGTGGCAGACCATTTGTCGAGAATAGAGCAGCAACCCCAGTTGCTGCAGCAATCTGAGATAGCAGATGCATTTCCAGATGAACAATTGTTGGTAGTCTCAGAAGTGCGGGGCATTGCAACTCCTTGGTATGCTGATTTTGCTAATTTTTTGGCTGCGAACATTTTACCTTCTTAATTGTCTAAATAGCAATTGAAAAAGTTTCTCCATGAGGTAAAATTTTACTTTTGGGATGATCCATATTTGTTTAGACATTGTGCTGACAATATTTATAGAAGGTGTGTTTTTGGAAGTGAAATTCAATCAATTCTCGAGCATTGCCATAGTTCTCCATACGGTGGACATTTTGGAGGGCAACGCACGGCAGCAAAAGTCTTCCAATCAAGTTTTTATTGGCCTACAATTTTTAAAGATGCACATTTTTTTTAGTAGAACATGTGATACTTGTCAAAGGAGAGGAATGATAGGAAAAAGAGATGAAATGCCCTTAACTTACATTTTAGAGGTTGAATTGTTTGATGTTTGGGGTATAGATTTCATGGGACCATTTCCTCCTTCTTGTGGCAATCTCTATATTTTAATGGTTGTTGAGTATGTATGAAAGTGGGTTGAGGTTGTGGCTTGTCCTGTAAATGATGCTAAAACTGTCTTGAAATTCATGCATAAGCACATTTTTACACGATTTGGCACACCTCGAGTTTTAATTAGCGACGAAGGGACTCATTTTGTTAACAAGATGCTTGCCAATTTATTAGCAAAATATCATGTAAAGCATAGGGTCTCAACACCTTATCACCCACAAGCAAAATGCCAAATAGAGTTGTCAAATAGAGAGATAAAAGGAATACTTGAAAAAGTTGTGCATCCAAATAGAAGGGATTGGTCCAATAGGTTGGAAGATGCTCTTTGGGCATATAGGACAGCTTACAAAACACCTTTAGGTATGTCACCATACAGGTTAGTCTTTGGTAAAGCTTGTCATTTACCTGTCGAATTAGAGCACAAAGCATTTTGGGCCTTGAAAAAGTTGAATTTTGACTATACTCATGATGCAGCATTAAGGTTGCTGCAGCTTAATGAGTTAGATGAGGTGAGGCATGCTGCTTATGAAAGTTCCAGGCTATACAAGGAGAAAACTAAATTGTGGCATGATTAAAGGCTTTTGCCGAAGCATTTTGAGAAAGGACAAAGAGTTTTACTGTTCAATTATAGACTAAAACTATTTCCAGGAAAACTTAAGTCTAGATGGTCGGGTCCATTCACAATTGTGGAGGTATTTCCCCATGGTGCAATAACTTTGCAGGATGAGAAAGATGGCAGAACATTCAAGGTGAACGGCCATCGCATCAAACATTATTGGGGAGGAGAAATTCAGCAGAAGCTTGCTTCCCTGAGTTTGAAGGAAGAATGACAAAACAAAGATTTTGCTGGAGCATTATGTATTATTGAATATTTTTACGCTCTAGAATTTATTGTGTTAGTTGAATTTTATTTACTTTAGGAGTTTAATGGTTTTCTTTATTGTGCAGATCGTTTATTTTGTCTTTTGTGAGTTTGTAAAAAAAAAGAAAAAAAAAGGGGGAAACAGATTTTTTTTAAAAAAGGGGAAGGACAGAGAAAATTCCTTTTTCGGTTAAGGAATTAAATACAGTTGGTACGACAACTTTAAAGACAGAGCAATTTTCGGAATTTTTTTAATTGAGCGGTTGGGGATTAATCTCCATAAGGCATGCAGAGAGTGTGGCAGCAAAATATATGGGAAAATGATATGGTTTTATGATCAAATCTGATGATGTCAGCGATTTTAAGGGGATGACGTCAGTCAAGGCGATTTTGGGGGGATTTTGAATTTGAAAATATGGAAGAAAAGACCAGTATACCGTCATTATAATTGCCCTTAAATTAAACCCTAACCCTTCGATTTAACCATTCTCTTTGCTACCTCAACCTGAACACTTTAGCTCTGAAATTCTATTTTTGTCATCGGAAAAATGCCAGCAAAAACGCGCCGATCAAAGATCAGGAAGGTGAACCTTCTGAGCCTGTAGAATCCGAAGTCATTCCGGAGCAAGAGAAGAGAAAATCACCAAAGAAACGGAAGAAGAAGGTAGTGAAAGAGGCAACGCCAGAACCGCCGGTCGAAACTGACGAAGTTGCTGAAAAGGAACCCATTGTTCAAGAACATGCGGAAGAGGAAGCACCTATCGAAGACATCGAAGTGAATGTGGAAAAAGAAGAAATTCCTGAAGTGGAAAAAATGAAAGAGCATGAAGAACCCCAAGAGATGGAAGAACCACCGGTGCAAAGCCTAGTGAATGATGAAGCAGTAATGGAACAGTCGCCAGAGAAATTTAAAAAGAAGAGGAAGAAAAGAAAGCGAGTTGCTGAAGCATCTACAGCAGAGGAGATTACAACAGATGAAACAGGACCAGAAGAGCAGGATGCTGCATCAATTTCTGCCAAGGCGAAGAAAAAAGGCAAGAAAAAGGTGGAGGAAGGTACGAAATTTCATTGGGAAAGGTTTATTTCCTCTAGCGCGAAGAAGAAATACAATGACTTGAAGAAGAAATAATTCCTATCGGAGAAAGGATTTAGTTTTGATTTGACCAGGCTACCGAAATTTTTAAGTTCTAGGTTTGAAAGTCTTGGTTGGCAGCAATTTGCAAGACAGCCGAGCGAAGCCCGAGTGCAGGTTGTTAGCGAATTTTATGCGAATTTGGACCCAAAAGAGGGGTATTTGGCCATAGTACGTGGAGTCCTAGTCGATTGGTCACTGGAGGCCATTAATGACCTATACCATCTCGAGGACTTCCCCCACGCATTGTTTAATGAGATGATTACTGCTTCTTCTGTGGAACAGTTAAATGCGGCAGTAAAGGAGGTGGGATTGGAAAATTCTCAATGGAGGATTTCAAGTGGTGGAACAAGAACTTTCCAAGCAGCATATCTCACCAATGAAGCAAATGTGTGGTTGGCCTTGGTCAAGCTCCGTCTTATTCCGACAACCCATGACTCGACTGTATCCATGGCAAGAATCCTGCTGACTTTTGCAATTCTTAAGGGGTTAAGCGTAAATGTGGGGAAGATTATCTCTGCGCAAATTGAGAGTCGTGCAAAGAAGAAGGTTCGGAAGTTATTCTTCCCAAACACTATCACAATGCTGCGTGATCGGGCGGAAGTGCCTAAACACCCTGAGGATGACATACTCTTTGATAAGGGTGTCAATAATCCAAGCAGCATTCAGTGCCTGCAGAGAAGGGAAGGAAGCTATCAAGCTGGAGGTCTTATGAGAGGAGTTGACAAGCTGTTAGAGTTACAACAACAATTGCTACAGCGGATTGAGCATGCAGAAATGCAACAACAAACATTCTGGTTGTACGCTCAGAGAAGAGATTCAGCTACTAAGAAGGCCTTGCACAACAATTTTCAAAAGCCATTCCCTGCTTTTCCTGCTTTCCCAGAAGACGTACTGACTCCTTGGATTCCGCCATCTGTTGACCAGCCGTTTGAAGAAAATATTGAAGACTCATCCGAAGAAGAAGGAGAAGGGATGTAGTATGTCTTCCTTTAAATCATTTGCTTATCTTTTTGCCTTTGTTTGTCTTTACTTAGTTGTTGCTTATGTTTATTTCTGCTTTAGTAGTTGTTGTTGTTTTGTTTAAGTTGTTTTTTTAGAAGTTAGGACCCTAGAATGAGAAGAAGAAAAGCTGCTCCTAGTTTTAATTTAGTAGTCATGATCTCCTGCGCACATAGTAATTGAAAGCATACTGTGTTTTAGTCTCCTTGCTCTCAGATTAAATGCTGAATGAAGTGCTTCTTGCCTAAGCCTGTTGTAAAAGCAATTAGATTGCTGTAGCATAATTAGAAATTGCATGTTAATTAAGCTGTGCTCTGCTTGTACCTTCAATTCTTCTGCTAAGTCAAATTTGTTCCTATATTCAAAGCTGTTGGATGATTGCTGATGATTTAGCATTTTAGGTTACTGAATCTTTTGCACAAGAAGTCCTAAGTTTTGAATAGATTCTTATAGAGTTATCCCTTTTAAAGCTTAGAAGTCTAGGAATGCTCATTCCCAACCAAAGGATACCAAGTTTACTTTCCTGTCCAATTCTAGTCTGTTTAGCCAGCTTGTAATAAGTTTGGGGGTCTTCCCTTTACTTTCTCTCATTGGGGACAATGAGCAATTTAAGTTTGGGGGACCGTGTTAAGTTGCTAGAGCATTTTTGAAGATTTTGCTTGTTATTTTTTTTAGGATCTACTCTTAGGGAGCACTCCTCTTCCACTCCTAAGATGCACTCCTCTCCCTTGCAAGGAAACCCAACCTATTTTGCGAGTTGTAAAAAACAAAAAAAAAAAAGTTAGCTCAGAAAAAGGGTTTTGCTAAAGCAATCTCTGTGTAGCTTGTGCTCGTAGCTAGATGTTTTCACCAAAAAGTGTTAGCATTCTGGAACAAAGGTATAAGCTGCATGAAGAAGCTTTGTAAAAAAAAAGGGAAAGAAAAAGGAAGCAAGGGATGAGTGTTAGCTTAATTGTCACAACTCTCCTAGAGCTTAGGTGAGCTTCATCATAAAATGTCGCCATTCTGAGAAGCAAGAGGGGAGTGACATGAGGGCCAATCTTAGAAAAGAAGTGGAATGAGTGTTATGCCTATGAGGTGATGAGCCTAAAAGCTAGGGTGAACGACATCATAAAATGTTGTCATTCCAAGAAATAGGGCTATGACTTCAAGGATCTCCGAGAGAGTAGTAGTTTGTAAAAAAAGAAAAAAAAAAAGATGAAAAGAAAAGTGCAAGTTGTGCTAGCTTAAAAGATTAGTCTTAGAGAGGAAGCACTCTTGTGTAAGTTTGGTTTGGGATTGCATAATGAGCTTGAGGATTAGAACTTCTAAGTGATAAAAGCTTTGGAGCTAAAAGATGTCTAGTTAATTATTAGGCATGTGCAAAAGAACATAATTTGAAATCTTGAAGCAGGACAGTGTGTATTGAGTTGATGGAGCAAGTTTGATGCTAGAGCATCACTATAATGGTGGGAATGCATATAAGAATTCAGTGGTCAAGTAGAAGTAGCTATTGACATGTGCAAGTGAAGGAAGCATCATTCGAGGACGAGTAATGATTCAAGTTTGGGGGTTTGATAACTCTTAAATTAAGAGTTATATGCTTGTATTTTTTTGGACTAAATTGCCATATTTTATCTCATTATATCTTGGAAATTCCCTAACTTGGAGTCATTTTGCTCTAGGACTGATTTTGATATAGTAATATTTTTATTAGAGCAAATTTATCTTAATTAAGGTCTTTTATGTGATTAATTTAGGATGGATTAATGACAACTCAAGAAGCCAAGAACAGCAGTTTTACAACTAATTGCTGGAGCAAATTTTGCGATTCAGGCTTTTACGAAATTCGCACGTGCGAGCTGTTATTCATTAATTGAGCTGGCAACTGTCAGTCTAGTCACTCGTTTTCAACCAACCAGGGCCCGCCACGTCGAAGGACTTGTCTAATCAACCCTCGTTTTCATAAAGGTGACTATTATAATGGGGCAGCCGTTTTTTGTAGAAGAGAAGGGCGGAGGAGAAGCAGAGATCGCGAAATAACAGAAGAGAGGAAGCAGCAGGCGAGAGAAGCTTCGACTAGGGGGCCACCACCGGAGTTTTGTCAAAAACGGAAGGTTTCCAGTCGGAAGGACGCCAATGCTGGGTCAAGGAACTTGGGGCAGCATTTCGATTTCTCCTGCTATATTTTCTTCTGTCATTTAATCGTTTTCTGTATTTAACTTTGTTATGTCTATCTTTCTACTGTTTTTCTGTTTTTTCTGTAGCATGAAATAATCACCATAAGGTGAGGATTAGAGGATGAGTGTTTTTAGTTAAAGTTATAGTTGAGTAGACTTCATCTCCTTCGGTTTCGTTTTTAATGGGTTTTAGTCTTAGTTTGTTTCTGCTTGGCCAGCCGTTATGAACAACGTCCCTCTGATTTCTGGGAAGAATAGAAGGGGCTGAAAACTTGAAAACCACGTTAGCCTCTTGTTAAGGTTAGTAGCTAACTAAGTGGGTAGGTTAGGGATAGCCACTCGCCTAACGCACGTAAAGTACAGTGGGTTTATAGTGCTGAAGTAATTTAATTGCGACAACACATATTCGGATTCGGGAGAATACCGTGTAGTCTGTAGTGAACCGAATGGAATGAATGTGTACTCAGTTTGAAACTTAACTAATGCATGACTTACCTCTAATCCGAGCCTTTCGTTTAATTAAAGCACAAGTTAATCGTTCTCTGTTTTCTGAATCTTTACTCTGTTTTTCATGCTTTAGCATTAATTTTGTTCCAACATTTGTGATTTCTTTTATTTCATTTCCATTGATTATTTTGAATGGTTACAACTGAGTTACTAAGAATTAATTTAGGATAATTAGAAGGATTAATAGTCTCTGTGGATACGATAATTTTACTTCCCACTTGCTATAAAATGAATGTGTACACTTGCACATTGACACTCTAATTTGCACACTTATTCACATCGCTTTAGCAAAGTCATCAGGTAGCAAAAGGGATTAATGTTATGGAATTCATTTTATTTGCAGGGCAAACAGAGATAGGAGAAGCTTATAAGTCTTAGGAGTCTTCCGGTGATTGTGAGTGATTTTGTTTGGAAACCTACGCTTTGATCTTTATTTCTTCAAAAGCTTACTAATGATAGATATTGAAGCATGCTTAACCTACTTTATATTCATTTTTCATTGAACTCCTAATAATAAATGTCGGTGTTGACGGTTCAGCATAATTTTAACTAGTTTGTTACCCCGCGTTCAAGCATGAAAATTAAGTTTTGGAAGTTAGTTTTTCTTAGAAGTACCCTGCATTAATCCATCCCAAAACATGTTTCTAACTATTTAAAGCATGCCTTGTATATTATTAACCATTGGTACCGAATAACATAGAAAAGGTACCTGGGAAGGAGAAAATTCGACCCTCGATACTGAAGGACAGTGAGAAGGTATTTGGGCGGTAGTTGGTCTGGCCCCAATACTGAAGGACATGGAAAAGGTATTAAGGAAGGCCAAAGAGCTTAAATGGCGTTTCACGTGCAAGTGAGAGAGGTGTTGAAGCTGTTGGTTTAGAGAGGACTCTGCCACAACTAGAGTTTGGAAGGGTACTATGCTACGAGTTTTCTTTGTCATGAGTTACTAAGTTTTGAAATACCTATTATTGATTTTGATGCTACATTATGAGTTCTTATGCTTTGCTCTTCGTGGTGCTTAAAGCCTGTAATTTGGTGGTCTTGTTTAATTACTTTTGGTGCTTTATCTTTGAACGCGTAACTTATTAAAATAGTCATTCACTACGCTTCCCAGCTCACGTTTTCAACATGTTTTCTCTTCTCAGGTAGCAAACGAGTTCCCGATGCTTAGCCTCAACAAGACCTGTTTGCCACCACGCCTCTTAGCTCCTTGTATATATACTTTCACATGTCCATATTTTTGAAATAAAAGCATTCTAGCCGGGTTGTAATAGATTTAAGTATGTTATAACTGGCTATGCAAACCTAGTATGGGAGAATGAATGCATCTTGCTCAGGTGTGCAACTGTGCGCTCAATTTTTTTTTACTTGTTCATATATGCTACGTGGTGTACAGTTTCATTTGAGGTTGGGTTGGGTAGGGAGTGTCGGTAAGAGGACTGGTATTCTCGATCTTCGCATCCCTTCCTATGTTAGGCAAGTGAACTGGGAGAGGGGTGACAAAATTCCCTTCCATCCTTCTCATCTCTTAATGTCACTGCTCCAGACAAAAATACCACAACAACTAAGAAAGGACCAGACCACCTAAACTTCAATTTCCCTATAAATAACTCAAGCCTAGAATTGAACAATAAAACACACTATCTCTTCTCAAATTGCTTTGGTATTATCCTATTGTCATGCCACAGTTTTTGTTTTCTCCTTGTATATCTTAGAACTTTCATATGCTGAATGTCTCTGCTCATCCAACTCATGAAGCTATAGCATTTGCATTGCTCCATTTTTTTTCTCGATCAAAATTCAAATACTTTAAAGCCTAGAATGCTCTATCCACCAACTCGACTGGGAGATGACAAGCCTTGCCAAAAACAAGCCTATAAGGTGACATACCGAATGACATTTTGTAGGCTATTCTATATGCCCATAGTCCATCATCTAACCTAGAAGACCAATCTTTCCTATTTGGGTACACTACCTTCTCTAATATGCTCTTAATCTTTGTATTTCACAACTCATTATGGCCATTTGGTTGAGGATGATAAAGTGTAGACACTTTATGTTAAAAATCATACTTAGTTAATATATCATTAATCATTCTAGTGACGAAATGTGAACCCTCATCACTGCTCAACACTCTACGCATGCCAAATCTCATTAAAATGTTTTTTTTGTAGAAATTTCATAACAGTTCTAGCATCATTAAGAGGACAAGCAATTGCTTCAACCCATTTTGACACATAACCTACAACCGTCAATATATAAAGGTTAAGAAAAGAAGGAGAAAAGGGGCCCATAAAATCTATACCCCAAACATCGAATCATTCAACTCTTATGATATAGTTTAGAGAGATCTCATCCTTTTTCCCTATGGTACCCTTTCATTGACATTTATCACAGGTTTTGCTAAAGAAATATGCGTCTTTAAAATTTGTAGGCCAGTAAAAACCTAATTGAAAGATTTTGTTGGTTGTTCTCTATCCTCCAAAATGTCCTCCATAAAGAGAAACATGGCAATGTTCTAAAATTGACTTCATTTCATCACCAAAAACACATCTCCGATACATATTATCAGCACAATGTCTAAACAGATAAGGAGCATCCCAAAAGTTAAATTTTACCTCATGCATAAATATTTTCAATTGTTGTTTAGACAAATTAGCAGGTAATATGTTTGCAGCCAAATAATTAGCAAAATTAGCGTACCAGGGGGTTTAATCATCCACCCTTTTCAAAATTACCAACAATTGCTCATCTATGAATGCATCTCGTATCTCGAATTGCTGGATTGAGCCCTTTTGCTGGGCAATTATGGAGCGATGATCTGCAACCTGATTCTATGATCCCTTTTTATTTCGTATTTCCAACTTAAATTCCTGTAAAAGTAGCACCCAACGAATTAGCCTAGGCTTTGCATATTTTTTTTTCTAATAAATATTTTAATGCAGCATGGTTAATATGGACTACCACTTTGGTCCCAACCAAATAAGGTCGAAATTTGTCCAATGCAAAAACCACTGCTAAAAGCTCTTTTTCAGTAGTTGTATAATTTAGTTGCGCTTCATTTTGTGTTATGCTTGAATAATAAATTGGATGAATTATCTTTTCACTCTTTTGCACCAGCATAGCTCCTACGACATAATCGCTTGCATCGCTCATTACTTCGAATGGTAGGCTCCAATTTAGTGCAATGATAGGTGTATAAAGTTTTATTTAATCACACATAACTCTTGTTAGTTGGACAGTTTTTATGTGTTTTAATGTTTATTTTGTAGGGATTTGAGAAAAGGCGTATTTTGAGACTCTATGTCGAATAACGATTCAAACGAGCCAAACCGGAGGTTATTCGAACACCAAAGCGAAAAGTTAGAGCAAAATTACCAAATTTGTCTAGGGAGTAGTGTCTCAACGTTGCTCAACGCTATGCTCAACGCTAGTAGCGTCTCAACCCCAGACTTGACGCTGCGCAATGCAAAGCTACTGTTTTTGCTCAACGTTGCTCGACGCTGCGGTTTGGCTTGCTCAATGCTAGTAGCATCTTGACGCCGCTCAACGCCACACAAAATAAGCAATTATTCTTTCCTTAATCGCAAAGGCAGCGTCTCGACGCCACCCTTGGCGTCTCAACGCTACCCAAGTTCTATTTATAGCAGTTTTTCACTTTAGGTCAGGGACTTTTGCCTCCTTTGCTTAGACTTTTAGACAGAGCTTTTGAGAGATTTTCTCCTTCTACTTTTACACTTTTATTGTAGCAAATCGAACCATATTTAACAGGAGATATACTATCACGATGCTTGGCTAAACTCCACGTTTCCAGTCCAGAGGTCGATTGTAATCAATTGCAATGTTGTGAGGCTTGGACCTTAATGTAGTTTTCTTTCAATTGCAAGTATTCTTTGATTCCTATGTTAATTTTATAAGCATATATTTTTTATTGAATTGACGCCTCGATCGCTTTGCATGTTTGTTTGCTAATCATGATGCATGATCCATAATTGTCATGTTGATTGAACTGGTAGTGTTAGAATTATTACATGTGTATGTTTTATGGGTTACCATATTACATGGCTTGAATGTTTAATTCTAGGAATTAAAGGAGCATCTTAATTAGATTATAGTTATTTCACCTAATTGGTTGTCTTGGTCATTCCAAAGAACTTAATGCCTTTATCTAAATAATTTGGACCGGTTTCATCAAAATTATTTAGGTAATGAGCATTAACTTGACGTTTGTTAGAGTTAATGACCTTATGGAACTTGCAACTTTTTGGGGTTTCCTAATAAGTTGACCAAGTGCTTGCATTTTAAGTTTAAATATTTGGAGTGCCTATGATCAATTTTTGCAATTGAGTAGAACCGCACATTGGGATTGGAATTTGGTAAGATTTGATTTATCTTTATTTTATTAATAAAAATACAAACCCATTTTTAATTGTTTTCTCCTTTACAAATTTAATTTGAGAAATTGACATTCGGTTTCCTGAGATCAACCCGGTCCACTCAATGCTACAAGTATCTTAGGATCAATTTATAAATTGTAATTTGACGAGCCCTCGACAAGCTCGTGTCAAATTTGTTACCGTTGCTAGGGAACCATTATTAGTTTCTCTATGTTAAATTTACTTTTTTTAAAAAAATTATTGTTTGAGTTTTCTTGTTTTTCACATGTTCTTTAATGGCAAAGGAATCTTGCCACATACGTTGATGAGGTTAGTAAACTTAAATCTCAAATTTATGATTTAACGTCCCTAGTTCTTCAAGTGGTTGTAGGGAAGTGGAGGCATGTAGAATTTGTTCGTTTCAAGGACACCCCACTGAAGCATGCCTCAGTTGCAGCGGGATTTCATGCATAACGCCTACACTATGAGAGGATTTCCTGGTCGTCAAATGAACTACGACCCTTACAGTCCCTATCTTGATTGGCATCAATCTAGCTTTGCCTATGGATACCAGGAGGACTAGCCGAGCTAGTACTTTCAAACTTCAGACTTACGTACGTCTTTAGAGGTTATAGTTTACAAAATTGCTAATAATACTCTTCAGTTTCAGCAGGAAAATCTCAAATTTCAAAAGGAAAATCTCCAATTTCAAGAGAAGACTCACGCTGGAATGCAAAGACTGGGTGACAAAATTACCCAGTTGGTTGAATCAGTGAGGAGACTAGAGAGTCTACAAGAGCAACACTCTTTTGACATCACTGAAGAAAGCTTTTTTGAGGAATTTGACACCGACAATGACGAGGACATTTTGAATTTCGTGCCATGCCAAGAACATGTAGTTTGTGAGGTTAAGGAGGAGTTCGAGCTTACACCCGAAGAGGAGATTCATGTGATAGAGTTGGAGGCTGAAAAGCCTTCGCTTGTTCTATTCCCTATGTCTTCTTTTAATTTTGAATTGCATTTTCTTTATTCTCATGAGTCCTTAAAGTCTTTTGTTTCTTTTAAGTCAGTTAAGTTAGTTGAGTCTTACTTTTTGCCTTTCATTCCTTATATAAAAAATAACAAAAATAATGATATGTTTGGTACCTTAAAGAAATAGGAAAGCCTTCTAAACTTGGAAGGTTACATTGATTCAAGCAAGAAGGGACCGAAGAAAGTAGAAGAATTTTACGTGCCCTGACACTTATGAACCCTGTCGAGCATAACGACGTTAAAAATTTGCACTTCTTAGGAGGCAACCCAAGTGCTTTAATTATTTTACTTGTTTTCCTTTCATTATATATTTCCTTTTCTTAGCTTTTTTTTCTTTTTTCTTTTGTAGGTGTTGCACTTGGGAGGAGAAATTGAGGATAAAGATGCACCACCACCTACAAGCCATCCAAAAACTAGGGGATTTTTTCTGTTCCTCTTTCTTTTTGTTTGTGTAACTCTATTTAGCTATACATTGGGGAGAATGTATCAATTAAGGTTAGGGGTGGAGAACGTTAGATTTGCATGTTTATGGTTATTCATGAGCATGTTGAGCAGTGAACGTTAATTTAAAAAAAATTGAGCTTAAATTGCATGATGAGTTAGTTGCATATTAGGTGATTATGACAATCTAGGAGGTTCTTTAGGTAATTCCATTTGAAATGGTTGAAACTTGAAAATGCATGCTTGATTTAAGCCTATTTTAAAATTTTCCTTCTGATTCCCTTATACTTTTTGAGCACTTAGCCCTCTTGTCTATGGTTTTGAAGGCTTAAGATTGGGTTATTTGGTCTAGATTCTTATTGTCACCTTGAAAGATTTTAAGAACTAATTTAATAGTCTACTTGCATGATGTTGAATAACGTGAAACTTAGGAGTAATTGCATGTTTTATTTGCCTTTATTACTATGATAAAATGAAAACTAGAGTAAAAAAAAAATGGTTGCATGTTTTTAAAAGTCTAAGGGCAAAAAGAGCTACCTCTACTGTGATCAGTCAGGCCATCCATCGTGCAAGTGCTCTGGATAAGGGTCCCTACAATGGATGTGTGAAAGCTAGCGCTCAACCAAACAAGCAAAAATCTAAGTTTGGGAGAGGCCTACCCTGGAGCACCTTAGTTTATTGTTATCCATTTGAGTGTAGGGAAGCTTGAGAATTGGTCTTAAAGTCAGAAGTAGGGGGAAAACGAGTTGAGGATCGAATAAAACCTTATCAGGCTTATAAAGACTTAGATAAGGGGAGCTATACATACACACACACACATAAGGGATAAAGGGATTAATTTTAAAATTCTCATTGATTGAATGTTTGATTGTTTTCTTCCATTGCAAATGTTTTGTTGCCAAAAACATTGAGATTAGAGTCATTGATATGCAACTAACTAGTCATAAGATTGTTTATTTTTACCTTGCTCGAGGACTAGCAAGATTTAGGTTGGGGGTTGGGGTAGGACGTATAAAATTTTATTTAATCACACATATTTCGTTTGTTGGATAGTTTTTTTTTGTGTTTTCATGTTTATTTTATAGGGATTCAAACAAAGATGTATTTTGAGACTCTATGTTGAATAACGATTCAAACGAGCCAAACCGGAGGTCATTCGGACACTTGAGCAAAAAGTTAGAGCAAAATTACCAAATCTGTCTATGGAGCAGCGTCTCAACGCTGCTCAATGCTATGCTTAACACCAGTAGCGTCTCAACGCCAGAATTGACATTGCTCAACGCTAAGCTACTATTTTTGCTCAACGCTGCTCGATGCTGCGGTTTGGCTTGCTCAACGCTAGTAGCGTCTCGACGCCATACTCGACGCCGTTCAATGCCACACAAAATAAGCAATTATTCTTTCCTCAATCGCAAGGGCAGCGTCTCAACACCACCCTTGGCATCTCAACGCTGCCCAAGTCCTATTTATAACACTTTTTCACTTTAGGTTAGGGACTTTTGCCTCTTTTGCTTAGACTTTTAGACAGAACTTTTGAGAGCTTTTCTCCTTCTACTTTTACACTTTTATTGTAGCAAATCGAACCATGTTTAACAAGAGACATACTATTGTGATGCTTGGCTAAACTCCACGTTTCCAGTTCAGAGGTCGATTGTAATCAACTGCAATGTTGTGAGGCTTGGACCTTAATGTAGTTTTCTTTCAATTGCAAGTATTCTTTGGTTCCTATGTTAATTTTATAAGCATGTATTTTTTATTGAATTGATGCCTCGATCGCTTTGCACGTTTGATTGCTAATCATGATGCATGATCCGTAATTGTCACGTTGACTGAATTGGTAACGTTAGGATTATTACATGTGTATATTTTGTGGGTTTCCATATTATCTGCCTTGTGTCACACCCCCTCCCAGCTCACTTTCCTTACCTAGGAAGGAATGTGAAGACAGAGAATACCAGCCCTATTACTAGCACTCCCAACACAGCCTAACATCCACCTGAAACTGTACACAACGCAATATGTATGAACAAGTAAAATTGAGCACACAGTTGCACACCTGAGCAAGATACATTCAGTCCCTCATACTAGGTTTGCATACTAAGTCATAACATACTTAAGTCTATTACAACCCGGCTAGAATGCTTTAATTTCAAAACTATATACAGGTAGAAGTATATACAAGGAGCTAAAGAGGCGTGGTGGCAAACAGGTCTTGATGAGGCTAAGCACCGGGAACTCGTTTGCTACCTAAGAAGAGAAAACATGTTGAAAACGTGAACTGGGAAGCCCAGTGAGTGACTACTTTAATATATTATGCGTTCAAAGATAAAGCATCAAAAGTACTTTAACAAGGCCGCCAATTTATAGGAAAAGAAAGGCATAAGAACTCATAAGGTAGCATCAAAATCAGAAATAGGTATTTCAAAACGTACTAACTCATAATAAAGAAAATTTGTAGCATGGTATCCTTTCTAACCCTAGCTGTGGCAGAGTCCTCTCTAAACCAACAACTTCAATACCTCTCTCACGTGCATGTGGAATGCCATTTAAGCTCACTGGCCTCCCCTAATACCTTCTCCATGTCCTTCAGTATTGGGGCCAGACCAACTACCACTCGAATACCTTCTCACTGTTCTTCAATATCGGGGGTCAGGTTTTCTCTCTCCAAGGTTCTTCTCCGTGCCCTTCGGTACCGGAGGTTAATAATATACAAGGCATGCTTTAAATAGTTAGAAACATAGTATGGAATCACATTCACCAAGTTCTCAATATAACACAAACTTTCAATTTAAACAAGCTTCCAAACGTCGAGTGTCATGCCAATAGTTAAGTTCATCGTACGGTTAAAGCAGAACTCACTGACCAAACTCATTTTTCATGTTCTGTACACATAAAATCTTTAACATTGCCAACCAATGGTATTTTAAGGTTTGGGCATTTCAACCATGTTTTAGAATGGATTAATGCAAGGTACTTCGAAGAAAACCTACTTCCAAACTTAGGTTTCATGCTTGAACGCGGAGTAACGACTAGTTACAATTATGCTTAGCTTTCAACACCGCCATTTATTAATAGGAGTTCAATGAAAAATTAATATAAATTAGTTTAAGCATGCTTCAATGTCCATCACTAGTAAGCTTTCGAATAAAGATCAAAGCATAGGTTTTCAAACAAAGTCACTCACAATCACCGAAAGACTCCCAAGGCTTATAAGCTTCGCCTATCTCCGTTTGCCCTGAAAATAAATTCTATAACATTAATCCCTTTTTCTACTTGGCCCAAAATTAGATCTAATTCAGTCACATAACTCATAGCATAGTAACTGAACACACTTGGCTGTAAGGTGTAACAAATTGGAAGCACATCTTCCTTACTCTCTCTCTAGCCCTTTCTCTTTTGAACCAAAAATTACAGATTCAACTTCCAGGATGGGTTTCTCAACATTTAGCAAAACAACCACCAAATTTTATTTGATAACCCTCAACTACAATGTCTAAACTTACTTACCTCAAAATTGGAGCTTCTAATTCATCCTCAAGAGCTCAAAATCTCCAGATTTCTTCACCTTCTTATGCTGGCCGAGAAATTGGAACACCTCTAAGTTTTCTTAAGTTTTCACGACCTTATTCTTCTTATTTTCTCACAAAATTTTCCAAACCTATTCTTCACTCAATTTTTTAGATTTTTGCTCAAGAATCATCGAATTTTCTCAAGTGGATTGAGAGATAAAGCTGGTTGAAGTTAACCCACTTCCTAGAGCTTCCAGCTGTCTACTGCATTCACAAGAGTTGGACAGCTCATCCTTCCTCAATAGCAAACTTCAAAGAAATTGTGTATAATGGCCAACTCCTCATTCTCTCTTTATACCTTAATTCCTTTTAAATCCACCTAAATTGTAAGTAAAATTTAACTAATTTAATTAGAAGTTACAGCTTTTGTATTCAACACAACATACACCTAATGTGTATCCTACTTGCTTATGACCTTAACTTACTTCAACTCAGCTTTTAATATGCTTATAGCAATGCCTAACCCGTCTCCTTATGAAGCTTTGTGCATGTTATCGTTCACAACTTAGGAGATTCTCAAATTCTACCACGGCATCCTTCAGTGCAACCTATACCAAGTTACATGTATCAACCTTCATGTATAAGTGCAATAAGATCAAAAGAGAGTTTAGGGCTTACAATTTACTACCCCCTTAAAGAGAATTTCGTCCTCGAAATCCAGCAACGTCATTAGCTCGAAAATAGTTGTGAGTACTTTTCCTTCACATGATCTTCACTCTCCCATGCGGCTTCCTCAACCCCGTGGTTTCTCCACAATACCTTCACCAGTGGTATCGTCTTATTCCTGAGTACCTGCTATTTCCTATCAAGTATTTGTGTAGGTTCCTCCTCATATGTTAAATTCTCTTTGAATTGCACTGGTTGTGCCTTGAGCACATTGGTTGGATCCGGAATGTATATCCTTAGCAATGATACATGGAACACATCATGTACTGATGACAACTCCATAGGTAAAGCTAGTCTATAAGCAGATGGCCCTACACGTTCCAGAATCTCGTAAGGCTCTATGTATCTCGGGCTCAGCTTCCCTTTCCTTTAGAACCGTAAAATACCCTTCCACGGGGACAACCTCAAGAAAACTCTGTCTCCGATTCCGAATTCTAAATCTCTCATTCACTTGCCAGCATAGCTCTTTTGTCTATACCAGGCTGTCTTCAACTTTTCTCTGATTAATTTCACATTCTCCGAGGTAACTTGGACTAAATCTGGTCCTATCAGCTTTCTTTCGCCCACCTCGTCCCAACAAATAGGGGTTCTACATCTTCTTCCATACAATGCTTCGTATGGTGCCATTTCGATGCTAAAATGATAGCTGTTATTGTACGCAAACTCCATCAAAGGTAGATAAGTCTCCCAACTTCCCTTATACTGCAATACACATGCTCGAAGCATGTCCTCCAGGGTCTGGATGGTCCTTTCTGATTGACCATCAGTCTGCGGATGAAATGCCGTACTAAAGTGCAGCCTAGTTCCTAATGCCTCCTGGAGACTCGGGCAGAACTTGGAAGTAAACCTCGGATCCCTATCTGACACAATTGATACTGGGGCTCCATATTGGCTTACGATCCTATCAACATATAACTTAGCAAGTTTATCCAAAGTGAAAGTTACCTTAACGGGTAAAAATCGAGCAGTCCTGGTCAATCTATCCACTATCACCCATATCCCGTCATAACCGCACGTCGTCCGAGGAAGTCCAAATAAGAAATCCATGGTTACGTGCTCCCACTTCCATTCGGGTATTGGGAGTGGGTTTAGAAGTCCTCCGGGTTTCTGTCGTTCAGGTTTCACTTGTTGACAAACCAAACATTTAGAGACATACTCTGCTATCTCTCGTTCCATTATTGGCCACCAATAATGACTCTTCAAGGTCCGGTACATCTTTGTACTTCCCAGATGCATAGCATAAGCTGAACTGTGAGCTTCCTCCAATATTGCATTCCTCAAAGCTGTATCTTTAGGTACGCATAACCTTCCACACTTTATTAATGCTCCATCAACTCTCACCTCATAATCTGTTCTTTGCTGCAAGTTTACTTCTTCCGCTAATTTCTTGAGAACGGGGTTCTTAGCTTGACCTGAGATAACGTCATTAATTAGGGTAGGCCTTACTTGGAAATGAGCTAACAAATTTCCTTGTTCACTAACCGACATCACCGCGTTAGAACTCTTCAGTTCCTTTAACAAGGTTACTCTAACAGTATTAAGTGAACCCTTAGATGGCTTCGACTTCCTGCTCAATGCATCAGCTACAACATTGGGCTTCCCTAGGTGGTATTCAACCGTACAGTCGTAGTCTTTTATCAACTCGAGCCACCTCCGCTGCCTTAAATTCAATTCCTTTTGCTCAAAGATATATTTCAAACTATTATGATCCGTGTAAATATGACACTTCTCACCGAACAAATAATGCCTCCATATTTTCAGAGCTAACACCACCGTTGTGAGCTCTAAATCATGGGTAGGATAATTACATTCATGCTTCTTCAGCTGCCTTGACGCATACGCGATCACTTTCCCTTCCTACATAAGTACACATCCAAAGCCCTGATGTGATGCGTCACAGTAGACCTCAAACTCTTTTCCCGAGGTAGGAAGAGTTAGTACCGGTGCTGTCACAAGCCTGTGCTTCAATTCCTAGAAACTTTTCTCACATTCATCATTCCACTCGAACTTCGTGTTCTTCTTTGTCAACCCAGTCAAGGGAAGGACTGTCTTCAAAAACCCCTCGACAAACGGTCGATAATATCCGGCAAGTCCCAGAAAACTACGGACTTCAGATAATGAAGTGGGTCGTTCCCACTTGACTATAGCTTCTGTCTTCTGGGAATCTACCTGAACTCCGGCTGCTGACACCACGTGTCCAAAAAACACAACCTGATCCAACGAAAACTCATACTTACTAAATTTAGCATACAACTTATGATCTTGTAACGTCTGTAGCACTATTCTAAGATGTTTTGCATGCGCCTCTTCATTATCCGAATACACCAAGATGTCATCAATAAATACTATCACGAACTGATCAAGGTAGGGATGGAATACCCAATTCATGAGATCCATGAATGCTGCTGGGGCATTCGTTAAACCGAATGGCATTACTAAGAACTCGTAATGCCCATACCTTGTCCTGAAAGCTGTCTTTGGTACATCAGTCTCCTTAATCTTCAACTGCTGGTACACTGATCACAAATCAATTTTGGAAAACACCGAAGCACCCTTTAGTTGGTCGAACAAGTCATCTATGCGGGGCAAGGGATACTTGTTACGTATTGTTACCTTATTTAGCTGCCAGTAATCAATACATAATCGTAACGTTTCATCCTTCTTTTTCACAAACAACATAGGTGCTCCCCACGGAGATACACTCGGTCGGATATAACCCTTATCCACCAATTCCTGCAACTGAGTTTTCAGCTCCTTCAATTCCTTCGGTGCCATCCTGTACAGGGCTTGAGATATAGGTGTCGTTCCCATAATCAAGTCTATGGTAAACTCCACCTCTCTATCAGGTGGCAACCCTGATAGCTCCTATAGGAAGACATCTAAATACTCACGTACCACCGGAATGTTCTCAGGTTTCAATTTATTTATCGGTATTGCAACTACATGCGCGAGATACGTTGTACAACCTTTACTCAGTAATTTTCTAGCTTTATAAATGATATCGCACAAGTAGGCAATATCTTCCTATATCCCTTAAACACTACTTCAGTCTTGCCTGGCTTCCTCAACACGACTTCCTTCCTATGACAGTCGATAGAGGCATAGTACTTAGACAAGAAATCCATTCCCAAGATAATGTCGAACTCTTGAAGATCTAAGGGAATCAGTTCAGTTGTCATAGTTATACCATCCACTTCCACTGTACAATCCCTATAGATGCTACGGACTATCAACATAGCACCAACAGGAGTATAAATGCACAGTTCTTCAGATAAAGGCTCTAATTTCCCATCAATGCTAGTAGCAAATATACAAGAGATAAAATAATGCATAGCTCCTGAATCTAACAATGCATGCGCAGGTTTACCACAAATAGAAAGTGTACCCGTAATAACCTCTGGTGCATCCTCTGCCTCCTACTGTGTCATGTCATAGATCTTCCCTTGCTGTCGGGGTCGACCTACGGGTCCCTTTAGCTTAGCACCACTAGTGCCTTCTCCTCCAACTATCCCAGTCTTTTGCTGCTGGGTCACGGTCTACGACGTGGTTCTCTGTCCTACCTTGTCTTCCTGCATCAGCTGGGGGCATTCCCTCTTGAAGTGACCTTCTTGTCCACAGTTAAAACATACATTGTCCCCACTCATACATCGACCCCAATGGTACCTTCCACAAGTGTTGCACAAAGGTTTCCTGGCTGAACTAGCTACCAACTCGCCGGGTTGTCCTGTACGAGAGTCCCTTGCTGACCATGTTGAGAAATTTGATCCCTGCTGCCTCTGTCTCCCCCTACTTCCTCTTGTACCAGTCCTAGAGGTAGACTGCCCACCACGACGGGGTTTGAAGCTCGCTTTTTCAGAAACTCCTAGAGTGAATCTCCTACTATCTCCTCGTTGGAATTGGTCTAGTGATGAATCAACAAAGTAAGTGGTACATCCATCGCCCACAGCTCCATTTCCCTTTCTTTCCTCTGCTAGGCTTCGCTCCACTCTTAACGCTATCTCCACAAGCTTAGAGAACTCAACCCATTATGAACTTGCTGTCATAGGCGTCTGGATCTCTGTCCGTAAACCTTCCTCGAACCTCTTACAACGATCTATTTCACTTGCAACTATGGTGGTAGCGTACTTAGATAATTATGTGAACTTTTTCTCATACTCTGTTACCGTCATTGATCCCTGAACGAGTCTCATAAACTCTTTCATCTTCGCGTCACGATAAGAACGCATATAGTACTTATCTTCAAATGCCTTTCGAAAGTCTTTCCAACTCCAGTCTTCCCCTTTCCTGCTCTTTGTTATCTTCCACCAATCATCCGCCCCTTTCTGGAGCAAAAATGCTGCTAAATCAACCTTCCTGTCTTTAGGGCATCGCATGACTCTGAAACACTTCTCAATCAGATTTAACCAAACCTCGGCATCAGCGGGGTCTGTGGTGCCCTCAAATGTTGTTGCACCCAAGGCTTTTAGCCTTTCAATGCCATACTTCTTTTCTGAGTCTACATGTGCCGTCCTAACACTTTTAGCTAACCTTTGAGTAATCCTTGCAAAAATTTGTTCCTCCATGTTCACCTCCGGCTGAGGATGACTAGACTCTCCCTCAGACGCCTCTCTTCCTCTACTGCAGGTAGCTTCTTGAGTTCTGGCTTCAGCTTGCCTGCCTCGTTTGCCACCTCGAGCCATGGTCCTATATTATATCATCTTGTTAATGTAAAACAAAAAAAATATGCTCCTATCTAAATGCATGAACCTAGTTCCTTTCCAAAACTTGGCTATGATACCAAATTGCCACACCCCCTCCCAGCTCACTTGCCTAACCGAGTAAGGAATGTGAAGACAAAGAATACCAGCCCTCTTACTAACACTCCCAGCCCAGACTAACATCCACCTAAAACTGTACACAACACAATATGTATGAACAAATAAAATTGAGCACACAGTTGCACACCTGAGCAAGATACATTCAGTCTCTCATACTAGGTTTGCATACTAAGTCATAACATACTTAAGTCTATTACAACCCGGCGAGAATGCTTTAATTTCAAAACTATATACAGGTAGAAGTATATACAATGAGCTAAAGAGGCGTGGTGGAATACAGGTCTTGATGAGGCTAAGCACTGGGAACTCGTTCGCTACCTAAAAAGAGAAAACATGTTGAAAACGTGAGCTGGGAAGCCCAGTGAGTGGCTACTTTAATAGATTATGCGTTCAAAGATAAAGCATCAAAAGTACTTTAACAAGGCCGCCAATTTACAGGATTTAAGCACCCCGAAGAGCAATGCATAAGAACTCATAAGGTAGCATCAAAATCAGAAATAGGTATTTCAAAACGTAGTAACTCATAATAAAGAAAATTTGTAGCATGGTATCCTTCCTAACCCTAGCTGTGGCACAGTCCTCTCTAAACCAACAGCTTCAATACCTCTCTCACATGCACGTGGAATGCCATTTAAGCTCACTGGCCTCCCCTAATACCTTATCCATGTCCTTCAGTATTGGGGCCAGACCAACTACCACCTGAATACCTTCTCACTGTCCTTAAGTATCGAGGGTCAAGTTTTCTCTCTCCCATGTACATTCTCTGTGTCCTTCGATACCGAGGGTTAGTAATATAAAAGGCATGCTTTAAATAGTTATAAACATAGTATGGAATCACATTCAGCAAGTTCTTAACATAACAAAAACTTTCATTTTAAACAAGCTTCCAAACGTCAAGTGTCATGCCAATAGTTAAGTTCATCGTACGGTTAAAGGAGAACTCACTGACCAAACTCATTTATCATGTTATGTACACATAAATTCTTTAACACAGCCAACCAATCGTATTTTAAGGTTTGGGCATTTCAACCATGTTTTAGAATGGATTAATGCAAGGTACTTCGAAGAAAACCTACTTCCAAACTTAGGTTTCATGATTGAACGCGGAGTAACAACTAGTTACAATTATGCTTAGCTTTCAACACCGCCATTTATTAATAGGAGTGCAATGAAAAATTAATATAAATTAGTTTAAGCATGCTTCAATATCCATCACTAGTAAGCTTTCAAATAAAGATCAAAGCATAGGTTTTCAAACAAAGTCACTCACAATCACCGGAAGACTCCCAAGGCTTATAAGCTTCGCCTATCTCTGTTTGCCCTGAAAATAAATTCCATAACATTAATCCCTTTCTCTACTTCGCCCAAAATTAGATCTAATTTAGTCACATAACTCATAGCATAGTAACTAAACGCACTTGGTTGCAAGGTATAACAAATTGGAAGCACATCTTCCTTACTCTCTCTCTAGCCCATTC
This sequence comes from Trichosanthes truncata, assembly GCA_033996785.1. NCBI lineage: Eukaryota > Viridiplantae > Streptophyta > Magnoliopsida > Cucurbitales > Cucurbitaceae > Trichosanthes > Trichosanthes truncata. The sequence goes on along the minus strand of JAWPNB010000002.1, from coordinate 51,295,200 downwards.
TCTTTTGAACCAAAAATTACAGATTCAACTTCTAGGATGGGTTTCTCAACATTTAGCAAAACAACTACCTAATTTTATTTGATAACCCTCAACTACAATGTCTAAACTTACTTACCTAAAAATTGGAGCTTCTAATTCGCCTTCAAGAGCTCAAAATCTCCAGATTTCTTCACCTTGTTCTACTGGCCTAGAAACTGGAACACCTCTCGGTTTTCTTACGTTTTCATGACCTTCTTCTTTTTATTTTCTCACACAGGTTTCCAGACCTATTCTTCACTCAATTTATGAGATTTTGGCTCAAGAATCGTCGAATTTTCTCAAGTGGATTGAGAGATATGGCTAGTTGAAGTTAACCCACTTCCTAGAGCTTGCAGCTGTCTACTGCATTCACAAGAGTTGGACAGCTCATCCTTCCTCAATAGTAAACTTCAAAGAAATTGTGTATAATGGCCAGCTCCTCCTTCTCTCTTTATACTTTAATTCCTTTTAAATCCACCTAAATTGTAAGATAATTTTAACTAATTTAATTAGAACTTACAACTTTTGTATTCAACACAACATACACCTAATGTGTATCCAACTTGCTCATGACCCTAACTTACTTCAACTCAACTTTTAATATGCTTATTGCAATGCCTAACATGTCTCCTTATGAAGCTTTGTGCACGTTGTCGTTCACAACTTAGGAGATTCTCAAATTCTACCACGGCATCCTTCAGGGCAACCTATACCAAGTTACATGTATCAACCTTCATGTATAAGTGCAATAAGATCAAAAGAGATTTTAGGGCTTACAGCTTTCATGTTTAATTCTAGGAATTAAAGGAGCATCTTAATTAGATTAAAGTTATTTCACCTGATTGGTTGTCTTGGTCCTTCCAAAGAATTTAATGCCTTTATCTAGATAACTTGGAGTGGTTTCGTCAGAATTTTTTAGGTAATTAGCATTAACTTGATGTTTGTTAGAGTTAATGACCTTACGGAATTTGCTACTTTTTGGGGTTTTCTAATAAGTTGACCAAGTGCTTGCATTGTTATGTTTAAATATTTTGAGTGCCTATAATCAATTTTTGTAATTGAGTAGAACTGCACCTTTAGATTGGAATTTGGTAAGATTTGATTTATGTTTATTTTATTAATAAAAATACAAACTCCCCCCCTTTTTAATTGTTCTCTCCTTTGCAAATTTAATTTGAGAAATTGATATTCGGTTTCCTGAGATCGACCCGGTCCACTCAATGCTACAAGTAGCTTAGGATCGATTTATAAATTGTAATTTGACGAGCCCTCGACAAGCTCTCATCATGCAATAATGAACGCCAATCACTAATATTGTCTTCAAAGTGTTAAACACTATCACACATTCCTCAAAAATCTGGAATGTTTAGTTCACTTCAAGTGAAGAGAGCTATCTTCAAAAAATCTTAGTCTTTTGTAAAATCGTGTGTGACCCAAGAAGCTTGGTATTCACTTGCCTACTGATGGTGGGCTCCAATTTCACAATTATCTCCACTTTTTCCCAATCAACTTCTATTCTAGTGTTCGAAGTTTTATGCCCCATGACTATTCCTTTCGCGACCATGAAGTGATACTTGTTTCACTTTAACAGTAGGTTTGTCTCTCTTCACATATATGCAAGACTTTTTCAAAACTCCCCAAACATGCTTGAAAGGACTCTCCAAAGACTAAGAAGTTGTCCATAAAACCTGCATTAAGGATTCCACCATACCTTAAAATATTGTCATCATACAATGTTGAAATGTAGCATAAGCATTGTAGAGCCCAAAAGGCATCATTTTGAAAGCAAATGTTCCGTATGGGCATGTGAATGTTGTTCTTTCCTGATCTTGAATGGCTTTTGTTGTAACAACTGGAAAAAAAACAGAATTCTTTTATTTGTTTTATTAATGTCTAAAACCTTTTTAAATTGGAATTTTATCTTCTTTTTAAATTAGGAGATAAATCTTTATTATCTTTTCCTTTTTTTTTTTTAAAAAAAAAACGAGAAGATAATCTTTTAAGGATTTTAATTAAGGTTCTTTTTAAAAGATCTTTTAAATTCTAACTTTTTGACAAAACGTTTTGACGACAAAAAAGAGAGAAAAGAAGAAGACGTTCTGCAGTTTCCTCTATAAAGAAAAAGCAATAAGTTTTCTTCCCTTCTATTTTCAAGTTTGTTTTCTTTCTTTCTTGGAATATTTTGGTTTTTGTTTTCATTCTTGATTGTTTAGAATGAAAGGTTCTTGAATTCTTTTTCCCTAAAATGTTTTTAGGATTTTGGTTTGTTTAATTCTTTATCATAGTTTTTCATTTTATGGCATTTTGATTAAATTGAAGGTTTTGATAAGGATTTTTTTTCCTGAATTTTCCAGCTTTTAATTTCTTTAAAAATTGGGACTATTTTTAGTGTCTTTGGGTTCTTTTTGGACAAGAAAGCTTACCAAATGTTTGCTTCTTTGAAGTGTGATTTATACCTTTGATTTCTACATGAAAAGGGTATGTTTTAAAGGTTTTTACAGTAGTTTTAGGCACTTTTTCAAATCTGGTTTTATTTGTAAAACGGTAAAAATCTTGATTATTTTAGATAAAAAAAACCCTTGGAAAGTTTTGTTTTATGAGCAGAAAATTTTCTGGGTTATTTTACCATAATTTATGATAGTTTTAAAGGTTTTAAAAGTTGTAGAGTTGAAAAATTGTTTGGTATTTTATTACATATTGAAAAGTATTGATTTTATCGATTTTAGTACGTTTTTAATTGAATTTTAAAGTACTTTTAACCCAAATTTTCAATGTTGTTTTTTTAGTCAAAGAACCCTATTTTTCCTAACTTTTTAAGCATAAAATTGTTTTGAATGAGAAAAATTGGGTAGATAAGATTGTCTAGGTTTTAGATAATCTTTTATACGTTTTTAATTGAATTTTAAAGTGTTTTTAATCCAGTTTTCAATGCTGTTTTTTTTAGTCCAAGAACCCTATTTTTCCTAACTTTTTAATCATAAAATTGTTTTGAATGGAAAAAATTGGGTAGATAAGATTGTCTATGTTTTAGATAAAGCTTTTGGACCTTTAAGATAGAATATTGGTTTTTTATCAGTAAAGTATTTGATATGTTTGGGCTTCTAGGAAAAGTTGATGCTTGTTCAAGAAAGTGGAATTAGATCTAGAATTGAGATTGAGAATTGTAGGATTATTGATCGAGGTAAGTAGTTTCCGCATCCCTTCCAAGATAGAAAATTTGGAATAATTTCATTTTGAATTGTTATTTGACAAATTATCTAAAACCATAATTTTTATGTGATTTGAAATTGATTGAAATTATTTTGGATGTTTTAAATTGTTTTGCTAAATGAAAGTACATGTTTTTTGTTTTGAATGTTTTGAAAAGTATTTGATTGATTCGATAAGGCTATCCGGATATTTCTAATTTGTGTTTATTTGTGCCTAAATTTAAATTGATGGAATCGTTCTTGCTTATTGGTGAGAAGACACATTTGTGGTTTGGCTTTCCTTTGGAATGAAGATTCATGTGTGTGTTATTCACTCACGTAGCCTCATATTGCCTTAGCTAGAGTGATATTAATTTTGCAATTAAGCACTCATAATGTGTAAGTATACACAGTCTAGTGCAACAAGTGATAAGTATATTTATATCGTTCTCCTTAGGGATTAGTCCAAGAATTTTACCAAGCTTGAGGTCACTTTTAGTGAATAAATGGGTAACCAACCGAAAACAACATTCAAGGGTTTTTTAAAGAAATAAACCTAACTTATCAGCAACAAAGTAGAAATAGCAGACAAAGAAGCAAAACAGATAGAATGGCAAGTAAAATCACTTGGATTAGGGGTTACTCTGTATTGATCTAAGACAAAATTGTTGAAGCAAAAGTCATGCAAACTCACACTACACAACATTCTAACATGGGACCTTCCCAGATTACCCAAATTTGTAGCTAAATTCCCATTTAAACTACCTAGTTTTGCTCAATGCTTTGTCTACTTTAGGTGGGTGATTATCCCTAACCTACCCAATTCACTGCAAGCATGCTTGTAATTAGTCTTAAAGTGAATTTAAGCAATCAGTTTCTTTTTCTTTTTCCCAAAAGTCAAGAAAACAATGAGGAGAAAGCTAGCCAAACTTAATCCAAACATTTGCATTAAAACAACTTAAATTCAGTATAAAATTGTGCACAAAATTACTCAACTCAAACCTCATTACAACATAAAGGTTCCTAATCCTTGCCTATAACAACTTAGCTCATAATGAAATAATTAAAACACCAACTATAAGAAGTTACATTACACAGCTTCTAATTAACAGCAATAGAGAAGAAAGAGAACAATTGATAAGGAAGCAAACTTCAAAGGATTCCTCCTTTTTCTTCAGCTTCTTTCCCAAAAATGGATTAATCTCTCTTTTCTTCTTCTCCAATCCATAGCTTCCTTTTTCTCTACAACCTCTCTTTTTTTTTTTCTTTCGAAAACAACCTTTTATATACTCCCTTTTGTCCATCAATATAAGGGCTGACTAGACAAGGAATGAACCTTGGCAGCATTCTATTGGTCCACATCATTCCAGTTGGCTTTTTTTGGATAACTCAATTAATGAGAATATTCCTTGCACATGTGAGAGAATAGGCTTTTATGTGATGAATTGCTACAACAATTTAGCTCAAAGTACTTCACTGTAGCTTCCAGCCCTACAATCCTTAAGTCTACTTTCACCTAAGACAAAAATTGCAACTATTAAGCTCACCATTTGCAAGAATCCAAACATTAATGAAGGTTTCCTCAATACTTAGCCATATAAGCAAGAAATAACTAAATTAGGTACTTAAATAACCAAAAAGTTGCCAAATACCTCAAACAAGCAAGGCTTAGCAAGAGAATTCAGGAGAAATAACTCTTATATGAAGAATTATCACCTCACACTTCAGTAATTATTTTGATTGTTCTCGTCGATTTTATCAACATTTCTAATTAAAAGTTTTAACTGATTAAAGCTTATTTGTAGGAAGGCACAATTTGTGGTTTGGCATTCCCTAGGAATGAAGATTCATGTGTGTGTTTCACTTACATGGCCTCACACTTAAGTAATTGTATTGAATGTTCTGGTCGATTTTTACCGACAACTCTAATTGAATGTTATGAATAATTGATTGGTGTTACCGACAAGTAACCATCATATATGTTCTGAAGGCTACCCAAATAATGCATATTCCCACTATGATATTTGAAAGTATTGATTGATTGAAAGTATTGTTTGAATTGAAGGTTTTGGTTAAATGAAAGTTTCGTTTTGAATGTTTGTATGATTGAAAGATTTTTTTTTTTTATGAAAGTTTTGACTTGAAAGTTTTAATAGTATGTTAAAAATTTTGCAAGGATATTTGTATTTTGTTTACGATTGTTTTGAAAGAAAATGACCGAATGATATTTGACTTTTGATTCAACTATTGAAATGATTTGTTAAACTGAATTTCTATGTTTTGTTTTGAAGAAAACGATTTTCTGAAATTGATGTCGAAATTGCTTATTGAGTATTTATGTACTCATTTTTTATTTTTCTTTATTTGAAATGTTTTTAGATGAATGATGAAGCGATAGTCTCGAAATAAGTGAAGTTTATCGTTCTAACACAAGACTTAGAGAGTTGTTGTTAAGGATTCGATAGTTTATCTTAGAAATATTTGTAAGATTCTTGCTGCTACTGAATTTGTTTAAGTCTATTTTTTTTTATAATTATTACCCTTCAGCATTATTGTTAGAATTACCGTATTGGAAAATATGGGTTGTTGCAATTGTAATACTCATATCTCGAATACCCGTCAAGAAAACAATAATAAGCTTGAACAACTATTCTATCTAACATTTGATCAATAAACGGTAGTGGGAAATGGCCTTTTCTTGTGGCTTTATTCAATCTCTGATAATCCATGCAGCTTGGAAAGATCTAGTACTCGTGTTTTGGCTGATGTGATTCGCTTATGACTTCTTCCTTTTTCTCTACATGATAAGGAAAAATATTAGCTAGAATCGTTGCCTTCTGGAAGCATCACTACTTGGGAGGAATTGGCCCAAGCATTCCTAAACAAATTTTTTCCACCTACAAAGACCACGAGACTGAGGACGAAAATTGGTACATTAAGACAACATGAAGGAGAACAAATGTTCGAGGCTTGAGAAAATTATAAAGACCTCTTAAGGAAGTGTCCATTGCATGGATACCCAAATTGGTTGCAAATCCAACTATTTTATAATGGATTAACTAGTAGTAATAAATCTCTTTTGGATGCAGCTACTGGGGGGTCTATCTTTTCCAAGATGGCTGAGGAAGCTCGTACATTACTGGAGCATATGGAAGCTGATAGCTCTTAGAATGAGAGCTATTTAGGGGGTTTTAGTGAAGATTTTGTGACTTAAAAGCACTATTTTAGGTACTTTTGTATTTAGAAGCCTCTTTAAATTGATGACTCAGTAGTAAAGAAGTCCATTTTCATGTGAAAAGCACTTTTGAGCTTTTTAAGGCATAATATTACTTAAATGTGCTATTTTTGACTTATGCAGACCAATTGTTGAAGGTAAAGATAGCTAAGTCTGGAAAATTCAACCTGTAATGCTAGAGCTTTGCTGTTGATGGAAAGTCAAGATTGCTGGAGCAATTGTTGTGTTTGATAAAGCATTATTAAAGCTGGAGCATTTACCTGAGATCAGTTACAGAAAACGCACGTGGGAATTATTTCATTAATTGACGTGGACAGTTTATAACACCTGTACTGATTTGAACGAATGAGGTGCTGCCATTAGTCTAAAAGTGCCCACTCAGCCCTGATTTCAAGAAACATGAGAGGTATAAAGCCCTAACTTTCCATTTTTGGGAAGAGCTTGGAGATTAGACATTTTGGAGGGGCTGAAAATCGATAAGAAGAAGAAGAATCCTTCTTGGGAGGTGATCCACTTCTAGAAAGGAGGGAATCCTGCCATAAAGGAGCTGCCCAACACCATTTCTTGTCCATTTCTCCTAATTTCTACAATACTTCTTTATTTTCCAGCATTTTGATATTAAAGACAGGATTTAGAATGTTATTTCAGACTTTCTTACTGTTTTATTGCTGTCATTTCTTGTAATTATGAACTAATCACCTCTTGGGTGAGGGACTAGGGGATTTATTGTTGATTCTTGCTGAATGAAATAGTAGATTTGCATATTCTTCACTCCTATGCCTTGTGTGCTTAATTTTTAGCTTGGATTTGTCTGGCCAACTCATCTTAGCAGTGTTTTTCTTAAACTTGGGAAAGGGAGAGATGAACTGATTGCATGGCATAGCATTAGTTCTGATTAGGAGCATGCTCTAAGGCAATTGGGGACACTAGGGATAGTAACCCACCTAATGTTTGCAGTGATGGGCTTAATTTCAGAGGTTAATGGGAGTTAATCACTGATTCTCGGGAATTCTGGAAAGAATCCGCGAATTAACCTGCATTGAGTGATGATGCATGATCATTGCTATAGCATTTAGTTTGATGAAGCAAAATCCTACCCCTAATCCTGATCCCTTTTCACAGATTCTGTTTAGTCTCATTTTACTTACTGTTTTTCCTGTTGTTACAGCATTTTAGTACCTTTTCACTCTTGTTCCTTAGTTCATTTAAGTTCATTGCACCATTTGATGTTTATTTCTTATTCCCTAACTAAAATCAACTTAAGCACTGCAAAAATCCACATAACTAATCCCTGAGGAGACGATATAAAAATACTTATCACTTGCTGCATTAGACTGTGTATACTTGCACATTTAGGAGTGTTTTCATTCTAAAATTGCATACACTCTGCTAAGCAACAAGTTTTTGGCGCCGTTGCCGGGGATTAGTTTAATTTTTTTTACATTGTTTGAGTTGTTTCTAGTCATTTTGAGCTTAAGACAGAACTAACTAAAGTTGATTTTATTCATTTCAGGATTATTGGTTGTGTATGAATGAACATCTTGGGTTAGAGTTTATTTTAGATCCATAAATAGAAAGGACTTTTAGGAGGAGATTGAGAGATCAAAGAGAAGTTATGGCAGATCCACAACTCCCTAGAGATCCTTTAGCTCAACATTTACCTAACCCGATAATAGACAGCAGCCAATTCCTGAGATTAATAGACCAGCTGGAGTAGTTAATCAGGCTATAGGCCCTGCCAATGGTATAGTTTTAGCAGATGACAGAGAGAGAGCCATTAGGACATATGCCAATCCCTTGGTTGATGAGTTAAATCTAGGGATAATTAGACCTACAATTCATGTTTCAAATGCTCCAAACCATAGGACAATTCCATGGATTACCATCTGAGGATCCTCATTTGGATTTGAAATCATTCCTAGGGGTTAGTGATTCTTTTATAATGCCAGGAGTGTCTAAGGATGCCCTAAGGTTGAGTTTGTTTCCTTACTCCCTTAGAGATGCAGGCAAGACATGGTTGAATGCATTATCTCCAGGGGCAGTGGACTCTTGGAATACTCTTGCTGAAAAATTCCTCATTAAATACTTCCCACCGACTAGGAATGCTAGATTTAGAAATGAGATTGTGGCTTTCCAGCAGTTTGATGATGAAACCTTGAGTGAGGCATGGGAGAGATTCAAGGAATTGCTTAGGAAATGCCCTCACCATGGGCTCCCTCATTGTATTCAAATGGAGACATTCTACCATGGGTTAAACACAACCACTAAGCAAGTTGTGGATGCTTCAGCTAATGGGGCTCTTTTATCAAAGACCTATAATTAAGCCCATGAAATCCTTGAAAGGATATCATCAAACAACTGTCAGTGGGCTGATTCAAGGAGTAACCCAGGTAAGAAAAACAAAGGAGTTTTGGAGTTGGATGCTTTAACTGCTATAAATGCCCAAATCTCATCCATGGCCAACATGCTGGAAAATTTGACTGTGGGAAGTGTGGCCCAGAATGCTCCTAATGTGCAGAATGCAGCTGCTGTAAACCAAGTAGGTACTGATTCATGTGTTTACTGTGGTGAGGGCCATACTTTTGAATTTTGCCCCAGCAATCCTGCTTCAGTCTGCTACATAGGAAACCAAAACCAGCAGAGGAACAATCCTTATTCCAATACCTATAATCCAGGTTGGAGAAATCACCCTAACTTTGCTTGGGGAGGTCAAGGAAGTAATTCTCAAGCCCCTCAAGTATAGCAAAAGGTGAATTACCCACCAGGTTTTGGGCATCAAGGTTACCAAGCCTTTGGAAATCAGTAACTCATGCCTCAGCAGCAACAAAAAGCAATGCCCCAGCAGCATATTCTTGGTACATCACTTAAGAGCTTGATGAAGGAATTTATGGCAAAAAACAATGTTGTTATTCAAAGTCAACAAGCTTCCTTGAGAAATCTGGAATTGCAAATGGGTCAACTAGCTAATGAGCTCAGGGTAAGGCCTCAAGGTAAGCTTCCCTTTGATATTGAAAATCCAAAAAGAGAGGGGAAAGAGCAAGTGCAAGCCATAGAGTTGAGAAGTGGGAAGCCATTAGTTGAGGAAGTAGAAGTTCACAATAGAAAACAGAAGGTGAAAGACACTGTTGTCCAAGTTGAGGAGGAAAATAAAGAACAGCAAAATGAGAATGAAGGAAAGAAAGAGGAGGAAGTTGAGATTACACCTAGAGCCGAACCTTCAAGAGAAAATCAGTGTGTAGCTACTCCCATTCCTGAGTTTAAACCACCTCCTCCACCATTTCCTCAAAGGTTGAGAAAAAGAAAAGAAGAAGCTCACTTTGAGAAGTTCATGGACATTTTACAAGAAATTCATATAAACATACCATGGTGGATGCTTTGAGGTAAATGCCTAGTTATATGAAGTTTCTTAAAGATGTCTTGACAGGAAGAGAAAGATTTGAGGAATTTAAGGTAGTTTCCTTAAATGAGGAGTGTAGTGCCATTTTGAGAAAGAAAATCCCAAACAAGGAGAAAGACCCTGGATCCTTCACCATACCGGTTTCCATTGGAGGAAAGGAACTTGGAAGAGCTTTGTGTGACTTAGGAGCTAGCATTAACCTTATGCCTTTGTCCATTTACAAGAGATTAGGCATAGGTGAAGCTAGACCCACAACTGTCACTCTCCAATTAGCTGATAGGTCCATAACCCACCCTGAAGGAAAGATAGAGGATATTCTAGTTCAGGTGGATAAGCTCATTTTTCCTGCTGATTTCATAATTTTAGATTATGAAGCAGATAAAGAAGTGCCTATAATCCTAGGGAGACCTTTCCTTAAAACAGGGAGAACTGTGGTGGATGTTTATGAAGGAACCATGACTTTGAAAATGAATGATCAACAAGTAAAATTCAGCATATATGACACAATGAAGTATCCCACTGATTTGGACGAATGTTCTGTGATTCAGATGCTGGAAGAAGTAATCAGTGAGACAGCTGAGCAAGAATTGCTTGAGCATCACAGTCAGTTCTTTGGACAGATTACTGGGGAAAACTTGGAATTTTGTGAATTAACAGAAGAGTGTGAAAACTTGGCTGAAGTAGCTAGCTTCCAAAGAGTGTTTGAATCTTTAGATTTGGAGGAGAGGAAAACACCACCCATGCAGCCATCTATAAAAGATCCTCCCACCCTTGAACTAAAGCCTTTGCCAAGCCATTTGAAATATGCCTTTTTGGGAGAAGAAGAGACATTGCCTGTTATTATGTCAGCAAGCTTGTTGCCTAAGGATGAGGAGATGTTGCTCAACCTGTTAAAACAACACAAAAAGGCCATAGGCTGGACTTTGGCTGATATCCAAGGTATAAGCCCTTCCTTTTGCATGCATACAATTAATTTGGAGGAAGGAAACTTCAAGTCTATTGAGCAGCAAAGGAGACTCAATCCATCCATGAAAGAAGTTGTCAAAAAGGAAGTGATTAAGTGGCTTGATGCTGGTATCATATACCCTATAGCTGATGGTAGTTGGGTTAGCCCTGTCCAATGTGTACCAAAAAAAGGTGGGATGACAGTTGTGACAAATGAAGCAAATGAGTTAATCCCCACTAGGACAGTGACTGGGTGGAGAGTGTGCACAGACTATATGAGGCTTAATAAAGCCACGCGTAAAGATCACTTTCCCTTACCCTTCATTGACCAAATGTTGGATAGGCTAGCTGGCCAAGCTTACTATTTCTTTTTGGATGGGTATAGTGGCTATAATCAAATCACAATAGCTCCCCAGGATCAAGAGAAAACCACTTTTACTTGCCCTTATGGGACTTTTGCCTTTAGAAGGATGCCTTTTGGTCTTTGTAATGGCCCTGCAACCTTTCAAAGGTGTATGTTGGCGATTTTTTCTGATTTAGTTGAGAATATCATGGAAGTCTTCATGGATGACTTTTCAGTTTTTGGAGAGTCCTTTGAGGCTTGCCTTGTGAATTTGGGAAAAGTGTTAAAGAGATGTAAAGAGACTCATTTGGTTCTAAATTGGGAAAAATGTCAATTTATGGTGAGAGAGGGCATAGTATTAGGCCATAAGATTTCAAAAGAAGGGATTGAGGTTGATAGAGCCAATATTGAGATCATTGAGAAATTACAGCCACCTACCAATGTTAAGGGTGTGAGAAGTTTCTTGGGTCATGTTGGTTTTTATAGGAGATTTATAAAGGACTTCTCTAAAATCTCAAAACCTTTGTGTTCATTGTTGGAGGCAAACAGACCATTTGAGTTCAATTCTGACTGCCTTAGAGCCTTTAACATTCTGAAAACAGCTTTAGTTACTGCTCCTATCATATCTTCTCCAAATTGGCAATTGCCATTTGAGTTGATGTGTGATGCAAGTGACTATGCTGTAGGTGCTTTGTTAGGACAAAGGCAAGGTAAGGTCATTCACCCAATCTATTATGCTAGCAAAACTCTCAATGAAGCACGACTAAATTACACCACAACAAAAAAAGAGTTGTTGGCAGTAGTTTTTGCTTTTGAGAAGTTTAGATCTTATTTAGTAGGTTATAAAGTGGTTGTCTACACTGACCATGCTGCTATTAAGTACCTACTATCTAAGAAAGATGCTAAACCAAGATTAATTAGGTGGGTGTTGCTCTTACAAGAGTTTGATTTGGAAATTAAGGACAAAAAGGGTTCTGAAAATCTGGTAGAAGACCATCTGTCCATAATTGAAATTTCGCAAAGTTTGCTGCAACAATCTGATATCAATGATGATTTTCCTGATGAACAGCTTTTTACAGTAGCTCAAATTCAGGAACTCGAAATTCCTTGGTATGCAGACTTTGCAAACTATGCAGCCAGTGGTATTGTGCCTTTGAGTTTGATAGGGCAGCAAATGAAAAAGTTTATTCATGATTCAAAAGCTTATTTTTGGGATGATCCATACCTTTATAAGCAATGTGCTGATGGGCTTTTGAGGAGGTGTGCTGCTGAAGGAGAAATTCAATATATCTTGGAACATTGCCATGCTTCACCTTGTGGAGGTCATTTTGGTGGTCAAAGGACAGCAGTCAAAGTGTTCCAATATGGATATTATTGGCCTTCAATCTTTAAAGATGCTCACATGTTTAGTAAGGCTTGTGACAGGTGTCAAAGGAAGGGAAATATTGGGAAAAGAGATGAGATGCCCCTCACATACATTTTAGAAGTTGAGTTATTTGATGTTTGGGGACTAGACTTCATGGGTCCATTTCCTCCTTCATAAGGGAACCTATACATTTTAGTGGTTGTGGATTATGTCTCAAAATGGGTTGAAGCAATGGCTTGTCCAGTGAGTGATGCGAAGACAGTCATGAGGTTCTTGCACAAGCATATCTTCACTAGATTTGGAACTCCTATAGTGCTAATAAGTGATGAAGGTTCTCATTTTGTGAACAAGGCAATGAATTCCCTCTTGGCTAAGTATAATGTCAAGCATAAAGTCTCCACTCCATACCACCCGCAAGCTAATGGGCAAGAAGAGATTTCCAATAGGGAGATTAAGGGAATCCTTGAAAAAGTAGTGAATCCTAGGAGAAAGGATTGGTCATTTAGGTTGGAGGATTCCCTGTGGGCATATATGACAACATTTAAGACTCCCTTAGGTATGTCCCCCTATCGAATTGTTTATGGAAAAGCTTGCCATTTGCCCCTTGAGCTTGAGCATAAGGCTTTTTGGGCATTAAAAGAGCTAAATCTGGATCATTCAGTAGCTGGAGTGTAAACCCGAGATTTTTCCTTGGAATTTCTTTAAAAAGAAATTTGTTAAAACATTTTTGGGAAATTGTTGTATAAGGAAAAGAGGAATAAAACAAAAGAAAGGGTAAGGGAAAACAAAAAGGAGTTATGTGTTTTGGTATGTTTTGTTTTAAAAAAAAAAAGAAAAAAGAAAAAGAATTGAGGGAATGGATAACTTTGGGAGCACTCACCCATTTTCTCCCATTTGTTTCTCTTTTATTAAAAAAAAAACAGAGCATTTCGTGGGATAGGTTGAAGAAAGAGGAAAAGAGAGCTTGTTGGGTTGGAAGTTGAAGAAGAAGGGGGAAAACTCAGCACAAGCCTCCATGGCATCTAGGTGATCAACTGTAATCACTACTGTTGTTTAGATCGTTTTGAGCTCCACAAGAAGAGTTAAGAGGTGAGATTTGTTTTTCTTGAAAGCTAACTCATTTTTGAACAAATTTCGTGAAGGAAGCTCGAGAAAAATCTGACTTTAAATTATTGATTTGCGAAGGGGAAGACAGAGGAGAGATTTTGCTGTCAAATCTGAGAAACCTCTGGTGTTTGGGACGTTCTGATCTGTAGGATTTGAATCAGAAGCTCCATTAGGTATGGTTGGAAAGCTTATTTAATTTCCTACAACTTTCATGAAGAAGTCGTGAGTAAAAAATGGTTGGAAGTGGCTTTAAATTTCAGGTTAGGTGTGGTGTGCAGCAGAAAAACGATTCTGGAAATTTCAGAAGTTTATTTTTCGGGAAGTAGTTTTCGAGGTATTTAAGGACACATTCTTTGGGAATTTCGATTTTATTCCTTCAGACAAGTTTTAGAGGGTTCAAAAAGGAAGAGTTTGGTATAAAGTACATCATTTTTGGCCAAGTAATGAAGAAGTTATGAGTATGTGAAGTTAGGGTATGGAAGTGGTAGAATACTGGAAGTAGACAGAATGGTTTTGCAATTCTAAGCTTGGAGTTCATGAATTCAAAGTTCTAATGCTTGGTTTTGGTTTATTTGACAGGCCAAGAGGAAATAGGTCAAGTATACGGGCCGAGAATCTAGATCTAACGCTGTGAGTGACAAAACGAATTTCGAAAACATATTCTATGCTTGAATTCATGTCTATGTGAATATAAGACTTCTTAGGAATGAATTAGCTTAAATGTTTTATGTTTTCTGAACACATGGTTATGAGCATACATGATTGCCTAGGAATGATTTTAAATGCTCGTTGTGAGCTTAGATTTTTCCAACGAAATTTACATGTGAGCATATGTTTATTAATTTGTTAAAATCTAGTGAAAATGTTATGATTTCAGGCAAGCATGCTCTAGCAAGTAATGTTTAAAGATTATCATGTGTTTTTCTGAGACTCGAATGAGTAAATGATTGAGATATTGAGCCGAGGCTGGTTAGTACTGCGTGCACACATGTCGTTTTCTGTTGTCAACGTTGAGTCTACTCCGTGACAACAATGCTGTCGTGAGTGCTGGGCGGGCCCCACTACGACAAAGACGATGGGAGTGCTAGGCGAGCCCCACTACATCGTAGAGTGAACGTTGGTTGTACTGGGCGTGCCCTACACAACGTAGATTGTCATATGTTTCTAGATGGTTAATATTCTTGGTATGCCTTGCGAGTTTTTAATGACATACTTGTTGGATTTATGAGAAAGACTATGGTAATTATACGTTTATATTTAGCGCTTGACTACCGACACATATGCCCAGAGTTTACCAAATGTTGTAATTTGCAAGTTAATAGTTATAAACTCAGTCACTCACTGAGCTTCCCAGCTCATTCTTTCAATGTTTTCCAACTTTTCAGGTAGTGATCGAGCTACCGGTGCCTGAAATCCTGCCATAGTCTGCCGAAAGCTCTACGAGTTTGATATTTTGTACGTGGGTGGAACTGTATAGCAAGTCCAAACATTTTGTAGATATTATGAGAGGAACGTATAGTATATTCATGTATGCACTAGTGGTTGTGGTTGTGTAAACCATGGTTGGGATGTATTTTGGTTGTAGTACTTCCTACCCGCTTAGTAGTTCAAGTGGGGTTTAAGTAGGACTGCTTCGTATTTATGTATAGTGACTTTCAAACTTCCGTTGTGTTGTGTTTAAACATTTTAATTCAAGTATAGTATGTTTATCAGGTATAACAGGGTCACAGGTATCGTTAGGGAGGAAACGATGTCTGTTGGCTTCACGCCATCTTCCGGGCTAAGTTAGCAGGTGGTTCGGGAGGGGGTGTGACATGGAGCGCTCAGAATGTTACAACTTAATGAACTGGATGAGTTTAGGCAACTGTCCTATGAAAATGCCAAATTGTATAAAGAGAAAACCAAGGCTTGGCATGATAGGAAGTTAGTGCCTAAACAGTTTGAAAAAGGGCAAAGGGTTTTGCTGTATAACTCAAGGTTGAAACTGTTCCCTGGAAAATTAAAATCCAAATGGTCTAGCCCTTTTATTGTTATGGAAGTTTTCCCGCATGGTGCCATTACTGTGAAAGATGAAAAAGAAGGGAGAGAATTCAAGGTCAATGGCCAAAGGCTCAAGCACTATTGGGGAGAAGATTTTCAAAGAGAAATAGCCTCGAAGAGGCTATTATCTGAATGAATTCGAGACAAAGAAAAAAAACGAGAGCTGGATTAATTGGTTTTCATATCTTTTATCCCTTTAATTATTTTATTGTTTTGGTTATACCTAGCTTGGTCACGTTTTAAGTTTTCTTACTTGTTTTGTAGTTTTTCTTTTCTTTTGCAGGAAAGCAGTAGGATGGCAGACAGCAGTGATGAATCAGCTGACATGCAAAGTTTCTGTCCTCATAATTGCCATTTTTGGGAAAAGACAATTGTACAGCTCGAGATTTGATTTTCTGCTAGGCTGCAGCAGTCTATATCAGTGTAAGACAGCTTGGAAATGATAATTGAGTAGCTGCAGCATAGCAAGGTCTGAATTCAGTCTTGTTGGGAAGCATAAAAGGAAGATATGGCATAATTGAATCTTTGACCAGCTTTAATCCGAATTGATGGTTTGGTTTAGCTCACCTATCTTTAAATTGGAAGCCTTGGAGGAGTAGTTTCTACCTAAACCCAAAAGCAGCAAGGGCAGCTACAAGAAAAAGTTTTCTGCATCAGTTAGGAGATGGCCCCTTGCAAAACCTGAGGAAAGAAAGCAAAGGAGGTTGCACATGTTCAAGCTGAAGAGGAGGAGCAGGAAGTTGTTGACGCTACTGCAGTTTCAAGATCTTCTTATTCAAAAACCAGATCTAAATCTTCCAAATCTTCCAAGTCCAAAGGGAAGAAGAAAGTGATTGAGGAAGAAACTCTTGAAGAAGTTGCTGAAGAAAACATTGCAGATGAGCATGAAGACCCCTGGATGCTTCTTCTCCTAGCAGCAGAATATCAAAGAGAATAGGTAAGGAACCATATCAAGCTCAAAGAGGTTCCCCCTTGGAGAGATTCATTAATGAGGAAGCTAAACTCATATTTGAAAAGCTGAAAACTAGGGAGTTGTTCCTGGAAAAAGGTTTTGCTGCTCCATTCAGCAAGCTCCCTTTATTTGTGAGAGCTAACATCATCAACCATGGATGGGAGCAGTTTTGTCAACAGCCAGAGCCAGCCATAGTGCCCATTGTCCAAGAATTTTATGCTAATTTGGAGGGACACTCTGCCTTTCAAGTGAAAGTTCGAGGTAAGATGGTGGATTGGTCATCTATGGCCATCAATGAGTTGTTTAACCTTGCAGACATCCCTCATGCTGTTTTCAATGAAATGGAAGTAGCAACCCCTGAGTCCCACCTCAACACTGCTGTCAAAGTTGTAGGAGTGAAGGGTGCTCAATGGAGGGTCTCCCACACAGGTGCAATAAGTTTTGAAGCAGCATATCTCAATGATGAAGCTAATGTATGGCTGTCTTTTGTGAAAAATCGTTTGATTCCCACTACTCATGACAGCACTGTCTCCAAAAACAGAATCCTCTTAACTTTTGCAAATTTGAAAGTGCTAAGCATTGATGATGGTCGCATAATAGCCCGAGAGATTCAAGAATGTGCAAAGAAGAAAGTAGGGAAGTTGTTCTTCCCCAACACCATTACCATGCTATGCTTAAGAGCTGGGGTACCCTTTCAACCTTCTGAAGATATTTTAAGTGATCAAGGGCCCTTTGATCTCGCAAGCATTGACAGATTGAGTAGATGGGAAAACAAAGGCAAGGGAGGTCTTGCTGTGGGACTAAACAAGATGATGAAGCAGTAGGCTCATCTTCTACAAAGGTGGGACTATTATGAGAAGCAGCAGCAAACCTATTGGAATTATGCCAAGACCAGAGACAGCTCTATGCAAAGAGCTATGACAGCAAATTTTTCCAATCCCTACCCTCCTTTCCCTACTTTTCCTGATGGTCTCTTGACTCCTTTGACCACTTCTTCAACCAACGAAGAGCATGAAGATGAAGAGGAAGAGCACACTCTTGGAGATGAAGATTGAAGAAAAGGGGAGTTGTGTTTAAGTTGCTGCTGTCTTTTCTTGCTGTTATGCTTATCCTACTCCATTTTAATTGCCTTTATGTTGTTTTTACTTGCCTTTTAGTTTTGAGTTAGGGTAGTTTAGTATCTTTTGTACTTTGTTTTCTTTTCTTGGCTGAGTTGTGTGCTAAAAAAAAAAAAAAACTGCCAACATTAGGTGGGTTACTATCCCTAGTGTCCCCAATTACCTTAGAGCATGCTCCTAATCAGAACTAATGCTATGTCATGCAATCAGTTCATCTCTCCCTTTCCCAAGTTTAAGAAAAACGCAGCTTAGATAAGTTGGCTAGACAATTCCAAGCTAAAAATGAAGCACACAAGGCATAGGAGTGAAGATTATGCAAGTATACTATCTCATTCAGCCATAATCAACAATAAATCCCCTAATCCCTCACCCAAGGGATGATTAGTTCATAATTACAAGAAATGACAGCAATAAAACAGTAACAAAAGTCTGAAATAACATTCTAAATCCTATCTTTAATATCAAAATGCTGAAAAATAAAGAAGTACTGTAGAGACTAGGAGAAATGGACAAGAAATGGTGTTGGGCAGCTCCTTTATGGCATGAATCCCTCCTTTCCAGAAGTGGATCACCTCTCAAGAAGGATTATTCTTCTTCTTCTCGATTTTCAGCCCCTCCAAAATGTCTACTCTCCAAGCTCTTCCCAAAAATGGAAAGTTAGGGCTTTATACCTTTCCTATTTCTTGAAATCATGGCTGAGTGGGCACTTTTAGACTAATGGCAGCACCTCATTCGTTCAAATCAGTACAGGTGTTATAAACTGTCCACGTCAATTAATGAAATAATTCCCACGTGCGTTTTCTGTAACTGATCTCAGGTAAATGCTCCAGCTTTAATAATGCTTTATCAAACACAACAATTGCTCAAGCTATCTTGACTTTCCATCAACAGCAAAGCTCTAGCATTACAGGTTGAATTTTCCAGACTTAGCTATCTTTACCTTCAACAATTGGTCTGCATAAGTCAAAAATAGCACATTTAAGTAATATTATGACTTAAAAAGCTCAAAAGTGCTTTTCAAATGAAAATGGACTTCTTTACTACTAAGTCATCAATTTAAAGAGGCTTCTAAATACAAAAGTACCTAAAATAGTGCTTTTAAGTCACAAAATCTTCACTAAAACCCCCTAAATAACTCTCATTCTAAGAGCTATCAAGCCCCCAAACTTAGACCATTACTCGTCCTTGAGTAATGCCTCATTTCAGAAAATTCCAACACAGAATCCAGCTACCAAACAGTCAATTTAATCTGCCAACATTTGGATCACAGCATAGATACTGTTATAGCAGTTTAATTTCTCTAATTCTTATTCAAGCTCAGCATTCTAAGGATTTTCCTAGAATTTTTTTTTTTACACCAAAGACATAGCCTCAGCCTTTCCATAGCCCCACAGCTAAACCACTGCCTTTTTCCTTCATTGAGTTCACTTTGCATTCCATTAGCTCATAAAAAGGAAAGCTAGCTACTGTTTCCAGCTTATTTTCATTTCACACAGAAAACAGACACACATTCAAAGCACATTCCCCTAAGAATCAATCATTTCCTTAACCAAACAGGCTCCCTTACTTTATGCTATGCCCCTTCTTAGTTCTTAGAATGGCCACACTTGTCGTGCAACTCACCTAAGCATCAAAGAGCTTATACTAGCTAAACTTTAACAAACAACTTTTATGTTTCTGCTTTTTTTTTTTCTTTTTCTTAGAGAGAACCCTCTTTGTATACAAAGCCTTCGATTTAGACACCAACATTTGCGATGAAATTTGCCTAACAACGAGCTTTGTTACTAAGTTGGGCTGCTAAGGCATATTCATGTCTCAAGCCTTCTTTCAGATCAAGGATAAACATGGGTATCATGCCTAACCCTGTCTTAATGGTTAGCTTTTAACAGAGGAATAACTCTCTTACTAACTTTTGCTCTTTTTTTTTTTTTTTTTTCAAAAGGGCCCTAAATGCTTAAAAAGAAATTATTGATCTTAGGGGTAGTACTCTTTGACACACACGTTGAAAGAGAAACTAAAAAAAAACAAAAAGGGCAACCTTACTCCCCCCAAACTTATTTTGCTCATTGTCCTCAATGAGTGAAAGAATGAGGTTACAAAGTCCCCCAAACTTATTTTAAACAACTAGCAACAACAAGCATCCCAATCCCAATTTTTGAGCTAAATGGAGCAAACTCTCAAGATTTAACAACAACAACAATGAGCATTTAGGCTAGCTACATCCACAGCAAAAAAAAAATTCAAAGGAAGAATTGCAAGAGCACTAAGCTTGACAGAATTGGAAGAAAAATTAAACCACAGAACAACACTAGCCTTGCATTCACAGCAACATTAATTTCTTGGCAGTTTTTTTTTGTCTCTTTTTTTTTTTTTTTTTTTTAGCACACAACTCAGCCAAGAAAAGAAAACAAGGTACAAAAGATACTAAACTACCCTAAATCATAACTAAAAGCCAAGTAAAAACAACATAAAGGCAATTAAAATGGAGTAGGATAAGCATAACAGCAAGAAAAGACAGCAGCAACTTAAACACAACTCCCTTTTTCTTCAATCTTCATATCCAGGAGTGTGCTCTTCCTCTTCATCTTCCTGCTCTTCGTTGGTTGAAGAAGTGGTCCAAGGAGTCAAGAGACCATCAGGAAAAGTAGGGAAAGGAGGGTAGGGATTGGAAAAATTTGCTATCATAGCTCTCTGCATAGAGCTGTCTCTGGTCTTGGCATAATTCCAATAGGTTTGCTCCTGCTTCTCAGAATAGTCCCACCTTTGTAGAAGATGAGCCTGCTGCTTCAGCATCTTGTTTAGTCCCACAACAAGACCTCCCTTGCCTTTGTTTTCCCCTCTACTCAATCTGTCAATGCTTGCGAGATCAAAGTGCCCTTAATCACTTAAAATATCTTCAGAAGGTTGAAAGGGTACTCCAGCTCTTAAGCATAACATGGTAATGGTGTTGGGGAAGAACAACTTCCCTACTTTCTTCTTTGCACATTCTTGAATCTCTCGGGCTATTATGCGACCCACATCAATGCTTAGCACTTTCAAATTTGCAAAAGTTAAGAGGATTTTGTTTTTGGAGACAGTGCTGTCATGAGTAGTGGGAATCAAACGATTTTTCACAAAAGACAACCATACATTAGCTTCATCATTGAGATATGCTGCTTCAAAACTTCTTGCACCCGTGTGGGAGACCCTCCATTGAGCACCCTTAACTCCTACAACTTTGACAGCAGTGTTGAGGTGGGACTCAGTGGTTGCTACTTCCATTTCATTGAAAACAGCATGAGGGATGTCTGCAAGGTTAAACAACTCATTGATGGTCGTAGGTGACCAATCCACCATCTTACCTCGAACTTTCACTTGAAAGGAATAGTGTCCCTCCAAATTAGCATAAAATTCTTGAACAATGGGCACTATGGCTGGCTCTGGCTGTTGACAAAACTGCTCCCATCCATGGTTGATGATGTTAGCTCTCACAAATAAAGGGAGCTTGCTGAATGGAGCAGCAAAACCTTTTTTCGGGAACAACTCCCTAGTTTTCAGCTTTTCAAATCTGAGTCTAGCTTCCTCATTAATGAATCTCTCCAAGGGGGAACCTCTTTGAGCTTGATATGGTTCCTTACCTATTCTCTTTGATATTCTGCTGCTAGGAGAAGAAGCATCCAATGGGTCTTCATGCTCATCTGCAATGTTTTCTTCAGCAACTTCTTCTAGAGTTTCTTCCTCAATCACTTTCTTCTTCCCTTTGGACTTGGAAGATTTGGAAGATTTAGATCTGGTTTTTGAATAAAAAGATCTTGAAACTGCAGTAGCGTCAACAACTTCCTGCTCCTCCTCTTCAGCTTGAACATGTGCAACCTCCTTTGCTTTCTTTCCTCGAGTTTTGCAAGGGGCCATCTCCTAACTGATACAGAAAACTTTTTCTTGTAGCTGCCCTTGCTGCTTTTGGGTTTAGGTAGAAACTACTCCTCCAAGGCTTCCAATTTAAAGAGAGGTGAGCTAAACCAAACCATCAATTCGGATTAAAGCTGGTCAAAGATTCAATTCTGCCATATCTTCCTTTTATGCTTCCCAACAAGACTGAATTCAGACCTTGCTATGCTGCAGCTACTCAATTATCATTTCCAAGCTGTCTTACACTGATATAGACTGCTGCAGCCTAGCAGAAAATCAAATCTCGAGCTGTACAATTGTCTTTTCCCAAAAATGGCAATTATGAGGATAGAAACTTTGCATGTCAGCTGATTCATCACTGCTATCTGCCATCCTACTGCTTTCTTGCAAAAGAAAAGAAAAACTACAAAACAAGTAAGAAAACTTAAAACGTGACCAAGCTAGGTATAACCAAAACAATCAAATAATTAAAGGGAGAAAAGATGTGAAAACCAATTAATCCAGCTCTCGTTTTTTTTCTTTGTCTCAAATTCATTCAGATAATAGCCTCTTCGAGGCTATTTCTCTTTGAAAATCTTCTCCCCAATAGTGCTTGAGCCTTTGGCCATTGACCTTGAATTCTCTCCCTTCTTTTTCATCTTTCACAGTAATGGCACCATGTGGGAAAACTTCCATAACAATAAAAGGGCCAAACCATTTGGATTTTAATTTTCCAGGGAACAGTTTCAACCTTGAGTTATACAGCAAAACCATGTTTAGGCACTAACTTCCTATCATGCCAAGCCTTGGTTTTCTCTTTATACAATTTGGCATTTTCATAGGACAGTTGCCTAAACTCATCCAGTTCATTAAGTTGTAACATTCTGAGCACTCCAGCTACTGAATGATCCAGATTTAGCTCTTTTAATGCCCAAAAAGCCTTATGCTCAAGCTCAAGGGGCAAATGGCAAGCTTTTCCATAAACAATTCGATAGGGAGACATACCTAAGGGAGTCTTAAATGCTGTCCTATATGCCCACAGGGAATCCTCCAACCTAAATGACCAATCCTTTCTCCTAGGATTCACTACTTTTTCAAGGATTCCCTTAATCTCCCTATTGGAAATCTCTTCTTGCCCATTAGCTTGCGGGTGGTATGGAGTGGAGACCTTATGCTTGACATTATACTTAGCCAGGAGGGAATTCATTGCCTTGTTCACAAAATGAGAACCTTCATCACTTATTAGCACTCTAGGAGTTCCAAATCTAGTGAAGATATGCTTGTGCAAGAACCTCATGACTGTCTTGGCATCACTCACTGGACAAGCCATAGCTTCAACCCATTTTGAGACATAATCCACAGCCACTAAAATGTATAGGTTCCCTTATGAAGGAGGAAATGGGCCCATGAAGTCTAGTCCCCAAACATCAAATAACTCAACTTCTAAAATGTATGTGAGGGGCCTATCATCTCTTTTCCCAATATTTCCCTTCCTTTGACACTTATCACAAGCCTTACTAAACATGTGAGCATCTTTAAAGATTGAAGGCCAATAATATCCATATTGGAACACTTTGGCTGCTGTCCATTGACCACCAAAATGACCTCCATAAGGTGAAGCATGGCAATGTTCCAATATAGATGGAATTTCCCCTTCAGCAGCACACCTCCTCAAAAGCCCATAAGCACATTGCTTATAAAGGTATGGATCATCCCAAAAATAAGCTTTTGAATCATGAATAAACTTTTTCACTTGCTGCCCTGTCAAATTCAAAGGCACAATACCACTGGCTGCATAGTTTCCAAAGTCTGCATACCAAGGAATTTCGAGTTCCTGAATTTGAGCTACTGTAAAAAGCTGTTCATCAGGAAAATCATCTCTGATATCAGATTGCTGCAGCAAACTTTGCGAATTTTCAATTCTGGACAGATGGTCTGCTACCAGATTTTTAGAACCCTTTTTGTCCTTAATTTCCAAATCAAACTCTTGTAAGAGCAACACCCACCTAATTAATCTTGGTTTAGCATATTTCTTAGATAGTAGGTACTTAATAGCAGCATGGTCAGTGTAGACAACCACTTTAGAACCTACTAAATAAGATTTAAACTTCTCAAAAGCAAAAACTACTGCCAACAACTCTTCTCTGTTGTGGTGTAATTTAGTTGTGCTTCATTGAGAGTTTTGCTAGCATAATATATTGGGTGAATGACCTTACCTTGCCTTTGTCCTAACAAAGCACGTACAGCATAGTCACTTGCATCACACATCAACTCAAATGGCAATTGCCAATTTGGAGAAAATATGATAGGAGCAGTAACTAAAGCTGTTTTCAAAATGTTAAAGGCTCTAAGGCAGTCATAATTGAACTCAAATGGTCTGTTTACCTCCAGCAATGAACACAAAGGTTTTGAGATTTTAGAGAAGTCCTTTATAAATCTCCTATAAAAACCAGCATGACCCAAGAAACTTCTCACACCCTTAACATTGGTAGGTGGCTGTAATTTCTCAATGATCTCAATCTTGGCTCTATCAACCTCAATCCATTCTTTTGAAATCTTATGGCCTAATACTATCCCCTCTCTCACCATAAATTGACATTTTTCCCAATTTAGAACCAAATGAGTCTCTTCACATCTCTTTAACACTTTTCCCAAATTCACAAGGCAAGCCTCAAAGGACTCTCCAAAAACTGAAAAGTCATCCATGAAGACTTCCATGATATTCTCAACTAAATCAGAAAAAATCGCCAACATTCACCTTTGAAAGGTTGCAGGGGCATTACAAAGACCAAAAGGCATCCTTCTAAAGGCAAAAGTCCCATAAGGGAAAGTAAAAGTAGTTTTCTCTTGATCCTGGGGAGCTATTGTGATTTGATTATAGCCACTATACCCATCCAAAAAGCAATAGTAAGCTTGGCCAGCTAGCCTATCCAACATTTGGTCAATGAAGGGTAAGGGAAAGTGATCTTTACGCGTGGCTTTATTAAGCCTCCTATAGTCCGTGCACACTCTCCACCCAGTCACTGTCCTAGTGGGGATTAACTCATTTGCTTCATTTGTCACAACTGTCATCCCATCTTTTTTTGGTACACATTGGACAGGGCTAACCCAACTACCATCAGCTATAGGGTATATGATACCAGCATCAAGCCACTTAATCACTTCCTTTTTTGACAACTTCTTTCATGGCTGGATTGAGTCTCCTTTGTTGCTCAATAGACTTGAAGTTTCCTTCCTCCAAATTAATTTTATGCGTGCAAAAGGAAGGGCTTATACCTTGGATATCAGCCAAAGTCCAGCCTATGGCCTTTTTGTGTTGTTTTAACAGGTTGAGCAACATCTCCTCATCCTTAGGCAACAAGCTTGCTGACATAATAACAGGCAATGTCTCTTCTTCTCCCAAAAAGGCATATTTCAAATGGCTTGGCAAAGGCTTTAGTTCAAGGGTGGGAGGATCTTTTATAGATGGCTGCATGGGTGGTGTTTTCCTCTCCTCCAAATCTAAAGATTCAAACACTCTTTGGAAGCTAGCTACTTCAGCCAAGTTTTCACACTCTTCTGTTAATTCACAAAATTTCAAGTTTTCCCCAATAATCTGTCCAAAGAACTGACTGTGATGCTCCAGCAATTCTTGCTCAGCAGTCTCACTGATTACTTATTCCAGCACTTGAATCACATAACATTTGTCCAAATCAGTGGGATACTTCATTGTGTCATAGATGCTGAATTTTACTTGTTGATCATTCATTTTCAAAGTAATGGTTCCTTCATAAACATCCACCACAATTCTCCCTGTTTTAAGGAAAGGTCTCCCTAGGATTATAGGCACTTCTTTATCTGCTTCATAATCTAAAATTATGAAATCAGCAGGAAAAATGAACTTATCCACCTGAACTAGAATATCCTCTATCTTTCCTCCAGGGTCTTTCTCCTTGTTTGGGATTTTCTTTCTCAAAATGGCACTACACTCCTCATTTAAGGAAACTACCTTAAATTCCTCAAATCTTTCTCTTCCTGTCAAGACATCTTTAAGAAACTTCATATAATTAGGCATTTGCCTCAAAGCATCCACCAATGGTATGTTTATATGAATTTCTTTTAAATTGTCCATGAACTTCTCAAAGTGAGCTTCTTCTTTTCTTTTTCTCAACCTTTGAGGAAATGGTGGAGGAGGTGGTTTAAACTCAGGAATGGGAGTAGCTACACACTGATTTTCTCTTGAAGGTTCGACTCTAGGTGTAATCTCAACTTCCTCCTCTTTCTTTCCTTCATTCTCATTTTGTTGTTCTTTCTTTTCCTCCTCAACTTGGACAGCAGTGTCTTTCACCTTCTGTTTTCTCTTGTGAACTTCTACTTCCTCAACTAATGGCTTCCCACTTCTCAACTCTATGGCTTGCATTTGCTCTTTCCCCTCTCTTTTTGGATTTTCAGTATCAGAGGGAAGCTTACCTTGAGGCCTTGCCCTGAGCTCATTAGCTAGTTGACCCATTTGCAATTCCAGATTTCTCAAGGAAGCTTGCTGACTTTGAATAACAGCATCGTTTTTTGCCATATATTCCTTCATCAAGCTCTCAAGAGATGTACCAGGAATATGCTGCTGGGGCATTGCTTTTTGGTGCTGCTGAGGCATGAGTTGCTGATTTCCAAAGGCTTGGTAACCTTGATGCCCAAAACCTGGTGGGTAATTCACCTTTTGCTGTACTTGAGGGGCTTGAGAATTCAATAAGTAGCCAGAAGAAAGCCATCAAGAACATGGGAGTACAAATTAGTCAAATGGCATCCACTCTTAATGCAATGCAAAAAGGTAAGTTTTTCAGTGATACAGAGGTGAATATGAGGGAGCATTGCAAGGCTGTAACCCTGAGGAGTGGAAAACAGTTGGCTAGACTTGAGTAAGTGCAACCTGAATAGAAAATCATGACTGAGGAAAAGGACAAAGTTGAGGAAGTAGCTGGGAGCTGAGGAGGCCACAACATATTCCATAACAGAGAAGCCTTCCAACTCTACTATTCCTATTGTGCCTAATAAAATTCGTTATCCTCAACGTTTTCAAAAGAAAAAGTTGGACTCTTAATTTTCTAAATTTCTAGAGATTTTCTAGAAACTTCATATTAACATCCCCTTTGCAGATGCTTTAGAATATATGCCAAATTATGTGAAGTTTATGAAGGAGGCATTATCACAAAAGAAGAAATTTGAAAAATATGAAACAATCAACTTAACTGAGGAATGTAGTGCATTTTTACAAAGAAAACTACCTCAAAAACTACAGGATCCAAGGAGTTTTACTATTCCTTATACTATTGGTAGTATTTTTTGTTAATAGGGTATTATGTGATTTAGGAGCTAGTATTAACTCGATGCCTTTTTCTATTACAATAAACTATATCTTGGGGAGGTGCAGCCCACTACCATATCATTGCAATTTGCTGATTGTTCTCTCTCGTATCCTAGATGTATTATAGAAAATGTTTTAGTTAAAGTTTATAAATTTATCTTCCTTGTAGATTTAGTTAAAGTTAGAGGTCCATATAATGGGTGACCTTTCCTAGCAACTAGTCAGGCTTTAATTGATGTACCCAAAGGTAAACTAACTTTTCAAGTGGATGACGAAAAGGTAGTCTTCAACATATTCCAATCTATGAAGTATCCAGATGAGGTTATTACTTCTAACATGATTAGTATTGTTGATGATATTATTGATGACTTTAGGGAGTTAGTTGTATCTACTAATCATCTTGAAAAAAGCATGCTGAATTTAGTTTTTGAGAACATAGGGATCCTAGATCAAGAAATTGCTTTTTACTATGATGCACTAGATCATTTGCCCATAAGTTAATATAGGATTGAGAAAATGTTGTCACTACTTGTCCATGAAATTGAGGAAGTTAAGCCTCCTGCACTAGAACTAGAGTAATTTCTTGCACACCTTCGTTGTGCTTTCTTAAGTGATTCTTTTACCTACCCTGTCGTTATATCTGCTGATTTAAGTAAGGTAGAAGAAGAAAAATTGCTGAGAATCTTACGTACACATAAGTCTACCTTAGGTTGGTCCATTAGTGATATCAGGGGTATTAGTCCATCATTGTCATGCATAAGATTCTTATAGATGATAACTTTAGCCCATCGGTAGAGCACCAAATGAGACTTAACCCAGCAATGAAAGAAGTGGTAAAATTTGAGGTGCTGAAGCTTTTAAATGCATATATTATTTATGCCATGTCTGACAGTTCTTGGGTGAGTCCTGTGCAAGTTGTTCCTAATAAAGGCAGAATGACTGTTGTGAAAAATGAGAACAATGAGCTCAAGTCTACCAGGACAGTCACTAAGTGGCGTGTATGTATTGATTACAGGAAGTTGAATAAGGCTACTAGAAAATATCATTTTCCTCTTCCTTTTCGTGATTAGATGCTTGATAGATTAGTTGGCTATCCTTACTATTGTTTTCTTCATGGTTATTCAAGTTATAATCAAATTAACATCGCTCCTGAGGATCAAGAAAAAATGAGATTCACATGCCCATATGGAACTTATGCTTTCAGGGAATGTCATGTTGATTGTGCAATGCCTTTGCCACTTTTCGATGTTGCATGATGGCCATCTTTTAGGACATGATAGAGGAGATTATGGCAGTTTTTATGGATGATTTTTCAATCTTTGGATCTTCATTTGATGCTTGTTTAATTAATATTTCTCTTGTGTTGCGAAGGTGCCAAGAAACTAACCTTGTACTAAATTTGGAGAAATGTTATTTCATGGTCAAGGAAGGTATATTTTAGGACACAGTCTCTGAAAAGGGATTAGAGGTGGATCAAACAAAAATTTATGCTATCGAACAACTTCCACCTCCAGTAATTGTAAATGGGTCCGTAGTTTTCTAGGCCATACAGGGTTTATCGGGCGCTTTATAAAGGACTTTTCCAAAATTGTGAAACCTTTGTGTAATTTACTTGAGAAGGACTCTACTTTTGAATTTTCTGATCATTGCATGCTATCATTCAATTTATTAAAAGAAAGTTGACTTTTCACATATTATTGTTGTACCTAATTGGAGTCAACCTTTTGAAATTATGTGTGATGCTAGTGATTATGCTGTAGGAGCTGTCTTATGCCAACTTCGTGATAAAATCTTTAGGGCCATTTATTATGCATGTAGAACTCTAGACAATGCACAACAAAAGTACACTATCACTATGAAAGAGATGCTTGCAGTTGTGTTTTCTTTTGACAAATTTAGGCCATATTTGTTAAGAACTATAGTGAATGTTCATATTGACCATGCAGCTCTTAGATATTTATTTGACAAGAAAGATGCTAAAACTCGTTTGTTGAGATGGATTATTCTTTTATAGGAGTTTGATTTTGATATCAAAGACAGGAAATGATTTGAAAATGTGGTAGGTGACCACCTAACCAGAATAGAGCATGAAAGCCATCAACAAACTTTCCCTACCATAGAGGATTTTCTCGATGAACGATTGTATCAGGTAGAGGCAAAATTACCATGGTTTCCTGATTATGTGAACTTTCTTGCAGGACGAGTAACGCCACCAGACTTGAACTCACAACAAAACAATAGATTCCTCCATGATGTGAAATTCTACCTTTTGGATGAACCCTTACTATTCAAGGTTTGCTCAAACCAACTAATAATAAGGTCTGTACCTCTTGAGGATGTAGCTAAGATCATTCATGATTTCATTCCTCTCCATATGGTAGACACTTTGGACCTACTCGTACACCTGCAAAGTATTTCAATCGGGTTTTTAGTGGCCTACTCTCTTTAAGGATTGTTATACTTTTGTTATGACTTGTGACAGGTGCTAGAAGATAGGTAACATTTATCGACACCATGAACTTCCTTTAGCTCATATTCTTGAGGTAGAGTAATTCGATGCTTGGGGTATCATTTTATGGGTCCTTTTCCCTCTTCCCATGATTACTTATACATCGTAGTAGCTATAGATTATGTATCTAAGTGGGTAGACGTCATTGCCACTGAGAAAAACGATGCTCCTTTTGTTGTACAACTTTTTCGCAATAATTTTTTCACAAGGCTTGACACTCCACGGGTTATTATTACTGATGGGGATTAACATTTTTACAATAAATAGTTTGATTCAATGCTTGCAAGGTATGGACTTAAGCACATAATCTCTTTAGCATATCATCCCCAAAACCAATGGTCAAGCAGAGAATTCAAACAGGGAGATCAAGCAAATTTTTGGAGAAAATAGTTCGAACCAAAAGAAAAGATTGGGCTCTAAAGTTGGATGAAACACTTTGGGCATATTGCACAGCCTTGAAAACTCCAACTGGTACATCTTCGTTTAGATTGGTGTTTGGGAACAACGATTATTGCAACTCAATGAGATGGAGGAGTTTTGAGGTCAAGTATATGAGAATGCCAAGTTATACAAAGAAAGAACTGCAAAATGGCACGATCAATATATTCAAAAATAGTCTTTCTCACCCGGATAACAAGTACTTATTTTTAACTCTCATTTACGTTTAATTTCAGGTAAGCTAAGAATGCGATGGTCTGGCCCATTTATTGTCAAAGAGATATTTCCACGTGGAGCCATAGAGTTGCAAGCTATTGATGGACGATCCTTCAAAGTCAATGGCCAAGGTGTGAAGCACTGTTGTGGTGACGAGGAGCAGCGATTGGAGAACATCTTCCTGGATGAGCCTAAATGATGCAACTGAGCCACGTCTAGCTAAAGATGTTAAAGAAAGCACTTATTGGGAGAACAACCCAAAATTTCATTTCCCTTTTAGCTTTATTGTTCTTATTTTTATTTTTATTTTTTATCGCATTTTGTTTTGTTTTGTTTTATTTATTTTTCATCATTTGAGTTTTTTCTTTTTTTCTTTTTTTTTATTTAGGGTTTATTTTCGTCATTTTAGTGTGAAAAATAATAAAAATAATAAAACAAGAAGAAGAAAATTATTATTTTATTTTATTATTCTTTATTATTTTATTTTATCTTATTAATTTATTTATTTTAATTATGCCCGAAAAAAAAAACAAAAACTATGTGCATGGTGTCAAAACGCCACATTGCAGGCAGTGGTCATCCACGAGGACAACGTTGAACGCTGTCGTGACAACTGGAATTTTAAATCCTAGTTTCACAAGTGAGGGGACCATTTTTTTCGAACCCAAGTTGTCGCCCCCACTTTTTTCACTTCTCCCTCAAAAATATCATCAATTTTCGCTCATTCTCTCATAATTCCACGCTTACCCACTCACATATATTCTTCTAATCCCTTTATTTTTTTAGATCTAGCATCAATTGGAGGTGGATTTGGGTACATTTTCTCAGTGTGTATCAAGTTCTCCATCTAAGAATCAACTCCAACAAATCTTTTGGGTACATTTTCTCTCATTCATTTTGAGCACATTGGTTACTTGGATATGAATTAGCTAGTTTAGATTCCATTGCCGACTTCTCTTGTTGAAGCACATGGTAGGTTGGGTGCATTTCAAATTTTGTCCGTTGGAGCGTTGTGGTGTAGCAATTGGTACCTAGAATTGTATTTCTTTGAATTGTTGGATTACGATTAGCAAATAGTTTGGGATGAGTGATCAAATGGACTATGAAGTAGCTTAGGACTACACTAGTGAATTTATCGAATTGTTATTTCTGCCCTTGTGACGTTTGATTTGAGTTGCTAGTGATTTTGTGCAAATTGTATATGGAGTGGTGAATCGAAGTGGAGGGCTGAAGACTTTATGGTATTTTTGAGTTGGACAATTCTGTTGGGTTGCGAGGAACTTTGGAGGCATAGATTGTATTTGTTTTTGAAATTCTTGTAGTGTTCATTATGAGTTCAAAAAGGCCTAGAGCGTTGTTTGCCTCTTATTCGCGCCAAGGATTCAAAATAATTCTAATTTATTATGCCTAAATCAAGTTAGTTTGTTAAAATTTATGTGTTTGTTTGTTTATTTTGTAGGTATTTGAGCAAGAAATGTAATTTGGAGCAATTGCATCCAATCAGGGTTAAAACAAGCAAAATCAGAGGTAATTTGAGCAACCAAGTGAAGAATAAAATCAAAATGACCATTTTCCCCCTGAGGAGAGTCGAGATGCCAGACGGAGGCCTTGCTCGATGATACAAGGAAGCAGCCTCGGATGCAGGATAGCATCTAGATGCTGCCTAACAGCTTCGAGATGATGTCGCAAGTCCAGAACGCCCATATGAAGGACAGCGTCGAGACGTTGTCCCAGGAGTCTCAACGATGCGGAGAGCCCCCCTTGACGCTGGTCCAATTAAGGGCAACGTTGAGACGTTATTGCAATTTTTATAAAAGGAAATTTTCTCCCTTTAGGTCACTGGGTCTCGATTTTTGCCTGCCAAGAGACCATGTTAAGGTTGTTTCTCTCTATTTTTCAGTAGAATAGGATAGTCTAGTAGTTTTTGGTTAATCTTTGGCGTCGGGCAACATTGTAACGATGTTCGGCTAAACTATCGACATTGTTTTGGGTTGTAAACAAGGTACTATGTATTTTTCTGAGATTTATTCCATATTTCCAGTGTTTTCTAGCATGTTCTATTGTTTCTTTATTCTTTCTTGAATGCCCATAGCATATATTCTTCGGTAGATAGATTGACAAGCTATTCACGTCGATTGAATACGTGATCATTAGTTTAGCTAACACTAGGACCAACTCATGGTTGAATCGTAGAGGATAGTCTCTCATGTAGATTGCATGATAGGACTTAAGAATCAAGAGAGATAATTAATTAAATTAGGAATGCATGCGTGGTTTAATTAATTGGTCTTAATCAATCCTTCGAACTTCAGGTGATTAGCTACGTTAGTATGGAATGCTATAATGCCCAACTCATTGGGACTAATTAGGCTAATTAACTTGATACTAGGTTAGGTTAATTGGGATTTAAGGGACCTAAGTTTGCTTAGGGACTTAGCCGGCTGTACCGGTGAGTCGATTAGGTAATAGAGCACTAGGAAATAGCTTGCATTTAGGCGTTTTGTGATCAGAAATAGCATTGAATTGAGTTTTATCCATAAACTGTGCACGAGGTTAACCATGAGCATTTATCGTACTACTTTCAGTCATTCTGTCTATTTTATGCTTAATTCCCCCCAGTCTGTGTTAGTCCGTGTCAATAAGAAATCCAAATAATAGAAATTTAATTTATTCGATTCCCTGTGGTTCGACAAACTCACTATCAAATTGGCACCGTTGCTGGGAATTTCATTTATTTGATTTCTCTAGCTTGCACCAATTATGATTCCGATCAAATTGGTGCCCTTGCCGAGTATTCCATTTATTTGATTTCTCTAGCTCACACCAAATCTGATTTCGATCAAATTGGATTACACAATTAAAGTGCACTATGCAAACATAAAGATAGGTCCGAGCTCAGGTGCTCAAGGGCTCAATCAATAAAGCTAAAGCATTCATCAATCAAAGTTCAATTTCCAAACTAAAATACCCAGCCCCAACCTAAATCATACATTGTCCCCAATATATTGAACAAATAGAACAAGAACAAAATAAGGGAACTGAAACTTCCCTGATGCTCCAAGCACGTAAGGTGGGTGCGGTAAGGCGGCTCTTCCTTCGAGAATGATCGTTCTCCTTTCCAAATTCGAGCCAACAAAATCCTTCAAAACAAACAGCCAACTTAAGCAAACAAACTAGAAAAGTAAGAAGCAAAGAGCTAAGAAAAACTAGAGAAAACAAATTAAAGTTCAATGCCTAGCTGCATCCAGGAAGTGCAAATTTTTCTAACGTCGATTGCTCGATGGGCCTTGTGGCTATCCATACTCAACCAGGATCCTCCAAAATCGATCCTCCAAAAGATAATTCCTGCAAATCTAAATTATCTGTCTCGACTAAAGAATCAACACAATCATAATAATCAACAAAATCAACAACTTTGAAGTCACAAATTGTTCCATTGAAACCAATAGAAATAGTCCCATCATGAACGTTAATATTTTTCCATAGTGGTTTTCATGAAAGGCCTACCTAAAATAATAGATGTTGAAGCATGTCTAGGCCTATCTCCCATGTCAATCGCATAAAAATCCGCAGGGAACAACAACTCATTAACTTTGACAATCATATTTCCAATGATTCCTATAGGTTTAATAGAAGAATGATTTGCTAGTTGAATCATGATATTACTTTCATGCATTCCATTCAAGCCAAGTTTCTAATACACATACAAAGGAATAACACATTTATCAATGCACCTAAATCTAACATGGCATGCTTAATTTATTTTCCTCTGATCACACGTGGTAATGTAAACATGCCAGGATCAGAACACTTTTCAAGCATAGATTTCAATGAAAGAGCATAAACACTCTTACTAACCTCCTTTTTATTCATACCTCTCGCAAACCTCTTGATAGTACACCACTTCTTCAAGAATCACGCAAACTTAAGGAGTTACCTCACAATGTCCAAAAGTGGTACATTCACCTCCACCTTGTTGAATATCTAGTAAACATCCTTCTCATACTCCTCTTCTTGAACGACCTTCTCTTCTTTTCTAGGGACAAGTCTAGAAGGAAAGGGGTGGATCAAATACAATACCTTTAGAGATGGATCGAATACAATACCTTCAGTGGGTCTAGGAGTGGTCTCTTCATCCTTCCTCTTCAATTTATTCTCAACATTCTTTTACTCTTAAGAGATCACCATGAGATCATTCAACACCTTTCTCCCATTCCTCAACATTAATGCACTTACATTTTCATGGGGTGTTTCAGGTTGAGCGGGAAGCTTTCCTAAATTATGATTTTCAAGCTTCCAGATTAAGTTCGCCAACTGAGTGATCTAAGTACCAAGACTTTGCATACCCGTCCTGATCTCCTATTGAAACTTTAACGAGCTATCAGCTAAACTTTTGACCAGATCCTCTAAAGACATACCTGTAGAGGACGACTGTCCCTGAGTAGGTACTGAAGCTGAAGGGTGATAGTTTTGTTGAGGCTTCTGATGTCCTCCTCCATTCCCATAGCTGAAATTAGGGTGGTCTCTCCATCCGAGATTATAATGGTTAAAATAAGGATCGTAGTTTCATTTGTTCAAGTGATTGCTCGCATAGCCACCGATGGCATTCACCTCAGGCATCTTCCCTTATTGGACTTGGGACATACATTTGTGGTGTGCCCAAATAATGAACCCACTCCATGGGCTTTAGAAACTTGTGTCTGACCTACTACAAGTTGTCGTACAAGAGATGTTAGTTAAGAAATTTGAGATTTAAAATCGCTTACCTCCTTTACCTGACAGAGAGTAGAAGGAGATGGCTCTCTAATTCATAACTGTTGCAAGTTCTTAGCCATATTGCAAAAGAGTTGTTTCGCCTCTGTGGACGTCTTGTTAACCAAAGCTTCACCACTTTTTGACGTGATCATGGAGCGGTCGTTCAACTGAAGTCCCTCATAGAAGTAAGTAATGATCAACTGATATGAGATTTGGTGATTCGTGAAGCTCGCACACAATCTCTTAAATCACTCCTAGTATTCATGCAACGTCTCACTGGTCATCTGAGTGATTCCGTAGATTTCCTTTCTCATGTTGGTAGCTCAAGATGCTGGGAAGAACTTCTCCAGGAAAAGCTTCTTCATGGCATTCCACATTGTAATCGAACTTGGTGGAAGGAAATAAAGTTAGTCTTTCTCCTTATCTTTCAGTGACAATGGGAATGCTCTCAGATTAATTTTCTTTGCGGTGAATCCATGTGGCTTCCAACCCGAACACACTATATTGAACTCCTTCAAATGTTTGTGCGCGTCTTCACCTGCACTACCACGAAAAATAGGGAGTAAGTGTATAAGGTCGGGTTTGAGCTCAAACTCACCTTGCGTTTTAGGATATGTGATGCACAGGGGTTGCTCAATAAGGTTTGGTGCAACAAGTTGCTTAAATGCTGCTCCGTTATTCCTTTTTCTTTTGACAATTCTTCCAAATTTGATAATTCACCAAGATCAATGAAGATATCGTCTTCCTCTTCACACCAACTCTCTCTCATTTCTCTTCAATTAGTCGCTCTTCTCGAGTAATTTCTACGAAAAAATGAAGTCTAACTTCTTACGAAGAGAGAGTAAACATACACAAACACGAGAGATATCAGTAAAACAAAAAGAATCCAAATTAGACAAGAAAATACTAAAAACACACATCTGCCTCCCTGACCATGGCGAGGCATAGTTTGAGATTATACCTGAACGTGGTATTGCCCCTGATGACTCCCATCACCGTAAGTTGTATCAGGCCATCATTCAACGGGGTTGGGAGTCATTAGTTTAGCAGTTTGAAGCTGGCGTGGTGTCAGTAGTTAAGGAACTTTGTACCAACATGCGGGAAGATGAGTCCCACTCCTTTGTGATAAGTTGCCATATTCCGTTTTACGTCGTCACGATCAACATGTACTACTAGCTACCTACTTTTGATAGGGATGAATATAATTTATGTGTCAGTGGGCAAGTAGATCCAACAAGTATTATTGTATAATTGGTAAAACTTGGAGCTGCCTGGTTGATTCAACATGGTGAGCTCCTTAAATTTAAGACCTTTAACCTCACTGCAACCTAGGTCTGGCACAATTTTATCTGTGCAAGGATACAACCAGTGGCGCATATGAGTGATGTAACGAAGGAACATTGATCTTCCTATATGCCATTGTCACTGAGAGGATAGTAGACGTTGGGATAGTAGACAGGGCAGCACCACATACAGACTTGGCCATGCATCATTGATCACTGCCCTGTGTCAAAATGTTGGGGTAATCTATACCCCCGATGAGGAGTTGATTCATCCTACGACAGTCATGGACACAAATTTCATCATGGACCTTCGATGATGGGACCCCGAGGTAGCTGATAATGGCCAGTAGCATGCGACGGTTGAGGACCACCATGAGGAGGTGGATGAGCACAACAATGAGTAGATACCAAAACTCTAGCACCCACTAACTCAGCATGACTTCCAAAGCATATACACAGTAGTGGCTTGATCAATGTACATGCAAGCACACGTGATCGAAGTAATAAGAAAATGGTATTCCTACCTAGTATCATATCCACTGAGATTGGCTTTAATTCAATCAAGTACCATAAGTACTCTCACTTAACTTTATTTAGAGAAAACAGCTAGAGAAAGAAGATAAACTAACCTAAACAACAGAAAATAAATGTAAGAATGATAAATGGGAGACACAAACCTAAAGGATAAACTGGAGTATAGGAATGAAGTCATAAGTCATAGTTTAACTACTCAATTAAACACACAATTGCGGCTAATTAGACAATGAACTCATAAGTCTAGAAGATCTAAAGACATGGACTCACCTGTCAATCTCATCCAATATCAAATACTATTAACCAACCTAGGTGTCCCAAGTGCCAGCTAAATACTTCAAGGCATTAGGATCCCTCATTACAGGCCTTAGTTGATTAATTATTAGCCCTGTTGTCACTCATGTAATTGACTAACAGTCATGCATTAGTTAGCTTCTCTTTGTCGAGTCTCCACTTAGTAACAACTCAACTAATTAGTGCCCAATCAATTAATCTTCAACACAAACTACAATTAATTATCCTCGACTCCCGCTGTCACTCGGGTAGCTAACTAAGTATCCTCCGTTGAGCTCAACTTAATTCTACCTCAATTACTTAAAAGACACTAATTAAAAGCATTAATCCCTAAATGCATGAATGATTCAAAGCCTAATTAGTCACAAGTATCTATTAAACAAGTAATTAAACCAAATCATTCAACAATTAAACATAAATCCATACAATCCTCGAAATCCCAAGTAAATTTAAGAACTGATTAATATAATAACAATGATTACAACACCAAAGTCCATAAATTAAAACCTACACAATATCTAAATTGAAAGGAAAAGAGAAAGAAGTGGAAACGGAAGGTCGATCCCACGTTCTCGAGGTAATCTACTGCGAACCCGAGCTCTAAGTCTTCAATTCTGCTCACTTTCGCTCACAAATACTCCCCAAAACCTCCAAAAATAGCCTTGAATCGAGAGTAGGGCTTGCCCAATTGGTTTGGACTTCTTTTCCTCGAAAAGATGAATATATATTGTCTTCACGATAGCATCGGAACACTAGGGACAACATCTAGACGATGTCCAAAATGCCTCGATGCTCTGAACGAAAATCATCATATGCTCGTGTTTTGAGCGAGACACTATAGGAGAATGTCTCGATGCTCACTCTCGGGCTTGTAACTCCAAATGTAGCATCTTGATGGCCTAGTCAACATTGAGATGCCCGCCTCACAGGTTCTTATGCTCAAATAACGTCTCTACTCTTCTTGAATCATCAATTAAGCTTCAAAAGGCTCCAATATCCACAAAAAATGCTCACAAACACTCGGTTTTGCTCCTCCAGCTCGGTTTCTGTGAAATCAAGATAAAAGGGCATCTAAGCATGCATTTTAAGCATAAAGCTATCATAATTAATAGGAAATAAGATAATATATTTACATGTTATCATGGCTGCTGACACATGCTAGAGTAATGTGAATATTTCAGCAATAATATGGTGTCTATGAACAAGTGTACATATACATTTGTAGCAAGTGCTAAGTAAATTATCGTATCCACAGAGACCATTAATCTTCTATTTTACCAAAACTTAACTCTCAGTAAACTCAATTTGTAACCAATACGATTCATTAGGAACCATAATAAAATGAAATAATAATGCTAGAACAAATACTTGCTAAAACATAGTTAATGGAAGAAATACAAGTAAACAGAGAACGGCTAAACTTGTACTCTGAGCTAATTAAAAGGCTTGGATTAAGGGTAATTTCTGTTTTAATCGATTCTACAACTTAAGTACATGTTCATTTCTCTCAACCCACTACATCTAACACGACATTCTCCCAAATCACTTGAAATACGCTGGTTCATTTCCATTACTATAGCGAAATTAAACCCACTGAAATTTGTATGCATTAGGTGAGTGATTATCCCTAACATCATCACTTGGCTAGTTACTAACCCCTAACACGAGGCTAATGTGGTTTTTAAGCTTTCAGTCCCTCTTATTCTTCCAAGAAATCAGAGAAACGCTGCTACAAATCGGTTGGCCAACCAAAAATGAGCTAAAGAAATAAAAGCTCTTAAAAAGCAGATTAAGCTAAATGATATGTACTCAGCTATAAAATAAATCAAAGCATGCAACCCTTAATCCTCACCTTAAGGTGATTAGTTCATAGTGCAAGAAAAACAAAAAATAAATCAAAATACAATCATAATGTAAAACAGTGCTAGGAAATCAAAAGGAAGAAGAAGAAAAGATAGCTAGAATGTTGCCCCAAGAAGGTTGCAGCAACATTCGGCACCAGCTCCAATGGAAGATCCTTCCTCTTTTTGAAATATTTCGGCAGCTCATCTTCCAGATAGCTTCTTCTTATGCTCTCTATGTTTTCTTGATTTCCTCTGCTCCTTTTTTCTCTTTTCTCTCCAAAAACGGCCGCCGACTAAATATACCTCACAAATTTGTGCAAATAAAGGCTGATTAGACAGGACCCATGAAATGGCGAACTCCTATTGGCCAAATCATGTTGAGTAATATGACATCTTCTAGGTCATTTAATGAGCTGACTTTCTTACGTGCGAAATTTGTGTTGTCTTGAACTATCAAATTTGCTTCATAAAAAGGATATAAAACTGCTGCCCTTAGCTTCAAAAGTCCTTCATCCTCAATAATTACCCAACTTCTAAGTGTATCTTGAATTAAACAAGTAAGCTAATTAATTATTAAATCATACTCTAATAAGAATTTTACTAAATCAAAAGCAACCAAGGGAAAAGTAAATCAAAGCTAGGGGTTTTCTATGATAAAATGAAGTAAAATATGGTAATTCCCTCCTAAAATGATAACCTATAACTCTTATTTTAAAAGTTATCAACTACTTTGGAGGAGCGAGTTCGTTGACAGGAGGAGCAAGATCGTAGGCAAGAGTGTCTTGCTTTATGCCTTTAACGACACAAAAACGCATACAACCAGCATCTCTATGAGTGTATATGTCATTTTGCTGGCACAGACATTTCCTTTCCACCACCCATGCCATCCTATGTTTCCTCTGACGGGGATTGAGGTTGTATTCTCGACTTCAGAGTAGTTTCTTTCCCCTTTATCCTTTCTTCTATCCTATTTAGCATACTTATTTCTTCTCTTTTCTTTTGTATTCAATTATGGATAATGCTATCTTTAAAATTTGGGGGTGTTGTTTAGGTTATTGAGTTTGTACGTAATCTCTCATGACACACTTATCCACTTTACTTTGATATTATGTTGAAACTTTGTTGAACTAAATTGAGTTGAATTTAGGATAACGTAATATGTTTCTTTACTTGTTAACTTTGATAGCCTAGGAGGATATTTGATTCTCAAATGAGGGTAATTGCATTCTTTCAAGTTTTGTGATAAAAGTCTGGATTCAAGATAAAATTAAATGTATTCTTTGTGTTCCTTTCAAATTTAGAGCACTTAGCCTACATTTCATAGTTTTGAAGGCTTAGATTTTGGTTATGTGGTTTAGATGTTTGTTGTCACCTCAAAAGGATATAGGACCGATTCAAAGGTTAACTTGTAGGATGGGTTGTAATGTTACACTTAGTAACAAAAATAAAAAAATCAAACAATTACCTTGTTGCTTTGACTTTTAAGTACTAAACGAGCTATCTATACTATGACCAATTAGGACTACCTGTGAGTAAAATTATCATAGGTATGGGTCTCTATAGTAGATGTGTGAAAGCTAGTGTACATCTAATAAGGAAAAATTCATGTTTGGGGGTATTTATACCTTGTTTTTAGGCACCCTAGTGGCATACTATTTTCTTGAATGTAGGGAGACTTGACGATTGGGGTTTAAGCTAGAGTAGAGGGAAGATAAGTTGAGGTCTACATAAAATAAGTTCAGGCTTATAAAGACCATATCAGGAAAGGCTATCATAAACACACGCAATGAATGATATAATTAATTTAAAGCTTCTTCATGTTAAATTTTGGTCATAAATCTTGAGTTTATGTGATTGCTCTATTTTTTAGAATTTTGTAGGCTTGAGTTACTAGTAACTTCAATACAGTTCATTAGAGGGATTGTATTTATTTATTTTGCTCGAGGGCTAGCAAATATTTAAGTTTGGGGGTATTTGATAGCGCACTTTTGTGAGCGATTTTTATGGCCTACTTATTGCTTGTTTTGTTGTCTTATTGGATATTTTCATGCACTACCTGATTATTTTGTAGGAATCGAGCATTTGAATGAGGAATCAAAGATCGTGATAATTACAGTGCCAAAACGAGGTGATTTAGACAAGAATTAGATATTTGAGGAAAGAGAGGAAGAAAAACCAACATTGGGACTCGAGAGGGCAACGTCGAGACGTCATTAGACAGTGTTTCAACGCTGCCATGATGCAGCCAGTCAATCTGTGAGGATAGCATTGAGACGTTGTCTATAACGTCCCAACGCTATAGCAGAACGCATGTTTTTACCTCCGTCCATAACTTCGAGACACTGCCCAATTTTCCTTTAATATAATGTGTTTTGGGGTGTAGTGTTGCAAAAATGACCTAACATCTCAATGCTACCCCGATTTTTATAAATACACATTTTTTAGGCTACGGTGAAAGAAGGCTAATTTGGGGAGACTATGCTATTTTCGATAACTAAGTTCGAGGGACGTGAGGAGAGATTCATTAGAGAACAAAGAAGAGATTTTAACGCTCGAGATCGTGATATTGCAATGGGAACAAAGCTTAACATGACACCCTATTTCTTTCTTTTTCCCTATTACTTAGCATTTTTGTTATAGTGACTACGAGTAGCTAAATTTGTTATCTTAGGGATAGATGTAGTCATTAGACCAAACAATTTGTTGATGTGAATGATTTGAACTATTATACTTCTTTCCATTCATGCAATTGTGTTATTAATGCTTGTGAACTCTTGATCAAAGTTTATCTGTCTAGATTGATATGAATTTATGCTTGAAAAATAATAGTTTAGATTTGATGTTGATTGCATGATTAGTAGTTACTGTAACATGGAAGTGATTGGAGTTCCACTAGATGTCATTAAAAGAAGTATTCTTAATGCAATGCATGCTTATTAAAGGCTACACAGAGATGTAGTTTTATAATCATGCATGAGATTCAATTATCTTGATAGGGCCAGTTGTTACTTGAACTTCTTGATTTATAGAATGGATACACATTAGTTGATCATTCTTTCAATTAAATTGTCGGTCTTATTGGTGAAGTCTAGTCGCTAAGATATTTTTTCTCCTAATTGTCTCAATTTTACCTTGTCTTAGCTTTAATTATTTTTACTCATCATTTCGTTTTTATCTCTAAATAAAATTGGATGGTTAAATTTATGGTAATTAATTGAATTAAATAACTCAATCCTATGAACTATATTCGTACTATATTTCACTATATTAAAACTTAACCCATGCACTTGCGGTCTTGCAATTTTATGCAACACTATTCTCAAGAAAATCATCTAAAACATGCTCAATATTTAACACTCTCTGTACACCCTCACATAATCTATTAGCATAAAATATGGATTTGCTTAAAGAACATTCATGAATCATGCAATTAGGGCAACCAAACGTAACAACAACATCTTTATTCACATTCAAATAAACATTCTCATTTTCATACTTCAATACATCTCCTACATTCTCTTCTCCAAATTGAATTCCAACACAAACACCATCAATGAACATCACATTTTTCGAAATAGAAAATACATCATAAGAG
The DNA here is from genome assembly GCA_033996785.1 of Trichosanthes truncata. Classification (NCBI taxonomy): domain Eukaryota; kingdom Viridiplantae; phylum Streptophyta; class Magnoliopsida; order Cucurbitales; family Cucurbitaceae; genus Trichosanthes; species Trichosanthes truncata. Next base: position 51,252,818 of record JAWPNB010000002.1, on the reverse strand, counting down.
TTCAGCAAGACATCCTCAAAAGTAGTAGAAGAAGAAATAATAGATATCACAACATCAGAAGTCTAAACCATCTCTATATCCATTGGCCTATCATTCGAACTTTTATCAACATAATGAGAAACTTTAACAAGATCAACCATACAACATGTACCATCAGTTTCAAAAGTATCAACAGGGCCGGATATGTGAAATACTACCTTCTCATCATCTACTTGCATAGTTAACTTACCATGATGTATTATCACCTCTGCTTTGCTTGTGGCTAAAATCGACCTCCCCAGAATAATAGGGATCTCCTTGTTTTCCTCCATATTAAGGACAACGAAGTCTATAGGAAAAATATTAACTTTAACATGTACATCTTCAACTATACCTTTCGGTTTGCCAACTGATCGATCTGTTAGCTGAAGAGAAATATTAGTAGGGTGAATTTGCTGGAAACCAAGTTTCCTAAAAACAGACAAAGGCATGAGATTAATACTTGCTCCTAAATCACATAATGAGCTATCTATATGTCAATCATCAATTACACTAGGAACAGTGATACTCCCTAGGTCTTTTTGTTTTGTAGGCATCTTTTTCTTCAGGATGGTGTTACTCTTCTCACTTAGACTAAGCATCACATTTACCTCAAATTTTTTCTTCTTTAACAACATTTCCTTCATGAACCTCCCGTAATTAGGCATTTTTGCAAGAGCATCTGTACGAGGGATGTTAATATGCAATTTCTTAAATGTTTCTAAAAACTCAACAAATTAAGCATCTAATTTAACACCCTTGAAACGTTGAGGAAAGGGGAACTCCATGTAATTGGATGTAGGGCATTCAATCCTTCTCCAAGGAGGACGGATGTGTGCTCTCCAAACTATTTCTCTGCATCTGTGTGCCTCAATTTCCTCTCCGCTCGATAACTCCTAGAAGGTCTTTCTTATCAACTCATATTGTTGACTCATTTTCTTTTTCTCAAATTTATTTTCTTTTTTCTCATCTTTCTTCTCTGGCTCCTGGGGTTTAGTTCCATAAGCATAAATAAAAAGAAAATAAGGGGAAGTAAGCTTGCTTGATGTGGTTTTTTCTACCACAACCTCTTGTATAAATTCATTGAATTTGTTATCTGGTGGGGGTTCAGGGGCAATGCCCCTTAAACCTAAGTGATATGGAGATTAGTTTTTTTTCCCTATAATTTTGGGCTTTTGGGCCTAATCTGTATTAGGGTTAGATGGGTACCATATTCAAACCCAACTCTTATCTGAGACATCTCTGTATTCTATATTCAGTTTTCTCAAGATAATAAAAACTCTCTGTCTCTGCCCGTGGATGTAGTTAACACATCGTTAGTGAACCACGTAAATATGTGTGCCATTTTTCTTTCTGTGTTTTCTTGTTTGTCTTTTGCTTATGTTTTAGCACTCTGCACTCTCAATCTCTTTTCTTCAACCACTACCTTCTTCGTTGGCTTGCATAACTGAGTCTCACTCATCAATGTAATCGTCTTACACTGTTCTCTTGGGTTGATCTCAGTATCATTCGAAAATTTTTCTTTTTTGAAGATTGTTGACGGTGGTTGCTATTTGTCCAATCTGAACCCCAAATTCTTTAACGTCATATCATGGCCACTCACCACTGCAGCCAACGTAGTGATTGAGGTCTGCAATTACTAGTTGGCTAAATTTATTGTTTAAGGGTTAGAGCACTTTTACATTTGTAATTATGCTTTAATTGATTCTATTCCCTCTTAATTACTCATTACAAATACATTCAGATGAAATGTACGTAATGGTCCCAATTAATTGGCAAGTAATTAGTTGTTGTTAGTCTTAAATTTGGCTTGAAAGAGAGAATTTAGGATAGAATTAATTAACTCGATATCTATAATTTTCCTAAGTGGCATAGGATCACTAAAGAATAGGTAAGGCTAATAATGAGTGGGCTTGGTTTGATTAATTGGCTAATTAATGCTAAGGGCACTTACGTTAATGGTTAATTAAGGTTGTTTAAATGAAACCGACAGGAGATTTCAACTATTTTAGCTCTAGGTCTATGAATTAATGAGAGTTAATTAATTGGCATAATTAATTAAGCATAATTACGGTCCAAAGTGTGATCAATCTCCTAAACATCCCTAAACCTTGTTCTATCCACTTCTTTAATTTCATTCTCTATAGTTTTAATTGCTTTCAAAGTGTCTTTAAATTCGTTTCCCTAAACAATTGTGGACACAATTACTCTTCATAATCAATTAAATCATGTTGGGATTTATGCCCTAAAGCCTCATAATTAATAATTTATTCAATAATTAATAATAATTTTGATTATTTTATTTGCAATATAATATTATCCATTATATGAAAAATTCAAGGTTATTAGTGTAATCTTGAACAGTATGTGGCTGACATACGAGAGAATCATGTTCCAGAAATAACCTAAATGGTCATAGTATATGGATAAGGTTGGGTGCGTTATCCTGGTAACACTATTGATACGTCCCACTTTATAATAGTTACAAATGATTTGATCCAAATCATTCATGTGGAGACATGTGAGTGGGGGTATCTTATACAATGAGTTTGTATAAGACTGGACCACGAAATATTTAATATCTCTTTATAAATCAGTTAATGGAGAAGATTAATATTTCATCAGGATGATCATATGTGACTCGATCTTAATCTTGAGTGAGTTATAAACTCTTGCCTGTGAGGGCTTGTCCTTTGATTTGCATGGGTGAGAGTGGCTTTTATTGTCGATTCAATAAGCCTACCATTTTGGGGACTTGACCAAATAGGGAGCTAGGAACATAATCTCACGAGATGGAATTCACTCATTTCCTTATAGAATAAGTAAATGAGTAGTTTCCTAAAGTGCTGATTTCGGGACTTGAACAATGGGGCCCCACCCTCTCATTGACCCAACTGTAATTACGAACAACTTGTGAAGGATCGACTTGGATGTAGTGATTATATCAATGGACAAAAGTAGTCCGACACTGCATAAGAGTGCAACTTTAGGTCTATAGTGGAGTGACCCTAGAGTTAATAAATGAAAATTGATTAATTAAAGAGTTTAATTAATTAATTTTATATCATTGGAGCTTATAATTTGTAGGTCTATAAGGTCCCCTTGCTAGCTCATAGTAACACTAAAAGATCAATTTAGTTGAAAGAAAATTTTGAAATGTTCAAATTAATATTAATTTGGAGTATTCAAATTAATATTTAATATATTAGATATATTAAATATAAAAGAGGAAAATATATTTATTGTATTTGATACATTAAATATTAAATTTGAAATGTTCAAATTTAATATTTAATTTGAAGTGTTCAAATTAATATCTAATATATTAGATATATTAAATATAAAAGAGGAAAATATATTTATTGTATTTGATACATTAAATATTAAAATAATTAATGTATATTTGATATATTAAATAAAAGATATTTATAAAATTTGAATAAGATTCAAATAAATAAATATCGTAGGAAATTTGAATGAAATTGAAATAAGTATAAGATATACTTTAATATATTAGATATTAAAATATAATATTTTAATTATGGCAAAGATTTACCCTTGGTCTCTATAAACAGGACCCTTGGGTTGAGCCATTAGACATAACACATATCTCCTCAATAGAGAATTAGAGAATCCTCTCTAGACCTCTTCCTCTCCAATCTCTTGTGGATTTTCTTTCAAGTGGCTCCCACAAGCCTTGGTCCTGTGTTCAAGTCATAGCCAAGAAGATTTTATGGAGGAGATAAAGATCCGCCAGAAATATCTCCATATTTTCAAGGTATGTTTGCTTAACCTTAGTTTTATTGTTTAATTCTAAATAAAATCAAAGATGATCCAATGCTTATGCTGTGGGATGAAGTGTTCATTCCTATCAAATCAAAAGTACAACTCCCTGAGGATTTGATACTTGATACTCAAATACCATTTTATACTACTTGATCACGTGTGCTTGCGTGAAGTTGAATGAGTTTTTGGCACCATTGCCTGGAGTTGGCAACTTTTGATTGTTTGACATTGAGAAGAAAGTGTTCGAAATTAGTTTAGTACTTTTTATTGCTTTTTCATTTATTTTTGTTGCTTGCTGCTTTTTGTTTTTTTATTTCTGTTTTATCTTATGAGGTTGTTGGTGCATATGAAATAATAAGGAGGCTAACCTTCTACCTTTAGATCTTGAGATTAATAGTATCCGTCTGAAGAAAGAGAATAAAGCTCAATCTTCAACCCTGGGTGACCAACATAATGAGGAGGAACCGAAAGCCATCTGCGACTATTTCCATTCTGTATTCTCGAAGGACCATTTTGGGATCAGGTATGCACCCATTCAGACGAACAATTTCGAGCTAAATACCGGGTTAATACAAATGGCGTGGGATAATTCGTTTAAAGGCCATCCGTCAGAGGACCCACATTCTCACCTATACTATTTTCTTGAAATATGAAGTATGGTGAAGTTGAATGGGATGTCTTCTGATGTTATTAGACAAAGGGTTTTTACTTTTTCATTGTAGGATAAGGCGAAAGATTGGTTTAAGTCCCTAAAGTCGAGTAGCATATCTATATGGGACGAGCTCACCCAAGCTTTTTTTACAAAGTTCTTTCTTCCAGCGAAGACTACCAAGCTGCGCACAGAGATTGGTGCATTCAGCTAGCTTAATGGAGAGCAGTTATATGATAGCTGGAAAAGATATAAACAGATGCTGAGAAAATGGCCTCAGCACAGCTATCCTGAGTGGCTCTAGGTACAATTTTTTTACAATGGTTTATCTTCTAGTACTAAAACCATTATTGATACGAGTGCAGGAGGAAGCTTTTTAGTGAAGATGTTGAGGATACACGAGCACTTTTAGAAGAAATGGTCGCAACAAGCTACCAAAGGCCATCTGATCGTTCCACCTTTACTTTGAAATATGTGGATGCATCTACGAGATAGATGAGGTCAGTGCCTTAAAAGCACAAATGGCTTCGTTAACTAATGCATTGAAAAAATTATCAACTGTAGGAGCTACCCATACGATAGCCTCTCTAGCAGCATTGAATTCAAAAGGAGTTGAGGAGCAATTTGTGGAGCAATGTCAATATGTGCATAATCATAGCTATGAATATCAAGGAAATCAGAACCAAAATCTTCCAAATTATTATCACCCTGGTTTGCGTAACTATGAAAATTTATCCTATGATAATTAGAAAAATGTTTTGCAGCCTCCGCCAAGATTTGCATTAACATCTATTCAGGAGAAGAAACCAAACCTAAAGGACATTATGGGAACCTTCATTACGGAGCATAGAGGAGTTAATCAGCATTTGCAAACGACGATGACCTTCCTCGCCACTACTGTGAGTGGCCACGACATTGTGCTTAAAACATGGAAATTCAAATTAGACAGATAGATAGCACAATTAATGCCCTTCAGAAGGGTAAGTTCCCCATATACACTGAGGTGAACCCACGAGAGTAGTGCAAAGCTATCACGTAGAGGACTGGGACCCAGTTATAAGGGGCATCGAAAGATGGTGTGATCATAGGAGAGACTTAAACCATGGGTTGTGGCAGAAAAAACCACACCAGAAAAGCCTTTTAGACGTTCTCTTCCTTTTATTCCTGTTGATGTTTGTTTGATTCCAGTGATTTACGAAAGAAAAATGAAGGTCATGAGAAGAGATTTGAGAAAAAAATGAGCAAGGCTGATGAGAAGATCAAGAAATCCTTCCTAGACTTGATTGTTCGGAAGTGCAAGGAGATGGCATGAGATATCGAGGGACTCCATTCAAGACATGTTGATAGAGAAGCACACATCAGCCCTCCTAGGAGGCGTGGAGAGTGCCCTACATTTGATAGCAGGGAGCTTCATTTTCCCCAGCTTTAAAAAAATTCTAAACTTGATGAACAATTTTCTAAATTTTTAAATATGTTTAGAAAATTGCATATTAACATTTCATTTGCAGAAGTGCTGCCCAATATGCCCAATTGTGGGAGGTTTATGAAAGAGATGCTCTTGAAGAAGAAGAAGTTTGAAGTTAATGTAGTGCTTAGTATCTATTAGAAGAGCACCACAATTCTTCAGAAGAAGATCCCCTCGAAACTAAGTGACCCAGGGAGTATTACCATTCCTTACACTATTGGGGATTTACACATTGATAGAGCATTATGTGATTTAGGGGCGAGTATAAATTTAATGCCTTATTCTTTCTATAGAAGACTCAAATTGCAGGAAATCCAGCCCATCACCATATCCATTCAGCTAGTTGATCGGTGAATTGCAAAACCAAAAGGTATAGTTGAGGATGTACTTGTTAAAGTTAACAAGTTTATTTTTCTTATAGATTTCGTAGTTCTGAAGATGGAGAAATATAAGAAGATCCCTATTATCTTGGGGAGGCTGTTTCTTTCCACTAGTAGAGCTGATATCAACATGTGCTGAGGTACGTTGACATTGCAAGTCAACGAAGAGGTAGTAAGATTTAGCATTTTCGACCCTTTATGATGCTTTTGAGAATAAAGATAGATGCTATAGGTTTGAACTTGTTGAGATTTCTCCTTCTGTTTTGGAGAATGAGTCTGATAGGCATGTCGACATTAGAATGCATGAGGCTTCTGTTGATCAATCTTCTTCTGTTTCGTCTTCTGTTGATTCTAGACATTTAGAGAATGTTAGTATGATAATTTTGCTGTTGAGAATGCTGGAGATTTGTGGATGAATGATGATGAGAATTTTTGTTTGAATGTGAATAGGGATGATGTTATTATGTTTGATCGCCCTGACTGTTTGTTTCATGAATGTGTTTTAAGTGAATCCATATTTTATGGTAATAGATTACATGAGGGTGTTTAGAGACTTTTAAATATTTATCATGTTATAGATGATATTCTTGAGTATAGTAATTTTGTTGCAAATAAACATAATGACATGCTTAATAGGAGAGAGGATTTTGTGAAAAAAGACTTTGAAGATGAAATGTTGAATAATATGACTAGATTGTGTGAAGAGCTTGATAATGTTGTTCCTCATTCAAATCCTATTTTTCTTGGAAATCACAAGAAGATATCTTATTTGGTTGTTAAAAATGGTTTTGTTTGCTTTCCTTCTTTGTATGAACCATTTTCTCAATTTTTTATTAAGACAGTTAATGATAATTCTATGGGGGATGTGTTTCTGACATTGAAAATGTAGGTAGGGGAGAGAATATCAACTTCTTCATTTTTAAGCACCGTGAGAAGTTTTGAGGAAAACTTCGAGCTAATGACACTAACTTTCAATTGTTGTTTTTGCTTGTTGTTTGCTTTGTTGATTGAATGAAGTGACTTCTGTCTTGATTCTGTTTTTCAGGAGCTCGAGAGCCATGTTGCTTTTTAGTCTCCCAAAGTCTCTTGTGCATTTTATCGCTAGTGTCTCTCGCTTTTCAGTGTAGTACCGTTACCCTTATCTTTAGATTTTCCTTTTTGCATGCTTAATTTTCTCGTTGGGGTGTAAACATTAGGGACAATGTTTAGTTTAAGTGTGGGGAGAATGGTGCTATGCCTATGTTTGGGGAGCTTATTTTTTATGCTTAAATTTAAAGATGTTGATGTATGTTAAGTTGTTTGCTATAGTGTTGTCTAGGTTGTTGCATTCTGAGGGTGATGGTGCAATTTTGAAATTACATGATATTGTCTTAATAGTGGATTGTTTTTGCTTGATTTTTGTGAAATTTTAGCATGTTGGGATCTGAGTAAATTTGAAAATCTTTCTTTGAAATCCTTGCACATGTTGAACACTTAGCCTAATGTTGAGGAGTTGAACATTTAGAGGAGTGTTATGATTTCTAGAAGTATATTGTCACTACGATAAGCATAAGGCATAGTTTGTAAGTGAACTTGCATGAGAGTTTGTAATGTCGAGCATAGGAGTAAGAAAAGCTTGTTATTTTCCTGCGAAAAATGAAAAAAAAATTAAGCTTAGAAAAAAAAATTGTGAAAGGAAAAGAAAGAAAAAAAAACTTTTGATGAGTAAAGTTGTTTGGGACTAAAAGAGCTACCTTTTTTTGATCAGCCAGGCCATCCATTTAGCAAGTGCTTTGAATAAGGGTCTCTACGATAGTTGTGTAAAAGCTAGTGCCCCTGATTTAAAGTAAAAAACAAGTGTGGGGGAGTACTACCTCTTAGTCGTTTAGGCATCTAGCTAAATTTTACATGCTTGAGTGTGAGGAAGCTAAATCAAGTCTTAGAGCTAGTGTAAGGGGGAAAATAAATGGAGAATTTCATAGCATTACTCTGGATTAGTAAATACATCAATATTTAGGCTATGCACACAAGCACCCAATGAATTCAAAGTTTTTTAAATTGCTCGTGATCTAGGCATGTTCTTATTTTATTGTTCCTTGTTCATAATTCTACTTTTGAGATCATTGAGGATTGAGTCGCCTATTTGTGCAACTTTTGAGATATTTATCTCTTTGACTGGTGGGTTTTATTTTGTTTTGCTTTAGACTAGCAAAAGATTAAGTGTAGCGGTATTTGATAGCACTAATTTAGTGCTATATTTATGCTTATTATTTAGCTAGTTTTGTTATGAATTAGTGATCTTTGATGCAGATTTCTCTTGTATTTTAGGAAATCGAGCAATTAGAGGAGAATTGTGAATTTAGAGCGAATATGACCAATTTGGAGCTTAAAGGGATGCAAAATTGAGGCCAAGGATGTGAAATGGTGCTTCCAAGGGCCTTTGGGCTGAGAGGATGGTGTCAATATGACACTATTGGGGTTTAAATGCCATAAATTGAGTTGCAAACTCAAGACCTGGCATTGAGGCACTACTCTACGGTGTCACAATGCTGGAAACACGTGAAAGGGGCTTATTCCGTCTGAATCGTCGAGATGTTCCCCTTAGCATCTCAATGCTGAAGGCTGCGTGCTTTAATGAAACGGTGCATCGTGATGCTACCCTTAGCGCCTCCATGTTGTCGCAACACTGCCTTCAGCGTCTCAATGTTGTCGAGAACCTGCTTCAAATGCATCGCTTTGAGACTGGATTTAGGGAGACCAACTTTAGGATTTTTGGCCAATTCTCAATTGCATACCATCTCAAGACCTATGGAGCTTGATCTGGAGTGTTCGAAAGTGTTTTTGAGGCTCGAGATCATATAATTTGAGGCAAAAGTCGAGGATTTGGTGTTGGCAGTCTCTTTATTGCTTTCTTTACTCTTTTTGATGTTCTTTACGGTTGTAATTTTGGGTTTAATGTACTATGTATTTAGGATGGTTGACTAAATTTATTGTTTAGGGCTTAGAGCACTTTTAGACTTGTAATTATGCTTTAATTGATACTATTGCCTCCTAATTACTCTTTGTAATTGCATTTGGATGAATTGTACTTAATGTTTCTAATTAATTGGCCACTATTTAGTTGTTGTTAGTCTTAAATTGAGCTTGAAAGATAGAATTTATGATAGAATTAATTTATTCAATACCTATAATTTGCCTAAGCGACATAGGATCAACAAAGAATAGGTAACGCTAATAATGAGTGGGCATAGTTTATTTATTTGGCTAATTAACGCTAAGGACACTTAAGTTAATGGGTAATTAATCGTGTTTGAATGAGACCGACAGGAGATTTTAACCGTTTTAGCTTTAGGTCTATGAATTAATGAGTTATTAATTGATAATTAATTAAGCATAATTAGGGTCCAAAGTGTACTCGATCCCCTAAACATCTTTAAATGTTATTGTCTCCACTTCTTTAATTGCATGCTTTATAGTTTTAATTCCTTTCAAAGTGCCTTTATATTCGTTTTCCTAAATAATTATGGACACAACTACTCTTAATAATCAATTCAATCAAAAGTACAACTCCCTGAGGAATTGATACTCGGTACTCAAATATCGTTTTATGCTACTTGATCACGTGCGCTTGCATGACGTCGAACAAAACTTGGGCTCTATTGTCATCATAGTCCGTTCTAGGTTTGACAGGGTAATCTTAGGCTAGGGTGTGACATTATAGCTCCTGCAATGGAAAATGTAAGCCCTAAACTCTCTTTTGATCATATTGTGCTCATATATGATGTTTTGACATATGCAAATTGATATAGGTTGCACTAAAAGATGTCGTGATGGGATTTGGGAATCTTTTGGATTGTGAACTACAATGTGTATAAAGCTTCATAAGGAGATAGGTAAGCCATTGAATAAGCATATTAAGAGTTGAATTGAAGTAAGTTAAGGTCATTAACAAGTTGGGTAAATTTTAGGTGCATTATGTATTGAATGAAAGTTCTTATTTCTCACAAACTTAAGTAAAGTTGGCTAAATGTGTTAGGTGAATTTATTGGTTTGTTTTGGTGTTTTAAAAAAAGGGGATTGAGATGTAAATGAGGAAGTAGGAGCTGGCAAAAATTTGTGGAGCCACGGATTTGTCTTTGGCAAGTACGTGCTGTCCAGCTGGAAGCTTTTGGAAGAGGATCAACTTCAAACAGCCATATCTCTTAATTTACTACACCCAATTCGATGATTTTTGAGTCAAAATCTCATAAATTGAGTGTAGAATACGAAAGTGGCTGCTGTTTTGAAAATACGAAGACGAAGGAGGTGAAAATTGCAGAAAATCGAGAGGTGTTCACAGTTCTCGGGTAGCAGAATAGTGTGAAGAAATCAGTTTCTTTTGAGCTCTTGAGGAGGAATTAGAAGCTAGAACTTTGAGGTAAGTAAGCTAAGATGTTGTACTTGAGGTTTATCAAAAAATATTAGGTGGTTGTTTTGCTAAATTTTGAGGAACCCAAGCTGAAAGTTGAACCTGGAATTTTAGGTGCAAGAAAAAAAAAACTGCTAGCAAGAGATTGAAGGACATGTGCTTCCATTTCTATATACCTTACACCCAAGTGCATATGGTTATTATGAATTGAGTTATGGGACTGAATTAGATATGTTTTTAAGGTGTATAAGGAAAGGTATTAATGTTATTAATTTATTTTCAGGGCAAACGGAGATAGGAATAGCTTATAATCCTTGGAACCCTTTTTGGTGATAGTGAGTGACTCTATTTTAGAACTATGCTTGACCTTTGTTTTTCTTCAAAAGCATAAATGTTGATCATTGAAACATGCTTGACTTACTTTTGTATATTTTTCATGGAGTTTTTAATAGAATGTCATTGATGAAACTTAAGCATGATTTGAATTAGTTTGTAACTACACATTCAAGCATGAAAACTAAATTATGGAAGTATGACTTCCTTTAGAAAATGCCTTGTGTAAATCCACTTGGAATGTTGAGAATTTGTTGTTTGTGTTATCAAAACATGATTTCCAAGGTAATCAAAGCATGCCCCGGTATGTTGTTAACCCCCAGTACTGAAGGACATTGAGAAGGTACTTGGGAGGGAGGAATCATGATTTCCCGATACTGAAGGACAAAGAGAAGGTATTCGGGTAGTAACTGGTCTAACCCCAATACTGAAGGACATAGAAAAGGTATTAGGGAAGACCAGTGTGTTCAATGGCATTCCACGTGCACGTGAGAGAGGTATGAACGTTGTTGGTATAGAGATGACTCTACCACAGCTAAAGTTCGAAAGTGGTATCATGTTATGAGTTTTATTGTTATGAGCTTCTACGTTTTTTAAATGTCTATTCTTCAGTATGGTACTACATTATGAGTTTCTATGTTATACATAATGTGGTGACTTAAACCTGTAAATTGGTAAGCATGGTTTGATTATGTTTACAAAGAAGTGATAAGTTATCTCTAACTTGTAGCTTGTCCATCATTATGCTTCACCTTTGAGCTTATAATGTTTTTAAGATAGACACTCACTGGGCTTCCCAGCTCACGTTTTCATTATGTTTTCTCTTTCCAGGTAGCATACGAGTTCCCGGTGCTTAGCCTTAACAAGACCTATTTGCCACCACGCCGTTTTAGCTCCTTGTATATACATTTTCTTATGTATATAGTTTGTAGTAAAAGCATTTTAGCGGGGTTGTAATAACTATAAAATTTTATGACTTGTTAAAGAATATAGTACTGGAAGTGAATGTGTCTTGCTCATGTGTGTATTTGAGCGTTTCAAATTTGCTTGTTCAAACGTGTTGTGTTGCCTTCATTTTCAGGTTAAGGTTGGGATGGTCAGGGAGAGCTAGTAAGAGGGTTGATTGTCTCTGTCTTTACATCTCTTCCTAGGTTAGGCAAGTAAGCTGGGGGGTGTGACAGAAAATCAGTAAAAATATTTTTATGAATGAAATTCAACCCTACATGCACATCATTCTTTTTAGCAGCCATAACTTTAACCTGTTTAAAAACATAATCAACGACCAACAAAAATATATAAATATCCATGGGAAGAGGGAAAGGGATCAATAAAATCAATGTTCCATGTGTCAAATAGCTCTACCCAAAAAATAACAGTCAGGGATAACTCATGGCATCGAGAAGTATTACTTGTCCTTTGGCATTGGTTACAAGTTTTAGAAAAAGTGTAATAGTGAAAAAAAAATAGCAGGCCAATACATTTCAGATTCCAATACCTATGGTGTTATATGTGTAGCTTGGAAATGACCACCATAAGAAGATGAATGACAATCATGCAAAATTTTAGCAATGTCCTCAAAAGGAACACTTCTTTGAATTATTTGATCTAGACATAACTTGAACAACAAAGATTTGACGTATAGGCCATAGGTAATATTTCACATCAGGTAAGAATTTCATCTTCTGAAGAGTGTTCAAGTCTAGTGGTTGCACTTCTCATGCAAAAAAATTGACAAAGTCAACAAACTAAGGTATATTAGTCTCCATCAAAGAAAGCCTTCTGTAATAGGGAAAGTCTTAGGTTTATGTTCTTGGTTTATTTTAGACAAGTGATTTGCTACCGCATTCTCACAATCCCCTTTATCCGTAATCTCAACGTCAAACTCTTGCAATAAAATAATCCATCTAACTAAAGACGGTTTAGCATCTTTGTTATCAAATAAATAACGAAGTCTTGCATGGTCAGTGTGCACAATAACTTTAGTCCCTAACAAATAAGGCCTAAATTGGTCTGAAGTAAACACTACGACAAGCATCTCTTTTTCCATGGCAATGTAATTTTTTTTTGTTCATTGTTAAAAGTCTTGCTTGCATAATTTTTGCCCAAAAAAGTTTATCATGTCGTTGGCACAACATTGCTCCTATAACATAGTCACTAGCAGCATACATTATTTCAAAAGACTTGGACCTCATTTGATAACCATTTGGTCTTTTGTTTTTGGTTTTTGAAAGTTAAGCCTAAAAAATATTACTTCTACCTATGGTTTTCCTTGTTTTGTTATCTACTTTTACATATGTTTTCAAAAATCGAGCCAAGTTTTTAAAACTATACAAAGTAGTTTTCAAAAACTTATTTTTCATTTTGGAATTTGACTAGAATTCAAATGTCTTCTTAATAAAGATTAAATCATTGAAGATAAATTATGAGAAAACAAGCACAAATTTCAAAAACCAAATGGTTATTAAATGGAACCTTAACTACTCGAATCATGAAATACAATAACAGGTGTAGAAGTCATGTTTCCCTTCAAAATATTAAATGCTAGTAAACAATCATAAGTAAAAATAATGGAAGTATCTTGGTACTGTAACGACCCAACTACTTATAAAGAATTTTCTAAGGATCGCTACTACATGCATGTGAAACATAAACATTTGGAAACAGTAAAGCAAAAACTCAAAAAGTCAAATGAAACTTTGCATTAATAAAAACTAGATGAAAATCAAATTACTTTTAGGTTAGGATCATGATAAAGAGTTACTTTCAAAACTGAATAATGAAGAGCATTTGAATAAATAACCAAAGAAAAAGTCATGAACTAAAAGATAGTTCTAAGATCTTAGGCATTTTGGTCCACTGCTATTTCCATAGCCTCGACAAACTGAACGCCTTTGTCAAGCGCCTCGTAGGTCTATACACCATCTAAAAAGGGAAGTAAAGTAGCATGGGTGAGTATAAAAATGCTCAGTAAGTAGCCCCACTTGAGAGTTGAAGCTGTAAACATTTATATCAGTCATGAAATTTAAAACATGTGGGGTCCTGTCTAGCTCGTTCATTTTAGTTCTGATACATTGGGAGCCTTAACTGTAGATATGAAAACACTATATCGAACTGAGTTACACTATAAAGTTTTCTGGTACATTAGGAGCTTCATCTGAAAACATGAGATCATTTTAACTAAGTGAACAATTAATCCATCCCCAAAACTGAACCAACTATGATACTATGTATGTCAGTCATGTAAGGCAAAGTGCCACTAGAGGTTAGTTGGCGACCCTCTAGTGGAGCTAGGCCTCTCATGACACAATACCTCTGAAAAAAAGTGTGCCTAATTACCAACTATGGTGCCTATGTGGGTCAATCTTGTAAGATCGAGAACCACTAGAGATTAGTTGGAAACACTCTAATGGAACTAGACCTCTCCCAACATAGTACCTCATGAAAGGACACTCACTGAACAAGGAGGAAGAGCTACCCCGAAACTATACCAACTATGGTCCCTATGTGGGTTAGTCGTGCAAGGCAAAGTGCCACTAGAGGTTAGTTGGTGACCCTCTAGCAGAACTAGGCCCATCCCAACATAGTACCTCGTGGAAACTTACATAAAACATGCATAATATGAGGGGAAGGCAATTGACACTAGCAAACATGAAAAGCTTAAATAAACTTGCATTAAACTGAGGCTCTCTAATCTTGCTATAACGACACATTCTTAATTGGTCGTTTCCTAATCAGACCCTTCCAATCCAAATGCTAAAGTACATTTTCAAGCAGATCTATACTTGAGAAATTAACAAAGAAGTTCATTCAATGACCAACATGCTTTGAACAATTACTTAAGGGAAATCATGAATCATAAATAACCATGCATTCCAATGCTACACATGGTCATATCCAAGGCTTAAAAATTAATCCCAATTGGCTACTTACCTTTTAATCAAAAATAATAAAGCAATTCAAAGGGAACCAAACTCTTCCTAGAAGCTCTTAGCACCACTTAGCATAATTCGAAAGAAAAATAAATACTTGGCATTAACATCTTTTTAACCAACACTTTCAACAATCAAAAGACCAACATTCAACCCAAGTCTTACTACTTTATGGTTGGAAAAATAGCCAAGGAGACCAAGGGAAAAATGCCCAATTAATTCAACAATCAATGCCAACCTCAAACCTTGAATAAATAATCCAAAACTATACAATAAAGTTCCAAAAAGATTAGCGTTTAAGTTGAACATCAAAGCATGGGTCCATATGAGTTAAGAACGGAAATTACTCCTTAAACCTTACCAAAACATAACCAAACGCTTGTTGGTTCTATTCTGAATTGCTCCAATTTTGACAATCTGGCCTCCATATTTAATGGGTGTTTTAAACTCAAGCCTAAAAAATAATGGGTTAACTTTCAAATCACAAAACAGTACTTATAACTCACTTTAAACTTCAAAACTCACTTTGAGCCTTCACCAGAATACTTACCCACACTGATCCAAGGGCCATACACGGCTGTACAATACCAAACTTGTCAAAAAATGCCCTAAAATGCAAAGTACGGGTGCACGGTGATTCCTCAGCTTCAGACGTGGTGACTGCATGCAATTTCGGTGGCAGCAACATGCAGTTCAGGTGACGGTAGTGTGCGTTTTAGCGACGGTCAGAGCTTGTGGTGGAAGAAGAATAAATCAACAATGGAGGGAGACGAGACCATGTTGTCGTGAAACAAGAGCGAGGAAGAAGAAAGAGGTGAATCCAATAGCTTTCCTTAGGTTGCGTGCAACTTGCATTTTAAAGCCAAAGTTAGGGTCTGGCTTGGCTTGGCTCCATTATTAAAATTTTACTAAATTGCCTCTAACCTTTAATTCTCTTTTCCTTTTTTCCTTTTCCAAGGCCCTACAGTCTTCAATTTAAGCCCCAAATGGACACAACATAACTCCAAAAAAATATAATTAAACATGAAATTAGTCCAAAAAATAAAATTAACTAAATTGGAAAAAATTATACCTGAAATGTCAGGCGTTACAATCTTCCAACATTAAGACCTTTCATCCTCGAAAGTTTCTAGTCTCAAAAAAGTTCTAGATACTTAGCTTGCATCTCATTCTCACGCTCCCAAGTTGCATCCTCAAACTGATGGTTTTGCCATAGAACCTTGACCAAAGCTATCTCTCTATTCTGAATAATCTTTTGATCCCTTACAAGGATTTGTATAGGATTTTCTTCATAACTCAAATTCTCAATTAAGCACACAAGCTCAAAATTAACCACATGTGATGGATCTGACATGTACTTCCACAACATAGAGACATGAAAAACATCATAAACTGTGGAGAGAGAAGGCGGCAAAACCAAATGATATTCCACTAGGCCACTCTCCTCCAAGGTTTGATTCAAATTCTCTATTTGACCATCGATATGAGGATGAAAGGCTGTGTTAAAATTACACTTCATGCCCAAGGCCCTCTAAAAACTCTTCTAGAAGTTAGATGTAAAACGAAAATCTCTATCTGATACAATCTTAGCAGAAACTTCGTGTAGTCTGACTACCTCCAACATTTACAACTGTGCCCACTTCTCAACCGAATAAGTAGGCTTGCCTAGGAGGAAATGTGTTGACTTGGTGAGTCTGTCGATAATAACCCAAATTATTGTGAAGCCTTTAACTGTTATGGAAAACCCTGTGATAAAGTCCATAAACACCTCCTCCCATTTCCACTGTGGCACGCTCAATGGCTACAACAAACCTGCTGGTTTCTATCTCGGTGCCTTTACCTACAAACAAACTAAGCACTTGTTGACAAAATCTACTATATCTCTCTTCATGTTACTGATTGCACACAAAAGTGTGCTATTTCTAGGCTTAAATTCTTGCTAGTTTATGGCTTCAATGTGTACTTTTATATGCTTAATTTGTGTATTTTGTAGGATTCGAGGAAGTAAAGCAAACTTGTTCAATTGGGAAAGATATTACAGAATTTAGAGCATTAAGGTGAGTTTGGAGCTTTGGAATTATAAAGAAGACAAGCTGAAGAATGAAGATTCGAGAGGATAGCGTTGAGACACTGTCCATAGCTTGTGTCTCAATGTTATAGATGTAGCCAACCAAGCTCAAAATCTTGTAGGCATGGTGTTGAGACGCCACTTTTGAGCGTTGAGATGCCCAAAACCCATACACAATATCATCTTTGTCTGTAGCATAGAGACGTTATCCCATGTTTCCTTATTTATTCTCGCAAATTAGGGCAAAGTGTTGAGACGTTGTCCATAGTGTCTCAACACTTCCACGATAATATAAATATTGTGTTTTGAGTACGGTAAGGGGGAGGACATTTGGAGAGGAACCAATCTAATTTCAATTTCTGCCTCATGTTTGGAACTAAGGGAGCACTTTTGAGAGCCAAGGAAGACATTCAATGCTCGGGATCGCGGCATATCACAACGGGAATGAGGAATGGCACGCATTTTTTCCCTTTTATTTAGTAGTTTTGTTTTTAGATTTCAAGACAAGATTAGGTTTGTATTGGTGAATGTTGAGTGACTGACTCTTGTCTTAGAACTTAGTTTGTTTTCGTATGTTTGGTTAATTTTTAGAGATGTTTATATTATAGCAATTTATTTATACATTCTTGATATTATTATCTATTCCTTTGGCCAAAGTTTAGTTTTTATTAATTTTAGTTTTAGCTTGAAAAAGTAGGACTTGAATGCATAAATGTTAGTAAATTCTTGCATGGGAATGAAGCCGCTAAGAGAGAAGTTTAATGACATTTTTACTTGTAAAAATAGATTGAAGTGTTGATTTATCACTTAGCATGAGAATTAGTGGGGCTTGAAAAAATAAATTAATGATTTTGGTAACTTATTTTCTTATAATTGGTATTTATTATGTAGTTTATCTCTCCTATATAACTAAATTGGCTTTAAAGAATCAAAACACTTTAAGTGTCACCGTCATGTAGATATAGTTTAGTTCCTTAGTTGTATTATCTCTTGATTTTAAGTTCTCTAGATAAAATTAGTTGTTCGTAACTATGGTACTTAATTAACAAAAATTCCAATCATGTGGATGACACTTTCACTCATTCACTATACTAAAACTTGACACTGTACACTTGCGATTTTGCATTCACTTAAAATCACGCAACAAGTTTTTGGGTCCGTCGCCCGGGATTTGCATATTTTTAATTTAATTGATATTGTGGTGAAAATGGTTTATTTTAATTTAGAGTGTAAATAGTGTACATTTGTACAAATTCTTTTTGTTTATAGTTTTTGTCTTTTATTTACTTTTTAATTTTGCTTTGTTTTATTTTTGTTCATGTCCACTTGGTGTATGCCCAGAGTTAGGGAGAATTTAGAACCTTTTGATCCTGAGATCGAGCTCACTTGTAGAAGAAACAATCGAATTCGAAGAGAGAATCAAAACTTACAAATGGCGAAAGAGCAAGGTGAGGTGCAAAAGGCCATCAGGGATTATTTCAAGCCTGTATTTCCTACTAAAAGCTCAGGGATAGTCCACGTGCCCATAACTGCAAATAATTTTGAGCTGCAAACTAGCCTGATCTAGATGGTGAGAGACAACGCTTTTCGAAGACAACCTACAGAGGTCCCAAACTCACATTTGAAATCTTTTCTTGCTTTATATGGAACTGTTAAGATTAATGGTGTGTTCAATGACTCTATTCACTTACACTTATTCCCTTTTACCTTGCAGGATAAAGCTCGAATTGATTGGAGAGTCTGGAGCCTTAGAGCATCACCATCTGGGATGAGCTGACCCATGCCTTCCTCACAAAATTCTTCCCACCAACCAAGACGGTCAGATTTAGAATTAGATTGGGACATTCAAGCAGTTTGAAGGTGAGCAAATGTTTGAGGCCTGGGAGAGGTATAAGGAGTTTCTCAGACGATGCCCATAGCATGGCTATCCTAATTGGATTTAGATTTAGCTATTTTACAAGAGTTTGAATGAACCCTAAACCCTAAACCCACAAAGACAGTCCTGGATGCAGAGGCTGAAAGGACAATCTTGTCCAAGACAGCCATTGAGGCAAAGACCTTACTGTAGGAGATGGCTGCCATGAGCTACCAGTGGCCTACAGAGCGTTCAATGTGAAAGTCAGTAGCTGGAATCTATGAAGTCAATGAGGTAAGTGCCTGAAAGCACAGATGACTTTCTGACCCATGCTTTATCTCAATTGTAAGGTCTAGGGAACAATTCTTCGATTGCATCATTATCAGCTGCTCAAAAATCACAATATGGGGGAGATTCTAGCATGGAGCAGGTTAATTATGTGAACAATAAAGGATACAACAAGGGTGGCAATCACATGCACAATTTTGTTCCTAGTCATTACCACCTAAGTTAGAGGTATCATTAGAATTTTTCCTATGCTAATAACAAAAATCTTTTGCAACCTCCTTCAGGTTTCTTCTCTAATTCCCAGCCAGTTAAAAAGAAATCCTCACTAGAGGACATGATTGGAGTATTCATTTCTGCATCAAACAAGAGGACGACTCAGTTGGAGGAGAAGATGAAGGGCATTGCTTCCGAACATGGGAAAGCTATACAGAACCTTGAACTCCATATGGGTCAGATAGCCACCTCTCTAAATGCCTTGCATAAAGGAAAATTCTTCAGTGACACAGAGGTTAATCCGAGGGAGCAGTGAAAAGTAATAAGTATGAGGAGTGGAAGCATATGGGAAAACCTGTGAGACACCATACCGATGAGGATGATGAGTCTACCGAGCATGGAAACAAGGAAGTTGTACCTACATATCAGGCTACAAAGCCTACTAGTTCATCTATTCCTTCTATGCCTAGTCAGATTCCTTACCTTCAACATTTCAAAAAGAAAAATCTTAATGTTGAGTTCTCTAAATTTTTTGAATTCTTTAAGAATATTTATGTGACTATTTCTTTTGCAGATGCACTAGAGAGGATACCAAGATACACAAAGTTCATGAAGGATATCTAAACAAACAAAAGGGAGTTCAGGACCTCTAAAACTGTACACTTGATAGAAGGGTGTACTACACAAAAAGCTACCACCATAAAGCTTAAGGATCCATGGAGTTTTACTGTTCCCTACACCATTGGTAGTTCTTATTTTCATAAAACATTATGTTATTTAGGTGCCTCTATTAACTTGATATCTTACTATGTGTACAGGATATTGGGTCTTAAGAAATTAAAACCCACCGACATCTCTCTACAGCTTGTAGATCGTTCCATCACCTATCCTAGAGGTATAGTAAAACATGTTGTTGTAAAAGTTGATAAGTTCCTAATTCCTGTGGACTTTGTGATGCTCGACATGGAAGGCGATTATGATACTCCCATCATTCTAGGACAACCTTTCCTTGCCACAGGAAAAGCCATTAAGGTTAGAGAAGGAAAGCTATCTTTTCAAGTAAACGATGAAAATGTAACTTTTGACATGAGCAAAGTAATGAAATATCCCTGTGAGGTAAGCGAAGGTATGTTGTGGATGTTGTAGACAAGTTGTCTAATGAATTTCATGATGTGATGTTAACCATGGACCTCTTGGAATGGGTGCTCACAAAGGAATGTTGTATGGGTCCGAGCAACAATTAATTCACCATTTGAGCCTCATCTAGCTAAAGACGTTAAAGAAAACGCTTCTTGAGAGGCAACCCAAATTTTCTATCCATCCTTGGTTTTATTCTATTTTCCTTTTTAGTTATGTTGTTTGGAGTGCCATTTAATCTCTTTCCCTTTTGTGCAGATTCTCAATCATTCAGGTGTTTCTTTTGTGCCAATTACTATGCATATTCTAGAGACTACTTCCCACATATTAGGATAGTATTGTTCACCCTATCCTCTTTTTATCATTGTCCTTGTATGATTTAGCTTTATTCTTACAT
This sequence comes from Trichosanthes truncata, assembly GCA_033996785.1. Taxonomy (NCBI): domain Eukaryota; kingdom Viridiplantae; phylum Streptophyta; class Magnoliopsida; order Cucurbitales; family Cucurbitaceae; genus Trichosanthes; species Trichosanthes truncata. Next base: position 51,231,913 of record JAWPNB010000002.1, on the reverse strand, counting down.
TTAGGACAAATGAGATTTTAAATTTTGGGGTGGGAAGTACTTTATCGTTTGCAAAGTCCTAAGTTATTGCCATGATTATTTTTAGGACAATTTTTTATTTTTTTATGATTTTAAGCATGATCTAGAAGAATTTAATTGCATTGCTAGTCACTAGGACAACTTAGAATATGTTTGTAATAATAATATCTTGCAATGGTTGAAATATGAGAGCATACCCCTGAATTGAGTTAAATTTAAAAAAAAATTCTTAGTTCCCTTATATAAATAGAGCACCTAGTTCTCATGCTATTAGTTTTGAAGGATTAGAATAGGCTTATATGGCCCGTATGTTTGTTGTCACCTTGAAAGGACTAGGAACTAATTAGAAGGCCAAATTGCATGATAATCAATAATGTTACACTTAGGAGAATTCATGTTTACATATTTGCATAGTTGATCTTCATTGTATCTATCTTACATAAAAGAAAATAAAAACAACTCGTGTACTTAAAATTAAGGACAAAAAGAGCTACCTTGATGTGATCAATTAGGTCTCTTATTGAGCGAGTGTTCTGGAAAAGAGTCCATATAGTAGAAGTTGTTGGGTATAGAGTATGCCCTAGGATACCTGTCTCATCGGCTTTATTGCAAGTGGGAGATTGATCGGATTTATGCCCTAAAGCCTCATAATTAATGTTTTATTTAATAATTAATTGCAATTTTGATTATTTTATTTGCAATATAATATTATCCATTATATGCAAAATCCAAGGTTATTAGTGTAATCTTAAACAGTATGTGGTTAACATACGGGAGGATCATGTTCAAGAAATAACCTAAAGGGTCATAGTATATGGATAAGCTTAGGTGCCTTATCCTTGTAACACTATTGATACAGCTCACTTTGTAATAATTACAAATGATTTGATCGAAATCGTTCATGTGGAGATATGTAAGTGGGGGTATCTTATACAATGAGTTTGTATAAGACTAGACCACGAAATATTTAATCTCTCTTTATAAATCCATTAATTAAGAAGATAAATATTTCATCAAGATGATCATAGCGGCTCGATCTTAATCCTGAATAAGTTATGAACTCCTCCTTGTGAGGGCTTATCTTTTGATTTGCATGGGTGAGAGTGGCTTTTGTAGCCAATTCAATAAGCCTACAATTTTGGGGACTTGACCAAATACGGAGCTATGAACATGACAGAAGATGGAATTCACTCCTTCCTGTATGGGGTAAGTAGATGAGTAGTTCCCTTAAGTAGAGTAGTTCCCTTAAGTATTGATTTTTGGACTTGAACAATGGGGCCCACCCTCTCACTGGCCCGAGAGGGACTTTGTTTATGATTGGATCATAAACAAATTGTTCATTAGAGAATCAGCGTTCTTAAGGTATAAGATGTGATTCTATGGATAAAACAGACATTTGACCAAGTTGTAATTATGAACATCTCGTGAAGGATCAACTTGAATGTAGTGATTATATCCAATGACACAACTTGTCCTACAGTGCATAAGAGTACAACTTTAGGTCTATAGTAGAGCGACCTAGAGTTAATTAATAAAAACTAATTGATTAAAGAGTTTAATTAATTAATTTTGTATCATTGGAGCTTATAATCTGTAAGTCCATAAGGTTCCCTTTCTAGCTCATAGTGAAACTAAAGGATCCATTGAGTTGAAAGAAAAATTGGAAATGTTCAAATTAATATTTAATTTACTAGGTATATTAAATATAAAGAGGAACATATATTTATTGTATTTAATACATTAAATATTAAAATGATTAATGTATATTAGATAGATTAAAAAAATATATATATTTTAAATTTAAATGAGATTCAAATAGGTTAATATATACACATTAGGAGATTTGAATGAGATTCAAATAATATTTTAATTATGACAAATATTTGCCCTAAGTCTCTATAAAGAAGACCCTTGGGTTGAGCCATAAGAAGACACCCTCTCCTCCATAGAGAATTATAAAATTCTCTCTAGACCTCTTTTTCTCCTAATCTCTTGAGAATTTTCTTTTAAAAGGTTCCCACAAGCCTGTTCCTGTGTTCGAGTCATAGGAAGTAGACTTTGTGGAATTAGTATCGAGTAAAAGACCCGTTAGACAATTCTCCATATTTACTCCAAGTAAGTTTACTTAACCTTAATTTTGTGTTTAATTCTAAATAAATAAAAGAATATCAAATGCTTCCATTGCGGAGTGAAACATTCATTCCTTCAGAAACATTAAGATAGAGCAAAATTTTCATATCATTCCATTAAAGCATAGATAAGACATTAACGTTATGTAAATATAATTATGTTTGATTAACTTATTTTACCTTCATTTGAAATTTGTTTCCCATTGCATCCACTCTTGATACCAACTAAACTGCATATGCAAATATGAATAATATTAGTCCAGTTAAGCAATTAACCTTTCTTGACATCATATGGGAACATAACACCCCAAAACAAATCAAACTTTCAAAAACATGAATTCAAAATCAATCCTCCCCAATACATTTCAAAAACCAAACTACCAACAACATAAACATGGAAACAGAAAATTAAAAGATCAACATTCAATCCCATTACATCAAGTTCAAAGAGGACAAAAGAAAGAATAGGAGCAACTGCAAACCTGGTGGCTGCTGAAGTTTGAATTGGGGAGTGACTCACTGAATCTGCACTACAAGAAAAAAGCTCTCCAATAGCTTAAAAAACATGATATCATAGGCTTTTTATTCCAAGAATACTACAACATGAATGCTTTTAGTGAATTGATTAGCTCTTAAAGAACTAAAATAGAAAAAAGGATTAGCTTGTAAGTTTTTTGAGCTAATGGTCTTAATGATATGTAGCTACTAATTATAAAAATAGTATAAACAATGATTCATAAAAGTTAACTAGATGCACAATAGAATAATCCTAACTTATCCAATCTACTTCAACCCATTAGAAGGATGTAAAATCAAAACAAGAAATTAAAGGAAAAAGGTTATCATTGTAAAGGACAAGTATAATTGTTTGGATCAAGCCAAGTGAAGAGAACTCACTAGTTAAACTAATGCTTAATTAATATTATTCATAAACTATTCATCAATGAGGGAAGAACTAACCTATAAAGCCAAAGGATTCCATCTTCCTACATGTGAACTGAAGCCACAACCTAAAAAAGATACAATTGATGACTATGATTCTTCACAGCCATCCTATTTGAAAGTTAAAATAATAGAATAAGTTAGTTCATTTTTGGAGGCAATAAAAAGTATTTGGAAAAAAAAATAACTTCTACCCCTAAACTTAAAGTTAACAGAGTTTCAAAAACACAAAACGTTTAATCATATTGACGTATAACTGGAAGAGTCTAGATAAGGAACTTACGGCTACAAATGTTGGAACAGATGGTAAGAATCAATGGTAGACTTTTGAAAATACTTTTTTTATAAGCAGTTTTGAAAAAAGTACTTAAAAGTGGCTTAAAATGTTCTAGAATTTTTATGGCATTTTTACTTAAAAGAAATTCTAGTGCTTAGAGACATAAAAAAACGCAAGGGAAGAAGATTCTAAAGTGTGAATGATAGGACCAAAAACATCATATATTATTGTACTTAATTCATGCTAGTTTGTAAGTTTTTATGTGTTTAATTAATCATTCTGTAGGTATTCAAGCACACATAGTGTTTTGGAGCGTTTGCATCAAAATGGGGTTAATTCGGTTCAATTTGAAGGTCATTTGAGCAAATGAGCAAGAAGAAACAGTCAAATGACCAAAATGCTCTTCAAAATGCCCCTGAAAAGAGCATTTTAACTCAGCCTAGGAGCGTCAAGACACTGCAAAGGCAAAATGCCTCGAAACAAGACAGCTTCTAAATGCTATCACAAGTATGCACACGCAAGCCTCGCTGCTGGACGCTACAGAACACTGGGATCAATGGTTGGTAGCATCTCGACGCTACTTCGATTTCTATAAAAGCAAATTTTCCCAAATTAGGTCATTTATCTCATTTTTGTCCGTCACTATAAGGCTTGTTTAGGTGATTCTTCTATGTTTTTAGTAGTTTTAGGCTTAGATTAGTATTTTTTATCAATCTCGGTGTCGGGCTTCGTCGTTTCAATGGTTGACTAGACTTTCGACGTCGATTCAGGTGTAATAACAGTAACAATGTATTTTTGTGAGATTTGTACTTAATTTTTTTATGCAATTTCAGTAGTTTATTGTCAATTAATTCTAGCTTAAATTATGTGCATTCTTGTAGATTAAATTTTCAATTTAATTGCGTTGAGTTTGATCATTATGCTAGTTTAAGTAGCAGTAGCCAAATCAATTTCAGCATGTTTATTATTCCATAATTCTCTCTTTAATATATGAATATGTCCGTAGAATAGACTGACAACCTATTTGCGTCGAACATGTTTCATGTATGTTATTAGTAGCAATAGGACCGGTTCATGTTTGCATAGTAGAGTCTTAGCTCTCATGTATTTTGCACGATAGGTCTTAAGAGTTAGGAGAGTGGGTTAGTTGAATTAGATTGATTCGTCTAGTTTAGTTGATTCGTCTTAGTCAATCTCTATTTGTAATGCGATTAGCCATGTTAGCATGGAACGCTATGGTGCCCAGCTATAATGGGTTAGTTTAGAAGTTAATTCGATGCTAGGTTGGATTAGCTTGTTTAAGGGGATCCTTACGAGCTTTGTCGATTGTTCCAGTTAAGCCGATTAAGTAATAAAATGCTAAATTGGTTCTCTTATTGGTTATTTGTGATCAAATTTACATTGTAGCTTTAAATATCCTGAATCGGTGCCGAGGTTATATTGTTTATCTTGATGTAATTTTTTATCATAGATAACCGACATGAAATCCAATATCACCAATCGACTTTACATGAACAGCTAGCGAAAGTCCCTAAGCGAACTTAGGTCCCCTAAATCAATTATCACAACCTAGCATTGAGTTGACAACTTGACTAGCTCTAATAGGTTGGGCACGACAGCGTTCCATACTAATTTTGCTAGCTGCATTATGGTCTATGGATTGATTAAAATGAGTCGATTAAACTAGATTGGCCTATCTAATTTAACTAACCCACTCTCTTAATTCTAAGGTCCTATCATGCAAACTACACGAAAGACTAGCCTCTACTATGCAAACATGACCTAGAGCTACTTAAACTAGCAATCATAAACTTATTTGACGTGAATAGGTTGTCAGGCTATCTACGAATAAATTCATGCTTAAGCGTTAAAGCAAGAATCAAGAAAGAATAAACATGCTGGAAAGATATTCGGCCTGTTTGATACTCTAAACTAGCCTAAAGAACATACTTGATCGACTAAACTTTGTAGGTTAAAAATACAAGAAAGAATTCAGCCCAGTGCAAGTGCACACTATCGATGCAAGTAATATAAAATTTGAAATACTCTAAAAGTATCGATCCCATAGGGAATGGGTATAATAAAATTCAAAGATAGCACAAAGATGTTCAAAAATTGCAACTTTGGTAACCAAATATAAAAAGTGAGGAAAGTGAAATGGTAGACGAAAGTTGTGAAAGTTAATAAAGAGAATGAGGAGATTCAAGCATACTTATACCTTTTTTGGTGAAAATTGTTATTCAATTGCAATTGCAATTGCAATCGCGCCTTAACACAAAATAATTGTAAACTGAATTAAACTCTTATTCGACTTTGATTCAAAATCTTTACGAGGCCAAGTGATTGAACCGATATGTCTATGGCCAATTGTACTTAGATGATTTTGAATTGGATTTTAGTGGGTTTGGAAATTCGTCCTATGTCTAGGATTGAGCTTTACTTATTTCTAAGCATTATTTGCTTTTGCAAGATCCTCCTTCCTCTAACCCTATTTGTATTAGATTCAAACTTGAAAGCAACCCTAGTTGACCAATCAAGGCTTACTAAATAATTATTTCAACAAAAACAAACAAACTTTGTGTTTAATTGGATTGCCTTTGATTATAAGCTTCACATTCTCACCTCTAGGGCATTCGTATATACTTGAATCCCTAACAGATATTTAGCTCATGTTGATAAAATAAAATAAAAAATAATTGAATGCAACCTTGCAGCCATACACAGCAGAACTCCAACCCATAGCAGAAATAAAATTCTAAAATATTTGAAGCCAGAGTAGACGAAACAACTTTTAGTAATGGAATAAAGAAAACCAATCCAAGATAGAAATTGCTATTGGAATATTATTGACTAATTTTGCGCGAGTAATGAAGTCTTACAACATAACTTAAAAAGACAATCCTTTGATAAACTATAACAAAACATTATGGAATTTGAACAATAAAAAACAGAGGCTAGCAAACTTGAATCTAAAGAATTAAGAGGTGTTGTTTTCAATCTAAGGTTCTTCCTTAATCAATTCTCCTCATTCCTTTTCAAGGCGAGTCAAATCTTTACAACCCAAGGACTTCTCTCAGGTTGGACTAAACTAGAAGCTAAACTCAACAATTGAAGAACATGCAGTTGAAAGCTGAAAATAAAATGCTAGAAAGTGCTCCACGCCAAAAAATAGAAAGTTTAATTGATGGAAATTTAGATTGACTTTATTAAAAGAACCTAGAACAATTCAAACATTACCAAAAATTAAAATGCAAAGCTGAATTAACAACTAAAAGAAAAAGAAATCAGTACATAACTTAATCCAAGCAACTAAACAAAATTTAAAGCTTGAATATAATGTTGGACAAAACTGAAATTACAGAAAAAGCCTAAACTCGACAACGTCTAATCCCTTTTCTCCAATCGAACTCACTTTAACCTTTTTCAAGGTAAAGTGGGTCTTAACAATCTAAGGTTTTCACCTAGATTGGACTGAGCACGAAATGGAGAGCATGATGAAAGATAGAAAAATAGATTTTCTTCTGTGGATGAATTTTGCCTTCTTCCTTAAGTTTCTCTTCATTTTATAGCCTTCAAGCATCTAGGGTTTCTTCATTTTCCATGCATGGATTGATGTAGGAAGTTGTTGCTTGAATTGAGGAGGGATTGATGCCATAATCTTCTAATTATGGCAATTACTGAAATTTACGTTTTTTTGCCTTGCAGGTTGCAATTGTATTGCAATTCTCTCCTTCAGCTAAAATGGCATGAGAATCAAATAATTCAGCCACCTCCCTACTTGTTTAGCTCTTTTCTAGCATTTTTAAGAATTTCCAACATGCTCAAAGGTTTCTTATCAAACTTTCTCCAATTCAATAGATTTTGGACTTCAAAAAGGATAAAGTTACAAGAATAACCTTTGTTTGTGAGCTAAATAATTCTAAAAAATGAGAATTATCAATACTCAATGCGAATAGGTTTTTAATCTATCTACAAGCATGCACGTAATCATGCTAAAGTAAAGAAACAACAAGTTACTGATATGCATAGAGAAATTAAGAATAAATCTCACAAAAATTACAAAGTACAGTTGTTTACACCCAAATCGGCGTTGAAAGCCTAACCGAAAATCAAATTGATGCAGCCCGACACAGAGGATCGATCAAAACTCCTAATCTAAGCCCAAAACTACTGAAAATATAGAGAAAATTCTAAGGTTACCTCATTTGAGCGAGGGAAAGGGAGACCAATGACCTAAGGGTCGAAATTTTCTTTTTATACAAATCGCAGTAGCTTTGAGATGCTATAGGCAGTGGCGAGACGCTACAAGCGTCTGGCAGGGGCTCATCATAGTGTCACGCAAGGGATGCTCGACGCTCCATTACAACAGCATCAAGATGTTGTGGATAGTGCCTCGATGTTGTCTTTTTCTCGCCCATTCTGTCTTTGACGCTCTTAGCAACGTTGAGACACTCCTGTCAAGAGCAGAATGGTCATTTCACTTCATCTTCTTGCTCAATTGCTCAAATGACCTCCGATTTGGATCATTTTACCCCTGTTGGATGCAAACGCTCTAAAACATTTATCTTTTTCGAATACCTAGAAAAACACTGATTAAACACATAAAAACTATCGATCTAGCATGAATTACCATGAATAATATAAGACTATTTTGGTCCTATCAAATTACAACCAACTTAAATCTTGCTAGTCTTTGAGAAAGGCACAAACAAAAGAGTAAATAAATCAATGATTGCACACACATGATTTTAATTTCCATGCCTAGGCATATCACGATAATCACAAAGAGAAACATGCAAATTAGTATCCAAAATTTGAGGCACTTTTTAAAACTCTTTATCTTTTCCCGTGTGTGTGTGGCCTTGGTAAAGTAATCTTTACAAGCCCGAAGAAGGTTTATAAGGCTCTCAATCCATATTCCCCCTACACTGGTCCTAATAACTAGCTATTAAGCTATAAAACAATCAAGCAAGTAATAGGTTACTAGGCGCTCGAACTACAACAGGGTAGTGCTCTCCCAAACTTGCATCACTTTGAAACCAAAGAGTACTATATTTAGCACATATGTTGCGGGGACCCATATCCAGAGCACTCCCTCAATGGATAGCCTGAATGATCACAACAGGGGCAATTCTTTTTACCCATTGATTCATCTTTAACTATTACAAGCTTATTTTCACTGTTCACTTTTACTTTTCAATTGATTTTTCTTCTTTTCAGAGCTCAATTTTCTTTCCTTTCTTTCACATAAAATGGCATGCTTGTTATCCTCCTAAACAACTCATTACAAGCTATCATGCAAAAAATTGACTCAACAACCAGCCCTATGCCTATCATGGTGACAACAGACATATAAACCCAATAACTCGACCTTAAGCCTTCAGGACTACAAAAGGATAGGCTAATGTTCTCATAACATACAGGAAAGTCAAGAAAATTTTGAAAATTAGGCACAAAACATGCTCAAAATAGAAAAACATTCACACACTTCAACTAATGCAATTAAAGTAACATGTCAAGCATGTCATTAATTTTCCTCATGAAGCAACAAGTAATCAAATCTTCAACCAATAATGCTTAGAATTCTCAAAACTTTCCTCAAAAACATGCTAAACATATCAATCAAAAGTTTGAACTCAGATGCTCAAGGACTCAATTAACATGCAAAGCAATCAACATTAGCTCAAAAAAATTTTAAAATTTTAAATTTGCTCAAAAGCTAAATAGTCTGAACTTAGGTACATAGGACTCAACAATAAAGCTCAAATACAACAAACTCCACCCCCAAAGTAAACATGACACTGTCCTCATCTCAGTGAAAGCATAAAGACAAAGAGAAAGGAGAACAGAAAAACTATCCTGATAACTCAGTACGTAGATGGGTGGTGGTGCGTCTTTGGCCTCCAAGAATGATAAAATTTCTTCCCAAACGTCAATTTATTACGTACAAAAGCAAAAGAGAACTAAGCTAAGAAAATAAAAAATAGAAACCAGTAAAAGGAAAGCAATTAAATTTAAAACCTGGCAGCTTCCAGGAAGCACGAATTTTTATAGTCGATTGCTTGATTTGTTGTGTGGCATGTGTCAGGGCACATAGAAATTCTCCCATTGCTTCAGCCCTTTCTTCCTTGAATCCACAAACCCCACTACACATAACAAGCTCTTCAACATCGTATAGGCTCCAGAAATGTAAGTCTTTTTGTAGTTTTTCAACTCTAAAAACATAAAAATAGAACGATCAAAGAAAACATACTCTAACTCTAACTCGTAAGACAAAGAAGAAGAACATTTGCAAAGTAAAGAGGACTCGAAAGATAGAACATATGCAGATCTTTCGACCTCCAACTCTATCATCCGGACCTTCTCATGGACTTGCACTGAGTGGATGAACTTAATGCTATGCATATTATAATATTGCATGAGAATTGTTTGTCTTCGAGAGGGTCAATCATGATATAAGACTTCTAGCCCTATAGAATATTTGCATGATCAATCCTTGTTGTTTAATTAATTGAATCATTAGACTAATTGGTGAAATCAATTCCCTAAGGCATATTTTTCCTGATTTGTCTCCATATTTATCACTTTATTTTAGTCTTTATCTCTCTTTAGATTTCTTTCTCTTACTAAAATTGGGTGATAGTATTCATGGTACTTGTGTTTTATTGCTATTTTGTGTTGTATTTAGTGCTTCCACATATATATTTGGTTATTTTACAGTTATTGAGCAATTGAGGTAAAACCAAGCATTTGGGAGACTTATAGACAAAAACGAAGCAAATTGGCATCAATTGGAGCAATGAAATAACGAGAAATTATGAATTGAGCCAAGAAACTGGAGGGATTATCCTCTCAACGACCATTGAGAATTATGTAGGTAGCCAATTTAGCAAGAGGAACCGCAAGGGTTGCGTTGAGACTCTACCTTTGGGCATCTCAACGCCCAAAACATGCGCTTTGACCCTTTCCATTTGTAGTGTCTTGACGCTACTCGATTTTCGTTTATAAAACAAAATAGGAAAGACAACATCGAGGCGTTGTCCCTAGTGTCAAGATGCTGCTTCTATGCTATAAAAAGGGTGTTTTGGCTACGAATTTGGAGAGCCCAATTGAAGAGACAAAGCCTATCTTCAATTTCTACTAAGTCTTTGGACCTAGAGGAAACTCTTGAGAGCCAAGGAAGGAATTCAAGGTTCAAGATCGTGACACATCACGTCGGGAAGGAGGATTGACATGCGTTAGAGAGTTTTAATCTTTTCCATTTCTCTTTGTAGTTTCTTTTATGGACTTTTTAGATAAGTTTAGGTTTTAATTGTGAATTTTGAGTGGCTAAACTCTATGCATAGGATTTATTGTTATTTGTTAAATTTATGAATGCTTAATTTAATTAGAAGTTTCTCTTTTTATTGCAATAGAATTATTCATGTGTTATTGTGCATAATTCTATGCTTTTGGCCAAGGTATAGTTCTGAATGGTTTAAGTTTTAGCTTGGGGAAGTAAAATTGAAACATAGATTTGAATACATGACGATTAGTAATATCTTGCATGGGAATGAAGATTTATCTAATAGAAACCATTAAAGGACGTTTCAATAATGCCTTGCTTAGTTGTAAAAAATAGACAGGAATGTTGCTTTTATAATTAAGCAAAATAATTAATTGGGCTTAGAAAAGTCAATTAATATTAATCATCTTCATGGTTTATAATTTTTTGCATGTTAAATTTGAATTGTAAGATTAATTAAGAAATTAATAGATGCAATTTATATTCTAAGACTATTCCCTCTAGTTGACTCCAATTTCTAAATAGTTAATTTTAGTTTTAATTACACCTATCATTTCGGTTCTCTAAATAAAATTAAATGTTTGTAACTATGATGACTAATTAAACTATAAATCCAATCCTGAGGACGATACCCTCACTCAATTTACTATTCTAAAACTTAACCCATACACTTGCAGTATTGCAATGCAAAATAAAGCGCATCAAGTTTTTGGTGCTGTTGCTGTGGATTGACAATTATTTAGTTTGATTGGTATTGTGGAGAAAACATTTGATTATAATTTAGAGTGTAAATATGGTACATTTTATATATATTCTCTTTTATTTTTATAATTGCAGTTTATGTCTATTTTCTTAATTTTGTTTTTCTCATTAATTTTGTTTTTATTTTCTTTTTAGGCTCACTTGAGTAATGCCCAAAGCACAACCCACTACTATTTCTTTGTAGCTTGCTGACCATTCTATCACATACCCTAGAGGTATAATGGAGGGCGTTATTGTTAAGGTTGACAAACTTCTTTTTCATGTAGATTTTGTGGTGCTAGATACAGAGGAATACGAGGAGATTCCCATCATTTTGGGACGACCTTTCCTTGTCACGAGGTAAGCTTTAATCAATCTAGAACAAGGCAAGTTATCTCTATGAGTTAATAAAGAAGAGGTACCTTTTGATATGAAAAGTTTAATGAAATACCCCAGCGAGGTAGGCCAATGCATGGTTGTAGATGTTGATAATTTGATCGAATAAGTTGCAAAAGTTTATGTTGAATAAGGATCCTCTTAAATTAGCTCTCAACGATGGTAATGATTTTTTTAGCAATTGATCTATCCCTTTGAGCCTCGTCTAGCTAAAGATGTTAAAGAAAGTACTTCTTGGGAGGCAACCCAAGTTTTCTATCCTTTATCTATTATTTCATTTAGTTTTTCTTTTCTAGCTTAGGTTGTTTTGACTGTCATTTAATCTCGTTCCGACTTGAGTTGGACCTCAATCATTTAGGTGTTTTTTCTTTCGCATACATTAAGGATACTTTGGAGATTCCATCTAACATATCAAGGCAGTATTGTTCACCCCTCATTGTCTTGCATGCTTTAGCTTTATTATTACTTTAAGGACTATGTGTGCTTTAATGTTTGGTGGGTAGTACCTTAGCATGTCTCGATTTTTTAGCATATTTTTTGAATTTTTTAGTCTGATATGGATGAATTTTTGGTACATAGCTTGTAATGAGGATTGCCTAGGATGTATGCTTGATTTTAATTTGTTGATTAAAAAAATGCTAAAATATGAGAATATAGCATGAATTTGAGTAATTTTTAATTTTTTTTTCTTTTCATCTCTGGCATATTTTTAGCACATAGCCACTGGTTTTTAATTTTGAAGGCTTAGAATAGGTTTATTTGACCTTTTACTTGTTGTGACCTTGAATTGAATGATTGATTTAGTGATTTTGGAACTAACCCACAGTATTTTGGATTCAATATAGATTACCCATTCCGATTGAAGGATGATTTGGACAAAATTGAAACCTTTACACTGCTGTCCAGCATTGGTTGGAGGTAATTTTTATGAGGCTGGATTGTCGAGTTCGGACTCCGTTGACATCAATTTCAGCAAGCTCACTTACTCGATTTATGTACAACCTTGAATCTTGGAGTAAAAGTGTAAGTGGTCATTTGGATTTAAGCCCTTCAAATTCCTTTTTGATTGAAATGTAAGTTTGATAGTGTGATAATTGTGAAAGCATGCTTGAAAACTATGTTTAAGAAGTATGAAATGGTTAGTAGATATGTCTAGAAGTAGCCTTGAGCTAAAACGGCCAAAGTGGTGGTAATAAAGGAATTAGAGGCTTAAAGTTCGAGTTCATTATATTAGGGTATGAAATACTTTATGAATTTGTCCAAGGTTGTAATTGGAAGAGTTTGGACATGATTGTGGAGATTTGTGAATAGTCATTCTTGCATAAATATGAGTATATGGAAGATGGCGTGATTGGTTAAATTAATATGAATTATTGTGATGAGTTTAAGGTGACCTAAAGGTGTAGTTGTTATAGTTAAAGGAATTAAGATTGTAAACTAAAGATTGATCATTTTGGCCAGTGTACAGAACCTTAAATTAGCTTATACTCGAGATTCAAAAATGGTGATTGTGATTAGCCTGGAAAGTTCATGATCTTAATGTAGTCCCCTAAAAGTGCTTACGCAGGGGTTTTTGATTACTCGAAATGCTTGGAAACACTTAAGTGGTTGGATGAAGTTTAGTTTTTCTCGAGTTATGGTTGAGCTGACTGAGCGCAGGGTGTTGGGGTGGTTGATTTGGATTGGAGACTGATTTGAAACACCTTAAGGGTTTTCAGTGGGCAGGGTTATGGTTAGTGCTTCGTGTGTTTATAATGAGCAGACGACTGAACAGATTTAAGATGTTTCAGATATGCCCGAATGTGTGTGGAAGGTTTTCAGTTGTCCTAATTTGTAGCGTGCTTAGAGAACTGAACTTTTAGATTAGTGATTGGAGGGCTATATACCGCTAGGACATGTATGGGCTATGACTATGTGAAGTTCCTGTTTAGGACTACTTTCGAACTAGAATAAAGTTCATACTTGAGACGCGTGCATGTGATCTACGGTGAGAGGTCACGAGGAGATGATTGTTGTCGTTTGTTGATATGTGGGCCTGAGTAATATACTTATAAATATGAGGCATAAGGTATTAAAAATTGTATAGAAGGGCTAGAGGGTCGTCTTTTCCTCTTTGCTTATGCGGATTAGGGGATGATTCCCTTTGTATGCGCTTTTGAACTTCGGTTCAGGTTGTGAATATGGTTTGAAATGGTGAATGGTTTTGGTATAGTGGATGACCCGAGAGGTCTTGAATGAGTTGAGAAAGTGCAAAGGCCCGTTAGTTTGGTGCTACTTACCCTAACTCTGTTCTTTCGTGCGAGTTTGTAAGCCTAGTACGTATGTGATGTGATGAGCATAGGGAATGTGTTTCCCTAGTGCATGTGAGCTACCTTAGGGGTGATTCCCCACTGTGTTAAGCATAGGGGATGCGTTTCCCTATTGCCTGTATGCTAGCTGAGGGGATATGTTCCCTGGTTGCCTGTGTGGCTATCATGGTGTGATGAGCATAAGGAATGCGTTCCTTATTGCTGATGAGCTAACTTAAGGGTGATTCGCCACTGTGTTGAGCATAGGGATGTTTTTCCTATTGCCGTGTGCTAGCTGAGAGATGATTCCCCAGTATGTTGAGCGTAGGGAATGCGTTCCCTAGCGCCTGTGTGCTAGCTTAGGGGTGATTCCCCATTATGTTGAGCATAGGGAATGCGTTCCCTGAAGTCTATGTGCTAGCCTAGGGGTGATTTATCTTTTGAGATGGGTGTGAGGGTTATAGACCTTCACAGGTTTGGGTTCTAGGTTTCAGGACTCGTAGGTATGACACGGAGTTAGGGTCAGGTAGTAGTGAATGTTGTGTAAGGTTAAATGGACTCTTAAAATAATTGAAGGAAGTATTTGGAATCTAAGTACGCGTGTGAGTAAGAGCTTGGTATGGTTTCTTTAAACATTGGACCCTTAAGTGGGCTACTTACTGAGTATGTTTATACTCATCCTTGCTACTTTGTTTGTTTTGCAGTTGATGCATATTGAGGAGGTAGGTGATGGAGGAGACGACTTGACGAGACTATGGAGACTCCACCAAAATTCTTTTCCCTGTTTAGCTTTTAGTTTGTTTCTTTATTCCTTGATGTGCGTTTGGCTGTAAATCCTAAATATTCTTTGCTTTCGTGTATTTAGAAAGAAGTTCTTAGGTTTGACTGTCTGATGGTTGAGCTCAGCACTATATATCGTAGTTTGGAGGGTGCTGAGTCTATTTCCTGAATTATAGAAGTGCTCATATCTCTTTCCAAGTCGTTGTAAATTTTGGTTTTCTCATAGTTACGTCGTCATGATGCCGAAATTTCGGGCATGAGCGGGGTAACTAGGTCGTGCTTCCGCATTTAGAGAGTCGTAGGAATTTGGGTTGTTTCAAAAAAGATTAAAAGCATTAAGAATACAAAGGCATGAATGAAATTAATGACAATCAATCATGGAATTTAAATAATTAATACATAAGGTCTAATGGCTACATCAATCCCTAGAATAAGAAAAGAGTTTAGCCACTCATGTTCACTATCACAAAATCTAAACTCTTAAACAACATTTAAATACTAAATAACAAGAAAGAAGAGAAAAACTATGCTAGTGTGTCGATTTTCAATCTCCGTATGATCTCTACAACTTGGCCTTGAATATTTCTCTCAAGTCTCTTCTCACTCTTGTATGTAGAAATTTAGAGTTGTGCTCTCCAAAAATTGAATGCCTTGAAGTGAAGAGAATGTGGGTATTTATAATGGGTTAATCCATATCCTAATCTAATTAGGAATTCATTATTTAATTAAATTAAGAATCCAAAATCTAATAAAATTAGGAATCCATAACCTAGTTAATTAGGAATGCATAACCTAATTAAATTAGGAATCCATAACCTAATTAAATTGGGAGAAACATTATCACCATATTTCTTCTAAAATATTCATTTTGCTCCAAATGCTCAATTTCTACAAAATAAACAATTATGAACGTGAAAAGCATATTTTTAAGTCTCAAAACTAGCATAAAATGAATCCTAAAGATAGCACATATTGTGTGCTATCAGAGACCCTTTTTAAAAGAACTATAATCAAAACCCTTAAAAGAGTATCTTCTCTTTTTTAAAAAGAAAAAGAAAATAAAGGTTTATCTCCTAATTTAAAAAGAAGATACAATCCTAATTCAAGAATGTTTTAAAAAAAATCAACAAAACAAATAAAAATATAAACATATAGAATAAAATAAAATAATTTTTTTTTTCGATTATTACAAACACCCCACAATAGGAATTTCGTCCTCAAAATTTTCATACGTGGCTAAGAGAATAACTCAAGATATCTTTCCCTCATGTCCTTTTCAGTTTCCCAAGTAGCTTCTTCAAGAGACTGGCTCCTCCATAAAACCTTCACAAGAGGGATCGTCTTGTCACGTAAAACTCGATCCTTGTGATCCAAAATTTGAAATGGAACCTCCTCATAAGTCAAATCTCCCTTCACTTGTAGTGGTTCATAGCTTAACACGTGGGATGTATCTGCAATATACTTTCGAAGCATGGAAACATGGAAGGTATTATGAATTCAGTCTAAGGCAGGAGGTAAGGCCAAACGATATGCCACTACACCCACCTTTTCCAAAATCTCAAAAGGTCCAATGAACCTTGGACTAAGCTTCCCTTTCTTCCCAAACCTCAAAATTCCTTTTAATGGCGAAACTTTTAGAAACACCATGTCTCCAATTTCAAAACTCAATTCCTTTCTCCTGATATCAACATAGCTTTTTTGTCGACTTTGAGCTATCTCCATTCTCTGTTTGATTAAATTAATGGCCTCATTATCCTTTTTCACTAACTCTGGTCCCAAAATTAAACATTCTCCTACTTCAGTCCAATTGATTGGTGACCTACATTTACGCCCATAGAGAGCCTCGAAAGCTGCCATTCCAATAGTTGCTTGGTAGCTATTGTTATAAGAGAACTCAGTGAGATGAAAATGTTTCTCCCAACTTCCTTGAAAGTCTAAAGCACAAGCTCGAAGCATATCTTCCACTATTTGAATTGTCCGCTCTGTTTGACCATCTGTCTGTGGGTGAAAAGCGGTACAAAAATCAAGTCTAGTGCCTAAAGCCTTATGCAAACTTTTCCAAAATTTAGATGTAAACTTTGGATCTCGACAGACACTATAGAGATAAGTATACCATGAAGTCGAACTATCTCCCTGACATAAATTTAAGCCCATCTTTTTGCTGTATAGGTAGACTTCCCAGGTAAAAAGTGAGCTGACTTTATTAGATGGTCAACGATAACCCACACAGTCTCAAGTCCCAACTGTGTCTTAGGCAATCCAGTCACAAAGTCCATTGAGATTTCTTCCCATTTCCACTTAGGTATATTCAATGGTTGAAGGGGTCCTGGTGGTCTCTGATGTTCAATCTTCACTTGTTGACACATTAGACAATGGTTAACAAAACTGGCAACATCTCGCTTCATTCCTATCCACCAATATGTTTTTCGAAGGTCTTGGTACATCTTTTTGCTCCCAAGGTGAACTAAATATGGAGTACTATGTGCTTACGTCATAATCTCCTTCTTAATAACTGGGTCACTAGGAACACAAAGATGATCACCCATCCACAAAACTCTATCACTTGTTACTGAAAACTCAGATTGTTTACCTTTTTTAACATCAACCATAATTCTTTTCAAAGTTGGGTCAAGAAATTGAGCTTGCTTGATCTTACTAATCAACGATGGTTCAATCACCAAATTGGACAACAAAGACGTTACGTTCTTCAGAGTCACATCAATTTCCAACTTTTCGAAATCCTTGATCAATTGCTTTTGAGTTGTGAGTAAAGGTGCTGAATATGAAGACTTTCTACTCAAGGCATCAACAACTACGTTAGCCTTACCATGATGGTAACTAATAGTACAATCATAATCTTTAACTAACTCCAACCAACGTCGCTGACGCATATTTAGTTCCTTCTGTGTGAAGAAATACTTTAGACTTTTGTCATTAGTAAAAATCTCACATCGAGCACCATATAAGTAGTGCCTTCAGATCTTTAGTGCAAACACAACTACAGCTAACTCTAAGTCATGGGTGGGGTAATTTTGTTCATGGTTCTTGAGTTGTCGTGAAGCATAAGCAATAACCTTGCCATTTTGCATGAGCACACAACCTAGACCATTTTTTGAAGCATTGCTATAAATCACAAATCTTGAGTCCCCACTAGGAACAGTTAAAACAGAAACAGTAACGAGTCTTTTCTTTAGTTCCTGAAAACTCTGCTCACATTCTTCTGACGACTGGAAACGTGCATTCTTTCTGGTTAGCTAAGTCAAAGGAGATGAAATTCTGGAGAAGCCTTCCACAAATCTTCTATAGTAACTAGCTAAACCGAGAAAACTTCGAACTTCTCTAATGTTAATAGGTCGTGGGCAACACATAACTGCTTCAACTTTGCTTGGAGCTACAGAAATTCCCTTTTTAGACACTACGTGCCCTAAGAAGGCAATTCTCTTTAGCCAAAATTCACATTTCTTAAACTTTTCATATAATATCTTTTCTCTTAACACTTCCAATGTTTTTCTTAGGTGTAACTCATGTTCTAGATTCGTCTTGGAATAAACTAGGATGTCATCAATAAAGACAATGACAAACTTATCCAAGAAATCACTAAACACTCTGTTCATCAAATCCATAAAGGCGGCGGGAGCATTAGTTAGTCCAAAAGGCATTACCAACAACTCATAATGTCCATAACGTGTTCTGAATGCACTCTTCTGTATGTCACATTCTTTAATCCTCAGCTGGTGGTAGCTTGACCTCAAATCAATCTTTAAGAAAACAGTGGCACCTTGAAGCTGGTCAAATAAATCTTCAATTCGAGGGATTGGGTACTTGTTCTTTATAGTCACATGATTAAGCTCTTTATAATCAATGCATAGGCGAAGAGATCTATCCTTATTTTTAACAAAAAGGATCGGAGCACCCCAAGGAGAAACACTTGAGCTAATAAAACCTTTGTCCAATAACTCCTGGAGTTGTTCCTTAAGCTCTCGAAGTTCAGCAGGGGCCATTCGATAGGGTGCTTTGGATAAGGGTGTAGTTCTCGATACTAAATCAATAGATAATTTTATCTCTCTATCAGGAGGCAACCCCAATAAATCTTCTGGAAAGACATTAGTGAAATCGCGCACTACAAGTATTTGCTCAATCAGCTTACCTGTCTTCTCAATATTGACTACACTAGCTAAGTACCCCCAACAGCCATTCTCAATTAGCTTCGATGCTTTAAGTTATGATATAATCTTTGGAGGAGGGTGCACCTTCATTCCCTTAAAACGAAACTTTGGTTGGTCTGGAGGGGCAAACAAAACCTTTTTTTCATGGCAAAGAATGTTTGCATGATGTACTGACAACCAATCCATTCCCAATATCGCATCAAAATCAATCATCTCAAAATGTATTAAATCAGCAATCAAATTTCTATCAGTAATACTCAACTGACAAGACTTAGCTACCTTATCAGTTCGTAACACATTTCCAGAAGGAGTAGATACCTTAAGTACATATTTCAAATCCACAGGTACTAACCCAAACTCTTTAACAAAAGCAGCAAATATGAAAGAATGCGTTGAACCAGAGTCAATCAGCATAAAAGCAGTAATTCCAGTTATGAGAATGGTACCTAACACACGTTAGGCGCATCATCAGCCTCCTACTTAGTCATGGCAAAAACTTTGCCTTACATTTTTTGTTTCTTATCTTGAATTCTCATAGCATCACTCTTCTGACTCGAAGGACAATTATTGATGAAATGTCCTACCTTTCCACATCGAAAACAAGCCCTCGACATTTCGTAGCACGTCCCTAAATGTTTCTTTCCACACATATTGCACTCTGCCAACTGCCCACTAGTGCTTAGACCTACCTTCTTCTGTGGTTGGCTTGAACCTTCTCCAACATAAAACTTTCTTTTGGAACTTTCTTCGTTGGTTGAAGGCTTGATGAGTTCAGCATCTTGTGACAAAATGTGTGCAATCTGCAACACATCAGCATAGGTATTAAGCCTGAAAGCAACAACATGCTTTCTTAATTTTTGTCTCAAGCGTCTTTCGAACTGTCTTGCTTTCCTCCAATCAGTGTCTACCAAATGAGGGGCATATTACTAAAGTTCATCAAATTTTCTCTCATACTCCAACAAACATAGTCTTCCTTGCTCCAACTTTATGAACTCAGCCTCTTTATCCTATCTAGCAGTGGGGGGAAAGAACTTCTCAAGGAAGAGTTCCTTGAACCTTTCCCAGCTCAAAGGGTTCTGCGCCACATTCCATGTTCTACGGGTTAAGTTCCACCACTTGTTCGCTCCTCTCTTCAGCATGTAAGCAGCATAAGCCACCTTTTGTCGATCGTTGCATTCCATGAAATCAAAATTTTTCTCGACTTCCTTGATCCATTCATCTTCAACGATTGGGTCTGTGTTTATACCATCAAAAGTGGGTGGTTGAAGCTTCCGAAATTGCTCCACCACACGATTGATTCCATCATTGGTAGGAGCATGCATGTTAGTTCTTGGGCTTCGCGGAATGTTGATGTTTTGATCTTGTTGTTCTTCAACATTGCTACCTCTACGATTAATTCGCTCTTCAAGGTGGCATTGTTCTACAAAGCATCAACTAACCAACTTTTAGGAGCCAAAAACAAAAATAATAATAATAATAATAACAATATGGTGACTAACACCTAGAGACATAAAAATCTCTACTTAACAAACAAACCTAATGTTCTGGCATGAACTTTCATTCTAACGAAACACTACGAAAATTTTAAAGTCTACAGAACCTTAAGCCATTGCTCTGATACCAACTGTAACAACCTGTATTTTCCAATACGGTCGTTCTAATGGTAAATGTAGAAGCAATTAAACAGATACTAAAAAGTAGGAAATCAAACGTAAAATACTTCCACTTAACTGAAAAACATAGCTTTAAAAAAAATAAAGCCAAATCCAATACTTAAAAAAAAAAAAAAAAAAACCAACTAGAATAACTTTGAACATACGGCAAGTCCAACAAAAACCCAAATGCGAAAAACCTAAAGACAAAAGATAACTCCCCAATAGTTTTGCCATAACGCTAGACCTCAATCATTGTCAGAACTATCACCTGCTCCTTCATCTGAAAACATTTTAGGAAAACAAAAACGAGTACAAAAATACTCAATAAACAATCTCAACATCGAGTTCAGAAATTCATTTTCTTCAAAACAAAAACATAGAAATTCAGTTTAACAAATCATTTCAACAGTTGAATCAAAAGTCAAATATTCATTCGGTCATTTTATTTTAAAACAATCATAAACAAAATACTAATATCCTTGCAAAAATTTTAATACAACTATTAAAACGTTCAGTCAAAACTTTCGAAAAACAAAAAACTTTCAATTGAACGGTACTTTCATTTAACCAAACTTTCAAATATCGAAACTTTCAATCAATCATTACTTTCAAATATCAGAGTGGGAATATGCATTATTTGGGTAGCCTTCATAACATATATGATGGTTACCCGTTGGTAACACCAATCAATCAATCAGAACATTCAATTTGAGTTGTCGATAAAAATCGACCTGAACATTCAAATCAATTACTTAAGTGTGAGGTCATGTGAGTGAAACACACATATGAATCTTTATTCCAAAGGAATGCCAAACCACAAACTGTGCCTTCCCACAAATAAGCTTCAATTAGTCAGAGATGTCGATAAAATTGACCAGAACAATCAATATAATTACTTAAGTGTTAGGCCACATGAGTGAATAACACACACGTGAATATTTATTCCAAAGGAATGCCAAACCACAAATGTGTCTTCTCACAAATAAGCCAGAACAATTCCATCAATTCCAATTTAGGCTACTACCACAAATAAGCAAAGCATTCCCAAAACATAAAATTTGGCATATCCGGATAGCCCTTATCAAAACAATAAAAAATTATTTCGTAAACATTTGAAACAAAACATGTAGTTTCAACTAACAATTTCAATAAAGATTTATCAAATCAACCATTCAAACTCAGAACCAAAACAAACTTACTTTCACTTTAAAATCAATCAAAATACATTTATTTCAAATTATCCAATATGGAAAAAATACTTTCAAATAGTAAAACACTTCAAAGCATATAAAACAACTTCGACCAATTTCAAATCATACAAAACATTCTTTCAAACATTTGTCAAATAAACAATATTAAAAACATAATTGTACCAAAATTGCTATTTTGGAAGAGATGTGGAAATTACTTACCTCGATCGATAATCCTACAATTCTCAATCTCAATTTCAATTTTCCACAATACCAACTCCTTGAACTAAGGTCAATCTTCTAGAAGCCTAAACATATCCAATACTTCATTGATCAGAAACCAAAATTCTATAGAAGCCTAAACATATCCAATACTTCATTGATCAGAAACCAAAATTCTATCTTAAAGGTCTAAAAGCATATCTAAAATATAGACAATCTTATCTACCCAATTTTTTCCCATTCAAAACAATTTTCTGCATAAAAAGTTAGGAAAAAATAGAAAAAAACAACAATGAAAATTGGGTTAAAAACACTTTAAAATCCAATTAAAAACGTATTAAAATCGATAAAATCAATGTTTTTTAATACGTAATAAAATACCAAACAATTCTTCACTTTTAAAATTTTTAAACCTTTAAAACTATCATAAATTATGGACAAATAACCCAGAAAAATTTCTGCTCATAAAACAAAACTTTCCAAGATTTTACATCAAAATAATCAAGATTTGTCACTTTTTAACCCTAAAAAACATATCTGAAATGCTTGATAAAACTGCTGTAAAAAACATGAAAACTGCAATTTTCATGTAAAAGTCAAAACTATCCATTATACTTTAAAATGCAATCATTTGGTAAACTTTTGGTGCAAAAAGAATCTAAAATACACTTAAAACAATCCCAATTTTTAAAAAATTCAAAGCTGAAAGATTTTGGAAAATCTTCCGTTATCAAAACCTTTAATTTAATCTAAAAGACCTAATTAGAAAAACTTTGATAAAAATTAAGCAAATAAAAACTAAAAACTTTTTAGAGCAAAAGATTTCAAGAATATTTTCTTTCTAACAATCAAGAACGAAGCGAAAAAGAAATCAAAATCCAAAACCTTGCAAGAAAACTTCAATAATCAAGAAAAGAAAAGAAATCACTAAGAGCAAAAAAGAAAACTTACTGACTTCCTTGTTTGGAGAAGAAGGTCCAGAACGTTTCTTATTTTCTCTCTCTCTCTCTTTTTTTTTTTTTTTTTTGCTGTCAAAATTTTTGATAAAAAATGTTAGGGCTTAAGAGACCATTTTTAAAAGAACTCTAATCAAAACTCTTAAAAGATTATCTTCTCTTTTTTAAAAAGAAAAAGAAAATAAAGGTTTGTCTCCTAATTTAAAAAGAAGATACAATCCTAATTCAAAAAAGTTTTTAAAAAAAAATTCAATAAAACAAATAAAAATATAAACATATAAAATAAAATAAAATAAAAATTCTTTTTTTTTTTCCGATTGTTACATTATAGTTTCAACAAAATAAACTTATATTATTACTCTAAATTTTAAAAACAAAAACAAAAGGATTATGGGATGATTCAAGGTTTGATTTGTTTATAGTTTTCCACGATTTTTACATAGTGACATTGTCATAGAAATTAATCTATAATTTTTTTTCTTAAAAAAATGATGGTATGATAGGTTATTGATAGTTGTATATATTGTATACTAGACAATGGTTAGAGTAAAGCATATTGCAAATCGAACTAGGTATATTTTATATAGAGGCAAATGTTTTATTAGGATAAAAATGCTGAAAAAAATATAATAATTGCAAAAGAAAGGACAAGGAGATGAGGAATTCATTGGGACACAAATAATCTCATACATATATGTATTATATATACTCCTACTGTAACGACCCCAAAACTTAAACTAAGATAGGGGACATTACTAAATTTATAACCATTAAGCTGCAGGAATTTCGGCAGCATAACGACATAACTATGATTTACCCAAAAATTTCCTAGTACCTGTTAGACAATAATTCGCACTTCCATAACCAGATAACCAAATAGTCATCCCAAACTCCAATCAGATAACTACTAAAAGTTCAGGACCCCTCGAGAACTCGAAATGAAATCAACAAAACTTCCTAAGTCTTCTCCAATACAACACAAAAATGTTTAATCAAGAAGAAAACAAGGAAACCTAGCAAACTTATTACAAGTTCCGTTGCAAAAGTAAATTACCAAAAAAAAAACTCAACTCTACTGAGAGGAATGTAATCCACTAATAACTCTCCAACCTCGTAAAGTAAGCCTCACAACCTATGTTTCAAACTATCTAATAAGTTTAATAGTCCATTCCAAAGAGGAAAAGAACAACAATACTTAAACCATAATCTCAAGACAATTATAACTATACTTCAATCGCACTAAATGCAACGAGATGACTACTTTAAGGATAAATATCCAACTATGATCTTTCTCCTTAAATGCCTCCTTTTCAGCATCACCAGGGTCGTAGCATACGTCATCACCTGCCAAACCTGGTAGTGAGTCAGTACATAACACGTACTGGTAAGTAGTTCACACTTGAAGGGCCACCAAACAGCATACAAAGCAAAACAACATGCTTACAAATATCATGCTTTCCTTCACAACCTAGACATACAACTCACACAAACATTACATGCAACATGCTTAAGTCACTGAGTTATACTCACAAATGTACCTTGTTTATCTCATGCATATGGAATCACTACCCAAGCTCAACATACTCACTCAAACGTCACTGAGTCACTCAAACCACTCATGTTTAGCCCTCACAAGCTACCTGAGACTAATCCTTTCGAGACACGCCGACCCCTAACCATTTTTACCCAGGGCCTCAACGACTCTGTACGGTGCTCAGCGTTCGACCCTTGACCATTTTCACCCAAGGCCTCGAACTGTGCATCGCTCCCTTGACCATTTTTATCCAAGGCAAACGATGACTTAACCACGTCGACCCTTGACCATTTTTACTCAAGGTCTTGATGTTTCTCTGAACTCAACGGTGACATACTACCCCTCGACCATTTTTACTCGAGGCACACTAGTATTCACTCCATTTTCTTTTATCTCATACAAGGTTCCCTAACCTCACTCATTCTTACTAGAATGCATGAATCCTACGCATCATGCTTTTAGTTCATGATTATGCCAAACTACACAACAACCATAACATGCTTTCGCTACCAATGCCAATGACTCATTATGCATCGCTAGATTAATCGAACTCAACATGGTAAGATGTTTATCACAAGGGAAACATCACGACATGAGGTTACCAACTCATCGTAGCATACTAAACATACTCAAAGTCACCAAACTATTCAATGCAATAAGATATTCATAAGTAAGCAATTAGAACACACAACATGCTAACAAACAACAATCAAAACCCAACCGGTAGAATTCTACCTACTACGTTCCTAGGATATTCCAAGATATTCCTAAAGAGAACTTTGAGCCTTACTCAAATACTCCAAATTAAGCCCAATCTACGAAAGCAAGTTTACAAGAATTAGAAATTAATCTAACACATCTTATTTTAGTTCGAAGAATTTAAAGACTTGCTGAAACTTATTGGAACTTACTGAACTACTCCAAACGAGCTCGAATTACTATTGGTTGGTGTTCGAGAGTGTTCGAATCAACCTAAAACTGCAACGTAAGGTTCCTACATGTTAAGACCTAAGCCATAACA
Source organism: Trichosanthes truncata (assembly GCA_033996785.1). Classification (NCBI taxonomy): domain Eukaryota; kingdom Viridiplantae; phylum Streptophyta; class Magnoliopsida; order Cucurbitales; family Cucurbitaceae; genus Trichosanthes; species Trichosanthes truncata. The sequence goes on along the minus strand of JAWPNB010000002.1, from coordinate 51,206,313 downwards.
CTTAAAGTGATTTGCGAAAAGTCCAAAACATAATAAAACTTACCCAATAGTGCAAAACTGACTGAAACTCTATTGTAAATCTCGTTTTTTGATAGTAAATGGCTTCGAATGTGGACCATTCAGAGTCCAAACAAGCTAAAATCGAAAATAAGAGATGCTTAAGGCATCGGTAATCCAAAACTAAAGTCGATTAAGCATGGGTGAGAGACAAACCTCATCAAACAAGAAGGAATTCGAGTGAGTCTGCTGTAAATCCCGTTTTTGACAGTAAACTGCTTCAAATGTGGGTTGTTTGAGTCCAAACAAGATAAAATTACAAATCAAAGGTACTTAGGGTATGGGTAATCCAAAAATAACGTCGATTAAGCATGGTTGAGAGACAAACCTCGTCAAACAAGAAGAAATTCGAGTAAGTCTGTTGTAAATCCCATTTTTGACAGTAAACTGCTTCAAATATGGGTTGTGTTGAGTCCAAACAAGATAAAATTATAAATCAAAGGTACTTAGGGTATGGGTAATCCAAAAATAATGTCGATTGGGCATGGATATGCAACATACCTCGTCGAAACGAAGGAGAACGCGTGGGTTTCTCGTTGCCGGCCTCTAGATGCCGGCCTTTCGCACTGCCATCGTCCGGGGTACTGGGCTGTTGTGCTTTGTCATTGGAAGGGCTGCCAGAGAAGGGATTTCACAAAGGAGGGGTGGCTGGTTGAGGTTTCACGAAAAGGAGATGGGGGAGAGGTTGTTGACGTGAAGGAGGAGGAAGAAGAAGGAAAATTGGGGATTAGGGCTATTTTCTTTTCTTTTTTTTTTTCTTGCTTAAAAATAAAAGTAAAAGAAAGAAAAAAAAAATCCTTCTTTCATACTTAACAAAAAGGCCCATTATCTAAAACAAAATAAAAGATTTAGGATCAAATCTTGAGGTAAAAGTGAGTTTCCAAAGATTAAGAGATTTGATCTAATTCGAAATTCTTTATCTAAAGTTATAAAAACTCAATTACTTAAATCTACCCACTAAATTCTGATACTCTTCGAGTCGACTTTAAACAAAGAATTTAAACGTGCACCACAAATACAAACATAAGATGGAAATTAATTGTATCTGTAATTGCAGGGCGTCACATTGTGTGTTGGTTTAACTTATCTATATATTTCTATTTTACTAGAATAAACAATGTATATTTTATATATAGTTAGTTATATATTATATATAAAGTATGAGTATTTAATCGCATGTAGTACAACTATTAGGTCTGAATTTATCCTATCCTAATTGCAAATTACTTAATACTAAGTTTATTAAAAAGAAAGAGAAAGCTAGATGATAAAAGTGCAATGGTATGTATAAATAATATATCAATGTATATACATGTTGTGAGTGTCTTATTTTACATGGGAATATACATGTAATATACATGTGTATGTATAATATATATGCATATTTTGTAGCTAAGAGTGACAATATTTTGTAGCTAAGAGTGACAAATTTGTTTAGAAGGAAGCAAAATAAGGTGAAAGATATGAAATTTGTTAATCCAAAGACAACCAATTGAAAACGACCGAACGTAGAGTTGTCATGCCGTCAAAGATATTGAGATCGCCCTTCACTTCGAAGTTTAGTTTTGCAGAGTGAGTCAACGTTCAATCTTTTTTATCCCAGATGTAGCAATGTGGATATGGTGGTGGGCTTTTGCATGACCATTAAATTCTTCCATCCTGTCTTCAAACCCACATCCTAAAATCACCATTGTAGTTTCTTTCTTAAATTTTATATTTTCTAACAACATTAGAATTTTTTTTGTAAAGATATATGATTGACTATTGACTATTGATTTATATTTTTAATGGAGTTTATTTTAACTATGGATATGATCCAGTTTTTATGAATGGAGTACTTATTTATAGGATCGGGTTTACATTGAAGTTTATAGTACAAATGAATGCATGTATATATCATATTACCTTACATATGTACATATGAGACATTTATATTACAAATACTTTTCATATATACATGTAACATATGAATATAATATAAATACATATGAGATATATATGTGTGAAATTATAAAGACTCAACATTAATTTTTTGTATGATATAAAAATATGAGGTACATATTACATAATAATTACAATAAAACACTATTGAATTAATGAATTGAAGGAAGATATTACGTAATAGTCATAATAAACAATATTAGTTTAAGACTCAACATAACTTTTTCTTTATGATATAAAAAATATGAGGTATATATTATGTAACCTGAAAATAATGAATACAAATAAGAAGAATAAATGGACGAAGAATACAAATAAATGGAGAGAAAAAGTGAAGTAGAAACTTGAAGAAGATGTAAGAAGACGATGCAATTTATGGTGGATTAGATTTTGTAAAAAAAAAAAAAAGATGGAATGATTATTTAAAAAGAAAAATTAATAGGCCAAAAATGTTAAATTGTGTATTAATGATGAAATATTATGTGCAAAAAAAACAATCAAAATGAGAAAAATCTTCTTTTAAATTAGATCTATAATAAATGTCATGTATCTTAAAAAATGACTCAAGAAGAGAATCATTTTTGGACTATTTTGTCCAAACTCTTATTATATAATACTTAAATTGTCCTTACTTCATATTTTTAAAAAATATATATTAATTAAATTAAATACCAACTCTCCAAATTCTTTCTTGTTGAGTTTCATTTCTCTCTCCCCCTATCTAGAGATGTCCATTTAACCCGTGGGGCCGGGGCCCCGTGGGACCAGCCTTGAACGGGGCGGGGAATCCTCGATTACGCGGGGAATGGGAGAGGAAGCGGGAGATTTTTTCCCCCGTTGGCTAAACGGGGACGGGTAATATATTCCTCGTCCCCGCCCCGCCTCGATTAGTAATATATATATATATATATATTAATTATTACCTATAAATAGAATTTTTTTTTAAAAAAAAAAAACTATAGTAGGAATTAGTTTAAGATTGTTTCGTTATAAAAAAAAAATTTAAAGACTATGTTGTAATATTGAAATTTGAATTTTTAGAAATTAAGTTGTTTCGACATTATAATATTTTTATTTATGGTATATTATTGTTTTTATTAGGAAATTTTATAACATTTTCTTTAAATAGAATTATATTGAAAATTATTCATTTAGAAATAATTTTTATTATGGTTGAGAATAAATTTTAAAAAAAAAGATAAAAAAAAGAAGAACGAGGAAAAATTCCCAGCGGGGAACCCAATCCCCGCGAATTCCCAGTAGGGAATCCCCGCCTCAATCCCTGCAAAATTAAATGGAGAATTTCGCGGGGATGGAGAATGAAATGGCGGGCAGGGACGGGGACGGGGAATCCATTCCCCGACCCCGCCCCACTTCCTCGTCCCCGTCCCCGCCCTGTGGACATCTCTACCTATCTCTTCTCCCCCTCCTCACTCACGAAAATTCTAACCAAATTCTACTAAATTCCACTTTCTCTCTTCATTAAAACACACACCCCACCAATTGAAATTAAACCACTTAAAGACATATTATAAATCACACATTATTTTCAAATAATAATAATAATAATAACTCGCACACTCACATAAAATAACTCCATTTAACTCTCTACCTTAAATTCTCTCTATCATTTCAATGTAAGGAAATAAGATACTTTTGAGGGAAAGAATGAAAGAGATTTTAATTTTAATTTTTTGAAAAAAATAACTAATTAAAACCCACCCCACCACTACTTAAACCCCACTTAAAAGACATTAAAACTCACACTCCCTCATGTAAATTATAACCTCAATATGGTCTTTCTCCAGCTTTCCATCTTCCTCAAGTTTTTAACTACATACTTTTCATTTGCTCACTTCATCACTATAAGTATGGACATTTTCTAGGTTAGAACCAAATAGCGTTCATCAATTTCTCTAGATTCTCTATTCAATTTACAACTTTATTATTTCTATTGCAATTGATATAACATTATGTCTTTAGAAGTTTATATCTTTTGGTTCTGTTTTAAAAGGAATGAATTATAAAAATCATGGTAATTTGTAGATGAACAATAGATCAAACATATACAAACCATCAAGATCCACTACAAATATCGGATTCTTTTCTGATTCATGAAGAGGTTTTTCTCCTAAAAGAATTAAGAGGTATTATTTGTTCATAATATATTACTTTTGTTTTAATTTTTTTTTATGGATTTTAGAGTATCAAATTTCAAAAAATTTTAAAAAATGTTCATAGTGCTTTTCTCTTTTTCATGCACTGATTAGTTGTATCTCCAAGGCGAAAAAAAAAGATAGTAAACATGTATTATATATCTAATTCGTCATCAAACTATAATTCATAAAAAATGTCTCAAATATTATATCTATTACTCTACAGTTTGGAGATTTGTAAACTAATGTATTATGTTTTCTTTTTAGGTTTGATTTATGTTGGAGACAATATGTGTATTAATGTATTCAAAGTTCATTTGTTTAAGGTTCATTTTCTCATGTGCTGGAAATTCTAAGAATCTTGAAATTAATTGAAGGAATACTTATTAAATGAGATGATGCAGGGTGTGAATGATTTGTGTTCATATGTTTGAAATTCATGGAGTGTTGGATGTTCAACAAATAGAACAACAATTTATTGGGTTGTATATATTTCTTCATAAATTGGAACTTGAGACAATGTGTTAAAAAAAAAACCAAAAATTTGGACAAAGAAGATACCATATAGAGACACTCAATCAATAGAAGGTTTCAACCTCAATCTAATGCAATAATTTTGAAAATAATTCTAAAAGAATTCAAAAATCTATGAAAACTTTATATTGTATATTCTTTAAAAATATCTTATATTTTTAATGTTCCATAACACTCTAATTACAAGAAAATGCAAATAATTTTTTTAATAAATCCTGAAACTTTTAATTAAAAAAGATCCTAAAATACTAATTAATAAATGAATGGAATGAATTAGTCTAAATTTGTTAACTAATATTAATTAAAAATAATCAAATATGTCATATATTGTGACAATATTTTGGGTGCTCACTCTCTTTCAATTAGAACCATTTCATTTTTAGAAGAAAAAAAAAGAGACTATTTTCTTTAATAATCAAACATTTAGGGTGTTATCTAAGTCATTTCAACTTCAACTCCTTTTCAATAAAGTAAATAATGAGAATAATTCTTTGGTTGCTCTCTCTTAATTATAATGTTATAACATCTTTTTAAGAAAATCTATCTTTCAATAAAGTGAGATGTCAATAAGAAAATAACTTACAATAAATAAATAAATAAATAAATAAATAAATAAATAAATATATATATATATATATATATATATAGCACAACAATTTCAACTTGTTCTTCATATATAATTAAACAAAAAAAAATGTTAAACCTTTTTACTCACTTTAGGATTAATTCCAATATTGTAAATACAAAAAAAAAACAAAAATATAGTGTTCAATCATTTATCCATTATCTTTATCTTCCCTCTCTAATATATCTTTTATTTTCTCATATAATTGTTCTTAATCAACCATTATGGATTTTAAATTTCATTATGACTTTTCATTTCTTAGTGATGGAACTATAGGTGCATCAATAACAAATTTTTAATAATAATAAACAAAAGTTTACTCAATATATTAATAGTTAATTAATTTAGTTTTACAAATAGTATTAACTATTATGTCTAATAACTTTTTCACCAATTTAAACATAATTCAAATGGTTAGTCTATATTTTTATAAATATTTAATGACAAAATTGTAATTCATAATTATATTGTTATGTTAAATTATATAATAATGTAATTTTATACTATTAAAATTAAATTTTAAAATAGAAAAACCATGTGCAATGCATGTGTGAGAAATCTAGTCTAATAAAACATGGTTAGATTAAACCACATACATCAATTTTCAAAATATGTTACTTGAAATGTACATTTGAATTAGTATATACATATATTTATGTAAATTGTCAAAATAAAAAAACTTATATATCATTGGACCAAATAAGATCAAAGCGTCCATATATGCATATAATTTTAGTTTGTACATTACATCAACTTTTACACAAAGCTATAAGTATAATGGTAGAATAATATATCATATGTTTAGCCATTAACCCAACAAAAGTCCCATATGAATCTATTGGTTGTAAATAGTAGGCTCCTTGGCTCCTCTAGGTTCTTGCAAGACCTAACCAATTAAACAATATCTAATTACAATTAACAAATTTTAAAGTCGTAATCAATTGTAGTATTTATGATTTCTAAAAATGGTACCACACTTATTAAAGTAGATGAGTAGTTCCCTTAAGTGCTGATTTCCAGACTTGAACAATGGGGCCCCACCCTCTCACTGGCCCGAGAAAAACTTAGTTTATAATTAGATTATAAACATATTGTTCATTAGAGGATCAGTGGTACTTCAGGTGCAAGATGTAATTATAAGGGCAAAATGGACTTTTGACCTAGCTGTAATGACGAACAACTCGTGAAAGATCGACTTACATGTAATGATTATATCTATGGACACAACTTGTCTTACAGTGCATAAGAGTGCAACTCTAGCTCTATAGTGGAGTGACCTAGAGTTAATGAATGAAAATTAATTAATTAAAGAGTTTAATTAGTTGATTTTGTATCATTGGAGCTTATAATCTGTGGGTCCATAAGGTCCCTTTGCTAGCTTATAGTAACACTAAAAGATCAATTTAGTTGAAATAAAATTTTGAAATGTTCAAATTAATATTTAATATATTAGATATATTAAATATATAAGAGGAAAATATATTTATTGTATTTGATACATTAAATATTAAAATAATTAATGTATATTAGATACATTAAATAAAAGATATTTATAGAATTTGAATAAGATTCAAATAAATAAATATCATAGGAGATTTGAATGAGATTCAAATAAATATAAGATATATTTTAATATATTAGATATTAAAATATAATATTTTAATAATGGCAAAAATGTTCCCTTGGTCTCTATAAATAGGACCCTTGGGTTGAGCCATTAGACACGACACATATCTCCTCAATAGAAAATTAGAAAATTCTCTCTAGACCTCTTCCTCTCAAATCCCTTGTGGATTTTATTTCAAGAGACTCCCACAAGCCTTGGTCCTGTGTTCGAGTCATAGTCATGAAGATTTCATGGAGGAGATAAAGATCCATAAAAAATATCTCCATATTTACTCCAAGTAAGTTTGCTTAATCTTATTTTTTCAGTTTAATTTTAAATAAAATCAAAGACAATCCAATGCTTCCGCTGTGCAGTGAAATGTTCATTCCTTCATAAACTATATGTCTATGGCTAATACGAACTTAGTTTCATGAAAACACAACCCTTGGTCTTAGAAGTTTTGCCCTATGTATAGGGTAAAAAACAAGTGCTTCGGTGTAAGCCCTTTCCTCTATTTATTTTTATGAATATGTAATCTCATTTAACCCTTCCAGTATTAAACTCCATCTTTGTATGTTCACGGTGATCAAACTAGATTCACAAAAAGAATGATAATCAATAAAAGCAAACAATGTTATGGAATAAAGCAAAGTTACTTTTACATTTTAGGCCAAGCTTCCAATCCTCAGGGCATCCACATATCCGAATCCCAAGGATGGAATTAGCCCGTGATGGAGAAAATAAATAAGAAAACATTAAAAGGAAGAAAACACATACTGCTTTAAAAAGAAGGAAAAACAAAAACTGGAAAATAAATATATAGTGAACTTAAAGTTGAAGAACGTTGTGAAGAAAGAGTATTGAACTTTATTAAAATCAAACTTGATGTAAGGTAAAGAACTACAATAATGAAGGACGAAGACTAGAAGTAAATTGAATTTAGAAGAACAAAAGTTAAAGTACTGGAAACTAAAACATAAACTAAACTTGCGATACAAAGGAAAAGTCAAACTTCAAGGAGAGAACTATCACTGCTTCAATCGATATAAACCCAACCTTTTCAAGGAGAGTAAGATCTTCAAAACCCTAGACTTTCGACAGGGTTGGATTGAAGTTTGGGTGGCGTTTCTTCTCCTTTAAGTGGAGAAAACAGAAAACTAAAAGTGAAGAAAAGAATGGGTCTTTAATCGATTATGGCCAATCATGGACTGCTCTTTCATGGGTTGAATCTTCATATTTATAGCCTTCAAATACTAGGGTTTGGATTATTAAGGCAAGAATCGAATCTTTATTAGCTTGATACGTGGAGAATATCTACAAATATCAGCATAAAATCGAGCTTCCAAATTTTTCCCTTATTTTTCAGAATTATGTCTCCCAGGTAAAATAGCAGTTGCAATCGGAGTCGCAATTCTAGCAATTTAGAGTCAATTTTCAAAACTCATAAAAAATCAACTTTTTTCCTCTTATTTCCTATTTCTTAGCTCAAAACAACTCGTTACCTAATTTTGGCTATTTTTTCATTAATTTGCTATATTTATTAGACATAAAAGCATGCATTTGTGCAAATAGATTAAGTAAAAAGGGCTAGAAATATGTAAAATATCAGCATTATCAACTATTTAGCTTTTGAGCAAAATTTGAGCTTATATTGATTGCTTTGCATGTTGGTTGAGTCCTTGAGCACTTGAGCTCAAACTTTTAATTGATGTGTTGAGCATGTTATTTTTGAGAAATTATGAGTTTAAATTGTTGATGAGTTGGTAGCATGATGCACGATTAGAACATTCAAAGATATGTTTTCTATAACTTGATATTTGCACTTTTTTGAATTTGAGAATGTGTTCTAGTTTAAGCATAATTAAAAAAAAATTCTTGAATTTCTTGTGTGTTTTTAAGCACATCTAGCTTATCCATTAGGTAGTCTTGCAGGCCTAGGATAATGTTATGAGTATAGATGTTCGTTGTCACCTCGATAGGCTTAAGGCTACTTTGGAGGCATCCTTGCATGATAGCTTGTAATGCATTACTTAGGGAGAAAAGTGTGTTATAGGCTTGCAAGAAAAAGAAAAGAAAAAGAATATGTTTGTGAGCTTTAAAAGAATATCATTTTTGTGAAAAGAAAAAAGAAAAAAAAAAGAAAGAAGAAAATAAACTTGTAATGTGTTTAGTAAATCAGAGGTAAAAAGAGAGCTGCCATTTTCGTGATCAGCGATAACATGAAATTATGCTATCTTATTTCCTATTATTTTGGCTAGTTTTGCCATGATTTTGTGTGTTTTGATCCTTATTTGTGTTTAATTTGTAGAAACCGAGCTAAAGAGAAAAATCAGAATGTTCGAGGGTATGGTCATTTTGGAGCTATTTTGAGCCAATTTGGAGAGTCAATAAGAGAAGAGATGAAGAAGTTAGCATTTGGGGCCGAGAAGACGGTGTTGTAATGCTTGAAATGGCATTGCAATGCCCAATTGTATTGTGCAACCCCGAGAGCTAGCATTGCAACGCTGCCCTGTGACGTTGCAACGCTAGAAACACGCTGATGTGAAGATTTTCGTCCGTAGCGTTGCAATGTTGTCTCGATAGATACTATTTATTCATCGCTTCATCTTCGTCCAAGGGGAGGCCATTTTGATAGGGAAAGCCATAATCTCGATTTAAAGCTATTCTTGAGAGTTTTGGGGAGGATTTGTGAGCGTTTTGGAGCGGAATTGAAGACCTTGGAGCTTGGTTTCTAGATTGATCACCTTGGGAATGTGGGATCGTCCTTCGTTTGCACTTTCTTTTCCTTTTTTTTTTTTCATTTATAGTTATTCCAGTAGGCTGTAGTTAGGAATTTTTTATTTGTATTTGATAAACATGTTTAGTTAATTCCTAAATTCTATGGGTTGTTGTAGTTTTTGACCATTGCACTTAATTTGCTTCTTTAAGTAGTGATTGTGCTTGATTAAGTGTTTTTATTCATTTATGCATTGGGTTCTTAATGCCTTTAACAAAGCAAGGAATATGGGTTAAATGATCATTAGTTTAATTGAGCTCGACAGAGTAGATTAAACTTAAAAAAACAGTGCATGACAATTAAATTCCCCTAAAGTGACATAGGGACAAAGAAAATTAATTGAGGTTTAAAATGAAGATTCGATAATGCCGGGTGAGGATTAATTAATGAGACGAACATGAGATTTAATTAACTACACCCGAGGTTTGGAGAAAACCGACAGGAGATTCCATAATTTTAGGCTTCTAGACTTATGAATCAAACACTTAGGTTTGCCTAATTTCTCCCTTAATTAAGTAAATTAAGGTCCAATAATGCAATTAACACCCATAGAATTACCTATCGACTTGTGTCTCCCATTTATTTGCTTTCTAGGATTAGAATTTATTTTCTTATCAACTCTTGTGTTCTATTCTCTAAATAAAGTAAAGTGAAACTATTCGCAGTACTTAATTGAATTAAAAACTAATCCCAGTGGATACGTTACTCTGTAGCAATACCATTTGATTATTACTTCGATCGCGTGCGCTTGCGTGTACACTGATCAATTAGTTAGACAACCTATTGAGCGAGTGCTCTAGGTAAGGGTCCCTATAATAGTTGTGCAAAAGCTAGTGCCTTTGGTGTTTTAAAGTGATGCAAGCTTAGCGTGGGAGAGTTTGTTTTTTAGGCACCTAGTAGTCTATTACCTTCTTGATTGTTTGGAAAGTTGAACAATTAGTTCTTAGGGATGAATATGAGGGTCCTATAAACCTACTCCTCACTTGTAAAGGCTATGCTAGGGAAGCTAAGCACATACACGTGCGAGAAATGATAGGAATTGTTTTAAATTTTCTCATTGATGGGCAGTGCATGTGTAGTGCTTCTTCTTTGTGCAAATGTTTAGCTATTTTGAGCATTGAGTTTAGAGTTGTGTGTTTGCTACCAAGGATTCATTTACTTACTGTTTTGTTTGCGTCTTACTTGAGGACAAACAAGATTTAGGTTGGGGTAATTTGATAGGACCAAAATAGTCCTATATTATTGTGCCTAATTCTTGTTACTTCATTAGTTTTTATGTGTTTTATTGTTCATTTTGTAGGAATTTGAGAAAGAGAAGTATTTTGGAGCGTTTGCATCTAATTGGGGATAATTCTACCCAATTTGAAGGTCATTTGAGCAACCGAGTGAAAACTAGAAGTGACATGAACATTTTGCCCCTGACGAGAGGGTCTCAATGTCACTGAGAGCATTAAGACGCTGATGCAAGACAGAAGCTTCAGATGCAAGATAGCGTCAAGATGCCATCGCAAGTATGTGTGCGCCAAGCCTTTCTCGACATTGCAGCGAGGCCCCTTGACGCTGGGTAGCGTATGAAAGGAATAATCTAATTAAACCCAAGCGGAAGTGTAGGAATCAGTTTGAGTTTATTTAGAATTAAATAATAATATTAGGGTTAAGCATAACATACCTTGAAAATATGGAGATTCTTTTGATGTTCTTGATCTCTTCCACAAGACCTTCTTAGCTATGGCTCGAACAAAGGACTAAAGAAGTTTGTGGGAACCTTCTTGAAAATAGTGAGAGAGGGAATGAGAGGAGAATTTTTAGAGTTATTTTCTCTTATTTGTGATGTCTACAATGGCTCACCCTTAGGGTCCTATTTATATTGGCTTAGGATAAATAATTAAATAATATATTTTAATATCTAATATATTAAAATATATTTATCTAACCGGTTTGAATCAAATTCAAACTTTTCCAAATTCTCTTATGGCATCTATTTCCTTATTTGAATATAATTTAAATTTAAGAAATATTTTTTTAATGTATCTTAATACATTAATCATTTATTTGATATTTAATGTATCATATACAATAAATATATTTTCCCTCATTTAATATATCACATATATAAAATTTTAATTTGAACATTTCAAAAAATTTCTCTCAACGAAATTGATTCTTATTTGTTCATATGAGCTAGCAATGGGATCTTATGAATCTATAGATTATAAGCTCCAATGATATAAAATCAATTAATTAAACTTTTTAATCAATTAATTTTCATTCATTAACTATAGTTCACTCCACTATAGACCTAGAGTTGCACTTTTATGCACTGTAGGACAAGTTGTGTCCATCAATCTAACCATTACATGTAAGTCGATCATTCACAAGTTGTTCGTAATTATAGCTGGGTCAAAGTCTGTTTTACCCCTATAATTACATATTATACCTTAAGTACCACTGATCCTCTAATGAACAATTTGTTTATGATCCAACCATAAACTAAGTCCCTCTAGGGCAAGTGAGAGGGTGGGGTCCCATTATTCAAGTCCTAAAATCAGCACTTGAGGGAACTACTCATCTACTCTCTTTATATGGGAATGAGTGAATTCCGTCTCGTAAATTATGTTCTCACTTCCCTATTTGGTCAAGTCCCCAAAATGGTACACTTATTAAATCGGCTACAAAAGTCATTCTCACCCATGCAAATCAAAGGAGAAGCCCTCATAGGCAGGAGTTCATAACCCACTCAGGAATAAGATCGATCGCATATGATCATCCTGTAAATATTAATCTTCTCAATTAATGGATTTATAAAGAGAGATTAAATATTTCGCAGTCCAATCGTATACAAACTCATTGTATAGGATATCCCCACTCACATGTCTCCACATGAATGATTTAGATCAAATCATTTGTAACAATTACAAAGTGGGACGTATCAATAGTGTTACCAGGATAAGAAATCTAATCTTACCCATATACTATAGACTCTTTAGGTTATTTCTTGAACACAATCCTCCTGTATGTCAACTACATATTGTTCAAGATTACAATAATAACCTTGGATTTTACACAATATTGGATAATGTTATACACAATGTAAAATAATAAATTATTTTATTAATAAAAGAGAAAATGTTTAATTACAAAAAACAAGCTTTAGGGCACAAATCCTAACAGCTCGACGCTACCGCGATTTGTATAAAAAATAATTTTTGCCCTTTAGGTCATTCATCTCCATTTTGGTCCTCCGTAATGAGACCACCTTAGTGTTTTTCTCTCTGTTTTTCATAGTGATAGCATGCATAAGTGTGCAATTTCTAGGCTTAGTTTTGCTATGATTGTGTTTGCTTTCATGTATTTTTATGTATATTTTGCAGAAACTGAGCAATTGGAGCAAAATCGGAGCATTGTGAACTATTTGGCGAATGTGGAGCATAATTGAGCTATATTTGAGAATCCAAGTGTTGAAGAGAAGGAACAAAGCTTGTGAGCCCGAGAGTATAGCATTACAACTCTACATCAGCAGCCCTTTAGCCTTGGAATGCAACAGGCACAACTTTGCAACGCTAGCCAAATTTGATTTTTTCGTTTTTTTGTAAAATTTGAGAGACATTGTTGTGATGTTGTGTCAATGTATAAAGGAAAAATTTTAGTTTCATGTAAGGAGAGTCGTTTTGAGAGACTAAAAACCTTAAACTCAATTCAAGCATTGTCTAAGGACTTAGAGGAGACCTTTGGAGAGCCAAGGAGGAGACTCAAAGCTCGAGATCATGGACATCGTGTTGGAAATGAGTGTTGGCACACGAACTAAGTTTATTCTCAATTTACTTTCCTTTTTTCTTGAATTTAGGAGTTTTTGTGGACTGTTTACATGTTGTAATTTTGTGTTAGGACACCATAGATGGTTGTACTTATGTAAGATTTGAGTGATTTTTTGTTTAGTTTATATATCAACATCTTTTATGCATGTCTTTTAATTGTCTTAACCTTTGGCCGTGGTTTTGTATGTTTAACTAAATTTAGCATGAGAAAGTCAGTTTAGTTAAAGAACACTAGATACATGACTAGGTTTAATCTATTGCATTAGAGTGAGTAGATTAATTCTAGAAACCTTAAGAAAATAATTTAATATGTTTAGTAATAGAAATAGACCGAGAGGTTGATTTGTTGCTATACATGAGTTCAATTGGGCGTGAGAGAATCAATTGATTATTTAGAAATTCTTGGCTTAGGATTTTTGGTATTAAATTAATTTATTAAAAAATTCAAGTTGGGCTTAATTTATTAATCAACCATTCATGTTTCTCAAAATTGGACTCCAACCACGTAAATAGTAGTTTAGGTTTTATTTGTATTTTTTATCACTTTAAAGTTTTGTTTCTCTAAATCAAATTGGGTATAATTAACTATGGTAGTTAATTAATCTAAGAACTCCAATTTCTATGATCGACCATGGCCACTATTATTGCAAATTTTTAGAGGTTCGATTTATAAATTTATCTGATAGAGCCTTCGACAAGCCCTTTATCACATAGTTTTAGGATAGTTTAGGTTGTTTTGATCAATTCTCAGTGTCGGGTTACATCGGTTCGAGTTTTGGCTAGACTTTCGACATCGTTTCGAGTTGTAAACATGGTATTTATGCAATTATTATGAGATTTTGAGTTATTTCTATATAATCCAGCATGTTTTATGGCTTTTAATTCTTATTTTAATCCTAGTTATCTCTTTGTTGATTAATTTGACAAATTAATTTATTTAGAGGTTTCTTACCTTTGCTAGAATCATTGTTGGTGTCCTCGGTCTATAGCTTAATTTTAGTATCAACAAACATGCAGCCACATCCATGTTTAGGAGTTACTTCACTTCACTCACTATTGTATGTGGTAGACTTTAGAATTAATTATCCCATACTAGTTTAATTCGGTGGACACGTCGAGTTAAATTGTTACGTTTCGACCTATTCCAAGCGCTTAACACTTTTAATTAGATAGTATGGAACATTCGCCCCCAGCTAGTTAGTTAGTTTAGAGTTGATTTAGGCATTGAAATCTTGACTTGTTTAGGGAAGGTTCCCATGGGATTCTGAGGAGTCCTGTTGGTCTTAAAACACTGGAATTTTCCTATTTGGTTAGTTTTCAAAGATTAATTATTGCATATGTTCTTGTTTATCCCGATTCAGTGCTCGAAGTGAGATTATTATCTTTATCATTTTTTATTTAGTCTTTCTGTCTGTCTTTTTAATGTTTTATCCCAAATCCCTCCCTAATTAGTGTCATTAAGAAGACCAATTAATAGAAATCAATTATTCGATTCTCTGTTGTTCCTCCTAGTCCACTATTAAGTACTACAAGTATTTAATTTTAGATCGATAATTATAAATGTATTTGATTGAACCTTCAACAAGCTCAACATCAGTTCCTAGAGCCTTTAGACGTGACAAGAAGAATCTATACCACATAACACAGTTCTAAGCCTTCAAAACTACAAACAGGTAAGTTATGTGCTCAAAAAAGTATAAGGGAATCACAATAATTTTTTTTTAAATTGGGTCTAAATCAAGAATACATTCTCAATAATCAACTATTGCTGATAAATGTTATCTAAAGCACATTCTAGGTTGTCCTAATAAAAAAAGATGCAACTAATTTGTCATACACATCATGCCAAAAACTTAATGCTCATGCTCAAGACAACTCAAAAACTCAACAAATAAATCCCCACCCCAACCTTAAATGATACATTGTCCTCAATGTATACTAAATAGAGTCTCAATCAAGAATCAACGAAAATGAGGAGAACAGAACACTCCCCTGATTTGTGTCTAGTCCATGGCTTGTGGTGCATCTTTTTCTTAGTTCCTCTTCTCCAGTGCAAACACCTACAAAAGAAAAAAAAAAGCTAAGTAATGGAAAATAAATAACTAAAAGGAAATCAAGGAAAATAAAGGAAACACTTGGGTTGCCTCCCAAAAACACAATTGTTTAACGTCGTTATGCTCGTAAATCTAGCAAGAAGAGCAAAAGTCCATGTATGTGGGTTGCTCCAAAGATAAGCTAGCAAGGCATGGAGCAACATCACCTTCATGGAAGATTTTCAGTCGTTGCCCATTAACCTTAAAGACTTTGTCAGATTCCAAGCCTTTGATTTCAACTGCACCATAAGGAAAGACATGGGAAATAACAAATGGATCGATCCACCTAGAACAAAACTTACCTTACATGTGCTCCAAACAAGAATTGTAGAGAAGAACTTTCTGATTAATCTAAAATTGTTTCCTAATAAGCATGTTATCATGAAACACTTTGAATTTCTCTTTATAAATCCTCAAATTATCATAGGCATCGAATCGCAACTCCTCCAATTCTTGCAAATGTAGCGGTCTTGATTCTCTAGCTTTGTCCAAGTCCATGTTGCATTGCCTTTCTGACCAATAAGCTTTGTGTTCAATCTCCACTGAAAAGTGACATGCTTTTCCAAAAACCAACATATAAGAAGACATTTCTAAAGGAGTTTGTAGGCTGTGCGGTAGGCCCACAAAACATTGTCTAAGCAAAGCTCCAATCTTTCCTTTTTGGATTCACAATCTTCTCCATGATAGACTTGACTTCTATGTATGGGACTTTAGCTTCCTCGTTGGTTTGAGAATGGTAGGCAGTGACTACACGATGGTTCACCCCATATTTTTCGATCAAAGCTTCCACAGATCTGTTGCAAAAGTGGTTTCCTTGGTCAATGATAATGGCTTGTGGGATTGTCTTGATAAAACTTACAATAGCTTGAGAATTATCAATCTTGGTGGTTATTGCCTCCACCTATTTAGAAACATAATCCACAACCAACAAAATATAAGAAAAACGACAAGAGAAAAACAAAGGACCATAATGTCAATACTCCAAACATCAAATATCTCACAGATAAGAATAGGAACTTGAGCAATTTCATTCCTACAAGTTATAGCCCCCACTTTTTGACATCTCTCATAAGTTTTACAAAACGGATATACATCTTTAAACAAAGAATTGCAATACAACCCACTATCTAGCACTTTTCTAGCAGTTCGTTTAGGCCCAAAATGTCCCCCACATGCATAGTCATGGCAAAAATCTAGAATAGACTGGAACTCGTTCTCAAACACACATCTCTTAATAATCTAATCAGCACAAAATTTCTATAAGTCTCATCCCAAACATAGTATTTAGACTCACTCTTTATGACTTTCCTAGATTTACTGAGGTGGTGAGATAGATTACCTGTCACAAGATAATTGATCATATTGTTGGAATTTATGCCATAAAACCTAGTAATTAATGATTTATTATTTAATAAATAATAATAATTTTGATTATTTTATTTTGCAATATAACATTATCCATTATATGAAAAATTCAAGGTTATAACTGTAATCTTGAACAATATGTGGTTGACATATGGGAGGATCATGTTCAAGAAATAACCTAAAGGATCTATAATATATGGATAAGGTTGGATGTCTTATCTTGGTAACATTATTGATACGGTCCACTTTGTAATGGTTACAAATAATTTGATCCAAATCGTTTATTTTATTTGATACATTAAATATTATTAAGAATAATATATTATGTATTAGATACATTATATTAAAATAAATATATATATATTATATTTGAATGAGATTCAAATAAGTAAATATATGTTGTAGGAGATTTGAATGAGATTCAAATATGTTAAATATATATATATTATAATATGTTATTTGATACAATATATATGAAATTTGAATGTGATTGAAATAGATAAATATGTATTGTAGGATATTTGAATGAGATTCAAATATGTTAAATATATATTTTTTAATATAATAATATTAAAATATATTATTTGATTTTATGGCAAAGATTCTACTTTAAGTCTCTATAAATAGGACTTTTGAGTTGAGCCAAAGAGAGATCTTCTCAATAAAGAATTCTCTATGATTTTTCCTCTCTATGGATTTCTTTCTGGAGATTCCCACAAGCCTTGGTCCTGTGTTCGAGTCATATCAAAGAAGACTTTGTGGAAATCTTATGGAGATTCGAAATTTGCTGGAACACATGGAGTTCGTTGGACTACAAAAAAAAGTAAAGAACCGCCATAAAATTTCTCCATATTTAATTCGATGTAAGTTTGCTTAACCCTTAGTTATTTTAGTTTAATTCTAAATAAATCAAAACTGATCCCAAATTGATTACTAAATTGTTTAGAAATCATTGTCTTTTGTCGCAGGGTGAAGTCTTCATTCCTAACAGTCTGCATACCAAGCAATCATACATTGTAGTTGCAACAAGTGTTCATCAGGGAAGTCATCATTGAATGGCAGCTCATCCTCTCCCTTTACAATATGCTCAAGCGAGGCTCCAAACTCTCTAACCAATCTCATGCTTTATCCTGCAAGGTAAATGGAAACAAACGTAAGTGTATGGCCTCACTAGAAACATCGTTTATCTTAATGGTCCCACAAATAGCGAGAAAAGATTTTAAATGTGAATTTGAGTCCTCCAAAGGGTGTCCTTTAAATATGCTTCCCTAGCCATTTGGACCAGTCTTGTTTTCAGCTCAAAATTATTGGCAAGGATAGGTGCATAGACTATTTTAGAATGTTCAGCAAGGAACACTATGTAACGACCCGACCCAAATCACTACTTATGGCTCACTTACCTAAGAAAATGAGGGTTTAATTATAAGAAAATGACTTTAAAATACGAACAAAAAACATGCTTTTGTTGGGATCCCATTTCAACATAATGCTTTTACAAACATTTCCAAGTTTTAATACAAAATCAGAGTACTTCAGCCCATGAAATAAAACGCATAATAACTTTAAAACACAACAAGATAACTCCAAGGTACAAAGGGAACAGTGACACATCCTTCATAGCCTAGCCAAGCCAATGCCTTGTGCCATGCACCTCTGGAGTCTACTGGCCACCTTAAAGGAAAATAGAGTAGTATCGAATGAGTATAAAATACTTAGTAAGTAGCCCAAATCTCACAATCCAACACATCTAATGGTCAACTCACAACCTACTCAAGCTTCTAACCTTAATCAAATTCTACACTCTTGGAACTAAGTATTCACCTAGCCTAACCCCACCTACAGTATTACCATACCCTAGAGCCATACCCTAGAGTCATGCTTTCTAAACACGAGGCTTCATTCCCCACAACTAGCATACAACAAGAAGGTCAATGAAACCTTCAAACCACACTGGTTAACACTTGTAATGAAGGACACACCCTTCATGCCATCATACATCTGGGTGCACAACCCACTGGCCAGTCACTACCATGGAGGACACCCCCTCCATGTCATCATACATCCGGATGCCTAACTCACGAGCTTGTCTCAACAACGAAGGTCACACCCTCCACACCATCACATACCACTAACTAGCTTTTCATAATCATCCTAGGCAAGCATGCTTTAGGTGGGGTAGTAGGTGTTACTAACCTAAAGGGGTCCTAACTCATCCCTTAACCATCTCAAGGTTCTTAAGATACTAAAACCACACTTTTCAAATCATCAAAAAGGTCATAGTAGAATAATGCCTTAAGCAATAATTCACAATCACAACAAATCAGAGCTACCATTTTATAATCATAAATAATAAATTTCATGTTTCATGCACAAGATAGAACAGGAAATTTCACATGCAAAACAATGCGTAGCTCACAGCTTTAAGCCCCTAATCCATATTCTACATTCTCAGACCAATTTCTCGTTGCAAGGTAATCTTAGAGCCAACCAATAATTATGTGTGCCAAAATGATAACTCATGCATATCTACCATAATTCTCATAATCCATATCATGATCTCAAAATTTAATTAACACTTACAGGGGCTCAGTCCAAATAGTGACTTACCTCAAACAGAATAAATAATATTATTCCAAGCACTTAGTTATATTTAATAAATTTAACTAGTAACTTTAATTAAAATTTACTCTAACAAGTCTCAATTTCTGAAGTGATTTACAAGGTGGAAAAACCTTACCTTCTTCAATTTTTAGACCATAATTCAGCTTCTCGAAAGTCGTGATAAATTGTCTAGCACCAACTTTTGGTCTACTGTTTAGTCTTCAATAACCCAACAAAAATAAGAGTCATAAAATTTTATAACAACCCTTATAACTTCTTAAGGGACCTAGCACACATTCATTTAATCTATTTTATGTTTAGTCTTTTCTAAGCCAACACCTTATCCAAAATTCACCAACACTTAATTTTTTTTATAGTCCTATTTAATAGTTTAAAGTGTCTCAAAAGTTTCGAAAATGGTCTCCAATTGCAATGGATGTCTTGTAAAATGAGTTCAATAGCTTAACGTCGTTTTAAAAGGGTAAAATAGCCCCTTTGATTTCTTAGATCAATTTTGGTTTAGTACGGAACCCTCACCCAAACGAAATGAAGTCAGAATTGTAACACACTGAATCCTGGTTGGTTCGGTGTTGATTTTATTCAAGATTGTCAAATCGTGATAATTTTTCCTACACTTAGAATCCAAAACGCTTAGGGTTAATCTTAAATGGGCAACCTTACCCATGCCAAAACGAATCTGTTTATGGTTAGTATGAATACCGAACTTGCCGGAACACGACCCCAAAACACCCCTTGCTGTCTGAGTAACAGAGAGGAAGGATAGTGTGGCAGCGCGTGGCCTAGTGGGATTATAGTGGCGGCGTACAACGATGGTACTGTTGCGACGAAGATGACTACAACGCGCACGAGTGGCTGCGGTTGGGCAAATCGAACCCTTGGCATGTGTTCGGTCTGGTGATAGTTGCGCGGTTGGGAAAATATGAGCTTTTTAGGGCGTTGCGTTTGCTAGTGGCGCTCCGATGTGAGCAACGGTGTTCCAGGCGCTGTGGTGGCGTGTGAGGTGCAGGGCCGGCAGATCTGTACACAACAATAGGGATTCACAGACTTGGTTGCTCGACATGGGAGGAATGGATTTGTGGGTCAGACGACGGCATGACGAGCAGGTATCGCAGCGCCAGCATGCGTTGGGCGAGCGACGACAGTGGGTTCGAACGGCAAGGGGAGAAGAAAATAGAAGAAAACAAAAGGGGGTGGGGTGCTCGAAACTTCCAGATTCTGGGAGGAGAGAGAGAGAAAATTGGGTATTCTGTTGAGAGAGGGAGGGAGAGAAGGAGAGAGAATGAGTGTGGGTGAAGATGAGTGGAAGAGCATAAATGATGGAAAAGAGGGGGAATAAAACAAGGGAATCCCACAATTTGAGGGAGAGTGAGTGATTTCGGGAGAGGGATAGAATAAAACAAATTCCTACAAGTGGGGGCATTAGTATGAAAAGGGGGAGGGAAATAGGGAGGATTGTCTCTCTCTTGTCCCCCTATATTTTTTTTAAAACACGTATGTATATATTTATATATATATATATAATGGTTTTAACTTCAAAAGCTTAAAAAAAACTTCTTTCAAATTTATTTTTATCATACGGTATACATCCAATAGTACACAAAATTTTGGATATCACATACTGACTTGAAATAATCCATGAGGGGCTTTTATTTGTTAGCTACTTGTCAGCCATTGGTGGGTTTTGAATTGTCCTTTGGACCTGTCTATTTCTTCTACAAGTGCGCTCAATCTCAGGATCAAAAGGCACTAAATTTTTCTCCCTAGCTTTGGACATACCCCAAGTGAGCCTAAACAAAAAGAAAAAACCAAAAAAAAAAAAACCTGAATATTGAACTAAAATAAAGAAATAAAATAGGCTATACAAATATACAACTATTTACACTCTAGATTAAGATTAATTATTTTCTCCACAATATCAATCAAACTAAATACTTGCCAATCCCCAGCAACGACGCCAAAAATTTGTTGCGTGATTTAATTGCATGCAGAACTGCAAGTGTACGATGTCAAGTTGTAGTATAATGAATTGAGTGTCGAGTGTTGTTCTTGGGATTGAGTTTCTAGTTTAATTGATTACCATAGTTGCTAACACTTAATTTTATCTAGAGAACCTAAATGAATGAATGAAATAAACTAAAACTAAATCTATATTTACAAGTGGAGACAACTAGAAGGAACATTCTTAGAACATAGATTGCATCAATTAAACTCTAGCTTAATCAATTGTACAATTCCATTTTAACATGCAACTAATTATAAGCCAAGAAGATGATTAATAATAATTGACTTTTTCAAGCTCAATTAATTCCCCTACTTAATTAGAAACCTAACACTTTTATCTAGATTTTCAAATCAAGTAAAAGATTAACAAAACTTCTTTTAAAGGCTTCCAAGAGAATTCTTCATTATCATGCAAGAATTTACAAATGGTCATGCATTCAGATCTAGATTTAAATCTTACTCTTTCAAGCTAAAATTTAAATCATTCAAAACTACACATTGGCCAAAAGCATAGAATTACACACAAAAACACATGTGTAACATTCTTGCAATATAAAAGTCTAAAAAATCAAATTATGCCACATGGCATTTGAACCCAAAACTAGTTTAGTCTGAGATCATTAAAAAGAAATTGGGCCAAATTTAAATAATTCAAGTTTATTGAAAAGGATTGAATTAAACCCAAATAAGCCCAAGTCCAAAAGTTGGGCCTAAAGTAAACCAAGCTCAATCCCATACAAGGTCCACCAAACTCTATAAATAGAGGAGGCCACCCTTCACTTGAAGACATTTAGATGAGTCAGAATCCAAAGCATTCAGCCAGAGAGTTCAGAGTCTTCAAGAGTCAGAATTTAGAAGCTTCAAGTTCAGTCAAGAGTCTAGAGAATTCAGAAGATTCAAGATTCAGAATTCAGAAGATTCAACAACTGGAAGGCTTCAAGAAGATCAACAAACTGACAGGTCGATCCAAGATCAACAAGCCGACAAGTCGATCCAAGATCAACAAGCCGACAAGTCGATCCAAGATCAACAAATCGACAAACCGATCCAAGATCAACAAGCTGACAAGAAGACTTTAAGAAGATCAACAAACCGAAAGGGCGATCGGCCAAGATCAACAAGCGGACAAGTCAATCCAAGATCATCAAACCGACAGGCTGATCTAAGATCAACAAGCCAGCAAGTCAATCCAAAAGGATCAACAACCCCACAGGCCGATCCAAGAAAATCAACAAGTCAGAGCTCAAAGATTACATATTCAAGAGAAAGAATTAGAGGATAATATTAGAGATTGTAACACCTCACAAAAATCAATAAAATCAAGTTCATTCTACGAATTAAATTTTTTTGTGGAAATCTAGTGCGAACAATGACTGCATAATGAAGCGTGGAGACATTATAGATGAAAATCCTCGTCTTTGAGCAAGCGCGTGTTTTCATCTGGTCGAACATCAAATTTGTAGTGTTGAGACACTAGGGATAGCATTGAGATGCTACCCTCTTGGGGAAACTGGCTTGATGGCTACATAATGGAGCGTTTTGATGCTCCTAGAGTGTTTTGACTCTCTCCCATGAGTTCTTTGGGCTTAAACATATTCTTTTCTTCACTTGAATTTTCAATTTAGCTTATTTTAGCTCCAAAACAACTCCAAAACTCTCGATTACTCCAATTTTGTTCCTTTTGCTCGAAATCTACAAAATAGCCAAATAAATACGTGAAAGCACGAAAATACATCCCAATAGACATATCTATTTAACCCGCAGGGACTCGCCCTGAATGGGGTAGGGAATCCCTAATTACATAAGAAATAGGAGAGGGAGTGAGGAGAGTTTTCTCCCTGTTGGCTAAATGGGAACGAGGACGAGGAATATATTCCCCATCCCCATTCCTGCCTCGATTCCCTGCCCCGCCCCGATTAGTTAGTATACATACATACATACATATATATAGCTATAAATATAAAATTAAAAAATAAAGGCTATGTTGTAATATTGAAATTTGAATGTTTAGAAATTAAGTTGTTTTAACATTATAATATTTTTACTTATGGTATATTATTATTTTTATCAAGAAATTTTATAACCTTTTTTTAAATAGAAATTATATTGGAACTTATTCATTTAGAACTCGTTGAAAAGAATTGCTATTATGGTTGATAATAAAATTTTAAAGACAAAAGAACGATATAAAAATTCCCCATGGGGAACTTGATCCCTGCAAATTTCCCGCTAGGAATCCCCATCCCGATCCCCGCAAAAATAAATGGAAAATTTTTCCATGATGGAGATTGAAATAAGTGGCAGGGACGGGGACGGAGAAGCTCGCCCTGCCCCATGGACATCTCTACATCCCAAACTAGCAATAAAACACGTCTTAAGGATAGCACATTTGGTGTGCTCTCATCAAGTGTTTTGGTCCTTGGCAAAATCCATCTAAGTAGCCTTGGCTTTGACTCCTTCTTTGACATGTGCCGCAAAAATAATTGACAAGAGCTCCTTTTATGTTGTGGAGTAATTACACTGAGCGGGGTTTAGAGCCTAGAGGCATAATAGATAACATGACTCTTCCTGTCAATTCTTTTTCCTAAGACTGCTCCAACTGCATAGTTGCTTGCGCCGCGCATGATCTCAAAAGGTAGGTCCCATCGAGGTGGATGAATGATAGACACATTATGCTTAATTTGTGAGCTTTGATTCCTTTTTATGTTGATTTTGTACAGTTCAAGCAATTGAGGCAAAACCATAGTGTTTTACAATTTTGGAGCATTTGGGCTTAAACGAATGATATTTGAAGATCCAAGAAGGGAAAAGATGATATTTGACAAGTTGAGCTCAAGGTGAGAGAGTTGAGATGCTCTCAGGTGGTCTCAATGTTCCATTATGCAGCCAAATTGATGATAAAGCCGTGAGCGTAGTGTTGAGACGCTGCCTATAGTGTCCCAAAGCTAGAAACACGTGTGAGCTCATTTGGTGAGGTTTCGTCTGTAACACTCATTTATGAGTGTTATTTAGCCTTAAAAACTAAGTTATTTGCTTAGAAGCGAGTGCTTATTGTTATATTTCATGTCATTTAGAGTGAATTTAAGTGAAAACATGCTTAACGTGTGTTTGAGACTTTTATTTTGTAAAAATACGTAATTGGGTGTAAAAAGAGTCATTTTTCTTAAGAATTTTTTAAGTTTTGTTGTTTTTGTGCAAAGGTATAAAAGTGGCCTAAATTCGATAGGATTTAGAGAAGCATAAATTTGTCAAAGTGTAGAATCATGTGAAATGCAACTGTATTTGAAGGCAAAAGGTAAATTCCAAGTGAAGTAGAAATTTCAAAGAAATGTGCCCATATATGCAACCGCATTCAGACCATTTCAACAAAGGAAAAATAAGCCTAGCTATGCAACCGCATTTAAACCATTTTTGGCAGATCTTCCTAGATTTGTGGATTTGGCTTATTTTATCAAAGATTCTTAACCAAATCTCCTCAAATCAAGGAATCACGCCGTCATACCTTCTCACATTAATCTCAGCAAGTCTATAAAAGTCGGCTCAAGCACTACTTTCTTCCCAAAGTTCTACCATTTTCTCTTCAACTTTCAGCCGTCACACTGAGTTCCCTTAGTTCTTCTCAAGCTCTATTTGGACACCCAAATTCGAAATAATAAAGTTTAAAAACTTGCTTCATCTTGAAAAAGGTTGACAAATTAGAATATAGACAAAGGGACAAATGTTATTTGTTGTACTTGTTAAGTTTTGTTTCTATTTTTTTCTTTTAATCCTTAGTTGTCATGTTAGGTTTGTTACAACTTTGTAAGTTCCTATTTTTACATTTGAATTCAAGATTCTGAGTTGTAGATTCATTTGTTCTTAATTCAAGTTGTTCTTTCTTTGTTTTTCATACTTCAAAGAGTATTCAAGTTTATTATTTCAATTAAGTTTCTCATTCTAGCTTTTTCTTTACTTTTTGCACTTTTACTTTCTTTTCTACGAGTAGCTAAACTCCTTTTAGGGGATTCAATGAAGTGGATACCCTAAGAATGAGATAATCCCCACCATGTGAGTTAGCAATTTTGCTTAACATTTAGCATCGTTTGCTGTTATTGAGTTTAAGTTTCATTCTTAGCTTAAGTTGATCACTTGACTTAGCATAATTTATGTTTTATGTGAGATTCAATAGTGAAAAGGTTGGATCGAGCACTTTCTTTTATAAAAGAAATCTAAGAGAAAAGTCTAGAAATAGAACTTCTCTTTTTGTACCTAGAGATATGACAAAAATCTTTAGAGTCAATAGAGTTGTGTTCTTTATTTACCTAAGTTAAAATTAGCCATAGACGTATGTGTTTAATTTCTTAGGTTCCTAAAAGCACTTAGAAAAGGGTTGAATAGGTGTTGAATTCATGGTGTTAAGTGTCAATTATGGTAGGTTGGGGGCGCATCTTGGTAGCATTTTGTTCGAACTTTACAAAGCTCGAAAGAGCCAGTTGCGGGCTCAAATAGGCAAAAATCTCCAAATGTACTTCGCCTAGTTGGGAAAAATGTGGGTGCATGGTGGGTTGATAGCACACAAAATGTGTTATCCCTAGGCTTTACTTTTGTTAGTCTTTATAGCCTATTCAATATTTTCACGAGTTTATTTTTTGAAATTTCAGTTATAGAGCATTTGGAGTAAAACTGGAGAATTTGGGATACCATGGTAAGTATGGATCTAATGGAACAAAATTGCAACAAGTATGGAGATACCATGGCAAGTATGGAGATATCATGGCAAGTATGCCATCAGTAGCATCTAATGCCACAATTGTAGCAAAACAAGCCATGTCGACAACACAGGTAGTGTTGAGACGCTATTGGCAACATCAAGACTTGGGGACACCGCATCCGGAAGCTCAACCATGTATTCACTATGACTATGTCGTCGAGGCTTGCCTTCTTTGTTCGACATTCGAGGATTCTACCGACATTGCTAAGTCAGAGGCTTGACTTTGATACAACTTTGTCAGACAGATCTCCACATTGGTATGATAGTGTCCACTTTAGGCATAAGCCCCCATGACTTTATTTTTGGTTTCACCCAAAATGCCTCATACCAATAGAGATAATGTCCCTCACAAACTGTTAGAGCCTTGGTTGTTAAGTTTTTTCTTGACAAACAAAGATGCGATCCCTGCTAAAGCAGCAGGGTTATGGGCGTTGTTATATGGGAAATCGAAGAAAGCAGATGTAGATGATGATGAGTAGGATAGCCTAGAGGAGAAGGCTCATTTGACAATCATGCTATGTTTGGTTAATGACGTCATCGTTGAGGTCGCTGATGAAGAAACTGTCGTTGGTCTCTGGTTGAAGCTAGAAAGTCTATACATGACGAAGTCTTTATCCAAAAAGTTGCTTCTGAACCAACGTCTGTTCAGTTTGCGTATGAAGGAAGGTATGCCTCTTAGGGATCATCTAGATCAATTAAATACAATCTTGCTAAATATGTGTAATATTGATGTTGAAGTAGATGATGAGGATGCTGCATTAATTCTGTTAGTGCTTTGCCTTTATCATATGAGAATTTTGTGGAGTTTATTGGTGGGAAAGATACTTTGTCTCTGGAAGAAGTACAAACTGATCTTCATACTAGAGAAGTTCTTCATAAGGTAGCTGGTTCAATTATAAAAAGTCAGACCTATGGGTTAGCTGCTACAGGGTTTATGAGACAGAAGAAAATTGGTAAAAAGAAGTTAAGTTACAAAAATTTGAAGTTTAGGGGTCATAAACCTGATGACATTTGTAACCACTGTAAAGAAAAAAAGGCATTGGAATGATGACTGCCCTAAGAAAAATAAGCAGCAACAGAAAGCGAAGGGAGTTTCTGGAGGTTCTGCCGCTATGGCAGAAATTGGCACCAATTCCGAAGGCGATTTAGCCTTAGTTGAAAATGAACAATCATATCATAAAGATGTGTCGGTTCTTGATAATGAGGCATCTTATCATATATCCAAACAAGGAGTGATTTTCAACCTATGAGCAAATAGATTTGTAGAAATGCGTAAGTGATATGGAGATTAGTTTATTTTTCGTAATTTTGAACTTTTTGGGCCAATTTTGTATTAGGGTTTAAGATGGGTGCCATATATAAACCCTCTAAACTCTTATATGAGATTTCTCTGTACTCTATACTCAGTTTCTCCTTAAGATAATAAAATTCTCTCTCCCTCTACTCGTCGACGTAGTTAGCACACTGTTAGTGAACCACATAAATTTGTGTGTCATTTCTTCTCTTTTTGTTTTTCTTGTTTGTTGTTTGCTTCTGTTTTAACAAATTGGTAACGAATTGGTATGATATTGTCCACTTTGGGCATAAGCCCTCATGACTTTATTTTTGGTTTCTCCCAAAAGACCTCATACCAATGGAGACAGTGTCTCTCACTTATAAACTCATGATTTTTCCCCTTATCTAGCCAATGTGGGACTTTGGTTGCACTCTCAACAATCCCAACAATCCTCCCTCAAACAAAGTACCACCTCCAGCCTTCCTTCAAATAGTCATCCCTCCGAATTACACTTGAGCAAACTGCTGACAACTTCTCACTAGAGTACACCACGCTGTCAACTCCCCACTGGAGGACACCACATCCTGCATCCAAAAGCTCAATCGTGTATTCTCTACGACTATGTCGTCGAAGCTCGCCTTCTTTGTTCGACATTCGAGGATTCTACCAACATTGCTAAGTTAGGGGCCTGACTCTTATACCACTTGATAGGGACAACGATCCTCGACAGATCTCCACATTGGTATAATATTGTCCACTTTGGGGATAAGCCCTCATGGCTTTGTTTTTGGTTTCACCCAAAAAACCTCATAGCAATGGAGACAGTGTCTCTCACTTATAAACCCATGATTTTCCTCTTATCTAGCCAATGTGGAACTTTGATTGCACTCCCAACAATCTCAACAGACTTCTTAGTATTGGACATGGAGGAGGATACTGAGAACTCAATCATATTGGGGAGACCCTTCCTAACTACCAGTAAGGCAGACATTAGCATGCAAAGAGGTACAGTAACCCTATGGGTGGGGGAGAAAAAGGTAGAATTTCAAATCTTTAAACTACAAAGTTTAGATGATGAGGTAAGTGCATGTTTAAGAGTTGAGTTGACAATTCTTTGTGTTTTGACTGTGGAAAATGTGTAGTTTTGAGTGACTCTCTAAATGCAGTGTTCAATGATAAGGATAAGGTGAAGGGGGTTGTGTTCAAGGGCAAGCAACCACCCTAATGCATACATATGAGCCCTGTCTAGCTAAAGTAGTTAAACAAAGCGCTTCTTTAGAGGCAACCCAAGTTTATAGTTTTTTTTTGTCATGTGTCTTTACTTGGTTTCCTGTGCTTTATGTTGTAGGAGTTCAAAATCTTCCGCCTAGCTCCCTTAAGATGATGAAAATGGTGGATCTCCTCTTAATTAGAACAGTATCATTCACTCCCTCATTTTTTTTCTTTGTTCTTATGAATGCTTGAATATATTATGCATTGAGGACAATGCATGTTTTGAAGTTTCGGCGTGGGAGTACTGTGTACATATTATTATGAGTCTTGAGCATGTTTTGAATTTTTTTTTCTGATGAATCTTTTGCATATTAATGATTAGGACAACCTAGGATGTGATCTAATTAATAATTTTTTTTGCAATCTTTTAAAACAAGAGAGCATGTTCTGAAGTTGAGTTAAATTTAAAATTTTCCTTTGATTCCCTTTCAACTTTTGAGCACATAGCCTTCTTCCTTTTAGTTTTGAATGTTTGGAACAAGTTTATGTTGTTTAAAAGTTTGATGTCACCTCAATAGGCTTGAGAACTGATTTGATGGTCAATCTGCATGATAGTTTGTAATGATGTATCAAGAGTTTATGAGTGAATGTTGCCTATATTGAATTTTTTTGGCATGTTGAAAAGAAAGAAATTTTTGCTTGTTTGAGTCAATATGTTTTGTTTAAAAAGATCAGGAACAAAAAGAGCTATCTTCATTGTGATCAATTAGGCCACTCATTGAGTGAGTACTTTGGGTAAGGGTCCTAATAGTGGATGTGTGAAAGCTAGGTTCCTTGATTTAAAAGTAAAAAAGAGGCAAGTTGGGGGGTTGTCCAACCCAATTGTTAAGTGCTTCAATGAGTCATTACTTTCTTGAGTGTAGAAGGGCTTAATAATTGGAACTTACGGCCAGTCTAGGGGAAATCAAATGGAGGACTCGATAAAATTGTTCTAGGCAAGTAAAGACTAAAAAAGGGAAGGTTAGGCGCACACACACGCAAGAGATGAGTAGGATGAAATTTAAATTTCTTGATGAATGGTTGTGCTTGAGTTCTTTCTTTGATTGTTTGATTCTTTTAATTAGATCTTTGAGTCTCTTATGTTTATGCATTAGTGAAATCGTGATGTGGTTTTATTTTTTTTTGCTCGGGACTAGCAAAAGCTTATGTTGGGGGTATTTGATAGCACACAAAATGTGTTATCTCTAAGCTTAACTTTTGTTAGTCGTTATAGCCTATTTAGTATTTTTCACGAGTTTATTTATTGAAATCTCAGTTATCGAGCATTTGGAGCAAATCCGAAGAATTTGGAGATACCATGGCAAGTATGGAGATAATGGAACACAATTCGAGAAGCCATGTGAAGTAAAGAAGTAAAATGGACCAAGAAATTCGAGGGCATACCGTCGAGACGCAATCAGTTTGAAAGAATGAACATTTCACTTCTCAACGGAAGCATTGGATAGACTTTGATTTTTTTTAAAATTAAACTAAAAATAATAAGATTAAGCAAATTACTTGGAGTAAATATTGAGATATTTTTGGCAAGTCTTTATCTCCTCCACAAAGTCTTCCTAGCTATGACTCGAACATAGGACCAAGACTTGTGGGAGTCTCTTGAAAGAAAATCCACATAGGATTGAAGAAGAAGAGATCTAGAGAGAATTCTCTAATTCTCTATTAAAGAGATATGTGTTATGTCTAATGGCTCAACCCAAGGATCTTATTTATAGAGACCAAGAAAAAATCTTTGTCATAATTAAAATATTATATTTTAATATCTAATATATTAAAATATATCTTATATTTATATGAATCTCATTCAAATCTCGTATGATATTTATTTATTTGAATCTTATTCAAATTTTATAAATATCTTTTATTTAATATATCTAATAGACATTAATTATTTTAATATTTAATGTATCAAATACAATAAATATATTGTCCTCTTTTATATTTAATATATCTAATATATTAAGTATTAATTTGAACTCTTCAAATTATATATTAATTTGAACATTTCAAATTTTAATATTTAATGTATTAAATACAATAAATATATTTTTCTTTTTTATATTTAATATATCTAATATATTAAATATTAATTTAAACATTTCAAATTTTTCTTTCAACTAAATTGATCTTTTAGTGTTACTATGAGCCAGTAAAGAGACCTTATATACCTAAATATTATAAGCTCCAATGATACCAAATTAATTAATTAAACTTTTTAATTAATTAATTGTCATTCATTAACTATAGGTCACTCCACTATAGACCTAGAGTTGCACTTTTATGCACTGTAAGACAAGTTGTCTATAGATATAATCACTACATGCCAGTTGATCCTTCACGAGTTGTTCGTAATTATAGTTGTGTCAAAAATTTGTTTTACTCCTATAATTACATTTTGCACCTTAAGTACAACTGATCCTTTAATGAACAATTTGTTTATAATCTAACCATAAACTAAGTCCCTCTCGGGCCAATGAGAGGGTGGGGCCCCATTGTTCAAGTCCAAAAATCAGCACTTAAGGGAACTACTCATCTACTTATCCTATATGGGAAGGAGTGAATTTCATCTTGTGAGATTATGTTCCCAGCTCCCTATTTGGTCAAGTCTCCAAAATGGTAGGCATGTTGAATCAACTATAAAAGCCACTCTCACCTATGCAAATCAAAGGACAAGCCCTCATAGGCAGAAGTTCGTAACTCACTCAGGATTAAGATTGAGTCGCATATGATCATCTTGATGATATATTAATCTTCTCAATTAACCGATTTATAAAGAGGGATTAAATGTTTCGTGGTCCAATCTTATACAACTCATTGTATAAGATACCCCCACTCACATGTCTCCACATGAACGACTTGGATCAAATTATTTGTAACTATTACAAAGTGGGCCGTATCAATAGTGTTACCAAGATAAGGCACCCAACCTTATCTATGTACTATGACCGTTTAGGTTATTTCTTGAATATGATCCTCCCGTATGTCAACCACATACTGTTCAAGATTACACTAATAACCTTGGATTTTTCATATAATGGATAATATTATATTATAAATAAAATAATTAAATTTATTATTAATTATTAAATAAATCATTAATTACAACGTTTTAGGGCATAAATACTAACACAATAGTGTCTCAATGCCACAATTGCAGCAAAACAAGTCAGGGAGACCGTAGAGGTAACGTTGAGACCCTGCCAATAACGTCTTTATGTCGAGGTTGTAGGGTCGCAATGTTGTGAGCTTAATGCTGTGGATTAAGCAAGGTCAACCTAGTAGTGTCGAGACACTACAAACTAGTGTCTCAATGCTACCTTTCCTATTTCGAAACGGCACGCTTTTGGAAGGACAGCGTCTCAACGCTGTCATGATTTTTATAAATACTTCTTTATGAGTTGCGGAAAGAGGGAGCCCTTTTGGAGGAAAAAGATTTTAATTTTGAATTGCATTCTATCTTGGGAGCTGAGGGACACTCTTGGGAGCGAAAGAACGTGAGTTTGAAGCTTGAGATCGTGACGTGCATCGAGAACGAGGATCGACATGTGTTTTAGAGTTTTTTCTTTCGCTTTTAGTTTGTAATTATTGTTATGGATTTTGTATAAGTCTAAATTTTAGTTTTGAGTTAATGAGTGGCTAGACTTTTATCTAGGGGATTGATGTAGCCACTAACTAGATGTTTTAGTTATTAATCTTGAATTGATTTCATAACATAGCTTTGTATGCATTTGTTCTCTTGATGCTAGTAATCTTTTGGCCAAATTTTACTTAGTTTATTGGCTTTAATTGTTGTTTAAAATAGAATCAATTAGGGCTAGAACATGAAATTGCATATGTATTTGTTAATCCTTCCATGAGAGTGAAAGGTTCTCTTAGAAGCATCATAGGAAGTAACTTAATGCCATGCCTTTTTATTAAAGTCTAGACGGACAAGTTAGATTTATAAAATTGCATGAGTCTCAATTTAGCTTGAAAAAAGTCTTTTGACCTTTTAAACTTCTTGCTCATTGTTATGCATGATCGTTGTTGAATAAAATAACTAAAACATTAGTTTCTTTGGTGAAGTCAATTCCCTAGACTTTCACTCCTTGTAATTCATCCCTTTTTAATTGCTTTGTTAGTCATTATTCTCTAAAAATGTTATTCTCTAAATAAAATTGGATGTTAGTAACTGAAATAGTCATTTGATCTAGACAATCCATTCCTGTGGACGATACTTGCACTTAACCACTATATAAAAACTTGATCTTCCATCATTTCCATGGTTTTCATCATCAAAATTGTTACTTGTTCTTCCATGAAATGTTGTTTTAGAGAAAGAGTATGATTTCCATAAAGAGTTTTATGTTAAAAGGGATTTTCAAACCACTAGATCTACGTACCCATGATGATTACCCATATGCTATGTGAATGTGTTTCCATAGTATACTAGAGAGAGAGGTCTTTGGGACCCACTCTAGCATACACATAGGCTTTGGGCCTTGTGTTAGGGTGCTTAGTCCCTTAGGGGATAGCTCTGCGTGCAAGTATGATAGAGATTTTCTCTGCTATGCACCTAAAGATTACTCGATGCATAGTATATCAGAGCTGATAGAGATATGCTCTGCTATGTATCTAGAGATTACTCTATTGTGCATATCGAGATTACTCTACGTCAGTATGACGAAGATTTAGGTACAAGTTTAGTGATTAAAGTATTATGTTTACGCTTTCAAGAGCTGTAATTACATGATTTCTCTATATATGTTTTTACTAGCCTGTGCTTGTATTTCAAGAGTGTTGTTTCAAGAGTGGTAATCTTTGTTGCTCTACTTATGTTTTCAAGAGTTATTATTAAAGATTTTACTGTGTTTTACTCAAAAGTTTCTATTTTGTTCATGATCTACATTATTTTTACAAAGTTTTAAATTGTCTTTTTATGAAAAAAGTTTTCTTGAAAGTTATTTTCTTATGAACCTACTACTCATTGGATTTTTTAGCTCATTGTTTTATCCCTATTTTCCCACTAGGTTGCTCTTGAGTTTCTTTCAGATTTAGTTATTCAAAATCTGACACCAGTCTCATCTATTGAAGGTAAAAGTGTAAATTTTGTTGTGTTGTATATGGGATGCCTAGAGATAAAGTTGAGTTATAAGAGAAGAGAGACTTGACAATATATTCCATTACACGCTCGGGGTTTATTATTGTCACAGCTCGTCTTGGGTTGGTAGGGTAATCTCGGCAGGTGTGACAAATGATTTCATAAATTCTCAACATTTTTAAAAAAATGTAAAACATTTATGAATTCTCAAATAACCATAAATAATTTATGAAATCAATAATTACAACTAAAATCATGAAATCATAGAAAATTCGATAATTTCTTGATATTCACACCAATTGTAATGATCCGACTTTTCCTATTAGACTTTCTAGGGACGTTACTACATGCATGCTGAAGACATTTAAAAATCTTTGGTAAAAGACAAAAAGAATTAAACTTTTTGCTAAACAATAAAACATCTTTATTCTCGGGATCCCTTTAAAAATCATTTCAAAACATAATATGAAATATAACGTTCAATTAGTTGAAATAGTTTCACAACACATTGTTTACTAAACAAAATATGTTTTAACTAACACACTATCTAAATACGGAAGTCATGATCCTCAAAGCCACCTGATAATTCTCAATTATGAGAATTATTCAACTCTAAAACCAAGTTGTTCTTGCTAATTTTGAGAATTTTGTTGACCAACAAGCAAGATAAAAGTAACATTTTGTATAAATTCATACAAACTTGTTGAAACTTGATGAATACAAGAATTTTGAGAAAAGATAAAGAAAGTAGCTTAAGTTGTTGTCTTTTGTGCAGAATTAAAGACTTTGCAAAAGGAATTGCATTCCATTTGCAATGTAACAAGAAGAACAGAGGAAGGGAGAATGCGATTGCAAACCAATTGCATACTAAGGCACGACAAGGAAAACTCGAAATTCACGGAAATCTCCATGATTCACGCGATTTACACCAATTATGGAGAAATTCCAGCAAGATTATCTTGTCCAGATTTTACCCACGAATCTGGGATCCAATTTTGGAAGGAGATGAAGCTCGACTTTGACTTTAAAAAGGGGAGAAGCCGAAAAGGAAGGGGAGTTCGTTTTTTGGGTTCCAGTTTCTGTTTTGTTTTTTTTAGAAGTTCGTTCTTTTGGGTTTTACTTCCTGTTTTATTTTCTCCCGATAGTAGTTTTTGGATTTATTTTTTCTGCTTTCCCTTATGCAGTTTTGCTGGGTTTATTCTCTTCATAGACAGCAGCCATTTGAATTTGAATTTTGTATTAGTTCAATTCGAATTCAATTTTGTAGCTCACGGAGATCCTCCGATTTTTAGATTTAATCGACAAGAAGGCATTTTTCTGCATTGTGTTGCGAGTTGTTCCCTTATTTTTGCTTTCGGTTTCTGCAGTTCTGTCATTCTCCAAAGTCTGTTCTTTGTATTTCTTTTCTTTGTCCCGTGGGTTTCCTTTCTCATTTCGAATTAAAAATTGATTTACAGTAGTTTTTCTTTTCTTTTCTGTGGGTTTTCCTTTAAAGTATAAATTGAATTATGGTATTTTTATTATTTACCCATAGGATTTCCTTAATCTTCTGACAACAAAATCTTAACTCCAGTAGCTAAATTAGGAGTCATTGTTTTTTTTTTATTATTCTTCTTGTTGGAAATTTAATTAGGGTTTCTTTAGAATTATTTTTCTCATCTTTAGAACTATGAATTTTTCAATAAACTATTTTGGGATTTTTACTTTTTCTACTATGAGCTAAATTTCCTCTAGTGGTTCAAGTTGGTGAATTCCCTAAGGAAAAATGTAAAGCTCTAAAGCATAAACAATCTAATTAGCATGTGTACTTTGTTCGTTTTTGTTGAATTTAATTTTGGTAAACCTAGCCGGCCAACTAGTGTTTGCTCATCAAGCTCGAACTTAATATCGAAAGAGTTAAGGGAAAGCCGATGTCACAAAAGCAATGGAGGAAAAGGCTTAGAAATAAGTCCTGAACATCGACCCTAGACATAGGGCGAGACTCCAAGACCACTAGGGTTGTGTGCGAAATATCTAAGTTAGATTAGCCATAGACGTATAGGTTTAATCACTTAGTCTCCTAAAGATTTTGAATCAAAATCGAATAGGAGTTGAACCCGGTTTACTTAGTCTCACATGCTAACTATGATTGCAATTGCAAAGTGAGTCGCATTCTTCCAAAGGTGCTTGCATCACTTGAATCCCTATTTTATTCTTTGAATTTTCACTCTCTTGTTAAATAAAACCAAACTCTCGCATTTTGAACTTTCGGTTACCCCCATTGCAATTTGCAATCATATTTGGTGTCGTTCAAAATAGATTTTGTTAAACCCGTTCCCTTGGGTTCGATACTCTGGAATACTTCCAGTTTCTTTATTACTTCGATCACGTGCACTTGCGTGTTAGCGGATCAAGTTTTTGGCGCCGTTGCCGGGGAACGGCATTTTCAATAAAATTTATTTTTGGCACACAAATTGTGAGCAGATTGCAATTAGATTGCAATTGCATTGCAATTGCAATCCTCCTATTGCAGGAAATCCAAACTGGAATTGCAGGTACTTGCAGGTTGAGCGTAGTGCATGCAAAAAGAGCTTCACATCTTGAAGTTTGATCCTGAAATAGAGAGGACCTTCCACCAACGCCGCAAACAGCAGAGGAGGAAGAAAAAGGAATTGTAGGAGTTGATCGCACAGGAAGTTTGTAAGGAAAGTAATTTGCAGGAAGTACAAATGGACCCACCTAGAGCTGATCCTCAAGCAAATCCAGCAAATGGAGGAAATCCACAAAATGCAAATAATATGCAACAGCAAAGGGGAATTCCTCCAGCAAATCCCATCTTCATTGCAGAAGAGAGGGATAGAGCGATAAGAGACTATGCAGCTGCCACTTTTCAAATTTTGAATACAGGAATTGCAGAACCCAATATCGAGGCCAATCACTTTGAGCTAAAACCAGTGATGTTCCAGATGCTTAATGCAATGGGTCAATTTACAGAACTGCCCAATGAAGATCCCCACAAACATATCAAGACGTTTCTCAGAATTTGTAATTCATTTAAAATGAATGGGATCTCGAGTGAGACGTTGCGCCTGAAATTATTTCCTTTTTCTCTGCAGGGGAATGCAGAAGCATGGTTAGACTCATTCTCTCCTGATTCCATAACAACGTGGGACGAGCTAGTTGAGAAGTTCCTTCTGAAATATTTTCCCCCCACAAAGAACGCGCAGATTAGAGGAGAAATAATCACGTTCAAACAAGGAGTTAATGAAGGAGTAGACACCGCATGGGAACGTTTCAAGAAGTTGGTGAGGAGATGCCCACATCATGACCTGCCAGCTTGCCTTCTTATAGAACATTTCTACAGTGTATTAACACAGGCATCAAAGACTCTAGTCAACGCATCAGCCAATGGCTCATTATTGACTAAGACGGTGAATGAAGCCAACGAAATTCTGGATGCTATGGTCTCAAACAACAGCCAATGGGGAGAGGATGAGTCTCACAACACTAGAAATGTCGCAGGAATGCATGAAGTAGACTCAATAGCAGGATTAAGCGCACAAATAGCTGCAATGAGCAACACATTGAAGAACCTTGCATTAGGAAATCAAGCTCCAATTGCAGCCATAAATCATATTCCTAACCCTACTTGTGTTTATTGTAATGACAATCACATCTTTGACAACTGTCCTTATAATCCTTCTTCTGTGTATTATGTAGGGCAAAACAGATCGAACCCATACTCGAATACATATAATCCAGGATGGCGGCAACACCATAACTTTTCCTGGAGTGGACAAAATGTAGGAAGCTCAAGTCAGAATCAATATGTGAAACAGGGAGTGCCACCGGGGTTCAACAATCAGCCACAACAACAATACACACAGAAGATTGCAAATCCAATGCAACAGCAATCGACAGTGCAAGGTCCATCCTTGGAGAATATGATGAAGGAATTCATAAGCAAAAATGATTCCATCATGCAGAGCCAAGCGGCCATCATTCAGAGTCAAGCTGCATCTCTACGCAATCTTGAAATACAGGTTGGACAACTGACAAATGAGATGAAGCATAGGCCACAAGGGATGCTACCAAGTACCACAGAGAATCCACAACAAGAAGGCAATGAGCATTGCAAGGCAATCACCTTAAGGAGTGGATTAAATTATGATGGCCCGGAGATGCCTAAAGAACAAGAAAAATCCAAGAAGACCAAGAGTTCGGAAGAAAATAAGGAATGCAAAGAAGAGAAAGTCCATGGACCAATTGAAGAAAAATTAGATGAAGCGATAGAGGAAGTAATCGCTAAGCACCCAAAAGAGGAAAAGAAAATTTCAACAGCAAAGGAATCTACCTCAACCAATCAGGAGTACAGACCACCACCTCCGTTTCCCCAAAGATTCAAGAAGAAGAATCAAGACACACAATTTAACAAGTTTTTAGACATTCTTAAGCAACTCCACATTAACATTCCATTAGTGGAGGCGCTTGAACAAATGCCTAATTATGTTAAATTTCTTAAGGATATCTTAACAAAGAAGCGCAAATTGGGAGAGTTTGAAACTGTGGCCCTAACAGAAAATCGCAGCGCTCTAGTCACGAGTAAATTGCCACCAAAGTTGAGAGATCCAAGGAGTTTCACGATCCCTTGCATGATTGGAAACACAGATGTAGGGAGGGCACTATGCAATTTAGGAGCAAGCATCAATCTGATGCCATTATCTGTTTTCAGGAAGGTAGGAATTGGTGAAGCAAGACCTACAACGGTAACATTGCAATTGGCAGACAGGTCGATAGCTCGTCCAATAGGGAAGATCGAAGATGTGCTGGTTAAAGTAGATAAATTTGTTTTCCCTACTGATTTCATCATCCTCGACTGTGAAGCCGATAAAGATGTCCCAATCATTTTAGGAAGACCATTTCTAGCCACTGGTAGAACATTAATCGATGTTGAAAAAGGAGAACTCACAATGCGAGTAAATGGTCAAGAAATCAAATTCAACGTACTCAATGCTTTAAGATACCCAGGGGAGATGGAAGAATGTTCAAGGGTTGATATGGAAGAATCTTCACAATTGCATGAGTATCAAGAGCAATTAGAAGAGGAAGAAGATGAAACAATAGCACTATCAGATAATCTGAATAAGGAATTCAACAGAAAGGCAACAAGTGTTATTGTTCGACCCCCAATGGAAGATCTTCCCTGCAAAACTGAAGTCAAGATGGACAGGACTTGTTTTGATTCAATATGGAGCTGTGGATTTACAATATGGAACAGAAAACACTTTCAAAGTCATTGGTTAAAGGATTGAGCCTTATTGGGGAGAATACCTAAGGAAGAAAATGTCAATCCCCCTGATCAAATATGAGTAAGACCCTTTAAAAAAAAAAAAAAAAAAAAAAAAAAAAAAAAAAAAAAAAAAAAAAAAAAACTTATTTCTCTGAATTGGTGAATAACTGAGCAATTTCTGTCTAAGGCTGAATCCTGTCTAGGCTGAGGTATTTAAGTTGACCATTTAGGGAACACCTCTACCTGGGGATCTACCTGGGAAATTGCCCATAAAATTCAAAAATTCACATGGAAGTAAGAAAAAAAAAATTCTTTAAGCCTGAATTAATTTTACTTGTGTGAACGTTTTAACAATTTACTTGTGAGTTCAGATGAAGAAAAGAAAGGAAAAGCAAAACGCCAAAAGCTAGAAAGATTGCAATTGCAAATGCGATTGCACTCAAAGAAAACAAAGACCCAAAGCAAGAAACAGTAATGCAAGCGGGAATGCAATTGCAAAATCCATGACTAGCAAGCAGCAAAGGTGACAATGCAATTGCAAACCAATTGCAATCTGACATTGCAATTGCAAACCAGTTGCATTCTGCTGACATCAAATCCTTAAGGGCTGAACTACGGAAGATGAAGGAGAAAAACCAAAAGTATTGGGCTTATGTTAAGGAGCGAGATGCAGCCATTGCCAGAACATTTCTGGAGATATCTAAGGGCAAAGGACCAGCCTTCCCGAACTTCCCCAATGATCTACTTTGCAGCCCAACCCGCGAGAACGAAGAGGACAACACTTCTTCTGATAAATAGGGAGTTCTCAACCTTACTTTTCTTTTATGCAAACTGACTTGAATTCTGTTTTTGATATTCATGTTTGAATTTATCTTTTATTTAAGCCTGTAGTTAGTTTTTGGTTGCCATTAGTCTTTTGTTTCTTGCTAGGAGTAATAGATGTGCATTTTTTTTTCTAGCTATGTCATATTTTCTTCTTTAATAAAATACAAAAGTTAAAAAAAAAAAAAAAAAAAAAGGGTGAAAGAACAAAAACTCTCCATGATGAAACTTAGGACTACACTCAGCTCATTAAACACCCGCATTTGTCATACCAACTTCATCACCGCTTTACTTTCTAAAGTACTAACCCCATCACCCTTAGTTTACAACCACTAGAATTTAAGAAAGGTCTAGCTTGCTGAATATATAAGACCTTCGAAACCACCCTCCTATATCCAGCCAATGAGGACATTGTTTGATTTAAGTTTGGGGGGGATTGCAATTGCATTCCATTTGCAACCATCATGGATATACTCCACTTTTTTGATAAACTGCATTTATATCTTCAAATTGTTATCTAGGCTTTGTACATATGCATTCTTCTAAAACTTGTGTTGTATCTTGCTGGCTGTAGTTTGTGGAGGGACGGGTGGTCCCATTGTTTGAAGTTTAGATGTATATATGCATTCTTCTAAAACTAGTGTTAGATCTTGTTGGCTGTAGTTTGTGGAGGGACGGGTGGTCCCATTGTTTGAAGTTTGGGTGTACATATGCATTTTTCTTAAACTAGTGCTAGATCTTGTTAGTTTTGGATTGTTTTGGTAGAGGTCATGGAAAAATTTTTAGTTTTTGGATTGTTTTGTTGTGTAAATTGCATGTATAAAGAAAGTTGTTTAGATGTACATATCCATTCTTTTGATTTGTTGGATCTGGTTGAATGTAGTGAGGGACGGGTGGTCCCTTATATGTGTATAATATATAAGTGAATTACATTATTTCAAGTTAGTTTTTTGTTGTTTTAATAGGTCACGTCGAAATTTCCACTAGGTTTAATTCAATTTTAGTAAATAAATGCTAAAGAATCTTCTTAGTGAATTAAGTATGTTAGTTTTATCTTAATGTATTAATGCATTATGATATAGAAGTGAATTACATGTGCATTATTTCAGGTTAGTTTTTGGTAGTTTTAGTAGAGGCCATGTCGAAATTTTCAGTTTTTGGTTTTTGTTAAGTTTTAGGAAAGACCAACTATGGTTCCATTGTTTTGTTGTGTAAATTGCATGTATAAAGAAAGTTGTTGTTAGATGTACATATCCATTCTTTCGAAATTTTTGTTGGATCTAGTTGAATGTAGTTTGTGGAGGGACGGGTGGTCCCATATATGTGTATAATATAGAAGTGAATTGCATTATTTCAAGTTAGTTTTTGGTTGTTTTAATAGGTCATGCCGAAATTTTCGCTAGGTTTGATTCAATTTTGCTAAAGAATCTTCTTAGTGAATTAGGTATGTTAGTTTTATCTTAATGTATTAATACATTATGATATAGAAGTGAATTACATGTGCATTATTTCAGGTTAGTTTTTGGTAGTTTTAGTAGACGTCATGCTCAAATTTTCACTTATTGGTTTCATTCAATTTTAGTGAATTCATATTAAAGAACCTTCTTAAGCATTTTAACTTATTTTAGGTTAGTTTGGTTAAATCTTAGCAAATTAGATCAATAACCTCTTTTATAATCGATTTAGTTTTTGTTCATAGGTACTATAAAATCTTTGTAGTGAATAAGTTTATTGTTGTGTTTGTAGTAAGTCTTATCTTTGTTAAGTCATAACATACAAATCAAATTGTATTATGTGCAGGGGTTTGACGAAAGGATAAATATTGTTGGTTAGCCACCTGGGCAACCAACAATTGTTTTTATTAAATTATGCACAAAACGATGACGGGCATTGCCTGTCATTAAATCTTTCAAAATGGACATCTAATGACGGACATTTCATGACGCACATATAACATTTAATGACAGACATTTCATGACGCACATGAAACCTTTAATGACCATCATCAGTATACATTACATGACGGGCATTATCTGTCATTATACATTGGCCTCCATTGAAAACTTAGCATGCTTCGATCTTTCATGACGAGCAATGCCCGTCATTATATAGAGCCCGTCATCGTAACATACAACATGCTTCAGCTTTTAATGACGGGCAGTGGGTTTTAATGTCATACATAGCCCGTCATTAAAAGGCCCCCATCATCGTAGACTATAATGACACGAGTATTGATGATGGACACGCGCCTGTCATTGTTTCCCTATAATGGCGGGCAATGCTCGTCATTAAACCCCGATTTTGTAGTAGTGACTTTTTAATGTTCAATAACCCTATTATGCATACTAT
Source organism: Trichosanthes truncata (assembly GCA_033996785.1). NCBI lineage: Eukaryota > Viridiplantae > Streptophyta > Magnoliopsida > Cucurbitales > Cucurbitaceae > Trichosanthes > Trichosanthes truncata. The sequence goes on along the minus strand of JAWPNB010000002.1, from coordinate 51,163,907 downwards.
TAAAAGTTCAAAGACTAAACTTGTAATATAACCTATCATACATGATCATGAAGTGGTTTACAAAACAAAATATTATTAATAAATTAAATTCGAAATAAAAGTATTAAATAATAAGTTTTAAGGCAAAATACACTTTTGGTCCCTGAGTGGTCTCTTCGCTTTCCAAAGGGACACTTTAGTTCCTGAAGTCTGAAAAATGGTCCTAAATGGTCAGTGGAGTTAAGTTGATTGTTAATTGACTAGTGAAAAAATGATGTGGCATGTTGAAGTAACAATTTTTAAATGAGGTGTAAAAATTTATATCATTTTAAGATTATGTAGCTTTTTTTTAAAAGAAAAAACTTGGGTGCAACCTCTCCATGCATGCCACATGAATTACACAACATTTTTATTTTTGTGTAGTTCAAGTGGGATGCATACCTGTTGGAATAGAAATTTTGGCCAACCAGAAATTGCCACATTATTACTCAACATTGATGACGAAATTATATTTAATTAGGGATTAATTAAATTGGCAAGGATCCCTATATTAAAATATGGAAAATACCAATATACAATTGGGTTATGTGAAATTTTGGCTAATTTTAGACAAAAGTCCAAAGGACTAGGCCTAAAGCCAGCCAGGCCCAGCCCAAAGATTAAGCCCAAAGTCAACCAGGCCCAGTCCAAAAGCTAGGCCCAAAGTCAACAGGCCCAATCCGACTAACAAGCCCAAGCCCACTTAGAGGCCTTTAGGAACTCTATAAATAAAGAGCTCTCTCCTCCATTTCAGGGGTTCAGAAGTGGAAACACTCCAGAGAACTTAGAGAGAATTCAGAAACAAAGACCAGAAGACTCCCTAAATTCTTGAAGATCAAACACTCTCTAAATCAGAGCCTTGAAGACTAGAAGACTTTGTAGATCGAGAACAAGCTGCAAGGCCCTCGAGACGAATGTACTTTCGAGAACAAGCTATAAAAGCCCTTGAGACCAATTCACATTCGAGAACAAGCTGCAAAGCCCATAAATGGAAACTCTCTAGAGAACTTAGAGAGAATTTAGAAACAAAGCTCAGAAGAAGACTCCCAAAACTCTTGAAGATCAAACACTCTCTAAATCAGAGCCTTGTAGACTAGAAAACTTTGTAGATCCAGAACAAGCTGTAAGGCCCTCGAGACAAATCTACGTTCGAGAACAAGCTGTAAAATCCCTCGAGACCAATTCACATTTGAGAAGAAGCTGCAAAGCCCAGAAGTGGAAACTCTCCAGAGAACTTAGAGAGAATTCAGAAACAAAGATCAGAAGAAAACTCCCTAAACTCTTGAAGATCAAACACTTTCTAAATCAAACCCTTGAAGACTAGAAGACTTTGTATATCGAGAACAAGCTACAAGGTCCTCGAAAAAAATCCACATTCTATAACATGCTACAAGGCCCTCGAAATAAATCCACATTCGAAACAAAGCTGTAAAGCCCTTGAGACAAATCTACATTCGAGAACAAAGTTGTATAGCCCTCGAGATGAATCTCCATTCGAGAATAATCTGCAAAACCCTCAAGACAGATGTATATTTGAGAGAAAGAATCAGATGAACAAATTAGAGATTGTACCAAAGAAACAAATTAGAGATTGTACTCCACCATATTCAAATTAATACAAATACAAGTTTATATACACGTATCTCATTTCTTTCTATTTTGAAATTACGTGTGAACAAATTGGCACGCCTAGTGGGACCATCTCTACCTCTCATCTCTTTCCCTCAACTCAAGATATAAGTGAAGTGATGGCATTCAAGCAGATTTCTTCAATGATCGTTGTCACAAGCAACTTGTATACAGATTCTGTTACCCATAGTTGCCCCCAAAGAATTGAGGCTGCAAGAAAATCAAGCTTCTATTGTTGTGAGCAAAATAATGACGCTGTTGGGGGCATCGACTAACAATAAGTTTTTTGTTAAGTGTAAACCCTTTTTCAAGCTCGATTCTGACTTAGTGTCCGTCATGATGACTGAAACAAGCATTATGGAAGAAAGATTGGCAAATATCCAGGAGAAAATCAACACCTTGGTGAAGGCGATCGAAGAAAAGGATTCTCAAATCGCATATTTAAAGAGCCAGATTGAGAGTCAAAATGTTGCCGAATCGAGTCAAACTCCTTCTATCAAAGATCGTAACAAAGAGAAGGTCATTGTGCAGGAAAATCAACCACAACCCTCCACTTTGATCGCTTCACTATCTGTCTAACAACTTCAAGACATGATAACGAACACCATTAGAGCTCAATATCGTGGAGCTTCTCAAAGTTCTCTCTTGTATTCTAAGCCTTATATCAATAGAATCAATAACTTAAGAATGCCAACTGGATATCAACCACCAAAGTTCCAACAATTCGATGGAAAAGGCAACTCTAAGCAACACGTCAAGCATTTCATGCTGTCGAAATTTTGATTTTCTCATAGTTATGCCGTCATGCTATTGAAATTTCAGGCATGACTGAGGTAACTCAGTCGTGCTTCTGCATTTAGTCTGTTGTGTTTTTAGGGTTGTTACACTTTATGCTGGACTTGATTTTGTTGATACCATTTTCTCTGCTATTAGCGTTCCCTGAATTCATTTTAGGCATAATAAGTGAAAAAAAATTGTAAAACCATTTTTTTTCAAGTAAAGGCAAGGGCATCCTAGTCGATTGACAAGGCTTACGGAGGTGGCAAGAACCATGGAAGACTTAGTATAGCATGCTTTCTGAATTTTCGATTTCTTATATTCTTTCATTGAGTTTTGTTTTGTACAACTTTTGCTTGAAGTGATTTAGCTAATTTTTATGTTTTCAATGTTTTGAATTTGAGACTTATGTTTTGAAGTTTTTCTTGGGACCCCAAATAAAAGTTTGTTTTTTTAAGAGAATTTTATTTGTTGAATGTTAAACTTTATTTGAAACTTTTGAGGTCTCTATAGCATGCATGTAAGTAATGATCCAAGTTAGTTGACGGATAGAAAGAATTTAGCTGGCCTCCCCACATCGTCGAATGAGGCTTCCTCGATGATTCTTGCTGCATTTTGATGCTAGTTGTAGCGTCTAGACGATACTCCCATAGGTGATCTTCTGGCTTGGGAGTGTCTGCAGCAGCATTGAGATACCCAAAATAGGGTATCGACGCTATCTTCTCAGGTCAAATAGCTTGGACTTCATCTTTTCTAGACTCAGTTGCTCAACTTGAGTCCAACTAGCTTTTTTTTTTTTTTTTTATCTTGATTCATCCAAGTGCCCCAAACAACTACAAATCACTCGATCTCTATAAAACAGACAAATAAGCATGTGAGAGTAATAGAACTAGCATAAATTAAAGACATAAAATAGCACATTTTAGGTGCTATCAAACACCCTCAAACTTAAATCTTGTTAGTCCTCAAGCATGGTAAAATTAAACAATCTATTGAATCATCAGTTTCATGTCAATGACTCTAACCTCAATGCTCTAGACAACAAAAAACTCACAATAGAAGAAGCCAATTGAACGCATTCAATCAATGAGTAATTTAAAATTAGTCCTCTCATCCCTTACCCGTGTGTGTGCATAGCTCCTCCCATCTTAGTTCTTATAAGAACGAGAAGGTTTTATTCAACCCTCAACTCGTTTTCCCCTTCCCCAAAATTTAAATTTTGCTTTAATAAGATGGACACTAGCTTTCACACATCTACTATAAGGACCCTTACCCATGACATTTTTTCTTCATAGGTGGCCTAACTGATCACAGTAAAGACAACTCTTTTTGTCCTTTACTTTTAAAAACAAGTAATTTTGATTATTTTTATTTTGCTTGATTGATTTTTATGATAAACATGTAAACAAAAGCAAATAAATTATGTACTTACTTCTTAGTGTCACATTACTCAATATCATGCAAGTAGACTCTCTAGTTAGTCCCTAAAACCTTTTGAGGTGACAACAAGAATCTAGACCAAATAACACAATCCTAAGCCTTCAAAATAACAAACAGGAGGATTATGTGCTGAAAAAGTATAAGAGAATAAAAAGAAAAAATTTAAATCACCTCAAATTAAGCATGCGTTCTCTTGTTCAACTATTGCAAATAAAATTACCTAAAGCACATCCTAGATAGTCATCTAATATGCAATTAAATTGTCACACAATTCATGTTCAAAATTTTCAAAAATTTTGCTCAAAATTCACAAAAACTTTGCCCAAAATCAACATGAAAAATCTATACTCTCCACCCCTAAATAATACATTGTCCTCAATGTATCACTTAATAGAGTTTCATTAACAAAAAGGTAAGGGGAACAGAAAACGTCCTTGAGCATTTGTATAGCTTATGGGTGGTGGTGCATCTTTTGCCCCATCTCCTTCTCTCTAGTGCAAAGACCTATGAAATAAAAACAAAACAAACTAAATAAGCAAAACAAACAATTAAAAGCAAAACAAATAAAACTAACAAAAGAAACTAAAAATTTTGGGTTGCTTCCTAAAGCTAAATTTTTTAACGTCATTATGCTCTACGGGGACTCCTTTCATCATTCATAAACCAATTTATTTGGACCCCTCACATTTTTGTAGAAGGGTGCAAATCTAGGACCATTTACTTTAAATACTTTCTTCTAGACTAGAGTAGCTTGTAATTTAATCACATTTAACTAGCACAAAGAATGCACAACATTAGTAGGTTTCATGGCATCGATTTCTAAATTTTAAGATTTCCCCCCTCAAATTCTACAGAAAGAGTTCCTTCATCTACATCAATTTTGGTTTTGGCAGTTTTCATTAATGGGTGCACTAACAAAATGAAGGCATATATGGGTGTAGAATTATCATATAAATTAAGCACATAAAAATCAGCTAGAAATACGACATCATCGATCTGCAATAAGACATCCTCAACTATCCTTAGAGGTCGAACATGGGAACGGTCAGCTAATTATATTATTATACCAGTCTTCTGCAAGTCGTTTAACTTAAGCTCTTAGTAAATAGAATACGACATGATATTAATGGATGCACCAGATCTAGCATAGCATGCTTGAACTTCTTATAACCAATCACACAAGGTAATGAAAACATACCTGGATCCTTGCATTTTTTTGGCATATTCTTCTGTAACATGATTGAGATGTTTTCGTTTGCTGACTTATTTTCTTTCTCCTTCAATTTTCTTTTGTTGGAACACAACTTCTTAAGAAACTTGGCATATTTAGGGATTCTCTTCACAACATCCAACAATTATATATTCACTTCTACCTTTCTAAAAGTTTCCAGGATCTCTTTGTCTTGCTCATTCTTTTTGGGTTTAGCCAACCTGCTGGGAAAGGGAGCCACTAGAATGTACGAGTTTAAAGACAAAGGTGGATCAAAATGTACCCACAAGATGTTTTAGGAGACTATTACCTTTTCCTTGTAGTGTTATATTCTTCGTCTTTGAGAGGAGGGGTCTTTAATGAATTTTTGTCCCGTTTCACAACATGATTGTACTAACATTCTCTCTTGGTGCACATCTAATTGTGTCGGCAATTTTCCAGAAGTTTGACCCTCCAACCAGCTAACTGATGTGGTTAACTGGGTGATCTGGTTTCCCAAGTTCTACATCCCAACTCTCGTCTCTTGTTGAAATTTCAAACTGCTTTCAGCTAGACTTTTGACAATATCTTCTAGAGGCGTACCTAAATTAGAAGACTGAGTTAGAGATATTGTATTGAAGTTATGGAGATACTGGCCTCCTTGATTCCCATAACTGAGGTTTGGATGAACCCTCCATCCAGGATTGTATGTATTTGAATAGGGATCATACTTCCTTTGATTCTCGCTTGAGAACCCTCCCATAGCACTTACTTCCTACATGGAATCTTGTTGATACCAACCTACAGTCATTTGACGAACAAGGGCAGTTAAATGAGATATTTGGCTTTTCAGTTCATTTACCTCTTTTACCTGATGGATCATTCCACAACCTCTTACTCCAAACGGTTGGGAGTTCTTAGTTGCTTAGCCTCTGTATGAGTCTTATTCTACAGTGCTTCTTCCGCTGCTGCATCTATCATGCCCTTATCTGTTTGCAATAGTTCTTCATAGAAATATTGGATCAGAAGCTGGTCAGGGATCTGGTGGTGGTGGAAACTGGCTCACAATCATCTAAATCTCTTCTAGTATTCATATAAACACTCCTCTGTGATTTGTTAGATCCCATAGATTTCCTTCCTGGTGCTTTAGCTCGCGAGCAAGGAAGAACTTTTCTAGGAGAAATTTCTTCATCTTGTTCCACGTGGTAATGGACCTTGATGGCAGATAGTACAACTAGTCCTTAACCTGATCCTTCAAGGAGAAAGGAAATGCCCTAAGATTGATATGCTTGTCTGTGATTCCGTGAGGCTTTATTCCCGAGTAGACAATGTAGAACTCCTTTAGATGCTTGTGAGGATCCTCACTTGCATAACCACTAAAAATAGGAAGCAACTGGATTAGACCATACTTAAGCTTAAAATCACATGATAAGTAAGAAAAGGTGATGCAAAGTGGCTACTCATTCAGATAAGGTGCTGCCAGTTGTCTCAAGGTGCTCCTCGGCCATCTTTACTTCAGGTCCAATAAAGATGGAAGATCCTCCAATGGTCTAATCAAAGTTAGATTCCTCGTTCAGTGCCTGATCTCTTTCTCTCGCCTCTTTCCTTAGCCTACATGCCTTTATTTCAATCTCAAGGATAAATTGCAAGTCAAAACCTCTAGAAAAGCGAGTCATGCATAAAAAGGAAGAAGAATCGAGGAGATGTTTTTTCTTTTTCTTTTTAAAAATTTAACAATGACAAAGTAACAATGGTTCTCCGACAACAACACCAAATTCGAGGCCCACCAAAATAATACTGATCTCACTATTCTAACTTGTAGAATAAGTGGTACCAAGTCAATATCCTAAGGAAACCAAAGCAATTAATTTCTCAAGATTAAATTTGCCAAGAAAATAAAACAAAAAGGGAGGGGGATTGTGTTGGTGAATAACAATGAAACAAAACAAAGCAATAAAAATAAAAGAAAATAATAGTCTTACCAAACTTCCAATTCAAAGGTACAGTTATCCAATTGTAAAATTGATCATAGGCATGCAAAACAAATTAATCTTTTCATGCAATAACTTAGTCAACTCATTACGAAAAGCCTTAAATAGTATTAATCCTTCTAAGTTAATTGACTCCAACAAAGCATTATTGTCAGTACTTCACACCTAATCAATAGGGCACGATAACGTTCCATATTAATTAGATAAAGGAATTACGAGCAATGGGAAGCCTAAGATAAACAAGTTAGATGAGATAGCTATGATCTAACTAATTTACTTCTTTAATTTCTAGAATTTATTATGTAAGCTATGTGATTATAGAAAAGCCACAAAAAAACACACATGAGCCAATCCTATTGCTACTAAACTCAATCAATCATGACAATTACATGTCATTGAATCATGAGTAGCAAGTAAACACACAACAACAACGAAGGCATCAATTCAATTGATATTGCATGCTCACAACATTACAATTGAAATACAATCAACCTTTGAATCGAAATCGTTATGCCTAGCCGCTTATCATGACTATATAGCCAAAAATCAACATTGGTTCGATTGGTAACAAAGTAAGATGATAAAAGTAAAAGCAAAACTCTTTAAACTTGTCTCAAACAATAGCCTCTAAAACATAACTCGAATTTATCTAGTAGAAAAAGATGGACGCAAACCTCTCAAAGAAGGAAAATATAGTCGAATATGTGGTAGCGTTGAGACGCAAGGGGTAGTGTCAAGACGCTACGGATGGAAAGAACTGACTGTAGGCGTTTACAGCATCTTGATGTTGTAGGTAGTGTCTTGACACTGCTAGCATTTAGTTGGCCTCCCCGCAATGTCGAGAAAGGCTTCCTTAATGATTCTTGCAACGTTTTGACACCGATTGTAGAGTCTAGACACTACTCCCACAGGTCTTCTTTCTTAGGAGTGTTTGTAGCGATGTTGAGACACCCAAAATGGGGTTTCGACGCTATCCTCTCAAGTTAAATAGCTTGGACTTCATCTTTTCTTGATTTGGTTGCTCAACTTGAGTCTAGCTTATTTTTTATCCCGATTCATCCAAAGTGCTCCAAATGGCTCTAAATCACTCGATCTCTATAAACAGACGAATAAGCATGTGAGAGTAACAGAACTAGCATAAATTAAAGACATAAAATAGCACATTTTAGGTGCTATCAGTCCCTTAAAGCTGATTGGGCCGTTACAGTGGTTTTAACACTTCTTCAATATTTTTTAAAAATCACATATCAAACTTTTGAATAATTAATCTCTTAAATTGGACCAAACTTTCCTTCTTCTAGTTTATTATCATTTGAAAAATCATCTGTAGCAATATTTAGTTTATCGCATTCAAATGTTTATTCCTCAAACTAAACTTAAGAGTAATATAGAAAACACCATATTCAAAATGAATGCTAGAAAGATAATATGAAAACAATATAACTTAATTAGAAAGAAGACTATTAAAGGAAAAGGGCAAAAAATCCTCAATTACTATCAATTTTACCAAATAAGCTCAAAAAACCCAAAATTCATAACCATAACTCTCTCTCGTAACTCTCTAAAGGAAAAAAAAAAAAAAAAAAAAAAAACTTACTCCTTTTCTCCTTCACCACTCACTCATTGTAATTAACACTAGCATTAGTCTTTGGCTTATTATCACTAACACACACAAATAGAAAGAGGAAAAAGAAACAAAGAAACTTATGCTTTTTTCTCCCACTTATCTTCTTTACACTTTTAAAAAGAGAAAACTCGATTTCAAATTAAATTATGTTTTCATTTAGTGTTCTAGTGAAACCTTTATAGGCAGAGCTTCTCATTAATTTTCATGGAAGAAGAATTTGCAGAGAGAATAAGGAGAAGAAACGTTTTTCAGTAAAGGTATTTTTGAAATTTGGGTGAATAAACTAAACCAAAAGATCAACCAAACTAGCTAAATCGATGTCGACCAATCGGTTTAGATGGTTGTATAGTCAGTGTCGATTTTTTTAAAAAAAAACCGATGGTCAGAGTGGCTAAAAACCACAATTTCGACCCACCAACCGACTTACTGTTATTTTTGCACATTTGTTTTTGTAGGCTGCATTCAGTCTGCAAAATCACCTTGAGAAACCCATGGGCTGCTAGTTTTCTCAAGGTGGTTTTGTACTTTAAAATTAAAAAATTATAATTTTTTTACTTCTTCCTTCTCTCTTCCCTCATTTATTCTTCCTCCCTCATTTCTTCTTCATCTTTTCATATCATTTTTCCTCTCTCTATTTTCTCTTCTCCTCTTCCCTTCTCTTCTCCTTCCCTTTCTTCTATTCTCCTCTCTCTCTTCTTTATTTTTCCTTTTCTCTCTTCTCCTCTCCCCATCTTTCTTTTTCCACTTTTCTTTTCTCCAATACCTTCGAACATGAAAAGTAGACCAACAACTCTTGGTTTTGGTTTTGGTTATAGTTTTTGATTGACAACTCTTGAACTTGAAAGGTCAGTTTTGGTTTCCCTCTTCCCTTTTTTCCTTATTCTACCACAACTCTCCCTCAATCTTGCATAAAAAACTGATCGGTCGTCATTGTGTTCTGTCAGTCGACATTCCAAACCCTCTCAAAATTGATTACCACCGACTAATATAAATCAATAAGTTAGTTTTTGGCATCAAATTGAGCCTAAAACGGATGCAAACCAACCGATGTACACCCCAAATCAAGGGTATTAATGAAACTTTAACATTTTTCATCCAAAACTTAACATTAAGGGTACTTTTGAAATTCTTTAAAAGGTCAATGGTATTAATGAAAATTTTAAAGTTCAAGATATTATGGAAACGATGGACAAAGTTCATGAGTATTTTCTAATTTTTCCTTGAGATAAAACACTTTTTTGTAATTATTATTTTAGTCTCTAATGTTAGTTCTTTATTAGCCACTTTAAATGAGGGAGGAGAGGGGCTATTATTTCCAAAGAATTAATCGAAGCTCAAATATTATATTAGGGAATAACAAGGTATATTTATCCTTTCTTTACTATTGTACTTAGCTAAGTGAAAGGTAATATATAATATGAGTAGATAAATGATAGTGAGCAAAATTTAAGATATCTTTTTCAATCTTAGTTTCAGCACAAAACACACACACACATATTAAACAATTTGTGAAGTTTAACAAAACCATAGAGATCAAGTTGAAACTTTTTGAACCATAAGGACCAAAGGAAGATTAAGGCCAAACTATAGGAATGAAACGTAAAATTTTTAAAAATCAGGAGCGAAAGTGGAAATTTTTTTTTTGATAGTACAATAGTATATGGATCAAAAATTTTACCAAAAAATATGTAGCAATCCAACCTGCGTCTCCTTTGTACCCTCACTGTGTATACATGTGTAATCTTCCAAGGTGCTCTCGAGAGATGTGACTTAACTTCGTACACTTTACAAAATTGGAGTAAAGATGGGATGGTGTGTGACAGGGGTTCGAGACGTTTCACAAGGTCCTTGATGTTGATGTAGTCAGGCATGGAATCATGGACGAGAATCTTCTCATTATTCATGTCGAGTGTGCATAACAGCCAATGCTCGCTAAAGTTGAGAGGACTACATATGAAGTCTATGCCTGTCCAAGCTGGCGTGTAATCAGCGCACTCGCCCAATACGTAATCCATATAAGATTGGTCAGCATGCCACACCATTGAGGGCTTCCTCATGCATCGCGAGGAGAATCAATTTATATACCTTGTTTTGGGTATTCAGATGTTCCTAATAATCAAATGAACAAAATATTAGTTGCACAAATGAAATAACCATATTTACCAACACGTCATCTAATGTACTCACTACCAATGCAACGTTTATCACAGTGAACGTATGCTGACAGAATTCTGGTTTGGACATGAGCTTTGCTTTTTTGAACAGTAAGAGGATGTTCATCGCCTGCATGGAAGAGAACAAACATGTTACTAGTGTTCACACATCTCACTCAACCCAGAAACTCTCTCAAAGGAAGTCATTGAGAAACCACTTCGACAATTTATGCATGTAGGACCATGGAGACTACACATTCCCTGCATCGATCATGGAATCGATCAACCATTTGTGAAACTATGCGATGGTCGAGGGGATTTGATGTAGTGAATCATATCTTGGAAGTTGTTCCTCCGCAATGTCCATGGTAGCATCATGTACGTCTATGGTTGGGGGTTAGAGTCACCATTTATTGTCTTGTTGAAAAAGGCTTGTCGAAGGCTCTATCACATAATATTTATAAATTGGACCTCTAAAAATTTGCAATAATAGTGGCCAGCGTCGATTACAGGGATTGAGGTTCTTAGATTAATTCAGTACCATAGTTAATTATGCCCAATTTTATTTAGACAAACAAAACTTTAAAATTAAGGAGAAATAAAATCTAAACTAATATGTACATGCTTCATAGTCCAATTTTGAGAAACATGCATGGTTTATTACCTTAAGCCCAACTTGAATTGATTAATAACTTGATTTTATACTAACAATCTTAAGCCAAGAATTCTAAATAATCAATTGACTCTCTCAAGCCCAATTGAACTCATGCATAACAACAAATCAACCTCTCAGTTTATTTCTATCACTAAACGTGGTATTAAGTTTTTCTCTTAAGGCTTCTAGAATTAATCTACTCACGTTCATGCAATAGATTAAACCTAGTCATGCATCTAGTGTAAATAACTAAAATTACTCTCTCAAGCTAAATTTAGTTAAACTTGCAAAACCATGACCAAAGGTTAAGACAATAAAGAGAGATTCATAGAAGACGTCAATATATAGACTAAATTAAAAGTCAACCAAATGTTCAACAACTACAACTAAGCTAAGGTCTAAACACAAATTTACAACATAAGTACAACCCACAAAAACTCCTAAATTCAAGAGAAAATGAAATAAAATAGAGAAGAAACTTAGGTCACGTGCCAACACTCGTCCCTGACGTAATGTCCACGATCTCGAGCTTTGAGTCTCCTCCTTGGCTCCCAAAAGGTCCTCTCTAAGTCCTTTAACAATGCTTGAATCGTGTTTAGGGTTTTTAGTCTCTCATAATTGCTCCCTTTGCTTGAATGAAAAGTTTCCTTTTATAGAGTCGAGATAGCATTGCAATGCTGTCCTTAGCACTTTGCAAAAAAGGAAAAAATCCTCTTCGGCCAGCGTTGCAACGCTATAAGGCTGCAACGTTGTGCCCTCGGATCTTCAAGGTTGATAGGCTTCTCAAATGGCATTGCAACGCTATACTCTCGAGTCCAATTGCCTTGTCCTTCCTCTTCAACAGTTGAATCCTCAAATATAGCCTTAAGTTGCTCGAATTTGTCCAAATATCTCACAATTCTTTGGTTTTGCTCCAAATGCTCAGTTTTTGAGAAATATACATAAAAACACATGAAAGCACACATAATCATAGTAAAACTAGCATAAAGCTAAGCTAAGAAATAGAACTATTTTGCCTACTATCACTTGTGCTTACCTTTGCTAATCTTTGCATTCTTCAGGGGGATTTTCGGTGGTGTAAAAGCCTTGACCGACATCCATTTCTGCCCCGTCCTACGCAATTGGTCCTCTTACAAGTGACCCTACATTATGTAATAGTACATGAGTAACACATGTATGATGTAACTGTAGATCTAGAGGATCTGTTGTTCTTAACCTTGATGCTCCATCACCAAGAACGTCATCGTATGTGATGGTGAGGGGAATGGACTAACATCATCAAGTTTGTCATCGATGGGATCTGGCCTCTCCTTAAATACATCCTTGCCTTATGCAAAACATAATACTCATGCCACATACCGTAACACATGTACTTGTGTATGAAATAATAATGTAGTAAAGGATTGTAGCACATAGAACTGATGCATGAAGTTCGCTATGGTCTTCAACTCCGACCAGATCTCACATAGCTCGTCTTTCACCCCCTAAAGACCATTCTCCACCCACAAAGACGGTCCTTGATGGATTGACCATGTGCCGATGATGGAGCAAGAAAATCATATGCCTGGGGGACCGACGATCGTCCTTCATCACTTCAACTTGGACTCGGGCCTATGAGTCTAAATGTGGGCGCGTGCAAACCAACCTCGATGTTAACTGTACCACTCGCACGAACGTTTATGAACAATTGATCAATTCCCTCGAAGAAATCCTGATCAACGATGTCATCCTGACAATCACATGGGGGTCTACATGCTTGGTGGTGAGGGTGGGGTAACTGGTGCTATAGGTGTAGAAAGGGCGGGAGAGGGGGAGAACGATCACCTGCAACAATGTAAATCGATCTACGGTTGCTTGGGGTGCTTTGGTACTCCTGCTCAATGGTACTCCGACTCAATGTCTGAAATTTTAAGCAACGAGGCTACAATCGTCTGCATAAAAGCACGAAAACAATAAGCTGAAGGTATAGTATAGAACATACTCGTAGTTTTTACAAGTGAGAGAATGACTTACTAAACCGAAATTGAAAATCTTCTCTAGCACTATTCGTCGAGGGACTGATTGACTGTAGAACCATCGAAGCATTTGAGGTACTGAGGTGTGATTTAGTCTGGTTATAATCAACCCTTCAACTGTCGACATGGTCTCGTAACCTACGAGTTCTTTTGTGGAAATAAGGAAAAGGACGGTGTCATTATAGTACAAACTTTGCAGACATCCAAGCTACATAAGGGTAGTGAAAGTACTTGAAAAGCAAGATGGAATCTAGGCAAACTATACTTGACGAAGTAGGATGCCTTTTGTGTGACACCGTCATAATGCGCCACATCTCTACTAATGAGGGCCCTTTAATGACCCTTCAAGGTCCTATCCTAAAGTGTTGTACCCTAATCGAGACTGTTGATGTACTCCAAGTCTTCAACATTCGTATAAGGACGTGTGAAAGAATGTATTCTTGTCGTTACCCATCATCATCATCTCCGTGTAGTAGACGAAGGAGACTTTCACTTCATCATCATCGTAATCAAAGATGCACTTTTGGTACCCTTCCTCTAACTCAATAAGGCAGAGGTCCCCAGTATCTCTCACGCAAATGTGAAGTTCTATCTTGGTTATGTTCTACGGGATCTGGGGACGACCACAAGCTAGTGAGTAATAGGAAGTCATCCTTTGAGAAGGTGAGTATCATACCCCGTACGTCTTATGTCATGACATCTCTCTGGTCATCTATAACCTCCATCATCAAAAGATCATGAACCAACAAACTATTGAACACAAGGTTTAAGTCAATGAACCGCCTGAATATGCTGTGTCGCCTAAACATATCAAGGTTGGTGGGACTTAGCTTTGCCTTTATTATCTTGTTAGCATGCTTAATGTGAGCGAAATTGGTGATCTGGGCGGGGAAACGATTAGGCACAATCAGCTTGAATGAGTGTGCCATTGATTGTTGCATGAAATATGAAAATAATCATAGTTGGAATGATAATTAAGAATCGTAAGTGATAATTAAATCTCGCCTCGCGTTCTCAATTATCAATTTTCTACTTCATATCAATATGGATGGGAAAATCATTAATCGATATTGAATACTAAATAACGATCTCAATTACCGATTTTAGACTTCATCGAGATATTGATGTCAAGTGAATCGATATCAATATTGAGATGACCATTTAATTCAATAATAAGGATCAATATTATTAATTCCACTCATCTCGTCAATTTTTCATTTGACGTCACCTCACAACAATTTCACTCTGACGAAGACCATTCAAATCTAGTACTTCATTGTCAATCAAATTGCATACCGAGCATGCACTAAGTTCCCCAAAACCCTAATGTTCGATTAACCAAGAAAATACCCACACCCTCCAACTAAAAACATGAATATGGATACAAATATAAAACAAGGATTGAAAGTGAAGATTAGGCCCAAACCTATAGGATTGAAATTTAAAATCTTTAAAATAAGGAGTAAAAGTGGATAAAAAAATTTGGTAATACAATAATACGTGGATCCAAAGTGATAACTTGGTTCAATTTGGCCTTTAGATAAGATCAAGTTGTTTTCAAGAAATCTAAAATGATAATGTAATGATAAGAAATACGAAGACATTTGTATTTCAACATGCGTGGAAAAGATTTTTTTGTATGATATTTGGTTCCCAAGGTTTGAGTTTTGTTTCCATTTTGTGTCTTCTAAGCCTCTAAGCTTTTCATTTTATGTCTAATAAGTCATTGAATTTTAGAAAATGAGAAATAGGATATATGCCCCTATTAAACACAAATTTGAAATATCGATGATTTGGTAGACACTTTGAAATTCCAATTAGACACTTGAGTGTAACTATAATTACAACAACCGCTATAAACAAAATGAAATTAAGTTTAAAAGAATGGGCACATAGCAGCCATTCAATCGAAGAGGTATGCAAAATTTCCATAGTAGGTCTAGAAATTTCCCCTCAATCGCTTTCAAAACAACAAGTGGAATCCTAACATGTGTCCATAACTTTTATTGCACATGGTTTGATATTTTTATGTCAAATTTAATCATATAACAATAAATAAAATTATTAATTAAGTATATTTTGTTTAATAAATTACTTCATGCTCTTATTATATATTATATATTTTTAAATTAAAGTATAAAATAGACACAATTATAAGAAATTCATACTAAATTTGTAGTCTACTAAAAAAGTTTAATTTATAAAAAAAAAGATTTTTTTGTAGATATTTTAAAAATAATAGTAATTGTACCAACATTATTCAAGAATTCATTCCATGCAACTTCCGCAAATATATTATTTTATTTAATTTATCAGTAAATGACATGGAGGTGTCATGGGGTTTGGAAGGTGAAATTTTTATTGAACTAATGGAAGGGATAATTTTAAAAAAATATTTGTATAACAAATATTCAAAACTATGATTGTGGATAAGAATGAGTGATAAATGACATGACATACAACACCAGAATAGATGTGTTATCTATTTCTTTATAAATGATCATGGCATAGATTGAATAAAAATATAATTTAATGGGTAAAAAAGAACTTACAATTCCAAGTTTAATTAGAAACATTTTGTAATTTTTAATGTTCTAAAATTTATTAGTTTATAAAGACAAATGAAGATTAAATCCAAACCATAGGATTGAAATTTAAAATGTTTAAAATAAGGAGCAAAAGTGGACAAAAAATTTTGGTAGTACAATAATACATGGATCAAAGTGATCACTTGGTTCAATTTGTCCTTGAGATAAGACCAAGTCGTTTTCAAGAAAGCTAGAACGATAATGTAATGATAAGAAAGCTAGAACGATAATGTAATGATAAGACCAAGTCGTTTTCAATTTGTATGTATGATATTTGGTTGCCAAGGTTTGAGCTTTGTTTCAATTTCGTGTCTTCTAAGCCTCTAAGCTTTTCATTTTATGTCTAATAAGTCATTTAATTTTAGAAAATGTAAAATATGATATATGCCCCTGTCAAACAAAAAGTTGAAATCTCGATGATTTAGTAGACACTTGGAAATTGCAGTTAGACACTTGAATGTAACTGCAATTACAACATCCACTATAAATTAGGGAGAGATTGTACCATTTGTACACTATGTCAGGACTAACATCAATATAGTGTTGAGTTCGATGGCTTATATGAGAGGAAAGTTTTTCCTATCTCCCCATTGAATGGTTGCCACTTATCCATCATTTTTTTAAACTAAATTTTTATGTGGGCTCTACCAATTTAAATGGCATCCATTCCTTAATTTTCATTTTCTCTCTCCCCCGTTTCTCTCTCTATCAAACGGTGGAGGGAGATTTTACATGACAGGCTCTTGCTTGTACGGACCGACAAATTAACACTTCCTTCTCTGATTTTGCTAGAAAGATTGAAGCTTTTTTTTTTTTTTATTGTAGATTATTTCCAAAGAATTTGCAGAGAAATATTTACCTAATGAGTTAGGAATAATCAAACTTCAAACCTCAAATGGTAGAAATTGGCCACTTTTGTACAAATGGAATTGAAATTGAGGAAGTTTTGCATACATTTCAATTGGGTGGAAGCATTTTGTAGAGGAGAATCTTTCGAAAGAAAAGGATTATGGATTCTTCCAATTGATTAAGAAAGGAAAAATTTTATTCACGAAATTACAGGAGATTTCTCCCTCCCCTTCTGCTTCACTAGTTTCCATTCCATCAAAACGGAAAAATTTCTAGTCCTAAACTACCTTCGGTTCACCCATGGCAAGAGAGAAGAACGAGAAGTACCTTGAGAGAGAGGAACGAAGAAGAGAAAAGGAAAATTAAGGAATCAATTGCATTTAAATTTGTGGGGCCCACATCAAAATTAAGTTTAAAAGAATGGACAAATAGCAACCATTCAATCAAAGAGGTTTGCAAAATTTTCTCTTCGATCGCTTTCAAAACAACAAGTGGAATCTTAACATGTGTCCATAACTTTTATTGCACATGGTTTGGTATTTTTATGTCAAATTTAATCATATAACATTAAATAAAATTATTACTTAAGTTTATTTTGTTTAATAAATTACTTCATGATCTTATTATATATAATATATTGTTTAAATTAAAGTATAAAATAGACACAATTATATGAAATTAATAGACTAAATTTGTAGTCTAATAAAAAAGCTGTATTGATACAAAAAGATTTTTTTTTTTATTGTAGATATTTTAAAAATAATAGTAATTGTACCAACATTATTCAAGAATTCATTGGATGCAACTTCCGCAAATAAATACATTTTTGATTTAATATATCAGGAAATGACGTGGAGGTGTCTTGGGGGTTTGGAAGGTGAAATTTTTATTGACCTAATGGACCGGACAATCTTAAAAAAATCTTTGTCTAACAAATATTCAAAACTATGATTGTGGATAAGAATGAGTGATAAATGACATGACCAACAACAGTACAATAGATGTGTTATCTTATTTCTTTATAAATGATCATGGCATAGATTGCATAAAAATGTAATTTAATGGGTAAAAAAGAAAGTACAATTCCAAGTTTAATTAGAAACGGAGATAAAATTCTTTAGATTTCATAAACGAAATGTACACCATACGTGCTTCTAGATATAAAAACATTTTGTAATATTTAATGTTCTAAAATTTATTAGTTTATCAAGACAAATGAAGATTAAGCCCAAAATATAGGATTGAAATTTAAAATGTTGAAAATAAGGAGCAAAAGTGGACAAGAAATTATGGTAGTACAATAATACGTGGATCAAAAGTGATCACTTGGTTCAATTTGTCCTTTAGATAAGACCAAGCCATTTTCAAGAAAGCTAGAACGATAATGTGATGATAAGAAATACAAAGACATTTGTATTTCAACATGCGTGGAAATGATTTTTATGTATGATATTTGGTTCTCAAGGTTTCAGCCTTGTTTCCATTTTTTGTCTTCTAAGCCTCTAAGGTTTTCATTTTATGTCTAATAAATTATTTAATTTTAGAAAATGTAAAATAGGATATATGCTTCTGTTAAACGTAAATTTGAAATCTCAATGTTTTAGTAGACACTTTGAAATTGCAATTAAACACCTGAATGTAACTGCAATTACAACATCCACTATAAATTAGGGTTAAATTGTACCATTTGTAAACTATGTCAGGACTAACATCAATATAGTGCCGAGTTCGATGGCTTATATGAGGGGAAAGTTTTTCCTATCTCCCCATTGAATGGTTGCCACATATCCATCATTCTTTTAAACTAAATTTTGATGTGGGCTCTGTCAATTTAAATGGCATCTATTCCTTAATTTTCATTTTCCCTCTCCCTCGTTTCTCTCTCTATCAAACGTTGGAGGAATATTTTATATGGTAAGCTCTTGTTTGTACAAACCCACAAACAAACACTTCCTTCTTTGATTTTGCAAGAAAGATTGAAGCTTTTTTTTTTATTATTATTGTAGATTATTCCCAAAAAATTTGCAAAGAATTATTTACCTAATGAGTTTGGAACAATCAAACTTCAAACCTCAAATGGTAGAAATTTGCCACTTTTGTACAAATGGAGTCGAAATTGAGGAAGTTTTGCATACATTTCAACTAGGTGGAAGCGTTTTGTAGAGGAGAATCTTTCAAAGAAAAGGATTATGGATTCTTCCAATTGATTAAGAAAGGCAAATTTTTATTCACGAAATTACAAGAGATCCCTCCCTCCCCTTCCCCTTCACTAGTTTCCATTCCATCAAAACGGAAAAATTTCTAGTCCTAAATTACCTCCGGTTTGCCCATGGCAAAAGAGAAGAACGAGAAGTACCTCGAGAGAGAGAAACGAATGAGAGAAAAGGAAAATTAAGGAATCAATTACATTTAAATTTGTGGGGCCCACATTAAAATTAAGTTTAAAAGAATGGACACCTAGCAGCCATTCAATTGAAGAGGTATGCAAATTTTCCATAGTAGGTTTAGAAAATTTTCCAATAATCGCTTTCAAAATAACAAGTAGAATTTTAACATGCGTCCATAACTTTTATTGCACATGGTTTGATATTTTTATGTCAAATTTAATCATATAACATTAAATAAAATTATTACTTAAGTATATTTTTTTTAATAAATTACTTCATGATCTTATTATAATATATATTTTTTAAATTAAAATATAAAATAGACACAATTATTAGAAATTAATAGACTAAATTTGTAGTCTAATAGAAAAGTTTAATTAATACAAAAAGATGTTTTTATATAGTTATTTTAAATATAATAATAATTGTACCAACATTTTTCAAGAATTCATTCGATGCAACTTCCGCAAATAAATTCTTATATTTAATTTATCAGTAAATGACGTGGAGGTATCTTGGCGATTTGGAAGGTGAAATTTTTATTGACCTAATGGAAGGGACAACTTAAAAAAAATCTTTGTATAACAAATATTCAAAACTATGATTGTGGATAAGAATGAGTGATAAATGCATGACAAACAACACCATAATAGATGTGTTATCTTATTTCTTTATAAATGATCATGGCATAGGTATCATAAAAATATAATTTAATGGGTCAAAAAGAAAGGACAATTCCAAGTTTAATTAGAAACGTACATAAAATTCTTTAGATTTCATAAACGAAATGTACAATGTACGTGTTTGGAGATATAAAAACATTTTGTAATTTTTAATGTTCTAAAATTTAATAGTTTATAATGACAAATGAAGATTAAGTGCAAACCATATGATTGAAATTTAAAATGTTTAAAATAAGGAGCAAAAGTGGACAAAAAATTTTGGTAGTACAATAATACGTGGATCAAAGTGATCACTTGGTTCAATTTGTCCTTGAGATAAGACCAAGTCGTTTTCAAAAAAGCTAGAACGATAATGTAATGATAAGAAATACGATAACATTTGTATTTCATCATGCGTGGAAAGGATTTGTATGTATGATATTTGGTTGCCAAGGTTTGAGCTTTGTTTCAATTTCGTGTCTTCTAAGCCTCTAAGCTTTTGATTTTATGTCTAATAAATTATTTAATTTTAGAAAATGTAAAATAGGATATATGACCCTGTTAAACATAAATTTGAAATCTCGATGATTTAGGAGACACTTTGAAATTGCAATTAGACACTTGAATATAACTGCAATTACAACATCCACTATAAATTAGGGATAGATTGTACCATTTGTACACTATGTCAGGACTAACATCAATATAGTGTCGAGTTCTATGGCTTATATGAGAGGAAAGTTTTTCCTATCTCCCCATTGAATGGTTGCCACGTATTCATCATTCTTTTAAACTAAATTTTGATGTGGGCTCTACCAATTTAAATGGCATCCATTCCTTAATTTTCATTTTCCCTCTCCCTCGTTTCTCTCTCTATCAAACGGTGGAGGGAGATTTTATATGGTAGGCTCTTGCTTGTACAAACCCACAAATTAACACTTCCTTCTCTAATTTTGCTGGAAAGATTGAAGCTTTTTTTTAATTATTGTAGATTATTTCCAAAGAATTTGCAGGGAAATATTTACCTATGAGTTAGGAATAATCAAACTTCAAACCGCAAATGGTAGAAATCGGCCAGTTTTGTACAAATGGAGTTGAAATCGAGGAAGTTTTGCATACAATTTAACTGGGTGGATGTGTTTTGTAGAGGAAAATCTTTCGAAATTAGATAAGGATTGTGGATTCTTCCAATTGATTAAGCAAGGAAAATTTTTATTCACGAAATTACAAGATATCCCTCCCTCTCCTTCCCCTTCACTAGTTTCCATTCCATCAAAATGGGAAAATTTCTAGTCCTAAACTACCTGTGGTTTGCCCATGGCAAAAGAGAAGAATGAGAAGTACCTTGAGAGAGAGAAACGAAGGAGAGAAAAGGAAATTTAAGGAATCAATTACATTTAAATTTGTGGGGCCCACATCAAAATTAAGTTTAAAAGAATGGACACCTAGCAGCCATTCAATTGAAGAAGTATGCAAATTTTCCATAGTAGGTCTAGAAAATTTTCCAATAATCGCTTTCAAAACAACAAGTGGAATTTTAACATGTGTCCATAACTTTTATTGCACATGGTTTGATATGTTTATGCCAAATTTATTCATGTAACATTAAATAAAATTATTAATTAAGTATATTTTGTTTAATAAATTACTTCATGATTTTATTATATATTATATATCTTTTAAATTAAAGTATAAAATAGACACAATTATTAGAAATTAATAGACTAAATTTGTAGTCTAATAAAAAAGTTTAAATAATACAAAAACATATTTTTTTACTGTAGATATTTTTAAAATAATAGTAATTGTACCAACATTATTCACGAATTCATTTAATGCAACTTCCGTAAATAAATTCTTTAATTAATTTATCAATAATTGACGTGGATGTATCTTTTGTGTTTGGAAGGTGAAATTTTTATTGACATAATGGAAGGGACAACCTTAAAAAAAATCTTTGTATAACAAATATTCAAAACTATGATTGTGGATAAGAATGAGTGATAAATGACATGACAAACAACACCATAATAGATGTGTTATCTTATTTCTTTATAAATGATCATGGCATAGGTTGCATAAAAATATAATTTAATGTGGAAAAAAGAAAGTACAATTCCAAGTTAATTAGAAACGTAGATAAAATTCTTCAGTTTTCATAAATGAAATGTACACCATACGTGTTTGGAAATATAAAAACATTTTGTAATTTTTAATGTTCTAAAATTTAATAGTTTATCAAGACAAATGAAGATTAAGTCCAAACCATAGGATTGAAATTTAAAATGTTTAAAATAAGGAGCAAAAGTGGACAAAAGATTTTGGTAGTACAATAATACGTGGATCAAAAGTGATCACTTGGTTCAATTTGTCCTTGAGATAAGACCAAGTCGTTTTCAAGAAAGCTAGAATGATAATGTAATGATAAGAAATACGATGGCATTTGTATTTCATCATGCGTGGAAAAGATTTATATGTATGATATTTGGTTGCCAAGGTTTGAGCTTTGTTTCAATTTTGTGTCTTCTAAGCCTCTAAGCTTTTCATTTTATGTCTAATAAGTCATTTAATTTTATAAAATGTAAAATAGGATATATGCCCCTGTTAAACATAAATTTGAAATCTCGATGATTTAGTACACACTTTGAAATTGCAATTAGACACTTGAATGTAATTGCAATTACAACATCCACTATAAATTAGGGAGAGATTGTACCATTTGTACACTACGTCAGGACTAACATCAATATAGTGTCGAGTTCGATCGCTTATATGAGAGGAAAGTTTTTCCTATCTCCCCATTGAATGGTTGCCACGTATCCACCATTCTTTTAAACTAAATTTTGATGTGGGCTCTACCAATTTAAATGGCATCCATTCCTTAATTTTCATTTTCTCTCTCCCCCGTTTCTCTCTTTATCAAACGGTAGAGGAAAATCTTTCGAAAGATAAGAATTATGGATTTTTCCAATTCATTAAGAAAGGCAAATTTTTATTCACGACTCCCTTCCCTTCCCCTTCACTAGTTTCCATTCCATCAAAATGAGAAATTTTCTAGTCCTAAACTAGCTCTAGTTTGCCATGGCAAAAGAGAATGAGAAGTACCTTGAGAGGCAGAAATGAAGGAGAGAAAAGAAAAATTAAAGAATCAATTACATTTAAATTTGTGGGGCTTGCATCATAATTAAGTTAAAAAAATGGATGCGTAGCAGCCATTCAATGGAAGATGTATGCAAAATTTCCATAGTAGGTCTACAAATTTTCCCCTCAATCGCTTTCAAAACAACAAGTGGAATTTTAACATGTGTCCATAACTGTTATTGCACATGGTTTGATATTTTTATGTCAAATTTAATCATATAACATTAAATAAAATTATTAATTAAGTATATTTTTTCAAATTAATTACTTCATGATTTTATTATATATTATATATTTTTTAAATTAAAGTATAAAATAGAAACAATTATTAGAATTTAATAGACTAAATTTGTAGTCTAATAAAAAAGTTTAAATAATATAAAATGATTTTTTTACTGTAGATATTTTTCAAATAATAGTAATTGTACCAACATTATTCAAGAATTCATTTAATACAACTTCCGCAAATAAATTCTTTTATTTAATGATGTGGATGTATCTTGGGTGTTTGGAAGGTGAAATTTTTATTGACATAATGGAAGGGACAACCTTAAAAAAATCTTTGTCTAACAAATATTCAAAACTATGATTGTGGATAAGAGTGAGTGATAAATGACATGACAAACAACACCATAATAGATGTGTTATCTTATTTCTTTATAAATGATCCAGGCATAGGTTGCATAAAAATATAATTTAATGGGTAAAAAAGAAAGTACAATTCCAAGTAGAATTAGAAACGTAGATAAAATTCTTCAGTTTTCATAAACGAAATGTACACCGTACGTGTTTGGAGATATAAAAACATTTTGTAATTTTTAATGTTCTAAAATTTATTAGTTTATCAAGACAAATGAAGATTAAGCCGAAACCATAGGATTGAAATATAAAATGTTTAAAATAAGGAGCAAAAGTGGACAAAAAATTTTGGTAGTACAATAATATATGGATCAAAAGTGATCACTTTGTTCAATTTGGCCTTGAGATAAGACCAAGTCATTTCAAGAAAGCTAGAACGATAATATAATGATAAGAAATACGATGTCATTTGTATTTCATCATGCGTGGAAAAGATTTATGTGTATGATATTTGGTTGCCAAGGTTTGAGCTTTGTTTAAATTTCGTGTCTTCTAAGCGTCTAAGCTTTTCATTTTATGTCTAATAAGTCATTTAATTTTAGAAAATGTAAAATAGGATATATGCCCCTATTAAACATAAATTTGAAATGTCGATGATTTAGTAGACACTTTGAAATTGCAATTAGACACTTGAATGTAACTGCAATTACAACATCCACTATAAATTAGGTAGAGATTGTACCATTTGTACACTATGTCAGGACTAACATCAATATAGTGTCGAGTTCTATGGCTTATATGAGAGGAAAGTTTTTCCTACCTCCCCATTGAATGGTTGCCACGTATCCATTATTCTTTTAAACTAAATTTTCATGTGGGCTCTACCAATTTAAATTGCATCAATTCCTTAATTTTCATTTTCTCTCTCCCTCGTTTCTCTCTCGATCAACAGTGGAGGAGGATTTTACATGGTAAGCTTTTGCTTGTTCAAAACTACAAATGAACACTTCCTTCTTTGATTTTGCTGGTAAGATTGAATCTTTTTTTATTGTAGATTATTCCCAAAGATTTTGCAGAGAAATATTTACCTAATAAGTTTGGAATAATCAAACTTCAAACCTCAAATGGTAGAAATTGGCCACTTTTGTACAAATGGAGTCGAAATCGAGGAAGTTTTGCATACATTTCAACTGGGTGGAAGCATTTTGTAGAGGAAAATCTTTCGAAAGGAAAGGATTATGGATTCTTCCAATTGATTAAGAAATGCAAATTGTTATTCACGAAATTACAAGAGATCCCTCCCTCTCCTTCCCCTTCACTAGTTTCCATTCCAACAAAACGGGAAAATTTCTAGTCCTAAACTACCTCTGGTTCGCCCATGGCAAAAGAGAAGAACGAGAAGTACCTTGAGAGAGAGAAATAAAGGAGAGAAAAGGAAAATGAAGGAATCACTTACATTTAAATTTGTGGGGCCCACATCAAAATTAAGTTTAAAAGAATGGATGCGTAGCAGCCATTCAATCGAAGAGGTATGCAAAATTTCCATAGTAGGTCTAGAAATTTTCCCCTCGATCGCTTTGAAAACAACAAGTGGAATTTTAACGTGTGTCCATAACTTTTATTGCACATGGTTTGATACGTTTATGTCAAATTTAATCATATAAAAAAGTTTAATTTATACAAAAAGATTTTTTTTATTGTAGATATTTTTAAAATAATTATAATTGTACCAACATTATTCAAGAATTTATTCGATGCAACTTCCCCAAATAATTTTTTTTAATTTAATTAATCAATAAATGACGTGGAGGTGTCTTGGGGGTATGAAAGATGAATTTTTTTTTTACCTAATCAGTGGCGAATCTATAACTTTATTTAAATGGGGCTTGATATATTTTGAATTTCGTTTGTTCACTACTATAAATGTGGGATTTCATGACTCATAAAAATTGTCGTAACCACATTCCGTTATTCTTTTTTCAATCATTGAATCAACCATCAAAGAAAGAGTATCAATGACACCTCAAAAAAATTGTCATTATTTTGTGTTTTATTATTGTTTTTTGCAGTCAACAATAAACAATTACTTGCATTCATAAACTATTACTGTCAAATTTTCTATGACAATTCATCATTGTCAATAAATAACTCAAGAATTTGACTTTTCTTTCAAGATATAGATATTAACGACAGTAAATAACCATCAACAAAATGTTTATATTGACATTGCGCCATCATCATAGAAACATTAATAATGTCACCTTTTTAGTATCAAGAATACCTTAATCAGGACACCTTTTTTACATCACATGTCTTCCTTGGTTGACTATATATCTTATTGTCAAAAAAAAAGTCATACGATGACACCTATCTATAGTCACAGAAGTTCGGTTGATGTCAGTATTACATTATCAAATAAATACATCTCATGATAGTTTTGTTAAATGTCAAAGAAATGCTTATAATGATGGAAATTATTAGTTTGATACCTTATAACATGCAAAATAGTGCTATCTCGTGGCTTAGTTTTATGCTAGTTTTGCTATGATTTTGTGTGCTTTCATGTATTTTTATGTTTATTTCTCAGAAATCGAGCATTTAGAGCAAAATTGGAGAATTGTAAGATAATTGGACAAATTTGAGCAACTTAAGGCTATATTTGAGGATTCAAGTGTTGAAAAGAAAGGACAAGGTAATTCAACCCCAGAGTATAGCGTTGCAATGCCATTTGAGAAGCATGTCAACCTTGAAAACTCAAAGGCATAGTGTTGCAACATTGCTTATAGCGTTGCAACGCCGGTCGAAGAAGATTTTTTCCTTCTTTGCAAAAGTTTAAGGATAGCGTTGCAACGCTTTCTCAACTCTATTTAAGGAACTTTTTCATTCGAGCAAAGAGAGCCGTTTTGAGAGCCTAAAACCCTAATTTCAATAAGGAGCATTGTCTTGGGACCTAGAGAGCACTTTGGTGAGCTAAGGAGGTGACTCAATGTAACACCCTCTTATGTCTTTAAGAATTCAGAAAAAAAAAAGTGTAATGAAGATGTAACATGAAAAAGTGAAGTTCAAATGCACTTATTGATTGAATTTCGAGGACGAAATTCTAAAAGGGTGGTAATATTTTGTAAGATCCAATTTTGGATTTCTAGTATTTATATGGCATAATGGTTATTTGATTTTCAAATGTCTTGAAAGAGGAGAAGTTTGGAATAAATTAGAAGTAAAAGGAAATTGAAATTTATTGGGTAAATTTTTGTTAAAAGAAAAAGGAAAGAGAAAAGTGAAAATATGTATGGTTTTGGTGTATTTTTTAAATAATAATAATAATAAATAAATAAAAGAAATAATGTGTGGCTTCAAAGAAGCCACATGTATGCTTATTTGATAGATTGCAAGCCACATACATTATTTTGGTTTTAAAAAAAAAAGAAAAAAAAAAAGAAAAAAAGAAGAAGGGTTCACGAAATACAGAGAAGGAGATGAGGAAAAGAAAGAAAAAGAGAAAGAGAAAGAGAAGGAGAGTTACATAAGAAGAGAAAGTTTATTAGGCAAGATTTCAAGCCGGATTGGACAGAAATTGGAAATTAATTTAATTGATTAATAGGAAGTTTATGTTTATTTCTCTTGGAAATAATTCATAATCTATGGTATGGTTATTGGAAATTTCATATTGGACAGAAGTTGGACTAGCATATGATCTGAAGAGCTGACGTTGATATTTCTGTGAGTGGTTATTTTATAAAGTATTTCAATTATTTTAGTAATTGATGATATTTTTGCGAGATTTGAAATCAATTGCAATTAATGTCAATGCAAATGATATAGTTATTTGAAAATTTGGAGGAAATTACTTGTATTTCACAAATTGATTATTATTGAGATTAATGATTTACTAATTTGATGAGAAAGTGACATATGATCACTAAATTGAATTCATGATTTAACATATTTGAATTTGAAGAGTTTTAATGTTTATTGAGAAATGTATGAGATTTTTTAGATGTGGTCTCAGAGAAAATAAGACTTTGAAAATGTTTTATATTATTTGAGAGATTTGATGATTATTCGCAAAAGTATAAATGTTTAATGTTATTTCAGAAATCTCTCAAGTTTATGAAAAGTTGTTTAGAGCAAGATAACGCGGTTTTAAGAAAGAGTTTGAGAATTAAGAATTTTATGTTAAAAGTGGATTTTTTAAACCACTAGATTTTTGTACCCATGGTGATTACCCATATGCTATGAGAATGTGTTTCCATAGTATGCAGTGTGCTCAGGTCGCAGGGGATGCAGGGGAATGCCAGGGCCATTAGGTGCCGAATCCTGGTCCAAATCCTGGTCCTGAAGCATTACAGATGATAGAGTTTGCTCTGCGTGCACGTTTGATAGAGATATGCTCTGCTATGTATCTGGAGATTACTCGATACATAGTATGACAGAGATTACTCTGTTGTGCGTATTGAGATTACTCTACGCCAGTATGACAGAGATTTGGGTACAGATTTAGTGATGAATTTTACTAGTTATGTTTATGCTTTCCAGAGCTGTAATTACGAATTTTCCTATTTATGTTTTTACTAACATGTGCTTATGTTTTAAGAGTTTATTGTTTCAAGAGGAGAAATCTTAGTTGCGCCATTCATGTTTTCAAGAGTTATTTGTTACACATTTTTAATGTGTTAAAATGATCTCAAGCATAAACTACATTGTTTGCACATACAGAGATTTGATTTATGTTTATTATGAAAAGTGTTTTATTAAACATTATTTTTTTATGGAAGCACCACTCACTGGGGTTTTTAGTTCATTCTTTTGTTTTTAATTTTTCCACCAGGTTGCTATTGAGTTTCAATCAGAGTTAGCTAATCAGAGTCTGCCACCAGTCTTGTCAAGTCATTGCATATCATTTATTGTAAGTAAAGAGAGAAATTCCAACGCGTTGTTTATAACATATCCATAGTTAAATATAGATAATAAGTAAAGAGATAAAGACTTGGCAATAGATTCCATTGCACATTTGGGGTCTACTACCATCACAGCTCATCCTAGATTTGGTAGAGTTAATCTGGGGTGGGATGTTACACTCAAGGCTCGAGATCGTAGGACATCACGAAGGGAACGAGTGTGACAAGCATCGTCCAGTTTTTCTTTTTTCCCTTTACTTTGTTTCCTTCAATTTTAGGATTCTTTTGAGCTAAACCTCTGGTATTAATTTGAGTATTTCAAACTCTTGGATGGTTGTGATTGTAGAACTTGCATTTGATTTTGAGTTGTTATATATTGTAACGTTATTTATGCATCCTTGTGTTTATGCTCGTAACTTTTGGCCAAAGTTAGTTTTTAGAATTTGAGTTTTAGCTTGAAAGAGTAGAACTTGAATTGAGATGTAGTTGCATAACTAATAACAAAGTATTGCATGAGAATGAATATTTTGTTATTAGATGTCGTTATAGAAACCTGTTAATGCCATGCATCAGTAGTAAAAATAGATTGAAAGGGTGATTTATTACTTATCGATGAGATCAATTGAGCTTGAAAAGGCCAATTAGATAGATTAGAAATTCTTGACTTATAGTGTTGCATGTTATAACTTTTCTTAGTCAAATAAAGTTTGTGTTTCATGTTAATTCAATCTCCAATGTCTCTCTAAATGGACTCCAACCTTGTAAATATTTAGCTTAGTTTTATATTCTTGTTTCAATCTAAGTTTAGGTTCTCTAAATAAAATTAGGTGTGAATAACTATGGTCCTTAATTAAATCTATGAACTCCAATCCCTATCACTAGTACAAATTTGGATTTTAATGACGGGCATTGCCCGTCATTAAAGGGAAACGATGACGGACATGTGTCCATCATCTATTCGAGTATCATTGTAGGCTACAATGATGGATGCTTTTTAATGACGGGTAATGCCCGTCATTACCCGTCATTGAAAGGTGTTCGTCATCGTAGCCTACAATGACGGTCAGCTTTTAATGTCGATTAATGTATGACATTAAAAGTCAATGTCTGTCATTAAATGTTTGTTTTGAATGTTTTAATGACAAACAATGTCTGTCATCATTTCGTCAATAATTTAATAAAAAAAATTATTGGTTGTACACATAGCTAACCAAAATATTTATCTTTTTCAACCTATGCACAAAATAAAATATCAATAATATTATTATTTTTACAAAATAATTAACTCAATAAAAAAACTTAATTAATAAAATATACAATATGTAATACAATAAGGAAATTAACAAATCGTTTAACTAATAAAATATCAATTAATTAAAAATATCAACTATCCTACTAAATGAAAATTTAAACAAAAGTAATAATGTATACAAAATTAAAAAATTCATAAGTCTACACATCTTCGAATAAATTCTGCCCATTTTATTTGAACCTCTCCAATTTCTTCTTGTTGATATATGCATTTCTCGTATATACTTTTGTACATAGTACTTGCATCCTACAAAATCCAAAAATCATTGCTTTAAAAGCACCCATAGACAAAAAAAGACCTCTCAACAGCTGAAATGCAGTAAACAAAATTTATTTCTTTGTGGTTAACTTAAAGCCTCAAGATCGACACAAAACAAATAAAATCAAAATAAATGAAGATAAAACCATAAGCTCAAACACTTTAAAAGCTCTATAAGAAAGTTAAATTGAAAGTTCAAGATAACAGATTTAAAGGAATGGGTCAAGCATGCAGTGCAACAATGAAAAGTAAGTCATCTATTGACAAGAGTTCACAAGCCTGTATAACAACATAAAAGCTTAAGTAATCCAGAAAAATAGGAGGGAGCACAACAATGAAAAAGTTAAAAACCAAACAATAATGAAAACGTTAAAAGTCAAACACACAGCAAAAATGCTTCCAACAAAATGTCATAACAACTATTTTCTTGAAATCAATATAACAAAGGATGCACAGCAACAAAGTAACAATATTTCAATTTTCAAACTGAAAATTTTACCAACAATTATTTTCAACACAAAATGTCATGGAAGAGAAGCTTACAACAGAAGAAAAGTAAGAAAACTATAACACAATAAGTAACACTTTACCCGGTAGAAATGCTTCCAAAGTCATGGATGTTTTCGATATCATATTCTGTATTTAGAATGGAAGAAATGTAATCTTTTAAACAAAGAAAGACATTCACATTCATTGAAATCATTGGCCAAGAAAGGTGAAAGATGGACATTACCTGTTTTTAGCAATTCCTTGAGTGCAGTATCCAAGCAACTTGATCAGATTTTTATGGCTAATATGTTGAATTCTCTTTCCTTCTCTGATGAATTCATTGTCTCCAATACTGATAAATGAGGATTTAAATCAAAAGCTATTGTTGTTACATCATTGGCCTAATGGGTAGAGAAATTATCAGTCCATTGTTACCTCTCTAGCATTAAGAATAAATCTATGTTTATCAAAGAAAAGCAAGTAATTACTTTAACTAATTCTATTACGTACCCAAGTTATAAACAAAATTAAGGACCAATACTACTTAATCCAATTACTAATAAGGGAATAAGAAAGCAATATGCATAAGAGAACTAGGAAGAACTGAATAAGAAAAGTCTCCTTACTTAATTCAGAAATTTACAGGACAATACCAAAAGCACAAGAGTGACAATTCTTCAAGAAAAAAATTAAGAAGGGGGGGAGGGGGTGCAATAAGCAGAATGCAGCTCACCCTATCATACCCATAGCTCAATAGAAATCAAATGAGTATTAAAAACATAAGGAATATTCCAACTTTCCTGGTCTATTATGCAAATTAATATGTTTAACATCTAAGAAAAATGAATGATTTTGGAAAAAGTAAATTTAACAAGGAATAAAGTTATGGAATTAGCACATAGCAATTTGGTACTCTTTCCAAGAAATGGAATTAACAAAGTCATAAATGTGAGAAAATTAGGTTACCTAGCAAATTTCTACAACAATATATTTCTGCAACAAAAGTATGCCAGTATCCATCAAAAAGTAAAAAAACATAACACATACAAGTACTAAAGAGTCCAAATTAAAAACATAACACATACAAGTGAAAACAATGCTAGTAATTGTAACCTTTTGGACTGAACAAAATGGAGTCAGTACATAAAGAGTCCAAATTAAAATTTATCAAATACCCCGAGGAGGACAGAATGAGAATGCCATAATGGGAACTGGGAAATTTGGTGATAGGTTAAATAAGAAGGGGGGAAATAAAAGACCAATTAAGTAGAATACAGCTCACCCTATCATACCACCATAAGGGGTGCAATAAGCTGAATGCAACTCACCCCATCATACCCATAGCTCAATAGAAATCAAATGAATATTAAAAACATAAGGAATACTCCAACTTTCTTGGTCTAAGGATCAAAACATCACGATTATGCAAATTAATATGTTTAACGTCTAAGAAAAAAGACCAATTAACAAAACCAAGAGGCTTAAGTTATCATAACAAATCAAATCTAACTTTTTTGAGGCTAACTTATCATTTGCTATTTGGATATGCAATACCTTATTCACAATCTTCTACTCTTCAAACCATTGAAAATTATTTAAGCTTGTCTACTCTGCTTAGAATAGAAAAAATGAAAGAACAACTAAAAGCATCAAGGTTAATTCAATGTGCTTATACTTCTCTCTTTACATCTACTTCTGTTCATTCATATCAAGCTTGCTAACTCTTGGCCACAAGGACTACATGTTCCAATTAGCAATATTTAGAATGATAATATATATGACGATGAGAGTATGTACTCAAAGAACTAATGAAGGACAAAAAATTGCACTGTCATCACAAACCATATTAACTTAAGGAGCAAAGCAACAAATACATGATGAAGAGAGACAATAACTTTTAAGGCAAATTTACAGCTCCAAAACCATATAGCACGACCCTGAGTCTCTAAAGAATCACAAGAGTCGGGGTTTCTTTGCAGTTAAATCAAACAAAAGCATTAAATACGGCATCATAAGACTTTTAGAGGTCAGATGATTCACAACACTAATTTTTAATTTTATATTATTGAAGAAGTAAATATTAAGTCACTACCTTTTGCTTACAACTTTAATTTGCCTTCCATTAATTTCCAAGGTTGAATCTTTGAGAACCTTGATGGTTCCATTGAATACCATAAGTAGAATTGTATTTGAACATGTAAGTCTAATTACAGAAGTGCATGGTAAACATTTCTTCCATGTAGAACTTAACCATCATCAAGTATTAAATGGAAGAAAATTACACAAACAATAAGAACTCAGATAACTTTTGAGTCTCTTTCAATAACAACATTCACGTAACCATTTACTGTGTTATTTTTTCCTACCTTAGCCATGTGTAGCCAATGACTATTTCTTGGGCAAGCTATTCTTATAATCCTTTGTATCTTTCTCTTTGGACTGTACAAAAAACTTATCGATTAATACAAAGTTCTTTAAGAAGTTTTAACTAAAACCTATATAACAAGTCATCACAAAAATTTATAGTCATTACTAGAAAGCAACAAGAAATAAAACTATAGATATTAAAAAGGGCAAAAATGAACTACAACCAAATGGACAAAAAAAAAAAAAGACTGCATTGACCCAAGCTATAGATTATTTCCAAAATCAAAAAACGTAAAGTAACTCAAGAGGCATAAATTGAGTCTGCTGAAGCTCAGCCTGGTACCATTTTTGAAGCTTCTCCATCTTAGGACAACACTACACGACGGTCTTTGGTAGGATGCATTAGGGCATCAATGAGAAATGAAATCGGCAACATCGTCCTTGAGATTCCTCTGACAAAGGGAATACTACTTGTCGTGATAAGAATCGATGAGAGTAATCGTCTCCTCATGAGTCCAACACAAAAGCAGAAGACGACGAAACAATGTCATAGCCCGTGGTGGCAGATTCGACGGTGAAGGAAACATAGTGGAAATTGATAGAAACCATTATTGATGGGGCGAAAAAGCTTCAGAAATCACAGACATGGGGAAAAGCTAAGAGTGAGGTAAAGATGGGGATTGGAAGAGGAAGAAGAAATGGTTTAAGAGAGAGCGCCGCTCGAAATCGTGAAAGTTAGGTTAAGGGAGAGAGAGGCTCAGAGGGTTTGTGAAGAGAGAGGTAATTTAACTCCTTTTATTTAATTTTTAAGTTCAATGACGATCATTTGCCCATTTTCGAACATCAGTGCATCTTTTTTCACATTCGTCATCGTAGATCCGCGTGAAATTTTATTGACTGTCATTAAATGTATGATTTGTTGTAGTGTATGGATGACTCTAGCCACTATTATTGCAAAATATTTTGAGCTCCGTTTTATAAATTAATATGATATGAGCCTTCGACAAGCCGTTCATCAAATTGGCGTCGTGCCAGGGATTGGCATATTTTAATTTAATTAATATCGTGGTGAACGTGCTTGATCTTAATTTATAGTGTAAATAATGTATATGTGTATAATTTTCTTCTTTTGTTTTTCCTTGTATATGTGAATAGTTGTGTAGTGTTTATTTTTCTTGTTTTAATTGTATTTCTCATATTTTAGTTTCTTTTTTTGTTGTGTAAATTATGTATATTTTGTGTATTAGTGTATTTTTTTTTTTTTTGGTTTTGTTGTATATTATCCTTGTATAATTTTTGTAGATTATGTATTTTAAGTGTAAAATATGTATACTATTTCTCTTTTGTTTTTCCTTGTTGTTGTTTAGTTGAATTTCCTATACTCTATAAAATATTTTATTTCCTAGTTTTTGTTTTGATTTTGTTAAGTTCTTTTGTTTCATTTTGTGTGTAGTTTTTTTTAGTTAGTTTCGTTTTAGTTTTGCTTTCTACTTGTTTTTGTTGCTAGGCTCACTTGGATTACGCCTGAAAGAAGAAGAATGTCTCACAAACCTAATAGCGTAAACATGGGTATTGTAAACCAGGAAGTAAATTTCATTTATAATGCATTAGGATAAATTAATTATAGAGCAAGATGATATGTTAGATGCCACTTTGGATGATGATTTTGATAAATCTTAAATGATAGAATCACCTGCATTAGAGTTTAAACATTTACCTGAACATCTTTGTTATGCTTTCCTAGGAAAGTTTTCAACTTTTTTTGTCATTATTTCTACCAAATTAAATAAGGAGAAAGAAGAAAAGTTGATAAAAGTCTTAAGTAAGCATAAGTTTGCATTAGGGTGGTCCATCAATGACATTAAAGGTATTAGTCCATCCATAGTCATGCATAAGATACTGATAGAAGATACCTTTAATCCATCAGTAGAAGCCTAGAGGGGACTTAATCTTGCAATGAAATACGTTATGAAGGCTGACGTATTGAAACTCTTAAATGCAAGGATTATTTATGCGATTTCTGACAGTTCTTGGGCAAGTCCTGTGCAAGTTGTCCCCAAGAAATGAGGCATGACGGTGGTGAAAAATAACAAAGATGATTCCTCTCCACCAGGATAGTGGCGGGTTGGCGTGTGTGCATTGATTACAGGAAGTTGAAAAGGCTAAGAGAAAAGATCACTTCCCTCTTCCTTTTATTGATCAAATGATTGACAGATTAGCTGGCTTCCTTTATTATTGTTTTCTTGATGGTTAATTAGGCTATAATAAGACTATTATTGCTCTAGAGGACCAGGAGAAAACGACCTTTATATGCCTTTATGGGACGTATGCGTTTAGGAGGATGCCCTTCGAACTATGCAATGCATCTGGTATTTGTTCAGCATTGCATGATGGCCATCTTTCATCACATGATAGAGGAGATTATGGAGGATTTATGGATGATTTATCAATCTTTGGATCTTCATTTGATTCTTGTTTGCATAATCTTTCTCTTGTGTTGAAGAGGTGCCTAGAAACTAACTTTGTTCTTAATTGGGAAAAGTGTCATATTATGGTAAAAGAAGGTATAGTTTTGGGACATAAGGTATCAAAAAAGGGGCTTGAGGTAGATCGAGCCAAGATTTTTGCAATTGAACAACTTCCACCCCCAGTAGATGTGAAGGGAGTCCGTAGTTTTCTAGGTCATGTAGGGTTTATAGGCATTTTATAAAAGATTTTTTAAAGATTGTGAAACCCCTATGCAACTTGTTAGAAAAGGATTATGTTATTATATTTTTTTAGGAATGCATGCTAGCCTTTAAATTGTTGAAGAAAAAATTAACTTCTGCACCCATTATTGTTACACTTGATTAGAGTCAGTGCTTCAAAGTTATGTGTGATGCTAGTGATTATGCAGTAGGGGCAGTCTTAGGTCAGCGTAGAGATAAATTATTTAGAGTCATCTATTATGCAAGTATGACTTTACATTCTGCACAGCAAAATTACACTACCACTAAAAAGGAAATGCTTGCAGTTGTATTCTCTTTTGACAAGTTTAGACCATACCTGTTAGGGACTAGGGTGATTGTTCATACCGATCATGCAGCCCTTAAGTACTTGTTCGATAAGAAGGATGCTAAGCCCAAATTGATAAGATGGATTCGTCTTTTGCAGGAGTTTGATTTTGAGGTAAAAGATAGGAAAGGGTGTGAAAACGTAGTTGCTAACCACCTATCCAGGATAGAGCATGAAGGAAATCAATAGACCAATCCCATCATAGAGGACTTCCCTGATGAGAAGTTGTATCAGGTAGAAGCTAATGTACCATGGTTTGCTGATTATGTTAATTTTCTTGCATGAGGAGTGATGCTACCAGAGTTGAATTCTCAACAAAAGAAAAGATTCCTCCATGATGTAAGATTTTATCTTTGGGACGATCCCCTATTATTCAAGGTTTGTTCAAACCAAATCATTCAAACGTGCGTACCACTTGAAGAAATATCTAAGATTATACATGATTGTCATTCTTCACGGTATGGTGGGCACTTTGGCCTACTTGTATAGCTGCAAAGGTATTATAATCTGGATTTTATTGGCCTGCTTTATTTAAAGATTGTTACACTTTTGTGAAAATGTGTGACAGGTGCCAAAGGACAAGTAATATTTCCAGACACCACGAACTTCCTTTAACTCCTATTCTCAAAGTAGAGTTATTTGATGTTTGGGGTATTGATTTTAGGGGTCCCTTTCCCTCTTCCCATGATTGTTTGTACATTCTGGTTGCTGTTGATTATGTTTCTAAGTGGGTCGAGGCTATTGCTACTAAAAAGAATGATGCATGTGCAGTCTTAAAGTTTTTGCACAAAAACATTTTCATTCAGTTTTGCTACTAAAAAGAATGATGCAAGTGCAATGTTTGTACTTTCAATAAATCATAAATTAGTTCTTATCGTTAGTTTAAAGTTAATTTTTTTAACTTGGCAAAATAATAATAATGATTTCCATTCAAAAAAAGACACAATATGAATCTGTTTTCAAAATTTATAGAGGGAATATTAATAGAGACTAAATATTTATGTTGGAAATGTGAACAATAAACTAATAGTAGAGACTAATTTTAAGATTTATTGAATATATAGAAAAAAATGAAACTTAAAATAATAATTATAATTTTTTTTTCTTTTTAATAATTATAATTTTATATTTGATACTAATTATAGTTTCTTATAGAATTAAGTATTAAGACATAATTGACTAATATTTAACAATATTTGTATTCATTCCATTTATATTTTATATCTAAGAAAAAAAATTAAATGTAAAGGAGAAATTAAAACAAAAATATTATATTTTAAATTGATAAATGGTAAATACTTTGTAAATAAAAAAATAAAAATAAATAAAAGAAAATAACGGAAAAATTTTCTTCCCATGATTCGAACTTGGGAATGGACGAGTTGTTTTTTTAAAAAATATATCAAACACAAAAAAAAAAAAAAAAAAAAAAAAAAACGAAAAAGAAAAATGCAAGAAATAAAATGCCCTTCACATGACTCGAATATGGGCAAGGAGGGGGCTTGAAGCTTCCTCGCCATTTTGGACAAAATACAATTTCTAAAATTTGTGTTCTAAAGTTCAAGCCCTTGGACCTAATGGAAAGGACAATCTTAACATTTTTTTTTGGTATAATAAGTATTTAAGACTATGATAAGGGAATGTGAATAAGAATGAAGGATAAATAACGTGGCAAACAACACTATAATAGATGTATTATGTTATTGTTTTATAAATGACAATGACTTAGATTACATAAAAATATAATTTAATAGGTAAAAAAAAGTGAATTTAGAAACATAAATAAAATTCTTCACATTTCATAAACTAAATGGCACCGTGTTTAGAAATATAAAAATATTTTGTAATTTTTAATGTTTTAAATTTTATTAGTATATTATTTAAACTTTAATTAAACTTTTATGTATTAATTAATTGTTCAAAGTTAAAATA
Source organism: Trichosanthes truncata (assembly GCA_033996785.1). Taxonomy (NCBI): domain Eukaryota; kingdom Viridiplantae; phylum Streptophyta; class Magnoliopsida; order Cucurbitales; family Cucurbitaceae; genus Trichosanthes; species Trichosanthes truncata. The sequence continues at coordinate 51,125,897 of JAWPNB010000002.1, read as the reverse complement.
AATTTAGTAAACTTGACAATGTTGTATCAATTTTGACTCTAAATTTTTAATTTCATTAATTTAAATCTCAAATTTGACAGATTGTATTAATTTTAATTCTAAACTTTGAATAAGTGTATCAATTTACACTTTCAGTTAAGTTTCTGTTTCAATCCCTATTAAAAAGTTTTCTCACACATGTCCAAAACCACGTGTTGCTCTATGATAAATACTTATTTGTTATTTTTTAAAAAGATAAAATTATTGAAGAAAATTGTAGTAGACTCGTCGAAGTGTTTTTCAATTTAAGGGTATGGTTTTTTTTTCCACTTCTTATATTCTCTAATTCTACTACTTTTTTCATTTCATTAATGAGTTTTTTTTTATTTCAGGGCAAGATTCTACTCAGTCCATCAGCTTTTGATAGAAACAAAGTTTATTTGTATCAGATTTTTCTTCAATGAAGTACTTCTATTCTGCACAATGCTTTCTTCTGTGTGCGTGGATAACTACCCTTCTGGGTTACTGTATGAGGCCATCAAGGGCCTTTCTTCTTAGCCTTTTGTAGCTTATCGTTTACAAATTTCCTTTTTCTTTTCTTTAAAAAAAAAAAAGAATAATTTTTTATCTACATTATTCAAATAAATCTCGAGAAAATGGAAAAACGGGCCTTTTTCCATAAAAATTGAAATTCATTACACTTTATATTTAAAATAAAAATGCATAAAGGTAAAATCCACGTTTTTGGGCTGCATAAATTTAATCCGGCTTGCAAGTTGCAGCCAAGTTTTGGTCTCCTATATATAATGATTGTTGATGAAGAAGAAAATAACTCATTCGACAAGACAACCCATGGCGTCAAAATCTACCCTCTTGCTCTGTCTCTGCGTTCTTCTTTCCTTCTCTATCATCGCTCACTCTGAATCTAATGTATTTCTCTCCCACTTTTCTCCTCTAGTCTCGTATCTTCAGCCTGAAATGAATAATAATAAAATTGACTGATAAACACTATATTTTTTATTTGGTTGATGCAGGACCCAGACTGCGTGTATACAATGTATGTCAAAACCGGGAATGTCGACTATGCAGGGACGGACTCGGTGATTAGTGTGATGCTATACACGGCAGCCGGCGACGGAATCCTGATTAAGAATCTGGAGAAATGGGGAGGGTTAATGGGACCCAATTACGATTACTTCGAGAAGGGAAATCTGGACATTTTCAGCGGAAGAGGTCCATGCTTGAGCGGACCGGTGTGTTACTTAAATCTGACCTCCGACGGAACGGGTCCGTACCCTGGCTGGTACTGCGACTACGTGGATGTGACCACGACGGGTAACCACAAGACCTGCAAACAAGCCCATTTCTTGGTGGAACAGTGGTTGGCCGTCGATTCACCGCCGTTTAAACTCACGGCCATCGTGGATAACTGCCCAAGGACTGGAAGCCGCCGTGATTTAGTCCGATCAGGTCCCCTCATTGCCACTGCCACTTTGGAGACCATCAAATGAGATGTGTCAATGATATGTATGTATTAGTATTATGGAGAATAAGGAAGCGAAAGAGTACTTAATCAGCGATTAAGCAGGACTTTGCTGGACATGTACCAAATTAAAATGGGTTTCTTGTTTCCTGAGATAGCTTTTTGCTTTGCCAGACTGTTTGTGTTGGTGTGTAATAGTTAAATCAAGAGCAGTTTAGCTTTTCTGTTTGAACCGATTGATTTATGGTTTTGTACCTCACGAATCATGAATGGCTTTTACAACACCCAAAGCACTAATAATCAAAATAGAGCAATTTAATTTGGAAAAAAAATCAATTTATACTCCTAAACTTTGACATTGTATATCCATTAAAACCTAAAACTATAACAATTGTATCAACTAAAACTATGCAGTGAATCAATTTAGACCCACCATTAGAATCTCATCTTAAAACTTGTAATACATATAAAACTTCCTTAAATGTATTAATCAACAAAATATTATAGAGAAATGTTGACGTCAAATAAATAGTAGTGAGTTTCATTGATATGAGTGGTTTTTTAATCTCCTCTTTTTTCTCTATTTTTCTTTACTTATTTAGAAAAAAATGCGTGATAATGTTTCTTGCTATTTTAGTAGGATTTTTGGAGAAGAAAATTTTTATTTCGATGATTTTGAGTTGATTTTAAATGAAATCATGTTGTTCACGATTGATTTCAACAAAGAAATATAACACGTGTAATAAAATTGAATTTGTATTAATTTAAATGTAGTGGAGTACAATCTCTAATTTATTTATCTAATTCTTTCTCTCTCACATATAAATGCCTCGAGGGTTGAATAATTTGTTCTCGAGCACGTTGGTCTTTTTCGATCAGCCTTCTGGCTTGTTGGATCGGCCCTTGAATTGTTGATCTTCTTGGAGGATCGACCATTTGGCTTATTGATTGTTGGATCGGCCCTTGGCTTGTTGATTTTGTTTGATCGATCGTCGGCATATCCCCGTTAGGAAAGCTTTTTCCGACCAAATTTTGGTGGCGTCGACATTTCCTAGAAATTCTAGGAATTTCTAGAAAATGCCGACGCCACTTTGTAATCGGCAATTAAAGGATTTGCCTACCAAATTGCGTTTGGTTGGCAATTCTTAATTGCAGACCAAAATGCATTTGGTCAGCAATGCCTTGAATTGCCAACCACATTATTCATTTGGTCAGAAATTCAAGGAATTGCCAATCGAATTTATGAGTTTGGTCGGCAATTTGGTTGGCAATTCCCATAAAGGCCGACCAAACCACAAATTTGTTCAGCATTGCTTTATCTTTGATATTTTAGAAATTTCAAGAGATTTTTGTCTAGATTTTCACTATAATTTAAACATGTTGTACGTATTAAATTGTACACAAAATAAGTCAAATAATATTTTATATTAAACCAAATTTGATTACACTTTGTTCATAAATTCAAATAAGATAAAAATAAAACTTTTACACAAATAAATCTAATCTAGAAACAAAATTTAATAAATATAAGTTCTCATCATCTTCATGGTAAATCTTTGTCCTGCAACAGAATAATGTCAACTCAATCCACCTATGAAAAACAAAGACATGAATATAAGATTAAAACTATAAACACATAACAACTAAACTAATATTTCAAAAGTATCAAAATTTAATTAGTTACAAAACTATATAAGCAAAACACCAAATTTGAGAAAGCAACCAAGTTCTGAAGCAAAATACCATATAACTTATAACGAATTATAAGGAACTAAAAAAATTAAATTTAACAAAAACAATCAAAACTTTCTACTAACTCCTAAAGTTACAAAACCCATGAATATAATGAAGTAAAACGATCAAAACAACAAAATTAATCTAACTTACTAAGTATACTAATAATAAACTCATCAAATTATCATACGGAACTAAAACAATCAAAACAACTATACTAATCTAACTTTACTATGTAAACAAATAATAAACTCATCAAACTATAACAACACAAATCTTTATAAGTATAACACCACATTTAGCAAAATCAACCAAATTAATTAAACTTTACCTAGTAAACAAAAGTTATAAAACTACATAAGTAACCTTTCCAAAATCAAAATTACAAATATATTTACCAAAAACTTAACTTAGACTTATCAAAAAAAGTTACAAAACATATGTGAGTATTACCTAAAACTTTTCAATAGACATGCATAGCATCTAAAACTCAACTATCATGACCATAAGCTCAAAGAAACCAAATAATCAACACATCAAATTTATAACCAACTAAAACCAAAGTTAGAATATTACATGTAACTTTTTCAAAACAAAAATTACAAACACACTTAAAACTTAACTTTACTTTGTCAAAAGCTACAAAACATATATATGAGTTTTGACTAAGCTTCTCAATACACATGCATAGCATCTAAAACTCATCCGTCATGAACATAAGCTCAAAGAAACCAAATAATCAACCCATCAAATTTATAATCAACTAAGAGAATGAAGACTTCATAAGTATAACACCAAATTTAACAATACACAATCAAATCTACATTGGCCCACCCACAACCTAATCCTTAGTGTAGCTTAGTTTAGTTTAGTAAATGCAAATAATGGAAGTTTGTATCGAGGCAACCGGCTCCAACTAAGTAGGGACGCCGATTCTGAGGTGATCGTCGGGATTTACTTGCAACCCCATGAGGTTTTGTTATTAATGCAATTTTATTTCAGCTTGTTTATCTTTTACATCTTTGATTTCATTCCTAAGCGTATTTGTAGTTGGGATTGACAACCTTTAACGCGTCAAATTAGCTTAGCTTTGCTATGCATGTTTTGCCTTTATCTTAGCATGTGTTTAAGTAGCATTAGGAGTTAGAATTGGTGAGTTTGTGAGTTGTGAGCGGTCATGAACGACTAAAGGATTCTATAGCCTAAAGAGGTAGTAAGTGTAAGAGCTAATCTAAACTTGCCACTTAGGTTAGTAAGAGTCAATTCACTGTTTCTAATTAACTCGAGAGTTTAAACGATTGGTCTAAAGTATGGCACGTGACAATCTCAAGCTGGGATTAGTACCGTCCTCAGTTCTAGATTGATTTTGGGTTTAATTAGCACTTGATTGATTAAACTGCAGTAGGATTAATTAGAAGATCGTTTGTGCTTAATTCGAACGTGTGAGTATAATCAAGCATGAAATTACTTTATCTTTTGTTACTAATGATTGGTGTTACTAAATCCCATCCCGGCGTGATCCTACGAATTGGTATTCGGTTAGTTTGTTAATTTTCACTACTTTTATTCTCATTCTCTTTTATTCATTTTATTTTCCCTCGCATTAATTATTTAATGAAGCACCAACCCCCCTTTTTGGTTACTCTAAATCCAAATTAAGCAAGCTAGCTACTAAATTTGCTCTCGCACCTCCCTGTGGATTGACTTAGCCACTATATTACAAAATATTAGTTGGTCCAGTTTATAAATTTTATTTGACAAGTCTGACATCTATTGCATTGAACGACCATATCTCATATCAGTTGCTCATTACTTACTTCTACGAGAGACTTTCATTGAATGATCGCTCCATGATCGTGTTGCAAGTGGTGGATCTTTGGTTAACAAGACGCCCACAGATGCAAAGCAACTCATTGGTAATATGGCTGAGAACTAGCAACATTTTGGGACTAGAGGGCCATCTCCTTCTCCGCTCGGTCAGGTAGAGGAGGTAAGCGATCTGAAATCTAAAATTTCTGAACTAACATCTCTTGTACGACAACTTGCAGTAGGTCAGGCACAAGTTTCTAAAGCCTGTGGAGTGTGTTCATTATTTGGGCACACCGATGATGTATGTCCTTAAGTTCAACAAGGGAATATGCCTGAGGTAAACGCCATGGTGGCTATGCGAGCAATCACCAAAACCAAAGCAACTACGATCCTTATTCCAACCATTATAACCCTGGATGGAGAGACCACTCTAACTTCAGCTATGCAAGTGGAGGAGGACATCAGAAGCCTCAACATAACTATCGCCCTCTAGCTTCAGTACCTACTCAGTGACAGTCGTCTTCTTCCTGTATGCCCTTAGAGGATATGGTTAAGAGTTTAGCTAACACATCGTTAAAATTTCAACAGGAGATCAGAACAGGTATGCAGAGTCTTGGTACTTAAATCACTCAGCTGGCAAACTCAGTCAAGGAGCTTGAAAATCAGAATTTAGGAAAGCTTCCAGCTCAACCTGAAACACACAATGAAAATGTAAGTGCATTAATGCTAAGGAGTGGGAAAAAGGTGTTGAATGATCCCGTGGTGATCTCTCAAGAGAAAGAAGAAGAGAAGAAAAAGGAAGAGACCACTCCTAAACCCACTAAAGGTATTGTATTCGATCCACCACTTAGTTTAAACACTTACGTGCCTCGAGCACCCTTTTCTTCCAGACTCGCCCCTAGAAAGGAAGAGAATATCATTCAAGAAGAGGAGTATGAGAATGATGTTTACGAGATATTCAGCAAGGTGGAGGTGGATGTACTGCTTTTGGATATTGTGAGGCAAATCCCTAAGTCTGTGCAATTCCTAAAGAAGTTGTGTACTCTCAACAGATCCACGAGAGGTAAGAATAAAAAGGAAGTTAGTAAGAATATTTATGCTATTTAATTGAAATCTATGCCTGAGAAATGTTCTGATCCTTGCATGTTTACATTACAATGTGTGATCGGAGGAAAAAAAATAAATGCCATGTTAGATTTAGGTGCATGATAAATTGTTGGGATTTATGCCCTAAAGCCTCATAATTAATAATTTATTTAATAATTAATAATAATTTTGATTATTTTATTTGCAATATAATATTATCCATTATATGAAAAATCTAAGGTTATTATTGTAATCTTGAACAGTATGTGTTTGACATACGAGAGGATCATGTTCAAGAAATAACCTAAAGGGTCATGGTATATGGATAAGGTTGGGTGCCTTATCCTCGTAACACTATTGATACGGCCCACTTTGTAATAGTTACAAATGATTTGATCCAAATCATTAATGTGGAGACATGTGAGTGTGTCTTATACAATGAGTTTGTATAAGACTGGACCACGAAATATTTAATATCTCCTTATAAATCCGTTAATTGAGAAGATTAATATTTCATCAGGATGATCATATGCGACTCGATCTTAATCCTGAATGAGTTATGAACTCCTGCCTGTGAGGGCTTGTCCTTTGATTTGAATGGGTGAGAGTGGCTTTTGTAGCCAATTCAATATGCCTACCATTTTGGGGACTTGACCAAATAGGGAGCTGGGAACATAATCTCATAAGATGAAATTCATTTATTCTCATATAGGGTAAATAAATGAATAGTTCCATTAAGTGCTGATTTCGGGGCTTGAACAATGGGGCCCCACCCTCCACTGGCCCGAGAGGTACTTAGCTTATAATTAGATTATAAACAGGTTGTTCATTAGAGGATCAGTGGTACTTATGGTGTAAGATGTAATTATAGGGGTAAAACGGACTTTGATTCAGCTGTAATTACGAACAACTCGTGAAGGATCGACTTGCATGTAATGATTATATCTATGGACACAACTTGTCCTACAGTGCTTAAGAGTGCAACTCTAAGTCTATAGTGGAGTGACCTAAAGTTGATGAATGAAAATTAATTAATTAAAGAGTTTAATTAATTAATTTTGCATCATTGGAGCTTATAATCTATAGGTCCATAAGGTCCCCTTGCTAGATCATAGTAACACTAAAAAGATCAATTTAGTATTTAGATATATTAAATATATTAAATATAAAAGAGGAAAATATATTTATTGTATTTGATACATTAAATATTAAAATTTGAAATGTTAAAATTAATATTTAATTTGAAGTGTTCAAATTAATATTTAATATATCAGATATATTAAATATAAAAGAGGAAAATATATTTATTGTATTTGATACATTAAATATTAAAATAATTAATGTATATTAGATACATTAAATAAAAGATATTTATTAAATTTGAATTGGATTCAAATTAGGAAATAAATGTCGTAGGAGAATTTTAAACAGTTTGAATAAGATTCAAATTGATTAGATAAATGTATTTTAATATATTAGATATTAAAATATATTATTTAATTATTTCCCTTAGACCATTATAAATAGGACCCTAGAGGTGAGCCATTGTGCATTCTTCATAGCACACATCTCCTCAATAGAGAGAATTAGATAATTCTCTCTTGACCTCTTCCTCTCTAATCCCTTGTGAATTTTCTTTCAAGATGCTCCCACAAGCCTTGGTCTCGTGTTCGAGTCATAGCTAGGAAGACTTTGTGGAAGAGATAAAGATTCGCCAGAATATTCTCCATATTTATCTCAAAAGTAAGTTTTCTTAATTAATATTATTTTTAGTTTAATTTTAAATAAAATTAAAGACGATCCAATGCTTCCGCTGGGAAATGAAAAGTTCATTCCTATCATAAATGTTATGCCTTTGTCTGTGTATCATGAACTAGGCTTGAATGGAATGCATGAAAGTAATATCATGATTCAATTAGCAGATCATTCTTCTATTAAACCTCTAGGAATCATTGAAAAATTGCTTGTCAAAGTTAATGAGTTGTTGTTCCCTATGAATTTTTATGTGGTTGACATGGGAGATAGGCCTAGACATGCTTTAGCATCTATTTTGTTAGGTATGCCTTTCATGAAAACCGCCAGAACAAATATTAACGTTGATGATGTGATTGTTTCTGCTGGTTTTAATGGAAAAATTTGTGAGTTCAAAGTTGTTGATTTTGTTGATTATTATGATTGTGTTGATTCTTTGGCTGGGATATATGATTTAGATTTGTTGGAATTATCTTTTGGACGATCCTAGCTGAGTATGGATAGCCACAAGATCCGTCGAGTAATCGCCGTTAAAAATTTGCTCTTCCTAGAGGTAACCAGACATTGAAATTTAATTTGCTTTCTCTAACGTTTCTTAGCTATTTGCTTCTTAGTTTGTATGTTTAAGTTGGCTGTTTGTTTTGAATGATTTTTTTGGCCCGAATTTTGAAAGGATAATGACCATTCTCAAAGGAGGAGTCACCTTACCGCACCCACCTACATGCTTGAAACATCAGGGAAGTTTTAGTTCCCTTGTTTTGTTCTTGTTATATTTGTTCAATACATTGGGGATAATGTATGATTTAGGTTGGCGGTGGGTAGTTTAGTTTGGAACTTGAGCTTTGATTGATGAATGTTTTAGCTTTGTTGATTGAGTCCTTGAGCACCTAAGCTCGGACCTATCTTTAGGTTTGCATAGTGCTCTTTGATTGTGTAGTCCTTGAGCACCTGAGCTCGGACTTTTGATTGACTAAGCTAAGCATGTTATTTTGGATCATTTGAATGTTGTTTTGTTTTGTATTGAGCTTTTATTGAAAATCTTGAAAATTTTAAAATTCTTGAGCTTAATTGGAAGGAGAAATTGGATGTGTGTTGCATGATTAGGACAATCTATGAGATGCTCTCCATAGTGTTGTTATTTGCAAATTGATGAAGCATGGTTATCTTGTCCTGATTTCAGCATATTCAAAAAATTCCTTGAGTTTCTTGTATGTTTTGAGCACCTTAGCTTCCCTTTTGATGTCTTGAAGGCCTAGGGTAATGTTATGGGATTCATATGTCTGTTGTCACCCCGATAGGCTTAGGCATTAGTTTGAAGATGATCGAGCATGATAGCTAGTAATATGTTGCTTAGGAAGAAAAAGTGTTTAATTTGCCTGCAAGGAAAATAAAAGAAAGTGAGCTCAAAAGAAAAATCATTTTAGCGAAAGAAAAGAAAGGAAAGAAAAAAGGAAAAAAAGAAAATAAACTTGTAATATGTTGAAAAGAGTTGAAAGTAAAAAGAGATGCCACTGTCGTGATCAGTTAGGCCACCTATCGAGCGAGTGCTCTAGGTATGGGTCCCTACAATAGTTGTGCGAAAGCTAGTGTCTTTGACATTAAAGTGATGCAAGTTTGCCCCAGGGATAGTTTTTCAGGCACCTAGTAGCTTATTACTTTCTTGAGTGTTAGGAAGCCCAAATAATTGGTGTCTAGAGCCAGTGTAGGGGGAAGATAGATTGAGAACCCTGTAAACTTACCCTGCACTTGTAAAGACCTCACTAGGTAAGCTAACAGCACACACTCACGTAAGAAATGCTTGAAAAAGTTTTTCAATATGCTATTGATGGCGTGTTTGATTGTGCTTTATCCTTTTGCATTTAATTTTCTATCTTGAGCATCGAGGTTAAAGTCATGTTTCTTGCATCCATTGAATATTTTATTCTTGAGTTTATTCTAGTCTTGCTCGAGGACTAGCAAAGCTTAGGTTGGGGGTATTTGATAGGACTCAAAAAGCCCTAAATTTCTATGCCTAAATCTTGTGGTATTAATTGATTTAACGTGCTTAATTCCCTATTTTGTAGATAAATTAGTTTGAGGTGCAATTTAGAGTTTATTGGACTTTTTTGGAGCTTTTTGGAGTGTTCAAGATTGATTCACGCTTATTCGGAGGTCATGTAAGCCCTAATTGAGCAATTGGAGAAAAAATGACCAAGTTGTCCAGGGAGCAGTGTTGAGATGCTCCACGGAGCCCCTGCTGGACGCTGAAAGACAGAATGTGAAGGTGCAAGGCAGCGTCGAGATGCTGTCCCCAGCGTCTAAATGTTGTCCCAAGTCTAGAGCTCGCAGATGTAAGGTAGTGTTGAGACGCTATCCCCAGCATCGATAGTGTCTCGATGCTTGAATTGTGAGCGCAGGTCGATGTTGTGGCGAGCCCCAAAGATCCTGGTCTAATTAAGGACAACGTCGAGACGCTGCCTGTAGCATCTTAAAGCTACATCGACTTTTATAAAAGCATTTTTTTCCATTTAGGGCAAATGAGCCATTGGTGAACAACCCCATTTTTTCTATCTTCTCACCTATTTTTCTCTGTATTTTTTCATTCCGAACCCTTAGTTTAGCTTAGTTTAGTTTAGTTTAGTTTAGTTTAGTTTAGTTTAGTTTGTATTGAGGCAACCAGCTCAGGCTAAGCGGTAAAGCTAATTCAAAGGTGATCGTCAGGATTTACTTGTAGCACCATGAGGTTTTGTTATTAATGCAATTTCATTTCAGCTAGTTTATCTTTTACCTCTTTGATTTCATTCCTAAGCATATTCGTAGTTGGGATTGACAACCCTTAACACGTCGAATTAGCTTAGCTTTGCTATGCATGTTTTGCCTTTATCTTAGCATGTGTTTAAGTAGCATTAGGCGTTAGAATCGGTGAGTTTGTGAGCTGTGACCGATCTTGAACAACTTAAAGATTCTATAGCCTAAAGAGGTAGTAAGTGTAAGAGCTAATCTAAACTTGCCACTTAGGTTAGTACGAGCAATTCACTATTTCTAATTAACTCTAGAGTTTAAAAGATTGGTCTAAAGTACGACATGTGACAATCTCAAGCTGGAATTAGTACCGTCCCCAGCTCTAGATTGATTTTGGGTTTAATTAGCACTAGATTGATTAAACTGCACTAGGATTAATTAGAAGTTCGTTTGTGCTTAATTCGAACGTGTGTGTATAATCAAGCATGAAATTACTTTATCTTTTGTTACTAATGATTGGTGTTACTAAATCCCATCCCAACGTGATCCTACGAATCAGTATCCTGTTAGTTTGTTAATTTTCACTGCTTTTATTCTCATTCTCTTTCATGCATTTTATTTTCCCTCGCATTAATTATTTAATGAAACACTAACCCCCCTTTTTGGTTATTTTGAATCCAAAATAAGCAAGCTAGCTACGAGAATTGCGCTCATTTCTCCCTATGGATCAACCTGGCCACTATATTGCAAAATATTAGTTGGTCCAATTTATAAATTTTATTTGACGAGTCTGACAAGCTTTGGTACTCTTGTGTCGTTTTATTATTACTTCAATCACGTGCACTTGCATGTACACCCGATCAAGTATGTTGTCCTAATTTTAGCATATTTAAAAAAATTTCTTTGTTTTTCTTGTATGTTATAAGCACATTAGCTTACCTTTTGTTGTCTTGAAGGCCTAAGGTAGCTTTATGGGGTCTAGATATTTGTTGTCACCCCAATAAGCTTAAGGACTAGGTTGATGGTAGTTTTTTTGCATGAAAGTCTATAATGCCTTACTTAGGGAAAAAATGTGTATTTGTGATAAAGAGCTTGTCGAAGGCTCTATCAAATATATTTATAACCTAAATCTATAAAATTTATAGTAATAGTGGCCAGGATCGATCACAGGGACTGGATTTCTTAATTTAACTAAATAATTGTTATTAATGCTCAATTTTATCTAGAGAATCGAAGTTTGAGATAGAGTTAGATTATAACATAAAATATATATTTACAAGATTGGAGACAATTTTAGAGAAAATACATGCGAATAATGTTTTAGCCATGAAGCATCACTTGGTTTAAATTAGGAAAAATAAATACATGCAACAATCATAAACCAACAAGATCACTAAACTGGTTAAATGATTTTTCCAAGCCCAAATAAAATCATGCCAAATTGAGTCCTTAACCTTTCAGTCTAAATCTTCAATTAAGCATGCCAACATGTACATCTTTTATGACTTCTAATAATAAATCATTCATTCCCATGCAATAATAAACTATTAGTCATGCATCCACACTAAAATTCAAGTGCTACTTTCCTAAGCTAAAACTCAAATTAAAGACAACCAAACTTTGGCCACAAGCTCAGACATAGAAACATGAATACCATTGCAATGTAATATGAGTCAAAATTTAAGTCAAGTCTCAACAATTACAAGTTCCCAGAGTTCTACTGTGCAAAGTTTACTATAAAAAAAAAAATCTAGACTCTAAGGAGTAGTCTAAAAACATCAACAAAGTATGAAGGAAGGAGAGAGAAACTCTAGGACGCCTGCCAATCCTCGTCCCCGTCGTGATGTCCCCCGATCTTGAGCTCAGAATCCCTTCTTTGCTCTCAAAAGTACTCCCTAAGTCCCAAATAATTGTTGTGAATCGAAACTAGGGTGAATTTTCTATAAATGTCTCCCTTAATCAGCAGCCAAAAAGGATATTTTTATAATAATAATCGGGACAGCGTCGAGACATTGTACCCTAGTTTGCGCAGTAAAGAAGGAAAATTGGGTAGCGTTGAGATGCTACACGCAGCGTCTCAACGCTACGGACAAAAAGAGCCTGCGCGCTTGTTTATAGCGTCTCGACTGCATAAAATAGCATCTCGATGCTATGCGTGCAGAAATTCTAACTTGTAAAGCAGCACATACAGCGTCTCAACGCTACCGAGAGCATCTCAATGCTCTGGCCTCTAGTTCTCTGACTCAATTCTCTTATCTTCTTCACTTGATAGCTCCAATTGAAGTTAAATTGCTTCCTTTTCACATTAACACTTGCCTTTTGCTTGGTTTTGCTTTGTTAGCTCAAAATCTGCAAAGTACACACAAAAAGCATCAATAGCATATTTTAAAAGCATAAACTAGCATTAATCTAGGTCCAAGTAATAGCACACTTTCGTGCACTATCAAGTTGCCTTCAAAAAAAGAGAGAAAAGAAAAGAAAAGAAAATTTGAGCTTAGAAAGAAAAATATTTTTAGAAAGAAAAATGAAGAAAAAGAAAGAAAGAAAATAAGTTTGTAATGAGTAGAATGATTAGGGGTAAAAAGAGCTGTCACTGTTGTGATCAGTTCGGCCACCCATTGAGCGAGTTCTCCAGGTAAGGGTCCCTTCAATAGTTGTGTGAAAGCTAGTGTCATTAAGTCAAAGTGATGAAAGTTTAGCCCAGGTTTATTTTTCAGGCACTTAAGTAAAACATTGCTTTCTTGATTGTTTTTATGGCTTGATAGCTAGTTCTTAAGGCCAATGTAGGGGAAAGATAGATTGAGGACCCCATAAACCTATCCCACACTTGTGAAGATTACATTAGGGTGGCTAAGCGCGCACACACGAAATAAATGATAAGAAAAGTTTTTAAATTTCTCATGGATGGTTTGTGCATTCTTTGCTTCTTCTTTTGAGAATGATTTGTTATCATAAGCATGGAGGTTAGGGTCATGATCTTGCATCCAACGAGTCTTATCTTTATTGTTTGTTTGTGCCTTGCTCAAGGACTAGCAAGATTTAGGTTGGGGGTAATTTGATAAAACTAGAAAAGTCCTATATTATTGTGCTTAATTCATGCTAGTTCGTAAGTTTTTATGTGCTTAATTGATCATTTTGTAGGTATTCGAGCACACAAAGTGTTTTGGAGCATTTTCATCCAAATGGGGTTAATTCGGTTTAATTTGGAGGTCATTTGAATAATCGAGCAAGAAGAATCAGTGAAATGACCAAAATGCCCCTAAAGAGAGCATCTTAACCTTGCCCAGGAGCATCAAGATGCTGCAAAGGCATAATGTCTCACAACGTCGAGACACTGTCCATAGCGCCTAGACGCTACTGCAAGTCCGCACGCGTAAGCCTCGCTCGACACTATGAAACACTAGGATCAACACTAGTAGCATTGAGACGCTGCCTGTAGCGTCTCAATGTTATTTTGATTTCTATAAAACTAATTTTTCCCTAATTAGGTCATTTACCTCATTTTTGCCCACTCCTATGAGACCTGTTTCGGCGATTTCTCTATGTTTTTAGTAGTTTTAGGCTTAGATTAGTGTTTTTGATCGATCCTCAATGTTGGGCTTCGCCATTTCTATGGCCGACTAGACTTTTGATGCCCATTCAGGTGTAATAACAATAACAATAACAATGTATTTTTGTTAGATTTGTACTTAATTTCTTTATACAATTTCAGTAGCTTATTGTCTTTTATTTCTAGATTAAATTACTTGCATTCTCATAGATTAAATGATGACTTAATCGCATCGAGTTTGCTCATTACGCTAGTTTAAGTAGCAAGTAGCCAAATCAATTTCAGCATGTTTGTTATTTCCTAATTCTCACTTTAATGTATGAATATGTTCATATAATAGCTTGACAACCTATTTGTGTCGACCATGTTTCATGTATGCTATTAGTAGCAATAGGACATGCTCGTGTTTGCATAATAGAGTTTTAGCTCTCATGTATTTTGCACGGTAGGTCTTAAAAGTTAGGAGAGCAGGTAAATTAAATTAGATTGATTCATCTAGTTTAGTTGATTCTTCTTAGTCAATCCTTGTTCGTAATGTGATTAACCCCGTTAGCATGGAACGTTATCATGCCCAGCTATAACAAGTTAGTTTAGAAGTTAAATCGATGCTAGGTTGGATTAGCTTGTTTAAGGGGATCCTTAGGAGCTTTGTCGGTTGTTCTGGTTAAGCCTACTAAGTAATGAACTACGAAATTGATTCTCTTGTTGGTTATCTGTGATCAAAATTACATTGTAGCCTGAAATACCTCGAATTGGTGCCTGAGGTTAGATCGTTTATCTTTCTTTATGTTTAATTTTGGTCTTTTTACCGCTTTATGCCTCAACCCCCCTGTTTGTGTTTTAAAGAAATCCAATTAAAAAAAGTCAATAATTGATTCCCTGTAGTTTAACCCAGTCCACTATTAAGTATTACAAGTATTTAAGTTTTTTATTAATAATTATAAGTTGTATTTGATGAGCCTTCGACAAGCTCTTTCAGTGAACATGTTGAAGATTTTCTTAAATCACCAGTACCAATGACAAGTTGAAATGTTTGTCAACAATTAGAAAAACTAATCACCAACCATTCATTTTGTTACCATTTCTGTCCTGATAACTTATGTATGTTACTTCTAAGAAAATAATAACAAAGTATGTTGATATTCTTCTCCCTCCAAGTTTTAGCGAGTGACTGAAGCTATTGTTTGTGAAGAAGCAAATGGAAGGTGGGTACACACAATTCCAAAAGGGAAGTCAATAAGCAATATTCACAAAGGATGTAACATAGAGGTTTGGCATGAAAAATACAATTTATGTTTCCTTAACACAGACATGGAAGTTGAATTAGTGTAGGCTTCATTCTTTGAGATTCCATGATAGCAAATTACTCCAACGGTCACTAAAGAAGCTGCTATTGGAAAGCCTTTGCTATTTTTGGAATAATCTCCACCAATTGATTTTTCCTTCTAATACAAGAAGTCTCTGCTCATAAAGAAGGAAACCAAATAATACTCCAGCCACTCAAGAAGAAAATCAACTCCTTATTTTGTGTTGATGGTTAGCTCACAATAACTACACCTTTACCTTCCTTCCATACGTGTAAAGGTACTTAACCTAAATGCTAAAGGCAAGTCCAACAAAAACCTAAATGCTAAAAACCTAAAGACAAAAAATAACTGCTCAACAGTTTTCCCAGAACGCTAGACCTCAATCACTGTTAAAACTATCACCTGCTCCTTCATCTGAAAACATTTTAGGAAAACAAAAATGAGTACAAAAATACTCACTAGGCAATCTCAACATTAAGTTCGGAAATTCATTTTCTTCAAAATAAAAACATAGAAATTCAGTTTAAAAAATCATTTCAATAGTTGAATCAAAAATCAATATAATTAAGTCATTTTCTTTTAAAACAATCATAAACAAAATACAAATATCCTTGCAAAACTTTTAATATAACTATTAAAACGTTCAGTCAAAACTTTCGAAAAATAAAAATCTTTCAATTGAACAAAACTTTCATTTAACCAAACTTTCAAATATCGAAACTTTCAATTCAAACAGTACTTTCAATCAATCATTACTTTCAAATATTAGAGTGGGAATATGCATTATTTGGTAGCCTTCATAATATATATGATGGTTACCCGTCGGTAACACCAATCAATCAATCAGAACATTCAATCAGAGTTGTTGATAAAAATTGACCAGAACATTCAAATCAATTACTTAAATGTTAGGCCATGTGAGTGAAACACACACATGAATCTTCATTCCAAAAGAATGCCAAACCACAAATGTGTCTTTTGACAAATAAACCAAAACAATTCCATCAATTCCAATTTAGGCTACTACCACAAATAAGCAAAACATTCCCAAAACAGAAAATTTGGCATATCCGGATAGCCCTTATCAAAACGATAAAAAATTCTTTCGTAAACATTTGAAACAAAACATGTAGTTTCAAATAAAAATTTCAATAAAGATTCATCAAATCAACCATTCAAACTCGGAACCAAAACAAACTTACTTTCACTTTGAAATCAATCAAAATACATTTATTTCAAATTATCCAAAATGGAAAAAATACTTTCAAATAGCAAAACACTTCAAAGCATATAAAACAATTTCGACCAATTTCAAATCATACAAAACATTCTTTCAAACATTTGTCAAATAAACAATATTAAAAACATAATTGTACCAAAATTGCTATTTTGGAAGGGATGTGGAAATTACTTACCTCGATCCATAATCCTACAATTCTCAATCACAATTTCAATTTTCCACAATACCAACTCCTTGAACTAAGGTCAATCTTCTAGAAGCCTAAACATATCCAATGCTTCATTGATTAGAAACTAAAATTCTATCTTAAAGGTCCAAAAGCATATCTAAAATATAGACAATCTTATCTACCAAATTTTTCTCATTCAAAACAATTTTATGCATAACAAGTTAGGAAAAAATAGGGTTCTTGGACTAAAAAAACAGCACTGAAAACTGGGTTAAAAGCACTTTAAAATTCAATTAAAAACGTATTAAAATCAATAAAATCAATGTTTTTTAATGCGTAATAAAATACCAAACAATTTTTCAATTTTAAAATTTTAAAACCTTTAAAACTATCACAAATTATGGACAAATAACCCAGAAAAATTTCTGCTCATAAAACAAAACTTTCCAAGATTTTAACATCAAACTAATCAAAATTTGTCACTTTTTACCCCCAAAAAACAAATCGGAAATGCTTGATAAAAATGCTGTAAAAAACATAAAAACATATAATTTTCATGTAAAAATCAAAACTATCACTATACTTTAAAATGCAATCATTTGGTAAACTTTTGGGGCAAAAAGAATCCAAAATACACTTAAAACAGTCCCAATTTTTAAGAAATTCAAAGCTGAAAAATTCTGAAAAATCTTCCATTATCAAAACCTTTAATTTAATTTAAATGACCCAATTAAAAAAACTTTGATAAAAATTAAGCAAATAAAAACTAAAAACTTTTTAGGGCAAAAGATTTTAAGAATATTTTCTTTCTAACAATCAAGAACGAAGCCAAAAAGAAATCAAAACCCAAAACTTTGCAAGAAAACTTCAATAATCAAGAAAAGAAAAGAAATCAACCAGACCAAAAAAGAAAACTTACTAACTTCCTTGTTGGAGAGGAATGTCCATAGCGTTTCTTCTTTTTTCTCTCTTTTTTTTCTTTTTTTTTTTTTTTGCCGTCAAAACTTTTGATAAAAAATGTTAGGGCTTAAGAGACTGTTGCGTAATTTTTGCGCAATATCGCAAGTGTACGGCTCAAGTTTTAATATAGTGAAAGAGTGTTCGAGTAACGTCCTCAAGATTGGTTTTCTAATTCACTTAAGTACTATGAATATTATCGCCCAATTTTATTTAGAGAATATAATTGAATGATGGATGCAAGATTTAAATAAAACAATTATAATAAAAATTGAAACAATCAGAAGAGAGAATATCCTAGGGAGTTGATTTCACCTATTAGACTAAAATAAATAAATTACTTAAACATCCAAGATTGATCAAACAAATATTTCATAAGTCTAGAAGTATTTTATCATGAATGACTCTTTCGAGGACAAACAATTCTTATGCAATAAGGTAAAACCTACATCTCTGATGATTTTTAACGTTATGCATAACATTAAGTTCCTTCATTAACAACTTTGAAATGAGCCCTAATAATTATCAAGTTAGAACTACCTTTAGTCATGCAATTAGGATCTAATCTAAATTACCTTTCTCAAGCGTGAATTTAGACCAACATAACATTTAATTCGTAATCAAAAGATTAAAAGCATTAAGAATATAAAGGCATGAATGAAATTAATGACAATCAATCATGGAATTTAAATAATTAAAACACAAGGTCTAATGGCTACATCAATCCCTAGAATAAGAAAAGAGTTTAGCCACTTATGTTCACTATCACAAAATCTAAACTCTTAAACAACATTTAAATACTAAATAAAAAGAAAGAAGAGAAAAACTATGCTGGTGTGTCGATTTTCCGTCTCCGTATGATCTCCACAACTTGGCCTTGAATATTTCTCTCAAGTCTCTTCTCACTCTTGTACGTAGAAATTTAGAGTTGTGCGCTCCAAAAATTGAACGCCTTGAAGTGAAGAGAATGTGGGTATTTATAATGGGTTAATCCATATCCTAATCTAATTAGGAATTCATTATTTAATTAAATTAAGAATCCAGAATCTAATCAAATTAGGAAGCCATAACCTAATTAATTAGGAATCCACAACCTAATTAAATTAGGAATATTTTTCTTCTCCAAAAATTGTCCCCAAAATTGGTTGCTTAATTAGCTCACTTATCACCATATTTCTTCTAAAATATTCATTTTGCTCCAAATGCTCAATTTCTACAAAATAAACAATTATGAACTTGAAAAACATATTTTTAAGTCTCAAAACTAGCATAAAATGAAGCCTAAAGATAGCACATATTGTGTGCTATCAAATACCCCCAAACTTAAGCTTTTGCTAGTCCTCGAGCAAAATAAAACAAAACCACTTTATGAATCAACAATTGCATGTAAGTGACTTGAGCCTTAATGTTATACATAACAAATAATGCACAATAGCATAATTTAATCAAGCATATCATATCTTCAAGAAATTTAAATTTAATTCTCTTTATCCCTTGCGTGTATGTGTGCTTAGCCTTTCCTATCTTAGTTTTTCTAGGCTCGAAATAGTCTTATACATTCCTCAACTTGTTTTCTCTCTACTCTGGCCCTAAGTTCCAATTATTAAGCCTGCTTACACTCAAGAAAGTAATATGCCACTAGGGTGCCTGAAAATTGAGGTAGGCCTACCCTAAACTTGATTTTTTTATTATTTTATTTTATTATTATTATTTTTTTATAGTTTGGTGGACACTAGCTTTCACACATCCACTGTAGGGACCCTTACCCATCAACTCATAGGTGATCCTAACTGATCACAGCAAAGGTAGCTCTTTTTGTCATTTTTTTTCTTTTCTTTTTTTTTTTTTTTTTTTTTTTTAGAACAAGTTATTGTAGTTTTCCTTGAATGAATAGTGATACAATGAAAGCAAATAGGCAAGTAAATAGAAAAGAATTTTCTCCTAAGTGTAACATTACTAACCATCATGCAAGTTAACTCTCTAATTAGTTTTTAAGCCTTTCGAGGTGACAATCAATATCCAAATCATATAACCCAATTCTAAGCCTTCAAAACCATAAATAGGAAGACTATATGCTCTAAAAGTGCAAGAGAATCAAAGAAAAAATTTAAAATATACTCAATTCAAGGATATGTTGTCATATTTCAATAATTGCAAACATCATTATTTAAAATTTATCCTAGGCTGTCTTAATCATAACAATGCAACTGGTTCCTCATACAAATTGTAATGCCTGGTTTATTTACGGGCATTAATTTTGAATTTTGGAAATTAAGTTGGAATGATTTTCATTAGGTAATTTAAATTTTGAGGTTAATTTGGAATTTGGAATGAGAAAATGGGCATATTTTGAAATGAATAAGTTAGTTGGGGCCATTTTTGGAAAAAAAATATATTAATAAAATAAAAAAATATTTTTCCTTCATCCTTATCTTCTTCTCCAACTTCTTCTTCTTCTTCATTCATTTTCCTCTCTCTCCCTAAACCTCCCTCCCATTGGTCTCTCTCTATCTCTCTCTCTTTCTCCTCGTCGAGCTGCAGGACACACGAACCGCCGGGCGTCCCCCATCGTTGTAGCTTCTCCTTCTTCTTATTCCTCGTGCTGTCGCCGCCGCACGCCGATGCCCAACTCCCCGCTGACCACGTGAACTCCCCTCGCCGCAGCCTGTCGTCGCTGCACGTATATGCCAGCTCTGTCGTCGCTTTTCTCTCTCTCCCTCTCGGTTCTGTATAGACAACAAGGAGTAGGAATGTTTCAGATCGAATTTCGGCATGCTCGGTGTTCGTACAAGCTGTGTAAAGTTTCGTTTTGTAGTGGGTAAGTATCCCGAGTTTTGATTATAAGCTAATGGTTGGTTATAATTGTGATTTAGGGATTACCCATAAAGTTTTATTTAGATTTTATATTGCCCAAACTATTTGGGTCTTGGATTCACGAAATTAAAACATTTGGAGTTACATTCGGCAGCGATTCGAGTTCGAAATCTAAGGCGAGATCATGGGTAAGTGTTTTGACATTAGTTTGTGGTGGATTATGAGTTTAAATGTTGATTTTTTATGCTGATGGAGTAATTTTGGGACTAAACCACAGTATTTTGGATTTATTATAGATGTGCAATTCGATTGAAGGTTGATTAGGACGAAATTGAAACCTTCGGACTGCTATACAACACTGTATTAAGATAATTTTTATGTGGATATTGAATTTTCCAACATAATTGAGGCTAATCATGAGTTGGGTTTTTAAATAGCCATAGCCATGATTAAAGACTTTTGTGGAGTTTAGGGGCTGTTTTAGAGTTTTAAAATTTCCCATAATGCGTAGGCCTTTGTTTGATGATTCAAGATCAAGTATTCGAGTTCCAGCCGACTTGAACCTTGGAGTAAATTGTAAGTAGTCATTGGGATTTAAGCCCTTTAAGTTTTTGTTTGATTTGGATGTAGGTTTGATAATTTCTGATTTGTGAAAGTATGCTTAGAAATCGTATTTAGGAAGCATGCAATGGTTAACAAATCTGTTCAGGTATAGTTTTGAACTAAAATGGCCTAAGTATGTGGCTTTAATGGAAATAGGGGCTTAAAGCTTTGAGTTATTGTAGTTAGCGTGTGTATAGCATTAAGAGTTTGCCAAGGTTGGATTTAAATGAGTTTGGTTCATGTTTGTGATGTTTGTGACTAAATATGCATGTCCATATGAATATGTGGGTCATGGTGTGAATGACTGAATCATCCTGAATTTTCGTTGAGTTTAAGTTGCTTGAGCACGTATTAAAATGGTAATAGGGGCTTAAAAAAACCCAAGTTCATTATATATATCAAGAGTAGTACTTTACAAGTATGTCTATGATAGTGATTGGATTTGCAACATCCTTGAACATTGTTGTGATATTTAGAAGGGTCACGATTATGTATTTGTTGTTGCAAGTAATCAATTTGGAAGAACTTGTCGAGCTTGGTAATGGAGTTGAATCTTGAATTAGTTTGTGCTCAATGTTTAGGAATGGTGATTGTGTTTGATTGCAATGTTTATGAGCTTATCGTAGTTCTTTAAAAGTTTTGCACATAGATTATTGATTTACTCATAATGCTTGAAACTCTTGAATTATTGGTTGGGGTATAGTTTCTTGGGGTGGTGATGAACTGACTGAGCGCAGGGCGTTGGAGTGTTTGGTTTGGGTTAAAGGCTGACCTAGAATACCTTAAGGGTTTTAGTGGGCAGGACGGTGGTTAGTGCTTCGTGTGTTTAGAATGAGCAGAAGATTGAGCAGGTTTAAGATGTTTCAGATGAGTCCGAATGTGAGTGGAGGGTTGTTGGTCGATCTGATTTTTAGTGTGGTTAGGAAACTAAATTCTAGATTAAAGGGATGGAGGGCTATATGTCGTTAGCACATGTATGTGCTTGTGAACTTCGGATTAGTTTGTGAATGTTTTTCGAAAATGATGAACGATTTTGGTAAGGTGGATGCCCGAAAGATTCTAAAATCGTAGTGAAAGTACAAAGGCCCATTAGATTTGTGCTATAAATCCTGTCTCTATCGTTTCGTGTGAGTTTGTAAGCTTAGAACGTATGTGATGTGGTGAGCATAAGGGATGCATTCCTTATTGTCAATGGGCTAGCTTAGGGGTGATTTCCCTATTATGATGAGCATAGGGGATGCGTTCCCTATTGTCGTATGCTAGCTTAGGGGTATTTTTCCCATTATGTTGAGTGTAAGGAATGCGTTCCCTAGCGCCTGTGTGCTAGCCTAGGGGTGATTTCTCTATTGATACGAGTGTGAGGGTTATAGACCTTCACAGGTGTGGGTTCTAGGTTACAGGACTCGCAGGTATGACATGAAGTTAGGGTCAGGGAGTGGTGAATGTTGATGAAAGTTAAATGGACTTTTAGAATAACTGAAGGAAGTATTTGAAATCTAAGCACGAGTGTGAGTAAGGGTAGTTTTCTTCTTGGTATGATTTATTTAAATGTTGGACCCTTAAGTGGGCTACTTATTGAGTATGTTTATACTCATCCTTGCTACTTTGTTTGTTTTGCAGATTGTGCACATTCTTGGGGCTGATGACGCAAGCAACGACTTGACGAGACTATGGAGACTCCACCAAATTTCTTTTCTTTGTTTATCTTTTAGTTTTGTTTCTTTGTTCCCTATTATTTGTTGGTCTGTAAAGTTTAAATTTCTTTCGCTTTCGTGTATTTAGTTGGAAGTTCTTAAGTTCTTTTGTCTGTTGATTGAGCTCAGCATCATTTATCGTAGTTTGGTGGATGCCGGGTTTGTTCTCTAAAACATAGAAGTGTTTATGTCTCTTTCCAGATCTTTGAAAATTTTGGTTGTCTCCTAGTTACGTTGTTATGCTGCCAAAATTTCGGCATGAGCGAGGTAACTAGGTCGTGCTTCTGCTTTAGAGAGTCGTAGTAGGTTCGGGTCTTTACACAAATAATGCTTAAAAAATATTAAAATTTTCATATTCAAGGCTTAGCATCAGTGTTCCGCACCCCCAAACTTGGAAACATGCATTGTCCTCAATGTATAAATTACCCACTAAAGTTAAGCATGCATAAGGACAAAGAAAAATAAGAGAGTGAACAATACTGTCTTGATAAGTGAGAGAATCATCATGTTCATCGATGTAGAGGAAGAAGACTATGGCAATAGTGGTCAAGTACCTACAAAAAAATCAATAGAGGCATGATAACAAAGACAAAAAAAAAAAAAAAAAAACTAATGAAAAACTAAAAATGAAGAAAAATGGGTTGCCTCCCAAGAAGCGCTTGGTTTAACGTGTCTAGCTAGACTAAATGGTGTGTATGCATCAAGGTGGTTGAAACTCATGTAGTCTAACATCAACTTCTTTGCCTGTATCATCTTTTAACAAATTCACCTCATCTATTTTACTCAATATAACTGGAAAAAAAAACTTATGATAAGCAGAAGAGTCTTCCAAAATAAAATTTCTAAGGTGCACAGGCATATGATTCAATTTAATTAAGGATACTTCGTCATGCGTAAAATCATTTACAGATAAATTCACCATTTTTTCATCACTGAAGTGTCCTATAGGAAGGTTATTTAGGTTATCAGAATTAACATCTTTTATATGATCGATTAACTCTAGATTCTCAACATCTAAATTAAACACGCAGTTTTTTAGAGGCTCAGCGTGTACAGTTTTCTCATTAAACTTATTAATAGAAGTATCAACAACATCAATCCTATGACATTTACTAACCTCGTCTGAAGAATTTATAGAACCAAATATGTTGAACTCTACCTTTTCATCATTCACTTGCAGAGCCAGTTTACCTTTATGTACACAAATTCCAGCCTGTCCAGTGGCTAAAAACGGCCTCCCCAGGATGATCGAGATCTCAGAGTCTTCCTCCATGTCTAGGACCACAAAATCTACAAGAAAAATAAACTTATCAACTTTAACCAATACATCCTCAACAATACATCTTGGATAAGTCAGAGAGCGATCAGCTAATTGAATAGAGATGGTGGTAGGCTGTACTTCCCCTAAACCAAGTTTCCTGTAGACAGAAAGAGACATTAAATTAATACTTACCCCAAGATCACATAAAGCTTTGTCAATAGAAATACTACCAATAGTACAAGGAATATTAAAACTCCCTAGATCTTTTAATTTCTAAGGTAGTTTCTTCTGAAGTATTGCACTGCATTCCTCAGTCATGTTGACAATCTCAAAATTTTCAAATTTTTTCTTCTTTGATAGCATTTCCTTCATAAACGTCACATAATTTGGCATTTGTTCTAAGGCATCTGCAAAAGGAATATTAATATGAAGTTTCTTAAATATATCCAAAAATTTAGAAAATTGAGAATCAAGCTTTTTCTTTTGAAATAGTTGAGGATAAGGAATAGAGTTAGGAAATAATAGAATTAGTAGAGTTAGAAAGTTTCTCTGTTGTTGGCAAAAATGTTGCCTCCTACTCTACTTCTTTTGTTGTTTCCTGATTTTTAATAATGCTTGGTTCCTCAACTGGTCTATTTTCAAGCTCCTTTAGTTGCTTTCCACTTCTTAAGGTCACAACCTTGCAGTGTTCTCTAGGATTTACCTCAGTGTCACTAGGAAACTTACCTTTCTGCATGGCGTTCATGGAATATGCCATCTGACTAAGTTGGACTTCCATATTTTTTATAGCAGCTCCATGTCCACTTACCGTATTTTCTAGTTGGGTGGTTCTATTTCTGGATTCAATAATAAATTCTCCCAATAGGTCTTCTAATGATGGCTTTTTCTCTTGCTGTTGTGAAGTGGATGCATATCCTAGAGGAGGCTGCAAAACATTTTTATTATTAGCATAAGAAAAATTTTCATGATTCCTCAAACCTGGTTGATAGTGGGTGGGCAATGAATTTTACATTTGATTGCTCTTGTAGCAAAAATTGCTATTGTTTATATATTGGGCTTGCTCAATATCAAGCTCTTCATATAATTGAGGATTGTTGGTAGCTGCAATTGATGCAATTGATTGAGAGTTCCCTATTCCTACAAGTTGATTTAAAGCACGAGTCAAAGAAGCCATTTGAGCCTTCAGGGAACTTACCTCATCAACCTCATATGAACCAGCAACTCTTCTAGAAGTGGAACGTTCAGAAGGCCATTGGTAGCTTGTAGTTGCCATCTCTTCCAATAATGTAGGGGCATCCTCAACAGTTTTAGTTAAGAAGTTACCCCCAGCTACAACATCTAAGATGGTTTTAGTGTTACTAGTCAAACCATTGTAGAAAAGTTGAATTTGGAGCCAGTTTGGATATCCATGCTGAGGGCACTTAACATTTCCTTGTAGCGTTCCCATGTCTCAAACAACTGCTCACCATCGTGTTGTCTAAATGTGCCAATTTATGTTCTGAGCCTAGTTGTTTTGGCAGGTGGGAAAAACTTGTAAGGAATGCCTGAGCTAATTCCTCCCATGTGGTAATGCTTCCAGGTGATAAAGACTCAAGCCAATCCTTAGCTTTATCCTGCAGAGAAAAAGGAAAAAGACGTAAGCGAATTGCATCAGCAGAAACGCCATTTATCTTTACAGTTCCACAAATTTCAAGAAAAGATCTAAGGTGAAAGTGTGGATCCTCTAAAGGATATCCTTTAAAAGCATTGTCTCTAGCCATTTGAATGAGTCATGTCTTAAGCTCAAAGTTGTTGGCATTTATTGGTCCATAGACTATTCCAGAGTGTTCTGTAGGGAACACAGGCTGGAAATAGTCTCTGATGGCCTTTGGCTCTTCCTGCTCAGCCATGGATTTAGACTGATCTCTTTTTTTCTTTCGAATTTTTATGCACGTTCTTTCTATCTCAGGATCAAATGAGACGATTTCCTTGTTTCTTCGCATAAACAACCCAAATCTAAAAAGAAGAAAATTAAACAAAAATTAGTAAAATAAAATTAAAATAAAAATAAAAATAAATAAAACTCTAAATTAAGACCAAGTGATTTCTCCACAATATTAAGTGAATTAAATAGTCTCCAATCCCCAGAAACGGCGCCAATAACTTGTTGCATAATTTTTGCACAATACCGCAAGTGTACGGGTCAAGTTTTAATATAGTGAAAGACTGTTCAAGTATCGTCCTCATAATTGGTTTTCTAATTCACTTAAGTACTATGAATATTATCGCCCAATTTTATTTAGAGAATAGAATTGAATGATGGAGAAAAGATTTAAATAAAACAATTATAATAAAAATTGAAACAATCAGAAGAGAGAATATCCTAGGGAGTTGATTTCACCTATTAAACTAAAATAAATAAATTACTTAAACATCCAAGATTGATCAAACAAATATTTCATAAGTCTAGAAGTTTTTTTATCATGAATGACTCTTTCGAGTACAAACAATTCTTATGCAATAAGGTAAAACCTACATCTCTGATGATTTTTAATGTTATGCATAGCATTAAGTTCCTTCATTAACAACTTCGAAAGGAGCCCTAATCATTATCAAGTTAGAACTACCTTTAGTCATGCAATTAGGATCTAATCTAAATTACCTTTCTCAAGCGTGAATTTAGACCAACATAACATTTAATCTGTAATCAAAAGATTAAAAGCATTAAGAATATAAAGGCATGAATGAAATTAATGACAATCAATCATGAAATTTAAATAATTAAAACACAAGGTCTAATGGCTACATCAATCCCTAGAATAAGAAAAGAGTTTAGCCACTTATGTTCACTATCACAAAATCTAAACTCTTAAGCAACAATTAAATACTAAATAAAAAGAAAGAAGAGAAAAACTATGCTAGTGTGTCGATTTTCCGTCTCTGTATGATATCCACAACTTGCCCTTGAATATATCTCTCAAGTCTCTTCTCACTCTTGTATGTAGAAATTTAGAGTTGTGCTCTCCAAAAATTGAATGCCTTGAAGTGAAGGGAATGTGGGTATTTATAATGAGTTAATCCATATCCTAATCTAATTAGAAATTCATTATTTAATTAAATTAAGAATCCAAAATATAATCAAATTAGGAATCCATAACCTAAATAATTAGGAATCCATAACCTAAGTAAATTAGGAATCCATAACCTAATTAAATTAGGAATATTTTTCTTCTCCAAAAATTGTCCCCAAAATTGGTTGCTTAATTAGCTCACTTATCACCATATTTCTTCTAAAATATTCATTTTGCTCCAAATGCTTAATTTCTACAAAATAAACAATTATGAACGTGAAAAGCATATTTTTAAGTCTCAAAACTAGCATAAAATGAAGCCTAAAGATATCACATATTGTGTGCTATCAGAGACCCTTTTTAAAAGAACTCTAATCAAAACCCTTAAAAGAGATGCATGACTAGGTTTAATCTATTGAATTAGAGTGAGTAGATTAATTCTAGATTAATTCGAGAGGTTGATTTGTTGCTATACATGAGTTCAATTGGGCTTGAGAGAATCAATTTATTATTTAGAAATTCTTGGCTTAGGATTTTTGGTATTAAATTAATTTATTAAAAAATTCAAGTTGGGCTTAATTTATTAATCAACCATTCATGTTTCTCAAAATTGGACTCCACCCACGTAAACAGTAGTTTAGGTTTTATTTGTATGTTTTATCACTTTAAAGTTTTGTTTCTCTAAATAAAAATGGGTGTAATTAACTATGGTAGTTAATTAATCTAAGAACTCCAATTCCTATGATGGACCATGGCCACTATTATTGCAAATTTTTAGAGGTTCGATTTATAAATTTATCTGATAGAGCCTTCGACAAGCCCTTTATCACACAGTTTTAGGATAGTTTAGGTTGTTTTGATCGATTCTCAGTGTCGGGTTACATCGGTTCGAGTTTTTGCTAGACTTTCGACATCGTTTCGAGTTGTAAACATGGTATTTATGTAATTATTCTGAGATTTTGAATTATTTCTATATAATCCAGCATGTTTTATGGCTTTTAATTCTTATTTTAATCCCAGTTATCTCTTTGTTGATTAATCTGACAAATTAATTTATTTAGAGGTTTCTTACCTTTCCTACAATCATTGTTGGTGTCCTTGGTCTGTAGCTTAATTTTAGTACCAACGAACATGTAGCCACATCCGTGTTTAGGAGTTACTTCACTTCACTCACTATTGCATGTGGTAGACTTTAGAATTAATTATCCCATACTAGTTTAATTCGGTGGGCCCGTCGAGTTAAATTGTTACGTTTTGACCTATTCCAAGCACTTAACACTTCTAATTAGATAGTATGGAACGTTCGCCCCCAGCTAGTAAGTTAGTTTAGAGTCGATTTAGGCATTGAAATCTTGACTTGTTTAGGGAAGGTTCCCATGGGATTCTAAGGAGTCCTGTTGATCTTAAAACACTGGAATTTGCCTATTTGGTTAGTTTTCAAAGATTAATTATTGCATATGTTCCTGTTTATCCCGATTCAGTGCTCGAAGTGAGATTATTATCTTTATCATTTTTTATTTAGTCTTTCTGTCTGTCTTTTTAATGTTTTATCCCAAATTCCCCCCTAATTAGTGTCATTAAGAAGACCAATTAATAGAAATCAATTATTCGGTCCCTATTGTTCCTCCCAGTCCACTATTAAGTACTACAAGTATATAATTTTAGATCAATAATTATAAATGTATTTGATTGAACCTTCAACAAGCTCAGCATCAGTTCCTAGAGCCTTTAGACGTGACAACAAAATCTAGACCACATAACACAGTTCTAAGCCTTCAAAACTACAAACAGGTAAGTTATGTGCTCAAAAAAGTATAAGGGAATCACAATAAATTTTTTTTAATTGGGCCTAAATCAACAATACATTCTCAAGAATCAACTATTGCAGATAAATGTTATCTAAAGCACATTCTAGGTTGTCCTAATAAAAAAAGATGCAACTAATTTGTCATACACATCATGCTAAAAAATTAATGCTCATGCTCAAGACAACTCAAAAACTCAACAAATAAATCCCCACCCCAACCTTAAATGATACATTGTCCTCAATGTATACTAAATAGAGTCTCAATCAAGAATCAATGAAAATGAGGTGAACAGAAAACTCCCCTGATTTGTGTCTAG
The DNA here is from genome assembly GCA_033996785.1 of Trichosanthes truncata. Lineage (NCBI taxonomy): Eukaryota > Viridiplantae > Streptophyta > Magnoliopsida > Cucurbitales > Cucurbitaceae > Trichosanthes > Trichosanthes truncata. The sequence goes on along the minus strand of JAWPNB010000002.1, from coordinate 51,096,564 downwards.
TCCATGGCTTGTGGTGCAACTTTTTCTTAGTTCCTCTTCTCCAGTGCAAACACCTACAAAAGAAAAAAAAAAGCTAAGTAATGGAAAATAAATAACTAAAAGGAAATCAAGGAAAATAAAGGAAACACTTGGGTTGCCTCCCAAAAGCACAATTGTTTAACGTCGTTATGCTCGTAAATCTAGCAGGAAGAGCAAGAGTCCATGTATGTGGGTTGCTCCAAAGATAAACTAGCAAGGCATGGAGCAGCGTCACCTTCATGGAAGATTTTCAGTCGTTGCCCATTGACCTTAAAGACTTTGTTAGATTCCAAGCTTTTGATTTCAACTGCACCATAAGGAAAGACATGGGAAATAACAAATGGGCCCATCCATCTAGAACAAAACTTACCTTACATGAGCTTCAAACAAGAATTGTAGAGAAAAACTTTCTGATCAATCTAAAATTGTTTCCTAATAAGCATGTTATCATGAAACACTTTGAATATCTCTTTATAAATCCTCAAATTATCATAGGCATCGAATCTTAGCTCCTCCAATTCTTGCAAATGTAGCAGTCTTGATTCTCTAGCTTTGTCCAAGTCCATGTTGCATCGCCTTACTGACCAATAAGCTTTGTGTTCAATCTCCACTGAAAAGTGACATGCTTTTCCAAAAACCAACATATAAGAAGACATTCCTAAAGGAGTTTTGTGGGCTGTGCGGTAGGCCCACAAAACATTGTCTAAGCAAAGCTCCAATCTTTCCTTTTTGGATTCACAATCTTCTCTATGATAGACTTGACTTCTATGTATGGGACTTTAGCTTTCTCGTTGGTTTGAGAATGGTAGGCAGTGACTACACGGTGGTTCATCCCAAATTTTCCGATCAAAGCTTCCACGGATCTGTTGCACAAGTGGTTTCCTTGGTTAATGATAATGGCTTGTGGGATCGTCTTGATAAAACTTACAATAGCTTGAGAATTATCAGTCTTGGTGGTTATTGCCTCCACCTATTGAGAAACATAATCCACAACCAACAAAATATAAGAAAAACGACAAGAGAAAAACAAAGGACCATAATGTCAATACTCCAAACATCAAATATCTCACATATAAGAATAGGAACTTGAGGAATTTTACAAAACGGATATACATCTTTAAACAAAGAATTCCAATACAACCCACTATCTAGCACTTTTCTAGCAGTTCGTTTAGGCCCAAAATGTCCCCCACGTGCATAGTCATGGCAAAAAGCTAGAATAGACTGGAACTCGTTCTCAAACACACATCTCTTAATAGTCTAATCAGCAAAAAATTTCTATAAGTCTCATCCCAAACATAGTATTTAGACTCACTCTTTATGACTTTCCTAGATTTACTGAGGTGGTGAGATAGATTACCTATTACAAGATAATTGATCATATTTGTTGGAATTTATGCCATAAAACCTAGTAATTAATGATTTATTATTTAATAAATAATAATAATTTTGATTATTTTATTTTGCAATATAACATTATCCATTATATGAGAAATTCAAGGTTATAACTGTAATCTTGAACAATATGTGGTTGACATATAGGAGGATCATGTTCAAGAAATAACCTAAAGGGTCTATAATATATGGATAAGGTTGGATGTCTTATCTTGGTAACACTATTGATACGGTCCACTTTGTAATGGTTACAAATAATTTGATCTAAATCGTTTAATTTATTTGATACATTAAATATTATTAAGAATAATATATTATGTATTAGATACATTATATTAAAATAAAAATATATATATTATATTTGAATGAGATTCAAATAAGTAAATATATGTTGTAGGAGATTTGAATGAGATTCAAATATGTTAAATATATATATATATATATTATAATATGTTATTTGATACAATAGATATGAAATTTGAATGTGATTGAAAGAGATAAATATGTATTGTAGGATATTTGAATGAGATTCAAATATGTTAAATATATATTTTTTAAAATAATGTTATTAAAATATATTGTTTGATTTTATGGCAAAGATTCTACTTTAAGTCTCTATAAATAGGACTTTTGAGTTGAGCCAAAGAGAGATCTACTCAATAAAGAATTCTCTATGATTTTTCCACTCTATGGATTTCTTTCTAGAGGTTCCTACAAGCCTTGGTCCTGTGTTCGAGTCATATCAAAGAAGACTTTGTGGAAATCTTATTGAGATTCGAAATTTGTTGGAACACATGGAGTTCGTTGGACTACAAAAAAAAGAGTAAAGAACCGCCATAAAATTTCTCCATATATAATTCGATGTAAGTTTGCTTAACCTTAGTTATTTTAGTTTAACTGATCCCAAATTGATTACTAAATTGTTTAGAAATCATTGTCTTTTCCTGCGGGGTGAAGTCTTCACAAATACCAAGGAATCATACATTGTATTTGCAACAAGTGTTCATCAGGGAAGTCATCATTGAATGGAAGCTCATCCTCTCCCTTTACAATATGCTCAAACGATGCTCTGTGGCTCCAAACTCTCTACCCAATCTCATGCTTTATCCTGCAAGGTAAGTGGAAACAAACGTAAGTGTATGGCATCACTAGAAACACCATTTATCTTAATGGTCCCACAAATAGCAAGAAAAGACTTTAAGTGTGAATTTGAGTCCTCCAAAGGGTGTCCTTTAAATGTGCTTCCCTAACCATTTGGACCAGTCTTGTTTTCAGCTCAAAATTATTGGCAAGGATAGGTGCATAGACTATTCTAGAATGTTCAGCAGGGAACACTGTGTAACGACCCGACCCAAATCGCTACTTATGGTTCACTTACCTAAGAAAAGGAGGGTTTAATTATAAGAAAACGACTTTAAAATACGAACAAAAAACATGTTTTTGTTGGGATCTCATTTCAATAGAATGCTTTTACAAACATTTCCAAGTTTTAATACAAAATCAGTGTACTTCAGCCCATGAAATAAAACACATAATAACTTTAAAACACAACAAGATAACTCCAAAGTACAAAGGGAACAGTGACATGTCCTTCATAGCCTAACCAAGCCAATGCCTTGTGCCATGCACCTCTAGAGTCTACTGGCCACCTGAAAGGAAAATAGAGTAGTATCGAATGAGTATAAAATACTTAGTAAGTAGCCCAAATCTCACAATCCAACACATCTAATGGTCAATTCACAACCTACTCAAGCTTCTAACCTTAATCAAGTTCTACACTCTTGGAACTAAGTATACACCTAGCCTAACCCCACCTACGGTATTACCATACCCTAGAGTCATGTTTCCTAAACACGAGGCTTCATCCCCCACAACTAGCATACAACAAGAAGGTCAACACAACCTTCAAACCACACTGGTTAACACTTGCAATGAAGGACACACCCTTCATGCCATCATACATCTGGGTGCCCAACCCACTGGCCAATCACTATCATGGAGGACTGTAACGACCATACTTATCCTATTAGATTTCCTAGGGACGTTACTACATGCATTCTACTATAAATTTAGAAATCTTTAATAAAGCCACAAAAAGATTTAAACATTTGTTAAAAGCAATCAAACTCTTCTAGCTCGGGATCCCTTTATTTTAAAACATAAGAATAAACTAAAACATTAAATATCTGAAATAATTTGAAGAACACGACAGTCAAACGATCATCAAAAAAATATAAAATGTGGAACTAAAACTTTTTTACGTCACCCATGGCCTTTTGCAGCAACTATCCTGTCATTCGCCTAGGATGCCCTTGCCCTTATCTGAAAAGAAAAACATTTTGAAAACAAAAAAAAGGTGAGTATTTAAAATACTCAGTAAGGGACCTCACTAATGGGGTCAGGATATGCAAACACATACAACGTGATTTTTAAAATTTTTTCCTCTAATGGGACCTAAAACATTTCATAGTGGAATATTCCTTTAACCTTTCTCTTCGGCTTAATGTGGACAATTAGCCCATTTAACCTTTTCAAGTTCCTTTTCATTTAACCTTTTCAGGTTCCTTTTCATTTGGAACATAACTACTCAAAATCTTCATCAAAATGACAAGTATTTGGTGAAGACGCTTAAAGTCAAATGGTGGGATAAATTTAATGTTACTGATAATTCTCAGTTATGAGAATTATTCAACTCTAAAACCAAGTTGTTCTTGCTAATTTTTCGGATTTTGTTGACCAACAAACAAGATAAAAGTAACATTTTTTATAAATTCATGCAAGCTTGTTGAAACTTGATGAATAACAGAATTTTGAGAAAAGATGAAGAAAGTGGCTTAAGTTGTTCTTTTGTGCAGATTTGAAGACTTTGCAAAAGGGAATGCATATGCATTCCATTTGCAATGTAACGTGAAGAAAAGAGGAAGGAGAATGCAATTGCAATATGAATTGCATTCTATGGAACGACAAGGCAAGCTCGAAATTTGCGGGAATCGCCATGATTTACGTGATTTGCACCGATTATGGAGAAATTCCAGCAAGATAATCATGTCCAAATTCTACCCACTAATTATGGACCCAATTTTGGAAGGAGAGGAGGCTCGGTTTTGACTTTAAAAAGGGAAGAAGCCGAAGAAGAAGAGGAGAGTTCGTGGGTTTATTTTCTGTTTTTCATCCGAAGCAAATTGGCTGGGTTTTTCCTCTCACGCCCATTTTCTGCAATTCTCAAGTTTTAGTTTGTAGTTGCTGTTTTTCTATTCAATTCTTCTTCATCTTAGTTCGAATCCCTTCCTTAATCCTATCTCAATGAAGTTGATGTTGGTAAAAGGAAAACCTTATTCGATTGAGCTCGATTTGGGAGGAAGATCTTCAATTTTTTTGTGGGTTTCTTTCATGAACGAACACTGTTCGTCTCTTTTACTTTCTGTTTTTATTTAACGATAGCTACTAATTGTATCTTTTTTTTTTTTTTTCATTTTAATAAAGTTATAAATTCTTCCATTTACTTTAAAGCTTCTTTTGGCATAATAGAATTTCCATACAAGTTTGCTTGCTAGAATTCTTTAGTTTATTTTCCAAATTTTCTTTTCTACTAATGAATTACTTTAATTTTAGCTTACTGTTTTTTTGTTAATTTAATTACGATGAGCTAATTTCTTCTTTGGGATTCAAACATGTGGATACCCTAAAGATAGGAATAAAGGCCTAATTGTGAGAGTAACCTTGCTTCATCCATAGCTTGTTTGCTTTTATAGATTTTAATGCTTATTATTAGTCTAGATTGATCACCTAGATTAGTATACAAAAATAGAGTCTAATTCTGAAAAGGTTAGATAAAAATTTAGATTTCATAAAAGCAATAAAGGAAAATAACCTAGACATAGGAATATCGGTTTAATCGCTTAGCCTCCTAAAGATACTTCATAGAAGGTCGAATAGGTGTTGAATTCGGTTTACAAAGCTTAAATGTTGAAGTCAAAGGAATGCAATTGCAATTAGGCCGTAATTTCTTTCAATGGAGCAAAAAAACTCGTTTGAATCCATCTTTTATCATTTTTATTTAGTTTCTTTAGCAAAAACAACCACTCAATCTTTTTCACACCATTGGTTACCACAATTGCAATTTGCAAACATATTTTGTGTCATCTTAGTAGATTTTGTTAAAACTCGTTTCCTTGGGTACGATACTCTGGAATACTTCCAGTTTCTTTATTACTTCGATCACGTGTACTTGCGTGTGTAGCAAAGCAGAGCGGATCAAGTTTTTGGCGTCGTTGCCAGGGGACAGCATTTCAATAAAATTTATTTTAGACACACAAATTGTGAGCAGATTGCAATTGGATTGCAATTGCATTGCAGTTGCAATTCTTCTATTGTAGGAAGCCCAATTCTTGTTCACATTATTTTGCAGGTTGAGGGAGAGCAAGTGCAAGAGGAGAAAGGCACAACTTAGGATTGAATTGCTTGAGATAATCAACAAGATGGAAGACATCATTGCAACATTGAGCGCACAAGCTTCATCATTAAGCTACACGATGGAAACTTTAATGATGAGAAATTTCATAGCTCCTACTAATCCTATCCCTTATATTTCTTGTATTTATTGCAAAGGAAGTCATTCATTTGATAATTGTCCTTATAATCTTGATTCTTTGTGTTATGGATTTCTACCCAGCTTTGCAAATCAACATCAGTACCAGTGTTTCCAAGAAGAGAAGATGATTCCAAAAGAGCCTAGCATTGAAGAACTCATGAGGGAATACATGGCAAAGTGCGATGTTGTGATGCAAAGCCAAACCACAATTTTACAAAATTTGGAAATCCAGGTGGAACAAGTTGCAGATGAATTGCAGAACAGGTCCCAAGGAATTTTTCTCGAGAACAGAGAGATTTCAAAACAAGAACAAGAAGAAAAAGAATGTGAGGTGGTGTCACTTGGAACAGAATTGGAACATGAAGATCGTGAACTCCCAGTAGAAGCAGAAAGCGCTCCAACTATTGAAAACACTAAGGAGCCAGAAGGGAGAAAAGAGATTAAAGAAGAACCACCTCAAGAAGAGAATGAACCACCCAAGGAAGTTGCAGTGAACTATGCAGTTGCAATTTCACAGCAAATGGCATCCAAAGTGCTCCTGATTTTCAAAGCACCTCAACTACGACTGAAATCTCGTCCAACCTCGAGACCTAGGTGCAAAATGAAGGAACACGGTTGCAGGCTACCTACTGGAATAGGATAAGTTTGTCTTTTCGTTCATTTTCTTTTTCTTTTTAAAAAAAAAAAAAAAACTTATTTCTATGAATTCTGAAATGACTACACAATTTCTGTCTAAGGCAGAATCCTGTCTAGGCTGAGGTATTTAAGTTGACCGTTTAGGGAACACCTCTACCTGGGGATCTACCTGGAAATTTGTTTAAGAGATTCAAAAATTCAAAAAGAAATAAGAAAATTAAAAAAAAAAAAAATCTTTTAAGGCATGAACTCTTTTTCGAGTCTGTGTGAACTTTTTGACAATTTGCTTTGGAGTTCAGATAAAAAGGGAGAAGGAAAATCAAACGCCAATCCAAAGGAATTGCAATTGCATTCATGAAAAATGAGACAAAGCCGAGGGACAAGAATGCAAATGGAATGCAATTGCAAAACGAAGCAAAACATCCAACATGCCAAGAAGAGGATGATTCAACCTCCAATGATTAGGGGAGTTGTTCTTTGCACCTTAAACTCTACTTCTTAAATCTTAATAGTTTAGATTGTGATGTTGTTGTCTTGAATATTTGTGCTTGTCTTTGTCCCTTGCATTTTGGCATGCTGTTTTGATTGACTTCCAAGTTGTTTGAAGTTCATTGTCAGTTATGTGTGATCTCTTGTTTTTGGATGTCTCCTAAATGTGTCTCAAAGTTCAAAAATCCTTGATGATGATATTTGGAATAGACTCGGCTCATTAAATACTTCTCAGTTATCTACCCAACTTTATGACTTATTTGCTTTCCTTAGCACTCCACCACCCATTCACCCTAGCTTGTGTTTCTATAATTCTAGGGTTATTAAGCTTGTCAATATATATGGCCATCTCAACTGTCACACCCCCTCCTGAACTAACCACTAACTTAGCCCGGAAGGTAGCGTGAAACCATCAGACATCGTTTACCTTTCTAACGATACCTGTGACCCTGTTATACCTGATAAACATACTATACTTTAATTAAAATGTTTAAACACAACACGGCAGAAGTTTGAAAATCACTATACATACATACGGAGCAGTCCTACTTAAACCCCACTTGAACTTCTAAGCAGGTAGGGAGTACTACAACAAAAATACATCTCAACCATGGTTTACACAACCACGACCACTAGTGCATACATGAATATACTATACGTTCCTCTCAGAATATCTACAAAATGTTTGGACTTGCTATACAGTTCCACCCACGTACAAAATATCAAACTAGTAGAGCTTTCGGCAGACTATGGCAGGATTTCAGGCACCGTGAGCTCGATCACTACCTGAAAAGTTGGAAAACATTGAAAGAATGAGCTGGGAAGCTCAGTGAGTGACTGAGTTTATAACTATTTGTAACGACCCTATAGGCTCAACACGCTACCCAAGAGTCATTACTAAGTCACGTCGCTATATTACCGAAAATTTCGGCAACATAACGGCGTAACTACGCGAAAACCAAAAATTTGACCCTTACCTGATAAGACATAGAAAAACACACTTCTAAGATTTTCAAACAACCTCCTAGCATCCAACAAACTTCTCAATATGATGCTAGGGTTCAAACAGAAGAAACCAAGTGAATTCAAACATAGAAAGCCAAATACACGTGCACATTTACAAAGAAAGGTTAAAAGACTTTGAAACATCCTCCTAAACATTTAAAAACTTGACATGAGTTCTATGTACATCTAGAAACATAAAAGAAGCGGAATAGCGATCGCTCGGCTCCCATGACTCGAGTAACTGATCTCCGGTCACGCGCTAGGGCCGATCTTAGCCTTACCTGAAAACATTTTTAAAAGAAAAAGGGTGAGTATTAACGAATAATACTCAGTAAGTAACTCATAGTTTCAAATAAGAGTTTCAATCGTATGCAACATGTCATTGTAAATCATAAAACCATCGTAAACCATCGCTTTAGTAGGGGACCTAAAATTCGTTTTATAAACCATGTACTTTTCCTCGCGGCTCTCGTGAACGATTAAATTCTCCCGAGGGCCTCGTGAATAGTCTGAAGACATAATTTTCCATCGAATAGAGTCCTTCCCTAACTCTGAGAGTTAAGCTCGAAAGCTAACATACATCGTGGAGTCCGAAGACTCAGCCCGAAGGCTACCATCGTGGAGTCCGAAGACTCAGCCCGAAGGCTACCATCGTGGAGTCCGAAGACTCAGCCCAAAGGCTACCATCGTGGAGTCCGAAGACTCAGCCCGAAGGCTACCATCGTGGGGCACTCTCGAACCTCGGGAGCATAAAGAGTCCGAAGACTCGGGTTCCCTCATAACCCACATAAAACTTTTGGGAGAATTATCGTCACGGCCTTACATAAATCTTTTCATGAGCACACAACACATGCATGAGGTCCCACTCGTTTTAGAACATACTCATGAATGCATAAGTCAAGGCAATCGCATTTCAAAGACATACATATCATTTCCATTCTTTTTAACATGAAAACTCAAATAGAACTCATGGAACTAGCGTATAAAGGAATATACATATAAAACACTTTCTTTCTTAAATACTTAACATGAAAAACATAAACTTTCAAAGTACATATAGAGCTAGCTCAAGGTTTTAAAAACTTCTTTCGTTGTGAGATCCCTTACCTTAAATCTTTACTTACTAAAATACCCTTTCTCCACTAGTAATGAGCTTCTCGAGTTCCCACTCCAAGTACAATCCAAGGTCCTCGACAAATCACCTAAAAAGTTTCCTAAACGTGTCTTAAACCATCTGAATTACGCTAAAACACATTCTAACATTAATAACTCGACGAAACGGACCAAATGGCAATTTTACCCAACTCCGACGAGCGGCGGCGCGTGGAACTCCGGCGACGGCGCGTGGGACTTCCGATCGGCGCGTGGGGGTTCGTTTCTGATGTGTTGCAGCCCGATCTACAAAAATTCGAGGTCATTTTGCTGAAAATCAATCAAACTCGAGCCCAAAACGCCAAGCATCTCACGGAAACGAAAACCCACCTTGAAAACGCGGCTGAAATGGTGTTTTCCGGTGAGCTTAGAGTTCAAAACCACCGACGGTTGTAAACGTAAGAGCCCTCGTCGACCGGCGTGCACGTAGAGAAGCTTTCGTCGATCAGAGCCTTCGCGCGAGCTGTTCGGATGACAGACGAAAACGCGGCGGCAAGCTTCGTGCAGCAGCTTGCTCGCGAGCAGCGGCGGGCAGCGGTGGGCGGCGGTCGTGCCGCGAGGTTCGTGGCTGTCGGCGTTCGGTTGAGGGAAATGGCCGGCGTGAGGCTGAACGGTGGCTGGGTTCGGCCGAAAGAGAGAGAGAGAGAGAGAGAGAGAGAGCTGCGCGAGGGAGAGAGAGAGTAAATCTCTTTTTTTTTTTTTTTTTTTTTTTAATAATAATAATAATAATAATAATAATAATAATCAAAATCAAAATCAAAATCAAAATATCTTCTCTCTAAAAGACCATAATACCCTTTCCTTTTCCAAAAATCACCAAATTACCCTCAAAGCAATTAAATTCTTAATAAAACTTTACCAAAACAACATTTTAAACTTACCCAAAGAGTCTCGGGTGTTACACTATTAACTCGCAAATTACAACATTTGGTAAACTCTGGGCATATGTGTCAGTAGTCAAGCGCTAAATATAAACGTATAATTACCATAGTCTTTCTCAGAAATCCAACAAGTATGTCATTAAAAACTCGCAAGGCATACCAAGAATATTAACCATCTAGAAACATATGACAATCTACGTTGTGTAGGGCACACCCAGTACAACCAACGTTCACTCTACGATGTAGTGGGGCTCGCCCAGCACTCTCATCGTCTTTGTCGTAGTGGGGCCCGCCCAACACTCACGACAGCATTGTTGTCACGGAGTAGACTCAACGTTGACAACAGAAAACTACCTGTGTGCATGCGGTATTAACCACCCTCGGCTCAATATCTCAATCATTTATTCATTCGAGTCTCAGAAAAACACATGATAATCTTCAAACATTACCTGCTAGAGCATGCTTGCCTGAAATCATAACATTTTCACTAGATTTTAGCAAATCAATAAACATATGCTCACATGTAAATTTCGTTGGAAAAATCTAAGCTCACAACGAGCATTTAAAATCATTCCTAGGCAATCATGTATGCTCATAACCATGTGTTCAGGAAACATAAAACATTTAAGCTAATTCATTCCTAAGAAGTCTTATATTCACATAGACATGAATTCAAGCATAGAATATGTTTTCGAAATTCGTTTTGTCAGTCACAGCGTTAGATCTAGATTCTCGGCCCGTACACTTGACCTATTTCCTCTTGGCTTGTCAAATAAACCAAAACCAAGCATTAGAACTTTGAATTCTTGACTTTCAAACTTAAGATTACAAATATCACTCGATTTATTTCCCAGCATTCTGCAGATTTCATACTCTAACTTCACATACTCATAACTTCTTCATTACTTAGCTAAAAATGATGTACTTTATACCAAACTCTTCATTTTTGAACCCTCTAAAACTTATATGAAGGAATGGAATCAAAATTGCCAAAGGATATGTCCGTAAATACCTCGAAAGCGACTTCCCTAAAATTAAGCTTCTGAAATTTCCAGAATCGTTTTTCTGCTGCACACCACACTTGACCTGAATTTTAAAGCCACTTCCAATCATGTTTTACTCACTACTTCTTCATGAAAGTTATAGGAAATTAAATAAGCTTTCCAACCATACCTAATAGAGCTTCGGATTCAAATCCTACAGATCAGTATGTCTCAAACACCAGAGGTTTCTCAGATTTGATAGCAAAATCTCTCCTCTGACTTCCCCTTCACAAATCAATAATTTAAAGTACTATTTTGCTCGAGCTTCCTTCACGAAATTTGTTCGAAAATGGGTTAAATTTCAAGAAAATCAAACCTCACCTCTTAACTTTTCTTGTGGAGTTCAAAACATTCTAAATATCAGTAGTGAGTAGAGTTGATCACCTAGTAGCCATGGAGGCTTGTGTTGAGTTTTCCCCCTTCTTCTTCAACTTACATCCCTAGCAAGCTCTCTTTTCCTCTTTCTTCTACCTTCTCCCACGAAATTCCCTGTTTTTCTTTAATAAAAAAGAAGCAAATGGGAGAAAATGGGTTAAAAAACTTATTTAATTATTTTTTTGGTGGTGAGTGCTCCAAAACTTATCCATTCCCACATTTCTTTTTCCTTTTCTTTTTTTTTTTTTAAACAAAACATACCAAACACCTAACTCCTTATTGTTTTCCCTTATCCCTTTCTCTTCTTTTTTTTTTTTTTTGTAAAGAAATTTCAAGGAAAAATCTCGGGTTTACATCAACCACCCAAAAGCGAACTAGTCAATGAGGACATTGCCACATCTTAAGTTTGGGGGGGATACACATCTTGCATTACTTTTGTTGACCCCACATTGTTTTATATTCATTTTTTGCAATTCATGAAATGTAAACATGTTGTGAGTTGTTGTATGAAAGCTGCCAAGCTAAAAAAAAAAAAAAAAAAGAAAAAGAAAAAGAAAAAGAAAAAGGGATACTCCTATTTCCATGAATTAACCAAGTAACTAGGGAAAGTCATGACACCCATGATTGCCTCTGCATGAAAGGTTGATTCAGGAAATGAGTAGGTTAAAACGGTTTCAAATAGTGATGTGTGCTCGTAGTCAACAACCTTCACCACAAAGTGTCGGTAAGTTGGAACGAAGGTACAATTGACTAAAGAACCCCCTCCAGTTAAAAAAAAAAATACTTGAATAGCTTGGCAGTAAAAAGAAATAAGTTTGGGGGAGTTTCTTTCTTTTGTGTAGTCAAGTTGTTTCTCAAAAGATGACCTAAGTAGAAAGCAAGTAAGATGAAACTAGAAGAATAGGAATACAATTTTAGGGAAGTATGGGTGGAAGTGCTAAGGTCAAGACTAAGGTGTGATTAAAGTTGATTGTGATAAACATGTGTTATGAGCTTGAGATATCCCCTGAGAAGAGTTAGTGTTCTTTCCAAATAATTGTGAGTTGACTGAAGTTTTAACAGTTGCTTGAGGACAAGCAACAACTTAAGTTTGGGGGTGTGATAATTCTCAGTTATGAGAATTATTCAACTCTAAAACCAAGTTGTTCTTGCTAATTTTGCGGATTTTGTTGACCAACAAGCAAGATAAAAGTAACATTTTTTATAAATTCATGCAAGCTTGTTGAAACTTGATGAATAAAAGAATTTTGAGAAAAGATGAAGAAAGTGGCTTAAGTTGTTGTTCTTTTGTGCAGATTTGAAGACTTTGCAAAAGGGAATGCAATTGCATTCCATTTGCAATGTAACGTGAAGAAAAGAGGAAGGAGAATGCAATTGCAATCTGAATTGCATTCTATGGAACGACAAGGCAAGCTCGAAATTTGCAGGAATCACCATGATTTACGTGATTTGCACCGATTATGGAGAAATTCCAGCAAGATAATCATGTCCAAATTCTACCCACTAATTATGGACCCAATTTTGGAAGGAGAGGAGGCTCGGTTTTGACTTTAAAAAGGGAAGAAGCCGAAGAAGAAGAGGAGAGTTCGTGGGTTTATTTTCTGTTTTACTTCCGAAGCAAATTGGCTAGGTTTTTCTTCTCACGCCCATTTTCTGCAATTCTCAAGTTTTAGTTTGTAGTTGCTGTTTTTCTATTCAATTCTTCTTCATCTTAGTTCGAATCCCTTCCTTAATCCTATCTCAACGAAGGTGATGTTGGTAAAAGGAAAAACCTTATTCGATTGAGCTCGATTTGGGAGGAAGATCTTCAATTTTTTTGTGGGTTTCTTTCATGAACGAACACTGTTCGTCTCTTTTATTTTCTGTTTTGATTTTTTGTTTTGATTTTTTGTTTTGATTTTTTTGTTTTGATTTTTTGTTTTGTTTTTATTGTTTTGATTTTATGTTTTGTTTTTATTTAAAGATAGCTACTAATTGTATCTTCTTTTTTTTTAGCATTTTAATAAAGTTATAAATTCTTCCATTTACTTTAAGGCTTCTTTTGGCATAATAGAATTTCCATACAAGTTTGCTTGCTAGAATTCTTTAGTTTATTTTCCAAATTTTCTTTTCTACTAATGAATTACTTTAATTTTAGCTTACTGTTTTTTTGTTAATTTAATTACGATGAGCTAATTTCTTCTTTGGGATTCAAACATGTGGATGACCTAAAGATAGGAATAAATGCCTAATTGTGAGAGCAACCTTGCTTCATCCATAGCTTGTTTGCTTTTATTGATTTTAATGCTTATTATTTGTCTAGATTGATCACCTAGATTAGTATACAAAAATTGAGTCTAATTCTGAAAAGGTTAGATAAAAATTTAGATTTCATAAAAGCAATAAAGGAAATAGCCTAGACATAGGAATTTGTTTTTGACCCTAGACATAGGGCAAAACCTTTAAAACCAAAAGAATTGTGTTTCAAAATTAACTAAGTTCGTATTAGCCATAGAAATATCGGTTTAATCGCTTAGCCTCCTAAAGATACTTCATAGAAGGTCGAATAGGTGTTGAATTCGGTTTACAAAGCTTAAATGTTGAAGTCAAAGGAATGCAATTTCAATTAGGCCGCAATTTCTTTCAATGGAGCAAAAAAACTCGTTTGAATCCCTCTTTTATCATTTTTATTTAGTTTCTTTAGCAAAAACAACCACTCAATCTTTTTCACACCATTGGTTACCACAATTGCAATTTGCAAACATATTTTGTGTCGTCTTAGTAGATTTTGTTAAAACCTGTTCCCTTGGGTACGATACTCTGGAATACTTCCAGTTTCTTTATTACTTCGATCACGTGCACTTGAGTGTTAGCGATCAGTTACCCACGTAAATCTTCCTCAAATAAAATCATGGTTTATTGAATCCCTACAAAACCAAGATTTTTCAAAGAAAGCACAACAAGACTTTCAGAAAAATAAAGCTGTTTTACTTGCTACACTAACTCAAACAGCCACAGAAGCTGATCTCTAAAGAGTTCTCCTCCAGAACTCAAATTCAAATAAATCATCTTCTCCAGCCCTTTCCATCATTGATGAAGACGATGACGACATCAACCTTAGTGATCCTTAATCACTAAGAACGATCGCAAAGTCATTAAACTACGACTTTACTCAAATATTACTCAAGTTGATATATGCAAGCAGATATCCTTTCTCAAACGGAGTTCCTTCTCCTAAAAGGACGACATGGTTCCCGTAGAAAAAAAAAACGTATTTGTTTTCTTTTCTTTGTAAATTCTGATCATGTAACTTTATTTCTCTGTAAATTTTACAATTTAAACAGAAAGAAGAAATCCTTGTAATTAAAGCTCTGATTTCTTCAGTAAATACATGCTTTGCACAAAAGACACACGGAGAAACATTTCTTCCCGATTCGAACTTTCAATCCTGCGGCGCTTTCTTTGAAGGACCTGCTGCGGAAGACTGTTGCGGAGGACCGTTGCGGCCATATGGTGTTCTAGGCAGTATTGTAAGTCCGTTGGTAAGCCAATGCCTTGCCTCCTTGCCTCCTTGCTTGAGAAGAAGACAACAAAAGAATTCAAGATTCGCTTCATGGAAGAAACGACAAAAAACTTTATTAAAGTCACTTTTTCAAAGTATCTTTAATAAGGGGGAGAAATATGTGTGCAAAGATAATCCACCATCCGACAACACTTACCACCTTCCTTTATTTTTCAACTTTACTTTTTTAATTTTGAAACTTGTAATAAATGCATTAGACTTTTAGGTTTTAGGTTAGCCTTTTGACTTTTTGATTTTACACGTTTTATTAGACTTTTTAGACAAAGGCATTTATTAGCTTTTGTCTTTTATGTTTTTATTTTCCATAAAGCTTTGACTTGATGATACTCTTGTCGGGCCAATCCTATTTTACACTACTTTCCATAAAAGATGATTGAGATAAGGGTTTGTCTTATCCTTTCATCGTTATCTTTTACTTAATTAGTTTCAATTTACTTTTGGAGTTCGGGCTCTATAAAAGAGTTGCAAATTGTATTCAATAGGCAGAAGCGGATAATCTAGCAAAAGAGAAGAAGAAAAAATCAATTCCTAACTTAATTTTAAGATACCGGCGTAAGATCCCTTACCTTTGACTAAGCTCGATAATCCAAATCACCCAAATGTTCACCAAAATTCTACTGCCTTGAACCTCAGTCGAACGATTTGGGGCCTAAATTCAAACCATCCCTAAGGTTAGAAAAAAATTCCTAAAATTCATAATTAAATCCCAAAGCTCCTTCCACCAAACTAAAGTTCCAAAAATTAGAACAAATTCCTTAGCATTTAACTTAATCTCAAATTGGTGGTTAAAACTAAATTCAAATCACAAGGTTCTTGATTTAATTGTACTCTCAAATTTAATCTACCAAAAATCCAAAACTCCAAGGATTTGCTTGATTTTAGGATGGAAAATTTACCTCCGTTCTTTCTCCAAACAGAATCGAGCTTTGTTGAATAAATGGTGGTTTGATTCGATCTTGTCACACCAACCTCCACCTACAATGGGTATCCAAAATAGAGCCCAAAACTAATGGGTCAATTTCCAATTTATCCCAACAATGTCCAAAACCAAAATTCCAATATGAAAATCATAGGAAGGCAATACGAAACTCTTACCCACGAGAAAACAGAGGCAAAATGGGGTTGTACAATGTCAAAATTTGCCAGAAAAATAGCCCAGAAAATTGAGCAATCCTGCTGTACACGGATCTGAATCGCGGATCTGCAAGGGCGGCGGTGTTTGGGGCTGGTTTGCTTGAATTTGTGGCTCTGGGAGAACTGCACGGCGATTCGGGGTGGCTATGCGATTGCGAGAGGTCTGGAGATGGTGCACGGTAGCGCGACGAGCGTTCGTGGGCGATCTGCAGTGGCGGAGCACGGTCGGCGGGGCGGTGGTCTGCAACGACTGAGCGACGGCGGCGAGGTGGTATGGTCGGAGGGGTGTGGTCGGCAGCGATGATCTGCAGAAGAGGAAGAAGAAAAATTTTTGCTTCAAGAGAATGGTATTTTCGAAAAACACAAGGGAGAAGAAGAAGATGGAGAAGATGATAGCTTGAAAGCTTGGCTTGAAGGCTTAACTCAACCTAGAGCTGCATGCAGAATAAAATATTAGAGAGAGATATTAGGGCTTGCCTTAAACATGGGCTTGGGCTTGGCTTAATGTCTCTTAATTTACAAGAATGCCCCAACCATTAATTAATTCTCTTTTTCTCTTATTTCTTCCCATTATACCCTTAAATTCTCAAATTCAGAAAATAAAAAACTTCAAAATTAAACATCTATACCCACCTTGAACATAAAATTGGCTTTTCAATTAATTTAAATCAAATTTTAAAGCCTTAATTAATACCTGAAAGTGCCGGTCGTTACAATGAAGGCACACCCTTCATGCCATCATACATCTGGGTGCACAACCCACTGGCAAGTCACTATCATGGAGGACCCCCCCTCCATGTCATCACACATCTGGATGCCTAACTCACGAGCTTGTCTCAACAACGGAGGTCACACCCTCCACACCATCACATACCACTAACTAGCTTTTCATAATCATCCTAGGCAAGCATGCTTTAGTTGGGGTAGTAGGTATTACTAACCTAAAGGGGTCCTAACTCATTCCTTAACCATCTCAAGGTTCTTAAGATACTAAAACCACACTTTTCACATCATCAAAAAGGTCAGAGTAGAATAATGCCTTAAGCAATAATTCGCAATCACAATAAATCAAAGCTACCATTTTATAATCATAAACCATAAATTTCATGCACAAGATAGAACAAGAAATTTCACATGCCAAACAATGTGTAGCTCACAGCTTTAAGCCCCTAATCCACATTCTACATTCTCGACCAATTTCTCGTTGCAAGGTAATCTTAGAGCCAACCAATAATTATGTGTGCCAAAATCATAACTCATGCATATCTACCATAATTCTCATAATCCATATCATGATCTCAAAATTTAATTAACACTTATAGGGGCTCAGTCCAAATAGTTACTTACCTCAAACAGAATAAATAATATTATTCCAACCACTTAGTTAAATTTAATAAATTTAACTAGTAACTTTAATTAAAATTTACTCTAACAAGTCTCAATTTCTGAAGTGATTTACAAGGTGGCAAAACCTTACCTTCTTTAATTTTAGATCATAATTCAGCTTCTCGAAAGTCGTGATAAATTGTCCAGCACCAACTTTTGGTCTACTATTTAATCTTCAATAACCCAACGAAAATAAGAGTCATAAAATTTTATAACAGCCCTTATAACTTCTTAAGGGACCTAACACACATTCATTTAATCTATTTTATGTTTAGTCTTTTCTGAGCCAGCACCTTATCCAAAATTCACCAAGACTTAAATTTTTTTACAGTCCTATTTAATAGTTTAAAGTGTCTCAAAAGTTTCGAAAATGGTCTCCAATTGCAATGGATGTCTTGTAAAATTAGTTCAATAGCTCAAGGTCGTTTTAAAAGGGTAAAATAGTCCATTTGATTTCTTAGATCAATTTTGGTTTAGTATGAACACTCACCCAAACGAAATGAAGTCAGAATTAAAATGACTGTAACACACTGAATCCTGGTTCATTCGGTGGTGATTTTATTCAAGATTATCGAATCGTGATAATTTTTCCTATACTCAGAATCCAAAACGCTTAGGGTTAATCTTAAATGGGCAACGTTACCCACGCCAAAACGAATCTGTTTATGGTTAGTATGAATACCAAACTTTTCGGAACACGACCCCAAAACACCCATTGCTGTCTGAGTGACTGAGAGGAAGGAGAGTATGGCGGCGCGTGGCCTAGTGGGACTACAGTGGGGGCGCACAACGATGGTACTATTCCGGGGAAGATGACTACAGAGCGCACGTGTGGTTGCGGTTGGGCAAATCGAACCCTTGGCGTGTGTACGGTTCGGTGACAGTCACGTGGTTGGGAAAATCTGAGCTTTTCGGCTCATTGCATTTGCAAGCGATGCTCCGATGTGAGCAACGACGTTCCAGGCGTTGTGGTAGCGTGTGAGGTGCAGGGCCGTAGATCTGTACACAACAATAGGGATTCACGGACTTGGTTGCTCGACGCGGGAGGAATGGATTTGTGGGGTCAGACGGCGGCTTGACGAGTGGGTATGGCTGCGCCGGCATGAGTTGGGCGAGCGACGACAATGGGTTCGAACGACAAGGGCAGAAGAAAAGAGAAGAAAAAAAAGGGGGTGGGGTGCTCGGAACTTCCAGATTCGGGGAGGAGAGAGGAGAAAATTGGGTATTCTGTTGAGAGAGGGAGGGAGAGAAAGAGAGAGAATGAGTGAAGATGAGTGGAAGAGCATAAATGATGGAAAAGAGGGGGAATAAAACAAGGGAATCCCACCATTTGAGGGAGAGTGAGTGATTTTGGGAGAGGGATAGAATAAACAAATTCCTACAAGTGGGGGCATTAGTATGAAAAGAGGAAGGGAAATAGGGAGGATTGTCTCTCTCTTGTCCCCCTATATATATTTTTAAAACGTATGTGTGTGTGTATATATATATATATATATATATAATGGTTTTAACTTCAACAACTCAAAAACAGCTTCTTTCAAATTTATTTTTATCATACGGTATACATCAAATAGTACACAAAATTATGGATATCACATACTGACTTGAAATAATCCATGAGGGGCTTCTGTTTGTTAGTTGCTTGTCAGCCATTGGTGCGTTTTGGATTGTCCTTTGGACCTGTCTATTTCTTCTACAAGTGCGCTCGATCTCATGATCACAAGGCACTAAAATTTTCTCTCTAGCTTTGGACATACCCCAAGTGAGCCTAAACAAAAAGAAAAAAACCAAAAAAAAAACCTGACTATTGAACTAAAATAAAGAAATAAAAGAGGCTATACAAATATACAACTATTTACACTCTAGATTAAGATTAATTATTTTCTCCACAATATCAATCAAACTAAATACTTGCCAATTCCCAACAACGACGCCAAAAATTTGTTGCGTGATTTAAGTGCATGCAGAACTGCAAGTGTTCGGTGTCAAGTTGTAGTATAATGAATTGAGTGTCGAGTGT
Organism: Trichosanthes truncata; assembly: GCA_033996785.1. NCBI lineage: Eukaryota > Viridiplantae > Streptophyta > Magnoliopsida > Cucurbitales > Cucurbitaceae > Trichosanthes > Trichosanthes truncata. The sequence continues at coordinate 51,076,877 of JAWPNB010000002.1, read as the reverse complement.
TGTTCTTGGGATTGAGTTTCTAGATTAATTGATTACCATAGTTGCTAACACTTAATTTTATCTAGAGAACCCAAATGAATGAATGAAATAAACTAAAACTAAATCTATATTTACAAGTGGAGACAACTAGAAGGAACATTCTTAGAACATAGATTGCATCAATTAAACTCTAGCTTAATCAATTGTACAATTCCATTTTAACATGCAACTAATTATAAGCCAAGAAGATGATTAATAATAATTGACTTTTTCAAGCTCAATTAATTCCCCTACTTAATTAGAAACCTAACACTCTTATCTAGATTTTCAAATCAAGTAAAAGTTTAACAAAACTTCTTTTAAAGGCTTCCAAGAGAATTCTTCATTATCATGCAAGAATTTACAAATGATCATGCATTCAGATCTAGATTTAAATCTTACTCTTTCAAGCTAAAATTTAAATCATTCAAAACTACAAATTGGCCAAAAGCATAGAATTACACACAAAAACACATGAATAACATTCTTGCAATATAAAAGACTAAAAAATCAAATTATGCCACATGGAAGTTGAGCCCAAAACTAGTTTAGTCCGAGATCATTAAAAAGAAATTGGGCCAAATTTAAATAATTCAAGTTTATTGAAAATGATTGAATTAAACCCAAATAAGCCCAAGTCCAAAAGTTGGGCCTAAAGTAAACCAAGCTCAATCCCATACAAGGTCCGCCAAACTCTATAAATAGAGGAGGCCACCCTTCATTGGAAGACATTCAGATGAGTCAGAATCCAGAGCATTCAGCCAGAGAATTCAAAGTCTTCAAGAGTCAGAATTTAGAAGCTTCAAGTTCAGTCGAGAGTCTAGAGAATTCAGAAGATTCAAGATTCAGAATTCAGAAGATTCAACAACTGGAAGGCTTCAAGAAGATCAACAAACTGACAGGCCGATCCAAGATCAACTGTCACACCCCCTCCCGAACCACCTGCTAACTTAGCTCGGAAGATGTCGTGAAGCAAACAGACATCGTTTCCTCCCTAACGATACCTGTGACCCTGTTAAACCTGATAAACATACTATACTTGAATTTAAAATGTTTAAACGCAACACAGCGGAAGTTTGAAAGTCACTGTACATACATATGGAACAGCCCAACTTAAACCCCATTTGAACTTCTAAACGGGTAGGGAGTACTACAACCAAAATACATCCCAAACATGATTTACACAACCACGACCACTAGTGCATACACGAATATAACTATACGTTCCTCTCAGAATAACTACAAAATGTTTGGACTTACTATACAGTTCCACCCACGTACAAAATATCAAACTCGTAGAGCTTTCGGCAGACTATGGCAGGATTTCAGGCACCGGGAGCTCGATCACTACCTGAAAAGTTGGAAAACATTGAAAGAATGAGCTGGGAAGCTCAGTGAGTGACTGAGTTTATAACTATTAACTCGCAAATTACAACATATGGTAAACCTTGGGCATATGTGTCGGTAGTCAAGCGCTAAATATAAACGTATAATTATCACAGTCTTTCTCAGAAACCCAACAGGTATGTCATTAAAAACTCGCAAGGCATACCAAGAATATTAACCACTTAGAAACATATGACAATCTACGTTGTGTAGGGCACGCCCAGTACAACCAACGTTCACTCTACGATGTAGTGGGGCTCGCCCAGCACTCCCATCGTCTTTGTCGTAGTGTGGCCCGCCCAGCACTCACGACAGCATTGTTGTCACGGAGTAGACTCAACGTTGACAACAGAATATGACCTGTGTGCACACGGTACTATACAGCCTCGGCTCAATATCTCACTCATTTACTCATTCGAGTCTCAGAAAAACACATGATAATCTTTAAACATTACTTGCTAGAGCATGCTTGCCTAAAATCATAACATTTTCGCTAGATTATAGCAGATCAATAAACATATGCTCACATGTAAATTTCGTTGGAAAAATCTAAGCTCATCACGAGCATTTAGAATCATTCCTAGGCAACCATGTATGCTCATAACCATGTGTTCAGAAAACATAAAACATTTAAAGCTAATTCATTCCTAAGAAGTCTTATATTCACATAGACATGATTTCAAGCATAGAATATGTTTTCGAAATTCGTTTTGTCACTCACAGCGTTAGATCTAGATTCTCAGCCCGTATACTCGACCTATTTCCTCTTGCCCTGTCAAATAAACCAAAACCCAAGCATTAGAACTTTGAATTCATGAATTTCCAAGCTTAGAATTGCAAAACCATTCTATCTACAGTATTCTACCACCTCCATACCCTAATTTCACATACTCATTACTTCCTCATTACTTGGCCAAAAATGATGTACTTTATACCAGACTCTTCCTTTTTGAACCCTCTACAACTCATATGAAGGAATGGAATTGAAATTCCCAAAGAATGTGTCCGTAAATACCTCGAAAGCTACCTCCCTCAAATTCAGTTTCTGCAATTCCAGAAGCGTTTTCCTGCTGCACCCTGAACTTGTCCTGAATTTTAAAGCAACTTCCAATCATATTTGGCCCACAACTTCTTCATAAAAGTTTTAGGAAATTAAATAAGCTTTCCAACCATACCTAACGGAGCTTCTAATTCAAAATATACAGACCAGCACAACCCAAAAACCAAAGGTTTCTCAGATTTGACAGCAGATTTTCCCCTCTGACTTCCCCTTTACAAATCAACAACTTAAAGTCAGATTTTGCTCAAACTTCCTTCACGAAACTTGTTCTAAAATAAGCTAACTTTCCAGAAAATCAAACCTCACCTCTTAATTCTTCTTGTGGAGCTCAAAATGATCTAAATATCAGCAGTGAGCAGGATTGATCACCAAATCTGTCATGCAACCTTGAATTGAATCTTCTCCCCTTCTTCTTCACTTCAAAACTAAGAAAATCCTCCTTCCTCTCTTTCTCTCATCCTCTCCCACGAAGCCCTCTTCTTCTCTTTGGTAAATGAGATGCAAGATGGGTAGATAAAGGTATCTTTGTAAAATGAGTAAAAAAAAGACTTCCACTTTCTTTTTTTTTTCCTTTTTCCTATTTTCCTTCTTTCTTTTTTTTTTAAAAAAACCCACACATATTATTTTCTCCTTAATACCCCAAAATAATGTTTTAAACATTTTTTTTTTTAGAAAATTCAAGGAAAAATCTCGTGAAATCTCGGTTTTACATCAACAAACCGTCAAGTTGATCCAAGATCAACAAATCGACAGACCGATCCAAGATCAACAAGCTGACAAGAAGACTTTAAGAAGATCAACAAATAGAAAGGCCGATCGGCCAAAATCAACAAGCGGACAAGTCAATCCAAGATCATCAAACCGACAGGCTGATCTAAGATCAACAAGACAATAGTCCGATCTAAGATCAACAAGACAATAGTCCGATCTAAGATCAACTAGCCAGCAAGTCAATCCAAGAGGATCAACAACCCCATAGGCAGATCCAAGAAAATCAACAAGTTAGAGCTCAAAGATTACATATTCGAAAGAAAGAATCAAAGGATAAATATTAGAGATTGTAACACTTCACAAAAATCAATAAAATCAAGTTCATTCCACGTATTAATTTTTTTTTTTGGTAGAAATCTAGTGCGAACAATGGCTGCATAATGAAGGGCGGAGACATTATAGATGAAAATCCTCGTCTTTGAGTGAGCGCGTGTTTTCATCTTATCGAACATCAAATTCGTAGTGTTGAGACACTAGGGATAGCATCGAGACGCTACCCTCTTGGGAAAACTGGCTTGATGGCTGCATAATGGAGTGTTTTGATGCTTCTAGAGTGTTTTGACGCTCTCCCATGAGTTCTTTGGGCTTAAACATATTCTTTTCTTCACTTGAATTTTCAATTTAGCTTATTTTAGCTCCAAAACAACTCCAAAACTTTCGATTACTCCAATTCTGCTCATTTTGCTCAAAATCTACAAAATAACCAAATAAATACTTGAAAGCACGGAAATACATCCCAATAGAGATATCCATTTAACCCGCAGGGACCCGCCCCGAACGGGGTAGGGAATCCCTAATTACACAAGAAATGGGAGAGGGAGTGAGGAGAATTTTCTCCATGTTGGCTAAATGAGAACGAGGACGAGGAATATATTCCCCATCCCCATTCCTGCCTCGATTCCTCGCCCCGCCCCGATTAGTTAGTATACATACATACATACATACATACATACATACATACCTGCATATATATAGCTATAAATAGAAAATTAAAAAATAAAGGCTATGTTGTAATATTGAAATTTGAATGTTTAGAAATTAAGTTGCTTTAACATTATAATATTTTTACTTATGTTATATTATTGTTTTTATCAAGAAATTTTATAACCTTTTTTTAAATAGAAATTATATTGGAACTTATTCATTTAGAACTCGTTGAAAATAATTGCTATTATGGTTGATAATAAATTTTTAAAGAAAAAAGAACGATAAAAAAATTCCCCGCGGGAACTCGATCCCTGCAAATTCCCCGCTGGGAATCCCCATCCCCGATCCCCACAAAAATAAATGGGAAATTTCACCGGGATGGAGATTGAAATAAGTGGCACGGACGGGGATGGAGAAGCCCGCCCTGCCCCGTGGACATCTCTACATCCCAAACTAGCAATAAAACAAGTCTTAAGGATAGCGCATTTTGTGTGCTATCATCAAGTGTTTTGGTCCTTGGCAAAATCCATCTAAGAAGCCTTGGCTTTGACTCTTTCTTTGACATGTGCCACAAAAATAATTTACAAAAGCTCCTTTTATGTTGTGGAGTAATTGCACTGAGCGGGGTTTAGAGCCTAGAGGCATAATAGATAACATGACTCTTCTTGTCAATTCTTTTTCCTAAGACTGCTCCAACTGCATAGTTGCTTGCTTGCGCATGATCTCAAAAGGTAGGTCCAATCGAGGTGGATAAATGATAGATACATTATGCTTAATTTGTGAGCTTTGATTCCTTTTTATGTTGATTTTGTACAATTCAAGCAATTGAGGCAAAACCAGAGTGTTTTGGAGTTTTGGAGCATTTGGGTTTAAACGAATGATATTTGAAGATCCAAGAAGGGAAAAGATGATATTTGACAAGTTGAGCTCAAGGTGAGAGAGTTGAGATGCTCTCAAGTGGTCTCAATGTTCCATTATGCAGCCAAATTGATGATAAAGTCGTGAGGGTAGTGTTGAGATGCTGCCTACAGTGTCTCAAAGCTAGAAACACGTGTGATCTCATTTGGTGAGGTTCCATCTGTAACACTCATTTATGAGTCTTATTTAGCCTTAAAAACTAAGTTATTTGCTTAGAAGCGAGTGCTTATTGTTATATTTCATGTCATTTAGAGTGAATTTATGTGAAAACAAGCTTAACGTGTGTTTAAGACTTTTATTTTGTAAAAATAAGTAATTAGGTGTAAAAAGAGTCATTTTTCTTAAGAATTTTTTAAGTCTTGTTATTTTTGTGCAGAGGTATAAAAGTGGCCTAGATTCGATAGGATTTGGAGAAGCATAAATATGTCAAAGTGTAGAATCAGGTGAAATGCAACTGCATTTGAAGGCAGAAGGTAAATTCAGAGTGAAGTAGGAATTTCAAAGAAATGTGCCCATATATGCAACCACATTCAGACCATTTCGACAAAGGAAAAATGAGCCTAGCTATGCAACCGCATTTAAACCATTTTTGGTAGATCTTCCTAGATTCATGGATTTGACTGATTTTATCAAAGATTCTTAACCAAATCTCCTCAAATCAAGGAATCACGCCGTCATACCTTCTCACATTGATCTCAGCAAGTCTATAAAAGTCGGCTCAAGCACTACTTTCTTCCCAAAGTTCTACCATTTTCTCTTGAACTTTCAGCCGTCACACTGAGTTCCCTTAGTTCTTCTCAAGCTCTATTTGGACACCCAAAATCGAAAGAATAAAGTGTAAAAACTTGCTTCATCTTGAAAAAGGTTGACAAATTAGAATATAGACGAAGGGCCAAATGTTATTTCTTGTACTTGTTAAGCTTTGTTTATGTTTTTTTTCTTTTAATCCTTAGTTGTCGTGTTAGGTTTGTTACAACTTTGTAAGTTCCTATTTTTACATTTGAATTCAAGATTCCGAGTTGTAGTTTCATTTGTTCTTAATTCAAGTTGTTCTTTCTTTGTTTTTCATACTTCAAAGAGTATTCAAGTTTATTATTTCAATTAAGTTTCTCATTCTACTTTTTCCTTTACTTTATGCACTTTTACTTTCTTTTCTACGAGTAGCTAAACTCCTTTTAAGGGATTCAATGAAGTGGATACCCTAAGAAGGAGATAATCCCCACCATGTGAGTTAGCAACTTTGCTTAACATTTAGCATCGTTTGCTTTTACTGAGTTTAAGTTTCATTGTTAGCTTGAGTTGATCACTTGACTTAGCATAATTTATGTTTTATGTGAGATTCAATCGTGAAAAGGTTGGATCGAGCACTTTCTTTTATAAAAGAAATCTAAGAGAAAAGTCTAGAAATAGAACTTCGCTTTTTGTACCTAGAGATATGACAAAAATCTTTAGAGTCAATAGATTTGTGTTCTTTATTTACCTAAGTTAAAATTAGCCATAGACGTATGTGTTTAATTTCTTAGGTTCCTAAAAGCACTTAGAAAAGGGTTGAATAGGTGTTGAATTCATGGTGTTAAGTGTCAATTAGGGTAGGTTGGGGGCGCATCTTGGTAGCATTTTGTTCGAACTTTACAAAGCTCGAAAGAGCCAGATGCGGGCTAAAATAGGCAAAAATCTCCAGATGTACTTCGCCTAGTTGGGAAAAATGCGGGCGCATGGTGGGTTGATAGCACACAAAATGTGTTATCCCTAGGCTTTACTTTTGTTAGTCTTTATAGCCTATTAAATATTTTCACAAGTTTATTTTTTGAAATTTCAGTTATAGAGCATTTAGAGCAAAACTGGAGAATTTGGGGATACCATGGTATTTTGGATCTAATGGAACAAAATTGCAACAAGTATGGAGATACCATGGCAAGTATGGAGATATCATGGCAAGTATGCCATCAGTAGCATCTAATGCCGCAATTGCAGCAAAACAAGTGATGTAGATAACACAAGCAGCGTTGTGACGCTATTGGCAACATCAAGACTCCCCACTTGAGCACACCGCATCCGGAAGCTCAACCATGTATTCACTATGACTATGTCGTCGAGGCTTGCCTTCTTTGTTCGACATTCAAGGATTCTACCGACATTGCTAAGTCAGAGGCTTGACTTTGATACAACTTGTTAGGGACAACGACCCTCTACAGATCTCCACATTGGTATGATATTGTCCACTTTGGGCATAAGCCCCCATGGCTTTATTTTTGGTTTCACCCAAAATGCCTCATACCAATAGAGATAATGTCCCTCACAAACTGTTAGAGCCTTGGTTGTTAAGTTTTTTCTTGACAAACAAAGATGTCTATCGTGAATGTGAAAATCAAAAATTCATCGAGAGAAACAATTTTTGTTTAAGGAAGATCAAGATGCGATCCCTGCTAAAGCAGCAGGGGTTATAGGCGCTGTTATCTGGGAAATCGAAGAAAGCAGATGTAGATGATGATGAGTATAATAGCCTAGAAGAGAAGGCTCATTCGACAATCATGCTATGTTTGGTTGATGACGTCATTTCGTTGAGGTCGTTGATGAAGAAACTGTCGCTGGTCTCTGGTTGCATATAGAAAGTCTATACATGATGAAGTCTTTATCCAAAAAGTTGCTTCTGAACCAACGTCTGTTCAGTTTGCGTATGAAGGAAGGTATGCCTCTTAGGGATCATCTAGATCAATTAAATACAATCTTGCTAAATATGTGTAATATTGATGTTGAAGTAGATGATGAGGATGCTGCATTAATTTTGTTAGTGTCTTTGCCTTTATCATATGAGAATTTTGTGGAGTTTATTGGTGGGAAAGATACTTTGTCTCTGGAAGAAGTACAAACTGATCTTCATACTAGAGAAGTTCTTCATAAGGTAGCTGGTTCAATTACAAAAAGTCAGACCTTTGGGTTAGATGCTACAGGGTTTACGAGACAGAAGAAAATTGGTAAAAAGAAGTTGAGTTATAAAAATTCGAAGTTTAGGGGTCCTAAACCTGATGACATTTGTAACTACTGTAAAGAAAAAAAGGCATTGGAAGGATGACTGCCCTAAGAAAAATAAGCAGCAACAGAAAGCGAAGGGAGTTTCTGGAGGTTCTGCCACTGTGGCAGAAATTGGCACCGATTCCGAAGGCGATTTAGCCTTAGTTGAAAATGAACAATCATATCATAAAGATGTGTGGGTTCCTGATTCTGAGGCATCTTATCATGTATCCAAACAAGGAGTGATTTTCAACCTATGAGCAGATAGATTTGTAGAAATGCGTAAGTGATATGGAGATTAGTTTATTTTTCGTAATTTTGAACTTTTTAGGCCTATTTTGTATTAGGGTTTAAGATGGGTGCCATATATAAACCCTCTAAACTCTTATATGAGATTTCTCTGTATTCTGTACTTAGTTTCTCCTTAAGATAATAAAATTCTCTCTCCCTCTGCTCGTCAACATAGTTAGCACACACCCTTAGTGAACCACATAAATTTGTGTGTCATTTTTTCTCTTTTTGTGTTTCTTGTTTGTTGTTTGCTTCTGTTTTAACAAATTGGTATCAGATCTCCACATTGGTATGATATTGTCCACTTTGGGCATAAGCCCTCATGACTTTGTTTTTGGTTTCTCCCAAAAAGCCTCATACCAATGGAGATAGTATCTCTCACTTATAAACCCATGATTTTCCCCTTATCTAGCCAATATGGGACTTTGGTTGCACTCTCAACAATCCGAACAATCCTCCCCTCAAAAAAAGTACCACCTCCAGCCTCCATTCAAATAGTCATCCCTCCAAGTTACACTTGAGCAAATTGCTGACAACTCCTCACTATAGTACACCACACTGTCAACTCCCCACTGGAGGACACCACATCCTGCATCCAAAAGCTCAACCGTGTATTCTCTACGACTATGTGGTCGAAGTTCGCCTTCTTTGTTCGACATTCGAGGATTCTACCAACATTGCTAAGTTAGGGACTTGACTCTTATACCACTTGATAGGGACAACGATCTTCGACAGATCTCCACATTGGTATAATATTGTCCACTTTGGGCATAAGCCCTCATGGCTTTGTTTTTGGTTTCACCCAAAAGACCTCATACCAATGGAGATAAGGTCTCTCACTTATAAACTGATGATTTTCCTCTTATCTAGCCAATGTGGGACTTTGATTGCACTCCCAACAGTCCCAATAGACTTCTTAGTATTGGACATGGAGGAGGATGCTGAAAACCTAATCATATTGGGGAGACCCTTCCTAACTACCAGTAAGGCAAACATTAGCATGCAAAGAGGTACAGTAACCCTATGGGTGGGGGAGGAAAAGGTAGAATTTCAAATCTTTAAACTACAAAGTTTAGATGATGAGGTAAGTGCATGTTTAAGAGTTGAGTTGACAATTCTTTGTGTTTTGACTGTGAAAAATGTGTAGTTTTGAGTGACTCTCTAAATGCAGTGTTCAATGATAAGGAGAAGGTGAAGGGGGTTGAGTTAAAGGGCAAGCAACCACCCTAATGCATACATATTAGCCTTGTCTAGCTAAAGTCGTTAAACAAAGCGCTTCTTGAGAGGCAACCCAAGTTTCTAGTTTTTTTTGTCATGTGTCTTTACTTGGTTTCCTGTGCTTTATGTTGTAAGAGTTCAAAATCTTCCGCCTAGCTCCCTTAAGATGGTGAAAATAGTGGATCTCCTCTTAATTAGAACAGTATCATTTACACCCTCATTTTTTCTTTGTTCTTATGCATGCTTGAATATATTATGCATTGAGGACAATGCATGTTTTGAAGTTTGGGGGTGGGAGTACTGTTGACATATTATCATGAGTCTTGAGCATGGTCTGAATTTTATTATTTTTTTTCTGATGAATCTTTTGCATATTAATGATTAGGACAACCTAGGTTGTGATCTAATTGATAATTTTTTTTTTTTGCAATCTTTTAAAACAAGAGAGCATGTTCTGAAGTTGAGTTAAATTTAAAATTTTCTTTTATTCCCTTTCAACTTTTGAGCACATAGCCTTCTTACTTTTAGTTTTGAATGTTTGGAACAAGTTTATTTTGTTTAAAAGTTTGATGTCACCTCAATAGGCTTGAGAACTGATTTGATGGTCAATCTGCATGATAGTTTGTAATGATGTATCAAGAGTTTATGAGTGAATGTTGCCTATATTGAATTTTTTTGGCATGTTGAAAAGAAAGAAAATTTTTGCATGTTTGAGTCAATATGTTGTGTTTAAAAAGATCAGGGACAAAAAGAGCTATCTTCATTGTGATCAATTAGGCCACTCATTGAGTGAGTACTCTGGGTAAGGGTCCCAATAGTGGATGTGTGAAAGCTAGGGTCCTTGATTTAAAAGTAAAAAAGAGGCAAGTTTAGGGGTTGTCCAACCCAATTGTTAAGTGCTTCAATGAGTCATTACTTTCTTGAGTGTAGAAGGGCTTAATAATTGGAACTTAGGGCCAGTCTAGGGGAAATCAAATGGAGGACTCGATAAAATTGTTCTAGCCTAGTAAAGACTAAAAAAGGGAAGGTTAGGCACACACACACGCAAGAGATGAGTTGGATGAAATTTAAATTTCTTGATGAATGGTTGTGCTTGAGTTCTTTCTTTGATTGTTTGATTCTTTTAATTAGATCTTTGAGTCTCTTATGTTTATGCATTAGTGAAATCGTGATGTGGTTTTATTTTGTTTTGCTCGGGACTAGCAAAAGCTTTTGTTGGGGATATTTGATAGCACACAAAATGTGTTATCTCTAAGCTTAACTTTTGTTAGTCTTTATAGCCTATTTAGTATTTTTCACGAGTTTATTTATTGAAATTTCAGTTATCGAGCATTTGGAGCAATTCCGTAGAATTTGGAGATACAATGGCAAGTATGGAGATAATGGAACACAATTCGAGAAGCCATGTTGAAGTAAAGAAGTAAAATGGACCAAGAAATTCGAGGGCATACCGTTGAGACGCCATCAGTATGAAAGAATGAACATTTCACTTCTCAGCGGAAGCATTGGATCGACTTTGATTTTATTTAAAATTAAACTAAAAATAATAAGATTAAGCAAATTACTTGGAGTAAATATTGAGATATTTCTGGCAAGCCTTTATCTCCTCCACGAAGTCTTCCTAGCTATGACTCGAACATAGGACCAAGACTTGTGGGAGTCTCTTGAAAGAAAATTCACATAGGATTGGAGAGGAAGAGATCTAGAGAGAATTCTCTAATTCTCTATTGAAGAGATATGTGTTATGTCTAATGGCTCAACCCAAGGATCTTATTTGTAGTGACCAAGGAAAAATCTTTGTCATGATTAAAATATTATATTTTAATATCTAATATATTAAAATATATCTTATATTTATATGAATCTCATTCAAATCTCCTATGATATTTATTTATTTGAATCTTATTCAAATTTTATAAATATCTTTTATTTAATATATCTAATATACATTAATTATTTTAATATTTAATGTATCAAATACAATAAATATATTTTCCTCTTTTATATTTAATATATCTAATATATTAAGTATTAATTTGAACTCTTTAAATTATATATTAATTTGAACATTTCAAATTTTAATATTTAATGTATCAAATACAATAAATATATTTTCCTTTTTATATTTAATATATCTAATATATTAAATATTAATTTAAACATTTCAAATTTTTCTTTCAACTAAATTGATCTTTTAGTGTTACTATGAGCTAGTAAAGAGACCTTATAGACCTAAATATTATAAGCTCCAATGATACCAAATTAATTAATTAATTTTCATTCATTAACTATAGGTCACTCCACTTTAGACCTAGAGTTGCACTTTTATGTACTGTAGGACAAGTTGTGTCCATAGATATAATCACTACATGCAAGTCGATCCTTCACGAGTTGTTCGTAATTATAGTTGGGTAAAAAATTTGTTTTACCCGTATAATTACGTTTTGCACCTTAAGTACCACTGACCCTCTAATGAACAATTTGTTTATAATCTAACCATAAACTAAGTCCCTCTCGGGCCAATGAGAGGGTGGGGCCCCATTGTTCAAGTTCCGAAATCAACACTTAAGGGAACTACTCATCTACTTATCTTATATGGGAAGGAGTGAATTTCATCTTGTGAGATTATGTTCCCAGCTCCCTATTTGGTCAAGTCTCCAAAATGGTAGGCATATTGAATCGACTACAAAAGCTACTCTCACCTATGCAAATCAAAGGACAAGCCTTCATAGGCAAAAGTTCGTAACTCACTCAAGATTAACATCGAGTCGCATATGATCATCTTGATGATATATTGATCTTCTCAATTAATAGATTTATAAAAAGAGATTAAATGTTTTGTGGTCCAATGTTATACAACTCACTGTATAAGATACCCTCACTCACATGTCTCCACATGAACGACTTGGATCAAATTATTTGTAACTATTACAAAGTGGGTCGTATCAATAGTGTTACCAAGATAAGGCACCCAACCTTATCTATGTACTATGACCGTTTAGGTTATTTCTTGAACATGATCCTCCCGTATGTCAACCACCTACTGTTTAAGATTACACTAATAACCTGAGATCTTTCATATAATGGATAATATTATATTATAAATAAAATAATTAAATTTATTATTAATTATTAAATAAATCATTAACTACAACGCTTTAGGGCATAAATCCTAACACAATAGCGTCTCAATGCCACAATTGAAGCAAAACAAGCCATGGAGACCATAGAGGTAACGTTGAGACCCTGCCAATAACGTCGTAATGTCGGGGTTGTGGGGTCGCAATGCTGTGAGTTCAATGATGTGGATTAAGCAAGGTCAACCTCGTAGTGTCGAGACACTGCAAACTAGTGTCTCAATGCTACCTATCCTATTTCGAAAAGGCACGCTTTTGGAAGGACAACGTCTCAATGCTGTCATGATTTTTATAAATACTTCTTTATGAGTTGCGAAAAGAGGGAGCCCTTTTGGAGGAAAAAAATTTTAATTTTAAATTGCATTCTATCTTAGGAGCTGAGAGACACTCTTGGGAGCGAAAGAACGTGAGTTTGAAGCTTGAGATCGTGACGTGCATCGAGAACGAGGATCGACAAGTGTTTTAGAGTTTTTTCTTTCTCTTTTAGTATGTAATTTTTGTTATGGATTTTGTATAAGTCTAAATTTTAGTTCTGTGTTAATGAGTGGCTAGACTTTTATCTAGGGGATTGATGTAGCCACTAACTAGATGTTTTAGTTATTAATCTTGAATTGATTTCATGACATAGCTTTGTATGCATTTGTTCTCTTGATGCTAGTAATCTTTTGGCCAAATTTTACTTAGTTTATTGGCTTTAATTGTTGCTTGAAATAGAATCAATTAGGGCTAGAACATGAAATTGCATATGTATTTGTTAATCCTTGCATGAGAGTGAAAGGTTCTCTTAGAAGCATCATAGGAAGTAACTTAATGCCATGCCTTTTTATTAAAGTCTAGACCGACATGTTAGATTTATAAAATTGCTTGAGTTTCAACTGAGCTTGAAAAAAGTCTTTTGACCTTTTAAACTTCTTGCTCATTGTTGTGAAAAGGAGGAAGTTGAAGTTGAAGATGAAGATGTTGATGACACAATAGGAATGTTTGAGGCTGCACATAGTTATTTTAATGACAAATCGCTAATTTTTTATGAAGTACTAGATGATGCCAAGAAACCATTATACTCAAATTGTAAGAATTTTACCAAAATATCTGTAGTGGTAAAGTTATATAATTTGAAAGCAAAATTTGGATAGAGCGATAAAAGTTTCACTGAGTTGTTAGCATTAGTTTATGACATCTTACCAAGTCCTAATGAAATTTTGAGTTCTAAGTATCAAGCAAAAAAGATCTTATGTACTCTTGGAATGAAGTATGAAAATTTTTATGCATGTAGCAACGATTGTTGTTTGATTAGAAAAGAGCTTTCAGATGCAGAAGTATGCCCCACTTGTGGAACATCAAGATGGAAGCTTCGTAAAAATTCGAAGAATGTGATGAAAAACATTCCAGCAAAAGTCATGTGGTATTTCTCTCCTATCCCAAGATTTGAACGAATGTTTCGCAGTAAGAAATATCGAGTTTGTTGACTTGGCATGCTGAAAAACGAGTAATTGATGGGTACATACGACATCCTGCATACACACTATCATGGAAACAAATAGACAATTTGTGGCCAGAGTTTGGTTTAGAACCTAGAAATCTTCGTCTTGCTCTTTTCAACTGATGGGGTCAATCCATACGGTGATCTTAGTAGTAGATATAGTTGTTGGCCAGTTATGTTGGTGACGTACAATCTACCCCCATGGTTGTGCATGAAATGGAAATTTTTGATGTTAAATGCATTAATATCTGGGCCTAAACAACCAGAAAATGACATAGATGTTTATTTAGCTCCATTAGTTGATGATCTGAAAAAACTTTGGAATGATGGAATTGAATGTTATGATGTACATCAAGAACAATGTTTCACACTCAAGGCTATTTTATTGTGGACTATTAATGATTTTCCTGTGTATGGCAATTTATGTAGTTGTACAGTAAAAGGATATCATGCATGTCCAATTTGTGGGGAGAAAACGTCATCCACTTATTTGCCAAAAGGGAAAAAGATGGCGTATCTTGGACATCGAAAATACTTACCTCGTTATCATCCATATAGAAGACAAAAGAAAGCTTTTAATGGTAAACAAGAATTGGAATTCGCTCCCAAACCATTAAGTGGAGAGGAGATTCTTGCAAAACAAGTAGACTTCAATATTCGTTTGGTAAGAAATCAAAAAAGGAAAAAAATAATGGAGATCTTTCAAACAGTTATTGGAAGAAGAAGTCTATTTTCTTTGAGTTAGAATATTGGAGACATTTTCACGTTCGACATTGCTTAAATGTGATTCATATTGAAAAGAATGTGTGTGCAAATATTATTGGCACGTTACTTGATATTCCTAGCAAGAGAAAATATAGATTAAAAACTTGTCTAGATTTGGTTGAATTGAACATTAGATCAGAGTTAGCCCCTCAAGTGGGAGAGAAAAGAATATTCTTACCTCCAGCATGTTGTACATTATCGCGGATGGAGAAGTTGAATTTGTGTAAGACACTATCAGAAATTGAAGTACCAGAAGGTTATTCATCGAACATACAAAGTTTAGTGTCACTCATAGATTTGAAACTTTACGAGCTTAAGTCGCATGACCACCACGTTCTTATGCAGCAATTATTACCTGTGGCAATACGTGGTATTTTACCTAAACATGTTAGATATGCAATTATTCACCTATGTTTCTTCTTCAATGCTATATGTAGTAAGGTGATCGATTCATCTAAGTTAAAAGGCTTGCAAGAGGATGTAGTTGTCACTTTATGCTTGTTAGAGAAATATTTTTCAATGGCATTCTTCACGATAATGGTACATCTTGTGGTCCATCTTGTAAGAGAGATATAATTTTGTGGACCAGTTTATTTGAGGTGGATGTATCCTTTTGAAAGACATATGAAAGTCCCAAAAGGTTATGTGCGAAATAGAAATCGACCAGAAGGATGCATTGGAGGAAATTATATTGTAGAGGATGTTGTAAAGTTTTGTTCTAAATCTCTCTCTAGAATTGAGTCTATTGGGTTACGCTCATCGACAAGGAAAAAGAATTCAGACATTGATAGACCATTGTCCGTTGCTCATTATATCAATCCCAGCAAGGAACAATTGGATCAAACTCATCTTTATGTTCTTCAAATGGAAATGACACGCTTCTATATGTAGGGTACGCAAATCTCAAACTTTTCACATAATTTTTTAATTATGTGATGATCTAATAACTTTGACATTTTCATATGTTACATGAATTCAACAAGAAACACATGGAAACTTTATCTAAACTCAATCCCAGTAGATCCAAAAACAAAAAGTGGCTTCAAGATGAGCATAATCGCACATTTAGCAATTGGTTGCGTGATCGGGTAATCTTGCGAGCAATACTTTTTAATGAGTGGGTGTAATGTTAATTCCAACTTAATTTAAAACTTAATTTCATGTTGGACTTGCTCTCGAGGTGCCAAACAACTCCATATCATAAGATGGATAGCTCATGGGCCTCGTCCAGATGTGGCCACATATAGTGGTTATGTGGTTAATGATATTCATTATCATACGAAGAAACACGATGATATTAGGAATGTCCAAAATAGTGGAATCACTATAACAGCTAATACAATGCAAGTTTCCAGTGCTAAGGATAAAAATCCTATTATGTCGGACATGACCATTTATGGTGTATTACAGGAAATATGGGAGCTTGATTACCATAAATTAACTTTTATTTTATTAAAATGTGACTAGGTTGAGAATAATAATGGAGTTAAAATAGACGAGCTTGGGTTTACAACTGTAGACCTTAATCGCATTGGACATAAATCAGACTCATTTATTTTAGCCTCTCAAGCCAAAAAAGTATTCTATGTGAAAGATCCTCTTGATCCTCAATGGTCAGTGGTTTTAACCCCTCCTCTAAGAATAGTTGAAGATGATCTTTACGAAGATGAAGTGGTAGATATTGTTCAAGATTGTCGATATGGGGTCTTAGAAACAATGCCCAATATTGACGTATCTCATGAAATCAACGAAATGTCATCTACATATCTTAGAAATGATTGTGAGGGTACATGGATTGATAAATAATGTATTAAATATGGTATGTCATTTAGTAATTTAGTCACATTATTATGAATTAATATATCTTACGAGTTATTATATCTTATGTTGTATTTTATGATGTTTTTTCTTGCAGATTGTTACAATGAGTGATTCGAGTAGCAGCAGTGATGACGAAGTTAACATAGCTATTCATATGGAGGCTAGATAGACTGCTTAACGAGGTCTCACTACTATGCGTGAATTGGCACGGATAAGAAATATTGGAGAATGTTTAATCATCCAATACAATAATCAAGGTTAGACTGTAGGTGAAAATGCAAATAAAATGCAAAGATATATTGGAGTTTGTGTTAGATAACAAATTCCATTGATCTACAACAATTGGAAAGAGATTCCACAAGAATTGAAAGAAAAGTTTTTTTGATTATGTAGAGGTAAGAATTAATTTAAGTAAAACATTTTTTATTATGTTGAGGTAATTAATTTTTTATGGTGATTTTTCCTATGCAGATGTCGTTTGTGGTGGACTCTAGGTCCAAACATGCTATTCTTCAATCAACGTCAACGAAGTTCCTGACATTTAGATATACATTGACTCAGAAGTACATACTTCCATTCAAAGATGAATCATCTTTGTTGAAAAGTCCTCCTGAAAAGTATTCACACATTGATCAAGAACAATGGGAGACATTTGTTATTGCAAGAATATCTGAAGAGTGGTAGGTAACTACATTATACTAATATGTTTTTAAATATTAGTGAAATTGTTTCGAAGATTTAAATTAGTGGTTTTATGTTATAAAGGCGCTTAGTCGTGCCTATAAAGAACGAAGGGAAAAATGTAAATATAATCATCATATCACTCATAAAGGATACGCAAACTTGGCTGAAGAACTAGTGAGTAACGTTAATTAAATCATTTTTTATGACTATATGTTGATGAAAATTAATAATGTGTATGTTCATATAGAAATTGTCAGAAAATTCTTCCAATCGTGCAACTTTATGGAAGGAAGCCCGAAAAGGAAAGAATAATGAATACTTCGATGACGGCACTAAACAATGTGTTAGTCGAATTGTAAGTTTAAATATTTTGATTTTAAGAAGATGTAGATATAATTCTTAGATTAAATGTCATATGATTATGTGTTCCTTTGATGATTGAAATGTGTAAATCTAAATGGTTGTGACGGGATGAGTTATCTATGGCACAACAGGGTAAAAATATTTTGACAGAAGCACTGGGCACGCCAGAACATAGGGGGCCTGTTAGGGGAGTGGGTAAGTTTGTTAAACCATCATTTTACTTCAATGTCGTTAGAAGAAAATCAACACTAGGTGAAGAGTCTGGCAACAAAGGTGCAACTCGAGGCTCGCAATCAAATAAGGGTTCAAGTGTAGGAAATAATGTTTCAAATACGAAGTCAAAAGGAAAAGAGATCATTGACGAGCTAGAATAAATTTTAGAGGTAACTTTTATTTATATTGTGTAACTTAACCATATGGCGTGACACTTAACTTCTTTCTTTTAAATTTTTGAAGGGAACACCATGCCACCTGGCTATAGGATCAGTGGATAACATTTTTGCTATAGGCACAATGTATGAGTCTGATGTTCAATTTCCAACTATTCATGGAGTTCCACTATGAGCCAATAATGTCAGAGTGGTGGTAGATATAATCATGGGCGAAGATGTTACCATACCAATTCCTTTAATGGGAGAAGTATAAACTTTAAGTCAAGCGATGGGTAACTTCGTGGCATGACCTCATGAACTTGTAATTCTGAATATGACTAAAAAGGTATGTCTTTTGCCAACTTAAATGTTTTTGTTATTCTTCGTTTATAATTTCAATTTTGTTTGTGATAGGTTTCTTCTTCGGCCAAACCTAAGAAAGATGTTTCTGTCAATGTCCCTGTTTCACAATCATCTAACTACATGGATGCCCACATTACTATCAATCTCTTGAATCGATTTGCTATGCTCTCGATGCAAGAGGGCGATACAATTCAAATCAACTTGAGTGAGCACATTTTCGGAAAGGAGAAAGTAATTTATCGACATCGTGACGACATCATGCATTATTATGGGATGGTGGAGATAGGGCATTCATGTATAGTCACATACATTGCGTAAGTATACAAAATCTATTACATTTTTTGATTTATGGATTACGTTTTTTAATGTTTTATGATAATTTTAATTTTCTTTAGGTATCTTTGGACTGTATGTGACTACGAAATAATCAGTAAGTTCATGTTAGTTGATCAAATAACTATTTCAAATTACGTGAAGTGTCAAGAAACTCGTTGCAGAAATCTAGCCAATAGGTTAGACATGGTTAATTTGGATTTGGATCAACTAGTACTCATCCCATATAACACTGGGTAAGTAATGACAATTTAAATTACTTTAACTTAATTATAGTTTTGTTTATTCTTAAACAATGATATTAGAATATTCATTGCTAATAGTATTCATTCGATGTTGATCGTTATCCATCCGCGAGAGAACACTGTTTATGTATTGAACTATTTACGCAGTAAAATCGAAGAAAGTTTTCAATGAACCATAAATACGTAAGTGTTTTAAACTTTTATAGTTGTTAATTTCTACATTTATATTATTCTAATGTTTCAAGTTATTTAGATCATTGAGAATGTGGCAAGCTAAACACTCACTCCCACAATATCGCTCTAATATCATTTGGAAACTTGTAAAGGTAAATTTACATCGATTATATTCTTTATTTGAACTCTTTGGAAAGAAATCTTATATGTATAACTCAAGTATGTTGTTTTTCAATTATTTTACATGTAGTGCCCAGCCAATTGGGTTCTATACTATGTGCAAAAGTATATACGAGAAATAGTGCACAACTCTAGTATCTCCATAAGTAACCTTGTACGTATTATTCCTTTATCTTTTAAGTGATTATAACTATATGATTTATTTTTATGTTATATGTATATTTATTTTTCTTTGTAGTTTAACAGCAAAAGTGCATACAAGAAGAAATTGACGAGATTCCAATAGAATGGTCTGATTTTGTTAGAAGATTTGTGTAGAGCTATTTGTGGATTCGTTAAGTAGAGATTTCATGTAAGTAGTAGATTTACTTTCTGTCTTGTTAGATGTAGAATGAAAATATTTGTTTATAAATATACTAGAAGTGTGTACATTTGGATCTTGTTGAATGTAGTTTGTGGAGAGACGGGTGGTCCTATTGTTTGTTGTTTAGATGTACATATGCATTCTTCTGAAACTTGTGTTGTATCTTGCTGGCTGTAGTTTGTGGAGGGACGGGTGGTCCCATGGTTTGAAGTTTAGATGTATATATGCATTCTTCTAAAACTAGTGTTAGATCTTATTGGTTGTAGTTTGTGGAGGAAATGTAGTTTGTGGAGGGACGGGTGGTCCCATTGTTTGAAGTTTGGGTGTACATATGCATTTTTCTTAAACTAGTGCTAGATCTTGTTAATTTTGGATTGTTTTGGTAGCGGTGATGGCGAAATTTTTAGTTTTTGGATTGTTTTGTTGTGTAAATTGCATGTATAAAGAAAGTTGTTGTTTAGATGTACATATCCATTCTTTTGAAATTGTTGTTGGATCTGGTTGAATGTAGTGAGGGACAGGTGGTCCCTTATATGTGTATAATATATAAGTGAATTACATTATTTCAGGTTAGTTTTTTGTTGTTTTAATAGGTCATGTCGAAATTTCCACTAGGTTTGATTCAATTTTAGTAAATAAATGCTAAAGAATCTTCTTAGTGAAATAAGTATGTTAGTTTTCTCTTAATGTATTAATGCATTATGATATAAAAGTGAATTACATGTGCATTATTTCAGGTTAGTTTTTGGTAGTTTTAGTAGAGGCCATGTCGAAATTTTCAGTTTTTGGTTTTTGTTAAGTTTTAGGAAAGATCAACTATGGTTGCATTGTTTCTTGTGTAAATTGCATGTATAAAGAAAGTTGTTGTTTAGATGTACATATCCAATCTTTCGAAATTTTTGTTGGATCTAGTTGAATGTAGTTTGTGGAGGGACCGGTGGTCCCATATATGTGTATAATATAGAAGTGAATTGCATTATTTCAAGTTAGTTTTTGGTTGTTTTAATAGGTCATGCCGAAATTTCCGCTAGGTTTGATTCAATTTTGCTAAAAAATCTTCTTAGTGAATTAGGTATGTTAGTTTTATCTTAATGTATTAATACATTATGATATAAAAGTGAATTACATGTACATTATTTCAGGTTAGTTTTTGGTAGTTTTAGTAGAGGTCATGCTCAAATTTTCACTTATTGGTTTCATTCAGTTTTAGTGAATTCATATTAAAGAACCTTCTTGAGCATTTTAACTTATTTTAGGTTAGTTTTGTTAAATCTTAGCAAATTAGATCAATAACCTCTTTTATAATCGATTTAGTTTTTGTTCATAGGTACTATAAAATCTTTGTAGTGAATAAGTTGATTGTTGTGTTTGTAGTAAGTCTTATCTTTGTTAAGTCATAACATACAAATCAAATTGTATTATGTGCAGGGGTTTGACGAAAGGATAAATATTGTTGGTTAGCCACCTGGGCAACCAACAATTTCTTTTATTAAATTATGCACAAAACGATGACGGGCATTGCCTGTCATTAAATCTTTCAAAATAAACATCTAATGACGGACATTTCATGACGCACATATGACATTTAATGACAGACATTTCATGACGCACATGAAACCTTTAATGACTGTCATCAGTATACATTACACGAAGGGCATTATCCGTCATTATACATTGCCCGCCATCAAAAACTTAGCATGCTTCGATATTTCATGACGGGCAATGCCCGTCATTATATAGAGCCCGTCATCGTAACATACAGCATGCTTCAACTTTTAATGACGGGCAGTGGGTTTTAATGTCATACATTGCCCGTCATTAAAAGGCCCCCGTCATCGTAGGCTATAATGACACGAGTATTGATGATGGACACGCGCCTGTCATTGTTTCCCTATAATGGCGGGCAATGCTCGTCATTAAACCCCGATTTTGTAGTAGTGACTTTTTAATGTTCAATAACCCTATCATGCATACTATTAAAAGTTCAAAGACTAAACTTGTAATATAACCTATCATATATGATCATGAAGTGATTTACAAAACAAAATATTATTAATAAATTAAATTCGAAATAAAAGTATTAAATAATAAGTTTTAAGGCAAAATACACTTTTGGTCCCTGAGTGGTCTCTCCGCTTTCCAAAGGGATACTTTAGTTCCTGAAGTTTGAAAAATGGTTCTAAATGGTCAGTGGAGTTAAGTTGATTGTTAATTGACTAATGAAAAAATGATGTAGCATGTTGAAGTAACAATTTTTAAATGAGGTGTAAAAATTTATATTATTTTAAGATTATGTAGCTTTTTTTAAAAGAAAAAACTTGGGTGCAACCTCTCCATGCATGCCACATGAATTACACAACATTTTTTTTTTTTTTTGTGTAGTTCAAGTGGGATGCATACCTGTTGGAATAGAAATTTTGGCCAACCAGAAATTGCTACATCATTACCCAACATTGATGACGAAATTATATTTAATTAGAGATTAATTAAATTGGCAAGGATCCCTATATTAAATTATGGCAAATACCAATATACAATTGGGTTATGTGAAATTTTGGCTAATTTTAGACAAAAGTCCAAAGGACTAGGCCTAAAGTCAGCCAGACCCAGCCCAAAGATTAAGCCCAAAGTCAACCAGGCCCAGTCCAAAAGCTAGGCCCAAAGTCAACCGACCCAATCCGACTAACAAGCCCAAGCCCACTTGGAGGCCTTTAGGAACTCTATAAATAAAGAGCTCTCTCCTCCATTTCAGGGGTTCAGAAATGGAAACTCTCCAGAGAACTTAGAGAGAATTCAGAAACAAAGATCAGAAGACTCCCTAAATTCTTGAAGATCAAACACTCTCTAAATCAGA
This sequence comes from Trichosanthes truncata, assembly GCA_033996785.1. Lineage (NCBI taxonomy): Eukaryota > Viridiplantae > Streptophyta > Magnoliopsida > Cucurbitales > Cucurbitaceae > Trichosanthes > Trichosanthes truncata. The sequence continues at coordinate 51,054,142 of JAWPNB010000002.1, read as the reverse complement.
GCCTTGAAGACTAGAAGACTTTGTAGATCGAGAACAAGCTGCAATGCCCTCGAGACGAATCTACATTCGAGAACAAGCTATAAAAGCCCTTGAGACCAATTCACATTCGAGAACAAGCTGCAAAGCCCAGAAGTGGAAACTCTCTAGAGAACTTAGAGAGAATTTAGAAACAAAGCTCAGAAGAAGACTCCCAAAACTCTTGAAGATCAAACACTCTCTAAATCAGAGCCTTGAAGACTAGAAAACTTTGTTGATCGAGAACAAGCTGTAAGGCCCTCGAGACAAATCTACGTTCGAGAACAAGCTATAAAATCCCTCGAGACCAATTCACATTCGAGAAGAAGCTGCAAAGCCCAGAAGTGGAAACTCTCCAGAGAACTTAGAGAGAATTCAGAAACAAAGATCAGAAGAAAACTTCCTAAACTCTTGAAGATCAAACACTCTCTAAATCAAACCCTTGAAGACTAGAAGACTTTGTATATCGAGAACAAGCTGCAAGGTCCTCGAAACAAATCCACATTCTAGAACAAGCTACAAGGCTCTCGAAATAAATCCACATTCGAAACAAAGCTGTAAATCCCTCGAGACAAATCTATATTCGAGAACAAAGTTGTAAAGCCCTCGAGATGAATCTACATTCGAGAATAATCTGCAAAACCCTCAAGACAGATGTATATTTGAGAGAAAGAATCAGATGAACAAATTAGAGATTGTACCAAAGGAACAAATTAGAGATTGTACTCCACCATATTCAAATTAATACAAATACAAGTTTATATACACGTGTCTCATTTCTTTCTATTTTGAAATTACATGTGAACAAATTGGCACGCCTAGTGGGACCATCTCTACCTCTCATCTCTTTCCCTCAACTCAAGATATAAGTGAAGTGATGACATTCAACTAGATTTCTTCAATGATCGTTGTCACAAGCAACTTGTATACAGATTCTGTTACCCATAGTTGCCCCCAAAGAATTGAGGCTGCAAGAAAATCAAGCTTCTATTGTTGCGAGCAAAATAATGACGCTGTTGGGGGCATCGACTAACAATAAGTTTTTTGTTAAGTGTAAACCCTTATTCAAGCTCGATTTTGACGTAGTGTCCGTCATGATGACTGAAACAAGCACTATGGAAGAAAGATTGGCATAGATCCAGGAGAAAATCAACACCTTGGTGAAGGCGATCGAAGAAAAGGATTCTCAAATCGCATACTTAAAGAGCCAGACTGAGAGTCAAAATGTTGCCGAATCAAGTCAAACTAACAAAGAGATGGTCATTGTGCAGGAAAATCAACCACAACCCTCCACTTCGATCGCTTCACTATCTGTCCAACAACTTCAAGACATGATAACGAACTCCATGAGAGCTCAATATGGTGGAGCTTCTCAAAGTTCTCTCTTGTATTCTAAGTCTTATATCAAGAGAATCAATAACTTGAGAATGCCAACTGGATATCAACCACCAAAGTTCCAGCAATTCGATGGAAAAGGCAACTCTAAGCAACACGTCGAGCATTTCATGCTATCGAAAATTTGATTTTCTCATTGTTATGCCATCATGCTGTTGAAATTTCAGGCATGACCAAGGTAACTCAGTCGTGCTTCTGCATTTAGTCTGTTGTGTTTTTAGGGTCGTTACACTTTATGCCATTGACTTGATTTTGTTGATACCATTTTCTCTGCTATTTCCTCACCATCACCATTAGCGTTCCCTGAATTCATTTTAGGCATAATAAATGCAAAAAAATGTAAAACCATTTTTTTTCAAGTAAAGGCAAGGGCATCCTAGTCGATTGATGAGGCTTACGGAGGTGGCAAGAACCATGGAAGACTTAGTATAGCATGCTTTCTGAATTTTCGATTTCTTATATTCTTTCATTGAGTTTTGTTTTGTACAACTTTTGGTTGAAGTGATTTAGCTAATTTTTATGTTTTCAATGTTTTAAATTTGAGACTTATGTTTTGAAGTTTTTCTTGGGACCCCAAATAAAAGTTTGTTTTTTTAAGAGAATTTTATTTGTTGAATGTTAAACTTTATTTGAAACTTTTGAGGTCTCTATAGCAGGCATGTAAGTAAGGATCCAAGTTAGTTGACAGATAGAAAGAATTGAACTGCGGGCGTTTACAGTGTCTTGATGTTGTGGGTAGCGTCTCGATGCTACTAGCATTTAGCTGGCCTCCCCACATCGTCGAATGAGGCTTCCTCGATGATTCTTGCTGCGTTTTGATGCCAGTTGTAGCGTCTAGACGATACTCCCACAGGTGATCTTCTGGCTTGGGAGTGTCTGCAGCAGCATTGAGATGCCCAAAACAGGGTATCGACGCTATCTTCTCAGGTCAAATAGCTTGGACTTCATCTTTTCTAGACTCAGTTGCTCAACTTGAGTCCAACTAGCTTTTTTTTTTTTTTTTTTTTTATCTTGATTCATCCAAGTGCCCCAAACAACTAAAAACCACTCGATCTCTATAAAACAGACAAATAAGCATGTGAGAGTAATAGAACTAGCATAAATTAAAGACATAAAATAGCACATTTTAGGTGCTATCAAATACCCTCAAACTTAAATCTTGCTAGTCCTCAAGCATGGTAAAATTAAACAATCTATTGAATCATCAATTTCATATCAATGACTCTAACCTCAATGCTCTAGACAACAAAAAACTCACGATAGAAGAAGCCAATTGAACGCATTCAGTCAATGAGTAATTTAAAATTAGTCCTCTCATCCCTTACCCGTGTGTGTGCATAGCTCCTCCCATCTTAGTTCTTATAAGAACGGGGAGGTTTTATTCAACCCTCAACTCGTTTTCCCCTTCCCCAAAATTTAAATTTTGCTTTAATAAGATGGACACTAGCTTTCACACATCTACTGTAAGGACCCTTACCCATGACATTTTTTCTTCATAGGTGGCCTAACTGATCACAGTAAAGACAACTCTTTTTGTCCTTTACTTTTAAAAACAAGCAATTTTGATTATTTTTATTTTGCTTGATTGATTTTTATGATAAACATGCAAACAAAAGCAAATAAATTATGTAATTACTTCTTAGTGTCACATTACTCAATATCATGCAAGTAGACTTTCTAGTCAGTCCCTAAAACCTTTTGAGGTGACAACAAGAATCTAGACCAAATAACACAATCCTAAGCCTTCAAAATAACAAACAGGAGGGCTATGTGCTGAAAAAGTATAAGAGAATAAAAAGAAAAAATTTAAATCACCTCAAATTAAGCATGCGTTCTCTTGTTCAACTATTGCAAATAAAATTACCTAAAGCACATCCTAGATAATCATCTAATATGCAATTAAATTGTCACACAATTCATGTTCAAATTTTTCAAAAATTTTGCTCAAAATCCACAAAAACTTTGCCCAAAATCAACATGAAAAATCTATACTCTCCACGCCTAACCTTAAATAATACATTGTCCTCAATGTATCACTTAATAGAGTTTCATTAACAAAAAGGTAAGGGGAACAGAAAATGTCCTTGAGCATTTGTATAACTTATGGGTGGTGGTGCATCTTTTGTCCCATCTCCTTCTCTCTAGTGCAAAGACCTATGAAATAAAAATAAAACAAACTAAATAAGCAAAACAAACAACTAAAAGCAAAACAAATAAAACTAACAAAACAAACTAAAAATTTTGGGTTGCCTCCTAAAGCTAAATTTTTTAACGTCATTATGCTCTACGGGACTCCTTTCATCATTCATAAACCAATTTATTTGGACCCCTCACATTTTTGTAGAAGGGTGCAAATCTAGGACCATTTACTTTAAAGACTTTCTTCTAGACTGGAGCAGCTTGTAATTTAATCACATTTAACTGGCACAAAGAATGCACAACATTAGTAGGTTTCATGTCATCGATTTCTAAATTTTAAGATTTTTCCCCTCAAATTCTACAGAAAGAGTTCCTTCATCTACATCAATTTTGGTTTTGGCAGTTTTCATTAATGGGCGCACTAACAAAATGAAGGCATATATGGGTGTAGAATTATCATATAAATTAAGCACATAAAAATCAGCTAGAAATGCGACATCATCGATCTGCAATAAGACATCCTCAACTATCCTTAGAGGTCGAACATGGGAATGGTCAGCTAATTGTATTATTATACCAGTCTTCTGCAAGTCGTTTAACTTAAGCTCTTGGTAAATAGAATACGACATGATATTAATGGATGCACCAGATCTAGAATAGCATGCTTGAACTTCTTATAACCAATCACACAAGGTAATGAAAACATACCTGGATCCTTGCATTTTTTCTGCATATTCTTCTGTAACATGACTGAGACGTTTTCGTTTGCTGACTTATTTTATTTCTCTTTCAATTTTCGTTTGTTGGAACACAACTTCTTAAGAAACTTGGCATATTTAGAGATTCTCTTCACAATATCCAACAATTATATATTCACTTCTACCTTTCTAAAAGTTTGCAGGATCTCTTTGTCTTTCTCATTCTTTTTGGGTTTAGCCAACTTGCTGGGAAAGGGAGCCACTAGAATGTACGAGTTTAAAGACAAAGGTGGATCAAAATGTACCCACAAGATGTTTTAGGAGACTATTACCTTTTCCTTGTAGTGCTCTATTCTTCGTCTTTGAGAGGACAGATCTTAAATGAATTTTTGTCCCGTTTCACAACATGATTGTACTAACATTCTCTCTTGGTGCACATTTGGTTGTGTCGGCAATTTTCCAGAAGTTTGACCCTCCAACCAGCTAACTAATATGGTTAGCTGGGTGATCTGGTTTCCCAAGTTCTACATCCTAACTCTCGTCTCTTGTTGAAATTTCAAACTGCTTTCAGCTAGACTTTTGACAATATCTTCTAGAGGCGTACCTGAACTAGAAGACTGAGTTAGAGATATTCTATTGAAGTTATGGAGATACTGGCCTCCTTGATTCCCATAACTGAGGTTTGGATGATCCCTCCATCCAGGATTGTATGTATTTGAATAGGATCATACTTCCTTTGATTCTCGCTTGAGAACCCTCCCATAGCACTTACTTCCTACATGGAATCTTGTTGATACTAACCTACAGTCATTTGACGAACAAGGGCAGTTAAATGAGATATTTGGCTTTTCAGTTCATTTACCTCTTTTACCTGATGGATCATTCCACCACCTCTTACTCCAAACGGTTGGGAGTTCTTAGTTGCTTAGCCTCTGTAGGAGTCTTATTCTACAGTGCTTCTTCCGCTGCTGCATCTATCATGCCCCTATCTGTTTGCAATAGTTCTTCATAGAAATATTGGATCAGAAGCTGGTCAGAGATCTGGTGGTGGTGGAAACTAGCTCACAATCATCTGAATTTCTTCTAGTATTCATATAAACACTCCTCTGTGATTTGTTGGATCCCATAGATTTCCTTCCTGATGCTTTAGCTCGCGAGCAAGGAAGAACTTCTCTAGGAGAAAGTTCTTCATCTTGTTCCACGTGGTCATGGACCTTGGTGGCAGATAGTACAACTAGTCCTTAATCGGATCCTTCAAGGAGAAAGGAAATGCCCTAAGATTGATCTGCTTGTCTGTGATTCCGTGAGGCTTTATTCCCGAGCAGACAATGTAGAACTCCTTCAGATGCTTGTGAGGGTCCTCACCTACATAACCACTAAAAATAGGAAGTAAGTGGATTAGACCAGACTTAAGCTTAAAATCACATGCTAAGTAAGAAAAAGTGATGCAAAGGGGCTACTCATTCAGATAAGGTGCTGCCAGTTGTCTCAAGGTGCTCCTCAGCCATCTTTACTTCAGGTCCAATAAAGATGGAAGATCCTCCAATGGTCTAATCAAAGTTAGATTCCTCGTTTAGTGCCCGATCTATTTCTCTCGCCTCTTTCCTTAGCCTATGTGCCTTTATTTCAATCTCAAGGATAAATTGCAAGTCAAAACCTCCAGAAAAGCGAGTCATGCATAAAAAGGAAGAAGAATCGAGGAGATGTTTTTTCTTTTTTTAAAAAAAAAATTAACAATGAGAAAGTAACAATGGTTCTCCGACAACAACACCAAATTCGAGGCCCACCAAAATAATACTGATCTCACTATTCTAACTTGTAGACCAAGTGGTACCAAGTCAATATCCCAAGGAAACCAAAGCAATTAATTTCTCAAGATTAAATTTGCCAATAAAATAAAACAAAAAGGGAGGGGGATTGTGTTGGTGAATAACAATGAAACAAAACAAAGCAATAAAAATAAAAGAAAATAATAGTCTTACCAAACTTCCAATTCAAAGGTATAGTTATCCAATGGTAAAATTGATCATAGGCATGCAAAACAAATTAATCTTTTCATGCAAGAACTTAGTCAACTCATTACGAAAAGCCTTAAATAGTATTAATCCTTCTAAGTTAATTGACTCCAACAAAGCATTATTGTCAGTACTTCACACATAATCAATAGGGCATGATAACGTTCCATATTAATTAGATAAAGGAATTACGAGCAATGGGAAGCCTAAGATAAACAAGTTAGATGAGATAGCTACGACCTAACCAATTTACTTCTTTAATTCCTAGAATTTATTATGTAAGCTATGTGATTATAGAAAAGCCACAAAAAAAACACACATGAGCCAATCCTATTGCTACTAAACTCAATCAATCATGACAATTACATGTCATTGAATCATGAGTAGCAAGTAAACACACCACAACAACAACGAAGGCATCAATTCAATTCATATTGCATGCTCACAACATTACAATTGAAATACAATCAACCTTTGAATCGAAATGGTGATGCCTAGCCGCTTATCATGACTATATAGCCAAAAATCAACATTGGTTTGATTGGTAACAAAGTAAGATGATAAAAGTAAAAGGAAAACTCTTTAAACTTGTCTCAAACAATAGCCTCTAAAACATAACTCGAATTTCTCTAGTAGAAAAAGATGAACGCAAACCTCTCAAAGAAGGAAAATATAGTCGAATATGTGGTAGCGTCGAGACGCAAGGGGTAGTGTCGAGATGCTACGGATGGAAAGAACTGACTGTAGGCGTTTACAGCATCTTGATGTTGTGTGTAGTGTCTTGACACTGCTAGCGTTTAGCTGGCCTCCCCGCAATGTCGAGCAAGGCTTCCTTAATGATTCTTGCAACGTTTTGACACCGATTGTAGCGTCTAGACACTACTCCCACGGGTCTTCTTGCTTAGGAGTGTTTGTAGCGATGTTGAGACACCCAAAATGGGGTCTCGACGCTATCCTCTCAAGTTAGATAGCTTGGACTTCATCTTTTCTTGATTTGGTTGCTCAACTTGAGTCTAGCTTCTTTTTTATCCCAATTCATCCAAAGTGCTCCAAATGGCTCTAAATCACTCGATCTCTATAAACAGACGAATAAGCATGTGAGAGTAACAGAACTAGCATAAATTAAAGACATAAAATAGCACATTTTAGGTGCTATTAGTCCCTTAAAGCTGATTGGGCCGTTACATTGGTTTTAACACTTCTTCAATATTCTTTAAAAATCACATATCAAACTTTTGAATAATTAATCTCTTAAATTGGACCAAACTTTCCTTCTTCTAGTTTATTATCATTTGAAAAATCATCTGTAGCAATATCTAGTTTATCGCATTCAAATGTTTATTCCTCAAACTAAACTTAAGAATAATATAGAAAACACCATATTCAAAATGAATGCTAGAAAGATAATATGAAAACAATATAACTGAATTAGAAAAAAGACTATGAAAGGAAAAGGGCAAAAAATCCTCAATTACTATCAATTTTACCAAAGAAGCTCAAAAAACCCAAAATCCATAACCATAACTCTCTCTCGTAACTCTCTAAAGGAAACAAAAAAAAAAAAACTTACTCCTTTTCTCCTTCACCACTCACTCATTGTAATTAACACTAGCATTAGTCTTTGGCTTATTATCACTAACACACACAAATAGAAAAAGGAAAAAGAAAAAAAAAAACTTATGCTTTTTTCTCCCACTTATCTTCTTTACACTTTTAAAAAGAGAAAACTCGATTTCAAATTAAATTATGTTTTCATCTAGTGTTCTAGTGAAACCTTTATAGGCAGAGCTTCTCATTAATTTTCATGGAAGAAGAATTTTCAGAGAGAAGAAGGAGAAGAAACGTTTTTCAGTAAAGGTATTTTTGAAATTTGGGTGAATAAACTAAACCAAAAGATCAACCAAACTAGCTTAATCGACATCAACCAATCGGTTTAGATGGTTGTATAGTCAGTGTCGATTTTTTTTAAAAAAACCGATGGTTGGTCGGTCATAGTGGCTAAAAACCACAATTTCGACCCACCAACCGACTTACTGTTATTTTTGCACATTTGTTTTTGCAGGCTGCATTCAGTCTGCAAAATCACCTTGAGAAACCCATGGGCTGCTAGTTTTCTCAAGGTGGTTTTGTACTTTAAAATTAAAAAATTATAATTTTTTTACTTCTTCCTTCTCTCTTCCCTCATTTCTTCTTCCTCCCTCATTTCTTCTTCGTCTTTTCATATCATTTTTCCTCTCTCTATTTTCTCTTCTCCTCTTCCCTTCTATTCTCCTTCCCTTTCTTCTATTCTCCTCTCTCTCTTCTTTATTTTTCCTTTTCTCTCTTCTCCTCTCCCCATCTTTCTTCTTCCACTTTTCTTTTCTCCAATACCTTCGAACATGAAAAGTAGACCAACAACTCTTGGTTTTGGTTTTGGTTATAGTTTTTGATTGACAACTCTTGAACTTGAAAGGTCAGTTTTGATTTCCCTCTTCCCTTTTTTCTTTATTCTACCACAACTCTCCCTCAATCTTGCATCAAAAACTGATCGATCGTCATTGTGTTTTGTCAGTCGACATTCCAAACCCTCTCAAAATTGATTACCACCGACTAATATAAATCAATAAGTTAGTTTTTGGCATCAAATTGAGCCTAAACCTGATACAAATCGATCGATGTACACCCCAAATCAAGGGTATTAATGAAACTTTAACATTTTTCATCCAAAACTTAACATTAAGGGTATTTTTGAAATTTTTTAAAAGGTCAATGGTATTAATGAAAATTTTAAAGTTCAAGATATTATCGAAACGAGGGACAAAGTTCATGAGTATTTTCTAATTTTTCCTTGAGATAAAACATTTTTTTGTAACTATTATTTTAATCTCTAATGTTAGTTCTTTATTAGCCACTTTAAATGAGGGAGGAGAGGGGCTATTATTTCCAAAGAATTAATCGAAGCTCAAATATTATATTAGGGAATAACAAGGTATATTTATCATTTCTTTACTATTGTACTTAGCTAAGTGAAAGGTAATATATAATATGAGTAGATAAATGATAGTGAGTAAAATTTAAGATATCTTTTTCAATCTTAGTTTCAGCACAAAACACACACACACATATTGAACAATTTGTGAAGTTTAACAAAACCATAGAGATCAAGTTGAAACTTTTAGAACCATAAGGACCAAAGGAAGATTAAGCCCAAACTATAGGAATGAAATGTAAAATTTTTAAAAATCAGGAGCAAAAGTGGAAATTTTTTTTTTGATAGTACAACAGTATATGGATCAAAAAATTTACAAAAAAATATGTAGCAATCCAACGTGCGCCTCCTTTGTACCCTCACTGTGTATACATGTGTAATCTTCCAAGGTGCTCTCGGGAGATGTGACTTAACTTCGTACACTTTACAAAATTGGAGTAAAGATGGGATGGTGTGTGACAGGGGTTCGAGACGTTTCACAAGGTCCTTCATGTTAATGTAGTCAGGCATGGAATCATGGACGAGAATCTTCTCATTATTCATGTCGAGTGTGCATAACAGCCAATGCTCGATAAAGTTGAGAGGACTATATATGAAGTCTATGCCTGTCCAAGCTAGCGTGTAATCAGTGCACTCGCCCAATACGTAATCCATATAAGATTGGTCAGCATGCCACACCATTGAGGCTTCCTCATGTGTCGCGAGGAGAATCAATTTATATAACCCGTTTTGGGTATTCAGATGTTCCTAATAATCAAATGAACAAAATATTAGTTGCACAAATGAAATAACCATATTTACAAACACATCATGTAAGGTACTCACTACCAATGCAACGTTTATCACAGTGAACGTATGCTGACAGAATTCTGGTTTGGACATGAGCTTTGCTTTTTTGAACAGTAAGAGGATGTTCATCGCCTGCATGGAAGAGAACAAACATGTTACTAGTGTTCACACATCACACTCAACCCAGAAACTCTCTCAAAGGAAGTCATTGAGAAACCACTTCGACAATTTATGCATGTAGGACCATGGAGACTACACATTCCCTGCATCGATCATGGGATCGATTAACCATTTGTGAAACTATGCGATGGTCGAGGGGATTTGATGTAGTGAATCATATCTTGGAAGTTGTTCCTCTACAATGTCCATGGTAACATCATGTACGTCTATGGTTGGGGGGTTAGAGTCACCATTTATTGTCTTGTTGATAAAAAGGATTGTCGAAGGCTCTATCACGTAATATTTATAAATTGGACCTCTAAAAATTTACAATAATAGTCGCCAGCTGATAGCTCTTAGAATGAGAGCTATTTAGGGGGTTTTAGTGAAGATTTTGTGACTTAAAAGCACTATTTTAGGTACTTTTGTATTTAGAAGCCTCTTTAAATTGATGACTTAGTAGTAAAGAAGTCCATTTTCATGTGAAAAGCACTTTTGAGCTTTTTAAGGCATAATATTACTTAAATGTGCTATTTTTGACTTATGCAGACCAATTGTTGAAGGTAAAGATAGCTAAGTCTGGAAAATTCAACCTGTAATGCTAGAGCTTTGCTGTTGATGGAAAGTCAAGATTGTTGGAGCAATTGTTGTGTTTGATAAAGCATTATTAAAGCTGGAGCATTTACCTGAGATCAGTTACAGAAAACGCAAGTGGAAATTATTTCATTAATTGACGTGGACAGTTTATAACACCTGTACTGATTTGAACGAATGAGGTGCTGCCATTAGTCTAAAAGTGCCCACTCAGCCCTGATTTCAAGAAATAGGAGAGGTATAAAGCCCTAACTTTCCATTTTTGGGAGGAGCTTGGAGAGTAGACATTTTGGAGGGGCTGAAAATCGAGAAGAAGAAGAAGAATCCTTCTTGGGAGGTGATCCACTTCTGGAAAGGAGGGAATCCTGCCATAAAGGAGCTGCCCAACACCATTTCTTGTCCATTTCTCCTAGTTTCTACAGTACTTCTTTATTTTTCAGCATTTTGATATTAAAGACAGAATTTAGAATGTTATTTCAGACTTTTCTTACTGTTTTATTGTTGTCATTTCTTGTAATTATGAACTAATCACCCCTTGGGTGAGGGATTAGGGGATTTATTGTTGATTCTGGCTGAATGAGATAGTATAGTTGCATAATCATCACTCCTATGCCTTGTGTGCTTCATTTTTAGCTTGGAATTGTTTGGCCAAGTTATCTAAGCTGCGTTTTTCTTAAACTTGGGAAGGGAGAGATGAACTGATTGCATGGCATAGCATTAGTTCTTATTAGGAGCATGCTCTAAGGTAATTGGGGACACTAGGGATAGTAACCCACCTAATGTTTGCAGTTATGGGCTTAATTTCAGAGGTTAATGGGAGTTAATCACTGATTCTCGGGAATTCTGGAAAGAATCGCGAATTAACCTGCATTGAGTGATGAAGCATGATCATTGCTATAGCATTTAGTTTGATGAAGCAAAATCCTACCCCTAATCCTGATCCCTTTTCACAGATTCTGTTTAGTCTCATTTTACTTACTGTTTTTCCTATTGTTACAGCATTTTAGTACCTTTTCACTCTTGTTCCTTAGTGCGTTTAATTTCATTGCACCATTTGATGTTTATTTCTTGTTCCCTAACTAAAATCAACTTAAGCATTGCAAAAATCCACATAACTAATCCCTGAGGAGACAATATAAAAATACTTATCACTTGCTGCATTAAACTGTGTATACTTGCACATTTAGGAGGGTTTTCATTCTAAAATTGCATACACTCTACTAAGCAACAAGTTTTTGGCGCCGTTGTCGGGGATTAGTTTGATTTTTTTTACATTGTTTGAGTTGTTTTTAGTCATTTTGAGCTTAAGACAGAACTAGCTAAAGCTGATTTTATCCATTTCAGGTTTATTGGTTGTGTATGAATGAACATCTTGGGTTAGAGTTTATTTTAGATCCAGAAATAGAAAGGACTTTTAGGAGGAGATTGAGAGATCAAAGAGAAGTTATGGCAGATCCACAATTCCCTAGAGATCCTTTAGCTCAACATTTACCTAACCCCGATAATAGACAGCAGCCAATTCCTGAGATTGATAGACCAGCTGGAGTAGTTAATCAGGCTATAGGCCCTGCCAATGCTATAGTTTTAGCAGATGACAGAGAGAGAGTCATTAGGACATATGCCAATCCCTTGGTTGATGAGTTAAATCCAGGGATAATTAGACCTACAATTCAAGCCCCTACTTTTGAGCTTAAACCAGTCATGTTTCAAATGCTCCAAACCATAGGACAGTTCCATGGATTACCATCTGAGGATCCTCATTTGCATTTGAAATCATTCCTAGGGGTTAGTGATTCTTTTATAATGCCAAGAGTGTCTAAGGATGCCCTAAGGTTGAGTTTGTTTCCTTACTCCCTTAGAGATGCAGCCAAGACATGGTTGAATGCATTACCTCCAGGGGCAGTGGACTCTTGGAATACTCTTGCTGAAAAATTCCTCATTAAATACTTCCCACCGACTAGGAATGCTAGATTTAGAAATGAGATTGTGGCTTTCCAGCAGTTTGATGATGAGACCTTGAGTGAGGCATGGGAGAGATTCAAGGAATTGCTTAGGAAATGCCCTCACCATGGACTCCCTCATTGTATTCAAATGGAGACATTCTACCATGGGTTAAACACAACCACTAAACAAGTTGTGGATGCTTCAGCTAATGGGGCTCTTTTATCAAAGACCTATAATGAAGCCCATGAAATCCTTGAAAGGATATCATCAAACAACTGTCAGTGGGCTGATTCAAGGAGTAACCCAGGTAAGAAAAACAAAGGAGTTTTGGAGTTGGATGCCTTAACTGCTATAAATGCCCAAATCTCATCCATGGCCAACATGTTGGAAAATTTGACTGTGGGAAATGTGGCCCAGAATGCTCCTAATGTGCAGAATGCAGCTGCTGTAAACCAAGTAGGTACTGATTCACGTGTTTACTGTGGTGAGGGCCATACTTTTGAATTTTGCCCCAGCAATCCTGCTTCAGTCTGCTACATAGGAAACCAAAACCAGCAGAGGAACAATCCTTATTCCAATACCTATAACCCAGGTTGGAGAAATCACCCTAACTTTGCTTGGGGAGGTCAAGGAAGTAATTCTCAAGCCCCTCAAGTACAGCAAAAGGTGAATTACCCACCAGGTTTTGGGCATCAAGGTTACCAAGCCTTTGGAAATCAGCAACTCATGCCTCAGCAGCAGCAAAAAGCAATGCCCCAGCAGCATATTCCTGGTACATCTCTTGAGAGCTTGATGAAGGAATATATGGCAAAAAACGATGTTGTTATTCAAAGTCAGCAAGCTTCCTTGAGAAATCTGGAATTGCAAATGGGTCAACTAGCTAATGAGCTCAGGGCAAGGCCTCAAGGTAAGCTTCCCTCTAATACTGAAAATCCAAAAAGAGAGGGGAAAGAGCAAGTGCAAGCCATAGAGTTGAGAAGTGGGAAGCCATTAGTTGAGGAAGTGGAAGTTCACAAGAGAAAACAGAAGGTGAAAGACACTGCTGTCCAAGTTGAGGAGGAAAAGAAAGAACAGCAAAATGAGAATGAAGGAAAGAAAGAGGAGGAAATTGAGATTACACCTAGAGCCGAACCTTCAAGAGAAAATCAGTGTGTAGCTACTCCCATTCCTGAGTTTAAACCACCTCCTCCACCATTTCCTCAAAGGTTGAGAAAAAGAAAAGAAGAAACTCACTTTGAGAAGTTCATGGACATTTTAAAAGAAATTCATATAAACATACCATTGGTGGATGCTTTGAGGCAAATGCCTAATTATATGAAGTTTCTTAAAGATGTCTTGACAGGAAGAGAAAGATTTGAGGAATTTAAGGTAGTTTCCTTAAATGAGGAGTGTAGTGCCATTTTGAGAAAGAAAATCCCAAACAAGGAGAAAGACCCTGGATCCTTCACCATACCGGTTTCCATTGGAGGAAAGGAACTTGGAAGAGCTTTGTGTGACTTAGGAGCTAGCATTAACCTTATGCCTTTGTCCATTTACAAGAGATTAGGTGAAGCTAGACCCACAACTGTCACTCTCCAATTAGCTGATAGGTCCATAACCCACCCTGAAGGAAAGATAGAGGATATTCTAGTTCAGGTGGATAAGTTCATTTTTCCTGCTGATTTCATAATTTTAGATTATGAAGAAGATAAAGAAGTGCCTATAATCCTAGGGAGACCTTTCCTTAAAACAGGGAGAACTGTGGTGGATGTTTATGAAGGAACCATTACTTTGAAAATGAATGATCAACAAGTAAAATTTAGCATCTATGACACAATGAAGTATCCCACTGATTTGGACGAATGTTCTGTGATTCAGGTGCTGGAAGAAGTAATCAGTGAGACTGCTGAGCAAGAATTGCTGGAGCATCACAGTCAGTTCTTTGGACAGATTACTGGGGAAAACTTGGAATTTTGTGAATTAACAGAAGAGTGTGAAAACTTGGCTGAAGTAGCTAGCTTCCAAAGAGTGTTTGAATCTTTAGATTTGGAGGAGAGGAAAACACCACACATGCAGCCATCTATAAAAGATCCTCCCACCCTTGAACTAAAGCCTTTGCCAAGCTATTTGAAATATGCCTTTTGAGAGAAGAAGAGACATTGCCTGTTATTATGTCAGCAAGCTTGTTGCCTAAGGATGAGGAGATGTTGCTCAACCTGTTAAAACAACACAAAAAGGCCATAGGCTGGACTTTGGCTGATATCCAAGGTATAAGCCCTTCCTTTTGCATGCATAAAATTAATTTGGAGGAAGGAAACTTCAAGTCTATTGAGCAGGAAAGGAGACTCAATCCAGCCATGAAAGAAGTTGTCAAAAAGGAAGTGATTAAGTGGCTTGATGCTGGTATCATATACCCTATAACTAATAGTAGTTGGGTTAGCCCTCTCCAATGTGTACCAAAAAAAGGTGGGATGACAGTTGTGACAAATGAAGCAAATGAGTTAATCCCCACTAGGACAGTGACTAGGTGGAGAGTATGCATGGACTATAGGAGGCTTAATAAAGCCACGCGTAAAGATCACTTTCCCTTACCCTTCATTGACCAAATGTTGGATAGGCTAGCTGGCCAAGCTTACTATTGCTTTTTGGATGGGTATAGTGGCTATAATCAAATCACAATAGCTCCCTAGGATCAAGAGAAAACCACTTTTACTTGCCCTTATGGGACTTTTTCCTTTAGAAGGATGCCTTTTGGTCTTTGTAATGCCCCTGCAACCTTTCAAAGGTGTATGTTGGCGATTTTTTCTGATTTAGTTGAGAATATCATGGAAGTCTTCATGGATGACTTTTCAGTTTTTGGAGAGTCCTTTGAGGCTTGCCTTGTGAATTTGGGAAAAGTGTTAAAGAGATGTGAAGAGACTCATTCGGTTCTAAATTGGAAAAAAAATGTCAATTTATGGTAAGAGAGGGCATAGTATTAGGCCATAAGATTTCAAAAGAAGGGATTGAGGTTGATAGAGCCAAGATTGAGATCATTGAGAAATTACAGCCACCTACCAATGTTAAGGGTGTGAGAAGTTTCTTGGGTCATGTTGGTTTTTATAGGAGATTTATAAAGGACTTCTCTAAAATCTCAAAACCTTTGTGTTCATTGCTGGAGGTAAACAGACCATTTGAGTTCAATTCTGACTGCCTTAGAGCCTTTAACATTCTGAAAACATCTTTAGTTACTGCTCCTATCATATCTTCTCCAAATTGGCAATTGCCATTTGAGTTGATGTGTGATGCAAGTGACTATGTTGTAGGTGCTTTGTTAGGACAAAGGCAAGGTAAGGTCATTCACCCAATCTATTATGCTAGCAAAACTCTCAATGAAGCACAACTAAATTACACCACAACAGAAAAAGAGTTGTTGGCAGTAGTTTTTGCTTTTGAGAAGTTTAGATCTTATTTAGTAGGTTCTAAAGTGATTGTCTACACTGACCATGCTGCTATTAAGTACCTACTATCTAAGAAAGATGCTAAACCAAGATTAATTAGGTGGGTGTTGCTCTTACAAGAGTTTGATTTGGAAATTAAGGACAAAAAGGGTTCTGAAAATCTGGTAGCAGACCATCTGTCCAGAATTGAAAATTCGCAAAGTTTGCTGTAGCAATCTGATATCAGAGATGATTTTCCTGATGAACAGCTTTTTACAGTAGCTCAAATTCAGGAACTCGAAATTCCTTGGTATGCAGACTTTGCAAACTATGCAGCCAGTGGTATTGTACCTTTGAATTTGACAGGGCAGCAAATGAAAAAGTTTATTCATGATTCAAAAGCTTATTTTTGGGATGATCCATACCTTTATAAGCAATGTGCTGATGGGCTTTTGAGGAGGTGTGCTACTGAAGGGGAAATTCACTCTATCTTGGAACATTGCCATGCTTCACCTTATGGAGGTCATTTTGGTGGTCAAAGGACAGCAGCCAAAGTGTTCCAATCTGGATATTATTGGCCTTCAATCTTTAAAGATGCTCACATGTTTAGTAAGGCTTGTGATAGGTGTCAAAGGAAGGGAAATATTGGGAAAAGAGATGAGAAGCCCCTCACATACATTTTAGAAGTGGAGTTATTTGATGTTTGGGGACTAGACTTCATGGCATGGGCCCATTTCCTCCTTCAAAAGGGAACCTATACATTTTAGTGGCTGTGGATTATGTCTCAAAATGGGTTGAAACAATGGCTTTTCCAGTGAGTGATGCCAAGACAGTCATGAGGTTCTTGCACATGCATATCTTCACTAGATTTGGAACTCCTAGAGTGCTAATAAGTGATGAAGGTTCTCATTTTGTGAACAAGGCAATGAATTCCCTCTTGGCTAAGTATAATGTCAAGCATAAGGTCTCCACTCCATACCACCCGCAAGCTAATGGGCAAGCAGAGATTTCCAATAGGGAGATTAAGGGAATCCTTGAAAAAGTAGTGAATCCTAGGAGAAAGGATTGGTCATTTAGGTTGGAGGATTCCCTGTGGGCATATAGGACAACATTTAAGACTCCCTTAGGTATGTCCCCCTATCGAATTGTTTATGGAAAAGCTTGCCATTTGCCCCTTGAGCTTGAGCATAAGGCTTTTTGGGCATTAAAAGAGCTAAATCTGGATCATTCAGTAGCTGGAGCCCTCAGAATGTTACAACTTAATGAATTGGATGAGTTTAGGCAACTGTCCTATGAAAATGCCAAATTGTATAAAGAGAAAACCAAGGCTTGGCATGATAGGAAGTTAGTGCAAAACAGTTTGAAAAAGGACAAAGGGTTTTGCTGTATAACTCAAGGTTGAAACTGTTCCCTGGAAAATTAAAATCCAAATGGTCTGGCCCTTTTATTGTTATGGAAGTTTTCCCGCATGGTGCCATTACTGTGAACGATGAAAAAGAAGGGAGAGAATTCAAGGTCAATGGCCAAAGGCTCAAGCACTATTGGGGAGAATATTTTCAAAGAGAAATAGCCTCTTCGCCTCGAAGAGGCTATTATCTGAATGAATTTGAGACAAAGAAAAAAAACGGGAGCTGGATTAATTGGTTTTCACATCTTTTCTCCCTTTACTTATTTTATTGTTTTGGTTATACCTAGCTTAGTCACGTTTTAAGTTTTCTTACTTGTTTTGTAGTTTTTCTTTTCTTTTGCAAGAAAGCAGTAGGATGGCATACAGCAATGATGAATCAGCTGACATGCAAAGTTTATGTCCTCATAATTGCCATTTTTGGGAAAAGACAATTGCACAGCTCGAGATTTGATTTTCTGCTAGGCTGCAGCAGTCTATATCAGTGTAAGACAGCTTGGAAATGACAATTGAGTAGCTGCAGCATAGTCAAGGTCTGAATTCAGTCTTGTTGGGAAGCATAAAAGGAAGATATGGCAGAATTGAATCTTTGACCAGCTTTAATCCGAATTGATGGTTTGGTTTAGCTCACCTCTCTTTAAATTGGAAGCCTTGGAGGAGTAGTTTCTACCTAAACCCGAAAGCAGCAAGGGCAGCTACAAGAAAAAGTTTTCTGCATCAGTTAGGAGATGGCCCCTTGCAAAACCCGAGGAAAGAAAGCAAAGGAGGTTGCACATGTTCAAGCTGAGGAGGAGGAGCAGGAAGTTGTTGACGCTACTGCAGTTTCAAGATCTTCTTATTCAAAAACCAGATCTAAATCTTCCAAGTCCAAAGGGAAGAAGAAAGTGATTGAGGAAGAAACACTTGAAGAAGTTGCTGAAGACAACATTGCAGATGAGCATGAAGACCCACTGGACGCTTCTTCTCCTAGCAGCAGAATATCAAAGAGAAGAGGTAAGGAACCATATCAAGCTCAAAGAGGTTCCCCCTTGGAGAGATTCATTAATGAGGAAGCTAGACTCAGATTTGAAAAGCTGAAAACTAGGGAGTTGTTCTCGGAAAAAGGTTTTGCTGCTCCATTCAGGAAGCTCCCTTTATTTGTGAGAGCTAACATCATCAACCATGGATGGGAGCAGTTTTGTCAACAGCCAGAGCCAGCCATAGTGCCCATTGTCCAAGAATTTTATGCTAATTTGGAGGGACACTCTACCTTTCAAGTGAAAGTTCGAGGTAAGATGGTGGATTGGTCACCTACGGCCATCAATGAGTTGTTTAACCTTGCAGACATCCCTCATGCTGTTTTCAATGAAATGGAAGTAGCAACCCCTGAGTCCCACCTCAACACTGCTGTCAAAGTTGTAGGAGTGAAGGGTGCTCAATGGAGGGTCTCCCACACAGGTGCAAGAAGTTTTGAAGCAGCATATCTCAATGATGAAGCTAATGTATGGCTGTCTTTTGTGAAAAATCGTTTGATTCCCACTACTCATGACAACACTGTCTCCAAAAACAGAATCCTCTTAACTTTTGCAATTTTGAAAGTGCTAAGCATTGATGTGGGTCGCATAATAGCCCGAGAGATTCAAGAGTGTGCAAAGAAGAAAGTCGGGAAGTTGTTCTTCCCCAACACCATTACCATGCTGTGCTTAAAAGCTGGAGTGCCCTTTCAACCTTTTGAGGATATTTTAAGTGATCAAGGGCACTTTGATCTCGCAAGCATTGACAGGTTGAGTAGAGGGGAAAACAAAGGCAAGGGAGGTCTTGCTGTGGGACTAAACAAGATGCTGAAGCAGCAGGCTCATCTTCTACAAAGGTGGGACTATTATGAGAAGCAGCAGCAAACCTATTGGAATTATGCCAAGACCAGAGACAACTATATGCAGAGAGCTATGATAGCAAATTTTTCCAATCCCTACCCTCCTTTCCCTACTTTTCCTGATGGTCTCTTGACTCCTAGGACCACTTCTTCAACCAACGAAGAGCAGGAAGATGAAGAGGAAGAGCACACTCCTGGAGATGAGGATTGAAGAAAAGGGGAGTTGTGTTTAAGTTGCTGCTGTCTTTTCTTGCTGTTATGCTTATCCTACTCCATTTTAATTGCCTTTATGTTGTTTTTACTTTCCTTTTAGTTATGAGTTAGGGTAGTTTAGTATCTTTTGTACCTTGTTTTCTTTTCTTGGCTGAGTTGTGTGCTAAAAAAAAAAAAAAAGAAAAAAAAGACAAAAAAAAAACTGCCAAGAAATTAATGTTGCTGTGAATGCAAGGCTAGTGTTGTTCTGTGGTTTAATTTTTCTTCCAATTCTGTCAAGCTTAGTGCTCTTGCAATTCTTCCTTTGAATTTTTTTTTTTTTTTTTTTTTTTGCCGTGGATGTAGCTAGCCTAAATGCCCCTTGTTGTTGTTGTTAAATCTTGAGAGTTTGCTCCATTTAGCTCAAAAATTGGGAATGGGATGCTTGTTGTTGCTAGTTGTTTACAATAAGTTTGGGGGACTTTGTAACCTCATTCTTTCACTCATTGAGGACAATGAGCAAAATAAGTTTGGGGGGAGTAAGGTTGCCCTTTTTGTTTTTTTTTAGTTTCTCTTTCAATGTGTGTGTCAAAGAGTACTACCCCTAAGATCAATAATTTCTTTTTAAGCATTCAGGGCCCTTTTGAAAAAAAAAAAAAAAAAAAAAAAAAAAAAAAAAAAAAAAAAAAAAAAAAAGCAAAAGTTAGTAAGAGAGTTATTCCTCTGTTAAAAGCTAACCATTAAAACAGGGTTAGACATGATACCCATGTTTATCCTTGATCTGAAAGAAGGCTTGAGACATGAATATGCCTTAGCAGCCCAACTTAGTAACAAAGCTCGTTGTTAGGCAACTTTCATCACAAATATTGATGTCTAAATCGAAGGCTTTGTATACAAATAGGGTTCTCTCTAAAAAAAAAAAAAAAAAAGTAGAAACAGAAAAGTTGTTTGTTAAAGTTTAGCTAGTATAAGCTCTTTGATGCTTAGGTGACTTGCACCACAAGTGTGGCCATTCTAAGAACTAAGAAGGAGCATAGCATAAAGTAAGGGAGCCTGTTTGGTTAAGGAAATCATTGATTCTTAGGGGAATGTGCTTTGAATGTGTGTCTGTTTTCTGTGTGAAATGAAAATAAGCTGGAAACAGTAGCTAACTCTCCTTTTTATGAGCTAATGGAATGCAAAGTGAACTCAATGAAGGAAAAAGGCAGTGGTTTAGCTGTGGGGCTATGGAAAGGCTGAGGCTATGTCTTTGGTGTAAAAAAAAAAATTCTAGGTAAATCCTTAAGATGCTGAGCTTGAATAAGAATTAGAAAAATTAAACTGCTATAACAGTATCTATGCTGTGATCCAAATGTTGGCAGATTAAATTGACTATTTGGTAGCTGGATTCTGTGTTGGAATTTTCTGAAATGAGGCATTACTCAGGGACGAGTAATGGTCTAAGTTTGGGGGCCTGATAGCTCTTAGAATTAAAGCTATTTAGGGGGTTTTAGTGAAGATTTTGTGACTTAAAAGCACTATTTTAGGTACTTTTGTATTTATAAGCCTCTTTAAATTGATGACTTAGTAGTAAAGAAGTCCATTTTCATGTGAAAAGCACTTTTGAGCTTTTTAAGGCATAATATTACTTAAATGTGCTATTTTTGACTTATGCAGACCAATTGTTGAAGGTAAAGATAGCTAAGTCTGAAAAATTCAACCTGTAATGCTAGAGCTTTGCTGTTGATGGAAAGTCAAAATTGTTGGAGTAATTGTTGTGTTTGATAAAGCATTATTAAAGATGGAGCATTTACCTGAGATCAGTTACAGAAAACGCACGTGGGAATTATTTCATTAATTGACGTGGACAGTTTATAACACCTATACTGATTTGAACGAATGAGATGCTGCCATTAGTCTAAAAGTGCCCACTCAGCCCTGATTTCAAGAAATAGGAGAGGTATAAAGCCCTAACTTTCCATTTTTGGGAGGAGCTTGGAGAGTAGACATTTTGGAGGGGTTGAAAATCGAGAAGAAGAAGAAGAATCCTTCTTGGGAGGTGATCCACTTTTGGAAAGGAGGGAATCCTGCCATAAAGGAGCTGCCCAACACCATTTCTTGTCCATTTCTCCTAGTTTCTACAGTACTTCTTTATTTTTCAGCATTTTGATATTAAAGACAGGATTTAGAATGTTATTTCAGACTTTTCTTACTGTTTTATTGCTGTCATTTCTTGTAATTATGAACTAATCACCCCTTGGGTGAGGGATTAGGGGATTTATTGTTGATTTTGGCTGAATGAGATAGTATAGTTGCATAATCTTCACTCCTATGCCTTGTGTGCTTCATTTTTAGCTTGGAATTGTCTGGCCAACTTATCTAAGCTGCGTTTTTCTTAAACTTGGGAAAGGGAGAGATGAACTGATTGCATGGCATAGCATTAGTTCTGATTAGGAGCATGCTGTAAGGTAATTAGGGACACTAGGGATAGTAACCCACCTAATGTTTGCAGTTATGGGCTTAATTTCAGAGGTTAATGGGAGTTAATCACTGATTCTCGGGAATTCTGGAAAGAATCCGCAAATTAACCTACATTGAGTGATGAAGCATGATCATTTCTATAGCATTTAGTTTGATGAAGCAAAATCCTACCCCTAATCCTGATCCCTTTTCACATATTCTGTTTAGTCTCATTTTACTTACTGTTTTTCCTGTTGTTACAACATTTTAGTACCTTTTCACTCTTGTTCCTTAGTGCGTTTAATTTCATTGCACCATTTGATGTTTATTTCTTGTTCCCTAACTAAAATCAACTTAAGCATTGCAAAAGTCCACATAACTAATCCCTGAGGAGACGATATAAAAATACTTATCACTTGCTGCATTAGACTGTGTATACTTGCACATTTAGGAGTGTTTTCATTCTAAAATTGCATACACTCTTCTAAGCAACACCAGCATCGATCACAGGGATTGAGGTTCTTAGATTAATTCAGTACCATAGTTAATTATGCCCAATTTTATTTAGACAAACAAAACTTTAAAATTAAGGAGAAATAAAATCTAAACTAATATGTACATGCTTCATAGTCCAATTTTGAGAAACATGCATGGTTTATTACCTTAAGCCCAACTTGAATTGATTAATAACTTGATTTTATACTAACAATCTTAAGCCAAGAATTCTAAATAATCAATTGACTCTCTCAAGCCAATTGAACTCATGCATAGCAACAAATCAACCTCTCGGTTTATTTCTATCACTAAACGTGGTATTAAGTTTTTCTCTTAAGGCTTCTAGAATTAATCTACTCACGTTCATGCAATAGATTAAACCTAGTCATGCATCTAGTGTAAATAACTAAAATTACTCTCTCAAGCTAAATTTAGTTAAACTTGCAAAACCATGACCAAAGGTTAAAACAATAAAGAGAGATTCATAAAAGACGTCAATATATAGACTAAATTAAAAGTCAACCAAATGTTCAACAACTACAACTAAGCTAAGGTCTAAACACAAATTTACAACATAAGTACAACCCACAAAAACTCCTAAATTCAAGAGAAAATGAAATAAAATAGAGAAGAAACTTAGGTCACGTGCCAACACTCGTCCCTGACGTAATGTCCATGATCTCGAGCTTTGAGTCTCCTCCTTGGCTCCCCAAAGGTCCTATCTAAGTCCTTAAACAATGCTTGAATTGAGTTTAGGGTTTTTAGTCTCTCATAATTGCTCCCTTTGCTTGAATGAAAAGTTTCCTTTTATAGAGTCGAGATAGCATTGCAATGTTGTCCTTAGCACTTTGCAAAAAAGGAAAAAATCCTCTTCGGCCAGCGTTGCAACGCTATAAGGCTGCAACGTTGTGCCCTCGGATCTTCAAGGTTGATAGGCTTCTCAAATGGCATTGCAACGCTATACTCTCGAGTCCAATTGCCTTGTCCTTCCTCTTCAACACTTGAATCCTCAAATATAGCCTTAAGTTGCTCGAATTTGTCCAAATATCTCACAATTCTTTGGTTTTGCTCCAAATGCTCGGTTTCTGAGAAATATACATAAAAACACATGAAAGCACACATAATCATAGTAAAACTAGCATAAAGCTAAGCTAAGAAATAGAACTATTTTTCCCACTATCACATGTGCTTACCTTTGCCAATCTTTGCATTCTTCAGGGGGATTTTCGGTGGTGTAAAAGCCTTGACCGACATCCATTTATGCCCCGTCCTACTCAATTGGTCCTCTTACAAGTGACCCTACATTATGTAATAGTACATGAGTAACACATGTATGATGTAATGAGCAGAGTGATACCTTAGACATTACCATTTCACGTACAGGCAAAATAACAATCTCTTTAACCATGGCTGCTGACTCCCCTACCGATGTGCTGGAGGGTAGGCACTCTATCACGGTGTATTTGAGTGTAGGTGTACTTTGTTGGATAATGAGGTTCGTTGGAATAGGGGGAGGAGTAGGAAGTTCCAACGGGACGGGCAAATAGAGCCACTCTGGGAAGTGAGTCCATAATGGCCTGTATGGCACCATTACGAGATTGGAGGTGGGATCCAATATAGGAAAAGGATTCGAAGTGGCCATCATCGTTTCAACCGGGGTTCCTGATGGAGGATGTGTGTTGCAGACAGTTAGTAGATCTAGAGGATCTGTTGTTCTTAACCTCGATGCTCCATCACCAAGAACGTCATCGTACGTGATGGTGAGGGGAATGGACTAACATCATCAAGTTTGTCATCGATGGGATCTGGCCTCTCCTTAAATACATCCTTGCCTTATGCAAAACATAATACTCATGTCACATACCGTAACACATGTACTTGTGTATGAAATAATAATGTAGTAAAGGATTGTACCACATAGAACTTATGCATGAAGTTCGCTATGGTCTTCAACTCCGACCGGACCTCACATAGCTCTTCTTTCACCCCCTAAAGACCATTCTCCACCCACAAAGACGGTCCTCGATGGATTGGCCATGTGCCAATGATGGAGCAAGAAAATCATATGCCTGGGGGACCGACGATCGTCCTTCATCACTTCAACTTGGACTCTGGCCTATGAGTCTAAATGTGGGCACGTGCAAACAAACCTCAATGTTAGCTGCACCACTCGCACGAACGTTTATGAACAATTGATCAATGCCCTCGAAGAAATCCTGATCAACGATGTCATCCTGACAATCACATGGGGGTCTACATGCTTGGTGGTGAGGGTGGGGTAACTGGTGCTATAGGTGTAGAAAGGGCGGGAGAGGGGGAGAACGATCACCTACAACAATGTAAATCGATCTACGGTTGCCTGGGGTGCTTTGGTACTCCTGCTCAATGGTACTCCGACTCAATGTCTGAAATTTTAAGCAACGAGGCTACAATCGTCTGCATAAAAGCACGAAAACAATAAGCTGCAGGTATAATATAGAACATACTCATAGTTTTTACAAGTGAGAGAATGACTTACTAAACCGGAATTGAAAATCTTCTCTAGCACTATTCGTCGAGGGACTGATTGACTGTAGAACCATCGAAGCATTTGAGGTACTGAGGTGTGATTTAGTCTGGTTATAATCAACCCTTCAACTGTCGACATGGTCTCGTAACCTACGAGTTCTTTTGTGGAAATAAGGAAAAGGATGGTGTCATTATAGTACAAACTTTGCAGACATCCAAGCTACATAAGGGTAGTGAAAGTACTTGAAAAGCAAGATGGAATCTAGGCAAACTATACTTGACGAAGTAGGATGCCTTTTGTGCGACACCGTCATAATGCGCCACATCTCTACTAACGAGGGCCCTTTAATGACCCTTCAAGGTCCTATCCTAGAGTGTTGTACCCTAATCGAGACTGTTGATGTACTCCAAGTCTTCAACATTCGTATAAGGACGTGTGAAAGAATGTATGCTTGTCGTTACCCATCATCATCATCTCCGTGTAGTTGACGAAGGAGACTTTCACTTCATCATCATCGTAATCAAAGATGCACTTTTGGTACCCTTCCTCTAACTCAATAAGGCAGAGGTCCCCAGTATCTCTCACGCAAATGTGAAGTTCTATCTTGGTTATGTTCTACAGGATCTGGGGACGATCACAACCAAGTGAGTAATAGGAAGTCATCCTTTGAGAAGGTGAGTATCATACCCCGTACGTCTTATGTCATGACATCTCTCTAGTCATCTATAACCTCCATCATCAAAAGTTCATGAACCAATGAACTATTGAACACAAGGTTTAAGTCAATGAACCACCTGAATATGCTGTGTCGCCTAAACATATCAAGGTTGGTGGGAATTAGCTTTGCCTTTATTATCTTGTTAGCATGCTTAATGTGAGCCAAATTGGTGATATGGGCGGGGAAACGATTAGGCTCAATCAGCTTGAATGAGTGTGCCATTGACTATTGCATGAAATATGAAATAATCATAGTCAGAATAATTCTTTTGGTTCGAACAAACATGCAGTCAGAATGATAATTAAGAATCGTAAGTGATAATTAAATCTCGACTCGCGTTCTCAATTATCAATTTTCTACTTCATATCAATATGGATGGGAAAATCATTAATCGATATTGAATACTAAATAACGATCTCAATTACCGATTTTAGACTTCATCGAGATATTGATGTCAAGTGAATCGATATCAATATTGAGATGACCATTTAATTCAATAATAAGGATCAATATTATTAATTCCACTCATCTCGTCAATTTTTCATTTGACGTCACCTCACAACAATTTCACTCTGACGAAGACCATTCAAATCTAGTACTTCATTGTCAATCAAATTGCATACCGAGCATGCACTAAGTTCCCCAAAACCCTAATGTTCGATTAACCAAGAAAATACCCACACCCTCCAACTAAAAACATGAATATGGATACAAATATAAAACAATGATTGAAAGTGAAGATTAGGCCCAAACTATGGGATTGAAATTTAAAATCTTTAAAATGAGGAGTAAAAGTGGACAAAAAATTTTGGTAATACAATAATACATGGATCCAAAGTGATAACTTGGTTCAATTTGGCCTTTAGATAAGATCAAGTTGTTTTCAAGAAATCTAAAACGATAATGTAATGATAAGAAATACGAAGACATTTGTATTTCAACATGCGTGGAAAAGATTTTTATGTATGATATTTGGTTCCCAAGGTTTGAGCTTTGTTTCCATTTTGTCTTCTAAGCCTCTAAGCTTTTCATTTTATGTCTAATAAGTCATTGAATTTTAGAAAATGAGAAATAGGATATATGCCCCTATTAAACACAAATTTGAAATATCGATGTTTTGGTAGACACTTTGAAATTCCAATTAGACACTTGAGTGTAACTACAATTACAACAACCGCTATAAACAAAATGAAATTGAGTTTAAAAGAATGGGCACATAGCAGCCATTCAATCGAAGAGGTATGCAAAATTTCCATAGTAGGTCTAGAAAATTTCCCCTTGATCGCTTTCAAAACAACAAGTGGAATCCTAACATGTGTCCATAACTTTTATTGCACATGGTTTGATATTTTTATGTCAAATTTAATCATATAACAATAAATAAAATTATTAATTAAGTATATTTTGTTTAATTAATTACTTCATGCTCTTATTATATATTATATATTTTTAAATTAAAGTATAAAATAGACACAATTATAAGAAATTCATACTAAATTTGTAGTCTACTAAAAAAGTTTAATTTATAAAAAAAAAAAGATTTTTTTGTAGATATTTTAAAAATAACAGTAATTGTACCAACATTATTCAAGAATTCATTCCATGCAACTTCCGCATATAAATTCTTTTATCTAATTTATCAGTAAATGACATGGAGGTGTCATGGGGGTTTGGAAGGTGAAATTTTTATTGAACTAATGGAAGGGATAATTTTAAAAAAATCTTTGTATAACAAATATTCAAAACTATGATTGTGGATAAGAATGAGTGATAAATGACATGACAAACAACACCAGAATAGATGTGTTATCTTATTTCTTTATAAATGATCATGGCATACATTGAATAAAAATATAATTTAATGGGTAAAAAAGAACTTACAATTCCAAGTTTAATTAGAAACATTTTGTAATTTTTAATGTTCTAAAATTTATTAGTTTATCAAGACACAAATGAAGATTAAGCCCAAACCATAGGATTGAAATTTAAAATGTTAAAAATAAGGACCAAAAGTGGACAAAAAATTTTGGTAGTACAATAATACGTGGATCGAAAGTGATCACTTGGTTCAATTTGTCCTTGAGATAAGACCAAGTCATTTTCAAGAAAGCTAGAACGATAATTAATGATAAGAAATACGATGACATTTGTATTTCATCATGCGTGGAAAAGATTTATATGTATGATATTTGGTTGCCAAGGTTTGAGCTTTGTTTCAATTTTGTGTCTAAGCTTTTCATTTTATGTCTAATAAGTCATTCAATTTTAGAAAATGTGAAATAGGATATATTTCCCTGTTAAAAACAAATTTGAAATTTTGATGATTTGGTAGACACTTTGAAATTGCAACTAGACACTTGATTGTAATTGCAATTACAACAACCACTATAAATTAGGGAGAGATTGTACCATTTATACACTGTGTCAGCACTGACATCAATATAGTGTCAAGTTTGATGGCTTATATGAGAGGAAAATTTTTCCAACCTCCCCATTGAATGGTTGCCACATATCCATTATTCTTTTAAACTAAATTTTGATGTGGGCTCTACCAATTTAAATGGCATCCATTCCTTAATATTCATTTTCTCTCTCCCTTGTTTCTCTATCTATCAAACGGTCGAGGAAAATTTTACTTGGTACGTTCTTGCTTGTACAAACCCACAAACGAACAATTCGTTCTCTGATTTTGCTGGAGAGATTGAAGCTTTTTTTTTTTTATTGTAGATTATTCGAAAAGAATTTGCAGAGAAATATTTACCCAATGAGTTTGGAATAATCAAACTTCAATCCTCAAATGGTAGAAAATTACCACTTTTGTACAAATGTAGTCGAAATCGAGGAAGTTTTGCATACATTTCAACTGGGTGGAAGCATTTTGTAGAGGAAATTTTTTTGAAAGAAAAGGATTATGGATTCTTCCAATTGATTAAGAAAGACAAATTTTTATTCACGAAATTACAAGATATCCCTCCCTCTCCTTCCCCTTCACTAGTTTCCAATCCATAAACAAAAAACTTTATAGTCCTAAACTACCTTCTGTTCGCCAATGGCAAAAGAGAAGAATGAGAAGTACCTTGAGAGAGAGAAACGAAGGAGAGAAAATGAAAATTAAGGAATCAATTACATTTAAATTTCTGAGCCCAAATCAAAATTAAGTTTAAAAGAATGGACGCATAGCAGTCATTCAATCGAAGAGGTATGCAGAATTTCCATAGTAGGTCTCGAAATTTTCCCCTTGATCGCTTTCAAAACAACACGTGGAATTTTAACATATAAATCTTTTCCACGCATGATGAAATACAAATGTAATTGTACCAACATTCAATCAAAGAGGTTTGCAAAATTTTCTCTTCGATCACTTTCAAAACAACAAGTGGAATCTTAACATGTGTCCATAACTTTTATTGCACATGGTTTGATATTTTGTTGTCAAATTTAATCAAATAACATTAAATAAAATTATTAATTAAGTATATTTAGTTAATAAATTACTGCATGATCTTATTATATATAATATATTTTTTAAATTAAAGTATAAAATAGACACAATTATAAGAAATTAGACTAAATTTGTAGTCTAATAAAAAAGCTGTATTGATACAAAAAGATTTTTTTTATTGTAGATATTTTAAAAACAATAGTAATTGTACCAACATTATTCAATAATTCATTGGATGCAACTTCCGAAAATAAATACTTTTTTGATTTAATATATCAGTAAATGACTTGGAGGTGTCTTGGGGGTTTGGAAGGTGAAATTTTTATTGACCTAATGGACGGGACAATCTTAAAAAAATCTTTGTATAACAAATATTCAAAACTATGATTGTGGATAAGAATGAGTGATAAATGACATGGCCAACAACACTACAATAGATGTGTTATCTTATTTCTTTATAAATGATCATGGCATAGATTGCATAAAAATGTAATTTAATGGGTAAAAAAGAAAGTACAATTCCAAGTTTAATTAGAAACGGAGATAAAATTCTTTAGATTTCATAAACGAAATGTACACCATACGTGTTTCGAGATATAAAAACATTTTGTAATATTTAATGTTCTAAAATTTATTAGTTTATCAAGACAAATGAAGATTAAGCCCAAAATATAGGATTGAAATTTAAAATGTTGAAAATAAGGAGCAAAAGTGGACAAAAAATTATGGTAGTACAATAATACGTGGATCAAAAGTGATCACTTGGTTCAATTTGTCCTTTAGATAAGACCAAGCCATTTTCAAGAAAGCTAGAACGATAATGTGATGATAAGAATACGAAGACATTTGTATTTCAACATGCGTGGAAATGATTTTTATGTATGATATTTGGTTCTCAAGGTTTCAGCTTTGTTTTCATTTTCTGTCTTCTAAGCCTCTAAGCTTTGCATTTTATGTCTAATAGTCATTCAATTTTAGAAAATGTGAAATAGGATATATTTCTCTGTTAAACACAAATTTGAAAACTCAATGACTTGGTAGACACTTTGTAATTGCAATTAGACACTTGATTGTAACAGCAATTACAACAACTATAAATTAGGGAGAGATTGTACCATTTGTACACTATGTCAGGACTGACATAATTATAGTGTCGAGTTCGACGGCTTATATGAGAGGAAAATTTTTCCTACCTCCCTATTGAATGGCTGCCACGTATCTATTATTCTTTTTAACTAAATTTTGATGTGGGCTCTACCAATTTAAATGGCATCCATTCCTTAATTTTCACTTTCTCTCTCCCTCGTTTCTCTCTCTATCAAACGTTGGAGGAATATTTTACAGGGTAAGCTCTTGCTTCTACAAACCCACAAACAAACACTTCCTTCTTTGATTTTGCAAGAAAGATTGAAGCTTTTTTTTTTTTTTTTTGTAGATTATTCCCAAAAAATTTGCAAAGAAATATTTACCTAATGAGTTTGGAATAATCAAACTTCAAACCTCAAATGGTGGAAATTTGCCACTTTTGTACAAATGGAGTCGAAATTGAGGAAGTTTTGCATACATTTCAACTAGGTGGAAGCGTTTTGTAGAGGAGAATCTTTTGAAAGAAAAGGATTATGGATTCTTCCAATTGATTAAGAAAGGAAAATTTTTATTCACGAAATTACAAGAGATCCCTCCCTCCCCTTCCCCTTCACTAGTTTCCATTCCATCAAAACGGGAAAATTTCTAATCCTACACTACCTCCGGTTCGCCCATGACAAAAGAGAAGAACGAGAAGTACCTTGAGAGAGAGAAACGAAGGAGAGAAAAGGAAAATTAAGGAATCAATTACATTTAAATTTGTGGGGCCCACATCAAAATTAAGTTTAAAAGAATGGACACCTAGCAGCCATTCAATTGAAGAGGTATGCAAATTTTCCATAGTAGGTCTAGAAAATTTTCCATCAATCGCTTTCAAAACAACAAGTGGAATTTTAACATGTGTCCATAACTTTTATTGCACATGGTTTGATATTTTTATGTCAAATTCAATCATATAACATTAAATAAAATTATTACTTAAGTATATTTTGTTTAATAAATTACTTCATGATCTTATTATATAATATATATTTTTTAAATTCAAGTATAAAATAGACACAATTAATAGAAATTAATAGACAAAATTTGTAGTCTAATAAAAAAGTTTAATTAATACGAAAAGATGTTTTTATTGTAGATATTTTAAAAATAATAATAATTGTACCAACATTTTTCAAGAATTCATTCGATGCAACTTCCGTAGATAAATTCTTTTATTTAATTTATCAATAAATGACATGGAGGTATCTTGGCGATTTGGAAGGTGGAATTTTTATTGAACTAATGGAAGGGACAACTTTAAAA
Organism: Trichosanthes truncata; assembly: GCA_033996785.1. Classification (NCBI taxonomy): domain Eukaryota; kingdom Viridiplantae; phylum Streptophyta; class Magnoliopsida; order Cucurbitales; family Cucurbitaceae; genus Trichosanthes; species Trichosanthes truncata. Next base: position 51,022,585 of record JAWPNB010000002.1, on the reverse strand, counting down.
AAAATCATTGTATAACAAATATTTCAAAACTATGATTGTGGATAAGAATGAGTGATAAAGGACATGACAAACAACACCATAATAGATGTGTTATCTTATTTCTTTATAAATGATCATGGCATAGGTATCATAAAAATATAATTTAATGGGTAAAAAAGAAAGCACAATTCCAAGTTTAATTAGAAACGTAGATAAAATTCTTCAGTTTTCAGAAACGAAATGTACACCGTATATGTTTGGAGATATAAAAACATTTTGTAATTTTTAATGTTCTAAAATTTAATAGTTTATAAAGACAAACGAAGATTAAGTCCAAACCATAGGATTGAAATTTAAAATGTTTAAAATAAAGAGCAAAAGTGGACAAAAAATTTTGGTAGTACAATAATACGTGGATCAAAGTGATCACTTGGTTCATTTGTCCTTGAGATAAGACCAAGTCGTTTTCAAGAAAGCTAGAACGATAATGTAATGATAAGAAATACGATGACATTTGTACTTCATCATGCGTGGAAAAGATTTGTATGTATGATATTTGGTTGCCAAGGTTTGAGCTTTGTTTCAATTCCGTGTCTTCTAAGCCTCTAAGCTTTTCATTTTATGTCTAATAAGTCATTTAATTTTAGAAAATGTAAAATATGATATATGCCCCTGTCAAACATAAATTTGAAATCTCGATGATTTAGTAGACACTTGGAAATTGCAATTAGACACTTGAATGTAACTGCAATTACAACATCCACTATAAATTAGGGAGAGATTGTACCATTTGTACACTATGTCAGGACTAACATCAATATAGTGTTGAGTTCGATGGCTTATATGAGAGGAAAGTTTTTCCTATCTCCCCATTGAATGGTTGCCACTTATCCATCAGTTTTTTAAACTAAATTTTGATGTGGGCTCTACCAATTTAAATGGCATCCATTCCTTAATTTTCATTTTCTCTCTCCCCCGTTTCTCTCTCTATCAAACGGTGGAGGGAGATTTTACATGACAGGCTCTTGCTTGTACGGACCGACAAATTAACACTTCCTTCTCTGATTTTGCTAGAAAGATTGAAGCTTTTTTTTTTTTATTGTAGATTATTTCCAAAGAATTTGCAGAGAAATATTTACCTAATGAGTTAGGAATAATCAAACTTCAAACCTCAAATAGTAAAAATTGGCCACTTTTGTACAAATGGAGTTGAAATTGAGGAAGTTTTGCATACATTTCAATTGGGTGGAAGCGTTTTGTAGAGGAGAATCTTTCGAAAGAAAAGGATTATGGATTCTTCCAATTGATTAAGAAAGGAAAAATTTTATTCACGAAATTACAAGAGATTCCTCCCTCCCCTTCCACTTCACTAGTTTCCATTCCACCAAAACGGGAAAATTTCTAGTCCTAAACTACCTTCGGTTCACCCATGGCAAAAGAGAAGAACGAGAAGTACCTTGAGAGAAAGGAACGAAGAAGAGAAAAGAAAATTAAGGAATCAATTACATTTAAATTTGTAGGGCCCACGTCAAAATTAAGTTTAAAAGAATGGACAAATAGCAACCATTCAATCAAAGAGGTTTGCAAAATTCTCTCTTCGATCGCTTTCAAAACAACAAGTGGAATCTTAACATGTGTCCATAACTTTTATTGCACATGGTTTGGTATTTTTATGTCAAATTTAATCATATAACATTAAATAAAATTATTACTTAAGTATATTTTGTTTAATAAATTACTTCATGATCTTATTATATAAAATATATTTTTTAAATTAAAGTATAAAATAGACACAATTATAAGAAATTAATAGACTAAATTTGTATTCTAATAAAAAAGCTGTATTGATACAAAAAGATTTTTTTTTATTGTAGATATTTTAAAAATAATAGTAATTGTACCAACATTATTCAAGAATTCATGGGATTCAACTTCCGAAAATAAATACATTTTTGATTTAATATATCAGTAAATGACGTGGAGGTGTCTTGGGGGTTTGGAAGGTGAAATTTTTATTGACCTAATGGACGGGACAATCTTAAAAAAACCTTTGTATAACAAATATTCAAAACTATGATTGTGGATAAGAATGAGTGATAAATGACATGACCAACAATACTACAATAGATGTGTTATCTTATTTCTTTATAAATGATCATGGCATAGATTGCATAAAAATGTAATTTAATGGGTAAAAAAGAAAGTACAATTCCAAGTTTAATTAGAAACGGAGATAAAATTCTTTAGATTTCATAAACGAAATGTACACCATACGTGTTTCTAGATATAAAAACATTTTGTAATATTTAATGTTCTAAAATTTATTAGTTTATCAAGACAAATGAAGATTAAGCCCAAAATATAGGATTGAAATTTAAAATGTTGAAAATAAGGAGCAAAAGTGGACAAAAAATTATGGTAGTACAATAATACGTGGATCAAAAGTGATCACTTGGTTCAATTTGTCCTTTAGATAAGACCAAGCCATTTTCAAGAAAGCTAGAACGATAATGTGATGATAAGAAATACAAAGACATTTGTATTTCAACATGCGTGGAAATGATTTTTATGTATGATATTTGGTTCTCAAGGTTTTAGCTTTGTTTCCATTTTTTGTCTTCTAAGCCTCTACGATTTTCATTTTATGTCTAATAAATTATTTAATTTTAGAAAATGTAAAATAGGATATATGCTCCTGTTAAACATAAATTTGAAATCTCAATGATTTAGTAGACACTTTGAAATTGCAATTAAACACTTGAATGTAACTGCAATTACAACATCCACTATAAATTAGGGATAGATTATACCATTTGTACACTATGTCAGGACTAACATCAATATAGTGCTGAGTTCGATGGCTTATATGAGGGGAAAGTTTTTCCTATCTCCCCATTGAATGGTAGCCACGTATCCATCAATCTTTTAAACTAAATTTTGATGTGGGCTCTACCAATTTAAATGGCATCCATTCCTTAATTTTCACATTCTCTCTCCCTCGTTTCTCTCTCTATCAAACGGTGGAGGGAGATTTTACATGGTAGGCTCTTGCTTGTACAAACCCACAAATTAACACTTCCTTCTCTAATTTTGCTGGAAAAATTGAAGCTTGTTTTTAATTATTGTAGATTATTTCCAAAGAATTTGCAGGGAAATATTTACCAATGAGTTAGGAATAATCAAACTTCAAACCGCAAATGGTAGAAATCTGCCAGTTTTGTACAAATGGAGTTGAAATCGAGGAAGTTTTTCATACATTTTAACTGGGTGGAAGTGTTTTGTAGATGAAAATCTTTCGAAATTAGATAAGGATTGTGGATTCTTCCAATTGATTAAGAAAGGAAAATTTTTATTCACGAAATTACAAGATATCCCTCCCTCTCCTTCCCCTTCACTAGTTTCCATTCCATCAAAATGGGAAAATTTCTAGTCCTAAACTACCTCTGGTTTGCCCATGGCAAAAGAGAAGGATTAGTACCTTGAGAGACAGAAACGGAGAGAAGAAAAATTAAAGAATCAATTACATTTAAATTTGTGAGGCCTACATCATAATTAAGTTAAAAGAATGGATGCTTAGCAGCCATTCAATTGAAGATGTATGCAAAATTTCCATAGTAGGTCTACAAATTTTCCCCTCGATCGCTTTCAAAACAACAAGTGGAATTTTAACACCACTACTACAAAACAAGGAAATAATGACGTTCAGAAAAAAAGGCGCCTGGAAAACGATGACGGACAAAATGAAAACGCGCGAAAATTAAAAAAAAAAAATTAAACACCTATAATGTCGGGCATTGCCCGACATCATAGGTGTTTTTTTGTAAATTTTTTTTTTATCTTTCTTTTCTCTATTCGCACAACAACAAGCCTCACTTTCTCTATTCGCACGATAGCAATACTCTCTCTCCCCAACCTTTATCTCTTCTCTCACTTTCACTCTCACTCTCACACTCAACACTGTGTCTCTAGGTCTCTGTTCGCCGTTCATCTGCCCTTCGTTGCTTTGCTCGTGGTCGTGAGTTTTCATCTGGATCTACACCGAGGTTGCTTCGCCATTCGTCTCGAGTTCTCCGCCGTAGTGGGTTTTCGTCTCTTCGTCGGTTCTTCGGGTCGATCTTCACCAGAGGTTCGCTTGGGTAAGAGATATGTGTGTGGTGTGGGTAAGAGATCTGTGTAGCTGCTGTTCGTTGAGGGTTTTCATTTTGTCTCATAGGTAGAAGATCTGGTCAACGCACGTTCATCGTACGTGGGTCTTCTTTTTGTTCGTGGGTAGCAGATCTTGACAACGCCATTCTTCGTGGCTCTTCTAGCGTCGTTCGCTGTGTATAGCTTCTGTTCCTGAGTAGCCTCTTTCATCGTGGCAACGCTGTTCGTTGTGGGTAGAAAATATGTGTAGCCACCGTCGTATTTTTGTGTTGTTTATGCCGCCACACTTTGCCGTCATAGATCTGACCATATCTCCCTAGATCTGAGCCGGATCTTGTGAAATATAGTTTATTGTTTAAAACTATGCATTTTCTCCTTTTAATGATGGGTGTAGGAATTTGGATTGGATATCTCTTGGCCCTGTGAAAAAGTTCGAATGATGTTCGTGGGTTTCTTCCTGCTGTCTAATACTATTATAAAGGACAAAGGTTTCATCAAATCAAGGGCTATTGGAGCAGAGCAGGTTTGGTTTGATCATCCTTCATTTTTTATTGCTATGAACAAAAAACTGAAAGGGTGAACCTCAAATAAGAAAAGATTGGACATTGTAAAACATGTTTTATATACTTGATTTTTATTTGAAGAAATCTTATCAGGTGATGTGTTCTTTTTTATTGTGTTTGTTTCTATATATTCATCATCTTAAGGCTTTTTCGTCTTTTCACATCTAGAGAGGAGGAAGAGGAGATTTGGGGTTGGAAGTGAGATTTGATTTTGGTATTTGTTTCTGGGAAAAAGTTGTTCTTCTTCTTCTTTAGAAATTCTAGCTTCTCTGCTTTTTGTGGAGCACTGTAGTACATTTTCTACTTGGCAACTAAGGTGAGTATAACTAAAGTCATTGTTGTTTTATTGTTTTTTTCCTTTGGTTTCTTTCTTTGTTTGGTATTTTTCATGGGATTAGTTTATATTTGTATGTGTTTGTCCCATCTGCTGTAAATTAATGTGATGAGGGGTCTCACTTTCCTATTGAGATACAGTGTGAATTGCTGCAGAATGATCCTTTCTCCAAATCTTAGGGAAGCCTGCGAGAAACTTTTTCTTAAGCAATTGTGTTAATGTTGATGTGAAGCTTACTCAGCACCTGATTCATCTGCTTGATACCATTCTCATCTTGTCTTTGTATTATTATTACTCTCCAAATTATATTATATACTTTCCTAATCAATCAGACCAGAAAAATTCAGAGATTAAGGTGATGGTTTTTTGCTTTTGCTATCACTTAGCATTGGGACCTTCCATGGCGACAAAACCCTTTGTCACTAGGGCCCATCAACCCATCGTGCTCGATCTCAACACCGACCGATAAATTTTTCATCGTTAGTCGTCGTCTTTTTCTTCCTCTTATAGACATTGCGATCTGGTTTTTGTTGTTAATCCTCGCGGTTCATTTCTCATCCCATAATTTTTCAGTTTTGTTGTTGGAAAGAGAAAATTTGTTGAGAAATGGGAATTTTAAGATGTGGGTTTTTTGTATTTTGTGGAAATTGAAGATTGTAATGCCTTGAGTTTATTGAAAGTTTTCTTGAGATTTTTTTTCTTTTTTGTGCTTTTGAAGCTATCATGTTGTTGGGTGATTTCTAGTTATGGATTTACTCATGTTATAGTCGTTATGCAGGTGCCAATGGCAAGACGGTGAAAGAATAGAAGAAGATTGTTCCATATCTATGCACTCGCCTTGGTGAACATTATACTGTGAGATGTTTTTTCTCTTGGTCTCTGTAGGGAGCTTCATTATCTCTATTGAAGCTAATCTAGCTTATTGAATTTGTAAGGAGCGCATAGGAATCAATGATTTGCCAAAGAAATCCATAGACTTTGGGGGATGTTTGGAAGCTGTTTTCAAAACTAGTTATCTGTTTTTATGAAAATGGAAGTTCAGTTGGACATGTTTAGAAATTGGATATTTGTTTTTCAAGTGCTGTTTTTCATATTTTCTATCTATTGGTTGGCCTGTTTCTTAGAGTAATTGAATTTGTTCTCCCTTCAAACATCATGAAGAGCGAGCCCTGACATTGGTTTAAAAGAGAGTATTGCAAAATTTGTAAGGGAATCACAAATATGTGCTTGCTTGGACTTAGATTGAGAAATCTAGTTTTAGTACATATCAAGTATTTCTTTCTTTACATACAACTAAAACAAAGATTGTCCAACAACTCACCATTTTGATTGAATAATATGAACCTAATCAAATAATATGATTTTGATATTGTTGTATTATTATTGGTTTCCTATCTGCTGGTCACTTGGGTCATATTTCAATCAATATGTTGAACTCAACTAATCCTTCCAATGGGAATCTAGAGGTAGAATTTATTTCTGTGGGAGTTTATTTGATTTCAGTATTTCCTTCTTTGTCTCATTGATTTGTGTGATACTTGCCCTTTGTTTTCGTTGCAGGTAGTTCTTCATGATTCAAGTGGTACAACTTTATTATGAATTTATATAAAATATACAATGGAACATATTTGACAGTGAAGAACGTATCATCAAGAAGGTTTGCCATCTCTTGAAGCATTATGATGTGTTTAGATTTTCCATTTTGTGTTTCAATTTTCATTCTCTCCAACATCTGTATTATGGAAGACTTGAGTTAAAAGTGAAGGAAACAATAACTGAATTGGAATTATCTAGAGACTTTGTTGTGTTCACTTATATCAAGTTTTGCTTGAGAAAAACTTTCATTCAAACTTATTGGAGATGTTTTATTCACCTAGCAGGGAAGCCATAAGAAAAGTAATATTAGTAAACTTTCTGGCATTCTGATGTATCCTCCATCAAAATAGAAAGCTTTTATGGTTATCATCTTTTCCTTGTTAAACTCTTTGTTTGCTTTGATGTACTTAGTTCGAAAATTTTGATCAACATCAATGACTCATCCATGGTTGAATAAATGACTGAGCATGATTTCAGATTTCGAATTTCAGCTCCCTTTATTTGAAATACATTACTTGGCAGGCAATGGTGTTCGTTTTTCAATCAAAACTTCTTAGTGCTGCTTCTGGACATGTTTGTCTGCAACTATCATCAATTTATCGTTTTGTTTTCAAGCAGCATCCATTCGATTGAAGTGGAAGAAGTTTCAAATAGTGGTAGCGTTTATGTTCAACCTAATCATGGAAAATACTTGGGGTTTCTTCCAAGGAAATTCCATTTTTACCAGCTTATGTTAAAATCCATAAGTTCATTAGGGAGATTATTATCATGATTCATGAAAAATGCTGAAGTTAGAGACTTGAATTACATTTAAGGTGAGGTTTTCTCTTGTTATTATTTTTTTGTTTTATAGAAAGTGTTTTGTTGGTTGTAGGCTTGTAGCAAAAAATGAATTTTTGTCATGTATTTTTTTCAGCTCTAGCAGAGACTAGTACCATACCAAGCAAGTTATCACCAAACTATAGATATGTTGGCTCGGGAGATCAAGAGAAAACTTATTTTTTTCATGAGAGGTAAGACATGATATAAGATTTTGGATCTCTTCGAACTCCATTTAATTTTTAATTTTCTTGTTGTGTTCACCTTTGAATATAACTGATTACTTTTTTTTTTATCTTTCCTCCCTTTGTGTCTCTATGTAGATCTCAGGTACAACCCTAGTGTGGGATGAAATCATCAACCATGTACAATCATTGCAGCGTCAAGTAGAGGTCAGAATCTAAGTACTTAAAATTTTTTTGCATTGAGACAAAATGATTTAAGCTTCTGTGAATTTGGTTGGGTAGAAATGAGAAATGAGATAGAAAATTTTTTCTGGATAAATAAACTACTCATTCTGGAATTGTACTTATAAGTAGTAACTCGGTGGAAAGAAATGTTGAACAATTTTTAACGAGAATAAAGTTGTACAAGAATTATAGAGTTCTCTTTAAATTTCCAATGTCGAAGGGAGCAAGGAAGTTTATTCAAGCTTCAAAAGAATTATAGAGCTCAATGAAAGGGAGCAAGGGAGAAAGGAAGTTTATTCTTGTTGGAATTTGATTACAAGACTTGCTTTCTTATTTTCAGGGGGGGGTTAGATTACTCCATTTGTTGGTATGTTTTGTATGCATATTGTATCCTTGTTGGTTCTTGAAATTTGGTCAGAATTTGGTTAAGGATGACTTGAAGTAAGTTGCAGATGAAGGATGAAATTGTCATAGGAGATAACTTGCAATTTTTACTAAATATTTTTCTATCTTATCTTCTAGAGTACCTATGAAATTTGGAGGGTTGGTTTTACTTTGTTTGATATAACGCCCCAGGCCCAGGATTCGGACCAGGATTTGGAATCCGGATTCAGCACCTAACGGCCCCGACATTCCCCTGCATCCCCCGCGGCCTGACCACGCTACCTACTTGTCTTGAGTTGCTTGCGAGAGTGTAGACTGTCCCTACAAACCAACACGGGTCCTTTCAGCATGTTTTGTCCTCACTCACATGCTTCCTAGAAAAATTCCCAGGAGGTCACCCAACATAGGATTGCTCCGAGCCAAGCACGCTTAACTTTGGAATTCCTATGATTGAGCCACCGAAAAGGAAGGTGCACCTTGTTGGTATAGATAGTAACTATCAATTCTTTTAAACCTTTCTTAACCATGCCTTGCATAGCCTCAGGATCCCTCTCATTCGGATGTGGTCTCGGTTCATTCATGTACCCCTCCTAACCTCGGGCGTTACATTTGATGTGTTTCTTATTGTTTGTTTTTATACTTAGATGGGAGTTTGTGTTAATTAGCTATGCTTTCAGTTAAAATTGTAGAGTTTGTAGGATCCTAAAAATAATATCAACTAAGCTTATTTTTTAATGTTTATGTAAGTTTTGTGTTGCAATTTGTTCAATTTTCTAATATGTTGTGGAACTTGTTACACATATGGAGTATTAGGTGAGAAGTTGGCGTGATCAAACTACTCGAAGGGGGAGATTTTGAATAGATATATAAAGGGCTTACGAAGCCTTGGATGGATATCAACTCAAGTCGAATTTTCTCATTCGATTCATCGAGTTTGTCATTTGAACCGGCTTCAAACTTCAGTTTATTATGACTAATTTCGCATTTATTATTCTTAATGTTGTTGTCGGGTTCTCATGTTTAATATATATAAAAACAATCAAAGATGAAGTGTATTTATATATATTACATTTTATTAATTAAAGTTATATTTATTGAGTTGATTGTTATGTAAAAATATTATTGAGATTTTATTTCGGGCATAGGTTGAGAAAGAAAAATATTGTTGGACAGCCAACAAATTTTTTTTTTACTAAATTATTAAGAAAAAGATGACGGATATTGCATGTCATTAAAAAATTCAAAATAGACATTTAATGACAGCCATTGACTTTTAATGACATACATTGACTGACATTAAAAGTTGACCGTCATTATAGGTTACAATGACGGACAACTTTTAATGACGGGCAATGCCCGTCATTAAAAAGCATCCGTCATTGTAGCCTACGATGACACTCGAAAAGATGACGGACACATATCCGTCATTGTTTCCCTTTAATGACGGGCAATGCCCGTCATTAAAACCCAATTTTGTACTAGTGCACGTGTCCATAACTGTTTTTGCACATGGTGTGATATGTTTATGCCAAATTTAATCATATAACAATAAATAAAATTATTAATTCAGTATATTTTGTTTAATAAATTACTTCATGATTTTATTATATATTATATATCTTTTAAATTAAAGTATAAAATAGACACAATTATTAGAAATTAATAGACTAAATTTGTAGTCTAATAAAAAAGTTTAAATAATACAAAAAGATATTTTTTACTGTAGATATTTTTAAAATAATAGTAATTGTACCAACATTATTCACGAATTCATTTAATGCAACTTCCGCAAATAAATTCTTTAATTAATTTATCAATAATTGACGTGGGTGTATCTTTTGTGTTTGGAAGGTGAAATTTTTATTGACATAATGGAAGGGACAACCTTAAAAAAAATCTTTGTATAACAAATATTCAAAACTATGATTGTGGATAAGAATGAGTGATAAATGACATGACAAACAACACCATAATAGATGTGTTATCTTATTTCTTTATAAATGATCATGGCATAGGTTGAATAAAAATATAATTTAATGTGCAAAAAAGAAAGTACAATTTCAAGTTTAATTAGAAACGTAGATAAAATTCTTCAGTTTTCATAAATGAAATGTACACCATACATGTTTGGAGATATAAAAACATATTGTAATTTTTAATGTTCTAAAATTTAATAGTTTATCAAGACAAATGAAGATTAAGTCCAAACCATAGGATTGAAATTTAAAATGTTTAAAATAAGGAGCAAAAGTGGACAAAAAATTTTGGTAGTACAATAATACGTGGATCAAAAGTGATCACTTGGTTCAATTTGTCCTTGAGATAAGACCAAGTCATTTTCAAGAAAGCTAGAACGATAATGTAATGATAAGAAATACGATGACATTTGTATTTCATCATGCGTGGAAAATATTTATATGTATGATATTTGGTTGCCAAGGTTTGAGCATTATTTCAATTTTGTGTTTTCTAAGCCTCTAAGCTTTTTATTTTATGTCTAATAAGTCATTTAATTTTATAAAATGTAAAATAGGATATATGCCCCTGTTAAACATAAATTTGAAATCTCGATGATTTAGTACACACTTTGAAATTGCAATTAGACACTTCAATGTAACTGCAATTACAACATCCACTATAAATTAGGGAGAGATTGTACCATTTGTACACTACGTCAGGACTAACATCAATATAGTGTCGAGTTCGATGGCTTATATGAGAGGAAAGTTTTTCCTATCTCCCCATTGAATGGTTGCCACGTATGCACCATTCTTTTAAACTAAAATTTGATGTGGGCTCTACCAATTTAAATGGCATCCATTCCTTAATTTTCATTTTCTCTCTCCCCCGTTTCTCTCTTTATCAAACGGTGGAGGGAGATTTTACATGGTATGCTCTTGCTTGTACAAACCCATAAATTAACACTTCCTTCTTTGATTTTGCTGGAAAGATTGAAGCTTTTTTTTTTATTGTAGATTATTTCCAAATAATTTGCAGAGAAATATTTACCCAATGAGTTAGGAATAATCAAACTTCAAACCACAGATGGTAGAAATCGGCCAATTTTGTACAAATGGAGTTGAAATCGAGAAAGTTTTGCATACATTTCAACTGAGTGGAAGCGTTTTGTAGAGGAAAATCTTTCGAAAGATAAGGATTATGGATTCTTCCAATTGATTAAGAAAGGCAAATTCTTATTCACGACTCCCTTTCCTTCCCCTTCACTAGTTTTCATTCCATCAAAATGAGAAAATTTCTAGTCCTAAACTATCTCTGGTTCGCCATAGCAAAAAAGAAGGAGAAGTACCTTGAGAGACAGAAACGAAGGAGAGAAAAGGAAAATTAAAGAATCAATTACATTTAAATTTGTGGGGCCTGCATCATAATTAAGTTAAAAAAATGGATGCGTAGCAGCCATTCAATGGAAGATGTATGCAAAATTTCCATAGTAGGTCTACAAATTTTCCCCTCAATCGCTTTCACAACAACAAGTGGAATTTTAACATTTTTCCATAACTGTTTTTGCACATGGTTTGATATTTTTATGTCAAATTTAATCATATAACATTAACTAAAATTATTAATTAAGTAAATTTTTTTTAATTAATTACTTCATGATTTTATTATATATTATATATTTTTTAAATTAAAGTATAAAATAGAATCAATTATTAGAAATTAATAGACTAAATTTGTAGTCTAATAAAAAAGTTTAAATAATATAAAAAGATTTTTTTTACTGTAGATATTTTTAAAATAATAGTAATTGTACCAACATTATTCAAGAATTCATTTAATGCAACTTCCGCAAATAAATTCTTTTATTTAATGACGTGGATGTATCTTGGGTGTTTGGAAGGTGAAATTTTTATTGACATAATGGAAGGGACAACCTTAAAAAAATCTTTGTATAACAAATATTCAAAACTATGATTGTGGATAAGAATGAGTGATAAATGACATGACAAACAACACCATAATAGATGTGTTATCTTATTTCTTTATAAATGATCCAGGCATAGGTTGCATAAAAATATAATTTAATGGGTAAAAAAGAAAGTACAATTCCAAGTTTAATTAGAAACGTAGATAAAATTCTTCAGTTTTCATAAACGAAATGTACACCGTACGTGTTTGGAGATTTAAAATTTTTTTATAATTTTTAATGTTCTAAAATTTATTAGTTTATCAAGACAAATGAAGATTAAGCCAAAACCATAGGATTGAAATTTAAAATGTTTAAAATAAGGAGCAAAAGTGGACAAAAAATTTTGGTAGTACAATAATATATGGATCAAAAGTGATCACTTGGTTCAATTTGGCCTTGAGATAAGACCAAGTCATTTTCAAGAAAGCTAGAACGATAATATAATGATAAGAAATACGATGTCATTTGTATTTCATCATGCGTGGAAAAGATTTATGTGTATGATATTTGGTTGCCAAGGTTGAGCTTTGTTTAAATTTCGTGTCTTCTAAGCATCTAAGCTTTTCATTTTATGTCTAATAAGTCATTTAATTTTAGAAAATGTAAAATAGGATATATGCCCCTATTAAACATAAATTTGAAATCTTGATGATTTAGTAGACACTTTGAAATTGCAATTAGACACTTGAATGTAACTGCAATTACAACATCCACTATAAATTAGGTAGAGATTGTACCATTTGTACACTATGTCAGGACTAACATCAATATAGTGCCGAGTTCTATGGCTTATATGAGAGGAAAGTTTTTCCTACCTCCCCATTGAATGGTTGCCACGTATCCATTATTTTTTTAAACTAAATTTTGATGTGGGCTCTACCAATTTAAATTGCATCAATTCCTTAATTTTCATTTTCTCTCTCCCTCGTTTCTCTCTCTATCAACAGTGGAGGAGGATTTTACATGGTAAGCTTTTGCTTGTTCAAACCTGCAAATGAACACTTCCTTCTTTGATTTTGCTGGTAAGATTGAAGCTTTTTTTATTGTAGATTATTCCCAAAGAATTTGCAGAGAAATATTTACCTAATAAGTTTGGAATAATCAAACTTCAAACCTCAAATGGTAGAAATTGGCCACTTTTGTACAAATGGAGTCGAAATCGAGGAAGTTTGCATACATTTCAACTGGGTGGAAGCATTTTGTAGAGGAAAATCTTTCGAAAGAAAAGGATTATGGATTCTTCCAATTGATTAAGAAAGGCAAATTGTTATTCACGAAATTACAAGAGATCCCTCCCTCTCCTTCCCCTTCACTAGTTTCCATTCCATCAAAACGGGAAAATTTCTAGTCCTAAAATACCTCTGGTTCGCCCATGGCAAAAGAGAAGAACGAGAAGTACCATGAGAGAGAGAAATAAAGGAGAGAAAAGGAAAATGAAGGAATCACTTACATTTAAATTTGTGGGGCCTACATCAAAATGAAGTTTAAAAGAATGGATGCGTAGCAGCCATTTAATCGAAGAGGTATGCAAAATTTCCATAGTAGGTCTAGAAATTTTCCCCTCAATCGCTTTGAAAACAACAAGTGGAATTTTAACCTGTGTCCATAACTTTTATTGCACATGGTTTGACATTTTTATGTCAAATTTAATCATATAAAAAAGTTAAATTTATACAAAAAGATTTTTTTTATTGTAGATATTTTTAAAATAATTATAATTGTACCAACATTATTCAAGAATTTATTCGATGAAACCTCCCCAAATAATTTTTTTAATTTAATTAATCAATAAATGACGTGGAGGTGTCTTGGGGGTATAAAAGATGAATTTTTTTTTTACCTAATCAGTGGCGAATCTATAACTTTATTTAAATGGGGTTTGATATATTTTGAATTTCGTTTGTTCACTACTATAAATGTGGGATTTCATGACTCTCAAAAATTGTCGTAACCACATTCCGTTATTCTTTTTTTCAATCATTGAATCAACCATCAAAGAAAGAGTATCAATGACACCTCAAAAAAAATTTCATTATTTTGTGTTTTATTATTGTTTTTTGCAGTCAACAATAAACAATTACTTGCATTCATAAACTGTTACTGTCAAATTTTCTATGACAATTCATCATTGTCAATAAATAACTCAAGAATTTGACTTTTCTTTCAAGATATAGATATTAACGACAGTAAATAACCATCAAAAAAATGTTTATATTGACATTGCGCCATCGTCACAGAAACGTTAATAATGTCACCTTTGTAGTATCAAGAATACCTTAATCAGGACACCTTTTTTACATCACATGTCTTCCTTGGTTGACTATATATCTTATTGTCAAAAAAAAAGTCATACGATGACACCTATCTATCGTCACAGAAGTTTGGTTGATGTCAGTATTACATTGTCAAATAAATACATCTCATGATAGTTTTGTTAAATGTCAAAGAAATGCTTATAATGATGGAAATTATTAGTTTGATACCTTATAGCATGCAAAATAGTGCTATCTCGTGGCTTAGTTTTATGCTAGTTTTGCTATGATTTTGTGTGCTTTCATGTATTTTTATGTTTATTTCTCAGAAATCGAGCATTTGGAGCAAAATTGGAGAATTGTAAGATAATTGGACAAATTTGAGCAACTTAGGGCTATATTTGAGGATTCAAGTGTTGAAAAGAAAGGACAAGGTAATTCGACCCCAGAGTATAGCGTTGCAACGCCATTTGAGAAGCATGTCAACCTTGAAAACTCAAAGGCATAGTGTTGCAACATTGCTTATAGCGTTGCAACGCCGGTCGAAGAAGATTTTTTCCTTCTTTGCAAAAGTTTAAGGATAGCGTTGCAACGCTTTCTCGACTCTATTTAAGGAACTTTTTCATTCGAGCAAAGAGAGCAGTTTTGAGAGCCTAAAACCCTAATTTCAATAAGGAGCATTGTCTTGGGACCTAGAGAGCACTTTGGTGAGCTAAGGAGGAGACTCAATGTAACACCCTCTTATGTCTTTAAGAATTCAGAAAAAAAAAAAAAAAAGTGTAATGAAGATGTAACATGAAAAAGTGAAGTTCAAATGCACTTATTGATTGAATTTCGAGGACAAAATTCTAAAAGGGTGGTAAGATTTTGTCAGATCCAATTTTGGATTTCTAGTATTTATATGGCATAATGGTTATTTGATTTTCAAATGTCTTGAAAGAGGAGAAGTTTGGAATAAATTAGAAGTAAAAGGAAATTGAAGTTTATTGGGTAAATTTTTGTTAAAAGAAAAGGAAAGAGAAAAGTGAAAATATGTATGGTTTTGGTGTATTTTTTAAATAATAGTAATAATAATAAATAAAAGAAATAATGTGTGGCTTCAAAGAAGCCACATGTATGCTTATTTGATAGATTGCAAGCCACATACATTATTTTGGTTTTAAAAAAAAAAGAAAAAAAAAGAAAAAAAGAAGGGTTCACGAAATACAGAGAAGGAGAGGAGGAAAAGAAAGAAAAAGAGAAAGAGAAAGAGAAGGAGAGTTACATAAGAAGAGAAAGTTTATTAGGCAAGATTTCAAGCCGGATTGGACAGAAATTGGAAATTAATTTAATTGATTAATAGGAAGTTTATGTTTATTTCTCTTGGAAATAATTCATAATCTATGGTATGGTTATTGGAAATTTCAGATTGGACAGAAATTGGACTAGCATATGATCTGAAGAGCTGACGTTGATATTTCTGTGAGTGGTTATTTTATAAAGTATTTCAATTATTTTAGTAATTGATGATATTTTTTGTGAGATTTGAAATCAATTGCAATTAATGTTAATGCAAATGATTTAGTTATTTGAAAATTTGGAGGAAATTACTTGTATTTCACAAATTGATTATTATTGAGATTAATGATTTACTAATTTGATGAGAAAGTGACATATGATCACTAAATTGAATTCATGATTTAACATATTTGAATTTGAAGAGTTTTAATGTTTATTGAGAAATGTATGAGATTTTTGAGATGTGGTCTCAGAGAAAATAAGACTTTGAAAATGTTTTGTATTATTTGAGAGATTTGATGATTATTCGCAAAAGTATAAATGTTTAATGTTATTTCAGAAATCTCTCAAGTTTATGAAAAGTTGTTTAGAGCAAGATAACGTGATTTTAAGAAAGAGTTTGAGAATTAAGAATTTTATGTTAAAAGTGGATTTTTAAACCACTAGATTTTTGTACCCATGGTGATTACCCATATGCTATGAGAATGTGTTTCCATAGTATGCAGTGTGCTCAGGTCGCAGGGGATGCAGGGGAATGTCAGGGCTATTAGGTGCCGAATCCTGGTCCAAATCCTGATCCTGAAGCATTACAGATGATAGAGTTTGCTCTACGTGCACGTTTGATAGATATATGCTTTGCTATGTATTTGGAGATTACTCGATACATAGTATGACAGAGATTGCTCTGTTGTGCGTATTGAGATTACTCTACGCCAGTATGACAGAGATTTGGGTACAGATTTAGTGATGAATTTTACTAGTTATGTTTATGCTTTCCAGAGCTGTAATAACGAATTTTCCTATTTATTTTTTTACTAACATGTGCTTATGTTTTAAGAGTTTATTGTTTCAAGAGCAGAAATCTTAGTTGCGCCATTCATGTTTTCAAGAGTTATTTGTTACACATTTTTAACGTGTTAAAATGATCTCAAGCATAAACTACATTGTTTGCACGTACAGAGATTTGATTTATGTTTATTATGAAAAGTGTTTTATTAAACATTATTTTTTTATGGAAGCGCCACTCACTGGGCTTTTTAGTTCATTCTTTTGTTTTTAATTTTTCCACCAGGTTGCTCTTGAGTTTCAACCAGAGTTAGCTAATCAGAGTCTGCCACCAGTCTTGTCAAGTCATTGCATATCATTTATTGTAAGTAAAGAGAGAAATTCCAACGCGTTGTTTATGAGATATCCATAGTTAAAGATAGATAATAAGTAAAGAGATAAAGACTTGGCAATAGATTCCATTGCACATTTGGGGTCTACTACCATCACAGCTTATCTTAGATTTGGTAGAGTTAATCTGGGGTGGGATGTGACACTCAAGGCTCGAGATCGCAGGACATCACGACGGGAACGAGTGTGACAAGCATCGTCCAGTTTTTCTTTTTTCCTTTTACTTTGTTTCCTTCAATTTTAGGATTCTTTTGAGCTAAACCTCTTGTATTAATTTGAGTATTTCAAACTCTTGGATGGTTGTGATTGTAGAACTTGCATTTGATTTCGAGTTGTTATATATTGTAACGTTATTTATGCATCCTTGTGTTTATGCTCGTAACTTTTGGCCAAAGTTAGTTTTTAGAATTTGACTTTTAGCTTGAAAGAGTAGAACTTGAATTGAGATGTAGTTGCATAACTAATAACAAAGTATTGCATGAGAATGAATATTTTGTTATTAGATGTTGTTATAGAAACCTGTTAATGCCATGCATGAGTAGTAAAAATAGACTGAAAGGGTGATTTATTACTTATCGATGAGATCAATTGAGCTTGAAAAGGCCAATTAGATAGATTAGAAATTCTTGACTTATAGTGTTGCATGTTATAACTTTTCTTAGTCAAATTAAGTTTGTGTTTCATGTTAATTCAATCTCCAATGTCTCTCTAAATGGACTCCAACCTTGTAAATATTTAGCTTAGTTTTATATTCTTGTTTCAATCTAAGTTTAGGTTCTCTAAATAAAATTAGGTGTGAATAACTATGGTCCTTAATTAAATCTATGAACTCCAATCCCTATCACTAGTACAAATTTGGATTTTAATGACGGGCATTGCCCGTCATTAAAGGAAAACGATGACGGACATGTGTCCGTCATCTATTCGAGTATCATCGTAGGCTACAATGACGGATGCTTTTTAATGACGGGTAATGCCCGTCATTGAAAAGTGTTCGTCATCGTAGCCTACAATGACGGTCAACTTTTAATGTCGGTTAATGTATGACATTAAAAGTCAATGTCTGTCATTAAATGTTTGTTTTGAATGTTTTAATGACAAACAATGCCCGTCATTATTTCGTCAATAATTTAATAAAAAAAAATTATTGGTTGCACACATAGCTAACCAAAATATTTATCTTTCTCAACTTATGCACAAAATAAAATATCAATAATATTATTATTTTTACAAAATAATTAACTCAATAAAAAATCTTAATTAATAAAATATACAATATGTAATACAATAAGGAAATTAACAAATTGTTTAACTAATAACATATCAATTAATTTAAACAAAAGCACTTGCATAATGTATACAAAATTAAAAAATTCATAAGTCTACACATCTTTGAATAAATTCTGCCCATTCTATTTGAACCTCTCCAATTTCTTCTTGTTGATATATGCATTTCTCGTATATACTTTTGTACATAGTACTTGCATCCTACAAAATCCAAAAATCATTGCTTTAAAAGCACCCATAGACAAAAAAAGACCTCTCAACAGCTGAAATGCAGTAAACAAAATTTATTTCTTTGTGGTTAACTTAAAGCCTCAAGATCGACACAAAACAAATAAAATCAAAATAAATGAAGATAAAACCATAAGCTCAAACACTTTAAAAGCTCTATAAGAAAGTTAAATTGAAAGTTCAAGATAACAGATTTAAAGGAATGGGTCAAGCATGCAGTGCAACAATGAAAGGTAAGTCATCTATTGACAAGAGTTCACAAGCCTGTATAACAACATAAAAGCTTAAATAATCCAGAAAAATAGGAGGGAGCACAACAATGAAAAAGTTAAAAACCAAACAATAATGAAAACGTTAAAAGTCAAACACACAGCAAAAATGCTTCCAACAAAATGTCATAACAACTATTTTCTTGAAATCAATATAACAAAGGATGCACAGCAACAAAGTAACAATATTTCAATTTTCAAACTGAAAATTTTACCAACAATTATTTTCAACACAAAATGTCATGGAAGAGAAGCTTACAACAGAAGAAAAGTAAGATAACTATAACACAATAAGTAACACTTTACCCGGTAGAAATGCTTCCAAAGTCATGGATGTTTTCGATATCATATTCTGTATTTAGAATGGAAGAAATGTAATCTTTTAAACAAAGAAAGACATTCACATTCATTGAAATCATTGGCCAAGAAAGGTGAAAGATGGACATTACCTGTTTTTAGCAATTCCTTGAGTGCAGTATCCAAGCAACTTGATCAGATTTTTATGGCTAATATGCTAAATTCTCTTTGCTTCTCGGATGAATTCATTGTCTCCAATATTGATAAATGAGGATTTAAATCAAAAGCTATTGTTGTTACATCATTGGCCTAATGGGTAGAGAAATTATCAGTCCATTGTTACCTCTCCAGCATTAAGAATAAGTCTATGTTTATCAAAGAAAAGCAAGTAATTACTTTAACTAATTCTATTACGTACCCAAGTTATAAACAAAATTAAGGACCAATACTACTTAATCCAATTACTAATAAGGGAATAAGAAAGCAATATGCATAAGAGAACTAGGAAGAACTGAATAAGAAAAGTCTCCTTACTTAATTCAGAAATTTACAGGACAATACCAAAAGCACAAGAGTGACAATTCTTCAAGAAAAAAAATAAGAAGGGGGGGGAGGGCGTGCAATAAGCAGAATGCAACTCACCCTATCATACCCATAGCTCAATAGAAATCAAATGAGTATTAAAAACATAAGGAATATTCCAACTTTTCTGGTCTAAGGATCAAAACATCACGATTATGCAAATTAATATATTTAACGTCTAAGAAAAAAGGAATGAATTTGGAAAAAGTAAATTTAACAAGGAATAAAGTTATGGAATATAGCAATTTGGTACTCTTTCCAAGAAATGGAATTAACAAAGTCATAAATGTGAGAAAATTAGGTTACCTAGCAAATTTCTACAACAATATATTTCTACAACAAAAGTATGCCAGTATCCATCAAAAGGTAAAAAAACATAACACACACAAGTACTAAAGAGTCCAAATTAAAACATAACACATACAAGTGAAAACAATGCTAGTAATTGTAACCTTTTGGACTGAACAAAATGGAGTCAGTACATAAAGAATCCAAATTAAAATTTATCAAATACCCCGAGGAGGACAGAATGAGAATGCCATAGTGGGAACTAGGAAATTTGGTGATAGGTTAAACAAGAAGGGGGGAAATAAAAGACCAATTAAGTAGAATACAGCTCACCCTATCATACCACCATAAGGGGTGCAATAAGCTGAATGCAACTCACCCCATCATACCCATAGTTCAATAGAAATCAAATGAATATTAAAAACCTAAGGAATACTCCAACTTTCTTGGTCTAAGGATCAAAACATCACGATTATGCAAATTAATATGTTTAACGTCTAAGAAAAAAGACCAATTAACAAGAATGGGGGAAATAAAAGACCCATTAACAAAACCAAGAGGCTTAAGTTATCATAACAAAACAAATCTAACTTTTTTTAGGCTAACTTATCATTTGCCATTTGGATATGCAATACCTTATTCACAATCTTCTACTCTTCAAACCATTGAAAAATTATTTAAGCTTGTCTACTCTGCTTAGAATAGAAAAAATGAAAGAACAACTAAAAGGATCAAGGTTAATTCAATGTGCTTATACTTCTCTCTTTATATCTACTTCTGTTCATTCATATCAAGCTTGCTAACTCTTGGCCACAAGGACTACATGTTCCAATTAGCAATATTTAGAATAATAATATATATGACGATGAGAGTATGTACTCAAAGAACTAATGAAGGAGAAAATATTGCACTGTCATCACAAACCTTATTAACTTAAGGAGCAAAGCAACAAATACATGATGAAGAGAGACAATAACTTTTAAGGCAAATTTACAGCTCCAAAACCATATAGCACGACCCTGAGTCTCTAAAGAATCACAAGAGTCAGGGTTTCTTTGCAATTGAATCAAACAAAGGCATTAAATACGGCATCATAAGACTTTTAGAGGTCAGACGATTCACAACACTAATTTTTAATTATTGAAGAAGTAAATATTAAGTCACTACCTTTTGCTTACAACTTTAATCTGCCTTCCATTAATTTCCAAGGTTGAATCCTTGAGAACCTTGATGGTTCCATTGAATACCCTAAGTAGAATTGTATTTGAACGTGTACATCTAATTACAGAAGTGCATGGTAAACATTTCTTCCATGTAGAACTTAACCATCATCAAGTATTAAATGGAAGAGAATTACACAAACAATAAGAACTCAGATAACTTTTGAGTCTCTTTCAATAACAACATTCACGTAACCCTTTACTATGTTATTTTTTCCTACCTTAGCCATGTGTAGCCAATGACTATTTCTTGTGCAAGCTATTCTTATAACCTTTTGTATCTTTCTCTTTGGACTGTACAAAAAACTTATCGATTAATACAAAGTTCTTTAAGAAGTTTTAACTAAAACCTATATAACAAATCATCACAAAAATTTATAGTCATTACTAGAAAGCAACAAGAAATAAAACTATAGATATTAAAAAGGGCAAGAATGAACTACAACCAAATGGACAAAAAAAAAACTGCATTGACCCAAGCTATAGATTATTTCCAAAATCAAAAAACGTAAAGTAACTCAAGAGGCATAAATTGAGTCTGCTGAAGCTCAGCCTGGTACCATTTTCGAAGCTTCTCCATCTTAGGACAACACTACACGACGGTCTTTGGCAGGACGCATTAGGGCATCAATGAGAAATGAAATCGGCAACATCGTCCTTGAGATTCCTCTGACAAAGGGAATACCACTTGTCGTGATAAGAATCGATGAAAGTAATCATCTCCTCATGAGTCCAACACAAAAGCGGAAGACGACGAGACAATGTCATAGCCCGTGGTGGCGGATTCGACGGTGAAGGAAACGGAGTGGAAATCGATAGAAACCATTATTGATGGGGCGAAAAAGCTTCAGAAATCACAGACATGGGGAAAAGCTAAGAGTGAGGTAAAGATGGGGATTGGAAGAGGAAGAAGAAATGGTTTAAGAGAGAGCACCGCTCGAAATCGTGAAAGTTAGGTTAAGGGAGAGAGAGGCTCAGAGGGTTTGTGAAGAGAGAGGTAATTTAACTCCTTTTATTTAATTTTTAATTTCAATGACGATCATTTGCCCATTTTCGAACATCAGTGCATCTTTTTTCACATTCGTCATCGTAGCTTCGCGTGAAATTTTATTGACCGTCATTAAATGTATGATTTGTTGTAGTGTATGGATGACTCTAGCCACTATTATTGCAAAATATTTTGAGCTCCGTTTTATAAATTAATATGATAAGAGCCTTCGACAAGTCATTCATCAAATTGGCGTCGTTGCCAGGGATTGGCATATTTTAATTTAATTAATATCGTGGTCAACGTGCTTGATCTTAATTTATAGTGTAAATAATGTATATGTGTATAATTTTCTTCTTTTGTTTTTCCTTGTATATGTGAATAGTTGTGTAGTCTTTATTTTTCTTGTTTTAATTGTATTTCTCATATTTTAGTTTCTTTTTTTGTTGTGTAAATTATGTATATTTTGTGTATTAGTGTTTTTTTTTTTTTTTTTGGTTTTGTTGTATATTATCCTTGTATAATTTTTGTAGATTATGTATTTTAAGTGTAAAATATGTATACTATTTCTCTTGTGTTTTTCCTTGTTGTTGTTTAGTTGAATTTCCTATACTCTATAAAATATTTTATTTCCTAGTTTTTGTTTTGATTTTGTTAAGTTCTTTTGTTTCATTTTGTGTGTAGTTTTTTTTAGTTAGTTTCGTTTTAGTTTTGCTTTCTACTTGTTTTTGTTGCTAGGCTCACTTGGATTACACCTGAAAGAAGAAGAATGTCTCACAAACCTAATAGCGTAAACATGGGTATTGTAAACCAGGAAGTAAATTTCATTTATAATGCATTAGGATAAATTAATTATAGAGCAAGATGATATGTTAGATGCCACTTTGGATGATGATTTTGATAAATCTTAAATGATAGAATCACCTGCATTAGAGTTTAAACATTTACCTGAACATCTTTGTTATGCTTTCCTAGGAAAGTTTTCAACTTTTTTTGTCATTATTTCTACCAAATTAAATAAAGAGAGAAGAAAAGTTGATAAAAGTCTTAAGTAAGCATAAGTTTGCATTAGGGTGGTCCATCAATGACATTAAAGGTATTAGTCCATCCATAGTCATGCATAAGATACTGATAGAAGATACCTTTAATCCATCGGTAGCAGCCTAGAGGGGACTTAATCTTGTAATGAAATACGTTATGAAGGCTGACGTATTGAAACTCTTAAATGCAAGGATTATTTATGCGATTTCTGACAGTTCTTGGGTGAGTCCTGTGCAAGTTGTCCCCAAGAAATGAGGCATGACGGTGGTGAAAAATAACAAAGATGATTCCTCTCCACGAGGATAGTGACGGGTTGGCGTGTGTGCATTGATTACAGGAAGTTGAATAAGGCTAAGAGAAAAGATCACTTCCCGCTTCCTTTTATTGATCAAATGATTGACAGATTAGCTGGCTTCCCTTATTGTTGTTTTCTTGATGGTTACTTAGGCTATAATAAGACTGTTATTGCTCTAGAGGACCAGGAGAAAACGACCTTTATATGCCTTTATGGGACATATGCGTTTAGGAGGATGCCCTTCGAACTATGCAATGCATCTGCTATTGTTCAGCATTGCATGATGGCCATCTTTCATGACATGATAGAGGAGATTATGGAGGATTTATGGATGATTTCTCAATCTTTGGATCTTCATTTGATTCTTGTTTGCATAATCTTTCTCTTGTGTTGCAGAGGTGCCTAGAAACTAACTTTGTTCTTAATTGGGAAAAGTGTCATATTATGGTAAAAGAAGGTATAGTTTTGGGGTATAAGGTATCAAAAAAGGGGCTTGAGGTAGATCGAGCCAAGATTTCTACAATTGAACAACTTCCACCCCCAGTAGATGTGAAGGGAGTCCGTAGTTTTCTAGGTCATGAAGGGTTTATAGGCATTTTATAAAAGATTTTTCAAAGATTGTGAAACCCCTATGCAACTTGTTAGAAAAGGATTATGTTATTGTATTTTTTTAGGAATGCATGCTAGCCTTTAAATTGTTGAAGAAAAAATTAACTTCTGCACCAATTATTGTTACACTTGATTAGAGTCATTGCTTCAAAGTTATGTGTGATGCTAGTGATTATGCAGTAGGAGCAGTCTTAGGTCAGCGTAGAGATAAATTATTTAGAGTCGTCTATTTTGCAAGTATGACTTTACATTCTGCACAGCAAAATTACACTACCACTAAAAAGGAAATGCTTGCAGTTGTATTCTCTTTTGACAAGTTTAGACCATACATGTTAGGGACTAGGGTGATTGTTCATACCGATCATGCAGCCCTTAAGTACTTGTTCGATAAGAAGGATGCTAAGCCCAAATTGATAAGATGGATTCGTCTTTTGCAGGAGTTTGATTTTGAGGTAAAAGATAGGAAAGGGTGTGAAAACGTAGTTGCTAACCACCTATCCAGGACAGAGCATGAAGGAAATCAATAGACCAATCCCATCATAGAGGACTTCCCTGATGAGAAGTTGTATCAGGTAGAAGCTAATGTACCATGGTTTGCTGATTATGTTAATTTTCTTGCATGAGAAGTGATGCTACCAGAGTTGAATTCTCAACAAAAGAAAAGATTCCTCCATGATGTAAGATTTTATCTTTGGGACGATCCCCTATTATTCAAGGTTTGTTCAAACCAAATCATTCAAACGTGCGTACCAATTGAAGAAATATCTAAGATTATACATGATTGTCATTCTTCACTGTATGGTGGGCACTTTGGCCTACTTGTACAGCTGCAAAGGTATTACAATCTGGATTTTATTGGCCTGCTTTATTTAAAGATTGTTACACTTTTGTGAAAATGTGTGACAGGTGCCAAAGGACAAGTAATATTTCCAGACACCACGAACTTCCTATAACTCCTATTCTCAAAGTAGAGTTATTTGATGTTTGGGGTATTGATTTTAGGGGTCCCTTTCCCTCTTCCCATGATTGTTTGTACATTCTGGTTGCTGTTGATTATGTTTCTAAGTGGGTCGTGGCTATTGCTACTAAAAAGAATGATGCATGTGCAGTCTTAAAGTTTTTGCACAAAAACATTTTCATACAGTTTTGCTACTAAAAAGAATGTACTTTCAATAAATCATAAATTAGTTCTTATCGTTAGTTTAAAGTTAATTTTTTTAACTTGGCAAAATAATAATAATGATTTCCATTCAAAAAAAGACACAATATGAATCTGTTTTCAAAATTTATAGAGGGAATATTAATAGAGACTAAATATTTATGTTGGAAATGTGAACAATAAACTAACAGTAGAGACTAATTTTAAGATTTATTGAATATATAGAAAAAAATGAAACTTGAAATAATAATTATAATTTTTTTTTCTTTTTAATAATTATAATTTTATATTTTATACTAATTATAGTTTCTTATAGAATTAAGTATTAAGACATAATTTACTAATATTTAACAACATTTCTATTCATTCCATTTATATTTTATATCTAAGAAAAAAAATTAAATGTAAAGGAGAAATTAAAACAAAAATATTATATTTTAAATTGATAAATGGTAAATACTTTGTAAATAAAAAAATAAAAATAAAAAAAAGAAAATCACGGAAAAACTTTCTTCCCAGGATTCGAACTTGGGAATGGACGAGTTGTTTTTTAAAAAAATATATCAAACACACACACACAAAAAAAAAAAAAAAAAAAAAAAAAAGAAGGAAAGAAAGAAAAAGAAAAATGCAAGAAATAAAATGCCCTTCACATGATTCGAATATGGGCAAGGAGGGGGCTTGAAGCTTCATCGCCATTTTGGACAAAATACAATTTCTAAAATTTGTGTTCTAAAGTTCAAAGGACTCAAGCCTTGGACCTAATGGAAAGGACAATCTTAACATTTTTTTTTGGTATAATAAGTATTTAAGACTATGATATCCCATGTGAATAAGAATGAAGGATAAATGACGTGGCAAACAACACTATAATAGATGTGTTATGTTACTGTTTTATAAATGACGATGACATAGATTACATAAAAATATAATTTAATAGGTAAAAAAAAAGTGAATTTAGAAACATAAATAAAATTCTTCGCATTTCATAAACTAAATGGCACCGTGTTTAGAAATATAAAAATATTTTGTAATTTTTAATATTTTAAATTTTATTAGTATATTATTTAAAGTTTAATTAAAATTTTATGTATTAATTAATTGTTCAAAGTTAAAATAAATTTAGGGAAAAAATCATTTTTGACCCTAAACTTGGCATGTTGTATCAATTTTAACTCTAAAGTTTTAATTTCATTAATTTAAATCTCAAATTTGACAGATTGTATTAATTTTAATCCTAAACTTTGAATAAGTGTATCAATTTACACTTTCAGTTAAGTTTCTGTTTCAATCCCTATTAAAAAGTTTTCTCACACATGCCCAAAGCCACGTGTTGCTCTATGATAAGTACTTATTTGTTATTTTTTAAAAAGATAAAATTATTGAAGAAAATTATAGTAAACTCGTCGAAGTGTTTTTCAATTTAAGGGTATGGTTTTTTTTTCCACTTCTTATATTCTCTAATTCTACTACTTTTTTTATTTCATTAATGAGTTTTTTTTTAATTTCAGGGCAAGATTCTACTCAGTCCATCAACTTTTGATAGAAACAAAGCTTATTTGTATCAGATTTTTCTTCAATGAAGTACTTCTGAAGAAAATAACTCATCCGACAGCAACAACCATGGCGTCAAAATCTGCCCTCTTGCTCTCCCTCTCCATTCTCCTTTCCTTCTCTCTCATTGCTCACTCTGAATCTAATGTATTTCATTTCTTTCTCGCTCTTCTCCTCTGTCTCCTAGGCGTATCTTTAGTACTGTTAATAATAATAAGATACTAATTAATAATAATAAATTTGACTGAGAAACATTTTTAATTTGATTGATGTAGGGCCCAGAATGCGTGTATATAGTATTTGTCAGAACCGGGGATATCGACAAAGCAGGGACATACTCGGTGATTGGCCTGACGCTAAACACGGCGGCGGGCGACGAAGTCCTGATTAGGAATCTGGAGAAATGGGGCGGGTTAATGGGACCCAATTACGATTACTTCGAGAAGGGAAATCTTAACATTTTCAGAGGACGAGGTCCATGCCTGAGCGGACCAGTGTGTTCCTTGTATCTGACCTCCGACGGAACGGGTTCGTCCCCTGGCTGGTACTGCAACTACGTGGAAGTCACCACAACGAGGGTCCACCAGACCTGCGAACAAGCCCAGTTCATTGTGGACCAGTGGTTGGCCATCGATTCGCCACCGTTTAAACTCACCGCCATCGTGGATAACTGCCCCCCTGGGACTGGAAGCCGCCGTGATTTAATCCGATCCATTGCCACTGCCACTTTGGAGACAGTCATATGATGATGTGTCAATGATATGTATGTATTAGTATTATGGAGAATAAGGAAGCGAAAGAGTACTTAATCATCGATTAAGCAGGACTTTGCTGGATATGTACCAAATTAAAATGGGTTTCTTGTTTCTTGAGATAGCTTTTTGCTTTGCCAGACTGTGTTTGTGTTGGTGTGTAATAGTTAAATCAAGAGCAGTGCCCTTTTCTTAGCTTTTCTGTTTGAACCGATTGATTTATGGTTTTGTACCTCACGAATCATGAATGGCTTTTAACAACACCAAAAGGACTAATAATCAAAATAGTGCAATTTAATTTAGAAAAAAAAAATCAATTTATACTCCTAAACTTTGAGATTGTATATCCATTAAAATCTAAAACTATTACAATTGTATCAACCAAAACGATATAGTGAATCAATTTAGACCCACCATTAGAATCTCATCTTAAAACTTGTAATACATATAAAACTTCCTTAAATGTATTAATCAACAAAATATTATAGAGAAATGTTGACGTCAAATAAATAGTAGAGAGTTTCATTGATAAGAGTGGTTTTTAACACCTAAGGACTTCAAGGAGTGTTTAACACCTAAGGACTTCAAGGAGAGTTCAACACCTAAGGACTTCAAGGAGTTTTCTGACTTTTTTGTTCTGAGTTCTCCCTAGATTCTCTAGTTATCTTTGGAGAATTTAATTTTTGAACCTTTCAAATGAAGGAGAGGTCTTCTATTTATAGAGTTTTCCAGAGGCATGTAGGGTTGGGCTTTGGTCTTTGGGGTCAACCATTGGACTTGGACTTTGTTGGCATTTGGGCCCAATCATTGGACTTGAGTTTTGTTTAACTTTGATCCAAATTCCATATAATCAATTTGACCAAATTAAGTTTAATTATTTCGTCAAATGATTATAATGAAGACATGTGACCTTTTAATTTTAGAATTTGTCAATTTTTGTCTTCAAATTAAATTTAGGGCACATGTAAATTTATAATTTGTCCCAAATTTAATTATTTGTAATTTTGTGAAAATAGTGAATCATTATGCCAAATTGATTCACTTATCAAAGTATAGAGTTTAAATTGTTAGGTTTATGAGCTAAGACCACACCATATGTTTTAATGATGTCAAACCTTTAAACTGCTAATCATTTTATTCTTTTAAAGTATGCATACTATAGAGCTCGAAAAGATGATTTCAATGCATTTTTAATAGCTCAAATCAAACATCAAATGAAAAATTATAACAAAAAAAAATTGAAAATAAATATATTGGGTGGTGATTGTTCACACGAGATTTCGATAGGGAAATTTAGCATGTGTAAATAACTTGTGTTTGTATTAATTTCAGTATAGTGAGTACAATCTCTAGTATTTGATCCTCTGATTCTCTCTCATGCTTGTATGCTTTGCTCGAGGGCTAAAAAGCTTGTTCTCGAGGTTGGAACTTCAATGGATTCTTGTAGTGTTCTTGATCTCCGTAACGTGTTCTTCGTTCAGATGGTGTTTGATCTTCAGGAGCTTCTAAAGTCTTCTGAGTTTTGTTTCTAAATTCTCTCTGAGCTTCTTCAGTTCTGAACCTCCCAAATGAAGGAGGAAACTCTCTATTTATAGAGTTCCTCAAAGCCTCCAGATGGACTTGGGCTTGTTGGATTAGGCCCAGTTGATTTTGGGCCAAACCCTTCGAATTGGGCTTGGTGACTTTAGGCCTAGCCATTTGGACTGGGCCTAGTTGACTTTGGGCCTAGCCATTTGGACTGGGCCTGGTTGACTTTGGGCCTAGCCATTTGGACTGGGTCTGGTTGACTGTGGGTCAGCCTTTTTCGGACAAGGCCTGGACTTTGCTGATTAGGGACTTCAATTCGGGCTTTTGTCTTCCAAATTTCTAATAACCCGATTGGGTATTTGAATTTGCCATAATTTAATTTAGGAATCCTTGCTAATTTAATTAATCCCTATTTAAATATAATTTTGTTAGCAATGTTGGGTAATGACGTGACAATTTCTGATTGGCCAAAATTTCTATTCCAACAGATGCCTTCTTTTCGAGATTTATGCACTAGTATGCGTGAGTGAATCTCGAAAAAGATAATTTGGAATCAAAATTTAAGGTGTTTGCTCCTAAATTGGATTCCATTTCATCTGCCAATTCATCAAAATATGAATTTGGGTCATAATTTTGATTTTCTTACTTGGCATCAAACCTTGATTTGAATTTCGGTAGAATTTATGTTCTCCTCAATTCAAAATTTGAATTTTATCTAATTTGAATTTTAAGTAGTATTCAAATTATACCCATTTTTTTTTATTTAGGGCATAGTTTAGAACCTACCAATGAACTTTGAATTTGAAACTTGAATTTGGAGTACCCAAATCTTTGTAAACACTTGGAATAAATTTGAAATTTACTCCAATTTTAATTTTAGATAAAATTTGGATTATGCCCAAATTTTGCTTTGACATAAAATTCTACCCAATTTGAGTTTGGATTAGGAATAGAATTTGAATTTGGCTTTTAGGCAAATTTTAAATTAGTCAAATTTTGACTTGGAGTGAAATTCTACCAAATTTTGGCTTTGAATTTAATTTTTAACCAAGCAAAATCTAAGGTCTTCCAATTTTGAAGTAGAATAATCCCAAATGTTGAGAAGTTGAATTTTATCTAAATTTTGGCTGAAGTAAAATATAACATTCCAACCAAACTTTGATTTGGGGTAACAAATTGAAATGGGATTTTGAATGAGCGTAAAATTTGGAGCAACTCCAAATTTGGTTCAACTCAACAAAGACATTGGATTATGCGATTGGATGAAACCCAATTCAAAATCGAAATTTTCCACTCCAATTTAAATTTTGGCATGAAATCTCAACTCTTTATTTTGAAAGCACATGAAATCTTAACTTATATGAGAGAATCTCGTCCGAATTCTTCCTACATATATGTGGGCAACATGTATGGTTTCATCATCTTTGAAGCGTCGATCGATGGTGGCGAACATAATGTTCGCCAATCTGTCAAGAAGTGTTGATACAACATCTATGGAGCGCCGAGGATGGAAAATTTGACGCCGCCTTTTGCTTCAGATGATTCGTGATGTCTGATTTCGCGTGGGTCTATGTTCATTCGGTTGTGCTTGAAGCGTTCTGTGCTCTCACATCTAAAGCCGTCGGTGGTGGTCTTGTTAACGAATTTCAGCGTCTTGGTCGACAACCTGTTTCCAAGGGGATATGTGGGTTTATTTTGCATATCCTTCGCTGGTCTTGGGTCGTGAAAGAGATTGTCGGAGTAATGACTTTGTTGTTGAACCGCCATTGAAGCTCATGGGTGCTTAGAGAAAGTGTTGCGTTGTCGAACGAAAGGTCACCGGCGTGCCGCAAAATGCAGTTTCGTGGCTCACCAAAATTTGTTGGCTTCGCCTGAGCAAAGACTTTAGCCATCGGCGCTGTCCATGGAGGGAGAAAACGCAGTCACGAAGAAGAAGATGGCGTGGTGGAAGTGTGTTTGGCTTAAAGAAGAAATGTTCTTTTTTTTCTTCAAAGGCATCGAGGAGAGAGAGGAAAAATGTTGGATCGGTATGGCAACCCTAGAGGGGGGGTGAATAGGGTTTAATAAAATTTTTCCTAAGTATGCACAAATAATCTAATTATCAAACTTTTTATAAACAAATAAAAAGGATAATTAGTACAATGTTTAAAGTATGAAAAATTAATTCAATCTAATACAATAAACAATTAAGAACAAATTAAAGCATGCAATAAATTACTACAATTAATTTACAAAAGTAAATGAGAAAGAGTTAGAGAGGATGACACCGTAATTTTATAGTGGTTCGGTCAAACTCGACCTACTCCACTCCCCAAGCGCCTCTTGGGAATTTGAATAAAAAAACTTTATCGACTCTTTCCACGGATTAGACCCCAACCGCTACAACGCTCTTTTTACGAGTTCAAGAGCAAACTCGATCCTTTCCACGGGTTAGGATCAAACCGTTACAAAGTTTGAAGAAAATAAAGAACACACTTAATAACTCTCTTGATAGAGTAAATTTGCAAATTTCTAGTTCACACAAAAAGAAATTCTCACAATACAATAATTCTCTCTCAAGAAAAAGATGAAAAGAAAAAATTGAGAGCTTGGAGAAAGCAACAATGGAGGTTTGAGAATTTTTGGAGGATGAAAAAAAATGGAAAACTTGTTATGGAATTTTGGAGAAGAAGATGGTATAAAAAGAGAGGGAAATGAGGTAAAAACCAAAATTTAATTTAGACCATTGGATTGTGGTAAAAGTAAAATGAATGGTAGATATTAAAAGAAAATAAAAAGTAAATAATGAATAAAATATATAATATAATATGATATAATATATATATAATATAATAATATATATTTATGTGTGTCCAACGGTCAAAATACATATATAACTTTTTTTTTTAAATCAGCCTGATTTCTGGCAGCATTTAATGCTGTCAGAATTTTTTTTTTTTTTTTAAATTTTAAAAACCGTTAGACACATAAAAAATAATATATAATAATATAATTTTTTTTTCCTTTTTTTAAACAAACAAAAAAGTCACCATGTGTCACTTTCCCATAGCTCCACGTGTCACTCTCTAAATGGTCCATAATGCTAACTCAGCTGCCACGTCATCGCGTCGGGAATTTTCCGTTCAAATTTAATTTGGCCATAACTTCTTCGTTTTAACTTCGATTTGAGTGATTCAAAAGGCGTTGGAATCGTTATTCCAAGCTCTACGCTATGGACACTTCGAAACACTAAAATTGTTAGTAATTAATAGCAGGTTTGTTA
Source organism: Trichosanthes truncata (assembly GCA_033996785.1). Classification (NCBI taxonomy): domain Eukaryota; kingdom Viridiplantae; phylum Streptophyta; class Magnoliopsida; order Cucurbitales; family Cucurbitaceae; genus Trichosanthes; species Trichosanthes truncata. Next base: position 50,990,143 of record JAWPNB010000002.1, on the reverse strand, counting down.
TCATCAAAATATTAATTCATTAATTAATTAAAATTAATTTGAGATTAAGGGCCAAAAAGCGAACAAAAAAAAGATTGGTGAAGAGAGATAAAGTTTTATTTGCCTTTTTGGATGCTTGTAGACACAATATTCCATGGAGAGAGAAGAAATTAATGCAATGCTTGCAGGTGCATCCATGGAGAGAACTTAACTTTTCTTCTTTTCTTTTAATTTTAATGGGCCCATTGTGCATTTATTCAAGGAGAGAGAAGAAATTGATTTTTCTTCTTTTTTTCTTTTTTTTTCTTTTCCTTTTTTTCTTTTTGTACGTTTTTTCTTTTTTTCTTTTTTTTTTCTTCTTTTATTTTTTTTCCTTTTTACTCACACCTAAAATTTCAAGAATCCCAACTACTTTTTTTTTTTTTTGCATTTTGATTTTTTTTTTAACTTTGTGCTTAACTTCAATTTATCCTCTGTTTTTTTTTAAAGACTCTTTGTTTTTTTTTTCTTTATTGGCTTTGCTAACAACATGAGGTTTTTTTTCTTTGCAGAACAACTTTATTTTTGGAAGCTTTGTTTCAATACCGATATCCATTTGGTAGGTAGGCTGAGGTAATCCAAATTTTTTTCTTTGTGAATTTTTCTTCGTATGTTGTTCTTTATTTGCAGCTACAATGCCCCAGTGACTGAAACTAGGCAAATATAGGGGTGACACTGATATAGAGCCAACACGAGTAAAGGTGATTGTGCCCTCAGTGTTTATCCCTTACTTTGCAACAGAGCATTATGCAACCTCTGATTTGAGGACAGAAGCAAGTGTAGGGGTGATTATCCCCCACTTTGCAACAGAGCATTATGCAACCTCCGATAAGATAGAAGCAAGTGTAGGGGTGATTATCCCCCACTTCGCAACAGAGCATTATGCAACCTTCGATTCGAAGACAGAAGTAGCCAAACTTATATCTGATGAAAGCCGTCAAACTTATCTCTGATGAAAGTCGCCAAACTTATCTCTGATGAAAGTCGCTGAACTTATCTTCGATGAAAGATGCCAAACTTATCTCCGACGAAAGTCGCCAAACCTAACTCCGTTAAAAGCCTCCAAACTTAACTTGAGAGGAAAACTACCAACGTCGAAAACCGTCAAACTTAACTCTGTTGATAAAACAATGAAGCCATCGAAGTTAACTTGGAGGATGAAGTAACGAAGCCATCGAACTTAACTTGGAAGATGAAGATGAAGCAAAGTTGCAATACTTTGAAGACAGAACGAAGCCGTCGAACTTTGAAGATGAAGCAAAAACCTCGACTTTGAAGATGAAGCAAAAACCTCGACTTTGAAGATGAAGCGACAACCTCGACTTTGAAGATCAAGCGGCAACCTTGACTTTAAAGATGAAGCGAATCCATCAGACTTTGAAGACGAAGTGAAGCCGCCAGACTTTGAAGATGAAGCGAAGCGCCAGACTTTGAAGACGAAGCGACAACCTCGACTTTTGAGACGAAACGGCAACCTCGACTTTGAAGATGAAGAAATGAAGTCTGGGAACTTGGGGATGGAGTGGCGACGAATCCTCCTAAGATGATGACAGAGCAGCGATGAAGTATTCGGACTTGAAGATGGCGAAGCGACGATGAAGCCTCTTAACTTGAAGATGGCGAAGCAACGACGAAGCCTCTTAACTTGAAGATGGCAGAGCGACGATGAAGCCTCCTAACTTGAAGATGTTGGAGCGACAACTAAGCATCCTGACTTAGGAGAAGTAGCGACGACAATGCCTTCGAACTTGGAGAAGAAGCAATGACGTAACCTTCCGACTTGGAGAAGAAGGGAAGAGGAAGCCTTCGAACTTGAGAGAATAAGCGACGATAATCAAGCATGAAATTACTTTATCTTTTGTTACTAATGATTGGTGTTACTAAATCCCATCCCGACGTGATCCTATGAATCGGTATTCGGTTAGTTTGTTAATTTTCACTACTTTTATTCTCATTCTCTTTCATTCATTTTATTTTCCCTCGCATTAATTATTTAATGAAGCACCAACCCCCCTTTTTGGTTACTCTAAATCCAAATTAAGCAAGCTAGCTACTAAAATTGCGCTCACGCCTCCCTGTGGATCGACCTAGCCACTATATTTCAAAATATTAGTTGGTCCAGTTTATAAATTTTATATGACGAGTCTAACAAATATTTTCGTTGAACGACCATATCTCATATCAGTTGCTCGTTACTTACTTCTATGAAAGACTTCCGTTGAACGACCGCTCCATGATCGTGTTGCAAGTGGTGGAGCTTTGGTTAACAAGACGCCCACAGATGCGAAGCAACTCATTAGCAATATAGTTGAGAACTCGCAACAGTTTGGAACCAGAGGGCCATCTCCTTCTACGCTCAGTCAAGCAGAGGAGGTATGAGATCTTAAATCTCAAATTTCTGAACTAACATCTCTTATACGACAACTTGCAGTAAGTCAGGCACAAGTTTCTAAAGCCTGTGGAGTGTGTTCATTATTTGGGCACACGACGGATGTATGTCCTTAAGTTCAACAAGGGAATCTGCCTGAGGTAAACGCCATTGGTGGCTATGCGAGCAATCACCAGAACCAACGCAACTACGATTCTTATTCTAACCATTATAACCCTGGATGGAGAGGCCACCCTAACTTCAGCTATGCAAGTGGAAGAGGACATCAAAAGCCTCAACATAACTATCGCCCTCTAGCTTCAGTACCTACTCAGTGACAGTCGTCTTCTTCATGTATGTCCTCAGAGGATATGGTTAAGAGTTTAGGTAACGAATCGTTAAAATTTCAATAGGAGATTAGGACAGGTATGCAGAGTATTGGTACTCAGATCACTCAGTTGGCAAACTCAGTCAGGAAGCTTGAAATCAGAATTTAGGAAAGCTTCCAACTCAACCTGAAACACACCATGAAAATGTAAGTGCATTAATGCTGAGGAGTGGGAAAAAGGTGTTGAATGATCCCGTGGTGATCTCTCAAGAGAAAGAAGAAGAGAAGGAAAATGTTGAGAAGAATTTGGAGAAGAATGAGGAAGAGACCACTCCTAGACCCACTAAAGGTATTGTATTCGATCTAGCCCTTAGTTTAAACACTTACGTGCCTCGAGCACCCTTTCCTTCCAGACTTTCCCCTAGAAAAGAAGAGAAGATTGTTCAAGAAGAGAAGTATGAGAACGATGTTTACGAGATATTCAGCAAGGTGGAGGTGGATGTACCGCTTTTGGATATTATGAGGAAAATCCCTAAGTTTGCGCAATTCCTAAAGAAGTTGTGTACTATCAAAAGGTCCACGAGAGGTAAGAATAAAAAGGAAGTTAGTAAGAATATTTTTGCTATTTCATTGAAATCTATGCTTGAGAAGTGTTATGATCCTCGCATGTTTACATTACAATGTGTGATCGGAGGAAAAGAAATAAAGCATGTCATGTTCGATTTAGGTGCATCGATAAATTGTTGGGATTTATGCCCTAAAGCCTCGTAATTAATAATTTATTTAATAATTAATAATAATTTTGATTATCTTATTTGCAATATAATATTATCTATTATATGAAAAATCCAAGGTTATTATTGTAATCTTGAACAGTATGTGGTTGACATACGAGAGGATCATGTTCAAGAAATAACCTGAAGGGTCATAGTATATGGATAAGGTTGGGTGCCTTATCTTGGTAACACTATTCATACGGCCCACTTTGTAAAAGTTACAAATGATTTGATCCAAATCATTCATGTGGAGACATGTGAGTGGGGGTATCTTATACAATGAGTTTGTATAAGACTAGACCACGAAATATTTAATCTTTCCTTATAAATCCGTTAATTGAGACGATTAATATTTCATTAGGATGATCATATGCGACTCGATCTTAATCCTGAATGAGTTATGAACTCCTGTCTGTGAGGGCTTATCCTTTGATTTGCATGGGTGAGAGTGGCTTTTGTAGTCGATTCAATATGTCTACTATTTTGGGGACTTGACCAAATAGGGAGCTGGGAACATAATCTCATAAGATGGAATTCACTCCTTCTCATATAGGGTATGTAGATGAGTAGTTCCTTTAAGTGCTGATTTCGAGACTTAAAAAATAGGGCCCCACCCTTTCACTGGCCCGAGAGGGACTTAGTTTATAATTAGATTATAAACAGATTGTTCATTAGAGGATCAGTGGTACTTAAGGTGCAAGATGTAATTATAGGGGTAAAACGGACTTTTGACCCAGCTGTAATTACGAACAACTCGTGAAGGATTGACTTGCATGTACTGATTATATCTATGGACACAACTTGTCCTACAGTGCATAAGAGTGCAACTCTAAGTCTATAGTGGAGTGACATAGAGTTAATGAATGAAAATTAATTAATTAATTTTGTATCATCGGAGCTTATAATTTGTAGGTCCATAAGGTCCCATTGCTAGCTCATAGTAACACTAAAAAGATCAATTTAGTTGAAAAAAAAATTTGAAGTATTCAAATTAATATTTAATATATTAGATATATTAAATATAAAAGAGGAAAATATATTTACTGTATTTGATACATTAAATATTAAAATTTGAAATGTTAAAATTAATATTTAATTTGAAGTGTTCAAATTAATATTTAATATATGAGATATATTAAATATAAAAGAGGAAAATATATTTATTGTGTTTGATATATTAAATATTAAAATAATTAATGTATATTAGATACATTAAATAAAAGATATTTATTAAATTTGAATTGGATTCAAATTAGGAAATAAATGTCGTAGGAGAATTTTAAACGATTTGAATAAGATTCAAATTGATTAGATAAATGTATTTTAATATATTAGATATTAAAATATATTATTTAATTATTTTCCCTAGACCACTATAAATAGGACTCTAGGGGTGAGCGATTGCGTATTCTTCATAGCACACATCTCCTTAATAGAGAGAATTAGAGAATTCTCTCTAAACCTCTTCCTTTCCAATCCCTTGTGGATTTTCTTTCAAGATGCTCCCACAAGCCTTGATCCTGTATTCGAGTCATAGCTAGGAAGACATTGTGGAAGAGATAAAGATCTGCCAGAATATTTTCCATATTTATCTCAAAAGTAAGTTTTATCAATCAATATTATTTGTAGTTTAATTTTAAATAAAATCAAAGACGATCCAATGGTTCCGCTGCGGGATGAAAAGTTTATTCCTATCAATTGGTATCAGAGTGGTCTTTGAATTTTATTTAGAATTAAGGTTTTATATGGTGGGTATTTTAATTTTTCATATATGAGATATGTGGTTTGCAAAATGACTGTTTAGGCATTTTGGCATTAGAATTTTATCGTTTTGATTAGATCAAATTGTGAAACCCATAAGGATTAGGGTTTGTTGTAATTGTTAATTTTTGGAAAATTAGTTCTTAATTTATATGTATATAATTTTAAGAGAGATAGTACTTCAATCCATTTGCTGGAGGTTTTGATTCCTAAATCAAGTTGAATTTCTAAGCATGTGGGTCCCCATCTCATAAGGCTAGTGGATTTTGTATTTGTTTTGTGTGTGGCTATGTGTAAATTTGTTTTGCAATTTTTGAATTTAAGTGTATGAATTCAAGATTGGGCTTTGGATGAAGGCCCATATTGCATTAACTCTAGCCATTTGATGGCAAATCTTCAAGCAAATCCATGCATCAGACGGTGACTTCACAAGAATTTCCATAAATTCAATTTTTGTATTTGGTGCTTGTATTCACGTAGAGAGAGAAACACTTCACAAGAAGACAAGATACTATACCAACTTGGACTTTGACTATTTGAGAATTTTGGTGCTTGGCCTTTGGTGGAAAATTGAAGACTTGCCGGCAGGACAATAAGTTCCAATTTTAAAATTCAATTTTATGGAATGGTTCAAACAAAAAAGATATTGAAGACTAAGATATGTCTTAAATTTAAATTATTATAATTTAAATTTTTTTCAATTTCTTAGGATATGCCAAATATGTCGGTCAATTTTTCTATTTTTAATTTAATTATGCATGAGATGTATATTTTAAATTGTTTGATTGTTACATAAAGTATGTCATTTAGATTTAAAATCTCACCATAGGTTAAGCATGATCATGCATCTTATCTTATTTTTTAATATAATTGTTATATTTGAAAATTTTGACTTGGTTGTTTCCTAATATAATTAAGATTAATTTTTTAATATAATTGTTATATTGAAAATTTTGATTAGGATGTTTCCTAACAAAATTGAGATATTTTCCTAATACGTTTATATTTTCCACATCTTTGAATATAATTGTTATATTTGGAAATTTGAATTAGGATATTTTCTTTAATAATTATTGGAATCCATATTTCCTAATAGGATTAGGATATTTCTTATTGAGAATAGGTTTTCTTTAATTAAAGATATTCTTGATTCTTGTTTTAAATAGTTTAGAATTTGAATTTAATTTATCTTTATTGGTTTCTAATGGGATTAGAATTTAGGATAATCTTTTATTTTAAAAGGGTTTAAAATGATAGAATTTAAGATTATCCTTAAAGTGAATTATTTTTTAATAGGATTAAAAATATTTATGTTCATTAATCTAAAATTAATAGTTAATTAAAGATTAATAAATTTGAAACAAAAATTGACTATAAGGGAACTCTGTCTATGGAAGGTTCTATCTAGATTGAGGTATTTAAGCTGACCGAAAGGGAACACCTCTAACTGGGAACCGACCTAGGAGTTGAATTAGTCAAATTTTATTTAATTTCACTAAGCATGCTCATAATGTGATTATTATTTTTTTTTTAAAAAAAAACTTAGTAATTCATATTAAAATCAATCTAACAACATAAGGATTATGAAAGGTAGATTGAGGAACTTAGATAAATGAGATTAGCCTAATTGTCTAAGTAAGAGAAAATCCTATTTAAAAATAGTAAATGGGAGAAGGAAATGTGTCAACATATCCTACGGTCTCCATCATTGGTTCACATCGTGAGATTCATGTGGAGCCTCGTGGCGGCTTTTGGACCCCCTATGAAAGGTATTTGCATGGGTCAATATCAGGGTGAACTCCTGAGAAGGATAGGATTGTAGTTTTGTTTCCAATACTTGACCTACCTTACGACGGCATTTGTTGGGATAAAACTACGAGATTTAAAATTATGGGTCACACTTACAAATGGCTCATTAAATTTGTTAATGATGTCTTTGACCAAATTAATGGTAACTAAATATTATAGGAATAAGAGTTATTCTGGTATAATACTTGGTTGAGATTATCTCAGTTTAGTGAAGGAATACTTGACCTACCTTACGGTGGCACTTGTTCTAACTCACTAAAGTACCATAGCATTAGAAATTATTTATAGGGTTCATTTTTTCAAATTGTTTGATTTTTATGCTAAAATTGAATGGATAATTATTTGCATGGTGTTAAACAATATATATATTTCAATATTATGTCAGTTTCTCTCATAATTTTAATTTTATTACTAATAAGTCAAAATTGAGAAAATTTTATTACTTGGAAAAAGTAACATTAACACTATAATGGCGATGTAAAATATTTATTTGTCTTTATTGAGAAATGTTCTCCAAACCTATTGCTAATGCTCTTCGAATTGTTCATGAAGCACATGATTAATGAATCACAAGTAAACGAGACAGCTTGTACGTATTCTCCTAGTTGACATGTTAGATGTCAAGTTTAGAAGATAAAGAAAATGACAACAACATATGAGATGTTGAAGTCAACATAAGCTAAATTTAGAAAATTGTCTAAATGATCTCAAAATTAAGTATTACAAAAATCCAAGTAAAAAAACTAAATGATTGAAGCTATATATAAGGAAATAATTCCTAAATTAGCTAAGACAGTCATAATAAGAGGAATTTTTGAAATGCCTCTAGGAAGAAAAATATAAATGAAAGTAAATTTGATTTACTAGATTTTTGGTGGAATATAAATAATGCCACATAGATAGTCGATATAAGATCTACTATCAAGATTTATTCTTCATTATATTTAATATGCAATTCTTGGAAAATACTTAACGTGTAGAATAGTTTCTACAAGTTAGCACCAGGAAGCCTATCTCAGTTAGTGTAGTGAGAGACATTAAGATGTCATTAAGTAAAAATTGTTACATAATGCTGAATATGGTGTTTTTACTAACCATAAGAGAAATTTAATTTCTCTAACTTTATTAAAAAAATGTTCATATAGTATGAATTACTTTGAAGTATGAAAGTTTATATTTTCAAAATTGTTTGAAAATACATTCAGCTGAAAATAAAAACAATTTGTATATGTAAAACTGTTGACATATACTATACTACAAAATACTGAGATATTCAAGATTATAAAATCTAGAATAGAAAGACATATTGTTTTCTCCTAAAAGACGATACTTGACTTTGGCATTTAAGGTTGATTAACATCAACTTGAATGAAATGAAAAGACTAATAAGAGGTAATTCTCAAAAAGTTAGAATTAATTACTTTACATGTCTGTAGATCTTGCCTTTCATGCAAGATAATCGTTGGGGCTTTATTAGATAAGGCTACAAGGCCAAAGAATACTTTGGGCTTACACATTATGATCCAAGTGGTCTGGTGAATGTAAAGGCCAAATAAAGTCATGAATATTTCGTTACTCTAGTTGATGATTATTCAAGGTACAAGTATCTTTACCTAATACAACATAAGTCTAAATTTTTTTAAAAGGTCAAGAAAATTAAGATTAAAGTTAAAAATCGATTAGGTAATTAAATCTATCAAGATATTATGATTAGATCATAATAGAAAATACAGGAACCTTACGTACGAAAACTAATTGATAGAAAATGGGTTTTTATCCCAATTATCTTAATACCAGGAACAATTTTGTGAAATTGTGCTGCAATAGGAGAAACAAGACCTTGTTAGACATGGTCACATCAATAATGAGTTATACACCATTACCAAACTCCGATTAGAAAATGCAATAGATATTGCATGGTGAACATGATTTCCTCCTCTAGGAGACAATTTTAAAGATTATAGAAGATTAGTAAAGCTAGTTTACAACACTTCACTATTTGGGAATGTTAAGCTCACATGCTGAAACAAGTCTAAAATGCTTGCATATGTTCAAAGATAAGCCTAAGTGTAGGTCACCCCTAAAGAGAATAAAATGGTCTTTTATGTAGTCCTAAAACGAATAAGGTATTTGTATGACAAATATCATTTTTATAAGAAATGTCAAATAAAATACTACAAACCTTTAATAAGGTGAGCTAGTGTTAATAAATTGGTTCCAAGTGAAGCCACTAAATAGTTAACAAAACTTGTTAACAATTTAATTACATTTGAAAGTCAAATGAATCCTAGTCATGAATTGAATAAGCCTCATCGTAGTGGAAGAGTTATGAGATGACTCAACCTTTACAAGGTCTTAATTGAAGCCCAAATTGTCATGTTAGATAACAAAGTTGAAGGCTTATTACCTGCAAAGTGAGACTAATGGCAAAGGTTAAACTTAATAGGAGAAAGTAGACTGCAAGTAAATTTTCTCATTTGTTGCCATACTGAAGTCTGTAAGCATTATTTAATTCATTGTTGTAAATGTGATATAAAAAAAATGAATGTTTAGAATTCTTTTATGAAAAGAAATCTTAGATAATGCATCTACACAAATCAATCAGATATGTTTATTTTCAAATATCAAAAGCAAAAAGTTTGCGAAATAGTAAAAATTCATTTATGAAATGAATTTTACCATTAGATCTGTGAATATAAGGTTTGATAAAAGTATCAAAATCTATGACTTTGGATAAATATTAATGAAGCTTGTATAGACAAGAAAATCATTAATTGCTTAGTGGATTTTTCTCATGTTTTATGTTGGTGATATTTTTACCCATTATGAATGATGTAAGATGTCTAACATAAAATGTTGATTAAGTAACCAATTCCAAATAAGTAATTTGGAATGACTTAGTATATTTTACATGTCCAAAATGAAGATTTTAAGGACAAAATGTTAATTTTGTCTCAAACATTTTTTATTGACAAAATTGTTGTCAAATATTTGATATTTATGTCTAAGGAAGTGTATCCTAAGACACCTCAAATGTTGAGAGTATATGGTATGCATAAATGAGACTGAGCATTTAATATACAATTGGTTAGCATATATTAGTTAAACGAATGGTATGACCATGGAGTAGAAAATTAAAAACTTTCTCAAATTATCTATGAATGATGAGAAATTGTTGTGTATGGATTTAAAGATTTGATCTTTATAAGATACATTGGTTATTGCAAAGATTTAGGAAATCTATGTAAAAATAAATTTTACCCTAAGTGGTGGAGTATGGTATATAAGTTAAATTGTTTTGCTTGTGAAGCAACAAAAGGACTTGTATGACTCAAATAGTTTCTTGAATATCTGAAAGGTGTTTCAGATATGATTTAGTCTATCCTCTTTATTATGATAATAGTGGTGCAAAGACTAATATTAAAGAAATTAGAAAACACCAATGTATAGGGAATCATATCGAGAGAGAGAGAAAGCATCATGGTAGTGACTAAGATGGCTTTTAACGGCAGTTCTTTAGATCTATATAAAGAGATTCTCCAGGCTAAAGTGTTTGAGGGTCTCCTAGAATGTCTAGGATTACGAAACATGTCTCATCTTTGCTAGGGCAAGTGGGAGAACATGTTGGGTATAGAGTATGCCCTAGGATACACGTCTCGTCAGTTTTAGGGGAAGTGGGAGATTGTTGGGATTTATGCCCTAAAGCCTCATAATTAATAATTTTTTAATAATTAATAATAATTGTGATTATTTTATTTGCAATATAATATTATCCATTATATGAAAAATCCAAGGTTATTATTGTAATCTTAAATAGTATGTGGTTGACATACGAGAGGATCCTGTTCAAGAAATAACCTGAAGGGTCATAGTATATGGATAAGGTTGGGTGCCTTATCTTGGTAACATTATTGATACGGCCCACTTTGTAATAGTTACAAATGATTTGATCCAAATCATTCATGTGGAGACATGTGAGTGGGGGTATCTTATACAATGAGTTTGTATAAGACTGGACCACGAAATATTTAATCTATCCTTATAAATCCGTTAATTGAGAACATTAATATTTCATCAGGATGATCATATGCGACTCGATCTTAATCCTCAATGAGTTATGAACTCTTGCCTGTGAGGGCTTGTCCTTTGATTTGCATGGGCGAGAGTGACTTTTGTAGCCTACCATTTTGGGGACTTGACCAAATAGGGAGCTGGGAACATAATCTCATAAGATGGAATTCACTCTTTCTCATATAGGGTAAGTAGATGAGTAGTTCCCTTAAGTGCTGATTTCGGGACTTGAACAATGGGGCCTCACCCTCTCATTGGCTCGAGAGGGACTTAGTTTATAATTTGATTATAAACAGATTGTTCATTAGAGGATCAGTGGTACTTAAGGTGCAAGATGTAATTATAGGGATAAAACGGACTTTTGACCCAGCTGTAATTACGAACAACTCGTGAAGGATCGACTTACATGTAATGATTATATCTATGGACACAACTTGTCCTACAGTGCATAAGAGTGCAACTCTAAGTCTATAGTGGAGTGACTTAGAGTTAATGAATGAAAATTAATTAGAGTTTAATTAATTAATTTTGTATCATTTGAGCTTATAATTTGTAGGTCCATAAGGTCCCATTGCTAGCTCATAGTAACACTAAAAAGATCAATTTAGTTTAAAGAAAAATTTGAAGTGTTCAAATTAATATTTAATATATTAGATATATTAAATATAAAAGAGGAAAATCTATTTATTGTATTTGATACATTAAATATTAAAATTTGAAATGTTAAAATTAATATTTAATTTGAAGTGTTCAAATTAATATTTAATATATGAGATATATTAAATATAAAAGAGGAAAATATATTTATTGTGTTTGATATATTAAATATTAAAATAATTAATGTATATTAGATACATTAAATAAAAGATATTTATTAAATTTGAATTGGATTCAAATTAGGAAATAAATGTCGTAGCAGAATTTTAAACGGTTTGAATAAGATTCAAATTGATTAGATAAATGTATTTTAATATATTAGATATTAAAATATATTATTTAATTATTTTTCCTAGACCACTATAAATAGGACCCTAGGGGTGAGCCATTGTGCGTTCTTCATAGCACACATCTTCTCAATAGAGAGAATTAGAGAATTTTCTCTACACCTCTTCCTCTCCAATCCCTTGTGGATTTTCTTTCAAGATGCTCCCACAAGCCTTAGTCTTGTGTTCGAGTCATAACTAGGAAGACTTTGTGGAAGAGATAAAGATCCGCCAGAATATTCTCCATATTTATCTCAAAAGTAAGTTTTCTTAATTAATATTATTTTTAGTTTAATTTTAAATAAAATCAAAGATGATCCAATTCTTCCGCTGCAGGATGAAAAGTTCATTCCTATCATAAATGTTATGCCTTTGTCTGTGTATCATGAACTAGGCTTGAATGGAATGCATGAAAGTAATATCATGATTCAATTAGCAGATCGCTCTTCCATTAAACCTCTAAGAATCATTGAAAATTTGCTTGTCAAAGTTAATGAGTTGTTGTTCCCTGCGAATTTTTTTGTGGTTGACATGGGAGAGAGGCCTAGACATGCTTCAGCATCTATTTTGTTATGTAGGCTTTTCATGAAAACCGCCAGAACAAATATTAACATTGATGATGTGATTGTTTCTGCTAGTTTTAATGGAAAAATTTGTGAGTTCAAAGTTGTTGATTTTGTTGATTATTATGATTATGTTGATTCTTTGGCTGGGATAGATGATTTAGATTTGTAGGAATTATCTTTTGAACAATCGCTTGATGGAGTAAGGTCGAGTTTGGAGGATCCTAGCTGAGTATGGATAGCCACTAGACCCGTCGTGCAATCGCCGTTAAAAATTTGCACTTCCTGGAGGTAACCAGGCATTGAACTTTAATTTGCTTTCTCTAGCATTTCTTAGCTCTTTGCTTCTTAGTTTGTATGTTTAAGTTGCCTATTTGTTTTGAATGTTTTTTTTTTGCCCGAATTTTGAAAGGATAATGACCATTCTCAAAGGAGGAGTCGCCTTACCGCACCCACTTACGTGCTTGGAACATCAAGGAAGTTTTAGTTCCCTTGTTTTGTTTTTGTTATATTTGTTCAATACATTAGGGATAATGTATGATTTAGGTTGGCGGTGGGTAGTTTAGTTTGGAACTTGAGCTTTGATTGATGAATGCTTTAGCTTTGTTGATTGAGTCCTTGAGCACCTGAGCTCAGACCTATCTTTAGGTTTGCATAGTGCTCTTTGATTGTGTAGTCCATGAGCACCTGAGCTCGGACTTTTGATTGACTAAGCTAAGCATGTTTTTTTAAATGATTTGAATGTTGTTTTGTTTTGTATTGAGCTTTTATTGAAAATCTTGAAAATTTTAAAATTCTTGAGCTTAATTTGAAGGAGAAATTGGATGTGTTGCATGATTAGGACACTCTATGAGATGCTCTCCATAGTGTTGTTATTTGCAAATTGATGAAGCATGATTATCTTGTCCTGATTTCAGCAAATTCAAAACAATTCCTTGAGTTTCTTGTATGTTTTGAGCACCTTAGCTTCCCCGTTGATGTCTTGAAGGCCTAGGGTAATGTTATGGGATTCATATGTCTGTTGTCACCTCGATAGGCTTAGGCATTGGTTTGACGATGACCGAGCATGATAGCTAGTAATGTGTTGCTTAGGAAGAAAAAGTGTTTAATTTGCTTGCAAGGAAAAGAACAGAAAGTGAGCTCAAAAGAAAAATCATTTTAACGAAAGAAAATAAATGAAAGAAAAAAGGAAAAAAAGAAAATAAACTTGTAATATGTTGAAAAGAGTTTAAGGTAAAAAGAGATGCCACTGTCGTAATCAGTTAGGCCACCTATCGAGCGAGTGCTCTAGGTATGGGTCCCTACGGTAGTTGTGCGAAAGCTAGTGCCTTTGACATTAAAGTGATGCAAGTCTGCCCCAAGGATAGTTTTTCAGGCACCTAGTAGCTTATTACTTTCTTGAGTGTTAGGAAGCCCAAATGATTGGTGTCTAGAGCTAGTGTAGGGGAAAAATAGATTGAGAACCCTGTAAACTTACCCCACACTTGTACAGCCCTCGCTAGGTAAGCTAACTGCACACACTCACGCAAGAAATGCTTGGAAAAGTTTTTCAATATGCTATTGATGGCGTGTTTGATTGTGCTTTATCCTTTTGCATTTAATTTTCTATCTTGAGCATCGAGGTTAGAGTCATGTTTCTTGCATCCATTGAATATTTTATTCTTGAGTTTATTCTAGTCTTGCTCGAGGACTAGCAAGCTTAGGTTGGGGGTATTTGATAGGACTCAAAAAGTCCTAAATTTCTATGCTTAAATCTTGTGGTATTAACTGATTTAACATGCTTAATTCCCTATTTTGTAGATAAATTAATCTGAGGTGCAATTCAGAGTTTATTGGACTTTTTTGGAGCCTTTTGGAGTGTTCAAGATTGATTCACGCTTATTCGGAGGTCATGCAAGCCCTAATTGAGCAATTGGAGAAGAAATGACCAAGTTGTCTAGGGAGCAGAATTGAGACACTCCACGAAGCCCTTGCTCGACGCTAAAAGACAGAATGTGAAGGTGCAAGGCAACGTCGAGATGTTGTCCCCAGCGTTTAGATGTTGTCCCAAGTCTAGAACGCACAGATGTAGGGTATGTTGGGTTTTATGTCCTAAAACTCGTGGTTTTGTAAACTGAATGTATATTCTATTTTCAATAAAGTTGTTATTGAGGTTTATACAGTAAAGTTGTTATTGAATAAAGTGAATTGTGTATTCCATAACCCAAATCCAATGAATTAAGAACCCTTGACTATAAGATGTAAACTTGAACTTTATGTATGACATAAAAGTAGATCAAGTTCGAGTAATAGTCAGAACGGTCTATAGTATAGGGATAGGGCTGGGTACCTTATCCTGGGGACACTATGGACGCAGCCCACTTTGTATAGTACTAACGATGTGATCCTAAATCGTTCATGTGGAGACATGAAAGTGGGGGCGTCCTATGCAATGAGTTTGCATAAGACTGGACCGCGAAATAGTCACTTAGACTTTTTAACTCCGTTTACTGTTTTAACTGACTATTTTCATACGATGACCTAGGTAACTCGATCTTAATCCTGAGTGTGCTATGAACTCCTGTTTATTCGAGATTATCCTTAGATTTGCATGGGTGAGAGTGGCCCGAGATCGCCGACTCAATAAGCCTCCCATTTTGGGGATAAGACCGAGTAGATAGTTGGGAACATAGTCATGCGAGATGGAATTCACTCCTACCAGCTCTAGGGTTTAGTAGAGAGGTTGTTCCCTTAAGTGTTGACTCCGGGTCTTGAACAATGGGCCCACCCTCTCATTGGCCCGAGAGGGATTTGGTTTGTTGGTCGGACCACAAACCAATTGTTCATTAGAGGATCAGTGGGACTTAAGGAACAAGAAGTAATTACAGGGGTAAAACGGTTTATTTGACCCAGCTGTAATTACGAACAACCTGTGAAGGATCGACTTACTAATCATGGTTATATCGAGTGGACATAAATATATCTATAGTGAAGAGAGTGCAGCCACTGGGCTTTAGTGGAGTGTCCCGGTGGTTAACGAATGTTGATTAGCTAGGCTAAAGAGTTTGGTCGGTTAATCTCGTATCGTTGGAGCTCATGATCTGTAGGTCCATTAGGTTCCCCTTACTAGCTTGGATTAAGCCTTGTAACAATTTAAGAGAAAAGAATTTGAATTGTTCAAATTCGGTTTTGAGAGAAAACGTTAATTATATGTGATATATTTAACGTTTCATAGCTTAATTATGAATTAAACTATGATAAAGAAGAGGTGGACATATTTAAATTTGATTTAAATATTGGTTCGGTTTAAAAGATGAATAGGGATTCATGTTTGAACGTTCGATTTGAGAAATCGGGATTGGTCCAATTATTTAATTTGATATTTGATATTAAATTAAATAATTATTTAAAATTAATTAAATTGTTTAATTAATTAAAAAATTGATTTTAATTTAAAATTAATTTTATATTAATTTTTGAATTAAAATTAAAAGAAAAATCAAAATTCATTTTGGAATGAATTTAGGACCAAATTCATTTTGGTGAATAAGCTATTTACTTTTTCAAAATTCACCAAAATTGGCCACCTCCTTCTTGTTTAATCCTCATCACTCATGTGTTGTCTTCTTCACAAAGCTTAAAGAAGCTTGTGGTTTGCTTTAATTAGAGAAGAAACACAAGGATTTAAAGAATTTTGCAGAAAATTGGAGAATTTTCGGTTTTTAGACCTTTGCTCTCTCTCTCAAAAATTCTCTCAATTAAGGATCCCACAATCCGTTCCAAGGCCTGAGGATAGTAGGGAAGATCCTAAGGGAGGTCCACGAAGTGTTCGTGATCAGAAATTGGCCAAGGATTACGAGAATTTTGAGCATCAAAGGTAGTGTTCTTATTCTCTGTTTTTCCGTTTTTGAGCATGCTATTTATTTGATCAAATTGATGTAATTAGAGTGCTTAAGATCCAAAATTTCTTCCGCTTTCTTAATATTAACTCCTTCAGGGTAGTGTTGAGACGTTATCCCTAGCATCGATAGCGTCTCGACGCTTGAATAGTGAGAGCAGCTCGACGCTGTGGCGAGCCCCAAAGACGCTGGTCTAATTAAGGACAGCGTCAAGACACTGCCTGTAGTGTCTTAACGCTACATCAACTTTTATAAAAGCATATTTTCCATTTAGGGCAAATGAGCCATTGGTGAACATCCCCATTTTTTGGTGAACATCCCCATTTTTTCTATCTTCTCACCTCTTTTTCTCTGTATTTTTTCATTCTGAATCCTTAGTTTAGCTTAGTTTAGTTTAGTGAATGCAAATAATGGACGTTAGTATTGAGGCAACCAGCTCCGGCTAAGCGGTAAATGTAACGCCCAGTTTATTCAGGAGCTCTAATTTTGAAATTTTGGGATTTGTTTCTCAATTTATTTTTAGTAGGGTTAAAGTTAGAATTTTGAAAAGTTTGAAGGGGCAATTATGGAAAGAATTTTCAAGGGCAAAATGGTGTTTGAAAGAGCTTGGAAGGGCATTTTTGGAAGAAAGGTTGGTCAAAGGGCATTTTAGTAATTTAAAAAAAATAATAATAATAATAAAGAAATTCATCATCTTTATCCTAATTTCTTCTCCCTCATCCTTCCCCTTTCTTCTTCCTCTTCTTCCCGAAAAGCTCTCTCTCTCTCTTCCGAAAATTTCTCCTTCCCTCTCCCGACAACATCTCTTTTTTTTTTCTCTCTCCCGCTGTGCACGGCAAGACTCGCCGGAAAGCTTGTAACCACCGAACCCACCCGCGCTGTCTGCTTCTTCTCCGCCAACCTCGCGCGCCGTCGGCCTCGTCAGAACCTCCTGGAGTTCAGACTGCTGTTGCTCGTGAGTTGCCGCTGCTCGTGAGTTCAGTCGCCACACGCACGAAGCTCGCTGAGGCTCGTTTTCAGCTCATCGGAGTGGTCCCGCTGAGCTCTGTCTGTCCAGATCCGCGCCGTTCTTCACATGAACTCGCAGGAAAGAACCTCGCCGCCAGCCACATGTCTCTCTCCCTCTCGGTTTCTGTATAGACAGCAAGGAGGAAAATGCTTTGGAGCTAATTTCCGGCGAACTTGGTGCCGAATAGCGTCGTTTGGTCTCGATTCGAAGTGGGTAAGCTCTGTCAACAGCAATCCAAAATGCCCATGGTGATTGAAGGTCAATTTAGGTGAATTTGGACCCTTTGAGTTGCTGTCCGGGTTTGTCAAGCAAGATTTAAGTCATTGTTTTGAGGCTCACGTGTTCAATTCATGGGTTACCTTGAATCTTGAAGGATTTGTAAGTAGCTATTTGGACTTTAAGCCCCTAAAGTTCTTAAATGTTTTGTATTTATGTTGATTAATGTTAGAATGCGTTTTAGCGTAATTCGGTTGGTTTAAGACACGTTTAGGAAACTTTTTTAGGTGATTTATCGAGGACCTTGGATTGTACTTGGAGTGGGGACTCGAGAAGCTCATTACTAGTGGAGAAAGGGTATTTTAGTAAGTAAAGATTTAAGGTAAGGGATCTCACAACGAAAGAAGTTTTCGAAACCTAGAGCTAGCCCTATATTTACTATGAAAGTTATGTTTTTCATGTTAAGTATTTAAGAAAGAAAATGTTTTATATGTATATTCCTTTATACGCTAGTTCCATGAGTTCTATTTGAGTTTTCATGTTAAAAAGAATGGAAATGATATGTATGTCTTTGAAATGCGATTGCCTTGACTTATGCATTCATGAGTATGTTCTAAAACGAGTGGGACCTCATGCATGTGTTGTGTGCTCATGAAAAGATTTACGTAAGGCCGTGATGATAATTCTCCCAAAAGTTTTATGTGGGTTATGAGGGAACCCGAGTCTTCAGACTCTCTATGCTCCCGGGGTTCGAGAGTGCTCCACGATGGTAGCCTTCGGGCTTGAGTCTTCGGACTCCACGATGGTAGCCTTCGGGCTTGAGTCTTCGGACTCCACGATGGTAGCCTTCGGGCTGAGTCTTCGGACTCCACGATGTATGTTAGCTTTCGAGCTCAACTCTCAGAGTTAGGGGAGGACTCTATTCGATGGAAAATTATGTCTTCGGACTATTTACGAGGCCCTCGGGAGAATTTAATCGTTCACGAGAGCCACGAGGAAAAGTACATGGTTTATAAAACGAATTTTAGGTCCCCTACTAAAGCGATGGTTTACGATGGTTTTATGATTTAAAATGACATGTTGCATGCGAGTGAAACTCTTATTTTGAAACTATGAGTTACTTACTGAGTATTATTCGTTAATACTCACTCTTTTCCTTTTAAAATGTTTTCAGGAAAGGCTAAGATCGGCCCTAGCGCGTGACCGGAGATCAGTTACTTGAGTCATGGGAGCCGAGCGATCGCTATTCCGCTTCTTTTATGTTTCTGGACGTGCATAGAACTCATGTCGAGTTTTGTTTAATGTTTAGGAGGATGTTTCAAAGTCTTTTAACCTTTCTTTGTAAATCGTGCACATGTATTTGGCTTTCTATGTTTGAATTCACTTGGTTTCTTCTGTTTGAACCCTAGCATCATATTGAGAAGTTTGTTGGATGCTAGGAGGTTGTTAGAAAATCTTAGAAGTGTGTTTTTCTATGTCTTATCAGGTAAGGGTCAAATTTTTGGTTTTCGCGTAGTTACGCCGTTATGCTGCCGAAATTTTCGGTAATATAGCGACGTGACTTAGTAATGACTCTTAGGTAGCATGTTGAGCCTATAGGGTCGTTACAGTAAACCTGATTAAGGCGTGCTCATCAGGATTTACTTGTAACACCATGAGGTTTCGTTATTAATGCAATTTCATTTCAGCTTGTTTATCTTGTACCTCTTTGATTTCATTCCTAAGCATATTCGTAGTTGGGATTGACAACCCTTAACACGTCGAATTAGCTTAGCTTTGCTATGCATGTTTTGCCTTTATCTTAGCATGTGTTTAAGTAGCATTAAGTGTTAGAATCGGTGAGTTTGTGAGCTGTGAGTGATCATGAACGACTTAAAGATTCTATAGCCTAAAGAGGTAATAAGTGTAAGAGTTAATCTAAACTTGCCACTTAGGTTAGTACGAGCAATTCACTATTTCTAATTAACTCTAGAGTTTAAAAAATTGATCTAAAGTATGGCACGTGACAATCTCAGGCCGGAATTAGTACCGTTCCCAACTCTAGATTGATTTTGGGTTTAATTAGCACTAGATTAATTAAACTGCACTAGGATTAATTAGAAGTTCGTTTGTGCTTAATTTGAACGTGTGAGTATAATCAAGCATGAAATTACTTTATCTTTTGTTACTAATGATTGGTGTTACTAAATCCCATCCCAACGTGATCCTACGAATCAGTATCCGGTTAGTTTGTTAATTTTCACTGCTTTTATTCTCATTCTCTTTCATGTATTTTATTTTCCCTCGGATTAATTATTTAATGAAGCACCAACCCCCCTTTTTGGTTATTTTGAATCCAAATTAAGAGAGCTAGCTACTAGAATTGCGCTCACGCCTCCCTGTGGATCGACCTGGCCACTATATTGCAAAATATTAGTTGGTCCAGTTTATAAATTTTATTTGACGAGTCTGACAAGCTTTGTGTTAGTACTCTTGTGTCGTTTTATTATTACTTCAATCACGTGCACTTGCATGTACACCCGTCAAGTATGTTGTCCTAATTTTAGCATATTTAAAAAAATATCTTTGTTTTTCTTGCATGTTATAAGCACATTAGCTTACCTTTTGTTGTCTTGAAGGCCTAAGGTAGCTTTATGGGGTCTAGATATTTGTTGTCACCCCAATAAGCTTAAGGACTAGGTTGATGGTCGTTTTTTGCATGAAAGTCTATAATGCCTTACTTAGGGGAAAAATGTGTATTTGTGATAAAGAGTTTGTCAAAGGCTCTATCAAATATATTTATAACCTAAACCTATAAAATTTATAGTAATAGTGGCCAGGATCGATCATAGGGACTGAATTTCTTAATTTAACTAAATACCATTGTTATTAATGCTCAATTTTATCTAGAGAATCGAAGTTTGAGATAGAATTAGATTATAATATAAAATATATATTTACAAGATTGGAGACAGTTTTAGAGAAAATACATGCGAATAATGTTTTATCCATGAAGCATCACTTGGTTTAAATTAGGAAAAATAAATACATGCAACAATCATAAAGCCAAAAAGATCACTAAACTGGTTAAATGATTTTTCCAAGCCCAAAAAAATCATGCCAAATTAAGTCCTTAACCTTTCAGTCTAAATCTTCAATTAAGCATGCCAACAAGTAAATCTTTTATCATTTCTAATAATAAATTATTCATTCCCATGCAATAATAAACTATTAGTCATGCATCCACACTACAATTCAAGTTCTACTTTCCCAAGCTAAAACTCAAATTAAAGACAACCAAAGTTTGGCGACAAGCTCAGGCATAGAAACATGAATACCATTGCAATGTAATATGAGTCAAAATTTAAGCCAAGTCTCAACAATTACAAGTTCCTAGAGTTCAACTATGCAAAGTTTACTATAAAAAAAATCTAAACTCTAAGGAGTAGTCTAAAAACATTAACAAAGTATGAAGGAAGGAGAGAGAAACTCTAGGACGCCTGCCAATCCTCGTCCCCGTCGTGATGTCCCGCGATCTTGAGCTCAAAATCCCATCTTGCTCTCAAAAGTACTCCCTAAGTCCCAAATAATTGTTGTGAATCGAAACGAAGGTGAATTTTCTCTAAAATGCCTCCCTTAATCAGCATCCAAAAGGATCTTTTTATAATAATCCAGACAGCGTCGAGACGCTGTACATTAGTTCACACAGTAAAAAAGGAAAATTGGGTAGCGTTGAGATGCTACAAGCAATGTCTCAATGCTACGGACGAAAAGAGCCTGGCACGCGTGTTTATAGCGTCTCGACGCTATAAAATAGCATCTCAATGCTATGCATGCAGAAATTCTAACTTGTAAAGCAGCACATACAGCGTCTCAACGCTACCGAGAGCGTCTCAATGCTCTGGCCTCTAGTTCTCTGACTCAATTCTCTTATCTTCTTCACTTGATAGCTCCAATTGAAGTTAAATTGCTTCATTTTCACATTAACACTTGCCTTTTGCTTGGTTCTACTTTGTTAGCTCAAAATCTACAAAGTACACACAAAAAGCATCAATAGCATATTTTTAAACCATATACTAGCATTAATCTAGGTCCAAGTAATAGCACACTTTCGTGCACTATCAATTTTCCTTCAAAAAAAGAGAGAAAGGAAAAGAAAAGAATAATTGAGTTGAGAAAGAAAAATATTTTTAGAAAGAAAAGAGAATAAAAAGAAAGAAAGAAAATAAGTTTGTAATGAGTAGAATGATTAGGGGTAAAAGGAGCTGTCACTGTTGTGATTAGTTCGGCCACCCATTGAGCGAGTGCTCTAGGTAAGGGTCCCTGCAACAGTTGTGTGAAAGCTCGTGTCATTAAGTCAAAGTGATGCAAGTTTAGCCCAGGTTTATTTTTCAGGCACTTGAGTAAAACATTGCTTTCTTGATTGTTTTTATGGCTTGATAGCTAATTCTTAGGGCCAGTGTAGGGGAAAGATAGATTGAGGACCCCATAAACCTATCCCACACTTGTGAAGATTACATTAGGGTGGCTAAGCGCACACACACGAAATAAATGATAAGAAAAGTTTTTAAATTTCTCATGGATGGTTTGTGCATTGGCTTTGCTTCTTCTTTTGAGAATGATTTGTTATCATAAGCATGGAGGTTAGGGTCATGATCTTGCATCCAACGAGTCTTATCTTTATTGTTTGTTTGTTCCTTGCTCAAAGACTAGCAAGATTTAGGTTGGGGGTAATTTGATAAAAACAAGAAAAGTCTTATATTATTGTGCTTAATTCATGCTAGTTCATAAGTTTTTATGTGCTTAATTGATCATTTTGTAGGTATTCAAGCACACAGAGTGTTTTGGAGCATTTTCATCCAAATGGGGTTAATTCGGTTAAATTTGGAGGTCATTTGAATAATCGAGCAAGAAGAATCAATAAAATGACCAAAATGCCCCTAAAGAGAGCATCTCAACCTTGCCCAAGAGCATCAAGATGTTGCAAAGGCAGAATGTCTCACAAAAGAATAGCATTGAGACACTGTCCATAGTGGCTAGACGCTACCGCAAGTCCGCGCGCGTAAGCCTCGCTCGACACTATGAAACATTGGGATCAACACTAGTAGCATTGAGACACTGCCTGTAGTGTCTCAATGCTATTTCGATTTCTATAAAAGTAATTTTTCCCTCATTAGGTCATTTACCTCGTTTTTGCCCGCTCTTATGAGACCTGTTTAGGCGATTTCTCTATGTTTTTAGTAGTTTTAGGCTTAGATTATTCTTTTTTATCGATCCCCGATGTTGGGCTTCTCCATTTGTATGGCCGACTAGACTTTTGATGCCCATTCAGGTGTAATAACAATAACAATGTATTTTTGTGAGATTTGTAATTAATTTCTTTATACAATTTCAGTAGCTTATTGTCTTTTATTTCTAGATTAAATTACTTGCATTGTCATAGATTAAATTGATGATTTAATCGCATCGAGTTTGCTCATTACGCTAGCAAGTAGCCAAATCAATTTCAGCATGTTTGTTATTTCCTAATTCTCACTTTAATAACTAAGTCCCTCTATGACAAGTGAGAAGGTGGGGTCCCATTATTCAAGTCCCGAAATCAGCACTTGAGGGAACTACTCATCTACTCTCCTTATATGGGAAAGAGTGAATTTCATCTCGTGAAATTATGTTCCCACCTCCCTATTTAGTCAAGTCCTCAAAATGGTACACTTATTAAATCGGCTACAAAAGCCATTCTCACCTATGCAAACCAAAGGACGGGCCCTCATAGGCAGGAGTTCATAACCCACTCAGGATTAAGATCGAGTCGCATATGATCATCCTGTAAAATATTAATCTTCTCAATTAATGGATTTATAAAGAGAGAATAAATATTTCACAATCCAGTCTTATACAAACTCATTGTATAGGATACCCCCACTCACATGTCTCCACATGAATGTTTTGTATCAAATCATTTGTAACAATTACAAAGTGGGTCGTATCAATAGTGTTACCAGGATAAAACATCTAATCTTATCCATATACTATAGACTCCTTGCGTTATTTCTTGAACTCGATCCTCCTGTATGCCAACTACTTACTGTTCAAGATTACAATAATAACCTTGAATTTTACACAATATTAGATAATGTTATACACAATGTAAAATAATAAATTATTTTATTAATAAAAGAGAAAATGTTTAATTACAAAAAACAAGATTTAGGGCACAAATCCTACTCGACGCTACCGCGATTTGTATAAGAAATAATTTTTGCCCTATAGGTCATTCATCTCCATTTTGGTCCTCCGTAATGAGACCACCTTAGTGTTTTTCTCTCTATTTTTCATAGTGATAGCATGCATAAGTCTGCAATTTCTAGGCTTAGTTTTACACTAGTTTTCCTATGATTGTGTTTGCTTTCATGTATTTTTATGTATATTTTGCAGAAACCGAGCAATTGGAGCAAAACTAGAGCATTGCGAAGTATTTGTCGAATGTGGAGCATAATTGAGCTATATTTGAGAATCCAAGTGTTGAAGAGAAGTAACAAAGCTTGTGAGCCCGAGAGTGTAGCATTACAACTCTACATCAGCAGCCCTTTAGCCTTGGAATGCAATAGGCACAACATTGCAACGCTAGCCAAATTCGATTTTTTCCTTTTTTTATAAAATTTGAGAGACATTGTTGCGATGTTGTCTCAATGTATAAAGGAAAAATTTTAGTTTCATGTAAGGATAGTCGTTTTGAGAGACTAAAAACCTTAAACTCAATTCAAGCATTGTCTAAGGACTTAGAGGAGACCTTTGGAGAGCCAAGGATGAGACTCAAAGCTCGAGATCGTGGACATCGTGTCAGAAATGAGTGTTGGCACACGAACTAAGTTTATTCTCGAGTTCCTTTCCTTTTCTCTTGAATTTAGGAGTTTTTATGGATTGTTTACATGTTGTAATTCTGTGCTAGGACACCATAGATGGTTGTACTTATGTAAGATTTGAGTGATTTTTTGTTTAGTTTATATATCAACATCTTTTATGCATCTCTTTTAATTGTCTTAACCTATGGCCGTGGTTTTGCATGTTTAACTAAATTTAGCTTGAGAATGTCAGTTTAGTTAAAGAACGCCAGATGCATGACTAGGTTTAATCTATTGCATTAGAGTGAGTAGATTAATTCTAGAAACCTTAAGAAAATAACTTAATGTGTTTAGTAATAGAAGTAGACCGAGAGGTTGATTTGTTGCTATACATGAGTTAAATTGGGCTTGAGAGAATCAATTGATTATTTAGAAATTGTTGACTTAGGATTTTTGGTATTGAATTAATTTATTAAAAAATTCAAGTTGGGCTTAATTTATTAATCAACCATTCATGTTTCTCAAAATTGGACTCCAACCACGTAAATAGTAGTTTAGGTTTTATTTGTATTTTTTATCTCTTTAAAGTTTTGTTTCTCTAAATAAAATTGGGTATAATTAACTATGGTAGTTAATTAATCTAAGAACTCAAATCCCTATGATCGACCATGGCCACTATTATTGCAAATTTTTAGAGGTTCGATTTATAAATTTATCTGATAGAGCCTTCGACAAGCCCTTTATCACATAGTTCTAGGATAGTTTAGGTTGTTTTGATCAATTCTCAGTGTCAGGTTACATCGGTTTGAGTTTTGGCTAGACTTTCGACATCGTTTTGAGTTGTAAACACGGTATTTATGCAATTATTTTGAGATTTTGAGTTATTTCGATATAATCCAGCATGTTTTATGGCTTTTAATTCTTATTTTAATCCTAGTTATCTCTTTGTTGATTAATCTGACAAATTAATTTATTTAGAGGTTTCTTACCTTTGCTAGAATCATTGTTGGTGTCCTCGGTCTGTAGCTTAATTTTAGTATCAACGAACATGTAGCCACATCCGTGTTTAGGTGTTACTTCACTTCACTCACTATTGTATGTGGTAGACTTTAGAATTAATTATCCCATACTAGTTTAATTCGTGGGCCCGTCGAGTTAAATTGTTACGTTTCGACCTATTCCAAGCACTTAACGCTTCTAATTAGATAGTATGGAACGTTCGCCCCCAGCTAGTGAGTTAGTTTAGAATCGATTTAGGCGTTGAAATCTTGATTTGTTTAGGGAAGGTTCCCATGGGATTCTGAGGAGTTCTATTGGTCTTAAAACACTGGAATTTGCCTATTTGGTTAGTTTTCAAAGATTAATTATTGCATATGTTCCTGTTTATCCTGATTCAGTGCTCGAAGTGAGATTATTATCTTTATCATTTTTTATTTAGTCTTTCTGTCTATCTTTTTAATGTTTTATCCCAAATCCCCCCTAATTAGTGTCATTAATAAGACCAATTAATAGAAATCAATTATTCGGTTCTCTGTTGTTCCTCCCAGTCTACTATTAAGTACTACAAGTATTTAATTTTAGATCGATAATTATAAATGTATTTGATTGAACCTTCAACAAGCTCAGCATCAGTTCCTAGAGCCTTTCGACGTGACAACGAGAATCTAGACCACATAACACAGTTCTAAGCCTTCAAAACTACACAGAGGTAAGTTATGTGCTCAAAAAAGTATAACGGAAACACAATAATTTTTTTTTAATTGGGCCTAAATCAAGAATACATTCTCAAGAATCAACTATTGCAGATAAATGTTATCTAAAGCACATTCTATGTTGTCCTAATAAAAAAAGATGCAACTAATTTGTCATACACATCATGCTAAAAAATTAATGCTCATGCTCAAGACAACTCAAAAACTCAACAAACAAATCCCCACCCCAACCTTAAATGATACATTGTCCTCAATGTATACTAAATAGAGTCTCAAGAATCAACGAAAATGAGGATAACAGAAAACTCCCCTGATTTGTGTCTAGTCCTGGATTGTGGTGCATCTTTTTCTTAGTTCCTTCTCTCCAGTGTAAACACATACAAAAGAAAAAAAAAAGCTAAGTAATGGAAAATAAATAACTAAAAGGAAATCAAGGAAAATAAAGGAAACACTTGGGTTGCCTCCCAAAAGCCCAATTGTTTAACATCGTTGTGCTCGTAAATCTAGCAAGAAGAGGAAGAGCCCATGTATGTGGGTTGCTCCAAAGATAAGCTAGCAAGGCATGGAGCAGCGTCACCTTTATGGAAGATTTTCAGTCGTTGCCCATTGACCATAAAGACTTTGTCAGATTCCAAGCTTTTGATTTCAACTGCACCATAAGGAAAGACATGGGTAATAACAAATGGACCGATCCACCTAGAACAAAACTTACCTTACATGAGCTTCAAACAAGAATTATAGAGAAGAACTTTCTAATCAATCTAAAATTGTTTCCTAATAAGCATGTTATCATGAAACACTTTGAATTTCTCTTTATAAATCCTCAAATTATCATAGGCATCGAATCTTAGCTCCTCCAATTCTTGCAACTGTAGCAGTCTTGATTCTCTAGCTTTGTCTAAGTCCATGTTGCATCGCCTTACTAACCAATAAGCTTTGTGTTCAATCTCCACTGAAAAGTGACATGCTTTTCCAAAAACCAACATATAAGAAGACATTCCTAAAGGAGTTTTGTAGGCTGTGTGATAGGCCCACAAAACATTGTCTAAGCAAAGCTCCAATCTTTCCTTTTTGGATTCACAATCTTCTCCATGATAGACTTGAATTCTATGTATGGGACTTTAGCTTTCTCGTTGGTTTGAGAATGGTAGGCAGTGACTACACGGTGGTTTACCCCATATTTTCTGATCCATATTTTCTAATCAAAGCTTCCACAAATCTGTTGCAAAAGTGGTTTCCTTGGTCAATGATAATGGCTTGTGGGATCCCAAACCTGTAAAAAATGCTAGTTTTGATAAAACTTACAATAGCTTGAGAATCATTAGTCTTGGTGGTTATTGCCTCCACCTATTTAGAAACATAATCCACAACCAACAAAAGATAAGAAAAACAACAAGAGAAAAGGAAAGGACCATAATGTCAATACCCCAAACATCAAATATCTCACAGATAAGAATAGGAACTTGAGGAATTTCATTCCTACAAGTTATAGCCCTCACTCTTTGACATCTCTCATCAGTTTTACAAAACGGATATACATCTTTAAACAAAGACTTCCAATACAACCCACTATCTAGCACTTTTCTAGCAGTTCGTTTAGGCCCAAAATGTCCCCACGTGCATAGTCATGGCAAAAAACTAGAATAGACTGGAACTCGTTCTCAGACACACATCTCTTAATAATCTAATCAGCACAAAATTTCTATAAGTCTCATCCCAAACATAGTATTTAGACTCACTCTTTATGACTTTCCTAGATTTACTGAGGTGAGATAGATTACCTATCACAAGATAATTGATCATATTGTTGGAATTTATGCCATAAAACCTAGTAATTAATGATTTATTATTTAATAAATAATAATTATTTTGATTATTTTATTTTGCAATATAACATTATCCATTATATGAGAAATTCAAGGTTATAACTGTAATCTTGAACAATATGTGGTTGCATATGGGAGGATCATGTTCAAGAAATAACCTAAAGGGTCTATAATATATGGATAAGGTTGGATGTCTTATCTTGGTAACATTATTGATACGGTCCACTTTGTAATGGTTACAAATAATTTGATCTAAATCGTTTAATTTATTTGATACATTAAATATTATTAAGAATAATATATTATGTATTAGATACATTATATTAAAATAAAAATATATATATTATATTTGAATGAGATTCAAATAAGTAAATATATGCTGTAGGATATTTGAATGAGATTCAAATGTGTTAAATATATATATATATATATATATTATAATATGCTATTTGATACAATATATATGAAATTTGAATGTGATTGAAATAGATAAATATGTATTGTAGGATATTTGAATGAGGTTCAAATATGTTAAATATATATTTTTAATATAATGATATTAAAATATATTATTTGATTTTATGGCAAAGATTCTACTTTAATAAGTCTCTATAAATAGGACTTTTGGGTTGAGCCAAAGAGAGATCTCCTCAATAAAGAATTCTCTATGATTTTTCCTCTCTATGGATTTCTTTCTAGAGGTTCCCACAAGCTTTGGTCATGTGCTCTAGTCATATCAAAGAAGACTTTGTGAAAATCTTATGGAGATTCGAAATTTGCTGGAACACATGGAGTTCGTTGGACTACAAAAAAAAAAGTAAAGAACCGCCATAAAATTTCTCCATATTTAATTCGATGTAAGTTTGCTTAACCCTTAGTTATTTTAGTTTAATTCTAAATAAATCAAAACTGATCCCAAATTGATTACTAAATTGTTCAGAAATCATTGTCTTTCGTTGCGGGGTGAAGTCTTCATTCCTAACAGTCTGCATACGAAGGAATCATACATTGTATTTGCAACAAGTGTTCATCAGGGAAGTCATCATTGAATGGCAGCTCATCCTCTCCCTTTACAATATGCTCAAGCGATGCTCTGTGGCTCCAAACTCTCTAACCAATCCCATGCTTTATCCTGCAAGGTAAATGGAAAAAACATAAGTGTATGGCATCACTAGAAACATCGTTTATCTTAATGGTGCCACAAATAGCAAGACAATATTTTAAATGTGAATTTGAGTCCTCCAAAGGGTGTCCTTTAAATGTGCTTCCCTAGCTATTTGGACCAGTCTTGTTTTCAGCTCAAAATTATTGGCAGGGATAGGTGCATAGACTATTCTATGTAACGATCCGACCCAAATCACTACTTATGGCTCACTTACCTAAGAAAAGGAGGGTTTAATTATAAGAAACGACTTTAAAATACGAACAAAAAACATGCTTTTGTTAGGATCCCATTTCAACAGAATACTGTTACAAACATTTCCAAGTTTTAATACAAAATCAGAGTACTTCAACCCATGAAATAAAACGCATAATAACTTTAAAACACAACGAGATAACTCCAAGGTACAAGGGGAACAGTGACATGTCCTTCATAGCCTAGCCAAGCTAATGCCTTGTGCCATGCACCTCTGGAGTCTACTAGCCACCTGAAAGGAAATTAGAGTAGCATCTAATGAGTATAAAATACTTAGTAAGTAGCCCAAATCTCACAATCCAACACATCTAAGGGTCAACTGACAACCTACTTAAGCTTCTAACCTTAATCAAGTTCTACACTCTTGGAACTAAGTATTCACCTAGCCTAACCCCACCTACGGTATTACCATACCCTAGAGCCATACCCTAAAGCCATGCTTCCTAAACACGAGGCTTCATCCCCCACAACTAGCATACAACAAGAAGGTCAATGCAACCTTCAAACTACACTGGTTAACACTTGCAATGAAGGACACAACCTCCATGCTATCATACATCTGGGCGCACAACCCACTGGCCAGTCACTACTATGGAGGACACCCCCTCCATGTCATCACACATCCAGATGCCTAACTCACGAGCTCGTCTCAACAACGGAGGTCACACCCTCCACACCATCACATACCACTAACTAGCTTTTCATAATCATCCTAGGAAAGCATGCTTTAGGTGGGGTAGAAGGTGTTACTAACCTAAAGGGGTCCTAACTCATCCCTTAACCATCTCAAGGTTCTTAAGATACTAAAACCACACTTTTCACATCATCAAAAAGGTCATAGTAGAATAATGCCTTAAGCAATAATTCGCAATCACAACAAATCAGAGCTACCATTTTATAATCATAAACCATAAATTTCATGCACAAGATAGAACAGAAAATTTCACATGCCAAACAATGCGTAGCTCACAGCTTTACGCCCCTAATCCATATTCTACATTCTCAGACCAATTTCTCGTTGCAAGGTAATCTTAGAGCCAACCAATAATTATGTGTGCCAAAATCATAACTCATGCATATTTACAATAATTCTCATAATCCATATCATGATCTCAAAATTTAATTAACACTTAAAGGGGCTCAGTCAAAATAGTTACTTACCTCAAACAGAATAAATAATATTATTTCAAGCACTTAGTTAAATTTAATAAATTTAACTAGTAACTTTAATTAAAATTTACTCTAACAAGTCTCAATTTTTGAAGTGATTTACAAGGTGGCAAAACCTTACCTTCTTGAAATTTTGGACCATAATTCAGCTTCTCGAAAGTCGTGATAAATTGTCCAACACCAACTTTTGGTCTACTGTTTAATCTTCAATAACCCAACGAAAATAAGAGTCATAAAATTTTAGAACAGTCCTTATAACTTCTTAAGTGACCAACACACATTCATTTAATCTATTTTATGTTTAGTCTTTTCTGAGCCAGCAGCTTATCCAAAATTCACCAAGACTTAATTTTTTTTACAGTCCTATTTAATAGTTTAAAGTGTCTCAAAAGTTCCGAAAATGGTCTCCAATTGCAATTGATATCTTGTAAAATTAGTTCAATAGCTCAACGTTGTTTTAAAAGGGTAAAATAGTCCCTTTGATTTCTTAGATCAATTTTGGTTTAGTACGGAACACTCACCCAAACGAAATGAAGTCAGAATTAAAGTGACTGTAACACACTGAATCCTGGTTGGTGTTGGGTATAAAGTATGCCCTAGGATACATGTCTCGCTGGCTTTAGTGCAAGTGGGAGATTGTTGGGATTTATGCCCTAAAGCCTCGTAATTAATAATTTATTTAATAATGAATAATAATTTTGATTATTTTATTTGCAATATAATATTATCCATTATATGAAAAATCCAAGGTTATTAGTGTAATCTTGAACAGTATGTGGTTGACATAAGAGAGGATCATGTTCAAGAAATAATCTAAAGGGTTATAGTATATGGATAAGGTTGAGTGTCTTATCCTGGTAACACTATTGATACGGCCCACTTTGTAATAGTTACAAATGATTTGATCCAAACCATTCATGTGGAGACATGTGAGTGGGGGTATCTTATACAATGAGTTTGTATAAGACTGGACCACTAAATATTTAATCTCTCTTTATAAATCCGTTAATTGAGAAGATTAATATTTCATCAAGATGATCATATGCGACTCGATCTTAATTCTGAGTAAGTTATGGACTCCTACCTGTGAGGGTTTGTCCTTTGATTTGCATGGGTGAGAGTGGCTTTTGTAGCTGATTCAATATGCCTACCATTTTGGGGACTTGACCAAATAGAGAGCTGGGAGCATAATCTCACAAGATGGAATTCACTCATTCCCATATGGGTAAGTAGATGAGTAGTTCCCTTAAGTGTTGATTTCGGGACTTGAACAATGGGGCCCCACCCTCTCATTGGCCCGAGAGGGACTTAGTTTATAATTAGATTATAAACATATTGTTCAATAGAGAATCAGTGGTACTTAAGGTGCAAGATGTAATTATAGGGGTAAAACGGACAGTTGACCCAGCTGTAATTACGAACAACTCGTGAAGGATCGACTTGCATGTAATGATTATATCTATGGACACAACTTGTCCTACAGCGCATAAGAGTGCAACTCTAGGTCTATAGTGGAGTGACCTATAGTTAATGAATGAAAATTAATTAATTAAAGAGTTTAATTAATTAATTTTGTATCATTGGAGCTTATAATCTGTAGGTCCATAAGGTCCCCTTGCTAGCTCATAGTAACACTAAAAGATCAATTTAGTTGAAAGAAAATTTTGAAATGTTCAAATTAATATTAATTTGAAGTGTTCAAATTAATATTTAATATAAAAGAGGAAAATATATTTATTGTATTTGATACATTAAATATTAAAATAATTAATGTATATTTGATATATTAAATAAAAGATATTTATAGAATTTGAATAAGATTCAAATAAATAAATATCATAGGAGATTTGAATGAGATTCAAATAAATAAAAGATATATTTTAATATATTAGATATTAAAATATAATATTTTAATAATGGCAAAGATCTTCCCTTGGTCTCTATAAATAGAACCCTTGGGTTGAAGCATTCTACATAACACACATCTCCTCAATAGAGAGAATTAGAGAATTCTCTCTAGACCTCTTCCTCTCCAATACCTTGTGGATTTTCTTTCAAGAGGCTCCCACAAGCCTTGGTCGTTCAAGTCATAGCTAGGAAGACTTTGTGGAAGAGATAAAGATCCGCCAGAAGAATCTCCATATTTGGAAGGTATTTATTGCTTAACCCTTGTATTTTAGTTTAATTCTAAATAAATCAAAGACGATCCAATGCTTCCGCTGCGAGATGAAGAGTTCATTCCTTACAGTTGGTTCGGTGTTGATTTTATTCAAAATTGTCGAATCATGATAATTTTTCCTATACTCGAATCCAAAACGCTTAGGGTTAATCTTAAATGGGCAACCTTACCCACGCCAAAACGAATATGTTTATGGTTAGTATGAATACCAAACTTGTCGGAACACAACCCCGAAACACCCCTTGCTATCTGAGTAACCGAGAGGAACGAGAGTGTGGCGGCGCGTGGCCTAGTGGGACTACAGCGGTTGTAAGCCCTAAACTCTCTTTTGTTCATATTGTGCTCATATATGATGTTTTGACATATGCAAATTGATATAGGTTGCACTAAACGATGTCGTGGTAGAATTTGGGAATCTCCTAAGTTGTGGATATTAACGTACACAAAGCTTCATAAGGAGACAGGTTACGCATTGGGATAAGCATATTAAAAGTTGAGTTGAAGTAAGTTAAGGTCATGAGCAAGTTGGGTACACATTAGGTGTATGTTGTGTTGAATACAAAAGCTGTAATTTCTAATTAATTTAGTTAAAATTTCTTTACAATTTAGGTGGATTGAAAGGGGCTTAAAGTCTAAAGAGAGAAGGAGGAGCTGACCATTTTAGTTACATTTTCGTTGGAGATTTTTTTGTTATAGTGGAAGGATGAGCTGTCCAACACTTGTGACTGCAGTAGACAGCTGGAAGCTCTAGGAAGTGGATAAACTTAAAACAGTCATATCTCTCAATCCACTTGAGCAAATTCGATGATTCTTGAGCCAAAATCTCAGAAATTGAATGAATATTAGGTCTGGAAAATTTTGTGAGAAAATATGAAGAATAAGGTCGTGAAAATGTAAGGAAACCGAGAGGTGTTCCCAGTTTTTCGGCCAGCAGAACAGTGTGAAGAAATCAGTTTCTTTTGAACTCTTGAGGAGGAATTAGAAGCTGAAACTTTGAGGTAAGTAAGCTAAGATGTTGTACTTGAGGTTTATCAAAAAATATTAGGTGGTTGTTTTGCTAAATTTTGAGGAACCCAAGCTGAAAGTTGAACCTGGAATTTAACAGTTTTCGGGTAGCAGAACAGTGTGAAGAAATCAGTTTCTTTTCAACTCTTGAGGAGGAATTAGAAGCTGAGACTTTGAGGTATGTAATCTAAGATTTTGTACTTGAGGTTTATCAAAAAATATTAGGTGGTTGTTTTGCTAAATTTTGAGGAACCCAAGCTGAAATTTGAACCTGGAATTTAACAGTTTTCGGGTAGCAGAACAGTGTGAAGAAATCAGTTTCTTTTCAACTTTTGAGGAGGAATTAGAAGCTGAAACCTTGAGGTAAGTAAGCTAAGATGTTGTACTTGAGGTTTATCAAATAAAATTTGGTGGTTGTTTTGCTAAATTTTGAGAAACTCATGCTGGAAGTCAAATCTGTAATTTTTGGCTCAAAACAGAGGGGTCTAGAGAGCTTAAGGAAGTTGTGTTCCAATTTGTTATACACTATTGCCAAGTGTGTGCAATTACTATCCTATGAGTTATGTGACTGAGTTAGATCAATTTTTGGGCCAAGTAGCAAAAGGGATTAATGTTATGGAATTCATTTTCAGGGCAAACGAAGATAGGAGAAGCTTATAAGCCTTGGGAGCCTTCCGGTGTTCGTGAGTAATTTTGTTTGAAAACCTATGCGTTGATCTTTATTTATTCAAAAGCTTACTAGTGATGGATATTGAAGCATGCTTAAACTAAGTTATATTCATTTTTCATTGAATTCCTACTAATAAATGTCGGTGTTGAAAGTTAAGCATAATTGTAACTAGTTTGTTACTCCGCGTTCAAGCATGAAACCTAAGTTTGGAAGTAGGGTTTTTCTTGGAAGTACCATGCATTAATCCACTCTAAAACATGTTTGAATTGCTTGAAACTTAAAGTATGATGGTTTGGCTATGTTAAAGAATTTATGCGTTGAGAACACGAAAAATGAGTTTGGTTAATGAGTTCTCTTTTAATCATACGATGAACTACACTTGAAGTTGGAAGCTTGTTTAATGATGAAAGTTTGTGTTTATGTTGAGAACTTGATGAATGTGATTCCAAAACATGTTTCCTAACTATTTAAAGCATGCCCTCGTATATTATTAACCCCCGGTACTGAAGGACACGGAGAAGGTACTTGGGAGGGAGAAAACTTGACCCCCGATACTGAAGGACAGTGAGAAGGTATTCGGGTGGTAGTTGGTCTGACCCCAATACTGAAGGACATGGAGAAGGTATTAGGGGAGACCAGTGAGCCTAAATGGCATACCACGTGCACGAGAGAGAGGTATTGAAGTTGTTGGTTAGAGAGGACTCTACCATAGCTAGGGTATCATGCTACGAGTTTTCTTTATCATGAGTTTTGATGCATTGATTATCGTGGTGCTTAAAGCCTATAATTTGGCGACATTGTTTAATTACTTTTGATACTTTACCTATGAACGCATAACTTATTAAATAGTCACTCACTGGGCTTCCCAGCTCACGTTTTCAACATGTTTTCTCTCCCCAGGTAGCAAACGAGTTCCCGGTGCTTAGCCTCGACAAGACCTGTTTGCCACCACGCCACTTAGCTCCTTGTATATATACTTCCACCTGTATATAGTTTTGAAATAAAAGCATTCTAGTCGGGGTGTAATACTTAAGTATGTTATGACTTGTTATGAAAACCTAGTATGGAAAAATGATTGCATCTTATTCAGGTGTGCAACTGTGCGCTCAATTTTACTAGTTCATATATGCTTCGTTGTATACAATTTCAGGTTAATGTTAGGTTGGGCAGGGAGTGGCAGTAAGAGGGCTGCTATTCTCTGTCTTCGCATTCCTTCCTAGGATTAGGCAAGTGAGCTGGGAGGGGGTGTGACAACTTGGTATCAGAGCAAAAGGTTTTGGGAAGGGAACTAGGTTCATGCATTAAACTAGGAGCTTGTTGTCTTAATTATTTTAACAAGATTGTATAATTTAGGACCATGGCTCGAGGTGGCAAACGAGGCAGGCAAGTGGAGGCCGGAACTCAAGAAGCTACTGGTAATAGAGGAAGAGAGGTATCAGAGGGAGAGTCTAGTCATCCTCAGCAAGAGGTGAACCTGGAGGAACAGATCTTTGCAAGGATTACTCAAAGGTTAGCCGAAAGTGTTGGATCGGCACATGCAGACCCAGAAAAGAAGTATGGTATTGAAAGGCTAAAGGCCTTAGGTGCAACGACATTCGAAGGCACCACAGACCCTGCTGATGCCGAGGTTTGGTTAAATCTAATTGAGAAGTGTTTCAGAGTTATGCGATGCCCTGAAGACAGGAAGGTTGATTTAGCAGCATTCTTGCTCCAGAAAGGAGCAGATGATTGGTGGAAGATAACAGAGAGCAGAAAAGGGGAAGCATGGAGTTGGAAAGAGTTTCGAAAGGCATTTGAAGATAAGTATTATCCGAGTTCTTACCATGATGCAAAAGGTTCGAGGATGGTCTACGAACAGAGATCCGAACGCCTGTGACAGCAAGTTCAGAGTGGGTTGAGTTTTCCAAACTAGTGGAGACAGCGCTAAGGGTGGAGCGAAGCCTAGTAGAGGAAAGAATGGGAAGAGGAGTTGTAGGTGATGGACGTACCAGTTATTCGGTTAGTTCATCACGAGATCGGCTCCAACCAGGAGATAGTGGGAGATTCACCCCAAGAATTTCTGGAAAAGGGAGCTTCAAACCTCATCGTGGTGGGCAGTATACTTCCAAGACTGGTACGAGTGGAGGTAGGGAGAGACAGAGGCAGCAGAGATCGAGTTTTTCGACAGGGTCAGCAAGAGACTCTCGTACAGGACAACCCGGTGAGTCGGTAGCTAGTTCAGCTAGGAAACCATTATGCAACACTTGTGGAAAGTATCATTGGGGTCGATGTTTGAGTGGGAGTAATGTATGTTTTAATTGTGGGCAAGAAGGTCATTTTAAGATGGAATGCCCCCAGCTAATGCAGGAGAACAAGGTAGGACAGAGAACTGCGTCGCAGACTGTGAACCAGCAGCAAACGTTTGGTGTAGCTGGAGGAGAAGGCACTAGTAGGGCTATGCAGAAGGGACCTGTAGGCCGACCCCGACAGCAGGGGAAGATCTATGCCATGACACAGCAGGAGGCAGATGATGCACCAGAAGTTGTTTCTGGTATACTTTCTATTTGTAGTAAACCTGCGCATGTGTTATTAGATCCAGGAGCTACACATTCTTTTATCTCTTATATGTTTGCTACTAATATTGAGGGGGAATTAGAACCTCTATCTGAAGAACTGTGCATATATACTCCTATTGGTGCTATGTCGATAGTCCGTAGCTTCTATAGGAATTGTATGGTAGAAGTAGATGGTATGACTATGACAGCCGAACTGATTCCCTTAGATCTTCAAGAGTTCGATGTTATCTTGGGGATGGATTTCTTGTCTAGGTATCATGCCTCTATGGATTGTCATAGGAAGGAAGTTGTGTTGAGGAAGCCAGGCGACATTGAGGTCATGTTTAAGGGGTATAGGAAGATATTGCCTACTTGTATAATATCAACTATTAAAGCTAGAAAATTATTGAATAAAGGTTGTACAACATATCTCGCATATGTAGTTTGTGCACCGGCGAGTAAATTGATACCTGAGGACATTCTAGTAGTATGTGAGTATTTAGATGTTTTCCCAGAGGAGCTATCAGGGTTGCCACCTGATAGAGAGGTGGAGTTTACCATAGACTTGATTCCAGGAACGGCGCCAATATCTCAAGCACCGTACAGGATGGCACCAAAGGAATTGAAGGAGTTGAAAACTCAGTTGCAGGAGTTGGTGGATAAGGGTTATATCTGACCAAGCGTATCTCCGTGGGGAGCACCTGTGTTATTTATGAAAAAGAAAGATGGGACATTACGATTATGTATTGATTACCGACAGTTAAATAAAGTAACAATACGTAATAAGTATCCATTGCCCCGTATAGATGACTTGTTCGACCAACTAAAGGGTGCCTCGGTGTTTTCCAAAATTGATTTGCGATCGGGGTACCATCAATTGAAGATTAAGGACTTTGATGTACCAAAGACAGCTTTCAGGACAAGGTATGGGCATTACGAGTTCTTGGTAATGCCATTCGGGTTAACAAATGCCCCAGCAGCATTCATGGATCTCATGAATCGAGTTTTCCATCCTTACCTTGATCAGTTCGTGATAGTATTTATTGATGACATCTTAGTGTATTCAGAAAGTAAGGAGAAGCATGCGGAACATCTCAAAATAGTGCTACAGACATTACGAGATCGGAAGCTGTATGCTAAACTTAGTAAGTGTGAGTTTTGGCTGGAGCACGTTGTGTTTTTGGGACACGTAGTGTCAGCAGCCGGAGTTCAAGTGGATCCTCAGAAGACAGAAGCAATAGTCAAGTGGGAACGACCCACTTCAGTATCGGAAGTCCGTAGTTTTCTAGGACTTGCAGGATACTACCGACGTTTTATCGAGGGGTTTTCAAAGATAGCTCTTCCATTAACCAGTTTGACAAAGAAGAACACGAAGTTCGAGTGGGGTGAAGAGTGTGAAAAAAGTTTTCAAGAGTTAAAGAACAGACTTGTGACAGCACCGGTATTAACTCTACCTACCACGAGAAAAGAGTTTGAGGTTTACT
The DNA here is from genome assembly GCA_033996785.1 of Trichosanthes truncata. Taxonomy (NCBI): domain Eukaryota; kingdom Viridiplantae; phylum Streptophyta; class Magnoliopsida; order Cucurbitales; family Cucurbitaceae; genus Trichosanthes; species Trichosanthes truncata. The sequence goes on along the minus strand of JAWPNB010000002.1, from coordinate 50,951,545 downwards.
GTGATGCATCACATCAGGGCCTTGGATGTGTTCTTATGCAGGATGGGAAAGTGATCGCTTATGCGTCAAGACAACTGAAAAAGCATGAGTGTAACTATCCTACTCATGATCTGGAACTCGCAGCAGTTGTGTTAGCTTTAAAAATTTGGAGGCATTATCTGTTTGGTGAGAAATGTCATATCTACACAGATCATAAAAGTTTAAAATATATCTTTGAGCAGAAGGAGTTGAATTTGAGGCAGCGGAGGTGGCTCGAGTTGATAAAAGACTATGACTGTACCATCGAGTATCACCCAGGGAAGGCTAATGTTGTAGCTGATGCACTCAGTAGGAAGTCGAAGCAACCTAAGAGTTCACTTAATGCTGTTAGAGTGGCTCTGTTTGAGGAACTCAAGAGTTCTAATGCAGAAGTGTCAGTGGGTGAAAAAGGAAATCTGTTAGCTCATTTTCAGATAAGACCTACTTTAATTAATGAGGTTATCTCAAGTCAAGCTAGAGACCCTGTCCTCAAGAAATTGATGGAAGAGGTGAACTTGAAGCAGAGAGCAGATTACGAAATAAGACGTGATGGGGCGTTGATGAAGTGCGGTAGGTTTTGTGTACCTAAAGATGAAGCTTTGAGAAACACAATACTGGAGGAAGCACATAGTTCAGCTTATGCGATGCATCCGGGAGGGACAAAGATGTACCGAACATTGAAGAGCCATTATTGGTGGCCAAGAATGAAACGAGAGATAGCAGAGTATGTCTCTAAATGTCTTATCTGTCAGCAGGTGAAGCCTGAACGACAGAAACTAGGAGGACTTCTAAACCCACTCCCAGTACCTGAATGGAAGTGGGATCATGTAACCATGGATTTCCTTTTTGGACTTCCTCGGACACCGAGCGGTTATGATGGGATTTGGGTGATAGTTGATAGACTTACCAAGACTGCTCGATTTTTACCAGTTAAGGTAACTTTCACCTTGGATAAACTAGCTAAATTGTATGTTGACAGGATTGTATGCCAATACGGAGCCCCAGTATCAATTGTGTCAGATAGGGACTCGAGGTTCACTTCCAAGTTTTGGCCGAGCCTTCAAGAGGCCTTAGGAACTAAACTGCACTTCAGTACAGCATTTCATCCACAGACTGATGGTCAGTCAGAAAGGACCATCCAAACCCTCGAAGACATGCTTTGAGCATGCGTGTTGCAGTATAAAGGAAGTTGGGAAACTCATCTATCATTGATGGAGTTTGCATACAATAACAACTATCATTCTAGCATTGGAATGGCACCGTACGAAGCATTGTATGGAAGAAGATGTAGAACCCCTATATGTTGGGGTGAGGTAGGGGAAAGAAAGCTAATAGGGCCAGAGTTAGTCCAAATTACTTCAGAAAATGTTAAATTTATCAGGGAAAGGCTGAAGACAGCACAAGATAGACAAAAGAGTTACGCTGACAAGCGAAGGAGAGATTTAGAATTCGAAATCGGAGACAAAGTTTTCTTGAGATTGTCCCCGTGGAAGGGTATTTTACGGTTCGGAAGGAAAGGGAAGCTGAGCCCGAGATATATAGGTCCTTACGAGATTCTGGAACGTGTAGGGCCATCAGCTTACAGATTAGCTTTACCTATAGAGTTGTCTCGGGTACATAATGTTTTCCATGTATCAATGTTGAGGAAATACATTTCTGACCCATCACATGTGCTCAAGGCGGAACCAGTGCAACTTAAGGAGAATCTATCTTATGAGGAAGAACCTCTACAAGTACTGGATCGGAAGGAACAAGTACTTAGGAACAAGACAATACCGTTGGTAAAAGTATTGTGGAGAAATCACGATGTCGAGGAAGCAACCTGGGAGAGCGAAGATCAAATGAAAGAAAAGTACCCACAACTTTTCTCGTACAAATGATGTTGCTGAATTTCGAGGGCGAAATTCCTCTTAAGGGGGTAGTAAATTGTAAGCCCTAAACTCTCTTTTGTTCATATTGTGCTCATATATGATGTTTTGACATATGCAAATTGATATAGGTTGCACTAAACGATGTCGTGGTAGAATTTGGGAATCTCCTAAGTTGTGGATATTAACGTACACAAAGCTTCATAAGGAGACAGGTTACGCATTGGGATAAGCATATTAAAAGTTGAGTTGAAGTAAGTTAAGGTCATGAGCAAGTTGGGTACACATTAGGTGTATGTTGTGTTGAATACAAAAGCTGTAATTTCTAATTAATTTAGTTAAAATTTCTTTACAATTTAGGTGGATTGAAAGGGGCTTAAAGTCTAAAGAGAGAAGGAGGAGCTGACCATTTTAGTTACATTTTCGTTGGAGATTTTTTTGTTATAGTGGAAGGATGAGCTGTCCAACACTTGTGACTGCAGTAGACAGCTGGAAGCTCTAGGAAGTGGATAAACTTAAAACAGTCATATCTCTCAATCCACTTGAGCAAATTCGATGATTCTTGAGCCAAAATCTCAGAAATTGAATGAATATTAGGTCTGGAAAATTTTGTGAGAAAATATGAAGAATAAGGTCGTGAAAATGTAAGGAAACCGAGAGGTGTTCCCAGTTTTTCGGCCAGCAGAACAGTGTGAAGAAATCAGTTTCTTTTGAACTCTTGAGGAGGAATTAGAAGCTGAAACTTTGAGGTAAGTAAGCTAAGATGTTGTACTTGAGGTTTATCAAAAAATATTAGGTGGTTGTTTTGCTAAATTTTGAGGAACCCAAGCTGAAAGTTGAACCTGGAATTTAACAGTTTTCGGGTAGCAGAACAGTGTGAAGAAATCAGTTTCTTTTCAACTCTTGAGGAGGAATTAGAAGCTGAGACTTTGAGGTATGTAATCTAAGATTTTGTACTTGAGGTTTATCAAAAAATATTAGGTGGTTGTTTTGCTAAATTTTGAGGAACCCAAGCTGAAATTTGAACCTGGAATTTAACAGTTTTCGGGTAGCAGAACAGTGTGAAGAAATCAGTTTCTTTTCAACTTTTGAGGAGGAATTAGAAGCTGAAACCTTGAGGTAAGTAAGCTAAGATGTTGTACTTGAGGTTTATCAAATAAAATTTGGTGGTTGTTTTGCTAAATTTTGAGAAACTCATGCTGGAAGTCAAATCTGTAATTTTTGGCTCAAAACAGAGGGGTCTAGAGAGCTTAAGGAAGTTGTGTTCCAATTTGTTATACACTATTGCCAAGTGTGTGCAATTACTATCCTATGAGTTATGTGACTGAGTTAGATCAATTTTTGGGCCAAGTAGCAAAAGGGATTAATGTTATGGAATTCATTTTCAGGGCAAACGAAGATAGGAGAAGCTTATAAGCCTTGGGAGCCTTCCGGTGTTCGTGAGTAATTTTGTTTGAAAACCTATGCGTTGATCTTTATTTATTCAAAAGCTTACTAGTGATGGATATTGAAGCATGCTTAAACTAAGTTATATTCATTTTTCATTGAATTCCTACTAATAAATGTCGGTGTTGAAAGTTAAGCATAATTGTAACTAGTTTGTTACTCCGCGTTCAAGCATGAAACCTAAGTTTGGAAGTAGGGTTTTTCTTGGAAGTACCATGCATTAATCCACTCTAAAACATGTTTGAATTGCTTGAAACTTAAAGTATGATGGTTTGGCTATGTTAAAGAATTTATGCGTTGAGAACACGAAAAATGAGTTTGGTTAATGAGTTCTCTTTTAATCATACGATGAACTACACTTGAAGTTGGAAGCTTGTTTAATGATGAAAGTTTGTGTTTATGTTGAGAACTTGATGAATGTGATTCCAAAACATGTTTCCTAACTATTTAAAGCATGCCCTCGTATATTATTAACCCCCGGTACTGAAGGACACGGAGAAGGTACTTGGGAGGGAGAAAACTTGACCCCCGATACTGAAGGACAGTGAGAAGGTATTCGGGTGGTAGTTGGTCTGACCCCAATACTGAAGGACATGGAGAAGGTATTAGGGGAGACCAGTAAGCCTAAATGGCATACCACGTGCACGAGAGAGAGGTATTGAAGTTGTTGGTTAGAGAGGACTCTACCATAGCTAGGGTATCATGCTACGAGTTTTCTTTATCATGAGTTTTGATGCATTGATTATCGTGGTGCTTAAAGCCTATAATTTGGCGACATTGTTTAATTACTTTTGATACTTTACCTATGAACGCATAACTTATTAAATAGTCACTCACTGGGCTTCCCAGCTCACGTTTTCAACATGTTTTCTCTCCCCAGGTAGCAAACGAGTTCCCGGTGCTTAGCCTCGACAAGACCTGTTTGCCACCACGCCACTTAGCTCCTTGTATATATACTTCCACCTGTATATAGTTTTGAAATAAAAGCATTCTAGTCGGGGTGTAATACTTAAGTATGTTATGACTTGTTATGAAAACCTAGTATGGAAAAATGATTGCATCTTATTCAGGTGTGCAACTGTGCGCTCAATTTTACTAGTTCATATATGCTTCGTTGTATACAATTTCAGGTTAATGTTAGGTTGGGCAGGGAGTGGCAGTAAGAGGGCTGCTATTCTCTGTCTTCGCATTCCTTCCTAGGATTAGGCAAGTGAGCTGGGAGGGGGTGTGATAGCGGTGGCGTACAACGATGGTACTAATCCGGCGAAGATGACTACAGCGCGCACAAGTGGTTGCGGTTGGGCAAATCAAACCCTTGGTGTGTGTTCAGTTAGGTGACAATCGCGTGGTTTGGAAAATCTGAGCCTTGGTGTGTTTTCAGCGACGCTCCGTTGTGATCAACGGTGTTCCAGGCGCTGTGGTGGCATGTGAGGTGCAGGGCCGGTAGATCTGTACACAACAATAGGGATTCACAAACTTGGTTGCTCAACGCCGGAGCAATGGATTTGTGGGTTAGACGGCGGCGTGAAGAGCGGGTATGGCGCACCGGCATGCGTTGGACGAGCGACAACAGTGGGTTCGAATGGCAAGGGTAGAAGAAGAGAGAAGAAAAAAAAGGGGGGTGGGGTGCTCGGAACTTCCAGATTCGGGGAGGAGAGAGAGAGAAAATTGGGTGTTCTGTTGAGAGAGGGAGGGAGAGAAAGAGAGAGAATGAGTGTGGGTGAAGATAAGTGGAAGAGCATAAATGATGGAAAAGAAAGGGAATAAAACAAGGGAATCCCACCATTTAAGGGACAGTGAGTGATTTCGGGAGAGGGATAGAATAAAACAATTTCCTACAAGTGGGGGCATTAGTATGAAAAGGGGGAGGGAAATAGGGAGGATTGTCTCTCTCTTGAGGGATCGAATAAAACAATTTCCTACAAGTGGGGGCATTAGTATGAAAAGGGGGAGGGAAATAGGGAGGATTGTCTCTCTCTTGTCCCCCTATATTTTTTTTTTAAAACTTATGTATATATTTATATATATATATAATGGTTTTAACTTCAAAAGCTCAAAAACAACTTCTATCAAATTTATTTTTATCATACAGTATACATCCAATAGTGCACAAAATTTCTGGATATTACATTGTGACTTGAAATAATCCATGAAGGGCTTCTGTTTGTTAGTTGCTTGTCAGCCATTGGTGGGTTTTGGATTGTCCTTTTGGACCTGTCTATTTATTCTACAAGTGCGCTCAATCTTAGGATCAAAAGGCACTAAATTTTTCTCCTTAGCTTTGGGCATACCCCAAGTGAGCCTAAACAAAAAGAAAGAAACCAAAAAAAAAAAAAAAAACCTAAATATTGAACTAAAATAAAGAAATAAAAGAGGCTATACAAATATACAACTATTTACACTCTAGATTAAGATTAATTATTTTCTCCACAATATCAATCAAACTAAATACTTGCCAATCCCCAGCAATGACGCCAAAAATTTGTTGCATGATTTAAGTGCATGCAAAACTGCAAGTGTACGGTGTCAAGTTGTAGTATAATGAATTGAGTGTTGAGTGTTGTTCTTGGGATTGCGTTTCTAGTTGAATTGATTACCATAGTTGCTAACACTTAATTTTATCTAGAGAACCTAAAAGAATGAATGAAATAAACTAAAACTAAATCTATATTTACAAGTGGAGACAACTAGCAGGAACATTCTTAGAACATAGATTGCATCAATTAAACTCTAGCTTAATCAATGGTACAATTCCACTTTAACATGCAACTAATTATAAGCCAAGAAGATTATTAATAATAATTGACTTTTTCAAGCTCAATTAATTTCCCTACTTAATTAGAAACGTAACACTTTTATCTAGATTTTCAAATCAAGTAAAAGATTAACAAAACTTCTTTTAAAGGCTTCCAAGAGAATTCTTCATTATCATGCAAGAATGTACAAATGGTCATGCATTCAAATCTGGATTTAAATCTTACTCTTTCAAGCTAAAATTTAAATCATTCAAAACTACACATTGGCCAAAAGCATAGAATTACATACAAAAACACATGAATAACATTCTTGCAATATAAAAGTCTAAAAACATCAACTACAAGAATAATGGAATAGATTAAAACTCTATGATGGATGCCAATTCTCGATCCCGTCATGATGTGCTATGATCTCGAGCATTAAATTTATTCCTTGGCTCTCAAGAGCATCCCTGAAGTCCCAAGAACTGTATAGAAGTCGAAAATACGCTTTTGCCCTCTAATTGGCCTCCCCAAAATTTGGCAGAAAAAAGTGTATTTACATAAAATGCTATCATAGCGTCGAGAGGCTAAGGATAGCGTCGAGACGCTATGCCAAAACGTTGTCATTTTTCTTAAGTTCGCGTATCAGCGTGAAGACATTATAGACGAAAATCCTTATCTTTGAGCAAGCACGTGTTTTCATATGACAGAACACCAAATTCGTAGAATCGAGACGCTGGGGATAGCCTCGAGACGCTACCCTCTCGAATAAACTGGCTTGATGGCTGTTGAATGAGAAATTTCGGCCAATCATAAATTGCCCCATCATTAATTTAAATTAATGATAAAAATATATATTGATGAATTTAGGACCAATTACAAATTTACGTGCGTCCTCAAATTAAATTAAAAGACATGAAAAAATGGCAAATCAAATAATGTCACATGTTTAGTATTGATCCATTGGACAACTTAAGTCAGTCCAATCAAATTATTCCACATGGCAGCTGAGCCCAAAACTAGTTTAGTTCGGGATCATTAAATAGAAATTGGGCCAAATTTAAATAATTCAAGTTTATTGAAAATGATTGAATTAAACCCAAATAAGCCCAAGTCTAAAAGTTGGGCCTAAAGTAAACCAAGCCCAAGCCCATACAAAGTCCACCAAACTCTATAAATAAAGGAGGTCACCCTTCATTTGAAGACATTCAGATGAGTAAGAATCCAGAGCATTTAGCCAGAGAGTTCAGAGTCTTCAAGAGTCAGAATTTAGAAGCTTCAAGTTCAGTCAGAGAGTCCAGAGAATTCAGAAGATTCAACGACTGGAAGGCTTCAAGAAGATCAACAAACCGACAGGCTGATCCAAGATCAACAAGCCAACAAGTCAATCTAAGATCAACAAATCGACAAACTGATCCAAGATCAACAAGCTGACAAGAAGACTTTAAGAAGATCAACAAACGGAAAGGCCGATCGGCCAAGATCAACAAGCTGACAAGTCGATCCAAGATCATTAAACCGACAGGTTGATCTAAGATCAACAAGACAATAGTCTGATCTAAGATCAACAAGTCAGCAAGTCAATCCAAGAGGATCAACAAGCCCACAATCCAATCCAAGAAAATCAACAAGTCAGAGCTCAAAGATTACATATTCGAGAGAAAGAATCATAGGATGAATATTAGAGATTGTAACACTTCACAAAAATCAATAAAATCAAGTTCATTCCGCGAATTAAATTTCTTTGTAGAAATCTCGTGCGAACAATGGCTGCATAATGAAGCGTGGAGACATTATAGATGAAAACCCTCGTCTTTGAGCGAGCGCGTGTTTTCATCTGATCGAACATCAAATTCGTAGTGTTGAGACACTAGGGCTAGCATCGAGACGCCACCCTCTTGGAGAAACTGGCTTGATGGCTGCATAATGGAGCATTTTGATGCTCCTAAAGTGTTTTGACGCTCTCCCATGAATTCTTTGGGCTTAAACATATTCTTTTCTTCACTTGAATTTTCAATTTAGCTTATTTTAGCTCCAAAACAACTCCAAAATTCTCGATTACTCCAATTTTGCTCCTTTTGCTCGAAATCTACAAAATAGCCAAATAAATATGTGAAAGCATGGAAATACATCCCAATAGAGATATCCATTTAACCCGCATGGACCCGCCCCGAACGGGGTAAGGAATCGCTGATTAATTATACAAGAAATGGGAGAGGGAGTGGGGAGAGTTTTCTCCCTGTTGGCTAAACGAGAACGAGGACGAGGAATATATTCCCCATCCCCATTCCTGCCTTGATTCCCCGCCCCGCCCCGATTAGTTAGTATACATACATACATACATACATACATATATATAGCTATAAATAGAAAATTAAAAAATAAAGGCTATGTTGTAATATTGAAATTTGAATGTTTAGAAATTAAGTTGTTTTAACATTATAATATTTTTACTTATGGTATATTATTGTTTTTATTAAGAAATTTTATAACCTTTTTTTAAATAGAAATTATATTGGAACTTATTCATTTAAAACTCGGTGAAAAGAATTGCTATTATGGTTGATAATAAATTTTTTTAAAAAAAAGAACGATAAAAAAATTCCCCGTGGGGAACTCGATCCCTGCAAATTCCCCGCTGGGTATCCCCATCCTGATCCCCGTAAAAATAAATGGGAAATTTCACTGGGATGTAGATTGAAATAAGTGGCAGGGACAGGGACAGGGAAGCCCGCCCTGCCCCGTGGGCATCTCTACATCCCAAACTAGCAATAAAACAAGTATTAAGAATAGCACATTTTGTGTGCTATCATCAAGTGTTTTGGTCCTTGGAAAAATCCATCTAAGTAGCCTTGGCTTTGACTCCTTCTTTGACATGTACCAACAAAGATAATTGACAAAAGCTCCTTTTTTGTTGTGGAGTAATTGCATTGAGTGGGGTTTAGAGCCTAGAGGCATAAGAGATAACGTGACTCTTCTTGTCAATTCTTTTTCCTAGGATTGCTCCAACTGCATAGTTGCTTGCGCCCCGCATGATCTCAAAAGGTAGGTCCGATCGAGGTGGATGAATGATAGACACATTATGCTTAATTTGTGAGCTTTGATTCCTTTTTATGTTGATTTTGTACAATTCAAGCTATTGAGGCAAAACCAGAGTGTTTAGGAATTTTGGAGCATTTGGGCTTAAACGAATGATATTTGAAGATCCAAGAAGGGAAAAGATGATATTTGACAAGTTGAGCTCAAGGTGAGAGAGTTGAGGCGCTCTCAAGTGGTCTCAATGTTCCATTATGCAGTCAAATTGATGATAAAGTCGTGAGGGTAGTGTTGAGATGCTGCCTATAGTGTCTCAATGCTAGAAACACGTGTGCGCTCATTTGGTGAGGTTTCGTCTGTAACACTCATTTATGAGTGTTATTTAGCCTTCAAAACTAAGTTATTTGCTTAGAAGCGAGTTCTTATTGTTATATTTCATGTCATTTAGAGTGAATTTAAGTGAAAACAAGCTTAACATGTGTTTGAGACTTTGATTTCGTAAAAATAAGTAATTAGGTGTAAAAAAATGCATTTTTCTTAAGAATTTTTTTAAGTTTTGTTGTTTTTGTGCAGAGGTCTAAAAGTGGCCAAGCATAAATTTGTCAAAGTGTAGAATCAAGTGAAATGCAACTGCATTTGAAGGTAGAAGGTAAATTCCAAGTGAAGTAGAAATTTCAAAGAAATGTGCCCATATATGCAACCGCATTCCAACCATTTCAACAAAGGAAAAATGAGCCCAGCTATGCAACCGCATTTAAACCATTTTTGGCAGATCTTACTAGATTCGTGGATTTGGCTAATTTTATCAAAGATTCTTAACCAAATCTCCTCAAATCAAGGAATCACGCCATCATACCTTCTCACACTGATCTCGGTAAGTCTATAAAAGTCGGCTCAAGCACTACTTTCTTCCCAAAGTTCTACCATTTTTTCTTCAACTTTCAGACGTCACACTAAGTTCCCTTAGTTCTTCTCAAGCTCTATTTGGACACCCAAATTCGAAAGAAAAAAGTGTAAAAACTTGCTTCATCTTGAAAAAGGTTGACAAATTAGAATATAGACGAAGGGCCAAGTGTTATTTCTTGTACTTGTTAAGTTTTGTTTCTATTTTTTTCTTTTAATCCTTAGTTGTCGTGTTAGGTTTGTTACAACTTTCTAAGTTCCTATTTTTACATTTGAATTCAAGATTCCGAGTTGTAGTTTCATTTGTTCTTAATTCAAGTTGTTCTTTCATTGTTTTTCATACTTCAAAGAGTATTCAAGTTTATTATTTCAATTAAGTTTCTCATTCTAGTTTTTTCTTTACTTTCTGCACTTTTATTTTCTTTTCTATGAGTAGCTAAACTCCTTTTAGGGGATTCAATGAAGTGGATACCCTAAGAAGGAGATAATCCCCACCATGTAAGTTAGCAACTTTGCTTAACATTTAGCATCGTTTGCTTTTACTGAGTTTAAGTTTCATTGTTAGCTTAAGTTGATCACTTGACTTAGCATAGTTTATGTGAGATTCAATAGTGAAAAGGTTGGATCGAGCACTTTCTAAAAATCGATAATGGGATTTAGCCCGTTAGCATGGAACGTTATCATGCCCAGCTATAACAGGTTAGTTTAGAAGTTAAATCGATGCTAGGTGGGATTAGCTTCTTTAAGGGGATCCTTAGGAGCTTTGTCGGTTGTTCTGGTTAAGCCTACTAAGTAATGAACTGCTAAATTGATTCTCTTGTTGGTTATCTGTGATCAAATTTACATTGTAGCCTGAAATACCTCGAATTGGTGCCTGAGGTTAGATCGTTTATCTTTCTTTATCTTTAATTTCAGTCTTTTTACCGTTGTACGCCTCAAAACCCCCCTGTTTGTGTTTTAAAGAAATCCAATTAAAAAAAGTCGATAATTGATTTCCTGTAGTTTAACCTGGTCCACTATTAAGTACTACAAGTATTTAATTTTTTATCAATAATTATAAGTTGTATTTGATGAACCTTCAACAAGCTCTTTCAGTGAACATGTTGAAGATTTTCTTCAATCACCAGTACCATGACAAGGTGAAATGTTTGTCAACAATTAGAAAAACTAATCACCAACAAAATTAGAAAAATATAATTCATGTTTCTTTAACACAGACATGGAAGCTAGATTGCAGAAACATATCCCGAAGTAATTAATAAGCACTGTTAAACAAGATAAGGAAGGACAGCAGGAGGCTACTAAGGTCAAATAGCAAAAAAAAGTAAGGAGTAAAAACAATGCAATAAAGACTAGTTTGGTATCTCGTGTTGACTGCATCTATATATCAATGAAAATAAAAGAAATTGATTAATCTTCTCCTTGACATCCTCTGTCAATCCAAGGCAAAAGGGAATTATTGTAGGCTTCATTCTTGGGATTCCATGACAGCAAATTACTCCAACGGTCACTAAAGAAGCTGCTATTGGAAAGCCTTTGCTATTTTTGGAATAATCTCCACCAATTGATTTTTCCTTCTAATACAAGAAGTCTCTGCTCATAAAGAAGGAAACCAAATAATACTCCAGCCACTCAAGAAGAAAACCAACTCCTTATTTTGTGTTGATGGTTAGCTCACAATAACTACACCTTTACCTTCCTTCCATACGTGTAAAGGTACTTAACCTAAATGCTAAAGGCAAGTCCAACAAAAACCTAAATGCTAAAAACCTAAAGACAAAAAATAACTGCTCAACAGTTTTCCCAGAACGCTAGACCTCAATCACTGTTAAAACTATCACCTGCTCCTTCATCTGAAAACATTTTAGGAAAACAAAAATGAGTACAAAAATACTCACTAGGCAATCTCAACATTAAGTTCGGAAATTCATTTTCTTCAAAATAAAAACATAGAAATTCAGTTTAAAAAATCATTTCAATAGTTGAATCAAAAATCAATATTAATTCAGTCATTTTCTTTTAAAACAATCATAAACAAAATACAAATATCCTTGCAAAACTTTTAATATAACTATTAAAACGTTCAGTCAAAACTTTCGAAAAATAAAAATCTTTCAATTTAACAAAACTTTCATTTAACCAAACTTCAAATATCGAAACTTTCAATTCAAACAGTACTTTCAATCAATCATTACTTTCAAATATCAGAGTGAGAATATGCATTATTTGGATAGCCTTCATAACATATATGATGGCTACCCGTCGGTAACACCAATCAATCAATCAAAACATTCAATTAGAGTCGTTGATAAAAATCGACCAGAACATTCAAATCAATTACTTAAATGTGAGGCCATGTGAGTGAAACACACACATGAATCTTCATTCCAAAGGAATGCCAAACCACAAACTGTGCCTTCTCACAAATAAGCTTCAATCAGTCAGAGATGTCGATAAAATCGACCAGAACAATCAATATAATTACTTAAGTGTGAGGTCACGTGAGTGAATAACACACACATGAATCTTCATTCCAAAGGAATGCCAAACCACAAATGTGTCTTCTCACAAATAAGCCAGAACAATTCCATCAATTCCAATTTAGGCTACTACCACAAATAAGTAAAGCATTCCCAAAACAGAAAATTTGGCATATCCGGATAGCCCTTATCAAAACGATCAAAAATTCTTTCGTAAACATTTGAAACAAAACATGCAGTTTCAAATAATAAGTTCAATAAAGATTCATCAAATCAACCATTCAAACTCAGAACCAAAACAAACTTACTTTCACTTTGAAATCAATCAAAATACATTTATTTCAAATTATCCAAAATGGCAAAAATACTTTCAAATAGAAAAACACTTTAAAGCATATAAAACAATTTCGACCAATTTCAAATCATACAAAACATTCTTTCAAACATTTGTCAAATAAACAATATTAAAAACATAATTGTACCAAAATTTCTATTTTGGAAGGGATGTGAAAATTACTTACCTCGATCGATAATCCTACAATTCTCAATCTCAATTTCACTTTTCCACAATACCAACTCCTTGAACTAAGGTCAATCTTCTAGAAGCTTAAACATATTCAATACTTCATTGATCAGAAACTAAAATTCTATCTTGAAGGTCTACAAGCATACCTAAAATATAGACAATCTTATCTACCCAATTTTTCCCATTCAAAATAATTTTCTGCATAAAAAGTTAGGAAAAAATAGGGTTCTTGGACTAAAAAAACAGCACTGAAAACTGTGTTAAAAACACTTTAAAATCCAATTAAAAACGTATTAAAATCGATAAAATCAATGTTTTTTAACACGTAATAAAATACCAAACAATTCTTCAATTTTAAAAATTTTAAAACCTTTAAAACTATCATAAATTATGGACAAATAACCCAGAAAAATTTCTGCTCATAAAACAAAACTTTCCAAGATTTTAACATCAAAACAATCAAGATTTTCACTATTTAACCCCAAAAAATAGATCTGAAAAGCTTGATAAAACTGCTATAAAAATGTAACGACCGACACTTTCAGGTATTAATTAAAGTTTTAATTTTGAGATTTAAATTAATGGTAAGGCCAATTTCATGTTTAAAGTTGTTCATTGAAATTGAATTTTGGGACTTGCATAATTGAAATTGGAGAATTGGAGGGTAAATTGGGAGGAAATAGGGGAAAAAGAGATTTAATTGATGTTTGGGGCATTTTTGTGATTTGGATGAATTTAAGCCCAAGCCAAGCCCATGTAGAAGCCAAGCCCTAATTCTCCTCTATATTAGCCCTAGGTGAGTTTGAAGTCAAGCCAAGCCAAGCCATTATCTTCCTCACTCTCCTTCTTCTTCTTCCCTTTGTGTTTTCGACAGCCATTGAAGCAAGAAGAAATTTTTTTTCCAGTAGCTCTTCACCGCCACATTGCCGCTCGCCGTGAACCACCCTGAACCGCAGTCGTGTGGCCATGCATAGCCTCTGCAGACCGTTGCAGACAGAACGCCACGAACCGCCGCAGTGCATAGCCACCTCTGACCCGATCTGCTGCAGGCCGAACGCCATGAACCGCCGACCACCGCACAGCCTCGCCACACACGCAAATCGCTTGAACGTCGCAGTAACCCACTCCCTGAGTGTCGTCGTTGCTGCAATTTCGTGTACCGACAGGATTGATTTACTTTTGGGCTATTTTTCTAGCGATTTTCGACACTATACAGCCCCAATTCGGCTCCGTTTTCCCGTGGGTAAGCTTATTTGTGTTGTATCCTTATGGTTTTCATATTGGAATTTTGGTTTTGGGTGTTGTTTTGGTAATTTTGAGGTTGACCCATTAATTTTTGGGCTCTATTTTAGATTACCCATTGTATGTGGAGGTCAACTCGGCAAAACCGAATCAAATCGTCCTCTATTCGGTAAAGCTCGATTCTGTTTTGGAGAAAGAACGGAGGTAAAATTTCCATTCTAAAATCAAGCAAATCCTTGAGTATATGCTAGGCGTCAATTCTAAGATTTGGGTTGTTTGGCTTCATGTAATTGGGAGTGGCTCGAATTTGTAGTTGGTCGAAGTGAACAACTACTTTATGAGGCTGACCTTTTTAACGCGATGATGGCCTCCCTCTATACTTACAATTGCAATAGTGACATGGTTCAAGCTTTCCTTGAAGGTTGGTGTCCTACAACAAATACTCTCCATACTGCAGCAAGTGAATTGTCTATATCTCTGTGGGATTTATGGACTTTTGGCGGTCTTCCAATTAAAGGAAAGTTTTACGAGGAGGTTATTCCTTGCCTGAAAGAATTGACAGGGTCGCAGAGAAGGCATAGGTACCTTCCCAAGAGCTATGAACATCTGTTTGAAGCATACCATCTAATAGTCTCTTCGAAGAATGAATGAGGGTCATCTTCAAAGACCGATGCTCATGTGTCTATAGGGTCTTGGATTTCCTTTTGGTTTAAGGGCATTCCAAGGTACAAGAAACCTCCCCCACGAAAGTAGAAAAAGGCTTCTCGTTCCAAACATACTCACACCCAGATGGTACCAAGATTAAACCTTGAGACTGGACGAGCAAAGAGTATAAATTATTTCATGATCTCGGTGTGGTAGATAAATGGCATGAAAAGACAAATCTAGCTGCCTTTCTGTCCTGCTGGTTGTGTATCTTCGTGTTCCTTCGTAAGGGAGTTCAACTTCTTCGCCCCAAAGTCTTTAGGGTTGCTAGTCCGATGGTTGAAGGTTTAGCCTTGCCATCCTGACTTTGGCTAATATATATCATGGACTAGGCAGAATAACGGAGGCTTTCAATCTAATCGGGCGCATGGAAGTCTGCTTACCTATGCAGTATATTTATGGTTGGCAAGCCAATTACTTCAACACACACTACTTGGTCTCGATGGAGGTTTGGTGCCCTAAGATGGTTGATTTTTTCGACGAGGGGGGCTCAAAATACTTTGGGGACTTCGATGCTTGCGAATTAATCCACAAGGGTGCAATCATCATATGGCATGTGAATGTTCAAGGTAGAAATAAGCACTAACTTTTGGAAGACAACAATGTCCTATCCTTTTCTCAATCTTCATATTTTCCTAGCCTTTGCTCGTTATATTTATCATCGCGGTGCGGGGACCTATTAATTATCAAATCTTATAGTCCTTATCGATACGGTCAGCAGTTTAGTTTTTACCAAGATGTGCCAAATGATTTAGGAGGAAACCTGTTTGCCCTTAGCCTGGAAAATATTTTACTCCACTGGAGGATTTGCACCAAGGGTAACACGTTGTCTTTTGTGTATTTACCAGCTCGCACGTTAGACCTACATACGTAGGTTTCCCCACACAATAAGAGCTGCTGGTTGGAGAAGCATGGTGATTACTTCGAGGAGAACGTGCATAAGTTAGTAGGTAGTCCTCCAATTCCTTCTCCAGCCCGCCCTAAATTACCCAAGAGTATTGGGGATAATCATGGGGGTAAGAAGAAATGCTTGCATGAGGATGATGTCATCGCCCCTGAACAAGATAATTCAGCACATGGTGAATCAAGTCATAGTAGTACCCATGATCAGTGTTGGAAAAAGGCTCCGAAAAAGTCGAAAGTGTCTCTTACTGGTATGGATAACTTTTTTGAAGGGGTCGCAAGTGCTTCGCAATTTCTCAATCAACCTCAGCTTTTGGTTAGTGAATTTTTTTCCTTTCCAATAAAATAATTTTTTAGTGCTTTTCCTTGCTCTCATTATATACACACTTTTTTTTGTAGTCTCCTCTGCATGATGTTCTTCGCAGAACTGAGGAGTAGCATAGCGATGAGTCATTATGAGCCCTGATGTTGTCGAGTGTGCGAGCACTTCCAAAGTGATATAATTGGAACAAGCTATAAACTCTTGTCTTCCTCTCCAAATTTTTGGGAGCTCTTAACAAAACCAAAAGAAAACCACTGCTGGAGATCCTGAAGCTTCCAAGTTTTGTGTTAACCTTTGTGATTTCCAGTTTCAAACAACAGGCAGCCAAAGGCACGTGGAAAGTTGTGCAACAAAAAAATGTATGCACATCTTTTGAAAATGTCGCCAGTCTTGTGCCCGAAACGCATAAGATACTCGATGCCATTTTAGGGACTCAGACGAACAATTTGACTTTCCTCCATAATTCTGTAGGTGATTATTTCAAGAGGGTGGAGATGTACAACAAACTTGCGCTCACATATTCCACCCAATTGACTTCGACAAGTCGAGATCACCAGCTATGGGAGAAAAATTCTGAATTAGAGAGAGTACAGCTTGTGGAAAGTCAATTACTTAAGGAAAAGAATGCACTGCAGCAACAGTTTACACAATCATCACTGGAGATAAAGAAATTAGAAGCTAAATTACAAAATGCAAAAGCCGAGTCTAAGAAGCTTTCTAGTTTAATTCATGAGAAGGAGAAAACCTTAGAACAACAGGAGCTCGAAGTGACCTAGATCCGTGATGATATCGGTAGTTTTGAGTGTGCCCCCATTATGGACGAGGAAGATGCCAAAACCTTGGTGCTAATCCGTGAAAACTTAGAGGTTATGCGTGAAAAGTTGAGGAACTACAAGTGGAAGCCTTGATTTGATCAATTTCTATTCTTTTGCTTATGTAAATGTAATTTTTTGTTGACTCCATTTTTTTGTTCTATGATATTGTTAGGCCAATCATCTATTTGTTCAATCAGTAAAATATTAGAGCCTTATTCATGGACAACACTTTTTTTTTTTAATTTTTCTAACTGAACTTAATTTCATTTAAGCTGCCTACGTAACCTTATGATGAAGAGGGATCAAGTCATAACGTAGCTCAAAAATATTTATTTTTTTAGGCCGTTCACATTTTAAGCTCATGTGGGCCAGAAGCAACATGCAGTTTAGACTCTTACGATTAGGAGTGTTTACATTTCATGCATAAAATTGATGGGGCATATCCTTAAGTCGTCTTTGTCAAGGTCTTGTATGCTCCATTTGTGTAAACTTCTTTGACAATGTAGGGACTATCCCACTTGGGTGTAAACTTGCTTCCCGTATGTCATGTAGTGATGATTGGCCTTCGAATGACGAGTACGAGATCACCAACTTGAAATGACTACGGTCTAAAATTTTTATCAAATACTTTCGTCATTTGTGCTCGATAACACTTCAATGCTTGTTGACCATCTAATCTTCTCTCATGATGGAATTTTGAATGAGATTCAAATAAATATTAGATATTAAAATATAATATTTTAATTATGGCAAAGATTTTTCCTTGGTCTCTGGTCGGTGTACACGCAAGCGCACGCGATCGAAGTAATATAAAATGGTATGTGAGTACCAAGTATCGAATCCCAATGGAATGGTATGTGAATTATTTTTTTTAATAGGACTAAAAATATTGCTTAAATTCACTTAGGTTCATTAATCTAATAATTAATAGTTAATTAATATTTAATGAATTTGAAATAAAAATTGATTATAAGTGAACTCTGTCTATAGAAGGTTTTGTTTAAGACTGGGGTATTTAAGCTAACCGAAATGGAACACCTCTAACTGTGAACCGACTTGGGAGTTGAATTAGTCAAATTTTATTTAATTTCACTAAGTATGCTCATAATGTGATTAGTTTTTTTTTTTTAAATAATTTCAAAACTTGGTAATTCACATTAAAATCAATCTAACAAAATAAGGGTTATGAAAGGTAGATTGAGGAACTTAGATAAATGAGATTAGCCTAATTTGTCTAAGTAAGAAAAAACACTATTTCAAAATAGTAAGTGGGAGAAGGAAATGTGTGTAACATATCCTATGGTCTCCATCATTGGTTCACATCGTGAGATTCATGTGGGACCTCGTGGCAGCTTTTAGACCGTCCCCCTACGGAAGGTGTTTGCATAGGTCAATATCAGGGTGAATTCCTAAAAAGGATAGGATTGTAGTTTTGTTTTCAATACTTGACCTACCCTACAGTGGCACTTGTTGGGATAAACCTACAGGATCTAAAATGATGGGTCACACTTACAAATGGCTTATTAAGGTTGTTAATGATGTCCTTGACCAAACTAATGGTAACTAAATATTATAGGAATAAGAGTTATTCTGGTATAATACTTGATTGAAATTGTCTCAGTTTAGTGAATGAACACTTGATCTACCCTATGACGGCACTTGTTCTAACTCACTAAAGTATCATAGCATTCGAAATGATTTATAAGGTTCATTTTTCAAATTGTTTGATTTCTATACTAAAATTGAATGGATAATTGTTTTCATGATGTTAAATTATATATTTTATATATTTCAATATTATGTCAGTTTCTCTCATAATTTTTAATTTGATTACTAATAAGTCAAAATTCTCCATGCAAGATACACTCTTCTCCCTTAGAAATCCATGTGTGCAGCACATAAGAGAGCCTAGTAGGCTATCTAAAGTGGGCTGGTTAAAGTAGTCTATATAGTTGCTTGTGCTCATTGTTAGATGTTTTCACCACAAAGTGTTGGTATTCCAGAGCGAAGGTGCAAGTAGCAATTAGATTGCTTTAGAAAAAAACAAAGAAGAAGAAGAGAAAATATTCTATGAAAATGATAAGTGTGCCTGACAATTACACCCTCCTAGAGCTTAGGTGAGCTTCGTCATAAAATGTTGCCATTCTGAAAAGTAAGAGGGGGGTAATTGTTGTGCAAAAACTCACTACGCAAGCATACGCAATTGTAGGCAGTAATTGGTAAACAAGGTCAATTCCACGATGACTAAATAATGCAAATTTTGTAAACTTGATTACTACTAATGCTAATTCTAAAGCAATCAAGCGACATAAAATTAACAAAAAACAAGCACAAGGAAATTAAACTCTAGCAAATTAGCTCATGGCTTTTACACTGAAAATTAGCTCATGGCTTTTACACTGAAAATAACCAAAAACGAACTACAATTCATAAACATCTTAGGTTCAAGTGAAGATTCACAAAATACCAACACTAGGAACAACTTAGTCTACTAAACCTTCAAGAAAACTAAAGAGCAAGATACATAAACTTAAGAAGAAGAAGAAGAGAAATAGAATGGATAGCTGAAGAAAGAAATTCTGAATAAGCTTCTTCCTCTTTCTTTCTGCTGCATTTTTTTCCTTCTTCTTCTCCTCCTTTGGTTTTTGCGATAGATCTTTTCCCCCCCACACGTTTTTTCCATACACCCTAAATTAGGGTTTTCTTTCTTCCAATAATTGCTTTGGGCTTTTTTTTCTTTCCATTTTCGCCCATCATAATGGGTTTAAAGACCAAAAGCTACTATTACGTCATCAAAAATGGGCCCACATTTTTGTTTTTTGCTACACTGCCAATGCTGCAAGATGCTGAGCAATGCTACACAATACTGCAACATCAGTACCTCAACGGGCATTTTTTCACTTCTTAGACTACAAAACAAAAGAAAAACAAAGCACACTAAACCAACTAAAACAAAAGACTAAAAAGAGTAAAAGAAATAAGAAAAAGAAAAATTAAACAAAAACCCGACTCTTAATTAAAATTAACATGAAACTTACCAAAAACAAGATAAAAGTGTGCTTTCCACTCAATTTTGACCAAGAATAAGCAAGAGAGGATGCTATACTAATCTCATTTCATGGGATTATCACACCTCCAAACTTAGCTCATTACTCGTCCTCAAGTGATGCACCAAAAATAAAAGACAACAAACAACAAACAATAAACATGAGTTCATAGTAGGGCGCAACAGAAGTGTAGATTATTTGGTCTTCAGGTAGGCTCTCACCTTTCATTTAACACAAACACAAACAAGATGTGAAAAAGTTGTTTGCAAAGTGTGTGTGTGCAAAGTCTTAACTATTCCAACTTGCATCACCTAAGTCGCTCTAAAGCTTAAATCCTGGAACTTAAGCATAGTGGACATCAAGTGACTCAATACAATGCTTTTCTATAAGATTAAAGTTTACAAAGAAGCTCATAATATAAAACTCAAGCGAAACTCTCTCTTTTTTCTTCAAGAATACAATTCTTTTACTTATTTTTTTTTTTCCTAATCCAAAAATGCTACCAAGGAGAACAGGGGAGGTCTAGTTTTTTTTTTCTTTTTGTCATTTTTTTTTTTTTTTTGGGCAAATGACCTCCCCCAAACTTTAAACTTACAACAAGAGTTTTGCTCACAATATATTCTTACTACCTCTAAGCTCACTTCAAGACACCAAACTAATCCACTCTAGCCCCTAAGACCTCTTCAAGACCATAAAGCTTCTTAGAATCCACAAGTTTGGTAGCTAAGACTGAAGTGCGAAGGGTTACTTTAACTTACTTGCTCATTTGTCATGTCCAATGTGTTATATGTAAATCAAAAGGAAATAGTCTAAATTATCATCATTAGCAACTAAATAAATCATCGAATGCTCCCAACAATAACTCGACAAAAAGACACAACTAACCCAACAAGACTTCCCCCACAAAACAAAACCAAAGCATGCTCCAACAAAAAAAAACAAAGCAACAAGGAAACAGAACTCCAGCAAAAACACAAACACCCACCCCCATACTTAAGGATTTGTTGTGTCCCACAACACAAAAGAAAATGGAATGAACATAGCCCAAACAAGATTAACCAATGATCCAACACTTTAATGGTACTTCAGAATGCAACCAACCAAAATTATGACTAAGGGTTCAACTAGCATGAAAAGAAAGAAAAAATAGGAAACAGAATGAGTAAGAAAATTCCCCTGCTTTTGCTGCTACAATGTTGCAGCATTGCTGCCTCAACCAAAGTAGACTTGCACAAAAAAAAAATGAGAATTTTCAGCCCTCGAACATTAATTCCTCCTTTTTATCATTAGCTTTCTCCCTTTTCACCTAAAAAACTCAAGAGGCTCTAAAGCAACAACTTTTCAAACACAACAAACTACCACAAAAACAGAAGAACAAATAACTACAAAAAGAATGGAAATACTTAACTTGATTGGGTTGCCTCATTGAGTGTTTTAATTTAAGTTCACAACCCAAGTCAACATCTTTCATGAGACTTTGAACGGACTTGAAGTTGCTTTCCATTCCTTTTTCCTTTTCACTTTTCTCTTTCTCTTCTTTTTCTTTTTTGGAACTCTCGCTCTTTGATTTTGCATTGTCTTGAAATTACTTGATTCAAAGTACCACACACTTGTTCTTCTCTCTATCATTTGGGTAGCACATCTCTTTTGATGAACTCAGTATTTCAAACTGTTTCCCTTCTATGAATGATTTTTTATTCTCCAACCATGAAATGTGTCCACTCACAACTTCACTTTCTTCCACAACATGTTCAAAGACATTTCATTCTCTAAGCTTTCTTTGCAACTTTTGGGCCTTTCTATATTTCCAGTTGAATTTAGAACCCCAATAGCATAACATTCTTCTACATCATCAAAGGATTGCATAGTATTGAACACATTAAAGGTTACCTATTGATCATTCATTCGCATAGTAAGCTCTCCTTTTTCTACATCGATCAACGTTCTCCCAGTAGCTAGAAATGGCCTACCTAAGATTATAGGAACCTCTACATTAGCTTCATAGTCCAATATGATAAAATCTGTAGGAAAGATGAATTTATCCACTTCAACAAGAACATCTTCAATTTTTCCTTCAAGATAAGTATAAGAACGATCCTCTAATTGAAGAGTGACTATAGTGGGTCTTGCTTCTCCAATTCCAAGCTTTTTAAACACGGACATAGGCATCAAGTTGATGCTTGCTCCCAAATCACATAAAGCCCTTCCATTGTAGGTTTTACCAATAGAGAAAGGGATAGTGAAAGTACCAGTATCCTGTAATTTTGAAGGAAGATTGCTCTGAAGGATTGACTGCAATCTTTTGTAAGAGCTACTATTTCAAATTCCCCAAGTCTTTGCTTTTTGTTCAAAATATCTTTCATGAACTTGTCGTAGTTGGGCATTTGCTTCAAGGCTTCAACAAGTGGAATATTGATGTGCAAACCCTTCAAAATGTCTAGAAATTTATCAAATTGCTTGTCTTGATCTTTCTTTTGAAACCGTTGGGGAAATGGTGGAGGTGGTCTCATATTCTCCTATTCTGATGGTTTTTGCTGTCGGGATGCTACAGCTTTACTCCGTTCTATGCTCTGTTCTTGTGATGATGTTGCAGCATTACCCTGTTCTACACTCTGTTGCTGTGGTGATGTTATAGCAATGTTCTGTTCACCCCTAAACTTTGCACAGTTTCCACTTTTCTCAACCTTCTCTTGGATTGAAGTGAGCTCTTTTGCTTTAAGGGCATTGGTTTTAGGTTTTTCTAACTCCTTCCCACTTCTAAGTTGGATTGCCTTGCAAGTTTCTTTTCCTTTATTCCTTGGATTTTCAATATCACTTGGCAAGGTGCCTTGAGCTCTATTATTTAAGGCTGAAGCTAGTTGACCCACTTATGTTTCCAAGTTTCTAAGTGCAGTGGCTTGGCTTTGGACAATGGCATCGGTCTTGGCCATGTGCTCTTTCAATAAATTTTCAATGGAAGATGTAGAATCTTGAGCTTGTACCTTAGGTTGCTGAAAATTTTGATGAGGATACCTTTGTTGCTAAAATCCTAGAGGTGTAGGAGGACTTATTTGCTAATTAGAAGGTCCAACTCCTTGATTGTTCCATGAAAAGTTTGGGTGCTACCTCCAACCTGAGTTATATGTGTTCGAGTAGGGGTTAAAATTCTTATTATACCCCACATAGTTCACTGACGCTGGGTTGGATGGACAAACATCAAAGGTGTGGCCCTCACCACAATAAACACATGACACTACTACTAGTGGCATAGATGGACTTCCTAAACCCATGTTCAATGATTTTAACGTGCTAGTAAGATTGGCAATCTGCGCTGCGAGGTTGCTGCACTAGCATCTTGCATTCCTACTACCTGTTGAGTCGGGTTAAGGCGTGAGGTCGGCCACTGATAGTTATTCTTCGCAATCTTCTCCAAAATCTCATAAGCATCATTGTACATCTTTGACATAAGTGCTCCCCCAGTTGAAGCATCCACTACCACTCTCGTGTGAGTATTCAACCCATTATAAAAAGTTTGCATCTGAATACCGTAGGGAATACCATGATTTGGGCATTTTCGTAATAACTCCTTAACCCTCTCACATGTCTCATATAGAGATTCTTCCTCATGTGGCTGAAATGAAGTGATTTCACTCTTGAGCTGGGCCATCTTAGTGGGTGGAAAACACTTGGTAAGAAACTGCTCCACCAACTCATTCCAACTCGTGATAGCTCCAGATGGTATAGCATTCAACCATTCTAATGCTTTTCCTCTCAATGAATAAGGGAATAGTGTCAATCTAAGAGCATCTTCACTCACTCCTTGGATTATGAACGATTTGCAAACGCCCACAAACAACTGAAGGTGCAGATGAGGATCCTCTAGTGGAGTCCCACCAAATTGGCCTGTGTGCTGAAGCATCTGAAACATGACCGATTTTAGTTCAAACTATTATGCCTCTATCTCTGGTGGCAAAATTCCTGGAATTAAGATTGGCACCGCATATTCTTGGAATTAAGATTGGCACCGCATATTATAGAAATAATTCGATCTCTCTCATCTTCCACTACTTCAGCTCCTCTATTATTATTAATTCTCAATGGTGGATCAGCCATCTCTTCAACCACTGCTAACCCTCTTTGTTCCCTTCTTCTTTAATGAAATGTGCGTTCAATCTTGGGATCAAGAGGTAATAATTCAGGATCGTGCTCCTCGTCTGTATAAGAAAATTTGCACCGAGCACGATACACAAGTAACCAATCAAATTTGTGTTTGTTAACTAATAACTAAAAACTAAAAACAGTAAAAAAAAAAAAATTACTCACTTTCACAAAATTTACAAAACAATTAGTCCCCGACAACGGCGCCAAAAACTTGTTGTGCAAAAACTCACTACGCAAGCATACGCAATCGTAGGTAGTAATTGGTATATAAGGTCGATCCCACGAGGACTAAATAATGCAAATTTTGTAAACTTGATTACCACTAACGCTAATTCTAAAGCAATTAAGCAACATAAAATTAACAAAAAACAAGGATGGCATAAGGAAATTAAAATCTAGCAATTTAAAGGAAATAAGTAAGTAAAATTGATAATAAACAAGACAAGAATCAAATGAAGAAGGCGTTGGAATTTATGAATCACTGCTAACTTTCACTCTCTGATGTTGTGTGATGCTATAGTATTGTGTAGCATTACTGCACTATGTAGTAACGGGAAATCTGAAAATTAATTCCAAAAATTAATTCTAATCCTTGAATTGCAGTTCTAAAGCAAAGTTTAACATATGTCTATGAAAACCCAGCTTTCAAACACATGGATAGCCCAATTTTCCTAAGTTTACAAGCCAAAAGTATATGTCTATACTCATGAATTCACCCCTAATTCAAGTCATGAACTTACTTGCATTGCCTATGCTATTTCCATTTATTTTAACCTTTTCAAAATTAAAACAAACTTGTATTCTTTCCCAAGTTGGTCATTCTCAAGCAGAACAATAAGAAATAAAAGACCCATAAGCAAACTACACTTCTATAGCATTCCATAGCAAAAGGGATCCAAAAATAGAGATATGACTCCATAAATTTTAGCCTAAAGAAAATTAGCTTATGGATTTTACACTGAAAATAACCAGAAACGAACTACAATTCATAAACATCTTAGGTTCAAATGAAGATTCACAAAATACCAACACTAGGAACAACTTAGTCTACTAAAACTTCAAGAAAACTAAAGAGCAAGATACGTAAACTTAAGAAGAAAAAGAAGAGAAATAGAATGGATAGCTGAAGAAAGAAATTCCGAAGCTTCTTCCTCTTTCCTGCTGCTGCGTTTTTTTCCTTCTTCTTCTCCTCCTCTGATTTTTGCTATAGACCTCTTCCCCCTCTCACACGTTTTTTTCCATACACCCTAAATTAGGATTTTCTTGCTTCCAATAATTGCTTTGGGCTTTTTTTCCTTTCCATTTTTGGCCCATCAGAATGGGTTTAAAGACCAAAAGCTACTATTACGTCACCAAAAATGGGCCCACATTTTCATTTTCTCACTGCCAATGCTGCAAGATGTTAACCAATGTTGCACAATGCTGCAGCATCAGTACCTCCACGAGCATTTTTTCACTTCTTAGACTGCAAAACAAAAGGAAAACAAAGAACATTAAACCAACTACAACAAAAGACTAAAAAGAGTAAAAGAAATAAGAAAAAGAAAAACTAAACAAAAACCCGACTCTTAATTAAAATTAACATGAAACTTACTAAAAACAAGATAAAAGTGTGCTTTCCACTCAATTTTGACCAAGAATAAGCAAGAGAGGATGCTAAACTAATCTCATGTCATGGGATTATCAGTAACAAGAAGGATAATCTAGATTTAAAATGGGAGAATGAGTGTAATCCTCTATGGTGATGGCTTGAAAGCTAGGGTGCACAACATCATAAAATGTTGTCATTCCAAGAAATAGAACTATGCTTTGAGACATCCCCAAAGGGAGATTCAAAAATAAAAAATGAATGATTGAAGTTTTGTGTAAATAAGTTGAAGCTTGCGAAATTTAGAGTTAGCATAAAGTGTTTGAGTTGAGTCTTGGCTATGAGATTGCTTGGTGAGTCTAAGGACTTGAATCTTTGATGTGAAGGATTTATAGAGCTAAAAAGTATATTTATGAATTCTGTGGTTTTGGGCAAAATGGCAAAAGCTAGAATTTTGAAGCAGGACAGCATTCTCAAAGTTGTTTAACCAAATGTGTTAATAAAGAAATAAGGGTGATTTACCTGTGCATTCTTTGGTAGCATAACACATTAGCTAACCATTGATTGGTGTGTAAGGCATTACTCAGGGACGAGTAATGATTAAAGTTTGGGGGTTTGAAAACTCTTAAAATAAGAGTTATAGGCTATCATTTTTGGGATTGAATTGTCATATTTTATTTCAATTTATCTTGAAAACTCCCTAGCTTTGATTTATTTTGCTCTTGGGTATTTTTGATTTTGTAAAATTATTATTAGAGTAAGATTTTAATAATTGATGAGCTTTATTTGATTAATTCAAGATATGATTAAAGATTGGATAATTGTTGTGGCAGAAAGGCTCTTGAAGCTAAGGAGTAGTTTTATAACGTTTTGCTGGAACAAATCTAGTAATTTAAGCCAACACTAATTTCACACGTGACAGATGCAATTCATTAAATGAGCTGGAAATTGTCAGATGACTCTCAGACTGTTTCAGCCAATATACGCTTGCCACATCATGGGACCTGTCTAATCAGCCTTTATTCGCACAAAATATGAGATATTTAAGGATGGGCAGCCATTTTGAAAGAAAGAGAGAGAAGAGAAGGAAGGAACCCGAGAAAACATAGAGAAACGGAGAAGAGAGTTGTCTGAAGAGGGAGCTGCCAAAATATTTCCAAAAGAGGAAGGATCTTCCATTGGAGCTGGTGCCAAACGCTGCTTCAACCTTTTTGGGGCAACATTTCAGCTACTTCTTCTTCTTCCTTCTAGTTTCTTAGCACTGTTTTACATTATGGTTGTATTTCGATTTAAGTTCTGTTTTTCTTGCACTATGACCTAATCACCTTAAGGTGAGAATTAGGGGTTGAATGTTTTGATTTATTTTATATCTAAGTACATCTCATTTAGCTCAATCTGGTTTTAAGAGTTTTTATCTTTTTAGCTCGATTCTGTTTGGCCAACTGTTTTGTAGCAGCATTTCTCTGATTTCTGGGAGGAATAGGAGGAGCTGATAGCTTGAAAACCATATTAGCCTCATGTTAGGGTTAGTAACTAGCTAAGTGAGGAAGTTAGGAATAATCACTCACCTAATGCACACACATTACAATGGGTTTAATTTCACTGCAGTAATGGGAATGAACCAGCGTATTTCAGGTGATTCAGGAGAATGCTGTGTAAGCTATAATGGGTTGAGAGAAATGAATATGTATTTACGTTGTAAAATCAATTAAAACAGGAAATTATCCCTAATCCGAGCCTTTTAATTAGTTCAAAGTACAAGTTAACCATCATCTGCGTAATTACGATTCCTCTGTTTCGCTCTACTTCAGCAAATATTTTGTTCCACCATTGTTATTTTATGTTATTTCGATTCCTTGATGAATTTTATTGGTTACGAATTGAGTTCTCTGAGAGTTAATTTGTGATAAAATAGAAGATTACTGGTCTCTGTAGATACGATAATTTACTTAGCACTTGCTACAAATGTATGTGTACACTTGCGCATAGACCTACATATTATTGATGGTTTATTCACATTATCTCTAGCTTGTGTCACCAACATGTCGTGGGTCCGAGGTGAAACGCATCACCGCTTCGATCTGATTTTCCTTTGTCGATGGGCTCCTATGCACGATTGGAGAAGAAGGAAAAACAGAGGGGTCATGTGTAGTCGTGAAATGAATGAGAGGGGGGAAGAGATGGAGAGAGAAAGAGAAATAAGGGGCTCTTGAAGCACTGTTTTGGAATCAGAACCTTGGAGGGTTTATTTTGGGGAGATTGAAAGCCTAGGAATCAGAAAACAATGTTTGGGGTTGGAGTGTTCTAAAGCCTAGGAATCAAAAAATAATGTTTGGAGTGCACTGTTCAAAACTATGGGGTTGTGTTTCAAACTCATTGGGTTTTGAACACAGTGACCCCAACAACGTTTTGGGTTTGAATTCCAAAACCATCCAAACCCAACACGGTGCTCCAAACACCCCCATAAGGTTTTGGGAGTATTTGATTTATTATTATTTTTTTCTTTTCTTTATTTTTCTTTTTCCTTCTCCCATTTTCTCTCCTCCTTTTCTTTTCTTTAATTTGAAACTCTCAATAACTCTTAAAGGTAGGGTAAAACCCAAATCAATCTGCCAACATGAACATGACTCAACTGGCATAAAGTATATACTCTCAACCAAGATGTCAGAGGTTTGAATCTCCCACCCTACAAAAAAATTCAAATCAATCTATTAAAGTCGTGGCGTTACACTTAAGCCTTAACCCACATGAGTCAACGTTTAAAGCCATGGGGGTTGCCCTTTGTGGCTATGGCTAATCTATATAGAGGTTAGCCATAGCCAAAAAAAGCTCGCCCATGGTCATCCCCCATGGGTTCGACCTTTTGGGCCATGGATGGGGGTCGTCCCTTTAGGCCTCAACTAACTTCTATAGGTGTCAACCTCATAGGGTCATGGTTGACCCCTATCGGGGGTCGACTTTCTTGGGCTAGAGGGTCGGCCTTCTCACCCTTGGGTCTTTGACCCTTATGAGTTTTGGGCGTAATTTCACCCCAACAATGAACATTTGCATAAAATTGAGACATCGATATTTCCGTCAACATCAACCTACAAAACGTTGGTTGTAGTAGAAAATTTTGAGAGCATATATATATATATATATATATATATATATAGTCGTTAGTGTACTCTTTGAAAGTATTAAATAATACACGTAAAGAAGTCTCTGAGTTGTCTCAATCTTATTTCTTTTGATTGTATTATTAATCATGTCACATTGACAAGAAACTCATCAGAAGAATTCATACAATGTTGTAATACACCAAAACCAAATTATATGGCATCTAACAGAAATAAACAGGACCATTTTTATTACATTTGAACAAAATGGAAAAGAGAGAGCTAGGTAGAAGACAATGCACTTTATGAAGAAGTCAAATGGATGAAGAGTTGGAGGTTTGTAATGTTGATGTGATTGGTGGGTTTAGGGTTTAAGAGGGTGTGAACTGGTAGGAGGCGTAGGACATGGTCCCAAGGTCCCAGCTGTGGTGGATTAGCTTTGCTTTGGGTTGGCCTCCGGCTGCCCCGATTGCCACGTGGAGAGGAAAAAAGTGATCTGGACTCGGGTGTGCCATTTTTGCATGTGGAGCCTTCTTCTCATACTCATTCACGTCATTATATCTACAACAAAAGAACAAACAAACAAATAACATTTTTCTTTAATTTTAGTTCTCATCCGTGAAACATAAATGTATATTTTCTTTAAAAGGATTCTATTAGGCAAATAATTACCTTTAATCTTGGCAATATTCTTGCCATAATTATTGTTTTCTATTGTAAATGTTGTAGCTATAATTTTTCCATTGCTTTAGTAATTGTGTCATTCAAATGTATATAAAATCCCCTATGCTGAAAGAATAAAGATCATCCAGAAATTATACAAACTATCAATCTCTCTATTAGTCTCTTTAAACTTAAACCACATAGTTATATGCTTGAATAATCCAGCTAATATATAGGCAACATTCTCATGACATTTTGGAGAAGGGAAAAAAAAGTTTGCCCTTGAAAATAAAAATGTATATATTTCTTCAAAAGAAAAAAGGATATATATACTGAATTAATAAATAAAAAGGAAATACATTCTTTTTTTTAGTACAACAAATGTGGGGATATGGAAACCCTAATTTGGAGGGAAGGAGTACATGTCAATTGCCTAAGCTCTCTTTGACAAAAAACAAATACTTTTAAACATATAAATTAAAGAAATAATTAAACAAGACTCTATTCTAATGTAGCGATAATACTACACCCATTAAATGTATGAGAGATAATTCAAAATTATATTTTACACAGTTATTATGGATAGACAAATTTTAAACCTAGATTACTAGAAAACAATTATGTTACAGCCTAGGTAGAATAATAGACATAAATTTTAGTGATGGGAACCAAAGAATGGAAGAATGAACTACCTTCCTTGAAGGAGAGCATCCTTGAGCCAATTATCAAACTCAATAGCCCATGGGGCGTTGGCAATGGATCTGGCGCTCTGGTCGAGGGTTCTAAGGTTGTGAGTGGCACTTCCTGAACCAAAAATGAGAACTCCTTCGTCCTTAAGATGGACCAATGCTTTGCCCAAGTTGTAATGGTGTGTCCCATTCAGATGTGATTGTACTGAAAGTTGGCAAACTGGAATGTCTGCCTCTGGATACATGAACATCAAAGGAACCCATGCTCCATGGTCCAGCCCTCGCCCTTCATCCTCGTCGACACGCTTGAACCCGGCTCCCATTAGAGCTTCCTTCACCCTCTTCGCCAGCACCGGAGCTCCCGGTGCGGGATATTTTAACTGTTTTTTCATGTCGTTTTTCATATGTTAGACATCCATCTATTGCTTGTGATTAACAAAGGAAGCATCCCAAAAAAACAATATATATAAAGGGAATTACCTTATACATGGAGGAGGGAAAACCATAGAAGTCATGGATGGTGTCGTTAGGGCCCGAAACGACATTGACGGTGGGATAGGTGGTATCGTAATGAGCAGAGACACAAAGAATGGCTTTAGGTCTTTGAGAAAAACCCTTCTCCTTCCATGATTTGAAGAAGCTTCTTGCTTTGATGCCATCGTCGATGGTTACCGTTGGAGATCCATGGGATACGTAGAAAGTGTCGTTTAGAGCCATTGGATACACGTTACGGATTTGACAAATTATGATTTATCAATATGATTGATTGATAGATTGTCAACAAAAGGCAGGCAGTGGGAAGGTATTTATAGTGCTCAATTTGTGGCACACACACCACAAGTATATGCCGTTGAATGCGTTGGAAATTAGTCCTCAAATAGTGCTCCTACCACAAACATGAGCAAAAGCCTTTCGACTTGCGGTACGTGGGGAAATATTTTAAATTCTAACCTCTAATTATTCAACAACCACTCATTTTCTATTTTAAGAAGGGAGTAGTTTTTTTTTTTCTTTTTAAACTAATTAAGAAGGGAGTAGTTATAAATGGATTTGTTAGGATAGAAATGCTTCATTTTTTTTTTAATGCAATAAACGTGGGATATAAAAATTTGAACTTTTGATCTTAAAAAAATGAGTAGATGTCAATTACCTCACAGTGATGCTCATGTTGGCAAAAAATGATAGCTTTAACTATGACTCATTTTTTGGAATGGTCAATAACTCATCTATTTACATGAATACAACACTCAATCTATAACAAAATCACATTAGCTTAATGGTGACCGTTAATTAATTAACATTAATTAAAGAGACTAATTACTTAATTTTCATCACATAAGCTTTCTCCAGCTTACCTCTACTACCAAAAAATATAATAAGAGATAATTAAATAATATTTATTATTTAATAAATAATTAGATTATTTAATTGAACTTTGAATTAATTATGAGTTGAATTTTTTTAATTTAAAAGCATGAAATGGCCAACATGGGCATAGGAAGCCGGATTGAAGATGAAATGACAGATCTACGAAAAATATCCATGAACTCTAAACCAGTAGGTGTGGTCAGTCAACCATATGATCCTAACCCATACTTGAAATGTTTTTTTTTTTTAAACTCATACTTGAAATGTTAGGGACGTTACTACATCAACATGCATGCATAATTTTTTTTTGTAAAATGCCAAAACAATAAAAATATTTAAATTAAAATATAGTCGGATCCCTTCAAGACAACAAATAACTCAACTATAATATAGTTTACAAAATTACTACATGATATTGCCAACCAAGCTCACAATAACAACGGTAATCAACCTGTGATTGAAACAACATACAGACTCGATACTATCTAAAATGTGTGACGACACATGACCCAAGCAAGTTCCTTATAATGTCACTATGTCGTTTTCTCACTTGCAAAGTCTATGAAAGGTGCGGATTGAAATTACTTAGTAAGTAGCTCTCCTAATGAGAGAGTTCATAATGCACATACACATATGTACATAAGATTCAATTCTATAAAGGGGACCATAGATTATAAGGATATCTTAAATCATATCTTCTAACATATATTGTTGTGATTGACCAAACTAAACTCATATGTCATGAATTCCACTACTTTAACAAGGCATAATGTGCAATTCTATGGAAGCCTAATGTTTAATTCTGACTGAATAGTCCTAATTAATTTATATTATTATCCTTCTGTAATGTGTCTTTTAACCTTGTTTTCTTGGGGTAGGATTGGATTGAGGTTTATTAGGAAATTTGAAATCAGAGGTTAAAATTAGTTAGGTGAAGCTTATAGTAAATTTAAATGAAAACGACTGAGATCTTGTTGCTTCATCACCTTCACATTGATTGAAAATTTATATGAGAGAGTCAGAGAGAGATGAATCCACGTGAGAGAGGGAGAGAGAGCACAAAGTTTGGGTTTAGAGAGACACTACCATATGTAATAACTTGACTACTTATACGGGATTTTCTAGGGATTGTTCAAGGTCACGCAAGTGCACGCGGTCAAGTAATATAAAACGGTAAATAATATTATCGAGTATCGAATCTTCAGGGAAGCAGATATAGAAGCTTTTTCTTTAATTGATTAATTACTAGGAGTAATCATATTTGAAATTATTTAGGGCAAAACACTATAAGAAATATCACATACGATAGCATTAGAAAAACGCTATCATAGACCTTCAATAGCGTTTTTAGGCACACTGTCATAGCCGATGACGTTATTGAAAGTTTCTGACGTATCATAGTGTTTTTTGGACGTTATAAAAAATGCTATAAAAAGTTTGTTTTGATAGCATAATTTTAATGCGATAGAAACTTTTCATAGCATTGGCAAAAAACGCTATGATTGCTCTTTCATAGCGTATTTTATAGCAGTAAAAAAATGCTATAAATGACGTATCATAGCATTTTTAAGCACACTGTCATAGCCGATATTATTTAAAGTCCCTGACTTTTCATAGCCGTTTTTCCATGCTATAGAAAGGGCTATAAAAAGTCCACTTTCAATTGCATCATTTTAATGTTATGAAAACTTTTGATAGCATTAGCAAAAAACGCTATGATAGGTGATGTTATGAAAAGTTGGTGACTTTTAATAGCATTTTTATAAACCTATACTAAATGCTATTAAAATTTATACAATTACTTTCTAATGTAGTACATTTAAAAAACCCATTATAGCATTTTGAAAATGTAATCAATTACTTTCAATAGCATTATGTGTCCACCATTGTAAACAATATATAATTAACCATCAAACTATATCAAAGAGCAAATATCAAAACAAAATAACATATGCTATTACCATATATTGATAAAAGTACGTACATAAATTTGATTACATATCAAAGATAAAATAAATGTATATATTTAAAGTATGTCATATTCATAATACACTATTAAGAAGATTGATAAACATATCTATTGAGGATAAACATATCCATTGCAAATCCCATCTCATAAGTAGGAAGAGTGTGTCATTTCATTCACCTACAAAAAAAATAAATATTGTAAAATTTAAGTTTATTTTATAAATAAACATAATTTAACTCTAATGTATTCAAATTAATTAATAGATTTATGGCTTTCTCATTGACTTTAATTGGATTAGATTGATATGTGGTTCACAAGAGTGTAACGAAATATATAACAACCAAAAGGCAAGCAAGTAATGGAAACATAGTAGATCTGGTATTTTAAGACACTAAGTATATATACTTCAACAAAACCAATTTCTACAAATCTCAAATATACTAAAACTTGAAAAAACTATAAGTTACTAGCAAAAGAATTATTATGCAAAATATTGCAAGACAAGATAGAAGTTGAAGGTAAACAAAATTTTCACATATATCTATTATGGATTAAGTTCTTAAACTTGAGCATGCTTTCCTTTTAAGACAAAATAAAAATGAAAGGAAGTGGAATGGCATAACAAAAGTAACTTGAAAAACCAAAGACATGGCTTTCAAATATATAAGGAATGTGTAGGCTAAAAATATTTAAGTATTGTCATTACAAGAGAAGAGGACAATAAGTAAAGGATCAACAGAGGCAAGTGTCAGTTACTGGGCCTTTTCTGCGAGCCTGGTAAGTTGGATAGGTGGGCGTCTCTAGTGGGGTGCGAGGTTAGCTCTTTCCCCTCTGCCTACCTAGGTCTTCCCCTTGGTCACAACCCTAGGAGTCTTTCCTTCTGGAACCCGGTCGTTGATAAGATTCGAAAGAGGTTGGCTTCTTGGAGGAAGAGTTTCTTCTCCAAAGGTGGTCGTTTAACTCTCATCCAGTCCGTCTTGAGTGGAATCCCAATTTATTTTATGTCTCTGTTTAGAATTCCCACTAAAGTTACTAAGGATATTGAAAAGCTGATGAGGGACTTTTTGTGGGAGGGGGTGGATGAAGGTAGAGGTTCTCACCTGGTGAGGTGGGAGATTGTTTCTAGGCCCATTGACATGGGGGGTTTAGGCATTGGTAACGTGAGAGTCAGGAACAAGGCCCTCTTGGCTAAATGGCTTTGGCGGTTCTATCATGAAACTGATTCCCTTTGGCACAGGGTCATTGCAAGCAAGTATGGTCCTCATCCCTTTGAATGGACTGTTGGTGGGGCTTTAGGCACTTCCAGAAACCCGTGGAAAGAAATTTCGTCTGAATTACCTATTCTTTCTCAGTTTGTTCATTGCGAGGTGGGTGATGGGAGGGATACTTTTTTCTGGGAGGATAAGTGGTTGGGGGACCGACCCCTCTGCTCTTTGTTTCCTCGATTATATCGCTTGTCTTGTTTGAAAAATCAGTCAGTGGCTTCGATCCTTTCTCTGGGAACTCCCCCGACCCCTTCCTTTGGCTTTTATCGTGCGCTAACTAACAGGGAATCTTCGGATGTGATTTCTTTGTTATCTCTCATTAGCGAGTTCAGGTTTTTTCCCACAAGGGGGGATGTTCGTCTTTGGAGTCCTTGTCAGTCCAGAGGCTTCTCGTGTCGTTCCTTTTTTCACTGTTTGGTTAACCCCACCTCTTCGGAGGTGTCTTTGCGAGAGTCTTTCTTCTCCTCTTTATGGAAGGTTAGGGTTCCGAAGAAGGTTAAGTTCTTTGTGTGGCAGGTCTGGCATGGACGGGTTAACACCTTTGATCGGATTTTGGCCAGAGGTTCTCCTTTGGTTGGGCCTTTTTGTTGTATCCTATGCAGGAAGGGGGCTGAGGACCTGGACCATATTCTTTGGGACTGTGATTTTGCTCGTGCTGTTTGGAGCTGCCTCTTTGGGGAGTTTAACCTTTCTTTTGTCAGGCCTCAGGATGGTAGAGAGTTGGTTGTGGAGCTTCTTATGTTCTCGCCTTTCCGTGAGAAAGGGATGTTTTTGTGGCAGGCTGGGGTTTGCGCTCTTCTGTGGATTTTGTGGGGGGAGAGAAATAATCGTATCTTCAGGGGGCGGGAAAGATCTGTTCAGGATGTGTGGTCCCTTGCTAGATTTTATGTTTCTCTTTGGGCTTCGGTGTCGAAGCTTTTTTGTAATTACTCGCTAGGAATTATCTTGCTTGATTGGAGCCCCTTTTTCTAGTGTGGTTTCCTTTTTTGTGGGCTTTCTTTTTGTATGCCTGTGTATTCTTTCATTCGTTCTCAATGAAAGTTCGGTTTTTCATCAAAAAAAAAAAAGTAAAGCCCTTTATTGCATTTGTGACTTTGTCCAAATAAAATGGTTCTATCTATTATGTTGCCAAAGTTGGGTTTCTTAAACTAACTATAATAAAGATTGGGTTATTGAAAAGTTTATGCTATTACTCTTTCTTAATGTTCACTAGCATTTATGTAGAAAAAGGTGATATGTTGCACATAGGTCTTAGCACATGAATTTCACAATGCATTCCAATGAATTCAAATTGGTTCAAAACAATTTGGACAAGATACGAGTTACATCTTCTAGTGCATGTTAAGATTCATTTTTTGGTGCTCATAAATTAGCAGAGGGGAAAAACAACACTCAACCACCACCTAAGTCAACATTGAAGCCTTAGCATTTAAGAGGAAGAAAAGTGTTTAGCAAGACGTTACTTCTTCCAATGAAAATTATACACCACCAACTAGAGCTCTCAGCTCTCAAGGCTGTAGTAACTTATGTCACATACCCACAAGTCACATTACAAAATGTTAACTAAGAAGAGGAGAGTCATTTTAAGTTATTTGCCATTAAGGCCAATAATACTATAGTCATGTGAGGAAAATACATTATATATAAGCAATAAAGAAAAATAAATAGGAATTCACAAAAATAGATATAGCATTGAATGTGCAATAAAGACATGATTGTTCATCCAGAGTGTTTTAGATAGTGTATAATAATCGTAAGACAAAGAATATACCCATGTCTATCAATTAGCAAAACAAAAGTGTCATGTATCTCTTAAAAGTTGATAACTACACTCCCCTCCCTCATCCCTCTCCAAATACTTAAATTTAAAGCCTTTTAGTTTTAGAATTTTCAACTTCAAGAACCTCAACAATATAATTAAGACCCTTCAAATCAAACTCAACAACGAATTAAAGAGGATATGTCACGTTCAAAGATACATTTTAAAAAAATTAGTAATGTCAAAGATAAAGAAAACATATTATTAAGCAGTTGGTGCACAAAGATGCAACATCTGAAAGTAACACATAATCTCTTTTCTATTATTATTATTGATAGGAGAAAGTGAACAGAAAACCAGCAAGGTCAAAAGATAAAAGGGAAATATATATTCATAGCAAATCATATATCTCCAAAGATGATTGTTCAACATGCCTCTTTTCTTCATGAAAATACAATTTAATATAATTGCAATTGTTCTAGCATCTTAGTGTCAAGCTTAAATTACTCCCTCTCAAACAACAATCTCAATCCCAGAGCACCAAAAACTCAACTCATGGACAAACCATACTACACAGCTTGACATACATGCTTCACACACTAACAATCACCAACAAATCAACAACACGTGTCCATCAAAAGCATAAAGATAGAAATAATACGGAAGAAATCATGTCTATAAGGAAAGTTTGAAATCAATAGGAAATTACCTTCAATTATAGGAAATTATCTTCAATTGTCCTGACAATGTAGCCCTGCGACTTGTGACAACAATCTTTCTTGATTGTTATAAATGGACTTTCCTTGTACAAGTGTTTTAACGATGGCTTACTCCTTTTCCTTTCTTACTTGTGAATGTTGAAGCACCTTCTTTGTTTATTCCAATCAAGGCCAAACATATGAATCTAGATTGAGGGGAAATGCTTCTCCTTGCACAAAAACTGCAACTGTAATTTTCTTCTTTCAATCCAGCTTCCATTCTTGTTTTGACTCAAAAACTTCTAGGAAAAAGTTTAAACAATACTAAGCTTGAGCAAATGGGATGTTTTGGTAGCTAATATGGGATGATTATTTGGAGATAATTTAAAGGAAGAAAAATTTGAATACCAAAAGCAGGACAATAGAAAAAAGTTTGCTTTAAAAAGGCTCAAAATAAGTTAGAGTTTCAAAAAGTTAAAAAAAAAAAAAAACTTTCACAACAAGCTTAAACTCTTTGTAGCTACCAAAATCGGGATTAAAAACTAAGGTAGCGTTTGGCTCGTAGGTTTGGGTGGTTTGTTAAGTTTGGGTTTATTAAGTCTGGGGTTGTTAAATCTGGGTTTGTTAAGTCTGTGTTTGAATGATACAGAAAATAGGTTTGTTAAGTCTGGGTTTGTTAAACCAGTGTTTGGATGGTGTCAAGTCTGAGTTTGTTAAGTCTATGTTTGAATTCTAATTTGTTAAACCTGAGTTTATTAAAAGTGTATTTGGTTGGTACATTTAAAATTTGTATAAATAATAAAAATTATTTAATTAAAGTAATAAAAACTATATATTAAATTGTATATAAAATGTAACTTTTATGATGAAATTAGAGAGCATTATTTTAATAATAAATATAATATTTTTAATACATTTGTCCACTCAATTTTTTTCCAATAATTATTTTATAGAATAAATATTTAATTGTTCATGAAAATATTTTCAGATTATTTATCAAAATGTGAACAAATATAAACAAAATTTTTTATGCAAACATATCCAGCATAAAATTAACTATAAAGAAAATGTTATCAATTGTTTATTTAATGATTTATAACTTATTGTGCTAAGAAAAGTTATTTACTACTTATCATCAAAATTACTATTGAACTTAACTTTCTATATTTAACTAATACATAAGGTTATAAAGTTAAAGTGTTTTAAATAATATTATTTTAAAAGCTATTAACTTTAAGATACACTAGCCAAAATAGTTTAATTAATTAATTTTACAAATATCATGTCTTTAATTGACTATGACAACATGATTTTTAAATAATTTATTTTTTAATATTATTGTTAATCTGAACACTTTTTGAATAATTATTTTGTAAAACAAATATTTAGTTAGTTTTGTAATTATTTTTTTCTAATATTTGTCCATGTAGGAACAAAATACAAAGAAATTCCTTCTTATAAATTTATCATTATAATT
The DNA here is from genome assembly GCA_033996785.1 of Trichosanthes truncata. Taxonomy (NCBI): domain Eukaryota; kingdom Viridiplantae; phylum Streptophyta; class Magnoliopsida; order Cucurbitales; family Cucurbitaceae; genus Trichosanthes; species Trichosanthes truncata. Next base: position 50,912,782 of record JAWPNB010000002.1, on the reverse strand, counting down.
GCTCTAAAACATGAAGCATAACAAAGCCGACATATCTGTTTATGAATTAATTATTACTATTTGAAATTTGAACTAAATTTATTTATTATAAAGTTATCATTAATTAATTATTTTTATTTAACTAATATATTTTTATTAAAAATTTAATGAATTTTAAAAGCATAATTAAAGACAAAATATGTACTGTAGCAAACTTGGAGAGTATGAACAAAGTACTGTAGCAAACCTGGTTAGTAAGGTAAAGTACTGTAGCAAACCTGGGGGGTAGAATAGTATGTACTGTAGCAAACCTGGGTTAACAAAAATGTCAACCAAACATTGGTTTGTTTAAACAAACTCATACTTCCCATTTCCAAAACAGGGCACCAAACACCCCCTAAGGAACCTTCTCATTATTTGTTTAAATTCCAAGTATTATGGTTATTAGGTCTAATTTAGCAACTTAAAGGCTAAGTTCTTGAAGCTTCTTAGTTTGCAAAGCATTTCTCCTACTTATGCCTAGAAACTCAACTTCATTGATGAAAAGACCTTAGAAAAATCAAAACACCACTAAGAAAATAAAAGAAAAACATTCTATCTTATAAAAGCTAAAAATTTAACTACACCATATTATTAATTCAATATCTTGCTTCATTCAATATCAAGGTAAATAGATTGTGCCTAGAAAAGGAAAAAGAAAGTGCACTTGGATGCAATTAGAACATTGGAAGTGCAAGTAAGGTTTGATGCATATAGATTATAAGTTGAAAACGTGATCACTTTGAGCCTGCAAAATAAATTGTACAGTCATTAAATTTCTCTAGATAATGGAAAGACGCTTGGTCTAATGGTATAATTTATTCTATCAGAAAACATATCAACCATTTCCAAGACAACAAATTTGGCACTAAGCACAACTATGGAAGAATAAATCCATGCTCTGTACCAGTGGCGGATCCAGAACTTTCTGTCGGGGGGGCACAAGTTCATATTAGCTTTAATCTCAAGTCCAGTAATTGAGGTCTCGTTTGATAACCATTTGATTTTTTATTTTTTGTTTTTGAAAATTAAGCTTGTTTTCACCCTATTTCTCTACAAGGAGTTTCATCTTTCTTAAAGAAACATTTGAATTCTTACCTAAATTCTAAAAACAAAAACAAGTTTTTGAAAACTACTTTTTTTAGTTTTCAAAACTTGGCTTGGTTTTTTAAAACATACGTAGAAAGTAGATAGCAAAGCAAGGAAACTCATGGGTAGAAATAATATTTATAGGCTTTATTTATATGTTATTAAACATGACCTGAACTTTTAAATTTATGTATATATGAATATGATCCCTGAACTTAAAAAAATATCTAAAAGGTCTTTGAATTTTTAATTTAATATCTAATAGATCTCTAAGGTTTCAAGTTTGTATTAAATAAGTCTTTAACCTATTCAAAATTTTAAAAAATTAAATGTTCTATTAGATATAAATTTTAATTTTGTGTCTAATAAGTCTTCAACCTATTTGACACCTTTTAAATATATTTATTAGTTACAAAATTGAAAGTTTAAGGTTTAATTAGATACAAAATTAAATTTTATGTCTAATAGAACAATTAATTATAAATATTTTTTAAATCTAAGACCTATTAGATACAAAATTGAAAGTTTGTGAATCTATTAGATATTTTTAAAAATTAATGACTTATTAGACACAAAATTAAAAAGTTTAAGACCTATCGGACATAAATTTAAAAATTCAGGGACTAAACGTGTAATTTAACATTTATATAAATATAATTTTAAATGTATTGATATATAATATTTAGATTAAGTAATATTAATTACAAAAATGTAATAAACTATTATAGAATTATCCACTTAAATATATAAAGCAAAAAATGAAACTTGAAATATTTAAGATTTTTCAAAATAGAATTAAGTTTTTCTATGCATTTAATTTTTCTAAAATATTTACCAAATATACTTTTTGTATATATGTGAGTAAAATTAAAAAAAAAAAAATTCAACTCTAACTGTAACCAACTTACTAAAAATTAATATATATATATATATATATATATATTGCAAATTAAATAGAAAAAAAATGAAGTTAAAAAGAGGTTTTTGGTGCCCCTCTCAGCCAACAGACCAAGCTATGTTTTTTAGTTTAAAAGTGAACTAAGCTTTAAATATATACAAATCCATAATGTCAGGGGGGGCACGTGCCCCTCCTGGCCCCAACGTGGATCCGTCCCTGCTCTATACAACAAAAAAGAACAAAAAATAGAGCTTCAAAATTCTAACCAAATTCTACCATATATAATACAAATTATTACAATGAAGGAAACTTACATAAAAGAGATATTAACTCCAAACATCCCTCAACACTTAAAACTACAAAATATAATTTGCATAAAACTAACAAAATAGTAGAGAGCGAACAACGCAACCTCAATTTTGTAATCAAACGAAAATTAAGAAGGGCATAAGATGAAAGCCAATGAGAAAACAAGAAGGGTATGGAAAAAAAAGCCATTTGTTCTATGCTATGTCCCCTCACCTTTTGCCATCTTCGACAAACCCTAGTTCTTCTTCTTCTTCCTCCACCGTGACCCCTCACCTTGAGTTTCAATTGTGTCATTTTTCAAAAGAAGTCATTGAACAAAGGGATATGAAATAAATGTAGAAGAAAACATACAACGAATAAATAGAAATATACAATTAAAACAAAAATGATAGAGAATTTACAATTCAATTCCGTTTCTTCGAAAATCTCTTCACTAATGCATGATGCAATACTCCACATCTACCCATGGCCTCACCACGAACGTCGTCGAAATATTTCTACCAATAAGAATATCAAATAAGCATTTTCTAATTACAATTTCACAACTAGAATTCAACCGAATCACAATTTCACATCACCAAATCCACATTCAGATGTAGAACAATCAAAGTTTCAAACAAAGAAAACTCACTTCGAACATGACATTCTTTAGGCAGACACACAACATGATTGGTAGCCTTGACAATGGCGATATCCAAATCCTTGAAACAAAACATAATCGGATTAATTGTAAAACATGTAAAGAAATCATTCACTTCACTGATTCAATTTGAAATAGAGGATTAACCTTGAATTCGTTGTTGACCTTGGCGAGGCCGGCCTTGGAGTCCTTGAGAGTGCCATAAGCTTTGTAGAAGTTTTGAAATGTGCCCGTTGAAATCAAAGTCTGGTTGATGATTGATCAGAGAGAGAGAGAAAGGAAATAATGATTGTCTTCTCTCCTCTGTCACCGAGTCTTCCATAATAACCAAAACAAACGATTTTAAGGGTGAGTATTTCTTAGTACACAAGAAGAGAAAGGGATATGAAAGAAATGTAGAAGAAGGGGAGAATGTTCAAGAGGAGAAAAGGAGGTGAGAGAGAGAGAAGGTGTATGCAATACGATGAGAGGGGAAAAGGAGGTGTGAGAGAGAAGTTGGATAGCCATTAGTGAGTTTACTTTACAACGTACACAATAAATAAGGGATCAAATAACTTGATCATACATAGAGAAAAATATTAGAAATTTGATTGAATATATGATGTGAAACTAAACCTACCTCGCATTAGTGTCAATCACCCAACTTTCATATGGAGGTAATTGGCTAGTAATTTGGTAATAAGAGCAAATTTGGGTAGATATTGGCTCGATATTGTATGCATAAAGTCAATTAAGCATCGCACTATTTCAAACTTTCTCTTCTTCCTGCATATACCAAATTGCATATTTGTAATAACGACATTCAAACTCAATTAAGGACACAATAAAGTAATTTTATTTTTGTAAACTAGAATTAAGCATGGAACAAATATATTGAAAACATAAGGCTAAATGCTATCCAAAAAAAATTCCTAGATGGATATAAAAAGATTGTGAAAATAAAATATGCTTCGGAATTAAATATCTTCCATAATAAATTATTCCTTATTCATGAATCTCCACAAGAATTATTTCACCATCCTTAGTCTCACTCTTGTCCTAGAAGCAACACTTCTTTGAAAAGGCCTAACAACCAATTAAATATAATAATTGGAAGACTAACAGTAGTTTTAGATAGTTAAAAGAGCTTTCAAGACTCCTAGTTTGAGCAAACAACTTTCTTTATCTATGAAGGTCAAATTGGCAACACCCAAAGTTTCACAAGGGGAAAAGATTCAATAGCCTCACCACTCTATCAAATAGAGAGATATAGAGATTCTTGAATAAATAACAAATTGAGATTAAAATTAAAAAGAAAAAAAAAAAAAGAAAGAAATGCATGTGAATATAATTATCTCCCTAGATTTAAATTTCTTTTCCTAAATCAACTCAACTTAGTTGTCTCATAACCTACTCAACAGCAGCTAGCTAAAAAGGAAAATCACCCAACGACAGTAGAGAAATTGAACGAAAAGCCAGCCAAAACAATAATAGTCAAATCTGGTTTCTCTAATTTATTTAAACTCAACTAGATTATTACATTGCATACACACACCCTATAGCTTTCAAAGACATTTCACAACCTCTTTAGTTTAAAATAACTGGAGTTCAAGAATTGCATTTCTCAAGAAATTCAACCCCTCATTCTACATAAAACTATTTATTCGGTCAACTGAAACTTTCAACTCAAATAAATAATACAACCATGATACAGTATCTTTCAACTCAAATATACCTTAGCATATAATCTTTCCAAACCCAACGAGGAATCTGATGCCCTCCCAGATGAAAAGCCTTAAACTTGATCTTACCAATGCTCAACTCTTCCAAAGTTGGATGATGGGTTGGCTGGTGTTGAACTAATCTCTGCAATATGACAAGAAGTTAATTAAATGAATCTTTAATTAGCCACTGACTCAAAACCCCATACTTTGATAAATCTAATTAACAAATCAAATTAAAAAAAACATTGATAATGAATGAATTCATAAAAAATAGTGATTGAATACATAAAAAATAGTCTATATCTAAAAATAGTCTATGTCCACCTTTTTCATAAGGATCTATATAACAAGAAACAAATAATCAATCTAATTTCTTAAGACTCTGTATGGCACAAAAAATAGTAAAAACACTCAAAAGTCAAAATTAGTTTACGACCAAAAAACAGAAAAGGCAATTAATTAGATGAAATGTGAAATAAACATGAATTTTAAAGTTGTTAAAGTATCCAAAATCTATTCCAAGAAGGATTAACAACTAAACTAGAGTAATTGCTAAAGAATAGTTCAACATTTTCAATCAATAATTGAAATACCAAGTATAATTTTAAGGTTAACTCTACTAAATTTGTTATTTGTAATGTCATCAACATGAATTTTTCCTTTGCTATTGTGATGTTGACCTTGACAAAACAATATCTCACAAGAAAAGTTTCTTCATGCCCGTCGCAGCAAAACTTCACACAGTTCATACTCTCTTTTGTGCTAGTTTGTATTTATGGATATAAATTAGTTTAATTCAACTACATGCATATTCTATATAAGTTTTATTATCCTCTTCAAGATTAAAAAGAGGACCATGATGAAAATCTGAAAGCACAAGAAAAAATAAGAATGTAGATCAGAAATTTGTTAAATCATTCTTTGATCAAAAGTTTTAACTTACAACCAATATACACACCATTCAAAGTATTGTTTTACAGTATCTCTTGGCCTAACAAAGATATGAAATAACAATGACAACTTGTCTTAAACAAAAAAAAAAAAAAAAAAAAAAAAAAAACATAAAAGGAAATAGTAATCAATATTATAAAGTATTGACAGCAAAAAAGAGTTCGTGACAGCAAGTTGTAGCTAGGTAGAAAAGAAGGCCAAAGGAGAATTGACCTACCTTGATGTAGGTGAAAATATTATGTTTTCCTCATCTCTACCTCCCATTCTTTGCAGCAATGTCAGAAAATTCAGCGTCATGTTATTATTTTTATTTAAAAGAAAGCATAATATAGAAAGTTCACAACTTCCAAACAAAAAAATCCAATTTAAAGGGTTCTTTTTGCTAAATGCATAAGTAACTATGAGTTTGTTTTTCTCACTTTCTCAAGTTAGATATACTATACATAGAACAAGGCAAGAATGCCACACATTAAACAAAAAGCTACTGAAACGTACATCTCTACTTGATTAAAAGATGAAAGTCAATAAAATTAAATTAACTCAACTTTTTCCAACAAATGCATGCTCAAATTTAGATTCACAAGCAATCTAGTATGATGTAAGATACCAATTGCTCATTTAATAATGTCTTCACTCCCTATTCACTAATTTGTATTCATGCTATCTATTTTGAAACAAAAACATATGCATTTGATAATATTTTCAATGTGTTAGTTATTGCTTGTAGCATAGTATCTTCAATCAACTTAAGTAGCATAACTTTTCAAACACAAGATTAAAACTGGGCTTTTTTTTCTCTTTATTTCTCCTATTATTTTTTTATTTTTTCATTGTGGCATTTACTCAAATAGTTGGTGGACATAAGTAATAAATAAAAGAAAACCAACCTCTTGAAAGAGGATCAAATCAAAGAAATGCAAAAAAAGGAACCTTGCAATCTTACCGATATCAAAGACATTATGATAGAGTTTAGACTGAGATAGAGGTCTGGAGAAAACTTCAAGTGATGGTCTAAAAAGATAGAAAGAAAGCTCAAAAATATCATATAAGTAACAAACTTTTTTCAACTGAGGTTTAGATCCAAAATAGATAATATATTAGCATTATTTTGTCAAAATCAGCTATATTAAAAGCAAACAAACCTTAAAATAGAAAAACAATAAAGTTTTAAGAAAAATAGAGAACCCAACAGTTGAAATACTAGATTCCATGAAATTCAACTTGATGATCGAGAATAGCCCATGAATAAGGGCTCTAGCATCATTCTCAAACCCAAAAACTGTCAATGTGAGGTGATTACAACTAAGAGGAAAATGTTTCAGGGTGAAACTAGGTATTTATTCCACTCAAAGTCTACCAATTTTAACACACATTTCTAAGCCCTAAAAAACAAAAACCCATATAAAAAAAACTTAACCAAAGAAAACGTCTCTCAGATCTTAGAAAACTCTTTAAAATCCTTGGATGGGTCAAGGTTGAAATTATATATCTCTACCTTGAGAACTGATTCATGTATAGATAAAGGCTAGAACTAATTTTGGAGATGAGAAATTTTCAGTATGCAAGCAAAAAGAAGGAGAGAAGAAAAAAAAAAAGGAAATGGCTAAAGAAGAAGAAAGCATTTTTACCGGCACTTGTTATGGCACTCACTCGGCGGGCAACTTCTCAGCGGCACAGGGCAGCGACAACAACGGAAGGGGAAGAGTGAGCCAGTAATAGAGATGGATATGTGGTAAAGGATGTGTTTAAAGAGAAAAGATAGTAAGGAGAGAAGATAAAAATAAAAAATAAAAGGGGACGACACTTTCTAAAATTTTCCCTCCTCCCTCCCTTTTCTGCCACACGATTTTCTAAGGCCCGGTTTGGTAATTATTTAGTTTTTGATTTTTGGTTTTTGAAAATTAAACCTATAAATAACACTCCCACTCTTGGATTTACTTGTTTTGTTATCTACCTTTTACCTATGTTTTCAAAAACCAAGCCATGTGTTTGAAAACTAAAAAAAATAGTTTTCAAAAACTTGTTTTTATTTTTAGAATTTAGCTAAGAATTCAAATGCTTCCTTAAGGGAGATGAAAACCATTGTAGAGAAATTGAGAGAAAACAAGCTTAATTTTCAAAAACCAAATGGTTATCAAACGGGGCCTAAAATTTTATTTTTTTGTTTTGTTTTTTCATAGCCTATATTTAAAAATGTTATATTCCAAAGCTATAGAAATACCTTTATCTTGTAGTGAAAGCTAAAATAAATGAGGCTTGGAAATTAAATTTAAACTAGAAAGCTATTAAACTGATGGAGATACCAATTAAAGGGATAGTTTAGGGGACCAAGCACGAATGAGGTTGTAATTATGGCAATTGGACCCAGCATTTAATTAATCATGCGAATTACATAAACCTAGATCAAAATCTCTTGTCGGTCTCATTCGATCACGCTAATTAATCAATTGCTTAAGTGTCCTTAGTACTAATTGATTAATTAATGAAGATTAAGTCCGCTCATATTTAGTCTCACCTGTCAATTGTTAATCTTATGTCACTTAGGCAATTTTAGGGTGTTAATTAGATTAGTTTGGTCCTAAATTTCTTCCTTCGAGCTCAATTTAATACTAGAATCAACTAATTAATGGCAAAATAATTAGAAGTATTAAGAACAGTCCAATCAAATGCAATTAAACAAATAATTTAAATGTCAATAACCACAATTAAACTATAATTTCAATCCTAATTGTGCTCTTAACCCCTAACCAATTGAAATTCAGTGTACAGCACAAGAAATTCATCCCTACAGCTCTAGAATACATAAAACAAAGGAAGGAAATGATAAAAGAGACCATCGTCACCAAAATCTCCACTTTTGCTTTGAATTTTGCAATCTCGAGCCTCAATTTCTGCTCCTGAACACTCCATTTCATGCTCCACAGGTCCCAAGAGGGTGAGCAGCCACAAAAAAGGGCTAAAACCCTAAAATGGTCTCCCTTTGGATGAAGATGAAGCGAAGAATAAATACCTCTGTCGAAGTAGCGTCGAAACGCTAGGCATAGCGTCTTGACGCTGCGCAAAATGCAACATTTCAATCTCCGCTCGTGCCCTCAGGGTCGAGACACTAAGGGCAGCGTCAAAATGCTTCAGACAAAAGCCTTCGCGGGCACCTCTTCCTAGCGTCGAGACGTCACAGGACAACGTCGAGACGCTAGCCCTCGAGTTTGAATATCAAACAATAGTGTCTCAACGCTCTTTTGGGCATCAAGACGCTATCCTCTCGGCCAAATTCATTTGTGAAGCCCCTCTTCTCCATACTTAGCTCCATTTTGAGTACTTTTAGCCTCCACGAATCACCTGATGCTTCAAATTGATCCTCTTTAGTCCGAATTATCTAGTTTCCTAAAATATAGAAAATATACACGTAAAAGCTCACAATTAGACACAAAACTAGCAATTAATTGGGCAAAAATATAGCACTAAATTAGTGCTATCAAATACCCCACACTTAAGCTTTTGCTAGTCCCAAGCAAAACAAAATCAAACTTCCACTGAAAAGATAAATGTGTTCAAAAAATTGCATACAAAAGTGACTCCATTCTCAATGTACCCAAAAGTGGAATTCGAAAATAAGAACAATGAAATGAAAGCATGATTAAATCACGAGAAATTTAAAAGAAACCCTGAACTCTTTGCGTGTGCGTGCATAGCCTAATAATGACTTGTTTACTAATTCAAAGTAATTTTATGCTTTCTTCCATACATCTTCCCCCTACACTAGCTTGAAAGACTCAATTTAGCTCTCTCACAATCAAGAAAGTAATAAAAAGCTAAGTGTCTGAACTCACTATGAGGTAGCACTCCCCCACACTTACTTTTTACCACAATCAGGGGTACTAGCTTTTTCACACAACTATCGCATGGACCCTTATCTAGAGCACTCGCTCAATGGATGGTCTAACTAATCACGATAGATGTAGCTCTTTTTACCCCCGAACACCTAAAGCTCATGCAAGAACTTGTCTTTTCACTATCATTTTTTTTTCTAAGCTCAAATTTTCTTTTCGCAGGCAATTTAACACTTTTTCTTACTCCTAAGCTCGACATTACAAACTATCTTGCAAGTTCATTTACAAACCAAGCCTTAAGCCTATTGGAGTGACAACAAACTTCTAGAAAATATAAAGCTCCTCTAAATGCTCAACTTATCAAACTACGCTACGCGCTCAACATATGCAAAGAATTCAAAGAAAAAATTTTAAATTTACCCAGAATTCAGCATGCTCAATTCCACAATATTAATGCAAAAATAATCTACTCAATAGCACAAATCATATAATATCTTTATCACAAAAGCATGAAAAATCCTTAAACCATTCTACAGCACACAGTCTCAACCAATCATCAAAAAATTTCAGTTAAGCCCAAAACCAATAGATACATCCATTTAATTCAAACTCTCCCTCATCCAAGTGTAGCACCATTCCCCCCACACTTAAACCAAACATTATCCTCAATGTTTACCCTAAAGCAAATAAAAATGCAGAAAGGACAAATAGAAAGATTAAGGGTAACGATACTTCCCTGAAATGATAAGACCTCCAATAACAAGCACAACCGACCTCAACAACCGAAGGGAACTGCAAAAAAAAAAAAAAAAAAAAAAAGAAGCAAGGGTCATTTATTCAACTAACAACAAAAACAAAAGAAAACTAAGCAGCTAACACGTAAAGAACCCTTGGGTTCCTCCCAAGAAGAGCTTGTTTAGCGTCATTAGCTCGACGTTCCCTAAACACTTCTCAAGGTGGCTCAAAGATAAAGAATCGAACATCCTCCTTCATTCCTGCATTCTCAATACCAACAACACAATCTCCCATAGATTTAACATTAGCACTGTTGGGAGTGCGACCAAAGTCCCACATCGACTAGATAAAGGGAAGATCATGGGTTTATAAGTGAGGCCTTTTGGGAGAACCAAAAGCAAAGCCATGAGGACTTATGCCCAAAGTGGACAATATCATACCATTGTGGAGATATGTGAGGGTCGTTATCCCTAACAAGTGGTATCAAAGCCATGCCCCTGACTTGTCAGTAGAATCCTCGGGTGCCTAACAAATGAGTGGTGAGTCTCAAAGACATAGTCATGTAGAATTGTGGATGAGTCCTCAAATATCGAACAAGTGTGGTTCGAGGGGGAGGATTGCTAAGGGTGCGATAGAGAGTGGTCGCACCATGTAACCCACAATGTGATTCGCGGTGGAGCTCTATTGGATAGGCGGTGCACTCTGGAGAAGAGGAGTTGTCCTAGATAAGAGCAAACTCTTGGTGAAGCCAGAGAGTTGGGCAAATGGAATGACTATTTGAGGGTAGGCTCGGTGATACTTTGTTCGAGGGGAGGATTGTTGGGAGTGCAACCAAAGTCCCACATCGACTAGATAAAGGGAAGATTATGGGTTTATAAGTGAGGCCTTTTGGGAGAACCAAAAGCAAAGTCATGAGGGCTTATGCCCAAAGTGGGCAATATCATACCATTGTGGAGATATGTGAGGGACTTGTTAGGGATAACAACCCTCACATATCTCCACAATGGTATGATATTGTCCACTTTGGGCATAAGCCCTCATGGCTTTGCTTTTGGTTCTCCCAAAAGGCCACACTTATAAACCCATGATCTTCCCTTTATCTAGTCGATGTGGGACTTTGGTGGCACTCCCAACAATCCTCCCCTCGAACAAAGTACCACCGAGCCTCCCCTCAAATATGAAGGGAATAATCGAATTAAACCCACAGCATAAGCATATGAATCGTCTTTGATTTATTTAGAATTAAACTAAAATACAAAGGTTAAGCAATAAATACCTTGAAAATAATATTATGGAGAATATTCTGGCGGATCTTTATCTCTTCCAAAAAGTCTTCCTGGCTATGACTCGAACACAGGACCAAGGCTTGTGGGAGCCTCTTGAAAGAAAATCCCCAAGGGATTGGAGAGGAAGAGGTCTAGAGAGAAATCTCTAATTTTCTTTATTGAGGAGATGTGTGTTGTGAAGAATAGCTCAACCCAAGGGTCCTATTTATAGTGATCAAGGGAAAATTTTTGCCATAATTAAAATATTATATTTTAATATCTAATATATTAAAATATATCTTGTATTTATTTGAATCTCATTCAAATCTCCTACGACATTTATTTATTTGAATCTTATTCAAATTCTATAAATATTTTTTATTTAATATATCAAATATACATTAATTATTTTAATATTTAATGTATCAAATACAATAAATATATTTTTCTCTTTTATATTTAATATATCTAATATATTAAATATTAATTTGAACACTTCAAATTAAATATTAAATTTGAACATTTCAATTTTTAATATTTAATGTATCAAATACAATAAATATATTTTCCTCTTTTATATTAAATATTAATTTGAACACTTCAAATTAATATTAATTTGAACATTTCAAAATTTTCTTTTAACTAAATTGATCTTTTAGTGTTACTATGAACTAGCAAGGGGACCTTATGGACCTACAGATTATAAGCTCCAATGATACAAAATTAATTAATTAAACTCTTTAATTAATTAATTTTCATTCATTAATATAGGTCACTCCACTATAGACCTAGAGTTGCACTCTTATGCACTGTAGGACAAGTTGTGTCCATAGATATAATCATTACATGCAAGTCAATTCTTCACGAGTTGTTCGTAATTACAGCTGGGTCAAAAGTCCGTTTTACCTCTATAATTACATCTTGCACCTTAAGTACACTGATTCTCTAATGAACAATATGTTTATAATCTAATTATAAACTAAGTCCCTCTCGGGCCAATGAGAGGATGGGGCCCTATTGTTCAAGTCCCGAAATCAGCACTTAAGGGAACTACTCATCTACTTACCCTATATGGGAAGGAGTGAATTCCATCTTGTGAGATTATGTTCCCAACTCCCTATTTGGTCAAGTCCCCAAAATGGTAGGCATATTGAATCGGCTATAAAAGCCACTCTCACCCATGCAAATCAAAGGATAAGCCCTCACAGACTGGAGTTCATAACTTACTCAGGATTAAGATCGAGTCGCATATGATCATCCTGATGAAATATTAATCTTCTCAATTAACGGATTTATAAATATAAATTAAATATTTCGTGGTCCAATCTCATACAAACTCATTATATAAGATACCCCCACTCACATGTCTCCACATGAATGATTTGGATCAAATCATTTGTAACTATTACAAAGTGAGCCATATCAATAGTGTTACTAGGATATGGCACCCAACCTTATCCATATACTATGACTCTTTAAGTTATTTCTTGAACATGATCCTCTCGTATGTCAACCACATACTGTTCAAGATTACACTAATAACCTTGAATTTTTCATATAATGGATAATATTATATTGCAAATAAAATAATCAAAATTATTATTAATTACGAGGCTTTAGGGCATAAATCCTAACAAGCACAACCACTCAAACACTGGGAGAAAGAATTATTATAAACAGGAAATGGAGCAGAAGTATCATGAGCACCTAAAGCAGACATCTCCTCGTGATTCCCATCCAGGACAGGACTTGAACGAGGAGGCACAACAGATTTATGCTCAACATTCTCAACAAACAAATCATTTTTCAACAAATTTTCAAATTCAATTTTCTCAAAGCTTATTCTCTTCTTAAGCATGGTAGTATTATTACAAGCAAAGAAATCACTATTCTCAAGAAAATCATCTAACACATGCTCAATATTCAAGACTTTCTGAACACCCTCACTCAAATGATTAGCATAAAAAATAGATTCGCTAACAGCACAGTTAGTCAACATACAATTAGGGTGATCAGATATACCAACATCAACAACATTTTTTCTCAAACACAAAAAACTATCATCAGACAAAGTATTTCTCTCAATAGAAACAAAGTCAACACACATGTCATTAGAACCAACATCATTACCAATTCCAAAATTTCCAGAAACAGAAAAAGAAGAAGTAGAAGAGGATGCAATATCGACACGAGCCTCATGTAAATTAACATCAACATGCCTAACAGAATGTTTCTCCTTAACAAGAGGAGAAACCTAAACAAGCTCGACCCCAAAGCAATTATCTGTATTTTCAAAAGCATCTAAAGGGTCAAAAATGTTGAACCTTACCTTTTCATTGTTGGCTTGTAACGTCAACGTACCTCAGCTCATGCTGATGTCCACTCTACTAGTAGCCAAGAATGGTCTACAGAGAATAATTGGGATCTCCTCATCTTCCTCCATCTCCAAGACTACAAAATCTATAGGAAATATAAATTTGTTAACCTTTAAAAGCACATCTTCAACTATACCTTTGGGTCTCATTACTGAACGGTCAACAAGCTGAAGAGAAATTGTTGTGGGTTTATTTGCTGCAATCCTAGTCTCCTGTAGACAGAGTAAGGCATTAAGTTTATACTCGATCCCAAATCACACAAGGCCCTATCAATATTCAAGTTGCCAATTGAATAAGGAATAGTAATACTCCCTGGATCACTAAGTTTCAGTGGCATTTTTTTCTTCAAAATTTCCATGTTCGTCTCAGATAGGCTGAACATTGCGTTCATCTCAAACTTTCTCTTCTTCGAGAGCATTTCCTTCGTAAACCTCCCATAATTAGGCATGTTGGGCAACGCTTTTGCAAAAGGAATATTAATATGCAATTTTCTAAACATATTCAAGAAATCAGAAAATTGTTCATCTGATTTTGAATCCTTAAAATGTTGGGGAAAGGGTAACTCCTTGTAATCAAATGTAGGTCACTCTCGTACGCCTCCTAGGAGGATTGATGTGTGCTCCTCTATCCACATCGAAGTACCTCCATATCCCGTGCCAACTCTTTGGACTCCTCAGCAATCAAATCCAACAAGGTTTTCCTCTTCTTCTCATATTCTTTATTCTTCTTCTCAAAATTTTTCTTTTCACCTTCCATCATCTTTTCTTTTTTTGAACCATAGCACCCATCGACAAAATTAAAATGAAAAGACAGGCAAGAAAGCTTACTTGGTGTGGTTTTTTTGCCACAGCCTCTGGACTCTCAATCTCTCCATCATCAACGCCTCTTGTCGACATCCCTCATAACTGGGTCCCACTCCTCAGTGTTATTGCTTTGCACTGCTATTGTGGATTCACCTCAATGTTGCTCAAGAATTTTTCCTTTTGAAGGGTGTTGACCACGCTGACAATCTGCTCTATCTGAACCTCCATGTTCTTCAACACAGTGTCATGGCCACTCACCATCATGGATAGGGTCATGATGGGCGTCTGCAAGTGTTGGTTCACTCCTCTTTGCTCCTTAATGAAGGTTTCCAACATCTCCTCCAGGTTTGATTTCTTCTCTTGGCTCGATGTCCCTGCAAACCCAAGTGGCTATAAAACATTTTTCTGGTTAGCATAAGATAAATTCTCATGATTACTCAAACTTGAGTGATAAAAATTTGGAAGATAGTAGTTTGATGGCCTCAATAACCATAACCTCGATTCTGCACGTACTGGCACTACTCCACAGACTGCCCCTCTACATTCTTCAAGTTCAATACTGAAATCGATGCGATTGAATTATTGGCTCATCCAGTTGACAATTTATTCAACGCATTAGTTAAGGACACCTATGTGCTTTAAGCGCATTCACCTCATCTATCTCGTAGATGTTTGCAGCAGATCTCGAAGATGATGAACGGTCTGATGGCCATCAATAACTCGTGGCGGCCGTTTCCTCCAACAAAGCATGTGTCTCATCCACTGTCTTCACTAGAAAGCTCCCTCATGCACTCGTATCAAAGATTGTCTTAGTACTAGCAAATAAACCATTATAAAATAATTGTACCTAAAGTCAATCTGGATAGCCGTGCTTAGGGCACTTCCTCAACATCTCCTTGTATCTTTCTCAGCTTTCATACAGTTGTTCTCCATCGAGCTAGCGGAATGTCCCAATCTCCATCCTCTACTTCGTTGTCTTTGTTGGGGGAAAAACTTCGTCAGAAAGGCCAAAGTTAACTCGTCTCATGAAGATATTACCCAACTTTAGGGATTCGAGTCAGTCTTTAGCTTTATCCTACAACGAGATAGGAAATAATCTTAGTCGAATAGCATCAGGAGAAACACCATTCAATTTTACCGTGCCACGGATCTCAAGAAAAGATCTTAGATGCAAATATGGGTCCTCCGACAGATGCCCTTTGAACGAGTTATCCCGCGCCATTTGTATCAACGTCGTCTTTAGCTTAAAGTTATTCGCCTGAATAGGTGCATGCACAATCCCGAAATGGTTCGTCGAAGATATGGGTTGGAAATAGTCACGGATCAGCTTCTTTTCCTCCTCGTTTCGTTGTTCTGCCATACTAACTTGGGTTTCTTTCCTTAACCTCCTACAAGTCTTGTCAATCTCACGATCTAAAGGCAAAAGGCCAACCCACTTATCACTACTCATATAACAATGGCCTCCTCCAAAAAACAAAACAAAATAAAAATAAAAGCAAAAAGCAACAAAAAGGTCAGCCCCTATAAACTCATATTTGGCACCAAAGTAGTGATACCACTGAAAATTAGCATACCATCTGTTCGCATAACCACCCCCGAGCATAGGAGAATGAAGCAGGCATGTGCCTATGCCTTGACCTAGTGGAAGAGCTTCGTGACAGGGCACAACTCTAATTCATCAGCATAAGAAACGAGCTACACACTACTACAATACCCATGTAAAAGGTTGTGACCTTGTCCTACAAAAGGTCATGACTGCCACATGAGAACAGGCGAGTAAAACATTGGGACCCACGTGGGAGGGGCCGTATCACATCACACCGGTGGTTCGACTCGACACCTATTGCCTCTCCTACCTCAACAACTATACTCTATCTCACCCACAAAATGCTGAACATTTGAAATTTTACTTTTACTAATGTATGAGATACTCTGTATTTTGGCTATCGTTGTAATGAAGTCCAATTTATCTTTCTACTCAAGCACGACTATGGCATACACTAAAGCCCCACTCGAGTGGAGGCCAACTACAAAATACGCCATTGAATCAACTTAGAGCCCAACTCCGACACCGACCACGAGTCATATGCTGAGTAGCCTAAGGCTAATGAGTAAATAACCTAAAATAAGACCCCGACACTGACCACAAATAATATGTTGAGGAGTTCAGTGTCAACAAAAAAATATATAACCTAAGACAAGACCCTGACACTGATTACAAGTCGTATGTCGAGGAGTCCAAGGTGAACAAGAAAAATGATAATGTGAAAATGTATATAATAACCTGGTACCAGATCTTGACAACAACCATGAGTCATATGCCAAGAAGAGCAAGGTTAATAAAATTAGCCCAAGGGCGACCTCGATATCAACCACAAGTTGAATACCGAGGAGTCCCAAGCTAATCAAAAGGAAGCTTAGGATTAGACACCAACATCGACCACAGGTTGTATCCAAGGAGTTTAAGGTGAATAAAAAAACCAACTCTATAAAGCAAGTCCACGAAACCATCAAGTAATTACAAGATTTAATTAGTGAAATTAATTCTCTAAACGTCGTTAGCTCTATTGTTCTTGCTTATTGGCTTTCTTTGCATGTTTTTATTAGCTTTGATCGAGTGCTATCTGACTGTTTTCTCTAAATAAAATCAATCACAACTATTTTCAGTATTCAATCGCCCCAAAACAATCTTTTGTAGATACAATACTTGGTATACTCATACCATCTTACTATTTGGTCCCGTGCACTTGTGAAAACACATAGTTACGTGCAACAGAGCATTCATTGATTAACTAAGTTATTCTTGCTCGGTTCAAGTGAGAGAGGCAAACATAAGAAAATATCTTTATATATATATATATATATATATATATATATATATATATATATATATATATATATATATATATATATATATATATATATATATATATATATATATATATATATATATATATATATATATATATATATATATATATATATATATATATATATATATATATATATATATATATATATATATATATATATATTTATATATATATATATTAGATTACAAAATAAGACCCAAGCCCACAAGTCGAGCTTGGTCGAATATAGATAAACCCTTCACTATGATGCGACCATAATTAACGCAAACGAAGGGTAGAACCCCTTAGTCCCCTTGCAACGATGCTTCTGCTGATTGAGCCAACCTCAAAGCAGAAGAGATGGCCAGAGGATATATAAAGGCTGGCAGGTCGGGGGATGCCCTAGAACCTCGAAGGCAACATGCGACGAGTGAAGGATAGGTCGTAGTAAGGGCCCGAGACAAGGGAAGATGATAAAATGACCGTACCTCGACCCACCCCGATTGTGATCACAACTGACACCACGTTGCGGTAGAGATTTTCGAGTGAGAAAGGAGAATAGGCTAGTGCACCTCATCCTCTTCCTGAGGAGCCGCACTGTTGAATTACTAGTCCCTACCAAGAAGACCTCGCGTGGGAGGAAAGGGCCCTCAAGCCAAAAAGGATACAAAGCCAACTAAGAACCTCCAGTGCCAGTAGGCCATCGAAGCAAGACTACCAAGAAAGCACAAGGGCACCAAACCCCCACACGATGCTCATATGGAGTTGTCAAGGAGGTTTAGTTCACTTCGTTTTCCCCTCGCGATGATCATTTGGGGTTGTGAAGAGCAAAAAAGCTACCCCTCGGCCAGAATCCCAAACAAAGGAAGGCAACATCTTTATCAAAGTAGAGGATAAATTTTGAGGTGAGGAAAACATGTTTGATTGATGAAAATGACACCCACCAAGTGGGGTATTTATACATGGGACCATTGAACTCCAACCGTTGGATCATCGTAGAGCATAGGAAAAGACAAGCCCTTTGGAAACCGTCGAGGTGACGTCACAAGGGATGACATCACCCTTACACTAGTGACGATTAATGTTCCAAATTCTCAACCTCTTTGGCTCGGTGGCATGATGTCTGCTTAGTTCAAGCCCTAGGAGCCTGCCAGGACATCTAGCATCAAGTCGAGCCGATGGCTCCCACCACGGCCCCAACCATGGGATCCTAAGGTCGCCAATGTGCACCGACCTCGCCAAAGGCACGCCGGTCAAATGAAAGCTCGATGGGTCAAGCCGAGACATCGATGTGAAGACTATCCAGTTGTTATTAATTGATCATTTTACCAAGACGTTATAAGTTCAATTTGAAAACGTTTTGTAAAGTTATTCGATGACGACTGAGACGCCAACACTTAGAAATTTGCGAAAAATATAAAGGCAATTGAAGGGAAACCGATCACTATATTAATAACAAAAGAGGGGAGTACAGAAGGTCATATGGTCGGCCTACAAGTTTGGCCGAGCTTACAAAAAAGGAATGCAACTTGTTACTCTCAAACATGCCGATAACACTTTAGATTTGCTTTCAAAAGCAATGCAACTTGTTTTAAACATGCTAGGTGTGGGGTTAACAAAATTGCTCCACTTAGCTTCTCATGCTTCCCAAAATGCTGTCACAGCAACTTGGTTTGATGATTTCCCTATGTGGCACTCAAATTTTAATGTTATTGACATCAGGGTGGGGCTGTTTGTCCCACATCTGGTTTTTCACTTGGTGCTAATGCACCTTTTTCTAATTAATATATAATTATGATTTTCTCTTCAAAAAAATAAAATAAAATAATGATCCTCACCAAACAGCACAATTAAAAAGTTAAATTACAAAGGCACTTTTAAGACCTTATTTGATAACTATTTATTTTTTGTTTTAAACAAGTTTTTAAAAACTACTTTCTTTTAGTTTTCAAAACTTTGCTTGGTTTTTAATACATAGTTAAAAAGTAGATAACAAAACAATGAATTCCATAGGTGGAAGTAGTATTTATTAATTTTTAAAAACCAAAAACCAAATAGTTATCAAACAAGGCTTAAACTTTCAACATTGTGTCTGATTAATAGATTCATTAAACTTTAAAAAAGTATCTAATAGGTACTTAAACTTACTTTAAAAGTATCTAATTGATCTTTGAACTCTTAATTTTATGTCTAATAGATCCTACTTTATTTAACAATTTTTAAAAAAATATCACAAACCTAATTGATACAAAATTAAAAAGATAGAATCCTATTAGATACAATATTCAATTTTGTATCTAATCGGTCTATAAATTTTAAATAATGTCAGTTAAATCAAATGCATATAAGACACAAAAATTGTATGTTTAGAGAACTATAAAATATTTTTAAAGTTTAAGTATTTATTAGACACAAAATTAAAACTTTGAGAACTTATTAAACAATTTTTAAAATTAGAGTCCTATTTTTAAAATTAGAGTCCTATTAACGTTGTTCTCAATGATGAGGGACTAAACTTGTAATTTAAGTTTAAGAATATCCTAACCCATCACGCTCTTGAACTCCAAATTATTGGAATCCAAATCATACATCCATTTCCTTCGAAAACACAAAAAATAAATCATACATCTATTTCGCTGCATAACAAATCCGTTTATAATTAATTATTCTTAAATAAGAATATATGGCGGTGCAATAATTAGGAGCTAGAATTCAAACCTTCCCCACCTACCACACGTAAAAAGTCCATTCACAAAAATAGTTCCACACCGTTCACATGGGAAGGACGTGGATGGATACTTCTTTCATTTACTACCTACCACATAAACATCATTTTGAAAATGATGTTAGATCCAATAATAAAAAATATTTATGAAAGGATTAAGGCTAAATTAAAAAAAAAAAAAGCCCCTAAACTTCTAGATTTGTGTCTAATAAATCTTAAAACTTTAATATATAATAGGTTTCTAAACTTTTAATTTAGTGGTTATCCTTGAACTATCAATTTTGTATCAAAGTTCACATACGTATTGTATGTTGTAACGCCCCAAGCTCAGGATTCGGACTAGGATTTGGAATCCAGATTCGGCACCTAACGGCCCTGTCATTCCCCTGCATCCCCCGCGGCCTAACCACGCTACCTACTTGTCTTGAGCTACTTGCGAGAGTGAAGACTGTCCCCATAAACCAACACGGGTCCTTTTAGAATGCTTTATCCTCACTCACATGCATCCTAGGGAAATTCCTATGAGGTCACCCAACATAAAATTGCTCCAAGCCAAACACGCTTAACTTTGAAGTTTCTATGATTGAGTCATCGAAAAGGAAGGTGCACCTTGTTAGTATAGATAGTAGCTATCAATTCTTTTAAACATTTTCTTAACCATGCCTTGCATAGCCTCGGGATCCCTCTCATTTGGATGTGGTCTCGGTTCATTCATGTACCCCTCCTGAACTCAAGCGTTACATATATAAAATTTAATTTTATGTTGACTAGATCTATTAATTTAAAAAAAAAATGTTGAATATGTTGGAGATTTATTAGACACAAAATTAAAAATTTGAGATCAATTGTCTGACACTTATTCGATACAAAATTAAAATTATGACCGTTTTTAAAGTGGTAATTTAAGCTTTTATAAAATCCAAAATGATAGTATGAATATGAACAAAGTGAAAGTGAGAATTGTGTGAGGTGGACAAATTTGGCACGGAATGAACGCGGTATATATAAAATATAAATATTTATAGGTGAGGTTGTGTTTGAGAAGACGTAATTTTGCAATCGAACCCACCCACCTACCGTCCGAAAGGCAAATATAAAGCCCCATTTTGGTTGAATGAAATTGAGAATTCATTGAATCTGTGATTGCAAATTATTTGGATGGGTTTGAGGGAGACATTTTACTTATCCCATGGATCTCCGATGCTGAGCATCGACGAAAGCATAAAAGCAAGGCAGTTCTTCAAATCGTGGAAGGAGGAAGTGTTTGGGGTCAAACCCAAAGCCATTCTCTGTATTTCCGCCCATTACGACACCACCTTCCCCACTCTCAATGTCGTTTCTGGCCCTAACGACACCATCTACGATTTCTATGGCTTCCCCTCCTCCATGTACCAGGTCACGTCCCTTTTCTCTTCTTTTTCTTAAATTCATCTCTTTTTTTTCCACACAATATTTCATATCTTTTTTCCCATTTAAATTATATTATACTGAAATTCTGAAATTCTTCGTCTTTCAAATTGAATCCCATTTTCTGCTCTGAATTGGTTCGATGTATCATGTTTGTTTTAACACAATATTGCTCATTTTCCTCCATGTTCTTTCTCTACCTAATATCTGATTTCCATTGACTTTTTTTCTTTCTTTTTTTTTGATGTCCCTTTCCTCTCACTCTTGTTGGTTAGTTTATGTTAATTCACCAATAACCCTTTAAACAATAATAATAATAATAATCAACCATTCATTATTATTTATAAGGTAAATAAACAAAACATTCGTAAATACTTTGTTAACACGACATGAAAAACAGATAAAATATCCAGCACCGGGAGCTCCGGCGTTGGCGAAGAGGGTGAAAGAGGCTCTGATAGAGGCAGGGTTCGAACGAGTGGACGAGGAGCGAGGGCGGGGGCTAGACCATGGAGCATGGGTTCCTCTAATGCTCATGTATCCAGAGGCAGACATCCCAGTTTGCCAACTTTCAATACAATCACATCTCAATGGGACACATCATTACAATTTGGGCAAAGCTTTGGCCCCTCTTAAGGACGAAGGGGTTCTAATAATTGGCTCAGGAAGTGCCACACACAACCTTAGGACCCTTAGCCGCAGTGCCAAGCCTTCACCCACTCCACCATGGGCTCTTGAATTTGATGATTGGCTTAAAGATGCTCTCCTTCAAGGGAGGTATGTGCCTAATTAAGTTGTTTAGATGCTTTCAGGCATTCATTTCACTTTCCGTCATTCATGTTAATTAATGTTCAATTCGAGATGATTTATTCTTGGAACTAATTACATATGTACAAAGTAACGGTTCCATTGTATAGGTATAATTTTGAAAATTTAAAAGGGAAAATTAATGAGAACTTTTTTAATATATATATAGTTTTATGAACAAATAAACAACTCCTTTTCATTTCTTCTTCACTCTGCCTTTGATGTTAACATAGTTAAATAAGATGTGCTTGGTAGTTAAAAAATTTATAAATATCCTTAAGGTTGAAAGTTGGATCTCCACCCTCACATTGAAAATTTTTTGTTTTTTTTAAGTTGAGAATTAGAAGAATGTTTTGTGTGGCAGATACGACGATGTGAATGAGTTCGAGAAGAAGGCTCCACATGCAAGAATGTCACATCCAAGTCCCGACCACTTTTACCCACTCCACGTCGCAATTGGGGCAGCGGGAGGGAACCCAAAAGCCAAGCTAATTCACCATAGCTGGGACCATGGCACCATGTCCTATGCCTCCTACCAATTCACAGACTCTCCCTCCACCCACCAATCACATTGACATTGCAAACCTCCAACTCTCTGCTGTTTATAGGTTGCAAATATTTGTGTTGAGTGCTCTCTTTTTCAATTTAGTTCAAATGTAGCACATGATGCTGTGTTTAAAAAATTGTCCTGTTTATTTCTGTTAGATTATGCCATATGATTTGGTTTGTTTGCACTGGTGCTGCAGAGCACTTTATGAACTCTTCTTATGAGTATCTTGTGAAATAATTAACAATACAATAATGCTGTAATAAGATAGAGACAAGCAGAAGATTTCCGTGGTTGTATTATTCAGTGTATAATAGACATATATATATATAGGCTCTCCCAAGATCTTCTGTTATGAAGACGTATTAAGGGTGTGTTTGGATTAACTTTGTAAGTGATTATATGAAGGACCAAAAATGTTTTTTAAAAACTCTAGGCTCTTGATTTTTTTTCTCTACTTTCCTTAGTTTTTGTAATTCTGATTACAGTTGTATTTAAGAGTTTAGCTTTTGTTTTAGTGATTATGAGTAGGTAAACTCTCAATTCTAGGGATTGATGTAGCGATTAAGCCAATTTTACTTAATTAATTGCATTTTTAGATTGATTAGCATTAATTCTATTTACGCATTTTATTCTAATGTTTGTAATCTCTTGATCATGAATTAAATGTTTTGTTCGTCTAAATTCACGTTTAGAAAAAGTAATTTAGATTAGATCATATTTGCATAACCAATGGTTGTACTGACATGAGAATGATTAGAGCTCCATTAGAGATGGTTTAATGAAGAGAATTAATGTCATGCATGTCTTTACAAATCAAGAGGGATGTGGGCTTTAATTCATTGCATGAGAATTGGATGAGCTCAAAAGAGCCAAGTTTGATATTAGATTTCTAGATTTATGAAAATAATGTTTGGTCAATTTTAGGTGTTTAATTAATTACGCTAACGGTCCAATTGGTGAAATCAAATTCCTAGAATGTTATCCTTCTTGATTGTCTCCGTCTTTATTTCATGTCTTTGTTTTTCTTAATTTTTATGCTCTTTGTTGAGTTTGTTCTCTAAATAAAATTGAGTGAAATTATCTATGGTAATTAAATGAATTAAAAACGCAGCCCTATGGACGACACTCAATACTCAAAATCACTATTCTATAACATCAGGTCTTGTAGAAGGCCAATAGCACGAAGTTCAATAAAGAGTAGGAGAGATAGAACCTTCATGGGATTGAACATTCCTGTAGGTGTTACTTCACCTTGTGTTCATTAATCATTTGTGTTTGCAGAAGGTTGAAACTGGAGTTGCTATTGAGGGAATGACGTCTGAAGGTGGGAGACAGAACAATGAAGGAGAAACACAGAGGGAAGAAGAAAATATTGAAACCCAGCAGTCTACAAATCAACCATAGTCTTCTAAAAACTTTGTTTTTGTATAGATTTATACCTAGGGCAAATATGCAGATTTTTTTTTTTTGTGCCTAGGACAACTTTTTGGAAACTCTGTTTTTGTATAGCAATTTGATGGTGCCCAATCTGTATGGCCATTAATTTAGTTGCAATTGTGGCATTTTGTAGGAAATGATAGCAACTCATTGTTTTTTTTTTAGAAATGTCGTCAAACAACTTTTATGGAAATGATGAATAGCTCACTTTGTCTTATTCAAATATTCTTTGTCTATGTTTAAAATATTGAGGGCCCGTTTGATAACGTTCATGTTTCATGTTTCTTGTTCCCGTTTCTCATTTTTCAGAAACAGACATGTTTGATAAACGATCTTGTTTCTTGTTTCTTAGTTTTTTAAAAACGTTCCTAAAAAAATGGCAGATTTTGAGAAACTTCAAAAAGTAGTTTCTCAAATTCTGTTTCTGTTTTTTTTTTCCAGTTTTCATGCATGTATTCCTATTTCTATTTTTACTCATCTCTCCCCTCTCTCTTCTTTCTCTCTCTTCCATTATATATATTTTTTTCTTTTAATACTTTTTAATCTTTTTTTTTCTTCATTTTTTTTCTTCTTTGATTTATTTCATTCTATTCGTTCTCTCTCTTTCATCATAATCTTTTTTCTTTTAATAGTTCATTATCTTTTTTTTTTTTTTTTTTTTTTACTTTTTTCTTTTCGTTTATGTTTTTCTCTTCTCTCTTATTTTCTTATTTTCTTTTACTTTACATTAACGAGCTTATAATTATTATTTTCTATTTAACTCTATTATTTTTTCTTTTGGTACAATTTTATTTTTTTATTAAATAAATAAACTAATAATGTATTTCATGTTTACCATTAAATTTAAAAAATATATATACATTCTCTCTCTTTTTCTGATTTTACTTGTTTGTATTATTGGCTAATGCATTTTTAAAGAAAAATAAAAATAAAGTTTATTATTAAATTAAAGAAATGTGGGTATGTTCGATTTTCTGACCTTAGACAATTTACAAATTCGTCTAATTGAACTAACTCTTGTAAGTCAAAATCGTTCAAGGTGAATTGATTGAAATAAGAAATAACATTGCAAATCAAATTTGAACAAAATTTGAAGGATAACTTTTATTATTATTATTATTAATTAGGTGTTGGGCCTTAATAAAATATTATAACCTCTTTATAATTGTTTTATTTTTATTTTAATGCATGTTATATGTTTTATTATAGTATATGTACTAAATTTTATTTTTACCAAAAAACAAGAAACAAGAAACAGAAATAGTTATCAAACATGTTTCTGTTTTTAGTTTATAAGAAACAGAAACAAGAAACGAGAAACAGAAACAGAAAACAAGAAACGATAAACAATAACGTTATCAAACGGGGCCTGAAATGTCAGGTTGTGGAGTCCATGTTTCATCTTTCAAAATGCTACAAATCACAAATTTGAGGGACAATGCTCAACAACTTTTCCTTCTTCTTCCCTTTATTTATGTGTTTGTGTTTGCACATTATTTTTGTAGATTAAAAAAAAAGTTAGAAATATTGAAATGGCAGGTTGTGTTTGTGTTTGCTTATTGAAATTAGCTCCCTCATTTTTTTGCTTCTTTTAACACACTGTCAAACTGAGACTTTGCAAATGAAAAAGGAAAACCGAACATAAGCAAATAATAGACTGATTCAAAAATTTTATTCTCAAAATACTCTAATAAAGAAATGAAACCAGAATTAGTAATATATTAATTTGCAAGACTTTAAAGTTCACACATTCCAAACTTTTTTTGAACATTATACATGATTATAGGAACTAAGAGTATAATAAAAAAAAAAGCTACATTTTGTCAACCTTCAGAGTATACAATACAAATATCATTAAAATAATGATGACAGTCCAGTAAACCCTTTCTAAGGCATGAACGTTGTTCATCTGCTGCATAATTTTGCAAACCAAACCACCTATAGTATTCACCTTGAATTTGTCTTTGTCTATGAAGTCTTTAATGATTCTCGTAGTCCACAATAACAAATGATCTCACTCTTGTTTGCCTCACTCCTCGTGTTAGTTGAATCAAAGACACCAAAGCTTTCCATTTAAGCTATTACCAACTATGTGTCAAAACATACTTACTAAAGCCATGGCATGAACATAACTTAAGTTACATAAAAAAATGTCCAAATACAAACAATCAATTGGCCCGAAAAAGGATTTTGAATCCACATTTTTCTTTTTCCTTAAATCTAATGGGCTAAAACCACTACTCACCATAATAATCATCAAATTTAAAAGACATTATAAGTAAATTCAAGATTGTTACTTGAACCAATAAAAGATAGCAAAAGGGAAAGGCCCATTTGAATCTAAATCATACTAAAATAAATAGCCTAATATATAATACCAAAGAAACATGATCAGCAAACTAATTTACTAATTCACAGTAATCTGCAATTCTTTGCTTCTGTCTAACAAGGAAGCAAGATCATATATCGATTTCGTATGGCAAAAAAGAAAGTATCAAATACAACTTTGAGATACCAATTTTGTAGAAGGACGGAGTATGGCAAAAAAGAGTCGGATTAGGGCTTGAATCTTTTTCTCAAATTTTTAGTACTTAATACAAACCGAAACCATGCATATACTGGGGAAAGAAATGGATGAAAAAAGTGTTGCTATTAACTTCCTTGAAACAAAAGAGAAAACATCTTTACTACGACACTCAAATGCCAAGTGGTGGCTATGCAATCATGGTTGGACTACATTCAAATAAACTAATAGATTGACACGAGAATACTTATAGCAAGGAAGCAAGAAAAAACAATGAAAGAGACAAAAGAATTATTTACTAACACCTTTAAATTACATGCCACAAATAATCAAAAAGCCCCAAATTATCAGTAGAAGATATGCAATAAGAAACTTATGTTTTAACCAAGTTACTCCACTACTTACAAATGAGAGGGGAAAAAAAAAAGAAAAACAGAGGAAGGAAAAAAAGAAGAAGAAGAAAACTCACTAAGAATGAGATCAAAGGTATTCTGATCAACCTTGACAAACTCATTAATCTATAACCAGAATTTTGAAGTCAAAGAAAACTAAAAAATAAACAACTTCGTTTTTCTTAAAAGGAAGAATCTCTAAACATAGAAAATTAATGTTCTCAGCTGAACATTACAGCACCCTCAAGTGAGAGGTTTAGGAATGAGCAAAAAATAAATCAAGAAATAAATGAGGGAAAAGTGATATTATCATGTTTATCCGAGTGATTTTTGTTTCATGTCGGAACGTTTATAAAAAATACGACAATTTTATGAATTGATCCTTATTGATTCAAAATCTGCTGAAATTACTCATATATCATATAGGAACAATCCTTCCGTTATAGCTTACTCAAAATTAAAGATTTTTCGGGTTATAACTCCTAAAAGATGGAACTAGAAAATCTTTACAGAAAAAAAATTCTCAATTAGATTTGATCCACCTTCTTACTCATACAGGGATTATGTTAGAGCATGGATCATTGTTCTTTAGTACCAAGGTTTTAATCATTCCTGGTTTATTCAATTCTGCAGACAGACACACAAACAATTTTTCCCCATCTGGTTTAAAACCTGGTGGCATAATTTCGGCCTCTGCGAAGAAATTTTTCCTGTCCCAGTTCAGGAATCATTCCATTACTTTACTCAAAATATATTCAAAAATTCTTTTCCATTAACCTTCAGGTTCTCTCTTCATTTCCAAGTTTCATGGATTTTCTGTTGGAACTTAACCACTCAAATTCTTCATCAAAATGATAAATATTTGGTGAAGACACTTAAAGTCAAATGGTGGGATAAAATTAATGTCACCCACATTAATCTTCCTCAAGTAAAATCATGGTTTGTAGAATCCCCACAAAACCAAGATTTTTCAAAGAAAGCACATCAAGAATTTCAGAAAAATAAAGCTGTCTTGTTTGCTTCCTTAGCCCAAACAGCCACAGAAGCTGACCTTCAAAGAGTTCTCCTACAGAGGAACTCGAATTCTAATAGATCGTCTTCTCCAGCTCGTTCCATAATCGATGAAGACGAAGAAGACATCAATCTTAGTGATCCTTAATCACTAATTCAACGTCCGCAATGACATTAAACTACGAATTTACTCAAACATTACTCGAGTTGATATATGCAAGAAGATATCTTTTCTCAAGAGGAGTTCCTTCTCCTAAAAAGATAGTCAGGTTCCCGTCGAACCTACAAAAAAAAAAAGTTTGTGTATACTTTTCTTTGAAAATTTTGTAAATTCTCAACTTTTGTACAAATTCGAAGAAATCCTTGTGTATAACCTACTGATTTCTTTGGTAATACATGTTTTGCACACAACAAAAGACACACAAAGAAACATTTCTTCCCGTTTCAAAGTTATTTTCCTTAAATGTCAAGCTTCAAGGACCAGTTGTGGAGGACCAGTTGCGGAGGACTGTTGCGACTATTTGGTATTCCAAGTAATTGTGTAAGTCCGTTGGTAAGCCATAGCTTTGCCTCCTTGCCTCTTTGCCTCCTTGCCTACGAAGAAGACAAATGAAGAAGATAAGATTCGTTTCACGGAAGAAATGATAGCACTTTTATTAAAGTCACTTTATTAAAGTATCTTTAATAAGGGGGGAGAGAGTATGTGCAGAGTTTTCACATCAACACATCTTTCCACGTCTCAGCCTCATCCACTTCAACTTTTTAATTTTGTGTCTTTGTAATAATTTTATTTCACTATACATTACTTTGTTTCTTTGTAATAATTTTACTTTACTGTTTGTTTACTTTACTGTTCGTACTTCATTTTCCACAAAGCTCTTACATGACCGTAGACTTGTCGGGCCACATCTATTTTACACGCTTTTCATAAAGATGATTGAGATAAGGCATGTCTTATCCTGTCATCCTTATCTTTTATTCAATTAGTTTCAATTGTATTTGGAGTCCGGGGTCTATAAAAGACTTTCAAATTGTATTCAAGAGCAAGAGTTGGATAAGCTAGCATAAGAGAAGAAGAAAACCTGTAATCTCTTTGCTGCTTTTTCGTCGATAAGACTCAAGCATGGGATGCTTTTGACTAATTCTTTTATTTTTTGGACTTCTTTTGTCTGAGAAGGTCCCCATGGAATAGTTTCTTTCTTCAACCTTTAAAAAAGTGGTTTGCAAATAGGTAGAAGATTTTTGATAAAATCTGATACATAGTTTAGACAACCCAAGAATCTTTATAACTGGGTTTTGTCTAAAATTTCATGAAGAAAATTTTGAGTAAAATCCAAAGATCTCTGAATAGGTTTTAATAGTCCGAGATGGATATCAAAAACAAGAAATCTGATATTTGTTTGAAAAAGTTTAAGCTTTTTAGCTGAAACTACCAAACCATTATACTTTATCGTTTGGATAAATCTTTTTAAATGACTAAAATGTTGATCTATATTTGATGAAAATATTAAAACATCATCAATATAGATAATTGAAAAATCTTGAATAGGTTCCAAAATATCATTCATGATCTTTTGGAATTCGAATGGAGCATTTTTTAAGCCAAAAGGCATAACGTTCCATTCGTATTGACCAAAAGGTACATTGAATGTTGTTTTGTACCTGTCTTGTTCGACAATCTGAATTTGTCAAAATCCAGATTTCATATCAAACTTTGAAAACAATTTCGCATTGGAAATTCGTTTGAGTAATCATTTTTATTTGGAATTGGGTACCTAATCCATTACAAAACCTTGTTTAAGGGTTTATAGTTAATTACCAACCTCGAGACACCTCGTTCCTTTTCGGCTTGGTTATTGACATAGAAAGCAGCGCACGACCATGGACTTTTGGATGGCCTTATCAGTTTTGTGACGCTCTGCAACTTCAGGTACAATTAATTTTCATCTTATGTCTGTATTTGTGGTGAACGTTTAAATTCTTCGTTAAAGTCGACCCAAGGATTATCAGAATTTAGTGGGTGAATTTAAGTAATTAAGTTTTTATAACTTTAGCGAAAGATTTTCGATCTGTCGCTCTAGATCAAAAATTTCTTAATTTTGGAAACTCGCTTTTACCCTAAGATTTGGTCCTAAATCTCATAGAAAATCTAGATTTTTTGTTTGGAAGATAGACTTTTAAATAGCACTAAATCCTTTATTTTATTTTTTTAAAATAATGGGCTTTTTGTTTAAGTATGAGAGAAGAATAATTATTTTCTTTTTTTTTTTTTACTTTCATTTTTTTCAAATAGCCCTAATTCCCTTTCTTTTCTTCTTCTCCCTACACCTCCACGCCGACAGCCTCCCCCATCCGATCTCATTCGATTTTTTTTTCTTATTTTTCTCTCTTCACGCCGACAGGTCTCCCTCCCTCCCATATCTTTCGACTTTTTCTTCTTCTTCTTCTTCCTTCACTGCCTGCAGTCTTCTTCCCTTCCGTTCGTGCTCCGACAACGTGGATAGGTGGGCTGGGACGAGCGGCAACGACTTTCTCCGGTGAAGGTGCTCCATCAACGGCGTTTCTTCTCTTTAGGTGAGTTTCGACTTAGACCCATGCTAATTCGACCTTGGTTTGTGTTACCCATTCTCTAATAACTCTAAACATCCATGTTTAGGCTCCATTGAACAATATCCATCACGTTTTCGGACTCCATCGAACAGTTTTCAGCCGCCTTCGGGTCTATTCGGTAAGATTCAGCGCGCTCCAACACGTTCTGCCTTTTCGCGAACAAATTTAAGTAGCGTAGCTTGGAGTCTAACGCGTAGGAACTTTCTATTTGCGATTTCAGATTAATTTGAGCCCTCTCGAACACCAACCAACAGTAATTCGAGCTCGTTTGGAGTAGTTCTGTAAGTTCCAATAGGTTTCAGCAAGTCTTTAAATCCTTCGAACTAAAATAAAATGCGTTAGATTAATTTCTAATTCTTGTAACCTTGCGTTCATAGATCGGGCTTAATTTGGAGTGCTCGAGTAAGCTCAAAGCTCTCTTTAGGAATACCTTGGGCTATCTTGGGAACATAGTAAGTAGAATTCTACCGGTTGGGTTTGGTTGTTGATTGTTAGCATGTTGTGTGTGTTCTAAATGCTCGCTTATGTATACTTTATTGCAATGAATTGTTCTGTGATTCTAAATGTGTTGAGTATGACATGATGAATTGTTTCCCCTGTGATGAGAATATTGCCTTGTTGTGTTCGAGTAATCTAACGAAGCATAGCGAGTTATTGGCATTGGTTGTGAAAGCATGTTATGGATGTTGCATAGTTTTGGCATAATCATGAACTAAAAGCATGATGCGTAGGATTCATACATTCTAGCAAGAATGAGTGAGGTTAGTGGACCTTAGGTGGGCTAAAAGAAAATGGAGTGAACACTAGTATGCCTCGAGTAAAAATGGTCGAGGAGTAGTATGTCACCGATGAATTCTGAGAAATATCGAGGCCTTGGGTAAAAATGGTCAAGGGTCGATGTGATTAAGTCATCGTTGCGCCTTGGGTAAAAATGGTCAAGGGGCGATGCACAGTTCGAGGCCTTGGGTGAAAATGGTCAAGGGTCAAACGCTGAGCACCGTAGAGAGTCGTTGAGGCCCTGGGTAAAAATGGTCAGGGGTCGGTGGGTCTCGAAAGGATTAGTCTTAGGTAGCTTGTGAGGGCTAAACAGGAGTGGTTTTAGTGACTTGGTGACGTGTGAATGAGTATGATGAGCTTGGGTAGTGAATCCATATACATGAGATAAATAGGGTACATTTGTGAGTATAACTCAGTGACTTAAACATGTTGCATGTGATGTTTGTGTGAGTTGCATGTCTAGCTTATTATGGAAAGCATGATACTTGCAAGCATGTTGTCTTGTTTTGTATGCTGATTGTGTCCCTTCAGGTGTAAGCTACTTACCAGTACGTGTTATGTACTGACTCACTACCAGGTTTTGCAGGTGATGACGTATGCTACGACCCTGGTGATGCTGAGGAGGAGGCATGAGAGAAGAAAGGCCATAGTTGGATGTTTACTCATAAAGTAGTCGCCGGGTCGATCTTAGTGTAACCAAATTATGGTTGTAGTTGTCTTGAACTTATGGCTTAGTACTGTTGTGCTTTTCCGTGTTAGAATGGGCTATTGAACCTATTAGATTGTTTGGATTATAGGTTGTGAGGCCTGTTTTATGAGGTTGAGTGTTTTTGGTAGGTCTTATTTTTTGAGTTGGAACTTATGATAAGATTACTAGGTTGCCTATTAGGTTGTTTAAATTTTTGTTTTATTTTGATATGAGTTGTCGAGGGATTCCTAATTTTTGGCAGTTATCTGATTGGAGTTTGGAATGGTTATCTGGTTATCTGGTTATGGAAGTGCAAATTCTTGTTTAACAGGTGCTAGGAAATTTTTGGGTAACTCATAGTTATGCCGTTATGCTGCCGCAATTTT